>OZ004617.1:7067672-10034543 GCA_963924575.1 Pycnomerus fuliginosus | reverse complement strand
ATAAAATCTTTGCACCATTTTTTTCCACTTTTAAATGACTTGGCGCCTGGTCTATTATTCTAAACTGGTTTTTGGTTTTTATAGGCATCGATTTTATTCAAAGATTGAAATGGCACTTCTTAGAGGTCCAGATTATCAGGGTTAATTTGGTGTGGCCGCGTCAGAATACTTACAAACTTAGTGATCAATGGCTCAGTCTGCCATTAGCTTGCAGTTAATTCTTGCATATCCTTTTGTTTTTGAGAATTTGCCATTCAAATTCTTCGTCTTACAAATTGCACGATTTCTCTTGGAATAATCTTTGTAACCCAGTTTCTCGACTCCCATTTTTCAAAGTAAATTTTCTTGTTTGTATCCTGCCACGCTTTAGTCTCGGGTAAGAGTTAATAGGAAATGGATAAATTGTCGTATATTCATTCCAATTTGTGTTTCGCGTTTAAAAAAACTTTAGTGCAGAAATACGACGCTAAGGAGTCAGTTACTACAATGCTCATTACCAGAATCTGTTAGGTAAATATTAAGGAACAGATTTCCATGTCTCGCAGGGTCGGAAATTCAATGTAAAGCTGATTATTAGACGGAATTAGACCAATCGCCTGATACTTCCGGTTCAATATCCTGACACCGACATGCGCGAGAGTCCTTTAGAATGATTGCGATTGGTAAGCTCTTCAAATACGCAACCGTTGCAAATTGCGATGTGTACGTAGTTCAGGATATTCTCTATCTTTGTGCATGGGTAGAAGAATGGTAGAAGTGAGGGTCTCGCCTCTGTTGTACGAATTCCCAGTCTAAGCTCAGCTTCAGCGGCTACAATGTTTTAAGAGTGGAAATTTCTTCGGTCTTTATTACATTTTAAATACTTCCACTCCTTCACATGATGAATACTGCATGAGCCAGCTTAGTCTCAATTACTCAACAGAATACATCTCCATGGCATGGCTGACCGAGATAATGTTTACAAAAGGAAGCTTCCTTCTCTTTAAAGCTGACAGGTTGAAAATAAATCTTATAAATGCGTAACAAAGAAAACTTTTGCAATAAATTGTCAAGCGTTCTCTTCATGTGTTCAATTCACATTTTGTCGAACCGTAAAGTTAATTGACACTGACGGATTAAGTTTACGCGCACTGCCTAAACTACCTGTAAACGATCGCGTAGATTGTAACGGATCCTTTCTATCAATGTTAAACATCAGATGGGTTGATAACATCTCCCACTGACAGGAACTGGCATTTGATTCTCCTTTGAAAGTCCCTATTTAGGTTTAACCATCTAACTCCTAATCAGATTTAATAAATTAATCGTACCCTCATACAGGGATTATCTAATCTATAACAAGTCCGTACCAGTGTTGCCGCAGGGACGGATTGTCGGATTAAAGCTGTCTTTTCGGTCCATAGCCACTTTTGAATTCCGTAGTTTTTGAACTGTCTGCTCTAATTAAAATATCATCTAGATCCCCAGGCACTAATTTACTAACTAAAGCAAGCCGTGTTTTCCGAGATATGCTGGACTTATTGCTGTCAAAGAAACTCAACAGCTTCGCCAACTTTCCCACATGATGTTATGTAACACTACAGAGATTATTAATATTCAAATGGATCGTTTAATTAGCGCCACCATAATTAAATTAAGATGCAATTAGACCGATATACATACACCACGGCTCTGCGTACATTAATTGCAAGCTAATCGCAATTAATAAATTTGTTAGGCTAATCGCTCGACGCGTTGTAAGTTATGTTTTGGGGTGTGTTATAATGACAATTTCGAAAAAAGGCACAATTTGAAAAAAATGGGAGGTTATTACATACTACAATCGATAAAATTTTCGAATTTGAGATAACAGCAGATCTTTACGTTTTGAGAACCTAGGTACCCAAAACGGTGGTTTTTAAAATTTTGCTGAAATGTTATATATGGACATATTTTTCAACAAGCGAAACAACTACTGCTCACAACGGACCAATCCAATAACAAAGAGAAAAGAAGGAAAACAGTGTACTTTAATGACAAGTAAAAGATTTTCGTGAAAATGCAAAGAGAAAAAAAATCAGGAGAATGCGTCACTCATATAACGGGTTTTCATTAAAAAGATCATTTGGAGCAGGCGTTGAAAAATAAAAAAAACTAAAACGTGACTAAGCCGTTGAGTCTTTTCCTAATTCTGCGAATTGATATAATTCCGATCCCGATCTCGAAAAAGGGTCTCAGGATGATTTACAGTGTCTTGTAACTCAGAAATCAAAGAATCGATTCATTGTTTTCACAACCAATTTTCAGAAATGACAGTTGCTGAATTTGAAAAAATGGCAGTAGAGAAGCAGCTGGAACCTACGCATCGCATGGATCTTCGACATTGATATAATTTTAAAGTTGATACGCCAAAATGGTATTTCAGGTGTCACTATTGGCTTCAAAAACTTTTGAGCTATAAGTTCAGTTACAAAATAATGTCTACATACCAAATTTTAGCCAAATCGGTCAAGGGGTTTGGACTGTAGCGTGTTTTTAAAGTGCGTTATAAATTTTGAATTTTCGAACTATTTGCCGAAAGGGTTCTAAAAGTAAATTCATCTTTAAAAGCAGAATTTCAAGATCTTTCTTGAGGTGTTGTCAAAAATAATAATAATATTTTATTGATCACTTTTAAGATAACTGAAACTAACAAAAGAGTTCTGGTAATTTGAGACAATGAATGATAAATAACAATATTACTTAACAAACAACTAAATTAACAAAAAAAACAAAATGAAAGTGGCATCCTGTCCGTTTTTACATCCTGTCCGTTCATACTGAAATTGAAGCTAAAACAGATGTCATAATCCCAAAAAATTAAGCTAAAACAGACTAATATCTAATATCTACACTGACAACTCCGTCCTCCTGCTTTAAAGCTTTTTTCAAAGCATTAAGAAACGACAAAAAGGCAGATTTACTATGTTCCTCTGTAAAGTCGTGAACATGATTCAAAATATAAGATGCCAAGTAAGAGAAAGATGACTCAAGAAACTACAAATAATAATAATAATAATAATAATAATAATACATTTATTGAGATGTAATAAGCAGCACAATATAAATAAATTGCATTCTGCATAATAAAATAAAATAAAATAACAATGCTAGTAGGTATTACAACACTCAAAAGGATAGGAACAGGTTATATCCTGATTTAATCCTACCTAGGCAAACTGGAAAAAGCTATTACGCACAACATGTTGTGACGACAAGAAAAAAAGCAAAAACTAAAACATCTGAATGTCAATGGACAATTGCTCTCCCTTTAAGAGTGAATCTTTCAACTTGGTGATAAGTGAACGCTCAGAAATATCGACATCATAACTTAAAGCGAAAAAATTGAGTAAGCAAGCAGCCAAATAAGAAAACGAACCTCGGTAACTGGATGAGGTATAAGTAGGGACGCTAACCATGAGCTCAGTGAACCTTAAAGGACGATCATGAACAGCAGAACGAGATGTAATTTTGCGACTTAAATAGGATGGAGAATTTTTGGATTTAATTTTAAGCACAAAAGAAGCAAAATGAAGTAAACGACGCTCATTCAATCTTAACATACCAAGATCGCGAATGTAAGGAGTAATGTGATGAGTGTAAGGGACAAAAACAGTAAATCTTACACACTGATTTTGGATTACTTGTAAGCGGTTCTTCAGTTGAAGAGTAAGACAAGGAGCGTAGGCAATATCCGCGTAATTTAAATGCCTAGGTATACTCGCAGTAAATCTGGTTAATCTCAAATTACGGTCATGAATGTCAAGACGAGTTTGGATTTTACTTTTTAAGGTTTTCAGGTTGGCCAAAAATGATCACTTGTGGGTTTGTATTTAAAATTTCAAAGTTGATGTGTTAAAATGGCACTTCCGGTTGCCAAATCGTTCCAGTAGTTTGGGCTGTAGAGCGTTTACAAGCACACATACGTACGTTACAACAGTATATTTACGTACGTATGTACATACATACAGACAGATTTTAGGAACCTCATTTTTGTATTCCTGAGACCTCAAAACGTATAGATCTGATGTCATCTCAAATTCATTGCAGCAGCCTCTCCTTTTTTTAATTGTGGGGTTGGGGAGGACACGTCTTAACAAGCGGAAGATTTCCATAAAAGAATAACGAACGATAGCATTTTTATTTGTCAGTTTATTTTTATGAATGGATGCTAACATGTTGCGTGTAGTGGTCAAACAAGTATTTGTTGTTGATAAAATTCAGTGGATAGACTCTATTTAAGTTGTATTTAGGAAACAAATTTGTTGTTGCCTGATGTAGGTACTAGTTCAAAAGTTGTAGCTACTGAAGAACACGAAGACAATGAATTTCAAAAATATTCTTGCATTGCATTACAGAGCTTTTCTTGCCATTTCAAATAAGATAATAATAATAAAGGGCCTTAATACAATTGGGACCATCTATCTAAGTTCTAAGTAGAGAGTTGCCATTTGAAATTTTAAAGTTGGCTTGGGTGGGGCTTAGGGGGTGTCTCCGTGTGTCGTAAAATTTTACTAAGCACGAATTTATAAGTACCTATCTCCCTCGAAATAAAAATCGAGCTGTACGAGCGATTTCTCATTTTTCGTATAATTTTCCAGAAATTCGGGTTGGATAATGTTCACTGGAACACCCTGTATAATTCGAAATAACAATACCGCTCAACGAAATTAAATCGGAAATGGTGGTAAGTTTTTCCGTTTCCGTCTGGAAAAGAGGATGTAAATTTAAAACTAATTAAAAGTGCGACATTTCACACAATCAAAATGAAATTAAGTAGTCAAATTTTCTGAAGCAATTTGCTCGAGTCACGTTCGTCGTACTCCCAACGGGATGACGTTACATTAGAATGCGTAACGAGAGGCTACAGATACTGAAAAAACTGTCGGAAAGGGAAATTGCCTCAGGGGCCTTCTACCGGTTTATGTGATAAGTAAAAGAGAGCCCTACCTATTTTATTATATTTACACGGATTTAGACGGGACGTGTTTATCCCATTATCCTTGTCATAAGCGATTAATATCGTGCAATCTCTAAGGACCACGATTTCATGCAAGTAAAGCCCCATTTTCATGAAAATATATATATATAATCCTTGTTATGTTCTTTAATCTCAATTCTTTATCTCAATTAATTGTTAAAAAAAGAAACAAGTCAATTGTAAGGTATGAGGGTTGCAGGTTACTTAAAATTTAAATGTTAAATATTACTCTAGAAGCCCGTCTAGAAGTATGGTAGCATTATACCTATCGTGGATGTTTTTTTGTCTATCCTTACAAAAAAGCCAATTTGGCAAATATCCAACTGGTAACAATATGGGCATGCCATTTGCAACAAGAAATTATGAGTTTTGGAAAAAATTGGTCAAAGCAATCTGCAGAGCGGCTGTCTGTCGAAGCCTATGAATTATGTATGAAGCGGGTGTGTATGAATGCAGGGGAGAATAGGGTAAATTGGAAAGAAAGTTCGTTAATAACCTCGCAACAATGAATATTTTTTTGGCGGTGTATTGATATTCAGACAGTGTTTGTCAAGAGCACGTGATAAAATGTCGTCAGTTCAATCTAGGTGTACCGTAAATGAAGCTGAGAATGGGCGAAACGAGAAACGTGATAACGCTTGAGACACGTTGCCTTAAATGTAATGATTTTCAATCTACGGCAGATGACATAATTAAATACGTGATTAATTCATTTCTACCCAAACTTTTTCCCGATAAATGGAATGGGAATCGTAAAAACGTTTATTAAGGTGATTAAGCCTCGAATTTCGTTTTATTCCGCAATAAAACCTGCATTATCCTTTATTCCCCGTTCTATAAGCTACAACGTTAATTAGCCGTGCGGTGAGGCAAGGAATTTTTCAATCTATTGGTCTTTTAGCTTTTTTAGCATAAGATTAGAATAATGTTCATATTATTTTATGATCGATAAAGGGTTTCAAGACCTACTTTCATCAACCTCACGTGCACGTAATATTTTAAATTTTATGCACATGCGTATTGAGTGCAATGTCATTAAAAAGTCTCAAATATAACAATCAATTAGTTAACTGCACGCAATTATTTTCATTTAGGACATACTTTTTTGCAGATTCATAGAGTTATACAGCAAGTGTATTGCAAAGACTACAAAAGTTAATTAGTCACAAAATGGAAAATAATGTAAAGTCCCGTCGCATATTAACAAAAGCGGGGGATGTGCGTCTCTGGCTTTTTTTCTGTCGGTTTGTAAACGGGATTTCAGTTCTGTCAACATTCATGTTATGGACAATAATTGACAACAAAGATCCCTTTCAACCTTCATTGTTACTGTTTATTGACACTGACAGTGAGTGACGGGAGTTTTGACGGATGTGAAATCCCGTTTACAAATCAACAGAAAAAAGCCTGAGACACACAACCCCCACGTTCGTTAATATGCGACGGGACTTTATGTTTGGTAAGAAAAAATTTGCCTCTGGGCTATTGACTAACCCTGTAGATGATAGGAAGCTAACCTGACACTGACCACAAAAAGACGGTTCATAAGTTATATTTTGTTCTTTCTTGGAGGACGAATAATTTGGTGGTAGCAGCCAAACTATCTGAATAAGTATGTCTCTTACAAATATCAATTTTCAATTTAATTGATAAAAACCTGATGCCATATCTATTGAACATCTTCTTATGGAGGCTTTAATTAGTAGACTTGGGGGATTTATCCGAACATCAGTAATATATAATGGCATATCCTAATACATACCTATTATCCTTTAGATGAAAAGCCCGGATGGGAAGAAGCAAACCAATAATAATAAAAGTGAATCGACGACAATAATTATTATTGGTAGTCGGTTGCTGGGATGTATGCGATCCCACGTCTTATATTAACACGCAGAACAAATTTTTGTTAGTTCCATACTCCGTCACATAATGTCGTACTTAAACTAGTAATAAAATAAATATCTATTATTTGCATAGGTATTTTATTTTATAAAAAATGGAAAAAATGTGCTACGTGTGTGATATTGGCTTCCAAAATCTTTTGGGATTTATTACATACAAGCATAATTTGTTTTTTTTTTATCAGTCCCTAAACATAAGGGTAGTATATCAGTAGTTCTATCAGCAATTCCTAGAAAACCATTCGCTAAAAAAAAATCTTGTGTTGCCTGCAAAGACGATGCATTTAATGCACTGGATGGGTGCATGAAGAGTGCATGAAGGATCACCTTACCCCGTGTTCTGAAAACTTTTTCTTTAAAAAATTATTTTAAGTAAGAAGTTTCAAAAACTACTTTCGATTTTTTTAAGTTCTGTTCTGTAAGCGGAAAATATACACTGAATGCAGTTGCACAAAATTTTAATAATTTTTCGTTTTTATTACTTCCACAAATCCACACCTCCTTCTTCGTTAGCGTGGGCCTTATAACCATTCATAACTCTCGAACTGTGATGCTATTTAAAACTTCATTACAGGTAATTCTAAATTAGAAAGTGCACACAGATATTATTCACGTAAAATCCGTGACGAAATCAAGTATTAATACTGTCGTTGGCATTTTTGTTGCTTGGAAACCATAACGTTTAACGTAATTATAGACCTTGACCCTATGCCCATATAGCTCGCATGCTAAGTGCAAGTAGCTTATTCTTCTCGATTCATTTTACACACAAAAGTACTTCCTGTTCCTGCCCTTGCCACGTTCAATTTATTAAATTAACGGTTTACTTATTTTATTTCATGAGCAAACATTTTGCCAGTGGACTCGCCTTGTTATTTTTCTCTTATAGGATGTTTTATTGAAAAAAGACATTTCTCTTTGTCATCACTTATATTAAATTTTCCCGCATTGATTGGCTTCACTTGTTCAATATTTGAAGTTCATTTAGAAGCTCAAGCTAGCGTTATCAGTGTCGTTTCTATTATCCCAGCTGCTTTGCTGAATGACAAAGACTGAAATCATCCGAAATTATTATTACACTTTTTCCCTTAATCATAAGTTCAAAATTATTACCAAAAAATTACAAATTACAAATTAGGGTAATTGTTCATTTGTGGTTTGTTAAAGCAATCCAATAACCAGACGCTTTTACTTTTACAACTGCGTCCTATAATAGTTATTTATGTACCAAGGGTGTTATAAAGATGATAACGCCCGGAGGGCGACGATGATCCAGCCCGAGGGCCTTTGGCCCGAGAGATGGATGTCGCCCGATGGGCGTTATCATCTAGTAACACCCGTGGTGCATACATAATTTTATTTTTCACAGTAATATGTAGAATTGGTTTTAATTCGCAATAATATTTGTGATCAAAGTAAAAGCAAGCTCTGATCGTTGCTAAGGACCTTGTTTATTTATTTTAAAATTGTGACCTGTGCGAAATTTCGGAAGAAGTTTGACCATTTTCCGGCAGATATTTTGGTTATATCGAAGAAGACTACTGAAATTTTGTTATCTACGACATGGAGGGCGAGTTATGAATAAGAATACATAATATCTGTCAACTTTGGAAGTTGGAGTGTTGGTTGTGAACGATACGGTGATTATGTTGGCGTACTTTTAGGAATTGGTATGTTTTCTACCTACTCGAGTTTTACTAATTTTATTCCTTTTTTACAGTTTGAGACTTTTGGTAGGTACCAACTCGCTCCATTCTGATTGTTAATAATGAAGACTACGTTGACATTTTCCGTTAGAGCATCCGATTGTTTGGTGATGTCATTTATGAAACAAAGGTCCAAAAAGGAGTCAAAAGTTTTGACAGGAAACTATGCTTTGGCATTTATGAAATATATTCCTAAAGGAACTTTATCTGCTGATGCATACCTAAATGAGGTAAAATGCTGGCATTCATTTACGTTAGGTACATTACATAAATGTTTACAGGCTTCTCTGATTATGGATGTTTTGGTGCTTTGATAGCAAGATTTGCAAGCTCGATCTGTGGGAGAAACTGAAGAACAGGAAAGAACCATCAAGGTCCAGATTTCCGTTTAATATTGGAAGATGGTACAATGGAAAATCCTAGTAAACTGTGCGTGAAGAATATAAGAGCACTAGTTAGAAGTTCACCAGGAGTAATTTTTATGTATTCCGTTTTTAATTGTAACAATAATTACTTATAAATAAAAATCAGTAATAAGCGGGCGTTATGAATTATAACGCCCTCTTATAATACCCCGGGTGTTATGGTCTTGTTTATATGCTTCGTATCCTAGGTATTATCAACATATAATAGGCAAGTGAAAAATAAAATATTTTCATAGAAAACGCCAACAGACAAAAGTTAAACAAGATCAACGCCAATAATAAGAGATGAAGTAGTAAATAAATAATGAATGAATATAATCCACCTGTAACTACTTTATTAAGAGGTACCCAACTCTTTTCACGAGTTGTTTTAACCTCTACGCTTCGCGGAGCAACTTAATAAAATCGAACGAAAAATCGAATCGCCGAAAACATCAAATCTTTACGTTTTATAGTCCTGGAAATACGAAAAAGTGGTTTTTCAAAAATGTCTGTCTGGTTATCTGTCTGTCTGTTTGACAGTCTGTCTGTAAGCACGCTGCAGCTCAAACTAGTGAACGTATCGAGATGAAATTTGGCGAACATATTTAGTGGAAAATTTGTGGGTGCTGGTTAGAATTTGGGCCACATCGGTTCTCGGAAAGTGCTTTTTGGCACATCAACTTTAAAAATTTAAATGCAAACCTCATTTTTCGCGTTACCATATGAAAGCTCTTCCAATTCTGCTTCTAAAAATGTATTCACACTTGGTGCCCTTTTGGCCGAAAAACTTTGCCGTGAAAAGAAACCTATGCATAACTGTATATTTTTATTATATACCGGATTTGATAGCTGATTTTTTTTTCGAGTCGAAAACCTTAGCGCCATTTTTTCGAAAATTGTCATTTTTGATAAGTATATTTTTAGGCGCTCGACCGGAAAGTTAACCTATCCTAAGATCTACATAATAACATTATAGAGTGCAGAGCTGGGCCAAGTACCGAAAAAAAGTACTTAAGTATCAAGTACTAAGTACTTGATATTTTGAATATACTTCAAGTATCAAGTACCAGTACTGGATAGAAGTACTTGAAAATTGCAGTCCAGTACTTTACAAGTGCGCACACGTTAAGTACCCAGTACCAGTACCAATACTTAAAATTACCGAGTAAAATAAGGGGCTGAGTATTTAATAAAGTACTTAAGTACTTCATAAAATACTTAAGTAGTTGACATAGTACTTAAGTAAAATAAGAGACTGAGTATTTAATAAGGTACTTAAGTACTTTCAGGACTTAAGTACTTGACATAGTACTCAAGTATCTACTTATTATTGAGTATACTCTTATAGACAGCGGGCTAGCGACAATTTCGGTAGGTATATGATTTGCTCCACCACAATAACGATATGTATTATAGTTTTAGTTAATATAAACCAGCAAATGCAGGAATCATGCTCAGGTGTGGCTACATTTTCAAATTGAGGGGGCTCCAAATTTATAAAAAAAATTGGGGCCCTGAATATCATTTGCTCCCGGCTGCCTGTCAATTTTTCATGTAAATAAGATGGCGCATGTTACAAAAAAACATTTGACTGACGTCCAGACCGCTGCGTTTTCGGTGAGGGTGGTTATTTACATGAAAAGTTGACAGGATTGCAGTCTGCACCCCGTGTCCGTAATAATTTTGAGTTCTGATAACGACACCACGCAAAAAGTGCTCCATTTCAATAAGATTGATGGTATTGTTTTGCGAATTTCAGGCTTCTAAGAAATGAACAAAGTGAAGTCGTTCTTGGATTTGCCCCAACCTAATAAATATTCTAAAAACCCCCATTTTTCAGTAAAAGATTCAGTACCGAACTCGATACTTAAGTACTCGATACTTAAGTCCTCGATACTTAAGTACTCAATATTTAAGTACTCGATACTTAAGTACTTGATGCCGCATGGTTTAAAATACCAAGTACAAATACTTCGCACGAAAAAATTATTCAAGTACCAGTATCAAGTACTTTTAAGAAGTACTTGAAATACCCAGTACCAGTACCGAATTTTCAAAGTACTTAAGTACCGGTACTTTAAGTACCAAAAGTAATCAGTACTGTACTTCAAGTACATTTCGATACTGAGTAGCCCAGCTCTGATAGAGTGTACGTACAGCGTTCAGCAGTGCAGTCGGATTATTTTAAATTCGTTTAAACTATTTTTTCGAGACCGTACCGATGCGATGGTAACTGATGGGGACTGATCATCTCGATATTCACTGCGATATACTGCATTAGAGCAATAGAGATCAGTATAACAAGTTTCAAACAATCAATAGAGTTCAAACCCCCACAAAATAGCATCGAACATTATGGACTGCAATATTATGCAGTGAGATCAAGTTAAGCTTGTAACATCCACATCACGTCCTACTATCGTAATTAGCGATAGCATTAATCGTACCTCCCTCGGATTTAAGCATGAACACTACAGAGAAATAGAAGAACCAATGCCGAATGAGTTATTAATACTGAGTGTCATTATTGGTTCTAAAACGGAAAAACTATGGCGCCAAATAAGTTTGGACATAAGCCCAGTTTTGTACAAAAATCAATTAATCAATTCAACTATCGATTTAGTTTTAGTTTTTTTTAGTTTTTAGTCTAAATTGTCGTGCCAAATTAAGATATTGCAGGAGTGGTTTCAAAATTATGGCTTCTAAAACATGGACCCCTATTTTATTTATTAGACGATATTGGATCAATGTTCGAAGGAACTTCTTGATTAGTTATTATAATGTAAGGCACCCATACCGGGTGATTCAGTTTGGTATTCGCCCTAATGTAACTTTTTTATTTGAATAGAAAAATATATAAAACCATAATATATATTTGTAAATCGCATGACATTTCTTAGCGGATTCTTGCAGACATATTTTTCTCCATTCAATTGTGTAAAAAAAGTTGACACTTGAAAAATTTCGAGAAAAAAGTTAATTAAAATAAACCATTTTACTAGTTTTGTTGTCAATAAACGCAGTTAACCATGGAAAAAGTTGGTTTGTGGTGTTGCCTAATGTCGTGTTTTTTAAAAATTGCAATTAATTTACCTTTAAAAACGTTGATAAGTAATAATGTTATTGTTATTAAAAAGTACAAGCAAGTGGGATATTATTGTTATTAATGAGTAAAAGGACAAATAATAATGATTTTTTGTGAAACTACGCTCCCTATGATTTGTGACATTAGACTACACAACAATTCACTTTTTTTCAGGGCTAACTAAGTTTATTGACAAGAAATTTTAAAATTGTGTCTAGTCAAATAATTTTTTTTCTCGAATTTTTTCTAGTGGAAGTATAAACTTTTTTTACATAATTGAATGTAGAAAAAATATGTCAGAATCGGCTAAAAAATGTACAGTTGACAATCGTCATTTTGACATATGTCATCATCATAGAGACAAATTAATGTCGCCATTTAATAGAGCTTGTCATGTGAATTACAAGTTTTATATATTTGTCTCTTCAAATAAAAAAGTTACAAGGGGGCTAATACCAAACTGAATCACCCGTTATAGCAAGAATTCAGCAACTTGTTTTAAAAACATCCTGTTATGTATTATTTTTGGTTCATCTTATCTGTAGGTCTAGTCCTCATCTGATGATGTTTCACTACTATTTCTGCTGCGTTGAAGTGACAGATGCGGTTTAATGGCATGCTTGTGCTCCAGGGACCATTCAGGAATTTAACTAGTTAAGTCATGCGTTATTTATGAGGTAATGAATTATATTTCGGTGTAAATTTAGCCCCCCTGTTTAGCACTTGTAGGTATAGGCAGACAGTTAACAAGTAGTTTGATTTTTCACAAATTCAGGGTTGTAATAACCGACCGGCATCATCTGGTCATGACACATTCGAACCCTAGTTTCAATTTTTTACGAAACAAACCCTTCGATTAAAGACCTTCTGCGCAGTTTTATGGAAGCCAATCGTAAATTTTCATTAAAGCTCGGATAGTACGGTTTTCGGCCACCTCATTTACATAATCATACAATACTTCCCTCCACCTCTGCTCTAGACATTTTACATAATAAAGTCTATAATCGTTAACAAAAACAGCTTTTCGCCCCCGGAGTTAAGAGATTGAGCTAGCCGGGTTCATTACAAGTTTTCCCCAAAAATTCCGCGTGATCTAATTATTGCATGGGCTTTTAAATAACCATGCAAGTGTTTCTTTAATAATATGTACAGTTTGGGCCTTTTCTTCGTAACTTGAACGTGGTGGTTTCGCTATAATCTAGCTTGTCATCATCAGCCGCCGGGAACTCAAAAGTAAACCTTCATTAGAATTTACCTTTAGCCCCAAACTTTACAAAGTACAGATCATAAAGGCAGGGCATCTTAACAAGCCTCGGAGATAACTGCTGTCCCTTACGAGAATAAAGTTGTTAACGAACAATGCTCGTTGAATTCTGCCAATAAAAACGACGAAACTTCTAACTGCGTTAGCTTTAAAAAACGTCATAATTTATATTTTATTCGTTTACGCGCCTCAATATACAGGACGTTTTAGTGAAACCTTCCACCTGGTATATATCGAAAACTAAATGAGATATGAAAATTCGCTCGCAAGTACGTACCTACAATACCCATGCAAGCTTCAACATTCCAAACGTAGCCGTCCAATTTTAAATTAATTTATTGTAAATTTGTGTGTAAAACGCTGTTTACAGTTGTATTTTTGCTTTAGTAAGTTGAGATTTACATTTGTCTCGACAACATAGCTGTAAAAATCCCTAGCAACGCTTTACAACTTGGTTACGGCTTTTTACAAGCGCCTTTTTCTATTGTTCTACCTATCTTCAACAACATTTGCAAAAATATTTAGGTTATTCCTGTAAAATTTTGTACGCAACTCGCATGCAAGTTGCCTTTATTCGCTCGAAAGCTCGCTTATTAGAGACGATATCTCCGAGTCGATTTTAAAAGACGTAAATAAATATTTGGATTATTTTAGCAAAAAAATATTACCTGCCTTGAAGCTAATCAAATTTTAATTAAAGTGCAACAATTTGAAAGAAAAAGAAATTGTTTATTTATCGATTTATGTAATGTATTTACTCAACGCAAATATCAGACTGACATGTAGCTGGAGGTTACGGCAATAAATACTTGAGATGAACCTTGCATTTTATTGTAGAGTTTTGCCACTTGGCACATTATACCTACTCCTCCTCCTCAGACGTGTATACTTGTAGCCAACCACCAGAAATTACAATTTTTAAAAATTCCATTTTTTTTTGTTAACGAATCTCTTTCGTGCCTCGACGTGGCTACAGGTGCTGAGGGAGCCACTGCAATTTCATCCCTACTATACCTTAGTCCTGTAGGTAGGTATTTTTGAAGGGAAAAAAATAAGCATTGCAAATTTTTCCTTGCAATGGTCAGATTTGGGAACTACAAAAACATAATAAAATTTCGCCCTCCGCCCTAGCCAGCCAAGGTCACTCCCAAAATCTGCAAATAATGCCCTAGAACTAAATTTTTGCCACATAAGTCTCTTCAAGTTGCCCAAAGTATAGAGGCCCCTACACAGTACTGAAGACTAATAAATTCTCTACAGGAAAGTTCCTCTGTAGTTTTCAGCTAAGACCACTACTTTCGCCACGGCAGTCGTGCAAAGTCGCAATTAACCCGTAAGACCCTGACGAACGCTGGCGCTGGTAAGAAATTGTATAAAGTGTAAAGTATAGATACCTACTTTATTTTACGCACTATTGGACTATTGCAATAGTCCAATAGTGGTGTGATTACGTTTGCTGTCGAACAGACTACAGGAAATTATACTATCGCAATCTTCACAATACCTGAGGAAGTCCTAATATTTATTATGAGGCGAAACGTCGCAGGTTTGATGGACAATAAACTATTATAGCGGCCAAATTCTAGTAAGGGCGAAGGGCCTCAGGCAAAGGCAATCAGCATCCCACGGGCACTATCCTATTGCTTGCGGTAGATTAAAAAACCTATCGTAAACAATACAAAATACAATAGATGGACAGGGTTGGACATGCTCACAAAGTGCTGATCTGCTGAATTATTGTTCTGATCGCAACACAAGGTATAGCAGATTATTATTAATAAAAAAAGCTCGCAAATTATTACAATGCTACCATAAAATTAGACGAAACCCGCGTGAAGTTAACAGGTCAACTTACTATAATTTGGCTGCTGCTACTTACACTACATATTTAATTTTTTCCAACCCTTTTGGCTTTCATCCAATTGCCCCGACCAAAAGGAGTAAAAGGCATTGTGAGAATTTCTAAAGAACGCCTTCGATCAATAAAATTAAAGCGCTTGTCTGATGTCTAACACAACACCCGTTTATTTTTCCAATCCGTAAAAATTTGCAAATTTTTGTATCTTTATTGGGATTGTATATTAAGGAAATTGCAAACTTTATCCGCGCGAAAAGTTTTAACGTCGACGTTTTCCCAAGATTAAGCTCAAACATTATTCAAGCTTAAGATAATATTGAAAGACTTTGAAAAAGATGTGTGTGGGTGTAAATTCAGCAATAAGTTAGATGTAGCTTTAGAGATCCTTGACAAGACGATTAATAATACATGTATCGCAGGCATGCCATCATCAATTATAATTGTTAAACATTTAATGCCAGTAAGTAATTGGAGATAGGGCAACTTTAGAGGCATCGCTTTAAATCAAATGCGGTTCGACGGTTTAGCAAGTTTCAGAGGGGGTTGATAACACTCTTCACACCATTAAGCAGACACTATCGTTAGACCGTGCGCTATCTGAGCGCAGTTTTTCACGCGACGACGCGTATTTAGCCAAGAAATCAAATTTTCGATACAGGTACTGATGGACGAACAGAGTCTGAACTTTTGGTAAAATTTTAACTCCTGCTGCAACATTGTCGCGCATGGGTGTTTCAGGCCGAGTAAAGGGATGATTCCAAGTTAAGTTCAGTGTAGTTTTAACCACGGTTGCTGTCGCGCGATGCCGGAGTGGCGCGTTAGGTTCCACTAAACTTTTCAAAGTCGACATTTTGACTGTAAGTTAAATTAACTTTTAATTAAATTTAAGCTAAGAGCAGCTTGTCTAAATATTTATATTTGTTTTACAAACTTTGCAACTTTCGAAGTGGCACGGTCGGAGATTCATCATGAAACTTACCTGAGGATTTTAACTCATAACTTTTAACTTTTATAACATATATTATTTTACCGTTATGATAAATTCGTTTGTACTGTAACTTCATACATAATGTAAACGCATACATAAGTATAATAATATTACGAATCTGAGGAAAGCTGCAATATGTCGCTAGCATGAAAGAGGATAATTTATTGGACGCTATAATAATAGTAACTCTGATTTTGTTACAGGGGTGGAGTCCTTTAACGTCGGTGAAATAGCGCGATGTGAAATATTGGTGGTGAGAACGTTATTACTCTAAAACCCAACGTTCAGTGAAAGTTAAACTATAGTTTGTCAATGAGGTGAATTTCATGTAACAAGTCAAATTAAGATGGATGTTGCCTGAGACACAGTGCTGAAAACTCCGATGAGAATGGCATTATATTCTCTAAACTTCCTATCGTGTCTGGTGATTCTACTATATCTCATCCAATTTATAAATGGAACCACGCATTATCTCAGTGAGTAGCCGCATCCAACTTCTAAAGCCACCGAAATGTGGATTTACATTTACGCTTGATTTACCTCGAATGTACCGCATTAACTTGTAGCACTTCAAGGACCCCTCTGTTAAATGTAGTAAAGTTGCATATAACTAATTGAAACCTTGGACCACGCAAGGTCCATGGTCTAAGATTGAAACGCATTCAATAAGGTTTTCTCATCCAAAGCTTTTGCGTTTCTATCAGAATTCTTTTATTTTGCAAGAATTTGTGAATGTGCATGCTTATAGAAAACCATTTGAATGCAACTTGGAATAGTTTCTGTAATATGTTCAAGGTGCATAATATTATGAATACGTTTCATATCAAGCAGAGAAAAATGGATTTCAATTTATTCCGGAAATCATTTTCTATCACGTTCGTTTTGTTTTTTGAACAGAGTGGAAAATTTACACAATTTTGCATATGTTGAACAAATCAGCTTACAGACCTTGTTCCTTGTTTATTTACAGATTATACTCTTTTGAAAGTTCCGCTGTTAAATGGATGGTTAAGCGTTTTTGTAAAATCGAATTATACAAATTAATTATTCCTTTAACTCCAAAATAGCATGAAAACCGCTATTTTCGCCGCTATCCATAATCTTTGATCACGTCTACTTACTTACTAGATGCTCCACTGTGGCTTACGTTGAATTTGGGTTCCCATTTCGCAATTATTAAATACTATTCCCATCTCATTTTTCATAGTTATATTATACCTACAGTGCCTTTCAAAAATAAGGAATAAATTCAAAAACTTTTTCGATGGAAATATTTCGGGATTACGCTGGTCACGCAGCATCCACCTCGGCAGCCAAATCGGTCTGGAAATTTCGGCTATACTGTGTTCTTTAATATTCTTCTAAAACCCTGATTTCTTTGACCTAAAGGACACTACGTGTGAATACATTTTTTCTCTTTATTTAGTACCATTTGAAAACCTTTCTAATGGTGACATTACATTTTAAGATATTTCAAAATGGCACTTGCCGTGGGCAGATTGCTTCCAAAAACTGTTCGACTCTTCTATGGGTAAAACAATCTCCACCTACCAAATTTCAGGTACCAAATTGGTCACGGGGTTTGGGGTGTAGCATGTTTCTAAAGTGCGCTAAAAATCTAGAATTGTTGAACTTTTCGCCAAAAGGGCACTGATACTGAATACATTATTTGGAAGCAGAATTTTAAGGCCTTTCTTACGGTTATGTCAGAAATAGGGATTATATTTAAAATTTCAAAGTTGATGTGCCAAAATGGCGTTTTCTGTTGCACGATTGCCACATAGCGCAGCATAGAGTAACAAAGTAAAGGTCTGCAGTAACCTCCCATTTTTTTTTAAATTGTGTGATTGGGGAGGTTAAAATAAAAATTAGGGTGAACTCCTGTTAAACCGGAAACGCAAGAAAATATCTGACTGTACCACAGGATAAACATCAAAAAAATAAGGTTGACCTGTCCGAGGATATTTCCGAAATATTTCTTTCGAAAAAATTCTTGAATTTATTCCTTGCTGTTGAAAAGCACTGTGCAATCTGAAAACAAACAGAAATACACGGCCTTGCAGCATCAGTTTTTGCATCGTATAACATAGGTATACAGGGTGGGTAATTTTTCGATGCTCACCATTAGTATCTCGTAAACCATAATAGATGAAGTGTATTTTAAATTGGAGAAAAGTTGCGCTATTTCTTGGTGATTAGACTCTGAAGAGAATTCCCCGATATTTTGATTCGTTCTTGAGTTATCACAAATATCTGAAAATTGCCAATTGCTGTCAATTGAATGGCATTAACAGAAATTTTCTAATCCTTCTAGATTTTGAATAATGATAGTCAACTTTTGATTCTTTTATGGCCGCCATATTGAATTTTGAAGATCTGTTAAAAAGTTCATATTGGCTACAGTTTTAAAAAGTAAATTTTTTGTGTACTTATCCAATAGTGTTGAAATCCCATATAGCGGCCATAAGAATAAGCAAAGTAGACTGTAGTTGTTCAAAATCTAAAAGCCCTAGAAAATTTCTGTCAATGCTGTTGAGTTGGCAGCTGCCAAAAATATAAAAAGTCCAAATATTGTCACCAATCATTAGGAAGATATGAATTTTTTGGGATAACTCATAAACCGAGTCAGAAACGAATCAAGATAAAAGAGAATTATTTACAGTGAGAAATACCGTCCATACTCACCCGAGTACTCACCTACACAACGAGATAATTATTTACAGATTCTTATTAATCATCTTGAAAAAGTGTAATTTTTTTCTAATTAAGCTGCTCTCTATCTCTTGTGGTTTCCAAGTTCCCAATTCGAAAAACGAAAAATTCACCACCCTGCCTGTAAAATCGATATTTTGTACTTTTGTATCAACATTAAAAACAAACTAGTCCAAATAACTTACCACTCGCAAATCAAAGATCCAGGCGGTGGGAAGGTTCTATAGCCGGATCTTTGCCTGCCCATTATTTTTATTGTAACCTCATTACATTACCATCCACTTATTTTCGGTACAACATTATAAAAAAATCAGGTTTGATGAGTCCTTTTCAGGGCATAATGTAAATAAGTATGTATATTATGCCCTGGTCCGCAAATTGAATTGGTTATTTAACCTATTATACCTTACTGACCCTTTGAAAACTATCCTTTCATATGTGTGTAAGTACAGAATTTTAATTCCCAAAGAAATTGACGGAGATTATTATGATACAATTAATTAATCTTGCTCGGAGCGGGGCGGTAAAACTATTGTTATGTGAATGTTTACTAATTAAATTGCGGATATTGTTTATGCAAATATAATGGGGCTATATCTATAAATAGGTTGGGCTGGGCTGCAGGCTACATAGTATCAATCCCTAAAATATCGTGTAACACAATAAATCTTCTAACCAAAACTAATTTGAGAATGTCGGTAAACGTGAGAAAGGTAACGTGGTGGCAAACCACCGCTTAATAATAAAAATGCAATTCCAATGAAGAATACAAATAAATAAGTACACCTATATACATATACAATTACATACATACGTGTATGTACTATAGTTAGTAGCGTTTTTGTTAGTCGTGTCAAGTTTCGTTCCGTTCATTGATCGATTCAATAATCTTTTTCACTAATGCTGTTTGTCCTCGTGAGCTTTTCCGTCTCTCCAGAACATTTGTTTCAACTTCATTCGCAATTGCTTCCCGAACAGTCAAAGCGTGCCCAAAATAGACTCCCATGGATTGAAACTGTGTATGTACCTATTTCTTATTATTACATTGTTCTGGTTACGACGAGTGTTACGACTTCGCTACTATTTTGAGTGGTTGCATCCCGTTGCAAATTGTGTTTATTAGGAGTTACAGTAACACTCCAGTAACAATAGTAAAACCAAACACCCAATTTCATTAGAAACTTTGAATTCCAAAATCATTGTCACCATTCATTTCCGACATATATACATACCTTTTCGATTACACATTGAAATGTTGAAATTTAGCAATAAGTGTCATAAAAATAATAATACTTAGGTAATATCGACTTTTGTAACACAAAATAACTTTTATTCAGCATGTCCCATAACGCTCGCACTTCACAATGAAGTTAAGTGCGTTTTAACAGACTCTTACATGCACTTACCAACCTAGTATCGTTAATAACTATTACGTAAAGAGTATGGAAAGTGATCTTTCCTGGACGAGTAGGCATAGGGCGTCAGCCTGAAAGTCTGCGAGTCCAGGAAAGACACTTTACATGTGAGTTCCGTATTAAATTTTTTAGGTGCTCGCAACATATTTTCTGTGTGAAATTAAATATTTTAATTAAAATTATCTAAACTGAAAAATGTGATTAGCCTAGTAAAAATTAACACGATAACAAAATCCATAATTTATTCCGGTGAAATTTCACTTTCCAGAATATTCCGGTTGTCCGTTTGGCAGCCAACTTTTTATCTATACCTATATCAGAAATGCTTTGTTCACAATTTGCGTATTATTGTTTGGACAGGCAACTAACTACCTATTATTGATTGCTTTGGCGACCAGTCATAAAAATAACCCCTTCGTGAAAGGAAGTTCACCGTTATTAATTTTTTTCCCAAAAACGGTAGGTAATTCAGCCAAACTAAACAATACGATTTTTTTTGAGCTGCAATACTCTTATTGCTTTATGAAGCAATTCAGGAAATCTGATTGGTCCTTTTCTCTTATAACTGAAGAACTATTATAGGACCCTGGAAATTTCCAAAAACACGAATCGGCTCAGAATTTAATGCTGAATACTCCATTAAATGTGTAGCGCTTGGAATGCCGACCCCGAGGCCTACCCTCACTTATAATTTTTTATCTCCAGCACCTTTACACTTCTATTAGAATGTAAATCCGCTTTGGGAACTCGGTAGAATGTATTTTCGCGTTTCCCTTAAATAACGTGAACGTGTCATATTTCCCCATGGCGTGACCCTAACCTCTTTGGGACAATAAACGTTGATCTATATGAAGGGAAGATAAAAGATAAAGAATGATGATATGAGTGAATAAGTTCTGCAGAGATAGCATGATCATAATTAGCACTAGGAAGGTAATAGGTAATAAGTAATATGTACAGGGCTCCGTTTCATAATAAGTATAGGTACAAGTCTACTAATATATTAGTAGTCTTTTAATTTGTGTGTAATAGGCAGATTTGTACTTTATTATGAAACCCAGCCCTGAAGTTAATTTTAACATCTGCGATCTAGCGCAGCAAGCGAGGGGTAGACAACCTAGGATTTATGGTGTACAAGTCTGAGGATTTACCGGATTTACGGGGATTTATTGGGATTTACGAGGATTTATTAGGATTTACGAGGATTTATTGGGATTTATGGGATTTATGAGGATTTACGGGGATTTATTGGGATTCATCGAGGAATTATTGGAATTTACCGAGCACTTTATGTGTTTATCGAATGTTAGGTCGCAGTGAAATTGGAGGCGACAATAGGTGTAAGTTATTGGCCTTAAAATCAGTGACGTAACAACGGCTCCGCAGACCCCGCAGTGCGGGGTGGTGGCCCCGGGCCTCGTGGAGGGCCCCTGTCCTTTTAATAATTTTTGTTATTAAAAATTAATAAAAACTAATACCTATGATGGCAATGCCTATGACAATGCAAAAAATGTATTTTTATTTTTTTACAATTAGGTCTGGCAGATGCAGCAGGATTATTTATTATAGCCTTCTGTCACTTAGCTCAATAGTACTCATTCCTGAATTTTGTAATAATAATAACAATAATAATGTTTTTGGCCCGTGAAACAGTCAACAGTGGCGATGGACGGCCAGGCCCAACGAGATGAGGGGGGTGTTCTTAGGAGCCCGGACTCGCCTCGCTGAACTTACAGATAAAAATAATCAAAGCGCTATTAGATATAGTATAGATAATAGTTTATGCCTAACCCTGCTAATAAATGTGCAAGACTTGTGAAAAAGTGCATATGTATACCTAGCAGCGATATCAACCTATGTAAATATGCAACTTTTTGTCTTTGTTTCTATCACTACATAACTCAAATTTGTGGAACTAATGTTGATAATCTTCATTTAGAAGTGTCCTCTTTTATGCTTCAAAGATATTATACAGGGTGGTCGTTTTATCTTGAGACTGGCAAATATCTCGGAAAGGAAGCATTTTAGAAAAAAATGTTTTGTATAAAAGTTTTATGACTTCGAGGGGGAAAATAGATGGCATCGACGCCATTTTGATTCAAGGTCATTTTCAAGGTCAAATGAAGGTCAACTTAATTTTTTTAAATGGAAACCTACATTTTTTATTACAGATTCTTATTCCCCGTAAAAGAACAAATAACTCTCATCTAAACTATTTTTGGATCCGATGGATAGTTTTTCAGATATTTAAATCAAAATTTTAAGCTTCTTCGAAATCCATTATTGCCTTCCGTAGCAACAGCGGCATGGCAAAAACTAAATCTACAAGAATTTTTGTGGTTTATTTATCCAGAATTCATTGTTACTAAGTTACAACGGTTGTTCATTTGTTTTGTCTTGCCGCTGTTACTAGGGAATGTCTAGGGATTTCGAAAAAGGTTAAAATTTACATCCATCGGATCCAAAAATAGTCTAGATGAGAGTTGTTTGTTCTTTTATGGGGAATAAGAATCTGTAATAAAAAATATAGGTTTCCATTGAAAAAAATCAAGTTGACCTTCATTTGGCCTTGAAAATGACCTTGAATCAAAATGGCGATGATGCCATCTATTTTCCCCCTTGAACTCATAAAACTTTTATACAAAACATTTTTTTCTAAAATGCTTCCTTTTCGAGATATTTGCCAGTCTCAAGGTAAAACGACCACCCTGTATATCAATAGGCGAATTCGATAAAAAATCTTTTTATGGGAGATGCGTTACCTTCAAATTTTCAAAGATTTTCGCCCGTGGCGCACTCTGTTTTTGAGTACCTCTCTAGCCACTTTCAAAAACATTATCATTAGTGGCAATAATATTGATAATAAAGGGCCCCAATTAGATCTTTATGTGGATTTACGAGGATTTATAGGGATTTACGAGGATTTATGGGGATTTACGAGGATTTATCGGGATTTACGAGGATTTATGGGGATTTATGTGGATTTATGGGGATTTACGAGGATTTATTAGGATTTATGAGGATTTATTAGGATTTATGAGGATTTATTAGGATTTACGGGGATTTATTACAAAATCGATCGAAAAATCGAGCCGCCAAAATCACCAAATCTTTACGTTTTAGGGCCCTGGGAATCCGAAATACTATATTGTGTAACTAGTAGGAAAAATATTATATTCCGGGACGATGATGGAAGATTGATGGACGAGGCGCAGCCGAGAACGCTGAGAAGGTTTCTTGATCTCTTCTCGATCGGTCCAGCCGCTTACCGCCCGGTTATCTCTTGCTAACCTGCCTCACACCTTCCATATCCATGTTATTATTATTATTTTATTAATTTATTGTTATGAGCACCGTTAATCTAAATATGAACCTAAAAACACATAGAGTTCAATACCTACAGAATCATTGTTGTTAATTATTTATTATCCAATGATTCTCCTTTTTGACACTGACAGGAACTGTGATAGAACTTAAAAAACCCATTTACAAACCAACAGAAAAAATGCTGACTCACACAACCCCCGTGTTCGTTTGAAAGTGTCGGGTCTGTTCAAAAAAATGCGTTTTTGAAGATGAAATACGCATTGTGAATGTTTAGGGGAGGGGACTTGTTCTTCAGACTCGACGAAAAAAGTAGGTAGGTCGGTACGGTCTTTAATAAATAAATATTCATGATTATGAAACCTTGTTTTAAGGGGCGAGTGTTATTTTAAAAAGCTGACGTATAAAATCCGTTTTCGTATATGGTTTCGCCCATTTATCATAAAGGCAATCACAAACGATGCTCATATTTCATCTTTACCCTCGGCAGAGTTTTGAATTTTGATAAAAAAATAAAGCAATCGACGGCACATGAAAGCAAGAAAACCCGTCGATTTATTTTTTCTTAAAACATGAATAATTACCCAATCTCCCAATCTCAATGACCTACACCAGCGGATATAAGTAGAAAGTAGCTATCTGAATGCAACAAATACGATCAGATTCGATATAAATTCAAAAGATTCAGCTTTTAAAAAGACAGATCTTGAACATTCAGGTTGCGGCTCGTAGGATTCCAATTCCTTCCAAGATTGGATCAAGATTGGACCGATGATACTCTTAAAAGTCTATATTTTAAATTTGATACGAAGGAATTCTGCGGAAGCAAGAAATATATTTCCCGACCTTGTTGCGACACATATTATTTGGTCGTCGCTCGTCGTGTCGCCGTCGTTCCGAAAGCGGCGCGATATGGGAAATTGCTAATCGAGGCGGTTCGATTTGTTAAAACCGCCGCCGATCATCGGTCCGCTGCCGCCTACCGCACAGCAGCACAAGAATTATGTAGTGAATTTTACTAAAACCCAATTTGATTCTGTGGGAATGCTTCGATAATAATTATTTAGCCTGCCTATTGACACGTTTTCAAGTTAAACTCCCAATTCGCCGACCGCTGCAACCTCGAGGGTCTGCCTAATCTGAGCGAATAAATCAAACATCTCTCAAGAAACACGTGATCATCATATTTCGATGTAAATACATACCAAATCAGAAGTTTTTGAGATTACATACCAGGTGTATCACCGGACCGCGACAATTGACAAAAAACATGGAAAATACATTTTTCAAAAAACTTTTTTGGGTACCGAGGACCCCAAAACGTAAAGATTTGATGTTTTTGGCGATTCGACTTTCCGATCGATTTTAGTAACTGCTTCGCGAGCGTAAAAGTTAAAGAGCCTGACATCCACGTTCCAAATTTCAGCCAGATCGGCCCAGTCGTTTGGGCTGTAGCGGGTCCACAGCCGAACAGAGGCAGACATTTTTCGAAAACCACCTTTTTGGGTACCCAGGACCACAAAACGTAAAGATTTGATGCTTTTGGCGATTCGATGTTTTGATTGATTTTAGTAACTGCTTCGCGAGCGTAGAAGTTCAAGAGCCTGATATCCACGTTCCAAATTGCAGCCAGATCGGTCCAGTGGTTTGGGCTGTAGCGTGTCGTGTCCACAAACGAATAGAGAGATAGACATTTTGCAAAAACCACTTTTTTGGTACCCCAGGACGCGGTCAAAAAGTAAAGATTATATGTTTTTGGCGATTCGATTTTTCGATTGGTTTTAGTAACTGCTTCCCCTCCGGACCCCAAAACGTAGAGATTTGATATTTTTGGCGATTCGATTTTTCGATCGATTTTAGTAACTGCTTTCCCCATACCACCCATACGAAAAGTCTTCAAATTAACCTTAAAAGGGAGACGTAAAGATAAAAGATAGGACGTGCTTTGTGAAGAAATGATTAATTCGAGATGGTCGGGTCCTCGGGTGGTAGAAGTATTTGTCAAGGAGGTTCCTGTCGCCTCACTGGCTGCTTTTTTAACTTCTACGCTTGCGGCGCAGTTCCTAAAATCGATCGAAGAATAAAATCGCCAAAAACACCAAATCTTTACGTTGTTGCTTGTCTATGTGTCTCTCTGTCTGTCTGTGCGAGCGCGTTTACACCGCTAGACTGACCTAAACTTTGACACAAATTGCGCCTACGTAAGTAGGTTGCGATTGCCGGTTACACCGTCGGACTTCACCTTTACCTAAAGTAAAATTTAGGTGTAATTTAGTCCGTCCATCTGTGCGATCTGTTATTGTAACTTTAAAGCTTAGAGACGGCTGTTTTTACATCCGGTTTTAAAATAATCGTTGATCATGTAAGCACTTGTAAGTCTTAGAACATAATAACACAAATGCAAAACGTAAACAAACTCACTTCTCATGTGTACACATCACATGTGGGACATTTAATCTAACCTAAAAGTCGGTCGAAGCGGCTAGGTGGCGGCCTAGGTGAATCCACTGTTTTAGGCGACCTGACCCATGCACTAAATTCAACCTACCCGGGCATTTTCACCACATGGAGTAAATATTTGTAAGTCGTTTTTAATTCAAATTCAAATTTATTTACCCACATGTGATACAATAAAAAGTATATTGGGGGATGGGATAGTCATATTTAAATTAGAAATCATACAAAAACACAAACAGGAAACAAATTATACATTTAACACATTAGTCCCACCTAAACGCTCGGTGTAAACGTACTTTATGATCACGCTGCAGCAAACTATTTAACGTGTTGAGATGAAATTTGGCATATACAGGGTGAGTCTGAACGACATCACATCGTCGATTGTGATTCCTCTTGATGTTATAAGCCGCCAAAGTTCTTAATTTTTAATCGTTTTTATTTAATATCTTCCGAATGGTGTATCACAGGATTCTGAAATTTTGTAAAGCATTGTTGCAGATCAAGAGGCAACTCATAATGGTACTTCAGACTTTATCCAAAAATCGGATCCCTGTTATACAGAATGGTCCTAAAGTTATTTGTTCTTGAACTTTTCTGTTTTTAAATGTTGCTATATTCTTCGATCAAACCGGAGAAATGACAATCGCTATAACGCTTTAAATTGCAATAAAAATCAAATATGCGTTGATACGCGTCATATTTCGATTGTTTTTATGCAAGGGAGCCATTTTGAATTCATATTCATAACTGAAGAAAGACTTGGGTGGTAATTTCACTTTTTTTAAGTGAAATTTTACCAATGGTTTTATGGTGATTCCTTGAAGCATGTCATCGATTTTTACAATTTTCCTGGTAAATTGTGAGTTTTTCAAAAAAATTCAAGAGTCAAAAAAGCTTTAAAATTGATCGAAGAATCCTCTATAAGTCCTCTATAACAGGGATCCGATTTTTGGATAATGTCTGAAGTACCATCATGAGTTGCCTCTTGGTCTGCAACAATACTGTACAAAATTTCAGAATCCTGCGATACACCATTCGGAAGATATTAAATAAAAACGATTCAAAATGAAGAACTTTAGCGGCTTATAACATCAAGAGGAATCACAATAGGCATCTTGCATCAATTTTGTTTTTGATGTTAAATTGAAGTTCAGGATATATCTAATCCTTCCAGATACCTTAAGTTCCAATATCTTGTCCGTGGAGCTCAAAAAAAAATGAGAAAGTAGTATTTTCAAAGTTCGCCCCAAAAAACCCTCACAGCCATTCGAACTCAATTTTGTTACATGTGACAACGTCGCTGTCTAACCTGACCCGACGTCTTTCATTCATAAATCTTAAATATTTTATAGTAGTCACAAGTACTCTTTGCCAGTGGGTACAAAGATACAAGATGCCAACCCAAGCAACTAATAACATTCTACATACCGCCTTTTTCAACGTTAGAGGTTACTTTTGACCCCTCTTTTTGCCAACTGTTAAAGTTGACTTTTCAAATTAATCATTAAACGTCACCCTCAAATAAACTGTTGTCAGATTGCATCGGCTGTACGATTTATGACGTCACAAGTCGTACAACGGCGTTTCTGAATTATTTATTTATTTACAAATAAGCAAACGTTTTTTAAATAAAATTGATGTTCGCGGACGATTCCTTGTATCTTTATTGATGCATTTACAATAAAATATCCCGAAATTAGGAAATGTGCAAGTAGCCTATTGATCTAAGATTTTTGCACCAAACCTCATCATTTCAACTGTAGATTATGTGGTATGAAGGATGTGGTGTCGTTCAGACTCACCCGTATATTTAGTGAGCACTTTATAGGTGCCACATCGGTGCCTTTTGGCACTTTTTCGAATACCTTAGTACCAGTTTTTCGAAAATTTTTATTTTAATGGCGAAAAGCCTCCTTGATCTTGTAGGTTTTGTTGCGATTTTAATTTAAAATTGGCACCTTGAATCTATAGAACCTACCTTTAGCGATCACGTACGATCTGTACATTTACAAATTCTGTGAAAAAGTAGAAGTTTCTCTACAGTCTCCGAGATTGCCAATTTTTTTCATTGCAAGGAGAGGCGCGTTATAGAAGTTGACAGGTTTTCGAAGTTTATTTATGGAGTCCTGTCAGTCTGTCAGATGATGGTTGAGGAATAAGTATAAAGATGTGTATTGGTACTTTACATTCAGAAGGTGGCTTTGATGGTTTGTTTTGACATATCTTTATACAGCCGTAAATGTGTAAGCTAAATTTCGAATATTTTGTTTTTAAAGCCATGTTACAATCATTTATACCAACCCTGTACATATCATCATTGTTTCATCATGAACCAATCATGTTGGTACCTAATTTGTATGCTTATCAAAGCGACAAATTTCATACAACAAAAATTATTAATCCATAAATAACAATTAACAATGTTTGCATTGATTCTGAATTCTACTTCTGTGAATTATTGTCACCTGTCTTTGGAAGCTGCCATTCTGCCAATTACCATATACAACACTCATTTAGATTGCATTGAAAAGCTATGAACTGTGCACAATTTGCGTTAACAAGGGAATCAACACATCTCAAATTAGTCACTGTTGCTATCTGTTGCATTTTAGCATTTTGATATTTAATGATGCTTAATTTAATAATCCATTTCAAATAGATATACCCACCTCGTGTCAGTCGTGTCCTTCTGTAGGTTATACGAAAATCTGGTATATTAGGTTTGAGTTTGTTTTTTGCCGAAATCAAAAGCTCTTGACGACAGTTTCAAAATTTTGTCTTCTGTCATTTTAACAAATACTTAATAGTATGCAACCACCACATCAGAAAAATGTTTAAAATAACAGCGAATGGATAATAGGATGTAGAAATGAACAAGTGTAACCAATAAAGTTAATTTTATTAAAACTGGTGATAAAAATAGGTGGATTACTAAAATTTTAATAACTGTGAAAGTCCAAAGCCCATCCCATCACTACTCTTCTTTGCATAAGGTTTATCTTTATTCGTTTCTAAGTAAAATTCTCCAGTAGCTGTCGCATCTAAATTCCCCATGGCCACTTTTTGCCCCTCACATTTTCTGTCCTCGAATTTATCCCAGCTTTCACATCGAACACTCAAAAAATCTGACGGATTTAGAACAGCTTCTATAAAATAGTCCCAACTCCTATGATGATCGCATGTGACTACAAATCAAAAGTTATTATTGTAGAAACTTAAATTATATTATACTCGGTTCGCCCACACTTTTAATATCCAACAAATCAATTCTCTTACAACCAGGTTGACCACTTCCTCCGTTCGGGTAAAAATCAATGGTGCCACAAGAGGGCTTAAATCCGAATGTCCCCCCATCTGTATGAATAACAGCCACAACTTCAGCATCGTTTCTATTGAGACGTTCCTCTTCTGGACGACTTATAAACAGTGGACCAGCTGGATCAAGTGCAACGATTCTCGGGAGCTTTTTTCCTACCAATTCTTTTATCTTTTTACCGGCAAAACCGGCAACCTGTCCGCCCAGAGAATGACCCACTACTAAAAAATTCTTAAGCGGAATTGAAAAATTTTCATGTAAATTAACAATATATTCTGCAACATAGGTTCCTGAAGTAAATGATTGTCAAATAAAGAACTATTTTAGTGATGATACTTACCGACTTCCCTTGTATTATAGGAAGAAACAATATAAATTTGGTTTGCAGGATCGGACCAATCAACCTGGATCACGAAATACTGCTGTCCCAATTTGGTGAAGAAAGCATTTTTTAGGTCTTCAAACCACTGTCGTTTTCTATTCTCTGTCCACCCATGTATAAGAAAAACTATTGTTGCGTTTGTCTGATTCAGTTGCTGGGGTGGGACAGGGTGCATGTCCATGTTAATGTAATTTTCGGGATCGTTGGGGAGAAACAGATAGTATTTCACTTTATCTTTTGAAACGGGTTCATTGGTGATATCTCTAGCCGATAGAGCTGTTTTTGTGTAAATACTGAAGAAATCTGCTTTTAAGATTTCCTCTATTTCTGCGCCTACAACTTAATTAAAATTAACTGTGAATATCTTTAATAAATAAATACTTACAATTTGTGATAAAATGGAAAACAAATAACGTTACCAACAAGCTCAACGTCCACATGTTGCCAGCCACAGCAACAGTCGCATCTGTGTTACGTACTGTGCATCGAAAAAAGTTTGTTATGGTTTTAAAAATCGGTATAACAAGAAAAATAATTAGAAGGTCATCAAGTTTGGAACATTCTAAGTATTAATTCGAGACTTAATCATTGTTATCTGCAATGGATGATTTAGATTTAGAAATGTATTAATAAATAGCAACAAAAGAATTATTATTTTTATTGGTTAAATTTTTAGATCAATTTTGTAGATACGTAAATCATATGCTTAGTCGGTGAGAAGCCTATAATATAGCCTATGGGATCAAAATTGGCTGTTAGAAGTGAACATCAATGAATAAGCGATCAACGGAAAAATTGTTTAAAGTAGGTAATTCAATGGCCTTGCAACGTACATAAGGGACTCGTACATTATTAGGTACCGATCTTGAGGATGATTACCATATCGCTTTCTATTCTATTCAGTCATTATTTTTAGGATTTTATTTAACTCACTGTATTATGTGATTTGAAACTGTTAAATTCCGTGGGCGAAATAGCTTGTTTTAAAAAAACTCATTAAAAAACACCCCGCAGACTTCAACCAAGTTTTCTGCATCTAAGCGGAGATACTGTACATTTTAAACGAATTTATATTTATGTTCAGCTGAAATTAAAAAAAAACGCCAATGTTTAATCTGTAATTAAATTTAAAGAAGTAGGTATATGTATGCCGTGCAATCGACATTCTTATAAATAAACCTACTGTATCTTTAGGTAAGGCTTTTAGAGCTTCTATTGCAGTATTTTATGTTCACACATCCTACTGTGTCAAGTTTTATCGGCAGTATAATTTCAGCCCAGCTTTTTGTAGGTAACAATTAAGGAGATTTTCGTGTTCTCCTTCGCACATTTCCTGGCGGGTGGCAGGAAATATAAAAGCAGGTCTAACTTTAGCTGCAAAATGTGCAGCTTGTAGCTCCTATTATTAATGCCGGCGATGAATAAAAGCATTTTTTTTACAATGAAACGGAAATTATAACTTGTATACTTACTTGATGTGATAGTTTTATGCGACAAAAAGTATAAAGGTCTTGCGTATACTGTCACCAGCTCAGCAATTAACACGCCCCTCATAATATTCCTTTCATTTCTTTTGTTTGGTCAAACCTATGGTATAGTAATTTTCTAATGAACAATCAATAATAATTTTTTTTCACTACTAGCCTTAAAACGTACCATTATTGACTTATCTTTGAACTGAGAATTCGATTTCTTTTATAGTAAGTGAAAAAAGTACTATATTCACCCCGGTAGAGCAGACTATTTTAGTAAATATAATTCCATTAGCCACATACACCCCCGCGTTTATTCTTTGAGAGTCCAAAGTCAAATAAAAATGTGAAATAGCTTCCAGAATTATATCATTTTAGGCAAAATGCATTTCAAATAATGACACGTATCTGAAACTTCATCAATCAGTCAAATGCATTTTGCTCTGTCGCGAGAATAACTTTTTTCTTTTTATTTCGGTTTATTTGAGACGCTAGATAGAAATCGGTTATTATGTAGTAGGTACTCTCCATTCATTTTCTATTGAAGTGACAGAACGTCAAAATTTGAATTTTAGGTTGGTATGAGGAAATTTTGCAAGGAATTTTATTAACAGGTGAGTTGGTAGAAGCGATTTCAATGCAGTACGTCAGAAAACATGACAAATGTCAACATTTTGCAATTGCTCTGAATTGGCCCAAAATGACCTTTTTCTATTTCGGTTTCCTAATGAACACTTTATAGCACCCAAACGCGTTCTCTAATGTGCTCTATTAGAGCACGGGTTTTGTTTACATCGTAACCTAGACAACAATTGTGTCCAACAATAGCGCACTGTCAAGCGAACATTGACCTCTGTCTGTGAAAATGGAAAACCAATTTCTTTCTAACAAGTTGGGTATCCGAAATAGAAAAAATTGTATAAAAAACGTGTTTCATAAGGCTCTTATGGCACTCGGATTTTGTAAAACTCGGGCTTTTCGCCCTCGTCGTCCAAACATCCTCGTGCGATAATAATTGGCCTTATGAAACATGTTTTTTAATATACTATTGTGCGCGTCCAGTTTTGAGTAAAGTGCAAAGAAAAATATTCACGAAAAAGCCTCAGGTACGTTTTTATATGTGACACTGCTGCTAACAATAAAAATAAACCCTAGAAGATGTGGGTTATATAATGGTTTTGCTTTCCCGCTAAACTTCTATCAAATTGTCAAAAGTACAGGTCCTTACAAATTAGGGTTGTACAGTTCCAGGAATATTTTAGTTCTGCTATAGAAAATGAACGGACTTTAAGTAAGTAAGTAAGTAAGTATACAGGGTGTCCCAGATTCAACGTGAAGGGCAATATCTCGGTCGTGACTCGAACTTAAATTCTGAATTTTAGCATGTGCATGTGCAGAGAGGGTTTTTTCGCAGATTTACACGCGACGAATAACTGAAACGGTTTAAATAGGGTGAATCGTTGACTTTTATTCTATTTTTATTTAAATTTAACATAGTCTTTAGACGACTGTTAGGCTGTATCCAGCCAGTAAATCGGGTAAATTCCATGAAGGGAGTAGGACGTATTCAAGTATCTCTCTCACATGCGATTCACCAAAGAATCGCTAGCTGTCTGGTGAAGCGCGCTAACTGGGGAAAACGGTGTTTTTTGACCCGAGTTCAAATATCGACGAGGCTTATTTTTTCTATTGAACAGAATCGTGAACATATAGGTAGGTACTGAAATTGATCGAAAAATCGAATTGCCAAAAATATCAAAACTTTAGGTTTTATTTCCTTGCTGTTTCTGTATTTACAAATTCTGTGAAAAAGTATAGAAGTTTCTATCATCTCCGAGATTGCCAATTTTTTTACTTAACATTTTTCAGCACAATCACTACTATCTAATTTACGCATAGGAACTATGTAAGATTATGCTGTTGACATGGGTCCCGTCATTGGTCCCGTCAGGATTAAAATATATGTACACTAAACTTTGTATGCAAGCTCAGGCTGTGGAAAAGGATTTATCCTTTGTGGTCTTTTCAGCATTAATTTCAGAGGAAAAGTAACAAAGGCATAAATAATGTGAGACGAATCACATTTATACAAAGAGCATTTTTCCACTTTACTTCCAGTCGGCCTAGGCGCTGGCCGTGTAAACTGCGTGTGACACGCAAAGTTGTGGGTATAGCCATTTGCTCCAACCAACTTTTAGAAATTGCTATCTCCATGAAATTTATTATATCTATGTATTATGTAATTTTGAAGACGATAATTTACATTAATTTTGTATGACGTTTGGGATAATCCTATTCCGGAGTCCCAATTCAAAAAAAAGTTTTGCAAACTGTATTAAAGCAAAAACTAGAAAGCTTCATAATGAGAAATGAAGCCAACCTTTTTATCTCTTAACAATTTCGCAGTTGCGATTTAAAAAAATGTCCAGCCATTAATCGGACTGATGGGATTTATGTGTCTGGGAAATTTTTAAATTTCAGTTTACCCTGTAATAGTGGTCATAAATCTTATTGTCGGTTTAACCTCTGCCGCATCTCTCCACTTAAATTATTGCCCAGGTTCACAGAGTAATTTATTTCTAATTTTAATAGATTTCCGTAATCTATAGAAAATAAATTATCAGATTCGCTGCAAATTTTTTATCCCAATTATTCATCATTAGAATGATGTAAATCAGAGTATTGAAATACATTACTTTATTTTCAGCATACATAGTAAATTATATTGTGCATGTTCGATGCATAAATTATTCCACCATCCATCAGCGTCTATATGAAGTTAATAATGCATAATGCTGATATGCTCTATTGTCGACGATATTTTACCTCTGACCACGATCCAAGATTCAGAAGAGTATATATATGTATATTATACTCAGAAGTAAAACGTTCACGGAACTTTCGCCTCCGAGCATTCCCCGTATTTTTCGCCCCTAACGTTCATACAGGGTGTCCGGAAATAACGATGAAATATTTCGGGGGGTGATTCTGCAGCTCAAAATATGCAAAAAAGTTCCTATAAACATGTATCCGGAAATCGTTCCTAAGGGGGCTACGGCCTTCTGAAGGGGGCGCCTCAAATTCGGTTTTTATCGAATAAATCAGGAACCGCTTAAGATACAGTGACGACTTTTTGCACATTATCTAACATCAGTAAGCGCCATCAGATTATGGTATCTACCAAAAGCAGATTCAACCAGGGGCGTAGAAAATAGGGGGGGCTTCAGCTTTCCCCACCCAAATTTTTTTCCGTGTTATTTTTTAGACAATTTCTCACCGGAACATGGTTTCCTGACTAAAATTACATAAAAAAGCCTCTCTTGTTGTAACAGCGTAGGATCAACCGTTTTCGAAAAAATTAGATTTAAAGATCCATTTGCACTTCCTATTCTCATCAAACGATTTTTATTAAATTACAAAACTGAACGGATTTTAAAAATTAGTATCTAAAGTACCTAATCTAATGTTGCTTATCGATGTCAGATAGTATGCAAAAACTTAATAATTGACAAAATCAAAATCGAATTTTGAGCGCCCTAGGCCTTAAGAGCGATTTGCGGACCCATGTTTATAGGAACTTTTTTCCATATTTTGAGCTACAGAATCACCCCCCGAAATATTTCATCGTTATTTCCGGACACCCTGTATAAGTAACCAGTTCATTTATACCCTGCTTATCTTTATTGAATTACCGGATTAATTCAGCTAATTAAGTATTGGTGGGGGGTTAAAATATTGCGAATGGGGTGGGAAAACATATGCATTTTTTTATAGAAACATTGACATTAACAAATAAATTAAAAAGTACGACGGAAATAAATCAAAATAATCCGCCCAGGGGCGAAAAGTCCCGGGGACGAAGAGTCCATTGTCGAAACGTCAGGCGCGAAATGTCGGGGGCGAAAGTTCCGTATTCCCCCAGAACCGTGTCTCAGAAATAAATGTTTATGCTGATGCGTCGCAAATTCTGAGTCAAGTCTTTTTCAAAACTTCCTGGTATCTGGTCCAGTTAGTAGTTCTCAAGTTATTAGACCAGACTTGAGTTCTGAGTTACTTCATAAGACAATTTCAAGTTAGATTAATTATTTCCCATGTAAAATTAATTTATTTTATTATTTTATTTATTTATTTATCCTTGCATAGTATGTATTTGGAAAGTAGGTATTAATTCTGCGTCTATAGAAGCAACTACTTAAAACCCTTTCGCTCACGCGTTTTTTTAGTTCGGCCGAAAATTCTGTAATTTGGCAGCATAAAAGTATGATTTTTTAGTGATTTTCTTACAGTGTCCAAATTTTTTTGTAATGCCCCAATTTTGAGTTATGGCTTGTATTCACATGAATACATTGGTAATGAAAGGAAAAATAGATGGCAAAGCTTTTTCGTTAGTTTTACTTTACATTACATATAGTAATCCAGGAAAGTTTTTTGTTTTTACTTACGCATAACATAAGTGCACATTACGACGTCCTCTTGGGGCTAATTCATTCACGCCCTAGTCACTTGTAGCCTTCATCGATCCAGATCGCTCCATATGCTTTTACACCGTCGTTGATTTCTGCTTCCAGCTCTTCCTGAGGGTCAATGCCCCTTACACTAAATTCTGGTGTTCATCGTCACTATCCTTCCTAGGTCTCAACCCCCAACTTCGAAGTCAGAATTTCCATCGGCTCAAAATCTCAAGGTCTGAAAGTCCTGATTTCATCAGCTCAAGCAGCACTGTATCCTTTAATGACCTTCTCTTCCTGAATTTTGATGCCTGAGTTGCAAAAAATGGGTATTTTGAACCTGTTGCTTACACTGTATTCAGTTGCATACAGGACTTTTCGGGCTTTCTTCACAAAAAGTGACCTAGGAACTAAAATCGCACTTGATGTCTTCGTGAATTCCAGGTCTTCTCTACACAAGACAATTTTTATATTTCAAACAAACAAACAAAATCAGCTGACTAACATACTAGCAAGTGGATAAGGCAGGTTGCTATTGAAATTTTTGTCAACTTTAGAATTTATTTGTTAGATACCAGATACCACCACTTGCACCAATTATTGATTCTAAAGATGAGACGATATAACCAGAGCAAACGGGTAAAGATCGCTGTATGTGATACATCACATACAGCGATCTTTACCCGTTCATCTGAATACAGCTTGAGCGAAAGTGTTTTAATACGCATTTTTAAATTCCCAAATCCATAAACATAATTTATAGAGATAGCTATTACTTATTTCTGACGCTGTAACAACTAATTGCAGATTGCAGTGGACTAGGAAGGCGTCATCAGCAGCAAAAGCCCTATTATGAATAACTTTCCGACTCGTAAAGATCGAATTGATGAGTGATGACTAAAGAACTAGCATAATCGAAGGCTTTTGCGACCGCACGCTGCAACACCCATTAATAGGCTCAAATAAGTCAGTAATTCCTGCGGGTAATACATTATTATTCCAGACTTCATCACAAAAGTCCCATATACATGCACGATCCTATAAAAGAAATTTTACAGTCGATTTATATTTGATACGAATTCAAAATTCAAAAGAACTTGCTTATAAGAAATGAATTGGTTTGTTCGCAAGAAACGTATATCGAGCCCCTTTGATTCCGCATGGGTTTTGCATTAAATCCCTTTGCCTGTAAAATAACGCAAATAAGCATGAATGAACCGTGAAGAACCGTGTTTCTTGTTGCAGCAAATACAGACGACAGCATGCTACGGCATAGGCGAAGCTACGATTTGCGAAGGAGAGGTAAAGAGACTACTGTTGAAGGCAATTCGGTTAAGAATATGTCAAATGGTAGTAAGCCTGGGGTTTTTGCTACGGAAAATTGTACAGCTGTTGTGGCGCAAATTGGAGGAACGGCCACTTTACCCTGTGTCGTCAGAAAATTTAGTAACGGCGTGGTAAGTTTATTATGTTAACATTTTAACACTAATAAAGTTATTAAAATTTCAATAATATTAGGATAACATCAGTAAGTGAAGCTGCAATCTCAATCCAGTTCCTCTCCTATAATTTTGCTCTAACGCTTCAAATTATTAATAGCAGGAACTTGGAAGAAAGTTCGGGATGTTCTGGATGACTTTAATAATATCCGAGGGAAGACAGCAGCGGCATTATGAACTTCTTAATTATAGTAAATAGTTACAAGAACAAGGGTTGCAACCCTCCGTATATAATTCTCAAGCCACGCATTTTATATTGGGGAAATGAGTGGAAGCTTAGTCAGCATTAGATTCATGATTCATGTCACATTATTAGATTCTTTTCTAAATACCTATAAGTACTTACTTATTATTTTAATACAAAACATGATTCACAAATCTGGTCTGATTTCGCACGTGGGGTTGCGTCCATAAGAACTTGTAAGATGAATTGTAAAACGAATGCGCAGGAAAGATTAAAATGTCTATAAAACTTTCAAAAATGCAGCGTTTAAATTCGAAAAATGGGTTTTAGCGAAGAAAATTGGCTGATGAGAATTCCATACTCAAAGAGTTTTTTTTGATAGTTACCTAAAAACGACAAATGAAGCATTAATCCGGCGAAAGCATGAATTTGTAATGAATGCTCGCTACATAAGCTCCGAGCTTCAATGGTCTATAAAGGAGCTAAGGTCATGAGACTTACCTGCAATCAGCTTGTCATGACGTAATTGAAAATTCCCCTCTATATTCGTCGTTAACTGAAATTTTTATCTGCAGGTCTCATGGATTCGCAAGCAGGATTATCACCTCTTGACAGTCGGTCTAACTACTTACAATACAGACGACCGTTTCATGGTGGAGCATGTTCGACATCTTCAGAATTGGGGTCTCCTTATCAAATACGTTCAGCCTTCAGACGCTGGCTTCTATGAGTGCCAAATATCAACCCATCCACCGACAAGTATTCTTGTTGAGCTGAAAGTTACGAGTGAGTACCTATTTCATACTCACCGTTACAAATGCTTTTCCGCGGCTCTTGAAAGAACTCATATTTTTTTTACCTTGTCCTAAGTTAGGAAAAACAATCATGTTCAACAACAATGTGAATAAATTTCGTACACATTTCTAAGTGAATAAATCTATATTCACAACCACTTAACGTACGTAACATACAAAACTAATGGTCAACAACTGCCAGAAACGTGAGAAGCTCTCGTGAATAGTCGTTGAAGATTGTTAGGGTTTATTATGTTACGCACGTCAAGTGATTGTGAATAAGCTTTTATACTTATAAAAAATGTGATGATGACATTAAAAGAATTTTGGGTAACATCGGAAGTGCCTACAGAAGCATTGTTCCTTGAAATTATTAATTATCTACACCCTTTTAATGGAAGTCCTTTGTTTGTTTCTAGAGGCTTTAGCGGAAATCCAGGGTGCCCCTGACTTATACATGCGAGCAGGATCGTCCTTGCGTCTGGTTTGCACCTTGCGGCACTCCACGGAGCCTCCTGCGTATTATTTCTGGTATCACGACAAGAAGATGATTAACTACGACCTAGGGGTTACAGTTAAAGAAGGTCGTTCATCCAGCATTCTACTGCTCCACGACGCTGACAAAAGTCACAACGGTAACTACACTTGTGAGCCCTCCAATGCGGTATCCGCATCCATTAACGTCCACGTCCTCAACGCTACAGCAGGTAAGCATTCACTGAGTAGTCTGAGTGCTTGCCGCAGTTAACCACGAACATTTAAATAGCAATCATTTTTTTCTGCTTTTACCAAAATTAATAAAAACTGCCCTGAGATCGGTGAAATACCCATAACTGTCAGCTGTAGTGCTTTTAACGTTTATGGAGCCGTTTTGCCAAATTTATTGCACCTATTGAACATAAAATTAATGACCTGCAATAAACGGAAGCAAAATCGGTGATACACACATCCTTATCCAATTAACTTAATTTAGTTAAGATACAGAGAGATTTAAACCCTTTAGGTTTGAAGGCAAGAACAAGCCATAAAGCATAAGGGGAGATCAAAATTTTATAATTTTATGAGACTACAAGGTACAGGCTACAACAAACAATAAATCGTAATTATAGTCCTTTAGCTGGAAACTAGATAAATCCTTGAATAGGTTGTAAAAAGCAACAAAACTACGATTTATATCTAATTTTCATGGATGGACTTATTTTTCGACATTCGAAAAAGCTACAGGAGATCTGCATCAACTGCGGCTACTTAGATGGGTCATTAATTTCCGGTAATTAAAAACCATTTAGGAATGAATTTCAAACTCAAGCAACTTATTGTTAGAGTATTCGTTGAAATAGCTCCATCCGGCCCAGCGTTTAATTATTGTATTTTCCGAGTCAAACAATTTCAATATTGGAAAAAATAATTTGATCCACAGTTCTCACGTGAACGACTCTTTTGATCTCAACCAATTTGTTTCATAAAAATAATCAAGTTCGGCTTCTAATTACGCTTGCCCGAAAAATAATAACTTTTCAAAATTCGAGGCCTACAAACAATGCGGTTTGGTTCTGAGGTAAATGAATTATCTTTCGGGTTAATTACGAAAGGGCTGTAAAAGCTAAAGCCGAAATTCCTGGACAAGCTTACGTTTGGGAAAGTATAAAGGGCAATAAAAACCAAACAATGATAGCTTGATTACTGATTATAGCCCGCCTCAGACCTATTAAGAATAAGGGATGAGCAAATGTCACATAAAACTCAGCTTTATTAATTTGATTATTTACATTATTCTGTAGGTACCTAACTTTTAACACTATGATTGTTAGAGTACATAGTAATAAATAATAATGTTAAATGCAAAAATAAAGATTCGCTCAAAAGATTTTTGCGAGTAGATTAGTAGATATTCGGGCTCATGATTTATAATAAGTATAACAATTAGGTACATCCACAGCCATTTTTTTATGATTTATATTAACAATGTAATATAATAGATATTTATTTTATTAGGATTTTAAGTAAGACATTATGTGACGGAGTATGGAAGTTTAAACGCCGAGCGGAGCGAGTCACATAATGTCGCTTAAACTCCGAATAAAATACAATATTTTATTTTCGAACGAAAAAATCAAAAATTTTCTACTCACGTTTGTTGCCCGTCACCTTGACACTTTGCAAAATTGCAAATAATGATGAATTTAAACCCCTCCGGAGTTTAACATTCCGCTAAAAATGGTGTCATATAGAAATGACGGTTATACCTTGTCAACATAGTCATTTAAATAATTGTTATGTGACGTTTGAAAATAATAGATATTTATTTTATTAGGAGTTTAAGTAAGACATTATGTGACGGAGTATGGAAGTTTAGACGCCGAGCGGAGCGAGGCGAATTAATCCATACGAGTCACATAATGTCGCTTAAACTCCGAATATGTTGCGCGTCACTTTGACACTTTGCAAAATTGCAAATAATGATGAACTTTAACTCCTCCGGAGTTTAACACTCCGCTAAAATTGGTGTCGTAGAAATGTCGGTTAACCTTGCCAACACAGTCATTTAAATAGTTGTTATGTGACGTTTGAAAATAAACGCGATTTATTTGAAATTCACGCTAAAAAGTTTCTCACGAATATGATTATCATTTCATATACGAAGCTGTTATTGGTCAGGCCATAACTATAATCATGCCTCCACACTTTATCACTACTACAGTACTACAAAGTAACTTTTATTGAAATTTGGTCACGTTAACTCGCACTGAACATTACTAGAGGAATTCGTGTTGGGATACAATATTTAATACGTGCAAACAGCGATTTAATTTCGCCAAATTCCAACCCTTTTGAACTCACCGATGCAATTTGGGTCCGGCGGACCCAACGAGGCGAACTACAAAAGCTCTTCCTGCGCTCATTAAAACGTACAAATTCTAGTTAACAGGAATTTTTAGGGGTGTTATGTTTTGTGTTTCAGAAGAGAAACCTGCCGCCATGCAGCACGCTAATACCAGTTCCTCTTCGTCATATTCCCTAGTCAAGTGTAGCATTTTATTCATTGCCATCATACCAGTGTTGCCCGGTACGTGATCATCAATATGGACGATTCCAATACTATGGACTACCTACTATTTGTGATGTTTTATAAAGTGATACACTGGTACTTGGTAAGCCTAAAACTCAACTTTGTAAATTTGTAAATATTCATTTATAAATATTACATTCAAAGTATTATTATTGTATCATTGCCAAACATTTCCATGTATTCTCCAGATCCATATTATTTTTATTGAATAAATCTAAACAAGTGATACGACTTATTATTTGGCACTACAACAATTTTTCTTTTGGTTTCTTATTTCTTTGCTATACTTATTCCTATTATACTCTTTTGAACCACATGCAAGGAAGAGCATGTATAGAAAGGATACTAATTATATACAATGATTTAAGGCTAGAAGGTGGAGGTATTTTGAGGGGTATGCATTTTGTTAGAACTAACCATAAATATAACAGGTGGGCCAAAAAAAACCGGTCAATTATTTTCTCTGTACAGGATGTCCTGAAATTCAAAACGGTTAAAGATATCAACGTGAAATTTGGTATCTTTACTAAGTCTTTGATGCTGAATGTACTGCTGTGGAGAAAATTTTAAAATTTTTATCATAAGCGTCTCGAACAAAAGGGGCTTAGGACTAAATTTGCTCAAACATCTTTGTAAGTAGTTTTTCTGAAATTTGATTCCAGAATCTAAAAATTTTAGGTTTTCTAAATAAAAATGGTACTCTTGTTTGACATCGATAGAATGCGCCCTTTTCGAAAAAAATGGCTTTTCATTGGTTCAGGACTCCAAAATTTGTGACACAAGACATCAAAATATCGTAATCAAGTTCATGGGACGGTTCCTTACTTCATTAAGAGAGCTCTAGGGTCTTTCAAATGGGGTCTTGGAAAGCATGTTGTTTGAAGGACTCTAGCTCCTTTAGGAAGCATTTTTCGACCCATACCCATAAGAACTTTTCTTTCTAGAATTGAAGTAAGGAACCGGGAACCTGAAATTGCTTACGATATTTTGATGTCTTCTGTCACCAATTTTGGAGCCCTGAACCAATAAAAGGCCATTTTTTTCGAAAAGGGCGCATTCTATCTACTTACAAAAATGTTTGAGTAAATTTAGTCCTAAGCTCTTCCTGTACGAGACGCCTATGATCAAAATTTTAAAATTTTTTCCATAGTATTAAATTCAGCATCAAAGACTTAGTAAAGGTACCAAATTTCACGTTACTACCTTTAACCGTTTTGAAAATATTTAGAAAAAAACACTTTCAAAGTGGCCCCTTTAAAGGGCCTTAGCTCCCTTAAGACTTATTTTTCGATATATGTTCATAAAAACTTTTTTTCATATTTTTCATAGAAGAATCTACTGGTAAAGTCTTGACCACAAATTTCGGGAGAGCCTGTATATTTGTCAGCTCTTGTGCAATATTTTTCAGTCTTATACAGGACGTAGCTAAATGTATAGGGTCTCTCGATACCAGCCCTCAGATTTTATTGTCCATGTCCTTCTGAAGAACTTTTTATTTAACACCATTATTTAGGCCAATGGTATCGTTACTTATTGATACATGACAGTAGTGTTTACTATGTATAGACATGACGGAAAATCAATGGACATTTTGGTTTAAGTTGTATATTATGCAAGCCTTTGCTCTCTAAGGTCTGATTTTAGTTGTAAATGAAGCTGTTTAATAACTGATGGCATAATTTATAAATTAAACAAAAATAGCTGTAAATTATACGATTTATGGTGTCGGAAGAAAATTCACAAAAGCCTGAGGGATAAATGAATTTTCATTCTGAAAGCCATTTTGGAAAGAGAAAAAGACGCACTTCAGTCCTGTCCAAACGCCATTGTTATATGTCAATAAGCAACGAAACCCCAATGGCCTAAATAATGGTGTTAAATCAAAGTTCTTCAGAAGGACACGGGTGGTGCATTCTAAAATCTGATGGGCGGTATCGAGAGGCCCAACATTCAGCTACGTTTTGTATAAGACTGAAAAATACCGCACAAAAACAGACAAAGATACAAAGAAAAGCGACCTTTTTTTTTGGCCCACCTGTTAGATACCTGTGTATTGTATGTAATAAAAAAAAATTTTATTTTAACACTCCGAGAATTATTTAAGTTCTTGTAAATAGGACCTCTACTCATTTGCTATTTTTAATTTCTAGGCTTTTTAAAAATTAAACCCTAATAGGTATAAAAGTGTAGGATTAGGATTAGAAGAAAGACTAGTGATTTTATAGCAGGTCGTCAATAACATTCGTGGCCTACATTCTTTGCTCTGAACGGCCAGAAGCTTTAACGATAGTAAAGCAGGATATATGCTCATTCACTCCCAAAATATTGCAGCCATTAAGTTACCCATAACATAAATCAAGTTTCTTGACCTAGGTATCTATAACTTAACGTTATCTTAGGCTAGGTCAGGACAACCAATTTCTTAGCCGTCAACAACGCATCCGTCAAAATAATCACCTGCCAGCTACAAAACCTAAAACAAAGTGTCGGTGTGTTGCCTTCTAGCAGATCGCCTCCAATCAATAACCCAGACGGTGCATGTAATCCCTGTAGGAGTCAGAAGGTGTGACGTGTTTCGTGTTTGTAAATATCTGAACACAAGTGCCTATCTAAACAATACGAGATATTCACGGCAGGACCAAACAAAACGTAAGGGTTGCTGTGTTAGTGCGACCGTCCCTTCTTGTATAAAAATTGAACGAAATTTTATTTTTGGTTTGAAGTCGTAAAGTTTTATCTCACCACGTTTTCTTGAAGCAATAACAAACAAGAAAATAACACTGGTATCTAGGCCATTTTTTAATCTTCCGACAGGTTATATGTTATACGAGATAATAATTATATGGTATACCCATCAATATCTATCAGAATCTCCGAGCGTTCGCGATAGACATCGCGACTCCCACAAAAGTTCAAAATCTATTTGCTGCCGGAATTTTGTAAATATAGTCTTTTAAATCGAAACTGGCTCCTGCTGAACGGCATATATTAGATTAGAACGCGCATCAGGGGTCAGTTGCGATTTAAAAAACTATATGTGCAATTTCCTATAATCCTATGATCACCTTTAGCAAGGTAGTCAACGTATAGTAGAATAGTTAAGCAACAATAATTAAGAACTATGAGCTATTTCATTAGAAAATGCTTTTATACCTATTTGAAGAATCTCTATTGATTTAAACCAATGGGGAGATCGAGGATGTAATGGGCAATCGGTTTTTCCGATGATAAAAACCTGACCCTGTCGATCGAATTGTGTGCATGGGAGCCATTTGAAAATTACTCGGGCCCTACGTCCGCATTTTTTATTATGATTGATCTCCGCGAAGTCAAGAGTTAAAGTCGGGCCACGTTCACATTACGTGATTGATTACGTTTTTGATAATAACGCACTATCCCATTTGAAAGTATGAAAGTCTTTGTTGGCATTTCCGTACACCGATGTAAGAAAAATTGAACGAAAATAATTTTTTCCGCTGCTATCTCCATCGGAAATGCCGTAAATTTTCAGCAGGCAATATGTGGCAATTTCCATTTAGATGAAGTTTAGCGGCAGCAGATATTCTTTTCCGTTTCTTTGAACATCTGTGTAGGCATAGTTTCGTAACAATTTTACTCTCCAAATTTACGCTCTTATAAACTTTTTGTATCTCACATATACACTCACACACCAAGATACACACACATGGCTCCCCCATCTCTTATTGGAAGCATTATCGACGACTGTAATTTTCCCCAGTTCATTTTTGTCGCAACTATCTAGCCTTTCATTTTGAGGAATATTACATGCGCTTTGCAAAAGACGAGCTTTCACTTTGATGGAGTCGTTATTGATGATATGCACAAACTTGTGAGGCTAAAAATTACTCAAAGACCTTGTCTGAGACGATCAAAATATACGATTTCCAATTTATGTCGTCTGCATGCACATCACCGCAGTATTTAAAACGAAACGAACGTTTTGCAATATACAGCGGACGTGAGGAATTGCACGGCAAGCTGCAAAGAAGAGATTACGTGGGAGCTTTAAATGAGTTTCATACTTAGCGTTAGAAAACAGTCAAGTGACAATCCCTTTAGACGTAAAATATTAAAATCCATATTTAATTCTACTATGCATTTTGTTGGTGCGGAAAATCCCTCTAAATATTCATTAAACCTCCAGAACGAAACATGTTCAGATTCTTAAGTTGCTTTCGATAAAATCATAAGTTTTGAAATCTCAGATATCTGATCAATATTACTATGTATACCTAGTTACTGATCATCTCTAGATTTTAAAAATCTTTACAGGGTCTCCAATAGTCCAATAACAACAACACAGTAGAATTTTTGTGGATATTCGAAACTAGGTGTTAAAATATTACCTATAACCAACGTAAAAATTATCAATCTCGGAGACGGTAGAAACTTCCTTTTTCACAGAATTTGTATACAGGGTGGGTAATTTTTCGATGCTCACCATTGGGATCTACTAAACAGTAAAGGATACGGGGTCGGTTAAACTATAGAAAAGTTGCGCTATTTGTTGCTGATTAAGAATCTGAAGAGAGTTCGCCGATATTTTGATTCGTTCCTGAGTTATCAAAAAAAATCTGAAAATTGACAATTTAAAGAAAAATTAATATCTTCCTAACGGTTAATGTTATTTAAATGAAACTTGGAACTTGTATATTTTTGATAGATGTCAATTGAATGACATGAACAGAAATTTTCTAGGCCTTCTAGATTTTGAATAACGACAGTCAACTTTTGATTCCTTTATGGCCGCCATATTGAATTTTGACACCATCGAATACAAAAAAAAATTGTCTGTTCAAAAATTTACTCAACATGAACTTTTTTGGCAGATGTCAGAATTTGAAAATTGGTAGGAATAATTTGCAAAATCAGACTAAACTTAGATGAAAAACAATTGCAAAAAAGTACGCCGACTTCTTCATTCTCTTATAGCATGTGAAAACAATTGAATTTAACAGTAATAAAATACGTCTTGCGGTCGTGTAACTCGGGCTTTCACATATTTTTTTAAAAACGTCCATGTTGGTTACATTTTTGAAAAGCTAATTTTTCTGTGCATTCGGCGGTGTTAAAATTCAATATGGCGCCCATAAGAAAAAGAAAAGTTGACTGTCTTTATTTAAATCTAGAAGTCCTAGAAAATTTCTGTCGACGCCATTCAATTGACAGCTGTCAAAAATATAAAAGTTCCAAGTTTCATTCGTTAGGAAGATATTAATTTTTCTTTAAATTGCCAATTTTCAGATTTTTTGTGATAACTCAAGAACGAATCACAATATCGGGGAATTCTTTTCAGATTTTTAATCGCCAAAAAATTGCGCAACTTTTCTCTAATTTAACCGACCCTGTATCTTTTACCGTTTAGGAGATCGCAATGGTGAGCATCGAAAAATTACCCACCCTGTATATACAAGGCGTCCCGTAATTATTATTTAATATTTATGTTTCATTGTCCATAAAAATATTTTGTCAAAAGTTAATAGTTTCCGAGTTAGTGGGCTTGGAATATTAATATTTCAGAAACCACTTTGTCTACGGTTTTCATATTTTGCACATTAAATTCGTCGTCGCAAATTTTCACATTTACAGTACCTACCTTAAATGTGAAAATTTGCGACGGCTGCTTGATCTTTTCTCGAAAACAGTGATGTACACTTAAAAATCTCAAGAAACTTTTTCCACTGTTCGATTTTTTCATTTACGCGAAAAATCAAATTGTCTTCGTTTTTCACATCTAAGAGTACCCTAAATGTGAAAATTTACGACGATAATTTGATTTTTTTCGGAAAACGGTCGCGCAAACGAAAAAATTTCAAGAGTGGAAAAAGTTTGGTTTTAAGTTGCTTTTTCATAAAAAATGGATACCTAACAGCTATTTCTGTCGAATAAATTTTTTTAGGGATATTTCTGTGGGACACCCTCCTAATCCGGGCCTTGTCGTTTAATGGCAAATAAACAAAGTGTACCAAAACATAAATACTCAAGAGTTAATTAAATGTGCAAAATATGAAAACCGCAAATAAAGTGGTTTCTGGAATATTAACGAAAAACCAAACTCAATGGGTCAGATTCTAAGCCCAGTAACTTGGAAACGATTGGCTTTTGGAATATGGTTGATTGGAACTTTTCGACATATTTTTATGTAAGAAAGCTCTGGTTAAGCGTTGGCATTATAATTACACACCCTGTAGTAGGTTGAACGTGTCGAAGAATTATAATGTGCATCGACCCCGTATCGCTATCCGAACCATGCGGACGAAATAAAGATCATATTGCAATGATGCACTTTCCATAAGTTATATTACAATATACTATTTTCAGCACAAGAAAGAGTTTGAAATTCTGTTTCCAAAAATTTACTGAAAACCGAAAAGCCCCAGAAAACACTTTAAAGAGTGATGGATTGAAAATAGGAAGCTGGGAGGTTCCAGCCGCTTTCGTAGCTGCCCATTTTGTTTTTATATTCAATTAAGTGATGACTAAAGATTCACGAAAGATGTTTGTGAACTAATATAGTTATTTATTTAACAAGTGTAAAAAGCGAAATATTATCCACGCAAGCAAAACATTATCTAACGAGGTTGTAGGCTGATTTAGTATTAGTACAAAATTTCATACGAGGTTGGGGATGACCGCGATTTGTGTAAAATATATTATTAATAAAAAATTTTGAGTGGGAAACACACTGCCCTTTTCCACATTTTCTCTAATTATTGCCCAATTAAGCACAGAAGAAATATATTGCTCACTTAGCGAAAGCTTCAACATGTATACAGTGAAGTTCAAAAGTATATTTTCAAAAACATCGAAGAAATCGATGAAATATAAAGATTTTTGAACATTATAAAAACACGCCTACTTTTTTTGATGCAAATTCAACCCTGCAATTAAAGGACCCCGGGGCACAATTCTTATGAAAATTGCCTTTCTATGAAATCGTCTGAATTTTGTAGTTTTCATGACTGAACAAAAGTTATCATTACGGCAACCTTCAAAAATGGACAGTTTTTGCTACAGCGCCAGCAGTACGATGTCGATGTTGCAGATTCCTGCAGCCATCTGCAGCTTTGCATCTCATGATCGAGGACTTTCATGCTGACACCTAGTGTCCTCGGTAGGCTCCACCGAGAACATTCTGTTTCAGCATGAATTTCCTCGATAATGATATAGGTATGCAGTCATTACTGAAATGTTGCAGAAATCTTGCTGCTAGGGTCATCAAATGATTTGTGTACCTAAGCAGACTTGTGTCCTGAGTAGTCATGACGTCAAGACATAAATCCACTTAGAATCAGTCCCTTAGACAAAATCATCCCGCAAATGAGGGACTAGGTTTTGACTGGGTTGAAACTAGTGCTGACAAAAGCGAAAAATTTACGAAATCGAGTAATCGCGATTTCTACATAGGCATAGGTATATTTTAAAATCGAAATCGATGTTTTCATGAAAATAATTTAAGTAAGTGTTATGGTTGTGGTTATGACGTGAAAAACGACAGATATACTTGCGTTCACCAACAAAGTCGATTTCCTAGATATTAAAATCGAAATCAATCCTAAAATCGGTGGATTTTAAAACACAAATCGATAGCAATTTTCAAATGGAAAATCGAGTTAGTAGATTCGATTGCCATCAGTACTACATAGTCGAAACCAAAATACCAAAAACGATTAATTAGTAGCACACTAATAATTTCTCAATGGAGTGATGAAATTCAATGCATCATATCATCAGAACAACGAAACTTTGGGTCAATAGAGCCGTGAACTTTTAATAGCCCGTCGAGACACTAATACTCGCCAACAAAATTTTACGCGGCCCGCTTTGTATTAACCGCTTCCACTAGTATTATAGTGAGATGTATTTCGTATTTCGTTCTGCGGTGCGTTTCCCTGACGGGTCCGCTGCATTCAGACCTTATGGTCCATTATGCCCGCACTGTGACAGTTATCCATTTCCTACAGGAACCCCGGTTCTGCAAAGACCCAGTACTTCTACTGTAGAAACTGAATAGCGTTAATCGGGTGCTAGAAAAGCCACCCCGCTTTGACCACGGCGGGTACTTCTGCTCTTTAGGGAGTTTGTTGACGCTTCGTCCCGCGAACCCACTATAACCGACAGGTCTTTTTCAGCCCTGCCGGATACACCTGGTTTCTTGGTGTCGAAGGCAGCTTAAAGTATACCCTTAAAGGGTTCAGTTGAGGTATCAATTTATGTCCCTCTATGTTACAAACTGCAGACATCTTCCCCCAGTGTGGCCGACGGTTCTTGGTGGACAGCCCCATCAGCCACAACTGGTTGTTGGTGCCACAGTCCCTGAGGGTCTGCCAGTGTCACGGTACCTGTGCAACTGTGGTATCTTTTTCAGTCCCATCAGTCACAACTAGTCCCTAGCGTCCTGCACAGCACTATAACTACCCTTCCGTACAGACTGCAGACATCTTCCCCCCGTGTGGCCGATGGTTCCTGGTAAACAGCCCCATCAGCCGCAACTGGTTGTTGGTGCCACAGTCCCTGAGGGTCTGCCACGGTACCTGTGCAACTGCGGTGTCTTTTTCAGTCCCAATTAGTCCCTAGTCACAAAAGTCTGATAGGTCCAGTTATCAACATGTCCCTATCGCAACCGCGAGGTATTTTTTTTTTCCCCTCCGTACAGACAACAGAAGTATCAGTCTTCCAGTCCCTCTGTTCAGACTGATAGGTCCCGAAGTCTCAGAGCAGCTATGGGTGTCTTTCGACCCCATTTGCCGCATTGAGGCCTCCAGTATCCTCCTAAATCTGGTCTGAAATTCCCAGTTAACCCCGGGAATTCGGTCCGCCCTCATGGAGCCCGGCGCATGAGGGTAAGGCTATTACTCTGAGAGGGCGCCCGGTGTCTCAGAGGGGTTGGTTCGCGGTAGCGGCTTTGGTACAGACACATGAGGGTTTTAAGCCCCAGGTCTGCACGTATGGCCGTAACTAACCAGCGGACTGGCCATTCCCCTATCCACCACCCGGGGACGCGCCCGATGGGCACCCAACCGCACGGGATAGTGAGATGTAACTATGTGAGTATCAGCAAAGTCTCGACGTGCCGTTAAAATTTCACAGCCCTCTTGATCTCAAATGTTGTTGTTCAAATGGAATTTTCTCACGTTGAAGAATATGTGAGGATATAATTTGAAATGCTGAGCTGTATTTATGTCTACCTGGCATTGTAAATTGAAAATCCTGCGTTACTTGCGCTATTCGCGCCTAAAACCCCATATACGACCACCTTTGGGAAGTTCGTACTTAATTCAATTTAAAACTGCGGCTAAATAGGATTTGTCGAGAAGATAACTCCTTTGAGGTACCCAGTGATTAAATGAAACCTACTTGTTATCTGATTGGAGGATGAAATCTTTGGAGACTTCCGATAATATTTCCCTATTTGTGCGAAGAAGAGGACGGGTGAGTGAGTAACCAGAGTTTATTAGGTTGGTCGGAAAGAATCAGACGTGAGTCAGTGGAGGGCCAGTCTATTAAATTAGTTTTCTTTTCGGGGTCGGAGAAGTTTTCTTGGCTTTCAACTGTGTACTATCGATTTTGTGTGACTTGTCTCTGTCAACATCTGTCTCCCCGTTTAAAAGTAGCTGGCAAGCTTGCGGTTTCGCAGCCACAACAGAATCCTTAACAGGACATTATTCAATGTAACCGAGCTAGAAAATGTTCAGCCTTCCTTGAATTTATTTAACACCATTTGGTTTTATTTTTTCCCGTTCCTAGCGATCCCCATAAACGACGACTAACATCGGTTTAGATTTATCTTTACCACAGAGGTATTTCTTTCGCACTATATTGACCGAGGAAGATTTTCACGCTTGGATAGCAAGTCAGAAAGTTCGGTGAACTGATGCGTCGCTTTTAAGCTTCTTAGCCTGAAATATGAGTAGCATGCGAATCGTGCGCCCGCGAAGATTGTAACAATGAATTAATTTAAGTTCGCTTTTGTTGCGTCAGAGGTATATCTGTATTATTTGAACACGTACGAGAGGCACTATAGATAGAGAATTCCAATTTCCTAGGATTTCGGCTTGAGTTGGTTGATAACAAGCTGGGGTGCTCTGTCTTGGAGATTTGTGAGAATCTCGTTGTTTTCGCTGAATTGGGAACGCTACTGCGTTTTACAGCCTAATCTTTCCTTTGATAGCTCTCCTGCCGGTATGTAGCATTATTTGGCGTTAAACGGTTCAGAGATCAAACAAGCCCCGTACGCATTCTGTCAATCACTCGTCGATTTCCATAAAGACGCGGAGTTAGAAGGGATAACAGAGTTGACGAGAAGGATATACCAGACCATTTCGGCACAATCACGGCAAGGACGAAGCGACCACTGTTATCGTTGCCTTCACTTAATTAAATGAATATTCATGAATGCGCTTGTTGAATATTCCAGCCGATTTTGCCACAACGGAGGAAAATTGTCACGGCATAACAAACATGGAACCTACATATTTTCAAACTTTTCCCTGGAAAGTCCACATTTCATATTCTGACCACATATGGTTTTTAATTGAAACTCATTTCGCTTCAGTAATGGATGCAAACTAAGCTAGCATTGGGCGATCTTATTAATTTCAACACGGCTTCTGTTCCAACTGCACATTCCACATAAAGTACCCCCATCCCATCGTCGGATAACAATCCGAACATGCACACAATTTGTTAAATGATGTAATTTTATAACAGTTTCAAACGTTTTGTTGCCACCATCAACCTAACAATGTGTATGTATGGAAGCGCGTAATGTTCTGTTTTGGGCATGTTGTTCAAGAATGAAATTCTTCGTCAAGGAATTCCAAGCTTTATTCTTTGCTGTATTGATTAGAACCCTTGACGCAAATTGCTCTACATTCAGGAATTTTTAAGTTGCAAGTTCAACATTGTGTTATTTGTAAAGGGCGGATTAAAAAGCATTTATTTTCCAGAAATAAGCGCCTATAAAAAGCTTCAAAAATCGAAAATTAAGCTACAAAAAAGTGAAAATAAGCACCTAAAAGTTCAACTATTTCAAAATTGCAAATTGAAAATTTACATTTTCGCTAATTGCAGGAAATGCCTAATAGACCAGTCAAATAGGGACCGGAGGTTACAATAAATGTTGGAAAGCGGGAGATGATCTTAAACCCTTTAGTAGGCATCTAATAGAAGTATCCTAGTTTTGCAACTTCCCAGGATGTGTGCGTATGATAGGGTGTCCAAAAAACCCCGAAATTTTCTGACTCTTTTCAGTTTTTCGCTTATAATTTCTAAACAGTGCTTCCTAGCGGAAAGTTCGCTATTTTCGAAATTAAAGCGCACTAAATTCTGCGTCGAATAAGCCCCCCAAACGTTAATTTCGACCATGATTTTAAAAAACATCACAAATTTAAATTTTGGTTAAACGTTTCTCCGATTGTATGCGCGGTCACCCATCTCTGTCACTCCTCGGTCGGCTTTGTTCTCTATCTACGCATCTCACCATAGACAAAGAAACCTTAAGTTAAGGTTTTTTTCATTTTAGTGCCAGTACCTTATCTTAGTCAATTAGGGTTGCGAAATAAGTAAAAATCGACCAAAAACGTGGTAAGCTAGCAAGAATAAGCACTAAATAAGCTACAAAAGACTTAAAAAAGCTCACAAAATCGTAAATAAGCACTTACGCGAATTTTAGGCAAAAATTAGCAAAATAAGCAAAATAAAATTAGTGTCAAATGATTCGAAATTTTATGAAACGGAAAGAACCAACAGCATTTCGTTCTGCTTACAATATTAAAAAAAAGCAAAATGCCAGAAATCCGCCCTCTAGTTATTTGGGTACATCTTAACGCATTTTAATCACACTTTTTTACTGAAAAAAAAAAATTTTAATGAAATACCTTCATTTCCACCAATGCAGATTGTAGCTTAATTTCTTTGATGCAGAAAATTATTAATGGTTATGATGATGTGTAATAAGTTTTCTCTCACTGCTACTTGTTGAAATAAAATTGCTTCTATAGGTACCCCAAAGATGAACACAAATGAAGCAATTATATCCTTTGCATCTGAAATTAATCCGTGATCAACAGTTTCTTGATTTCCAAAGTAATAGAGGGTGGCCAAGAAAAAAATTCATAGGTTTAAGTACCTACCATAAATTTATTTCAGATGACCTCCCCAACCCCACAATTTAAAAAAATGGGAGGTTACTGCAATCACTAAAATTTTTGAATTCGGTATAAGACCAGATCTATACGTTTTGAGGTTTCAGGGGCCCAAAATAGTGGTTTGTATGTACAACATACGTACGTTCGTTTGTAAACACGCCACAGCCCAAATTACTAAACCGATTTGGCTGAAATTTGCAACATTGGCATCTCATAACCTAAACTTAGATCTAAAAATCCTTTGGAGCCAATCGTGCAACCAGAAATGCCATTTTTGCACATCAACTTTTGAATTTTAAATACAAACCTTCATTTTTGACGTCATCATTAGAAAGACCTTTAACTTCTGCATCCAAAGATGTATCCACTCTTAGTGCCTTTACCTACTTGAAGGGCCCTTCTTTGAATTCATTTTACAAAAAAGCATATTCTTAAAGTTTGTCAAGAAATAATTGAACAGCCATAAAGACAAACCCTTTAACTTAAGCCGACCGCCCGTTGAGGTTGACAATGGGGAATTCCCTCCATAAAACTTTCTACACAGCCAAGTGTTCAACTACGAGAGCGCCGTACAAGATTTTATGAGGGAATTCCCCTGCATTGACAACCTCAACGGGCGGTCGACTTAAGTTAAAAGGTTTGTCTTTTCTTTATGGCTGTTCAATTATTTCTTGACAAACTATACCATCGGATTCGATAGCTGTTGCATTGCCGGATCAAAAACCTTAGTGCCATTTTAAGTTTTTCTTAGCAAAAGAGCAATTATTACTATCGAATTCTATAGCTGCATTACCGGATCGTGCAATTTTTTCAAAAAATGTCATTTTAGGGGTGAAAACCATTCGTATTTTAGATTTTTGTAAATGAGCGCCGGGCGCAATGCGCACGACAACATCGACGATCGAAAACCGCCCGTACGCTTGAGTTCTGACACAGATTCCGACTTGGTACAAGTTACCGTTTCCGAGACTGCCAATTTTTTGGGATATAATATAACTAGGCACTTGAATTGAAATCTTGGGAATTTTATATCAGCAACATCTAGGAGACTAAATTACTTACCTACCATTAAAAACTTGATAAAAAGCCACCACTGAAAATATATTCTTTTCTTTTACAGAGAAGTAACACTTACATAACCCACATCACATCATCTAAGTCATGAATTACAATGTTATTAATAACTTCCCAGTTCAAAAAAGGATTCGTATTACTATACAGTCTACTATACGGTCTACGTATGTACCTTACATCTGATTTGACCTCGCAATGGCCATGGTATCACTTGTCTTTTATCGTCTTTTTCATAACAATAAGATGTAGATAATGCACCTGGGGGTGAAATCTTGACGAGATTTTATCTTACTGAAGTTGTATGTAAATGAGGCGATCGATTGAACATAGAGGTTGGACGCTAAATAATACTGAAGGAAATTTCTGTAATTAGGCGAACAATGGATTCTTAAGTCTTATTGTGTGCCACTCTTTTTAACTTTTCACATTTTTACTGGAAAAAATGGCCAGCAGCAGAGAAGCGGCTGGAACCTGCCCATCGCGTGGGCCTATGATTTCTTTGTAGGCAGCAGCCAATTGAACATGAAAATTTTTAGACCGCTCGTCATTGGGACAATAATTATTCAGAACATAATCTTTCTATAATGACATAAAAAATTAGGCCTTGTATAGTATTGGGAAACGAAACTTTCGTCTTACGCAAATATTGGAAAATTAAACGTGGCTCTATTGTGAATTATGAGTTCAATATGAATAGCTACAAAAATAGTTTGGAAAAGTTCTTCTCGGATAACCTTTACTGGCAGCAATTGGTAATAATTGTGTGAGTATCTAGCAGCAATGACTTTAGTTGTCATGAAAGACGAAAGGTTCATTTCCTATGAAATTTTAATGTCGATATGCCGAAATGGCACTTGCCGTAGACCAACTGCTTCCAAAAGCCTTTCAATTCTTCAATGGGTCATCCAATCTCCACATGTACCAAATTCAGCCAAATCGATCCAGAACTTTGCGCTATAATGTATTTTTACCCAAAGCGCACTAAGTGCGAATGAATTATGTCTTATTTAAAACCAGAATTTGAAGACCTTTCTGAAGGTGACAATAAATTGTTCAAAAATTTGTTTTGGATTGTTAAATAAGATTAAATTTGAAAAGTAGTGCTAAAACGGCACTTGCCGTGGGTTGATTGCTCCAAACATTTTTTAGCTCTTCGACGTGTTCAAAGTTTCAGCCAAAACGGTTAATATGGACTGTATCGTGTGTTTTACTTACGTTAAAAATCTCGAATATTTGAGTTTTTGTCAAAAAGGCGTTAAGAGTGAATGCATCTTTAGAAGCAGAATTTGAAAGGCATTTCTTATGTTGACGTAAAAACTAGGGTTTGTATTTAAAATTCAAAAGTTGATGTGCAAAAATGGCATTTCTGGTTGCACGATTGGCTCCAAAAGCTTTTCAGATCTAAGTTAGGTTACGAGATGTCTATGTGCCAAATTTCAGCCAAATCGGCGTGTTTACAAACGTTCGCACATACACACAAACACTTTTTAAAAAATATATTGCATTTTCTTTTAGTACTCTATTAAAGACGTAATAAGAGTATTAACTAAAGGCCATGAGTCAGCACATAAATCATTATTATGTGGTTTTTAAAATAACTGAAAATTCGATTTAAAAATAACGAAGTGCTTGAAGTTACGCTCTTGGAACATCAATAACAATGATTACATTCAGTTCTTGTTAATTAATATACAGTAATTTGCACCAAACAATAGACATCCTGCATCATTTCGGATATATAAGTACAGCAATTGTTTAGCTGCGATGTAATCTTAAACATCACTCCAACAAGATGAAAATAATTCTCGCCACTTGTTTAGTTGTTTTCGCTATAAGCAGTTCCATGGTAAGTTATGGGAATTTAAACCAATTTACCAAATAAATACGATTTAGGCTCGAACTGTACCACCACAGACTAAAACCGAATATGAGCAATGGACAAAGGAGTGTCAATCCGAAATAGGCATTGCCGGGAATATTGTATTTAAAGACCTAAGAAAGGAAAGCCCAGAGATTAAGAAGGAAGTTTTTTGTGTATTTAAAAAAGCCGGAGTTGTTGATGATCAAGGACACTTGGTGGAGGATGTCTTTAAAAGTGAAATTAAAAAGTCCGGATTTACTAAAGACGCTGATGATCTTATGAAAGAATGCTATGTTATAAAGGATTCTCCGGAGGAAACGACATTTCACTTGTTCAATTGTGTGGAAGAAACCGATCCCGCAGAATAAAAAACCTGGTAGATTAAGAATAAATAGACATCACTCGCACTGGGGAACTGACCGCTCATTGTTAAATTTTTCAGCCAATAATTTGTAGATTTGTAGATTGTCGTATTAGTTACTTGACAATTAAAGAACAGGGTTACACAGGCTTCAGTGCCATATTTTCGTAGACCTACATACCTATTATACCTGTATCATAATTTAGATTTTTCTAATTAAATGGAAAGTAATATATTGAAGTCCGTCAATCAAAATGCATTGAAAACGGCGGATAAAATAATAACAAAACGCTGATAGGTGTAGTATAAGGGCCGGTTTTTCCGTCCTGGGTTAAACACGGTCTAGTGGCCTAAACTTGGTTTGGTTGCTAGGCTTCAGCCAATTAGAGCGTTTAACGTTTACTTCGGACTATACAACCTGCCTTACATAATATTTTTCGTAAAGAAAGATTCGTCTTATATAGCCCAGGAGTTTTAGACAAAAAATAGCTTGGACCTACCTTACAGAAATAAGGTAGAGCTGAAAATTGATACACAATATGCTCTACTGGCAGACTGGCAGTCCTGAAAGACGATGACAGTCATGCCTTATTTTTCGCACACCATGACCATGCTTATTTATGAACCGTCGGTATGGGTCTTAAAATTAAATGTCCATAACGATCTAATCAATCCGAGCGTGTGACCATTGATAGACCTTTGTTTTGCTAGTCGCAAAGCATTTCCGACCTAGTTCAATAAAATTAGATTTTTTAGGGGAAATAATTATAAAGTTTTGACACTTGGTGTACTTAGGTACTCCTTAGGTGCCATAAATTAGGAGATCCCTGAAACTTTTGCCAAAAACCATACATTAGTCTTATTCGACACAAAAATTTACGACAAAGTTACAAATTTCGTGACCCTGGCGTAAGTCGTTCCTCAGAAATTTAAGAAAAACCATTTTTTGTTACCCCATTTAAGGGGACCTAGTTTATGTTTATTAAAACTTTTCTTCATATTTTTTATCGTAGAATACGCTCTTAACTTATCATCCTGTAATTTCGGGACACTCTGAATTACAGAAAATTTCCCTGGAACCTGGAACTCAGAGATTTTATGAGACCATAAAATAAATAAGTCGAATACCTATAAAGAATGGTTGCACAAGTTTTGAGAGTTCTTTACAAAGATATTTGTGATGTCGCAAATATTCGCATTATAATTTAAATTTCTAATTGGAGCAGGCTGTTCCCCCAGATGATTCATGTCGGAACTTCATTAAGTTATGTCAAACAGGTAGATAATGAACTACTTCAAAACTGTCCTTGCCTTGGCTGTGGTCCCGTGGTCCTTACTTTTGGGTCCAATAATGAATTCTTTTCGGCTATTGTAGACTAGTATCAGCAGTTCCTTACCAGCTTTCGAACAAATTTGATTGAGTAGTGCCCAATTCAGTTCAGCCGACCACAAAGGCTGGCTACTTGTCAATCTGACCAGCTAAATCCCTTTAATCATTACGAACCATCAATTATCTGACGAAAAATACGTGAGCTCCTTATTGGAACACCTCAAGAAACTAGACGCACGCCAATAAGATATCCTTTGGGCTCGAACGCTTTTAGAATCTTACACTCTCATCCTATATTAAATATCCAGCATTATCCTCGCATACAGAAAATGAGGCTAATTTACTTACTTGAGTGAGCCATATTTTACCTATTATAGTTCTGGTGAATTATTTATATATTTCCATTAGGCTAACAGCGACATTTGATTGAATTGTTCTTTAGCCAACTTATGCTACCTACATAAATTGTGTGTAACAGAGGTAAACACTAACAAATTGTATATTTGAGTTTTACTTTATTTGAGTAAGAGCGAAGGCAAAGGACGAAAGCCTGATCACTTCTGTTTGTTATGTTTTTTACCCATACACTTTTACTTGTACACAGCGGAAATGAGAAAACGGTTATTAATAACAATCGGGAGAGAACAAAACCTGATAGAACAACTAATCAACAGTCCATGTCCGGCACAAGGGGGGCGGCTGATAGGCCCCTAGCCTAAGGTTTCGGGATTAGAAGGGACCCGGGGTAGCGGGTAGGTTTTAATTTTCTCAGAAAAAAATGGGCAGCGAGGATCTTTGATTTTCGTGTAGGTAGCAGTCAACTGAGCACGAAACTTTTTAGGCCGCTCGTCACTGTGACTAATTTTACACTTTCTAAACAGAATCAGAGAATTTAATAATTTTTCTAATGATGACATAAAAGATGAGACCTTGTGTAATGATCCCTCCTTCGTTAACTGTCGGTGCTAAGACTGACTCAAAAGTCTTGCCATCCCCGTGACTCCCAGAGGTGACCTAACCCTCTATTCATTACTTTCGCCATAACAATTGCATATATGCTACATTTTCTGATCATTCTTTATGAACAATTAATAATTAGAATTATGTTTTTCCTGCTTCCCTAACTAATTTAATGAGAACTTTAGGCTATCAGGTTTTAGATACCGATAGCCTCTACCTGTGGAAAAATACCGAGCGAACAGTTCCCCGGTGTTAGTTTATAAACGAAGGCAAAACAGTTCGTTATTTCAATTTCCCGCGAAGGAACATATTCGCGGTAAATTCGAATAATGGCCCGTTTTACCTTTGTTTATGAACTAATCCCGGGGAACTGTTCGCTTATTATTTTTCCACAGGTAGAGGCTATCGGTATCTATAATATGATAGCCTAAAATTTCCATTAAATTAATTAGGGAAGCAGGAAAAAAATTAAATCGAATTCCTCACGTAAATTCCTATGGACACCTTGGAGAGTAGGCATACCACATATACCTATAATCTAGACAATAACAAGTTTGCCTTCTAATTTTATACACTCCAATTAAGTACCGTCAATCCAATTAACAAACAGTGAATATACCTAAATAGAACTATACAATAAACGTACAAATAATAAAGGATAATAACAATAAAGACATAATATTGCATATAAATATCAACTAAAGCACATGTGAGTTATGAAAAACTACATGAAACTAGGATAAGTGCAGCTAAACCTGAGCCAATAAACCTTCAATATTATCATTGCATATCTTCCATTCCCCCTCGATTTTTTTGAGATGAAGCGTTTTCCGCCTATAATCTCCCCAGGATTATCATCCGTTATTATAGCGTCACTCCCTTCATCTAAAGGCACAGGCATCTCGCCCCTCGCCTAAAGGTACAGGCTTCTCGCCCTTCCCCTAGGGGCAGAGACGTACTGTGGTGTTCACAGGTTTTCTCAACCCTTTAGCCTGTCCCTTTTGGGCACAGACCTTCATAGAATCATTGATCTAGTTTATGCATGTTCCATTGTTCCTCCAGTGAGCGATGGGTATACCATAAACAGGATCAGTGAAGAACTTAATGTCCCGTATTTGGTACTTGGTTTGATTTTTTAACTTCAACGCTCCGCGGAGCAGTTACTGGAATCGATCAAAACATTCAGAAAAATCGAATTGCCAAAAACATCAAATCTTTACGTTTTAGGATACTGGGTACCCAAAAAAATAGTTTTTGAGAAAATGTCTATGTCTCTGTCTCTAAACAAGCTACAGCCCAAACTATCGGGATGATCTGGCTGAAATTTGGAACGTGGACAGGACATCCTATGGATCTGGGATGAGCTGAAAAGGTTTTGAACCAAATCGGCCTAAAGGAAGTACCATTTTGGCACATCTACTTTAAAAATCTAAATGCAAACCCCCATTTTTCACGCCACCGAATGAAATCTCTTCAAATTCTGCTTCTAAAAGTGTATTGACACTTGGCCTTTTGGCCAAAAAACGGTGCGGTGCCGTGAAAAAACCTATGTCTAACTGTATATTTTTATTACCGAATTTGATAGCTGATTTAAGTCGAAAACTAGTGTAATTTTTTCGAATAATATCATTCTAGTGTCAACAAGGCCCTTTTTTGAATTTATTTTAACAAAAGAGCATTGCCCTTTTTTGAAATTATTTTAACAAAAGAGCATTTCTTGGATTCGATAGCTCTGGCATTGCCGGATCAAAAACTTTAGTGTAATTTTGTCGAAAATTGCCATTTTAGGGGCACAAAGTCCACTTTTTGAATTTTTCTTAGCAAAAGGGTATATGAATATTATCAAATTCGATAGCTGGATCGAAAACCTTAATGCCATTTTTTCGTAAAATATCATTTTACGGGTGAAAACCATTTGTATTTTAAATTTTAATAAATGAACGGCGGGAACAATGCGCAACACAGCATCAGCGGCCGACGCCGCCCACTCCCCAATGACGACTCGCCGAGCAAATTCTGTGAAAAAGTAGAGGTTTCTACCGTCTCCCCGTCAATTTTTCAATTTTTTTTAATGTGGTGTTGGGGAGATTAAAAAGTGGGGGTAGGTTGGGGTCTCCTTAAGGGTCCTCGCCCTCGGGCCCGCTTCAGGATGTGGAGACCATACAGCTTTAAAAAATAATAAAAGTGCAAACTTCTTGAAGCCGAGTTAAGTTTCTCATGCCGTAACAAGTTCAGTTCAGAGGCGGTTCCTGGTTCCTGCGAAAGTCATAACGTAAGCGCTTCTAACTAATGAACGTGGTGAGGAAATATAGAAAAAGCTGAGGCCGACCCGGCAGCCTTTGTAGAAAGTCTTTATTATCCCGCTATTCGCTGTGCGATTTTCATTATCGTCCAAGTTGGAGAGAAATAGTATTAGAGGAAGACTAATACCTTGTTTCGTTTCCCCGAGTTGCCTTTTCAAAATTTATGCCCGCCTCACCGACACACCACCACTGTACACTTTTAGAACTTATTTATCTCCGCAACACAAAGTTTGCAGCAAACGCGGGTCTGTTCTGCATAATATGTTAAAAATACGAAACTCTTCTCGTGTGGCTGTAGTGGACATTATAATTTATTTTGCAATTTAGCCTGTTGATGGCAAAGAAATAGGATAACATGTATTGGTGTATTCTGGATAATGTTGATTTAAACACCGACTAAACTAAGAATAAAAGCGTTAGGATAACTAAAATTATTATGACTGCTGATTTTTCATTTCAACGAGTGATAGTGATGTGATATCTACATAATTAGGTACGTGCATAGTGTAGGACATTTTGCATGAGATGCATGAATACAATACTATAAAGGCAAGACATTGTGCGACTTTTAATGTACCGTGTTAGTTTTATGGAATTTATCGATCATGTTTCTTTGGAAATGACTACGTGATGGGTATCTATGAAACAATAAAGTAACAAAAACATTTTCCTTGCATTACTCTTGAAAAATCCGTAATTTTCACTTTGCCTGATGTTTCCCAAGTGATAACGACGAGAGATGAATTTTTAATAAACAAATCCGGGTCTTTAGAATTTATTATACCGTAACAAGACTTGACATTATTTCCTGAAATTTACACAACGTCCGAACGGTGCTGATAAATGAATCCCATATTTCATGCGTGAGCGCCTTTCAAGACAGCTAATCTGTGATATTAAGATTTATGTTTATAAATGCAATTTGAAATAAATAACCACTTTAACAATATTAATAAGCCAAAAACACAGTGAACGCAGTATAATTTTGTGTTAAAGAAATTAATAGTTATTTAGGGAGTTAAGTTAATGTTTGTTCACGAGAAGAATGCTCACGAGCTCGTAGGGTGAGTGGGCTAAATCTTCGAGTGACTATTTAACTTTAATTAATATCAGCCAACCAGAAACAGTAATACGACAATGCTTATCTAATTTCCATCAAGTGACAAAACAAGCTGTAAAGTTTTTCCGATTTGGAAGCTCAACTGATTATTGCCATTATCTGCCAAATGTACATAAACAACCAATCAAATGCAAACTCTCGACCAATGAACGAGGTTTATCTCGGATAAATTTTATTGTCCTCTGGGGTGGTCATAGCGACGGGACGACACTGATTAAATTTTGACGTTTCTCTTGACTGTACTCATTATACAATCGTTCATTACACACTCATTGAATAATATAGTATTATTTGTTAGAAAGAGTGAATTAAAATGCTGAGAGTGTTTTAAAAACGTTGAATGCACTAGTGAATAAAGCACTGCTTGTGGCTGTTTTTTTGGAATTAATAATGACAGTTTAAAACATCAAAATTGAATAAAAATTATTAAAAACATGTATCATTATGTACAGCCAGAACCCGTTCTATGAAACCTCTGAAATCTGACAAGCTTCTAATTTCCACCTGCGTAATATAAATTTTAGACTTCAAATTTGACAATGTCACATAATGTGTCTGCTAAACGTTTTGCTCTTAAAGTTTTTCTTGAGAAATTGAGAGAAATTCGCTTCATCAGAATAATGGTGTAAGGACGTTTTCCTGGTGATTTAATTAAGGTAAGATTGCTGCAAAAGTACTCAATTATATTTTGTGACTTTACAAAAAAATTGCGCGACAACCCTTTTGACAAAGATTTGACGGATTTCTAACCTAAATGAAAGTCCCTATTGCACAGCTGAGTATTTGGAGGATTTACTTTATAGAACGGGTTCCGACTGTATACTTCGGCATTCTATATTTTCTAAAAATCCATGTGCCCTCCTGGTGGTAGTTAGCTTTCGATTCCAAAGCTCATCACTGATTATGAGTTTTTTGGATCGCTTGATATGTAAGTACCTATACATATTATGCGGGTTAAGCGCATCAACCTCATTACTAAGGACTTGATTTGATTGACAATGTGGCTTGATTAAAATTAATGCCATGGAAGGCTCCCTCAATATAGGATTACTGCGACGAGTATTTCGGTGGTGGATTATTCTAAACGATTTGCCGATTAAATATTCCATTCGCAATCCCAAAGCCAATAACTTGCAATCAAGTCGAAAGAGGGAATCTGTAATGACAGTGGACGCCGATTAAAGTATTAATTTTAGTAGAGCCGCTCACTGAAGGGGAAACTGCAATATCGGGATAAGAATTCTCTTATAAAGGGAGAATTCAGCTCAGATCTGTCACAGCTGGATGCAATTGAAGGTTTGCTCCCTTAATGATACCATTTTTTCTAAAGAACGTCTCACACAATTCAGACCCATGCTAGAAATTTAATTTTCTCTTTCTCTTGCCTGTTTTTGTCGCTAGCATCAATTATTATATAGCGCAGTTAATAGTGTAACGTAATAATAACCTTATAGTCTACATTTGCTATATGATAGAAATTAAAGATAAGTCAAGGGAAAAGAATTCATAAGTATATGCACAAAGGGTTAGTTATTTTCTTTTTAGCTATTTTCTTGAGCTTGTCGAATTCTGTCAGCTGTCAGTCAACACATACTTTCACAAGGGACATCAACGTAAACAAACTTAAAAGTTTGTGGGTTTATCAAAGACAATTTTTTTAAGTCTTCACAGCCACACTTGATTATTTTTACATAATAAGTAGTTATGTGTGGTAAAAAAGATTAAGATTGCCCAAAACTTATTACCTATAGCTATAGCTCAACGCAATGCCCAAACAACAAACTGTCTCTGCCCATGCTTAATTCACACATCAACACTTCACAAAAAACATAATATAAACTACCAATTAAATAATGTTGAAATTTATCAAGCTTCATCATAATATCATTTAGGTGTCATCAGCGGCAAATTAATGCTTGCCAGCACGAATTAATTAAAGTATATATTAAAGTTATTTTACTGGCTGGGTGATATTTTTTAAACAAAGTAGATAGGTAGTGCTTTCTGTATTTATGAAGCAACTCATACGCTGTTAGTTAATTAACACTGTATATTAACGTGCTTAATTAGTATGTGCAAATACTTTTTACATGCGCATACGATAGTTTCGCATTTGGGAGACATGTTAAACAACCGAAAACAAACACGAAATGTTTACAACCGGAAAATGCTCTCACCTAGCGAATAGAGTCGCAGGAAATGGTGGTCGTTGCGTCATCGTCATCGCTAAGTACTTACTGGAAACTGTATCTTCGATACTCCTTAGTCCTAAAAAATTTAATACTATACTAAATATCTATGTACTATCCTTAATACCTACTTAAATAATTGTTTCCCTGAAGGGCAGGTTAACATTTTGAACAGAGGTTTATAGAAATCCATATGTGTAAAATCAGGGAAATCTCTAAGTACTGTGGTGGAGTCGAGTCATTATTCTATTTACCTATATTTTAATATAACAGAAGAGGAAAGCTAAATTATGAACCAGTAAAAGAATACTATAGTTCCGCGATCCTTTTCCAACTTGTTGAGCTACATAATGGAATAAACTGGGGATTAAGTATACTGGGTATACGTTTTGTTCCTCGCAACATTTATTTTCCAACGTGGAAGCTGAGATCTACTTATTTAAGATGTTATCTTGCCGTTATTAACAGTAGGTCATATATTTCCAGTTGAAGGCTTATATATTATAGGATTATAAATTGCTGAGCTTTATCACAAAAGAACATATTTTATTTGGTCTATTTGCGATTGTTGTTTATTTATGTACAGCATGCATTCATATTTATCTTAGAAATTTCACGTGAAACAAAGGAGGCAAAATATTTCTTAATTGTTTCATTTGCGCCTGCCAAAACAAATGAAGAAAGATTGCTCGTTTCTTGGGGCGTTATCTCGCTGGGGAACAATAAAATTCGCCGTAATTTGTAGGCCGACTAGTGAATATTTAATGTTTGGTGTAGGTTGGAACTTTGATTGTCTCCTATTCCAACTCAACTCGCCTGAAGCTGTCAGATCAACGCCGAAAGTTTCAGGATATCTTAAATTGTTCCAGTAGCTTCGAAAATTCGTAGACGATAAATTTTATTAAAAATATAGAAGAAGTTTTTAGAATTATTATCCTTTAATGGAAGTAATAAATCACAGTGTACTAATTTCAGGGTAGTAACCTACCTAGTAGCTTTTCGTGTAATTTAAGAAGTTATCTCCTGATGTGACGATAAAAGTTGAAAACGAAAACTAGTTATCAAGAGTTTCTGATTAGTTACCCTGAGCTAGTTGAGCGCTTAAAAGTGAACTATTACCTCCATTTCCAAAATAAGAAATTAAATTTTAGTAAGCAATTGAGGCTAAAACTAATATTGTTCTATTAATTTAGTACTAAGATTAGGGCTCGAACTAAAGTATAAGCAGCTCAGGGCAGGATAAATGGATGAAGTAGATTAGGATGGAGGGGTAATCAGAGTCACATTTCGTACAAATTAGAAATGGGAAATTTAATTTGATTACAAAACTTAAGCGGCTTACATGAATAATAACCATTAACTTTATTGGAGCATCTATTAATGTATTTCGTGAATTCGTACAGATTGGTGCAGGCAGACTTTGTAGCCTGCCATTCAAAGCTGTCATTGCAATTGGAGCATTTGCGTTTAATCCTATATTCATTCACCACCAACGTTGGTTAACAAAAGGAAAAAAGCAACCTACTTCATTCTTACTGTCGATGTCGATAATAAACAAGTCAGCGAGTGGCGAATTCAATACGATATACGATCAAGAGTTTTTTTACAACTCAAAGTCAAATTAAAGGTGTTTGTAAAATTTAATAGTACATTACGCATCAAGGAATGTAAGTGTAATTTTTGTGGTCGAGAAATGCAGTTTGGGAAATTGAGGTTTGCTAAGCATTCGAGATCACAAAAATAAACTACATTCCGAGGTGCGTACAGTATTTTTAGCAATACCTGAGGCAGGAAGAGAAAAATACGGCCCATGGACCCTTAGTAGATAGGTATATATTACAACCGTGTGCCTAAGCATAGAAACGACATCATAGCAACTGGTAATGTTTTGTAAGATCCACTTACTGTCAGTGAATCTTGACACTAATGAAGAACTTACAATGCAGGTATTGCTAAAAAGTTTATTGCGACATGTTTCAGGCTAAAACATAGGCACAAGTGATCAATCCATTTTGTCCTACTTTTAAATTGGAATATCTCCTTAGCCTTACAAGTTATAAATTTGATTGAAAAAGTGGATCAGATATAAGCCATACTTTCAAATTTTTGTAAACATATGCAAATTTTTCAAGGACAAACTTCTTCTCTGAAGTTGCATTTTTTTAAATGGGACACCTGGTATATTTTTGCACATCAGATCGATAGTCCGATCGATTACTCCGGTATAGCACAGTATACCTAGTAGGTAAGTACATTTTAAACGCAATAATGGTTTACAAATGTTTACAGCATCATTGTAATAGTAATTTACAATACAAGTAACGTTATTAGGGTTTTTACATTACGAGGGAATATATTTGAAGAACGAGCGAGGGAGGAGCGAGTGATTTAAAATTCCCGAGTAATGTAGAAACTTAATAACGTTACGTGTGTTGTAACACGTTTTATTTTGTCCTAAATATTTAAAAAATGTTAAAATGAATTTGGATGACACATCTTACCTTTCATAATGACGGAAAGCCGACAATGGATACCCTGCGGTATCCTAGAAATTCGTTTATTTCACTTTGTTATTTGACAGAACTCTGAGTGCTGTTAAATGTGTCTTAACACAACCCGTTACCAAGGAGTTATTCATAGTATAACATTATAGGATAAAATAAATAGATAAACCTAGAAACAACAAACATCACAACCAAAACGACCTAAATACTACTAGACTAAACTCAAACTCGTAAACGGCTGCTTTTTCGTAAATTATCCCATTTCGTGAATCATCGATAGATGGAAAGGTATCCAACAGCGTAAATTTCGACTCTAGTTTATTGAGAAGACATTCCAGTTTCAACCCCTAAATGTCATCCTCTTGTTAGATCATAATGATAATTTTCTCATACCCTTCTCCAGCATATTGGGTGTTCTCAACTGCGCAAGGGCCGCTAGGAAGCACCATTTCCTGATACGGTTTTTATGTTGCTATGTTGGCTGTTCAGCAAACTTGGTTTAGCAATTTTATAGTTATTTTCATGCTGTAGATTACTAAAATGGAAGTCTCCCATAAATCTTGCGGCACAGGGGCCAATGGTAGCTAATTCCTGAAAAATGAACATCTTGGATACGGTGAAAGATACGAAATTTTTTGAAATTAAAAAAAAGTTGTGTTTTTCAGAAAAGAAAGTCAAGTTATACTAAAAGGAAATGCAACTTTCGTTTTTCATCATAACTAAAGGCATAGTTAAAGTACTGCCCACACAATTATTACGAACTGCTGCCAGTAAAGGTCATCCGAGAAGTAATTTTTCAACCGTTTTTTGCAGATGTTCATATTGAACCCAATGCGCAATAAAGCTTTATTGGAATTTTTCAATTCTTGCGTAAGACTAAAGTTCCGTTTCCTAATACTATATCTGGCTTAGTTCCTGAAGTTTACTGAAAAAACTGAAAAATGTATTTCAATCTAGAAGGATTAGAAAAGTTTTCGTCGTCTCGCTTTGTTCTTCGTGCAAGGTAATGCAATTGAACCAAATTTCATGGTGATCTGCTGATTAGTAACAAAGTTATAACACGCTGCCAATTTTCAGTGTTTTCAGTATATTTCAGTAACCTATGTAGACGTCTTTGATTTCTTTTCAGAATCTTAATCTACACTGAAAAATACAACTTTTTTCTAATTTCATAAAATTTCGTGTCCTTTACCGTTTGCAAGACGTAAAGGACCCCACACCATCCTTGTGGGAAAATGGCTTTCTGTGGGTTTGGCTGAAATAGTATGTTGTAGATTTTGACCTCGTGATTAAAAGCTATCATTGCCACAAAGTAATCGTACGAACAGATTTTGCTCCAGAGGGTGCCGAAGATAAAATTTTTCCATAAGAATTATATGCAACGAAAAGTAATTTACATTTTTGCCGTCATAATACCATATTATTATGATAAGTTCAGGGGCACTTTTCTTACGTGTATTTTTAACACACTCTTATACAAGAGTCTTCTGGATGTGTTTGCTCATTATGTGGGAAGGAGTAGGTTTACGGTCCCAAAAATGTGTATGTTCTTATGGGGAAAAGTTTATCTTATCAATAATCAATAATAACATTTGATCAGGAGGTCGAAACCTACAACATACCAAAATTTCAGCCAAATCCAAGGAAAGCCATTTTCCATAAGAATGGTGGTCGGCTCTTTCTGAGAAATTAAAATGGCTGCCATTAGTCCCACAGGATTTATGGCAGACTTCCGTTTTAGTGATTTCCAGCATGAAAATGGCCATAAAATTGCTAAACCAAGTTTGCTGAAATGGCATGCCAAAAATGCAAAAACTGGACGACTGCGGTGGAAAACTAGAAACACCCCACTACACCGAAAAACTTGTTTACACAGCTAGCGCTTTGAGGATGAGCACGTTGTGTTCGAAACGCGTTAGCTGTGTTTTCGGTGTAGTGAGGTGTTTCTAGTGACAATGCCAAAAATGACTACATCAACTGCACTAAACTTGATCCAGCTGCCTTTTTTAACTGCCACGAAATTCAGAGTACCTAATAACAACCCTTCCTATTTGACGTGAATGCACTGTACAAATTTGTCCAGAACCAAAACGTTCTTCTCTCTTTACGGTAATTTGAAGCGCAAAGAAGATACATACGATGCCATCCTTTAGTTAATACACTCATGCATGGACTCATTCTAGGAGCTCGAGGTCTCTTTATACGAAGTGCATGTATCAGATTAGCGATTTTCTGTGTTTTGTGTGTTCGCAGAGTCTTTGATGTGAAGGGCACATTAGGGTTATTCGTTAGGGCTCTGTGACTCTAAGGAGTGTAGTGTATCGGAACCTGATGAAATTAGTGTAATCTGTAAACAGAAACTGTTTCAATAAGCATTCGGAGTCTCTTCACGCAAATGCACCGTATATTTAGGAGGAACGCGACACATGTGTAATTAATATAATTTGTTGTCTCGTTGTATGTGACGATAGTATACCATGATTGCAAATCCGTTTATTGCGGAATCCAGGAATGAGGGGCATGTGCAACTAGTCACTGAAGATGGACGGTTCTACGCCTACTGGGATTCTCGTCAGTGTGATGAACGAGCTCTTCTCATCACTCACCCCCTGACAAATTACGTGTTTGGTTCTCGCTGTGCTGTGCCTGTCTTAACAAACCCTGAAAAGGTAAAACGGTATTTGATTCCAGAAAAGCAATATCGGTACGTGCCTGAACGCCACTTTCTGAGTAATTCACAAAGCATTTAAAATCAATAATTACTGTTATAGAAATTGTATGTAATCCAATCTTTGTTGGGGAATCGATACACATTGTGAAGTTGAACTGAACTAAATTCATCTTTTGAAAATAATAATTCCTTTGCAATAGATCAGATTACGTGAAGTAAACACCGTTTAACATAAAGTAATGCTAAAATAAATGCATATTTCAAAAGGTATTTTTTAGATGATTAAAAGTCAAATGATATTTCCTGAGTAGAAAGGGATATTACGGAATTAGATTGACCCTTTTCGTTTCATGGGTAAGAATCAGCATTTTTATTAAAAAATATTTTCAGTGGTAAGCAATTTTGAGGTATAATCCAACCAAGCAGAAATGGAATCGCTTTTCCCCAGTTCCATTACATCTCAACACCACATGGCTGAAACGAGGTGCCAAGTGATCACCCAGGAACAGAATGGAACTTTCATATTTATATTGTTTAACTTCATTTATTTTTTGCGCGTGTATGGAACTTTCCCTCATTTAAATATTTTAAATCACTTATGAATTTTATCTAGCACGCAATTTATTCAGCGACACGAAGAGCTCTCTTGAAAAATGTGTCTTCTATCACATGAATTTTATCACTATATCTGCATGGAATAAAATAAGCAGTTGAGTTTTGTAAGCGTTGCGTCGTCCCCTTATCGACAATCTGAATTAAAATTAATTGAGATTGATTAAGCTGTGAAATAAATCCTCCTTGTCACTAACGCAAGCTTATATTAAGCTCACTTGGACGAATTCATTCTTTTGTACCATTATGGAAAAATTCCTGGCAATTAATGAATTATTAGAGGCAAAAGCTCTACCGCTGCCAAACTGCAACTCGATCGATCCCTTCCCTTTTATTCTTTTCACCCCAGACTTTATTAAGCTTCGTTTTACCGCACCAGCAAATTTTTTACGAAATCTATAAACACACGCACTGATTGCCACCTACACAATTGCTTTACACATGCTACACAAACTTTCAATTTATCAGACCGGATTTTTCTAAAAATATCCCTTTTAATATTCAGTTTACCTTGTCCCATCCCTAATGGTTTCCACATCTGTCAATGTTGATTTCCTCTGGTTTTCCAATATTTAGGAGGAAGACTGTTTTTTGTATTGAAACAGACAGCTTCCAACTCAATTCTCGAGTAACAAATTCTTTGTGCATTCTCTAAGTAATGCCTCGAACTTACTGTAATATACGTAGAACGTGTGATCAAAAACTCTTCCGATCAAACCCTTGCCGCGGCAGATGTAGGGCGTTAGACTGCTGAAATTATCTGGCAGTGACGTTATCAATTATCATATACTAGATCGCAAGAGTTTTTGATCGCACTTTATTTTCATACAAAGTCTCTTTGTATAGGGATACAGGGATGAAAGGTGCAACCAATCGTGAATAAAACGATGGTAAAGTTTTTCTTCATGCAATACACCCGTCATTCTACGATATAAAACCTTGCTTTATGTTCCGCTTTTAGTGCCAAGTATTTCCGAAGAAAATGCATGGAGTCATGTGGACATAATGAGAGAAATGTAAAATGTAAGTGAAATTAATACGTAATATGAACGAATATTTATTTAACTACTATTTAACGAAATACAGGATGTTCCATTTACGGTGATTTGAACGAAGAACGCTGAAACAGGTCGATGTTTATTTGGAGGGGGACACTTAATTCCGTGCTTGGCGAAATATTCTAATAAACCCTCAAAACCTTCACTTTAAAGCTAATTTCGTTGTGAATTCAATTTTGTAAAGGATTTTGATTTTCGGTCACCCCCAGCACCCTCTATGGTCGAATTTTAAATCTACTTTATAGCCCTTTGTGATACACCATTTGAAAGGGTATAAAATTCTCTGTAATCCAAGTTTATGCTGTAACTTTGGAAAAAATGGACGGGTTTCAAAAGTGTTTGAATCAGTTTACAGAGAATTTTATACTCTCTCAAATGGCGTATCACAAGGGGCCGCAATATAATTTAAAATTCGACCATAGAGGGTGCTGGGAGAATAAATATCAGAAATTTTTACGCAATTACAAAATTGAATTCTCAACGAAATTAGCTTTCAAACGATGGGGAGGGTCGCCATTTGAAATTTTGAAGAGGGGGTTGGTGTGAGGTAGGGTGTACGTTGGAAAATTTGGTCAAGTACGGACTTAATAAGTGTCCCCCTCTAAATCAAAAGCCACCGGAAGATGTACATCGATGATCGATGTCACGTTAATGGGTATGTAGGGGTATGTAGAGACCGCCTAAATTTATACTGGTGGAATCGTGCCGTAGTGCCGCAGATGCGTCAAAAAGGCGAATTCAAGAAAAATACAATAACAAAAACTGTGAATTGGGATAAGAAACCTGAAATAGTCCTTTACAGTGTTTGCGAAGTCTACAGAATTAGCACTGTAGGCAAGAAAAAAATTACTGCAGTTAAGTAGAAATACCAAAAGTAACAGGGGATGAAATATTGTGAAGAGTAGTTATAGAAAAAGACCAAAATTCGGCGATTTTTTTTAAATTGATGCGCTCAGTGGATTGAAAAATTGCGAAGAGGGATAAAAAGTCAAGAGGGGTGAAGATTAACTAAAAAGAATTACAAAATATAACTCGAAAATAAGCCAATTATGCAAATCAGACTTTTGTGGGGGTAGAAATACTATTGCGAAAGGGCCGAGAAATTGCAATAAACTGAATCCAAATGAATTCAATTCATTACCGAATAGAAACGAAATGAGGCGAATTCTGCAAAATTAACACTTAATTGGTTGAATGTGATAGTTTTTAGTGCCGTAGCAGAATGCGGAGGTACTCTTGTCTTAGCTTATTCGCTCGCTCGCTCGCTCGCTCGCTCGCTCTATCGCTCGCTCGCTCGCTCGCTCGATCGCTCCTCAGTCTGTCCGTCGGATAACTTGAGAACGGATTGAGATATCGAGCTGAAACTTGGTAGGCAGCTTCGTCTCCCGAAAAGTAAGGCGGGGATTGCTTTTGGGCCATATCGGACCAAGGGGGTGGGAGCTAGGGGTGAAAAACCGAAAAACTACTAATTGCAATAATTCGAGAACTAGTGGAGATATCTTGCTGAAAATTAGTATGCACGTTCGACCTTCAAGTCTGTTGAAAGTGAGGGGGTGCCAATTTCGGGGGATGAAATTTAGGGGATGAAAACCACAAAAAATATGATAACTCCGCAAGGGTTGCACGCAGCTGTCGGAAACTCAACGTACACACATATATCGGTGAAATCTTGTGGGGGATGCGTTTTTTCGTAAAATCGAACAAATGGGGTGGAAATTAGGGGTAGCAACTCGAAATTCCGCTTAATAAGTACTAGTCGAAATTGGCGTCATTCGATAGCTTTCCATTAATTATTCAAAAAAGGTGTCATTCATATTTTGCGAAAAACCACCCTTATAGGCGCTACAACCCCTAACATGCAGAAACACAAAAATACGACAACTCAAAAACTACTCAACGTATCAAGGCAGAATTTGGTTTGTGAATTTCCAGTGACATTATAGGTGGATGGACAAATTTTCAAAAATATCTAACAAAGGGGATGAAATTTAAGGGTTGAAACTTGAAATTTCTTCAAGTAAATGGTAGGCTAAAATTACGGGGTTCGATAGATTTCGGTCAACTATTGAAAAAAGGTCTTATGAGTTTTCAATCTAAAACCAACCCCTGGGCCATTAACCACCCCTAACTCTTTGCAAGTCGATAATTATATTTTATTTATTTTTTCTGAAACCCTATTGGTTTATTTATGAACAACTGAAGTCAGTAAATACGCAAGGAGTTATGTCACACCGGAAAAATAAACTCACCCCTGTAAATCATAAAGGGGTGAAATCATGAGGTGTTGAAAACATGAATCTACAAATTACCTTAATTTTTAAACGAATTGGGTTAGGGTGGTGAAATTGAAAACACAACTTCCTTTAGGGCATGTGGGGGTGGTGAAATAGGGGGTTGGAGTTTAGGGGTTGAAACGTCCATAAAGCCCTGTAATTTGACACAGAGAAGCAATATCTTCTGCGAAACTGTGACATCTTACACACTGCATCTACGAGAAGGGAAGATCGAATTTTAGGAGAAAATTATCGAAGGGGATGAAAGTTAGGGGTGGAAACTCGAATTTTCAATGAAGAATGTATAGTTGAAAATATTACCATTCGATAGCTTTCTATTGATGGTACAAAAAAGGTCTTATTCATCATTCGCGAAAAACGACCCTTAAAGGCGGTACAACCCCCTAACATGCCGAAACAAAAAAATGCGAGAACTCAAAAACTGCTCAACGTATCAGGGCTAAATTTGATGTGGTAATTTACAGCGCCACTGTAGGCGGATGGGCAAATTTTCATTAATATCTAACAAGGGGGATGAAATTTAAGGGTTGAAACTGGAAATTTTTTCATGTAAGTGGTGGAATAAAATTATGGGGTTCAATAGATTTCGGTCAACCATTGAAAAAAGTCTTATGAGTCTTCATCCTAAAACCAACCCCTACGCTACTAACAACCCCTAAGCCCTAGCAAGCGGAGTAAATATATTTCATTTATTTTTTTTTTGCTTTCTTCTAATTTGTTATTAATTTAAAGTGATTTTCATTAATTTTTGACCCATCCACAATTTTTCAACCCCTTTCATGATATGTGAACCCTCAAAGAGCAAAATTTACCCAGACCGCTTCTTTTTCGGGTGATTTCCGCTGGTTAATTTTGTAAAATTCGCGCAGTTTTGCCTTATGAATTGTTCTTGCCTTTTTCACTTTTTCGACCCCTTCGCAATGTTTCAACCCCCAAAAGTCAAATTTGCATAATTGGCTTATTTTCGTGTTATTTTCTGTAATTCTACTTAATTACGATTAATTCTCATCCCTTTTAACTTTTCATCCCCCTTTACAATTTTTCAACCCCCTAAGTGTTTATTTTGCAAAATTCACATAATTTAGTTTTCCTTCGGTAATAAATTGAACTCAATTGGATTATGTTTATCTTTTTCACTTTTCCAACCCCCTTCGCAACATTTCAACCCCCAAAATCTAAATTTGCATAATTGGTTTACTTTCGTGTTATTTTCTGTAATTCTGCTTAATTACGATTAATTCTCATCCACTTTGACGTTTCATCCCCCTTTACAATTTTTCAACCCCCTAGGTGTTAGTTTTGCCAAATTCGGATATTTTCGTTTTTCTTCTGTAATAAATTGAACCCATTTGGATGATGATTAAATTTTTCACTTTTTTCATCCCCCTTCGCAATGTTTCAAGTCTTCAAATGCTAAATTTACATAATTGGGTTAATTTGGTGTTATTTTCCGTAATTTTACTTAGCCACGGTTAATCCTGATACCTTTTGATTTTTCATCCACCTTTACGATTTTTCAACCCCCTAAGTGCTAATTTTGCAAAATTCGCATAATTTCGTTTTTCGACGGTTATAAAATTGAACGCATTTGGGATTCAGTTTACCTTTTACAATTTTTCAGTTTCCTTCGCAATAGGTAGGTATAAGTGCTTATTTCAACCCCCACAAAAGTTTTAATTGCATAATTTGATTATTTTAGTGTTTTATTTCGTAATTCTACTTAATCCACACTTCATTTTCATTCCTCTTGACTTTTCATCACCTTTTTTCATTACCTTGGACTTCTCATTCCCTTTTTCAACCCCCTTTAGTGCTAATTCTACATACCTACTTCGCAAATATGATGTTTTTTTGTTAACTCTCTACTGTTTAATTATGTACGGCCAATTTTCATAATTTCGTCTTTTTAACACCACTGTGCGTCTGCGGAGGCACTACTACTAGGTGCAGATTTATAAAATCTGCACCCGACTCCACCAGTAAATTCAGCTCGCCCCTACATACACATTAACAAGGTAAACATCTACAGGGACACACATCGCATTGATATACATCTTTCGTTGGCTTTTCTTAAGGTTTCTGACAAATTATATTTCCAAGAAGAATTAAGAAAAATCTTAAAATTGTCTTTTAAATTTGACCACCCTAATCCAATTCGTTGAAAAATTGCAGCGATTTATAGATTTATGTTTTCAACCCCTCATGATTTCACCCCATTATGATTTAAAGGGGTGAGTTTATTTTTCCGGTGTTGCATAACTCCTTGCGTATTTACTGACTTCGGTTGTTTATAAATAATTTAATATTGCATTTCTTTAGCTCAAAGCAATCTTTAATGTGACTGAAAACCATAGAAACATTTATGGCATAGCATGTTGCCGATTTGACTGAAAATCGCACGATACTAATCATTAGCCAATAGAAAAATTGATTTCTGTGTGTTTACCATGGCAACTCGAGGATTTCCTGGAAATTTTTGATACCTACCTAGACCAACCTAAACGAAATTAATAAGTGGAAATTTTTATGTCAAATTAAATGTCAAAAATCATTTCTATTCAATGTGGCTGTATCGTTGCTATTTTCTTACCGAATCTGCATTCGAGCATTAATTCATTTCCTGGAAATTTTAGTCGTGCATCCCAACAACGTAATCGGGCCCTCGTGTTCCACTCGGGCCGATTAATACGTTGTTGGAGTGCACTCCAAAAATTTCCGGAAAGAATTAATGCTCTTATGAGATTATAAGTGAAAATTGGTCCGTGGAGATGTCATATCCCCCCGAAAAGCTAATTTAATTTCGGTGACGTCAGGCGCCTTGAACACCATTTTTTCTAAATAGCAAAAATGGAAAAACTGCAGTACCCCAGAAAACACTTTAAGTAGTGACGGATTGAAGATAGGAATTAGGATTGGATTATTTAACAAGTGAGAGATCCAGTCGCTTCCGTAGCATCTCAATTTTGAGGGAAATAAGTTTGGAGATCGAGGGATTTAGCATCTCCAATATTACCCGAAAACCGGTGGCACCTACCGCCCATAGCGCTTATTAAATTTTTTGCACGATCAGAAATCAACGAATCTCAAAAAATAAGAAAGCTTTAAATTTGAGAATTTTGAAAACACCGCCGCCCTTGCAAGTTTAATTAATCAGGAGAAGGAATATTTGCACCTCAAAACAAATGATCCAATTTAATTATCGTCGAATTTGGAGTAGTATTGTCGGTCGCTACTTTGATGAGAATATTAAGAGGAGACATTCGTTCTAATTAGACTTAATCAAATTAAGAAGATCGTTAGGTAATTTTCAAAAGTCACTTAATTTCGTTATACGATTCCGCTGAACTTCTTACGACTGGGTAATAAAGTTAGTACACCTATGAAATTATTATTATTATGGCAGCTTGTGGTAATTTCCGAGGCAATTTATGCCGCAATCATCTATAGTGAGGACCTTTGTTCAAAGCATAATTTCAATCGGTCGTTATCTTAACGATGATTTCTTGTATTTTTAATGTTTAAAAGTGCATATACCAGGTGTTTCACCCGACCCAGACCATAGGCAAATAACATGGAGTCTAATTAATTTTTTTTTAAATTGTTTTTCGTCGATCGTACTTGAAACGTTACATTCTTGACATGCAATTGTCATCCGAAAGCTTACATTTCCACAACTGCGTCATTTGTTAGGCACTAGCTGAACAGGAATAACGCTTTTTCCGGCCTAGGCCGGAAAAATATTCCTGTACCTACTTCTCTTAAAAAATAGTTCCAAATTTAATTATTTCACGAAGGAAAATATATATTCCGGGACTCTGATCATCCGGGACTCTTCCATCATCGTCCCGGAATATAATATTTTTCCTACTAGTTAACACAATATACTATTTCCTGCTCCCGAAAATTTACTCCAAAAGTTTTAGCGAGTGTGGAGGGTAGTATGGACTAGCCTGGTACCTATTGAGATTTTTTTTGTTCATCAGCTCCTTTTATTTCTAAAAAATCAGGATTCTTTCGAATTTTAAGGATAATTATCGAACAAATGTCAACACGATACAAAATTGGTTTAATCCTGGAGTCGAAAACTGCCGAAGCTTGTCAATTGTACCCGAAGAATTTCCAGCCACTGTTTAAAATTCAATTTCCAAAAAATCATTGTTAAGAACCTAAGAGGGGCTGATGAACAAAAAAATCTCAAGAGGTATAGGCCACTCCATACTACCCTCCACACACGCTAAAACTTTTGGAGTAAATTCTCGGGAGCTGGAAAAAATATAATTAATTTTTCCTTGTTATTTGCCTCGCTCCGGTGAAACACCTGGTAATGTATACAGGCCGCTTTTAATGGTGCGGCATACAGGTATCTCAGAACGCTCGCATTTTCTTTTAATAGAGTATTCAGCATTAGATTCTGAGTCGATCCGTGTTTTCGAAATTTCAAGGGTACAGCAGTTCACCAGTTATAAGAGATTTAAGAGGACCATTCAGATTTCAGTTCTGAATACTTCATAAGGTAATTTAATGTTAGATGTACTATTTATTATGTACCAAGATACAACAATATAAATTTTCATTGACAGAATCTCGTTACCTAAGAAATGGTGCACCTATTACATTAGATCACCTTATAAAGCAATTCACCAAAAATAATACTTTGAGAATGATAGCGTTGTGTTCGAAACGTTTTAAGCCCGATTTATAGATTGACGTCCTGTCTTCGAAACGCTGACGTTGCCCGTTTACGTTCGATCGCCAAGGGAAGTGCCGGACCCGACAACGCTGAACTATAAAATGTGACAAGGCAAATGAGGCGTTCATGCTTAGCGTCGACGGAAACGTTAGCGTTACGTAGACAGAACCTCAATCTATAAATCAGGCTTTAGTTGTGTGAACAAGTTTTTCGGTGTAGTGTGTTTCTACTTTCTAGTGATATTAAAAATAATCCTATCCAAAAGTTCATAGTTTTCAAGATATAAAAATGACTAAAAAATTGTAGAAAACTGTTTTCCAACCTCCGGTTAACCTAAAGAACTAAAAACAAGCAGCACTCACAAAAAAAAAGATTTAGACAGGTCGAGGATACTTTTAGTTTATTAGTTTATTAAACAATCTTATCTAGTGTATATTATAGTCTGTGGAATAGTGTAGAGATGTGCTCATTTCAATTATGTACTACAATAATAAAAACAAGATGCTGTGCTGTAAGCTTTGGCAGTAATTGTTAGAAATTTCTTAATAGGACGCCATCATAAATATTTCAAGGTGTCTGTATAAAAAATTGTATTTCTGAAGACAAGCTCAAATTACACGATTGTTTTAAGATAAAAAAGTCTCGACGTGGCATTTTGTGAAAGTAGAATGAAATAAAGAGCTCTGAGACAAATTGAATTGATGAGTTGTCACGTAGACAAGTTGTAGGGACAGATAATTTGTGAAATTTTCATTTCCATCGATCGCTTAAATAAGAGGAAACTTTTCCCGAGTAAAATTAATATTATGAAGCATAAAAGATTGTTCCAAATTCTCCACAATTCACTTGAGGGATTCCCAAAAGGCCGTCTACCTTTCAATAACAATTCTCTCCTATATCTTGACAAAGACATTCTAAGCCATCGGTTATCTCATCGACTAACTTACAATAATGTCTCTGACAAGTTGAAGTATTGCAGCCCTTAACGTGTAATTTGTCTTCTTCTTAACTACGTACTATAGCATTATTCTACTAGTCGTCTATACTTACACATCCACATTGTAATAGCATTAACTTAACTAATTGTTTATCCATCATGTACATGTACCGAGAGTTCCAGAAGACAGCTTATCGTTTTGTGAGTTTGACATCCCTGCAATAATAACTCTGGCCTGCTCTTGTGATGGTCTTTTTGTTGTCTTTCACATTATACGACTAATTGGGGATTAAATTTAAGCGTTCGTTATCATCGGCGTTTATAAAGCTGCAATTGTTATAATTATTATTTTGTTAATTAACGCATTGAAGCGAAAGGGATCCATCGTCATGCATATTGATTCGACTTTATCTACATAGGTATATAGCTCACAACATGGAAAAATGGATTATAATTTTTTTCGACTCCCGAGAATTTACTCCAAAGGTTTTAGCGTGTGTGTAGGGTAGTATGGACTAGCCTATACCTCTTGAGATTTTTGTTTGTTCAGCAGAGGTCTTAGGTACATAACAATGATTTTTTGAAAACTGAATTTTAAAGAGAGGCTTTAAAAACAGGATATAACCCAAGCCCCTTGACCGATTTGGCCGAAATTTTGTGCTTGGACATTTCATGACTGAACTTGGAGCAGAAAAGCTTTTGAAGTGAATCGTGTTACTCGGAGAGTCATTTTAGTACATCAACCTTGAAATTATTTGAAAGATCCGCGCGGTGGTTAGGTTCCAGCCGCTTCTCTGCTGCCCAGTTTTTTATTGCGATTATGTATAAGATTCATCAAAATAAGATTAGAAATTGTCTGAATAGACATACTTCTAAACAAATTATGCAGAATTAGTTTATTTTTAACTTCATATCAATAGGTTGTTGAATTTATTAAATATTAACCTATTTTTATAAATTCTATTTTCAACGAAACATAAGTTAAATCTAATCAAATCTGGTAACCAATTGCATAATAAATTCGAATTTTCCACAACGTGAAAGCAATTTCCCGCCGTACATTCGACTGGAAGGCCTGGGGAGAATCAAGCGAGGACCCATAAAAGAGTTTCATACTAGTTTCGGCAATAAATTACATTCCTCTTAAACATGTATTCCCGTACATAGTAGTGACTGCCAAATCTTTGTAATGTAATGGTAAGTATGTACTAACTTAACTACTAACGGAACTAACGAACAGAACCAAGCGCTGCAATTTGGGCATATTTAGCAAATAAAATTAACAAATAGGAATTTACAGGGGTCCAATGAAAAGTTTTCACCCCGAATATCTATCTGCTAAAGCAAATAAAATATAAAAATTCGCCACAGGTTAATTTTTATTTCAAGTTTAAAGGTTTCAATTAAATATTATAAATGACAATTCCAGTTCTCATTTTTTACGGCAACAAGTTCTCGTATTCATTTTCAAAATCTATCCGATTAAATAGTATAAGCACTCGTGGTATTATAAGCGATTATATACAACATGACTCTGGTCACAAGATACCTATAAATATAGCTTCCATCACAGAAACCATCATTTGCATCAACTCATTAAATATTAAAGTTTATTATTGGTACTTGTATAGCGTTGCTTGCAGTAAATATTAAAATCTCCGTAGGATTTTAACTCTCTGATTTTTATTACAGTTCAGTTTCCGCAGAGGCATTAAAGTCAAAAACTAATATCATTAGCTTGCATTTTTATCTACTCTTCGTAAACTTGCGGCGTAAATATTTTTAAAAATTAATTACATTCTTTATAAGTAAAGTTTTGTTTGCCACAGAATCGCAACATCCGCAAATATAAAAAGAACAAGAAAAAGAAAATTTTCTTGTACGCTCGCAAAGATAAGGAAAAAATTAAACCTTCTCTATCGACACTTCTAGAGAAGGTTTCCAAAAGATTTGACCTACCTTAACGTTACAGACAGTTTTCCAACGTCAGATCATCACTCGGAACAATCGGGTGCTAGGCCCACGTCCATATACATAAGTCAATGCAGGTGAAGAGAACGTTTCACAACCTTTTTTTCTTCATAGACTGATGCACTTTGTGCTTGTGTGAGCCGTATGATTGCTAAAGTCGTCTTTGAGTTTATTTAGCTAATTAAATCCAGCTTTGGCATCAACCATATTTTGCCATGATAATTAAACTAAGCGAGTATGGTTAATATTTATACAGCAAAGGAATAAGCGTATCTATGCATAATTACAATGAACTAATATGTATAATTACAATGAACTAAACCTCGTACTATGTAGAAGTAAACATATTAGTGAGATTTGAAAAGTTCTGTTGAAATTGCATTTGTAAATAATTCCCTTAACGTAGAGAAAAAATCAGTTTCACAAAATCGAAGTAGTTTGAGAATCATCGTCAACAAATCATAAAATAAGCGACCCTGTCCTTATTAAAAATAATGCAAATTGTATTTTTTATTAAACTATTAACTAAGTTCTCAGCTGGTTTCAACAGTGATCAAAGCTGTAAACATGATTTCAACACTACTGTAAATCACCACCATAAGTGGTTAAATCCCAATGCGGTTTTACTTCCGACTGATAAAATAAAGCGCGGAAATGGGAAATTTTCGCAAAAATTCTTTTAAGCGACACACGGAAACAGAATTTATTTGGCGCAAACTCTACCTTAATGCTAGTTTTTAACGAAATAATGTTCAATTTTACACATTATTAATGTAAGTCAGTATTACAAGCAACGTCCTACTTGACAGTTTCCAATCTGTTTTAGGGGCAGAGACTACCTGATATGCGTTTAGAATATATCTGACTCCATAAGCTATGCACTGCATAAGACATCAAGAAAAGGTGAAAATGGCCTATAAATGTGAAGAAGACAGTATCCGACCAATAAATCGTTCGATGAAAACAGAATCTGCTTTATGAAACTTCGCTCCTGAGATCTTATTAGATTCCAGCTCAGTATAAAATCATCGGCGATTTTTAAATTTATTTTACATATAATAAAATGAACATGTAGAGAAATGTAACAATGGCACGTAGTAACGTGTTCTTCATTTCGAAAGTGCAATCTTATGACAGCAATAACTGGATTTTATTCCATCGAAAATGGTGGAGGCGCCGGGATAACTTTACAGTTCTCTCTCACAGGACTCAAAATATAATAATAGCAACATTGATGGAGGAATCAGGTTCATCCGTGTTGATATTATTTTGCGGTTTCATTTAAATTTTTTATGGTACCTATTATTAGATGACAACACCCACTTTACAGTGTAGAGCAGCAGAATAGTTGGGTACTGTGGTACGGTGCACAACCTATCACTACTCCAAGCATACTCTGTGGAATGAGGAATAGTATACCTATTTAAATAGCCGCACCATAAAATTTTAATAATGGAAGTAACAGTTTGCTTTTGGTTAGGTAGAAATTTATTGTGGAATATCAGCCAATTTTCTCTGTAAACTATACTGCGAGTACACTTTCAATTGTATCTTCAAAGTATCTTACCAGTAAACGAGATTCCAGAAAACAAATCTATACAGGGTGAGTCTGAAAGACTTCACATCCTTTATACCACAGAATCTACTGTTCAAATGATGAAGCTTGGTGCAAAAATTATTGGTCAATTGTGATTCCTCTTGATGTTATAAGCCGCCAAAAATCTTCATTTTAAAACGTTCTTTTTAAATATCTTTCGAAAGGTGTATCGTAGGATTTTGAATTTTTGCACAGCATTGCTACAGACCAAGATGCAACTACTGATGGTACTTAAGACATTATCCAAAAAGCGGATGCCTGTTATACAGGGAGGCCCCGATGTTATTTTCCCTTGAACTTTTTTATGTTTGAAAATATTGCTAATTTGCCTATACGGCCCGTTCAATTCTAAAACTTTTTTGGCTCTCAAAATTTTTCGAAAAAACTAACCACTCACGAGGAAAATTGAAAAAACCGAAAACATGATCATCGTGATAAACCTACAATTTCAATAAAAATCAAAGTGTACGTTGACTTGCATCACATTTCAACTGTCTTTTTGCATTGAAGGTGTTGTCCTACATTTGTGCCCAGAACCATTGCTCACAACTGAAGAAAAAACATTGATGATAATTTCACTTTTTTATGAGGTAGACTCATCATTGGTTTTAAGGTGATTACCTGCATCATGTTTTCCGTTTTTTCAATTTTTCTCGTGAGCGTTTAATTTTTTCGAAAAATTTTAAGAGCCAAAAAAGTTTTTGAATTGAACGGGGAATACCGCCGCATAGGCAAATTGGCAATATTTTCAAACATAAAAAAGTTCAAGGGCAAATAACATCGGGCCCGCCCTGTATAACAGAGATCCGCTTTTTGGATAATGTCTTAAGTACCATCAGCAGTTGCTTCTTGGTCTGTAACAATGCTGTGCAAAAATTCAAAATCCTACGATACACCTTTCGAAAGATATTTAAAAAGAACGTGTAAAAATGAAGATCTTTGGCGGCTTATAACATCAAGAGGAATCACAATTGACCAATAATTTTTGCACCAAGCTTCATCATTTGAACAGTAGATTCTGTGGTATAAAGGATATGCAGTCTTTCCGACTCACCCTGCACATAGAGGGTCTTCGAAGATCGCCTTAGTACTCTCCATTCATTTTCTATTGAAGTGACAGAACGTCAAAATTTCAATTTTATGTCGGTATGAGAAAATTTTGCAAGGAATGATACTAACAGGTGAGTTGGTAGAAGCGACTCCAATGCGATACGTCAGAAAACATGACAAATGTCAAAATTTAGCAATTGCTCAGAGTTGGCCCAAAATGGCCTTTGTGTGCGTGCAGTTTTGAGTAAAGTGCAAAGAAAAAATGCAGCAGAGAAGCGGCTGGAACCTCCCCATCGCGTGGATCTTTGTATTCTGTGTAGATAGTAATCAATTCAACAGAATTTTTTTTATCCTTATCGTCTGTGACTAATTTGACAATATGTTCCTTTTAAGGTTAATCTTTTGCCACCTTTTTGACAATAACTGTCACTTTATGTCATCCACTATCAGCCTGCTCCCTTTTAATGAGAAATAATTTTTTCTCTATTTTCCACTGAAATGGCAGAAATTGTGAGTACATTTTTAGAACCAGAATTTGATCGTCTTTCTAATGGCAACATAAAAAAGTAGGCCTTGTATTTAAAATTTTAAGTTGATATGCTTAAATGGCAGTTCCCGTGGGCTAATTGCTCCCAAAAGCCTTTCAGGTCTTCAACGGGTCACCTAATCTCCATGTACCAAATTTCAGCCAAATCGATTCAGTAATTTGGGCTATAATGTGTTTTTACTGTTATTATAAAATTTCGATTTTTTGAACCAAACAGCGCTAAATGCGAATTAATTTTGTCCTATTTAAAACCAAAATTTGAAGACCTTTCTGATGGTGACAATAAATCTTGCAAAAACTTGTTTCTAATGGTTAAATGATTGAATAATTTTAAATTTGGAAATTGGTGTGCCAAAAGGACACTTTCCGTGAGTCGATGGAATTCAAGATTTGTTCAGCTTTTCGACGTGTAATACAATCCCTATGGGCAAAATTTCAGCCAAATCGATTCTGGGGCTTGGGCTGTACCGCGATTTTAATGTCTGATAAAAATATTTTTTTTTTTATTTTTGGTCAAAAGGGCACTAAGAATGAATACATTTTTAGAAGCAGAATTTGAAGGTCTTTCTTATGGTGACGTGAAAAATGAGGGCCCGCATTTAAAATTTAAAAGTTGATGTGCCAAAATGGCATTTCCGGTTGCACGATTGGCTCCAAAAGCTTTTCAGATCTAAGTTGGGTTATGAGATGCCTACGAACCAAATTGCAGCCAAATCGACCTAGTAGTTTTGGCTGTGGCGTGTTTACAAACGTACGTACGTACGAACATACACACAGACACATTTTAAAAAAACCACTTTTCTGGGTTCCTGAGACCTCACAACGTGGAGATCTGGTGCTATCTCAAATTCGAAAATTTTAGTGATTGCAGTAACCTCCCATTTTTTTAAAATTGTGATGGGGTTGGGGAGGTTAAAATATTCACGAAAAAGCCTCAGGGATACGTTTATCTGTGACTGCTAACAATAAAAATAAACCCTAGAAGATTTGGGTTATGTAATGTTTTTGCTTTCCCGCTTTTCGATCAAATTGTCAAATGTACACGCCCTTACAAATTAGGGTTGTACAGTTCCAGAAAAATTTCAGTTCTGCTATAGTAAATGAACGGACTTTAGATTACAATTTCGAATGCAATTATAGAAGGTCTGGGGTGAAATTGCACGAATGAACTAACTAATTTAAAAATACGTTCAGTGTTTAAGAAAATATAATAGCAGGAAAATTTGTTCTCGTTATAATGTTCCCAAGCATTTTGAGGAAAGGTTAAGTTAATAAACCAAGTCCTTGAGAGCGGAATTGAAATAATTCAGAGTTAAATTAATTGCAAGCTCTAAGCTAAAATCTAGCTTGCGTGTTGGATTTCAGCGGAAGAAAATATTCTTGGGTCTGCTTTGACGAGAAGATTGTTGACGTAATCAGTGTTTGTGGAGAAGAGTTCACGCTTGGACGCCACTTTTATCTCATCAAATCACGAACAGGACAAACCAAAGCTGTGCAGCCAACAAGAAAATTAAGTAACTTCCTCGAGGAGCTGTCCTGCTGTCCCCTTAGCTAATTTTGCCCTTTTGATCACGCGAAAATGAGTCGCATTGTGAGGTTCACAAATGAATTCCAATTCGCGATAATTAAATGTTCGCGTTAAATTGCTAAAAGTCGTGTTAAATAATGACCTGTAATATTCAAAGTTTCCGCTTCAAACCATTATGCTCTCTGCGAAACTCGCGTTATGCATATAGGTACACATAGCTAGAATGTACGCTCATTCTCACTTTATTATTTACATAGGATTTCACCAGAGCCGCTTAGCTTTGTTTCAAATTTTATTTGAAACTTATTTATGCTACCCTCCACAAAAAAGGCTAACGAAACAAATTGCACCATTAAGTAAATCGATTCCATTCTCATCCCGAAACGAGCATTTTGTCTGCTAATTGCATAACAGGGACCACCCAAATGAATTCACTGCGGTTTTGTGTGGTAGGACACCTTCTCATCTCCATAATCTCTTTGCCGTGGCAATTTCATTCGCTCCCTCGTCTACAATATACATGAGTAGGCCAATTGTCGGAGTACGGATTAAAATATTAAGATGAAAAAAATAAGGATGTAGGTAATAGTATATTACGATATTAGGTTGGTAAGTACAGTATAACAGAATCGAGGAAAGGTTTGCAAAAACGAGTCGAAGACGAGTTTTTGCAATTTCCGAGATTATGTTAGATGTACTTAACAACCGTGTATCGTATATGATTTTTCGCACAATCGAAATTAAATTATTGAACATTTTTCGTCAGCCATTAAACAAATCCTGTTTGACAGATCGCCGAATTTTCCAAATGCTCTCGATACCTTTGTCAGTTCAATTGTTTTACTTACCATGCCTGTGTCAGATATGCGTGCTGTTATGAATTCATAACAGCACTGTTATTTTTCGTTGCCTGGGAAACCAAACCGCGCTTGGTAAGTTGAACTTACACCTTATGTTAACTACGTCGGTAAGAGAGTTATAACATACGATTGTGCGAAATAGTATATTACGATATTAGGTTGGTAAGTACAGTATAACAGAATCGAGGAAAGGTTTGCAAAAACGAGTCGAAGACGAGTTTTTGCAATTTCCAAGATTCTGTTAGATGTACTTAACAACCGTGTATCGTATATGATTTTTCGCACAATCGAAATTAGCTTATTGAACATTTTTCGTCAGCCATTAAAAAAATCCTGTTTGACATATCGCCGAATTTTCCTAATGCTCTCGCTACCTTTGCCAGTTCAATTGTTTTACTTACCATGCCTGTGTCAGATATGCGTGCTGTTATGAATTCATAACAGCACTGTTATTTCTCGTTGCCTGGGAAACCAAACCGCGCTTGGTAAGTTGAACTTACACCTTATGTTAACTACGTCGGTAAGAGAGTTATAACATACGATTGTGCGAAAAAGATTTTGATCGCCAGGACGTACCTAATAATAATTAATAATAATGTTTTTTCCCAGCAGCCGTTTAAAAAAGTGGGCGTTGCTCATTGTACTGTCGAGTACTGACGAGTGAATATTTAAAGAAAATTTTACGCAAATGACACGTGGTTGACAGTTTTAAAACAATAGTATATTACCTACGATATTAGGTTGGTAAGTACAGTATAACAGAATCGAGGAAACGTTTGCAAAAACGAGTCTTCGACTCGTTTTTGCAATTTCCGAGATTATGTTAGATGTACTTAACAACCGTGTATCGTATATGATTTTTCGCACAATTGAAATTAACTTAATGAACATTTTTCGTCAGCCATTAAACAAATCCTGTTTGACAGATCGCCGAATTTTCCAAATGCTCTCGCTGCCTTTGCCAGTTCAATTGTTTTACTTACCATGCCTGTGTCAGATATGCGTGCTGTTATGAATTCATAACAGCACTGTTATTTTTCGTTGCCTGGGAAACCAAACCGCGCTTGGTAAGTTGAACTTACACCTTATGTTAACTACGTCGGTAAGATAGTTATAACATACGATTGAGCGAAAACAATTATTATCACAATTTTTATTTTTAACGAATTGTAATTATTTTGAAAGTGTTAAATTATGCCGAAATGGGATTGGCTGGGAAAAAATTTACTAAAAAATTAAAAAGTTACCAAATCTAGTAGCTTTTACCTAACGTAACCGGATTATACAACACTTTATTTTACGCAATCAAGCCCGTGGGGTGGTGCGCTCTTGTTTATCAATTATCATGTACTCTATTGACCATTTGATTTGTAATTATTTTGAAAGTGTTAAATTATGCCGAAATGGGACTGGCTGGAAAAAAATTATAAAAAGTTACCAAATCTAGTAGCTTTTACCGAACGTAACCGGATAATACAACGCTTTATTTTACGCAATCAAGCCCGTGGGGTGATGCGCTCTTGTTTATCAATTATCATGTGCTCTATTGATCATTTTCCCGGTAGAGAGCCCTAAAGTTCTCTACCAATGCTAAGAACTTTGAGCTGAATCTTTCGAGCTGCCATCCAAATGCACTTTGCTGGTGAGGGCCAATAATTAGCCCAAAACCGGTCCTGAGTCTTTTGGATGGCAGCTAGAATATTTAAACTTATTTATATTTAGGAAGATTATTATTGAGAAAAATAAGAGACTAAATTACATGTAGCATAATAGTGTTACTTTGCAAGAGATTGAAATACAAGTGCATCGGCGAAGGAGATTGTGGAGAGATTTGTCAGGTAGGTACCGATCAGAAAAAATCGGAAGATTCAACCCTTTTACAGTTCAAAAAAAGTAATACTTCAGTCAATAGTAAATGTTGGTACCAAGGACCCCGCGCAATTCTTATGGAAAGTGGCTTTCGATGAAATTGTCTGAATTTTGGATACGTTGAAGTTTTCATGATTCTGAACAAAAGTTAACATTGCCTCCAAAAAAACAGCACTTGCAGTGGGTCGCTTGCAGCAGAGAAGCGGCTGGAACCTCCCCATCGCGTGGATCTTTGTATTCTGTGTAGATAGTAGTCAATTCAACAGAATTTTTTTTATCCTTATCGTCTGTGACTAATTTTGCAATTTTCTGACAAATACCGACATCACCCATCACATTTGACAATATGTTCCTTTCGAGGTTCCTTTTAAGGTTAATCTTTTGCCACCTTTTTGACAATAACTGCCACTTTGTCATCCACTGTCACTACTGTCAGCCCGCTCCCTACATTAGGCCAAATTAATATCGTTTTCTCATTTCATACTGTAAGAATGGTACAGCTTTTTCAAATTAGGCCTGCACTTGACATAAAAAAGGGAAATTCTTGATTTTCTCAAAAACGGTTGATTTTTGGCATAGCCATTCTTGGTAAAAGTTCACCTAGAATTAAACATAGAATCCAAAATTATCATAATATACGGTGTTCCATTTAAAATAAGGAAGTTAGTACCTATTTCCGGTATAACCGAAAGTGCGCCATTGATGAAAATATTTCACGTCGATCCAAAATTAATTGAAAACCCTGTGTACAAATTTTTTTTTGACGAGGCTAGAAGCAGTTCTCTAGGTTCCAAAAATGTGCATAACCTTATAGCAAAATTCTGTCTTTGATACTCTATGTACCAGAAACTGTTTATTTTTGGATTTTGGCACGATGATAACTTTTGTTCAGAATCATGAGGGCTACAACATATCAAAAATTCAGAAAATTTCACAATTTTATTAGGGCACAAGTTTGTTCAGAAAAAAATTAACATTCTCAGTACCTATGATGCGAGAAATTAGTAAAATTGCATTGATGTGTGCTAGTTTCAATTACCCAGCAGAAAATAGGAGCTGATTTTCAGACTGGTAAGTACCTAAATAAAAGAAGTTAAAAATCTTCTCCTTAGATTAAGCTTCACAAAGAGATATGTCAGTGGAAAGTGACTCAACAGAATTCTAAATCACGGTGTTCAATGCTGCTTCCGAATCTAATAAAGTTCATTTCTATAGGTTACCCATCATAATAAATTCGTTTCTTTCTTTTACTCAGAAAAAGCACTAGCTATCAGAAATAACGTTTGACGTACTCAAAATTATTTTCATAATTATCTTTGGAAATTCGTCATATTCATCAGACACTTTGACACCATCTTTAAATTAATAATTCTGCCGATAATGAGCCTGCAGCGCTGATTAAGGCGTTCTAATTACTTGCACTAACAACGCATTTAACGCTAGTCACTCAGTTGTGCTTCATCTAAATGTGCATTCAGTTATTGATCAAAACCAAGTTCTCAGTTCAAGCGTCGAGGCGGTGTTTATGCTTCAGATTCGCACAATACCGTGGAAGTTAATTATTCAACTTGAGTTTGCATTTTCATACTTCACATTCCGCCCTTAAGTTATGTTTATGACACAAGTCACAATATTTCTTTTGTAGCACGGGATAATCCCCAACGCACAATAGAATATCTTATTCGTAAACTAAGAAGATATACCTAGTAAGCCCCAACAACTTTAATGTCTAAAGATTGGATTCGTTTTCGAATTATTACTACAGTCGAAACCAGTTCTATAAAACCTCTCCAATGTGACAAGCTCCTAATTCTCACCTGCGAAGAGTTAGAGTTAAATTTCACAATGTCAAATAATGTGTCTTGCTAAACGTTTTGCTCTTAATGTTTTTCATTAGAAACAGAGGGAAATTTGAATTCGTTTCATTAGAATAATGATCTAAGAACGTTTTGCTGCTGATTTCATTAAGATAAGGCTGGAAAAAGATTGACTCCAAAAAAAATTGCGACAAACTTTTTGACATACATTTGAAGGATTTCTGACCTATTACCAGAGACAACTTCTATTACACAGCTGAGCGTTTAAAGGATTTATAGGTTGCACTTCAACTTGTATACAGGGTGACAATTTAAGTTGGGGTAAGCTGAGGGTGAGGGGTTAAATGGTGGAAAGTCATTGTTACCTACAGTCTATTCCGCAAGACTTTGCTGAAATATATATAATAAGGCCATATAAATCTAATAAAGTACTTTTAAAAGATCCTTACAGTACCATGACATTATGATTTAACTTATAACAGATTGCAAGATATTTGCATACATTGACATGCACATTTTAAGATGAAGCATACAAAATACAATGATTGCAAATTAAAATAATTTCAGTTTATTTAAAATAAGGTGTTTGAACCAAATTGACCCTTAGGCCAAAGACTCTTAACTTGTTCTTGTTTTCTTTTCTGTATGTTTGCATATGACTATTGTATGAGATCGATTCAACTTACTCAGTTAGGTTTCATGTTTAAGTATTTTTATCAATTTCCAATCCTAGTTTTGAATAAATTATTTCTGAAGTGATGTGAAACCCACTTTGAGTTTTCACATAACCCGGTTTTAAAAGTTTCGGCCGTGACACATGATGGACATCGATGTCAAGGCGGACCGAGGGTGTTATCTTCCCATACATCCCCTTTCACAATCCCTGCAAGGACATGGTGGTAGGAATGCCAACTTGTGTTAAGTATCGAATTTATTGATTTGCGGCTGCGTAAAAATGGACTTCCTATAGGGTTTAAGAGCAGATAAGTTTTTCACTTCGTCCGTGACTCTGCTGGGAAATGATTTATTGTCTATGATTTCCATTAGATCAAATCTGATAACTAGGATCGCAAGTCCCTACCACATGCAACCAAAGCGCAAACACTACGGCAAAATAGGCTATGAGCAAATAACATAAACTTTCACGTTGACTTCAGTCATCATAAATCATTCGCATGTTGAGTAGAAGTGCTGCTGTCTCCATCCGGAAACCGATTAATATTGGCAGTGTTCCTTTAGGCTTCCGTTAAATTTTTATAAGAAGTTTTCGATCACTCCACAATGACAAGGAAAGTTCAATATGAAGAAGCCCTCTTGAAGGATTGCTCTTTTTATCACCTAATCGCTTTTTAACGATGTCCGAATGCTGAAAGTAATTAGGTATATGGACCACGGCAAATTAATAAGTTTTCTTTAACACTGAACAAAAAAGGTAATTATCTAAGTATCTAGCTAACAACAACCAATAATGATTTTAATTCTTTATCTGACGCTCAAAAAATTTGCGAATAATAAGGTTGTTCCCATGAAAATGCCCAACTGGTTACTAGGCATAACTCGGGTAGTTCAAACACAACAAGCTTTTTATATTGTATATAGTAATTAAAATTAATAAAAACATTGATGTTGAGAGCGGATCCTTGTAAATATTGGAAATTTTCTCAAAGGGAAAATGAATAAGATTAATTATTTGTCAGTATTGATCTGATTCAAAGCTAAAAGACCGCGCAAAGTAAAGGGCCATTTTTCCAATCGGTTTAAACAAACGTTTCTGAAATTTCATTAAATCGTTCAAAAGTTGAAGAAGTCTAATAACACTACAAACAAAAGCTGATAAGCTGCATCCCCATGTTTCAATAGAAACTTAAGCAAGATGGCGAAGACTGCCGATAGCCTGAAATTTACATTCTCCGATTCTTGTCTTTGAGCAACCTATTTTGTTATCTTTCCTTAAGTAATGATAAAAACTTTAGAGTCAAATAAATGCAAATCGAGTTAAGTACTTTGCGCTGTACGTTGCTTTCATCAACACAAAGAAAAAGCATTGATTTTCAATAAATCTAGACTGAGACACGGTCGATTTAAATAACGTCCTGACATTCTGTTCCTGTTCTAGCTCTTAATCACTGTGCATGCACAAAAGAGGGGTTTCCTATATAAAAAGACACCAGCAACTACACCGTCTGCTAGTGATGCCAGTTGCAAATAAATGCTGCCGTGCTAATTAAACCCGTGCCAAATAAAAATGTAATTTGCCTGCCTTTAGATGCGAGATGTGAGAGCTTGAGCTTGCATTATAGCAATTTCAATGACTTTTTAAAAAAAAACAACAGAAACACACAAAGCAAAGTAAATGCTTTGCAGACGAAGGACGAACTGGCGCCCCGAGCCTCGAGGTGTTCAAAGAAATGTCTCCCACAACTCATTTGCGAACGCCGTGTAAAAAGCACTAATTTGTTACAGAGCAATAAGTAATATTCCAGCAATTAAAAGTCTGCATTTCCAGAGCTTTTGGACTGGTTATTTCAGATCCAATTTCATTTCATTTTGTCTATTAGTTAAATTCCGTGTTTCAGAACAGAACCACGTTCTCAAACTTCACTATGGGATTCCTTGCCCTAAAATAAATTTAAAAAAATTGTTAATAAACCATGGTCCTAAGGGAGCTAAGTTAAGCTCTTCGAAGGACCGCATCTCATTTTTCAGTGTTCGCCATATGATCCATATGAATTTTTTTTATTAAAATGATGTAGGGATACATACCCTGTCCCTGTACCTAATAAGGCTATAATGTTACTAAAAATCTGAAATAAATCAACACTATGCTCCAAATTTCAAGATACCATCATTTACAATTTTCAAATAATTGGTTTATTAACAACTTTGACTATATTTTAAGGTAATGAAACTCATAGTGAATTTTAAGAACGTAATACTGGATCAGCCCTGTATAATATTAATTAAATATCATTCGAACACTGCCAAAGAAAATATACCTAGGTATATGTAAGCAGGTATTTCGTCGATTTTTGCAATATTAACTAGAACATAAATAAAAATTGGTAATCTCAGAGATGATAGAAAATTCTACTTTTTACAAAATTTGGAAATATAGAAATAAATAGTAAGAAAATAAAACGTAAGGATTCCATTTTTCGACCGATTTCAGTATCTATCTGTTCAATTTAAAAAATAAGCCCCTTCCAGATTTGAAGTCAGATCCAAAACACTCGACTTTGCCCATTTAGCGCGCTCCACCAGACACAGCCAGCGATCCTTTAGTGAAGCGCATGTGAAGAGCTACTTGAACACGTCCTACTTCCTTCATGGAATTTACCTGGATTTCCTGGCTGGATACAGTCAGATTTTATCCGTCGTCTGACCACAATGTTAAATTTTAATGAAAATAGAATAAAAGTCACCCTGTTTAGACCGTCTAAGTTATTTGTCGGGTGCAAAAAAAGCTACGTACGTGTCTATGAAGAATAGCCCACAACAAACACTCCAACCGATTTTACATATGCTGAAGCGGGCTTTTTCGTAGAGCTATTTGTTGCCCACTCACCTTCAACAGGCTTGAAAGCTGAGCGGATATACCAAGTTTCAGTAAGAAACCTCTATTGGTCCTCGAGTTATTGCCGTCAACAGTTTTTCTGTTTTTCGTCCCTAACTCGCACTCCCTTGGTTAAATATGGCCCAAAAGCAATGCCCGCAGAGCATTTAGGGATCGCAAATGTAAACCAAGTTTCAACTCGAAAATGTTCTTCAATTTGTAAGGAGTTATGCAACAAAGCAGAGTTGGTATTAGTTTTTCAAACAAGATTTAAAATAGGTAAGTATTTCATTATTGGTCCATATTACATACTCATCATCATGATTGTTAGCAAAAATTTCAAAAAATCGTATTAAGAAAATCGGAGAGAAAATCTATTTAAATCTACTGTGTTGATGAAGTAAACTCGATAGAGTTCAACTAACTCAGCAAATAAGTTCGGGCTTAATTCGCATCCAATTTAAATTCGAACGATCTTATTAATTGTTATCTTTTCAATTTTTCGATTTCATTTTGCATTTTGTAGGATTCTCATTTAATAAAAACGGAAAGATTTCTATGCGTCAACTCAAAGAGATGCTAAATCGCGCAGTAATTGGAAATTAGAGCCCTAATACGAAACCAAAAAAGTGATTATTTTTTTAATAACATGAAGCAGGCTGCGGACGCCGAGTTGCCACTTATCCATAATCATTCTACATATAATAAAAATCTTATACCTAGGTCATAAAAGTTCCAGTAACTTCATTCTTCCGGGATGTCCGGGTTCGACATTCTTTACAGGAATAGTTTTTCATAGGTACATTTTGTTTAAGTTCTCCTAACGGTTTCCTTTCGATCATAGTTACTTACGTTAATTAGTCCGGTAATCGTATATTGTGTAACTAGTAGGAAAAATATTATATTCCGGGACGATAATGGAAGATTGATAGCCGAGGCGCAGCCGAGTCCAGCAACCATCGGAGTCCCGGAATATATATTTTCCTTCGTGTTGCACATACTATTTTTTCGTCGATCACGCAACTAGACAGAAATAATGTTTGGAACAATTTATTAAGAGAAGTACAGAAATATTTTGCCGGCCTAGGCCGGAAAACGTGTTATTCCTGTACAGCTAGTGCGTGATGCCTAGCAAATGACGCAGTACTGGAAACGTCAGCTTTCGGATGATAATTGTAAGTAAGATCGACGAAAAATAAAATTTTTCACACAATCGTTTCGATATTTCAACTCACCATATACTTAGTTAATATAATGAGTGGAAAGTAGACCTTACTACAAACGGTTTAGTTTCCATAAAAACAAAAAATAACAGTGCCGTTATGAACCATAACGGTATACATGCGCTGTAAGTAAAACTAATGAAAATCGTAAATAGCGCGTGAGATGTCAAAAAGGTATCAAAAACGTTTTAATTGAATGAAGCTATGAGCCGTTTTCTGGCGGTCGCTATGTTTTTGAAAACAAACTTGCATTTGAAAACATACGGCGAACGCCTATTTTGTATTAAAACAGTGTCAAAATAATGTCAGTTTTGAATACATTTCCGAGATGAATTTGAAACTGACAACAAAGTGACAGTATATTAATTCAAAACAAGAGTTTATCCTATGCTTCCAAATGCAAGTTTGTATTTGAAAACATAGACACCGCCAGAAAACGGCTTAGGTTCCTGTGATTGCCGACTGCCATTTTGCTTCAAATTTCTCGTCGGCTCGGCTTCAAATAGTTATTTGCGTAAAGAGTATGGAAAAACACTTTACATGTGAGTTACATATTAAATTTTTTAGGTGCTCGCAGCATATTTTCTGTGTGAAATTAAATATTTTAATTCAAATTATCTAAACTGAAATATGTGAGGAGCCTAGTAAAAATTAACAGAATATTGGGAAAGTTGACTTTCCGGTCCTAAAATTGACCGGAAAAATTAATTTAAGTTTTTAAATTAAGTCCATTTTTTTTGCGAAAATGAGTTGCTTTGAAAACAATTTTTTATTAACTAAGAAACATACCTAATTAAGGTAGCTGGGGTGCAACATAAGTAAGTGGGTTACCCAAATAACATGCAAGCATAATTTTTTTTCTCCATATATTGGGAAATTCAATACAGACACTTTTTTTCACTTTACTCCAAAACTGATTTAATGGACTTATCCCCTTTTTGCAGCAAGGCCTTCAATTATCTACGATACACGGTTGTCAAATGCATTTTAACAGAATCTCGAAACGAGTACTGTGAAAGGTTTACCATACGCATAAACGACAACGTTTTACTTTGTGGTGCACTTTGCTTAGTTTTAAGGACTGTAAGTACCATAAATCTATTCATGTAGTGGCAGATTCTGTAAAATAACGTCAATAATCCTTGTCATCGCCTTATTGTTTAGTTTCGAATTTGGATAGCAACGATTGACTATAGTCTGTCCGTCCTGCAGGCGACCGGCCCGCTTCACAATGGGGAATGATGGGAAAACTTCTCTAGGCGTTTTTTCGCCAGCAGGATTTTCTGATAAATGTCAAATTCAAATATGCTAAATCTGATTGGCTTGCTTAACGCGGGAACTTTAAATTGAAATTAAGCGGGTAATTTAAAGTAATCCTTGGGGCTCATAAAATTCAAAGTAAATCTTCTTTCAGTTTAAACGATTTGGAGTTTTGAACAAATACAAAATAGTCAGCTGACAAATAAAACGATTTATTACTTTCTACATTATCGAAAAACAAAGAAATCAATTCTTCGTCCATCGTAATCTAAAATTGTCTGTGTATCATTGAAGTTTCCCGTCCCATTCCCTGATACACAGACAATTTTAGTAATATAATTGTGCATTTACAAATCAGGACACTCAAAATGGCAATTAGCCATAAAATGGATTATTTCCTAACATTTATAAAGAATCCTATACGACATCGGCCCAGGAAAAAATTTAAATCAAACACTGAATAGTGATTTTTCGTGGGAAGGTGTATGAAAATGTCCTTAGGTGATTAAACACCGAAATATAAAAATGCTTACATGACGTTACATTTTTAATGGGCCCTGATCAAGTTTTGGACCAGAAAGTGCCATTTTTGATGAATTTTGATCTACGAGGGGTTTCTAACATTTCCAGGACATTATTCGGACATTTTCCCTCACTTCTTTCTTTTTATCTCCGAGGGGTTTCTAACATTTCCATCAGGACATTCGGACATTTTCCCTCACTTCCTTCTGACATTCCTGAGGGCATTTCCGATATTTCCTTATGATGCACTATTCTTCGCAACAGATATTTTTCATGTTCATCCAATACAATCTGCTGATCCCTTCGACCTACTTTGGGCTGTGATAGAGTATTTGTACTACGCTCTTCCTTTAATAAAGCTTTAATTGTTGTTGAACATCGGCCTGAAAGATAACGTGTGGTACCGTTATCATGAAAGAGGAATGTGTTTGACCTTACCTTAGCTCAGCGGTTTTATCCAGAAGAACCTGCACCTTGTTCAACTTAGGGAAATTTGTACAGACACACATGTGTTTATTTTTATTATGAAGGAATTCGGAAAGATGGCGGCTTTCATAGCGGTAACTTTAAATAAGCCAATAGAATAGCCGCTTTTATCGGACCCATTGGCTATTACGTATCGCAGGAATGCTGTGTCATGAGAGCAAAATTTTTACTCGGCAAATCAATAATTTTGCAATATTATAAAAGTAATGCAGCGCAAACGGTTTAAAATGTAACTTACGTCGACCTGCGAGGTAAATTTGATTTTTAAACCTACATTCTTAATTCCTGCAAGCCACATTTTTGTTGCGATTAATTATGGCTGAATTTTAACCAATCGGCGACGTGGATTTCAAATTTCCCGGGGAGCAAAAGTCGCCTAGATCCCGGACAGACTATAATTGCATTTATTTCCACAGATTGTTATAGCAACCATTTTACCGGACTGAGTACTGAACCGGACTGAAACGAGTATGGGAAATAAGCAAATGCGACACAGCATGAAGTAAATTAACAATTACAATAATTGCAAATCCCTTAAAAAGTAGAAGTTTCTGCCTTCTCCAAGGCTGTCGATTATTTTCTGCGAAACACTGGGATTGGGATACTTACATAATTAAAATATTTGGGGGGAAAATTTCGAGGAAAATGTGATGAGCTCTTCTTTATGGGTGAAAAGTTAAGTGCATGGTTAATATGCATATGCAGATAAATTAGTCGCAGTAAAACACGTTGACGAGGTTATAATCTACAAACCATAATCCCAAGTGCCCACTTTAACCTTGTCGTCATGTAGTTCGTTCCTTGTTCCTTGTATGGAAATTAACTGTGTAAATCTTGAAGGGTCCCCTCGATTTTTCATCTAAAGACATACCTACCGAGAATTCAGGCAGATTGCGGTCACTGAATAAATTAAGCCGTCTTCCCTAATCAAACACCAGAATATTTCTCACGTGACTAAAGCGAAAATTTACAGTATTATGTAATTAGTTCGGTGTTTACGAAAACAGCAAGGTTGCAATTTGTATTAAGCTGTCGACGCCTGCTTGCTAGCTTGATTGATTAGAATGCTATACTTGAATTCGAATTTAGCTCGGATTATTCCGTTTTAGGGACGATAATTAATTGAGTTGTCAGTGACCTTTTCATTAATCCCTTCATTAGCTTGTCCAACAGTTTCCGTTTGCAACCGCGAAAAACTTCAATAGTGGGAACCGCTAACAGAGGCGTAATAAGGAGTGGGCAAGTAGGGGCCTTATCTGTCGGGACACCAATTGCCAAACATCTTCAAGTAATAACATACCACACCTCTTGAAAAAGTCTTCACTAGGCAGAACAACATCAAACTTTGGAAGGTACAGTCTAGAAAAGAGCAAATGCCCACTCTGGAAGGTAATACGGAATACGGGCACCTTACTTTGTTAACCCCAGACTGGCGCATGATAATTTTAGAAATTGACCGCATTTAGTAATCTGATGTAAGTAACAAACCTTTAGTCCAATAATTTTTTTAAATTATAAATTAATCAAATTAAATGTAGAGTAAAACCTACAAAAGGAAAAAACGCGAAGTGCTCACTGAACGTGTGCTGATGATTTTTTTTGCCAAAGGGCACTAAGTGGTAATACATTTTGGGAAGCAGAATTTGAAGAGCTTTCCTACGGTGATGTGAAAAATGAGGATTTGTATTAAAAGTTTTTAAGTTGAAGTGCCATTATGACACTTTCCGGGGGTCGGTTTGGCCCAAAGCCTAATCAGTTCTTCTTTAAATCATACAATGTGCACATACCATAGGGTGTTTACAGGCACACAGACAGACAGACATTTTTCAAAAAACATTTTTTGGGTATCCAGGACCAGGACCCTAAAATTTAAAGATTTGGTGTTTTTGGCGAATCGATTTTTCGGTCAATTCCATTAACTGCTCCGCGATCGTAGAAGTTAAAATATATTTTAAATAATCTCAATTTATGATTGTAAACCCAATATGATGTTTCTTCAAGAACAATCCTTGGACGAATTTATTTAATATATCGTAGCGTAGGTGCGTGGTGCGTGAGTATGTACTGACTTCTCAAACAATGAAAAGGGCGTGGGCCTTAATTTCCCTCCTAGTCTAGTAAAATTTTTGCGGTCATTATCATGTAGGGTGTAAAAGTGGGATTTAAGCGCGTACACGTCCATTCTACCGCAGTAGATGAGGATTAAACCCCTGAAATGACTGTTCCTTTCCCTTGAGAGATGTTCATCCCTGTCCGTTTTACTTTTGTTCCCGATTAGACCTCTCCATTTCGGACAGGTAATCAATGCTACAATAATTACTAGTGCGTCCGTCAGATTGGATCCGTCAGTACTGCTATGATCCTTTGTCAAGTGAATCGCGGTAAATAGCCAGAAATTGTGCAAATTTGAAATGCATCAGCGTGCCCCAGGGAAATTTATTATGGTCACTGTGGAAATGGAAAGCATTCAGTTCAATAATGGTAACATTGTAGGTATTTGTAATACGGCGTAAACCAAAGCAAACCTTAAAAACTAATCAATTTTCGAGAACGATAAATATCAGGATCGCGCAGGGATTTCGCAAATGTAAGACAACCCCTCTAAATTATTTCTTTGTCCATGATTTTTTCTGCGAATAGCCTCGTTCCTGCTTTTACTGATTTATAACACGAGTAATGTTCTGCTGCCTATGGCTTGAAAGTCTTAAATCAAAGCAAATCAGAATATTAAAAAACTTTCACGAATAAACATGTCGAACTTTCCCAAAATGAGACATTCATTGAAATATATCCAAAGTTTTAAAGCTTACCATATAATTGATACACTTACTTACCTTTGATCATTTGAAACGTACACTCGTACACAATTTGTAACGAGATCCTATCCATTAATTTTTTTAATGTCCCCGACGACGTTAACTTCAAATAAATCAGATTGATTTCCGCAGGCAATTAAGGAGGATAATGTTCCCTTGGCCGTTTGGATAGGAACATAGGGGCGTCTCGGGTGTTAAAAGAAACTTAATGGAAGGTGATATCTCAGACGACCACATTTATTTGTCACTTGAGAATCATACACTTTGTGCTAAACATGGAATGTCTATTTCTTATTGCCGGCAGAAACCGCCGTTGCAAATAGCAGGATGAACTCAAATAATTTTACCGAGTTTGGCCTAGTTAACAATTTTATAATTTCTACTAAAACTAAGCGCAAAATCCATTATCCTTCCCCGTTTCAAAGAGAACTAGAAACAAGCTCAGCAGCAGACAGGAATAGGAAATGTTTTATCCGCAGCTCTTAGATACGATATCATATTGTCTACAGCGAAGTTGTTAACAAAACGAAAAACAACATGCTCTTTGTAAATGAAAGAAACTAAATAAAATAGAACCGGCATGGCAGTCAGATTGGAGAATGTACGAATAATATTATTACCAAGAACGTGTTAGATAGAGTAAGCAAGTGGGTGATATAATAAATTCCTGAGGGAAACACTTCGTTCATTAAGAGCCTGTGGCTTACCTCTTTCTGAAAGCTCTATCTTTACTACGTGATATTGACTTGAGTTATGAACTACCAATGAAGGCACTTCGCTACCTTATTAAACTTTTGTACTTCCTGAGAAAGCATCATCTCTATGCTAATGATTATTAACAACCTTCCTATAATTTGAGGCACTGTTGGTTACATAATTACATATAGGGAAACTTGATCTTTCTGGGGGAGGGGCATCCACTAAAATGTTTCATGAATTATATGACCGTTTTCTTAAAATTGCGTGTATCGTATTTGGGGCAAAACATATGATGCTTATTTAAAAAATCCCAGAACACTTGTCGCATTTGCACTCATCTAAGTGCTCTGCTTTTGCAACAATAGCTGTTTACGACATTTATTGCACAAAAAAGGCACATATATATATCCGATTTTGCCCCGTCTGGTTATGCCCTAGACACTAATTTTATTAATGCGCTCCATCACAGTCATACCAAAAGATAGGTAACCTAAATCGAAACACCTCCAAAGGAAGCTGACTCTTTCATGCATATCAATAAAATCCATACAACATATATGCGCATCATCATCTGCTGGTGGCTTTAAAATGCGTAAAGACAAGATTAAGTACCTTCAAAACAAACAAACGTCTACCCACCAAAACGCAAAAAATTTCTAAAATGGCTATTTTCAACAAGTTTTAGCTGTTAGTCGCCAGGTCCCAGCACTCGTCTAGCAGATATTAAGGTACCTATCAGTTTTGCCCCGGTATCCGGTTCTGCCCCCCCTTCCCCTACTTACTAATAGTATTATATATGATTGTCAATTGGCCCCAATGTGAACTGTTCTGATTTCATAACAGCACTGTTATTTTTTATGGCCATTAGGACTTAGGCAATTTGCGAATTAGGCCGACGATATGTAGTTTGAGCAGTTTGGAGCCTTCTCCTTAGGAAAATTAGAATCAGAAGTACCACCAAGGGAGGCTCTCTAAGAAGCCGCTGCAGAATAAGTCAATTACACCTTAAGTAAGATTTCTGTAATCCTACGACCCACAGCGAAAGCTTTATTCTTAAGAATTGGGTAAATCTACATATCTGATTCCCGAGACTACTTGTCAAGAGTGTTGAACTGTGCCGATGTTGGCGCTTGAAATGTTTAAACTGCAGTAGGAGAAGATCGAAAGAACTCCGGAAATAATACAGACTCAATTTAAATGGAAATGATGGTTTATATCTGTAACCCTTTACATCCTGTTCAACACTAACTTGTGACAATATGAATGTTAGGCTTGTGCATCATCTGAACTACCTGGCCACGTTATTAATCCGAAGTTTGTTAACGAAACTTTTGCCTAAAATACAGTTTACTCGCTAACCCAAATAAACTGTTCTCTAGAGACAGGATCAAAACCTTTGTATTATTTCGGTTGACGTCCTGGTTAAACCCATATATTCAGTGGAGGCACGTCAAAAGATTGTTATCATGTAAATGACAAACTTTTCCATTGTGTCCAGAAATTGCATTCCGGTATTAGGTCCTACGTGGTATGTCTGCCTACGTAAATCGCAGTTAGCGCTTATTTTCCCTGAAACTTGTTTAATTGTATAACAAAATTACTTCGTTAAATAATGGTAAAATGGACGCTGATAAAACAAAACCCTGAGTTGCTTTAATTAGAAACTTTTTGGTGTATTTACCTAATCTAAGGTTTGGTTTTTCTCCAAACTCGATTTTCTTAACTATACTCATTTTAGCAGCATAACAAAATATGACTAGAATTTGATACTATTGTGTTGACAAGCTGAAAATTGAAAATAGGTACATCGAAATCACCCTCCAAGTAAATACCGAGTAAGCTTAAGGGGGTCTGCAGTTTGCCGCAACATGGAGGGAGAGGGATTTGGAAGATGCCAACTTAATTTTCCTTGTGACCGCCCCAATTCACACGTAATCTGATAAGGACAGTATCAAACCCCTCGACGATACATGTGTCACCCTCAGCCCGTAAAAAAATCCGCCTTTACTTCTAAAATACTAATCCAACCAAACTTCGCTAAGCCGAATGCAGGATATCCAGGCACGCGTCGCCGGACTTATCACGACTACATAATAATACGGATTAACTAATATTGATATTTGACTTGAGTAAAGTGAATTTGACAAAACTTAGTATTTTGAGGCAACTGATGGCTGTCGTTCAAAATATGAGATGAAATGTCTGCTCTAGTGCACCCTGTCGGACTAAATAAATCGGCCCATTTTTCAATTATTGCCGCAGGGAGCGAGCTGTTGACTCGTTGTGACATTTTAATGACCCATTATAGCTGATCTCTTTAACAAGATTGTTGAGATTTATTCCGGGAATTGCATTAGGCCGTCCTCAACGCAGAATTATTGGGTCACATTGAATTTTTTTTTCATGTGGTCTTTTGATGGCGTTCCATTTAGACTTACACAAATCCCAAAAGGCAATAAAAATGTGAAGCATCTAGCCTAAATTATGAAAGAGGCAAGTGCGTATTTTTAACTTGAAAGCGCTTTCAACCTTTTGTAGTTAATAATTAATACATACCTATTTATAACATTTCAGAAGTCTATAAATGTTCGGAACGCAGCCGTTCCATCTTTTAACAGTATCACGAGACGTCGCCGTCGGCATGAAACCGAAAATTGGTGGAGGCGCCAGGATAGTGCTATGTTAATGCTATATGATACGATTCCGTATACTTTTGTATTAGATGTATCCATAAAGTTTTCCAGAGCTTTCTCAAGCGATTGTCAAAACACTTAATTGAATAATCAAAAAGGTAACTTAACAATGTACAGGGTGTCAAAATAATACAAACAAGTTCATGTGACGGTTCCTATCTTCATTCTAGAAAGAAAAGTTCAAATGGGCATGGGTCGAAAAATGCCTCGTAAGAGAGCTATGGTCTTTTAAATGGGGTGTGTACTGACTGGAAAGCATATTATTTGGAGGGCTGTGTAGCTCGCTTAGGAAGTATTTTTCGACCCATGTTCATTTGAACTTTTCTTTCTAAAATGTAGAAGGAACCGTCCCATGAACTTGTTTACAGTATTTTGAGGTCTTCCATCACAAATTCTGGAGCCTTGAACCAAGAGGACGTTTTTTATGAGGAATAGACCAGAGATTATGATTTAATTTACTATTTCATGAAATAAATACTAACAGCAAAATAATAAAGAAAACATGCGTTATGCCCCCCCAAGAACGCACGCCTTTGACTAAAATAAAAATTTGAAAAAATTTCAAAAGAAACCCCTTGATAACACTAACTTATGCTCCAAATTTCCTGCTATTTACAATATTCGAGTAATTTTAAGAAACCGGACTTTTCGAGTACCTTTGAAGGGCTGTAGCTCCTTTAGGAGGCATTTTTCGACAAATGTTTTCTGGAACTTTTAGTCTTATTTTTGATCGTAAAAGGCACTGATAAAATATTGCAGCCTAATTTCAGGACACCCTGTATGTTTCAAAGATTCCAATAACATGCAATAACTTATCCATTGCATTGCCGTGAGTTTTAAGAAATTGCGTCCCAAAGTAAACGCCAAGGTAAACGCTGTCCATAGAAAATTTCTAGTTATTTGAGTTAGACTGCAATCTGCCGCTGTTGTGATCTGATTGTAAAGTATGAAGATAAAAGTCAAGTAAGTACCTTCCTATACTGGGATTTAACTCTTTTTTGAAGGTAATGTTATTTAAACTACTAAATGTAAAGTATAGGTTCCTGCATTTTCAAATTCAGCGATTCACCAATAAAGACAGTACTGCTGTGGGTACCTACCTATTAAAAAGGAAGCTATGTATCTATTGAATTGACTTAATTGTGCAACATAAAAAATTTTAAGAAATGCTGAAATTCTCAGAGAATACTTCCTAAATTTTTGCTCAGATTTTAAAAAGCAGCTCTGGGTTAACAAGCGAGGACAATCATGTTATTTCCGCTTCCAGGAATTTATAAAAGTTAATTATTGTCAATAAATGGGAAGAAGCTTTTGTCTGGAATGGTATTAATGAGTTGGAATGGAACTAAGAGTTCGTACCCGGGTTTAACAATAAATTGATTAAGTGGGAGTTGCTATTTCAGAAATGCAACTGTATCTTCATACACAATAAAGTTTAAGCCGAGAAAGTTTCAGCAAGGGGATTTATTCCGCGAACTGGAAGAATTGAGGTTTATAAAATTGAAAATATAACACTTTGTTTTCGCATTGCTGTATTCTCTCTTTATTAAATCGGTTCTATATCTTTGACAACAAAGCAGGTGCTGTCTTTCTCGTCATTTAACTATATTTTCCCCCGAGACTCAATTTGAACTCCTTAACAAGACTTTAAATACGTTAGGAAATTTTGGAGAGAAGATTGAAAACAAAAGGATCTTACATAAATAATGGAATATCGAACCACAAGAATATTAATTTACTTTCTCACCAGCAAACTAATTAATATTAGGCATCCCAGAAAGTAAGGAAAAAAACAAAGAAAACACAAGCCAAGGAAAAGTCTTTTGGAAGTGAATCTCGCAGGAGTGGCGCGCAAGTGTAGTGCTCATTTTAAAACTTCAAAGGAATTTTATGCAAATATATTGTGGTTGTATTTTGCTCGAGAGAGGGTTTTAAAGAAAATTTTAAAAGCATGTTGTCACAACTGGTTTTAGGGACCCTTTGAGCGGTCCCTTTAAGAAAATTATTGTTCCTAACGAATGTTCGACCCTCCCTTATTAGGATAAATTAATTCGGTCCCTGCTTCTTGAGAGCTTGTATTCCACTTCTTGGAGCTTATTTTTTGTGAACACAAACACTAAAAAATCCTCTAATGTAATTAGTTTCATTAAAGTTAAAAGCAAGTTTATGTTAGCAGCTCTTATAACTTTTAAGTTTTTGCCTAGATACACATCAAGACTTGCTCTTTTCTAATTAGCCAGCAAAGTTTTAAAAAAATTCATTAGGTATGTATAACTACTTGTGATAAAAAAAGTATATTGGAATTTTTCAATCTTTGCGTAAGACGAAAGCAGAGAAAATATTTTCCTAGAATCTGTCTTAAAAATGTAAACGCTATTTTCGCTATTTTCAAGTTCAAATACATAAATCGCTCAAAGTTAGAAGTCGTCTACTTTTGTATTTAGTGTCAGAGGCAACTTTTCTTGAGTAAATAATGTGTGAATACAAATATAGTGAGAAAATCGCACGATACTAATCATTAGCCAACAGAAAAATTGATTTTTGTGTGTTTACCATGGCAACTCAAGGATTTCCTGGAAATTTTTGATACCTATCTAGACCAACCTAAACGAAATTAATAAGTGGAAATTTTTATGTCAAATGAAATGTCAAAAATCATTTCTATTCAATTTCTGTGGCTGTATCGTTGCTATTTTCTTATCGAATCTGCATTCGAGCATTAATTCATTTCCTGGAAATTTTAGTCGTGCATCCCAACAACGTAATCGGGCCCTCGTGTTCCACTCGGGCCGATTAATACGTTGTTGGAATGCACTCCAAAAATTTCCGGAAAGAATTAATGCTCTTATGAGATTATAAGTGAAAATCGAATGACTTTTTTAATCAAAACCCGTTATTAGTGTTTAGTGAGTTTATAATAATTCTACTTCCATATACATATTCTCAACTAGATCTGATGTACAAGACGCGAGGGCTATAATGGTCTTCTCTACCGTGGTGCATACAGGGTGTCTCAGAACGCTCGCACTAAATTTGAATGGGGTATTCAGTATTAGATTCTTAGTCGAACCGTGTTTTCGGAAATTTCCAGGGTCCAATAGATCTCGGGTTATTATAAGAGATTTAAGAAGACCAATCAAATTTCAGCTCTGAGTTGCTTCGTAAGGTAATTTCATACTAGATGCACTATTTTCTAGGTAACAAAACACAACAATACAAATTTTTATTGATAGCATTTTGTTACTTAGGAAATAATAGTGCATCTAATATGAAGGAATTCAGAGCTGAAATCTGATTGGTCCTCTTAAATTTCTTGCAACTCGCGATCTATTTTGGACCCTGGAAATTTCCAAAAACTCTAATCGACTAAGAATTTAATGCTAGTATTTTAGTGGTTGGTTTATTTTTTTAAAATAAAAACATATTGTTGCCCATCAAATGTCACGTGGCGTTCTTATGCAATGGTCTGCAAAATACCAGTCGTGCAAACAAATGTTTTCGACAATTTTGCTTCGGTCAATTGTGTCAATTGTCATGTATGAAAACTGCACAAGTGCGATTTTCACCGTAACACTCATTCAAAATTGACCGAAGCAAAATCATCGATAACATGACTATGGAAACACTGGACAACTTCGGTGGAAAAATGCACTATCACTAGAAACACCCCACTACACCGAAACACTTGATTTACACTGCTGACGCGTTTCGAACACAATGTGCTCATTATCAAAGCCGAAGCTAAAACAACCTACCTGTCTAGAAACTGAAATATTTTTAGGCCCACCCGCGTAACTCCGCCCCTCGCCTGATCTCGATAGACCAATCACAGGTCGAGAAATGGTCACGCAAGGGTGAACACGTATAAATACAACAAGTCCTACTTAAAGTAGCGTAAACAGAGATGAATATGCGATCGGGCCTGTATCAGCGTTCATAAGCCTATCTCTAGACTTATGAATTGTGATACTCTCCCAAGCGTCGAGCATCTGCATCTTGTTAACGCTACAAACTAACTTAATATTATCACTTATTCTATGGTCATTGTGTAAAGCATGTAGGGCAACACTGGATTTCTCAGTTCTGCCATATTTAAGGTGGGCTAAGTGCTCCTTAAATCTGGTGCTGATAGACCTTCGTGTTTGACCTACATACTTTAGATCACAATTTTGACAATTGATTTCGTATATACCAGATTTTTCGCTATTCCCTACTTTATCTTTCGGGTTGCCTAAAAGGTTTTTCAGTTTGTTTTCGGATCTGAAAACTGTCCTTAAATTTTGTTGGGCAAAAAACCTTGTCAAACCTCTTGTCAACTGAGGTTCAAAAGGTAGTGCGACAAATTTTAAGTCCTGTTTTTGTTCTTTGAAGCGAAAAGTCGTGGCGTTTAACACTTGTTGTTTGAATTTTAACTTCCTAATGATGTTGTCTATTATGATAGGTTCAGCAATAGGTTCAACTTATTTGCTGTCAAAATGGTTGGTCAAAGAATTTAGTAATTTATCTGTTAAACAACCCAGTTTCTCGGTCAAGAACTCGTTGGAGTTTATCAACAAAATTAAACATGTAGAGTTAAAAACAGATGAAATACTGGTTTCTTTCGATGTTAGTTCTCTTTTTCCGAGTGTTCCTGTCCCACAAACACTCGACTACTTAAGGAACTTACTTGAGTCTAACGATCTCTCGCGAGAGGTCGTTGACGAGTATATTCGACTTGCAGAACTCTGCATGAGGCAAAACTGCTTCCAGATCAATGGTTGCTTTTTTTGAGCAAAAGGATGGTACTGCCATGGGAAACCCCCTTTCCCCATTCTTGGCAGAATTATTCATGAGCGTCCTCAAGCAGAGTGTGGCCAGTATTTTCCGAGGGTTTGGTTTAGATATGTGGATGACATTTTTGCTGTTTTCGATCCTAGTCAGTCCAGTTTAGAGGACTTCATTTCAAAATTAAACTCAATTTTTCCGAGTATTAAATTCACTCACGAATTTGAAGAAGAGAAAAAACTCCCTTTTCTAGACACTCTAGTGATTAGAAATAATAATAAGTTAGAATTTGACGTTTATAGGAAAGAATCCGGCACATACCGCTATATCTCGGCAGACTCCCATCATTGTGCACAACACAAGATGGCAAGTTTCCATTTCTTGGCACACCGTCTTCTGAATTTTCCTTTAAATAAGGAAAGATATCAGAAAGAACTCAAAACAATCAAAGACATAGCGAGATGTAAGGGGTTCGAACCTATCATAATAGACAACATCATTAGGAAGTTAAAATTCAAACAACAAGTGTTAAACGCCACGACTTTTCGCTTCGAAGAACAAAAACAGGACTTAAAATTTGTCGCACTACCTTTTGAACCTCAGTTGACAAGAGGTTTGACAAGGTTTCTGCCCAACAAAATTTAAGGACAGTTTTCAGATCCGAAAACAAACTGAAAAACCTTTTAGGCAACCCGAAAGATAAAGTAGGGAATAGCGAAAAATCTGGTATATACGAAATCAATTGTCAAAATTGTGATCTAAAGTATGTAGGTCAAACACGAAGGTCTATCAGCACCAGATTTAAGGAGCACTTAGCCCACCTTAAATATGGCAGAACTGAGAAATCCAGTGTTGCCCTACATGCTTTACACAATGACCATAGAATAAGTGATAATATTAAGTTAGTTTGTAGCGTTAACAAGATGCAGATGCTCGACGCTTGGGAGAGTATCACAATTCATAAGTCTAGAGATAGGCTTATGAACGCTGATACAGGCCCGATCGCATATTCATCTCTGTTTACGCTACTTTAAGTAGGACTTGTTGTATTTATACGTGTTCACCCTTGCGTGACCATTTCTCGACCTGTGATTGGTCTATCGAGATCAGGCGAGGGGCGGAGTTACGCGGGTGGGCCTATAAATATTTCAGTTTCTAGACAGGTAGGTTGTTTTAGCTTCGGCTTTGATAATGAGCACATTGTGTTCGAAACGCGTCAGCAGTGTAAATCAAGTGTTTCGGTGTAGTGGGGTGTTTCTAGTGATAGTGCATCGATAACATGGTATGCACTCGTGGTATTACTTATGAAAATCATGTTTTGCGAAAATCAATTTGCGTGATTACATTATTATATAATTTGACAAGTGAAAAATCTGACAATTCTGAGGATTTTGGATTTCATTTTAATTTTTGGGTTAAAAATATAAATCTGCTGATAGAGGGACGCTATTATGAAGAAATGTGCTTCTGGTGTGAATATCTGCAGGAGCAAACTAATAGAAAATTTAGTTTAGGTGTGGTAATAAATAATCCCGTGCGAGTGGATGGACTTCAAAAATTCTTGAATCACTTTACAGAGAACTATAAACCCTTTTAAACGATGTATCACAAACGGCCTTAATGTAATTTAAAATTTGACCAAATAGGGCGGTGGAGTTGAACAAAATACCAAAAATTTTTACAGCGTTGGATTGGCAATGAAATTAGCTTTCAAATAATGTATTACAAGTGGGAGGTTGCCATTTAAAATTTTGAAGTGCGGGGTAGGTGGGGGTTAGGGGGTGAGTCTTGAAATTTCGCCAAGCATGGACTTAAGTGTCCCCCTCCAAATAAAAATCGACCTGTCCTAGCGAATTTTCATATTTTATTTGGTTTAAGAAATATTTGGGGTAGCTTCTTTTCATTGGAACGCTCTGATGTATGTAGTAGGTACTATGCCAGGATATAGACAGAAGGAAGAGTTAGAATGGTCAATGATGAATGATGTAGCTTCAACTGTTAGTGCTATCTCAAATATTGTAGTAGGTATTCGAATTACGTTAATAAATGCTATTCTCATCTGTGTTTAAGAATAGATTTTTGTTTATTAGCAATAATTGATATGAGATGTGAGAATCAAGTATTAGCATGAATGCCCATTTCACATTTGTACATTGACGTTATTACTGAAACGGATTATATAGTCAATAATGATATGTTTTAGAGCTAAGTATAGTGGTGAAAAAAATAAATTAAGGTGTTTCACATTAGAAATGATTAAGATCAGAGCGGCAATTTTTTTCTGCAAGCGATCCGTCGTTTTTCTGAGGGGATCCCTCTCTATGAGACACAAAGTGATATGTAAACGGTTCGTACATTTATGTCAGACATGAGATGTCGTACACTTACTTATCTCTGCATGACATAAATGTCCAGAATTTCTAGCATAGGTACCTGATGTCAGACATGCGATTTTATGTCCGACACACGACATTTATGTCGCGACAGAAATGTCCAGGCGTCTAAACGTCGGTATACCACCTTTGTGAGCGAGTTATTGCAATAATTAATATTTTTTTGGTTTTTCACCCCTAACTCCCATCCCCGTGGTCCGATATGGTCCAAAAGTATTCCCCGCCTTGCTTTTTGGGGCACAAATCTGTATACCAAGTTTCAGCTCGATATCTCAATCCGTTCTCATTTCTCAAGTTATCCGATGGACAGAGTAGCGGAGCGATCGATGCGACGAGTGAACAAGGGGATAATCAAAAACAAGAGTTAAATACTCGCATTCTGCTAGGGCAGTAAAATTATCAGAGTTCCAGTGCTTATTTTATTATATGAGTTTTCTAAATTGATTTGTTGGGGGGATGGGATTTTGGTTGTTCTTGCCCAGAAATTTCTTGTCCACCAAGCAGCCACTACAATAGTCACAGCATTTAAGTTAAGTTAAGTTAAAAGTTCGCCACACAAAGACACTTTGCTGCGGATCGCGAATAATTATTTAATTTCGTTTCTTAGAAATTCGCGGTGGATAGTTTTCGTTAGAACATCCTGTATTTTGAACTTAGCGCGAGACGTGGATCTCTCGATTCTGGAAAGCGCATAGTGCTGCCATCTATGTCCGATCCAAAGTGTCATTTATTGTGCATTTACGTCGGCTGTCAAAATTTCGTTCTTTCTCCCTGAAGTTGGGTTTGCTGACAGAAGCTTGTGGCAAATTTTAGCTAAAAAAAATGGGTTTCCAAAATATCTGGTACTCTCACCCTCGTAGATACGGTCAGGGATCACGATCCTGGTAAGTTGTTGTAAATTTAGTCGGAAATATCTATGCCTTAACACAAGTAGTAAACATAACCTCAAAACAACGTGGTCTTCGAATTGTTTACTGTCACAGATTATTTCCTATGAAACTACTTTTACCAGAGTTTAGAGAAAATGACGCGAATTACGTTTCATTGCTGTTTTGTTCCAAAAAGACACTATGTTAAGATCAGCTGATTTCAGATTATTTCATTTATTTTCGTATCGATTACTCAATGCTCGGTAAATATCAGACTTTTTAACATTCCTGTTTGAATTTAGCCGGGCGTGCTCCAACAGACACGGTCTAATCCGCAAATATGGCTTGAACCTCTGCAGGCAATGTTTCAGGGAATATGCCAACGACATCGGTTTCAAGAAGGTAAGCTTAACAAATGCTATGTTGTTGGTCTAAAGTTTGCAATTTTCAGCTCGATTAAACTGTTACTGGAGTCAGTTTATTAATTTTTACGATTAGTGAAATGCTGTAATTGATTCTAAGTAAATAAAATATTCATAAAAAAGTTTATTCAAAAATCCTTATAAGTTATAACACTAATTTATTGTCAGTCCATGCATTTCTGATTTTTCATGGAGCAAGTCTTGTTATTAGGTCTCTTGCGAAATCCGAAGGTACCAGTCGCTAAAAAAAAATTGTGAGTATGAACTTGGGTTACTTTATGTCATACTTGAGCAACTGTTGTTAATAACGCTAAAATTGATCGTTTGGGAGGTCGACAAAACTTTTTACCCCTTTCTTGACAGCACAAGTTGGGGAAGCAATCTAGAGGATTGTTGCAAGCCTTAGGAAATACGTCCAAAACAGGAGGAGGTGGTGGAGTGCATTGCATGTAACTCATTATCGTCTTCAATGCTGGAAATGTTTTCATTAATCTCTACACTGAATGTTCAATTACTCACGTTCTATGAAGTTGTTAACACCAGGCACCCTCTCTAGTTTAGCCTCTGCAGTGCGACAGTAACCAACAATTTCACCTGATGGTAGATTCTCTGGGCAGCATATTCTGGGGGAGCAATCTGCATCCATTGTACATCTTTTAACTTCTAAAAGTTCTGGCACTCGTTCTGATGGACAAACCCTGTCCACCAATCCAAACAGGGTTGCTAAAATGGCAAAATTTGATATCCAAATTGTAATCATAAAAATGGTTGTTAACAAAATAAGTTAGTCATTAATACCATATGTAAATGTAAGTAATAAGAAATAAGACAGTCAAGTATGCAAAATGATTCAGTTTGTGTTCAGAAATTTTTCATTACTTTCATTTAACTAGTAGTAGTTTTTATCAAACGTTTCTTGCATTTTTCTTGCAAGTTTTTTCACGCGTGTAGTCATTCTAGACTACACGCGTGAAAAAACTTCGAAACTCAGTATTTTCTTAATAATTCATTTCTTGCCATTTAAAAGTTTGGAGTCTACCTCCGGTATAACACGCTGCAACTACTGGACGTATTGAGATGAAATTTGGCACACATATTCAGTGGGAGATTTGTAGGTGCTGAATTGAATTTGGGCCACATCGGTTCATGGAAAGTGCCTTTTTGGCACATCAACTTTAAAAATTTAAATGCAAACCCTCATTTTTCGCATTACCATATGAATGCTCTTCGAATTCTGCTTCTAAAAATGTATTCACACTTGTGCCCCTTTGGCCAAAAAATGGTGCCGTGAAAAAAACTATGCATATTTTTATCATCGGATTTGATAGTTAATTTTTTTTCAAACCGAAAACCTTAGTGCCATTTTTTCGAAAAATGTCATTTTAGTGTTTCCATTTATTTTACAAAAAGCATATTCTTACTATCGGATTCGACAGCTGTTGTATTGCCGGATCAAAAACCTTAGTGCAACTTTTTAGAAAATTTCCATTTTAGGGACAAAAAGGCCCCTTTTTGAATTTTTCTTAGCAAAATGGCATATTATCACTATCGAATTCGATATGTCATTTTAGGGGTGAAAAACGTTTGTATTTTAGATTTTAGTAAATGAGCGCCAGGCGCATCAGCTATCGACAACCGCCCGCACGTTGGATAGATAAAGTTAAATGCTACATTTACAAATTCTATGAAAAAGTAGAAGTTTCTACCGTCTCCGATACTGCCAATTTTTTTATTATTGTCCCACTTAAATTGGACTACCTCCTTTATTACTTGAGATATTCGCCTGAACTAAAAACAGGACCATACCCCCAAGTTTTGTTCTGGACCTTACTTTTAACGATCACCGTCGGATCTTAAGCGCTGTGGATGCAACTAACTTTTTTTAAATAAGGCACCCGCTATATTTTTGCACGGATCTATACAGAATTTTTTCTAATTCCATTGAATTATTATGCAGATTTTACAATGAGCTCTGGCGCATTTTTGTTGTTTCGAATAGGTATAACCCGTCCTAAGGCCATAAAATGAGATATTTAACTTAATCCAAACAAAACTACATTTAAATCACCACCATTTATTTGCTAGTTCTGATTTGCATGCCCCAGAAACGAAATTATTGCAATAAAACGACTTTCACCAATCTTGGAATACCTATTAATAATATCGAGATAAGAGTCAGTCAGGAAATACAGAGATGGTCATTGCGTAAGCAAAAGTTAATGAAAATGACTCGCCAAACCAGCTCATCTTTGCATAAATTTGAACAAAAATTAGAAAGTTATATTCTTATTAAGTATACGTATTATATTACATAAACTCATAAGTCTGCAATCTTTTATTTTTGAAATTAGGACCTATTTAAATAACTTACGAGCGTGAGTCGGTTCTGGTGGAGGCGCCGGGACTCCTTTCAAACAACGATTATTGCAGCACACCATGTTTTTGTTGCCCAACTGAGAACATTCCTTCGTAACCTTGCATGGCAGTGAAAAGAAAGGTCTTGCTGCATCTTGCTCCGGGCAAACAAGCTTAGGGTATTTTGCAAGTTTCTCAGGCTTGACATTATGTATGGTAATCTTCATAACCATTGGCCTTTTTGTTGTGGACGTTTCGGTAATGTTTCCGGCTGTGTGCAGAGATAAACGACTTAAATGTCATGCAACATGCGTTTATGGGCTAAGTAACTTAAATTACATACTGCAATATTCAAGAAAATTGCGATATAGAGACTGCCTTTTTTTCTTCTCATTGCACCTACTGAACAAATGTGCGCGCTGTATTTGAAGAATGACCCACTGGGGATGGATATAGGACCCACCTGAATTTTTTGACCTGTTTTTTAACAAAAAATTTTTTCAATTAACTCCCGAGGATAGTACAACACTAACATAGGTACAACACTACATACCTACATAAACAATATAATAAGTTAATAATTAGATTAAATACCTATTAATTGATGAATAGTTTTAAAATAACATTCAAAATTCACAAAAATTATTCAAAAGGTATCGTAAAAGCAAATGCTATGTTCTTTATTATTGCAATAATATACTTGACTAGTAATTCATGGATAACGAGATCACTTACACGTTGTGTTCTCTGCTCCTTTGCATGGCCAACAATGGAGAAAAAGTAACAATAACACGAAACACTGGGGGCAAACAAAGCTCATTCTTCTTAGGTCACGGTGTGCATATGGTGCTACATCTCTACATAAGTAAAGATTTATGTCTGCGTAAAATAACAGTGCTGTTCAGCATGTAACACTTTTGCTTTCACGTAATCTACTGACTGAAAGAGGTGCAAACCTCATGTCAACATTAACAATTATCTTTTAAACCGGTCAAAACCATGCAACTGTAACAGGCTGAATAGCATCAATGCCAAATTGCATAAGAACTCGTCTTATTACATTAATGAGGAATTGAGTTGAAAGTAGTTCTTCTTTGTCAGGTCATAGGCATAAGAAGGAAAAGTGTCTGTGACACGTCGAAAAATAACTTTTTGTTTTGCCAGTGCGAACAAATTATACCTTTGCCTCAGCGAATATACCCTTTAGCCTATTTTTACAAAAATGTCAATTAGAATTAATTCTCTATGTTAATAAAGAATGCGGTAGGTATAGTATTTTATTAAATATTATCATTAAATACTATTGCATTTACTTTAGGAATACCACCTACTAGGTATAGGTACCTCTGTTACCTGTAATAAAAATTATCTAAAGGTACTGTAGGCATCGTAAGTCGTAACGAAAAAAAAATTGCCTCAAAAGGTAGGTAGGTACGATAATAGTAGACGTAGAGATAATTAATATACGTATTCTTACATGTATAGGAAGGTCATTGTATCACATTCTTTGTAAATAGTATGGAAATAGAAAAATTCTAAATAGATCAATGCCAATTTACTCGAATCATATTCCCACACCACATTTAAAAAAAATGGGAGGTTACTGCAATCACTAAAACTTTCGAATTTGATATAACATCAGATGTATATACGTTTTGAGGGCCCAGGTACCCAAAAAAGGGTTTTTAAAATCTGTCTACCTATGTCGTACGTACGTTTGTAAACACGTTACAGCGCAAACTGCTGGACCGATTTGATTGAAATTTGGTATATAGGCATTTCATAACCCGGAAGAGCTTTTGGCGCAAATCGTGCAACGGGAAATGCCATTTTGGCACATCAACCTTGAAAATTTAAATACAAAACCCCTCTTTTGACGTCACCGTATGAAAGGCCTTCAAATTCTGCTTCCAAAGATGTAGGTATTTATTCTTAGTGTATTTTTGATAAAAACTCAAATACATATTCGAGATTTTGAACATACTTTAAAAACACGATACCGTCCAAATCTCTGGACCGATTTGGCTGAAATTTTGCACATGGAAGTTTGTACAATAACAGTATGCCTACTCTCCATGTGGATTTTCGTGGGGAATTCGATTTTATTTTTTCCTGCTTCCCCTTAATTAATTTAATGGAAATTATAGGCTATCTCAAGCATATATGTATATCTCAAGTTTAGGATACCGATAGTCCTTAGCTGTGGAAAAAAAAGTCCCCTAGAATCCGAGTGCGGCTTCCGTTGATATAAGTCCACCAAGAAGTGTTAAAAAATGCTTTTCACACAATCGTTTCCATATGAACCATAACGGCATACATGCGCGACAAGTTAAACAAATGAAAATCGTAAATAGCGCGTGAGATGTCAAATATAGGCATCAAGAACGTTTTAATTTAATAAAGCTCTTAGGTTTCGTGTGATTGCCGACTGCCATTTTGCTTCAAATTCCTCGTCGGGTCGGCTTCAAAAAGTTCATCAATCATCTATCAGAAATTATTACAGCGTTAGATTGGCAATGCAATTAGCTTTCAAATGATGTATCACAAGTGGGGGGGTTGCCTTTTAAAATTTTGAGGGGGTTAGGGAGTGAGCTTAGAAATTTCGCCAAGCATGGCTTTAAGTTTCCCCCTACAAATAGAAATCAACCTGTCCGAGCGAATTTTCATATTTTATTTGGTTTACGAAATATTTTGGGTGGTTACTTTTCATTAGAACAGCCTGTATAATAAGAACGTGTATAAAAAATTTCAGCCCAGTGAATTTTTTCAAAAAAGGTGAAATGACAACCCAGTATCTGAACGGTACGACGCAGCGGCCCACTCTGAACCTATTATAGACGAACTTCTCTACTTTCCAGGTAATATTTACGCATGAAACATACTCAAGAATACTTTACCCCCTGCACTAGACAAGAATGTATAGTGCTTGACACCGTTAACAGACTAGCTAAGCGAATTTGTAGATTATGTTCACGCAAAAACAAAAAACGTCATTTTCAAACAGAGAAGGTGCAAGAAAAATTCGAATACTTTTGTAATTCCCGGGACCTAGTAGCATATTAACGAAATTTATATTATTAAAAATCCCATAAAAAATAATGAACGACTTTTTGTTACCTACATCAAAATGCTCCATTGCAACTGAACTGGCGACTACGAAAAAAGTGAATATACCTAATATTTTTGGTAAAGAATGAAATAGGCTTTTATTACTTTATATTACTTTCGTCATATTTGTTGAACAACATTTTTTAACACTTCTTGATGTACCGTAAAGCGGGGTGACATGAAAACCAGGAACCCAAAAAACTGATTTTTAAAATGTGTCTGTATGTACGTTCGTAAACACGCAACAGCCAAAACTACCAGACCGATTTGGCGGATATGGGGGGGGGGCGCCGCGAAAATTTTTTGACCCCCCCACCATTTCAATATGGTTTTCAGCATTTTCAGTATTCTGATGTCCGGGGGGCGTCGGCGCCGCAGAAGAAAATTTAATAGCACTCTCTGTCTCTCTTATAGGGCCGGTTTTTCCTACACCCTAATCTAATTTCCATTGTGACAACATATGAGATGGAAAAACCGGCCCTGAGTCCGAGAAAATATTCAATACATCTATAGCAGCAGATAGTATGAAGACTGAAGCAAACCGACTTATTAATTTTGTCAATTAAATTTTCAGCAATTCGGACGATAGGAAGGACATTTTACCACCATAGATGGACAAAAGTACAATGCAAGTAAAAAAGGGACTGTTCAGTGTTCTTTAATCCTCAATTTACGTACGCATCGGGTGAAAACGGGACAAACGGCACAAAGGGACAGAAAGTCAAATGGTACAAACATTCAAAAAACGGGACTGTCCCTTGAAAAACGGTACGTCTGGCGACCTTAACTTATGCCGTTTGGGTAAAAAAAATCGAAATTTTGTAAGAACACGCACTATAGCCCAAACTACTGGATCGAAACTGGCTGAAATTTGGTACATGGAGATTGGGTGACCAGTTGAATAGCTGAAAGACTTTTGGAAACAGTTGGTAAACGGGAAGTGCCAATTAGGCATATCAAATTTAACATTTTAAACACAAGACAAGGAAATCCAAGACCCACGTGATGGGGAGGTTCCACCCGCTTCTGTGCTGCATTTTTTTGTGATAGGAACATTCATTGGCATGAAATTCCTAACGTCACGTTTTCAATTGTTTCGTGCCATTTTGTTTTATAATGTTTTTTCAGGGGCCGGGCGCCTTGAAAATTCTGAAGCAATGGTCAAAACTTATAAACGGCGACCGGGATCTACATTTACATCTACAATATTCAATTGTACCTATATGGTTTAAAATAAATAATATTTCGATAATCTGCTCTAAATTTGTTAAAAAACACATTAAAACAAAACATTTTTCACGAATTTAATTTGTCTGTGCATTTTTATTTTTTCAAGTACCTCCAAAACGCCTCTAGTTGGTAAAACAGTTGAGAAATGAGCAATTTTCAAGTAGCCCCATTGCAGAGTGACTTGAAAATTACCCCAAAAAATTGTTTTCTTCAATTTCACATTACTTAATTTTTTAATTAAATAGTAACGAATTGACAGGAGAAATTGTTTTCAAGCTACCCCGCTTTACGATATAGCTATGATAGCACTGAGGGCGTCTCAACAAAACAAATTTTCTTATTTATTTCAAGTAGGTACACTTGACTCACGTCACTGTTTGTGTTTGGGAATAATTTTGGATACACCCTGCCTGGTTTGTGAATTTTGAACATGCCCCACCCATTTTCATTTGAGTGCCCCAATAATATAGTACATCACATCCCCCTCGGCGCCCCACTGAAATTAACTTGTAAAATGAAAATACCAATGTAGGAAACTATCAATACTATACAATATATTACAAATTACACTATTATTCAAAAATGTGTTAAGTTAAAGAATGTAGCTCATAAAATGTACAACCCCAAGTAGTTTATACAAAAGTAAGTAAAGGTTTCAAATGCCCGGCTGTTAAACTTATATATCACAAAACTTTTAATCAGCTTGTTGAACACCACGTGCCTGTCTCTGAGCATTTAGAACCATCAGTTTCTCCCCTAACTTAGCATTATGTTCCTTCAAAAACCGAATAAAATCAGCCTGTTTTTGAAGAAAATCATAAAGCTTGTCCCCAGACATCCTGCTGCCAATCTCCGCTGCTTCTGGTAGTGCACAAGCATTCCACTCCTCTTTCTGAACATCCGGAGGTGCTTTCTGTTTATTGAACTGTCTAACCTGTACTATAAATTACACTCAATTTTAAATTGTTCAGTGAGAGGCACTCCCAAATTCTTACCAATATAGTTTATATTGATTCCTGCAATTAAACAGAACTCCAGTGTAATAAAGGCACAGAGGTAAGCGATAGGCGTCATCTTCCCGCCATTAACGCACTTTTCTGCAAAATTGTCAGGGTAGAACTGTTGTATTATTGCTTGAATTGTCATAATTGTGACACTCAAGAGACTGACAACATAGAAAGGAAGCCGATGATGAACTTGAGTCTTTTTATAAAACTGAAAATAACCCAATATCCTCAAATTATAATGCCTCTTTCTTGCAATTTGGTCAACAACCTGAAATAATCAATAATAACTGTAAATCACTACAATATAACAAATAACTTACTAAAGTCAAGACCCACAAAGCAACATGAGCATAAATGATTCCAAAATATTCAACGCATCTGTTCTTCTCATCGAGATGTTTAACTGCGAACAGTATAGCAATAATTTCTAAACATAATGTGGCCAGAAGATGGAAACCAAAAACAGGAGCTGTAGTTAAGGGTCGAAATGTTCCGTAAGACTCTATAATGGGTTGAAGATATTGAGTGTCCTCCATTGCACCAGATTCGCTGAAGAATGTTGCTCCCTGGAATAATTAATTTATTTTTAGTGGTGAGTCAAGTTGATAGAAGAGTTGCTAAATTATAGTTTGTTGTGAACATACCCCGGAATTGGTATTGAAACTTCTAGAAAGGCTTGTCATTACGAAGTTAATGTCCCTGTTGGAGGACAGTAATACATATTTTATTTATTAATTGGGTCTTTTTGCTAAATAATCTGAAATGTTTTGATGCACTTGTCACCAATCACCATTCACCAATCAGTTGCACTTTGTTGTCAGTAATGTCAAATGTCAAAAACATAACCTAACCCTGACCTAACCTAAGAGGCGTGTCACACGAAAAAGAAGCGGCAGAAGCGGTGTGCCTAAATTTTTGCTTTTAAGGGCTCACATGTCAGGGAAGGGGTTTGAAAAATTGTGGATAGGTTAAAAATTAATGAAAACGTCGTTGACTTACAGAAAAATCACAGTCAGGCGAGATTGAAACTCCAGATTGCTAATGCCTATGTGGTCCCATTTTACATTTTAGTGAAACAAAAACCAAATGAAATTGCTCTTAGAAAAGTACCAACTCAAGGTACTCTTGATTTTTACCAACTTCAAATTGAATGTCCACTTTTCATTTCCAAATATACAGGGTGATTCTGGTATGCACTCATTAATTTTCAGGGGTGATTCTACGTCGAAAAATATGGAGAAAAGTTCCTATAAACAAGTGTCCGAAAATCGCTCCTAAGGGTGCTACGGCCCCCTGAAGTGGGAGTAGAAAATTCGATTTTTATTTAGTATCACACATTACGTTTTTGCATAATATCTGACATTATTAAGAATCACCAGATTACTTCCTAATTTTTAGAATCCGTTCAGTTTTGTAATTTAATAAAAATAAATTGTCCCTTCTTGATCAGCTCGTTCAATACAAATAAATTTTTGATTCGACTTTTCTCGGAAACGGTAGTTAGTCCTATGGAGTAACAATAAGAGAGGAGCTTTTTTATGTACTTTTAGTCAGACAACCATCAATAATAACCGAGGTTTGGGTGCCCCCTTCCGAGGACCGTATCCCTTAGGACCGATTTCCGGACACATGTTTATAAGAACTTTTCTTCATATTTGTCGATATAGAATCACCCCTGAAAATTAATGACTGCATTCCTGAATCACCCTGTACGCGTATAGTTGATATTGTTTTTGACCTGACTAACTAAATCTGGTAACTTTAGTAACTGATGTTTTGCTTTGATTTTGGCTTTGGTTATTAAACAAGGATAGTGTTTTCCACTGTCCACTAGTTTAATTGAGGCTTTTGAATTTATGGTAACTACGTCATAGATCTAGCCCAACGTAAAGTTTTCAAACGACAGCACTAGCAAGGCAGGTTAAAAAAATTTCTCCCATCAGTTTGACAAATAACAAGTACTGCCAATAGAGAAAAAAAGTTTCATGGCCTACTGGCGTGAGGAAACTTGAATACAATATAAGTTGAGTTTGAAATGCATTTTGCGTGCTAAAAAATAACATTTTAATTGTTTTGCTAAGTTTCTACCAGATTCGAAAATTTTGAGTAAAAAATGTTCAAAGGACACCGCACACATCTTATGCATTTTTAAAGACCAGTTAATTTTCTTAATTTTTATATCGTTAGATAGGTCTTTAAATTATGAACAATTCATATCATTGCGCCAACTTCCCAGGAGCAATAGTTTGAACGCTAGGAATTAATATGTCACCAAAACTCTTATGGGAATTTGCACGGGCGGCTAAAACAAACACACCGTTGTTTATGACCCCTAATTGCCCATTATGAAGCAATATGCACCCTGCCGCGCCAGGTGGTCTGTCTGGCACGTTGCTTTCTCTTGTTATTATACAAAGAAATCTGGCTGGACAAATGCATATTTGCTTATTTAATTTTTTCAATGTATGTATTGTAGGTACCTATATTGATAAATTAAGTTGAAGTTACTTAATTAGTAGTAAAAAACCGGGTACTTATGTGTATTTGAAAATAAAAAGTTGAGAAAAATCAAAACGACCTTGGGTTTGTATAGTGTTATTTCACTAAGATACTAAGACATAGGACCACAAATAGCAAAGTTATAGCGTTGTGTCATTTTGAAAATTGTCAACTCGTGTCAACTGTCCACCGCAGAAGTAGCGATGATGAGGGCCATTTGAAATTTCATTGGACAAAACAACAGTGAATTCTGATTGTGTGATTGGCTGAGAGCAGTGAATTATGAATCCATTCGCTCGCACCGAAAATCAATTTAGCGGTACCCTCAACTTCGGACGTCGTTTGCAAGAATTAGGTGGGGATAAGCAAATTGATGAAAGGGACTTTTTAATGCAGAATTTCACGAGGAATATTCCTGATAAGAGTAATTTTTTGTCCGTTTGATAGTTTAGCCGAAAAATGGGAGTAGGTTTTTGCCAAAAGAGGGATTACATTTGGGAGGTGTTAAGTTTGCGGCCCTTCATTTCAGGGCTCATCAGCCAGTCCGTAGCAAAAATTTCATAAATATATAAAAATGTTCTACTAAAAAATCTAATTTGACTGTGGCGTCGTTTACGAGAATTAGGTGGGGATAAGCAAGATAATCAAAAGGACTTTTTTTAATGCAGAATTTCATAAGAAATACTTTTGATTAGAATAAATTTTTTCTCAGGTAGATAGTTTCGACGAAAAATGCTAAAAACTAGCGCCATGTCACGTTTGGGGGTGGTTTTCGCCAAATAAGGGATGAAGCGCACATTTTGGGGGGTGGCCCTTCATTTCAGGTGCCAACAGCAGTCCGTAGCAAAAATTTCAGAAATATATAAGTAAATCATTTCTTCTATTCGTCTTTTTTAGATCTAATATGACTTGACTTTTTTAGATTTTGTGCAACGACAATCAAGTTTTGAATCTCTTATGGCCGCCATTTTAACACAATCGGATTTACAAAAAAATTGCCTTTTCAAAAATCTAGCCAACGTGGACTATTTTAAGGGCCGGTTTTTTCATCTCATGTTAACTTTAACATGAGGTTTGTCACCTTAGTTTCCATTGTGACAATAATTTGTTTCTATGGAAATAACCTCAAGTTAAATTTAACATGAGATGAAAAAACCGGGCCTAACAGATGATCGTCAAGGTTAAAAAATGATACGGATAATTTGTAAAATCCAGCCTAAACGTTTCATCTGAAACAATAATCTCTTATGATGGCATCATCTGAAAACAATTGAATTGAACGGCAATAAAGTACGTTTTGCCGTCGTGTGACTCAGGCTTTCACATACTGTTTAATAAAAAACCGAGTAAGAAATCATGTTGGTTAAATTTTTGAAAAGCTAATTTTGTTGTATCCCATGGTGATCAAATTTAATATAGCGGCCATAAGAAAAAGAAAAGTTGACTGTCGTTGCTCAAACTCTAGAAGGCCTAGAAAATGTCTGCCAATGCCATTCAATAGGCAGCTGTCTCGGCAGCTGTTAAAGTTATAAAAGCCCAAAATTTCGAATGGCATCAATCGTAACCATGCAAGATACATATATGAATCGAATCAAAATATCGGCGAATTCTCTTCAGTTTCTTAATCACCAAGAAATAGTCCAACTTTCCTCTAACCAACTTATTCGTACATTTTAACGTTTAGTGCCAAGGGTGAGCACTGAAAAGAAACCATCCTGTATACGCGTGGGTTAATTTTTCGTTGCTGACCATTGGGATCTCGGAAACCATAAATTAGAGAAAGAAAAAAATTAAACGGGCAAATAATATTTTGGAGCATATTGCATAATAATGGATTTACGATGACGAATCGTTTAGTTAAATTCAGAGCCGCACCCGTCAACGAACCCTTTGCCTTTCAATCATTTCACTAAGTATTTCAGTTTCTGGAAAACCAATTACACAAGTTATTAATTAGGGAAATTAATCAATTATCTGTATCCTCCAACTGCTTTATCTCGAGGATTTTGAAAAAAGCCATTGTGCGCATGTGTAATTTACATTAAAAACATGACGCTTTCGTGTAATATTTGTTTGTGCAGCATTCAGGGTCGCCGCGGCGCTTTAGATAACGGAAAAACTAGTGGCAGCGCAATTATGGGGAAAAACTCGCGAAAAGTTTAAGTAGAAATTATTTCGGCACGTTTTTGTTTGGCGAGACGTAAGTAAAAAATTAAAAATACATCAACAAATTTGTATTTTTGTACTTATTATATCCACTAGAAATGGTGTTAAAATAATCTGTTCTTGGCGGCGATAAACTCCAATAAGACGAAAATGTCATCGGAGGAGGATATCATTGCCGACAATTTACCAGAATCACCCCGAAAGGACAATGCTCTTTTTAAGCCGAAATCCCAGCCAAAAGTAATTCGGGTCCTAACCGTACTCGCCTACATACTCAGCGTGTCTATGGCTGCAATTCTTCTTTCCACTTATTATATCTTTATGTGGCACGGAAGACCTCAACCAGGAGCCCAAAAAATGATCAATTTTAATATCACAAACCATTTTGAAATTCCGGCCGTAAGAAATTCCACAACGACAGAGCCCAGTAACCCAAATTCGTCATTCACAGAAAAAGAAGGTACGTAGGTTCGGTAGATATAGCTACAGATGTAATAAATTTAAGTGGTTGATGTAACCCAAGACACAATCGATTTCTTATTTACTGATAAAAATGAAGCCACATATTTTACGTAAGCCTATTATGAAGCAAAAATAAAAACTGTTGGGGTCTGTATTTTAACTGACTGAAAGTCGCTAAAAACAGATTCAATAACTGTAAAATCGCCAAACTTTTGAGTGGTTAAAATTAATTTTGTATCCAAGGAAGCTATAATCGTAATATTTTTATGAAGAAATAAATATGGAGGTCACCTAATTTTCTTTATAGGAACCTAATCATGTTTCTGGTCGTTTTCTCCTAAACGGGAATCTTCTTCAGTATCTTGATAATGATGCTGAGAGTGTTTGCGCAATTATAACAGACAAACATGTTGACATGTGTCGATAAATGTAGGAACGCTAATGGTTGTTATTTCGGAAAAGACATTGGAGTTTATTTACAAAAGAAATATGCAGGATAGCCTTAGCAGTTTCATTTGTTGGATTAAATTTTTAAGTTGTGCACCAGGAATTCATTCCTGTGTAGGTCGGTACCCTTAATTCCTTATAAAATGATTTTAAAACATAGAAAGTGGCCAAGTCTACCTACTTACACGCAATTTCTCACAAAATATTTAAAAATTTGAAAAAACCTGAAAGGCGATTTTTCCAGAGAAGACCCTACCGAGCAGATAAAATCAAATAATTTGGGGAAAGCATCGGGATTTTGTTAATTAATTTTCAATTTTTGTATGGAAATAATTCAATAAAAGAACAGAATTAGACCACTTCTTTGTGGTCCCATTCACACTTTCAACTAATAATTTTTAATTACACAAGGTAGTTTCACAGTCTCGTTCCACAAAATTTACTTACTGTTTAGGACGCGTTTCGGAGTGTTACTCCATCTTCAGCTATAAAAGAAATTAACACAAAATACAAAACAGTTGCCTGGAAAATGAAAAAACGTTTGGGTCAAAGAAAAATAACAGCTTTTGGGTCGCACTGTAAAAAATGGACCAAGCTTTCAACCAATAATTTTTAAGTCTACGTACGTAGCTGAATGAGATCTTCGTTTTAATTTAAAACGTATCTAATAGGTTACTGTTCTTTTGAAGTATTCTGAAAAAAATGGCAGTCTCGGACACGGTAGAAACTTCTACAGCCCGATATCTCAATCGGAGCTCAAGTTATCACTCGGATAGAGGAAACGAGCGAGCGAGCGAATAATCAGGAAATAAAGTGCCTCCGCAATATGCGTCGGCACAAAAATTATATCCGAATTATGTGAATAATGTGGGAATCTTACAAATGATTATCCCCATTAATCTCAATAAGGGAGGTACTAGCGAAAAAAAAACAAAATTTCCCATGGTTTTCTCAAGATTGCCTTAAGATAACCTCAAGATAACCTCAAGATAACCTCACATTACCTCAAGATTACCTCAAGACAACCTCAGAAAACCTCAGATTACCTCTGATAACCTCAAAATATCCTTATGATAACCTCGGACAATCTCAGGTGAGGAACGAAAGATAACCTCAGTGGGCGACCCCTCGTATTTTCCCATTTGTTACATAAATCGCTATTGTTCACAACTTGTTGGTCTAGCAGCTACCTATTATTGGTTGGTTTGGCGACTAATCATATTGATTGTGACGTCACACAAAACCAACTTTTTGGATCAAAGTTCACCTTTATTAATTTTAATCACCCCATAACCAATATAAAAATAGGAGGTTACTGCAACCTCCCATTCCTCCAAGTCCAAAATTCGAAATTGAGATAACACCAGATCACGACAAAGTGGTTTTTAAGAAAGGTCTGTGTGCGTACGACCGTATGTGAGCACCATTTTTCAAACACTACCGAACGGATTTTAATTAACTTCGGTGTGGAGGTTAGTGTTGACCTTCTGGTGAGCCCAGGCATCCCCTCGCCTAACTTAGATCTGAAAAGCTTTTGGAGTCGATCGTGCAACCGGAAATGCCATTTTGGCACATCAACTTTTAAATTGCAAATACAAACTCCCATTTTTCACGTCACCATCAGCAAGGCCTTCAAATTCTGCTTCCAAAGATGTATTCACTCTTAGTACCCTTGTGACCAAAAACAAAAAAATTCGCGATTTTTATCGGACATTAAAATCGCGGTACAGCCCAAACCCCTGAACCGATTTAGCTGAAATTTTGCACATGCGGATTGTATTACACTTCGAAAAGCTGAAAAATTTTTGGATTCTTTCGACACACGGAAAGTGCCGTTTTGGCACACCAATTTTCAAATTTAAAATTATTCGCATTTAACCATCCAAAACAAGTTTTTGAAAGGTTTATTGTCATTGTCACCATCAGAAAAGTCTTCAAATTCTGGTTTTAAATAGGACAAAAATTGGCAATTAGAACCCTTTGGGTGGAAAAATCGAAATTTTGTAATAACACTAAAACCACGTTATACCCCAAACTAGTGGATCGATTTGGCTTAAACTTTGTACATGGAGATTAGGTGACCCGTTGAAGAGCGGAAAGGCTTTTGGGAGCGATTGGTCCACGGGAAGCGCCATTTAGGCATATCAACTTTAAAATTTTAAACACAAGACACGGAAATCAAAGACCCAAGCTATAGGGAGGTTCCCGCCGCTTCTCTGCTGCCATTTAGAAACTTAATTTTTATGTCCTTTCTCAGGATCATCCCGGAAATACTGTTTTGGGTTCTTCGAGCCTCAGAAACTAATAGATTTGGTGTTATCTCAAGAAAATTTTAATGATTTCAGTAACCTAGGTACCCTTTTTAAGAAGTTGAAAAGGACCCTATCTGATATGCCCGGTTTTTGGGCCCCTTTTAGCTAGCAGCCTTAACTTTTTTCATAAACGAGTGTTTGAAACACTAGTGGGTACATATGAAATAGCCTCATGAATTAATGTAACCATAGTGTTAGGTGAGAATCGCAAAATATATGATGTTTTAAGTTTTGGCATAATTTAAGAAAAATTGCTTTGTAATAAATGGATACGTTAAAGGCTTAAAGAACAATAGTAGCTGGCACGACTGATTCAAAAAAGGTCCCTCAACCGAAAGCTTCTTTCTTCCTGAGTTTGTGAGCAAAAAATTAGGAAAGTCATGCCAGCTACGGCCAGCTACAAGCGGCCCAAATATGGGGCATATCCGATAGGGTCCTTTACCACAATTAATAGTAACACTAACAAACCAGAAACATAATAATTAATAAATTGTGCAATATAAATTGGAAAATTGAAATTGAAAATAATAATTGCAGCGCTCGGCATAAAAAGGGCTAAACGTTACCGCTACCCATCGCTACTCATAGCGTGCCTTGTTTGCTGAGGCCTTCGCTACAAAAACTGTCATTAGTGTCACATCACTGCTTTCATTTGTCAAGTTCACCACCAAGTAAAAGAAGTGAGGTTATCTCAACCGCTACCGGATCGCGCCAGCAGAAAGCGGAACGGTCCGTGATTGGTCAACTTTTGGAAATGGTCCAATCACGGACCGTCCCGCCAATCCACGAGCCGCGGCTTGGGAACTAGGCTTTAATCATAACTGTCAAACTGTTGGTTCTGCCGGACGCACCCAATGTTGTTCACAAAACTGTTTACTCTGTTTAACATTTTAACACAAAGGAACCTTTTTAAGGTTTCTGGTCCTTTCTTAGGTAATCAATTTATTGTAGGTGGGTATGTACACACACACCTACTTATTTGAATAGCGAATAGGTAGCCTACACTTTCGTGACGGAACTAATGCCAAACTATCCCTAATGCAGACTGCATTGAGTAGTAATGGTGGATGCGCCGGGATATGTTGAGAATCCGTGTCCAGAACCACAATTTATTTTGCAGTACTTAGGTCATTAGGCAAATCATTACGCGATTTTATTTCTATCTACCCGGAGACCCTAACGATTATTTATTGCATTTTCGGTCGAATTCAGCACTAATTCTTTTCAATGATATTGACCTGTAAACGAACCAAAAGCACAGTTGGAAAAACATTGGAGTTTGAACGAAAACGGACTGCGCGGTTCCGAAAGTCAAGCTGTTTACCCTTTTGTTCTAAATATATCCAATGGATTTTGCGCGCGGTCCTCATTTTTATAAAAAGGTTAAACAAGAAATTCCAAACAGAAAATTGTACAAAATTTTAAATACCAATTTGTACACTGCGTCGGCGTCTTGTATCAGCTGTCCTAACGACAAAACTATTGATTGACCCGGTGGGTGCTTGAACCACGCGAAAAGCGGACCATCTTGTCCCAAATTCGAAAATTATTTGCCATAACAACAGTGCGCCCCGAATCGTAAAATGCTCTGTTTTATGTCGCGTTTAGAAATAACCCACCGTCATTGTAGTGTACCTTGTTAATAAAAACCCAGTTAATACAAGAGAATTCCTCGGCGTGCTGTGAAAATAACTTGCTGCGAATTAAAAAATTCTTGAATATGTCTTGTAAGATGAACAACGGTGATTCCCAGTGGATTAAGAATAATCTAGTGGATACTAGCGTTAAGCTGGCAGGTGAAGAGGCGAAGGACCGCCTCTATGAACCCAAACATAAGAAGAAACTTGTGAGAGTATTAACGGTTATTGCTTATGTTTTCTTCGTTTCGCTAGCGGCAATTATGTTGTCATTATATTACGTATTTCTCTGGAACGGTAATGATCATAAAAATTTGCCCAAATATGCTGCAATTCAAAGGGACGTTCAGTTAAAATGCGGACACGTTTTTACAGGTAATTTACTACATATCGAACAATCCAAAATCATCCTGAATAAGCTCTGGAACTGAAAAGTTTAGATTGTTAGAGAATCGTTTGACAAGATTATTGACACAATATGTCAAGGAAAAACAAACAATCAAAGTTAACAGTTTCAATCCCAGATCGCATGATACATACCGCCCCTTCGGACAATTTTTAAGATTTTTACCCTCCCCAGCTCCACAATTTCAAAAAAATGGGAGGTTACTGCAATCACTAAAATTTTCGAATTCGATATAAAGACCGGATATACAGTGTGTCTCACTTTAGTAGACGGCAACACCCCTGTATATTTGTTTTTTGGAATATCGTAACAATTATTACATGGCACTTCTGTCATGTTTTCAGCGAATAGAATTGGACTGATTAGGAATTGTTTTTCATGAAAAAGTAAAATATTTTTTACATGTAAGGAAATTTCGTATTTGACCATTTGATGCAATTCTGAACAACTTTCCCAAATGAAATTGTTCAATAAAAAAATGCTTAATAGGTTTTTCGGATTTTTGGTATTTGTTTTAGGCCTTCGTAGGCTGTGGTTAAATTGTTGAAAAACTCCAAAAAACACAACTTTCTGAGATCTACTACCAAAAAAAAAATTGTTGCGATATTCCGAAAAACAACAAAGTGTTGCCGTCTAAAGTGAGACACACTGTATATACGTTTTGAGGTCTTCAGGGACCTAGAAAAGTGGTTGTTAGAATGTGTCTGTGTGTATGTGCCTATGTTTGTAAACACGCCACAGCCCAAACTACTCGATTTGGCTGAAATTTGGTACAGGGTGGGTACGTAAAAGTTGGAATAAACTTTAGCTGTTAATAAAATTTTTATTTATAATCCGATTTCAATGAAGATTTGTGAGGTTGTTAACTCAACCTTTCTAGGTCTAGGCCGCACTCATTTAATACACCAACACTCATTTAGTTTCTGAAATATTCTTCAGTAAATGAAGAGGTAACATTTAGGGTCGCTGCAAAATTAAATCAACGGTGATGGTCTGCTCCTCTTTATCGTAGAACCATATTTGAAGTTTTCTGAGCGGAGTAACACCGAAAAATTAAGACATTTTTTGTTTTTTTACTCAAAAACCAATTAATTAACATCTGCAGTTTCGCGAAAAACTCGATATTGTAAGTCAAATTGCCTTTGGAATTTACCTCGTAATTTACTTCTGTCACATTGTCAGACAAATTAATCTGTTTAACATGGCTCGATTATTACTATTTTAATCTCCATCAGCTCCACAGCGTAATTTTGGAGCCAGAAGAATTTAGTGCATTACTGCAACTTTTCTTATGGCTCTAAAATAGGCCATTACAGTATATCACAAATTTCTTTATTATTGGTATAATTCGAAAAATAATCATATTGATTGAGATCCACCGCTTTTGTTTTAGATTTTATTGAGATATTGAGGATTCCACTTCAAAAAGCAATATTAAAAAATTGGCAGTCTCGGAGACAGACGGTTGAAACTTCTACTTTTTCACAGAATTTCTAAATGTAGCATTTCACTTTATTTAACCAAGGTTGGGCGAGCGGGTGGTTGTCGATGGCTGAGGTGCCCGGCGCTCATTTACTAAAATCTAAAATACAAATGTTTCTCACCCCTAAAATGTCATTTCTTGAAAAAATGGCACTAAGGTTTTCGATCCAGCAATGCAACAGCTATCGAATTCGATAATGATAATATGTCCTTTTGGTAAGATAAATTCAAAAAGGAGCCTTTTTGTCCCTAAAATAGAAATTTTCTAAAAAATTGAACTAAGGTTTTTCATTCGGCAGCTGTCGAATTCGAAAGTAAGAATATGCTTTTTTCTAAGGTTTTCGGCTTGAAAAAAAATCAGTTATCAAATCCGGTAATAAAAATATAGTTATGCATAGGTTTTTTTTACGGCACCATTTTTTGGCCAAAAGTGCACAAGTGTGAATACATTTTTAGAAGCAGAATTCGAAGAGTATTCATATAGTAACGTGAAAAATGGGGTTTGCATTTAAATTTTTAAAGTTGATGTGGCAAAAAGGCACTTTCCGTGAACCGATGTGGCCCAAATTCGTAAAGATTTCATGTTTTTGGCGATTCGATTTTTTTGAATTTTCCGATCGATTCCAGTAACTGCTTCGCGCTGCGTAGAAGTTAAAAATTTATGACGTATGTGCTAGCGAACTCACCTTTCTGTACAATTTCTTGGTGTAAGAACACAGATGACAAATAGATGACAGTTCTGTCACGTGCCTCTATTAGAAAATTAGGTTTGACATTGACGAAATTAAACAGGAATGAAATGGACAGGTTGGCTCGTACTTTTCGTGAGGACGCAGCCCATACTTCATCAAAATTGATAATTCATAAGTACTGGCAGAGAGTTATGTCAAAAACTATGACAGTTAGATAAGCAAAGTAGGGGTGCAATGAACTGACAATCAAGAAGCCAATCCGAATCTAAAGTCAAAACATAGGCTTTCCCACTTAAAGGAGGATTCAACTCAAGAATTCGACTTTTGGCTTACCTCAGTGTCTGGTCAATTTTAGTCTCCTGAATCTAATGGTGACATTAAAATGTTGAAAAAACCTCTATTTTCAGAATTATTTGAAAATTAAGAATTCTCGAATTCCAGGCATCTAGATCTTAAAATTGCGTCAATTACGACATGATTATTCGTCATGTTGGCAACAATTTGTGATTAGGGGTACATCTCTCAAAATTATGCCAAGCCATTTTTTAAGGTTATGTTTGACGGCAAATATTATTGATGCATAAATTAATATTTAAAAAAATCACACAGGGACATTTTGAGGACAAGAAGCGTTTCAAACATCTTTCACCACCTTCGTTTATTCAGTAACTTCCACCGCAACCGCAATTCTTCAGCATGATCCATGGCATATTTCGGCATTAAGAAAAACTTATCAAAAATGATTCTACTATAAAACTCGACAGTACACCACTACCACTTCCACATTCCACTATACATGTATACTTAGGTACCCCATTTCATTAGTTTATTTTAACAAAAATACAGCTGCAGAAGCCCAGATTACGAGCCTCAAAATTTACCCCAACGTTCAAGGTCAGGAAATATTCAATCTACGGACTATGTTCATAAACAGCCGCAATTTGATTACACAAAAATTTCGCGCGTTTTATTATGACATGGAGTTCCGGAGAATTGAAAGAAATTATGTCAATTATTATATGGCAACTGGCAATGGCAACAAATGAAACAATCCAGTATTTTAGTAATTTCATTTTATTCCACAAACTAAGTACAATAAGTTAGTCCACATAATGTTTTGAAAAACAGTTACTTACTACAATAATTAATCGAAATACTTCAAATCAAATCCTTCAGCTGCTTTAAATCCACTATAAACTCCATCTTTTTCGGGAAATTGTTCTCTTGTTTATGACACAACACATGCTGGAACAACTCTTCTTTGGAACTTGCCTAAAGATTGAAAAGCATCAACTCAAAAAATAAACTGTTTATAAGCAATAAAACACCAAGCTGCGTTTGATAGTGTGGATAGAGAAAGGTTGTGGGAGGACATGAGAGTGAAAGGAGTGAATGAGAATCTAGTAAGAAATATAAAAGAGATATACAAAGAAACAAAGAATGTAGTGGCCATAAATGGAAAAGAGAGTGAGTGCTTTTGGACAAAAAAAGGGGTAAGACAGGGATGTCCACTCAGCCCAACACTGTTTACGATTTACATAAGCGATATAGAGGAGATGCTCAAAAAGGCTCAAGCAGGAGGGGTTGTGGTGGGCAAGGAGAAAGTGTGGTGTTTAGCATATGCGGATGATTTGGTAATGGTAGCGAACGAGGAAAGGGGAATGAGAGAAATGATAAGAAATTCAGAGAAATATATGAAGAGAAAGAGGCTGGAAGTAAATGTGGACAAAACTAAAATGATGATATTCAGGAAAGGGAGGGGAAGGGCAAAAGAAAGTGAGTGGAAGTGGAATGAGAGGAGTATTGGACAAGAAAGAGAATTCAAATATTTAGGATACGTATTTAATGAGAGGAACACATGGAGGGCACATATCAGAGAATTGGTTAAAAAAGCCAATAAGGCGGTACGGATGGTATGGGGAATAGGAGAGAGGAAGTTTGGACACGATTTTAAACGGAGATTAATGATGTTTGACAGCTTAGTGAAAAGTATGCTGATGAATGGAGCGGAAGTCTGGGGATGGGAGGAGCAGGAGGAAGTAGAGAGAGTGCAAGATAAGTATTTAAAGTGGGTCCTAGGAGTGGAAAGAGAAACACCGGGTTATATTATAAGAGAAGAAACGAAAAGGAGTAAGTTGAGAGTAGAAGCAGGAAAAAGGGCGGTGAAATATGAGGATAGAATGAGGGGAAGAGGGAGCTGCAAAATATTACAGCAGTGTTTTAAAGAAAAGGGAAAGGAAAGACAAAAATATTACGAAAGGAACGGGTATGCAAGAGAAGAAATAGAAAAGAGCAGAGAACAAGGGATATGGATGAACGTAGAACTGAGAGAGAGAGACAGAGACATAGATAAGCAGGAGAGAAGAACAAGAATTAAAGACTCAAGGTATAATAAAAAATATGAGCTCATATTAACCGAGGGATTACCAAGATATCTAGAGAAGGAGAGTGTGCAAGAGAAAAGAATGATAGCGAGGTTCAGATGTGGGAATGAAGAGAAAGAAAATAAGTTCTGGCTGGAGGAGGAAAGAAGAAAATGTAGAGCATGTGGGGAGGCAAGAGAAACAATAGAGCATCTACTTAGGGAGTGTGAAGAAATGAGAGAGGAGGAAAGAGAGAGAAAGAATATATTGAATGAAAAAGGAGAGGGAATAGAATGGATGAGAGAGGTGGAGAGGGCGAGGAAAAGAAGAGGAGGGGAGGGAGGAGAAGGAAGAGAAGAAGGAAGAAGGGAAGATTGAGTTAAAAGAATTTTCACGGTTGATTTAACTATGTATATATATTTTTATTTAATGTTAATTATTATTGTTAACAAAAGGATGTCAGGATCCATTACAAGCCCAAGGGCAGTAATAAAATTGGTACATACAATAAAACACCAAACCCGATTCGATGGTGACTTCAAAACAGCCATTTTCTCTGGATTGTCTTTTGCCATGAGTATAAGGCCTGCTGCTTGGCATCTTTTAAGACATTCGCATCCAATACAACACTGTAAAAAGAAGAATGTTGCACAACACATTCGTTGCCTTCTTCTACCAGTTTTGAAATTAAAGTCGATTCCCTGCAACAAAAACATTCTTCCTTTAGCAACATTATCTTACAAAACCCACATCTACACCAGTTTAAATTACATAATCATGATGAACTACTATACTTATCTGGGTGGTAGCCTCTGGAGATGGTATCGGGTTGAAGACTTGAACTCCCTCGCCATTCTCTTCATCGCTGGCTTATCAGCCATGATTGCGCTTGAGGTAGAATATTAGGAATAGGAACTTTACAAACTTTAACTTGAACTTTCACGAAGTGAAAATCGAAAATTCTTAATTATTGCTTACACACCAAATGTCAAAGAGTCGCTTTGACAATTGACATAATCGCCCTGACGTCTACAAAGTTGAGACGTCGTATTAGACACAGAAAACCACTGCCACCAACAATACAATTTAATGCTTTCAGAAACAGAATCGAAGTTACCGATGATTTGGGGAAAGATGACGTCATCTTTCTCTTTTTTTGTAACGAATATCTTCAAAACGGTAAAGAATTGTTAAATTCTGATAACACCATTCGACTCAGACGCTCCCCTGATACTAGAATCAGCCATAACCTCAACATCGATTTCTTGAGTTGCATCCTCCTTTAAAATAACAAAGATGGCGACCACTTCCTGTATAACCGGAGGTGCGTCTGAGCTGAAAATATTTTCATTCGATGGGCAGTAAATTGAGCCCCCCGTGTGTGAATTTTCGTTTAGCTGCTCAAAAAGATTCTCTACATATCGCTAACTGACACTTTAAAAGAGACACCCTGTAGTCAGATTTTTTTAGACTGGCGGGTCCGGTCGTAAAACTACATCTATATCCTTGAGTTCTGGTTGCAGCAAACCATCTCAGATGCTTGCATTGCAGTTTGGCAATCGGACGCGCGCGATAGTTACGGAGATTCGAATGCCAGTCAAGCGGCCGCCCCGTTTTATTCTTGACCTCCAGAACTATCGAGCGCAAGCACCCGATTCCCAAACTGCAATGCAAGTGTCCGATGTTTTGGTGATGGTTTGCCGCAACCAGCAGCCTAGGGTAAATATAGTTTTATGACTAGACTTGCCAGTCTCAAAAAATCCCACTATAGGTACTTACTCTTACTCACATAATGACATTCATTTACTATGGACCTCGCTAATGACTAAACAGTGAACTGCCACGTGCTGCCAGTTTTCTTGGACTGTAAAAGGGTTGATTTTGCCGTTTTTTTCTGGTCAATTCCTGAGAAATCTCTCCACAATCTCCTTTACTGAGGCACTTATAGTTTAACCTCTTGCAAAAGCTTATTGACCTGTCACTTTAATAGATAATCAGATGTAGAAGTCTCGACATGCCGTTGCCGTTCAACTTCCATGACCTATTTATTCCTGATGTTGGTGTATTGCATCTAACGATAAAAATCTCAATTTTTCTACAACAAAATTTAAAACATGATGTAAATTTAAAGGGGCAGTACTATCCGTGCAATAAGAAATATTAATACTGTTTCTTAAAAAACCATTCGCAGTGGGCTGTTGGCTATGGGAAAGGACGTCCTTGTAACTTTAGGTACTCTTTAAAAACATGAGGTTTCATTTTACAGATCAGCGCCAGCAAGCAGACGAAATTGGAACAACACCCCCAGCACTGACTATTGATGAACCCATGACAACAAGAAACGACAACGACTTCTTCCAACGCTAACCCCAAGAACCATTACCAATATTAGAATTGCGTTGAATTTAAATTTAGTTGCCTGTATACATAAATATAATAATGATATTACACTGTTAGGTAATTGATCACCTAATTAATAAGTATAACAGAAATATTTATATAAAAATATTTATTAACAATCTTATTAAATATTACTCTTTGTACAAATTACGCGTCCTGGGTTAATAAAATTCAAGACTTTGATTATTATTTCACTTTAATCCGCCCCAGTCACCATCATGTGTACACTTTTGGGTGATTCAACCATCTTGACTGCTCGGTCCGTGCTCACGATGGCCGATAATTGGTGGATGTCATATTTGGAATAAAGGACGCTTACTGTCATATTAGACATGTTTCCCACTTTTTTATTCATGTTAGCTTCCTGAAACAGATATGAATGTCTTCCATTCTTCTTTAAAAGTATTGAAACAAGAAAACACCGGTCTTTTTCTAGCTCTATAGAAGATGTAGAGCTAGAAAAAGACCGGTGTTTTCTTGTTTCAATACTTCCAAAGAAGCAGCCAGAAATGGTATTTACTGAGTACAAATGATTGTAACATCCTAGGTGGCTTTGATGGTTAACTTGAACATTTAATAGGGTCTATTCCGTAATTTTAACGTTTTCTGCTGCTAAAATGGGACAGCATCATTGGTCCATTTTTGTCGCTTCCTTGGTACCACTACCGTTAAATTGTGTTTGAGGTGGTTAAAAAACCAATCACAGCTCGCATATTGCTCATTTAACGGCACGCTAAAATTTTTAACGCGTAAATTACAGAATAGACACTAATTACTGCAGTCGAAAATACGTTAATGTAATTTTTTTTTTAAAAGCACCTAAGGTGCATATTTAGTTAGGTGTATATATTTTATCGTTTGTGTTTTGTGTTGGCTTATAGAAAATCGGTAGATAATGTTGATTTTACAAAGGCCGGATAGCCAAATAGAACAATTAGCTATAAGACAAACATACCTAAATGATTTGTTACTGTTACCTGCATTAGATTGCACATTTCGTAATAGAAATGCGGAAAACTAGGTGGCTGATAAAAAACAATGTGCCGTATCCCCTTCATTCTAATCCTGTTGAAAAAGTGGTACCTCTCTGTGTACAGAAGGAAATGGGCATCACCATGGTAAAACATATCACGTGCTCTTGCAATCTTTCCATCCTAGAATTAAACTATCATTCAGGCCATATGAAAAAATATTTAAAATAACAACCTTTGAATATTCACAAATTTGCACAAAACCGATCTCTTCCTTCTTGAAGTAATTTCTCAGCCTAACATAATCGAAATAGTTTGCAACGTAGATTAGGGTCTGTTTCATCAGGCTGTCTCTCTGTTGCGGTAAAATTTTACCAACAAAAAAATCAAAACGTGCATCAATTGCTTGCTGGACACTCTTTGTTTCAAATTTGTGAAAAACGTGTGGAAGCTGAACGACGACTTGTGAAATTGTGCCGAGCTCAACAGGATTAGAAATCTTTACTTTTCCTGCGTGATTGAAACATTTCTTATTAAATATGGAATTAATTTCCGGAAGGTTGACAGATGAAAGAATGACCGTCTGGCGGTAGTATTTGGCCCAACCATTCAAACTCCAAGTTCTGACTCTGGAGAAATTGGTTCCATGCGCCTCTTTATGCTGGAGATGTAAATGATTGAAGATGTGCATCAAATGATCCCAATTTTGCATAAGGAAAAGATCTGTTTGGTCCAGTATTAACAATTCTATTGAGGCAAGAAAATCGAAGTCGCGTTCAGCCTCTCCCTCGGCGCCTATCACTGTTCTCAGGCCTAAAGGTGAGGCCACTATTATGTCGGAGGAATAGAAGTCGGCGAATAGCTGCAATAATATGTTTTCAATTCATTACCGTAATCTGCTGCTCTGAAATATCTTGTCAGTTAGCACGAATAGCACGCTACCTTAAGACTCTTTTTCGTAATCGTTAAACCAATGCGGAAGTCATCATTTGTGTTGCCTGTAAAAGTAGATTCATAATCTTCGGGTTTTGGGTTTCTCTTTGGCATAACAAGTTCATTTCCTGTGTATTCCTCAAAGAATCTCTTCTTGTACATGATAGTTCCTTTATCTTGTGGCAGTAAAATGTCGATGATCATTTTTATGACACGAAAGGCTGCGTCTTTGAATGGCACGATTATTAATATCTGAAAAGCAAAATTACTATCTAGGTACTATGTATGTAGCATTGGTTGCGTTTTTGGGTGGGCGGCTACGATCAACCATGCCAAGAAATTTGTTAAGAATGGTGTTGGAGGGCTAATTAAATGTTTCCATATTCCCGACTTCCGAGTTGCTAGAAGGCAGTATACGAAATTTAAAATGTGAAAACATCTAATTTTCTTAAATAAAGCTTGATATGGTTTCCCAAAAAATAAAACTGAGAATGTAAGAATAAAGAAACCCAAAAAAAACGGGTTTTAATTTTTTTTAATTTACTCGTTAATTAGCTATTTCCTCGGCTATTTCATACATTTGGAGTCTTTGATGGAGTTTGGACTACACTGTTGTAGGCGAGGTTGTACGTACTGGTCCATAAGTTGTTTTTATTAACAATAATTAACGTGCGATTCAAAATACACCGCGGCAAGAGTGCTTTGATGCTTGACTGACACTAATGACAGTTAAAGCTTGCATCAACTTGTTTTTAACTTTTTGTTTTTACAAGGCACACTTCGTTTATTTTGAATTATATATTGAATTATACGTAATCAGAACAAAAAACTTTGAAAAACAAAAATGGTAGATACGTACCTTAGGTCTCGCCAAACCTTGATCACGAAAGTCTTCAGGGACTTCATCCTTCTTTGCTAACCGAGCATTGTGATGCACTATTTTCATCCTGGTCTTTAAAATGTGATTCACAGCATGAAGACAATAAACAAATCTAATCTGCTCAGCATTACTAAATGTCCTTTCACAATATAACATATCTTGATAGTTGTTTAAGATAGAAAACATTTCTCCTTGAAATTGGTTCAAAACCTCCCCAGTACCTACACTATTATTTGCTTTTTCTAAATTGTCGATTATCTGTGACTTGATAAATAAATCAGTGGGTTTTAGTGATTTTGCATCAATTTTAACAGGTAATGTAGCTTTGGGAGTAAACTTTTTCTCATCTTCTATACAAAATTCGCTTTTTTCTGCAACCACTTCTTCAAAATTGGGCAACTGGATTAATAATCTACCTAACATAGGCCAGTTTAAAGTTTCATCCCTTATTTTCATGGGAATACTTTGGAGGGAATCTAACAGATCCTCATGCAGATCATATAATAAATGTTTAACAAATGGATCTTTAGCATTATCAATGGGATCATCACCATTTTCAGGATCCTTAGATGTGTCTACTATTTCTTCATCACTTTGCTCCTGGTCATCACTTAAGCCATTTTCATCTTCTTTATCAGTTTCATCATTATCACTTGCCTCTTTACCTTCACTTTCTACTTCCGAATCCTCACTGTCAATAGGACCAATTTTTTTTGACCCACTTCCAAAAGTCTGTCGCAACTGCTTCAAGTGATCTTCAACTTCTTCCTCACTCCCTGAAGATTCCAACTGGATTTTAGGTTGCTCCTCAAACTTCTGACGTTTAGGCTCCTCCTCGCTACGGTTAGGATGAAATTTTCGTTTTCTATCATTATTTTTCTTGTCTTTGGCATACAGACTATAAGTTTTCCGTGGCTTAAATCGATTTTTGTTGTTCTTTTTTTTCTGCGTTCCGCCACGAACCACGTCTTTGTATTTTAATTTTCCACGTGCACGTCCCATTACACTTTTCAATCAAAATAATGTAAATTGAATCAAACCATTTATTGACATGTCGGTAATTTTAACGATACTCTACAATTGCAATAATAGGCAACGAAAAGTTACATGCAATTCCTTGTAGCATTCAGTTAACCAACTTATAAATTTACGCAAACTTGTTAGGTTATGTATGTTTTTTAAATTGTTCCGTCATTTAGTTGTGACAATTATCTATAATACAGTAATCTGTAAGTCAAGAGAGTGAAATTAGGAATCTTCTATGATTTTGTAGTCATAAGCTTCAGTACCATTCGCATCTGCCAGATGCCGCCACAAGTAACTACATCCAATTTCACAAAAATAATCCAATCCTTGTGTAATAAGGGTTTTCAGCATAAAAGGATGGAAGATGTGCCATGTCAGACCCCCTATGCGCCGCCATAAACAGTATACCATCTGCGCATAGTGCGCTGCCGCTTGATTGGCTTGACGTCACAATTAGAAAAGGACCCTCTTATACTAAAAACCCTTTGGGCCAGAATCCAAAAACTTTATAGATGGTGAGTCTAAAATCTGCGGAAGCGCTGAAGGGAAATCATAGTTGTTACTGAAATACCTAGGTGATAGTCCATCATCCAAAAATAAAAGCAATAGGTGGTGCAAGGGTAAAATTTTCTCCACGACTATTTTTTTGGGGTCTTGAAATTATATTTATCCGCTAGTAAAGCGTTAGGGGTTGGTTTTAGGTTGAGAACTTTTATTCAATGGTTGACTGAAATCTATCGAAGCACGTAACTTTATAGGTACCTACCACCATTTACTTGAAGAAATTTCCGGTTTCAATCCTTAAATTTCATCCCCCTTGTTAGAATTTAGTGAAAATTAGTCCGTCCACCTAGTGTTACTGGAAATTGCCACACCAAATTTTGCATTGATAAGCTGAATAGTTTTTGAATTCTCGAAATTTTGTATTTTTGCATGTTTTAACCTTTTTTTAATAATTGATAGAAATATCACTAGAAACACCCCACTACACCGAAACACTTGAATTTCACTGCTGACGCGTTTCGAACACAATGTGCTCATTATCAAAGCCGAAGCTATAATAATGAGCACATTGTGTTCGAAACGCGTCAGCAGTGAAATTCAAGTGTTTCGGTGTAGTGGGGTGTTTCTAGTGATAGTGCATTTTTCCACCGAAGTTGTCCAGTGTTTCCATAGTGAATAGTGAAGCTGTTGAATGGCGTCAATTTCGGCTAATACTTGTTAAGCGAAATTACGAGTTCCAACCCCCCCGTGGTTCGATTTAGCTCAAAAACAATCCCCGCCGAGATTTTCGGGATAAAGGGTGGGTAATTTTTCGATGCTCACCATCCAGTATCTCGGAAACCATAATAGAGACGGAGAAATGTTGCGCCTATTTCCTGGTGATTAAGATACTGAAGAGAATTTTCCGCTATTTTGATTTGTTCCTGAATTCTCACACAAAATTTGAGAATTGCCAATTTAATTGAATTTGAATTTCTTTGGACGTAAAAAATATTGAATTGAAATAAACCCTTGGTCGTCCCAGCACCACCTGGGCATATATTGAATTAATTATTACTTCCTGGTTAACCAGAAATGACCTTCACTTTGTTTTTTCAAGTATCATAATCATACAAGTAGGTATCAGACTTGACCGGAACGGAAGTAGAGTCACGGCACGGCCACCCTAGATTTTTAAAAATATCGAAGTAATCGGTGAAAAATTCAGATTTTTTAAAATCGCAGGGTTTTGGGAGTGCTCACAAAATTATTAGCCGACATTTTTGAGAAACGTCAAATACTCATTTTTTTAATAAAATAACCAAACGTCAGTGAAAACTAGATGTTGAATGCTCTCTTTGCGATTCGCCGGTTTCATCACAAAGTGTCCGTTTTACTCCTAATAAAACAATATAAGTACTATCGTCAACAGTGTGTAAATAAAACAATATAAATACTATCGTCAACAGTGTGTAAAGTGTCTGGGTCTAAAATACCGACGCGTTCTGACGAACCCTGTGACTCAGCCTTTTTTCTGTTGGCTTGTAAGTAAACGGGCATTAAGTTTCCGTCAAAATGCAGTGTCAAAAAGTAGAAACAATGCACAATGATTGACAACAATAATGATTCCTTCCAACCACCCACCACATTATTACTGATTGATACCTACCTTTTACCCTACTTGTTATTCAAGCCTCAAACTTAACCGCTTCCCAAACTGATGTAAAAATATAATTTGTAGTAGTAATGTAGGTACCTACCTAATCGTGGTGGGATATATTGATTGACTTCCTTCCGTTAGTCAATAAATAAAAACTGCTATTTTGCTTAATTCATTATATTAAAACATAAAAATATAAAACAAGAAATGAGGTAATATGTATATATACCGATTTATTTTTTAACACTAACATATTACATGATATCACATGTTACTTGCACACAATCAAGTGTTGTACGTAATTATTATTGACGTCACGTCGATGTGGGACGAAGTACAAGTACTTTTCACTTAAAACTATATAGGCCCCAATTTTCGGGAAAATAGTACCAATATTTTCTGAAAATCTCGTTGTAACTTTTGTATTTCGTGGGAAATCGCGACTATTTTATCCCAAAAATTCGGGCTCCAAAACAACGTTTCAAAATTTATTGCAATCTTATCAAAATATTTTAAATTTCTGTGCACATATAATTTTCTTTACTTTTAGAATAAAAACACAGCTATTTTTCATAAAACTGTATAATATTGATTGCCTCACGGTTCAATTTACTATTTTACAGTAGAAGTGGAATAAAATTGCAATTTCAACAACTCAATTGTACCACAACAATTTCTTATTTCAATATTTTATTTAAATATTTTAACAGTATTAATTGTGCCCTTGTATTGTTATTATTTGTTAAAACTAATTCTTTTTCAAAATAAAAGTCAGATATCACCGTATATTAATTATAAAGGAGACCACCTTCAATTGGGCCTGCTAAATGAAAATAATTCCTAAAATAGTTTATAATAAAAATTTCTTCATTTTAGATTATTTTGCAATAGACATCACAGGCTCAATTCAAAATGGTACCATCTTTAAATGAAAGACAGAAAATTAAAATGTCATGGCAAGAAACGTGGAAAGAGTCGTTCCTACACCAACTAGGTATTTGGTGCAAAAGCGACAAATTGAGAATTAACTAGCTAATAACATGGTGTACACACATTGCGGCCATTATCAAAGAATTTTTGGGACGGTTCGAGTAAGTATTTAAGTTTATTAATTTGTTAAAGATTTGAAAATAATACTGGCTCAAGTGCTGTTCTGACAATGGCCAATGTTGGACTAGATTCATCCTCCCAGCTGCTGAAGTCATAACATTAATCTACACTTAGAAACATGAAAACTCAACATTGTTTGATCGCGCACTCTCATCTAACTGCTACGGTAACTATTGAACTTGTCTCATAAAGGAACTTGGGCTAGTTTTGAACAGTTCTGCCTCGGCTGTTTGAAAAAGTACCGTTTGATCAACAGCATTAGTAAAAGAAGGCCGTGAAAGTTGAACGGCACGTCGAGACTTTACTGATGCATTTCGTTAATAATAATTTAAGCGTAACTTATTATTATTAGCGAGATGTACTTTATTCTTCGATCTGTAATTCCGGCTGTCCCGTAATTAGGCTGCAGTATTTTACCAGTGCGTTCTACGATCAAAAGTTTAGTAAACATTTTCGAAAAATCCATCCAAAGGGAACTAGGGCCCAAAGGGAGTAAAAAAAATAGTTATTTCTTCAATTTCTGAGGAACAGCTTACGAGTGGAGGGGCCGCGGACATTTTTTTATTGAACTTTTTTGTACGACATCTTGGGTCAATTATGAACACAAATTTGAATTCCTTGTACTTTTTTACGTAAAAAAGGTGCTCTAGTTGAAACTCGATAGCTCAGGCGGTTTTTGAGGAAAATCGATTTGAAGTTCTTTTTCCATGCCGAAAATGTGCAAAATTGATTAGATAGAATATGGAAAATCCATTTTCTTGTGATTTTCTTTGAAATTTCAAGCATATGAGATGCAAGTAGGTTAAACTTGTGTGTTTTTTGCTGATCACGCAGCATCTGATAATTTTAGGTTTTTGACCACAGTTACCCAATCGATTTTCCCCGAAAACGGCTTGAGCTATCGAGTTGCAGCTAGAGCATTTTTTTTACGCAAAAATGTACGGGGAATTCAACTTTGTGCTCACAATTGACCCAAGGTGTCGTACAAAACAGTTCGATACAAAAATGTTCGCGACTCCTCCACTCACGCACGTCCCTGAAGCTTTCGCCAAAAACCATTACATTAGCCTTGTTTAGCACAAAAATCTACGAGAAAGTTCACAATTTCGTGACCATATCGCAAGCCGTTCCTCAAATTGAAGAAATAACAATTTTTTACCCCCTTTGAGGGGCCCTAGCTCCCTTAGGATGGATTTTTCGAAAAATGTTTACCAAACTTTTGGTCCTAATTTTGATCGTAGAACGCACTGGTAAAATATTGCAGCCTCATTACGGGACATCCTGTATATCGACGTGCCGTTCGACTTTAGCGGCCTTGATTTTAGGTGATCAAAATATCCGAATATTTTTCTTCTGCTAAGTTAAAGGTAGGTTTTTCTCTACATATTAGAAAATTAGCCGAAGTAATGACTTTTTCAAGCAGTCGTAGGCGATTTAATTGCATTGTCAGTCAAAATGATAGTTGTTCGCTGTTGTGGCCCAGCTTGGGAGTTATTTGTTACGTGTTTAACCATATTGCCAATTTAAATTCACACATCGTTTAAAATATATAACATAGAGTTATTTACAAATATAGAGCTAGTTAGAAATCTTCTCTTATGTACATATGCACAAGTATATTACAAAATTATGTACAAAGGAATGCCGTGACGGCTCAGTAACACGAAAATAATATCAATGTAAACAAATAATTTTAAAAACTCATTAATTGAGCTTTGTTAAGTTAATTGAGCGATGGAGATCAAACCGTTTCTATATTAAGTCTAAAAGTACCTTTCAGTCCAATCGCTAGGTAAAAAGATTTAATATAAAAATAAAAAGTCAACAATGATGATAGCTGCACAATTCCTGCACTGCACTCAACTAAGTGATCACAACCTGAGAAGAGCTTGGGAAGCGCCGGTCTGCTACGAACCTCCGACCAGTACGTGCATAAAACCGTCCCATTCATTTTCCATCCTAGACGTGGAAGGTTCTTTCCACTCGGGGGGATCACTCGTCAGGCCTAATTCGGCATATAACTCGTTGTTATTGAGTGATTCTAGATCCGTTTGGGAAGTTAGGCTAAGAACGGAGCCCCAATTGATGGGCCTCGTCATTTCGTCGTCTCCCAAACCCGAATCTGTATCGGCAACGTTGGATGGGAAAGGCGTCGCCCTCCCCGAGGAACACATCTCCCTTAAACTCTGTTCGTATCCGCTGGGTTCAGGCACGGGGGAAGGTCTACTAGGAGGTGATAATTCAGGCAGATTGGAGTAAGGAGGATCAGGAGGCTCTGCCTCCATCTCCCGTTCTAGCCTTCTCAAAGTGTTACAAATTAGCACCGACCGCCTAAGAGAAGGATCCGAACATTGTCGGTACCTAGCCAACTTACACATCGAAAGATTTAACACAGCTAACCGCCTCTGTCTGTAGCAGGGCACATGACACCACCGTGTCCGTCCATCACAGCACCGCGTCCGCACAGGCGGGGAAGCACCGAGTTCCAGGTACGATTTACCGTTTTCCTCGCAACGTATCGTCTGCTGTTGCGGAGGTTGGTAGTACTGCCAATAGTCCGAAGACTGGTAACGATTGAATGTTTGCGTGAAGCGCGCGGGTTCGGGTACGCCGACGCATCGATCTTCGTCCGACAATTCGTCGTCGAACTCGTCGTCGTCCTCGTAGTCATCGCTGGTCGACAATAGCGTCGCCGCCAAAGACGGGGTAGGCGAACGCCATGTATCGCTAGGTACCGCCACTGCTTGTAGACGTGCTATGCAATCATTTGCTTCCCAACGGCCGGTTTTTGGAGGGGAAGAATCTCCTGGAGTAGCTGCTGCTTCTAACTTACGTTTCCCTGTGGTAGCCTGCAAACCCATCATGGCACAGTTCTGCAAAAAATAAATTACAGTTAAAAATTTTGTAACGTTTATATCTGATCGTCTACATATTCCTTAAATTGTCCAAAGACGAATTTCAATATCGCAATTCACCGCCAAGATGAAACATTGATTGACCCAGCCTAAATATCAAAAGACTGCCCGATACGGTAGCATTTCTGCTAGCAGAATTGAAATTGAAATTTTGTACTGCCAATACAGAAAATTATATAAAATTGATAGTAGAAAAGATTTAGCAGCAAACTTGATGCAAAAATACGATATAATGCGACAAGAAAATTTTACATCCCATTAGAAATGCTACCTTGTCATATCTACAGCCTTTTAGAGCTTTGAAGAAGGAAGAATGAAGATTCTTTCGGACACCTCCGGGGCATGTCGTAAAGACGAATATTTGAGTAGGTATTATAAGTTGGGTTTTAATCAGTGGTTGCAAAGAGTATCCAGGTATTAGAGGAACGGAAAGGGCATAATCCGTGTCCCACCTTTTTTCGAAATAAAATTGCCCGAGAAATGCTGGTATCTGGCGGTGAAAAGTTGTAATAACCGAACTACACAGCAAGAAACAAACCCTGCAAAAATCTTACAGTTAACATTTCGGAACAGTAGGTTTGTTTCTCAGATAATGAAACATAATACCCTGATAAGGCGCATCGGGACAATGGGACAAAGGAAAAAAGGGTGACCTTGTTTATACTAAATCGTCAGCGGCTGAAATTTATTGGTGATTAGCCGCTCGTGTTTATTTTTCAAGAAATGAAATTGGCGAACACCACCCATATCTACCCAAAGGCACAATAATTCCCCCGATTTTGTTTTTCGTCTCTTAATTAATATTAATAAAAAACGAGATAAAAAATAAGTAGCTACCTAGTTGTTGATGTATTCGTTGAAATAAAAAGTTTAATAAAGTGGGCACTGGCTAAATAAATATAGTTCTGTAAACGCATTTTTCGAACTGTGCCTTACTGCCTTCAATTAAATCCGATTAAATTCAAAGGGACTTCAAATAGTGGACGCAAATTTTTCAGCGTATCGAGATATGGGATAAACAGAGAAGTCATAAAAATGTCACGCCGTAAATAATTATGCCGTCGGTCGCTACTAATACTGCGGTATCGCCCAGCCAGCTTCCTAGAAGTCACTGTGACAAAACTTGTCAATGCTATTTGTTAGCTCGTTGACGTTGTGGTTAGGATATAATAATAATTTTTATAAATACAGGGTGTTATTTTTAAAACTTCCCACCTTGAATATCTTTGGATGTAATAAAGATATTGAATTGAAATGAAAGCTGGCCAATCCCGCAAGGAGGGGGACACTTGCGCGTATATTGAGGGAATTTTTTCCGTTTCCGGTTTAACCGGAAATGACTATGTTTGATTTTTCAAATGGAATGACACCTTTTTCTCAGCGGATTGGGAATCTACGATTTTTTCTGAGTTAGAAACATGTATCATACTTGACCGGAAGTACAGTCACGGCCACCCTAGATTTTCAAAAACGTAAAAACACGTCAATTTGGTTTTTTTGATGCAAATTTACCTGAGCAATTTTATTTTTTGATTTCTCTTATTTCTATCAAATTTTCTCTTACCTCACAATCTGTCAAAATCTCAAGTAAATAAAAAGAAAATGTCAATGATGGGCAGATGAATTTGCATCAAAAAATTAAAGTAGACGTGTTTTTGCGTTTTTCAAAAATCTCAATTTTTTGCCGATTTCTTCGATGTTTTTGAAAATCTGGGGTGTCCGTGAATGCACTTCCGGTCAAGTATGATACATGTTTCTAACTCAGAAAAAAACATAGATTCCGAATGCGTTGAGAAATAAGTGTCATTCAATTTGAAAAATGAAAGTTAAGGTCATTTCCGGTTAAACCGGAAGTGGAAAAAATTCCCTCTTTAATGCGCAAGTGTGCGCTCCGTGCGGGATGGGTCAACGTTCATTTCAGTTAAATATATTTAATACGTCCAAAGATTTTCAGGGGGGAAGTTTTAAAAATAACACCCTGTATTATATAAAAATAAAAGGTAACGCAGGAAAATTTGAAGTCACATGAAAAACATCGAAATTTTATTTTTTCAAACGGTACCATAATGGTACCGATGTACCATTTGAAAGCGCACTTAATAAAGAATCCATCCATCATTTTACCAATCATATGAACTTCTACTTTTTCATAGAATTTGTAATAATGTAGCATTTAACTTTATTTAACCAAGGTCGGGCGGGCGGACGGGCTTCGAAAAAATGGCACTAAGGTTTTCGATATGCCAATGCAACAGCTATCGGAATTCGTTAATGATAATATGACCTTTTGCTAAGAAAAATTCCAGAAGGGGCCTGTTTGTCCCTAAAATGGAAAGGACCCCGCACCATCCTTATGGAAAATGGTTTTCTGTCGGATTGGCTGAAATTTTAGTATGCTGTAGATTTTGACCTAAACAATTGCAAAAAAGTACGCTGACCTCTTCAATTTCTTATAACATGTGAAAACAATTGAATTCAACTGTAATAAAATACGTCTTGCGGTCGTGTGACTCAGGCTTTCGCATATTTTTTCAAAAACGTCCATGTTGGTTACATTTTTGAAAAGTTAATTTTGTTGTGTATCCGGTTAAAATTCAATATGGCGCCCATAAGAAAAAGAAAAGTTGACTATCTTTATTCAAAATCTAGAAAGCCTAGAAAATTTCTGACAATGGCATTCAATTGACAGCTGTCAAAAATATAAAAGTTCCAAGTTTTATTTAAATAACGTCAATCGTTAGGAAGATATTAATTTTTTTTTAAATTGGCAATTTTCAGATTTTTTGTGATAACGAATCAAAATATCGCCGAATTCTTTTTAGATTCTCAATCGCCAAGAAATTGCGCAACTTTTCTCTAATTTAACCGACACCGTATCTTTTACCGTTTAGGAGATCCCAATGGTGAGCATCGAAAAATTACCCACCCTGTATACTGTTAGGCGTAGGTTTTTTTTCAGACAGACATTTTTTCAAAAACCACTTTTTTGGGTTCCCAGGACCCTAAAACGTAAAGATTTCATGTTTTTGGCGATTAGATTTTTTTGAATTTTTCGATCGATTCCACAGTAACTACTTCGCGCTGCGTAGAAGGTAAAAAAATAAAGTTTTGATTGAAAAATCGTTTTTACAAAAAGAATGTTTTTCATGCGACTTAAATTTTCCCAGCGTAACTATGATCCATTAGAGAAACCACAAAATTCGCGATTCAAATTAATTTTGTGCGTCACTCATACAAATAGTTTGTTGGAAGCGTCCATCAAATGTCTGTCCTTATATTTCAGCGCTCCTCATTGGTTCCTTTCACACAGTTCCCACGTGTGACGTCACATACTAGAGCGCGGCGTCCTCTTTATGAGGTCTATCCAGTCAGGTTGTCTTTCTCTCTCTGATTTTCGAGAAACGATTTTATTTCTCGGAAATGAAAGTCCTAATTTTAATTCTCAGTTTGTAGCGTTAGAGAACATAAACAGACACACTGTGTAATTTTTTTGTTTCAATATTCTTACATTTATTATGTGAAGATGAAAAAATTACTGATAACCTCTATGCCGCGACAGAGTTGCATTTTAAATAAAGCCACTGATTTTAATAAAATCATTTCTCGAAAATCAGAGATTTTCGAGGCGAAGCCGAGTTCCGTAACTGTCTGTAAGCATACAAGTAAGGAATCGTAAAATTTTGAAAAATCTCAGGAAACGCCTTATTAATGTTGGTGGAGTATAGGAAACAGGAAAATTTGCTCGATTTTGGTGATACGATATTGGATCTTTCATACAAAGTGGGGAGGTTCCAGCCGCTTCCGTAGCTGCCCATTTTTTTCGGACTGAACAAGATCGTACGACTAAGACAGGGAGCAGATTTCCGCCAAACGTGACCTTGAAGCCTTTAGAATTGAGTTTCCGAGAAATATACTTAATTCGCGAAAACATTGGAGAGAAAGACAATTCGACCCGTCACGTGCTAAGGTACCCGAAACTGTTTATTTGAAATCATAAAAAGAATTATTGCCATTATTACGTTTATGTAAAATTACAGAACATAATTTATGTACCTTAAATCAGAAGGTCTTGATAATATCACATTTTGTTAACCGGGTTCGTATTTATATTAATAAATAATTTGGCCGGTCATTAAAATTGTGCGACATTGTCCGTGAATTTTTTCCAAGAATTCTACGGCGAAACTTTTCTAGTGCCGCCAAAGGGGTCGTAAAACCGATAAACAACCATAAACGTCTCAGATTACACTGAGTTTTTTTGCTCGTTTTTTTTACCATGACTACAAGGGAGGTCGAGCTTCCCGTTACGAAGCGGTCTCTACTAGATGGCGCCACTGCGGCATTTCTTTAATCGTATAATTTAGTACCAATGTTCAATACCAGGGGGCCTACGCTGGCTCCATCTACTAATCACCGGGGTTTTTCAGAGCCTCGAATTTAGTGCTTTTCCGTTCCTCTAATACCTGGATACTCTTTGGTGGTTGGAAGTAATTGAATTACTTTTTCAGTAATTTGTAATTGTAATTGAATTACTTTTTTTTAAATGTAATTGGTAATTGTAATTGAATTACTGGCTATGAGTAATTGTAATTGAACCTTTCAATTACTTTTCTCAATTACTTTCGTCATTTTTAAATTCAAAAAATTTAAATATAGCTATTCCAACGGTTTTCCTGTATATTGCTGCCTTCCAAGAAACTGATAATGACGCTTGGGGCCCATTAGGGATTATAGCGTAACTCAACTCAATACCTTGGTCAGTCGATCGATATCATATTTATTTAGTGTAATTTTGATCTATTTAAACGAGGGTGCAGACTATTGGGCGCAAGGGGCTGCACATCTTTTTGCTAATCGGTGGGGCGAAAATGATTTCGATTTTTCAGATGGTGAGAGGTAGAGAGACCTTCTATAATGAAGTTTTCTGAAATTTTGAATATGAACTGTGAAGTGAAGATTGTTTACAATAAAGAACGTTATTGCCAAAAAAACAGTTTCGGTAATTAGGATATTATCGTAAAAAAGTAATTGGTAGTTGTAATTCAATTACTTTTTTTGCAAAGTAATAAGTAATTGTAATTCAATTACCCACCCAAAGTAATTGTTCCAATCACTGGTTTTATTATTGCTCCACTGCTTCCACCCCACCCCAGTTCCACCACTTCCACCCGAGGTTATGCCATTGCCAAACACAGAATTTTTCGAAGAATTTTTATTCAAAGGTAGGAGCAAAAACGCACTCATATTCAAAACGTGAAAATTTCTCAACAACCAACGGATTGAGTCGTATTTTCTGTTTTTGTGCGAAGACGTCTGTTGAGGAAAAATTGAAACTGTTAAAACGTTCCAGAATTTTGGTTTTGCTCCGCTAGCGCTTTACATCAGGTATAAACTCGGTAAAAGCCAATGCCGATGTGTTTTCACACAACCTTCAATTCACAATATTCACCGGTTGTCGCCATCTATTGTTAAACAGAGTATGTAATAATTGGTTGCAAGCTTTAATGTGCGCAGAATCCGCTTTCTGAGCAAGAGACGCCAAATGTTTCACCTTTTATCTCTTACTAATACACGGAGAGGGATGGAGATAGAGTAACATCGAAGCGTCTGCACTGCGCCTGTCAGTTTTGTCAGCTGTCAGCTGGGTGTTGTGCAGTGTTTACTTTGTTTAGGAAATCACAAGATTCCAGAGGATACAGATTAATAATTATTATCGAACTTGATTAAAACGTGATTGCGATTTGTTTTCGAAGACCTAACATTTATTATAGTGAAATTCTACAGATAATGAACCACACCAAATGTTCATAGTGTCACTTTCAAATTGTGACGAAACAAAATCCCTGCTTCAGTAATTTTGCGGAGTTCATCCAAGAAATTCGACGCGTGCGCAGTAAAGCTCCTGAATTAATACTTTACCAGCTTCAGGCGATTATGGCCTTTCTTAACATCCATAAACATTGACTCGTAAGCAGAGATCATAACCTTATCTTTATCTATATGGTTTCTAAACAACAAGCGGAAAAAGCATGACTAATGCAATCATCTTGATTTAAAGTGACAAGAATTTGTGCGAATTTTTATAGATTTGTGGCTCTAAACCGGTAAATGATTGAACAAATCACGGATGTTATCATAACAGACAAGAGGCCAATTTTCAACTTCAGTTGCGTGGGGGAAGCAATAAGACGGTTGTCATGGCGATTTGCGCTTTTGCTATGGTAATGGCCAATCAAAACAAGCGATTTGAATTGCGCCACAATTTTACACCGACGCAACCCAAAACACCGAATTAACACCGAAGATATCTTAAAACCCCACCCTTCGAGTTCGGATTTCCATTAATCTCCGCGTCTGTTATGATAGTCATATAACATTCCTAGGTACCTACATTCTAACAGTAATAATTGATGAATAGGAAAAGAGAAATAGTCCCAGATGCCTAAATGTACATGTAGATATTAGATAAATAAATATTCACCATTCTTTCTATTAAATTTGTAATTCCCTGAATTTAGGAATAATTATTTTCAGTCAGAGAATATTGTCGCTCCTTTCGAATGATATGTACGACACCAAAGTCAAGAATCAAGTGAATGTCGTTTAAATACAATTTTCTTTATATGAATTTAAGTGGATGGTGATTGACTTAAGTCATTCTGTTTGTCTCAACAAGTAATGAGTATGGTATGAGCAATGGTATTCGTGGTTCTAGCTAAGACACTCTCTGCTGTTACTGACAGCGTGACGTCACAGAGAAAGGAGCCAATGAGAAGCGCTGAAATCAGAGCCGCGCGAAGTATTTTCCAAATTAAAGTAGGAATATGTTCCCTTAAATCTCAAAAGAGGTGCCAGCGGCGTCCTATTATTTTCGCCATTTTCGGAATTGAAGCAAAATACCTAATACGCCACTTGCCAGAACAGAAATAAAAACTTAAGTTATTTTAAGTATTCGATGATCGATGCCGCCCTGGAAAGACGAAAATAAATTAATAAATTACGACGAATCTTATGCCTTCTTTTTCTATTTTAGCTTAAATATTTCAATTTCTCGTTTCACGGATTTGGTCGATTGTTAGATTGTTTTATTTAGCAACAGAGCGCTTTTTCGAGGGGGGTGTACAAGTTTTCGCGAGGGCCTATCGCCCCCCCACACCCCCCGGGGACAGTTGTTTTGTGAACGGTATGGATGGGGAATTTTTCGGGGGGCGCCCATTTCAGGTTATGCCCCGGGCGCAAATTTCTGTTCGCACGGCTCTGACTGAAATGTAATGACATTCATTTTAGGCGACATTTCCACAAAACATTCCTGTGGCCTCACAAAAATTAGTTTGAATCGCGAATAGCGTTCAAAATACGTAATTCTGGAAATAGAGTATTGTTGGTTGCCTGCCTATTGCCTCCATCGCTATTTAAACTCAAAATTTTCGTAGGTATAGGTATTGTAATAACGCAAATAAAATTTGATTTTGGTCTAATTTACTCAATTTAAAAAGATAACGTGAAAATTTTGAACAGGGATACCTACATGTAGATAGGTACACCCTTAGCTCGAACTAACTAGATCGGTAGGTACTTTTAAAGACTTGTGGAACGCTGTTTTAAAAGCAAGTGCCTAAGTAGGTACCAATAATACCTAAGTTAGAATGCATGTATCCCCAGTAAGTGAGTTCTATTAGATACACTTTGCAGTGATTGGTAGATAATTAATAAAATCCGTTTTTGTAGCAGAGCCGTAATTTCTGATTAGTTTTAAAGATAAAAGCTCTGTAAGAGAAACTGGTGCAAAAATAAGGCATAAACCGGAGTGAATGTGGTGGTCTCCAAGTCTTTGATTTTATGTTATACGCGCTGCTTTCTATTTAATTTAGTTATTCCTGCACGAGTGAAGTCCTGCAGCAGTCGGTAGCGGCTAGCGAGCGGCCGGTCTCTCGAAGGCCGCTTGGTCGTAACTCGTATGAGAAACTACTCTCTTCAAGGTTATCGCTGCTTAATCCTTATCCCAACACACCTCTTGTGCAATTACCACAGGAACATTACCTCCCCCTTTAATTACGCCTGGACTGGTTTTTCCTCAAAAAATCTGTGGCTGGGAGTTCAATCAACGATAATGCAATGAAAATTATATTCTTATTTCTTCCCAAAACAAAATAGTCTTACAAATTATTAACAGTAGTATTATAACTTTGTAACCATATACCAACATAATAGGTGGTACATCCAAACATACTCAACTTAATGTACCACCTTATCCCCAACTTCTAAACCGACTGTCCCAATATGAGTCTTAATTAATTACAGTGAAGTAATTCAGAGTTAGATGAACGACAAACTAAAGGGTGGCCCATAAAAACCGGACAGTTTTCTTTTTTGTATATCTTCGTTAGGTTGTGTGCAATGTTTTTTAGTTTTATACTCGACGTAGCTGAAGGTTGAGGTCGTCGATACCACTCATTGGATTTTAATGCGCACCATCAGTGTCCTTCCTAAGGACTTTAATTTGACACCATTATTTAGGCCAATGGGGCTTCGTTACCCATTGACATATGACACTGACGTTCAGACAGGATTGAAGGTCGTTCTTTAATCTTTCCAAAATGTTCTTCAAAATGAAATTTTATCCGTCCCTAATTTTTTTATGAATTTTCTTCCAAGGTTCTAAATCGCATAATTTGCAACAAAAAGTACAGAGACGATGAAAACTCGGTAGCCATTTTTGTTTAAGTAAAGTTGTAAATTCTGCAGATTATTAGCTTAATTTACAACTTAAATTGAAATACAGATCAATCTGCTCAATTTACAACTTAAATCAAAAATGCCTACAGAGTTTTCATCGTCTGTACTTTTTCTTGCAAATAATGCAATTTAGAGCTTTGGAAGAAAATTCACAAAAAATTTAGGAATGGATTAATTTTCATTTTGAAGGGCATTTTGGAAAGAGGAAAGAACGACTTTCAATCCTGTCTAAACGCCACTGTTATGTGTCAAAGGGTAACGAAACCCCATTGGCCTAAATAATGGTGTTAAATGAAAGTCCTTAGGAACGACACTGATGGTGCGAATTCAAATCCAATAAGCGGTATCGACGACCTCAACCTTCAGCTATGTCGAGTATAAAACTAAAAAATATCGCACAAAAACTAACGAAGATATACAAAAAAGAAAACTGTCCGGTTTTTTATGGGCCACCCTTTATATCCTGTGTTCCTTAAAAAACTCACTCGCAGTGCGCTATTATGGGAAAGGACGTTCTTAGCACTGCCCACTCTCACTGCGAATGAGTTTTTTTTTAAAGGAAGGTTTTACCTCCGCAAGTAAAAGCGATCGTCCCATAAGGCTCGCATAAGGTTTCTATAGGAACTCAGTGACATCTCGCTCGTCGTATTTTCGAAACCAAATCTTAGTTTTTCAGTTTTTTGTTATAAAATTTTTCCCATACTTAGCCAAGATATCCGTGATTCTGCGCTAATGCGCCTCTTTGGAATAACTGTTATATGGTTCCAATAAATAAGCCCGCAGTTTCAAAAATACGACAGCGCTTTTTCCACGTTTTCGCGGAGGTACCTACTGGGTTGTTTCAAATAACATGGTATACGTCGTAGGTGACTCGACGGTTAATTTTTACATTTAATTACTATGTAGCTATAGTCGTTGAACGTCACTTTTTTTATAGCATAAGGTACCTATGTTCCTGTGATGTTACAATCATATAGACCTTTCGATTTGCACATTTATCTGAAGAGCCTCACATAATCTCAGCAGTTTGATTGGTTCATTTGAATTATGACGAATCACATTGCTGCGATTGATTAAGTAAAGTTCCTTAGGTAAATGTGTAATTCGAAAGCGCCTCATATTGTTACAATAACATTGAAGTGCATTAGTGGTTAGAGGGGACTTTGATAGACAATATTTTGAGCACAATTTGATAGTTTTTTAAAGTTCGTTTTGTCTTCAATTATTTAAGTTTAATCTGCATATAGATAATGACCTATATGTATGTTGCATGTAGGTACCTACATATACTTAATTACCTATGTTTACGTATAGGTACAATTTCACTTTATATTTTTTACATAGTCGTAGAAACAGTCTTGTACATACCTATACATCTCGTTTATAAAACACCTTTTATACTAGTCCTTGGATTGTTGCACTCGTCTAGGACTATACTATACCTAATTTATCCTACTTAATTATGAACTTCAATTATTTTTTTTTGTAGATTATGATCCATAATCACTGTCCGGTGTGTATGATTAAGGAATTATGGAAAACAGCCATAATTCCTTAATTCAATTATTTTGTTACACAAATTATGGTCTGTCCGGGATCCACACGAACGAGATTCACCCGATTTCCATGGCGATTCATTGTTGACAACAATGATTCGCCATGGAAATAGGGTGAATCCCGGTCGTGTGGATCCCGCACAAAGTATAGTAACATACGATCAACAAAAAATTAGGTATCTATACTTAGTTGCCTTACTGTCACATGTCAAAGATACTTTTAACATTGCGTCTTATGGGACCATCAAATGGTAAATAGAGATAGAGAGATAGCTTTTTATTCATTGCAGTATAGATAGGTAAGGTGTCCTATTGCGATAAGTTGAGCAAAAACAGTTTGTTTAAATTTAATTTTAAATCCAAGATTTGCAGGGCATGATCGTAGTGTTGCGTTGTTGTACATGCAGATACGTTATATATTATGTGATAAAATTAAGAATGACGTAGAGATTTTCGCTGTAAATTTGCAGGCATGATAACCCCTCTATATTTAGCTGCACACTTTGAATTTCGAAAATTTTATCGCCCAGTGTTGTGAAGGACGACTGCTGGGGTAAGAAACTAAAATTTAGAAAGGGACGTTTCCTCTCTGAACAAAAAAACACATTTATACCCCATGAGCCAAATGTTGGGTCTGTCGCCTACCTGAAAGTTTCAAGAAACCGAACATCGGGGGTAAAATTCAGGTAAGAACACTGCGTGAGACATCTGCCTCGATGGCATCATCCTGCTATCCGAATATATTTTTTTTTCGATGAATTCGATCCCTGCTCCTATCCGATCGTTTAGGAAAATGCCCTTAATTCAGGACCCTTGTGATATTCCCCAAGATATGGTGACGTAATTTGATGATGAGTCAAATCTAAAATACAGTTTTCCATTACGCTGGTGCGTTCCCTGAAGTGAGGGCTGGGATTAGTAAGCGGGGCCCTCTCTCAACGGTCGGGGTGGCCCTACCAACAGCACAGTTGAGGGGCTCGAACTTCCCTCCGCATCCACAATACGAGGTCCGCCTGACTGACGCACCAGAGGCGCCCAACATGTATCTACCATACTAAAACTAAAAAGGGCCCTTGCCCAGAGGGTCCACCGTCACGGGAGTCTAACGAATAAGGGAGGAATACTTATTACATCAGCTCCTTTCAAATATTCCTCGAAATGTTAATAATATCACTTAATCTAAGATGCAACAGGTACATGACAGTTTACTAGTGCATCGAATTCTGTACTTAATTCATAAAATTTCTAGTGCACTAAAGAGTTCTTGCCATGCATCATATACAAGATTTTTTCTTGCTAAAATTGCAAAAAAGATTAGTAATAGTTATACATGATATATTTCGGGTTCAACGTTCAATTCTTAGGTACAGGCAGTCCGTTCCGTACTGCCGATGCGATTGCAATCGATTCCGACCGATTCGAATCGTAGGTTTATGCATAATATGAGATGAGTCTCCCTTGATTCTGTAACTTTTAACATCGATGTTAGTTGAGCAATGCATTTTTTGTCATTTAACATTTTAACAGTGCCTAACATCGATGTTAAAAGAATCACCCCCAAACGTGCCGTTTTGACATTTTAGGCTTTTGGCGCCAGTGTGTCTCAAATTCCTCGTTCAAGGCGATACGATTCGATTTGAGTGTAATCGCTATCGCTATGATCATAAACCGATATAGTAAAGTCAAATAAGGTGAAAAAAGGGGCAAACCTCGCAATGAAAGTTAGAAAGCTGAAAATTCGCATAAATTTTTGTTTTCACATTCTAAAAGTTGATTCAAAAGTCTCAGAATCTCGAGTCCGCGTCTCAAGACATTCAAGGTCAAAGGTCGCGAAAACCGGTTTTTTGTAAATATCTGGTTTCCTATGCTTCAAACGATGTTTGAAGTTATGACAAAACTTGTAGAGCATAAAATTCTCTACAAATTTGGTCTCTCGAGATAGAGAGCCTGTGGAATCCAATGCAATTTATAGTTTATAAAATTAATTATTTACTAAAAATATTATAATAATTGAAAAACTTAAAATATTTACTTATTTATAAACGATATTAATAAATATTATTCTTAGTTTTCGATCAGTGTAAATGCTTGGAAATATGCCTATACAGGGTAGGTAATTTTTCGATGCTCACCAACGGGATCTCCTAAACGGTAAAAGATACGGGGTCGGTTAAATTAGAGAAAAGTTATGCGCTATTTCTTGGCGATTAAGAATCTGAAGAGAATTCCCCGATATTGTCACAAAAAATCTGAAAATTAATAGTTTAACGATTGATGTTATTTAAATAAAACTTGAAACTTTTATATTTTGGGCAGCTGTCAATTGAATGGCCTCGACAGAAATTTTCTAGGCCTTCTAGATTTTGAATAAAGACAGCAAATTTTTCTTTTTCATATTGAATTTTAACACCGCCCAATAAGGTCGAATTTGCATCAGTTTACAGACAATTTTATAACCTTTTAAATTAAGTATCACAAAGGCCCCTAATGCAATTTTCAAATTCGACCATAGAGGGCGCTTGAGGTCAACGAATATCAAAATTTTTTGCAAAATTCAATTCGCAACAAAATTAGCTTTCAGTTAATGATCACTAATGGGTGGTCGCCTTTTAAAATTTTGAAGTGGGGGTTGGTGGTGGGTTGCAAAGCACGGATTTAGGTATCCTCTTCCAAATCACAATTGACCTATTTCAGCGTTCTTCCCTCAAATCGCACCAGGAATAGTTCAGGGTGTTCCGTTTTAAACTGTACACCCTGTAAATAACATCGATGTTAAAAATTACAGAATCATCCCGTTAGTGTAGCGAAATCCTTTAGTCATTATAGCATAGCCTTGTACATCAGAGTACCTAGGCAAATAAAAAAAAATGTTTTGGTGCCTCTGGAATAACAAGATCGAGGCTAACCTGGATGACTAGCGTTGTGTGTGCCAGTCGTATAACAGCGCTTGCGTTGTTATTTTATCATTGTAGCAAATGCAGAAACGCAGCTAGATAGGGGAATTTCCAAGTCCAAGTCGGTCTCGAACGAAATGAAGGTTAGGTTTGAATGACACAGAAACGGACACTGAACCACGTTCTGTCCTCGTGTCTGGCGCGGTTTTTCAGCTTTATATATCACCCCCTTTTTGGGAGCAAACGAGGGTGAAACAATAATTTCCTCTGTAGAAAAAAATCGACTTCGAGTGAGCGCGCGTAAAAGTTGTTTGTTGATATTAGCAACAAACAATATACACCGTTGTCGGTACTTTTCCTTGGCGTCCTACTTTATTGAATATCCAAAGCCTGATGGCCTCACAGTTCAATTCGTACCAGGGAGTTACACCTACCGATGTACTGAACTGGTTAAGGGTATTACTATGATTATTAAACCAGGGTCGAAGACAACAATTTCTTAGAATTATTTGTACACCCGGATAAACAATAATAATAATTGCTCCTATTACTATATTAGGTACTGTTTTCACTAAAGAGAAAAATGCGTTTGAACAATCCCGCCTCAACTGATAAAGCAAGTCACAAGGGTTGCATAAATCCACCCCACTATCATTTGTCATTTTCAAATATCACGTGGATAAGGCCAGCCACGTCTTGAGAAACGAGACGGAAAAAGCGGTAAAACGAAAATAAGACAAGGATCGCGGACGGGAAATTATAAAGGCGAACACGTTAAAGAAGTCCACAGAGAATCGGAGGCTTTCCCCTCTTTGCCCTTCGGTTCATCAAATACGATCCTGCTACAATTATTATTTTCAAAAAATTACTTGCAGGAGTTGCACATGCACAGGTCTGACGTCACCCTTTGAATGAAAGCAAAAATCACGGCAAACAAATTATATGATTTGGGAATGTTTCTAAAAAATGACATTAATTCATGGCAATCATGAGCGCCACGCTATTAATAATTGCCAAAATGTTAGATACGAAAACTGAGAAAAACCGTGACAGGCCAGAAAAAGTGAAATTGGGGTTGATGTTACCAACCCTCCTCATCAAATTACCCAAACTCAAACTAAACTAAAAGCCGGGATAGAACAAAATATGACTCAACAAACTTTAAAATTGTCCCTTCCATACAGCTCAAAGCTGTTTCCCCATTAATTTTCTTCAGAGAGGGGGAACAAAGTTCAAAACGGCCCAAAAATATATTCCCGGAGTTTCACCCTCGCCCTCTCCGACCTAGCAAAAACGGAGTCTACGTCACAAAAAGCCGGCAGGAAAAAGCCCTCCATCTGAAAACAGAAGGGGAATACCCGCCGCACCGTGTAGGATATTTCAAATTAAAACCCAGCAAGCCGAGAGCGGCGTTCGCATTTTGTTTTTGCCGGTTGTTGAGTACAACGGGGTAACGTAGGCCCGTTGCTATGGCGACGAGCCAATGGCAAAGCGCGTCCCCCCACCACCGCATCGACGTCGTCATGTTCCCGCGATTTACTTTTATACAGCAGTTATTTTTTTTACAGCGCCTCTTTAATTTCGCCCAGAAGATTCGAGGCGGCGCGTTTGCCAGCTACAAATATTAAACCAAAGCTGGGCGCTAGGACCCACAGGCTTTTGCTTTATTTTCGAAAACACAGCCAGGAAGACGGCGGCGGCGTCGCGGCGGTGCCTGCGCAAGCACCGCCCACTTCGAATATCCGATATCAATACTGAAACATCCCCACTGCTGGTAAAACAAAAAAAGCACGTGGCCCTGGCTAATGCAATTATCCCTTATGCTGCTTAGATATCTATTCTTGTCAAAATTCAACTGATTAGGTAGATGGGACTATAGCAATCGCTTCTGAATCGTTAACAGTAACGGTACACTTTGCTGAGGCGTCTTACTATTGAACGCCATATACCTAGGACAAGTAGTGTAGGTAAACAACAATTTTTACTAAAAGTCAAATAGATATTAGGTACAAATAAAAGTAACAATAATTTAGGTGGATGTACTACACTAGAAACTCTCTCGTTATTCAAGGAAAAGGAAGTGATAGCAGTACCTAAATGCATCAAATGAAAAAGCTCACACCTCCGCGACGCGTACATTCAAACAAGTGAATAAATGAAGAAAATGAGAGGAACGAAACTCTGCTCGAAATCGGAAGTTACTGTAGAGCAGCGCCTCGCAACATCATTCAAGCGAACGACAAATCAACGACTTTTTTCATAATACGTTTGCCAGCTCAGCTACGTCAGTATCTTTACGTTACCGCTAGAGAAAAGTTCAAAGCTTGGCCTTCTTTTATCCATGCCACGCAAAATTCGACGTCTTCGGCTAGATTCGGTGTGACCATGTGGCTATCATGAACCTTAGAAGCCGAGGTTGCGAGTCCGTCCGATCTACCCGAGCCCGGTTTCTCTTATCGCTAGAACGGAGGCCCAGGCAAGGGGAAATCTATAAGGACTAAAATCGCTTGCGGCACGTCCGCTTTTGCATGGAGGACGCGCAAAACTCGACCTTACTGCGTGACATTGCGCAGATATTGTGTGCCTGTGAAGCAAACACCGTTCCAACTTTCTTGGCGTTATTAATTTATTATAATTAATATAATTCTTCAAGACCGTTGTTTAAAGTATTGTTTACGTACGTCTTTGATACATGGAAGATATTTAATTCGTGGCGGGCGTTTTTATTTAAATTTTTTTTGCTTGAAAGGAGAATCCGATAAAAATTAAACGGTTGCAGCTAGTCGCTTCGTTTTTCGTTCTGCTGCAGCGACCATCAGAAATTGGATTTGCAAAAAGAAAAAAAACAGCAAACAAGATCAGTCATCCAATTACTCTCGCTCTTCTTCATATCATCAATTGACAGCATCAGCACCGGCTGTAAATGGCGTAATGAAAGCGACAAACATTGCTGTCATAACTTAAAATAACCGCATCTCAGTATATACTTAAAGTATACTCACTTATACCTAATAGGTCAAATCAGGTACCTATACGATATTGAGATTTGAATATCGATTATCGATATTTTGATATACATAGACACATCGACGTAATATACAGTGTGTCTCATTTTAACTGGAACCACCCAAATATTTCGGTTAACATTGAACAAATCAATTCGCTCTTTTCTTCTACGTGTAAAGTGTAATAAAAGACAATTGAAATGAGTTTGTCTGACATTTGCTGTTAGCTATGGCTGGGCAAAATTTAACAATCGGAAAAGGTTGAAATTATAAGCTATCACCAAAAATCTTAATAACTCAATTTTTTCTGTGATTGTTAAATTTTGCCCAGCCCTCATTTCAATTGATTTTTTTACTCAGCCCTTTTGTTTCAAAAATATTGAAGTTTTGTCTAGCTTCGGCTTTGATAATGAGCACATTGTGTTCGAAACGCGTCAGCAGTGAAAATCAAGTGTTTCGGTGTAGTGGGGTGTTTCGAGTGATAGTGAAGTTTTCGGTATTTTTGTTCTTTTCCTCAAGAAATTCAGCATTTTTATTTTGACCTGAAACTTCGGATTTGGGGTCACCTTGAGCATCTTTTCTTAATATTTTTTTTCGATACTAATACGATTTCATTATTTTTGGCCTCTTATTTAATTAATCGCAGTGGGCTAATATTTCGGGATAAGAAAAAGATAAAGAAATTAAGAAAAATGCAGTTTGTGGAGCTCTATGTACAAAAAAAGAGCGAATTGATTTGTTCAATATTGAATGAAATATTTGGGTGGTTCCACTTAAAATGAGACACACTGTAGGTATATTCAACTTAAGTGAGACACGCTAGGTATATCGAAAGCGATATTAGGCGCTTTCCTTTTACACATTTGTTTGTGGAACTTCAGTTAATCTCAGCAAATTGATCGGTCAATACTCAAATGAACCAATCAAATTGCTGAGATTAACTGAGGCTGCTCAGATAAATGTGTAAAATGGAAACCGCCTATTATCTCGGTATATGGCGATATATATCAATAACATATTTTTATCGACAAACGATAACAATAATCGATATATCAATAAGAAGTCGCAGGTCTAATCTATGATTCTGCAATATCCTCAATGTGATGGTTTATTTTATACATCATTATTATATACAGTAGTTATACAGTCCCAAAGTGCCCATAAAGTCGCAATAGGTATCACAAGTGAATTGTAAACTGATATCAATTAGCATCGGCAGATTACTTTAGTTTCTAGTTTTTAGAATCCGTTCGGTCTAGTAATTTAATAAAAATATCGTAATTTAATAAAAATAAATTGTCCCTTCCAGATAAGCCCCGGGAACTACAAATCTCGAAAATCGGTTGGTCCTAACTCCTAAGGTGCACAAGAGAGGCTTTTTTGTATAATTTCAGTCAGAGAACCATATTCCGATGAGAAAATAACAAAAAATTGGCACATATAAAAATTTCCCCACTCCCCTGGCTGAATCTGCTTAATTGCGTATAGATAACAAAATCTGATGGCCTGATTTATTCATGTACATATTTATAGCTATTAACATACCTAGGAATGTTATGACTATCATAACAGACGCAGATGTCAATTGAAATCCGAGCTCGGAGAGCGAGGATTTTAAGACATCTAAGTCTGTTATGATTCATAACATCCGAGGTTTGTTCAATAGTTTATCGGTTTAAAGCGATTAAAGCCAAAATTAAAAAAATGTTGCGTGAATTCGCGTCATTTTGACAATCGAGATGACAGCATTTGAATGGGGTCATTGTTGTCATGAATGGTTAATGGGCTTGTTGTCTAGAAACCATTAGATAACGTTATGATCTGCTTACCAGCCTATTTTTATGCATGTTAAGAACGCTTTAATCGCCTGAAACCGGTAAAAATATTTATTCATATACATATAAATGAAAATGACGAAGCAACCACATAGGGTGATTCACAAAAACCGTTCATTAGAAACTTTTGGTGATCCATTTCTAGTGGAATTTTGAAATTTGGTACTTTAGGTACTACACCTTTTCCAGTAGTAGTTCAGAAAGCGTCAATTGAATTTCAGAAAGCGTCAGTTGAATTTCAGAATAGTCAGTTGAATTTCAGAATCCGTCAGTTGTAGTTCAGATTAGTCAATTCAAATTCAGAGAGTGTCAATTGTATTTCAGAATAGTCAAATGAATTGCAGAATACGTCAATTGAATTTCAGAAAGCATCAAATGCAATTGTAATTGACGGATTCTGAATTTCAATTGATGCTTTCTGAAATTCAATTGACGTATTCTGAAATTCATTTGACTATTCTGAAATACAACTGACGCATTCTGAATTTGAACTGATGAATCTGAACTACAATTGACGGATTCTGAAATTCAACTGACTATTCTGAAATTCAATTGACGCTTTCTGAACTACTACTGGAAAAGGTGTATAATCGCCCACGCACACCAAAAATAAAGTATTTCCAAACCCCCAGCCCATCCTGTTTACCGGTGCGGTAATGGCCGCCATCTTTGTTATTTTAAATCGAAAGTCCTCGTTTAGATTTCAAATTCGGATTCGTCTCATGATTGTAAGTTTATCGCACCCATCACTTTTTGCCTATCTAACTGTCACCGTTTTTGACATATGTCAAAATATGTATCAAAGAATTGATTTGCAATCCGCAATAGAAAAATTTATATCTTCCGAACGGTTGAAGATTAAAAGAAACCAAACTGGGAGCGTTGAAACTAGAAAATTTGAGATTTCTTTTGATTGCTCAGTTGTTCTTATTGGCGTAACAATATGGCAGAAATTAATTTTTTAAATGACGGAAAGAAATTGTCTACAACTTAATTTTTCCAAAAGCGAGTACCACAATTTTATGCAGCCAAAAGTTGCAAAATAAAATTTCATTTAGGCTGCTATTAGCATTTCCTATACCTACTTTCAATATTTTCAAAGATATTAAAAATTGAGGCGTTTTAAGGTTTAAGCAACAAAACGAAGGAGCTCTTGAAAAGAAGAAACGTTCAAAAATTCTTTCCCATCTTCCAAAAATTCTTTTTTCTTCATCTCTGGCAATTTTTAAGGCCGGTAAGCCCCCCTTGGACACCTAATTTTTTCACAGTACGTACAAATTTGGTGTAATTTTTACATTTATAAATGGGACACCCGGAGTATTTTTGGCAATCTAGGAGTCATTCTAGGTAGTGTAGCGTCATTTTCTTGAGTTTTTTCTCGTTTTTGGAAAAATTTTGCTGTAGACCTAGAAGGCTGCGATACACTTTCTTTAGAGTAGAGAGGTGAGTATTCTCAAAAAAATTAATATAATATTTCGTTTCGGCTGATTTGAGCCTTGGTCGGAGGTCTTCAAAATATGGAAAAACGTTTTCTGAGAATATTTGACATATCCAATCATTGTCATATCGTTGCAGTATAATTGTCATGACTGAATCTGTTCCGTAAAGTTTTCAGTTACGTAACAAACGATCGAGCAAAATATCTGACGCATACTGTACCATGCAGGTATACAGCGCGGTTCCTTTTTCACTGCTCACCCTTGGCATCTCCTAAATGGCTATTTCCGGCGAAACAGGAAGTAATAGAAAGTTCCAATGTATGTCAAAATATGACGTTTGGTATGCATATGTTCACTGTGTTTTTTTTCTGATTTTGATCTTAGTAAGCTATTGGAGCGTACATGGTCTCGTTGTTACTCGGTATTATGGCTCTTAAGACTTTTGAAAATTTTTAAAGAAACTGGGAAACAACCGGGCATTAGCCATCATAATTCGTTATACCTACGTGAGGCGCAGAAAGGCTGAATTTACGTATAGGCTGATGCCTAGGGCCGCAAATCTGAGGTCTACGTCGACACTATACATCCGCCTAGGGGCATCAGCAACAATTTTAGCCTAGGGTCGCCAAAACAGTAAATCCGGTCCTGGTGACGTGAGCCGGACCGATATTACCGAGGCTATTACACCATCCATCCACCCCTGGTGCGCCTGTCTACAAAGAAAAGCGAAAAGGAAAATAAAAGCAATTAGTATCAATGAACCGATAAAAATAAACTTGTAAAGAGATCGTAAAATAATAATTAAGTCGGCGGAAGTGTGTCGATTACGCCACCGTTGACGATTTATGAATGGAAATATAAAAATACAATTTCACTATTTATTAAGATGTCATCGTATCAACAAAACAAACAATTAATACGCGGTTGACCTAGGTTAGTTCACACTTTAATTTATTTCATGGCATTACTACTTTATTATGTAAATAAGTATACGCCAGCCTATCGAGATAAAAAGATTAATTTTTTACAGCAATTGTGTCAGCTTGAATGTTTGTTTATGTAATGATTTAGGATCTTTGAACTTGGCGAACATCGATCAGGTTTGATGACTATGGGATCCCCGCCGCGAATCGGATCATTGCCCTTTATAAAAATTATGGTCATGAATAATTTTCATAATTCACTAAAAGCAGTGGTGACAAAGTACCTAATTGATTTTTTTATGGGGCCGCCGTGATAAAGTAATCGATATAGCTGATCCCGATTTATTTTATTGAATATTAACATCATTATGGAATTTACAGTGAGTACGTATGTACCTACCTACACAACATACTAGACCGGCACCAAATATTTTGAGGAAAATCAGCTTTTGCCATTGTATATCATACGATCCAAACGAGCTCCTTCATTTGGCATTTATCCAAAGTGATGTTTATTCTGACTTGTGAGTTCAAAAATTTCAGTAGGAAAAAGAAAATATTAACGCATACCTATATACATTTCTTATTATGCTTGCCCATGCGTTTTATAAGTCAAGGTTGCTCGAGTTCAGTGAATTGCCACCTGTTTACGCATAATACGTGCAACCCAAAAACCCTTGTGTTTACCTGTACACTCGTCTGTACAGATTGTTTACGATGGACAATAAAACCAATCAGATTCCATGTCAGAATCTGGGTCCGATTCCAGGACAATACCTATTATAAATCACCCTCTCATAAATTTCAGCCATCCCAACCTGTTATAACATCCCCAGTGTCCTTGGCTTGGAAAAGTTTGATATGGTGGAGTTCAATAAACGTGCATTATGCATTTGGTGTTTTATTTGTCTTATAAAGATGTTTGTGGAGCAATGCCTCCGCAAGGCCGGATTAAACAATAGTGAGGCCCGGGGGCTGATTAATATGACGGGGCCCTTTGGTTGTGGGCCAGCTGGGGTGTGGTGCGTATTTTGTACTGTCAGGAGACTCTAAAAAGACTAACTGCCATTAATTTTTCACGTGAAAAACTGAAAATGCCAATTTCAGCGAGAGGTATAGGTACACTGAAGGTGATTTTTTTTAAAACCGTTAAGGACCTAAAGTGTGACACATCTTGCTTCCTCAAATTTGAGGGAGAATCAATTGGGGTAAACTTCGAACTTTTAAGAGCCACCCACATCGAGAAAAGTAGATTTTCATCGGTTTAAAATTCAATAAAATCAATAAACCATGCCAAGTTTTAATTAAAACCGGATTTTGTATTACAAGAGATCCTAGTAAAACCATTGCCACCAGTTTTTCTAAGAAAAAACCTTAAAACACCGAAATTGATTAGAAACTACACATTTTTACATTTTCTAAAAGTTTTTTGCGACCGCAAGTGTGGCCCATCTTATTTCCTCAAATTTGAAGGAGAAGCGATTGGTGCAAATTTCAAACTTCTAGGACTCACACACTTCGAGAAAAGTAGATTTTCTTTCTTTTAAAATTCCAAAATAGAATAAAACTAATAAAAATTTCATTTTGTATTATTAAAGGCTCTAGTGAAACCAATTTCCAGCAATTTTCCTGATAAAAACTTTAAAACGCGAAATTCACTAGAAAGCATAATTTTGTAAAAGTTTTTTGCGACCGCAAGTGTGACCCATCTTATTTCCTCAAATTTGAAGGGGAATCGATTGGTGCAAATTTAAAACTTCTAGGGCTCATACACTTCGCGAAAAGTAGCTTTTCTCTAATTTAAAATTCTAAAACGCAATAAAACTAATAAATATCGGCAAGTTTTAATTAAAATTACATTTTGTATTATCACAAAGTCTAGTGAAACCAATTGCCAGTAATTTTCCCGATAAAAACTTTAAAACGCTAAATTTACTATAGAGAGCGTACATTTTGTAAAAGTTTTTTGCGATCGCAAGTGTGACCTATCTTATTTCCTCAAATTTGAAGGAGAATCGATCGGTGCAAATTTAAAACTTCTAGGGCTCATACACTTCGCGAAAAGTATAGCTTTTATTTAATTTAAAGTTCCAAAATAGAACAAAACTAATAAATATTAGCAAGTTTTTGAATTTTGTATTATCAAAGGCCAATTGCCAGCAATTTTCCTGATATAAACTTTAAAACGCGAATTTCACAAGAAGGCATAAATTTTGTAAAAGTTTTTTCCGACCGCAAGTGTGACCAATCGTATTTCCTCAAATTTGAAGGAGAATCGTTTCTTGCAAATTTCAAATTTCTAGGACTCGAAACACTTTCAGAAAAGGCGGTAGCGGTATAATATAGCATATACTGCATCATAATGCACGACAGCATAAGTACTTAGTTGTATTGTTGTTAGGAATATTTTTTGCAATAATTACTGAATTACAAAATTGCGGGGCTCCTACTAGTCGGGCCCCCCTACAAGTTGGAGGACCGGAGGTTGCAGCCCCCACAGCCCCCTTCGTAATCCGGACCTGTGCCTCCGTGTCAGCGTTATTATAATGTAACAAACTGGGAATAATGTAGGTAGAGGTAGTGGAATGCATCGGCGGTTCGATGTTCGAATCGACGTCAGGATATAACTTGCTGCAGTTGTAGCAGAGAAGAGAAGCGCCAACACAACATGAATGAGATTGCAGACTGACTTTCGATATTGAATAGGGGATGAGATTCGATTTCGCATAAGTGTGACGAAGAGATAAACAGTCTGAAGAATGCGTCGACCCATTCATGTAACTTGTAACCCGTACGACCCAAGACATGACAATTGCGGCGCGTGCCGACTGTCACTTGTCGGCACGAACTGCTAGATCAGTGGTACACACACGTGAGCGGCCAATAATGCAATAAAAAGCAGCAGAGAGGCGGGCCTATACGTGCCATGTGGACCCAATCGCAGCTTTATTATCGGAAGTGTGTGTGACATTACCTGTTCCTTCATTCACTTCAGATATCTGGTAAGTTGTGAGAGGTCAGTGGCTGGACCGAATGATTGATGAGGCATGATTTGCCGTTTTATGACGTTTTTATGGACGATTTAGTTAGGTCGCGGTTGGCCATCGTGGAGTTTCCCATTGTTCGCGTTTACGATGCTAATTATTACAATTTACTGTGCCGCCGGTTTAACAGGTGCTATAGATAAGCTGAGACACGCTCCACCATTGACGGATCTTGGCTCGTTGTCCAACTCGAAGCGCCACCTTGTCGCTTTCATGACCCCAACTTTCGCACAATCGCATAATTTACGATTTGTTCCGCTTTAACGTAAACAGCGTCCCATTCATGAAATTCCATTACTTTGACAATCTCCTCTCGTTTGTTTTGTTCCGCACACACGACTTGAGTTGTCGCAGAACCCATTTACCTTCCAATAATTCCCTAATTTGTAATTTCTGTCTTTTTTTTAAATTACCTACTATACTTTAAAGATATTAGGTTCATTTCTCCAAATCGATTCCAGCTTCGACTCCTAAGGATTAGGTAGATACGTATGATTACGATGTGATGTGCACTTATGATGGGCTAGGTATACCGGGTGTCAACGAAACCAGGCTCACCCCCCTTTTTTTCAGCATTTATTATAACTTTCCAATGAAATTTGGCATACATGTTACATGATAAACTGCATTTTTTGGCATTTAGAGAGATTTTGAATCACGTCCGGTTTCACCGGAAATAGGCCTATTATTGAATTTTTAAATAGGACACCCTGTATATCGTAATGTTTTCGCGTTCTGTATATTAAATTCTAAGTATGACGGGCTAATCTTTTTCAAATTTCTGATTTCATGTTTTCAAAAAACTTGATTTTAAACTCTTCATCTAGAGTGATATGACCCCTCAAAAACTAATCTAGCCTCATCGAACACTTCATCAAAATTTGTTCTACGCTTCTGCTTCTATCTGTCACTAATCCTGATTTGTTTGAAATAATGCAAAGCAGTTTTTTCCAAATTACTAATTTTTTTCAAATGGATCAAGGGTGGCTCATACCATTTTCTGAAAAGTAGATTTTCTTAGGAATAAAATGGTATAAGACTCGACTGGTAAAAATGAAACATGTAACCAATAGATAAGAAATAAAGTTCTTCATGTTTTTCAGAATTAACCAGTTAGGCGTAAAACGTAGTAGGCCATTGCAAAATTAAAACAATTGCGATCTAATTTGATCCTGTTTTAACCGACAGGTCCTTGATCCATTAGAATAAAATTAGTAATTTGGAAATTGTGATTAGCAGTATGACAGATAGCACTCTAGATTTCAGTGGAAAGTCCGATGGTACTGCCGCCTGCTGAATGCAGCACCCCAACCGTTGAAAGGCCTCAAGGAAGAGAGGGTCTCCCCACCGGGCGAAAAGGTGTTCCAAGGGGTGGTTCACTGGTAACTTCAGCGAGAATTTTGATGCCCCCCTAGCTCTACATAGAAAAAGTAATTCTCTGTTATAACTCATAAACCATGATTTTTGACAGACCACCAATTCACCACAATTCTATTGCTGCTATAGTATTACTCGGTATTACCCTAATTGCTTACATCTCTTTAGTCTAGCTGCAGGCTAGCCAAATTGAATAAAAACTATCACTCCCAAAATACAGGTTTAGCAATAGCAATGGGCTCAAGTCTTTCCCCTCTTATAGGTGAAATTCTCATGAACAATCTGGAAAACCCCCAATTTCGTCCAACTAAATTCTCTTTTGGCATAGATGGGTCGATGATAATAATAATAATAATAATAATAATAATAATAAATTTATTCCAACAGACATAATTGTCTATGGTGGACAAAGTAAGATGATGTTATAGCTTTTAGGGTTCGTCTTCCGAATTGGAAAACTTCCTTAAATTCCTTAATTCTCTGGATCCGCACATTCATTTCACCTTTGAATTATTGAATAGCAAACTACCTTTCCTAGACTTTTCACAATTCCGCTTTCGAAGATTTCCACAAAAAGAAGGAAATTATGTTCCAAATCGCCCAATTTTTTTTCCTATTCAATTAATCAATAAACTTTATTCCAGATTTTCCTCCATATTTGGATTATGTTTCCATTTCTTAAAATCCCCTAAGGAATCAGAAAAGTTCTTCACCCTCCTCTTCATTGGTGCATCGACAACAACCATCATCTCAAACAAACTTCAATTTGTTATTGTGTTCAACATTAACCTCGACATCAACATTGCTTTCAGATCCAACAACAAAACTGCACAACACATTGTCCATCTCAAAGACCCTGTCCCTCCCATCCATAAGTCTGTGGTGTTTACAAATTTTCTTGTCAGAACTGCCCCAAAAGGCTACATAGGTCAAACAGCGGTGAGTCAAGGAACACAGCAAACATCAATCATTTCAAGCCTTCTTCGTCCAGAAGTTGACAATCTGTCTTCTTTTGCCAATCACAGACTAAAGGCCGGACATATTTTTGATCGCAACCCCAGCTTCAAACTTCGCCTTCTAGATAACCTGAAACTTAAAAATGGGTGCCACCACCTTCTCTCTTTAACGATCAATTTTAGTACCCCGGTCATTTCAGCTTTGTTCTAGCCGTGGTTCTAAGTATAGGTTTAGGACTGATGGATGTTTCTTACTTTTTTCCAGGTTAGGTTGGTTTAGCAGACTGGGGTGCGTTCGTAAAATATTAGATTGTATAATGGGATAGCAAAGTATAGGTAACGTAATTTGAATGACTTTTGCTATTCGTAAATAAGCTCCATACCTACATACCTCCACTGTTTTGTATTTTGTCATTTTGTGTAAATTTCTTTTCTAGTTGAGAATGGAGTACCTACCATATAACCCCCCTAAACAGTAAGTAATTTTTGTGGAACAAGACTTTGCATCTACCCTACCCATCAGTGTAATCATAACCGAAATCAGTAAATCATCAGTGCAAAAAGAGATGGATAAGTTTTGTTAAGAATAAGCGAGAGAATACCTAGGCTGTGTTCGGAATAAAACTAATAGCCGACTGACGTCCGCATTTTCCAGAATGTATAAATCGGCATAACAGTGGCTTACCCCTCGTTTAAATCTAAATTATTTAAAACCTGAACTAAAAACACGATTTTAAGAAAAATGCTAGTGTGAAGAAAATATTTATCTAAGAACTTCAAAACGTAATCAGCAATTAAAAGTGGTAAGTATACCTACATTATATTTTTATGCTTGAAGTCAAATAATGATCAATTGATCCGGCGTCACTGACAGAATTTCTTCATTGTTGCACAATGCACAGTCATGACGAGTGAAGGTCTATATGAAGACATGTGTGTCTAAAACTAACAGTGCCGTGCCGTTCTATTTTGGGCGCGAATTGCGAGGACGCAAGGGGGCTAGGGCTTCAAAATAGCTCGCTCCAACCTCTACCATTGTATCATGCGACAACAGACCAGATCATCAGAAGCGACACTAGTTGATCATAATTTTTAACTGATCATAAATTAAAAATACAGAAAATTATAGCAACAATAATTTATCCTGCCAAAAAAAACTAAAAAAAAGTCGGCGTCGCGCGCTGAAACCGCAGAATTTGAATGAAAGCATGTCATTGTGATGTGTACGTACAGCAAGGTAGTTACGCCCACCGTTGTCATGGTTACGACACCAACGCGGTGTTATTAGACCCGCTCGCTACCCGAGCTAAACAATCGATATACCAAGTTTCGTGTAGCGATTTTTTTTCTAAATGTCTATAGCACATGGGGCATAAAACCATGTGGACGAGGAATAAAATTCCTGGGAGAAGGTGTTAGAATAAAATGGGACTGAATCTCTAGCACTTTAGAAAGCGGGACAAGTGCTTGACATACCTAACGCCTAGGTATAGTTCCGCTTGGACATTTTTAGTTTTTGTTATTCGATCTATAAGAGAAACTACCTATGTTTACTTATTTTGTAAAACCGACCCTTATAAAAATCGATCAGAAATTCAGACTCTCCTTAAAAAAGTTTTTCTACGCAGGATTACTTAAACTTCTAACCTCAATCCTCAATATAGTATCGGTTCTTAGAAATAATTCACAACCCAAAAGAGTTATAGATAAATTCCTAAAAAATGTTATTTGTACGGCAAAAAGTATTTTTTTTAAGGAATACATAATATTTGAGTTTAGAAATGTTCAGGATTTAATTCGCGGGGCCAAAATTCCAAAAAACATAGGAAATTAATAAAAAGACCGTAAACAGCAACCGTCTGACTATGGCGCCTGTCCCCTCCACTTTTCTGTCTTGGAGTACAAGACTAATGTCCAATCGCCCAGCTCCATACTCGCAGCGATCTACAACGCCGCCTGCCGCCATTGCACGACATCACTACAACTGGTCCACTGTACATAAAACCATTTCAATGCACTGCGATCCCGCTCGTTTCAAAACAAAACACATGCGGAGATAGCATAGGTAACTAGATCGAGTTTGACAGTTGTCACGTGGAATCGAATTTTTCAAAAACCTGACTGAAAATTGCGCTGACAATGCTGAATTTCGGTCGCAACAGTTTCAGTGATTGATAAACTAGTGTTCTGGATCAAAAATTCCAGTCCCTACGAGTAATAAAGGCTCTTTTTTGATGTTTTCTCCGGCAGGACTTCTTTTGATAAAAATCGACTTCGTGGACAATTTTGAGGAGTTTTCGTGAGAATTTTGAGCGACAAAAATATTTTCAAAAATGTAAAAAAAGACGGACTTACCTGTGATTCAGACCACATGATTAATTCGGGCCGAGGGATGTCATTGTTGCGTGGAGCAACATGTCACAGGAAGAACACACTATCACATGCATGAACTATCGTGAACGGAGCAATACACAGTCTAACAGAATGCGCAGGCAAAGTACGGCAGCGCCAAGACCGGTCTGAAATCATCGTTCGTCCTCGTGCGACATCGAGCGAGTCCGGCCCACCTGCATATCATACAACTGAAAGGTTATGTCGGAGGAGATGAAAATATTCCAACTCTTCGGCGCGCTTTCAAAATTATTGTCATTTCTTTCAGGCGTCGCCTGAAAACGCTGCCAGCGCTGATTTTCGGAAAGGACCGGTCTCCCCTACCACTCACCCGACGTTTCAGGAAAACCATGACAAGAGCGACAAATTACCCGCCGTACCTTACCTATTGTAATTAATCGCGTCGAGCCGAGACTACGACTCCCCGATTCGCATATTTCCCAGACATGCAGGCGTACTGCATACATCATACCTACTATGTCTACTTTTTAATCATGATTTTTTTTGCCCTGATGAGTTTCATCTAGTAGTACCTTCCACCCACCTAAGTATGCCGATACCTATATGCCTACCGCTAATTTGACAAAAAAGATAAGCAGTGCTATTCAGGTATTTATTGAGATTTGTCAATATTGAAATCAATCAGGGTTTCCAATTAAAAGAGATAGACAATATGGAGACAAAATTTGACAAAGCCCGATATGCAAAAGTCTGTCATTGTCAAATTTTGCCTCCATATTACGTAACGAAATAGAAAAGAAAGAGACCTGCAACCTGCAAGTTTGGAAACCTTCATTTAGAGAACTGGCCAATGACACTCTTGTTTACGTTGTCTGGGATATTACAGGATATATCAATTTTGATAAATATATTTTTCAAAGTCAATTGACATTCACCAAGACGCAAGACCGAAAACATCACTTGCTTAAAAATGTTGACTTTCACGAAAACGTGGATATATCTTGTAGACAACAACGTAAACAATAGTGTCTTTGGCAGTGGCGTGCCCAGAGGGGAGCTAGAGGGGGCTCAAGCCCCCCCCTCCCTTCAAGCAGTGCCGCCCCAACGCCCCAAACCACTTTTTCAATTTTTGTTAAACTCTATTCTTTGGGGCGGTTATTCTCATGAAAGTATGTGAATTGTTCCGTAGGAATTTTAGACAACCAACTCACTGTGAAGATGTTACGAAAAATCATGTGCCTTCTTTCTAGCTAGTTGATTTACTTGAAGTCAGGCGAAATCCTCCCATGGAATAATTTCTGTCTCCATACTTCAAAAATAACTGTGCAGGGGGCCTGAGCTCGTTCGGTTCTTATTCGTCGATTTTTCGCTGTGGTGCGATAGACCAATCCAGTTTTCTAAATTGATTTCCATATTGACAAGGGGCCCTTTAGGTACGTTAAGGCCGAATTTTCGGCCCAGTCGAAAATAATCGAATTATTTTTTACGCGACCACATAAGGGTGCAATACAGAGTGCCCCTTCACTAATGTCCTCATCACAGTTGTTCATAACACGTCGTGGCTACAGTTTTGAAGATATCTGGAAAATTCTCTACAGATTCTGAATTAACTCGAAAAAGCGCAACTTTTTTTTAATCTAACCGATTTTCTAATTTTCTAATTCCAAAGAGGGAAACAATGTATATCTCGGAAACAAACAATTGCTCTTTAATTTTTCTTGTGGACACAAAATGTGATTTCCTAAGACGATTGAGGCTGATTGTAAAAAAAATAGCCCAAGCAGTTATACTTTTAATCGAACCTGTCTTTCAAGATGACGACCGCAAAATAAAGCAGCATAACCAGGATGGGCCTACTATTGTTGAAATCAGGCTGTTTTGTGTCATATATATTGGTGTATAAAATCACTGTAACTTCACACTGTGATTATGGGTTCCTAATACCACGGAAAGAAATCCATTTTTTTAAAGCCAAATATAACCACTCATAAAATTAATGTTTTTTGAAAACGCATTTTTCAAGAACTCAATAATTTAGTTTTCCTCTTTCCAAAACCATGCACCAAAAAAAGAAAATTCTGATTAGGACCCTTTTTGTTGATGAATAATGGTTCATCATCGATTATACAGGATGGTTAATTTTCACTTTTCACCATTTGGCATCTCCTAAACGGTTAGAGGGATAGGTACGGAGTTGGTTAAGTTCGAGAAAAATTGGGCTATTTCTTGGTGATTACCTAATATAAAGAGAAATCCCCGATATCTTTATTCGTTCCCCAGTCATCACGAAAAATCTGACAATTATTGCGATTTTAAAGAGAGTTACATAATATCTTTTTCTTCATACGATTGATGCTATTTTAATGAAAGTTGAAAGTTTTATATTTTTGACAGCTATTAATTGAATGGCATTGAGAGAAAATGCTCTAGGCATCCTAGATTTTGGGCAACGACAATCAACTTTTGATTATCCTATGACCGCTATTTTGGATTTTAACACCATCGGAAACACAAAAAAATTAGCTCTTCACAAATGTGCATAAACTTCACGAACTTTTTTGAAAAAACATGTCAAAGTTTGCCAAATCGGTTCAGTGGTTCGGGTTGTACCGTGATTTTAAAGTAGGTACCTACGTTAAAAATCTTGGGGCTTTGAACTTTATGAACTGAGAGTGAATACATTTTTGGACGCAGAATTTGAAGGCCTTTTTAATGGTGACGTCAAAAATGGGGGTTTGTAGTCAAAATTTCAAAGGTGCAAAAATAGAATTTCCTATTGCACGATTGCCCCCAAAAGTTTTTCAGATCTAAGTTATCTACGCTATGAGATGCCCATGTATACCAAATTTCAAACATATACACACGAATAACGTATACGATACGTACAGTCACAGACAGATTTGAAAAATGACTTTTTTGGGACAGTCGAATCGTATAGATCCGGTGATAACTCATTTTCGAACATTTTAGTGATTGCAGAATAACCTCCTTTTATTTAAATTGTGGTGGTTGGGGAGGTTCGAGGAGAGGTTAAAAATTAAACTTTGAATAGATATACATATAGGTACACATAATGTATACCTATGCGGTGAGGTAAAGGTAAAAGAATTATGATGCTAATAAGCGAAAACAAAGCGAACATAAGAAATAAGAATAAAAACATTCCAAACAACGCCGAAGAGACAAAATATTGGAAATTAAACAGGAGATTGTCCAATAGTCCAGTCGTGTGTCCTGATGCAGAAATAAAAGAACAGGAAGAATAAGACGAAATCAGTACCTACTCATTGAATCATCGACTTGAAGCCGTCAATCTTGACGGTGCATGTTTACCGCTTTTCCCAGTTGATCTGATCATAGATAACACAATAATAGCCATTGATAAGATTGTACCTAACCTACCTATTTGTTAATACTAAATAATAAGTAAGTATTGGTATAGGTAAAGTACCTTCAGGTAATGCTGAATGTTGATGCCTATTTTGTACTTATATTTTTGTTGAGGGCGCCAGGGCGGTACGTTGTTGTTAACAAACATGAATATTTAGTGTTGTTCGACTTTACTTAAGAGATAAAGGAATCATTAAAATGTTAACCATCAAAGACTCACCTCTTCTATATAAGATGATTTGAGCTAGGTTATAAGTATACATAGATAAAGGTATACAGGATGGTGAATTTTTCGTTGCCCTCCATTGGGAACTCGGAAACCATAAAAGATGGAGAGTAGCCTAAATTAGAAAAAGAAGAGTTTTTTCAAGGTGATTAAGAATCTGTAAAGAATTCTCCTCTATCTTGATTCGTTCCTGAGTTATCCCGAAAAATTGAATATTGCGATTTTAAAGAGAAATTCATCTTTCTATAACGATAGTCAACTTTCCTTTTTCTTATGGCCCCATATTAGATTTTAACACCAATAAATGCACAAAAAAATCAGATTTTCAAAAATGTACCCAACATGGGCTTTTTTGACAGCTAGTTAATGATAATAGCTGTGAATAATTTGTAAAATCAGCTTAAATTTAGATGAAAAACAATTGCAAAAGGGTATAAGTAACGATTTTTTCAATCTCTTTAGGATATGATGTGTAAACTATTGAGTTCATGGTGATGCAACGGTAATAAAATGCTCCCGGCATGGTGTGACTCAAACTTTGCAATATTTTTTCAAAGAAGTCCATAGTGATTACATTTTTGAAAAGATATTTTTTTTGTGCGACCGGACCTGTTAAAATCCAATTGGCGGCCACAAGAAAAAAAAAGTTGGCTGTCGTTCAAAATCTGGACGGCATAGAAAGTTTTTGTCAATGCCATTGAATTGACAGTTGTCAAAAATATAAAAGCTCCAAGTTTCATTTGAATACCACCAATCGTTAAAAAGATATAAATTTTTCTTTGAAATCGTGATTTTCAGTTTTTTTGCGATAACTCAGAAACGAATCAAGACAACGGGGAACTCTTTACAGATTCTTAATCTCCTTAAAAAAGCGCAAGTTTTCTTTAATCTAACCTACTCTCTATCTCTTATGGTTTCCGAGTTACCATCAATGGTGGGCAACGAAAAGTTCACCACCCCACCCTGTAGATATACGTATCGTATACTTAATATCTTTATATGTATACAGGTGGCCCACTGAAAAAGGTTCATCCCTCGGTTGATCCAGATTTTCTGCTTTTTGCATCACCGTAAAAAGTGGTTCCTCGCCTCAAAAGACAAAATTTCAATTTTTCATTTAAAAATCTAGGACCGCCGTATAACTTGATTTCGTAAGTTCCGGATCCGTTAAGAAAATGTAGGTTTCCGGAAAAAATACTTTTCAATTATTTGCTTTCAACTGTGCGTAGGCCCCAAGCTTCAAAGTAATATCTTCAAAAATAACAGAGAAAATGGACCGTTCCGGGTCTTTGTCCTAACCCTATGTCTAGTTTTTTCCAATTAATTATTATATGGGGAAACAAATTCCAAAGGTATGACTACCGCTGCAAAGTGTCGTGATGCCTTCTAAAGGGTATACTTACTTGAGAACTCGGTTTGTCTCAATTTATAGGGCTATATTTTCCGTTTTTTTTTTAAGATTTTGTTTTCACCAGATCTCAATTTTTTCAGTTTTTTCTGTGAACAATTTTCTCACAAAATAATTTCGAAATCATACATTATTATTATTACCTCTTTAAACCCTAGGAACTTATAGTAACATTAAATTTATCGTACAAGAAAAGAATGCCATGATGTTCACAGTTCACAGAAAATTATTAACTTCTTTTTAGTTTGTACCTACGCAAGGAATCAATAATAAAAATTTTACTGCATTATAATTTCGTGCAAATATAAGTGTATAGGTACCCGCAGTTAGTTAGTTAAAGTAGGTAAGTATACCTACCTACCTCTTATATCCAAAAAAAAGTGTAAATAATTTTGTTACCTATTCTGCTAAAATCAACGACATTACTTTCGGTCGGTTTTCAGTTCTAAACCAATAAAGCTCATTCTGAGCATAGGTACGACTTTTTTTGGAACGCTTGATATAGTGATGTGTAGATTTTCATTTAAAGTCGTGTCGCATATTAACGAACGCGGGGGTTGTGTGTCTTAGGCTTTTTTTCTGTTGGTTTGCGAATGGGATTTCACATCCGTCAAAACTCCCGTCACGTCACCCTCTGTCAGTGTCAATAAACAGTAACAAAACAATGGAGGTTGAAAGTTATCCTTGTTGTTAATTAATGTCCATGACAAGAATTTTGACAGAACTGAAATCCCGTTTACAAACCTACAGAATAAAAGCCTGAAACACACAGCCGCCGCGTTCGTTCATATGTCACACGACTTTACAAACAAAACTAGGGAAGTTTGCGCTGATGACACTCATTTTAGAGTTTTATATGACTAATGGAATGTCGTACCTATTCTGCAATTTTCCATTTAGCTGGCATTTAATTGCCAATTCCGTTCAGACTAGGTAAAGCAGTTGTGCAGGATGACAATATGTACCTAAATTGCCAACCACAATTTTATAAATTTACTAAAATAGTTTGAAATATTAGGCGCCGCGTTGAAAAATGGATAATATAAGTAGGCGGTGATCATGAGCACACGAGCCTACGAAGCGTTTTGTGCCAACACCAATATGATAGTGAGCGACAATCGACAAAACGCTAGGGATTCTCCGGCAGGTTCGTCAATCAATGCTGAAAATCTATAAAAGTGTGTTTAAGTTGCGCTACGTTAGATCCCTAACGTACAGAGCGAGCAATGCCTAAGTTATTATCAATTACTGTGACTCAGCCGTTGTGAACCGATCCGGAATTCGCTGCCATGCATAAAACATAGTCTTTCTCTCTCTATTCCGGCATTCGAAGTGCTTATTGAACTGGCTGGAGTATGGTTAGGTTGGGTCGCTCGGTTCTCCCTTCCCTAATAAGTTTCTTCTCTATCCATCTTTGTCCGCCCCTACAGAGCGGTAGAGCTCTATCTCACTCTGCTGACGTCACCATTTCAGTGCGAGTAGCTAGGCTACAGTGTACTGCTTTCACGGAAAGCTACGGCACCGACCCTCCAGTCTATTTCGCTCCTACAATCGTCCAGTTAGACAGTGCTGCCAACCGTTCGATAAACAAAGCGAAGCATACCCGTCATTTCATTGGTCCATCTTTCTAGTTACATATAACCATGGAATGGATAATTTCGAAACTTCTACTCTGTATTTCAAGCATAATAATGGAAATAAGATAATCAAAATTTTCGCGTATATAACCACGACTAATTACCATCCCTTGATGTATTTCTAGGACCGATTCCAGCTTAATCAAAATTTCGAAAACATTAAGTTGACTTAAAATAATTTGAGGTTAATTAAGTTTTTTCTCACACGGCCCAGGAAACGTTAATCTCTGAGGCCAACGACAAAAGAAACGCAGCAGCACAGCACTAGCCAGCGTTAGCGCGTAGTTCCATCCCTCGTATTCGTATTTGATTCTGGATGCTGGATGGAGATGAGGAGGATGATGGTCGTTTGCGGTTTGGTCAATTTTCAAGCGACTCTTCTTCGGGATTCGTCAGTTATGCGCATCATGCATCACATTCAGATCAAATATAAATAATGAGGATAATAATTTTAAACAGCCCTTTCCTTATTTTATTCAATAGGTAACCTTCTTATTCTTTTTGCTAATTATTAAGGGTTATCTTATGATGGAAATTACCTACTTAAACGGGCTAATTGGCCCTAGAACCTAGAGAATTTTTCGTATACCGGGACCCGCGGATTTTTTCCGAAAATAACCGGACGCAAACAAGTTTATAGTCGATCTCTCTCCATCCTGTTGCAAAAGCGTCTGCGGAGCGGAGGTTGAGGTTTGTTAGTTCTAAAAACGTCAACATCGATTTCGTCGGAGTTTGACATTACCTTTTTAAATTTCGCGGGTGGAAAATAGCGCCTAATGCCGTCTGTTTTTTTAGTTTCTAGTCCTAGGACCCTTTAGATCTAGGAGCCATTTAATCTCACATACCTACAGGTGAATTAAAACTATCACCCGCTATATCCACAGTAAAAGAAACACAAAAAACTTTAAGATTAGGTAACATACCTAGGTACTTAAGTATATAATATGTATAGGTATATGTCCTAGTTAAGAAGGGCAACAGAGCCCGTGAGCATGAAATCACTAGGCATATTACTATTACTTTAATCTGAAAATAGCAATTATCAATAATTTTGGTGGATTCGCCGGGTTTAGTATTGATCTTTCCTATATCTTTCTTATACTTCAGGATGTTTCTTTTTCGAAAATGGTAAAAGGGACAAAATCAAGAATTACAATAACATTTGCAATTTGGATGTTAGGAGATTCGACCTATTTGCTCCATGTTATGGTCTTATCGCTATTCTTTGAAGCACTACATTTCTTGCTGACGTCTCGCCCTGGGTTCGCCTCGCCAAATTCAGCCGTTTTGCCGTTTAGTCCTGGACTAGGGTCTTGTAGCAAAGTTGAGTAGGTACAATTTTTTTTCACAAATGTTTGGCGAGTATTTTTGACTTGGGAGGAGGACCTTCGCCACTTGCTACGTTTTCCGGATCTGACGTCATAAATGTGGCGGTCACTCCGGATTTCGTAAAATGGAAACAATTTAAATTAATACCGTCTCTTTGAATTGCCTGAAATAAGGTTGAAATATTATGACTTACAGTATATCCTAAAAAGCTTAAATATTACGTAGGTATTTCTCTATTATACGGTGTCTTACGATTACGAATATGGAACGGTACTGATATCTATCTGGACTTAAGCAAAGTACAGTTATAAGACTTGACATCAGTTACAGGAATTGACACATCCAGAATCTACTAAAATTATTGACGAGTTATACCGGAAGTAGGGGCCAACTTTGAAATTTTAAATGGAAACCCCCGTTTTTCATTGCATATTTGGACAGTGGAAGGAACACACAAGGGCCGGTTTTTCCATCTCATATGTTAAATTTAACATGAAGTTATCTCCATAGAAACAATTGTTGTCACAATGGAAACTAGGGTGACAAACCTCATGTATAGTTAACAAGAGATGGAAAAACCGGCCCTAAGCCTAAAACACCTAACACGTAACTCGCTTACACCATAACCGGCTAGGTTTTTTAACATAGCTAGGTATAACTTTTAAGCCACGGGCGATAACGATAAGAGAGACATTGTAAAGTAGAAAGACTGTTCTACATTATGCTTGCCAAAAAGTCATATGAAAGCTGATTCAAAGTCGATTTAAAGAAATTGAAATGTTGGACATTTAAAACCCGAATACCTAACATTTTTTTCTTATGGACGATACTGCTTTGCGTAGTAAAACCCAGGCGGCTGGTTTAAGCGAGTTACATGTTAGATGGTCTATGCCTAATTTTTCTTCCTTTCTGTAGAGCCAAATCATATAACTATACCTCGCTTAAGTCCAGAGGTATCAATACCGTTCCATATTCGTAAGACACCCTGTATACTGTAGAACACTTCAAACAGAAAATTCTCCACTGATATCCTCGGATAGATCAACCCAGGTCAACAATAATTTTCTAATACGGGTCTAAGGGGGTAGTGAGATACTTTTTCCACTTCCGGTTTAACAGGAAATGACCCTAATTTTGGTTTCTCGAATAAAAACCCACATTTTTCTTAACCAATTCCGAATCTTCCAATTTTTACATGTTAAAAACTAGCCTCAAACCAGAAGTGCGGTTACGCCACCATTGATTTTCAAATACATCGAAAGAAAGCGCAAGAATACTTCTAACGAACGCGGGGGTTGTGTGTCTCAGGCTTTTTTTCTGTTGGTTTGTAAACGGGATTTGAGTTCTGTCAAAATTCCTGCCATGGACAATAATTAACGACAAAGATCCTTTTCAACCCCTATTGTTACTGTTTATTGACACTGACAGTGAGTGATGGCTGAGATGACGGGAGTCTTGACGAATGTGAAATCCCGTTTAAAAACCAACAGAAAAAAAACCTGAGACACACAACCATCGCGTTCGTTAATATGCGACGAGACTTTATTTAATTTTTTGTGCGAATTGATCTATTGATCTGCATATTTTTTCCACTTACTTTTGCTTTTCCGGTTAAACCGGACGTGGGAAAACATTTCTGACTAGACATTACACCATTTTGGATTTGTATTACAAAATAGGTCCTGTAAGCGTGACGTCATGACGCCATGTATGGCCGTATGCGCAGTCAGTTTTTGACCGCTGACAGAATTTACTTGAATGTCTACTGTCAGTTATGTGTCATTTATCATCATTGTAGGTTAAAATAGCACGTGGTAAACGTGAAAGGTCCCAGATTCTGTTGACAGTAGTGACAGATGACGTATAAATGCACTAGAAATGACACAAGATCAACGCATGCGCATCATACGGGGCCAAGCGCAATAAACCCCCACCAGTGCCTTAAAGGACCTATAGAGGGTTGATCTATACTAGCACTTTGGTGGTGGAGAATTTACTATTTGAAGCCTTCCGCGGCCCTTTAAGGTACTGTAAGCCTTATTTCAGACACTTGTGTACCTTCAAGAAGATGCTATTAATTTAAATTGTTTCCATTTTACGAAATCCGGATTGACCGCCACCTTTATGACGTCATAGCCGGAAAACGTAGCAGGTGGCGAATGACCACCCGCGTCATTACACATGCTAAGGCACCTACTAAACATTTATGAAAAAAAAATTCTCCCTACTCAACTTTCGCTACAGGACCCTAGTCCAGATCCTGGACTAGTTAGACCGGGTTACCCTGTAGTTACCTTGTGAGATCCCTAGTGGTCAATTGGTGTGTTGGTGGATATACCCCCAGATATACCTAATGAGATACCGTGCGTAAGGTGAGGTCAGGTAACTGGGACCATGGGGTACGTGCCCCCCCCCCCATGGGTTAATATAAAAAAGTTTTCACCAAAAAATTAGTATTTTTGTCAAAAGATAACTGACTTCGTATCCGATAACAGTTACGTCTGTGTTGTAATGGCGATGATTCGAGACGCTACGATTTCGCAGAACAAGAAAAAAGTTTCATAAAAATAATGTCACCAAAATTGGCATTTAGATTACGCAAGAGAATGATTTCGACGTTACAAATCATCCACGTTTAAAATCCCATCTGATCCTTTTCATAATATGTATAGGAGGTTCCTTAATACATGCTTTTCTTCATAACACTAAATAATGCCTTTATACCTTTAATAACCCGGCTTTTAACGGGTGAAACCTTGTTACTCCATTACACATCAGGCACAGGCACGGTCTTTTTGCATGACCGTGGCCTAATTTTGCCTTAAGTAGGTGGTTCAGAGCACTGGTTATTATTTCAGTTGCTGCTATGTTTAAAAAAATTATCAGAAATAATACAGAATAGGTATTTATCTTGCATTCAAATAGAAGTTACAGAGGTAACAAAATAATCAATGGCTGCACATACCATCCTCCGAAGTTCCCCTTCTGCACAGAGCGGGTACATCGAGGGGTACATAAAACTGTAAGTGTGTTCTCTGCAAACGTATAAATCACATTGAACACATTTATTTGCGGTTTCCTTATTTTTCTTCCAATCACATTTGAATAGTATGGTAAACGTAACCTCACTTCTCACTAAAACGCCGGTACACAATTACACGGACAAGGTGCAATTGACCGGATCCTTTTTTTTGCATTCGATTTAAAAGAAAACGTCAGTCGCTAGTCTACATTTAGGAGTTTTGGAGCATATTATACAGAACTACCACAAGGAGACGCGCATAATGCCATTATCAATTTTGTAAGATTAGACATATTGTAAATTATCAAACGAAATGACCGTTTCAACAAAAATATCTTTAATTTGCTTTATTACTATTCACTAAGCAATAAGTGTTGCGAGTTAGGTAAACCTCATTCACAACCACTTTACGTACATGACATATAACAGAGTTTAACAATCGTCAACAATACCTAGAAAAGTCAAAAAGTGTTTGTGAATAAGCTCTTAAGGTTTTCCTTTCTTCCTTAAAAATATGACGCATTATTTAGTGTGATGAAGAAAAGCATGCATATTGAAGATCACCTATATATTATGAAAAGGATCAGATGGGTTATGGGATTTTCAACGTGGATGATTTGTAACGTAAAAATCACCCTCTTACGCCAATTAAAAGAGATAGACGATTTTTAGGCAAAATTTGACAAAGAGCCCGGTATGCAAAAGCCTGTCATTGTAAAAAATGACGTCACAAAATAGAGAGAGAGAGAGAGACCTACAAGATTGGAAACTTTCATTTTGGTGACATTTTTATGAAACTTTTTTTTCTTGTTCAGGAGCACTGTGCATGCAAAAGTGTGCAGTTATCTTTTCGAAATTTCGAGAAAATTCGATCTTATTGCATGAACTCTTGCCTAAATGTACTGATCTAAAGTTCAAGACATCTTATATTTTAACGTGGCAGTGTAATTTTTCACGTTTCGCATTAAGGATGATATTTTCGTAAGTAATAGGATGCAAGTATAGGATGTAAACTAAGATGTAAGGAAATTAGTAAAACGCCTATTTATTTCGACAACGTTTAATTACAGATCAAATTTCGGGTATGGTACTATAATCTGTCCGGGATCCACACGACCGAGATTCACCCTATTCCATGGCGATTCATTGTTGACAACAATTCACCATAGGGTGAATCTCGGTCGTGTGGATCCCGGACAGACCATAGTACTATGGTCTGTCCGGGATCCACACGACCAATAAGATTCACCCAATTTCCATGGCGACTCATTGTTGACAACAATGGCTATCTTATTTTTCAGTTTCGTATGGTTGGAGAATTAAAAGAGTTGTCGTATAGCCCGTCCTAAGTTGGATCGAGATTTTTAGACTTTGATAGGGATGGGACGACAATTTTAGAAATTTCTTCATGTGTTCTGAACGTGTTTCTACGGAAGCGCCCAGGTACCACTATGCTGCCCAATTTGAAGACGGTTTATCTGGATTCGGCACTTTCAATTTATGTCCTCATAATTTGATGACCTTCCTTCCCATTTCTTCCCGTTCCTTTCCCTTCCTTGCCATTGCTACTCCTTCTTTCCCCTTCATTCCCCTTCCGTTCAGGCCCAAATCTCCTTCCCCTTCCTTTAACATCCTTCATTCCTTCCCCTTCCTCTCCCTCCTTCTCCTGCATTTCCCTTCTTTCAACTTCCTTCCCCTTCTTTCCCTTCCTTCCCCTTATTTCCCTTCCTTTCCATTCCTTTAACTTCCTTTCCCTTCCTATAGCTTCCTTCCCTTCTTTTCCCTACATTTCCCTGCTTCTCCATTCCTCTCCCTTCTTTCTAGGGGAAGGAAGGGAAAGGAAGGAACAGGAAGGCGAGGAAAGAGAAAGGAAGAAGAAGGAAGTTAAAGGAAGAGTGAAAGAAAGGATATAAGGAAGCGCCCAGGTATCACCATGCTGCCCAATTTTAAGTGCGAATAATATAAACATAAACATTTACGATGATAAACACCTGTACAGGTGCACAGATCGTATTGTTAAATATCTTCCGTTTAACTGTTTATTGACAGTTTCAAGTTGGCAAGTGATACGAGGGATTGTCATCCTCAAGAGATTGCCGCTGCGCGTCGCGCGGCAACTTTCTCTTATCAACCGGCAACATATCACTTCGAGGGCTTGTTACACAATATACCTACTGAAGAAGATGTTTGCAGGCCGCAACCAGAATTCGTGACCCGAGGGCAGCGAGGGTTGAAAACATACTTTGAACCAGAGGTATTTCATATTTGAGTGCGGTTGACAAGTACGAGTTTGCTTACATCTTACAGGACAGGGTATACCTTGTTTCATCATCTGGAAATAGTTATTAGAACTACGTTTAATAACTTCAGCAAAAAATCCATCTGTTAAAATTTCGCTTTTGCAATAGACAAGCCAAATAGAAAAGCAGTAAACAAAGAAAAAGAGCTAAATAAAGCACCAAAAAATAAAGTGATTGCCTAAAACTTGTAATTCAGTTCATTAAACTGAAGTTCCACTAGAAATAATTAGATTTCTGATTTCTAGTAGACATTTAACTATGGAACTTCCTTATATCAAACCGTACAATCTGTTGTCACAATCGGAAACTCAATTGCGATAGACCAGAAATCTATCTTAACCTATCGACTGGAACTTCCGTAATCTTATTTCAATTAGAATTTTAACTAGAAAATCTAATTGTTGGACTCTAGTTGAATTTTAGGTCGGATCTAGTTGAAGAATATTTAGTGTGATACGTTTTGAGGTCTCAGGGACATAGAAAAGTGGTTTTTAGAATGTGTCTATGTGTATGAGCGTTTGTACCTAAACCTACGTGTTCCAGCCGCTGTTTTGCTGCCCATTTTTTGTATACACGGTGGTGGTTTTATCTTGAGACTGGGAAATATCTCGAAAAGGAAGCATTTTAGAAAAAAATGTTTTGTATAAAAGTTTTATGACTTCGAGGGGGAAAATAGGAGGCATCATCGCCATTTTGATTCAAGGTCATTTTCAAGGTCAAATGAAGGTCAACTTGATTTTTTTAAATTGAAACCTATATTTTCTATTACAGATTCTTATTCCCCATAAAAGAACAAACAATTCTCATCTAAACTATTTTTGGATCCGATGGATGTAAATTTTAACCTTTTTCGAAATCCCTAGACATTCCCTAGTAACAGCGGCAACACAAAACAAATGAACAACCTTTGTAACTTAGTAACGATGAATTCTAAATAAATAAACCACAAAAATTGTTGTAGATTTTGTTTTTGTCATGCCGCTGTTGCTAGGGAAGGCAATGGATTTCGAGGAAGATTAAAATTTTGATTTAAATATCTGACAAACTATCCATCGGATCCAAAAATAGTTTAGATGAGAGTTGTTTGTTCTTTTATGGGGAATAAGAATCTGTAATAAAAAATATAGGTTTCCATTTAAAAAAATGAAGTTGACCTTCATTTGATCTTGAATCAAAATGGCGTCGATACCATCTATTTTCCCCCTCAAAGTCATAAAACTTTTATACAAAACATTTTTTTCTAAAATGCTTCCTTTAAGAGATATTTGCCAGTCTCAAGATAAAACGACCACCCTGTATAACTGCTCCAACATAAGCTCGTTTTTAGTCACAATTTTTAAAGTGCTTCCGTGTCCGAACCTGCCCCACTCTCCCATAGATACGTAACGGTTGTATGTATAGGTATAATATGGTTCTATATTGATGGTATGATGCAAGCGTTGGCTGAAAGACAACTAAACAAAAATTGCAGGAAAAGGTAGGTATGTAGATTTTAGGTACCTACTTACCTACTTATACCTAATAAACATCCTGTACCTATAAAAGCACGAAGAAATGAAAAATGTTTTTGGGGAAAAGCAGGAAAGTGTGAAAAAAATGGTATAGGTGATAGGGATGCAGAAGGCCAGAGTTCATACAATTTGAACCTTGGTGTTAGCGCTCTTGTGAGCGCGCGCTCTACAACAAATACATCTACATCAGGGCATCAGCAGGCTACCGGCGACTGTCTTATCCGAATTACCTATATTATTTTTCTTTTTTCAGATTAGAATCCAACAAAAATAATTTTTCTTTTCAAGGCGAAATGAAAGGCGAAAGAAACCTAGTTATTAGGTACTAGTCCTTGTATGATGTACTTCTTGTAGGTAGGGTAGGTGCTCAATGGTAGGGTAGATATAGTATAAGATGATAGAATATAGGTAGGTAGGTACTAGATAGATGCGAAGGATGATGAAGCAGGCAGGAGACACTGGAAACCAAATGCAGCCAAGGAGAACGCGCTACAACAAACACTCACCGAAGCGAAACGTAAGGTGGTTAGAAATATTTTTAACAATGAAGAATTTCACCACCCCTGAGGATACATGAAACATTCCACAATTTCATGTAATATTTGACCGTCATTGCGTGAGTTTCGGGAGGGCTTTTTGAGACAAACTTGAGTCTCATTGAAACTTGGGTGAAGCTAAAATTTTGTGGTAAAACCATAAAAATAAAAAGATTGGCCTGGTATCCGTTAAACTATACCTAATTGCATAATAATTACCTAGTTTTATTGCATTATGGGTGTACCTACTACATATACCCAAAGTAAAGTGTTTGCTGTAAAAAGATGTCCGTAGTTATGTTGCAACAAAACATTTTCATTTTATTATTTTCCTAATTTGAATCAAAAAGTTTGCGGACGTGTAAGTGTACATGTTGACGCAGAGAGGGCACCACACTCCGCATGTGATCATGAACTATTTTCGGCCGCCGCGATTTTAGAATAATGCATTTCCATTCCATACACGCATACGGGTTTCAGGTACTTAATTTATAAAATTTTCCATATTAAATTAAGGTTTAACAAAATAATAAAGAAAATCACTCATTTTCTGTCCTGCAAAGGATTTTTCAGGAATATTACTTTATGTCCTAGCAATTAGTATACGCTGATAAAATAAATCATTACCTACTAAATTTGTGTTCAGGATTCGTACGAGGGACTTTCGAATGGTGACGATGCGCGCATGCCCCTTTTCTTGGAAATCTTGAAATTGCTTTAAGTAGGACCTAGAAAACTAAAAATAATAACAGACCAATGGAATTTGGAAAATTGCGCTTTAAATTTAATAGTGAAAATAGGCTGGAAGAACGACGAAACGTGAAAGCGTATCCAGTTGAAAATCGCAGTTTTTCCAGAGCGTCGGGTTTTTTCTTTTCTCGGAGATTTTAGTTCAAGTTGGTAATTTGGCGCCGTGACAGTCGAGCGTTATCGGAGCTTTTCGTATATTGTTTTCTAGGGGTAGAGTTTTTGTAGCCAGTTTCTTCGTTTTATGAAATTGTACAGCACAGATAGCAGTAAACAGAAAGAGAGATGGATGACGGTTGGCTGAACAACAGTTGCGTTCCGTGCCGTGGGAGAGGAAGAGACGGCCATACACACGGCCGGCTGCCGCGCCGGCTGGTTTACACGAAGGCAGAGGCAGACCTCTGTCGTCATAGAGACTAGCAGCCGTTTCTTTAGTAAACAACCACAAGCCGTACGAATGATAAATCATTATCATTGTAATATCGTTGTATAAATAATAAGTAATCCTATATAATTTCAATTCACGTACATTTCGTAGAAAGCAGAATAATTCGACCACTTTTTTAGGGGTTCGCGGCCCGAAGAAAACACCATAACACCAAGTATCATTGTAAAATAGTTGTACGTAGGGGAGACTACGACGGCATGTACCTTTGGGGCAGTTGTGGTAGAGTGACATCTGTTGGTTCGAAGTGGAAGCCTTCGAGAACGTAAAGTTAACATAGGTCCATGTAAAATTATCGCTGAGTTGTCAAATCTTGCGATGTGAGAACCCATTTTGTGTTTTGGAGGTTGAAAAGTAAAATTTTTCCCTGATTTACGAAGCTCCTAGAATAAAGTGTGGGTATTTTTTAATTAAGTTATACTAACTCATTGGAAAGTTTAAACCTTGGAACACTACCTCTGTGCTAGAGCTACGGCCAGGCTAGGCAAATTTTTGCTGCTTTTCGTCGATTTGTCAACAACAATGTCGAGTAACACTGTTCTCGTTAATAAAAACATATTTTAGTATAGATATGTTTTGTAGTAGGTACGTCTACATATTCCAAGGTGTATGCCTATGTGTCTCAAGGTATAAGACCATCCTGAAACTTGGGACATTTGGAACTTTCTAAAAAAGTGAATTTTGGAGCAACTCTACATTTTCCTCAATTTATGGACATCTATTAGGCGGTAGATTCCCACAATACCTAAGTTTAAAATAAATGAAATTCTCCTATCCACAAATTAATAACAGAATTTAAAAAGTGTCCCTAAGGTAACGGTACTCTCCCCTATAATAAATAAGTAATCTTTTTTTTTTTAATTATTTATAATTTGAATTCACGTACATTTCGGGGAAATATACTACAGAAAGCATAATAACTCCAACTCGACCACTTTTTTAAGGGTTGGCGGTCCAAAGAAAACAAACCGGCAAGTGTCTAAGTATGACAACTAACGTTCAGGCTTATTACAGTGGTTTCAACTAATTGCTTATTACGCATTACTTATACACGGACAATAACTTTGATGTCCACAAAGTCGAATAAAAGTAAGTTATCTCCCCAAACCTAACGGCGTTTTCGGTGATTTTACTAGATTGTATACGGTCTTTTGCCAGAAGAGCACTAAGTTTGAATACATTTTTGAAAACAAAATTTGAAGACTTTTTATGTGTTGATAAAGAAAATGGCAGTTTATTATTAAAATTTAAAAGTTGATGTGCCAAATGGCACTTGCCGTCCGCCGGTTGCCACCAAAATTAAATCAGCTCTTCGGCGGGTAACGGGTAACTACTAAATTTGAGCCAAATCGATCCAGTAGTTTGGCCTGTAGCGCGTAATTTAATGTTTCTTCGAAATTTTTCGATTGTATGCCAAAAAGGCGCTAAATGTTAATACATTTTTAGATACAGACATTCTGGACCTTTCATGTACTGATAAGAAAAATTGGTGTTCATCAGTGAAATTTCATAATGATCTGATATGCGAAAAAGGCACTTGACGTCTGCGGATTCGCAAAAAAATTTACTGGGCTCGCCAGAAGGCCAAGTTTTCTTAAAATTCGTTCAGTAGTTTCCGAGAAATCGTGCTCACGTACGCACACGAAAACATTTAAAAAAAAATCACTTTTTCGTGATCTTGGGACCTTGAAACGTGAAGATCTGATGTTATCTCAATTGGTTGTGGGGAGGTTAAAAAATTCTATACAGAGTTTTGAAACAGTTTATTTGCTGAGGTCTTGACGAAGTTGAAGGGTAGGTAAGTATTCTTTATTTTATAATTTTCAGAAAATGTTGGAAAGGCCCATTGCGCGCGAGCGTTGTCTAATTTTAAGAGAACTACGTAAGTGAAAAAACTCTCAATTCAGTTCTCAATTTTTCAGAAGTTTGCATTTTTAACTACTAAAGTTCGGAAGGAGTTATAGGATAATTATTTTCGCTCGTATTTTCGAGTCCCATGCAAGGGCCAGTTCCAGTCAACAAATTACCACGGAAATCGTTTAAGTACATGATATGTTTGCCTTCCATAAGAACCGCATGGGGACGAATTTAAACTACGACCTGCCGCCAAAAACCAATTCAAACATAAAATAATTCGTGCGATGGCGGATTCGCTGCATTTTAAATACCCGTTTTAATACGAGTTCGCAGCACCGCGCGCTGTGGCAAGCTTGCTGCTAGTCCCTACAAAACGTTTCAGCGATAGGAGTTATTTTTGTACGGGGTCCCTTCACATCTACCGCTGACGTCAGGCGAAAGAGAGGTACATATAATTAGTAGAACGTTAGACAAGGATAAAACCATAGCCCCGGTCACATTGTGAGGCAGGGAATCCAGTGGACCAGCTTAGTATAAGTGGACCAGTCTGATTTTTGAAGGATTTTCAAAGCGCAAACGCGGGGCCTTTGATTTGTTCATCATGAGTATTAAGGGGTAGAGGATGTATTTTTATATCTCCAGTGTAATTTGCCAGTATGACATTTTATTTGATTTACGCAAATCATTTCTTGTTGAAATTAATTTTGCACATCATTCAAGTAAATAGCAGAAGCATCAGTATGTACTTAGGTAATTCTCAAGAGTCAAGCCTAGTCTAAGTCTATCCGTTTCTATCTGTTACGGCGATACAATGCAGCGGGATCTAGGAACAGAGTCCGACTCTTTCATTCATACAATCCTTAATTATGTAGGGAAACTCCTGCTGAAAAGTTAAGGATAATGTGAAATAAACCGGAACATAGCCGGGCTTATTGGAAAATGTGCCTGCTATGTCAGGATCAAATAGTTAGAATTTTCGGAAATATCCTTAACTTTTGAACATGGGTTATGTACCTACCTACTAAGTACCTAGGTAGGTAGGTAGGTACTTTATATTGTTTGCTCTCAACATGTAGGTTCAGTTAACAGCCAAAAAAAGTTGAAAACAACAGTTAAATTTTGAACAAATATGAGGTTTTGGTTGTTATAGGGTATGAACACCTAATTGAATGGATATCAACAAACATATATGTTCAAAAAAATTAGGGGATCATCATTACAGTTTACTTCCGCGATTTCATTGTAATAGATAAAAATGGGCGGCAGAGAAGCGGCTGGAACCTCCCCATAGCGTGGGTCTTTGATTTCCGTTCCTTTGCATTTAAAATTTTGATATACCAAAATGACACTTTCCGTGGACCGATTGCTTCCAAAAATCTTTCAGCTCCTCAGGGTTGCATAATACTCTCCATGTACCAAATTTCAATCCAATTGATCGAGTCTAGTTTGGGCTGTAGCGTTTTTAATGTTCTTACAAAACTTCGATTTTTTTAAACCCAAAAGGGACGCAAATGTGAGCATGGCTTATTTAAAATCGGAATTTGAAGACCTTTTTGATGGTGACAGTATTTTTCAAAAACTTGTTTCGGATAGTTAAATGATTCGGCTCTTCAACGGGTAATACAATCTCCACGTGAAAAATTTCAGCCAAATCGGTCCATGGATTTGGGCTGTATCGTGTTTTAAAAGTATCTGAAAAAAGAATTTGAAGGCCTGTCTTAAGCGATTGACTCCAAAAGCTTTTCAGATCGGGTTATGAAATGCTTATGTACCAATTTCAGCCAAATCGGTCCAGTAGTTTGCGCTGTGTCGTTCTGACAAACGTACGCACACACATTCTAAAAAACGGCTTTTTTAGGTCCCTGAGACTTCCCATTTTTTTGAAATTGTGGGTTTGGAGAGGTTAAAATTGAAATATTTGAATATCCCTCCTAATGCCTTTTAACATGTAGAAGAAACAAGAATTGTAAATACCAAATCACGTAACATCAAGAATTTTTGTGGTGTTGATGGTGAATGAAGACTTCTGATGCCATCTTTGACAGAAGCAACTAACTGCTGTTGCACCAAAGGTGTCCTCATTTTATGTGTAACCTACTTATAGAGAAACTCGCCCCCAATTTATTACTTAAAGTGCGATCATTTTCTTAGGGACTTAAAATTGACAATAAATCAGAAGAATTTTATAGAGCGGCAGTGTGCCGTCAAGGTTGTTTTTGTTGAGGCAAGTACATACATACTTTAATGAATCATATAATACAAAAACCAAAAATGGGCAGCTACGGAAGCTTCTGGAACCTCCCCACTTCGGTGAATGATCCAATCTTATCACCAATATCAAGTAAATTTTACTGTTTACTATACCTAAGTTTTACTCCACCAAACCTAAGGTGTTCTCTGTGATCTTTCTAAATTTTACGATCTTTTGCCAAAAGGGCACTAAGCTTGAATACAATTTTGAAAACAAAATTTGAAGACTTTTCATGTGCTGGTAGAGAAAATGGGAGTTCATTATTCAAGTTTCAAAGTCTATATGTCAAAATGGCACTTGCCGTTTGCCGATTGTCACCAAAATTAAATCAGCTCTACGGCGGGTAGCGGTATCTCTACCTACCAAATTTCAGCCAAATCGATCCAGCAGTTTAGGCTGTAGCGTGTTATTTAATGTTTCCTCTAAATTTCGATTTTTTAGATTTTGTGCCAAAAAGGCACTAAGTGGGAATACAGTTTCAGATACATAATTTCAAGGCCTTTCATGCGCTGATAAGAAAGATTAGTGTTCATCTGTCAAATTTCATAGTTTACATGCCAAAAAGGCACTTAGCGTCTGTGGATTCGCAAGAAAATTAACTGGGCTCACCGGAAGGCTAACCCTAACATACATACCAAATTTCATTAAAATCCGTTCGGTAGTTTCCGAGAAATCGTGCTCACATACGTACATACGTACGTACGTACGTACGTACGTACGTACGTACATACGTACATACACACAGACATTTTTTAAAAACCACTTTTTCGTGATCCTGGGACCTTGAAACGTAAAGATCTGGTGTTATCTCAATTTCGAATTTTGGAGTGATTGCAATAACCTCCCATTTTTATATGGTTGTGGGGAGGTTAAAAAATATTATGAAATCATTTTTTGAAATTAATATGATGCTCTGATTTCTGTGAGCAGTGAACGTTGAAAAAAATTTGCCGTCAAGGTTGTTTATGTTGACGCAAGTACTTTAATGAACCATATAATACAAAAAACCAAAAAATACATGTATTCATTTCTTGAAATGAATGATGCACTAATTTCTGTGAGCAGTGTATGTTGGAAAAAATTGTACCTACCTTCCTATTATTGAATCTGTATTTAATAGTCATCATTCACAAATATTGAAAATAAGAAATAAAACTCGGGTGTAGGTCTGGTTTTACCTAACCATATTTGTGATGACTGTAGGTTAATTTTATTTAATCATGAAAAATCGCAATAACCGAAATCAACAATTACCTACTCGCATTTATATAGACTAAAAACAACCATATTGGCGCTAGACATTATGGTACCTAATGCAAGTATTTATACCTAAACGCGTAGCGACGCTGGAAATTGAAATGAGTGGTACGTACATTGTTAAATGTTAAGAGTGCCGGATGACAGTAACAGCCGGAATGTGAGACCGCCCGCCCGCAAATTGGCTGCTTTCTACGAGGCTACGGTAACGGTACGGACTTTGGGTTTTTACTCGACCAACATCCGTCACAAAGTTGCCTAACGCTATACGCACTGACAATTCATTATTGTTTCCAACTTGTAGGGTAATTTTTATTCAAAATAAATAAATTATATAAAAATATTGCCACAGTGTTTTAGTCGACATAACTACTCAAAATGACACTTTATTTTATGATACAACCAAAAAAATAAATTTCCTTAAAAGTTAATTAACAAAAATATGTACAAACAAAATGCCTAATATTTTAATTTATAAACAATAATCTTAGTTCTAAACAATCTTCAGATAATGACAATATCAAAATATAGTCCTATGGGTAAAATACAACTTTAAGGATTCACGGATCGATTTATGAGATCTGCCTCCTAGATATAAAATTTTTAAGTCTTCAGCTAACAAAATAGTAACACGTTCCTATATACTAATGTAACTGCATCCTTGGGATTAGAGCAAATACAAAAAATAGGCTGTTTACAAAGACTAAAGAAGAATAAAATAATAACAAAACTTTAAGTTGCTACAATAGGTATTTTAAACTTCTGACACTGGAAAGTCTCTCTTTGATTAAGTTAGTGACCTAATGGAAGAACACTGCTCGACTAATTTCGCTCAACCACAAACCAATTCTTGTTTCGTTGCTTTCAGGGCTAGAAGGGCAAAAAGATGGCGGTTTCAGAAACCTCGCATGGCGGATTGCATAACACTTTTAATCCTGGATTATATTTGATCCAGGATAAAATGACAAGCAGCTGGCAATTTCATTGGTCATCTCATAGAACAATCTGGATAAAATGTAATCCAGGATAAAGTTTTTAACTATCGTTATATATATCGTTAAAGGGGTACTAAAGAGAAAACAGCAAAAGTTTCAAGGATCAAGTCAAGTAAGTTCCACTCCTTTAATCCGGGACTAAGTCCTAACAGGCTGTAACCACGACAGCTAGCCGCAAATAGGCAGTAATATCTTGGAGACTTTGTACCAATTTATTTATCTCTGGGCATAAAAAGTTATTAGAAATTTTAAGAACGCAGAACTCGCTTTTTCTGCTTTATCGCAAATATCTCGAAAACTAAGGATGACAGGTCAACAATGTACAAACAGTTGAAATGCAACCTATAAATCCTCCAAACCCTCAGCAGCTGTGTAATAGCGACTTTCATTTAGGTTAGAAATGCGTCAAAAGGTTTCGCGTAATTTTCTTGCAAAATAAAAAAAGATAATTGGTTTCTTTTTATAATCTTACCTTAATTAAATCACTAGCAAAACGTTCCTACACCATTATGTTCACGAAACGAATTCAAATTTCTCTGTATTTCTCATGAAAAACCGTAAGAGCAAAACGTTTGACAGACACATTATTTGAAGTCTAAAATTTAATTACACAGGTGAAAATCAGCAGCTTGTCACATTTGAGAGGCTTTATAGAACAGGTTTTGACTTACCTTTTTTGTAGAGCATTCAATTCTTAAATTCTCTACAAGTGGGGGAGGGGTAAGATCCTTATGATTTCAAAATTTTTGCCCCCCTCAAATCTTGGCTGAGCTTTGCCATCTGGTGCAAATAACAACACCAAACAACAAATGACAGTTAATCGCCGCTGTTTTGATTATTATTTTGCGCCCTAAAGAAAACCCAAACCCAACCGTTATATGCATATACCATTCACTGTACTATGTCTCTCTGCGCGTTGTAAGTCTTCGTCTATTTATTATAAGTTTTAATTTTTTTTCGTATACAGGGTGGTCGTTTTATCTTGAGACTGGCAAATATCTCGAAAAGGAAGCATTTTAGAAAAAAATGTTTTGTATAAAAGTTTTATGACTTCGAGGGGGAAAATAGATGGCATCATCGCCATTTTGATTCAACGTCATTTTCAAGGTCAAATGAAGGTCAACTTAATTTTTTTAGATGGAAACCTATATTTTTTATTACAGATTCTTATTCCCCATAAAAGAACAAACAACTCTCATCTAAACTATTTTTGGATCCGATGGATGTAAATTTTAACCTTTTTCGAAATTCCTAGATATTCCCTAGTAACAGCGGCAAGACAAAACAAATGAACAACCGTTGTAACTTAGCAACGGTGAATTCTAGATAAATAAAGTACAAAAATTGTTGTAGATTTTGTTTTTGCCATGCCGCTGTTGCTAGGGAAGGCAATGGATTTCGAAGAAGATTAAAATTTTTATTTAAATATCTGACAAACTATCCATCGGATCCAAAAACAGTTTAGATGACAGTTGTTTGTTCTTTTACGGTGAATAAGAATCTGTAATAAAAAATATAGGTTTCCATTTAAAAAAATCATGTCGACTTCATTTGACCTTGAATCAAAATGGCGTCGACGCCATCTATTTTCCCCCTCGAAATCATAAAACTTTTATACAAAACATTTTTTTCTAAAATCCTTCCTTTCCGAGATATTTGCCAGTCTCAAGATAAAACGACCACCCTGTATAATATAACGAGTGGTACTGATTTTTTCCGACAAAATTTGCGAAACAAATAAATGAGTAGCTTTTGCAACGATTTTCCAAAAGCAAAAGCTACGAATGTATTTGTAAGCAAATTTTGCAGAAAAAATCAGACCACGAATTATATTCGGATGATTAAACAACAAAGAAATTTCAATGGAAACAATAAGGTTGCCATGTTCGTTGTCATGACAGAAATTTTTTCGCTGGAAAACCGTCCTGCTTTTCACTCGTGGTGTTTTTCAGTTCAAAACCATGGTGATTGGTCGACTGTTTAGAATTTCTGACGTTTGATTGGTTTAAAATTCTTGAGTTGTTTAATCACCTATAAAAATTGATACCCGAGGAAAAACATACTAAAGATTCAAACATGCGGTAAATCGCTCATATATTATTAATTATTCCAGGAAGTGACTCCGCTGCCGGTAAGGGTATTGGCGTTAAGTCTTTGAAATTGCTGGAAAACAATAAATTTACATACTCATCAGAACTAACGTGATTCAAAATAAACGACGTCAACGGTGCTTTGTAAAACAAGTGTTTGACGCGAAAGCAGGCCTTTAACTGTCATTACTGTCAAACATTTGTTTTACAAAGTATCCTTGACGTCGTTTATTTAAAATCACACGTCAGGAATTCTTTTTAGCAGATACTTATCACGTATTATGGTCTGTCCGGGATCCACACGACCAAGATTCACCCTATTTCCATGGCGAATGTGTTGTCAACAATGAGTCGCCATGGAAATTGGGTGACAGAGCATAGTTCTTTTAGCCCAGTCAATAAAGGCCAAGAAACAAAATTTTCTGCAGTTCTACAAATTGACCGAAGTTGTAGCTTGAACCATTCTATTGAACGTACTAAAAGTCTCCTAGGATGGGGTGAGCTCGAGTGACCATCAAGGCGAACAGGTACAGTTTTTGTTAAATTTGCAAATATCTCATGAAATATTGATTCTATTGAAAAAATAGCCATATAACAAATTGAAGAGCGTAAGATTCTCTAGAAAAAAGTTTATATACATTTTTTGCGGACACTAAAATGTAAACGCTAAATCGGCGGCTAAAGCAGTTTATTGGTGCAAAGATGTCATCCCCCTGAATTTGGGCAGGTTTATGTCAAAAATATATTAACATTTAGTCACACAATATTTAGCTCACATCCTTGGGTACTTTTAGTATGTTCAATAGAATGTTTTAAGCTACAACATCGGCCAACTTGCAGAACTGCAGCAATTTTTGTTTCTATTTTCACTTCGTTGACTGGGCTATTTTAAGTCTGTAGGGCCATTTACACAAGTTGTTCATCAAATTGCAAAATTCTCTCATTTGTCGGCAAGTTTGTGCAGTCTTTAAAGTTTTCTTGCGGTGGGATTTCCATTTAGATGATTCTAGTATTTCACAATCAATATTTGTTGCTTATCTTCTATTTGTGATCGGCCAAAGTTCAAAGCAATTTAAAACTCCTTAAACAAGATATTCAATCCTCTTTAGCTTCTTCTTATTCATGTCCGGAAGCGGCGTAGGTTCTCATGTTTTTTGAGAACAGTGTTAGCCCGGCAGCAGAGTCACTTTAATTGTTCAATCCTCGAAAATGTAGCATTATAACTTCTTTATCACTCAATGTCATGAGGAGTACTTGACAGCCAATGGATGAAATTAATTGCTCACCAATCATCTTAGAATACACACAAAATGTATCTGCTGATCGGTCACTACTACAGTAATTCGATTCGACTTTAAAACCTACCTTCCCGCTCCCTTCTCCTAATCTTCTTCCTCCTTTTCTCTACTGCAGCCAACTCTGATTTTACTTCTGCATAGGTTTTGCGCAAGTCGGTCAATTTTTGTTGCAAAACTGCAATTCTTTGCCCACTGTTTAAGCTGGGATCTAAAAATTAAAGCAGGGTTAGCACGTGTTAGACTAATCACTGGACATACCAAATTCAACGAAGAAATTGTACTTTGACGGCCTTGGTGACTTTGACGTGCGATCATAAACTGGAAGATTTGCGGCTGCACCAGTTGTTGAATTCTCCGACATATCATCACTGTCGCTGTTCTGTCTTGATCGGTTTAGAGGCTTGCGACCACGTTTCGCTGGTCCAGCGTCGTCGTTCCCTCGTGTCGATCGCCGTCGTTTTTTACACGTGGCTGCAACTGTCTCATCTTTTGACTTTTTGGTGCTTGTTGGCTCATTGGTCATTTGCGAATCTAAAAAAAATTTCACGAATTATAAAAATTGCATAAATAACTAATGTACTAACCATCTTCACTGTATAATGGAACTTTGTTTAGACTCGAGTTGCGACGTTTTCTGGGGTAATCGGTTTCGGCATCATTTGATTTGCAACTTTCATTTTCTACTGTATTAGGTGAGAGATCTTCCTGGTCTCTGTTGAAAAATCAATGTGGTGGATTAAAGGAAGAGTAAACTGAAAAACCCGTATATCTTTTATTGCATAAATGAAGAGACGATCAAGGAAAAAAAGAACCATAAGATAACTGGTGGACCGGGTGAGCTATGTCGTCGATGACGTCACCTGCCTCACTAAATCTATTCTAGCAGGGAATTGACGTTCCGTGAGGCAATTTTATTCACGGCAACCTTTATAAAATGCTACATATATAATCTATCAATTACTCATTTTTGAAAAGTCGATAATTTTGGGCTACTTTTACCATGCAAGAATTATGAAAACTCAGGTCTGGTTGTCATGAGATTATTGACAGTCTCATTGATCGTGGTATAGCAAATAGCAACATACCTCGACTTTTCATGTCTCGGAGTATGTTTTGCCATACCACGACCAATGAGACTGTCAATGTCATGACAACCAACCCTGAGTTTTCATAATTCGAACATGGTAAAAGTAGCCCTTAAAGTTTACTCTTCCTTACTCCCATTTTCATCGGTTCTGTTTAAAGTTAAGTGACAGATGGATGTGACGATTAATTTTAACGGGATCCGGTGCAAATGACCATTAAAGTTTTTTCTTGAATCATAGGTACAAAAAATTAATATAGGTAGCATGAGTTCAAAAAAACATTGTAAGTATGCAGTATACAGTGCACACCTTAATACCCGTCTGTATTTTAAAAACCAGACCGAATTGTAGAGGTTATTAAAGATCCGTGCTAAAGAATGACACACATGATTGGATACACCAACGTTAAAATCTAACTAAAAATACTACAATTTGGTGCATCAAATAATTTTTTTCAGGGCCAGTTTTACACAATTTTTTTGTTTTCAATAGAGACGTAACTTTTTCTCAACAGATTCAGAATCTACGAAAAACGTGAGAAAAGGAAGGTACACATCACACCCACGCGACCGGCTGTCCGTGGTGATTAAAGTCACGCCTCACCGAGGACACGGCCTTTTAACGTGAAAGTCCTCGATAGTGAGATGGTAATTATGCAGGGAGGACTCTGCAAAAACCGTACTGGTAACGCCATCTCATGATTTATGAACTGTATTGATCCACTCAGAATCAGCATCTAGTCACCAAGAAAAACTTTTACTTATAGTTCTATCCGTTTCTCCTGCACGAAAAACTTATATTTGCATCCTTTAATAATGCACGTATGAGCATCTTTTAACACTTTATTCATATGGGCCATTGAGTTCTTTAGTAACATGCTCAGTATGCTGCTCCCAAGTAACAAGATTATCCACTATCGAAATATGAAAATTGAAACAATAAAACTGAAAATTCAATCATTTTACCGTTATTGGAAAACGGGGATAAGATGAGTGATGTTACATGTGCAGTTGCTGAGGAAATTCGTCTGCAATAACCATCACTTACCGTGTATGTGTCCTGTTAGGGAGCAAGCCGCTATTTATTTATTATTTTGATTTCCACCGTTGAGTTTCCACATAATGCAACTTATACCAAAACTCACACGTTAGCGTAGCAACGTCAATGTGGGTAAATTGTAAAAAAAAAGCCCGATTATCCAAAAATCGCAGTAGTTGCAGAGAATGAAGCCCCTAGGCGTGACATTACCCCTCCCCTGTCTTCCGTTGTTGTAGACAAACATGACAATAATAATAATAAGCTTACCCTCGAGGTGAATTGCTCATGGAACTTTCAGGAGTGGTAGGAGGAGTATTTTCCAGAACAGTGGGAGCCTCTCTGTCCTCCCTCATCGGTATAACTAACGGTGGTAGTTGTGGTTTAATAATGGGTTTGTGTTCATTTAACAGCATGTTTTTGTTATTGCTGTTTCCAGGAGCACTAGCAAAAGGCATTTCCTGTACAGTTTTGCCTTTGGGTTTCGGCTCAGAAACGCTGGGTCCCTCAGTGGCCGAAGCTGGACTCCTCGGAATTATTTCTTCGCACAACAATAAATAATGCAATTGCGAATCCGGTTCTTCTTCCTTGGCGCATTCAGGTTCGGGTGCAGTTTTAGCCACGGTTCCACCATCATTTTTATCAATTTTGAAATTTCTATGCTCCTCCTGCGAATCATCCGTTGTGGCTATTTGAACCGTCGATAAATTGCTGTCGCTTTCCTTCAAATCGGTCTTTTCCGAATTGGTCTGAGAATCGTCATCCATCCGAGCGATCACCAACTGCTCAGAGTCACTGCTGTCCGAATCTGAGTCTTCTATGTAGGCTTTGCTGATAATCTTACGCTTCTTTCTACTCTCCATCTCCACCTTAGTGGGAGTCATTGGCTTCTTCACCTCAACGTCAGCCGGTTTCAACTTCAATTCCATTGGTTTAATTTTCTCTATCACCTTCTTATCATCAATAACAGGCTTGGGTACCTCCTTCTGAGCTTCACACTCATTTTCGGAGTCATGCGACTTGTCAGTTTTGTTTTTAATCGAGCTAAATTTGCGTAGAATAGAATCAGCCATTTTGGTGCCAGTTTTCAAGTTGATACCTTTCGCTTCCTCCAGCTTGGCAGAAATTGAAACGGGTTGAGAACAAATCGACTCCAACAGAGAACTGTCGGTTTCTTGCAAGGCAGGCGAAATCTGCATCGGACTTTTTAGCGTCAACTCTTCTTTAATTTCTGATTTGGTCTCAACTGGCTCGGATTTGCAAACTTCACCAGAATCAGCTTCCTTCTTCTTGCCTTGATAACTAGAAGTCGATGGAGTGATCATTAAATCATCCTCGTCACTCATATCGTCACGGCCATCTGAAGAAGGGGTTCTTTCTATAACCCTATTAATTGATTCCCTAATAGAATCAAAATCATCACTATTCTTTAAATCATCTCCCTTTGTAGAAAAATCCAAGTCAAGGGCGTTTCCGTCAGGAGAAGATTTTGAGAACGCATCCGAAAACAATTCAGCTCTCCTTGAAAATATAGGCTGAGTTTGCGACTCTGTGTCAGATAAATCCATGTCTTGACTATAATCATCAACGCTTTCCGGCAATTCCCTGAACAGGCTTAGGGGCTCCTCCAAAATATTTTTAATAGCTCTCTGCTTTGCCTCTGTTTTATCAACAGATTTCACCAAATTAAACGAGGGAGACTCAACAAGCTTGTCAAAAGGATCTTCTTTTTTAATGTCCTCTTCTTGCAATGGCGGTCTTCTAATTTTTCTTTTCTCCGAATCAGGACTGTCCTTGTCGCATTTTTCCGGAGACTTTATCGCCCTCCTCTTTGGACTTTTCTCGAGCTCATCAAACAAACGCGGAATACGTTTCTTAGCGACTTTGTCGTCACTCTTTGAAGGTCTGGCTTCGAACTCAAATGGTTCCGGTTCCTTAAACTCGTAGATGTCTTCAGAACTCGGTGATTTCTCAGGACACGCATCCTTTTTTTCTTCGGCGTCGATCTTGGTAGCGTTGCTCGAATCGTCTGAACACGAGAGCTCTTCCTTATCAGCCGCATCCACAGAAGGCACTTTTATTGCCTTGCTAAATCCTTTCAGTTCGGATCTGATTTGATTCAAGTCAAAGTCCCGACCTTTTGGCGGATTGGTGCCGTTGTCGTCGTCACTCTCATCAGCCGACTTCTCAGAAAGTTTCTTCATTTTCCTAGTTCTCCTCGGGCGATCAGGTTCTTCTTCTTTCTCCGTATCCCCCTCATCTTTGGTTTTGTCAAGTTTTAGTGGTTTTGGGGGTTTCTTTTTATACGTGCGGATTTCAGGGATCTCATCTAATTTGCTGCCACTTCTAGTACGAGTCAATTCAGACTCGCTCTCCGAGATATCCGAATCTGATTCGGAATGGTTCGAAACGTCCGTTTGGGCTGATGCTCTACGGGCCCTCTTATTGTGGTCTAAAATAGAGTATTTTTTCGATGAGAACATTATAAATATAAAATTATAGAAGGAGACGAAAAGAGGGGAATTTCCGTATACAGGGTGTCTCAGAACGCTCGCACCAAATTCTTATGGGGTGTTCAGGATTAAATTTTGAGTCGATTCGTGTTTTTGAAAATTTTCAGGATCCAATAGTTCTCGAGTTATAACAGATTTGAGAGGACCAATCAGATTTCAGCTCTGAATTGCTTCACAAGGTAACTTAATGTTAGATGCACTGTTTCCTAGGTAACAAGATACAACAATATTAAATTTTCATTAGTAATATGATAAGTCGTCTCTTGATTGCCGCGGGTTTGACGTCCGAATGGTTGAACTACGAGTCAAAATGGTAGATTTTTTTTAGGTCAAAAAGACGCCGAGAGCTTGCTCGAGTCGTCTTTGGGCGAAAAAAAATCTACCATTGACGAGTAGTGAATCCATGAGGACTCAACAAGGCAATCAAGAGACGACGAATCATATTTTACAGATTATTTTATAAATTAAAAGTATTGAAGTAGTTCCAAAGACGTTCGAATCTAGGTAGTGTAAACATGTTGGATCATCGCTGTCAGTTGTCAGTCACTTGTCAACTGAGTGTCACGTCACAAAATAGAAGTGAAATTATTTATTTTCAACAAGATTTAAACATTTATGTATACCTACGGCTGATTACGGCGATTGAATTTTATTTTAACCGCATTATAACATTCTTGGTATGAAATTTGGTAGAATACCTAAAACTTTACAATGGAGTACTTATTAGGTGAAGTCTTGTTCGGGGGCATCTACCTACTATGAAAAGAATGGACGAAACAAAACTGATACGAAGGATCTAGGAAGCGAAGACCAATTAGACGCGACACAGGAAGACCGAAGGACACCGGGGAGAGTTTATTAGAAGATTTGCATTTCAAAAGTTGATAAATTGAAAAAATAACTGATACCTCAAAAAGAGGAGGACCTGCTCATATCCAGTGTTTAAAATAATGTTAAGTTCCTGTTGTTGGCTCGTGAGTTTTAGGAGAATGTTATAAAGTGCTACAAATTTACATTCCCGCGAGTGACTTTGGTGTAATTATAACAAGATACCACACAGTTTAAAATTACCCAACAATTTTCTGTACAAATCTGGTAACCGTACCTTTTTCTAAATCTGATTAAATGTTTACTTTGAGTATATTTTTACTTTTGCCATTTTCAATGACAGTTGTGTTAAATGTCGTAGGATTACCAGTTGATTTGAACTACGACTGTCGTCTTATCACTGTAATCTAAAGGTTGCTAGGTTACTGTGAACAAAATCTAGCTTTGGATTGGTTCAATACTTAATGTATAAAATAATCATTGATAGAAACTTGTCACCTAGGAAATAGTGCATCTAACATTAAATTACCTTATGAAGCAATTCAGAGCTGAAATCTGATTGGTCCTCCCAAATCTGTTATAACTCGTGAACTATTGGACCCTGGGAATTTTCAAAAACACGAATCGACTCAAAATTTAATCCTGAATACTTCATTAAAATATGGTGCAAGCGTTCTACAGGGTGTATGTATAGGATCAAATGGGGAATCGGTAATAGACTACGTATTAGTAAACGAAGAAGCGTGGGAAGAGGTGGAGAAGTTCAGAATAGCGGAAAGGGTAGAATCAGACCACAAAGGAAGAAGGGAAAACGAAATACGGAAGGCATAACGAAAAAGGTAATAAAGAAAGAAAGGTGGGATGACGAATACAGGCAAAAATTGGGAAAAGCAAAATTCGAAGCAAAAGGGGTGGAAGAAAAAATCAATGAGCTGAAGAAAATTATAAGAGGGGCAATAAGAAGTGAGGAAATAATACTAAGGGAAAATAGTCAGGGAAATGGAAGGGGATGGTTCGATATAGAATGCAAGAAGGAAAGAGAGACGAGAAGAGAATTAAGAAAATGGAAAAAAAGGGAAAACGAAAAGGGAAGGATACTTAAAAGCCAAAGAAAAATAGAAGAAGAAATGCGGCGAAAGAAAGAAACGAATGAAGGAAGAAGAACAAAAGACAAGAAGTATAAAAACAGAAAAAGAAGCGTGGAAATACATGAACCAAGAGAGAAGAAAAAAGAGAAAAGATGAAATGGGAAAGATAGAGATAGAAGAAGGCATTTCGTAGAGTTGCTAGAGGGACAAGAAGAAAAAGGAGGGATAGAAGAAGGCAGAGACAAGGAACATGATATAGAAAGTACCGAAATAACAAAACAAGAAGTGAAGAGGCAGATAGAAAAACTGAAAAAAGAGCAAGCACCGGCGGGAAGGGATGGGATAAGAAATGAAGCGTGGATTTACAGTACGGAAGAGGTGATACGACAGATTATTAGAGATTTTGAATGGAGTATGCAAGGGAGGGCGTAATCTGCCCTATGTACAAGAAAGGAGATGCAAAAGAAGTAAAGAATTACCGGGGGATAACCCTCCTGAATACATTATACAAATTGTATGCAACGATACTAGGGAACAGAATGAAAGGGATGAAACGGATGAAGACAAATAATAAAGAAGAACTGGAAGATGTGTTCGTGGATCTCAAAGCAGCTTTTGATAGTGTAGACTAGGGCTGTGCGATATCGGAATTTGAATATCGAATATCGATATTTAAAATTTAATCGATATACCGATATATCGATAAACCGATATATCGATATACCGATGTATCGATATATCGATATATCGATATACCGATATATCGATATATCGATATACCGATATATCGATATACCGATTTATCGATATATCGATATATCGATATACCGATACACCGATTTATCGATATATCGATAACTAAATATACCGACTTATCGATATATCGCCTTATCGGTACTTATACAATTGTATCGACATCGTTATTGTGGTATTATATCTGTAATAGAGTAACATCTTAGTTTTAAGAGCTAGATAGGTATGAATAGGTAATAGTCCTTTTTCTGTAGTTTCTTGATGTTAGTTAGTTAATAATATTGAAATCAATTATTGATTGAATCGATTGGATTGGAGCGCTCAAACATTATTGTTTACGTTGTGCCCTGGAAAATAACGTAGGATTCGAAATAAACGATATTAGGACCCAAGGGTGCTTTGAAAAACATCAGTTGCGATGTCCAATTTTCTACAAGTCGTTTAAATAAGTATAATAATTCCTACCATCACTTGTTTAAATTGTTTATATACTAATTGTTTATACACTGCACGAAAATATTGATATCTCCAACGCAAAGATTCCTCAATTTTGTCGATTCATTTCAATGTTAGCCAGTTGTCAACAAATGACTGAATCAGGCCGAATACCTACTCCTACATTTAAAAGAAGTCAGAACTTCAGAAGTGTCATTATAGGTATCGATATACGGGACACCGGTTATTGATATACCGGTATATCGATATACCGATATATCGATATATCAATAACTTATCGATATACCGATATATCGATATACCGATATATCGATATACCGATATATCGATATATTATCGATAACTTATCGATATATCGATATATCGATATTTCGGTATATCGATAACACACTTTTATCGATATATCGATATATCGATAATCGATATATCGATATATCAATTGAAAGTCGCAGGCCTAAGTGTAGACAGTGGGAGCACATGAGAGAAATAGGATTTATGGGAATCTGATAAGAAGAATAAAAGGAATATATGAGGAAACAAAGAATGTAGTTAGAGTGAATGGTATAGAGAGCGAATGTTTTTGGACGAGAAAAGGTGTAAGACCCACTCAGCCCAACGCTGTTTACAGTTTTTATAAATGATATTAATGATGTGTTTAAAAATGGACAGGAAGGAGGTATTGTGGTGGGCAAAGAGAAAGTGTGGTGTCTGGCGTATGCGGATAACCTGGTGAACGTAGCGAATGAGGAGAGAGGGATGAAAGAAATGATAAGAATTGCAGAGAAATATATGAAAAGAAAAAAGTTGGAAGTAAATTTGGAAAAAACCAAGATAATGGTTTTCGGGAAAAGAAGAGGGAGGGCAAAAGAAAGTGAATGGGAGTGGAACGGGGGATAATAGAGCAAGAAAGAAAATTAAAATATTTTAGTGTTGGAAGGAGAAAAGGAGAGAAAAAGAAGAATGAAAGGAAAGAAAATATTAACGAGAGAAATAGATACGCATGGGAAGATATCTAACGACGAAGAGAACAGGGGAGATGGACGAATGAAGCGATGTGGGACAGAGATAGAGACATAGATATACAAGAGAGGAGAACAATAATAAAAGAATCAAGGTACAATGCAAAGTATAAGGACATCATATGTGTGGGACTACCGAGTTACTTGGACAGAGTGAGTGCGAAAGAAAAAGAATGATAGCGAGATTTTGCTGCGGGAATGAGGAGAGAAAACAGATTCTGGTTGGAAGAGGAAGGGAGAGTATGACAAAAGTGGAAGATAGGAGAGAGAAGAAGAATGTTAATTTCATTTAAATATTATTTGTATATACAATAATTATATTGTAACAAGGGCAGGGCTGATTACAAGCCGAAAGGCAGAAGTAATAAAGAATTCTATCTTATAAAAGTTATGATTTGATTTTATACCTTGACGGGTCATCCTACTCGTAGATCTAGTTGCAGGAGTGGCAGGGCTTTTGGTCCTGCTGGAAGAAGAAGTTACACTGGAAGGCGTAGTTGATCTGGGAACTTCGGTGCTACGTCCTGTAATTGACATTCTTCGGCATTTCCTTGGAGGAGCAGACTTCCCCGTTGTATTTTGTTTTGAGGTCGATACATTAGCACCCTGTTTTAATTTCTTGGCCTTAGTGTTGGCACTCAAGTTCTCGGCAATACGGTTCGGAGTTATCCATTCATCATATCGCGTATTCCACCCAGTATAGTGGACCAAATACAGAGGACCAGCAGGATCTTTATCAATTTCGATTACTTTCGCCTCATAAGTGACCTTAGATTCATGTGTCGGGCCATAATAAACTTTCAATTTATCACCAATACCAATGGGCCCAGAAGTATCGCTTATAATCTCAACTGAAGGTTTATCCTCAGAGTTTAACTTCTTTCTACCGCGTTTTTTTTCTTCGTCGCTTTTCTTTGGGATCTTTGCATGAATTGCCTTTGAATCACCAGATTTAACTTCTTTCTTCTTGTCAGTCATCACCATTTCTTTCGGCTTTGGTATTTGGGACTTAGACCTGGTTTGCTGAGCCTGTTTCAACAAAAATTTGCGTTGTAATACTATTACTGTTTAGTATATAATTCTGCGAGCTCCCAGAAAAGGTCAAACATGAAGATTTCTTAGAACCAAATGAATTAATTTCTTTGAAAATGACTGACTGTCACTCATGACATGAAATTGGACGTCAGTTCCGTCTTTCATAAATTATTTATTTATACGTCCAAAAAAAACCATAGCAACCCACAATTGTTACAAAAATGTGTCGCTATGTCTTTGGAGTAGAACGCCGCGGATCTGCTGTCTTTGATGTAAAAAATTGGCAGCAGAGAAGCGGCCGGAACCTCCCCATCGCGTGGGTCTTTGATTTCCGTGTCTTGTATTTAAAATTTTAAAGTTGATATGCCTAAATGGCACTTCCTGTGGACCAATTGCACCCAAAATCCTTTCAGCTCTTCAACGGGTCACCTCATCTCCAAGAACCAAATTTCAGCCAAATTGATCAAGTAGTTTTTTGCTAGAACGTGGTTTTAGTGTTATTGCAAAATTTTCATTCTTTTACCCAAAGGTAAATGGTGACAATAAATCTTTCAAAAACTTGTTTTGGACAGTATGAGAATTTATTGAACCGTTTTCATGTTACAGATTTTAAAATTTGAATTAATTATACCGGGTGTCAACGAAACCATGCTCACCCCTCTTTTCTTTGGCATTTATTAACATATTCCAATGAAAGACACATACTGCATTTTTTGACATTTAGATAGAATTCTAGAGTGCTATGATAACCCCTCAAAAATTAAATTAGAATCATCAAACATCTGATCAAAATTTATTTTAGGCTTCTGTTTCTATCCATCATTTATACTGATTCGTTTGAAAGAACGCCAGTTTTTCTTATAAACACGTGAAAAGCCTTCAAATTCTGTGTCTAAAAATTTATGCACACTTAGTGTCTCTTTGGCATAACATCACAAAATTCGAAGTTTCGAAGGAACATTAAATAATACGCTATAATCCAAACTACTGGATCGATTTGGCTCAAATTTGGTATGTAGGGATGTCAAAACCGGTCAAAGAGTTGACTTGATTTTAGTGGCAATCGGTCAACAACAAGTGGCTTTTTGTCGTATCAACGGTGTTTGAAAGATGACCGTTTGTTTTTATTAGTACGTGAAAGGTGTGCTTTCTTCAAATTTCCAAAAGTGCATTCAAACCTAGAGCCCTTTTGCCAAAAAAATTAAAAGTTTGAAAAACTTCAGACATTTTTAAAGACTGTTGGGGTGTATTGAAATTTATGAAAGCAGCTGCCCATTTTTTTATACTAACATGAAAACGGCTCAATAAACTTTCAAATCAACGTAAGAATATCACGTTTCAAGAGCTTTCATTTGATACACGACACGACGTATGTCGTCATTTAAGATTTTGACGTTGATGGGACGGGTGAGCGCCATGATCTGTACAAAGTCAAAGCTACGGTACAAAATGCCCCTTCAATGCTAAATTAGTTGCTGAACACCGTAAGTGGATATCTTTCATCTGTTCAAAAGTATTAAGACTGGATCGTCTTGAATGCGCCACCCGGTATGTATTTGGATTGGCTTAATACTTCAAAGGAAAAGAGTTGCTTTGAAACTAAATTGAAAAAAAAATACATCATTTTGGAAACACTCGTATGTGCATTCCACCTAAACCCGCAATGACCTATGTTTCATTTTAGTGCAGTCAACTGTTTGACATAACCTAACTAAGTTTCGACATGACATGAAACAGTGAAAATAGAAAATAGTTCCAACTTTGTCAACAATTTCCGTAAAATAAACAAAAAACTTCTACCTAGAAGACAAAGCGAAACAACGGGAAACTAAAAAATTGTCAATCTATAATTTAGTAACATTAGTTTGCCGATAAAATAAGAGTTCTATACAAACAAAATTGCCATTTCAGGCCAAAATGATGTCAAGATTGCTGCAATTTTATTTTATTTTTTAAAAAGGTAAGTAAATCCGTAAATGTTCTCATGTTTTACGATTATCGAAGTCATAAGATTTCCAATGAAAAAAAATACCCTTTTTTTACACGTGCAAAGTTTAACCAATTTCTATGATGTTTGTTCCAAATTCAGCCAATTACAACAGGACATGCGAGAAACTCCGCCCACTAACTACGTATCGTTCAAGCCAACAACATTGAGTAGTTTGTCGGCCACTTGTTGGCATATATGACGGTCATATATGGTGACTCGGAATTTTTAAGATTTTTTTATTAAAAAATATTTTATTTGCTGAGGAGGTCTTGACGAAGTGTATTCTTTATTAATTTAATTTTCAAAAATTGTTGGAAAGGCCCATTATACTATTTTCGACCCTATTGCAGAACATAAGGTTTCTTTAGTATGTCAGTACCCCCATAAATACATAAAAAATCTTACCCTGTCTTCTTCTTCCTTTTTAGTAATCTCTGTCTTACTCTTAGTGTCCAGTTCAACTAAACTTTTTATTTTCTTCAACTTATCAATTCTTCGAGGTCGCCCAACTGAGGGTCCGGGAGCAGATTCAGATTGATCTGTGCTCTCGCCGCTGTTAGAATCACTGCTTTCAATGTTTTCCTTCCTCCTCCGTTCTTCTTCCTTTTTAGCATCAAGCCTCTTTTTAAACTTCTCCTCCAAATTGACCTTTTCCTCGTTAACCTTCTCTTCCTCATCTTTATCAGGTTTAGGGCTATTAATGGGCGTAGCCCTGTCCCTATCCCTGATCAAGTTTCTGCCTCGATTCTTTTTTGTTGATCTAGTGAGATTCAGCATCGTAACTCCCAAAGTTTTATAGAATGGGTCAAAATTCAACAAACATTTTCTATAAACATTCTTGACTTGAGTGTAAATAGCTTGGTTGTTGGGAAGTTTGAGTCGATTTGCCACTGTTCTCCATTTGCTCTTACTGGTCACACGATTGTAACCTCCAAACTTATGTACCACCCTGTATAACCGATGGAGGTCCACATCCTTATTTGCTATTTCGGGGGTTTTATTCAAAGGTGTGCCAGCATCATCCATAAATTTAAATAGCTGTGCCACAAAACGATCCTTTTCTTCGGTGGGTTCGTCATCAGAAGACTGAAATAAAAAGTATTCAAATAAGACGGAGCTGCTTAAAATTTCAACGACCTTACATCTGAATAATTGTCTTCAGAATCACTGTCAACAGACTGCATATTGAACAGTATGTTTCTCTCCCAGTGCACTGGTAGTTCATTTTGGTCCAAGAATTTAAGTGCCTTACTCACAGCTTCTGCTAGTACCGGGCTTTCAACCTTATCTCCCAATGTGCGGTTAAATTCTGTGACTTCCTTCTTCGGTACTGTGTAACTAGAAAGAAATTTAAATTCTCTTTACTGGTATCCAACAAAATTCAAAATATTCAGCCTAAGTACTTCTTATGTTACAAAATTGCGACTCCTTTTTTCCACATTTGTAGATATTTCAATATGTATTGCTAACAAAAAAACTGTAAAGGGTTGTTACAAATGATTGTACAGCATGCATCAAATGTTTTGCTCGATCGTTTGTTACGCAACTGGAAACTTACTGAAAACTGCGGAACAGACTCGGTAACAAAAGATCGACGAAAACATCTAACGCATACTGTACCATCGCGGTGGCTCTAAAAACAGAAGAATTGTCGCTCCAACCGTTCTGACGCAAAAGTTGCGCATTGGCTGGCAATGCTATGTAACCGTTGTGACGCAATAGTTGGGAACACGTTCGATTGACATTTTCTCTAAATTTTTATAATCTGGTATGATTTTATTACACCGTTGTAAAGAAAAACAAAAAGGTTAATAGATACAATATACAATAAAGAAATATACAGGGTGCAATTTAAAATAATAAAGTTTCATGCCGTTAGCCAATGAAATAAAAACATTTTGGAACCACTGATATTGTCAAAATGTAGTCCATAGAGATAGTCATCATTTAACTTCGTCAACAATGGCTCAGATATGTTGGAAACGAAAGAAGCTATAAGGGGTAGCGGCTCCCGTTTGATTGACCCTGTATACATACCGGGTGGCCCATTCAAGACGATCCAGTTGTAATAACTTTTGAACGGAAGAAGATATCGACTTGCGGTTTTCGACAGATTCCTTGGTATTGAGGGGGGCATGTTTCGGCATAGCTTTGACCTTGTTCAGTTTGCGCATTTCACCCCCACCCCAACCAACGTCAAAATCTTAAATGTTAACACACCCCGTGTCGTATATCATATGAAATCCCTTTGAAAATGCTATTCACTGTTATAAGTAGTTTGAGAATTTAGCGAACCGTTTTCATGTTAGAGACAAAAATGCAATTTAATATAAATTAGAAATCCGTGGAAAGTTTTGAAAAACTTAATGAAAAATTTGTTGATATGTGAACTAAAAATGTGACTGACTAGATGTCTAGTTAGTTTTATTTGTTATTTGCTTTTTGGAGCATTAATTTTAGCTGTCCCACACGGACCAACGAGAGAACCAATAGTGACCTATCCAAACAAAGCTAATAACGATTAAAGTCGCTAGACATCTAATTAGTCACATTTTTAGTCCACATATCAACAAATTTTTCATCGAGTTTTTCAAAACATTCTACGGAATTATAATTTTAGTAAATTCGAATACAGTACATTTTTGTCTCTAACATGAAAACGGTTCCCTAAATTCTCAAACTACTTTGAACAGTGAATAGCATTTTTCAAGAGCTTTCATTTTATGTATGACTCGAGGTATGTTGCCAATTAAAATTTTGATGTTGATTGGGGTGAGGGTGAAATGCGCAAACTGAACAAGGTCAAAGCTATGGTAAAACATGTCCCCCTCAATGCCAAGGAATCTGCCGAAAACCGCAAGTCGATATCGTATTCCGTTCAAAAGTTATTACGACTGGCCTGTTTTGAATGGGCCAGCCTGTATGTACCACCCTTGTTGCTATAAAAAATGGGCAGCTACGGAAGCGGCTGGAACCTCCCCACTTGGTGAATGATCCAATCCTATCATCAATATCAAGTAAATTTTACTATTTACTATACCAAGTTTTACTCCACCAAACCTAAGGTGTTTTCTGCCACATCAAGGACTACTAATTCGGAAGAGTTTTTGATCGATAATCACTCTTTAGAATGTTTTTCCACTTCATTAGGACCGCTACAGGGTATTGTATGGGGGTTGTTACAAAAATGATTGCAACGTCATGGCCACCTTTAAAAATAAAAGAATATGTTTAACGCCGTGACGGCTGTAGTAATTCGGCGTCAATATGAACAACCACCTGACATTACAATCATTTGTAACAACCCTGTATAATATGTAGAGATGTTAGTGGTAAGTGTATAGATAAACAAGTTAATAAGTCGAAATAAAAGCATTAAACATTGAAATTCATCGTTGTTTTCATCTTTTACGTAGTATTGTAGTATTTCCAGTGCTCAATGGGTACTGATACTACTTAGAACGACTAGAATCGACGGCGCTGTCGGTGGAAGTTTATTATTACCGCATTGATACTTTCAACACCTTTTCAAAAAAAAGTGAAAAGTTTCAACATAGGCTGAAACTTCTCAATGAAATGAAAAGATTTTGAAACTTTTCAAGCTCACATCTCTAATAATATGAGGGTTTGTTTATTGCTCATAGTGAAATACGAAATACTTACTATCTCCCATCTTTGAAGGAGCGTATGAGAAATTCATCTTTCACATTGATGCGAACAGTTGGCTGTGCTGATGGAATTACGACTAGACCTGGGAACCAATTGTCTTTGCTCCGTTTTTTGTCAGTTGCCTCTACACTGACGACTCGACCAATATCATTGGAATAGTCTTCGAGATCAGGTTCATTCTCCTCCTCTCCTTCACCCTCACTGCTGTCATCCCTGTTGTAAAGCAAAGTAGGTAAAATGGGCACAAATCCAAGCCATACCTTAACTGCCTACTACGACGGCCTCTGCGTCCTCCAACTACAGGATTCCCAAAATGTTCTGGATGGGTCAAAGGCAACTGATCCAAAGTCTCACTCTCATTGAAATGTCGCCCACTTTTCAAGCATAGAGCTGATCTACGCAATGTCGTAATATCCCCATCATCAAAAACTGCAACAAATCATTACAATTCTGCGTCAAATTACATTGTATATATTTACCAACTGTATATTGACTACAATCCTGTATTTTCATGATGGTAGCTTCGGCGAATTCCTTGGTATCAGGGTGCTTAGCTTGGACTGTGTGACCAGCACGTAGAGTTCCCTTAATTTGCTCATTGCTGACCGTAGTAGTGCCCAGTCCCATTTTAAACGTAACTTTACATTTTACGATTATAACGACTTTGCTGACTTTTGCCTCGCAAAAAGCGCCTTTATATTTCGCACTAACAGCCGTGCCCACGTTTAAGTAAGGTGGGTCGTCCGCTTGCTTGTGGAACAAAAATGAAAAAAAATCTAAACTTCAATTGTTGTTACATGACACTTACCATCTCTGATTTAAGAATGCACAAATGTTTCGAGTTCAAGTAGTACTTTTATGGCAAATACGCAACATTTATGGCAAAGACTGGCAGAAAATTCCAAGGAATTTTAAACAAATATTGGGGGACAAACACAAGCGGGCCCCCAAAGTTTAATTGAGAAATTAAAATCCGCCGAAGATTATGATCGCCAGTCTATTGAATACGATAAAACTTGCATTTTTCACTTAATAGTAATAAACTAAACACAGAAACACAGAAATCTTGAACCCACATTCTTTTTCTCTTCTTGTCAAGTCGATTGACCAAAACAGGTTTGCCAAGTTTTGCAGCTGTACTCGCGCATGCCCATTGCCCAATTTCTCTTCTCCCCGCCAAAAATTCCAATAACTTCGCGGGAAACTTAAAAACTCAATAGAGGAATAATTTATATAATTTATTTTCAGTTTCCAGCAAAACAAGTTCGATAAAGACAAGTAAAAAACCCTTGGCCAATTAAAACCATCTCATCTAATTACTAAGGACCGGTTGTACAGTCCGAGATTATCTTAAACCTGGTTTAACAAAGCGTTCTGATTAGCCTAGGAAGGATTCAGTTTTGGATTAACAGTAACTGAACAACCGGTCCCTAAAGATCCTTGGTTCAAAGTCAAAATACCATTTGATATACAAAATTTATCATGAAAAAACAGTGAAAGTTTAGTTGCACGTCGAGACTTTACTGATACAATGCTGATATACCATAAGGTGGGGTCGAATTGGCCACTTTTCGAGTTTAAAAGGCTGTAACTTTTGACACAGTTGGCCGATTTATTCCAAATTTTGTGTATATACGGGTCTCGATGCGTACTTTCAGACTGTGCTATGCAATATGCATATTTTAATTTATTAAATTTGAACAAAAATATTCCAAAAAAAAATAGGGTGGCCATATGTTACCCGGCAAGTGGGGGTCAAATTGGCCACATGTTCATTTTGCATAATAAATCAATTTAAACCGTGTTAGGTTTAAGATTGGCCACAAAAAAATTTTTTTTAGCATTTTTCTATTTTGTAGGGTATAAATGCATTATATTCCATTGAACTTCAAAAAGATACTTTATTTATAAAAATAGACAATATATTCATATAAAAACAAACAATTTCTCTAAAATTTTATTCCCAACTTCTCTTTCAGCTTCACTAAATAATAGTGACTGATGGAGCTCAAATTCTTCACCGCCCTTGTGATTGTACATCTTTCCCCTTGTAGTAACACCCAAATTTAGTGGGGGTATAAAACCCCCCTGGCTCCTAGGGCGGCCAAACTTACCCTCCCAACCTGTAAAAATGTTGGTCTAAGTTTGGCCACCCTCTAGGAGCCAGGGGGGGTGATTAACCCCCATTAAATTTGGGTGGTACTACAAGAGGAAAGATGTACAATTACAAGGGCGGTGAAGAATTTCCGCTCCAGTCAATTATCTAGTGGGGGCAGGAGAAGTTTTTTGACCTTCAATTTTGGTAGAATTTTTGTAGTCTGAAAAACATTTTGCAATAACTAAGCAATTGATTACGAAAAAAATTATACTGGAGGTAAGAGGAAGGTTTGCTCTATATGCTACAATATTTTAAACTGCCAAATAATAAACATCAAAATTGTACAGAGCGCCACTAACAAATTCTAAAAAGTGGCCAATCTCACACCGAATGCCAAAGCCACCCCACTTTACGGTACCCACAAAATTACAATTACACCTCACTAACGATAGTTTTAAGCCGCCTAGAATATATACTATAAAAAAAAAGTGAGTACAGCGTACAGCCCGTCCACTCTAAGCTAAAGGACTAACGTGCAGGTACTTTGTTGTTTTCCCTAGATTATGACAGCGCCAGTGGCGTGCTGTACAAAACAAAAAAAAAATATATTGATGGATGTCTTACTGACACACGCCGCCACTGAAATTTAGTGCTTCAGCTTAAAGCGGACGGGCCGTACCTATAGGTACTTATCAGTAAAGCCATGGCCCTCTTGAAGACAAATGAAGGTTTCCAATCTTGTAGGTCTTACTCCATTTCGTGACGTAATTTGGAGGCAAAATTTGACAATGACAAACTTTAGCACTGTTTTTGCATACTGGGCGCTTGTCAAATTTTGCCTCCATATTGTCTATCTCTTTTGATTGGAAACCTTAATTTTGTTGATCAAATGGTAAAATAGGTGAACCATCAGTGAAAAATATAGGCTAATCAAGAGAAAAATGAATCGAATTACCTTTAGGTCTTCTGAAATCAGTTGATTCATCAGTATACATACACAACGCTACAACTTTGTTATTTGTGGCCCGATTTTAGTGAACCAAAAACCAAATGAAATTCCTCATAAAACACTACAAACCCAATGCAGTTTTGATTTTTATCAACTTGAACTTGAATGTGAACTTTTCATTTTCAAACATACAAAGTTTTTTTACTCAGTTTAAAAGTTAATTTTTTTTTGCATCTTCTGATGTGCAATAAGGAGAGTTTGAACTTTGGTTATTCATAATTATTCTGAAAATAATTATTACTTTTTGTCAAGATTTGAATATTTTTTACTCAAAATTTTCGAATGTGCTGTGGATCTGGTAGAAACACGCAAAATGCATTTCAGGAATTTATTCACGGCACACTCGTAAATTTAGCATTAAAAATTGAAATGTTGACAATTATTTTAATTATTTTCAAAATGTATTAAACTCAACTCATTGCACATCAAAACGCACAGAAAAAAAATTGCTGTTGGACCAAAAAACTGGGTATGTCCATTTGAAAATGAAAAGTGGACATCCAGTTGACATTTAAGTTGAGGTTGTTATAAAAATCAAGACTACCTTGAGTTGGTAGTGTTTTACGAGCGATTTCATTTGTTTTTTGGTTCACTAAAATCGGACTCCAAATAACAAGGTTGTGCAGTTTTAATCTCGCACCCTGTATAACCCATCATAGGTCACTTCAAGTGGTATAATACAATAAAATCAACTCAACTTTCCTCTTGATCACGCTCTATAAGTTTCAACCTTCAACCTTAGATTGTTGACACATATTGACTATTGACTAGAATAAACCACAACCTAATAGGTATTTAACTTACAATAACCAAATCATTATCACAGTACCTGACAGAAAATTAAAGTTTCTTGATCCCTACACCACTTTTATTTTTCAACAGTAATAAGAAAACGAACTGGGCAATCTTCTCATAAGTCATGAACATTAATGATGAAGAAAAAACAGTTTGCAAAAGTTTTGCTTCCAGTCCTTGGTATAAAGCTGAGGGTCCATTTTTCTTGATTATATCTAGAAGCAAAGCCGCTGTGCCCATCCTTGAATTTCGGCTGTATCTCTGTCTAGTTTGAGCAACCTGAAGAGGGTATGTGGCCACAGTTGATATTGCTTTAGATACAGCACCAAGAAGGAAGAACGAAAGGGCACTTTTTGCAGAAAACCTCCTTTTTAATGCTTCATATACTGTAAAATTGATTGCAGGGTTTGACACAAGCAAAAGAGATGGACCCAGGCTGGACCACAACGACTTGACCCCTTCAGTGTTTGCTATGTGGACAAGACCGTCAAGTAAACCTGAGTAATAATCACTTTTGTTAAATTTCAGTCGACTGTTAACTACCCATAGAGGGTTAGTTGTGATTACATTAACAATTCCCGCAATTATACTGAAAATTAAATCTGTTTGTGAAGAGCCACCACATTTACTTAATTCTAGATGCTTAAGACCATGGAATGCATAAAAATATACGAAATTTGAAATGCCTAAAGTAGTCAAGGCAGGTCGAACTCCACGGTATAAACCCTCCCTAAAAATATGATGTCAATAAACTTTTCGGAAAACTATTTTACTTACAATCCTTCCTTCTTTAAAATGTAAATCAACGCTTCTAATGCTGTTTTATTCGATATAGATTCATCTTCCACTGTTAACAATTTTATCGCCAAATTATTAAAATAGAAAGGTAAACATGAAACTTACATTGCATACGAAACTTCACATTATCCAAAGGATACATAACTGACATAGCAATAACACTCCCCTGTAATTTTTAACCAATTATATTATTTTAATAAAAATGCAGGACTTACAGAGGCTCCCGCAGTTGCATGCACCAGAGTTTCATAATTAAATAACGTTCTATTGGTAGTCATGATAATGAAGAAAAATCACAATAATATTTGGAAAAGGAATTTAAGATTACAACATGTTTTGGCAAATGCTTACTTAATAAAATATTAAAATAATCATAAAATCTACTTTGTACCTAACGGCATAAAGTGAGGTTATTTTTAGAAGTCATTTGCATAGAATGTCATGTCATTTGTCATTGAACTGTCTTTTTTTGTCATTTTAATTTCTACTTGGGAATCAGTGGCGTGCGAAGTAGCACAAAATTCTTGAAAGTATATAGATACAGGATGTCCTGAAGTTGCAATATTTTACCAGTGCCTTCAACCACCCTTCAACTATCAAAAATAAGACTAAAAGTTCCAGTAAACATTTGTTGAAAAATGCCTCCTAAGGGAGCTACGCTCTTTCAAAGGGTAGGTATATTCGAAAAGTTGTCTTTCTTATTTTAAATTACTCGAATATTGTAAATAGCAGGATTTTGGAATTTAGAGCACAGGTAGTAAGTAGTAAGTATACTGCGTTTACGTTCGGTAAAACTAACTAGATTTGGTAGGTAACTTTTTTATTTAACCTGTGTGACGGATATTGTACGGACTTTTGAAGTTAAAACACACTTACTTTCGAAGTTTCAGAGGGTAACCCTTTCTGACAGCCGTTTGTGGACCACTCAATTGACAAAATCCTGTTAGTCGGGGAGGCAGCGACAGAAATATTCGGCCGATTTCATTAACATCCTTTTCCACATGATTCGTTAATTTACGTGTCATAAATACAGAAATTGGCGGTCTGCCAGGGTACCTGCGGGACAGGGCCCCGCAATGGGGCTTCAAGTATGGTAAAAAAAAGTGAAATTATTAACGCTGAAATCCTTTATATGAATTACAGATACCCCGAAGTGTCCAAAAAAACCGGTCTGCCTCTTCGTCTGCGGGACAAAATGTGTCTGGCAGCCACATTTTCCAGATATTTGATTAATAAAATTGTCAAGCCACTCCGAGCTTCAAATTATCTACTGTAGGAGGTGTAGAATAGGTCCTTTAAGGCACTGGTGGGGGTTTATTGCGCTTGGCCCCGTATGATACGCATGCGTTGATTTACTGTCATTTCTAGTGCATTTATACGTCATTTGTCAATACTGTCAACAGAATCTGGGACCTTTCACGTTTACCACGTGCTATTTTAACCTACAATGATGATAAATGACACATAACTGACAGTAGACATTCAAGTAAATTCTGTCAGCGGTCAAAAACTGACTGCGCATACGGCCATACATGGCGCCATGACGTCACGCTTACAGGACCTATAGACAGATTGTTGCCTAACGACACTATTATGCCACCTGTTTTACACCTGCTACGGGTAGATAATTTAAATTTGACAGTATAATTTGACAATTTTATTAATCAGATTTCTAAGAAATATGGTTGGCAGACACATTTTGTCCCGCAGGCGAAGAGGCAGGCCATTTTTTTTGGACACTTCGAGGTGTCCGTAATTCATATAAAGGATTTCAGCGTTAATAATTTCCATCAATGAGACTAGTTTTTTTGGCATACTTGAGCCGCCCCCATGGAGCGTTGTCCCGCTACTTGCATGGCAGACTCGACTTTTTCGAATCACAACGACATGCGTAATAGGAAAAATGACTTTAAAAAGTTAATGAAATGAGTCAAGTCAATCTGTCGCTGCCTCCCGGACTATGTTGTTTATATGCAATTTTGCAGATTAATAGATTGCTGAGTATACAGTAAAACTCCACAAGGCTATAACTTTGTTATTTGTGGTCCGATTTTAGTGAAGTAAAAACCAAATGAAATTGCTCACTACAAACTAAAGATTTTTATGAACTTCAACTTGAATGTCAACTTTTATTTTCAAATGGACAAAAGAACTTATTTTTTTAACTCAGTCTAATAGCTAATTTTTTCTGCTTCTTCTGATGTACAATAAGTTGAGTTTGTGGTTTACTTTCAAATTTCGAAAGCAATTAAAATTGTTGTCAACATTTCAATGTTTTTATGTTAAATTTTCAAGTGTGCCGCGAAAAAGATTCAACGACGAGGATTCACCGTTGCGGAGGTTCCTCTGTCGCCTCACTGGCTGCCTTCTTTTTTGTTTTTCTTTACAACGGTGTAATAAAATCAGACTCTTACATAATGAAGACATAATGTAAATTTTGAGGAACTGTCAATTGAACGGCGGCGGCGTGTTCCCAAAAGTATGGATCGGCCCTCTACTTTTTCAAACTAGGCATTCCCTTTATCAAAATATTGGTCCAATAAAGTTGAAAGTTAAAGTATGGATCAGCGCTTTATTTTCCAAACTATTCTCTTGAAAAAAAAATGTTCCAATAAAAGTTGAAAGGTAAATGTAGGCGCATCTGTTGATGTGATTAACTCGACATAATCAAAGTGAATCGCATCAAAAGACGCGCCTAAATTTACCTTTCAACAATTTTTATTAAATGAATGGTTTACTATTGTGAAATAGACGGCCAGATCGATACTTTTGGGAAAACATTCAATTAATATTTTCTCCAAATTTCTATCATGTAAGAGTAGGTATAAACCGTTGTAAAGAGAATCAAGAATGCTATCTATTTTTGATATAATAAAGAAATATACAGGGTGCCATTAAAAATTAGGAAGTGACATGTCGTTATGCAATGAAATAAAAACATTTTGGGACCACTGTTGTGGTCGAAATGTAAATAGTTCAAAGGCAGTCAGTCATATGTCAGATCCGTCAGATATGAAGGAAATTCCCAGTGAATGTCCCAGTGACTCATGTTCACTGCAAGGAAAATAGTGGGCATAAATGGTCTACTGAAAGTTTTAATAAATGTTTGTACTAACAACTTTATTGAAAATGACAAACACAAACCAACAATGAAAAAACTAATTATGTGTAACTATATTAGGTACTACCTACCTACTTTATTTTGGCAACACTAATTTTCTTTAATATTGCTTGGCGCAGTAAGAGCGCAAGCAGTGACGTACAAAAGAGAGAACTTTTGCACAATTAAATAGATGGCGCCCAGGTAAACGACTATTGCTAAAGTTAAAACAAGGTCAAACACAGCTGGTTTCACACTGAAAATAAATAACATTATTTAAAAAAGCCTTTAGAATAATAATTTATTCCTACCTATAAACGTTGATTGTTCCTTTGGTCGTATCATAAAAAAGGAAATCCGGATCACGTTTATCAGGAGTCGCATGCGTTGTTTTGACATCTCTTAAATACTTTTCCAAATTTGTTTTTAAAGAAGTAACTAAAGCATCATTTTTGCTACAAAGTAACTGAGGTGAACGGGCTTGAGTTGTTAAAAGATTTGTCCAAGCTTCCACATATGCTTGGTCCACATCCTTCAAAAGGGCATTACATTATTATAATTTATAACCTAGTACAGCCCGTCCGCTCCAAGCTGAAGCACTAAATTGCAGTGACGACGGTAAGACATCTCAGATATCCATCAACATAATTTGTTGGTTTGTTTTAATAATAATAATAAATTATAATTTTAATAATAATCTAGGGAGAACGACAAAATATCTGCACTTTTAATGCTTCAGCTTAGAGCGGACGGGCAGTAGGTCTACTTACCAATGAACCTCCAAAAATTTCGCCAATCGAAACATTATAAATATGACTAGCTAAAGCTTCAGCAATTAGCCTAGTGTTCTGCATTAACTTATCTATATTTAAATTATCTCTAGTATCTAAAATAGTTCCTCGAACCATTTCTCTATGACTTTTCAAAGTTGACAGAGTAAATGCTGGCAACCTTCTAATACTGTATCGTTCATGCTCCCATGCTAGTATGTCATCAGCTAAATTGATCTTTTTATGTACACCATCTATTGTTGCTGACGGAAATTGATCGGCTGCAGTTTTCAACTCTTTGAAGAATAAGGAAGGCGGCGAACCTTCTTTAGGTGGCTTTGACACGTGCATGTACAGAGAATCTCCAGCAGCCAGTGTATCTAGACACATTACAAAGGAGACTTCCTACGAAAAGAAAAACTCATTTACTCACTTACACGAAATCTAACAGTGACGTTTTAATACTATGATTTTCCCCGCCTACGACTTACGTCTCAAAAGGCAATGGCTCGGAAGAGTTTCTGATCGCATGATACATACATACATGTGTTTTTTAATATTTTAACTTCCGCACATTATGAAAATGAGATAAACAGTAGGTACAGTATGAGTCATATTTTTTGATCTAGCATTTAACTTATTACGTTATTCAAAACTTTGCCGAACAGACTCGGCCATGACGCCTAAAAACCCTAGTTACCTGAAATCCAATCATTGTCGTACCACTCGTACCGATCGTTCAAAATAATAATTGTCATGACTGAATCTGTTCTGTAAAATTTTCAGTTGCGTAACAAACGATCGAGCAAACTATATGGCGCAGACTGTACCCAATCTTCAGAATCACGCACTATTTTTTAAACGTCCGTGTGTCTGTAGTACAAATGTATTATGTATGTGAGCAATTAATAGTGCGTCAAAACTATTGCACTGATTTTGATGAAATTTGTGCCACAGAGCAAGAATGGCAACACCGTAAGGCGTACTCATTTCAAGTGCTCTTTTCTTTTGGAACTTCCAACTTCCTTTACGTTTAAAACACATTTTACAAATATCGCAAATACCGGGTGACAACGAGACCATGTACGCTCCAATAACTTTTTTAATAATTATAATAAAGATCTGAAAAAATCACAGTAATAATATACACAAAACGTCATCTTTTGACATACATTAGAACTTTCTACACTTCCAGTTACGCCGGAAATAGCTTTAATTTTGAATTTTTAAATGGGACACCCGGTACATTTTTATATTTTTGGAATCTAGGAGTCATTCTGAGTGTTGTAGTGTCATTTTATTAAGCCTTTTCTTTTGTTTTGGGAAACTTGGTTGTGGACCTAGAGGGTGGTACTCATTTTTTGTGGACAAAAATGCTAAGTTGGTGGTACCATTGCACGCAGAAAAAAATATCTGTTTTCATGGATCAGGTGTACCGACATGGTATCATTTGAAAAAATTTAGTTACCCGCGAAAAACCTTTTTTCATATCATCCGAATAAGGCTTAAATGAGCCGAAATGAAATATTATTAATTTTATGAGAATACTGACGTCCATGAAAGACAAAAAAACGTATCGCAGCCAGTGATGTGAGGTGGTAATTTACCGCGTAAATTACCAAATTAATTTCGGTAATTTACCGGTAATGTACCAAAAGTAAATTACCGTAAATTACCAAATTAATTACGGTAATTTTTCGGTAAATTACCAGCATAAATTACCATTAATTCTCGTTGAGAAAAAATGAAAATTTTAAATTACGGAGTTCCATATCCCCACCACAATTATGACAGCTGTCAACTGTCGGGCGCCCTGAGGACAAGCAAACAAACGTCGTCCATAAGATTTACATTGTAACATTGTAACAACTTTTTCATCCACTTTGCATGCAATTCACTTCAATCAATCAATCAATGCTTTAATAATGCATGTAAGCTTTTGTGTGTCCGAGTTTCTGTTAAATGTTAAGGGTCCGTGGATTAACTCGAAATCACAGATAAATTTGTAACCGTGTTCTGTAACAAGCTTTTAATTTCTCTAAAATCTCCGCCGAAGTCCCATTCTATTTGTATGGCGTCATATTGCACCTATATAATTATTGTTTAAGTATTTACGAGAAATTGTGATTTTCCTTTCATTCAATCCAAAATTTGAAAACTTCTTAATTACGATGGTAAAAAAAAATGGTAAATTACGGCGGTAAATTACCATAAAAATAAATTACCCGAGAATTTAAATTGGTAAATTACCACGGTAATTTACCAAAAAAAGAAATTACGGTAAACTCACATCACTGATCGCAGCACTCTAGATCCAAAACAAGATTTCGATAAAAACAAGAAGAAACTCACGAAAACGACACTAAAACACTCAGGATGGCCCCTAGATTCCAAAAATACAAAAATATACCGGGTGTACCATTTAAAAATTGAAAATTAAAGTAATTTCCGGCGTAACCGAAAGTTATGAATATTAAAAAATGACCCGGTATAAGTTACGTTTTAATTCCGTACATACTTTTGTTACAATGGAAACACTGGTCAACTTCGGTGGAAAAATGCACTATCACTAGAAACGCCCCACTACACCGAAACACTTGATTTTCACTGCTGACGCGTTTCGAACACAATGTGCTCATTATCAATCATGTTTTAGCTTCGGCTTTGATAATGAGCACACTGTGTTCGAAACGCGTCAGCAGTGAAAATCACGTGTTTCTAGTGATAATACATTTGTTAACACAATGGTTTCCACGGAGTTCAAGGATTATTACTTTACCCACGGAGTAGTTATCCTTTAAAATTGTGGTGCATTCTATATGGAGTTAGTTATACATACAGGGTGGATAATTTTTCGATGCTCACCATTAGTATATCTCGGAAACCATAGTAGAGTGAAAAACAACTGTAAAAAAGTACGCCGATTTCTTCAATCTCTTATAACATGTGAAGACAATAAGGGTTTCTAGTATAAGAAGGTCCTTTTCTAATCGTGACGTCGTCTAGCGCACTACGACGTAATTGGTGCTTGAGCTCAGGTACATTTCCTATTGCGTGCTAACTTGCGTGTCTGTAACAATTTATCTCTCTTCAGGCGCCACCCCTGCAAGCGCATTAAGCGCAGAAGCCACGCGCACATCTTCCGTCTTTTTATACTATAAACCCCTATTGAATTGAATGGTAATAAAATACGTCTTGCGGTCGTGTGACTCAGGCTTTCAAATATTTTTTCAAGAACGTCCATGTTGGTTACATTTTTGAGCGCCCATAATAAAAAGAAAAGTTGACTGTCTTTATTCAAAATCTAGAAGTCCTAGAAAATTTCTGCCAATATGTCATTCAATTGACAGCTGTGAAAAAATAAAAGCTATAAGTTTCATTTAAACTGGGATTTAAACATTTAACATCAATCGTTAGGAAAATATTAATTTTTCTTTAATTTGCAGTTTTCAGATTTTTTGTGATAACTCAGGAACGAATCAAAATATCGGGGAATTCTCTTCAGATTTTTAATCGCCAAGAAATAGCGCAACTTTTCTCTAATTTCACCGACCCTGTTATCTTTTACCGTTTAGGAAATCCCAATTCTCAATGGTGAGCATTGAAAACTTAAGCACCCTGTATATACCTCGATACCCAGATACTTATGAAAACAAAAAATTTAATATATTTCTGAACAGTACCTACACGGAAAATACAATATAACATTCCGGAAAATTGAAAATTTCTGTTTTCTCCCATGCCAAATTATAGTTTATTCTAGAGTCGCACCTGTTCTAGGTGGCAATTCTGTATTTTAAAGGTGTTTTTCGTCGAGCACACAGTTACGACGTTTATCTTTAACAGGGCAGAATATAAACTTACTTTTCACAGAATTTGTAAATATTGCAATTAAGTGAAGGGTCACAGTCTAAAAACAAAATACAAATGCAAGTGATGGGTAAAAAAAAAGTCAAAAATACGTTAAGTATAAAATGATATTCCCACAGAGAATCAAATCTGGGACTACTTAGTGGGAAACGAATACCCAGTCATTACAATTTTGTAGCTGGGAAGACCAGATACAGAGTTACTACTTAAACAATTCTATTTCGAATAAGGAAAATATATCTGAAGAATTCTATTTCGATTTGATTAGCTCAAGATTGAATCAGCACCTAGGAAGTGCCCACTGAATACTGTGTGTGCAGGTTTTTTTTGGATATCTTCAGTAATTTCAGCTGAAGTGTGACACTTTTTTGGGTTCCTAATCCTAATCTTGGCAGTTAAATTATTTTCTATAGAATTTCTCCTTCAGAGCCAGGCATGCAGTATTTTGCATACTTGAAAAAGTGCTATTAAGTATTGGAGAATTTAGATATACATTGTCGTAGGCATTGAGTAATCGTAGGTACATCATGTTTGATTATTTGGATGGATGATGGATTACTCCTGTAACTACTCTATTGACACTTTTGCATTTTGTCAGAGGAGGTATTATAAGCCAGTCAAATAATTACCTGTATAATGGAACCATCCAGCGAATCCAATTGATCTTCAAGCCACTTTTTGCTACCTTGATAATTGATTTTTCCACCTCCAGTTAAAAGAAAAATGATATTGTACTGCCCACGAGTTTTTGGATTGGAATACAAATTTGAAAACAATCGAACTAATTCTAATAGAATCACAACTCCCGATCCATTTGAGTCAGCGCCATAAGCTAAATTCTAAAATGCAAAGATATTAAATTCAAAACTTATAAAAAATGTGATAGTTACAGGGGCTACTCCAAAACTGTCATAATGAGCAACAATTGCAAGAGTAGGTACCTTGCCTTCTGAATTGTACCCAGACAAATGTCCTTGAATCGTTGCCACTTTTGTTTCTTGTTTAACATTTGTACTACCAGGAGCAATGACAAACTGGTAACCATTTCCAGCTAGCGAGCTAAACATGGCTTCAGCCGCAGATTTCGATAGATCGTTCGTGTTTACATTTTGGGCTATTTCTTCAGAAATAACATCTAATTCTGGTGTCCAAACAGCAAAATATACTGGGATTGGGACATCCTGTGTCAATATTGCGTGCTCCAGCAACAGAAAATGCTGCTTTTCCTCCGAATTAAGCTTCCCTAAATTATTCGGGATCACTACCAGCAACGCTCCTGCTTTTGTTCGAATCTCATTAAAATGATCTATAGTTAAATCCTGCATTTTTGCTATCACACAATGTCTCAAAGTACTCCATCCTGTTAGCGAGCGCGCTTCTAAATTCACAGCAGCACTTCTCGAACCTGCAAAGATAACCTCACTTTAGCAAAATTATAATTTGAGCAACTTCGAGTAGTATAATTAAATTGCAACGAAATTGTAACAAAGGAAATCATTGTATCAATTAATTAGTTAGTTCTGTTTACCGTGGGGCACGCCGTGCAGATCAAAATGTTGCATTCGATAAACTGGAAATTCATGTGAGCCAAGTACAGGACTTGCAGGCGAAATTATTATAAATATGGGTAAAACTATCAAAACGTAGTAAGGTAAATAGCCTTTAAGTAGTTCTTCTGCTTCATCTAACCACATTTTCACTGTCTTTCATTCAAAAATTTAAATTTTCAAAAATTATATTCAACTCATTTGCCCTGATCGTTGTTATGCAACCAAGAATACAAGCGTGTCGTGTCGCGTGTATGCTAAAAGCGCACGTCACACGCAGGAAGGTTTTGGCTTGATTTTTTAATTTTTAGTTTAAACATCTTTAGTTTATACCTATATATTTAAGAATTGTCCAGAATTTATAAAATAAATGATGTGTTGAAGGAAATAATTTTTCTATGATACAGAAAAAAGCTTAAAAAGTAGTACATAATATTAGTATATATTCTATATAGTAGGTGTAGGTAGGTAGATTCGAAAAACAAAAATTATTGACCCTCTAGTAGGTGGTGGTACTTGCGCAGAAACTGCAGGCGCAGGGATGACGTTCATAAGACATAAGACAGCTGACATTATTTTACGAAGTTGATTGTTGTGAGGTTTTATTCAGTGAACAAGAGTTTTATTTATAGTTTTTTTGTGCTAAAAATGTCATACGCATATTTATTTAAATATATCATAATTGGTGATACAGGTACGTTGCATTTAATATCGACTGTGAAAACAAAGATTTGGTGTTTTTAGTTGTTTCATATTTATCCCCTTTTCACCTCTTTATTATTCTTCTTGAAGTGTCAAGGCCTGATTTCCCATTGTCTCGGTCCAATTATCGAAATTTTACCATGTACAGATTTTGTCATTAAAGAAATCAATTATTTGTGATAACAGTATCAAAGTAAACAAATCACATTCGCAGGTGTGGGCAAGTCATGTTTGTTGCTGCAGTTCACAGACAAAAGGTTTCAGCCTGTTCACGACCTAACAATTGGTGTGGAGTTTGGGGCTCGAATGATAACGATTGATGGAAAGCAAATTAAGTTACAAATATGGGATACTGCGGGACAGGAAGCTTTTAGGTCTATAACACGTTCATATTATCGTGGAGCGGCTGGAGCTCTTTTAGTATATGACATCACAAGAAGGGAAACCTTCAACCACTTAACTACATGGCTGGATGATGCACGCCAACATTCAAATTCAAATATGGTGATAATGCTGATTGGAAACAAAAGGTTATTCTTAATATTATTTTTTTTCATCATTAATTATAATATTTACAGTGATCTTGAGAGTAGGAGAGAAGTGAAGAAGGAAGAAGGTGAAGCATTTGCTCGAGAACATGGTCTAGTCTTTATGGAAACATCAGCAAAAACAGCTGCCAATGTTGAGGAAGCTTTTATAAACACTGCAAAAGAGATCTACGAAAAAATACAGGAGGGAGTTTTTGATATCAATAATGAGGTATGTTAGCATTTAACTTGACATTTATGAAAATAATCAATAAGAACCTCTTTGTGATTTCAATCTTAATTTAAATTGTGTTCATGGGCTTGCAGGCTAATGGTATCAAAATTGGACCCCAACATTCACCCACAAATCCTTCTCTCCCTGGCGCTGGAGGCGCAGGTGGTTCCCAGGGTTCTAGTTGCTGTTAAAACATTCTTTGTCTCTTGGGGTTATTATGTATAAGATAGAGACCCTTATTATTAAAACTATTGGAAGTGACTGCACGGATTGATTACATAAATTAATGAACTAATATCTTCATCTACATATAGAAAATTCGCACATAGGTATTAGTGTCTGCTAAGATTTAAGCTTAAAAACATAAAAAACAACTTTTGATACATTTTCCGATATTGGTAAACACTAATTTATGTAATGAAGTTCATGTAATTTATTTTCGGCATGTTGTAATCTGCAAATTAATTGTTTTATTTTACTGAACCATAGATTTTTTTTGAAATTATATAAGAGTACTGTTATGGTGTTATTATTTTATTCTAATGTAGTCAAATGAAATAAATTTGTATTGTAAGACGTAATTTTTTATGTAGGCTTCAACTGTATTCAAATATAAGTTGTATTGTGAGTTGTGATCTATGTTTATTATCTTTGCCCTTTAAGTACCTAGTTTTTGAAAATGCGTTCTGAGGCTGAGGTCTAAAAAATTTTTGGTTGGGATTGCACTTCCTGGACCCCCAAATCAATATTTTTTCAAAAACAATACGATTTTTTCGGCGAAATAGATTACAAATTATTCGATAAGATAAATTTGAAATGGCTGATGAGGGTTTGCGGGAGCATGAACATCTGCCAGATGCGCAGGGTCTGACCAATCACAGGCGCCGTGGCAAACAAAATCTATTTCCGGCAAAGATGGCGGAAAATCTGATGCGCATCGCACAGCAACATAACAAACCCATAAAAATTTTAAAATGGAAAGTGAGCGAGAGTAGTACTGTCTCAGTAGGTCGAGTAATCGTCCTGTATGATTTCGAGGGGGCTCCAAAGGTCGAACAACGCAAGTTAAAGGTAAATCAGGCAGGAACAATTTACAAGATTTTGGCACAGGAAGGCGCCATTGTTAAACCCGGGTAAGCAGGTGATTTGAATTTTTGCGGGAAAAACTAGCATTTTGTTTACAGAGAAATTTTGTGTGAATTGAAAAAATGCACACATCCAACGATTATGAACGATATGTGTGCGGACTGCGGGACAGATTTGAGGAAGGATGATATTACGACAACGGCATCTGTGCCAATGGTGCACACAATTCCTGATCTGAAAGTTAGCGAAGAGGTAGCTTATTTCACTTTTTGTGTTTCTCTTTTATTGGTTGCTTAATTTTTCAGCTGGCTCAAAAATTGGGGAAAGCTGATAGAGACCGATTAATAAAAGATCGAAAACTAGTTCTTTTGGTAGATTTAGATCAAACCGTTATTCACACAACAAATGATAACATTCCTCCAAATATCCAGGACGTTTATCACTTTCAACTGTATGGAACTAATTCACCCTGGTATCATACAAGGTTGAGGCCTGGTACTCATGAATTTCTCAACAATATTCATCGATACTTTGAGCTCCATATTTGTACTTTTGGTGCGAGAAACTATGCCCACATGATCGCAGCTTTCTTAGATCCAAAACAGGAGTTCTTTTCTAACAGAATCTTGTCCAGAGATGAGTGCTTTGATCCCACGAGCAAGAAAGCTAATTTAAAGTAAGTTGATATATTTTCATTGTTGTGGGTAGTTAATATGCAAAATAAGGTAGTGTCTTTTGTGAGTAATATTGAGCCATTTGCCAGCAACTTGTGCTGTAAAATAAATATGTGACATAAGAAACATCACCAGGCTGGTTGTTCAGTCATCGATTATACTCAGCCCAAACTAGGTTTGGTTGCCGGGGCAACAGCCAATCAGATAACGCTTAACTCTGGGGTTTGAAGATAACCTTGGACTATACAGCCAGCCCTAAATGTTGTATTGTTATTGTATGGTACCATTTGGAGCAACAAAATTTAAGATTAAGAGAGCTGTGAATACAAATACATGTGAGAATTACAGGGCAAAAACGATCAAAGTCCAAAAAATTTAAAATCGAGATTGTGCCGCCATTACTTTTTTATTAATATATAACCTTTATCTTAAAATTAGACCCTTTAAATTTGTAAAAAAAAACGATCGAAGGTCACTGTTACATACATCGTTCTGTAATCACGCTCCAATATCAACTAATTATTACCTAAGTTTTTAGCTTTCAATTAAATCTAGTTGCAACCCTTTATATTTACGTTTATCTCAGAAACATAAAAATGTGACTTAGACCGTTCTTGCCCTGTAGTCTTCCTATACAGGTGTCCCGAAATAACGTTACAATATTTCGGGGGGTGATATCTATATCTAAAGGGCTTCCTGGAGGCGCTACAGGCCTTAGAAGTTGTCTCGCAAAAACATAGGTATTTGGCCATACTGTGTATAAAGTATTCAACCCCCACAAAAGCCTGATGATTTGGATAATTGGCTTGTTTTCGTGTTATATTTTGTAATTCTTCTTAACCACAGTTAATCTTCACTCCTTTTGACTTTTCATCCCCCTTCGCAATTTTTCAAACCACTGAAAGCCATTTTACAAAATTCGCCGAGTTTTGCTTTTTTTCTGATAACTATACTCTTCATTTACTCATGTGAATTATATTTTCACCATTTACAATTTTTCAATCCTCTTCAATATACATATTTCATCGCCTCCAAAACATAAATTTGCAAAATTGTCCTTATTTTCCGTGTTAGTTTTGGTATTTATACTTAACCGCAGTAAATTTTTCTTGCCCTCTGTATTGCCAGTTCTACAGACTCCGCAGAATTTTAGTGTTTTTTTGTTAATTTTCTACCGCAAAGACCTTAAAGGACTATTTCAGGTTTCTCATCCTAATTCACAGTTTTTTAACACTGTATTTTTCAATAATTCGCACTTTTTACGCATCTGTGCGTCTGCGGAGGCACTACTACTACTACATACCCATTAATGTGATAAACATCTACAGAGATACACATTGATACATTGATACATTGATGTACATCTTCCGGTGGTTTTTCTATGTGACTAAAGGTGCAAAAAATCCATGGCAATCCATTGTTCTGGGACATCCTGTATAATGGCTTCAAAATTTTGGAGCTCTATGTACAGTGAGCTTCAGATGTTTTGCTCTATCGTTTATTGCGCAACTGAAAGCTTTACGGAACAGATTCGGATTCGGCCATGACAGTTAAGTACCTACTTTGAACGATCCGACAATGATTTCATTTCATATGTAACTATTGTTTTTAACCGCCATGACCGAGTCTGTTCCGCAAAGTTTTCAGTTTCGTAATAAACGATCGAGCAAAATATTTGGCGCATATATTGTACAACATGATGCAAGCAAAATTCGAAAATCGTTTATACCTACTTAATCCTTATTCTTTCGACATTTGTATGAGCTTTATTTCAATTTCTGACCAAATATGCACATAAAATTTTCGTGGTCGAATTCGCGGACACCTGTATCTATTCTGCTATTATTGTTTACTAATTATAACCAATTGCTTTTAAGAGCTCTATTTCCATGCGGTGACAACATGGTCTGCATTATTGACGACAGGGAGGATGTATGGTCAAATGCAGCAAATCTAATACATGTCAAGCCCTACCATTTCTTCCAACATACCGGTGATATTAACGCGCCTCCTGGACTAGAGAAGCATGAAAATGATAACAAAGCTGGTGTAGACTTAACCAAGGTTAAGGTTAAAAACAAGGATGTAGCAGAAATTTCAAATTCAGTGGGCGAAGAGGAAGTTACAAAAGAAACAGAAACCGAGGAAAGTGATAAATTAGTGCAGGCTACCGCTGATACTGGAGAAAAGAATGATGCAGATAGTGATCATAATGATGAAAGTAAAACCGCGATCTCAGAAGTACAAAAGGTAACAGAAAATGGTAACGACAGTGACATAGAAGAAAATAAAAATGAACGCAAGATGAACGGTGATGAAATGAAAAATAAAGATGTTATTGAAGTGGAAACATCTACATTTAAAGAAGAGAATGTGAATAACACAGCTAAAGAAGATAGAGAAGTAAAAAGTGATAATCAAAAAAGTGAGAATGATTTATTTGAAGTTGAAGATTCAGATGATTACCTAATGCATTTAGAAGATATTTTGAGAAGAATACACACAGCATTTTATGAGGGCTATGACCAAATGGAATCTGGAGAGGTACCGGACCTGAAGCAAGTTATTCCACTTGTCAGGAGTGAGGTTTTGAAAGGTTGCAAACTAGTATTTAGTGGTTTAGTTCCTACGCATATAAAATTGGAGCAGTCCAAGGCCTATCAGATAGCAAAGGGATTAGGGGCGCTGGTCACTCAAGATTTAGAAGACGATAGCACACATTTAGTGGCAGTTAGACCAGGCACAGCAAAAGTTAATGCTGGCAGGAGAAAAAAGAATTTGAAAATCGTTACACCTGATTGGTTATGGTCATGTGCAGAACGATGGGAACATGTAAATGAAAAGATCTTCCCTTTAAATAGCAAAGGTTCAAAAAACAGACATCCACCTCCTCACTGCAGTAGCCCAGAACACATAACTACTTATCCAGAACATAGTAGCCCAGCTTTAAGAAAAAGGACACCTAGTGGTCGGTTTATGGACACCATAAATCCGTTGATGTCTTTCTCCAGTGCTGATATAGCAGATATGGATAAAGAGGTAAAATAATTTGCTTGAGTTTTTTAGTTTTGAGTAGGTTTGTAATTTTAGGTTGAAGATATCTTAGATGATGATAGTGATTCCAGTGAAGAAGAGTCACCTAAAACAAATTTAGAACAATTAAAAAAAGATGGCTCAAGCAGTAATAGTAGCAGCAGTGAAGAATCATTGACAGGGGAACACCCACGGGGCTTCAAAAGGAAAAGAGAAGAGGAAGATGTTGACATTGATCATCATGATAGTACAGAAGATGATGAGGATCTAAATACTAAGTTTCGTAGGGGTGAAGAAGTAAGTGCTGAATTGGACATGGAACACGATTCTGAAGAAAGTGAAGGCAGTGTTGAAGCAGCAGATGCTGATGATGGCGAGTGGAACATGATGGGAGCCCAATTGGAACGAGAATTCTTGTCAAATGATTAATTTTCAATCAGTATTATGTAATCGGAAATAATAGTGAAAATTTGTTACCTCAGCTAAATCTTAATGATGGGTTTTATTTTACATAGCAAACTATGTAAAGTTTCTTTGTAAGTTGCAAATAATTCGGAATAAAGACTGTTATATTATTTACTATGTACTTTTGTTAACTACCTACATTAAAATAAATGTTAAACAGCATAAGGATCATCTTCACCAGATTCATGATATTTGATATAAGTTTCACCGTGGGTGAAATCTTTTTTATCTTCTTGCCATCCTCTTGGTGGAGCCTTTTCATATTTGAATGCATCTTCCTTTTCACCATACACTTTATTCACAGCATCAATATAATCTCTGTATTTTCCTACAACAACCTTCTTCCCTGTTAGAGGGTCAGTAACATCACCCATCGGGTAAATTACTTTCTTGACCGAATGTGTGATCAGGCGAGTCAGCTTCCTTGGAAGTTCCTCGATTAATACAATGTCTCCTGTTTTACATATTTTTTGTGGATCATGTGCATATATGTACCCTTCTTTGCCAAAATACTGCAACCAAATAAAATGATAACATGTACGGTGCACAAACTTCTCACCATCAAGAGGTTGGTATCCAATTCCAGTTTTTTTACTTTAAATTTTGAAGTGCTATGTTTCAGGCAAGGAACACAGCGACCTAAAAGTATTTGTGCCTTGGTGGCTGCTTGAAGGGACATTGCTTTAATTCTTTGTCGTCCTATTTATTCTGTTGGGGAGGGCTGCCAAGGACCAAAGACACCACGGACACCACGGTAATATTTAATAAACACAGAGCTAAGGACCCAAAAATCCAGATTACTGCCTTAAGTTAAGTTTGTTAGATGAGGACGAAGTGAGGTTATGTGCAGTAAAGCAGTAAACCAGTGACAAGCGACAGTGCTCCCAGAAGAGTACTGGGTTGCATATCTTCTAGGGGAGTGGATGGAACGTTTCGAACGGACGCCAGTCTATTAGTAGGGACGCTCTTGGGTTTTACCCTGCACTTTATGATTAAGCGATGGTACTTTGCACACCTCTTCTAGATGCCAAAGATCACTTTTTGAGGTGTTGCCAAGTTTCAGGCCTATGCGGCCACTGCTGTGGCAGGTTGCCTATCTCCGGGGCCGATACTTTTCGGAATTTTAATTTAAAATGCAAACCCTCATTTTGCACGTCACCATAAGAAAGGCCCTCAAATTCTGCTTCTAAAAATGTATTCACTCTTTAGTGCCTTTTTGACAAAAAATCAAATATTCGAGATTTTTTAACGTATTTTTAAAGACGCGATACGGCGAAACCTCGTAGGACCGATTTAGCTGAAATTTTGCATATGGAGGTTGCATTATCCGTATTACAACTGAAATTTTTTTGAAGGCAATCGATACCGGCAAGTGCCGTTTTCGCACATCCAATTTTCAAATCTAAACATACTCTCATTTTACTATCTTAACAAGTTTTTGAAAATTTTATTGTCACCATCAGAAAGGTCTTCAAATTCTGGTTTTGAATAAGACAAAATTCATTCGCATTAAGTGCCCTTTGGATTAAAAAATCGAAATTTTGTAACAACATTAAAAATACATTATAGCCCAAACTACTGAATCGATTTGGCTGAAATTTGGTACATGGAGATTGGGTGACCCGTTGAAGAGCCTTGACAGCGAAAAAGCTGGAAAAATAGGCGATTCCGGGAAGTACGCCCTAGAGAAAGAAATGCTTCAAGTTTTCCTTAAGCGAAAATTAAGCAGGCAGGGGCGTTTGGTCTGCAGACGCCTAAACAAGTATAGGTAAAAATAAGATAAGGTGCCTTTATAATGACGGTTCTACCAGTCTGAAATTTGTACTAAAGTTCCGAAAAAGTATTGGCTAAAATTCTAAAAATTATATACATCATATACGTATAAAGGAAATGAAACTTTGATGGTCGTACATCACAACTAAAATAATTGCTACCGCTAATACAATTAATAACGGCTGTTACCAGTAAAGGCTATCCGAAGGGTAATTTTATTTTTCAAACGATTCTTGTAGATATTCACATGCATTGAACTCAAAATTCAAAATACGACAAATGGCGGGGAATTTTTTCATCTGTTCATAAGACGAAAGTTTCATTTCCATTACGTATAGCAACAATTTTTTAGCAGACGGGGGCGTTTTGGGGGCAGATAGTATCAAATCTTGTATAAAGGGAAATTGAGTGTCACCACGATAAAATGCTGAAAACCAAATTTTCTTTAGTTTACATTCCTATTCCTATATGCACTTAACCACTGTTGTATATCATAGACAATTTCTATAACATCCTTAACATTCTTTCAACTTTCACATTATCCTAACGTTACACTTACAATCTGATATCTTATACATATACAGCGGGAGAGTCTAGTTGGACAAATCAGTCGCCTACCGTTTAAGATATTGAAATTGGAAATTCTATTTTTGGATATGTTGTAGCTGAAATGGTCCCCTACGCATGGGACCCATAAAGAAAGCTCCAGTTTTATTCAATCCGAAATTATTAAATAAAAACGGGGGCCTAAAAATTTTGTTTTCGATATTGTTGAATTTTTTAAGGTTATTTCGTTAGAGAATCATTTTCTCTTTATGTAAACATAATTTCTTGAAGAAAAAAGTTAACAATAGCCGAGAGATAAATTATTTTAACTAATGAGGATTTTTAAATGTTTCCTAAGGAAAACCACGAGTGCCGGTGGTTTTAACAACTGAAAGGCAGTCTAGCTTATACTGCAGACTGTACCCGGAATGACTAGCGTCGGTTGGAAATGTCATTTGCCATCGTTTGTGAAAAAATAATGCGAAACTACGAGTTTTTGCCCTTTTCTTTACAGATAATTAGGTAATTTTTATTGGTTCATGGATTTTTTGCTAAATTCGCCGAATACAAGTGTCTCGGGTTCTCACCCGATTGATGTTTTTTTACAATACAAACTTTAATCGAAAAAATATGATCTTACCCTCTTAACGAAACGTGATTTAGATTAAAATGCAGTGGACTACAAGGGATAGAGGTTTACATAAATGTTGCAACATCAAATGTACTGATAAATAAGTAAATAACAATGTGGTGACAATAGTCCGTCCAATTTTAACGTTCACTTGAAATAATAGATGATTGTTTAATTCGATGTTACCTACTCAACATCCTCCTGTGCTCTTTTTCTTCATGTTGTGATTTCTGGATGTTCGCAAGCATCATTAATGACCACTGCTCGAAATAACTCGCTAGCCACAATCAAGCCATTTTGCTTCGACATCTACTTGTTCCTAATCTCGATTCATGTGATGTGACTGCTACAAGTGCTACATACACCTTCGTTGCATGAATTCATATTTCATCTGTGCACTGCCTTTTGAATTGCATACCTATCCCAGTTTACACCCTCCGTCTTGAATTTTCTTAGTTTCACTTTGTTCAACGCTTCTTTGTCTCTTTTTCATTATATCAACAATCTCAACATTTGCTACATGGAATATGAATAGACCCCTCAACATCCGATGATGATAAATCTTCTTTTCGTAAGTGTGAAAACTTATCGGCTGAAATAGGATTAACTTTTTAATAAGACAACAAAATCACCTTATTTGCCAGCAATGCACTCACTTAGTAAATTGTTAGCAACTATTCCAATTCCCTTCTGGCTGACGAGAATAACTTTTCTTGGTCGAACCATTCGACTCCAATGGCAATGTAAAAAAGATCAATTGGGTGACAATCCGAGACACTTGTATTCGGCTAATTTAGCAAAAAATCCATCAGGCAATAAAAATTACCTAATTATCTGTGAAGAAAAGGGCAAAAATTCGCAGTTTTGCATTATTTTTCCACAAACGACCCCAAATGACATTTACAACTGACACTTGTCATTCTGGGTACAGTCTGCAGTATAAGCAAGACTGCATTTCAGTTGTTAAAACCACGGCACTCGTTGTTTTTCTTAGGAAATAATTAAAAATCTTTATTATTTAAATAATTTATCTCTCGGCTATTATTAACTTTTTTCTTCAAAAAATTATGTTTTCATAAAGAGAAAATAATTCTCTAACGAAATAACCTTAAAAAATGCAAGAATATCAAAAAAAAAATTTTAGGCCCTCGTTTTTATTTAATAATTTCGGTTTGAATAAAACTGGAGCTTTCTTTGTGGGTCCCATGCGTAGGGGACCATTTCAGCTACAACATATCCAAAAATTTAATTTCCAATTTCAATATCTTAAACGCTAGAGCGACTGATTTGTCCAACTAGACTCACCCTGTATATACAAATATACAAATATTAACAGAGTTTGTCGTTTTTGGTTTCTTAAAATCTCGGTCAGAAGCATCAAATGCTCTTTGACGTTTCTGAATGTTGAAGGAAGTGAGCGTGAAGTGGAAGGTTTTAGAACAGGGGCAGAAGATCTGTCTTTGACTTTAACAAATTGATACAGAATTCCAACTGTGTTATGTAATGTGTTTTCGCCTGTTAAAGTTAAAAATTATCAAAAGCCAAGCGAGCGTATAAATCTGGTTCACGTCTTAATGAGTCTATAGAAGTAACGAAGATGCATTTATAGATCCATAAATTAATTCAGTTTCCATTTCTTCTACTAAAACAAAGTAACCTGCACAGTGTTCTAATCGAGTTCTAATATGTTTAAAATCTTAATAAGTTTTCGGCTGTTGGTTAAACTCTTTACCACAAGACCAAGTTCCAGAGTACTTTCGAAGTCTCCCTTCAAGCGTTTGTAACATTATAAATCACATCATGACACAAAGACTCCGCTTTTATAATTTCAGTCCCTTATATAATACGTCTGGTAATGTGAGGTCTTGCGGTAAATGCGTTTTCTGAATATCTAAGATATCTCGTCGTAATTTGAATTTGCAACATTTTGGATTTCTAAGTTTCGATTGATGTTATTGTCCGACAAAAGATAAACTTTAGCATCGTCTAGAAACATTCTTGAATTGTAAAGAAAAGCTTCTCTATCAATCACGGTATAGATTTTAAAAAGTCCTCAAAGCGTTCAATTAATTTTATGCAGATGGTTTCATCAGAACAAAAAAAGAATGCATTTCAATTTAAGTGTTTTTCTGATTCGGGGGACTGCTGAACAAATTCCTTTTTAACGGCGTCTGCCCCCAAAACGCCCCCCTCTGCTAAAATAGTTACTAAATGATTTAAAGCTAATTATTTTTCGGAACTTTTAGTACAAATTTCAGACTGGTAGAACGTCATTATAAAGGCAGCTTATCTTCTTTTTACCTACTTTACCTACTTTACCTACTTAAAGGTGTCGTGAACTCGTTGCTGGCGGCTCGCGGTGACGTCATTGGTGCAAACATCGAAGCGTGGAGTAGCGCAACCTGAGGTTTTTAACAATATTGTTGGTGTATGTTACGGTGCGGTTTGAACAGATCACTCTAATTTAATATTAAAATATACAATGTAAATAACAAATATAATTATTTTTTCTAACACCAACATTTTATACTGTTTCTATGGTGCATTTGAATTTGCTTCTTAAGTTTGCTATAAAACACGCCGTTGACTATAAGACACGTCGTCCATGACAACGTGTTTTATAGCTAATAACTAAATTACATTTCTATAAATATTACAAGTAACATTAATTTATTTATCTTTTACATAAAAATTGAAATTACAATTATTGTAGTAAACAAGTCCTCCAGTAATTCCAGATCTAGAGGATGTGCTGGGTTCTTCGGGGTTAATCGTATTGATGGTCTTGGTTCTAACATCTACCTTCTTAATTTGATCCATTTCATTACAATTCACCATTCCATCGCTAAAAACCTTTCTTGCAATCTTCACTCGCTCTCCGAATGATTCTTCTATATAAGACTCGGCTACTTTTGAAGATTCCCACCCGCCATGTCTTTTCAAGGAGGTAATATCTCCACCTGCGTTAACAAGGAGAGTTGCTGAACTGCGACGAAACGAATGACCACTATAACTTTTTGGATTTGCCAGTTTCAGGAAAATCGCAATCTTTTTTGGAATTTGTCCGAAAGAATTAATTCCAACAACTTGTCGAGTGCACTTGCCTTTATGGTATTGAAGAAAAAATCTAGAAGGTGCATTTTTGGGACGTAAAGCAACATAACGTCTGAACAAATCAATAGGGTTAACACCAAAACCTTCACTGACAATACTGAATCTTCTTTCCTTATGTGTTTTACTATCAGGAATAGTAACGTTCAAAACATCTCCACAGTCCTCTATGTCTTCATAATTCATACTGCACAATTCTGCTTTACGACACGCTCCTCCAATTCCGAATAGTAAAGCGATCTTCATAAACAAATAGCCTTCATTTCCAGCTTGCAGTAAAAATGTTTCAATCTCTTTTCGCGACAACACCTTGGACTTTTTACCACGATAACCAACATTCAAATTCTTCAAATAAGGAACAACTGCACCAAATTTTTCAATATCCACGTTCTCTTTACACTTCAGAGTCGCTTTTAACATAGAATATTCTGGCCACAAAGATGCTGGGCACAGCTTTTGTAACCTCATGTCAAGATACGTTAAGATCATGTCTTCAGTCATTTCACCAATACCTTTTTCTGTCCTCCATTTTTGAAAACTCACGTAAACCTTTTCATACGCATCTTTAGATTTCGCAGGTAACAATTTTCCACGTAATTCAATACCTTTCTTCAATATTTCGTCCGGAATATTTTCGGACATTTCAACTACAAACTTTTTTCAAAATTTGTCAAAATTTGTTTACATGATAACCATAGCAACCATGGCATTCTTTATTTTTACATACAACCATTCGCACGTATATTTTAAAGAAAAATTAAAATATCCTGCTAATATATGGCATTATATGGTTAGTGTTAGAAAAAATGATGAAGACAACACGTGTTTTATAGTTTAAAAATCTCGGCCTATTATATTTTCGCTCCGCTCAAATATAAACTACGACCTCGATTTTTAAACTGTCTATAAAACACTTGTTGTCTTAATAGCTATTAGGCACTTTTAAACTATAAACATGTTTTAGAAACACGCCCTAGTATTTAAACCGATTTACTCGTGTAGGAAAAAAATGCATTATTTTGCTTTCGATGACAGTTTCACTTATTTTTTTAGAATTTGATAATATTCTTCACCTGTTTACTTGTCGAATCGATTGAACATACTATCAATTAACTCCTTCAGTCCTTCCTCTCTCTGCCTTCTCGCGTAATATACCTAATGCTCGTTCTCGTAATGGCTGATTCTTGTCTTTGTCGTTATCAATTCCATTTAATATTGTTTCGAAGGAACAACATTTTTCTTTAAAAATAGTTACGTTTTACCGCACCAAGTACCTAATTATTGTTTCGACAATAAAGTTTCCTCGAAATCGTTGTCTCTGCACTCTGCAGTGAGCCGAGCATTTTCGAATGTTCTTTGCGCGGGAACGAAATTTGATCTTTTAATTTTATCCAACCACTGTTTGGAAACTTTCCGATGCTTTTTCTTATCGGGAAAAGCAAAAAAAAACTGTATTACCTGGATTTTTCGGTATTACCGCCACCGTAATCACACCACTAATTTTTTGATAAAAAGTTGCCCAACGAGAACGAGTTCACGACACCTTTTTAAGGAAAATTTGAAGCATTTATTTTTAGTAAAATTTTCGTGTATGATTCAAAGTGGCAGAGCGTCATTATGTATGTGGCCGCTTAAACGGCCATTTTTGAATGCGTCTGCTCTGAAGACGCCGCCGTCTGCTAATTTTTGGAAGGCACCGGGATGTTTGCCAATACAAACAATAGTACCTCTCCAATTTTAAGCTTGGTATTAAATCATTTCTTTTTAACCAAAAATTGGGTATTTCCAAAGCCGCTCCCGAAGTAACGCCCCCAGTCTCGACCGGCAGACGCACGGTTTCATTCATCGTTTAAATGGTGATTAATGATGGATTAATGATGGATTAATGCACTACATCTGGTGCTTTTGGACGCTTTCATCATGACATTTAGTGACAAATTATTTATTTGTTAGTCGTTATTTGTCATTCTTGTGTCACAGTAATCTCAAAACTGGCAGAGCCGTTAATACAGTCGAACTGTTTTACCTACTGCGTAGACTGGCTCCCTTCATGCTATATGCACCGGATTAGAGGTATTTCTTGAGTGACGTCATTGGCATGTCATACGCGCGCAATCGGAGGTACCTTTGTATCCGGTACAATTTACAGCGATGAACACGGTTGTTCCTTGTTAACATGTAACCGACCAGAGAAAATTAAATAATTGAATGAAACAGTAGGCACGTTTAATTCAAAGTAGAAAATGGTAGACCATTGTCTATTTTATGTGATGGTTAGCACATTTTTATGTTGTTAGGAAGAAACATCGAGCTTTTCGGCACGGCACATCATATTATGATGTCATTGGTGAAGAAACCGAGTACCAAATCAATATTTGCTTCACTGCACAGTTGACATCAGATGCAGAAACATAACCCCATTAACCTAGATTAAAGTGATTATTTTATTCATTAAGTATTGAACCAATCCAAAGGAGCATTTAGCATACCAGTAATCCTGATTACAGTGATAAGACTACAACGTCAACTTGACACTACTTACTCAATACTTTAATTTATAAAATAATCTGCAAAATACGATTCGTAGTCTCTTGGTTGCCTTGTTGAGTCCTCATGGATGCACTACTTGTCAAATGGTAGATTTTTTTCGGCCTAAAAAAATCTACCATTTTGACTCGTAGTTGACAGCCATTCGGACGTCAAAACCCGCGGCAATCAAGAGACTACTCGTCGTATTACTATTGATTATTCTGAAATAGCCTCGTTTTCGCAGGCTATTTGTATCATTTTTGAGAATAAACCAGTATGGTTTTATCTTGTTGCATTATATACTGCCGTAATAACAATTAGTCCAGGCAATGAATGCGGAATGCCCAAAATGGGGTTGTAGAGAGCATGGAAGGGGGGAGAATTTTTCTCTTCAGGAATGTGTTGGGGGTAGTTAGGAGGTAAACATACTAAAAGTCCCCGCCCCTAATCCGTCCGCTTCAGGGGGGGAGGGGGTTAGAAAGGTCCCTTTTTTGTTTTTTCGCTTATAACTCGAAAATGGTGCGTCGTAGCGAAAAAATCCTTGTATGAAAATAAAAGCCTATATAATTTTCTACAACTCTGCTATTATACATTATTAAGGAAAAATGCACCGTTTTCGAGATTTCCGCTCTCAAAAGACGGCAATTGTCAAAACAAACTTTTGCTTCTAATTCCTCAGTCTTTGGTTTTGCAGAAAAGTCGTCAGGAAGAAAGTTTTAGAGCGTTCAATTTCCTTCAAGAATATATATATATATACAGGGTGGTTCCTTTTTCACTGCTCACCACTGGCATCTTCTAAACGGTAAGAGGTTCGAAGTCGGTTAAATTACAGAAATATTGCACTGTTTAAATTTCACTTGGAGCTTTTATATTACTGACAGCTGTCAATTGAATGGCATAGTCAGACATTTTTTAGGACTTCTAGATTTTGAGTAACGGTAGTCAACTTTTTATTCTCTTATGGTAGCCAAATTGTATTTTAACACCATCGGACACATAAAAAATTAGCTTTTCAAAAATTTAATCAAAATGGATACTTTTTTGACAGATCGTCAAAATTTGAAAATTCATATGAGTATGTTGTAAAATGAGCCTAAGCTTATGAAAAAAATTTCAAGAGAGTACACCAACTTTTTTCATCTCTTATGACGTCAAAAACAATTGAATTTTGAACGACGGCGGTTCATAACTTCTGAACCCTCCAGCTAGGAAATCAATTCAAACGCCATTATGTACAACACCGCCAATTCTACAACCAAAAAATACTTTCAACTATACAGGGTGTCTCAAAATACTTGCAACGCATGGCAACTTGATTTTTAAAATGGAACACCACCATTTTGATGCCATATTCTGGATCACCTATAACATAGCTTTACATCGACATAAGACATTCGATGTCTTAAGGCTCTGTTCTAAAGTAATTAATTCTTTTTAAAAAATTTCGATCATTGCGGGTGCTTCTTAAAAAAATTCCTGAGAACTCAATTTTGTATCTAGAGAGCTGAGATTCGGTACGAATATGAAGGAAGGTCTATTCTATCTATCTAACATGATAAGTATCATTATAACTATACATCAGGGTGTTAAAAATTCAGTGTCAAGTTTGGAAAATTTCAAATATGCAAAACTCCATTTTTTCAAATGGCACCCCTGTTATTATTGTGCCTTGGGGTTCGGCTGTTGAATTACTTTATTTTTTATTAAGTATGTCCTATACCTAAAGTCAATACTTCAAAAGGTATTCTTTGTCTTATTTATTCTATTGAAGATTATTACGATCTCAATTAAAGAATGCCATGGACTGTATGACAGTTACGATTAACATTGTTTATTTACATGGTTACCAGACAGTTTGTCACATTTATTGACGTAAGCAATGAATCTTCAATAAAATAATTAAGACAAAGAATATCTTTTGAAGTATTGACTTTAAGTATAGGACATACTTATTAAAAAATAAAGTAATTCAACAGCCGAACCCCATGGCACAATAATAACAGGGGGTGCCATTTGAAAAAGAATGCAGCAGAGAAGCGGCTGGAACCTCCCCATCGCGTGGATCTTTGTATTCTGTGTAGATAGTAGTCAATTCAACAGAATTTTTTTAATCCTTGACTAATTTCGCAATTTTCTGACAAATATCGACTTGACCTCGGACATCACCCATCACGTTTGACAATATGTTTCTTTTAAGGTTAATCTTTTGCCAACTTTTTGACAATAACTGCCACTTTATGTCATCCACTGTCAGCCCGCTCCCTTTTAATGAGAAAGAATTTTTTCTCTATTTTCCACTGAAATGGCAGAAACTGTGAACACATTTTTAGAACCAGAATTTGATCGCCTTTCTAATGGCGACATAAAAAAGGAGGTCTTGTATTTAAAATTTTAAGTTGATATGCTTAAATGGGACTTCCCGTAGGCCAATTGCTTTCAAAAGCCTTTTGGATCTTCAGCGGGTCACCCAATCTCCATGTACCAACGTACTTACGTACAAACGTACGTACGTACATACACACAGACACATTTTAAAAACCCCTTTTTTGGGTTCCTGAGACCTCAAAACGTGAAGATCTGGTGGTATCTCAAATTCGAAAATTTTAGTGATTGCAGTAACCTCCCATTTTTTTTAAATTGTGATGGGGTTGGGGAGGTTAAAAATGGAGTTTTGCATATTTGAAATTTTTCGACACAGAATTTTTAACACCTTGTATAGTGATAATGATACTTATCATGTTACATAGATAGAATAGACCTTCCTTCATATTCGTACCGAATCTCAGCTCTCTAGATACAAAATTGAGTTCTCAGGAATTTTTTTAAGAAGCACCCGCAATGATCGAAATTTTTCAAAAAGAATTAATTACTTTAGAACAGAGCCTTAAAACATCGAATGTCTTATGTCGATGTAAAGCTATGTTATAGGTGATCCAGAATATGGCATCAAAATGGTGGTGTTCCGTTTTAAAAATCAAGTTGCCATGCGTTGCAAGTGTTTTGGGACAGCCTGTATAGTTGAAAGTATTTTCTGGATGTAGAATTAGCGGTGTTGTACATAATGGCGTTTGAATTGATTTTCTAGCTGGAAGGGTTCAGAAGTTATGAACCGCCGTCGCCTTCTTGACTCAGCCTGTATTATCGTTCAAAATTCAATTGTTTTTGACGTCATAAGAGATGAAAAAAGTTGGTGTACTCTCTTGAAATTTTTTTCATAAGCTCATTTTACAACATACTCATATGAATTTTCAAATTTTGACGATCTGTCAAAAAAGTCCATTTTGATTAGGTACATTTCTGAAAAGCTAATTTTTTATGTGTCCGATGGTGTTAAAATACAATTTGGCTACCTTAAGAGAATAAAAAGTTGACTACCGTTACTCAAAATCTAGAAGTCCTAAAAAATTTCTGACGATGCCATTCAATTGACAGCTGTCAGTAATATAAAAGCTCCAAGTGAAATTTAAACAGTGCAATATTTCTGTAATTTAACCGACTTCGAACCTCTTACCGTTTAGAAGATGCCAGTATGGTGAGCAGTGAAAAAGCAACCACCCTGTATATATATATTCTTGAAGGAAATTGAACGCTCTAAAACTTTCTTCCTGACGACTTTTCTGCAAAACCAAATACTGAGGAATTAGAAGCAAAAGTTTGTTTTGACAATTGCCGTCTTTTGAGAGCGGAAATCTCGAAAACGGTGCATTTTTCAATAGTAATACGACGAGTAGTCTCTTGATTGCCGCGGGTTTTGACGTCCGAATGGCTGTCAACTACGAGTCAAAATGGTAGATTTTTTTAGGCTAAAAAGAGGACGAGAGCTCGCTCGAGTCCTCTTTGGCCGAAAAAAATCTACCATTTGACAAGTAGGTGCATCCATGAGGCCTCAACAAGGCAACCAAGAGACTACGAATCGTATTTTGCAGATTATTTTATGAATTAAAGTATTGAGTAAGTAGTGTCAAGTTGACGTTGTAGTCTTATCACTGTAATCAGGATTACTGGTATGCTAAATGCTCCTTTGGATTGGTTCAATACTTAATGAATAAAATAATCCTTAATAATGTATAATAGCAGAGTTGTAGAAAATTTTATAGGCTTTCATTTTCATACAAGGATTTTTTCGTTACGACGCACCATTTTCGAGTTATAAGCGAAAAAACAAAAAAAGGAACCTTTCCACCCCCCTCCCCCCCTGAAGCGGACAGGTTAGGGGCGGGGACTTTTAGTATGTTTACCTCCTAACTACCCTCAACACATTCTTGAAGAGAAAAATTCTCCCCCCTTCCATGCTCTCTACAACCCCTTTATTGCCTGCACTAAATGTTTCTGCTAGTGAAAAGAAGTTTCAACTGATTGCCGCCAACATTCGAACTATTTTCCCTTCCATCTAACCGGATATCGGTCGCCTCCAAGTGCGCGCGCATCATCTTGGCGTCTTCTTTTAACGCGTTGAGATCTCAGTATAATGTGTATTCTTTCTACTCAAGAAATACCTCTATTCGATGTTCGAATACGGTTTCTATACCTAATGGAAATGAAACTTTTGTCCTACGTCACAACTAAAATAATTGCTACCGCTAATACAATTAATACCAGTTGTTACCAGTAAAGGCTATCCGAAAGGTAATTTTTCAAACTATTTTTGTAGGTATTCATATTGAACTCAAAATTGAAAATACGACAACGGGGGAATTTTTTCATCTGTGCGTAAGACAAAAGTTTTATTTCCATTAGGTATAGCCTTAATCGAAACACGAGCAAGGAATGAACGAGAGAACAGCCCCTCCTGCCCTGCGGGAGGCTACGCTCCTGCCCATTTACCACATGGCAACACTGTGGGACCGTTCACGTGATATTTCATTTGTACAACTTCGATTCAATTTCCCGCCAAAAGAAAATAAAATGGCTGCGAATAAGTTTATGCTGTGATCAGATTCTGTGAATGCTCAGTCACTGGAATGCTGAATGCTTTGTGTTTGTGCACGTTTTTGGTCACTTCCGGTTCTGACCTGTTTCTGGACCTGTTGCCTGTTAAAATACTTCTACTGTTTTTCTGGTTTTTACTTTTTAACCAAACTAAATGTCGAAACATGACTGATGTGAGTGGTTAGGAGTGTTAGGACTGTGCCGCGGACCTTTAATTATTTTGACCGGATATGTTTCAAAACAAACCTCTTAAGCAAACAAACATAACGTCCTTCTTCCCGGGAACACGCAATAATAAAGCCATAATGGAACCAAATACTAAATTCAAGAAGAAGAGGGTTAGGAAGAGGACGTCTTTCACCGCCCCATCAAATTTAAGAAGAAATTTTGAGAGTATTTCTCCATACAGGATTCCTCAGGCTATCTTGGACAAAGTGGGATGGTGTGATCCCATGTACAAGTTGCCTGTGAATATCTTTAGCAGTGATTCCGATAGTGATGCACAGGTAGAGAATCTCTCCACTATTCGTAGGACTCGAAGAAGAAAATGTAAGTACTGTTTGCACTGAATTGCAAGGTCTTTACTGCTATAGTTACTTTTGCAGCTAAAACTAATTGTTCAGTGGATAAAAAGCCAATGACAGTCATTTCTCTAAACAGGCCGAGTATTTCTCCTCCCAAGACATATTCTCCAGAAAAAAGCAAAATTGACTGGAAGTCATCGACTACTTCAACTCCTGTTTGTTCAAGTAAAATTGTACTATCAAAAAGTAAGGAATTGTCTACATTTCATTCAAGACAAGATGACACTACAATTCTTATTAATAGAAGTACTGAAAATATTATGGTTAAAGGCGAGGTTAAAGGTATAAAGAATGAGTCTCCCTCAACACCAAAGAAGGTGAAAATTCTCAGTGATCAGATTGTATCACCATCGAAATTGCCTGCAAAAGAAAAATCTGCAGGTAATTCGAGCTTGACTCAACCTGCGACTCAAAGTGTTAAAAAAGAGGAGACCAAAAAAATCAATTTTACGGCTACAAAAGTAATGACCGATTTTATGCTAAATATTTTACATAATAAGAGCTTAAAGTTCTTGTTGGAAGAGTCGGAGAAAGATATTATGTTGAAATTTTTTAGTATGGATCAAAAATACCAATACTTAAGTCTTAAGTTGTATACTTACAAGCCTATTTGGTACAATATTTTCAAATATGTGAACAGAATCAATCTAGAAATGACTGAGCAGGATGTTGCAAAAATGTATAATTTTCTGCAGGAGAATGATTTGGTTGACACTGATTATATGGTGGAAGACCTCCCCATTTTGTTGAGTTTGCTAGATACAGGAGAATTGCGAGAGTTGTTCCGTAGTTTCAAATTTCCCATCAAAAATAAGAGTAAAGACTTAATTATTGAAACTTTGTTGGAGCACTGTAACAAGCAGGCAACCCTAACAAATGTAAAAAGCACCGAGCAGATTTTGAGGGAAAGGATAAAAAACTATATGGGATTTTGTGTCAGGCTGAACCAAAACCTGAGGGATTGTTTATACAAGGTGTTTGTTCTGAACACGTTCATGAACCCAAATGTTGAAAAGTTGCAAGACTATTTGAATCGAGAAGGATTCCTGAATGTCACTTATCCAGAGTATATAACAGAGGATTTCATGGTCTTCTATTCAAAGGGAGAATTTGCTGAGTAAGTGGTTTTATTTTACTGATAATATAATATGTATTTATACAGAAGGATGATAAGAGAGTAGATGTTTTTCTTTTTATGTCAGCATCATACTATGCCTCATATTTCATATTATGTAGCTGAAGATCAACTCTTTATTTATTTTATTTATTTATTTATTTTTCTCGACCGAAGTCTTCCATTTCAATTGGCTCTCGCTTTCGCAGTGGCATTGGTTATAAAAAATTGTCAGTCTCGGAGACGGTAGAAACTTCTACTTTTTCACAGAATTTGTAAATGTAGCATTTAACTTTGTTTAACCAAAGTCGGGCGTGCGGGCGGTTGTCGATGGCTGATGCGCCCGGCGCTCATTTACTATAATCTGAAATACAAATGTTTTCCACCCCTAAAATGACATTTTTCGAAAAAATGGCACTAATGTTTTCGATCCGGCAATTCAACAGCTATCGAATTCGATAATGAATGATAATATGCCCTTTTGCTAAGAAAAATTCAAAAAGGGGCCCTTTTGTCCCTAAAATGGAAATTTTCTAAAAAATTGCACTAAGGTTTTTAATCCGGCAAAACAACAGCTGTCGAATCCGATAGTAAGAATATGCTTTTTTGTAAAATAAAGGGCCCTTTTGCCACTAAAATCACACTAAGATTTTCGGCTTGAAAAAAAATCAGCCATCAAATCCGGCAATAAAAATATACAGTTACGCATAAGTTTTTTTTCACGGCATCATTTTTTGGTCAAAGGGGCGCAAGTGTGAATACATTTTTAGAAGCAGAATTTGAAGAGCATTCATGTGGTAACGCGAAAAATGGGGGTTTGCATTTAAATTTTTAAAGTTGATGTGTCAAAAAGGCACTTTCCGTGAACGGATGTGGCCCAAATTCTAATCAGCTCCTACAAATCTCTCACTGAATATGTGTGCCAGATTTCATCTCGATACGTTCAGCAGTTTGAGCTCCAGCGTGATCACAGACAGACAGACACACAGACAGACATTTTTCAAAAACCGCTTTTTCGGATTCTTTTCAAAGCCCACTGAGGATGTTATTTTTGGATGACTCGGTATGAACTTAAAACCATTTTGGAAAGTTTCCAAATGTTTTCGGGAAGAAATAAATGATGTTCAGGAAATATTCCCCGATTTTTGAATTTGGCGCCAAATTTAACGTTTTATCAATCTAAAAATGCCCTGCCTAAGTAAAATTTGGTAAACATTTTGTTAATTCTTGTTGTGATCCGCATAAATAATGCTTTGACCTCAATGATTTGACTTAATGTATGTTAAAATCCTACATTTCAGTTTCATTTAAAGCAAAATCGAAAAATCCTGGAAACTTTCGGCAGTTTTTAATGGCACTTTCCCGGAATTTTCAATAAATGGCAATTTTCCCATCACTACTTAAAACAAATCGTAGCAATGTACACGGTTTTTGAGAAATCGTTTTAATAAGTATAGAGAATACTGTGTTTAACGAATTCTAGTTCTAGACTCTATTCTTCTGATGCTGTTTCAGATACGTTGAGGCTAGAAAGTGTCGTGCTGAATTCGATCTCGCACTCGAAAAACGAAAGGACGCAGAAATGCTTAAAATTGCGACCGCTTGTTTCGAGAAATTAAAAGGGCTGATCTCTGCTGGGTACGCACACGTTATTACTGCTCTCAATAGTGTGTCACATATAATTTTCATATTTCAGGAATAATAATGACTCGACACGACCTCCATATTTAGAGCGTTTTACTGGAATCTCCCAATATATATCTCTCCTCTCCTCGGCGTCAAAACACCTTGGTAGCAACAACATGGAAACCGTGGCCACATGGCTATTGTTTTTACTGACACAGAAGAATTACAAACATAAGCGTGGGGACTGGTTTTGTCAGCTGTCCATGATCCAGACTAAAAAGAAAAACTACCAGGGGGTACATTTTTGAAGTTCTTTTTTAAACGCAATAACTTGTCGTTTTTTTTTTTCTAGGCCGCAAATACTGTGATCAAAGCATTCAAAGATCAAGCGGAACTGACGGAGGTTCAAAAGCACGAATTAGCCCAAAAGGCTAAGATTTTGAATCGCAAGACTTACAAATTACCCTCTTTACTCCATGATCAGTTAGCTGCATTGCTCCCTCCTTCATGTGATGTTGAAGTTCCTGAGTCTACAGCCGATTTTCGAGCCATCCGCAGGTGATTATTTAAAAACTTAATGCCTTGTGTTTATTTAAATTTCTAATTGTAGCAGGTTAAAACTTACGTTAGTTAGATAACGTGCACAGCGTGCTCCAATCGGAAATTAAAAAAATCTAGTGGTATTTTTAGTGTATATCCCCATGTATTTTTTTCAGCAATGAAGTGGGTCGTAAAAGAAAGTATATTGAAGAAAAACATGGCGAAAAAACATTTTTTACTGTAGAGCAGTGTGCCATGACATACTATGAAACTATTGGCTATCCCAAAGCCAAACATGAGGAGGGACGTCTTATAAGTTGCCTTTTTGTGTTATTATTTTACGACGTAATTTATGGCACGTTTGTGAAAGGGACTCTAATTAATGAAAAACAGAATGTCCCTTTAGATCTATACACTATGCACTTTTATGACAATAGAAGAGCTGTCATAAGAAAAAGACTAAGAGAGATTATCGAGTGGACCGATGAAGACTTTACTGATTTCATTACCAAGAATTGGAATTTTCACTCGCATGAAGACGCTTTGTTGAGAATTCAGACTATTTTTAGTGACATAGACGACATTTTAATTATTATTAAGTGCATTGGAAGGGAGGTCCTTTCAAAAATTTTGGAAAGGCTCGTGCTTAACTTCAAGGACAACAGCAGTGGCTTTCCGGATTTGTTGGTCTATCATGAAGAATCTCTTCAGGTACGTTTTTAAACACTGTAAAACACTTTTTAAAACTAAAGAATTTACTTTCAACGCGTTTCCGGCTAAACTGCGTTGCACGAGACGTTGCACCTTTTGTTTTCTCAAAATCAAATTAGGGGCTATATTCCAAAGGCGATTACAGCTGCAAAATCTCCTGGAATGCAGTATAGAAATTAAACGTCAAATGTCAAAATAAATCATCAAAGCTTGCTACAATCATTTGTAACAAATCTGTATTGTACAGGCCCAGAAAGACACTTCTGAATATTGACGAAACTGTTAAAAATTTATTTTTCCTACAAACACTATTAAAAACAGTAGTTTTAACGTTTGTTGACAATTGTTAAAAATGACATTTTATGAAACCAGTATTAAAAGTCATTTACTTTTAACATTTATGTTAAAAGTGATTTACTTTTAACCCTCAGTGTTAAAAGTGACAATGCAACAACAATTAAACATGCCCCGGCAACAAATTGTCACTATACCTTAGTTACAGCGAATTTCATGGACGTTTTCAACTAATAATATGAGAACTTTTGCTTTTAATCGTGTTTGTAGAAAAAATAGTGTATGATATGAGTGTTAAAAGTGATTTTATTTTGTTCGAAGGGATGGGCCACTCCGCTGCGCGTCGTGTCCCAAACTTCCCTTCTCACAAAATAAAATACCACTTTTAACACATATCATAAATAACTATTTTCTCTTCTGACAATAAAAGAAAAATGGGCAGCAGAGAAGCGGCTGGATCCTCTCCATCGCGCGGGCATTTGATTTCCGTGTCTTGTATTTAAACTTTTAAAGTTGATATGCCAAAATGACACTTTCCATGTTTTTTTTTGTTTTTAGTGTTCTTATTTAAAACCGGAATTTAAAGACCTTTCTGATGGTGACAATATTTTTCAAAAACTTGTTTCGGATGGTTAAATGAGAGTATAACTTAAAATTTTTTAAATTGATGTGCTAAAAAGGCACTTGTCATGGGTCGATTGCTTCCATTATTATTTGAAAAAGCTATAATAATCTCAATATTATTCAAAGAGTAGAAAAAAAGTTTAATACGACTGGACTTTTCTAAAGTTTACAGATTATACAAAAAAAATTGGCTAACATATTGACAATAGTGGTCGTCGAAGAACGTTTTTGGGTTAGGTTAGGTGTACTTTGCCAAGAAGTGTTTTTGTACGTAATAATAAGTTATGATGTCTCACTTTTTTCCAGTACAAATTCGTTGAAGTAAAGGGCGAAAATGACAAACTCAGCATTAAACAAAAGCTCTGGATAAAATTTTTGGTGGACAACGGGATAACCACTGAAGTCTGCCACATTCATTGTGAGTTTTATTTTGATTGATTTATGTTCTTACTCCAGTTTAACTTTTTGTTGCAGCGATTGGAAGTAAACGCAGAGTCCAAAGATTAAAGTAACTAGTTACCTGCATTTGGCGAATAAAATGAAATTTCTATTTTGTTTTTATTTGTTAAATACGAGAAAAATTTTTTTTTATTGTTAAATAGATACCCAATATTTTGTATGCCATATTATCCTATATCTTTATTCTTGTTCGTTCTTGATAAATTTTTTTTAATGAAAGGTTTTGGTTTTTGCTTCTTTTAACTAGGTACTCGTCGTTGCATTGTCGATGTGATAACACCTAATTTCAACCCCCATGTCTCAAGGCCGCCAATACCTAATAAGTAGCTAGATATGTTTTGTTTTTAATTGCCTGAAACGTGTCAAATCAATCACGTTTGCCAGCTTCCCCGATTTTATTAAATTATCAAAAAATAAAAAATTGTAAAATCAAAACGGCCAGTGTGAACAGTTGACATATTCGGCAAAACGTCTTTTAAAAAAAATGGGCAGCTACGGAAGCGGCTGGAACCTCCCCACTTGGTGAATGATCCAATCTTATCACCAATGTCAAGTAAATTTTACTATTTGCTATACCCAAGTTTTACTCCACCAAACCTCAGGTGCTTCTGTGATTTTCCTAAATTTAACGATATTTTGCCAAAAGGGCACTAAGATTGAATACAATTTTGAAAACGGAATTTGATGACTTTTCATGTGCTGATAGAGAAAATAGGAGTTCATTATTCAAATTTCAAAGTTGATATGCCAAAATGGCACTTGCCGTTTGCCGATTGCCACCAAAATTAAATCAGCTCTTGGGTGGGTAACGGTATCTCTACCTACCAAATTTCAGCTAAATCCGAGGGGCGGTTCACTGCTCGAAGTAGGTGTACACTTCAGTTCGAAGTACCTCGAAATATCTGCTCGAAGTACGTGTCGAAGTACTTACTTAACGCAGCATTCGAAGTACTCGAAGTAGGTGACCACATTTTAGTGAGTGAACCGCCCCTCGGCCAAATCGATCCAGCAATTCGGGCTGTAGTGTTATTTAATGTTTCCTCGAAACTTCGAATTTTTCAATTTTATGCCAAAAAGGCGCTAAGTGTGAATACACTTTCAGGCACAGAATTTCAAGATCTTTCATGTGCTGATAAGAAAAATCGATGTTCATCAGTCAAATTTCATAGTTGATGTGCCAAAAAGGCACTTGGCGTTTGCGGATTGGCAACAAAATTAACTGGGCTCACCAGAAGGCTAACACTAACCTCCATACCAAATTTCATGAAAATCTGTTCGGTACTTTTCGAGGAATCTTGCTCACATACGTACGTATACATACACAGACATTTTTTAAAAAACACTTTTTTCTACAAACACTATTAAAAACAGTTGTATTAACGTTTGTTGACAATTGTTAAAAATTACATTTTATGATACCATAGTATTAAAAGTCATTTACTTTTAACATTTATGTTAAAAGTGATTTACTTTTAACACTCAGTGTTAAAAGTGACAATGCAACAACAATTAAACAAGCCCCGGCAACAAATTGTCACTATACCTTAGTTACAGCGAATTTCATGGACGTTTTCAACTAATAATATGAAAACTTTTGCTTTTAATCGTGTTTGTAGAAAAAATAGTGTGTGATATGCGTGTTAAAAGTGATTTTATTTTGTTCGAAGGGATGGGCCACTCCGCTGCGCGTCGTGTCCCAAACTTCCCTTCTCACAAAATAAAATACGACTTTTAACACTTATATCATAAATAACTATTTTGTGATCCTGGTACCTTGAAACGTAAAGATCTGGTGTTATCTCAATTTCGAATTTTGGGGTGATTGCAGTAACCTCCCATTTTTATATGGTTGTGGGGAGGTTAAAAGAACAAAACATGTATTCAGGCGTTTTTTCTCGATTTTATGTTTTTCAATACAAATTAATACAAAAGCATGGTCTCTCGTGATTTGTAAGCTTATTACAGTTTTTTAAAATTTGCATTGAAATACTGTCACTTTTGCCGTCAGTTTTAAATTTTTCTCGACAGGACGATTCAAATCTGACATTATTTCAGGTATTTCAATACAAAACAAGATTATTTCCTATGCTTTCATATGCAAGTTTGTATTTCAGTACATTAAACCGAGAAAAAACGCCTATAAATTTTGAGGGTTTTGCAACATTGGGTAAAGCGACATCACGAAATATCCTAAGGATACACAGAAAGTAGGAAATTTATCAGGCAACACGTTTATTACGCTTTAAAATGCAGAGATGGCGCCATAAGAAAGGAATGTTAGAAATAATGGTCGATGGTAACGTCCATTCATTTTCAGTGTTCAGTCTCGAACTCTCGACATATACGCAAGACAAGTGAACTATGTGTCGAGCAAGCGCGTTCGGTGTTGTCAATATGCTTGTTGTATATTTGTGTTTATATTTGATAAACTCAAACATTGCCAATTTTTAAATGAAAAATCACTTACCGGGTGTCTATGTGTTTCTATGAGTTTTTATTTGGTTAAGTTGGTGAAGTGCTGGAATACTTGCGTCGCCACCCCATCACATATCAAGAAAAAGGGGATGTTGTTTCTGTGTGGAATTATGCTTTTGACTTAGCGAGGTAATTCGGTTACTGCTTTAATAACATTTAAATCTAAACATTCATTTAAAAATGGACATGAGTTTCTAACTTTAAAAGAATACGTACTTTGAAAAGCTAAATTATCAGATGTGATAATGGGGTCGCTTTAAGCCTTGAGCCATACGGTCGCTCGTCGTTGGGGACAATGACTTCAAGAGCATGTTAGTTGCACATGTCACATGTCCGGAAATTCTCTTTAATACAAGAATTATAAATAAACCCCATTTATAAAACTTAACATGATCTTTGACATGGTTCTTTTCCGTTTTCTTATTATTAAGTCTGAAAGACACGAGTATCTACACCACATCATCCTTTATGCCAAAGAATCTTACTTCAAATTCAAATGTTGGAGGTCTTGGATGAGGTTAAACAGTTATTTATTATACAAGACGATAAAAAGACTATCGACGAGCGAAAAATATTAGATCATGAGCGACGAAGGAGCGAGTCGTCTATCTTTCATGAGTCTACAGGGTGCCTCGGAACGTTCGCACCACCTTTTAATGGAGAAAAGAAACAATACCTAGAACAATATTAAATTTTCATTGATAGTATTTTGCGAGGTATCTTGTTAACTAGGAAATAGTGCATCTAACATTAAATTACCTTATGAAGCTATTCAGATCTGAAATCTGATTGGTATATCTTATAACTCGAGAACCGAGTCGAGAACTAATGGACCCTGGAACTTTTCAAAAACACTAATCGACTCAGAATTTAATTCTGAATACTCCATTAAAAGGTGGTGCGAGCGTTCTGAGACACCGTGTATAAGCATCTTTATCGTCGGGTATTATAATATTCTATTAACCCTGAGATTAACCCTCGGATTAACCCCAACCCAAAATTTAAAGAAAATGGGAGGTTACTGTAATCAGTAAAATTTTCGAATTCGAGATAAGACCAGATCTCTGTTTTGGGGTCTCAGGAACGCAAAAAATTGGCTGAAATTTAGTACGTAGCCATCTGATAACCCAACTTAAATTTGAAAAGCTTTTGGAGCCAATCGTGCAACCAGAAATGCCATTTTGGCTGATCAAGTTTTAAATTTTAAATGCAAATCCCCTCGCAAATCCCCATTTTTCACGTCACCATAAGAAAGGGCTTCAAATTCTGCTGCCAAGGATGTATTCACTCTTAGTGCCCGTTTGACCAAAAACTAAAGAATTCAAGATTTTTATCGGACTTTAAAATCGCGGTACAGACCAAGCCCGAGCACAAGCCCCTGAACCGATTTGGCCGAAATTTTGCATATGATTGTATTACATCACGTCGAAGAGCTAAAAATTTTTTGGATTCAATCGACCCACAGAAAGTGCCGTTTTGGCATACCCTCGGGCATACCAATTTTCAAATTTTAAATTATTCTTTCATTTAGAGGCCGATTTCATAATCAAATTAAAGTGTGTTTTAAACGAGGTTTTAAATATTCGCCTAGCAATATTTCAAAAGGGCTGCACCTGATCGGTCAAAATGCTCCTCGAAATGCCCCCTAAAGTCGATATTAACATTAAAGGACCTTTAACTTTTGTGATGAAATCGGCCCTTCACCATCCAAAACAGGTTTTTAAAAGATTTATTGTCACCATCATCAGAAAAGTTTTTGGTTTTAAATAAGACAAAATTCATTCTCATTTAGTACCCTTTAGGTAGAAAAATCCCAGGAAAATTCGAAATTTTGTAATAACACCAAAACCAGTAACCACGTTGTAGCCCAAACTACTAGATCGATTTTGAAATTTGGTACAAGGAGATTAGGTGACCCGTTGAAGAGCTGAAAGACTTTTGGGAGCAATTGGTCCACGGAAAGTGCCATTTAGGCATATAAATTTTCAAATTTTAAACACAAGACACGGAATTCAAAGACCCACGCGAAAATTTTACACCACTGCCGAATTTTCAGGGCACTGCCGAAAATTTGTACACCACTGCCGACTGTAAAATCCCCCCATCTAAGGGCCGGTTTATCGATGCTCAGCTAAGTGTCAGGTAACAGCAAACTGACAGTTTGTAGCCAATCAGATCGAAAGATTCAGAAAAACCGAATCGCCAAAAGCATCAAATCTTTCCTTTTTAGGATACTGGGAACCCAAGTCGAAAACCTAGTCCATTTTTTCGAAAAATGTCTTTTTAGTGGCAAAAGGATACTTGTTTGAATTTATTTTACAAAAAAGCATATTCTTATTATCGGATTCGATATAGCTGTTGTATAGCACCTACAAATTGCCCACTGAATATGTGTGCCAAATTTCATCTCGATACATTTAGTACAGACAGATATTTTTCAAAAAACACTTTTTACCAGGACCCTAAAACGTAAAGATTTCATGTTTTTGGCGATTCGATTTTTCGAGCGATTTCATTAACTTCCTCCGAGAAGCGTAGAAGTTAAAATTAAACCGAATTCTCCACGCAAATCCACTATTGCAAGCCGGCATACTGTAGGATTCTCTCGACTGCATAACTATGATGACGCTTGTTTGCTGCTAACCTCAGGCATGGCCCTGGAAATAGTTGGAACAACTACCTAACAGTTTTCTTTATTAAAGTTCACGTGTGGATTAGGTACCTATGTTTTTCAACGAGCGTAGCGTAAGAAACGAAAGAATTTTTATCCCACTAACCCACAACACGGAGCACAGCATCACACATTGTTTGCAGGTAACAATCGTGCCGTAATGGATTTATTTACAACACAACAGGTACACATAATAAAAAGTATTAGGTAGAATAAACGTAGGGTCGAGCCAGATGTTATGCGGTAGCTGGTTGGGATCACAATTAACACTGCACCTGGCTTTGGCTTTCCCCTAGTGTAGGTAGGTAGCTACAGATGCTGAGCGCATAAAAACGAATTAAAAAGAAAAATGGGAAATTAGGTTCAAAGTACGAAGCAAATCAGTATTAGGAACCTAACACAAATTGTAATGAAGAATATCAATAGGAATATAATGTACCATGTACACTCAGGAGATAAAGTAGTGGCCCTAGACCGCTCACAATGTGGATAGATTCTCGCAAGCCTTATCAAAAAAAAGGCAGCAGAGAAGCGGCTGGAACCTCCCCAACGCGTGGGTCTTTGATTTCCGTGACCTGTGTTTAAGATTTTGAAGTTAATATGCCTAAATGGCACTTCCCGTTAACCAATTGCTCCCAAAAGCCTTTCAGATCTTCAACTGACCTCCATGTACCAAATTTCAGACAAATCCTTCCAGTAGTTTGGGCTATAACGTGGTTTCAGTGTTATTTCAAAATTTCGATTTTTCTACCCAAAGGGTAATAAATGCGAATAAATATCTCATTTAAAACCAGAATTCGAAGACCCTTCTAATGGTGGCAATAAATCTTTCAAAAATTTGTTTTGGATGGGTAAATGAGAGAATACTTTAAATTTGGAAATTGGTGTGCCAAAACGGCACTTTCCGTGGGTCGATTGAATCCAACATTTGTTCAGCTCTTCGACGTGTAATACAATCCCCATGTGCAAAATTTTAGCCAAATCGGTTCAGGGGCTTGGGCTGTACCGCGATTTTAAAGTCCGATAAAAATCTCGATATTTTTAGTTTTTGGTCAAAAGGGCACTGACAGTGGATACATCTTTGGAAGCAGAATCTGAAGGCCTTTCTTATTGTGACGTGAAAAATGGGGGTTTACATTTAAAATTTAAAAGTTGATGTGCCAAAACGGCATTTCTGGTTGCACCTCGGGTTGCACGATTGGCTCCAAAAGCTTTTCAGATCTAAGTTGGGTTATCACATGCACACGTACCAAATTTCAGCCAAATCGGTCGAGTAGTTTGGGCTGTGGCGTGTTTACGAACGAACGAACGAACGAACGAACGAACGAACGTACGTACGTACATACATACAGACACATTTTAAAAACCACTTTTTTGGGTTCCTGAGACCTCAAAACGTACAGATCCGGTCTTATCTCGAATTCGAAAATTTTAGTGATTGCAGTAACCTCCCTTTTTTTTTAAATGGTGAATTGGAGTGGGGAGGTTAAAAAATTAAAATTGAAAGTGGAAACCTGTTTATTAAAACGACTCGAGTGGGATACAAGCCTTCACAAACCTATTTTGACTGTACCTCAGTCTTCGGTGTACATACAATACCATCAGAAAAAAAAATGGGCAGCTACGGAAGCGGCTGGAACCTCCCCACTTGGTGAATGATAAAATCCTATCACCTATATCAAGGTGTTTTCTGTAATTTCTCTAAAGACGATCTTTTGCCAAAAGGGCACTAAGCTTGAATACAATTTTAAAAACTAAATTTGAAGACTTTTCATGTGCTGTCAGAGAAAATGGGAGTTCATTATTCACGTTTCAAAGTTGACATGCCAAAATGGCACTTGTCGTTCGCCGATTGACGCCAAAATTAGATCAGCTCTTCGGCTGGTAATGGTACCTCTACCTACCAAATTTCAGCCAGATTGATCTAGTAGTTTGGACTGCAGCATGTTATTTAATGTTTCTTCGAAATTTCGATCTTTTTGATTTTATGCCAAAAAGGCGCTAAGTATGAATACATTTCTACGCATTTCTAGATACAGAATTTGAAGAAGAAAAATTGGTGTTCATAAGTCAAATTTCATAGTTGGTATGCCAAAAAGGCACTTGACGTTTGCGGATCGGCAAGAAAATTAACTGGGCTCACCAGAGGGCCAACCTCGGGGCCAACAGTAACCCATATTCCAAATTTCATTCAAATCCGTTCGGCAGTTTTCGAGAAATCTTGCTCACATACGTACGTACATACACAGACATTTTTTAAAAACCACTTTTTCGTGATCCTGAGACCTTGAAACGTAAAGATCTGGTGTTATCTCAATTTCGAATTTTGGACTGATTGCAGTAACCTCCCATTTTTATATTGGTTGTGGGGAGGTTAATTAACCAGCGAATCAATGACTATCTATTATCAGTAGGGTGGCGTACCCCTCTTGGCGGGGGGATTTCACCACACTGTTGGGGAAATAGCACTACATTAGTGAGGCGCTCATATGAGTGGGGGGGACTGTTCAAAATTCACAAATCCCCCAGCCTATAGGAGGGTTTGCTCGGGAGTTCCCCCTCCCACTCATATGAGCGCCTCAATAATGTAGTGCACCTTCTCGCCTTCTCAACAATGTCCCGAGTTGAGTCCCCCCTCGATTTACGTCACTTTTTTTGTTCGGGAATAGAAAATATAGATAATACCTAATCCTTATACATATTTATTCCCGAACACAAACAGTGACTTGAATCAAGTGATACAAGTGTAGCAAATGCTTGTACTTGAAATAAAATAAAAAAATAAGTTAGAAAATGAGTTCTCTGTCAAAATAGAAGTTAGAAAAGAATAGAACTGTAGCGAAAGCTTCACCTAAACTTTATTCATTTCACATATTGATCTTCCACTATGAGGAGGAATAAGTCAGTGCCACTCGTTATATCAGTTTTGTGTCTAAAGGAACTCGTTCCAATATACAGAGGCTGTTCCTAAACCTCGCACAGACATTTCAGGGTTATGGCCCTATTGATTGAAAAACTTAAAGGCATTGTCACCAGATGAACGAAATTTTAAAAATCATCTAAACTGATAGGATTATGTTTTAGTAAGGGGGCCTCGTTAAAATTTTTACATTTTTCTGACTAATAACCGAGTTATGAACATTTGTAATCGCCGGTGCAGGTCTGCGTGACGTCACACTAGTTCCACCCCGGCCGACCGCCTATTGAACACATGAGTTCGGACGGGCGGAATTATGGTTCATTGTTGTGTTGTGGGATGCCATAACAAAACAAAAACCCGCCCTGCAGTGAGTTTTCATCGTTTTCCTGATAAAACAAGAAAAGCTAAATTGTTTAAACAATGGATGGCAAAAATCAACAGGAGGAACTTCTTTCGGAACAAATACACGTCTTGTGTGTTCCTTACACTTTACGCAAGATGACTATTCTCTTAAATCATTCCGAGATCATTCTTAAAGGAAAAACTCACACTACTAAAAGAAATGTGATTTGTTTATGCATGGACTATTTTCGGGAAGTTGATCAAGCATTCTCGATTTCTGGCAACAAAAGCTCTCGGTATCCGTTATCCGTTCTCATTATGGTACAGTTTTCATCGTGGCTCGCCCAACTAAAGTTTGGCGCGGGTTTCTTCAGCTGCAGTAGAGTGGAGAGCGAGGTGGAGAGTAACCGAGGAACTTCTTTTGGGTTCATACATGTACGGTTGAACACCTGACATCGTAAAATCTATTATTCAACACGATTTATTTTTAAAATTTGTGCGATACCGCAGAGGTAATAGGCTGCGTTCATGCGGTGGAACCAATGTGACGTCACGGCTATTATTTCGCGCTCTTATATCTCATTAACTGTTACGAATTTCAATATAATATTTTGCCTGTGTGTTCATGATAGGGTACTAATAAGTTTGAAACAATAAAACAAATTACTTTCATCTCGTGACAATTCCTTTAAATTTTGGGTACCCCTTTGAAGGGGCGTAACTCCCTTACGAAGCATTTCCGGACATATGTCCATCGGAACTTTTTGACTTAAAATTAATAGGGCAATGACCCTGAAATATCTGTACGAAGTTTAGGAACACACTGTATAAACATTATTATTATTTTGTAAAAGCAAAAAGACTCTGGTAGAAGAGAACGGATTATTTAAGATTCGCGAAGTTAGCAACAAGGTGCAAGCAGGAATGTCTAGACTTGCTGCTGATACATTCCTGCTTTATCCTACCATCCTTGATTGCTAACTTCATTTGGCAACAATGTGGCTGGAAAACAGGAATTTCGGGACCTATTTCTAAACTTGCGTTGCTATATTCTGCATTGTCGTGCCTAAAGCCCCAACCACAACCTAAAACACACCTCGACCAAAACTAATCGTTCCAAAGGTATTTCCGAGGATATTTCGAAAATTATCTTCGTAGCCGATTTTATTTCTGGCAGTAAAAGGCTTAAGCCGGACTGGAACCAATTTACATTCCTAAGTTAGCAACCAACGACAGTTTTCGAAATAAGTATCTTTTAAAACGGGTGCTACGATGGTGTCTTTTGCAGGATAAAGCAGGAATATAGCTTACATCTTGCTTATGTTATTTGCAGGGCTCGGTAGAGAACGATTGTATCGAACTGTCTGCAGATAGATTTGTCTGTTTTGATTGTAGGAGTCCCAGCCCGGTTTAGAGAGGGCCAGGTACTGAACATTTGTGATCGATCTGAGAATATCCATTAGTATGTAAATCTAGCATGCATTTACCTTACCCCATGCAACAGCAGCGAATTGAGCATACACTGAGAACTCAGTACAGAAAGGGTGTCGTGTGGAAGACACGTGCTGTAACACATGACAAGCACGAGCCAGATGTCTAGCGTTTCTATAACCAGATTTATCAAGAAGCCCCTTAATTAGCTGTGGACAACCCTCATACCTCTACATTTCTGAGGTGAAGGAGTTGAATCACATCAATCAACCTCGATGAGGATTTATTCATCAGCTAGTGATAATCAAGCGACCTTGAGTGGTCCTGCAATCAGGCGGAATGATTTATTGCATGTGAAGCAAGCAGAGCTGAAGGATTAGGGCTTAATCAGCAGGGCTGCATCACTGTCTATCATTTGTAATTAACGAATTCTAAAATTTCTTTGATAGAGGGCAATGTATTAAAATCATTGTCGCGTGTTTATGAAGAGCTATTCGACGATCATCCTCGTATCCTCGTACTTCGGTGTATGGTAAGGCACCCCAATTTACTCTGACCATCCGCATACAATCTTATCGCGATTTTATTCCCAGTTTTTGTTAATACAATTTTGGCGTGTTGCACTTAGATCGAGATATAAGAGGCTTTATTCATGCTATTATTTCGTTAGAGAGAAGAGTGAGTCACGGATTTTACAGAGGGCCACAAAATATTCATTCGATATTGATTTAGGCTTCTACGAGATTGGAATTAGTGGAAAACTGCCTCGTATTGCCATTTCACAGAATCATCCCCCTCGCATCGATCCGTATGAAAATTGAATGACATTTTCATAGTTCTCTAAACCGTTTCCATATATCGCTGCGCCCTAACCTCTTGAAGACTTTGGAATCCATGTGAATTCATATGGAGTTTGGACAGGACCATTATAATGGATGTGGTATATATTTTGTAGTCGAATCATCTTTGATCTTCCAATTAACTGCATGAAGTTTGATCAACAGCCGACTTAAACTTTTGGTAAATATCCAAAGTTACAAAATATCCCACGCCGGTGAAGTTTGGAAAGGACCAAAGTATACCCATAGGTTTTTTGTTCTCCAATCTGAAGGTTTATTTCTAGGAGATTTACCATCTCAAAAGCTTTCTGTTTGTTGATATTTGAATTGGATGAAAAACATGTTTCCAAGTTTTACTTAATTATCCCACTTAGGAATATTATTCGGTGGTAGACGACGAGAAACCTTGAACTCCCGTCTCCCGTCTTTTAAATAAATTCTCAAGTTCGAAGTTATTTTTGATGCTTTTTATATTTGTATTTTTCCCTAAAATTAATAGGTATGTTCCAGCCCAGCCTTCTACCTATAAAGCTGCATTACAGGTTCAAATTTTTTGAGTCTCTGAATTGTATAGAACGAATGTCTTAATATGAAGGTGCAAGCTGCTTGGGCAATTTAACTATAAGTCGTTTGACGTTATGTGCACATGCATATTGGATTCTCCTCACAGATGGCGAAAACAAAATTTCCCTCCAGTTGCATTTTTACAATTGAAACAGTTTTCCAATCGGAATTAAAAGGTGCCACATGTTTCCGCAGTCCGGGGTAATTAAACAATTAATGTTGAATAGAAATTTGGCAAATAGAGCCCCTATTCGCTATTCAAGCAGCGATTTGTATAGGGTTGGATGGTGTTTTCATTTCAATTCCGTTCGCGACTGGTGAGTGATTTTTGTTGTGTGCTGCAGTGAAAATTTGCATCGAACCCACCTCTGCGTTGAAAAGTATTCGTGGAAAAAATTAAAATGCAGTTGACATACAGGTAGACCGGGTTTTGGCGGAAGATTTATGTGAGTGGGTAAAGTTTCTTTCCCAACAGTTGGAGTAAATTAAAAATCTATTGAATTCTTTGCGGCTGGGAGTTACACTCTGGTCAGGTTTTCGCTTTCGCGAAAAATTGTTTCCACAATGATTCATTTCAGTTATTGAATTTGGGGGGACCTGTCGTTTACGTTTTTCACAAACGATCCGATAACTGTCTCTCGTAATTTGTTCTTAATCTGGCAGTTCTTGAATTATGTCGTTAATTTAATTAAGGAGGATCTATCTATTTATCTCAAGGCGATGTTTAAAAGTTCTAATGCGCAATCACACCGAAATTGGACAAGAGATAAATACTTCTTTCGAGCAGCAGGAATGCGCCCAAGGAATGTCTTTACTTTATTAAAGACGTCTTCGTATGACAGCCTGAATAAATTTGTTTGCCGCACTTTGTTTTGTTATCTGTTGTGTTTATTTTATTGCAGAAAAATAGATATGACAGCATTTTCATCAACATCGTGTTTTCACATGAGCGGTTTTTATTAGTATAATGCAAACGTTGGCTTTTCGGTCTTCTCTATGGTCGCCGACCCCTTTTCGTTTAATATTTACAATCTTTCAAGCGGCGGGGGTGTAGCAGGACTGTATTCATGCCAGTTTACTCTGATCCTGAGAGCTCTTCCCATTCTTTCAATATTTCAACGCTGGCCATCACAAGTTGAAGTGACTTATGCAAAATTTACTGTATCTCGATTCTCTCTGCAATAATGGATAATAGGGGTAGTTTCAAATTTCAACTGTGTATGAGGTGGTTATCAAATGATACGGACCTGTACACGGAAAGCGTACAGTGAACACCCTCTCTACTGGACCACTGCTATTGATCTGGACTACAGCAGCCATTCATGGAGCCTCTCGTAGTTACATTGCGGCTTTTCTCTCTCTTTCCCACGTTGCGGTGCATTCGCTTTTTGCATTTGGAGTGAAAGTACATGTCACATGAACGTTAGGTGGTATAAAGAAGGACAAAGCGCCAATTAAAAGTTAGACTATTTTTGGGACCAAGGGACAACTCTAATATTCGAATATTGGCCAAAACTATTCTCATTACATTATTCACATTTACTTTTTGTCAAAAGTAAGGACCCCTTGAGGTACCTACCTACCTGCTCTTATTATAATTAATTCTGCAAAAATCGTTTTATCTCTGAAGGGGGACACTTGAATCCGTGCTTGATGAAATTTTATAACGCATACCCCCTGCTCCCACCAACCTTAACTTCAAAATTTCAGATGCAACCCCCACATGGAATACATCATTTCAAAGCTAATTTCATTACAAATTCAATATTTTGATATTCGTTTGTGACACATTATTTTAAAGAGTATGAAAACTGTGTAAATCTGTGCACAATTTCTGTAATGCATCCAGTCGTTAAAAAGTTGAAGCGAAGAACATGAACTGTTTCTGGGTCTAGAAATAATTATTGTTTTTTTTCATCCTCTTTAAAATGATGTGTTACAGAAGGCCGGAATGCGATTTATAATTTGATCATAGAGGGCGCTGAGGGTCAACTAACATAAAAAATTGACGGCATTGAATTCGTAATAAAATTAGCTTTCAAATTACCTATGTACTCTCCATTAATTTTCGATTGATTGAAAGAACGTCAAAATTTGAATTTTAGGTTGGTATGAGAAAATTTTGCAAGGAATTTTACTGACAGGTGAATTGGTAGAAGCGATTTCAATGTGATACGTCAGAAAACATGACATATGTCAAAATTTTGCGATTGCTCTGAATTGGCCCAATATGGCCTTTTTGTGCGTGCAGTTTTGAGTAAAGTGCAAAGAAAAATATTAGTGAATACCTCAGGTACCTACTAACAATAAAAATAAACCCTAGAAGATTTGGGTTATGTAATATTTTTGCTTTCCCGCTACGATCAAATTGTCAAAAGTACAGGCCCTTACAAATTAGGGTTGTACAGTTCCAGAAAAATTTTAGTTCTGCTATAGAAAATGAGCGGGCTTTATCACAAGTGGGAGGTTGCCATTTGAAATTTTGATGTTGGGGTTGGTGGAAGCAAAGAGGGGTGCGCAGGGGTGCGTGGTAAAATTTCATCAAGCTCAAATCGCCGTTGAAGTAGTTATTCAAGGTGTTTCGTTTTAAATGGAACACCCTGCATATTTAAGATATGGTCGTCATTTGCCTAACAGATGTTTGTATTACTTTCACGTGCTTTATGTGTGTAAATGAGTAAATGGATTAGAGAAGTGATAGAGAGTTTTAACGCCCTCTACCGGAAGAATGGTCAAATGAGCACAAGAGAAGCGAGGGCACTTTGCAGCGACCGACTAACTTTCAAGCCCGGGACCTTCAAATTGCCAGCTACGGCAAAGGAATTGTATTTAAACCGATTTAAATACCTGAATCTTTCGAGCCACCATTCAAAAACTTCGGACCGGTTTCGGGTTACTTGACCCTCATCAGCGAAGTGCATTTGAATGGTGGTTCGAGAGATTCAGCTCCAAAGACTTTATTACAAGTCGGCGATGTTTTGAGAAGTGATAGAGAGTTTTAACGCCCTCTACCGGTCCGAAGTTTTTGAATGGTGGCTCGAAAGATTCAGGTATTTAAATCGGTTTAAATGGATTAGGTTCCATTTATTAACAAACATCAAGCAAGAGTATTAATAAGAGCGATTAATAATCTAGAGCTTCTAACACGTGGGCACAGACCTGACAGTTGAGACGTTAAACTCTTCTGACGTTTCTAACGTATTTTATAGGATTTGTTAGTTGCCTATACTAAAATCAGTGATTAATGTGTAAAACAAGTGGAAACCATGCATTAAAGTATAAGTATAGTATATGTATAAGTACGCGGTTAACACATCGTTTTTCATACGATAACAAAACTCGTTATGAACGATGAACGAAAAAATGCATTTGTCTATTTTGTACTATGTACTTGTGTGACGGGGTATGCCTACAGATTTTGTATGATTGTTTTTAAACATTTTGGTGCCCTTATTTCGAGAAACGTTTGTTTGCATTTCTACATTTTCATTTTTAGCACTCACCATATTGCAGTTTTACAACTTTATGAGACTCTTTGAGGAATTTATGATTTTATGTTTATTTGTCATGCAGGCGATATCGCTGGATGCCACTTGATAACCTTGTTTCGCTTCACTTATTTATGACAAATGACAAATGGTGCATGGCAAAGAAGAACAAATGCAACGGAGCATCGGCATGATTACCTAGATTTATAGGAAAGCCCAATCCCAAAATAGGTATATTACATAATATCACAGTCCACATAAATATAGTCATCCAACGTGAATTAATTTTTTTATCCGTACGCCAAGCGGAGAGTAGCGAAACGACTGGGCATTCTATCTTTGTATTAGTTTACAGGAATCGGTAACGGTGGTGGATTAACGGACTGAAGGGGGAGGGGCTTACGAGGCCAGTTCGTGTTCGGTTTGGTCTGAAACTGAAATCCAAGGCTGGCCACGTATATGACTAGTACTCAATTGTTTACTTTTGATTCTTTTGGGGTAGGTACGGATTAACGGATTTGTCTTTTCCTCTGTTAGTCGGCATTTTCAAAAGACTGGACATGTTTTTAAAACATCCCACTTTTAATTAAACAATAGGCAGCTAAGGAAGCGGTTGGAACCTCCCCACTTGTTTTCGAAATAATCCGCCGACAACCCATCATATATAAATATTGTTCCTTAAATTTTTGCCTTTGATGTCTGGCAAAAATTCTCGGACAGGTCAATTTAATTTTTTTAAATCGCATTTGATGGTGCGGTTATAGATATTTTTTCCTACGCTAACTGAAAATAAAATTTTCGGGCCTCACGATAGGGCTGTGAAAGTACGATTATTTCTCACGGCTAGCTGTGTAAAATCATTTTGCACGGCTAGCTGGAGGATGGGTCAGGCGGGATGCCGGGAATTTTCCCGGTTTACCCCCGGCGCCGGCCTCCTTTGGGTCGATGTTTTAAATTCCGTTTGCATGTAGCATTTTCATATTTCGCTCCAATTTAAAATCTGGAATATAAAAAACAGAAAATCTGGAAAACGATCCAAGTAGTCCGGGAGGCAGTGAACACTTTTGGTATGTCATTTCAGCGAGTTTGGTTTAGCACTTTTATAGTTATTTTCATGCTGGACATTACTAAAGTTTACCATAAATCTTGTGGGACATTGACATCTCGAAAACGGTATCAGATACGAAATTTTATTAAATTAGAAAAAAGTTGTATTTTTCAGTGTAGATTAAAAGTCTGAAAAGAAATCTAAGATATCTAGATTGGTTTCTGAAATTATACTGAACACTTTAAATTGATAACATGTTATAACTTGGTTACTAATCGGCAGATCATTATGAAATTTGCTTCAATTACATTACCTTGCATCACGAAGAATAATATAAGGCGACGAAAACTTTTCTAAGCCTTCTAGATTAAAATATGATATTTTTCAGTTTTTTCATGTATATTTCAGGAACCAAACCAGATATCTTCAATTTCTTTCCAGATTCTTAATCTACACTGAAAAACACAACTTTTCTCTAATTCAATAAAATTTCGTATCTTTTACGGTATCCGAGTTGGCAATTTTTTAGAAATTAAAATGGCTGCCATTAGCCCCTGTCCCGCAAGATTTACGGCAGACTTCTGTTGATTTTTTTTATTATGCATACAAAAAGAGAACACCAAAATACCTAGGGTTTAATTCATGACTTTGCGATTTTGGAGAACATATAATTAAGGAAAATCCACGATCGCCTCATTTATCCGGGGTCTAATGCACTGAAACGCCTATGGTAAAAATACTTACCTATTTATTAAAAGGTATCGACTTTTTTGCTCGGTTTCTCGTCGTAATAGCACTTGTTTGTCCAGAAAATATACTTATTATTTATTTTAGTTCCTCATTTCAAAATTCATTCTTGTACCCTACCTACCCCATTGCATAGTTGAATTTGTATCAAAAAAATAAGGTTGACGGGTATAGGTACCCGCGATATTCAAAAATATTGATTTTTGACCAAATTCTTGGTTGTTTTTTGAAAGGTTAGGGTGGCCGTGACTTCAGTTCCGAAGAAGTGTCATACATGCTTCTATCTCAAAAGATTATAAATTCCGAATCCGTTGAGAAAAAGGTATGATTCCTTTTAAAAAACTAAATTAGGGTAATTTCCGCGGTTAAATCGGAGGTGCATGAAAAAGTTATTATAACACCATCAAAAACTATTTAAAAAATGCAGCAGAGAAGCGGCTGGAACCTCCCCATCGCGTGGATCTTTGTATTCTGTGTAGATAGTAGTCAATTCAACAGAATTTTTTTAATCCTTGACTAATTTCGCAATTTTCTGACAAATATCGACGTGACCTCGGACATCACCCATCACGTTTGACAATATGTTTCTTTTAAGGTTAATCTTTTGCCAACTTTTTGACAATAACTGCCACTTTATGTCATCCACTGTCAGCCCGCTCCCTTTTAATGAGAAAGAATTTTTTCTCTATTTTCCACTGAAATGGCAGAAACTGTGAAGACATTTTTAGAACCAGAATTTGATCGCCTTTCTAATGGCGACATAAAAAAGGAGGTCTTGTATTTAAAATTTTAAGTTGATATGCTTAAATGGGACTTCCCGTAGGCCAATTGCTTTCAAAAGCCTTTTAGATCTTCAGCGGGTCACCCAATCTCCATGTACCAATTTTCAGCCAAATCGATTCAGTAATTTGGGCTATAATGTATTTTTACTGTTATTATGAAATTTCGATTTTTTGAACCAAACAGTGCTAAATGCGAATTAATTTTGTCCTATTTAAAACCAGAATTTGAAGACCTTTCTGATGGTGACAATAAATCTTTCAAAAACTTGTTTTTAATGGTCAAATGAGAGAATAATTTTAAATTTGGAAATTGGTGTGCCAAAACGGCACTTTCCGTGAGTCGATTGAATTCAAAATTTGTTCAGCTCCTCGACGTGTAATACAATCCCCATGTGCAAAATTTCAGCCAAATCGGTTCAGGGGCTTGGGCTGTACCGCGATTTTAAAGTCCGATAAAAATAAATTTTTTTTAAATTTTTGGTCAAAAGGGCACTAAGAATGAATACACTTTTAGAAGCAGAATTTGAAGGTCTTCCTAATGGTGACGTGAAAAATGGGGGTTTGCATTTAAAATTTAAAAGTTGATGTGCCAAAATGGCATTTCCGGGTGCACGATTGGCTCCAAAAGCTTTTCAGATCTAAGTTAGGTTACGAGATGCCTATGTTCCAAATTTCAGCCAAATCGGTCTAGTAGTTTTGGCTGTGGCGTGATTACAAACGTACGTACGTACATACACACAGACACATTTTAAAAACCCCTTTTTTGGGTTCCTGAGACCTCAAAACGTGAAGATCTGGTGGTATCTCAAATTCGAAAATTTTAGTGATTGCAGTAACCTCCCATTTTTTTTAAATTGTGATGGGGTTGGGGAGGTTAAAAAATTAAATTGAGCTGTCCGAGGATTTTTGTCAGAAATCAAAGGAAAAATTTATTTATTTTGTTTTATTTTTATTTTTCTTATGTCCGCCATATTGGTTACACAAAGAAATTAGATTTTCAGAAATGTAAGCAACATGGACTTTTTTTACAGATCGTCAAAATTTTATAATTGGTATAAATAATTAGTAAAATCAGATGAAAAGAAAGTTGCAAAAAAATACACCGACTTTTTAAATCTTTTGACGTGAAAACAATTAAATTCAAAGGTAATAAAATACGTCATGGCGTCGCGTGACTCAAGCTTTAATGTATTTTTTCAAAGAAATCCATGTTACATTATACATTTTTGAAAAGCGATTTTTTTTGTGCATCCAGTTGTGTTAAAATGCAATATGGTGGCCATAAGAAAAAGAAAACTTGACAGTCGCTCAAAATTTAGACCTAAAAAATTTCTGTCGATATGTCATTCAATATTCACAATCGACAGCTGTCAAAAATACAAAAGTTCCGAACAGTTCTGTCAAAAATGCAAAAGTTCCAACTTTCATTTAAATAACTTTAGTTGTAAAAAAATTTTTTTTTTCTTCAAAATCGCAATTTTCAGTTTTTTCACGAAAACTCAAGAACGAATCAAGATATCTGAAAATTCTCTTCAGATTCTTAATCACCAAGAAATAGCGCAACTTTTCTCTAATTTAACCGATTGCGTATCTTTTACCGTTTAGAAGGTGCCGTGTGAGCAGTGAAAAAGGAACTTTCCTGTACAGGGTGCCTCTTTGTTATTTTAAATGAGAAGCCTATATTTTGACTCTAGATTCGGATTGGCCTTTTAATTGTGAAGTAATTGCACCCCCCCTTTACCTATACCTAACTGTCATAATTTTAGATATGTCAAAAGGTGTGCCACTATTTTGGGCCAAATGTCAGGTTAAATGAAATATTATATCTCTTTACGCCGGCAAAGTCATATTAACAACAAAAAAGGATGAAAATAGGGTACAATGAAGAAGAAAACCCAGAGAGGGTATTGAAGTTTATAGGGTACCTACAATATTTTTGAAAATGTTTGAAATAAATGTATTTGTGCAAATTAAAAAAATTGCACACAGCTAGGATCCCAGCAAGCTTTAAGACAAATTTTTGAAGGTGTAGAAGGAACTATTACTAATTTTTGATCCAAAGCTTGCTGTGATCAATTTTTTAACCTCCCCACTCCACTTCACCATTTAAAAAAAAAGGGAGGTTACTGCAATCACTAAAATTTTCGAATTCGAGATAAGACCGGATCTGTACGTTTTGAGGTCTCAGGAACCCAAAAAAGTGGTTTTTAAAATGTGTCTGTATGTATGTACGCACGTACGTACGTTCGTTCTTTCGTAAACGCGCCACAGCCCAAACTACTCGACCGATTTGGCTGAAATTTGGTACGTGTGCATGTGATAACCCAACTTAGATCTGAAAAGCTTTTGGAGCCAATCGTGCAACCAGAAATGCCGTTTTGGCACATCAACTTTTAAATTTTAAATGTAAACCCCCATTTTTCACGTCACAATAAGGAAGGCCTTCAGATTTTGCTTCCAAAGATGTATTCACTGTCAGTGCCCTTGTGACCAAAAACTTAAAATATCGAGATTCTTATCGGACTTTAAAATCGCGGTACAGCCCAAGCCCCTGAACCGATTTGGCTAAAATTTTGCACATGGGGATTGTATTACACGTCGAAGAGCTGAACAAATGTTGGATTCAATCGACCCACGGAAAGTGCCGTTCTGGCACACCAATTTCCAAATTTAAAGTTATTCTCTCATTTACCCATCCAAAACAAATTTTTGAAAGATTTATTGTCACCATCAGAAGGGTCTTCAAATTCTGGTTTTAAATGAGATAAAATTTATTCGCATTTATTACCCTTTGGGTAGAAAAATCGAAATTTTGTAATAACACTGAAACCATGTTATAGCCCAAACTACTGGATGGATTTGTCTGAAATTTGGTACATGGAGGTCAGGTGACCCGTTGAAGAGCTGAAAGGGTTTTGGGAGCAAATGGGTGCCATTTAGGCATATTAACTTCAAAATCTTAAACACAAGTCACGGAAATCAAAGACCCACGCGTTGGGGAGGTTCCAGCCGCTTCTCTGCTGCACATTTTTATTCACACAAATACATTTATTTCAAATATTTTCAAAAATATTGAAAATAGGTATAGGCAGCTAGGGAATGCTAATACTAGCCTAAAGAAAATTTAATTTTGCATCTTTTGGATACATAAAATTATGGTACTACTCGTATTTGAAAAAAATTAGTTGTGGACAATCTCGTTACGCCATTTTTACAAATTAATTTCCGCCATATTGTTATGTCAACAAGAACGAGTGAGCCATCGGCCGAAAGCTCAAACCTTGTACTTTCAACCCTCCAAGTTTGATTTCTTAATCTTCAACCGTGTGTAAGATACAAATTTTTCTATTGCCGGACAGAAATCAATTTTTTTACACAAATTTTGACATATGTCAAAAACTATGACAGTTAGGTAGGCCAAGTGGGGATGCAGTAAACTGACACGAGGTCAATACGAATCTAGAGTCAAAACATAGACTTCCCATTTAAAATAAAAAAGATGGCGGCTACTTCCGGTGTAATGGGAAGTGCGTCAGAGCTGAAAATATTTTCATTCGATGGGCAATAAATTGAAACCACCGTGTGTGAATTTTCATTTAGCTGCTAAAAACGATTCTCTAATATCGCTAACTGACACTTTAAGGGAGACACCCTGTATAGGAATACCGTATTGACATGTACTAAAAGAAAAAACATTTTTTCCCAACCGGTTAAAAAAGTGGGCGCTGCTCCCTGCTCACCTCATTTGAGGTAGGTACCTAGAAAAGTTCGTTATTTTTCCCTAGGTGGGAGAAGTAAACGAACGAAGTAATTCTGTCCAAATTTCATAGACAAATCGATTGAGTATTTTCGGCGAAATCGTGTGTATACGACGACAACAGAGGCATTTTTTAAAACCTATTTTTTCGCATTCTCCGTACCCGAAAACGTAAAGATCTGCCTTTATCTCGATTATTTATTTTGGACCGATTGCAGTAACCTCCCTCTTTTAGTTTGGAAGGGGGAGGTTAACTTAAGTTTTCAAAGTAAAATCTTGAGTCTCGCTTCAAAGGTTTGAGTGCAATCACATTAAATTACAAGAAATAAAAGTCAATAATTATTATCGCGGCAAAATATCAACTTGTACTCAGATGTAATACTCCTTCCTTTTTTGTGCTTTTCAAGGACAACGGTGCTTTTGTTAGCTCAAATTTATTACCCATACATTTCTGAATTCAGACATCACAATTCAACCAGCTTCGGAAGGTCTCGGCTCAATGCCGATTACCGACGGATAGTCGGACACAATCCTGAGTGCTGCCGCTCAGTGGTGAATAGATGAAATACTCGACCCGCAAAGAATTGTCGAAGCGACAGAGTTATCCTACGCTCCTAGCGGTATAGATCCGGAACTAATTCACGTTGGATGACTATATTTATGTGGACTGTGATAATATGTATAAGAACGTGACTTGACAGCTTCACCTTGTTTCTGACCGTGTATAGTTGTTGCAGTAGTAATGAATGAGCCGACGGAATGCAAGACACAGTACATTGGGAATAAGGCTGGAACTATTTATGTAGGTAACTATGCCAAATGTCAACCTGTGTAGTAGAGGTACTTTTAAAGACGCTCATTGGAGCCAATGCAATAGGAGACTGAGTCTATGACGTCATAAATAGAGGGCCTACGCTTTGTTTCGTGATTCCACGCGAACTCTACTACAGTACCTTGACCAGGTTTTCAGGAAATTGTTAAATATATTAATGCAGTAGGTACTGTTGTTCATTCTCAATATCGCAATACTATATTCACAATTAAGTGACATTTTATAGTTGGTGTTGCCGACAATCAAGGGGTATACCTATTAGGCGGGCGGATTGGGGCCAGAAATGTTCACAAACCCAATATAAAAGTATAACTAGATGTGTCATACATCAAAAGACGCGTCTTGACGAGCTCTATACGAATTGAAAAGTTACGACATTCTCCATTGGTCGAGAGAAAAGTTATTTGCAAAAAAGTGACTTTTTTTGATTTTCTCAGAAAACGTGTTTTTTATCGTTTACAACCTCGTAACATAAAAACTATTTGAGATATCGTTATAATTTTTTTTTTCATCGAGAGGAGATTCATCAGCGATTCCTATTCCACCTCAGCTGTCGACAGAAATTTTCAGGGGGCTTTATTAGACGAGCGTAAACCGGAACTTTCATATTTCACGACATGAAATTTTCACGAATCGAGGAAATTTTTTATTTTTGAGGTAATCAAATATGCCCCGCGCACATCAGATGGTCTGTGGTCTGTTTGTGTGCCGTGTACCATCTGATGTGCGACGCTTGCCCCGTTCGAACTTCGCACATGCGCATTAATAAAATTTTCGAGTTAGGAAATAGGACTTGCGCAGTAGATTCAATTTCGAGTTCGAAGTCGAAATTTCGTGTTTGAAGTCGAAATTTCGAGTTCGAAGTCGAAATTTCGAGTTCGAAGTCGAAATTTCGAGTTCGAAGTCGAAATTTCGAGTTCGAAGTCGAAATTTCGAGTTCGAAGTCGAAATTTCGAGTTCGAAGTCGAAATTTTCGAGTTCGAAGTCGAAATTTCGTGTTCGAAGTCGAAATTTCGTGTTCGAAGTCGAAATTTCGAGTTCAAAAATATGAAAATTTTTTACTCGTGTCCGTTCTACGCCTTCGTAACAAGGACATAAATCAGTAGATACCTGATGCCTTAAGTAATTCAAGGAATTGCGTAATCAAAGGATTCCCTCCTTCAGTTGTAATATTTTCTGTTATTTTAGCGCCCTGAAGAAAGTAGCAACAAATAGAGTTTAAACGTCCACCGAGGATCAAACGGGGTATTGAAGTCGTTCATTCATTCCTATACACTTTGCGGAATTCTTTAACAAAACTGAATGGACCAATAGGGAGTTCGGTTCCTTAGAAAATCAGGAACAGGACCTCCTGAAAGTGCCTGAGACTTCTCATTCTATGCAGCTAGCATATGAACGATCTACAAAGTATCGAAACTCTGTGAACCCAAGAATAAAAGTAACCAGGTATTGACTTTCTCATCATTAGCCGTTTGATAATAATTGATATTGCCTTTCTCATCTACCGTTTGATTTATTGCAAATAAATGAATAAAATGTTGGAACCATTGCCCAACAAGTGTGTGATTATCTATTTAAATAGATTTTTGAACACGATGACACTTGGACCTGATCATTTTGTATATTTTCTCCGGTCATATAGGGACGTGTCTGTTTTAGTGCATGTAAACCATGGAATGTAAACAGAATGTGTCAGCCTAGAGTCTGAAGCGGATGTGACGTTCTTTTATGGGGTGTGTTCGTTTGGACCGGAGCTTTGGACATAACTCATTATTCATTCATAACGTTGAGTGCCTTTACACCCTGTCGCTTTCTTCGCTTTGTGTAAATTAATTTTGAAATCTTTTAATGTTTATTGGGGTTGCATGTGAGCCAGGCCGGTGATAGAAGTGATAGAAGGAGCGTCCATTTATTTCCGAGTGATTCGAGCAATGATTGATGGATAGACTGTGTTGAGGATACGTAGATAAAAAGCTCTCGATAAATACAGGGCAATTATTATTGCTGATGGTTCTTCCAGACTTTACTATGTACTATACTATGTTATAATAGTAATTAATTACGCTATACATTTGTGCAAATCCATCTATTGCATGATGATTAGTATTTTGGGACCAGTCGTAGAATTCCGGAGACGAGTCCTTTCACTTTTAGGACAATGTGCCCTAGAAAAAATGAAGCTGTATTCCAGTAAAATAATAATAAAGTCGGAGAAGGACGGGCGGCTTCCATGAATATTGAACACAGTTCCATTGAATTTGGCAGAGCCATCCGCTATATCCCCAGAGAATTTCATTTAGACTTTACTTTTTTGTGGACAACTTAATTTCGATGAGAATTTTTCAAATTTTTTGTTGCTCCTTTAAATACTTCAGTTTTTCACCGCATTGAGGGCGCCTTAAGCAATGGAGCCTACTTTGTCCCCCGGGTGAGGGAGGTTCGAGATCACGATCACGGGAAAACAATATACCTATAAATAAATAAAGTCGAAAAATATTTAACATAACGAAGTTGGTATCAATTTCCGGTATAACCGTATGTGCGTCAGATCTTAAAATATTTTCATTCGATGGGCAATGAATTGAAACCCCCGTGTATGAATTTTCGTTTAGCTGCTCAAAACGATTCTCTAAATATGGCTAACTGACGCTCTAAAAGAGACACCCTGTATATCACTATACAGCAAGTTATTTAATACATTTAGTGGTAGGTACATTTATATTATTATTATTATTGTTATAAAAAATACGTAACATTAGTAAAATTCATGCTGCTTTTACACGGGGAATATACGGTATTAATTTTGATTAGAAGGCTTATCATCACATCAGAATCACAATTTTTTGTACCTACATATCCTATATGCTTATAGGAATTTTCATTAAAATAATGCGGGCTTTGCCATATTTCATTCTCATCTCTTTGCAAATAGTAAATTATCGCCGATTCCTGAATTCGGTCAATGTTTATAATGCCCGTCCTATAAATTTAAATTTGTACGATATATTATGTATTGTTATTCGGAAATTAATAATACATGTAATAATTATTATATCTGAGCCTGATTCAGTTTTCGACACAACATTTTATTCGATTGTATATCACTGAAAAAACAGTTTATTTGCCTTAAAATTATAGATTGATTTGAATGCAATTGATTTGCGAGTAATATAGTCGGTTTAATGGAAACCTACCATATTTATCTTTAAAAAATTGAAACTTTTGTCTTTATTATACCATTTGTTTGACCAAGATTTATTTAAAGACAATTAATTTATTTTTCATAAAACTGCTGCAATTCTGTTTGTTGCTCGGAAATATCATTTATTAATGTGTAACAAATGATAAATTTGTCCTAGCTCAGTCTAGCCGCCACACGCCGAGTTGCATCATGCATGGCGGTTGTGTTGTCCAGAGTATACGCGGCACTAGCTTGCACAGCTAGAAAAAAACTATTCGTGTTAGCACGTGGTCGTGGCAGTTTACTAATACAAGGCACCAAAAATATGGGCGACGAAACAACAACATGGGCTTGCAGTGCTATGATGAAATTAATTTTGGTAATGCCGGTAAGTAGTCATTTCCCTAGTATGGGTACCTAAGTATAAATTCACACACTTAAAAACAATTACCATTATTACACAAACAGCCTGCTTTATTTATATTGGTAAACGGATTCCATGTCCGCAGATTTCCGTTATGTAATAATGGTGATATGATAAAGTTAATGTTTATAACTATTTAGGTATAGGTAGTTATGTTTGTTTGCACCTGTTCCAGAAAATGCCATCAGTCGCATCAATTTTGGCAGATGAAAATTCGTCTGGATTGAGGCCATATCAGGAGTCTGTGCAGTTCCGGAATATCCTGTATTTGTGTGATTAATATTAAAAGTATATGTTCATTTTCTTTTAAATAAAAATGGATGGAAGAACATAAAATTATGGTAAAATTATTGTTGTTTATGAGAAAAGAAGGTTAATTAAGCAGCAATTCGATTTGTTAATAATAGGCATAGGATAGTTTTGTTTGAAATATATTTCTTTTTAAGGAGAAAATTAATATTAGCAGTAATACGATTGTTCGTTTGCCTCAAAGCAATCATTTATTTATCGATAAAAAATTGCCTCAAACTAATTATTTATTCAAGATGAAAAAATATTTGTTGGGCAATATCGAAATACAGGGTTTATTTCAGACAAATAAATTTCGTTTACAACAAATAAATTGTTTTTTCAGTGAGGTAACCATAATCATGCAAAATCAACAAAAAAAAAATGCAGCAGAGAGGCGGCTGGAACCTCCCCAAAGTGTGGGTCTTTGATTTCCGTGACTTGTGTTTAAGATTTTAAAGTTGATATGCCTAAATGGCCCTTCCCATGGACCAATTGCTCCCAAAAGCCTTTCAGCTCTTCAATGGGTCATCTCACCTCCATGTACCATATTTCGGACAAATCGATCCAGTAGTTTGGGCTATAACGTGGTTTTACTGTTATTACAAAATTTTGATTTTTCTACCCAAAGGGTACTAAATGCGAATAAATTTTGTCTCATTTAAAACCAGAATTTGAAGACCTTTCTGATGGTGACAATAAATCTTTCAAAAACTTGTTTTGGTTGTGTAAATGAGAGAATAATTTTATATTTCGAAATTGGTGTGCCACAACGGCACTTTCCGTGGGCCGATTGAATCCAAAATCTGTTCACCTCTTCGACGTGTAATACAATCCCGTTGTGCAAAATTTCAGCCAAATCGGTTCAGGGGCTTGGGCTGTACCGCGATTTTGAAGTCCGATAAAAATTTCGATTTTTTTATTTTTTGGTCAAAAGGGCACTGAGAGTTAATACATTTTTAGAAGCAGAATCTGAAAGCCTTTCTTATGGTGACCTGAAAAATGGGGGTTTACATTTAAAATTTAAAAGTTGATGTGCCAAAATGGCATTTCTGGTTGCACGATTGGCTCCAAAAGCTTTTCAGATCTAAGTTGGGTTATCACATGCATACATACCAAACTTCAGCCAAATCGGTCGAGTAGTTTGGGCTGTGGCGTGTTTACGAACGTACGTACGTACATACATATCGGGTGTCCCAAAAAAAACCGGACACAATATTCTTTGAAATAAGTCAGCCATTTCTTAACCGATTTGGGTAGACTTGGTCTTAAATTAAAGCTAAAGAATCAGGCTTTCGAACTTTGCAAGAAACGTCGACAGATGGCGCTGCTGTAGCAGCCTTATTGATACTTGTCTTTAAGGCTTATTTTAGGTGCGTGGGGATTGGTCGGACAACAACCAATGGTAATGAGACCCAAATAGCCTTGAAGATCTTTCTTTTCTCTTCAAAAATCTTTTTTCAGAAGTGCATTTGGCGTAAGCATTAATTTTCTGTGATTTTTCCAATAAAAGTGTTTTTGCGTAGTTTCATGCCTCCATAACCATAACTAAAGTAACATTGATGCACATAGGGCTTCATTTTCAATAATAACTGTTCAGTTGCCCCCCACTGACATCCGCGCCACTGTTTTCACCATATTCGTTCGTTTATAACTGAAAATTAAGATTTAAATGCATTACTGTTCTCTGGTCATGGCCATTAATGCGTGAAAATACTCAAAAACACATTTTTAAAAAAAAATACAGAAAATTAATGCTTAAGCCAAATCGACATCTGAAAAAGGATTTTTGAACAAAAAAGAAAGATCTTCAAGGCTATTCGAGTGTCACAGCGATTGGTCGTTGTCGGACCAATCCCCATGCAGCTAAAATAATCCTTTAAAGCAAGTATCAATAGGACTACTACGGTAGCGCCATCTGCCATAGTTTCTCATACAGTCGAAAGCCTGATTCTTTGGCTTTAATTTAACACCACCTTCATCCAAATCGGTTAAGAAATGGCAGACTTATCCCCAAAAATATTTTGTCCGGTTTTTTTTGGGACACCCGATACATACAGACACATTTTAAAAACCACTGTTTTGGGTTCCTGAGACCTCAAAACGTATAGATCCGGTCTTATCTCGAATTCGAAAATTTTAGTGATTGCAGTAGGTACCTTTTTTTTAAATGGTGAAGTGGAGTGGGGAGGTTAAAACTTTTTGAGTTTCCTCCGACGCTTATACTAGGGCCGTTTTTTGAACCGCGAGTTAAACTTATCCAGAAAGAAGTCCATAGCCATGTCATATAGGTTCAAAGAAAATTCATTGGTAGTTTGTCTATCATCTAGAGGTGAAAATACCGGCCCTTAATTGAATAATATGGAAAACACTTAAGATTATGTTATCATGTTTTATTGCTGTTTGTTTCAGCTTATTCGCTCGCTCGTCTGATCTGTCCGAGCGATAACTTGAGAACGCATCGAGCTGAAACTTGCGTATCTTGAAATACTAGACGGGGATTGCTTTTGGGCCATATCGGGCCAAGGGGTTGGGAGTTAGGGGTGAAAAACCGAAAAACTATTAAATACAATAACTCGAGGACTAGTGGAGGTATCTTGCTGAAACTTGGTATGTACGTTCTGTTTGAAGGGGTGCCAATTTAGAGGGATTAAATTTAGGGGATGAAAGCCACAAAACATATGATAACTGTATAATATAAATTTGCAAAATTGTCCTATTTTCCATGTTACTTTTGGTATTATTTAACTACAGAACGTTTTTTCTTGCCTCTAGTGCTAATTGTACAGACTTCGCATAATTTTTGTGGTTTTTTGTTAATTTTCTACTGCAAACACTATGTATGTAAAGGACTATTTAAGGCTTCTCATCCCAATTGACAGTTTCTTAATATTGTGTTTTTCAACAATTCGGCTTTTTTGACACATCTGTGCGTCTGCGGAGGCACTACTACTAGGTGCAGATTGTTAACTCTGCACCCGATTCCACCAGTAAATTCAGGCGGCCCCTACATACCCATTAACGTGATAAACATCTACAGGGATACACATCGCATTGATGTACATCTTCCGCCGACATCTTCAAACCACAAATTTTGAAGTGTTTAAAAAGTAATTTTTCTCCGAGTTACTTCGAAAATTACGAAGATGTGGTATAACTTAAAGATGTTCATAGCAATTGTAAATATTGTAATTTATGAAGTAAAGCAAAATGGTGGAGAAACGAAGTAGAAGCAGAATCGTCAACTGTTTTCTGTTCAATTTGCTGATTACAGATTTTGCCGTATTCAACAATCACCGAGGCAATCACTAATCATTAAATTAGTCAGAAAGGTGCTTTTATAATTTAGGAATTGATTAGGGTGGTTCCTTTTGCACTGTTCATATTGGCATCTCCTAAACGACAAGAGGTACGGTTAAATTAGAGCCAAGTTAGAGAGAGATATTCCGAAAAATCTGAACATTGCGATTTTAAATAAGAGATTAATGTCCCAAACGATTGAATTTGTTTAACTGAAACTTGGAACTGTTGTATTTTTGACAGCTGTCAATCGAATGATATTGACAGAAATTTTCTAGGGCTTCTAGATGTTGAGCAATGACATAATTTTTCTTTAAAATCGCAATTTTCAAATTTTTTGAGATAACTCAGGAACGGTTTAATATATCAGATTCCTAATCACCAGAAAATATCACAACTTTTCCGTAATTTAACCGACTCCGTAACTCTTTCCATTTAGGAGATGCCAATGGTGAGCAGTGAAAAAGGAACCAGCCTCTGTAAAGGAAAAGGCTTGCAGTTTACAGGCTGTCCCAGCTTTCACACCACCCTTTAATGGAGCATTAAATTCTAAGTCGATCTGTGTTTTTGAAAATTTCTAGGGTCCAATAGTTCTCCAGTTATAACAGATTTAAGAGGGCCAATCAGATTTGAGATTTGAATTGCTTCATAATTTAATCTTAAATGCTGGGGGGCATTTCACACCCCAAAAATTTGTACACCACTGCCGAATTTTTAGGGCACTGCCGTAAATTTGTACACCACTGCCGACTGTGAAGTCCCCCGACAGCCTAAAAATTCATGACCACTGCCGAATTTGCTCAATTTTTGCAACCACTGCCTAACATTTTCCACTAACACTGCCGAAAATTTGTACACCACTGCCGACTGTGAAATCCCCCCCATTAAATGCAGTATTTCCTAGGTAACAAGATACTATCAAGGAAAATTTCTATTGTCTCATGAAGCAATTATTCAGAGCTGAAATTTGATTGGTTCACTTATATCTTTTATAACTGGAGAATTATTGAGCCCTGGAAATTTTCAAAAACAGGATACCACTCAGAATTTAATGCCGATTATTTTCAAATCTCCTTTTAAACCAATCAATTAGACTCATTTTTAAATTTCTATCCAATCAAGTTCATTTAAGAGTGATTAATGCATTTTATCGGTGTTTGCACGAGTTATTTAATCGTTTCCGATGACCACTTGATTTTAAACACAATTTGTTCACTGCTGAAAATCACCACTTAAACAAAATTATGGGAAATAAAGGTCCACAAATACGACCACCAAACACAAGTCTTTCCAAAAACCATATTTTAGGTGTTTTTGGACATAAAGAACGCTGATTTCTTCTGGATATATGATATATCCTAAAAACTCAATAACATTTTGTTTGCACGGTTCCTAACCTCAAACGTCATTAATGTCAATGAGCTATAAAGGCTCGTTCGCAACATCATATTGGGCTTTTGAGTATAGGCAACCCCGGTTTAAAAAATCATAATTTTATCAAAACAAGAGTTTAATTTGTGAAATAATCTTACCGAATACCACTCGTGCATCGCTATTGCAATCGGTTAAATTTTAGAAATAATTACTCAAGCTTTGTTGCCGTATAGGTAAAACAATTCGAACTAAATTGCCATTTATTATCAAAGATTAAAAATGACAATTTAGTTCTCATTATTTTACTACCGGCAACAAGCTTTCGTAATCATTTTCAAAATTTAACCGATTAAATAGCATGCACTTGGTATTATAAGCGAATACTCCATTACAAGGTGGTGCGAGCATTCTGGGACAGCCTGGATACATAATAGGTACAATTGACCTATTTATTTATTAAGTAAGTATTAAGTTTGATCATTGCATTTTAGATTAGGATTGAATTAGATCATTCCATCTGTAATGAAAAGGTTACGTCACTTATTGCTTATGTCTACTATGAAAGAGTTAAGTTTTTAGCTTCTAGGAATAATTGTGGCGAATTCAGCTAACTTTCTAATTTTCCCTTCAATAAAACGTTAATATGTACACAATTCTGCTTTTAGCTTTCTGACTTTTATCATTAGGAAGGAAAATTACAGTTTTTATCAACTTTTCATTTTCACAAAGTTCAGGACCTGCCATTCCATGGGCCGCTAATTTCAGTCGCATTGTGTGCTGCATCCTTAAGTTGTCCATTCGACGCATCCCTTGTCTGCAAATTAATTCTTCACGGTCCATGCACCGACTATAATTGTAGATCTGTCCGTTGCAGGTTGCCAGCGCTACTGTCGCAGCGCAAGTGGAGGGGGAAGTCAGCTGGCACCGGCGTCGCGACGGAGCTTTACCAGTCGGCGTCAAGCGTCTATTTGGACTACGTTAAATCGCGTCTTTCATTATTTGTTATAAACTTATGTGTCGTGTCGACAGTGCTTTTCGTCTGTGATGAAAACTACAATTTAAATTTTGAGTGTTGTGATCTTCGGACATGTTTTGGTGGTAGCGACAGCGAGTTATTATGAAGAGCTTTTTATTTGTTATAGCCGCGTGCGCGATTGCTGCGTGTTTCGCGGCGTGGCAGGAGAATGTAAGGCCGAAGATGTACGTCCAATTAGGTGAGTACACTCTTTCTAATTACCTGTTTCTGTTATAACCGTTTTTGTTTGTTTAACATGATGATAGATGTTTAATCTGATATCCTTTGATATGGCTAAGGAATAAAGCAATTAGACATGCAACTACATTTATCTATGGGCCTATTTTCGCTTTTATCTGACAACAAAATAAATTGCTCTGATTTATTCTTTCGTTCTCTTTCATTAACGCCATTAACGGTTTGTTTTTTCAAATTTTCAAATTCCAAGTCGATCCGGATTTTTGAAAATTTCTAGGGTCCAATAATAGTTATAAAAAATTTAATTGCCTCATAAGGTAAGCTAATGTTAGAGCTGAAATCTGATTGGTCATCCTTCATTAAAAGGAAGTGCTAGCGTTCAGGGACACCCTGTATATGTAAATAGGTATACAGGGTGGCCCACGCAGCGAAGATTTTCCAGATTTTCTGCTCTCTAACTCAATTGAGGAAAAATAAATCGCTCAAGCTGATGGATTTATATTTTGAGGATTGGTGAAATTTTATAACTCATCCCAAATTAAAAATTTGATACGGGTTACCCCCATTTGTTATCCATCATTTCAAAAGCTAACTTCCTTGACTGTACAACTTATTATAATACTAGCAAATTAAAATATTCCATTTCCCTTGGACCACTACAAATTACAGAGGAAAATTCTATAACTAAGCATGTTTTCAAAGCCAAACACAGAACCTTGCGTGTTTCGGTTTGGGATGACAGATGCCAAATATTTATAATTGAGTTTTTAATTTTTATAATAAATGATACATCGTTTGGTTCTTTCTAATCTGATGTCTGTATTATACATATTTGTTGTATAGTCTGACCGAATACAATTCGAACGTTGGAAATGTTTGAAAATATTGCTCCTGATTCGACGAGTTGCTTCAAAACACCTCTCGTCTCATCAGTCGCTATATTTTCGACTATTTTCAACGTTCTTATCGTATTACTAACGACTATCCAATGCTGTAAATTTTTTTCATATCTGTTCCCCCCCCCCCAGAGCCCTCTACGATAAAATTTTGAATTATACTGAAGCCCTTTGTGATACATCTTTTTAAAGGGTGCGAAATACTTTCTAAACGGATTTAAGATTCTTTGAATTCCATCTACTTCTTCAGAATGTTCTACAGTTCTAGGCTTATAGCGAATTCATATTTCTTTTTTTTTGCCATGCTTTAGATAAGATTTCGTACCCTTTAAAATTGAAATTAATCACAAGGGGCCTTAATTTAATTTCAAATTTGATCATAGGTGGCGCGGGGCGAATTTATACAGTGCGAACGTTGGCTGTGGAATATTCCAAATAAAATTTTCTTGGGTCATCTGCTGCTGAAATCCTCGGACCGGTCGATTTTATTTCTTCAATGCAGATCTGATTCTTCAGTCGGATTTTAACACTTCCGGTTTAACCGAGAATGACCTGAACTTTGTTTTCTCAAATGGAAAGACAATTTTTTCTCGACGGATTCGGAATCTACGATTTTTTTTGAGTTAAAAATGTGTATCATGCTTGAGCGGAAGTGCAGTCACGGCCACGCAGAAATCGGTCAAAAAACGAGATTTTTGCAAATCGCAAATACACGTCAACCTTATTTTTCTGATGCAAATTCAACTGCGCAGTTACAGTTCCTTTTATTTGCCATTGTTTTCTAAATTTCTTTCATTTTTCACAATCTGCCAAAATAGCAAAAATATTTTTTAAAATATGTAATTGCGCAGTTGAATTTGTATCGAAAAAATAAGGTTGACGTGTATTTGCAATTTTGAAAAATCTTGATTTTTGACCGTTTTCTTCGATGTTTTTGAAAATCTAGGGTGGCCGTGACTGCACTTCCGGTCAAGTATGATACATGCTTTTAACTCAGAAAAGATCGTAGATTCCGAATCCGTTGAGAAAAAAGTGTCTTCCCATTTGAGAAAACAAAGTTGGAATATTCCACAGCCAACGATCGGACTGTATAAAGGCTTAACATCGTTGGATCGATAATCAAATTAACTTTTAGATGATGTATCACAAAGGGGGGTTGCGACTTGAAATTTGGAAGTTGCGGTTGACCTGGGTTAGGGAGGATCCTCTGCGAAATAAAAATAATCGACCTGTACGGAGCGATTTTTCTCAATTGAGTGGAGTCAGAGAGGAGAAAGTCTGGATGACTTCTTTTTAGTGGACCAGCCTACACTGAAAAAAAAACTAGACCAAAATATTTAGTAAATTGAACCTAACAGTATATTGCGAAAAAATTACTCATGGCGAATAAATTCCATTTTATTCAAAACATGCCCACTATTCATAAGAAACGCTTACTGCAGATACGAAACTGCCGGGAATTTAATAAACTTGGCACAAACGAAAATTTTACTTCAATTATCAATCAAATATAAACTACATGCAAACAAGTTTACTTCAGAGAAGAATTGTGTACTTTCGGCAAGTGACCTTGCCACTTTGACAAAGGTAATGGACTGATACCCCCAAGTATTTTGAAAGCAAAAGGTTTACTTCTCAGAAGTAAGAATTTCCTGCCATAAACAAATTCATATTTTGTCCAAATTTGAATGTGTTTAGACTGAGTGACTCGTATTTTATAAGTAGCTGGTTATTTATCTTCGCAAGTAAAACCGTGTTCTGTCTAGAATTTTTTTGTCCTCGAAGTCAAAGACGTAACGCAGTTCATTATGAGTGTGATTCCCGTGCAGTGACCGATCATGGCGGACGCGGAAACAAAAGACATTGTTAAGTTTCTAAGTTTTCCAGAGTTTGTTCAATATATTATTCTTGTTCAGGGTGGAGGTGGTGTAAAGAAGGTCCATAGTTAATTGTTGGAAGGAAAATAAATCCACCTTCGTGATAACATTCTTGTGTATTAACAAAAACTTGTGGTGACTAGTTTCGAGTTTCGACACATGTGACATCTTCAGACCAACGATGTCAACAGTTCCCCATTTTGTAGTAGAAGATATTCAATATATTATGTTCTTTATATTCATAGTTATTCTTAATCTAATTTCCTAACCCTTACAGCAGTAGTGCGCATCAGTGTTCAACTTGATTATTCGGAGGTTTTTGCGATACATGGAAATAGTGTCACAAGTGATTTTTTTAGACTTTTGAATTGGGGGGGGGGGGATGTGCCCAGTGACAATGCATGTAGTTCTCCACCGAAGTTTGTGTCCATTGGCATAAGTGATCATAATTATAGACATCCATATAAGATATTTGGCTTTTACTTATAATTGCCATAATTTGTTTTTGTTGTATGAATTAACCAAGTTATCCATTTTTTACATAATAATTATGTCGGACAGCCTTCACCCAAGATCAATGGCAATTTATAAGACAAAGTCAATTATATTATGGGTCTCTATATTACACACCATAAGGTTCAAAGAAATTTTACCAAAAAGGGGACAATTCTGACAATTTAAACGCAGGCTTCAGTGAAGTATTCTAAAGTTTCAATAATCAGTAAAGGCGAATTGCGTCAATGGCCCATTTACTTTAGTCAATCAATTGTGCGGGTTTCGTTTAACTTTAGCCTCGACTTTAGCACTGACAACCTTCTCTCAAACCGAACCTTCTTCACCCAATTAAATATTTTCTAGCTGAGTGCAAGTAAAAAATTCTCTTCCGAGAAGTAAACATTTAATTCGCCATATCCAAGTAAATGATTTATCCATGTAAAGTAAATTTTACTTCTATGAAGTAAATACTTGTATCAGTGTATAGGTATTCTTCTATTCTCGCTTCTATTCTTCCTATTCCAATTTATTATGGAAAAGGAATGACTATTATCTCCTAAGTAACATATTTTTTAACCACTGCGGTACGCATATACAGGGTTAGTCAAAAGCATGGAAGCGGCCAGTTATTTCGCAATCTATTCACTTTCTGAGAGAATTGTTCAAATGCGTCTAAGGAGCTGATTCTAATATGATTCATATGACGTCATTACATAAGCAGATAGCGCCAGCAGTAAGATTTTGCTAGATTTCTGCAGCATATTGCGTCTCATTATCGAGGACTTTCATGCTGAAACAGATTGTTCTCGGTACGCTCTATCGATGACACTCCATTTATTTTTTTATTATTATCCCACTTTTAAATTGGAATATCTCCTTTATTACTTGCAATATTCGCCTGAACTAAGAACAGGATGGTAGACCGTACTCCCAAGTTTTGTCTGGACCATAGGTACTCTCAGCGATCACCATCGGATCTTAAGCGCTGTGGATGCAACTTGTTTGTTGTAAATTGGATACCCATTATATTCTTGCACGGATCGATAGAGATTTTTTTTGTGATTTCATTGATATAGGGTAGTTGATACCTGGGTTTCATAGTTTTTGAGAAAAAAAATCCTCATCTACGAGAAATGTCCGAATGAAAATTTGATTTGTAATGTTTTGAAGTGAATAAATAAGTTAAAACTATCAATAGTAACAAAGTAAGTAACTTACTTTTGTATTTATTCACCTTACGCATTATAAATTAAAAATTTCAACATGATTGCCATTTTCATTCAGGGCCGGTTTTTTCATCTCATGTAAAATTTAACATGAGGTTATTTCCATAGAAACAAACTGTTGCCACAATGGAAACTAAGGTGACAAACCTCATGTCAAAGTTAACATGAGATGAAAAAACCGGCCCTCAGACATTTCTCCAAGTTCAGGATTTTCTTTCTTCAAAACTATCAACCCCTGATATCAACTACTCTATATCATAGAAATCAGAACAAAATTCTCTATCGATCCCTGCAAAAATATACCCGATGTCCCATTTTAAAGAAAGCAAGTTGCATCCACCATGCACAGCGCTGAAGATCCGACGGCGATCGCTGAGAGTATGGCCTAGAACAAAACTTTGCGAATACCTCAAGTAATAAAGGAGATATCCAATTTAAAAGTGGGTCAATAATAAAAAAAGACCCTGTACATTATGTACCTATATAATATATATTCTTTGAGATTAGTGGAGTAGGTTTACACAAGACTCCGTGGCGCAACGGTAGCGCGTCTGACTCCAGATCAGAAGGTTGCGTGTTCAAATCACGTCGGGGTCAAAATCTTTTTTCGCCTTCTCTTACTTGAAACTTGACCGAAAGGAACAACAGTAACATTGTTGTGTGAAAATCAAACTACAGTTTTGCCCAAATGTATTGATAGAATCTACATGGCTTTTAACTAAAAACTAGATATGCTAGAAAATATGAAAGGTATTGTAGGTAGGTAAAGTCCGTTCATATTTACAATTAGCAGAACTAAAATTTTTCTGGAACTGTACAACCCTAACTTGTAAGGGCCTGTACTTTTGACAATTTGATCGAAATTTAGCGGGTTTATTTAAATTGTTAGCAGCAGTGTCACAGATAAATGTATACCTGAGGCTTTTTCGTGAATATTTTTTTCAACTTTACTCAAACTTTAACTCAAAACTGCACGCACACAAAGGCCATTTTGGGCCAATTCACAGCAATTGCAAAATTTTAACATTTGTCATGTGTTCTGACGGTCTGATAGGTATGATGCCCCTAAGTTGTAAAACCATTCTAACAAGAATACACGCCCGAGGGCACGCCGCTCCTAACACCGATCTCGCTTTGGATGCCTTAATCCTAAAAAAAAAAAACAAATGGCGATAGGTAGGTAATATCGCTATTTGTTTTTTTTTAGGAAAAACATCCGTTTTTTATGAATTTTTAAATTTCGCGAAGCCGTCTCACCGTAGTTCATCCTACCTGACCTGACTGATGATTATGCTATGCCGAAATTTTCACAATGTCAGTTGTCAGTGTGTTAGTGAACTATTTTATGGAGTTTGAAGTTGATTTCTAATATACCTCTACATACATAATATAAAGCTTATTGACGATATGTCTAAAATTCATCATATTCGAAATCAGATATTCGTCTGCTGGTGCGACTTTGGAATGCCGTATTACCTACATTACATGTACAGTGACAAACACGGGTGTTACTTCGTGCTAAAGTATCTACTTGGAATTCGTAATTATTATATTTACCTACATCGATATGCAATAACCTGGTAATTCAGTGTTTGACATAATACACATCATAGGTACATTTTTTGAGACTCCCAAATCATCATGTGATATGTGGTGCGACATTAGTAGTAATAGTAATCTTTATGGCCAGACCTATTGTCAGGTCACTGACATTTGAGTTTACGTCTGGATAATGATTCCCCACGGTGATAATTATTGTTATCGACTGTCAACGTAACCTATTCAGATAAAGTACAGTCATATGGGGGTACTTAAATCAATAAATCATATCTCTTACCAACATTTTTGTAATGTAATTTTTTTAAGCGTAATGTCGAAAATGTTTTAAGTCCGTTCATTTACTATAACAGAACTAAAATTGTTGTGGAACTGCACAACCCTAATTTGCAAGGGCGTGTACTTTTGACAATTTGATGTGGCGGGAAAGCAAAAACATTATAAGAACCAAATCTTCTAGGGTTTATTTTTATTGTTAGCAGCAGTGTCACACATAAACGTACCTGACGCTTTTTCGTGAATAGTTTTCTTGTCACTACTCAAAACTGCACGCACACAAAGGCCATTTTGGGCCAATTCAGAGGAATTGCAAAATTTTGACATTTGTCATGTTTTCTGATGTATCGCATTGAAATCGCTTCCACCAACTCACCTGTTACTAAAATTCCTTGCAAAATTTCCTTATACCAACCTAAAATTCAAACTTTGACGTTCTGTCACTTCAATAGAAACTGAATGGAGAGTATGTGATTACTTGTACACGCAATAAAAATTAGCAGGTTGATTCAGACAGAAATAGCAGTAACGCATTCTAATCGTGTTTTCCCTCTTCCCCTTACCTGCTCATTATTGCGGTTAACTGTATACGTGCTTACGTGTTTCTCAATATTCGTTCGATCTTGCGACAGAAATTTTCACATAAATTTGAAGCCCGTTATACAAAACAACAGAAAAGAGTCTGACACATACTGCCCCTGTGTCCGTAACAAAATGATTCAATCTTCCGTGTTAGGATAGAAACTTTGTGAACCCAAGCCGTGAGTATAGATGATAGCGTAGCCGTAGAGGACAATAGCAATAGGTAGATATGGTAAAAATAGCACAAAAAATCAAGGATTTCTATTGTTCTCTGATGATGGGCTCACAGCTACACCATTTTTGTACCCGAGGTTGGCGGCAGGTGCAGCGCCTCCACCAATTTTATATCAAAGGCACCCCCAGACACCTCACACCAGTGAACAGAATAAGCAAAAAGTTTGTTTCAAGCGGGGTGTCTGGCGTCATGAGCAATCCAATTTCTAGAAAATTTGTCCGTGATACACCAATGTCACTTTTATTGCGAAAAATTTATGCAACCGAAATGGCTAGAATTTTCTTTACGAATGCATGTTCGTGTTAGTCACGACAATCTAGGAGGAAAATATTCGAGACGATCCCCTTCTTGACAGGCTAGGAGACTACAACGAACTCTTCGCCAATTTCCATTGCAAGTTATTATAAAACGGGTGTGATGATAAAAATAACGGCGGCCTACCATCGCATATGTTACACGGTTTGTAAATAAATATTTACATGCATTCATTGAAGGAAGTCAAAATTAGCTCTTTCTCCCACTCTTTCCTAACACATCAACGCGGAAACCAATAATTTAACGGATTTATGAATATGTAAAAAAACAAAGACCCTATTAGGACCCTACGGTGCTTCAAAATAAGGTGACTTATTTGTCGAGAGTAGGTGAGGGTGTGGTGGTGTGGTTCAACGTAGAATGTCAAAATAAATTCCGGAATGTCATGTACATTTTTAAAGCAGTGATAAATAATTCCCTGCTTCACACAGCAGAGTAACACCGTGCTGGATTTATATGATGGGCAGGAACCTCCCAACTTAAGAAAAAATGGATTTATAGAGACAATAAGGAACAGTAGCGTTAACATTATCGGATACTCAAACGGGTACGACTATTGTCTCGACTAATTGGCTGTCGTAATAGACCGGAAAGTGCTCGTCAATATAAAGTACACAATAAATATTAATGTCAGTCATAAAACATTATTACCAATAACAGAATCAGTACACTTATTTTCTTTCGGTGCTATGTTCAAAACGCCCGATTTTCTTTATAAACACGGTCAGTTAACACCTAACACTCACAATAATTGTAAATACAATACAATCATGGTCATTTTGGAATCTGTACATAATTTTTCGGTCATCTTACTTTGCAATCACTAAAATTTTCTAATTTGAGATAACACCAGATCTTCACGTTTTGAGGTCTCAGGAACCCAAAAAAGTGGTTTTAAGAATGTGTGTGTGTGTATGTTCGTACTTTTGTAAACACGCCATAGCCAAAACTACTATACCGATTTGTCTGAAATTTGGTACGTAGGCATCTCATAACTCAACTTACATCTGAAAAGCGTTTGGAGCCAATTGTCCAACCAAAAATGCCATTTTGGCACATCAATTTTTAAATTTTAAGTGCAAACCCCCATTCTTCACGTCACCATAAGGCCTTCAAATTCTGCTTCCAAAAATATATTCACTCGCAGTGCCCTTTTAAAAAATTCAAGATTTTTATCGGACTTTAAAATTGCGGTACAGCCCAAACCCATGAACCGATTTGGCTGAAATGCACATTAGTTATTGTATTACACACGTCGAAAAGCTGAAATTTTTTGGATTCAGTCAACTTACTGAAAGTGCTGTTTTGGCACACCATATTCCAAATTTAAAATTATTCTCATTTAACCATCCAAAATAAATTTTTGAAAGATTCATTGTCACCATGAGAAAAGTCTTCAAATTCTGGTTTTCAATAAGGCCTGTGGATAGAAAAATCGAAATTTTGTAATAACACTAAAACCACGTTATAGCCAAACTAGTGGACCGATTTGGCTGCAATTTGGTACATGGAGATTAGGTGACTCGTTGAAGAGCTGAAAGCTTTTGGGAGCAAGTGGTACACGGGAAGTGCCATTTAGGCATATCAACTTTAAAATTTTAAACACAAGACCCGGAAATCAAAGACCTACGCTATGGGGAGATTCCAGCCGCTTCTCTGCTGCCAATTTTTTCCCTTACAATGCAAACCTGCTTCATATGGTTGGGAGGATGTTATAATGCAAATAAATGAAAGAGGTAACCAACTTTACTTTCCAAGGTGCTTTGGGAATTTATAGTGTTTTGTTTACAGAACAGATAAAAGTGATGAATTCATGTACAATTGAAATATGAATCTGCAGCGAGGATTTATGAAATGCAAAACAATAAGAACGCTATGTTTTCACTCCAGGGCACCATATTGTTCTGGACAGGTCAAAGGAAATCCGAGCTTTATTTTTTGTTACTTTAACGAAGAGGAATTGGGTGTAGCAAATTTACTATATTTACTATTTGGATTGGCAATTTTATTACCCCCACACACCCTAATGGTGACAAGACGTCCTCATTGAGGACGAATGAGCGAAATGAAAGAAGTTTAAACAAATGCATTTGATTAAATTTTCGTTAAATTTGTAAACGACAAAAGTACAAATCCTTATTCTTTAAGGGAAAAAGATAGGTAGATCTATAATCTATAGCAAAAGCTTAAACTGAACTTTTGTTTCGTTCAATGTCTGCCGAAATGAAAATTGCCGAAATGAAAATAACAAATTATTCGAAAATAGTTGAGCTCCAGCTTAGAGCGGTATATTGTGCAAGGAGAGTGGATATGATGCCGATATCGCCGCATGAAGGCGGCCTTAGGGCAAGCGACGCGCAGCGGAGTGCGAAAAAGTTGCCTGAATGCGATCTGGGCAATCCACTCGTGTTGTAGGTTGTACTTTTTCTACGACTTTTGCCGTAATTTGTATTAAAATGCTTAATTCAAATGCGAAAATATGGTACATAATTTTGCATTATAATTGTATACAGGAATACAGGGTGGTTAATCTTTCGATGCTCACCAATACCATTAGTATCTCGGAAACCATAATAAATGGAGAGTAGTTTAAATTGGAGAAAAGTTGCGCTATTTCTTGGTGATAAGAATCTGAAGAGAATTATTCTCCGATATCGTATCACAAAAAATGCAGCAGAGAAGCGGCTGGAACCTCCCCATCGCGTGGATCTTTGTATTCTGTGTAGATGGTAGTCAATTCAACAGAATTTTTTTTGTGCTTATCATCTGTGACTAATTTCGCAATTTTCTGACAAATACCGACATCACTTCGGACATCACCCATCACATTTGACAATATGTTCCCTTTAAGGTTAACAGTTTGCCACCCTTTTGACAATAACTGATACTTTATGTCATCCACTGTCAGCCTGCTCCCTTTTAATGAAAAAGATTTTTTTCTCTATTTTCCACTGAAATGGCAGAAACTGTGAATACATTTTTAGAACCAGAATTTGATCGTCTTTCTAATGGCGACATAAAAAAGGAGGCCTTGTATTTAAAATTTAAAGTTGATATGCTTAAATGGCACTTCCTGTGGACCAATTGCTTCCAAAAGCCTTTCAGGTCTTCAACGGGTCACCCAATCTCTATGTAGCAAATTTCAGCCAAATCGATTCACTAATTTCGGCTATAATGTATTTTTAGTGTTATTACAAAATTTCGATTTTTTGACCCAAAGAGCACTAAATGCGAACGAATTTTGTCTTATTTAAAACCAGAATTTGATGACCTTTCTGATGGTGACAATAAATCTTTCAAAAACTTGTTTTGGATGGTTAAATGAGTGAATAATTTTAAATTTGGAAATTGGTGTGCCAAAACGGCACTTTCCGTGGGCCGATTGAATCCAAAATTTGTTCAGCTCGTCGACGTGCAATACAATCCGCATTTGCAAAATTTCAGCCAAATCGGTTCAGGGGCTTGAGCTGTACCGCGATTTGAAAATCCGATAAAAATCAATTTTTTTTGAATTTTTGGTCAAAAGGGCACTGAGAGTGAATACATTTTTAGAAGCAGAATTTGAAGGCCTTTCCTAAAGTGACGTGAAAAATGGGGGTTTGCATTTAAAATTTAAAAGTTGATGTGCCAAAATGGCATTTCTAGTTGCACGATTGGCTCCAAAAGCTTTTCAGATCTAAGTTGGATTATGAGATGCCTACGCACCAAATTTCAGGCAAATCGGTCTAGTAGTTTTGGCTGTGGCGTGTTTACAAACGTACGCACGTACGCACATACACACAGACACATTTTTAAAACCACTTTTTTGGGTTCCTGAGACCTCGAAACGTGAAGATCTGGTGCTATCTCAAATTCGAAAATTTTAGTGATTGCAGTAACCTCCCTTTTTTTATAAGTGGTGAAGTGGATTGGGGAGGTTAAAAATCTGAAAATTGACAATTTAAAGGAAAATTAATACCTGACTAACAATTGATGTTATTGAAGTGATGCCAATATCTACAACATGGATTACGAATCTTTTCATTTATTAGAATGAAACTTGGAACTTTTATATTTTTGACAGCTGTCAATTGAATGGCATGGACAGAAATTCTCTAGGTCTTCTAGATTTTGAATAACGACACCATCAAATACGAAAAAATATGGTTTTCCAAAAATGTAGTTGACATGAACTTTTTTGACAGATGTCAGAATTTGAAAATTGGTATGAATAATTTTTAAAATCAGCCTAAACTTAGATGAAAAACAATTGCAAAAAAGTATGCCAACTTCTTCATTCTCTTATAACATATGAAAACAATTGAATTCAACAGTAATAAAATACGTCTTGCGCCACATATTTTTTCAAAAACGTCCAAGCAGGAGATCCCATTGTTGAGCATCTAAAAATTAACCACCCTGTGGCATGTGGGCTAAGCCGCATATTTTCTTCAGAGCTTGATATTAAAATATTTTCCTGAAAGTTTGGAAACTGTTGGAATATTTCATTCAATAATAGCTTCATAAAGTAACTTGTAGGTATCTACCATCACAACAAAAAATTAACTTACTCTCGTACATTATTAATTTATGATTGCCCTGTGATTGTCTTTCTCGAATTTTGTGACAACACGTTAAAGGAAATAGTTCTGTCATTTTCTGCATTTACACTACTCTGTTGTTTGAACTTGCAGAATGCATGTCTGCATATCCATGATGCGGTGAAAACCGAAAAATGATTACAGGTTGATTATTAGAATTTGATAAGAATTGGAAGGTAATTTTTTGTTGTCATGTACCTACCCGACATTTTAATTTTTTGATTTTCCTACATGTTTTCAACAGTTCCCAAACTTTGAGGAAATATTTCAATATTCTAACATGAAGAAAAAATGCTTCTTAGCCCAAAATGGTAAAGGACATTTCTACTACATTTGTCATGGTATAGCCCCCCTTAAAATTAGGACATATCCTGTATATACCTTAAAACACTCCTATCCGACACGCTGCCACCAAAATCAGAGATCATTGTTGTAGCAACACTTGAGACACTATAAAAAGAACTTTTTTCACAATGTGTTTTGCAATTTGTTATAAACATATAACTTTGGCCATGTTTTGTCAAAGCACTCTTTCATCTTCTATTGTGAGCGACGCGACCGCGCCAGAAACAGAATTAAGTTATCCAACAGCAATAATTTTATCAATTCCGTATGTTGTCACTCCTTTTTGACCACGTAAAATCACTAAAATCGTTGACAAACAGAGGATCGAGTTCGTTAACACCCCTGTCCAGATAGACAGCAGGAAGATTTAAAAATCTCTGAATGGTCCATCCTAGGATGGATATGGAATTATAAGCTTATCGTTGAAGGAGCCGACTTTTTAATTAGTGAGCGGTTTGAAATAGTGTGCTTGTTATAATATTATGAAAAGAAAAAATTTTTATCCATTGGGTTTGGAAGTTTGATGTTTGAAAAATCATTGTTAAACAAAATTAGCGTCATCATAATTATTGTGTCGAAAGCGAATTAAAGAAAGTCGACTTTCAATTCCGAAACCTACTGAGGATGACTTTTTTTTTGGGTTGCTGTAAAGGAAAAGGTAATATCAATTTTACTGGTTCACTGTACTTTCTACACATCACCATGCACCTTCGAAGTTACACACCTGTACGTTTTCTGCAACAGTTGGTTAGAAGTTCATTTGCATTTAAAATGGTAACAGAGGATATTGGTTGTGCTACCCGCTTTAATTTGGAACAATAAAAACAGTTATTGTTCCTAGACTTTATTAGCAGAGTAGATTTATGGCGAATCGCTAGAGTAAATCAGACTGTGTTGAACAGGGAAAAAATCTGTAATTCCGTAATTCCGCCGCAGTCTTTGGGTTTAAATTAAACGTTTTCTCTGTGGATGCCCTGTAATTTTGTTAATCCTATTAAAAGTATCATATAACCCGGATAGGCCTCTTGGTGTATTGATCCACCCCACTTCTGCCTCCCTTCATTCTCGACGTTGTTCGGTTCTCCTCGGTTGGCCACAGTGCTGAATATGCACTACCAGAGAAATTTTAATGCTCTTTTTTATTACTTGATGAATGCATTTTTATAACCAATTGGTCAAATCGTATACTTATGTATAGTAAAAAGATGCTTTAAGTACATAATTCCTGAATAAGTTTCGAAATTATATTGGCATAGATAATAGGTAATATGACAACGCTGAATAATAGATATTGATAAAAGATAATGGTAATTGTAACTTTAGTGTACATAAATGAACTCCATTTCTAAGTTGAGATTAAATCCTACTTGACCAATTATCTTTTTATTGGCAGAATTGTTTCGAAGAGTCCAAAATATGTAGTAAGTAATAATGGGTTTGTTCGTAGAGGAGTTGCAATTAATAATAATTTACATTATACTTGTAATAACGTTATGAGGGTTTTTAACTTTTTACATTACGAGGGAATAGATTTGAAGAACGAGCGAGTAATGTAGAAACCCACTAACGTTACGTGTATACAGGCTGTTCGGAAATAACGTTCGTATATTCATCAAAAAATTGTACAAAAAGTTTTGTATCAACAGGGGTCGGGAAATGCGTCCTAAGGGAGCTTATTTACCCAATGCCCCACCCGTTTCGCACGGCTCTGGCACTCGCTCATCTTTTTCGTTACCACCAATCGATTTCCCTTATTCAAATTACCCCAAGAGCCAAATTTGATGCTTCTGCTCCTAGTCGTTTGTAAATTGAAAATTAAAATAATTTTTAATAATATTATTAAATAATAATAATTTTAATTTTATAATAATTTAAATGTTCTTCATATGAAGATATGAACTGTTGACCCCGATGATGCCCTTATAAGGCGAAACATGTCTGTCGTTTCCCAAATGTGCCTCGACACCTTCAGTTCAATTGTTTTACTTACCATTCATGCTCTGGCTAAATGCGTGCTGTTCAGATTGTGCGTGATTTCATAACAGCACTGTTATTTTTCGTTGCCTTGGAACCCAACCGTGCTTCGTAAGCCGAACTTACACCCTATTTTAACTATACGTCGGTAAGAGAGGCCTAAAATGAAGCTGCGCATGCTACTGACAGTTTCAAAACGTCCACAGTCGCTCTACGAACAAATTTAATAGTTTAAAATGTTATAATTTTTGATTACCATTGTAAGGAAATGGGTAATCGAATTTAACACTGACGCACACCTATAGGTGCCTGGTATCTATTCATTTCGCTGTTCATTTAAAAATACATATAATATTATAGTCTTCGCAGCATCCCAGTAGCTCAGAATGTTAATGGTGAAATAAATTATAACAATGAATAATTATTCTATTTAAAGTTAGTCATAAGGAAAGTAGTTTGACTTTACCAATTAAAGAGAGTTACCTTTATAATGAATGTTTGCACTTCCACTGTCTTGTTAGCGTTGTACTGTAATTGCTTCAATGTTTAAAGCAGTTTATTTTTCGCGCCTTCAAATGAAATTTCTACTGTTTGTTTATCTTCTTGTAAGTTGAAATAAAGTCGGTGATTTTGAATCCTGGATGGCTTGCATTGTAATTTTACCTGAGGCAGGTACTTAATATATCCGATGTTGTAGAAATTTTGCAAATTCAGCAGCTTCTATTCTAACTAAAAAAATTGGCATCAGTCTTGGAGACGTAGAAACTTCTACTTTTTTCTACTTCTTTTACTTCTACTACTTTTTTAATTCTATTTAACCAAGGTCGGGCGTGCGGGCGTTTATCGATGGCTGAGCGCCCGGCGCTCATTTACTAAAATTTAAAATACAAATGTTTTTCACCCCTAAAATGGACATTTCTCGAAAAATGGCACTAAGGTTTAAAAACAAATGGTGGTGGTTTTTCAAATTTCAATCAAGTAAAGTAAATTTTCCAACTTCCTATTCTCGACCAACCTTAAAACGTTTTCTGGGATTTTAATAGTAGTTTATAACCCAAAGCGTGAAAGTGATGTTTTACGCGGCGCAGGAAAATATGGACAGTCGAGGCGTAGCCGAGACTGGCCATTTCCTGAGACGCGTAAAACCACTTTTCCGCTGTGGTTTGTACAACATTTTTCTTCCTACACCAGTTAAAAATAAATAATTAATTAATTTTGAAATTTGAGAACCCAAGTGACAGATCAAGAAAATCTAGACGTCAAGTCTTACAATTTAAATTTGGCAAAATCGCGCGTGCTGGCTTCCGTCATACGCCAATCGCCGTCGCCATATTGTCCATTTTACACGCCTAGCCGTTAGTATAGTTTTTACACGGCCAGCCGTGAGAAGCGGTCCTTTCACAGCCCTTCTGAATCCCGAAAATCTCATTTTCAGTTAGTGTAGGAAGAAAAAAATTTTACAATCTTTTGCCAAAAGGGCACTAAGTTTGAATACATTTTTGAAAGCAACTTTTGAAAACTTTTCTCATGTGCTGATAAAGAAAATGAGCAGCAGGGAAGCGGCTGGAACCTTCCCACCGCGTGAATCTTTCAGATAATTTCAAAATTCATGTGCTAAAATGGCACTTAGTACAACGATTGGCTTCAAAGGCTTTTCTGCTCTAAGTTCAGCCACGAAATGTCTGCGTACCAAATTTCAGCCCAATCGGTGAAGGGATTTGAGCTATATCGTGTTTTTAAAGTTCGTTAATAATTTAAATTTTTTGACCTTTTTTGCCAAAAGGGCACTAAGAGTAAATGCATCCTTGGAAGCAGAATTTCAGGGCCTTTCTTACGGTGTTGACATAAATTAGGGTTTGTATTTAAAATTTAAAGTTTGACAATGTGCATCAAAAGCTTTTCAGCACTGTTGTGGGTCATGAAATGCCTATATACCAATTTTGTGCCTAATCGGTCCAGTAGTTTGGGCTATAGCGTGTTTTCAAACGAACGTATACCATCGCGATCAGAAAAAACGAGTACAGCGAATGATTTTAGACACAAGCATTTTCTAATATTTTAGAAGGAGAAACGTGTCTAAAGTCATTTTTTCTGATCACGATGGTACGTACAGACAGACAGATTTTAAAAACCACTCAAAACATACAGGGTGGGCAATTTTTCGATTGGAATCTTCTAAACGGTAAAAGGTCCGGGGCCGATTTAATTAGAGAAAAGTTGCGCTATTTCTTGGCGATTAAGAATTTCCTGATATTTTTATTCGTTCCTGAGTTATCACAAAAAATATGAAAATTGCCAATTTAAAGAAACATTAATATCTTCCTAACGATTTAAATGAACTTGGAACTTTTATATTTTTGACAGCCTCCAATTGAATGGCATTGACGGAAATTTTCTAGGCCTTCTAGACTTTAAATAAAGACAGTCAACTTTTCTTTTTCTTTTGGGCGCCATATTGAATTTTAACACCGCTGGGTACACAGAAAAATTAGCTTCTCAAAAATTTAAAAAACATTAACGTTTTTGAAAAAATATGTAAAAGCACACATGACCGCAAGACATAATTTATTACTGTTGAATTCAATTGTTTTCACAAGTTATACAGGGTGGGTAATTTTTCGATGCTCACCATTGGGATCTCCTAAACGGTAAAAGATACGGGGTCGGTTAAATTACAGAAAAGTTGCGCAATTTCTTGGCGATTAAGAATCTGAAGAGAATTCTCCCATATTTTGATTCGTTCCTGAGTCATCACAAAAAAACTGAAAATTGCCAATTTAAAGAAAAATTAATGTCTTCCTAACGGTTGATGTTGTTTAAATGAAACTTGGAACTTTTATATTTTTGACAGCTCTCAATTGAATGGCATTGACAGAAATATTCTAGGCTTTCTAGATTTTGATTAACGACAGTCAACTTTTGATTCTTTTATGGCCGCCATATTGAATTTTGACACCATCAAATACACAAAAAAATTAGCTTTTCAAAAATGTACTCAGCATGAACTTTTTTGACAGATGTCAAAATTTGAAAATTGGTATGTATAATTTGTAAAATCAGCCTAAACTTAGGTGAAAAACAATTGCAAAAAAGTACGCCAACTTCTTCAATTTCTTATAAAATGTATAAACAATTGAATTCATCAGTAATAAATTACGTCTTGCGGTCGTGTGATTCGGGGTTTCACATATTTTTTCAAAAACGTTAATGTTGGCTACATTTTTGAGAAGCTAATTTTTCTGTGTATCCGACGGTGTTAAAATTCAATATGGCGCCCATAAGAAAAAGAAGAGTTGACTATCTTTATTCAAAATTTAGAAGGCCTAGAAAATTTCTGTCAATGGCATTCAATTGACAGCTGTCAAAAATATAAAAGTTCTAAGTTTAATTTAAATAACATCAATCGTTAGGAAGTTATTAATTTTTCTTTAAATTGGCAATTTTCAGATTTTTTGTGATAACTCAGGAACGAATCAAAATATCGGGGAATTCTCTTCAGACTGTTAATCGCCGAGAAATAGCGCAACTTTTTTGTAATTTAACCGACCCCGTATCTTTTACCGTTTAGGAGATCCCAATGGTGAGCATCGAAAAATTACCCACCCTGTATGACTACATTTTTGAAAAGCCAAATTTTGAAAAGTTTGTTGTGGGTGGCCCCTCTACGCTTTCGTAAGAAGGCCAGCGTTAACTTCCATACCGAATTTCATTAAAATCCGCTCACACGTACCTGCATACACACCCAGACAGACATTTTCTAAAAACCACTTTTTCCGACTTTTTCGTGACATCCCTGCATGAAAAAGTGACATTTGGAACCCTAATATGCTAGAAAACGAAAATCAAAGTTCCACTTAAGATAGGCAGCTTCTGTTTTCGAAATATTATTTATCAAGTATCTGTCAAAAGCTTACTGATTTTAAGTGCATAAGTTAAACATAAACTTAAAAGGAATTAAGACGTAAAATTTTACAGTGTGGGTTTACTGGTAACAAGGGACTAGGCGGAGGTGTACGGAAATTGCAATGTTATGCATGCGAGATAAATATCGTCTCTAATAACCAGCTTAGTGGTTCTGTTAAGTTTTAGTATTACCTACACCAAGCCGCTAGGTCATCTCCTTAATGTAAACTCGGCGATTTTTCGCTGTTTATCAGATAATTAAACGTTTTTTGAAATTTTAAAAATTCACTATAGACGGTTGTTGGTATAACAGGTGTAGTAGATTGCTGTGCAGATGCTCATTAGCATATTCGGCTGCTTGTCACTGGCTTCTTATATCTCATTCAAGAGTGGAATTTTGAATATTGATTGCAAGGGAATGTTGTCTACATGGAACATCGATATGCATACATCATCCATCAAAATTGTGTCGGTATCTGGTTGTAATGATTGAAATCATTTATCATCTCGCAGTCGAGTTTTTATCGCGTCAAATGAGTGCATTGAACGTGTTTGTGCAAAAACGCACCAGAGGGGCATGATTAATACGATATCTTATACTGATAGTTTCGTCGCTCTGAAAAATTGTTCATTTTTATACAAGACGGTTTTAGTGCAGAGGAAATATAATGGAAAGTTTATGTCTCGCCTTGGGTGATTGTTTCTTTGATCGATAAGCGTTGTTTCTTCCGCTTTCAATAAATTGCATCTAGGGGAATATTGGAATAAAGTTGACTAATAAAAAAGGATACGATTTTGCATATAATTGGGAGCTTGGTGTAGGGGATATGGAGTTGAATTGATATTGCGTCACAATTTCAGAGACGCGACGCGACGCCAGTACCACCAATACATAACTTGTTCTCAACTTAACCAATCTAACTGCACACAAAGATGTCTAGAAGTTTGTTTATGGGTTTCCGCATAAATTCTGATTGTTCCCAGAACTTCACCTGACATGAATTTCATACTCTTCGACCTGGAAATGCCCTGGCTCCGGGTACAAATGGACGTTTTTTAGTTTCCGCGAATGCCATCATTAATATATTCAAAAACATTCAACCGTTCTGAAGTTATGAATATTGCAGGTCGTTAGTGATGTTAAGATTGGTGGATGCGCCGGGATAATGATAATGTCTTCTCAATTCACTTTTGGGCTTTTAAATACTTTCACGTGAACCTGATTATTTTCTAACCTGGCGGCTGTTTTCCACGTCCACCTGTTCTCGAATATTCACTGCATTTCTTTAGCAATTTTTGTTGCATGGCATGACATTGCATATTTATGAGACTAGAATTCATTACGTCTGAACATATTTGATATTAGACGTAGATATACTGAGTTTGAAACTATTGCCCTCTCATGACTACTTTATTATGAAAAAAAACAAATTATGTACAGTTCCGGCATATTTGATGAGTTTGAACCTGCTTGCCTAAACTCTTTCTGCAAGGCTGATTTATCGCTTAAAAGATGTCCGTTGTACTGAATTCCTTCACAATCGACGAACCATTACTCTCATTAATAATTTGCACACCCTTTCAGTCTAGCCCTATTACGTTAATTAAATTAGTTATTCCACGTCGTCCTAACTGAGTTTGCTCATTTGTGAACAGATCGACGCTGTTGATATTACTTCAAAGCAAACAATTTTCGTTCGCTCGCGTTTATAAACTGAAATATTCTGATAGTATAAAATCGCGTCAGTGGTTTAATTCCAATTGTGCTTTCTGACGTCGGGAATATTTTCATTCGTCTCCAGTGTTGGACTTCCAAGGCTAATTTTGTTTGGCATTTCTGCACCGCATACCAATATCATACGCCGGTCTTTTTGATTTACGGTTGGATGTATGCCTTACGATTACGCAAATCTGGTGAAATATTGTTTTCTGTGAGCGGAAGTTTTTCGCATCTCAGACTCCCGTCGAATCGTAGATTTAGATGTTTGCAAATGCATCTGTTTACTTTGACAACGTCTTCATAAGTGAACGCGGTTGGGGTCGACTGTCATTGCGGATGTTTGGTTACCAACTCGAACCCGCAACTATTGGAATTTTAAGGGACCCTCTTCACATTGTTTTCTTTAGACTACTCTGTCGACAATATTCACATTGCAACATAGCGTTCTCGGTGTCGTGTCGTATCTTTTCAATACACTGCTATGTCCAGATGTACTAATAAACTTCTTTTGGCGCAAAACTGTGAGTTATACATTCAAAAAAAATGGGCAGCTACGGAAGCGGCTGGAACCTCCCCACTTGGTGAATGATCCAACATTATCATCAATATCAAGTAAATTTTACTATTTATACAAGCCTAACGTGTTTTCTGTGATTTTTCCAAATTTTACGATCTTTTGCCAAAAGGGCACTAAGATTGAATACAATTTTGGAAACAAAATTTGAAGACTTTTCATGTGCTGATAAAGAAAATATGAGTTCATTCTTAAAATTTCAAAGTTGATATGCCAAAATGGCACTTGCCGTTCGCCGATTGCCACCAAAATTAAATCAGCTCTTCGGCGGGTAACGGTATCTTTACCTACCAAATTTCAGCCAAATCAATCCTGCAATTTGGGCTGTAGCGTGTTATTTATTGTTTCCTCGAAACTTCGAATTTTTCGATTTTATGCCAAAAAGGCGCTAAGTGTGAATACACTTTCAGATACAGAGTTTCAAAGCCTTTCATGAACTGATAAGAAAAATTAGTGTTCATCAGTCAAGTTTCATAGTTGGTGTGCCAAAAAGGCACTTGGCGTCTGCGGATTCGCAACAAAATTAACTGGGCTCACCGGAAGACCAAAGCTAACTTCCATACCAAATTTCATTAAAATCCATTCGGTAGTTTCCGAGAAATCGTGCTCACATACGTACATACATACATACATACATACGTACATACGCACAGACATTTTTTAAAAACCACTTTTTTGTGATCCTGGGACCTTGAAACGTAAAGATCTGGTGTTATCTCAATTTCGAATTTTGGAGTGATTGCAATAACCTCCCATTTTTATATGGTTGTGGGGAGGTTAAAAGTGAAAGCATGCAGGCTACACACGTTAGTATTTATTCATCATAATTTAGAACAACCCATTTTATTGCTTAATTGGCGACAGACGTAGGTATTTTTTTTAAATGCCCATATTTTACATTTAAAATTTTTTTTTCAGGCTCCTTTTATGATGTCTGTCTTATAGCCATGGTTCTGCTTTCAGAAAACTTAATCAGCTTTATTTAACGCACTATCGCTAGAAATACCCCACTACACCGAAACACTAAATTTTCACTGCTGACGCGTTTCTAACACACGTGCTCATTATCAAAGCCGAAGCTATACAACCCTACCTGCCAGAAAACTGAAATATTTGTAGGCCCACCCGCACAGCTCCACCCCTCGGCTGTGAAAGGTAGACTAATCACAGGTCGAGAAATGGTCACGCGTGGGTGAACACGTATGAATATAACGAGTCCTCCCTAAAGTAGCGTAAACAGAAATGAATATGCAATCTTGCCTGTATCGGCGTTCATAAGCCTATCTCTAGACTTATAAATGACGATAATTTCCATAGCATCTAACATCTGCACCTTGTTAACGCTACAAACTAACTTAATATTATCACTTATTCTATGGTCAGTGTGTAAAACATGTAGGACAACACTGGATGTCTCAGTTCTGCCATATTTAAGGTGTGCTAAGTGGTCCTTAAATTTGGTGTTGAGAGACCTTCATGTTTGACCTACATACTTTAGATCACAATTTTGACAATTGATTTCGTATATGCCAGATTTTTCGCTGTTCCCCATTTATCATTTCGGGTTGCCTAAAAGGGTATTTTTCAGTTTGTTTTCAGATCTCAAAACTGTCCTTAAATTTTGTTGACCAAAAACCTTGTCAAACCTCTTGTCAATTGACAAATTTTAAGTCCTGTTTTTGTTTTTCAAAGCGGAAAGTCGTGGCATTTAACACTTGCTGTTTGAATTTTAACTTCCTAATGATGTTATCTGCTATGACAGGTTCAAATCCGTTACATCTCGCTATGTCTTTGATTGGTTTGAGTTTTTTCTGATATCTTTCCTTGTTTAGAGGAAAATTCAGAAGACGTTGTCCCAAAAAATCGAAACTTGCCATCTTGTGTTGTGCACAATGATGGGAGTCTGCCGAGATATAGCGGTATGTGCCGGATTCTTTCCTGTAAACATCAAATTCTAACTTATTATTATTTCTAGTTAGTAAAGTGTCTGGAAAAGTTTTTTTTCTCTTTTTCAAACTTAATGAGTGAATTTAATACTCAGAAAAATTGAGTTTCATTTTGAAGCGAAGTCCTCTAAACTGGACTGACTGGGATCGAAAGCAGCAAAAATGTCATCCACATATCTAAACCAAACCCTCGGAAAATACTCGCCACACTCGGCTTGCAATAATTCTGCCAAGAATGGGGAAAGGGGGTTCCCCATGGCAGTACCATTCTTTTGCTTAAAAAAGCAACCATTGATCTGGAAGCAGTTTTGACTCATGCAGAGTTCTGCAAGTCGGATATACTCGTCAACGACCTCTCGCGAGATATCGTTAGACTCAAGTAAATTCCTTAGGTAGTCGAGTGTTTGTGAGAGGGAACACTCGGAAAATGAGAACTAACATCAAAAGAAACCAGTATTTCATCTGTTTTTAACCCCACATGTTTAATTTTGTTGATAAACTCCAACGAGTTCTTGACCGAGAAACTGGGTTGTTTAACAGATAAATTAAGTACTAAATTCTTTGACCAGGTTTCGTAGCTGCCCATTTTTAACCTCCCCAATCCACTTCACCACTTATAAAAAAGGGAGGTTACTGCAATCACTAAAATTTTCGAATTTGAGATAGCACCAGATCTTCACGTTTCCAGGTCTCAGGAACCCAAAAAAGTGGTTTTAAAAATGTGTCTGTGTGTATGTGCGTACGTACGTACGTACGTGCGTACGTTTGTAAACACGCTACAGCCAAAACTACTCGACCGATTTGGCTGAAATTTGGTACGTGTACATGGGATAACCCAACTTAGATCTGAAAAGCTTTTGGAGAAAATCGTGTAACTAGAAATGCCATTTTGGCACATCAACTTTTAAATTTTAAATGCAAACCCCCATTTTTCACGTCACGATAATAAAGGCCTTCAAATTCTGCTTCTAAAAATGTATTCACTCTCAGTGCCCTTTTGACCAAAAATAAAAAAAAAATTGATTTTTATCGGACTTTAAAATCGCTGTACAGCCCAAACCCCTGAAATTTGGTACATGGAGATAGGGTGACCCGTTGAAGACCTGAAAGGCTTTTGGAAGCAATTGGTCCACGGGAAATTTTTAAAATTTTAAATACAAGGCCTCTTTTTTATGTCGCCATTAGAAAGACGATCAAATTCTGGTTCTAAAGATGTATTCACAGTCTCTGCCATTTCAGTGGAAAATAGAGAAAAAATTCTTTTTCAATAAAAGAGAGCGGGCTGACAGTGGATGACATAAAGTAGGTATCAGTTATTGTCAAAAGGGTGGCAAACTGTTAACCTTAAAAGGAACATATTGTCAAATGTGATGGGTGATGTCGGTATTTGTCAGAAAATTGCGAAATTAGTCACAGACGATAAGCATAAAATTTTTTTTGTTGAATTGACTACTATCTACACAGAATACAAAGATCCACGCAATGGGGAGGTTCCAGCCGCTTCTCTGCTGCATTTTTTTCAGAGAATTTGTATATATAGCGACGGTGTAAGCAATAACAATAAAATAGAAGTTAAAATGTGTAAAACGATATTGCACAAAATTTAGCATGGCCGTTTTACCGCTGTGCCACCACACCATTGTTATGAAGTCGCTTGAAGTTATACATAGCGTGTGAACAAAAACTTTTCCCTTGCCGTGAGACACGTGGTACACACGTAGTAAACTTGGTGTTTTTTAGTTTTTCAGTAGATAACCTGTGACGGCGTGTCTATAGTTGGGAAACTTCGAAAGCTTTGGGTACCTATTTCTGCGGGCAATATCATGCTTATAAGTACGTAACCTCTCGTTATTACGACACGTTGTTGCAATTGTATTTTGCTCGTTCAATTAATAACCGTATATTTTTATCGCGTTCAGATTATGCAGCGTTAGCGTCACGGAAGATTTATGGCTGTCGCAGTGGTGGTATGAAAAAGTGGTGGCCTATAATTTTTTGAAGAGAACGCTGTCAAACGCTACATTTACGCATTTTTTTCGGCCCTTATTCGTCAACAAATTTTGTCCGTTATAGTTACGTATCAAGATATCTGTTTTCAAAAGTTCCGTCGTTTTCTGGATTTAGCATAGGCTAAGTAGTTGCCTTTGGCCGTCTATGCTTTGGCTCATATGGTGCATATTAACAATGACTTAGTTGCTGATGGCACGCGCTCTTTCGTGACGGTCACCCATTTAACCTCACCTGGCATCTGAGAAAGCGTCGTCCTTATAAATTCATTGACGTAAAAAGGGGCCTCGCGAAATATTTCCGATAATACAGTTTGTCACATAAGCGGAGGTCCCTATAAGAATAGCATTATTTGCATGGTCTCGATGAAGTTGTAGAAGTTTGATGAATACAGAAACAAAATGGAGAAGAGAAGGGGATCAAAATCAAAAGGCTTCGGAGTTGCGGAAAGTAAAGAATTATGAACTGGTAATTACTCATTTCAAACGATTGCGTATTGTTGGCGTAGCTAGTTGATTCTTTCAAAGCACCAAGATCAAAGGGTATTTGGTTAAGGATAGGGAGCTTTCACTTACTTACAGGTAAGACTTTCCTTGGTGGTAAAAATAATGATGTAAAAGTAAACTGGAGCAACTTTTAAACAAAAATGCCGGATGTTATTAAGAAATGGGGAATCTTCCATATATGACACGTTGACGCGCTGCGGACATTTAAAAAGTAACGGAAAATGGACCAAATGAGGAATCAGTTTTTTTATAACCTGCCTTCATCATGTGTACGCCTACAAGATAGACATAATTCTTCATATGCTGGACAAATTAAGGATTCTGCCAAGAGCGAAAATAATTCTCCGAGGTTGAAAGGTCGTCAATAACTTAAGAGATGGCTGAGATTGTGTATCGAAATACCTTTCGGGTCGGGGTATTTATTTGATTTATATCCGTTCCCAAGTGTAGAAGACATGATTCATACGTGGTTGGAAAATGAGATCTTACTTATTCTGCAGTACATAATACCTTGGAAGAGCATTTACGTGTTTCACCCTATTCGTACTTCAACTAGGAAGACATTTCAAAGCCCGAGTGCCACAAGGAGCTCCATTAGCGAAGGTAAACAACAGTTCTCACGTGTCGGGATCAAGTTCAATACCCGCACCTGGCGCAACTGTGTCCCCGTTTTTGCTTATGTGCGAGATTGAACGTCTCGTCCAGAGATTAACCCTGGAAAATCATCAATTTTATAGTTTCGTCAGGAAATTATGAAGTTTTCCTCGGAAGCTTGACTGAAATGGTTGAAAGTTTGTTCTGACAGCTAGTACCGCAAACTTTATGAATATTTTAATTGAAGTTGTGACTTACACGATTTATTTGTTTATTAACTGTAATCGATTCAAGCTACCAATCGACGAAGTTCACAATCCGTATTAAAACTGGAAAAAGTAAGAAAGATCACCGGACTTTTGCTGATAAATCGTTTGACTTTGTCGTGATTACTGCTATGTTCGGGGCCACAAAGGAGTCCTGCAACTAAGATATGGCGAAGATTTGTTCCCGATCGCATCATATTTATCAATGAAAACTTTCAGTCACCCAATGAACCGGAATCAGTTCAATATCTAAGTCGGAACTAATTCCACACCCAGCATAACTTTTATCAGACCTACTTATCAACGTTGTATAAAAACTGCAATCTGATATTTTCCTGAACAATTTGTAGGTCATAATTTTCTAAGCTATGCTAATTTTTGCATATTCATACGCCTTATCGTCATCTACTGCTGTTGGCATTTAAAGTGGATTTCAACAACAATATGAACGCTTTATTCCTTCGGCGCACAAACATGATGTTTCTATTCTGCGGCATAGAGCGGTAGTTTAAAGCGACTAATTTGTGAAAATATGGCTTCGCGGCTGAATAACTGATAACTTCATCGTAAAACCCTCTATTACATTGCTCAAATGTTGACGGAGTTATACAATTAAAATAATTTTATATCGAGGCCATTTCAATTCATAAGATCACTTAGTTAATCTTTATTAGAAACAGTGAAACAGAAAGAACACAGTTAGGTATACATCCGTTAATGGCGCTACGCAGACGCTATGGACTCTAATGGTCAGTCAGTCCTATTTGTCCAGAGGATGTCCAGAGGTAACTTTTCTTATGGAACACATGGAGGAGAGAGGGAAGCAGGAGCTCAAGTTCAGGCTCTAATAAGTCAGTGACATAATTGTATACAAATGGTTCGAGAGTTATTAATTAGTTAGCCAATGCGGAAAAAATGTATGTGTCGATTATAATCAGATAATAGGTAGAAAGATGATGGAACCGATATCTGCTATTGTACCTTATTTCCGAATCTGCATTTTATTTATCGGACTTTTAATGATTTGCTTTTAAAAACTGGGAAGGTACTAGATTAATAATTATTAAAATCTTGTTATCAGAGTCGTGCTAACAAAAATTTGCGCCCAGGGCATAACCTGAAATCGGCGCTTCCCCTCCCCGGAAAATTTCCCCTCTACCGTTTACAAAACAATGTCGGGATGTGTGGGGGACGGGAGTCGTTCGCTCCCCCTCGGAAAATTCCCCCTCCACCGTTTACAAAACAATTTCTAATATTGGGAGATTCAAGATTCTGTAACGTTTAACATCGATGTTAGACACTGTTAAAATGTTAAATCACAGAAAATGCATTGCATGTCTGCCTTTTGACATTACAACAGTGCTCAACATCGATGTTAAAAGTTGTAAAGTAAAGACTGAATGTATTATTTTGCTTCAATTCCGGAAATGTCGAAAATAATTGGACGCCGTTGGCACCTCTTTTGAGATTTCTGGGAACATATTCTTACCTTGATTTGGAAAATACTTATGCGCCCCCTAAGTTTTAGCGCCCGGGGCGGTCACCCCCTTTGCCCCCCCCTTCGCACGGCTCTGCTTGTTATACTAAAAGGAAATTAAACTTCATCTTTCATCACAACTAAAGGCATTGCTACTGCCCATACAATTATTGCAAATTGCTGCCAGTAAAGGCTATTCAAAAATTTTTTATAGTCATTCATATCTTGAACTCAAAATTTACAATAAAGCAACGTTGGAATTTTTCAGGCTTTGGGTGAGACGAAAGTTTCGATAGTCAAACACTATAGTAGGTATATTGCTCACCGCTCACCATGTTTCTTGACCCCTTTTTCATAAAGTTCATCGCAAAGTGCAAAGGTACCTACATTAAACAATCTTCAAATAGCTGCGATGCCATCAAGCCATGTGTTTATAATACGTAATAATTGTTGAGTAAGAAAACCAAATCCCTTCTTCTTAATTTCATTGACGAATTCAACTAAGGATACCAAAACCATTGTTCCAAAACTGTGTCAAACTGATATCCTCTTGTACGAGCAAACGACCTGGAAGTCATAATTTGCAACAGAAAAAATTGTTTAATTGAATTTTGTGGGCCAATCAATAGTTCAACCTCCAAAATGATGATCATTATTTATAATCCACAGAATTGCGAAACTCCCAACAGTCATGCACTGAGCGTAGATATCCAACCGATTAATTATTTAGTGATCACAAACAAGAAGAGTCTTAAATTATTTCGGGTCGCCTGTGTCACCCCTTAAATTTTAACCGGCTTCATGCAACGATAACAGATCGAGGATCACGCGCAGGACTCCCTCTGCGGACAGGTAGATATACCACCTCTACGCATTTCATATGTAAATGTTCAAATGTTCAAATGTAGTGCATTCTAATTCGATGTGAACCCTCAGCGGGTCTTAACAACCCGCATAATTCCTCCTCAAGACTGCATAAATCAAAATAATAACGTATTAGATGCACCCGCATGGCTCATTTATCGTTAAACGGTATACGATGAAACGAGATTAAGATCGCTATTCAATCAACTTCGACGGATTTCTAATTTATAGTAAATTCAAATACATTACATTTTTGAGTCTAACAATCATGAAAACGGTTCTCTAAATTATCAAACTACTTAGAACAGTGTATAGGATTTTTCAAGAGTTTTTATTTTAGGTATACTTTGCCAAGAAATAATTGAACAGCCATAAAGACAAACCTTTTAACTTAAGTCGACCGCCCGTTGAGGTTGACAAAGCAGGGGAATTCCCTCATAAAATCTTGTACGGCGCTCTCGTAGTTAAACACTTGGGCTGTGTAGAAAGATTTATGGAGGGAGTTCCTCTGCATTGTCAACCTCAACGGGCGGTCGGCTTAAGTTAAAAGGTTTGTCTTTATGGCTGTTCAATTATTTCTTGACAAACTATATGACTCGAGGTCAGCCATTTAAAGTTTTGGCCTTGATAGGGGCAAACTGCACAATCTGAACCAAGGCAAAATTACGGTGAAACATGTCCCCGCTCAATGCCAAGGTACTTGTCCTAAACCGCAAGTCGATATCTTAGTCCGTTCAAAAAAGGGTGGATCGTTTTGGATGCGCTACCCGGTATAAATAATCGATCAGTTGAACGATATTTGCGATGTTTTCGAACGGTAGTAAGCTACGATATGTTTTTTGCAGTTGGTCACTTTTTAGTAACCATAGACTGTTATCCGCCGGAACTTTATAGCAGTGGTTTCACATCTACTTATAGTCCAGTCATTATGAACTTCGGAAAATTATCAGAGGGCTGAATTTTTGAACACACGTTCCTTTGACAGTCGTAAATGAAATGCTAAAAGTCCCCTAGAATCCAAGTTCGGCTTCCGATGATATGCCACCAAGAAGTGTTAAAAATGCTTTTCAGCAAATATCTCCTAAAATATTGACTTTTGGACAAAAGGGGAAGAAGACTTTGAAACTACCTTGTGTAATCAAACATCAGTTCCTCTTTGAAAATGGACCAAGCCTTCAACCAACTTGAAATATTTGAGGTCGAATTGTCGACAATGGGAACATGAATAATTTTTTTTTATTACGCATGGAGAAAGAGGGCACCAAAATACCTACGGTTTAATTCATGGCTTTGCGATTTTCTTCACTGTTTTTGGAGAAAATAGTTAATGAAAATCCGCGATCACGTCATTTGTCCGGGGCTATGCATTGAAACGCCTATGGTGACGTCACTTGTCCGATAAAAAAAAAAATGCTTGTTTATTGAAATGTATAGACTTTTTTTTCTCTTCGTAATAAAAACTTGCATATGTAATGGTGAACCAGAAAATATATGTAGTTCCTCATTTCAGAATTCATTCATGTACCCCATTCCGTGATGCTTACCTGATCGATGGATACGACTGCATACTGCGACAATTATTATTCTCTAGTCAGTATGCAGGAATATCCATCACAGACATTACGGTAATCGACAATCGTGTACTTACGAATATTATTCGGTGAACAATTCGCCGAATTAATACAAAAATTGTGACCGTTATCAACATAAAAAATTTCACCGGATATTTGGACTATGGTCTGTCCGGGATCCACACGACCGGGATTCACCCTATTTCCATGGTGAATCATTGTTGTCAACAATGAATCGCCATGGAAATCGGGTGAATCTCGGTCGTGTGGATCCCGTACAGAGTATAGTACAAAATTGCCGCTGATAAAATACATCAGGTGCAGTGCAGTGCAAGTTGTTATGGTTGGTCAGAAATTCGTCATTTGCTCTCTGTCATGGGTCAATTTCCAATGAGTAATTGTCAGCGTAGACTTAAAAGTGCCTTATGGTAACTATCACCCTCACAGGGGTTGAAGTAGCAAAAATGTTATATTCAAGTTGTGTCCTTCCCCCGTATTTATAGACAAAATAACTGACGTGTACGAGCATGTCATACCAACTAATGGAAGCGAATCAGGTAGATATCCAATGCATTTGAAGAACCAATTAATTACTGGAATGTCTTGGTAAAAATGCTGGAAATTTTTGAGGTGTGCTTGTCACCCTCTTGCGGTTCTTTAATTTGGTTGAAAGTGAAAGGAACAGCTGGAGCTTTGATTACAGAATAAGAGTTTGTTTTGGAAAGACAGAGTCGTGATTGTGAGCGTTTTCTTGATTTAATTAGTGCCTCATAAACAATAAATTCGTGGCTGTGAGTCAGAGCCGAAATTGAATTAACGCCTAATTGAATCACCAACAACACAGAATGCGGTGATTGTAAAACATCGGTAGGTACCTACAACATTGTGTTGTGCTTTACTCTAATTAGTATCATTTGGGATGCGGTTTTTGCCAAGATTTTCTCTGTTAATGGCTTAGTGTGGGGGGCGGGCATCTCCCTTAACCTTTTTTCTAATATGTAATTTCTCGAGCAAAATAGGTACCAACCGCATTGCGTGAACATTATTGAAGTGATAGAATCATGCATGACCATGGTCAATTAATTTAGTAATATTGATGTTTGTCAAATCCCAGCGGGCGGGTTTCTATTTCATTGCTTCATTGCTATAGGGGATACAATATTTCCCAAGACTACTTTTGATGAAGTGTAAATATGATTTGTAGCAGAGACCGTGATGGTTAAATGAATTTTCCACTTATTAGGTACTGTTAGGAATTATTATTCTGGGGAGGAAATGAAACGGGACAACAGCGACGGTGGATATTGTTGTTTTGGAATTTAACCTGAACGTCCGGTGGCTTGATTAAAAATTTCTGATGCTGTCGACGGTGCTGCCCGAATAATTGTAAAATTCCTACGTGTTTTGGTCAATTTATCGCGGGCTGATTATTATTTTGAACGCGAACCGGCGTGTGACTCACTTGAAATTCTAATTTGCCTTGGTGGCATGTTAATGTCGCCTCAAACACCGATGCAATAATATAATAAACGCACACCGGCCCACTACAAAATATGTCAATCCCATGCCCGGCCCTAATAATTAATGTTCAGCAAAACCCTTTGTTCACAGTCTCGTTAGCTATTATTTTGCATATTTCGTTGTTGTCGCTGGCGCATATCTAGCCCTGCACCAAGGAATGCATTTCCTATTTAATTAAACTAATAATTGCTGCTCACGAACGTAACCGCATCCATATTATGAAGTTGTCTACAAAAGAAGAAATCCGCATTGGATACAAGGGAAATTCAATTCGTTAATATTAATCTCATGCAAGTAAGTATACATTCCAACGTTACTATACGTACCTATAATTTTACGTTACACTATAAAAAATGTTCATACTCTCAAAGGCGAGATCAGTGCACAAAATTATTTTTGAAAGTAAAATATTAAGAAGCACTTAGCCCACCTTAAATATGGCAGAACTGAGAAATCCAGTGTTGCCCTACATGCTTGACACAATCACCATGGAACAAGTGATAATATTAAGTTAGTTTGTAGCGTTAACAAGGTGCAGATGCTAGATGCGATGGAAAATATCGTAATTTATAAGTCTAGAGATAGGCTTATGAACGCTGATACAGGTCCGATCGCATATTCATCTGTTTATGCTACTTTAGGGAGGACTTCTTATATTTATACGTGTTCACCCACGCGTGACCATTTCTCGATCTGTGATTGGTCTAACTTTCACAGCCGAAGGGTGGAGCTACGCGGGTGGGCCTATAAATATTTCAGTTTTTCGGCAGGTAGGGTTGTTTAGCTTCGGCTTTGATAATGAGCACATTGTGTTCGAAACGCGCCAGCAGTGAAAATCAAGTGTTTCGGTGTAGTGGGGTGTTTCTAGTGATAGTACTATAAAAAATGTTCATACTCTCAAAGGCGAGATCAGTGCACAAAATTCTTTTTGAAAGTAAAATATTAATGATCATTCATGATGGGTAATTAATAGCCCATTCAATTTTGAAATTTGCGTGGTGCACTCATAACGTTATTATTCTTTACACCTCCACTCCATACTCCATGTAGGTATCTGTATAAATAGGACATTAATTAGCCATATGAAACCATTTTGCCGCCGAATAAATAATGACATTCAAAAATGTTTATTGGAGGTAAACTATGTCCCTCAAGTTACAAAGAAAATAATTTCTCCTCAAAAGCGCCAATTTAGGATTTGAACAGAAGTATGGCTCCCCAGAAGTCCATTATTAATTAGTGTTGAATCATCAACTTATGTTGCCTAGAGGAGATACGATTTCGGCCACCAAATGTAAACTCATGTAGTTTACAAATTATGATTACAATTTGGAGCCATTAATGTAAAATGTATCCATCAAAGCTGGATTTACCCGCTCAAAGTTTAGCGAAAGGCTTTAAGTGACTTGCGGTATACATGCAGCAGAGATTACATCTAGGATTAGATTTGAAGTATAAAGCTTGGAGCGAGGTGACTGAACGAGAATCAGGGGTGATTGGTAAGAAATAGCCCCTGAAACTCGTTCGAAGCGGTCCGTAATTAAAGGAAATTGGTGTAAGATGCTACGAAGAAAATAATTATGATGGATGAGCGATGGTGTTAAAAATATATCTCGTGCTGAGCTTCTTCGGTGTGATGAGTTTAATGTCGCATGGAAGTCGACCGTGTCGTTTTCAAACATTTGCGAAGAATTCGTTTCTAGCTTTGATGAGTTTTTAATAACGAAGCCTCGCCCGAATGCACCATTTCACAAAATATCAAATCGTGGCAAAAAATTTTCCATAATGAAAATCTGGGGCACTGCAATCGATTTATGAAAGAAATCCTGTCAAGCCGCCAACGTCTAGTTGGAGATCGTTCATCTTTTTGTTCGACCTATTAATTATGACAAAATTATCGAGTATGGGCTATTGCGTTTGCAATTGGTAGGTACTCTTATTTTAAGATTACCGCTGCTGTGTTCTATAAGATGGAGTTTGGTTTTTACGAGCAGCCGTTGTCACATCAGCACTCTCCTGATGTTCGCAGTGGACGCGAATTTTAATAAAAGTGGTCGGAAGCTTGGTCTCGTACCGGTCGTTTATTATACCCTGCAGTAATGTATACTGAAATGGTCCACTCCTGTCTGCTTCTCTGCAATTTATATTTTCTTATAAGGATTCTATGCATAATTTTCATTCTTATAGAGGCCAGTGCGTGGCCGCCTTTCGATAATCAACCACCCAGAAAAAATTTATAACATTCTGTAATATTGTAAACTGTAAACGCAATGAATCAAAAAACAAGTGTATGGCAACTTCGGTTCAATTAAAACAACATGCCGTACTTGCATTGCATATAAGAGGGCTGTTTACACTGTCTAACTGACTACAGTCTCTTTCAGCTAAATTTTCCGCTTTCGGATTAACTTTCGGCGCTTTGTGTCCTTTGTTGGTCGCCGCCGAACAATGGGCGAACCTTTTGTTAAAGACTCTCGACTTAATCTGAAAGCGGAAAATTTAGCTGAAAGAGACTAGTCTAGAACTCTGATGGAGTTTCAGTGAGTACCTAGCCTGCGTACGACTACCACCCTGTTGGGTCTCAAGATCCGGTGACATGAGGAAATGCGACTATAAAAAGACTTAGCCCCCGACATTATATCAATATTTTTGCAATCTAATATCCGATGCCTTGAACAGCCTGAAACAACTTGGGTGTGGTTCGTAACACAAACATTCTCTTCGGATTTTGTGTCAGTTTAAAGCTACTTCCTACCGATCTTGCTTTGTTCGGGTCAGGTCATGTACCCGGGTTAATAATAATTATTACGCTAATCCAGCTCGTGACTTGCGCTTGCTTAACTATTTAAAATGGTACTTAATTATTATTTTTGAATTTGTCTATCTGTGCATTGTGGCAAGACGCGGTAACAGAAGCTCCTCATTTTTCACATAATATGGAAATATGTATTGCAGTTAACTGAAGGGTAACAGTCACAAATAAAGAAAGAAGAAAGAAGAGCCGGAACAGGTTGAACACTGCCCTCTACTCTCTTCAGACTGCACTATACTGAAAAATTCTGTTTAATCAATGGCTAACGCGTTTCGAACACAAAGTGTTTTTTTGGTGCTATTCTATACGAAATCTTTAGCTTAACGATGTTGTTGTTGCTACGTGTTGACCAATAAGGACGGGCCCTCCAGACCAACATTGATGCCGTTATGCTAACGATCAAAGCCAAAGTTTTTAGAATGCGTTAGGGTGTTCTGGTATGATAGGTGATTCAATATGAAAATTGTATATTATGTATTAAGGGACTGAAGTGAATCATATTTTAATTCCGAGCGTGAAAGTTTATTGCCCGAGCCAAGCAAAGACAATAATCGCGAGAGGGATTAAATGGCATTTCAGTCCTGTGCTATATAAGCTATTTTTTACACTCCCTTATAATTTATTTGCAAACTAAATAATTAAATAAATTAAATATGTCAAAATGACCGTAATGTGACAATTCAATTTACAAAGCATTGAAATTAAAATCGTATAGTTTCTGGTGGTGACAAAATTATTCGGTACCTGCCTATAGTCATTTAAAAAAAAACTTCCCGAAGCAGTTATTTTGTAAAGTGATGTCGAGTAAAATTGAAGAGTTTGTTGGTGAACTAGCGGCAGAACTATTTTATACCAACAAGTGCAAAAAAATATACGAGAAAGAGTTTGATGAATTTTTGAAGTGGTGTATGTAATAAGATGGAATCGGACGGAGACGGGATGAAATTTTTACAGTGGCGTGGTTCGAGATTGCCCGTTGTTTAAGGATTCTTCGACGATAAAATTGGCAAAAACATCGAGGTCCACGCGGAGGTCGAATTGGGTTGTCGATAACAATAAGGGCGTTCAAAAAGTGATAACTGATAACCGTCAATATTGGTAGTGATAGGTTTTGGCTGGACGAAGTTGTTTTCCCACAAAACATTCCAAGAAAATGCAGTGAGTTGATCGTTTGATTACTTGAATTTCTCATAACTGAAGTTAATTGGAATTTGAAAAAATGGGCAGCTACGAAAGCGGCTAGAACCTCCCCACTTGGGGAATGATCCAATCCTATCACCCATAAATTTCAATCCAGTCTTTACCTAAGTGTTTTGGAAGTTTTTCAAAATATTTATTACTTATTTCCAAAAGGGCACTAAATTTAATTGCATTTTTAAAAACAAAATTCGAAGACTTTTCACGTGCTGATAAAACAAATGGTGGTCATGTTTCAAATTTCATAGACGACATGCCTAAAAGGCACTTGTCGTTTGCCATCGAAATTAATTAAATTTTCCTACTTGCTATACCTAAATTTTACTACTTGGATTTTTCAAAATTTTATTTTTTGATAAAAGGGCACTAAGTTTGAAGACATTTTTGGAAACGGCATTTGAAGACATTTCATACTGTGATAAAGAAAATGGGAGTTTATTAGTCAAATTTCAAAGTCGATATGCCAAAATGGCACTTGCCGTTGGCCGATGGCGACCAAAATTAAATCAGCTTTTAGGCGGGTACTGGTATCCCTACCTAACAAATTAAGTAGTTTGGGCTGTAGCGTATTATCTAATGTTGTTTCGAAATTTCGAATTTTTCTATTTTATGCCAAAAAGGCGCTAAGTGTGAATTCATTTTTAGAAACTGAATTTGAAGACCTTTCATATGCTGATAAGAAAAATTGGTGTTCATCAGTCAAATTTCATAGTTGATACCCCAAAAAGGCACTCGGCGTTTGTAGATTAGTAACAAAATTAACTGGGCTCACCAGAAGGCCAACACTAACCCTCGTTCCAAATTTCATTAAAATCTGTTCGGTAGTTTTCGTGGAATCTTGCTCACACATACGTACATACACAGACATTTTTTAAAAACCACTTTTTTGTGATCCTGGGACCTTGAAACGCAAAGATCTGGTGTTATCTCAATTTCGAATTTTGGAGTGATTGTAGTAGCCTCCCATTTTTATATGGTTGTTGGGAGGTTAAATTGCGGAAGAAAAGCTTTTATAAAATGCAAAAGATCCGATAATGTAAGAACCAACGTTAGTTGACCGTTTTTAATTCGTTTTCAAAATTATTTTTGTAGGTTGAGGTTTTTAGGAACGAAAAAAGAGAGCTAAATCAGCCGAGATGGGACTGGCATTTTTTGAGCATCAATTCTTCAAACATTGATTTTTTGAGTAAATCATAGACACAGTTAAAAGAAAAAGGTTATCCAAACGCTGAAATTCTTAATGGAGTTTTGAACCTTTTTGAAAAATACCAGACAAATAATATTCTAACGTTCATTATCTGTAACTAAAGAATGGAATGCCCATTGCAAAGGTAAAGCCAGGAATGATGGCGTGACGATGACGAATAACATAATATAAAGAAGTGAAGGAAACTAAGTTGGGAAGTGACTTTTAATATCTACGTATGAAAGGCACACGCGACAGTTTAAGATATAATAAATATGTATACTGAAAAATGGCGGTCATTAAGGGGGTAGAACAGAGAAAAGCATTTAAATATTTCTGACAAGTTTAGAAAGAGGGGTGCCTATTTATTCGAATTGCATAATAAACGTGGTGCGTGTTGTAGATAGTTTATCTCCTGCAGCAAACCAGAATTAAGAGCAAAGCGAGCAGTCGCGCAACCTATGCCAGGGAAATTGCTTGTGGAAAACGCCCAGAAAATAAACTTATATTCCTGGAAATGTTAAATAAGCATTAACAGGAGTATTACTAGCATTTCTCCATGCATATTTAATGTGTATTTATATTTTAATGGAGAATCAGATGTTTGCATCGTAATATAAACCCGAGTTTTAGAGCTTCCTCTAATTTTCGCTCTGCTTAATCGCTAACTCGTCGAAAATTAAAAAAGCGTTTTTATAGATGGGTTTATCCCGCCCCGAACCAACGATCCTTCGTGATTTTAATAAGGGTTCACCCGCAATCCAATAAATCGGCGAACGGAAAACTATCAGTATCGCAAAATAACGTTCACCATCAAATCCAGATCAAATCTGGCACGTGCATATAACGATATGTCCGCATTCGAATCTGACCCGATGGAAACATAAAGTGAAGCCGCCTCGTAAAATGTCGCCGCGCGTCTTGTGTGCTTGTGTCCCTCCGTTTATGCAGGCATAAAGACTTGCGTACGACACCATTGTAGACTGACATTAATGGTCACGGGACCAAAAACTTCCATTTTTTACTGGGAAAACAAACGAAACCTGAGCTGAATTTTAAGCAGTTCCCGCATTTACAAATTTGTGTAGAAAACAAGGAAATAAGGACCGGTACCGAAACCGAAGGGTTTTTGTCAATCATGATGGTTGAGGGTTTAAAATGATTCAAGCATGAGTAGGGCGCTTTTTCCAGAACAATTTCTCACAAGCGATGCGAAAGATTCGTCCCCTGTGAATTAATCGACTTATTTTAAGTATGTTATGAGTATACTAAGTAACCCTCCAGCGAGGTGTGCGTACCTCACGGTAACGGAAGGGAGGCCCCCGTCAAGCTTTTTTGAGAATATGACAAATCTTAATCCAGCCAAATTATTCAGGATAAGATTCTCTATGCAGCAGCTCCTAAGAAAAATTTTCCTTGATAAATACTTTCCGAAATACAGCCGTTGTTCATTGAATCAGTGAATAATTGTAACGCATCGCAATGCATTTTTATGGGAAGCTCCACCTTCATACCGAAACTCGGATTTATGCCGTTTTATAACGATTCACTTTCGAAACCAATTCAACTCTATAAATTCACATATACATGATGTAACTAAAATGCTGCGGACAAACTCGCAGAACAGATTCTAGGAATAAAAATAAGTAAAATTTGAAAAGCAGAGATTTTCGATAAAACACTTTCCAAAGACGTTACACCCGCTCAAAGGTCCTTATCTATTGAAAAAAATTAAAAATATATACTGTCAAAAACCTTATTAACGTCAGTAATGTATCCTGCAAATTTAATTTTTCTGCGACTTTGTGTTTCCAAGGAAATTCAACTTTCAATGTTGACCTGTGGCGGCGTGTATCACTCTTGGAAAGGACCTCTTATTGGCAAGCATCTTATGGAAAGCACTTTTTCTTCAATTTTTACATATTTTGATCCATAGACACCTCAGATAATTCGAATAATGAGTTTTGTCACTTATACTTTGTTAATAAACAGTTTCTAACTTTGTTGTTTGTAGTCCGATTTTAGTGAAATAAAAACCCAATGAAATTGCTCGTACCAACCAACCAACTACCAACTCAAGGTAGTCTTGATCTTTACTAACTTCAACTTGAACGTCAACTGGATGTCACCTTTTTATTTTCAAATTAATTATTGACCATATTATACATTATTATTATACATCAAAAGATGCAGAAAAAAGTTAGATTTAAACCAAGTAAAAATATGTCCATTTCAAAATGAATAGTTGACGTTTTGCTGGAACCGAAGATCCTACTGAAATAGTCAAAATACTTCGAATAATAAGTTTTGTTACTTAAGTTTGTTGGCAGAACTTTGTCATACTCTGAACGAAGGAAGTCCGCAAATTTTGGGTGTTCTTGTAACAAAATTTTTTTGACGGCTGTATTTCTGAAATTATGTATTTGTCACTAACAGATTTTCTCAGCTGTTTTATAGAGAATTTTATCATGAATAATTTAGCTAGATTAAGGTTTTAACGGTTAACCAACAGATATTCTCAAAAAAGCTAGACGGAGGCCACCCTTCCGGTGCCGCGGAGAGTGATAACTTAGTACACTCATAACAGACTCAAAATAAGTCGATTAAAACAATTTCCAGCTTTCTGGGAACTTTTTCCCAATTAAAATTCAATTGCCATTCTGACGTTTGACCAAACTCACTGAACCCTATATGTATGAACATGGAATGCCAATGCTGTAATCTCAGGTTACGCCAAGTTGAACCTCGCGCAGGGGTATAGCGACGCATGCGCTTTGAGACCAACAATCAAAAGTAAACGGCTTTGCAGTAATAATGCAACATATTTTTACTTTACCGAAGAAAGTGTATATCTTTAGAAGAGGACATTCCTACCCCAAAGCAAATTCCTTCTTTATTGCCACAAAACCAAATTAGGCACTTCGCCATGACAGCAGAAGAGTGACAACTGACAAGCAAATCACTCAAAAGAAAGGTAAAGTCAAAGTGCGCTTGCGCATTTATACCCCTCGCACGGGAATTTTTATGCGCACGCAATACGATTCTTCTTCAGCATGTTGTCAGTGGCCGAACTGCACAATTTGAGCAAATTCAAAACTACAGTGTAACATGTCCCCCACCCCCATCAATGCCATAGAAATTGTCGAAAACCGCAAGACGACTTCTTACTCCGTTAAAAAATTATTAAGACTGAAGGTCGAACACTAATTTCTTTATAACTAATTGAATTGGTGCGTAAGAAACGTCCACAATAGACAAAAATTATATCTAGGTACAGGTAGTTTTTGTCTCCAGTTTATAGAGTTTATTATTATAAATAACAATCTCTTCATAGTTTAAATTATGTGATGCAACTGAAGGGTTTCGTATAAAAATGGTCAGGTGTTATTTCCATGGAACAGCGGTAATCCAAAGTCGGAATAGATTGACGTCTTGCGTTTGTGGCTATCGTCCCTCTGGATTGTTCCCAACAGGGCTATTCCGAAGGAACACCATGTAAATATCGATAACGTTGGCAGTCCATGTTTGACGTTTTTCTTCCATGATGCCTGCTTGCAGTGTAGACCTTTAAGACAGTAATTCGTTTTTCGGAATTTTATTTTTATAAATTAATTAGAGCATCTTTCTGTGCTTTGTATACATAATTCTTTAGCTTCTTCCTGTTTCCACCCATTTTCGGGAGTGCAATGATCCCTATTTGTGCGTTCCGCTACAATCGATAGGGCCTGGATATGACGACATAGTTTCAAATCGTCACGTTCGTCGGGTTGTTCTCGCTTGGACCGATTATTATTGGTTCTTACTGAAATTAGGAATTTGTTTTTATGCATATTATGTTGTAGCCAAAGAAGTAGTACACAGAAACTGCATAGATCACTGGAAGTCTACAAAGCGCTGCTGTTGCATGAAAACTGATCAAAGAAATGGGCAGCTACGGAAGCGGCTAGAACCTCCCCGCTTGGTGAATGACCCAATCGCCAATAAATTTCAATCCACAGTCTCTGACTGTTTCGGGAGTTTTTCAAAATTTCTATTATTTATTGCCAAAAGAGCACGACTAAGTTTAATTGCATTTTTGGAAACAGAATTTGAAGACCTTTCATGGTCTGACAAAACAAATGGTGGTCATCTTTCAAATTTCATAGATGACATATCGAAAAGGCACTTATTATTGGCCGAGAGATCTAAATTTCAATCAACACCGGTGGAATTATATGCACGATATATTAACAAGTTGAACTACCTTATTATTAAATAATAACTTACTAATATTAGACTGAAGTAATTATTGTACATTGGTGGTATTTGTTTTAAGGCAGATATTAATGCAATTGAGTTCAATGTGTATTCGGATGGTATATTTATCAGAGTTAATCTGGCCGTTAACTTCGTTGTTTTGTCGGGAGCATGAACTTTGTTTATTTCGGTATAATCGATATACATATTGGCCTTTCCACAAATTACGCGCCGTCAAAGATAGAATTTTTATGAATGAGAAAATAATTTAGCTAATGGAGCTATTCATTTAATATTTTATTTTCAGTTGCCTATAAGTTTTATGAAACATGAGGAAAGGCAAGACCACAAGAGCAATATGCTTTAACATTTTTCAGAGATATTAGGTATGAAATGAAGTACTTTGTAGTGATTATTTGCATCACCTGCCAGATTTTCTCAAATTAAACTACTTAGTTATTGTAGCCGAGAAATAAATTTGCTCTCCTGGCACCAGTGATTAAAATTCATCTTCCTGTCGGCAACGTTGGTTGCATAGAAAAGGCACGTACATTTCTACAATCGGAGGGATTAATTTAAGATTAATATTGAAAAAACTGAAGCTTAGCCAAAAAATGTCATTTTTTAAAATAGCTAATTCACACACTGAATAGATACCCTACCCTCTTGTCGCATTTTAAAACGCACCTGTCAAAGCAAGTAGGCAACCCAACAACAATATCTTGAAAGTTAAAATAACTCACTGATATATTGAATTTCATTCTGACCTTCTGACTGAATCACTAATTGATCTTTGGCAAAACTGAAATCAGTGTCGTTGCTTTTTTATTCAAAAAGTTTTTATATTTTACGAGGTGAAAAGAACGGCCCTTAATCTCTTACTAATTTAAATGTAGAAATAGTTATTTACGTAATTAGTTATGAAAAGCCCTATATTGTTTGAGGAGCCGTAATATTTGCGAGCATTATGCGAGTCAAACAACTGTTGCTTTTCATAACGTATTAAAATTAAAATCCAACTTTTCAAAACGCAATTAGGTAAATTAATTAACCTCCCCACTCCACTTCACCACTTAAAAAAAAGGGAGGTTACTGCAATCACTAAAATGTTCGAATTTGAGGTAACACCAGATCTTCACGTTTTGGGGTCTCAGGAACCCAAAAAAGTGGTTTTAAAAATGTGTCTGTGTGTGTGTACGTACGTACGTTTGTAACACGCCACAGCCAAAACTACTAGACCGATTTGGCTGAAATTTGGTACGTAGGCATCTCATAACCCAACTTAGATCTGAAAAGCTTTTGGAGCTAATCGTGCAACTAGAAATGCCATTTTGGCACATCAACTTTAAAATTTTAAATGCAAACCCCTATTTTTCACGTCACCGTTGGAAAGACCTTCAAATTCTGCTTCTAAAAATGTATTCACTTTCAGCGCCTTTTTGATCAAAAATTTAAAAAATCGATTTTTTTATCGGACGTGCCATTTAGGCATATAAACTTTAAAATTTTAAACACAAGACACGGAAATCAAAAATCAAAGACCCACACAATGGGGAGGTTCCAGCCGCTTCTCTGCTGCCAATTTTTTCTTATGATTTTAGCAAACATAATGTAGAACAGTGATAATAATAATAATAATAATAATAATAATGTTTATTTCCCAAAAGACATCAAAGTCTATGGTGGAAACTACAAATGTGCAGAGCGCAAAAAAATTAAAAATTAATACAAAAATAAAAAAAATACAAAATACAAATATAGGAACTGAAAAATTAATACAAAAAGAGGAAATTACAAATATGAGACCTAAAGTGCAAAATGTCTAATATTCAAGAGGATTAATGATACTATCATAGAACTGACATATCTTAGCTCGAATACTTTTGTTTGAAAAATCATCATAAAAAATATCAAAACCGTTCTCCGATAAACAATTGTAGAGCTTAAAACATGTTAAAAGTGAACAATTGTAATAATGATACGTATTAGGTATGTAGAACAGTATTTCTGTTCTACAACGGTAAGTCATTTTTAATTTTATCGCCCAATGTTTAAAAATTATAGCCATTTTCTCAAAGCACTCTTTGCGAATTTTCTTTTCAAAAACGTTAATAGAGTGCAGGAAGCTGGTGCAAGCAAATTACATGTTAGGTGTCATAAGCTTAATTTTTTAATGTCCTGATATTCTTACCAATAATAGGTAATGTTCCATATTCGTAAGATACCTTGTATACAACCAAATAAATTTTCATTTGTTGTTGTTCTTTCAAGAGAAGTTATCCTGATTCTACGAACCCAAAAATGGTTCCGGAGAAATCACTTTATTAAATATCAATCAAATGAAATTCTCTATTTTTGCAAAGTTTGTTTTATTTACTCGATGAAATTTGAACAATACTGGTGATGCAATAGACATGATTGTGCGATTATAGGTAAACTTCACTAGTCGTACACGATCAAGACCCATCTCAACTCAAGTAGTTAATATTTAAGTGATACTTCAGAGTTAATCGTTTCTTATTCATAAATAAAATAACGAAAGAGATAAAAAGTAGGAAGTGAAATAAAGTAATTCAATTACTAATTGAAACTCGCCAAACTCGCGAAGAATTCACTTTCACGAGCCAGGCTTACTGAAAAGGGTTGTGAGCCGTTTCCCAATTATGTTATCAGACAATTTCTTGGATAAGATAATTATAAAATGTTTTCAACACGACAACTTTAAAGCCTCTTTTGCATAGTATCTCTTAATGGGGAAACGTGAATTTGCATTTTTCATTCTTATATTATTTTAATTATACACAAATTTAATTTTCGAAAGCTTTCAGTTGTAAATGAGGATTTTCCGGGGGTGCCTTAATAAGTTTTCTTTAAATCACATTTATGATTATTGATTATCTGGATACGCGAATGTAAAAATTGGTCATCGAAGCGAGTCAATTTGACACCGAGAAACAATAAAAGGGAATTCTCTATCCGTATCCTATGTAAATGCGAGCAGCCTCTGCGTCTAATAGCTATTACATTTAGTTTAATTAACTAACAGTCATTACGTAATTGAGTCAGATAGAGGACGATTGGATTAGAGGCGCGCGCTTTTCTTTGCGAAAAAATCGCTTTAGTCCAATTAGATTAAGGCAATTTAATTATTTTTACTCAATATCTAATTCCTGTCTTTTCGTTGCAGGTGAGTTCCCGAAATACAGCTGTCCTTCTCTTGCCGTAAGTAGCCCTTAAATTCCAAGAATTTGTGATTCTGCAAATCGAGTTCGTTTTGTTGAAATTCTCCGATTTATTGATTCGAATTTCAATCTATTGAATGGATGATAACTTGTCGCCGTCTAAATGAGAAATCAGTATTCACTGTGTTCGCTGCATTTGTCGCCCGGCGCATCCACCATTTTTGCAACAGAATGATTCCGATCGGATCCAATCGTGTTTGACATGCTTTATACCTGCAGACAATGAGTGCGAGGGGCATGATTAAATTGTTCCACAGGGTTAGAACCTCTCTGCCTAATCCGTGACTGACAGATCACTTCGCTAGAGCGATCGGAGGTCCATAAGTCCGTGTTATCGGTAGGGCCACTGACCTCAAACGAACCAGACTACTTCCTCCCTATTTCTTCTATCCACGTTGATTAATTGGTAGTTTATTGTTGGCGCATAATAATTTATAGAGCCCGGTGCGACTTTCGAAAGGTGCAGGTTTGTTAATGGTGACGGGATTAACGGAGATAATTAATGAGGGCTCTGCTATAAAATAAATTTATTGGTCATAATATGAGTCGTTTGGTGCAAGATAATGACAAAAGCCCATGCGTGAATGCGACGACTTTGATCAAACTGCAATTATCTGTCGAGAGTTTCAAACTTACCCGAGTTAGTTATGCTAAGAATGTTTTTGTGAAATTTGCAAATTCGACAGCTTTTGCTGTTTATTTTTGGTGGCGAGTCAGATGTCCTTTGGATCTGTACGATGTAGATAGATAGAACTGTTTAGATACCTACTTTGGCAGTACAAGGCCACATCACCTAGCTCACTTTACCCTTGTGTTCTGTACCACTCCAAAACTTAGCTCACTGAACTCACGATTTGCACCTCTAAGGGCCATTTGCACCAACATTACTTATCGCTTAAGTCCAGCTTAAAAATTAAGAGTGACAAAGCACCCCTTAAGATTAAGTAACGTTGGTAAATTTGCGGCTCACACCCGTTTACCCGACGCTTAACTTTAAATCACAAGAATGACGTTTGTCCTATAAAAAAATGACAGGGGCTAATAGCGGCTATTTTAATTTTTCAAAAATTAACATGATCGCAAACTGTAAAAAATACGAAATTTTCTTAAAAGTTGTATTTTTCAGTGTAGATTAAGAATCTGAAGACAACTCCAAAATATCTAGATTGGTTAACGAAATACACTGGAAGATATCGAAAAGAATGCAAGGAAAAGTTGTTCAGAATTAAATTTTGAGTTCACGTTCATGCAAAACAAAATTCTAAGGTTAAAAATGCGAATTTTGAACTGGAACTTGGAATATTCGATTGCGAACAATTTGTTCGTATGAATCGCGAAACAAAATATTGAAAAATGGTTCTATTCGCGACGTCGCGTCGCAGGAGGCTTGGGTTTACAACTTACATTCGAGTTGAGTACCTACCTCTTAAAACATGCTTTTCGTAAAGGTCTACTACAGTGCAAAAAGAAAAAATTATATCGTTTCTTCATATTAAGTATAGGGACACACTGTATGTCTTGTTCTGGCAAACTTGGGAAAGGCAACCAAGTTCAGCGAAAAATAGCGTAAACATATTCCTTCGTGGATTATTGGACTATGATATTATGCAAACAACGTTTGAGAGGTAACGACGTTTTAATGTTCCTGAATCGGATATTTTATTACACTTTTTCATTAGCTGCAACATTGTCGTTGTTTTAAATTAAATTCTGGCGCAGATATTTTATTGGCGAAATTTTCAAGAGATGCCATTAAATAAAAAGTATTTGATATAGGTGTTTTCTCAACGCATACAGGATTTCCTTTGTTCCTTCATATTATTTCTTACATGAATTATGTACAGTTTAGGTATGCGAATGCCTTGATGTGTCTTGTGAATTGGACAATAATTACTTATATCGTTTTGAAAGTCAAATATTAATGCAGATCCATGTTATCAGTTTTGTGTCGTGGAAATTCCAATAAATTATTTTCCAGCTATGTTGAGAGATAGTGGACGACAAAATATTAAGATTGAGTAAATCAGACAAGCTGACGTACATTCTTTTCGGGACAGTAAAGCTTCATTCGTCTCTAATAGCAGAAAACATGCAATCTTATTTCCTTTGTTGAGAAGGAAATTCTTTTACAAGATTGTTCGTCCTGGAGGCAAGGTAACAGATTAGGTTGCAGTTTTTAGAGTAAAATAATTTATTATGTAGCAATTTTATCGGAAGCTGAAAAATTATCACCGGTGTTTTATTCTGTCCTGTTTTCAATTTTTTTCTTTCCCTGGGGGTTTGGATATTATACAGTGGATTTAGTCCCCTCGATGAGAGTTAATATGTGTGTAAAGGTCTTTTTTTGAATGATTCGTGTCTGCAGGCAGTGGATTGTTTGATCATTCAATATAAACACGTCAATAAATTATGGGACATACGTAAAATCCGATGTGATATCCTGTTTCTGTTTTTAATTGAAATTTCCATAGGTTCGTTCATGTAGGTTGACACTGCGAAAATTAGTTTTCATCGAAAGGGTGTTTTCATAACGTATTTTTGTTTGGTTCTGTCGTAATTATTTCGCGTTGCAAAAGATAATTCAATTTCGGTTTGGATTTTTATCCGGCGATCTAGCACTCAAGTCTTGAATGAAAGGGCATTCTTGAGAATACTGAAAGTTCTGGATTTTTTGAATAACATGGACGGGTATAACTAACGAGTGACAATTATCTGCAGATTTCCTCGACATTTCTTGGTTCTTTATTCGTGGGGCGGGAGAGCCTTTCAGGGTATTCTAATTTGATTCCGTGCATTGTGCCGATTGGGAAATTGAGCGAATCCAGTCCTTTGTCAGAATGTGAGTAGTCGGCTCTACCATCCTCCACGTACGTTCACATTCCGGTGACACGGTCCCTCCGTCGAGTCAACCTTGATTGACGCTTCAAATTGATTGCCCGTTTCGATGCTGTTCGAATACGTAATCGTCGACAACGTCAATATTTCCATTGAGAATATTAGCATTTGATATCTATAATGATATTGTTCCGTGATGTGAAAACTAAACCATGTTCCGTATTTGTTGCATGGAATTTGGCCCCAAGAGGATCAAGATAATGTGACTTATGCGTTGGACGTACTTTTCGATATATAGGCGGTGCGACATTCTTCCCATTTATCTCTACTCTTTTATTCAGCTTTCTCTGGTTACTGAAGGAACCGTGCGAGGCCGTTCCCTGCGGGGGTGTTGCATGTCAATATGTAACGGAAACGTGAGCGTGAATCTTAACCATTTTTAATGTCGACATCGAAATATTGCCTTGTCAAACTTTATCATCCCTGCCCTGCCATAATTCCACTTGTGAATATGGAGAATTCACTTGGCAGTGCAAACACCACCATTATTGTTAGAATAACACTCTTCCATCGCCACTGCAAACAGAAATTTTGCTAGACTTTCCAATGTTTTCCTTCACTTACGGACTTTGAATATTCATCCGAACTTAAGAACAAGACAATTTTATTACCACCTTTTCCACTTCTCCGCAGTGTCTGGTGGTTACAGATTTATGTGCAAGCTTTTAGAGGAAGTTGCTCAGGTCAGCATCGCTACATTGACCCGAATGTAAATGCGTATAAATCCAATCCATTCAGTGGTTGTATGGCCTCAGTGAAAATGCTTCCAATTCTGTACGTAGATTTATGTACACTTGGTTAGTATATTTATGTGAGACGAATTCTGTTTTATAGTAGATTCGACATATTCTACTTTTCTCCTACACAGGTCCTGCTGATGTTGCACTTTAGATTTGGCTGTAGGTTTTTGTCAAATTTTTGATGAATTGTGCTGCGCTCGACTTTTACAGGCTCAAACTTTGAAATGAGTTTGAAACAGAGACACACGTTTTATGGTCTGGCATTTCACCGTTTTCTATTCAAAGCCTACTACAATTTAATGATCCGCACAGTTACGGTGTCGTAAATCGACTACATTTTATCGATGACAATTCTGAAAAACTTCTTGTAGATACAATAGATATTGTCGTGACATTTCCCATTAAGCGACATAAATAATTTTTTATTAATGGTAATAAACATACATTTGTGAATCATACCCTATATCGATGCAAGTGCTCCTCGAAGTGTAGCTAATGGAATGAAAGCACAATTGGGACGTGTCTATAATGCCGTAATGCCATAAATATGGTGTCTTATCATACAGAACGTGTATTTACTCAAGACCGCACATGAACTCGCTCTCTGCGTCAAATGCGTGCTTGAAATCATGATTTTCGAGGATCTGCCTTGCCACACTGCTATTCCTATTGTTTACTCGGGGTAAATTTTTATGTATGGAATGTTACCAACCTCAAATTTGTGTATCCATGAAAATGTTTTCTAGTTATCGCAGCTTAATTAGCAGTTACACACCGAAAATTCAGGAGTGGAGATGTAAATTGTTGATCTCTTTCTCAATTTATGCACAGGTATAAGTGTAGGTGTCTGAACTATAAACAATCAATATGAGATGAGGCGACGCTGAAATGCTATTCCATCAATAAATTTTCCGTGAACCGATAAATTAGAACGAGATTAAACTTGTCATGTTCATGTTTCATTAAGGAAATTCTGAATGAGATGAGACCAATCAATAATGCTTGGTATTGTTAATTTTGTTGTTGATTTCGGTGGAATAAATAGAGAATTGTTGTGAATGACCTCTTGGAGCATTATCTCGTCGTCTTTGTTATCCAATCTTTCGGCTGATGCAGACCTCTTAACCCCTTTCTTCATAAGTTGAATTGTCTGAACGTTCTCTGCTGTCCAAATGGCCGTTATAAACTGAAACTTACTGTGGTATTATTATTTTTGTCCCGGGGGTGGGTGGGTGGCGCCCTTAGGACCATGTAGTTAAATAATAATTTTGGGGTCGCGGGTTGTGTTCTATATTGTGTCACACGAAATTGACCGTGTTGATGGACGTTTGCGTACATATGTCGCGGTTTCCAGTTCCAGCAAAGCGTGACAAAAACCGTCGATATTGTTAGAGATAAACTCGTTTATATTTCTACATCAAATCCGAGAATTTAAATTCTGGTTGCACAAACCATTTCTCTGCCTACCAGACCTTTCAATTTGTGCCTGGAACCATTAATACGTGCTATTATTGATCACCGAATCGATATTTGCACTTTTTGTTGGCGAGAAGTTGTCTTCATATTTCTTCAACTCCACACTCCTGATTAAAGGAGCAAAATGTGTGAATAAATCTTGGTGAATAGTCCGGTAGAAAGAAGTTGGTGTGGGTTATTTACTGTTCACCGTACTGAGCCGATTGGAACCAATCGCTGCTTATAGTATTGATTCTGTGGGCCAGAGGCGATAAAGGAAGGATTCGAGTCCACTTGGAGGTAACAGCTCCACATATATCTATAGCGTTCAGATTCACACAAACAACATGAAAAACTAAAAGGCAATAATTGACGCCCCCGTGAGTTGGTCCCATCCAGAGGCTGCATCTCTGGATTTATTGGTGTTGTAGGGACATTGACCCTTGATACATTTGAATATATTTGCATTGAAAGGCGGCTGGCTCGGCGGTTCAGCTTCAACTCGACCATGAACACATTGTGAAATCAAAAAACAAATTGCATCGGATCTCTGCATGCAATATCGTCTCCATCGACCTTAAACGGAAATTATTATGTTTGTCTTTGGGGTCCAAGGGTAAATTATTATGTCAGGGATTTTCTGTTTTTTCCGGACACAATATCAGAAGTCATGTCTTTGATTCTTTAAAATATATTATATTGTCATTATGACAAAGAAAATGAAATATGGGTTATTATCAAGGACATGACAGTCCAATTCCAAAGTCCACTGAGTATGAGTTTATTCGATCCCTTGATGTAAGTCTAATTTCCATCGATTTTTAACATACATAGAACAATAATAACGAGACAAAAAGAAACAAAGAACTTTGAAGAGCAATTTTCTATGAAACTATAAAAACCGGGGTCTAAAATAAGGTGAATTTCATAATAGGGGATTTGTAACAAAGTGTTATATTGCAACAATTGCCTAACTTTTACCTTTCTGAGTAGGTGCAGTTTGTTTTTAACTAATTTTAACCTCCCCAACTCCATCACAATTTAAAAAAAATGGGAGGTTACTACAATCACTAAAATTTTCGAATTAGCACCAGATCTTCACGTTTTGGGGTCTCAGGAACCCAAAAAAGCGGTTTTCAAAATGTGTCTGTGTGTGTGTACGTACGTTTGTAAACACGCCACAGCCAAAACTACTAGACCGATTTAGCTGAAATTTGGTGCGTAGGCATCTCATAACCCAACTTAGATCTGAAAAGCTTTTGGAGCCAATCGCGCAACTAGAAATGCCATTTTGGCACATCAACTTTTAAATTTTAAATGCAAACCTCCATTTTTCACGTCACGATAGGAAAGGCCTTCAAATTCTGCTTCTAAAAATATATTCACTCTCAGTGCCCTTTTGATCAAAAATTAAAAAAAAATTGATTTTTATCGGACTTTAGCATCGCGGTACAGCCCAAGCCCCTGAACCGATTTAGCTGAAATTTTGCACATGGGGATTGTATTGCACGTCAAAGAGCTGAACAAATTTTGGATTCAATCGGCCCACGGAAAGTGCCGTTTTGGCACACCAATGTCCAACTTTAAATTATTCACTTATTTAACCATCCAAAACAAGTTTTTGAAAGATTTATTGTCACCATCAGAAAGGTCTTCAAATTCTGGTTTTAAAAAAAATGCAGCAGTGAAGCGGCTGGAACCTCCCCATCGCGTGGATCTTTGACTTGTGTTTCTAGCCGAATTAGCACAGAAATTGTATAAAACTGGTTTCAACGACGGTTTTAGAACTTTGGGGGTCCTGCCTAAAAAGGACTTACTTATACCTACTTTTCTCTGATGAATGTTTAAATTTGTGTGTTCTAAAAAAGTTCTAAAACCATCATACATTTTCTTTGCTAATTCGACTAGAAACACAAGTCAAGGATCCACGCGATGGGGAGGTTCCAGCCGCTTCACTGCTTCATTTTATACTGTCTCTGGTAATTCTTCTCTTGTAGAGCTTTTTTTGCTGTTTTATTACTAAAAGACACGAATAGTTGTACCTGCATGTCATTCAAACATGCGCTAGTTAAATACTGCCCCAATCTGTCGGATTATATTCATAATAACTATGAAGTACACTTAGTAGATGAAAATTTTGACCGAAGACCGCTTACAAAGTGGATAGATTCTTAGGAAAGAGAGATAAGTCTGAGAAGGGCTGTTCACGTTTAATTTTAATTTTTAACCTCCCCGCACTACTTCACCACTTAAAAAATTGGGAGGTTACTACAGTCACTAAAATTTTCGAATTCGAGATAACACCAGATCGTCACGTTTTGAGGTCTCAGGAACCCAAAAAAATGGTTTTAAAAATGTGTGTGTGTGTGTGCACGTACGTACGTACGTTTGTAAATACGCCACAGTTAAAACAACTAGACCGATCTGGCTAAAATTAGGTACGTAGGCATCTTATAACCCATGTTAGATCTGAAAAGCCTTTGGAGCCAATTGTGCAAATTTTAAATGCAAACCCCCATTTTGCACGTCACCATAGGAAAGGCCTTCAAATTCTGCTTCTAAAAATGTATTCACTGTCAGTGCCCTTTTGACCAAAAATTAAGAAAATTGAGAATTTTATCGGACTTTAAAATCGCGGTACAGCCCAAGCCCCTGAATCGATTTGGATGAAATTTTGCACATGGGGATTGTATTACACGTCGAAGAGCATCAATCGGCTCACGGAAAGTGCCGTTTTGGCACACCAATTTCCAAATTTAAAATTATTCTCTCATTTAACCTTCCAAACAAGTTTTTGAAAGATTTATTGTCACCATCAGAAAGGTCTTCAGATTCTGGTTTTCAATAAGACAAAATTCATTCGCATTTAGTACCCTTTGGGTAGAAAAATCGAAACTTTGTAATAACACTAAGACCACGTTATAGCCCAAACTACTGGATCGATTTGGCTGAAATTTGGTACATGGAGATTAGGTGACCCGTTGACGTGCTGAAAGGCAATTGGGAGCAATTGGTCCACGGGAAGTGCCATTTAGGCATATCTACTTTAAAATTTTAAACCCAAGCACGATGGGGAGGTTCCAGCTGCTTCTTTGCTACCAACTTTTTTTGATAAAAACTTGTGAGAATCTAGCTGCATTCTGCGCAGTCTCCGGTCAAAACTTTATTTCCTGAGTGTACCAGCGACGGTGTTATCTGATACAATACATGTATGGGACATAAGACTAATAATTATTGTAATGTTAAACATGAATACTAACATTATCCAATTACACTAATTACAACTATTAATTATAAAATTATATTGAAGGATGTTCTTGTAGGAAAATTTGAAGATCACCATGTTTATTAATTTACGGATAAATTGGTTGGACTAGAAAAAAAGGAAGAAAGTGTAGAAATTTCCATGCATCTTTGGAGCAGGTGTATAATTTTCAGCGGTCGCTATGTTTTGTTGAATAATACATCGAAAACGTAGGTAAACGCATTGCCGGAGCCGTTCATTGTTCTCGAATTTAAACCCTGAGGCTTGAACAATGCTAAATTGTTATTAATTATGTATTCTCACATGGAAAGAGAGCAGTAGAAATAATTGTTCAGAGTGCAAGTTAAACATGTTCTGCTAGTTATAGGTACTTCGAATATAGAGGGTACCTATAACTAAATATTGGAGCTTTTTCGGAGATTGCATGGGGCGGAATAAATGTGCAGTTGTCCGAATATCGATTAATAATAATAATAGCGAAAGCAAACAGTTTTGAAGCAAACATTGGGCAAATATTTACGTGAATATCTTATATAGCAGCCCATAAAACGCTTGTTTTATCCTGGCACGGTTCAAACAAATCATAAAATCCAAATTTGATACGAAACACAAATTCAGACGTTTCTAAGCAAACACAATCATCTTACATGCCTTGCATAATGGATGAAATATAGCCGGTAGTTTTGGAGGCGTATATTCACCTGAGGGTGATACACTACCGTATTCTCCGAATTATTCACAGAATTCCTTGAGGTTAATTATTAACGCGAAGCAGAACTAATCAATCCTGACCTTTGTAGAAATATTTTGTAAATTGTTCAAATAATTGTTTTTCTCAACAAGGGACCGTGACGGCAGATGCATTTGAAACTTATTTTGCTGCATGAATAAAAAACAGGATTTATTAAATTAATAAGCCGCGCTTAATGGAACTACATCATTGCAGCGTTAATCCAGCGTGAGGCCGACATTAGGAAAATTAAATTTTCGCCCTAATTTATCGATGGAATATATTTTATTCGTAATATTTGAACACATGGCTCTGTACCATACCATCATAATCATAATGAAAATTGTGGGGGTGCTCGTTTCAGGATCCGGCAACACTAAGCGGCGCGCGACGCTTCACTGCAATGCACTCTATTATACTTCCAGATAAATACTCAATCGAGATAACCCCAGCATCATTAAGTTTGATATTTTTTAGAGGACCGGACAGTTTCCACGATGAAGCCATTCGGCCTTTGTATAAACTAACACCAACTTCTTTTGATTCGATTCAAAAATTTTCAAGTTATTATAGTCAATAAAAATCAGCAGTTTTTGTTAGGAGACCCTACATTTCTCTGAATAAGTAAACCAGGAACTTGCAAATGGTATCGACACAGCAGGAATATGCCTCCCTTATATGATGGATAAAGACATACAGAATTTTGAGCTTACCTAGCAAGGACGGAAATTAATATTGTTCGGTCTTATCTCAACGGGATTATGTAGGTATAAAAATAATACAGTAAGGGGGTCTCTAATTACCATTTTCAACTTATACTCATGAATATGAATATGTAATGACGGTGGCGGTGGGTGGCGAGAAAGCTTCCTTCAGACTTTTATATTAATCCTTTTTTATTTAGGACAGATTAATGATACAATGATTTTTAATTGTGCGATAACAACGAAAATTTGACATTCTCCAATTAAACTGTGGTAAAATGTCAAAAACTTAATTAGCTTGGATAATTAATTACTAAATCACAGCCGACACGAAACGCCAAAATCAATCAGCTCGAATAGCTGACATGGAAAATAGAGCTAAACCGGCAATAAATTATTATTGGCTACTCCCAGTTTTTATTGTGCTGACACGGTATCATCAGCATCGGTCTTGAATGTATTGAATAGTTGGCCAATTTTATTTTTGCCCCATCTCTTAACAGTTATCAATCAGTCTTATACTGTCTAGATCTGAAAAATATTTCATCAATGAAATGAAACCCCCGAGTTCTATCCGTCCGCTCCTGAAGCACAATTCTGCGGGCACCTGTCGCGACAATTTATATAACAAACGAAGCAATTTGTATTGGCCTTACACTCCAGACAATACTCTTAGCATCGATTGTTATCGTGTCTATTGTCGTGTACAATTGAACAAGAGAGGATGTAATTAATTATATCAATGCAGAATTCCAACTGACTCCTTGGAATGACCCAGTTGAGGCGGGCTACGCGGACGGTTTTCCACATGGTAAACTTTTGTAATTCCTTCAAGCACATATATGACCACTAACTTATTATAAAGTTAAGTTTACATGCAATTTCCGAATCCAGAAAATTTGTGGTTTTCAGAATCAGCTTGTATTGTATAAGTTTTGACAGGAACAAAAATGAAAAAGTTGGTATACCTATAGCCACAATCCTATAGCTATTGTAGTCGAAACTACGTTCAAATATGCAGCAGAGAAGCGGCTGGAACCTCCACATCGCGTGGCTCTTTGATTTCCGTCTCTTGTGTTTCAAATTTTAAAGTTGATATGCGTAAATGGCACTTTCCCGTGGAATAATTGCTCCCAAAGGCATTTCAGCTCTTCAACGCATCCCCTAATCTCCATGTACCAAATTTCAGCCAAATCGATCCAGTAGTTTGGACTATAACGTAATTTTAGTGTTATTACAAAATTTTCGATTTTTCTACACAAAGGGTACTAAATGCGAATGAATTTTGTCTTATTTAAAACCAAAATTTGAAGATGGTGATAATAAATCTTTGAAAAACTTGTTTTGGATGGTTAAATGAGAGAATAATATTTTTAACTTTGGAAATTGGTGTGCCAAAACGGCACTTTTTGTCGGTAGATTGAATCCAAAAAAATTTCAACTCTTTGACGTGTAATACAATCTCCATGTGCAAAATTTCAGCCAAATCGGTTCAGGGACTTGGGCTGTATCGCGATTTTAAAATCCGATAAAAATCTCGATTTTTTAGTTTTTGGTCTCAGAAGTTCACTGAGAGAATACATCTTTAGAAGCAGAATTTGAAGGCCTTTCTTATGGTGACGTGAAAAATGAGGGTGTGCATTTAAAATTCATTTATGTTGCATTGACTTTGACTTCATAAGTTTCACTTGCTACTTCATTTCTTGTTTGTTATCCCGGCGGCATCGGATCACACAAAATTTAGGGATGGATTAATTTTCATTTTGAAGGATATTTTGCAAAGAGGAAAGAACGACCTTCAATCCCGTCTAAACGCCACTGCCATGTGTCAAAGGGTAACGAAACCCCATTGGCCTAAATAATGGTGTTAAATGAAAGTCCTTAGGAACGACACTGATGGTGCGACTTCAACCTTCAGCTACGTCGAGTATAAAACTAAAAAACATTGCACAAAACCTAACGAAGATGTACAAAAAAGAAAACTGACCGGTTTTTTATGGGCCACCCTTTACATATGAACTGTGATAGAAATAGATACCTTATTGTAGTTGCCGATCTTATTTTTTTTTTCATTACAGGAGAATGAAAAATATTGAGGTAAAATGCATTGAACTGTTAAGTCCATATACAAAACAAATGAAATCCTTTGTGAAAGTAAATCTATACATTGCAGGAATATCCATAATCCCAAAGGACAAAAGTGGTATGTATGTTCGAATGTACTTGGCACATACGGTAAGGCAGACGTTTTAATCGCTTAGATAAACTGCAGTTTGTGATATCAAGCGAGCTTAGTGGACTGGGATAAACTTGTTTCAATTATTTACGCCACATGAGTAAAATAGGTAACACTACAATCATTTTGTCTGAAACTGAAACGGATTAAATTGCTGCATATAAGGTTCCAACCTTGAGCTCTTTGTCTTGGCTGTGCTGGTGTGCAAAATTTGAAAATTCAAGTGTGATAGTCATTTTATTTGATCTCTGCTGGAAACAGCAAATTGTCCTCTCCTCTCAAATTATAAATTTATATGATCGCTGGCTATTAAACCGTTATGCCATGCAAGAATCCTGAGTGCCTGCGCATTTTAATTGTGATGGGACAAACAGGTCATTAATAAGACAGTAACATACAGGGTGTTATTTTTAAAACTTCCCACCTTGAATATCTTTGGATGTAATAAAGATATTGAATTGAAATAAACACTGACCAATCCCGCACGGAGGGTGACTCTTGCGCGTATATAGAGGAAATTTTTTCCACTTCCGGTTTAACCGGCAATGACCTTAACTTTGTTTTTTCAAATGGAATGATACCTTTTTCTCAACGGATTCAGAATCTACGACTTTTCTGAGTTAGAAACATGTATCACACTTGACCGGAAGTGCATTCACGGCCACCCTAGATTTTCAAAAACATCGAAGAAATCGGTGAAAAATTGAGATTTTCGAAAAACGCTAAAACAGGTCTACTTTAATTTTTTGATGCGAATTCATCTGCCCATTGACATTTTTTTGAGATTTTGACAGATTGTGAGGTAAGAGAAAATTTGATAGAAATAAGAGAAATCAAAAAATGAAATTGCTCAGGTTTTGCATCAAAAAAACTTGACGTGTTTTCGCGCTTTTCGAAGATCTCAATATTGACTGTACTTCCGGGTCAAGTATGATACATGTTTCTAACTCAGAAAAAATCGTAGATTCCGAATCCGTTCAGAAAAAGGTGTCATTCTATTTGAAAAAACTAAGTTAAGGTAATTTCCGGTTAAACCGGAAGTAGAAAAAATTCCCTCAATATACACGCAATATACCGTACTCGATTGGCCAGCTTTTATTTCAATTTAATATCTTTATTACATCCAAAGATATTCAAGGTGGGAAGTTTTAAAAATAACACCCTGTATACTTATTTAATGGTCTGTTCTAGCGTTGTATAAATATTATAGGATAGGTTCTGTGCTCTTTCATTTTCTGAATGATATACCTAAACTCAAGGTAACAATAGGGGCTGCCAGTGTAGTCAGTGTACTAATCATGGAAAGGTAGGTGTCTGAATACGTTTAAATCCTCTTAATCGCCGGAGCATTCATACACAAGGTGTGTCTCGATAGGTATACATATATGCACTGTAATACACCACTCCCAGCATCGGGAATGGCAACGGTTTCGAATAAACCAAACCAATAATTGCTGAATTATTTTCTTGGTGTTTAAAAAATGCGTGCTTATGCCTATGTATGGGAATGGTGCTACCATCCGTTTTTCACTTATGAGGTCTGCATTTAATATTATCAAAATTTTTGCTGAAATTAGCTTCTGATGCTTATTTTATTTGAACTTCTCAAAAATTGAAACGCTAAAAGTTTCAGTTTTTTGTAATGTTGAGTCGAAACATCGGATTTTAAAATTTTCTCTTTGACGGTTACAAAACATTGGTGATTTGTCAAGCGGCAGTGCTAAAAAGTATTCGGTGATTAAAAATAGTTATCGAATTTGCATAGTTGCAGTGAACTAATTTCTTGAAGCCCGGTATAATCCCCGAGCGGAAAGGAACAAACTTTTGCTGCCACCATTAATTTCCCCACTTTTGATCTGATAATAAATGTGGCCGTACACTGTTCAAAGCGCATATAAAAAAGACCACACACAATAAATAACGCAGCGAGATAAATTGTTTTCTGGGTTTATGAAATTTACATTTAACTCGGCGGGTGTATGAAGATGAGATGCATAAAAACTATATCCGGGATTAAAGAAGGAACAAAAAGATTAAAAAACAGGGTTGGTATTATTCAAGATTCAAGGAATGAAACTATAAACAGAATTAATTAAGGTTGAGGAACTGGAACCGAGCGACCGGTCTTTCTAAACTTTAATGCAAAAAATTAATTTAACCCCATACGACTGTTTATGACACGGAAAATGTGTTTTGTGTAATCATTTCTCCAGGAATTTAATTGAAATTTTATTGTGCATGCAAAAAATAATGATAACATAATTTCATGGCTTGTGTGTAGGTACGTTTGTAACAAGCAGTCCAACCAAAACCCAAAAAAAGCGTCCTGTATCCATTCAGTAATTTTTTCTTCAAACTCGGCTACAAAATAACTTCCCAAGGATAACAGAAAATTGCTTTGCGGCCAGGATGTTGAGCTTTTGAGGTTATCTTGTTTCGTCTACCAACTCCATTTTTAATTTGTGAATTTTGACAAATAGTACGGTCAAATTAGCTTGAAAAACACTCAAACATGGAACTAATTTGTAACAAGCATTTTTTTCTTGTAATGTGTTCGTCTTCCCATTCTCTTTAACAGAAAAAAAGTTCAATTACCTTCGATGAGCGGAAGACCAAAAAAAATGGCCGCCATTTTGAAAATTTCAGTTTTTTCTAATTTATAGAAAAACCGTAAGGAATATCAATGACAATGTTTTTACAAAAAACGTGCGCAATGAAAAGACCTATCCACCGATGTGTATAACATAATACTTCGATGAGCGGAAGACTAAAAAAATGGCCGTTATTTTGAAAATCTCAGTTTCTTCCAATTTATAGAAAAACCGTAAGAGATATCAACAACAGTGCTCTTACAAAGAATATGCAGAATGAAAAGACCTATCCATTGATGTGTATAACATAATAATTTGTTGATAAATAAAATGACCGTCATTTTGAAATTTCTATTTCTTCGAATTTACAAGCAAACCTTAACAGATATCAATAGTAGTGTTCTTACAAAAGAAGTACAGAATGAAAAGACCTGCAGTGATGATGCAGTTTTGCGTTTTTTTTTATTACAGTTGCTGATTGCCAAGAAATTTTCTCAAAAAAAATTAAAATTGAAAGTGCATTTTTACTGCCTCTTTTGCGGCAAAAAAATTATGTGTTCAATTTTGCCATTGTAACCATTGTAACTACAAAATGTGAAAAATAATTAAGTTTAAATTATTGCAGGTATTTGACAAAATCAGTGTCTCACTCGACATCTTGATTATATTCTTGTTCTTGTTTGTAAGCATTTAGACACAATGTTCCATCACAATAGGTGCACATTACCGAACACTCCATGCCAAATCTTCTGCAGTAACAAGCTTTGGCACAATTAGAGTTTCTGCACTTACAAAAAATTAAATTTAAAATTTCTTCGGGGGCTAGTATTTTGCTTAAAAAGGTTCAGAACCGATTTCTTACCTTTTTTAAAACATGATGAGGTTGTGTCACAACCTAATAGTGCATGAATGAAAGGCAGTATGCTGGCTAAATCCGATAATTTGTACCTCAAATTTTTAATATCTGTGACTGTCCGGTTTTGCAGCTTTTCCAGGTCGTAAACATATTAGATATTTATTTTATTAGGAGTTTAAGTAAGACATTATGTGACGGAGTACGGAAGTTTATCCAGACGAGTCACATAATGTCGCTTAAACTCCGAATAAATACAATAATTTATTTTCAAACGAAAAAATCGAAATTTTTCTACTCACGTCTGTTGTGCGTCACTTTGACACTTTGCAAAATTGCAAATAATGATGGATTTAAACTCCTCCGGAGTTTAACACTCCGCTAATAATGGTGTCATAGAAATGACAACAGTCATTTAAATAATTGTTATGTGAGGTTTGTAAATAAAGATATTTTATACTATCACTAGAAACACCCCACTACACCGAAACACTTGATTTTCACTGCTGACGCGTTTCGAACACAATGTGCTCATTATCAAAGCCGAAGCTTTGGGTGTTTCTAGTGATAGTGCATTTTTCCACCGAAGTTGTCCAGTGTTTCCATAGTGAAAGATATTTTATTTTCATTGTTTCCCAAAAATTCAACCTGAGTGGACACTACAGTCATACTGTTTTGAAAGAAAATAACAGGAGCTTGTTTGGATCTTCGTTTTCGTTCTTCGCCTTTCGTACCTAGTGGATTGTCGTAACTATCTAAAATTGAGATTGAGCCCTTTCATGTCCAAATTGATTATCACGCCATGCCTATATGCATGGGTATATATAGATATGTGATAAATTTTAAGAGGTAAACTAATAATTATTATGTGTTATACATCAGTAGATTAGGTCTTTTCGTTCTGCATCTCTTTTGTAAGAAAAGAACACTATTATTGATATCTGTTAAGGTTTGCCTGTAAATTCGAAGAAACTGAAATTTTCAAAATTGAGGGCCATTTTTTTATCATCAAAGTGTTATGTTATACACATCAATGGAGGTCTTTTCATTCTGCACTTCTTTTGTAAGAACACTATTATTTATATCTGTTAAGATTTGCTTGTAAATTCGAAGAAACTGAAGATTCAAAATGGCGGCCATTTTTTTTCCATCGAATTATTCTGTTATACACATCGATGGATAGGTCTTTTCATTCTGCATATTCATCGTAAGAACACTGTAGTTGATATCTCTTATGGTTTTTCTATAAATTGGAAAAAACTGAAATTTTGAAAATAACGACCATTTTTTTTGGTCTTCCGCTCATCGAAGTATTATGTTATGCACATCAGTGGATAGGTCTTTTCATTCGGCACCTTTTTTGTAAGAACACTGTCATTGATATTCCTTACGGTTTTTCTATAAATTAGAAAAAACTGAAATTTTCAAAATGGCGGCCATTTTTTTTGGTCTTCCGCTCATCGAAGGTAATTGAACTTTTTTTCTGTCAAAGAGAATGGAAAGACGAGTACATTACAGCAAAAAAATGCTTGTTACGAATTACTTCCATGAAAATCTCTAAATTGACTGTACTAAAATCACTGTTAAATAACAAGTGGGGGTTGGAAGACGAAATTTCTGTTGCAGGTACTGCTCTTCAGTATCTACATATAAGCCTATATGTAGCAGGAATAATTAGCATGCAATAATATTTGGTAATTCGTTCATGATGTTTAAAAACGGCAGTAGGCTGTGTTGGGGTGACAGAATTCACTTGTTGTATTATACCATAAGTAGTGAAAGTTATGTCGAAAATCGCACTATGCTAAGCATTAGCCAATAGAAAAATTGATTTCTGTGTGTTTACCATGGCAACTCGAGGATTTCCTGGAAATTTTTGGTACCTACCTAAACCAACCTATAAACGAAATTAATAAGTGGAAATTTTAATGTCAAATTAAATGTCAAATCATTTCTATTCAGCTTCTGCGGCTGTATCTTTGCTATTTTCTTACCGAATCTGCATTCGAGCATTAATTCATTTCCTGGAAATTTTAGTCGTGCATCCCCACAACGTAATCGGGCACTCGTGTTCCACTCGGGCCGATTAATACGTTGTTGGGACGCACTCCAAAAATTTCCGGAAAGAATTAATGCTCTTATGAGATTATAAGTGAATATTTTTGGTGTGGTCATCACGAATGGACATAACGCTTGGGAATGAATAGCGTAGGATAAGAAATTGTTTTATGGTTTAATTACAAATGGAAAAATAAATGTAAAGTTCCGATTTTAAGAAATGTTAAGGTAGCTAGGTACCACTTTGTAGCCTTGAAATATGAGCATAAAAGTTGTTTTAAAATTAAAAGTGCCTATGTTAATAAACTGGTTTCATCTAAGTAGGTACTATACAGATTTTTACTTAATCGTAACTCTTTTAAAAAGGCTGATCTATATCCAGAAATGAGATGTCGTGGTTGCTTCTGGATCCTCTTTGGGACTTCCTGAGGGGCTTGCTCCTGAGATCATTTTGATTGCTTCCACTTGTTCTTGATGTGTTCTTGATTTCTTGCTAATTTATCCGACTTTTCAACCTAAAGCAGGATAAAATTTCATCAAAATGAATAATAGGCATCTTGCATCAATTTTGTTTTTGATGTTAAATTAAAGTTCGGGATATATTTAATCCTTCCAGATACTTTAAGTTCCAATATCTTGTCCGTGGAGCTCAAAAAAAAATGAGAAAGTAGCATTTTCAGACTTCGCGCCAAAAAACCCCCACAGCCATTCGAACTACATTTTCTTACATGTGACAACGTCGCTGTCTAACCTGACCCGACGTCTTTCATTCATAAATCTTAAATATTTTGTAGTAGTCACCAGTACTCTGCCAGTGGGTACAAAGGTACAAGATGTTAACCCAAACAACTAATAACATTCTACTTACCTCCTTTTTCAACGTTAGAGGTTACTTTTGACCCCTCTTATTGTCAACTGCCAAGGTTGACTTTTCAAATTAATTATTAAACGTCACCCTCAAATAAACTGTTGTCAGATTGCCTCGGCTGTACGATTTATGACGTCACAAGTCGTACAACGCCGTTTCTGAATTATTTATTTATTTACAAATAAGCAAACGTTTTTTAAATAAAATTGATGTTCGCGGACGATTCCTTGTATCTTCATTGATGCATTTACATTAAAATATCTCGAAATTAGGAAATGTGCAAGATGCCTATTATAAGATAAGCTTACCAGACCAACCAAACGCCTACGAATGTCTAAATCTGATAGGTATGTCGCTCCTGCACTAGGAGTTAGGATGTAGCTTTTAGTATCCAACTATAAAATTTCGCTGTCCGACATCGCATTTGCGCATTACTCTCAAGTTCACGTCACTTTATTCAAGGTCTGTCTCAAATTATTATAGATGACCCAGTATACACTCCGTTGAATGCAGAGGCATCAAACTTTGGCGGTGGAGGCACGGAATATACAATCAGGACAGGATATAGGTACATTTTTAGTGCCGTAGCAGAATGCGTTGTACACAGGTGTATACCCCGAAAATCTCGGCGGGGATTGTTTTTGGGCCATATCGAACTATAGTAGTCGAAGTTACAGATGAAAAACCGAAAAAAATATCAATTTTCGACGTTTGATCGCGAACGCTGCCTCAACACTTGAAGATAGATCAAAAGTTTGAAAGGATGAATTGTCGGCAATGAAAAGATCTTCAAAAAAGTCCGCGACGACCTATAGCTATCTACGATGGGTGGCACACCGTGATCGTTTTTGTGTTTTAATTTTTGACGAAAGTGGCTTCGGTCGCTTATTGTCGACATTTCTTCCTTATACGATTTTAATGTAGGTATCTTCAAGCGTAGAATCACGAGAAGCCGCGTTTTTTTCCCGGGAGCGAAAGATTATTAATTGTAATAACTCGAGAACGAGTAGAGGTATCTTACTGAAACTTGGTTTTCGAGTTCTACCATCAAGTCTGCTGAAAGTGAAGGAGTGCCAATTTTGGGGGATGAAATTTAGGTGTTGAAAATCACAAAAATACGAAAACCAATCAAATATGTTGTACGTGGAGGTCTAGAACCCGACACACAGTTAGAAATAAACGCACCCGTGTAAATTAGTCGTGAAGTAATGAGGGGGTAAAAAGATGAATCTCTAAATTATCGCAATTTTTCAATGAATTGCATTAGAGTGGTGAAATTGAAACCACATCTTTCTTTAGAGCATGTGAAGATGATGGTAAAATAAGGGGTTGGATTTTAGGGTTTGAAATGTTCATGAAGCTTTGTAACTTTACACAGAAAAACAATATCTCATGTGAAACTGTGAAATCTTACACACTGTGGAATAAATTCATCGAAGGGGATGAAAGTTAAGGGTGAAAACTGGAATTTTCACCGAATAATGTAGATTTGAAATTAATACAGTTCGAAAGCTTTCTACTAATTGTACAAAAAAAGTCTTATTCATAAGTCGTGAAAAACCGCCCATTAAGGCGCTACAACCCCTAACATGCCGAAACACAAAAATGGGATAACTTAAAAACTGCTCATCGTATCAAAGCTGGATTTGGTGTGTTAATTTACAGCGACACAGTATAGGCGGATGGGCAAATTTTCATTATTATCTAACAAGGGGGATGAGATTTAAGGCTTGAAACTGGGAAATTTTTCAGGTAAATAGTGGAATAAAATTACGGGGTTCGAAAGATTTCCGTCAACCATTGAAAAAAGTCTTACAAGTCTTCAATCTAATACTAACACTTAGGCTACTAATAACCCCTACCCTTGGTAAACGGAATAAATACATTTTTTATTTTTCTTTTCGGGTTTTTATGTGCTTTCTCTGTAGGTAATTCAAAGCCGTTTTAATTAACTTTTAAGCTATCTATAATTTTTCACCCCCTTTCACCCTCAAAACTCACAAAAAGCAAAATTTACGCAGACCGCTTCACAATTTTTCAACGCCGCGAGCGTTAATTTTGTAAATTTTGCGTAATTTTGTCTTTCTGCGATAATAAATTTTGCTTATTTAGACTATGTTTTGCCTTTGTCACTTTTTCGATCCCTTTCGCAATATTTCAACCCCCCAAAACCCTAAATAATTGGGTTATTTTCGTGTTGTTTTCTGTAATTTTATAGGTACCTATAACTACAATTAATTTTCATACCCTATGACTTTTCATCCCCCTTTACGATTTTTCAACCCCCAAGTGTTAATTTTGCAAAATTTGCGTAATTTCGCGCTTTTCTTCGGTAATAAATTGAACTCAGTTGAACGATGTTTACCTCTTTCTCTTTTTTTAATCCCATTCTCAATATTTCAACTCTCCAAACCCAAAATTTACATAATTGGATTATTTTGGAATTATTTTCTGTAATTTTTTACTTAAACATCGGTTTATTCTCATAGCCTTTGACTTTTCATCCCCCTTTGCGATTTTTCAACCCCTTAAGTGCTAATTTTGCAACTTTCGCGTAATTTCGTTGGTAATAAATTGAACTCATTTGAGATTCAGTTTACCTTTTACAATTTTCCAGTTTCCTTCTCAATAGGTAGGTGTTTCAACACCCACAAAAGCTTTAATATAATTGGATGATTTTCAACAAGAAATTTTTAACATTTTGCCTTTTTGACACATCTGTCCGTCTGCGGAGGCACTACTACTAGGTGCAATCTGCACCCGATTCCACCAGTAAGACCAGCCGCCCCTGCATACACATTAACATGATAAACATCTACAGGGATACACATCGCATTGATGTACATCTTCCGTTGGCTTTTTCAAATGACAATTAAATCTAAATTAAAAGACTTTAAGAAGGATAATAGTATCTCTTCGGTGTGTTAGGTACAAGATCTTAGAGAAGAGAAATGGAATTGTGAAAAGATAATACATCATTCGAAATAGTATAGGTAATTTTATATTTTCAGGAAAAGAAAATGAATATGTCATTTAATTTTATTTATTATCATTAGCAATATCATTTAATTTTTGTTCATTGAAAAATAAATGTAAAAGTTACGAATGCGCATGCATTTATTATTTTGGTTGAGGAATTCAGGAATTCATCTAGAAATCGATTTTGAGTTTATTATTGACTCTAACGTAGGTACCTAGGTATGTAATTTGATGTTCCTCGGACAGGCCAACCCGGGGGCCAACCTTATTTTGAACTTCTACGGAGCAGTTATTGGAATCGATCGAAAAATTCAAAAAAATTGAATCGCCAAAAACATCGAATCTTTACGTTTTAGGGTACCTGGGAACCCAAAAAAGTGGTTTTTGGAAAAATGTCTGTGTCTGTATGTCTGGATCACGCTGCAGCTCAAACTACTGATCGCATCGAGATGAAATTTGGCACACATAATTCAGTGGGCAATTTGTAGGTGCTGATTAGATTTTGAGCCACATCGGTTCACGGAAAGTGTCATTTTGGTGAAAATTCACCAATAGAGATTTGTTTTAAAATCTTCACTGTCACCTGAAATTTTGAAAATTTTACATTTGATAATACAGAATTGACAACTACGAGTACATTTAAAAAGATTTTATGATGTAAAAGATTACTTCATTAGGCGCGCGGAGCGCGCTTCATGTTCTAGTTTTTGTAAATTTTCTGTGCTCAACTTAACATTGACCGAATAAATATTTGTCAAATAACAATCAAATTATAAATGTGACAACAAAGCTACAAAGTTCCGTCAAATAGAAATTTAGTTATTTAATCGTGACCAACTTAAGAAAAACATATCATGGCCTAGTGCCGTTTTTAAACATCATGAACGGATTATATGTGCAGGTAGTAGAAAGATAGATAGACAGATATAAATACATATACGTATGTTTTCGAGTCGGCTTCTATAAAAATATAATTTTTCCCAGCAATTCCAGGAGAATAACACGTTAAATCTGTTGTTACCAATATTTAGTTGAAAACCACCACATTAGGTTATTGTAAGTTCAGGGGGTGATGACAACGAATATTACACTTCGGACAGACGTTTAATTAGAATTCATAATAAATTTTGCATATTACATTAGCGGACCCATCTACTGAGGGCCATTGTAATTGAAGCAGCATACATGGCACCCTTTTTATTGTCCACCCTTTCTGTTAAGGGAAGCCATTTTGCCTGTATACCAAATCAAATAATAAATAGATAAAAACCCTGTTATGCACCAGTGTTTTTATCCACCTGGCGATAAGAAATCTGCTAATGCACAGCGGAAGCTTAAGTAGGTTAATGAGTGCATTAAAATATCCATTTATGGGGTATCAGCATGCACTCTGCTTGACATTGTTGAATATTCATTTTATGTTAATCGAGAGGATCGCTGATGACGGACCTGAATCAAGATCGAACATACCCGATGCAGAATACGCTTCCAACCCCAACATCTTTATGCTCGTTGCCATCATTGCCTTATTATTTGTTGGGCATTTAAATCAAATCCTGTTGTGTACTAATAATTCAATATCACAATAATTATTGGTGGAACTGAAGTCTGAAAAATGCTGTAGCGTGGTGCTAATTTTATAGGCAATTCCCATGTTCATTTTTGAGGCTGTACTGAGCTAAATTCTTTCTCTCTTGCACATTTTACATTTTCAACAAATATTTTAAAGTCCTGGGCCTGGGGTCCAATTCTCGAATCGTACGAACTGTTTCGTATGCGAAATCACTAAGGTACGCGCAATCTGATTGGCGGCTGCTTAGCAACATCGCATACGAAGTAGATTCGAACGATTCGAGAATTGGGCCCCTGGCAGAATTTAACAATTCTACACAGCTTGAATTGTTAAATTTTTCTAGAATAGCTATAAAGAAATACGTCGTACACAGTCTTCTTTTTTTGAAAATATCTATATACCTATATTCCAAGCCCGAATTTCTATCGAGCACATACCTATTGAAAATAAGTAGGTATAGGGAACTTCCATCATTTGTCACTTTGCGATATACTCTCTTTATATTTTGTGAATTTAACTTCCATTGTTTATCAGTAGCAAACCACGGACCTGCTTTTAACATGAATTGGAAAAGCATAATTAATAATTATTATGAAAGCACTTTCCGTCTAAGGTAATGAAATAGAATGTACCCGTAATTCCATTCCAAAATTTAATATAAATATGGTTGTTGTATTTTTTGCACCAAATGGAATACTTACAGTTGAAATTGAAACAATGAAAAACATAATAATATATACAACTCATCGCCCGGAACAAGTGAAGTGAGGGTCATAGAATTACCTATAAATACGTGTTATAAAATTAGCTGAGATCATTTGTTATTTCGTGTTTTTATCATTGCTTGAGCTGCTGTTTGTACGGGGTTGTTACAAACGATTTTAACGTAAATATATTTATGTTTAGGCAGCTTTAAAAACGAAAGAATTGACGTTTAGCGCATTTACTGCTTTGGTAATTATTTTAAATGTGAAAACGATGCATCCACCTTCAATGTTATTTATAATCTTTGTAACAAGCCTGCATAACTAACCGCGGCTACAGAGTTTTACATAAACGTGCAAAATGTGCATGGACCAAAATTATTGGCCACCAACATATTATTTTAACATATTAGTGTGTAATTAACATTCATAAAGAATTAAAACAGCCGCATGTTAGCTGCAAACTGAAATTAAACGCATAATTTTCGTTACTCGCACAATTTTCAACATCACGTATGATGAGATACGACCCACCCTTAATTGCCGACTCTAATGACAATATTTATTTCAATTAAATTCTCGCTTTGGTGTAAAAGCGACCAAAGTATAAAGCGGTGTTGCGGTTAAATATGAAAAATTTTCACGAAATAATTTGCGAGATAAATCGACGAAAGAGCGTCATTCCCTCTTAAATTGGAAGCTTCGTATTTTAAGTAGCAGCAGAAGTCTGCGGCATTTCCTGGTGTCGGCTTGTTTATAGCCCATCCGCAATGGTTTTCTTATGCAAGAGGAAATTTCTCGGAATTACAGCTAATTATCCGACCTGAGCAGGAACGTAAGTCTTCACCAGATGGAAACAATTGGGCTTCTACGGGTTAAATTGAGAAAAATTGCCCTTTTATTAGTGGAAAGCTGACTCCTGCAATTGCATGATTACTTTGCAATAGGATATTTTTAATTGGGTAGGTATCTTGTTCTTTTCCCAAATTAGAAAACCAATAATTTCTCCAGTAACCATCAACAAAGTATTTATCACTAATGCTAAGAGCACGATAGTACTTTATTTTTGTTATTTTGAATTAACCATTGAAAATACATCGCATTTTAAGACTAGGAGTATTAAAAAGGTTTCAAAAGGAACGAAGTCGGATGCATGGGCTGGAAGTAATGTTGGCATCACTCGGTTTATGCCCGTTTGCCGATAAGTTTAATCGGATTGTGGAAACCCCGTTTTTCTTTACAGTTTCATTCAATTCCTAACTCAGGCACTTCGATTGTATTGTACCTACCATATAACGTAACCATAAATACATTAGCTAAGTTGTCAAATGCGTTTCGACAAACGTATATCACAATTAGAGAACATATAGGCACGACAACGTTACATAATAGCGCATAAAATTAATTAAAACACATGCTAGGCTAGTGCTGTAAACTCCAACATAACTTACAATTGCCATTATAATGTCAAATTAATTCAGTTTGAAGCGCTAAGCCGACATACTAAGGGTCTAGTAGAGACTATACATAATATTGCAGTGTCATTTTGCAATTTGGATCTTTTTTCGACGGTAAGTTATGTCCGGATGGAACTAAAAAGGTTTTTGGAGCATAAGCTGAATTTTGAATTTCTTTCATCGATAATAAAAAACTGACAAGTTTTGGAGATGCACAGTGGTATAGAGAATCCCGGAAAAATGGCCAAAAATTAGAAACATTCAATGTTGAACGGAAGTATGTTGGCAATAACGGGAAAAATATTTAAAAAATTAAATCGATTAGGGGGGCGAATTAGGGGCGAGAAAACATTTTTTGTCTCCTAAAATTATGAAACGTGAAAGTTTTGACAATTATATGACGACATAAACGGGAAAAATATTGAAAAAAATAGGTCGATCTGGGGGGCAAATTAAGTGGGGCGAAAAAACTTTTTGTCTCCTAAAAGAAAATTGGAATGTTTGTCAATTACGTTACGAGAAGACCGAAAAAAATATCGAAAAAAATCAAATCGGTCTGGGGGGTGCATTCCAAGAAGGGGGTGTAAAAACCATGTGTCTCCTAAAATTATTTACTTTACGCTGTGGCGTGTTTACAGATACATACAGGCATTTTTTCAAAAACCACTTTTTTGGGTTCTCAGGACCCTGAAACGTAAAGATTTGATGTTTTGGGCATTCAATTTTTTCGATCGACTTTAGTAACTGTCCCGCGAAGCGTAAAGAAGTTAAAAATGTACGTGTTGGTCAGTAGCAGACTAGCAACTGCTCCTAAAGTTACAGAAATATTGTCTGTTCCTTATTCTAGACGGTTTTCGGCGTAATGGCATATTTCAAGTTGTATAACTTTTGTAGATTTTTCAATTCCGGTTTGTTGAATGCTGGAGGATTCGCTCTTTCGTCCTGAAAAAGTGTCGTTTCTCTAAAGCTTTGTCACTGAGGAACAATCTTCCTTCATTTAAAATTAGTTGGTTGAAGAGATTTAGTGAATGGAAACAGTGCGGTTGAAATTGCATTTCGTTCTGTTCTATTTCAGTGTTAATGTCAGTTAAAGATTTGAATCGGAAAGGCGTTCAGAATATATTATACATTCACGAAAAAATTCATCCCCAACGTTGACTGCCGCGAGTGACATCTATCATTCCTCTATTCGAGAGACGATGCAAACGTTTTGAAAAGTGTCGGTTGGCTTGATTAGGGGTAGCTGTTTATAGATCGAATGAAGTCATTCTCTTTCAACTTCGGATAAAATTACATGCATTCATAATTAGAGCGAGTCGGCTTGACTTTATAGCGTCTAAATTTCTGAAAATTCGGGCTGCCTCAGTGCTTGCTGATGCTGTGTGCGCTTGCAAGGAGGTTTTGATGAGCCGAATTATTCTAATTAATGTCTTAAAGTGTAGTACAAGAAACAGAACACTTTAATGTTTCTTGATTTGGTTGTACTCAATATCATTCTTCTTGATGAAGTAATTGACTGCATGACTGCTCGTCCTCGAAATGCTGACTGATTAACTAATTAAATTTTGTGACAAACTAATATACCTACCATTTGAATTAAGTAATTTGTATTAAATTAGATTTGGATATGACTCGGGTAAACCAATGAATATACTACAAGATTTGATGTATAAATAGCATTCAACAAAATTCTTAAGCAGGGATTTCTGATTACAATACTTGCAAGTTTGTCGACAAAGTTATCGTTTGCTGAGTCAAGAAAATCAAGCCCTCTAATTTATGTCTATGTAGGAAAGTGAATAAATGTGCTGCCAAATTTTTGACTTTTTTTTAAAGCGGCCCATGGACAATTAAGCTGAAAACGAGACTTTGTATGCCCCTTAGCTTAATGAACACATTTTTCATGCTTAATTTCATACCAAACGAGATAAGTTCATTATACACTTATGTGAATTTTTTTTAATACTTACCTATAAAGCCAGCATTATTACTTATATATAGAAAATTATAATTCTTGGCAAGACGTTAGGTACGTATACAAATAGGTTGGATAGGTCTGTCCCGACACGGAACCATAAAATTCTATTAATCGGATTTGCGCTAGAGAGAGTCCATGTATCTGAGATGGCGAGCAGCATCAATGAAACTTTCCAAGCACGAGCTTTAAATCTCCGAAGTTTTAAAAGCTTGCAAAAAATAGTCATGAGAGATTTTAAAATCCGAGCCCATCGATTTCAGTTTTAGTTCACTCAATCATATAACGGAAATTAAATTTAGGGATAGGAAAAATAAAATCACCAGAGATTTCATTTCCTCAATTTAAGGTATTAGAAAATCTTTCCTACAGTTTAATTATTTTAGTAACAGTAATTGATTGGATAATCAAAAATTCCGGTTGCTCAGACTTTGGGATTCACAACAGAATTTCAGCAATGTTTCTTAACGAGTCGACCGCAAACTGTCAAGGGCCGTAACACGTCCATCACACGCCCTGCTGAATTCTTGATAGCTCGCTATCTGAGAAAACAAGACCCATGTTATGTTCATTTGTATAACATTCTGGGTTAAAGGGATTAGTTTGGACTACTACGTTGCAACATTTGTAATCAATGTTGCATTCTATTCCCCATTCTATTAACAATTATTATTGCTTATAGTCAAGTTTAAGAGACTTGGCTTCTCTTTTTCTTTCAAACAGTTGCAGCACCAGCACTCGTACAGCATCTGCACAGGAATACATAGGAGTTTCCGTAAGGGGAACGTGCTGCTGAAAGATCTTATCGGTCGATCTTTTTAGATTACATGGCTTTATTTTTTTACGTTAGAACAATTCTAGTAAGAACCAGAACATTGGAAAAAGGCAGATCTGAACGCGAAACTTATAGGGTGGTTTTTGCAAATGTTTACATAAAGGTGCTAAATACAGGCCTAGATCGGAAAAATATTCCTGTACTTCTCTTAAAAAATTGTTTGAAATTTCATTATTTCTGTATAGTTGCGCGATCGACGAAAAAATAGTATGTGCAACACGAAGGAAAATATATATTCCGGGACTGGGATATAATATTTTTCCTACTAGTTACACCATATTATACTATTTTAGGCGCTTGACCGGAAAGTTAACCTTTCCGGCCAATTTTAGGACCGGAAAGTAGCCTTTCCCGGACTAGTCCGGGCGTCAGCCTGAAATCCGCCTAATACTCGTCCAGGTAAGATCACTTTCCATACTCTTTACGTAAATAACTATAGAATTTTGTTTATAGAGGTTATTGGACCACCTTAAGAAATGAAATTTCAGTTCTTGCTTAAGGTTTCGGTTTATTATTAAACCTTCTTCAGAAGCAGAAAAGGGTTATGCTTCTGAAGAAGGTTTAATAATAAACCGAAACGTTAAGCAAGAAATGAAATTTCATTTCTTAAGATTGTCCGATAACCGCTATAAACAAAATTATTTAATCAATATGGCGGACGTTACAACCAACAATTTGTAAATAACTATTTTTGCAAGCTTGACAAGGGCAAAACCTGCTTTACTTTACTCTCGCTGGTCTACTACCAGATGCAAGATAGGAATGTATTATAACGCACCGAGAAAGTCTGTTGCTAAAGTCAAGTAAGCACGTAATTATAGGTACAGTAAGCTGCGGTAATAAGATAACAGATAATAACTTAAATTCTGTAAGCAAAACGTTAACTTTTTAATGGCTGTTTTTCAGACGCATCATGCATTTTTGCATTTGCCTGAAAATTAACAGCCGTTAAAAAGTTAACGTTTTGCTTACAGAATATAGGCTAATGCCCGCTTATGATCGCGGTTTTAACTGTAGGTACCTACCTACTAACTGGAAGTTACTACTCTACACAACATATTTTTGTGGCCAGTGTTCACTTGCAAAAGTTATATAACAATCATACAGATTTGTTAACATTACATTCAAGATCCAGAATCCAGATGTTACGATACAGATGACAGGACAAGACGGCATGTTTATTTCAACTGTATAAGTATAAGAAATAAAATCGCGTCTGAAATAACAAAACCCAGTTTATGAAGCACATGGCGTTGATTGTGGTTGCAAGACAAAAGTTACGTGTTTGATTTAGGTTTCGGGATGGAATATTTCAATTAAATTCCTTGATACGCAGTGTTATCGCAGTGCAGCCCATGATTGATGATATACTAATCTGTCATGATGCTGGACGGTGGCTTGTGGTATAATTTATTGGCACACAAGCCACTGCATGTGGGACAACTGGGGAGCATAAGACCAATAAGCCACTCTCTGTGGCCCACTGATTCAATTTTGTTAGATTAATGAATGGACGTATATATACAATTCAATAATTTTAATCATCCAAAATGGCTGATTATGCACGCGACCGCTAAATTGATCTGGTTATCTTATTATGTAATAAGGAGCAATATTCGGGGGGTACGCGCATGAGGCCCATTAAATGAACATCCGCCAGGAGGAAGTTTTTGCCTCTATGGCGGCTGCGGGACCTCCGTAATTTGGATTCTTAACATCATCGTCTTGCAAATACCGGATAATTAAGTAGTGGATGAGCCCGCCTATATCGACGGTATATTGGACGATCATTGTGAGGGGCTGAAGGGAAAGAGAATCTTTTATGATAATCAGCTCACATAAAGGCCGTATTTCATGGACATCGCGGATTCGAAGGACGTATATCTAATGAAGATTGTCGCCGGATCGGATTTTCAAAGCTAAACGTGTTAAGATGTGTGTTCTGTGCGATAGCGGGATTATCCTAGAGTAGGCGATTTGCATTCATGAGACGATACAAGATTGCCGCGAGAACAAATATTAGACTTCCGACTTCTAAACACTTCGGAAATAACGACGAAAATATGTCACTGTTTCGGAGTTTTTAGGGTAGAAACATTGTAAAACTTATTCCGTAGTAGCTTCAAATTTGACTCTCGGTTATTGAGCCTTGATAGTCGATCGCATTGAATTCTAAAATGTTTTGGGGAATCTCCCGCTACCCGCTATAGATTATTGAAGATGCTGGTGTCGGCACCAAAAAATATTGCCTTCTCGTGCTATTCAAACATGGAAAACGGCCAACATATTACAACACATCTGTCAACGGAATTGAGACATACTCCGTGGTAGCCGTGCATTATGCATTTTGTCCTGCTGACGGTAGTGCATGTGTTGCATTGCCATCCGATATTACATACATCAATTTACCCTGCACTTTAATCCTGATTTTATGGTAATTAAATCAACTGCATTGCTCCCACGAGATGCCCCTTAATTGCACGCACGATTCTTGGGGGATGTTTAATTCTGTCGTTAAGTGCGAACGTCACTAGAATATAAAACGCTGCCCATTGAGGGCTGAATCAGCACGTCAAAATTTGGTCCTAATCGGCTTTGAATATTTCCACTCGTGCACGATATCACGTACGGGTGGATATTGTGCGCTTTTCTAAATGGATTTAAATAATCCGAAAAAGTAACCTAAGAATTGGGATTAATAATTGTAATTTGTATGCGGGGGGTATGAAAGCTTCAAAGTCTTCAATGTTAAAGGAAAAAATAATTTTCTGGATTGTTATCAATTTTGTTGTTGGCAGATGACAACTTTCGAATCTTTTGAAGTTCGTAATACTTTCCCGACGGCAATATTTGTACAGTTCTGGGCCTTGCACCCTAGTTTAACCGCCGGGTTTCTTTCTCAATCAAATATTGATGTGGTCGTCCCTCTCTATCCAGTAAGAATATTAAAGAGAAAGACGAAGATATCGGCAGTTAAATGCAATGGGGGCTGTAATAAACACCCCCTAAGAAGTGGGCTTATGTCCTTGATTACGGCCGAAAGCCTTCTGTGTGAAAACGCCTTCTACTCCCTCAGAATAATGCGCCATCTCCCCGAGGAAAACGCGCTGTTTAATCTGACCGCGTATATCGTTCTACTTTGTAATATCGGCGAACCGCGGCCGAAACAGACGACATAAATCATCTTGTCACTCTGAGTTAACGCCAGTATTGGCATTAACCGTATTATTAGCTGAGCAATAGACTGCCTTTTGACAAATTTCTTGGACTGTGTCTTTTATTACTGAACCGGCTGGAGCGTTAACAGAAATTGCTATACTGCAGACCAAGGTAAATTGCATATAACTCGCTAAAAGCTTCTCATCCATCCCTTTACCCTCTTGCTTTTAATAATCTCTCGGATGATGCTAAATTCAATTTATGCATCTATGTAGTATACGTGTGTACCAATGCCCATTCCTTTTTCAGATGAAAACTTTCCATCAGATCCGGTTCTGCACTTGTAGATCCGTGATCCGTTCTGATGATACCTCATTAATCGCATTTCATCATGATTAATTAATATACTTTTACTAAATACTTTTTCTAAAATACAAGTAGGTAGATAATAATTAATAATAGGTATATAATTTTTAGCAAATAGTCCAATGCTATACCTGATACCTAATTAATTATAGGTGCGTACGTTTGGAAGCCGGTAAATTATTCGAATAAACAATTCTTCGAATTAACAATTATTCGAAAACAATTATTCGAATGAACAATTCTTCGAAACTATATGCTTCCTAATAGACAAAAGCATCTCATAAATTCGGTTAATAGTTCTTAATTTCCTTTACTTTCAACTTCCATTCTGGTCTATGCCAGGTATAGTTCTTTTTTACTTAAACTATATTTCTCATATTCTGTCCGCTTACCTAATCGTATGTACACATTGACATTACACATAGGTGTACGATGGTTTACAATTAGCGCTCGCACTATGCTTTGTTTCTACCAATTGCAAATTCGTTGTGGTTGTCCTTTTATGTTTCCTTCTCTTTCTTGCTACTGCTTTAAACGCGGCGAGCTTTCGGCGGACAGCCGCCGAAAAGCAAGTCCATCTTGAGGTACGAATTGTTCATTCGTATAATTGTTAATTGGAAGAATTGTTCATTCGAATAATAATTGTCTTTCGAAGAATTGTTTTCGAATAATTTTCCTAATTCCATACCATGTTAGGTATCTCCAAGCAGTCATCAAGTTTTGTAAAAACATGAATTGTCACTAGGCCGGGAGCCAATTCATGTTCTTCAGTGTAACTTTTGAATTAGTGCACGGATTTCAAAATTTTTCTCTTCCGTCTACAACAGGGAATTTCACAAAATGTCTTAACTCTTAAGCGGTAAGTTGGTCAACATTTCAGAAAGTATTTCAGAATGTAATTGTTTTTGGCGGTGTTTTAAGCTTAGTTTTTCTTCCTCTATCCAAATCTGCAATGAAAAATGGGGGTAGCTATTTGAAATTTCAAAGTTAGACCCTACTTACGGTATAACCGGAATGCCTCAGTTTCTGTAACTGGCAAAATTTATAACTGTACTTTGCTTAAGTCCAGAGATATCAATACCGTTCCATACTCGTATATGAAGTTTCATAGTTGATGTGCAAAAGTAGCATTTTCCGTGGACCGAATGCTTCCAAAAGATGTCCGGTAAATTCGTCCAGATCAAAGCGCCACCGACAATTCGTCGCCAGCAATTCATCGCCCCAGTAATTCGTCGCCTCAACAATTCATCGCCTGCAATAATTCATCGCGGTAGCAATTTGTCGCCAGCAATGAAGGTTTTCAATCGTGTATAGTCCTCACTGTTTTGTGACGTTATTTATTTGGAGGCAAAATTTGACAATGACCAGACTTTTGCATTGTTTTGTATACCGGGTTCTGTAGAATTTTGCCTCCATATTGTCTATAACTTTTAATTGGAAACCCTAATTTGTCTCGATTCATTCCTCTAAATTGTTAAATATGCGCCGTTCAGAGTTCAGCGCAGATCCCATGTTTCTTCTTCGTTTGTAGTCTTTCTCGATTGCTCCATTCTGAGTGTGTTGAGGCTTTTGTACTACTTAGAAGCAATCTATGATGTGCTGCAATTTACTGCTCAAATGCTGCGTGCCTTCCACATAATTGTTAGTTTTTAAGGAATCACTTAAAAGGATGGAAATCCTAGCAATCTTACATATCGGGTGTAAATAGACGAGCTTTTCCAGATTCAAGTTCCCTAAGGAAATGCGGTCAGACTTTTTTTGATGGGACGACGACTTGTTAATTATTGTTATGGCGACGTATTGATTTGGCAACAAATTGCTGCGGCGATGAACTCTTGGAAATTAATTGTTGGGACTACGACAAATTGCGACCGACACATTTTTCTAAACTCCTTCCAAAATTTACCTACTCAGTAGTTGTGACTGTAGCGTATTCACGGACAGACATACAGGCATTCTTCAAAAGCCACCAGGGGCTTAATTCTTGATCGCAGTCACTTGACCATGTTACGCTGATTGATCTCATCCGAAGATGCTTTGCAAACGATCAAACAACGTGAGTTGTACCTATAACAAAGCGAAGGGTGATAAATTCTACTCTCGGACTCTACAACATTTTATTTTTTTGCCAATCAATGATAAGGTGAATTCCTTGGAGGTGTTCTCTACACTCTACACGTGAATTTTGGGATGCGAATGCGCTGACGCGTTGAATTTAAAAGAATACACAATTTGAAAAATAGCATACTGGCCGATATACCCAAAGACGCAAAAGTAAAGGTATTGAATGAAAATGTAGACAATGACTCGAAAATCGTTTCGCTAATAGGTACGAAGGGGGATCTAGTAAAATGTCAATAGTAATCACTGACTTTTGCCTCACGTTTAACCTTTTTTCACCTTCAAAATCCTTTTAATTCACCCGCCGCCCGTTTTTCCATGGAGATGCATAAAAATGATTTCTCGATGGGGAAATCCCTTGATACAGATCTGAATAAAACAACAAAGTTACATTAGACCCGTGTGAGTTAATTGAACGTCGGAAATTTTTAGTGTTTTAAAAACCTTAAGTGGGCCGAAGCGGAAACATATAATTGCCTGGGGAAACGGGAGGGAGCAGGAATAATATTTTGATGTAATAAAACCCAATTTTCCATAAATCAACATACCTGTATACTGTGAACAATGCACATTTTTGTATTTGCTTTGAAAACTGTTATATTTGGTAAATTCAGAGCAACATTTCGTTTTCCATGGAACAAATTTACATGAAACTATGAACAATTATTCATTTTGTGCAAATGGTGAGGGCGTCATTCACCGGATTGTCCTGCATTTGACGTGACATGAAGAGAATACATAATATAAAATATTTAACTGACAGCAGCCTTTTTCGTTTCCTCTAATTTATCTGAATGTTGGGATGCTTCCGCCGCCAACTTTCATGTCTATTCTAATAAAGTTTTTCTGAAGCGGAGATATATATTTCTCTAGTTTGTCAAAGGCGCAAATATAGTAGAAGTTCTGCGAGAGACTCCCTGAAATATATCCGCGCTTCTGATTTGACTTTCAGATCACAACCATATCGCTCTCGGATTGTTTGTCCCCTTTATATTAGACTAAGTTACACGACGTTATTAATCTTTTTAAGAACAACCGAGCTGTTAGTTCTGACCACCCGTCATCAATCTGCGCAGAAAAGACACACGTCGTTTTAAATCATCATAAGGGGTAGCTTCTATTAATAAAAAATTAGGTGTATGGTTGGATTATGTTTAATGCAAGCAGTAAACTTATTCTGATCCGACCATGGAGTAATTAACATAAAAGTTACATTAGTCTGAATTCATGAGCACGGGGTGCCGGCAGCGCAAGCGGAAGATTATCAGCACAGGATTGTACGCAATTATGGTGGGATGATATGAGTCATACACGGGAATTAGTCGGGGATGGCTAAGACTGATTTAACACCCCCCAATAAAACTCCATGCACTGTATGTTTCGGAATTGAATCGAGGCGAAATTTCCTGCAAAATAATAAGCACTCTTTGAAATCAGAATAAAGGTCCCCCTGCTGATTAAATGGGATTCATCAAATTATTTAAAAAATTGCGCGAATGTATTCCGTGGCATAATATCAGACACAAGTTTGGAATCTGCTTGCTCTGAAATGATATAGTGGTTTCTGTTTCTAATTACTTTTTTCTTTCCAGGTAAGCCGTTGCGTGTTTGGATCAACCTCTTCTGGTGATTAACACAGGTGTGTAGTGGCCAGGATAATACTTATCAAGTCTCACACCGCCATCTATCATAAGAAGACTAAGCTCTTATCGCGCCCTCTGGTGCAGAATACGGGTGCCATTTGCATAACTTCTAATCTGCATACACTTACCAACTCAGGAAACAAACTTTGCGAATGCACTAATTCTCTTTTTTCGTGTTCAAATTAAATAAGGAAAGTTTTCCTTCACTTGGGTTGTATGGTGAATTAATTAAGGCCTCACTCGACTTCACCGCGGAGGAGGCACTTACCACGATTTTCTGCCGCACTTCACGAAATAATAAGTCTTACAGTAACTATTGGAAAAGTAGTGGGCGATTTCTTAGGCCGTAAATACATAGATGGACTATAAGCAGAGAGTATAGTCTATCAGCAAAATAATAATAATGCATAAAGAAGAAATTAAAAACAAATCGGCGGTGTTTTCGCTGAGAGTGATGGCTCAATTGACATACTTAATGTAAGGAAATTTGCTCTTTTAACCTCCCCACAACCAACATAAATGGGAGGTTACTGCAATCAGTTCAATATTCAAAATGAAGATAACCCCAGATGTTTACGTTTGGTGGAGGTCCCAGGATAACGTTACGTATGTTGTGAAATTTGGTATGCGGGTTAGTGTTGACCTGTATATGAGATCCGTTAATTTTGATGCCAATCCGTAAACGCCAGTGTCATTTTAGCATATCAACTATGAAATTTGAATGATGAATACCAGTTTTCCTTATATCAACACATGACACATGAAAGGTCTTTAAATTCTGTTTACAAAAATGTGTTCACACGCGCCCTGTTCCACAAAAGTGTTATTATATCTAAATTATCTATTTTTTTTTTATAGAATAGAATTCGCAGTAGCGAAGAATAATATGCAACCAATCAAAGAACTCGTAGCTTAGCAACTACAAATGTTCGCTATAGGTACAGTTTAAATAACATCAATCGTTAGGAAGACATTAATTTTTCTTTATATTGGCAATTTTCAAATTTTTTGTGATAACTCACGAACGAATCAAGATATCGGGAAATTCTCTTCAGATTCTTTATCGCCAAGAAATAGCGCAACTTTTCTCTTAATTTAACCGACCCCGGACATTTTACCGTTTAGAATATCCCAATGGTGAGCATCAGAGCATCGAAAAATTACCCATCCTGGTATAATAATATAATAGTAGGTATGCGAGAGGGTCGCTTGTTAGCGAACGCTCGTAGTTGCTAAGATACAACTGGGGGGGATTTCACAGTCGGCAGTGGTGTACAAATTTTCGGCAGTTTTAGTGGGAAATGTTAGGCAGTGGTTACAAAAATTGAGCAAATTCAACAGTGGTCTATGAATTTTTAGGCTGTCGGGGGACTTCACAGTCGGCTGTGGTGTACAAATTTACGGCAGTGCCCTGAAAATTCGGCAGTGGTGTACAAATTTTTGGGATGTGATATGCCCCCCAGATACAACCAATCTCAAACTCGTACCATGGCAACTAATGGCCGGAATTTCAATCGAAGGTTAACCATCTGATCTGTTAGTTATCCAATCAAATAAGTCCATTTCAAAACTTTCTGATGATCTGACTGGATAACCAAATGACCTGTAAGGTTAACCTTCTATTGAAATTCCGGCCCTAAGAATGTTCCTTATTAAGCAAATTGTCAATAATTTAGACCCTGGTCTAGGTCATTTCTCACTCTTTTCTTTGGCGTTTTGTGAGATGAAACCAATGCCCGCTTAAAACAAGAGCTTAATTAGAACCCGCCCCCGTAACTTAATAAGAGTAAGTATCGGATTAAGTTTGCGCGCTGATTTACCGACAGGTGGTCCATTAATCAGCGCCATTATTGGCCAGTGAATATAAAGCATTTGAAGTAAAATATTGAGTCAAATTCGTCGTGATATGGTGCAATTCCCAGCTCCCCATGTTAAGATTATAAAGAAGCGGCAGTCTTAGGTGCCTGAAATATTGCATATTGCAAGAGTAGATGGCGTTGGATTCGCCTAATCCAATTTTGCTTCCAGTCGCCGTAAATATATCCAGTCCCAGTAACGGGGTTTAAAGTAAATAAATTCACTCAAATGCTATTAGTATTATGGCAATTGGACTATAAAACATCCACTTTGGGGAATGGGGGTTTTATCATTTTTCTGGAAGGAAAAAATTCGAAGTCATATATTGTTGTCAGTGACAGACGGAACACGATCAATCCTATGCGACTTCAAACTAAGTGGGTTGGAAAAAACTAATTATGGAGATTAATTGCGGTCGTCCTGCGATCGATATTCTAATAAATGGCTGGTAATGTGTGGTACGACAAGAATCTACTAGCCTCCGGCTCACAAATTTGAGGCGTGTTGTCAAAATAAAGCCATTAAAATGAGACAAATCGAACAATAATTCAAGCTACACGGTACACCCACGGTAAGGTATCCCGCCTGAATTATCCTGAAGTAAGTTCGTAGATGTAAGCGACCAACCCATGTTGTCCTAATCGATAAAGCACATGGTCGGATTTTACGGCGAAAATGCTTTAGAAAGCGCCAATTGACTCTCTCAAGAGCAGAAGTAATTTCAGCGAGTTAAATACAAGGCTTTAAAATAACGACTTTGAGGCGGCTAAGCATTGGTCCAACAAACTCGCCGCCTTCGATCGACTGACAAGAAAATTGTCTCGACTGAGCGAAGCTTACAGGGACGTTCAACTCACTTTCAAGTGCCAAGTCTTGTTTCGAAAACTGCTTGATGTCTTTACAAACCCTTTTTTCTTGTGGTAAAGCACCACCTTCTCGCTTAATATTGGTGGATGCGCCGGACCGGGTTGGTGCAGTTCTATAGGTAGTCCAACCTAACCTCTACAGAATTCAAATTTGGGTCATTATCTAACTAGTGCACGAAACGTAGATAAATACCGGGTGGACCAACACTATTGCCCACCTCAAAAATTGCCCTTTATTTTAAAGCTGGGACTTCGAAATTTTTACAGTGTATATGGCTACCAAGGACCCTTCAAATGAGGGCAAAAGTTTATCTGTCATGCAAAAACTGTGACGTCACGAAATTTTGAAATATCGTTTTTCCAAGAAAAAAAAAATTTTTACCCATAAAATCGTTTTTTGGGCTAATACCTTTATGTTAAGCCCATTTTTTTAAATTTCCGTCATCAGATTAGCCAACTGTAGCAAGCTAAAAATGGTCCATTTTAATTCACAAGTCGGCCACGTAAACAATTGACTACTATGCGAGGGCTTTCTTGGATAACAGCGTACGCTTTTTTCATCTGTCACCAGTTGACAGCGACACGACGTGGCCATTGAACTGCGAAATTGTTTTTAATTTTAATAAACGTGGATTTTTGTAACGAATAATGTTGAAATATGGGTTTAAACTGGGCATCCACCATTTAATTCGCCCACCCAAGGTGCCAGGAGAGGTTACGAACACGGACATTTAATCAGATGGCGGCGCGGCGTGAAGAGGGGCTCCAGTTTGTGTGAAGGGCTCCGGTTTGTGTGAGGGGGTTTTTTCAAATAGCCATTTCCATAATTCGCATTATTCCATACTTATGTAATTCCACAGGTAATTATTTTGTTGTTATGGCCTGTTTTGTAGTTGGCATTTTTAGGTTAAGTGAGTCGACTTAGTTTGCCCCGTTGAGACTAATATCGAGGACTAAGATATTCACAGCCCAGAATTTAACAGCAACTCGTGTCAAATAAGCACCAAGGAATCGTTTTGCATAACATAATTCATATTCAAAGATAAACTGTAATCGAAGGTGGTGCAAGTGTCAGTTTTCGATTGGCAAATACCTCGTAGGTACCTCCTAAACAAAATCAAGACGTTAATAATTGATGCTTTGAAGTTGGTGAAGCTCAAGTTATTATTTGAACAGCAGAAGCAAAAAGGTGCAATGTGGAATTTAATAATCATCATCATGGTGGGCAAATAAGGACTAATTAATCATTGATCACACGACAAGCCATCCAGTGCATAAACAAGACGTGTGTGTGTGCCTTAGTTTCAATTTTTGTCATTAGAATGAACTAAGAATACTGAGATTATTCTTTCGTTTATTAAACAATAATTGCCTATTAAGTAAATTTAATAAATCAGGCTTTCATATTTTTACTTGAATTTCGCGCATTTATTTCATTACGCGCGTTAATTTCCCGCTCAAACTCTTCCAACCCCTTTTAGCTAATCATTAGTCACCCACTAGTGTGATTAGTGTGTGAATTACAATAGTGTTGCAGTGTTTAGGTTGCTAATTTTGAGAAAAATTGCTATTTTGTGAAATCTTCAACCTCTTGAAGAGAAGTGTTTTCCAACTTAGTTTTACATACCTTCTTGTTAGCTGTTTTCACAGCTCTTATCCTGGTTTCCCTCCAGGGAAGCTTTCACGCGTTTTTCTGTGTTGTGAGTGTTAATTATAATTACGTGTAGAAGTGAATCTTGGTGAATTTCCTATACCTAGTGTTAATTAATAGTTTTATTCTATTTTAGTGGAGTGCATTTAATTTTTATCATGCCGATGCAACATCTTTCCTTTTCAGACAAGGTCGACATGATCTTGATTTTTGGAGAATGCCAGCAAAATGCAATGCAAGCAGCAGAATTGTATGCCCAACGTTACCCAGACAGACTTCAACCAGATAGACGAACATTTAAAAGAATTGTAGAGAAACTTAGAGAGACAGGCAGTTTGAAGCCCAAGAAAAAGACAGTGATAAATCCCGCTGTGACTCATGAAATCAATCAAGCTATTGTTTTGAACATAGCTGAAAATAATCCCCAAGTCAGCAGTCGAGAAATGAAGCAATCAAGCGGCATAAGTAAGTCATCGATTCTAAGAATATTAAAAAGGCACAAATTCCATGCATATCACATCGAACTGCATCAGGAACTACATGGAGAGGATTTTATGAACAGGGTGAGATTTTGCACGTGGGCCCAAGAGAAACTGCAGGAAAATCAGGACTTCTTCAAGTTTGTGCTTTTCACCGATGAATGCACATTCAAATCTAATGGGCACGTAAACAGGCATAATATGCACTATTGGTCGGTGGTTAACCCACATTGGATGAGAGAAGAAAAAACACAAGACATATGGTCACTGAACGTGTGGGGAGGAATTATTGACAACCGATTAGTTGGTCCATTCTTTTTTGAAGGCCATCTGACTGGTGCGATGTATGCAGAGTTCTTAAGAAATTCATTAGATGACTTACTAGAAGATGTGCCATTAAATGTGATCCAAAATTTGTGGTTTCAGCAAGATGGTGCGCCTCCACATTTCAGTCGAGAAGCTCGTGGTGTGGCAGATGAAAAGTTTCCAGATAAATGGATTGGTCGTGGTGGTCCAATTGCTTGGCCAGCTAGATCTCCCGATCTCACACCTATGGATTTTTTCACATGGGGAGTTGTGCAAGAAATTGTGTACAGAACACAGCCAACCACGAGACAAGACATGCAGCAACGACTCGTAGATGCCTTCCAGACAATCAATGAACGAAATACAGCAGCTACAGTCCAAAATTCATTTCAGCGACGTGCTCAGATGTGCATCGAAAGAGAAGGCCACCACTTTGAGCAGTACCTGTAATCAGGTAAGTACTTTTTGTGAAGTGATCTGTGCTATAGTGGTTGCAGTGCAGTGAATTTGGTGATGATTGTGTAGTGATGGGTTGTGGTAGTGAGTAATGCATCACTTTAGGTAAGTACAAGCCGTAAGTTCCTTGTACACAATTTTGTCTATGATGATTAGTAGAGCTCTTTCACAATATTTGAAGGATCCACAATTCTGAGACATCCAAAACAGCTAAAAGACCATAGTTTATGTAACACAATCAGTCAATCAAATTCAATTTATTGTTGTTAGTTTGATCATACAGGATTTAAGTTTCAATTTATATCCTTGAAAAATTATAATTATTGTGATTGCAACTTCAACTTTACAGCAACACACTTTCGCCAGCTAAAAACACTTGGTTTTACATCACCCTACAATTTACCAAACAATTTAACCCAACTAGTTAAGAAATGGCATCGGGCTATAATTCTTCTACCTTCGGCTACAGTTTATCTCTGAATTTTAATTATGTTAGTTGAAACGATAGTTTAACAATTCCTTTGCCCTTATTTAGATCAGATGTTAAATTTAGAGGCTGTAAATATCAATTTTGTTATGCAAAACGATTCCTTGGTCCTTATTTGACACGAGTTGCTGTTAAATTCTGGGCTGTGAATATCTTAGTCCTCGATATTAGTCTCAACGGGGCAAACTAAGTCGACTCACTTAACCTAAAAATGCCAACTAAAAAACAGGCCATAACAACAAAATAATTACCTGTGGAATTACATAAGTATGGAATAATGCGAATTATGGAAATGGCTATTTGAAAAAACCCCCTCACACAAACCGGAGCCCTTCACACAAACTGGAGCCCCTCTTCACGCCGCGCCGCCATCTGATTAAATGTCCGTGTTCGTAACCTCTCCTGGCACCTTGGGTGGGCGAATTAAATGGTGGATGCCCAGTTTAAACCCATATTTCAACATTATTCGTTACAAAAATCCACGTTTATTAAAATTAAAAACAATTTCGCAGTTCAATGGCCACGTCGTGTCGCTGTCAACTGGTGACAGATGAAAAAAGCGTACGCTGTTATCCAAGAAAGCCCTCGCATAGTAGTCAATTGTTTACGTGGCCGACTTGTGAATTAAAATGGACCATTTTTAGCTTGCTACAGTTGGCTAATCTGATGACGGAAATTTAAAAAAATGGGCTTAACATAAAGGTATTAGCCCAAAAAACGATTTTATGGGTAAAAATTTTTTTTTTCTTGGAAAAACGACATTTCAAAATTTCGTGACGTCACAGTTTTTGAATGACAGATAAACTTTTGCCCTCATTTGAAGGGTCCTTGGTAGCCATATACACTGTAAAAATTTCGAAGTCCCAGCTTTAAAATAAAGGGCAATTTTTGAGGTGGGCAATAGTGTTGGTCCACCCGGTATGTACCTACCTAAATAAATTAAATGGTTAAAAACACCAGTTTTAAAATGTATACGAACACATTAAAAATCGGGAGTGTGCGTGCAGATTCTGAAAGTTTTCTTAACACAATTTTGCAGTCAGATACCGCAGATACTGCTGACGAATGCATACATCATATTCACAGAATTGGAAAAACTAGATTACATAAATTATGACAGTGCAGATGCACATATTGATTTCAAAAGTAAAACTCGTTTTGCGGAGCTTTAAAGTGCTTATAGGATATGTTATCTCGCACAGAGACTGAATCCATTTTCATGCAATTTTTATTTTAAAAAATAGGAATCCTGTCAGCTCATCAAAATTAAATCCGTGTATTTCCATATTTCCAATCCGAAAATGAAACATTGTTAGATCTATTGTTTTTATACCGCTGTTTTGGTTTCATATAACGCAGTACAGAAACAGAAACTATCTGGGTGTAGTTCTTTGTGTTTTCGTATTCAGTTTTACCATCCTGTGTAAAGGCTAACAATCGGGAAGCAGAACGAAAGCAATTCGTTTGAAAAATAGCAATGCAATGTTTTAAAATAAAATAGCGACGACTCTTTTCAACTAAAAATTTAATTTCAGGAAGCGATTCCATCCGTGAGCTACGTCAGACATGAAAATAAAATTTTAAAGCAAAAGCTGGCGCATTGAAAACTACTTACTAGATTGACAACTGTAAGAACATAATTTACTTAATAAATAATTGGCTTTCAACAAGATGAATTAGAGTAATGCGGAATTGTTATCTATTTACAACTTCATTCATATAGAATTATTGCAATAAACCTCGTTATTGGGTTGCCCAAAAGCTGCAGAGTGCAGACAATAATGGTGTTTCGACATTTCTGGATTCGTTGTAGTTTTAAAAAGGCTAATCAATATAGGAGGGAACACAAAGGTTCGTGTCGTCAGCCTGAGTTTTTCACCGATGGAAAGCGGACACTCCCCCGACAGCCCCTGCTGCTATAATCAATCATGTGTCGCAAATCCCAATGGCGCCCAACTAATTAATAACACAGACCTACGACCGCAAATTTGCTTAATGCATAGGTGAGACGCATTCACAAAAGCACCTTTAGCTTTGAAGAAATTCGAGCGCAAATTTTGCATTAACGCTAATTGGGGGCCGATTTATGAACTGGCGTTATTAAAGGACACTGATTTTTGAAAAGCTTATATGGTTGCAAGCAGGGATGGTCCTCCCAAATTCCAACTAGGCGGCTAATATCACTATAATGTAAATATGTTTATTTTTTACGCAAACACTATTATACGTATATTTTTTGTTGTAGAGAAATTTGTAATTTTTTAAAATTCGAATTGTGCCCCCCCCCCCTCATTTAACCAGATTTACCTAAAAACTTATTTAACCCAAACTGATAGTTATTAAACCTACGAATTTGTTAATTTGTTTTAAATAACCTATTTAAGTGTCTTTTTTAATTTTTCATCAAAATCTGAATTTTTTTTGCTAGTGATAATTTTAACTACATATTTAAATTGGACTTCCTGCGAAATTTAAAATTATCACTATGATGGGCGCATTTTAACTTCACAGTAACAGACTTATGGTACCTCTTCTCTTTGTTCCGTGTTTTTTTAGTTTAGTTTTTCAGGCTCGGAGCATCGAATTAAATTATCATAAGTAATACTATGAGTACATACCATGTTATCGACAATAATTTTGAATGCGTGTTAAGTGTGAAACAAAGATGATGTTGTAATAAAACTAGATGGCAATAACTAACCTAAAACGTGCATTGGAGATTTTCTTGCCTTCTGTGCCTTGATAATCTCATATGTTGGAAAAGTGTGACAAAACTAGCGTAATCCTTTCCTATTATCACACAGCACACACATAATGAAATGAATGAACGATTGTGTGAAAATTAAATTAACTCTTTCCTGGATTTTTTTTGAACCTTTTGTAAATAGTGCAAAAGTTGGAAGATCAACACAACATCAACATCAATGTTAATATTTTGTTAACCTCCCCACAACCGATTTAAAAATGCTAGGTTAGTGCAATCACTCTAAAATTCGAAATTGAAATAACAGCAGATGTTCACGTTTCAAGGTCCCCACGATCACGAAAAACTGGTTTAAAAAAACGGAACTTTCAAAAATTTTATATTTTATTGCCGTTGGCCGATTGCCACCAAAATTGTTGAAGAATGTTGAAGAATAAATCGCGATAATAAAAGTCATCTATAGTTATGGTTGTGAGAAAACTAGCGTACATAACTTGCTGGAAGCAGATACAACATTCCCATTCGTACGTTATGTATCACTTTCCATGCTCGTTATGTTATAATATGTTTTATACTATTAATTTTCCATTTTTTAACCCTTCGACTACTGTCACTTAAAAGCTATTGGCCGGTATGAATAAATGGTAACAAAGGTTTTGCTCATAGTTCTATCCTTTTCTCGGTCACGAAAAACTTATATTTGCATCCTTTATTAAAACAAGTATGAGCATCTTGTAACACTTTATTCATGCCAGCCATTGTTTAGATTTGGATTCGAACACAGAGCTGCTTGACCGAATATTCGCGGAGTAGAATATTTTATGTCACAATCAGTTAAACTCCTTTTTTGAGCTCTTACCTTGTTATTTAGCAGAAGTAGGTATACCGATGGGTGAAACAGAACTCACAGGGCGGTAGGTACCTACCTCGTTAGGTACATAGGCTAGGTTTAGGTACTTCCCCCAATCCCAAATAAAAACTAGGTAGGTACACGAAAATATACTATTAAACTAATAAACTGTAGATTTTGGGAATTGTACACACCGGACAGTGATGGATCACAAGTCACAACTTACCCAAACTAATAAACTGTAGCACTTTTGAAAAATTTCTGAGTAGGGACAGTGCAAAGTTGTGCGAATAATTATGTAATGAGTTAATTAACACAGCAATACTACAAGAGTAATCATCTGATCACTGGATCACTGCAAAGACTGAGCTAAATACCTACTATTGGAGTAATTTTTTCTGGCGTCCTGGGTCCTCGGTAAATGGATAAATAAAAAGTTAAAAATATAAAATTATCCAGAAATAGAAAACGAAAATAATACCCTAAACAAAAGACTCGGCGAAATAGTCGGCACATCGCGACCGCGCGAAGACAAAAAACGTTCTGATCTTCCAAAAGCTGTTCTGTTTTATGGCATTTATAAAAATGAAGCAAATGAGGCAAGATGATGCCGGACGTGGTAAGTTCGCTCGGTTTAGGCAAAGATATGATTTACGATAGAGACTCAATGAATGAGTGAACAGCAGGTAACGACCCATATTAGAATTATTTACTAATTTTGTGAGGGTTTATAAAAACAAAGTAGCATTTAGACTACATACCTACAAACACAAAGTAGGTATAATATTTTTGAAGGACGCAGTGGATGGTGTAAGCTGTCTATTGAAAATTCAATTAATGTTCTTGTTATAATGATAGAGTGACTATTGCTTTTCGTTTCGACCCCCTTCATCATTCGGGCCCTTGTGCATTGCACAATACATGCTTGCACTATCATAGTTACGCCACTGGTTTTATCTTTATCTAACCGCACTCCTGTTCTTCTCATTTATCTAATTTATTCCTGTACGATTAGCAAGAATTCTAAATAAAGAGAGAAAATGGTGGATGCGCCGGGTCGGCTTAGAATCCCAGTTTCGTTCTCGGCTCCCCTTAAATCCTCGATGTGCTCGTAGCAAAGTAAATTTCAATCTGGAGAACCAACATGTAAATTTCCGTTTTGAATTTGTTTCCCCTCACTACTGGGCCCTAGGTTTGCTAATGAGCAGTTTATCGCTCGTGCCTGATGCTGGTTACTAGTAATTACCCGAATTTCTACTGTTTCCTCCTGCACGGTGGAATTAACTTGGCTAACCGTCGTCGGGGTTTATGTTCAGTGCACGACGAGTCTATCCACTGCCGTCACCTACTTTGATTAAAGTTTGCTCCTTTTGTATGGTAATATTTGTTCGAGAGTAATGCCGTTATTTCATCTGGAAATCGCAGGGAATTATTCACGCCTCAGTCTGACGGGGACTAATTAATCAGAGTCGTTTTTCTTTTGACGGAGTTGATGTCGTGTTGTAGTTGAGTAAAGTGGCATCCAGCCGTGAAACGAGCGGAATCGAAATGGGCCTTAATTCGTAAGGTACCCAATTTTTCGCTGATGAAAAATTACAGCGTTAGTAAGTGAAACATTATCACGTTATCCGGCCCCGGAATATAAGTCCTGATTAATAACAGCACCGACGCTAAGAAGACACCTCTTGTTTTGTCGCTATTAATATCTGCCAGTATCCCAGCGTTAAACCAATTATGAGAATCAACGCAATGCGCACGAGTGATAAATCTTTAATACACAATCGCTTATTTGAATACTCGCAATAACATGCCATCATTATTCATAACTCTGTGTGTCGTGGATCATAAATTTTCGAACAATTATTGCAAAATCCCCCTCATTTCTTGTGTCGTTTTTCTACTTTGTTTCATAATAATTATGGGTTGAATTGCCGGCATAATTCTGGTCCTTGATCTCCCAAGTGCTTTCTTTCCAAGCTTCAATTTGTCTACTTTGAAATAATATTTTTATTGCGAGTCGCTTTAGAAAATTGGTTAAATTCTGTCAACACAGTAAATTGAATAGCTAACGACTAACGATATTACATTCTGTAGACTTAATTATTCTGCAAATGTTTAAGCTGAAAAGCCCGTTAAATACTTTCTTCGTCAACACTGTTTACGTTGCATGGATTAAAAATTTTATTGTCTCCTTCTCGTCCTTTAGAAGTAATGCAAGTTAGTCACACTTCTTCAAATTGAATTTGTAACTTGACAGAAGCAGCAGACTGGAAAGCCGACCTAGATCTACGACACGTCCGACACAACCAAACAAACCTAATCAGACCCATTTCTCATTGTTAGCTACAAATGGAATCCGCGTGCACTGATTTTTTCATTCCGTCCTACATGAATCTCACTCTAAATTATAATAACAATCGAACGAGATACTTTCAACAGAAGTATTTGCTGTTTATTGAGGTTGTTAAAAAAATATTTTTACAGGAAACTCTGGAATAACAAAGACCTAGAAACAGAGGAAATATGGATTATACGGTATTTATTTATTCTGTGCTTTCTTTACGACAGACGTTTTCTCCGGCGTGACGGAAATAAGGATGATCCGCCCAATCGTTGTCCAACATACTTTGGTTCATTTTGTATTAGAGGCCGCACTTTCAACTTCCAGATCTTTTATTAAAAAAGTTTGGGTAGCCGAACAAAATTTTAAATTTGCTAAACATTGCTTGCAACAGATGATGACCCAATTTCGTAACAGTTCAAATGAATGATGACTTGGGCTGATTTAAGCTATTTGAACTACAATGATGTCATCACTATCCCCGAACTATAGTTATTACCTGTGTTACCTGTACAACGTACCTTAGTAATGGTTATTCCAGCAAAAACTATCCATGTGAAAATTCACTCGCACTGGTAATTTTATCGACAATTCAACTTTTACTTTATAAACTAATCAAAAGTGATGAATTAGCCGCTTCAGCCAATCACAGCGTGATTAATATGGCAATTTGCACATGTGGTGATTGCCAGGCAGTTGTCAAAAACGAGAAACGTCAAGTCGTTGAATTGTCTTGCCGAATACAACTCATGGTCTCAATATCTTGGTAATTTTTGTCACTTTAATTACAACTCGCAGGCGTTGGTTTTGGAAAATTATCACTCGCGCAAGCGCTCGTGATAATTTTCATCCCAACGCCTGCTCGTTGCATCAAAGTGACAAAAATTGCCGGCAATATTGAGACCACTTGTTGTATTATATACGACCATCTACACCAACTTCAAAACCTCCTCACTCCACTTCATACCATACTAAAAAATGCAGCAGAGAAGCGGCTGGAACCTCCCCATCGCGTGGATCTTTGTATTATGTGTAGATAGTAGTCAATTCAACAGAATTTTTTTTATCTTTTTCATCTGTGACTAATTTCGCAATTTTCTGACAAATACCGACGTCACCTCGGACATCACCCATCACATTTGACAATATGTTCCTTTTAAGGTTAATCTTTTACCACCTTTTTGACAATAACTGCCACTTTATGTCATCCACTGTCAGCCCGCCCCCTTTTAACGAGAAAGAATTTTTTCTCTATTTTCCACTGAAATGGCAGAAACTGAGAATACATTTTTAGAACCAGAATTTGATCGCCTTTCTAATGGCGACATAGAAAAGGAGGCCTTGTATTTCAAATTTTAAGTTTTTATGCTTAAATGGCACTTCCCGTGGGCCAATTGCTTCCAAAAGCCTTTCAGGCCTTCCTTCAACGGGTCACCCAATCTCCATGTACAAAATTTCAGCCAAATCGATTCAGTAATTTGGGCTATAATGTATTTTTACTGTTATTTATAACCAAAATTTGAAGACCTTTCTGATGGTGACAATAAATCTTTCAAAAACTTGTTTTTAATGGTTAAATGAGGGAATAATTTTAAATTTGGAAATTGGTGTGCCAAAACGGCACTTTCCGTGAGTCGATTGAATTCAAAATTTGTTCAGCTCTTCGACGTGTAATACAATCCCCATGTGCAAAATTTCAGCCAAATCGGTTCAGGGGCTTGGGCTTTACCGCGATTTTAAAGTCCGATAAAAAACATTTTTTTTTATTTTTGGTCAAAAGGGCACTAAGAATGAATACATTTTTAGAAGCAGAATTTGAAGGTCTTCCTTATGAAAAACGTGAAAAATGGGGGCTTGCATTTAAAATTTAAAAGTTGATGTGTCAAAATGGCATTTCCAGTTGCACGATTGGCTCCAAAAGCTTTTCAGATCTAAGTTAGGTTACGAGATGCTTATGTTTCAAATTTCAGCCAAATCGGTCTAGTAGTTTTGGCTGTGGCGTGATTACAAACGAACGTACGTACGTACATACACACAGACACATTTTAAAAACCACGTTTTTGAGTTCCTGAGACCTCAAAACGTGAAGATCTGGTGTTATCTCGAACTCGAAAATTTTAGTGATTGCAGTAACCTCGCTTTTTTTTAAGTGGTGAAGTGGAGTGGGGAGGTTAAAAAAATGGAGGTTACTGCAATCACTAACATTTTCGAATTTGAGATAACACCATAACACCACAGATCTTCACGTTTTGAGGTCTCAGGAACCCAAAAAAGTGGTTTTAGAAATGTGTCACACATAGGCGACGTAAGCTAACTTAGATTGATTAAATTCATTCATGAGCTACCATTATTGGAAAAATATCCACAAAATCTTTTTCGAATTTTTCAGAATTAAGAAAATTATTTTTGTTGTATAAGATTATCGGTTTTCTGCCAAATTTGGTATTTGGATAGCTTTAATGGCCCTCTGCCAGAATCTGCAAGAGTTTTACCCATAAAACATTGCCTAATAAGTTTTCTGATATTTTGACACGTATTTTCCGTTATAGCAAATTGGGTAATTGGTCCACGAAAAAGTCTCAACAAGTAATGTCTGATGCTTCTCAATTCACCACAAAGTAAAAAAAAATTGGAATCGGTCAAATAAATAAAAAAGTTTTCCAGGTGTTTCCACTCAAACTGAAACACCCTGTATATTTTGTGTGAAATCTGAAAAGGGTAACGTTTGCTGAAGAAATTAGGCAACGATAAGTATACTTCGAACAGGATTTCATTTTTGTTTATTCAGTGTCACTAAAGGCAAGACTAGACTAAATTTTTCGTCATAGGTGTAGGTAGGCACTTTAGTTTTTTGTGACAAATTCTTTGTTCAGTAAATCGACGAATGCCGCTGATCTGAGTTAAGTACCAAACTTCTTGTTAATAAATTGCTCCATCAGAAACCACTGACTGCATTTAGGTACCTCATTGAACGTTGTTCATCCAGTATCGGTATTTAGAGCATGTGTATCCGTCTGATTTATCAGTTTTAAATCGCAACGCGGCGTTGCGTTGATGCTATCGTCAGGGCCTTACAAATGCATTTAGCAAAAGTTCTCGTTTAATCTGATAACCGCCTCCCACGAGTCGCGGAACTCGAATTAATTCTCGTGTAACGAATTCGAAAGTTTTTATATTCCGGACGGGGCTGTTTCCGTGTCGCTAGGGGCTCGTGCACTTACAGTCGAACCGAGTTGATTCGACGGAGACATTGTTTAATAGAACTCTGGCGGTGACAGTGCGTCGCCGGAACGTCTGGAGTGACAGCGCCGCGACGACGGCCTCCTCGCGTGCACAACGGCCTATTCGAGCATCGCTCCGACAGAATATCTAAAATGGAAAAGTTTCCAACTCCGATTTATCTAGATGAATATTTTATTTCTTCGGAATTGAACGACAAGAGCTCGCAACTCTACCTAGGCTGAACAATGTGCTCAACGACGTCTTTTATTGAAGAACATAATTCATAAAGTGTTATCTGTATTCATGACGTTAATTAAAACGTCGCTTCTTGTTATCACCGAGCCGTCCAACAACTTTTATTATTTCACTGCGGGCATCCGCTTTCTGGTTATGACCAAACTCCCGCAACTTTGCCGCCGTTTTCAATTAACCACCTACTACCCGAAAGGGACTTACCAAGTACCGATGCATCCAGCAATCTTCTTCCACACGGGCGCCCGTCCCCCGTCGTTAACTTTAATCTCCTGACATTCTATTCTATTTGTTACATTATACTAAATTTTAATCCTTGCAAAAGACAATACAATATTTACTCATGTGGTTAATATGCTGCTCAAGTAAAACACTTTCCACGGTTTAATCACATTCGAATCGAAAATGCAACTGTAAGCTCGCACAACAAAAGCAGAGACCCTTTAAGCTCTCTTAATTGAGCTGTTTGGAAGTACAAGTTTTCGTTCTAGAGTTCTCCTTGAGGTACTTGAACTGATAATTTTGTAATCTTTGCCAAAAATAACAACTTCATTCTGTAGCAATTGCAAAGCAGTCTTGAGTTCCCTGGTTGCCTTATTAAAATTAAATTCCTGTTATTGTTCCAAGGACAAGAAAAGTTTTCTAAGGTAAAGAAAAGAACCGAACAATAATACTTACATTAGGTACATTAAATTAAAGAGTCATGACTATAACATCACGTTGCAAACTTGAATCTTCACCACATAGATTTTTATTAACATACCTACTGATTTGCATCAAGTTGTCAGTTTAGTGTTTTGCAGTTGATCAATAAATATAAAATAAATATTATGTTTATTAGGTTCAGGTTCGGTTTTTCCATCTTTGATAACCTTCGGCTTACCTAACCTCAGTTCGTCGCATAGCATCGAGTATTCTGATTAGCTGTATCCTAGCAACTAACCGCTCTGGTTTGGTAAACTGGCTCACACGATCTGTCAAGGAACCTGCGTGTATATATGGTTATATGTAGGATGAAAATAGTTGCCAGTGAGATGTAATATAGCAGAAATCTGCAAAAATTTGCAAGCAACGACCTCTGTTGAGTTGTGCACCTAACTAGACTTATGTGATCACGTGACTGACATAAACTGACTTGGAATTACACCCATAGTCCGTAATTTGCAATTTCCGATGTTTTCTACATTTTCCTCGACATCTGCAATATTTCAGAGAGAGAGGGGGAGGGAGAGAGAACACAAACTTCTTATCGTATAGTCACATATTTGACCCATATTCCGTCCTCTCCAACGGGAATTAAGCTATCAATTGAGGGGTCGTTTAGAGGCAATAGTTGAAAATGTGACTTCTACAGGGTTGTTACAAATTATTGTGCCATTGTAGGAGGCTTTGGTGATTTGTTGTGACATTTAACTTATATGCGTTAAATGTCAACTCTTGTTTTTAGAGACACCTACAATTGTACAATCATTTGTATAACAACCCTGTAGTAAATATTACATGAAGTTTGCAGAAATCACATTGACATTTACACTTGTCTAGCTTCGACGACTGGTTTGAGTCACTCGCTGGAAGAATAGAACCTGAAAATCTTCCTTATTTCACTTATTTTTTATTTTCCCTGAGGCTCCTTTTCTGTGGGTATCGAGAACGAAACACATTTGGCTTTTTGATGATGACCATGAATTTTTGAAAATACGTCGTTCAATTATTACTGAAGTCCCCAAAGCCATCCTGGACCGTTTTTATTTTTGATCACTCTATGTAGGTACCTACTTTTTTGCTGTACTTACATAACAATCACAGACCCCTAAACAAGACGAATTTGACTAATATCTGTAAACAACAATTAATCTTCGGTATATAGACAAAGGGCACTTTACAGTGTTAATTATTGACGATTGGTTTCGCGGACCAAAATAATTGTTCAAAAGCAGGGTATTCCTTGTGATTCATATTGCATTGCAGATTCTGGATTAATTAGATTAAATATTAGATTAATGCCGACTCCGTGTCACTTATCACTAACTATACTCCTTTAATACTCTACTACTTTATATAACAGAGAGGAAATGTGTATTAATTTGAGGCGCTTTGTGAAATTGTAGGTACGTTTCCTGCAGACAAGACGTTTATGAAATACACAACTAGTTACCCTGCTCAAAACCAGCGTTCCGAAACCTCGAAACAAAAAGGCACTTCTCCAATATTTAACAGATTTCGGCCGTCAACCCTCGTCCAACTAAGACGTCGGAAATTTGATGCGTTCCACCTGTCCAGTAACTATATTGCGTGTAGAAGAAATCACTAATCATCATAATGTGTTGTTGTTTAAAAAATGTTGTGGTTTTGGAACATCTCCCTTCCAATGTTTGGAGCTCTTGGACGTTTACCGCCGGAGCGGAGATGAGATATACGAAACATTTCTCAAACTAGTCCATTTTTGTGAACGTTGCAAAATTACCTTCACTTAACGGTAGAGATGACATAAATCTTGATAATACAAAAGTTCCAACATTCAATTTGTGCGAATGAAGACAAATTCTTCAAGAAGACAATCCGGCTATCCTTGCACTTCAATAAATATTTGTAAAGTATAATCCTGTTGGCATTTAATAATTGATTTTAAACGGTGAAGGCGAACCTTATGTTTTGAAGTATAATTTTAATAAATCGCTCGTCCTAATGCAAACTTGAAACACCCCGTGTTGGCTGTGCCTGTGTTGTGCAACTTCTATAATTTAATAGTTGGAGAAGTTCTGACTTTGTTTAGTTCTGATGGTGGCTGAACTAGCAAAATGTGGAAATCATTTGCATCAACAGTAGAGTTATAATAGACCAAAATGCTCTAGGAAGGAAGGCATACGAACTTCAGAACTGCAGTTGGTTGGTATTTCTTAGAATTAGCTCCTTAAATTTTTTCAAGAAAGTTAATTTCTGGAAAACGGTGGGTATCGGAAATAACAGACAGCATCAAGGGCAGATTAATAGCGTACTAGGAGAATTGAATGGAAGAGTTGGGACAAGGGTGACGAATCAGGTCAGGTGGTGGGGCGTTACGTTGAAAAGGCAAGAAATAATAATGGAAAACGTATAATAGATTTGTGTATACGGAATGACCAATTATTGCTGAATACATTCTACCAGCACAAGTCTTGGGAAGATTTTGGAAACAAAATTGAAAGAGACTCTCACGTGAATTCTCCCTTGTGAATTCCTGTGAATACATTTTCGAAAATAGACATACTCTATAGTGAATAACGATAGTAAACAATAAAGAGTTGTGTGTTGGCAACGACGAGCATGTTTTTCACATACGTTCGCATGCCAAAGAACATTCCAATTATTGCATTCTGGAAACAGGTCGCTCTAAAGAAATTTGGAACGAAATGCAAGGAAAGTAAAATAATTCAGTGTAGAAAAATTTGCAGCACTTATTATCTTGGGCAATGGAATTGCAAATGTCGTCGCCGGTATCTGCAGCCATGCTGCAGCCCTTCTTGCAGCGGAGGTCGAAAATATATTCCAAGTAAATCGTGACAAATGCGACCTACTCTGGCTGCCGCTGATAAGCTCTACGTCTCTCGTATTCACAGTGTTGTTGTCTTACCATCAAGATGCACTAACAAACCGGCATGGAAATTTCACGTAATCTCCTCATTTCCTCGGGAAGACTTGACTTATTTCCATAATATCAGATGAATAGTGGAAACTTTAATAAGAACTTGTGTGATGCGGCGCCGGTGGGTGATGAATGAATGTACCTTAAATATTCAAATACGTTCTGGAAAGTACAACTCATCAGAGTTTATTAAAGAAAATCATGCGACCTTATACTTTATTTTATCATAAAGGAAAATTTCCACACATTGCCTCTCTTAAATCACTTCCACTATGCAAGCCTTATCGTCCTAAGTAAAGTTTAAAACTCGTTAATGCACGCTGCATACTAATGTGAAATATGTTTTTCTTTCCTGTGTAATTAAACCACTCGTAAAAATTATTCCTGGCAATATCATGAAGGAAAATGTTTCGTGGCGTTCTCTTGCAAATTTGCTGCATGCAGAAAGCGCTCTAATAAAATATCAAGTGAGGCAGGTTGTCGTCCCGTTTTATTAACTCTAAAATGCTTTAAAGTTAAACGACTGAAGGCATCTAGTTAAACGCAAGCATCCATCGATAAGATTCTTTATGAATATAGATACCTCTTATTTCAACAAGGGCACCTACATATTTACCTGTGCAATCCTAAACATTCTAATTTTTTACCGGCAAAACGGGAATGGTGAAACATGTACCCACGTCAATATTTTATTTTAATTTCCACGGATTTGCTCTAAGCTGTTCGCATTTCTTAGAACTTCATAAAATATTCTGCAGTCTAGTTTAAAACTATTTTAATGTTCTGCCTGCAAAGCACCCACATATGCCAGCACACTCATGGGATAGTTACTGGATATATTAGCATGTCTAAAGGGTTCATTAAAACTAATCCCCGTCAAAAGCGATCATGCGTGATTATAGTTCACCAAAAGTATTTTAATCTAGTTTTTTCCATTTCACTTCCGTTGCCTCACTTTCAACGCATCAATCTTCGCGAGTTGTTGGCAGGCAATCAATCTATTGTAACACCGGAGCAATACTATATAATCCGATTTCAATGTGTTTTTCCGAGCGGACTTGCCGGCTTTTCGAGTGCACTTTGTAGAATCGATAGAAAAATTCTATTGTCGGCGCCTCTCATCAATATTCATCTGCTGATTGCAGCAGAAAAGACAGATGAGGAAAAAAAGAGGACTTGTCGACAAAATTCACACAGAAGTATTGCTCAAACTTATCCTTCTGCTACTGTCTTTGACTTCATAAGTTTTATTTCTTTTATCTATCCCTTCTGTATTAACAACTGGGTGAGTGTCACGTGCTGAGAGAACAGAGTCAGTATCCACACACGCCGATGCTCATTCCCCTGCTTCGAAAGCATCCTATTCTGATTATTGATTGTATATATAAATGGTCGATTAATAAATGATACGCGAGAACCATGCATTTGATTAATAAGTGGACATCAAATTTGTTTATTCTCCAAGCCAAGTTACATTCTTTATTGTTGCTATAATATTTGTTCAATACAGCTCGTGAAATCGTGATTAATGAGAATCACACGCTCAACATGTAGCCAAATAATACCACTCCTCCTCCGAAGTCGTGGAATTAATGTTTGGCAACATGTTTCGTGTGGTAGATTATGGATAACCACGATTCCACTCGTTCTTTCATTAGAAAATTTGACCTTATCAGTGACAGTCGAGTGTCGGATGCTCTGCTATGAATCTACAGATTATTACCTAACTGGTAACGGACACTCTTGTTGCTTGTAATTTATTATTAGAAACCATGAACTCTATTTTTTACTACGGGGAAAAAATTATTCACTATTAGGATTATAAAAATTATTAGAGGCACTACGTCCTCTCCTACTAAATACATAATTTTACTTCGCCGAAAGCTGTGTAATAAGATTTTATGAACCAGTGCCAGAGTAATGGCAAATAAAATGTGCTGCTACGAAGAATTTTTTAACTCAACGCTGGCGAAACAGCCACTAAAATTGAATGCGCCAAAAACATCGAATCTTTACGTTTTAGGGTCCCACGGGAACTCAAAAAAGTGGTTTTCGAAAAATGTTTGCCTGTACTAGGTCTGTCTACAGCGCAAACTACTGGACCGATCTGGTTTTTTGGTATGTGAACATTGTGTGGCCTTCGGAATAGCTTATTACACTTTCTGCCAATGCAAACCGCTATTTTTCATCCTAGGAAGGCTAACTTTTCAGCAAGAAATTGTAAAAGGGGGAGACGCTGCGCCCAAGCTACTGAACATATCGAGATGAAATTTGAACTCCATCGGCCATGATGGTATTGACATTTCCAAACGTCGGTCAAAATAACGACGAAACGGTGAAAAAATGCGTGTCTTGCGTCCAATCTTTACAATTTGTGAACGTTGAACGTTTCCGTGAAGTGTGTGAGATGTATTTCAATTGTTTGGAGCTACATTAGAGTAACGCTGTATCTAGTGATCTTATTTTTGAGATGGTCACTGGGTTTCTCTCTTTGGAGAGGTACGACAATCAACCGGAAGTGTATCAAATTTAAAAAGGATAGGTTTTTCGTGTGACGACGTCATTTTGTCCCAAAACTTGAGAGAGAAAGAGCTATGTTCTATAACGTTTGCCACATCTGATTAAAAGAAATGTCATATCATGTAGTCCCTTAGTTTTTAGTAAGGGCAATTAAGTTTCTGTTCCGCAACACGACCTGAAAATGAAATTATTTTGCCAAAGGATGAAGTTTGAAACGGTATTTCAAAATCTGCACTCGACGCAAATTTTTTAGCGGTGTGGATGTCGGTGGTGGTGGCTGTAATAAATCTGAAGTGCGTCGGAAAGTTGTAGCTTGCTATGCAGTCATCCTCTTGAATAATTGGTCGCGGTTTGGTGCGTGATAAATGCGGGGGTTAACGGATCATTATTAAACCTGTCTGAACGACGGCTAATGCCTCGAAAACTCTTCGCCCGTCCGATTTGCCCGTTTCAGTGGCTTGGTTGCCCCTTCTAACTGATTTGCTGCAGATGTGTGGATAATTCCAACACTTAATAAAAGCGCCCACAAAAATTAACAGCATACACTCGATAAATTGGGTCATAATTTGCCTGTCACGATCTAATTATTAATTTCACTAATAACCAAGTGGATTATTCCCCTAGTGAGGAATTTTTGGTATATGGCTACTGCGCACTGTATAGTCTATACAACAGTAACTATAATGAATAGGCATGCGTCTAAACAACAATGGTTTGAAATTTAAACTCCCCTGATACTCCGAGCTAATGGTATTGCAACACCATTGATACACAAAACCTATATTTACTCTGTTTCATTTCGAGTGGGCTCTCTCGTCTGCCTCTGTTTCGAAATGCGATACTCGGAATTACCGAATTTAACCACCAAAGAGCGTTTCGGTAGTAGTAGCAGCGCAGTAGATAGGTACCTATCTACTATGATTAATTTATGGAAGAACTTGTAGGTAATACGAACTGGATTTGTTTTGCAATATTTTTTACTACCAGCGAAGCGAGACTACCAGTTTAGTTTATTTTGCAAGGGTAGATTGAGTAAACACTATAACGGCAAGGTAGGTAATAGTTATTTACAATATTAGTGCGGTAAATTGCATTTTACAGCTCGAGGTTTTTTTGAAGCACGACGCGCAGCGGAGTGCTTTAATTAACCGAACGCTGTAAAATGCTTACCGCACGAGATTAGTATTGAACTTTTTGGCTGACGCTACGCAGTAAGTTGCAATATTTTGAGAATTTTGGCGTTTAAATACGAGCACAATAATTACTACCGAACAAAGTGGCCACTGATAACAAATGTCAAAATATTTAGATTTCAAAATGTCTGATAGTGAAAGTGATTAATTTTTAGGCACACCACCAGAATTAAGGGAGGTAGCCCAAAGTGTGTCTTCTGTCTAACTTCCACAGCTGTTCGCAATAAGATGGTGAAAAGCTGCATGCCAAAAGTCAAAATAATGTCAACTGGCGAAAGATGGCGTACTGGCAATTGAAATAAAAACCTAAATTTTAAATATTTAAACGATACTAATCAATTCAAAAGTTAAGTAAAGTGAAATTTCTATAAATAAGATTTATTGTTGTAGCGTTACTTTAATTTTTTAGTTTGCCTGTGAGCCAGTGTTTTTTCGAAATTTTACCGCACCGGGGTGTTGTAAAGTGATGACGTAACCGTAAAATCAAAGTTACCGTGGACGACAGTAGTGTGTAAAACTGTCATCTAGATGTCAGGAGGCCAAAAAGTAATTTATGTCAAGCATCGCATTAGTATTAGAATGCATTACAGCATGCAACAATTATTAAAATACCTCTTCACCTAGGTACAATAGTCCCACTAAGTTGCCTTTCCTTTTATACTAGGTACTAACTAATAATTATAGGGACCGGATTTCAGGTAAAATACTTTTATAACCCAAAGCGTGAAAGTGATGTTTTACGCGGCGAAGGAAAATATGGACAATCGAGGCGTAGGCGAGACTGGCCATTTCCTGAGACGCGTAAAACCACTTTTTCGCTGTGGTTTATACAACATTTTTCACACCAGTTAAAAATAAATAAATAATTAATTTTGAAATTTGAGAACCCAAGTGACAGATCAAGAAAATCTAGACGTCGAGTCCTACAATTTAAATTTGGCAAAATCGCGCGTGCTGTGTTCCTTCATACGCCAATCGCCGTCGCCATATTGTCCATTTTACACGCCTAGCCGTTACTATAATTTTTACACGACTAGCCGTGAGAAGCGGTCCTTTCACAGCCGTCCTGAGTCCCGAAAATGTCATTTTCAGTTAGTGTAGGAAGAAATAGTTATTTACGTAAAGAGTATGGAAAGTGATCTTTCCTGGACGAATAGGCAGATTTCAGGATGACGCCGTAGGCGGAAGCCTGAAAGCCTGCGAGTCCAGGAAAGACACTTTACATGTGAGTTACGTATTAAATTTTTTAGGTGCTCGCAACATATTTTCTGTGTGAAATTAAATATTTTAATTCAAATTATCTAAACTGAAAAATGTGAGGAACCTAGTAAAAATTAACACGATATAACAAAATCCATAATATTCTGGTGAAATTTCACTTTCTAGAATATTCCGGTGAAATTTCACTTTCCCGGGCTTCGACTTTCCCGGACTAGTCCGGGAAAGTTGATTTCCCGGTCCTAAAATTGACCGGGAAAATTAATTTTTCACTTTCCCGGACTAGTCCGGGAAAGACCACTTTCCGGTCCTAAAATTGACCGGAAAGGGTTAACTTTCCGGTCGAGTGCCTAAAAACTACTATTTTAGGCGCTCGACCGGAAAGTTAACCTTTCCGGGCAATTTTAGGACCGGAAAATCCCGGACTAGGCCGGGAAAGTGAAATTTCACCGGAATATTCTGGAAAGTGAAATTCACCGGAATATTATGGATTTTGTTATCGTGTTAATTTTTACTAGGCTCCTCACATTTTTCAGTTTAGATGATTTGTATTAAAATATTTAATTTCACACAGAGAATATGTTGCGAGCACCTAAAAAATTTAATACGTAACTCACATGTAAAGGGTCTTTCCTGGACTCGCAGGCTTTCAGGGTTCCGCCTACGGCGTCAGCCTGAAATCTGCCTATTCGTCCAGGAAAGATCACTTCCCATACTCTTTACGTAAATAACTATTTTCCCCCGTTTTAGGTATACACAAAAATAAGTTGAAAATAAATCTGTTTCGTAAAATTTCGAGTTATATATGACCCACATTTCGGCAGTAACGTAACAAACTTTAACAATGGTCAACAATTATTCATGAGAGCTTCTGACTTTTCTCGCTATTGTTGACGATTGTTAAACTTTGTTATGTCACGTACGTAAAGTGGTTGTGAATGAGGCTTAAAAGTGCTTTTTGTAACATAAAATTGCGTTTTTAACTTCTACGCTTCGCGAAGCAAGTTAATAAAATCGATCGAAAAATCAAATCGCCAAAAACATCAAATCTTTACGTTTCAGGGTCCTGGGATTCCGAAAAAGTGGTTTTTGAAAAATGTCTGTCTGCGTGTCTCACTGTCTGTCTGTCTGTGATCACGCTGCAGCTCAAAATATTTAACTTTTGGATTCTATGCCAAAATGGCACTAAGAGTGAATACATTTTTGGAGACAAAATTTGAAGGCCTTTCATTTGCTGATGCGAAAGATTGGTGTTACTCTTTCAAATTTCTTAGTTGACATGTCAAAAAGGCACTCCGATTGTCGCCAAAATCTAATCAGACATTTTTTTAAAACCACTATATTGTGATCCTGGGAACCTCGAAACGTAAAGATCTGGTGTTATCTCAATTTCAAATTTGGAGTGATTGCAGTAACCTCGCATTTTTAAATTGGTTGTAGGAGGGTTAATAAATAACTATACAGGGTGTCTCAAAACTCGCGCACTTCGAGCCTAAGGGAAAAAGTAAACTGCTTGAGATTATTTTATTTGATCCCCATTACAAAGGTATAACCCCTCAAAGGGTCATGCAGTGCATGAACGTGAAGCATAATTGCTGACAAAATTCGAGTAAATTTTCGAATTATTGCAGTAATTCATTGACCAATTTTCTGTAAATTGGACAAAAACCATAGATGTAGCATGTTGCCAGATTTCCTTTGGAACATTCTATCTCTGCGGTGGTGCCTCTAAAAAAAATTACTATCACTTTTATGCTTCATTCATGATCCTACACAACGCCTCGGACCCGAAGTGCGCGAGTTTTGAGACATCCTGTAGTGTCTGCATGCGGCATTTTGACATCTAATGTGCTGCAAAATGGGTTTTGTTATATCCAGAGTCATCTCTAGAATCACATTCCCAGGTAATTTCCTTTCAAATTTGTGTTGTAGGTATCGTTTAAATCCTATCGTTCATCTCAGATGATCACATCATACATGATGTAAGGATAGAAGAATTTTAATTTTTATGAATAAAGAAACATTGTATTTTTAAGTATGCATGTTAAATATTATTCTGTCTCAAATTAAGTATATAACGCATTACAGAAAACGATTTTGTTACGACGAGGGTGAGTGACGTGACATGCGAAAACCATTAGCTAGGGTAGTCATGGTAACATTTATTCGCTCAGAACGCCTGGATTTTTATTATTATTTTATTATTTGCCCCAACATAACATCGGGACTGGAATTAAAATTAAGATCCGTTCCACCAAACTGAATTTTTTGCATTGAATTTGTGTATGAAAAGAAAATTTATAAGTACTCTTCGTTAACCTTACTTCTTCATAAAATGAGAAGGACCAATTATTATTAATATTTAAAAAAGTCGAAAATTCTAATAAATAACTCTCCTATTGGTGTCGTAGCAGTATGCGAGGCACTCTTGTTTTTGATTATTCGTGGGCTCGCTCGTCAACCCTTTCCGAGCGATAACTTGAGAAGGGATTGAAATATAGAGTTAAAACTTGGTATACAGTTGCGTATCCATAAATACTCGGCGGGGATTGCTTTTATTCCATATCAGACCAAGGGGGAGTGGGAGTTGGGGGTGTCTTTTCATCCCCTTCGCAATTTGTCAACCCCCAGCCCCGAGGCGTTCATTTTGTGAAATTCGCGCAATTTTGTCTTATTTCAGTAATAAATTTCACTCATTTGGATTATTTTCCCTTTTTAACTTTCTCGACCCCCTTCGTAATATTTCAACCCCCCAAAAGCTAAATTTGCATAACTGGATTATTTTCGTGTTAATTTCTGTAATCCTGTAATTGTACTTAACTGCGATTAGTTATCGCCCCTTTGACTTTTCATCCCCCGTTACAATATTTCTTCAACCAAGTGTTAATTTTACTAAATTGGGTAATTTCGTTTTTCTTTCAGCCCCCCTCGGAATGGGTAAAAGTATTTGAACCCCACAAAAGTCTAAATTGCATAAATTGGCTTAGCCACAGTTAATTTTTACCCCTTTTCAACCGACTGAGCGTGAATCTTGCAAAATTTGCCAAATTTTGTTTTTTTCTCGATAATTCAACTCATTTACTCATTTTGATTATATTTTTCCTCTTCGTGTTACTTTTTCTACTTTTCTACTTAACTGCATGCAGTAAATTGTTATTGTCGTGGTCTTCTCATCCCCTTCAAGATTTTTCAACCCCCTGAATTTTTTTTGTTCAAACACTAGAGGGCTATCTCAGATTCTTCATCCCAATGTACAGTTGCTTAATACTGTAACAGCAAATAAAATCTGAACCCGATTGCATCAGTAAATCCAAGCGTACTACGGTCCCATCAATGGTGCATCAATGTGATAAACATCTACGAAATATTTTCTTTTAGCGAATCACATTTTTATCACGTGCGTTAGTAACTACCATTAGATGGCGTTGTATCATCTTTAACACCTTTCACCAAACCATTTTAAAAGGCTTTCACCGAAATTTTGGTACTGCAGACAATCCCTACAATTAATAAACAGTTTGCGTGAATTTTTATCTTTTATTAATTCAAGTTTAAGCATATTCTAACACTTATTAATTCCGCCCATGAGGAACTGGAAAGGAATTGACTAAAAAGAGTGTAATGATTTAGTTTGGTTCACTTTTAAGTTAGGCTGACTGCTGGGAAAAGTTACCAAAGGCAGGGTTGATTTGATTTCGTCCACGTGGACAAAACCGGATGATTTTGTCAAAAAGTGCCCTTAATGAACAAAACCGGACAAAATAAAAAAATATATATATACAACAAAATGAAATGGGTTTTTACTGCTTGATGAGCTTTTGCGACAGTAATTAATTGATCTTTTATATTCAATGTAATTTTATTTTATTGGATTTATAGCAAGTACAGTGACGCATTTTATTTGTAGTTACTTTTTATTGATTTTGTCCGGTTTCGTCCGGTTTTGTCCGGCGCCCCGGACAAAACCAAAAAAAGCGGACTTTTTCACAACCCTGACCAAAGGTCCACCTTTAGTGAAAAGTTTTAGGGCAGACATTTTCAGGCGCGGCTGTAAGTGCTGAAATTTTGACCAAAAGAAATAAAATTTGTCCGCCGTTACCGTCATTCTTACAGAATGTTAAATGTTAGTTATAAGGTTGATATTAGATTCGAAGTGGCAATGAGTGTCATTAGAGTGGTGTTAAAATTCAAACTTAAACTATCCAATCTGCAACAACTGGCTTTCCTACATTCAATTACGTCTTGTTGGTTCCAACTAGTAGAGGCAGGGGAGAACTGATTGACAGTCTTTAGCAAGAAATTGATATGGGATCTGTAATTTATATATAAACCTCTATCCAATTGGGTTAACTAATATTTACCTCGACCGGTAAGCATTTAATTGACTGATTGATTATGTATAGATGAACTGAAAGGTGATGATCACTAATTAATGAGGAGCAAATATGGAAACACCAAATATGCATGGCAACCTTTACATACAGTTATGATGATAATCAACACAAAGCTTGTGCAGGTTCGCAATTTTTTAAATCCTCCGTTAACATAACATACCGACCCAGAAACCAATTATCAGCAAAGGCAATTATCGAATTTATTTCTTATTGGAGAAATTAACCCTCGAATGCAATTTGCTGTTAACAGAAGGGTCAGGCTGCTGCTCAAATTTTATTAATTTTTCGATTCGGAATGAAGTTGTGTTATTTTAGAAGCAAAATTGCCGCTTGCGTGTTTAGTTTGACAGGATTTAAATTGCTTAAGAATTGTTTATAATGTCTTCAATTACTAATGAAGCCTTTTGCTGCGACAAACTTTGTCTCATGTTGTTGCCATTATTTACCTGTTCAGTTGAACGACCCTACAGGCTGCATTGCCAATGAAATTGAGGTCCTAATTTTAACCGAGGTTTTTACAATACATACAACGACAACGGTATATTATTTATAAATGATGGTTACTATTTATTGAATTAGGTATACAATATACAGCGCGTTCCAATGAAAAGGAGCCACCCCAAACATCTCGTAAACTAAATGAAATGTGAAAATTCGCTCGGACAGGTCGATTTTGATTTCGAGGGGGACACTTAAATCCGTGTTTGTCATAATTTTCCAACTTACCCCCTACCAACCCCTACTTCAAAATTTCAAATGCAACACCCCACTTGCGATACATCATTTGAAAGCTAATTTCGTTGCGAATTCAACTTTGTCAAAATTTTTGATATTTGTTCAACTGCAGCGCCCTCTATAGTCACATTTAAAATTACATTAGAGCTCCTTGTGATACATCATTTGAAAGGGTTTGAAATTCTCTGCAAACTGATTGAAGCATTTTTGAAATCCATCTACATAAACCAACAAAAGTTATCATAAAAATCCTTCGGCAAAAAAAAATTAGTTAGGTAAGAACTTTTGGAGACTCTCGGCGGGACTCAAGGCGGAGACCGAGATCGACCTTAACGAGACTCTCGAATTACGAGATCGAGACTGCTACTTCCGAGACTCTCGCATTTCGAGACCGAGACCACTTCGGATCTCGCCGATACCAGACGAGACCGAAACCCTACTGATCGGTCCCTTCCCTGAGATGCCTCGCAAATGCACTGCACAATACTTTTCTGCAGGTCTGAGGTTATAATTTGAACTGCCTGGTTATTTATAATAAAGATTGTATCCTGAGTTTCTTAAAAAAACTTATTTGCAGTGGGCTGTGGACTATGGGAAAGGCTGTCCTTTGGCCACTGCGAATAAGTTTAGTAAAAAACGCAAGGTGTAGCATATTATTCATTCGGCATGATGCCTGATTAGTCAGGCCTATTGCAGAAATGTACTCAAAATGCCAGCATTTTATAAGATGACTATGCAGTCTTTTTCCAATAAGTCGGATTATTGAAGATGACAAAATAACATCACCGATCGCAAACGCAAACGAGACATCATATACCGACACTTTGTAAGAACGCACCTGAAAGCTGCAGGTACATAAATATGTATTATAAAGCTCATGGAATATAAAACACGTGAGATTGCTATGTGAAAACCGTGTGCCGTGATGGAGAAGCATATTGAGAAATTTCAAATATCCGATTGCCATCCCAGGATTGTAAAAAGCTAGATGGAGAATTGTGGGTGATACGGGCTCGTCAGTGCACAGCCAATAGCAATAAGATGACTTGTCCGACATGGATCGAGATTGCTTCTTGAATATGTGCCATAATATCTCAAGTAGTTGGATTAAGAACGGAATTTATAGACCTTCGATCGCAACTTCACAATCATACATTTCGGATGGCAGGTGGATTCGTGTTAGTACTGCACATAACATTTTGTCAAAGATTTATGTATGATGACACCAAGATAGTTATGACCGGATTACTTGGTCGTACGTTATACGAGATTGTTACATAAATGATTGTAACGTTGTAGAAAAACAGAACAATTGACGGTTGTAGTAATTAAATGTCAAAACAGACCCTTAAAGCCGCCCACGCGTAGACATTTAGAAGAATCCTGTACATATAAGCAATAAAGTCATCGTGAGATAAATTTCACAGAAGCTCTTTTCGATTCGATTAATTAAAATGGTGTGTATGCACTGTAGGATTTAATAACGTCAAGAAATGAGACGCGACACGTCAAGGAGCTAATGGTGCAAAAAGTCTACCGTGGACAAGTTTAGTAGAATGGAGAGCGCAAAGTGGCAACCTGAAATGAAATTGCCCTAGTGATTAATCGCTGCAATAGCTCTGAGGACATGTATATCCTGGAAAGCTGCTTCAATCATTGTGACAAATAACAGTCGGGCCGCGACAACTACACTTTCGTTCCTAAAGGTGCGGTTTCGTTCAGGCTGCTGACGGTCGCGTCTGGAAGTCGCTGCCAGACGCGCACCACTGCTTATACGTAGCAACGTGTATGCGGTTTCGTAGAAGCTGCTGAAAATTCGGACGCGACCGTCGGAAGCGCGCGTCCGCGTCTCGACTGCTACAGTGGGCAGTCTAGACGCGGACGCGCTGTCACTTTTTCAAAAAAATGGCGCCTAAATTCAGTAAATTCGGGCAATATTGGAGACTTCACAGCATTGGTGCTCATTTTCTTTAGATCGCCTTGAATTATGTTCAATACGAAATAAAACTGCTCTTTATTTAATCTAAAGAACTCTCAAAATTTTTCTTCATTGAATAATTTGTTCACCTTCTGTCTTTCGGTCAACAGATAGTTTACCATAAAAACGTCTTCTTCTTCTTCATCTTCTATTAAAAGAGCTGCGACAATTTCCGAGTTAATTTTTCTGGTACAATCTTTGTGGATACCGTCAATAAAATCAGCTGATCGCTGTCGGACGCACTTGCCAAACGCGTCAACGAAACCATAAAAATGCCGCGTTCGGCGGTCGCGTCGGGCGGCGACTTCCAGACGCGACCGTCAGCAGCCTGAACGAAACCGTACCTTAAGGCAGGAACGCGTCCTCTCTATACAGACCTGATTTGATTACCGAACCCCCTGCCTTAACATAACAAATTGCGCTTCAAGCTACCTACAAAACATCCAACACGAACACATGCGAGCATCGGATGCTTCACAGGAAATTGTTTTGCGAAAAATTACGTTTCGATTATAATTCTTGTTGTTGTTTCTTGTTTCCATCTGACTAGAAATTTCTCGCTTCTAACGGAAAAGTTGGTATCAGGTGAACGATGGCAATTCGCCAATTTATCACAAATCAATCGCAAATAAATAAAATTATTCAAAACGTCCTGACAAAATATGAATCATTAATCATAACCGGTGCAGAAACGCTGCATGTTATTTCAAACGTTTGATTGTTTGGGCTCTATTGTTTATTTACAGTACAACAATAATGTTTCGGCATGAATTACCTCGAATTGCACTAAAACGGCTTTATTATTTTATATTCACGTATAAAATAAGGTTTCAGGCCTTGTTTCAGGCGCATTGTAGGTAAGCAGCATATTTATACATAATTTACCGGCCATGCTAAATGTAATTTGCATGTTTTGAACTTAATGTCAATAGTATCAGATGGCATCCGTTTATGGACAGGCGCTTTGCAGATAAATCAACTTGAAATTATTTAGTGCCATTGCAGGTTAATTCGAATGGTCATCACCATAGACATTATTCAAGTGTTGCATTAACCCCATTATCTGCTGAAAGCAGTGCTCACACCTAAATTAATAATAATGTTAATGTTATGACAAATGCATGAAAAGTGAAATATAATAAATTATATGCATATTTCAAAAGAATCCAATAGGCCAGTCGGCAGACATAATTTTGTCCTAAAAAGCGCGATTTTTGTGTTAAATGGGTCATTAAGGTGTACATTTTAAGCATTATGTTTTGCACAAAAATATTCCGACCGGAAGATGGTAATTTCTGCACAGAAAGGTACATTTTGTCACTTACTGGACTATATAGGCGAAACTTTAATTTTCTATGGTCTGTGACAAAGACAATGCCGTTAACCGCAACTCTCTACATCTAATAGCCTCGGAGACACAGCGATTCAAATTTTGTGCAAAAATTTCGAAAATCGCCCGAAAATAGCTTCTTTTTAAATCTTGACTCGTCAAACATTTGCAAGGCACCGTAAATGAAAAATGAGTATTAGCTTTTTTGATCTAGACAATATTGTCAATAAGTCGCCTACAACCGGAACTCTCTACTTCTAATACTTCCGGAGTTATAGCGGTCGAAAGTTAGATCTGAAACGTCAAAAATCGCTTGAAAATGTCCATTTTTTGTATTTTGTTCTACCAAACATTTGCAAAACCCCACATGTGAAAAATGTATGAGACATTTTCTAGTCTACGAAAAAGAGGATGCTGCCAACCGGACCTCTCTACCTCCAATAGTTTCGGAGATATAGCATTTTTAAAATGTAGGTTTCAAGTCGAAATTGACTACTGTTTATACACGCTGTCCCAGAACTCGCGGAAAATCTGTTGATGGCAGACTCCTTTGCGAAAATTGCGAGGATTCAATAGTTTTCAAATGGGAAGCAATTCAAATCCTCCAATCAGAATGTATCCCTTAATTAAGGGGTAAGGTACTATCGCGGCCACCGAAAAGTGCACGATTTGGTTTTTCCTTATGTTTTGAAAATCGATAGCACAAAGGGCATTTGCTGGATCCGATGGTTATTGATGTAATAACTAACTATGAACCTTAGCGTTTCGAATGACCCTGGTAGATCACTGAAACAAAGCCGTCTTCATTGTGATAAAAATCTTTAAAAAATGTATTGTAAAGCAATCGTGCACTTTTCGGTGGCCGCGATGGTACAATAAGGATATGAAAGCTGTTGCTGGGGATACAAAAATAATTGTTGTGCTCCCTATTTTTGACGTTTCAGACCTAACTTTCGATCGCTATAACTCCGGAAGTATTAGAAGTAGAGAGTTCCGGTTGACGGCGACTTATTCACAATATAGTCTAGATCAAAAGAACTAATATGCATTTTTCACGTACGGTGTCTTGCAAATGTTTGACGAGTCAAAATTTGAAAAGTACCTATTTTCGGGCTTTTTTCGAAATTTTACCACTAAATTTGAACCGCTGTATCTCCGAAACTATTAGATGTAGAGAGTTGCGGTTAACGGCATTGTCTTTGCCAGAGACTATAAAAAATTAAAGGCGTCTTTCATTTTGACCAGTTTCTCAACAGTTTCGCTGCAGAAATTAGCATCTTTCGGTCGGAATTTTTTTTGTGCAAAACATAATCCTTAAAACGTAGACCTAAAGAAACCGTTTAACATAAAAATCGCTCTTATGGGAGTTAACGCACTTTTGATTTTTCTGCCTACTGGCCTACAACTCATAAAATGTAACTTGTTCAGAAAGTCGTATCATTGGATTAGGACGTTAATTAACTATTCTTTGCCATAAAAAAAAGAACAACCCTTAGTTTAGAGCTCACGTCAGTCGTTCCGCGGTTTTGTTTCCTGGTAGTGAGAGATGGACACTCAATACATGCTCTTTGTTTTGAGCGTGTGAGAATTGTTGAGAAGAATCCAAAGAGATCTTTAATTGGGATTAAACTAATCGGCCCAATGAATTCCATCGTGAGATTTATTGGTGACATTTTTTATACGTCCCGCACACTTGTGTCGGGTTACCAATAGTTTGGATCGAATTTTTGGTTCACTGCGCCATCGAGACCAAGAGTCATTAATCACCTGAGGACGTCCATTCGGAAAACTATTGAGTTGCGCCAGTGAAAAAGCCGGGTCTTGCTAACTTGCTAGTTTTTTTTTTAGAATATAACTTGGGATAATCCAATAGAAGTGTGCTGAATCAGAATTTTTCTCAAATGCCCGTCGTTTAATTATCACCAAACGACGGTAAGGTTGAATGCGGATTACGGTTCAATTACGCTCGAGTGTGGTGTGAATTTTTCCGGAATTTCTGCTCTACTTCCAATTTTGTTGCAAATTCATGAACGTTTTGTTGTCCACAGGAGCGGAAGATGACGTGCACCACTTCGTCGGGAATGATACTCGCACCGACTTCTTCCGGTTGATGTTGCGAGATGTAGACTCTCTTCTTGTTGGAGGAAGGTAAGTGGAAAGTGGATACGTTGCACCACCCGCCGGATATTGTTTCTTGATGGTCTCGTGCCACTTTGATGTTTGTTCTTAATGACTTTGACCACACGACTGGAATTTATCGGAAACCTTTTACTCCTCGCTGTTCACCACAAACCTTTCAACTTTATACTCGCGGTATTGTTTTCTTTTCGGGAGACAGAATAAGGACCCACAACAGGTCGCTTTGATTACTAGGCGAATCATGCCGTTAGGAACGGATTTATCTCAGAAATATTCAAATAATGTTCCGGACAGACTTTCGAGCAAATTTTCCATAAAGTCTGCTATAAATTATTGTTTGTGTTGAAGCTGAGAGAAACTTAAATCATGTGTTATTATACACAGCCATTTTTAAAAATCCCCCAAGAAATATGAGCTAACCATCGAATAGTTCCTAAGTGCACACATTTCTTAAATAAAAGTTTCTCAACCCTTTAAAAAGTACAATTAAAATTTGTAATTGTAATTTCACTCGCACTTTTTTTCTAGAAACACCCCACTACACCGAAACACTTGATGTGCTCATTATCAAAGCCGAAGCTAAAAAAACCAGTGTTTCCATATTGTAATTTCACTAGGTTACAGTTTACAAAATAACAGATCTAACAGCCCTGAATTTCGTATTCCTAGTCTACCCATTCGTCATTGTATTCAAAGGCGAATCTGATGATTGCTTAATATTCACTCATCCCATCCGCCTTCTATTTCATTGAATTTGTTTAAAAGACAGCTCGCCTTGTTATCAATGTGAATTATAGGTTGAGTAACATCAATACGTAACACACCTTTACACCTACCGCTTTAAATCGTGCCCACAGAAACTGATATAGTTTTAGCATTTGCTTTTATTTATAGTTCCATATTCTTATTAAATTATACTCTTATAACATATTTAGTTAAAACTGCAATCTGGTTGCCGAGGAAGGATAATACAATATAATGGTTGTGGTTTGATTACTGCAGTAGATGCGCTTGAAAGTAAATTACGATTTATGTGCAATTTCCATCGCCTCGCATCAACTGTTCGAATGCAACTAATTACCCCAAACCCAACTGTGCCTGCGCAGCACATCCGAGAATCATACCCTACCATTACCATCAGTGTTAGTGGTGGAAGATGCTAAAAGCTGAGACTGCAAATTCGTTGCAAAATTATTAATTATTAAACAAATGGTCGATTTATGGATTGTTGTTCCGCCCCGAATTTTAGAAAAATGATTCAGATTACTTAATCCAAGGAAGATTTAGGTTGCCGTGACTGAACCATTTTAACCTCCCCAATCCCAACACAATTTTAAAAAAATGGGAGGTTACTGCAATCACTAAAATTTTCGAATTCGAGATAAGACCGGATCTATGCGTTTTGAGGTCTCAGGAACCCAAAAAAGTGGTTTTTAAAATGTGTCTGTGTGTATGTACGTACGTACGTACGTACGTTCGTACGTTTGTAAACACGCCACAGCCAAAACTACTCGATCGATTTGGCTGAAATTTGGAGCATAGGCATCTCGTAACCCAACTTAGATCTGAAAAGCTTTTGGAGCCAATCGTGCAACCGCAAATGCCATTTTGGCACATCAACTTTTAAATTTTAAATGCAAACCCCCATTTTTTACGTCACCATAAGAAAGATCTTCAAATTCTGCTTCTAAAAATGTATTAACTCTTAGTGCCCTTTTGACCAAAAGTTGAAAAAAAATTGATTTTTATCGGACTTTAAAATCGCGGTACAGCCCAAGCCCCTGAACCGATTTGGCTGAAATTTTGCACATGAGGATTGTATTACACGTCGAAGAGCTGAACAAATTTTGAATTCAATCGACTCACGGAAAGTGCCGTTTTGGCACACCAATTTCCAAATTTAAAATTATTCTCTCATTTGACCATTAAAAACAAGTTTTTGAAAGATTTATTGTCACCATCAGAAAGGTCTTCAAATTCTGGTTTTAAATAAGACAAAATTAATTCGCATTTAGCGCCGTTTGGTTCAAAAAATCGAAATTTTATAATAACAGTAAAAATACATTATAGCCCAAATTACTGAATCGATTTGTCTGAAATTTGGTACGTGGAGATTGGGTGACCCGTTGAAGACCTGAAAGACCTTTGAAAGCAATTGGCCCACGGGAAGTCCCATTTAAGCATATCAACTTAAAATTTTAAGTACAAGACCTCCTTTTTTATGTCGCCATTAGAAAGGCGATCAAATTCTGGTTCTAAAAATGTGTTCACAGTTTCTGCCATTTCAGTGGAAAATAGAGAAAAAATTCTTTCTCATTAAAAGGGAGCGGGCTGACAGTGGATGACATAAAGTGGCAGTTATTGTCAAAAAGGTGGAAAAAGATTAACCTTAAAAGGAACATACTGTCAAACGTGACGGGTGATGTCCGAGGTGACGTCGGTATTTGTCAGAAAATTGCGAAATTAGTCAAGGATTTAAAAAATTCTGTTGAATTGACTACTATCTACACAGAATACAAAGATCCACGCGATGGGGAGGTTCCAGCCGCTTCTCTGCTGCATTTTTTGTAACTCAATTTATAATTGCATTAATATATGTTTTATAATTCGTTATTGTTGTTTTTAAAATTATTTACGAAATTGAGAAATTAGTTGCAATGAATAAAGGCCAGTGAACATTTCTGAGGGGATCAATTTCGCCTTGTGCCATATTGTTCATCCCAAAACTTTTATGTATTCAGATATGACAAAGGCCGCAGGGAAATAAGCTATGCAATGGTGTGATGCCCTGCTATAACATGGAAAGTGGATAAGCGTCCATTGAGTGTTCTTCTGCTTGCGAGTAGTTTATTTTGGACTTTAGTTGGATTAAGTTTATTCGTCTGTTTTATTGAAAGGCTGACATTTGCTGTGCCGTTTCGAATCTAGAACAGTGATGTAGGTGTTAAATTAGAATCATTTATGCCATCCTAAGGAAGGAAACTTTTATCTTATTTTTCCTGAAATATAATTTAGATATTATAGCAACACTCTATAACGTCTAAACTCCGTTTCACGAAAAATTGGAGATAAGGTGAGCTACTTTAGGACGGCAGTGTGTTGCAGTGGGTTTGTTACCTCATCTCAAGTTACTTTACAGTTGCTGCTAAAATGTATTTACTTTATCTGCTGTTAATATTAAAATGTTATTTTTTCGCTGATTCTTATTAAAAGTATGATTTTAGTGACACTTTAGCGCCAGTAAAAGATACATTTACAGCCTAGGCAGTAAAAGTAATTGCCATGGTTACTAATTCATTTTTACATAATCCTAACCTCTCAACAATCGCGTCCCAGTACGATTGGGAAAGTTTTTAAATTATTACCTATTAACCTCCCCACAACCAATATAAAAAAATGGGAGGTTACTGCAATCAGTCCAAAATTCGAAATTGAGATAACACCAGATCTTTACGTTTCAAGGTCTCAGGATCACGAAGAAGTGGTTTTTAAAAAATGTCTGTGTGTTTGTACGTACGTATGTGAGCAAGATTTCTCGAAAACTGCCGAACGGATTTGAATGAAATTTGGAATATGGGACTGTTGGCCCTCTGGTGAGCCCAGTTAATTTTCTTGCCGATCCGCAAACGTCAAGTGCCTTTTTGGCATACCAACTATGAAATTTGACTTATGAACACCAATTTTTTTTATCAGCACATGAAAGGTCTTCAAATTCTGTATCTAGAAATGTATTCATACTTAGCGCCTTTTTGGCACAAAATCAAAAAAATCGAAATTTCGAAGAAACATTAAATAACATGCTGCAGTCCAAACTACTAGATCAATCTGGCTGAAATTTGGTAGGTAGAGGTACCATTACCAGCCGAAGAGCTGATCTAATTTTGGCGGCAATCGGCGAACGACAAGTGCCATTTTGGCATGTCAACTTTGAAACGTGAATAATGAACTCCCATTTTCTCTGTCAGCACATGAAAAGTCTTCAAATTTTGTTTTTAAAATTGTATTCAAGCTTAGTGCCCTTTTGGCAAAAGATCGTCTTTAGAGAAATTACAGAAAACACCTTGATATAGGTGATAGGATTTTATCATTCACCAAGTGGGGAGGTTCCGTAGCTGCCCATTTTTTTTATAATTATTACTTTGATTATGAAATTCTTTCCACGGCAGTATACAAAATCAATAGTATTTTCAACAAAACTTATTTGCACATTTATTTGAGGAGCCTCAATTAACCTCGGCAATTCTATTGATTTATTTGTAGGCAGGCAAATTGTTGAAAATAAGTGAGGCTCCTCCGAGGGGTCTCCTCACATAAATGTGCAAATCGTAAACGTTTATTGATGACGTGCAACGGAAGTTTTGTTGATATGACTATATCATGTTTTTGCCTAGATAAACAAACAACTATTGCTGTTAAAATGTTTATTTTATCTATCTTTACTGTTAAAGCGTTACTTTAGCTACACATTTTGAGGTAACAAAAGTACAGTTTAATATCTGCTATAAAATGAAATAATTAATTGATTTTTTTAAGCGTCTTTAACACAGGTAAAACTTTTTGAATTTTATAAGTTATTAAACTAAGTTAGCGTGCATTGAAATTAAGGAGAAACGCAACGTTGGAGGTTTCATAGTATCACCACATTCACCACTACAAAATTTTTAGATTTTTTTAACGGAAAATAGGTAGTTAAATATAATTTTGGTTAGTAGAAATCTTCTCTCATTTGTTAAATTCTCTGAGGATGCCTGTTTAGGCGAAACATTTAAGGTTAAATAAAATTTTTTTTTCAACATCAATTACAAATTAAAAAAAAATGCAGCAGAGAAGCGGCTGGAACCTCCCCATCGCGTGGATCTTTGTATTCTGTGTAGATAGTAGTCAATTCAACAGAAATTTTTTATACTTATCGTCTGTGACTAATTTCGCAATTTTCTGACAGACTGTGAATACATTTTTAGAACTAGAATTTCATCGTCTTTCTAATGGCGACATAAAAAAGGAGGCCTTGTATTTAAAATTTTAAGTTGCATGATATGCTTAAATGGCACTTCCAATTTACCAATTGCTTCCAAAAGCCTTTCAGGTCTTCAACGAGTGACCCAATCTCCATGTACCAAATTTCAGTCAAATCGATCCAGTAGTTTGGCCTATAATGTGTTTTTAGAGTTATTACAAAATTTTTTTTACCCAAAGGGCAGTAAATGCGAATGAATTTTGTCTTATTTAGAACAAGTATTTGAAGACCTTCCTGATGCTGACAATAATTTTTTAAAAAGTTGTTTAGGATGGTAAAATTGGAGTATATTTAAAATTGAAAATTGATGTGCCAAAACGGCACTTTCCGTGGGTCGACTTCCTCCAAATATTTTTCGGCTCTTCGACGTATAATACAGTCTCCATGTACAAAATTTCAGGCAAATCGGTCCAGAGGTTTCGGCTGTATCGTGTTTTTAAAGTACGTTAACAATCCCGAATATTTCAATTTTTGTCAAAAAGGCACTAAGAGTGAATGCATTTTTAGAAGCAGAATTTGAAGATCTTTCTTATGGTGACGTGAAAAATGGGGCTTTGCATTTAAAATTTAAAAGTTGATGTGCCAAAATGGCATTTCCGGTTGTACGATTGGCTCCAAAAGCTTTTCAGATCTAAGTTGGGTTATGAGATGCCTACGTACCAAATTTCAGCAAAATCGGCCTAGTAGTTTTGGCTGTGGCGTGTTTACAAACGTACGTACGTACGAACATACACACAGACACATTTTAAAAACCACTTTTTTGGGTTCCTGAGACCTCAAAACGCATAGATCCGGTCTTATCTCGATTTCGAAAATTTTAGTGATTGCAGTAACCTCCCATTTTTTTAACCTCCCCACTCCACTTCACCATTTAAAAAAAAAGGGAGGTTACTGCAATCACTAAAATTTTCGAATTCGAGATAAGACCGGATCTATACGTTTTGGGGTCTCAGGAACCCAGAAAAGGGGTTTTTAAAATGTGTCTGTGTGTATGTGCGTACGTACGTACGTACGTTTGTAAACACGCCACAGCCAAAACTACTAGACCGATTTGGCTGAAATTTGGTACGTGTGCATGTGATAACCCAACTTAGATCTGAAAAGCTTTTGGAGCCAATCGTTCAACTAGAAATGCCATTTTGGCACATCAACTTTTAAATTTCAAATGCAAACCCCCATTTTTCACCTCACGACAGAAAAGGCCTTCAAATTCTGCTTCTAAAAATGTATTCATTCTTAGTGCCCTTTTGATCAAAAATTAAAAAAAAAAGATTTTTATCCGACTATAAAATCGCTGTACAGCCCAAGTCCCTGAACCGATTTGGCTCAAATTTTGCACACGGGGATTGTATTACACGTCGAAGAGCTGAACAAATTTTGGATTCAATCGGCCCACGGAAACTGCCGTTTTGGCACACCAATTTGTAACTTTAAAATTATTCACTCATTTAACCATCCAAAACAAGTTTTTGAAAGATTTATTCTCACCATCAGAAAAGGTCTTCAAATTCTGGTTTTAAGTAAGACAAAATTAGTTCGCATTTAGTGCTCTTTGGGTCAAAAAATCGAAATTTCATAATAACACTAAAAATACATTATAGCCCAAATTAGCGAATCGATTTGGCTGAAATTTGGTACATGGAGATTGGGTGACCCGTTGAAGACCTGAAAGGCTTTTGGAAGCAATTGGTCCACGGGAAGTGCCATTTAGGCATATCAACTTTAAATTTTAAATACAAAGGTCTCCCTTTTTATGTCGCCATTATAAAGACGATCAAATTCTCGTTCTAAAAATGTATTCACAGTTTCTGCCATTTCAGTGGAAAAGAGAAAAAAATATTTTTCATTAAAAGGGAGCATGCTGACAGTGGATGACATAAAGTATCAGTTATTGTCAAAAGGGTGGCAAACTGTTAACCTTAAAAGGAACATATTGTCAAATGTGATGGGTGATGTCGGTATTTGTCAGAAAATTGCGAAATTAGTCACAGACGATAAGCATAAAGATTTTTTTGTTGAATTGACTACTGTCTACACAGAATACAAAGATCCACGCGATGGGGAGGTTCCAGCCGCTTCTCTGCTGCATTTTTTAAATTGTGATGGGGTTGGGGAGGTTAAAATGTTGTTGATTTTGGTATGTGAGAGCAACAAATATTACTATAGAATAACGGGTACGAACTTTTTCGCTCTAGAGTAGCAATAATCTGCAGGTAGTTGCAGACAGTATCCCGGCGCATCCACCATTCTTAGTCAATTCACCATACAGAACTACGACACGATCGGTGTCTTGCGTTTTCATTCAAGTGGGGGTTTGCTTTTGACCTAGATTGCGATTGTGGACGTCGTTTACAAAAGGGCAAGTAAGCTTTAGGAATATGGTAAATTAGTGTAGTTGGCAAGAGACATTTAAGCTAACAATTTAGGGTGGTTTTGAGTTTGTTGCTATCACGGGCGTAAAACAGAGAGGTATCTTGTTATCTGAGCACATTAAGGAAAGGAACGAGGAAAGGAATGAAGATTTACTCCAGTAGTCACAGAGCCCATAACATCTTGTAATCCACCTGAGCATTAATATCCATATACGCCCTCGCGTTTAGCTTTCTGTAATTGGTGTAATCAAAAAATGTATCTGTTTCGGCTTTCGCTACTCATACAATTTTAAATTCTCTTATTAAGGATACATAGGATAATTATTATCAGTAGTGATGTGTCGATAACTAGTGGTAACTGTTATATTGTATGTAACTGCATTACATATTATCTATTTATAATGTTACAATCGATGTGTATAATTCCAGTTCTAACAAACACCAAGTAAACGATAAATTATTACTACCTATTATTTATGGTGATCGATTACGGCAACTTTACATATTTTGTTATTAATAATATTGGAAGCGTCATTTTATGTTTATCCTGAAAGTTATGTCAATCTAAGCCCTGAAATTTTTCTGTGTATTTGTTGGAAGTTACATTCAATAATCCCTTTGCGTATAAAATTGCTTGCCTTTTTATGAAGTACCTACCATTTCATTGAGTGAGTGAAATTAACAGCAACTGCGGTAGTTTTCCCAACAGGAAACGTAAAATCCGGTTCGTTTTAAAAACAGGCTCAAATTTGTTAATTAAAGAGATAAATTTCATTTGCCAACGTTTGGAAAAGCAAATTGTGCATGGTTCTACGCTTCTACCCAATATTAAGTGAAATCCGAAATAGAACTATTTAATTTAATAGGCTCTTATAGTACAGAATTTCATTTCGGTAAAAGTTCCTATCAATTTCTATCTGCCGTATGTGCAATCTGCGAGCATTTAAGAAATTCGTTACATATAGCGGAAGTTCCCAAAAGGATGTTTAGAAAGTTGTCCCTAAAATGTTCCTGGGAAACATGACAGTAGCTTGAGAAAACCTTTAAATACTTGATATGGCAAAAGTTTTCCGTAATCGAAACGTTATTAGTTCGTCGGTCGCTGCTCACATGTTCTGTTTTTTAATGGTGCTGCAGTGGAGCTTTGCGAATCGCAATTTGTCCGGATTAAGAAGTTTGTGAATTAAATTACTTTTTCATTTTACCTCAAACGTGATATCTGGATGAAAAGTTACCATGGCGTTGAAAAAACGAATCCATTTCAAAATGTGCTGCTTTATTTTGATTCGTTTGTTTTATGGCACTATAATATACATATACATATACTTATGCATGTTCATTTCAATAAACCTGGCAATAAACATGTACGACTCCGTCATTTGTCTGAAATTGTACTAGGGGATGGTCATCTGTAAAATTATTCCTTTAGGGGCCATTATTTAGGTACTACAACATAGTGCAACGATGCATATATTCAAAATTGAGCTGGTTGTATAATTGCCTCGTGCACCAGTTAGTCGAGAAAGTTTGACCAATTAACAGGGTAATTACTCAAAGGCGTTAACTCATGACCATTCGACTTTTTTATGAACTGTTCAATGTCGGCACGTTTGTACCTATGTATGTGCACATGCTGAAAATGAATGCTTAATTTGTTGCACTGTAATATGATCGTCAAGATAAAAGTAGGTAGGTATAATAATGGTATAATGGTACATGAAATTGTTTTTTCTCCAAACACTATTATTTTAACTTTTGTTGGCAATAATTGTTAAAAATGACATTTTATGACACCAGTATTAAAAGTCATTTACTTTTAAAAGTGACAATGCAACAACAATTAAACAAACCCCGGCAACAAATTGTCACTATACCTTAGTTACAGCGAATTTCATGGACGTTATCAACTAATAATATGAAAATTTTTGCTTTTAATCGTGTTTGTAGAAAAAATAGTGTATGATATGCGTGTTAAAAGTGATTTTATTTTGTTCGAAAAATAAAAAATAAAAATAAAATACCACTTTTAACACTTCTATCATAAATAACTATTATTCTAATATGCATAATTATATAGGGCGTTCTAATGACAACTTACCACCCGGAGTATCTTACAAACGTTGAAAATTTGCTGGGACTGGTGGATTTTTACATGGAGAAAGACGCTTAAATCGGTGCTTGGGCAGACTTTACTGGCGCACTCCCTAACCCCAGCCAATCCCAACTTCCATACCTTTTAAAAGAAAAGTGGGGGCTTGTGTTATTTAAAATCTTGAAGTTTTGGTTGGCTAGGGTTAGGGGGTGTATTGAACAATTTGACCAACCACAGATTTAAGCGTCCCCCGCCGTATAAAAATCGACTTGTTCGAGCAAATTTTGAAATTCCTTCTCGATTGCGAGATATTCCGGGTGGAAAGCTTTCATTGGGACGCCCTGTACATTTTATTTATTTTCATAATATGCATATAGATTGGTAAACGTGCAAATTGATTCCTTATACTTATTCCAATGCATTCTTCACAGTTATACGTTACCGCAATTATGTGGTAAGTTCATGCATGCTTAAAATTCTAATAATGCGGGCGATTGTTCTCTAATGCACTTACCTTTACTGTTATTTTCTATTCAACCTTCTTCCGCAGATTACCACTACAAAGTATATTTATTTGAAGCGACTTTATATTGTGTTTATGTGAGATTTAATTTCCTGATGCGCTTTAAAAATGGTTTGCTAACATTCTATTTTTATCAAAGCTTTTCATATGAGTGATTATTTTCATTACTCTGCACGTAATTGAAATGAGAAATATGAGTTTTTCAAATCCGTTTCGAATAGATAGGTAAGCCCATCAATATGCGGCGTGAGTTGACATGGGCAATAGCCATTATCAATTCCTGAAAGCACTTACTTAATTAGACGTATTTCTGTCAATACTGAATGGAATTAATGTGCCCTATAAACCAAATTCTCGATACTTCGTATTTGCTGATTCAGTCAGCATCTTGTATGATGCGTTTTTCAGCAGATTTAAGCATTTATATGACGCCTCCAATACATTTATTGCCTTTACATAGTGAGCGCCTCCTCTCACGAACGCTGCCTAAACACTTGGAGATGGAACAAAATCTTATACAGAAGAATTGTTGCTAATAAAGAAATCTATGATAGGGTAGCCTATGGAATCCACGTCAAATCAGCCACATCCTGACCCCATAGAAACCGATTCCATTGAAATTTGGGCATGAGGTAGATACCTATTTTCTATGATTAATGGCTATCTTATTCTTGTTTAATTTTGACACATACAGATTTTAGGCCATTTTGGATATCGTCCAAAATTTGCAATACTCATCTAATTCTTGGCTATAATTTTATAGCCTCACCTAAGCTATTATTAAACTTTAATGTGCACACCGATTCTGATAGAAAATTTAATGCTCTCTCAGACCATGCCATCCGCAATCGTCCCAAGGTACAGTTTCTGCATCAAAATTGCAACCAAGTCAAAAAAATACAATTTTCAAAAAACGTGACACTTTTTGTTTCGACTTGATTGGTCTTAAAAAGTAGCTTATTGTCTTGCTTTTCAGCAACCAAAACATTATGTTGGGATCTCCTTTCAATTTTATGGTATGATTTTTTTATTGACATAATATGTAAGTCGTAATAGTGAATAGTGTGTTTTTCAAAAACAACAAATGTGTCAAATAACTTATTCAATTATCATCTATTTCATCAGCTCCAAGTTCAAAATGAAGCATAAGAAACTCGTAGGCAAAAATCAATTTCTTTGGAAAACACACACTTACTTACATACAGGGTGTTATTTTTAAAACTTCCCACCTTGAATATCTTTGGATGTAATAAAGATATCGAATTGAACTAAAAACTGATTAATCCCGCGCGGAGGGGGACACTTGTGCGTATATAGAGGGAATTTTTTCCACTTCCGGTTTAACCGGAAATGACCTTAACTTTGTTTTTTCAAATGGAATGACCTTTTTCTCAACGGATTCGGAATCTACGATTTTTTCTGAGTAAGGAGCATGTATCATACTTGACCGGAAGTGCATTCACGGCCACCCTAGATTTTCAAAAACATCGAAGAAATCGGTGAAAAATTGAGATTTTCGAAAAACGCAAAAACACGTCTACTTTAATTATTTGAGGCAAATTCATCTGCCCATTGACATTTTCTTTTTATTTACTTTTTAGTTTTTGACAGATTGTGAGGTAAGAGAAGATTTGATAGAAATAAGAGAAATCAAAAAATGAAATTGCTCAGGTAAATTTGCATCAAAAAAACTAACTTGATGTGTTTTTGCGTTTTTCGAAAATCTCAACATTTCACCGATTTCTTCGATGTTTTTGAAAATCTAGGGTGGCCGTGACTGCACTTCAGGTCAAGTGTGATATATGTTTCTAACTCAGAAAAAGTCGTAGATTCCGAATCCGTTGAGAAAAAGGTGTCATTCCATTTGAAAAAACAAAGTAAAGGTCATTTCCGGTTAAACCGGAAGTGAAAAAAATTCACTCAACATACGCGCAAGTGTCCCCCTCCGTGTGGGATTGGCCAACTTTTATTTCAATTCAATATCTTTATTACAGCCAAAGATATTCAAGGTGGGAAGTTTTAAAAATAACACCCTGTACATACAGTGTGTACAGCATTAAAGGGGTGTATGGATTAGAACTTGGACATGGTCCACCCAATTCTCAAAATACCTCACATGCCATTTTGGCATGTGATACACATAAGGAAACTGTGCACAAAAAATCACGTGTGTGGTATTTTAAAAACACTGTTGGAAATAAGACAAAATTGAACATTTATTCTTAATTGAACTTTATTTTCAACTTGACGCAAGTGCAGTAACCCTATAAACTTCAATACCCTCTATGGGTTTTCTTCTTCATTGTACCCTATCTTCATTCTTTTTTTTTGTTAATATGACTTTGCCGGTGTAATGTAAAGAGATATAATATTTCAAGCTGATATTTGGCCCATAATAGTGGCTTATCCCATACACTCCTTTTCTATCAGAATCGGTGTGCAAATTAAAGTTTGCTAAGTGAGGCTAAAAAATTTATAGCCAAGAATTAGATTAGTATCCGTACGTGTCAAAATTAAACAAAAATAAGATAGACATTAATCATAGAAAATAGGCATCTACCTCATGCCCAAATTTCAATGGAATCGGTTTCTATGGGGTCAGGATGTGGCTGATTTGATGTGGACTCCCCCATACGTATTATCCCATATTATCTAATTTGCCACCTCACACAGAAACAAGTGCGAAACTGAAAAGAATCTTGATGTTACCGCAAAGTGCATTCAGTTGTAAAAAGGCTGCAAATGATATTGGTTGGAAACTGAAATAAAAAAAAGTTAAAAACGTAGGCCTGATGTTAAAATATTGAATTCCTAGTTAATTCTAGTAACATGCAGCATCCGTAGTGGAAGACTTTTATACCCAGTTTATCGAATCGTTAAAATCTCAACACTCTGCTTTATTTTGGAAGCCTCTAAACCGATTTGAAACACGTTATCGTTCTAAATCATTTTGGTACGGTATAAAACCTAAAATGTATTTTTTGTGTTCCAGCGGACCACATGGCTACCCGATGATATTTTTGCACGTTAGTTTTTGCGGATATTTCTGAGTTTGAGAGCGGACTGATATATTGCCCCTAAGCACGGTCGTGCCGCGACACTGAGATAGATTCATGTGACGCGATATACGACCAGTGGGCCTTAGAAAAACCAACGCCAATGAAATTTATGTGACGCCCTCGAATATCTTGGACCATTTCTTCAGTATAAAAATGAAAATTAGTTTTGTTTCGCACATAAATACAGAGGCAGCCGCGTTTATTACTCTAGTGGGTCTTAATTCGCTAATTTATTTTATTGCGGCCCTGCCACTGCTACACTGAGACGCGACTTGCACTAACGAAGGCGAAAATTTCCACAGCACCGAGCTACTAATGCTACGAGCACGCAAAAACGAGAAAAAGTCGAGGTTTATACCCATATTATGAAACGGGCTTTGAAACTTATGTTGGTTCTAGACTAGGAAGCCTGTATAAAAGGAAAACTTCATTCCAAAAATCTAGATCTCAAAAATGTAAAAATATACCGCTTGTCCCATTTAAAAATTCAAAATCCTGACAATCTTAAAAGATGACGTCCAGTGAGAATGGTGACTGTAAATCTTTTCAGATTTTTAGCCTAATAACTGAAGAAATTATTGGAGCGTACATTATAGTCTCGTTATTGTCGCCCGGTATAATATGTCGAACACCATCCAATTATTAGGTGCGGCCGCAATGGCACGTATTATTCAAGTAATTAATATGTCAGTTTAAAAAGAGTTTCCATCATTTAAGACAAGGAGTCAAGCGTCAGTATCTGGAAGTTGGTGGGTGTTCGATTGAACAAAGTAATAACATCATGGTCCCTAATTAGAGTTTCATGCTTTACTGCTCTTGAGTTGAAAAATACGTTCAGCTGTGAAACGCCGTTTAGAGAGGCAGCCGTCAATTAATGAAGACTTCATAATTCGAGCACCATTGCGAAATTACTTTTCGGCATAGTTAGGACAAAGTGCCCCATCAAGAGCCGTAGGGAATTTGGTGGGGTTCATAAGATCGAGCGCCCGCGTCATTAAATCTTAATAAAAGCGTCCCGAGCAAATTCCGAAATGCTACACCGGTACAAATAATAATTACTCTAGTACTAAAACAGTAATTATACGGGGATCCTCAAGTAATTGTGGCGAAATCTGCAGCGCCTTAATTTTTATTCTTTTACAGCAAATTCTACTTTTTACCCGATAACGTAGCATCAAACACCATGATATAGTTATATTGGATTCGTTAAAAGTTTAATTACATTTTCGCTCGGACTTCTTCATCACCGAGTTAAAACAGTTATTTATTTGCCAAGTAATGCGCTTGGACAGGTGTTAAAGCAACGATTTATGAACGAATCTCAATTTACCGAAATCCACTAGGGGTAAATTCATATCAAAATATGCATGCATTGTATACAGCTTGGCTTAATTACAGTTTCACTAAATGAACCATGGGAGGTCATTCCCTAATTGTTGGGACGCACGTATTGGATTATGTAAGTAGAGGGGGAATTTAATTAGTTACATCCTGTCATATAACCGAAGGAAGCAAACATGACCATATTATGCACTATGCAGTGCTGATGATCTCGAGGGTATTGAAAGGTGTCCCTGTGGCCGGTTCTCGCCAGAGTAAAGTTTTTTGCTTCTAATTTAAATTTGAGGACTATCAGCTTACAATTGCTTTAATACCTGCACGTTTACTCCTGTAACACCCTGGTAAACAAATCATTGTTACAACTACACTGGTTTTTCTTTGTATAATTTTCCGAGTTCACGCCAAAAAACAACATTATTATGTAGAAACATTTATGTAAGTTACAAACTAATTAAACATTTATGTACGTTACAAACTAATTAAACACACATCGTGGACATTGGTTAAACTTTGCAAGTACATTATGTCAAGAAAAAGCGGTATTTTTTTCATTGAAAAGGCCCATTAGTAGAAAGGTATTTGGAACTTCATGATATCGGTGATTATAGTGGATGGAGAGTGTGCTTCGCGTCACGGCGCTATACAACCATATTATGGATAACCTACTTACCCTTACAACTACATGACTAAAAAAAAATTGCGCAGCTGCAGAAGCGGCTGGAACCTCCCCACTTAATGAATAACCCAATCCTACCTCAGAAATTTTTTGTTTATCAATCTCTAAAGTGTTTTGTGGGGTTTTTTCTAAGTTTAAATGCATTTTTGGAAACAGACTTTTGAAGACCTTTCATGTGCTGATAAAACAAATGGTGGTCAATCTTGTAATTTCAAAGTTGATATGTCAAATACCACTTGTCGATCGCCACCAAAATTAATTCAGCTCTTTGGCAGGTTATGAGATCTCTAGGCACCATTTGAGCCAAATTCATCCAGTACTTTGGATTGCAGCGTGTTAATTAATGTTTCTTTGAAATTTAGAATTTTGTAAATTTATGCCAAAAAGCCGCTAAGTGTAAGTACATGTTTATTGTTCAGATATAGAATTTGAAGCCCTTTCACGTGCTGATAAGAAAACTTAGTGTTCATCAATAAAATTTTATGGTTGATTTGCCAAAAAGGCTCTTACTGGCGTTTGGGGATTGTCAAAAAAAATTAACTGGGCTCACCAGAAGACCAACATTAACCTCCATACCGAATTTCATTAAAATCCATCCGGTAGTTTTCGAGAAATCGTGCTCAAATACTCACCGACATTTTTTAATAACCACTAGTTCGTGATCCTGGGACCTTGAAACATAAAGATCTGGTGTTATCTCAATTCCGAATTTTGGTTGTGGGGAGGTTAATAATAGGTAAAAAATAGTGTGTCTTTAAAATTAGGTATAGGTACGTGGAAAATATAAAAGCAGAGATAGGACGTAGCTAAAAGTCAAGCAGTCAGGTACTTGCGTCACGTAAACTGTTCATTTAGTAAATGTTTAGTGCATCGTTTAGTCAACTTATTGCAGGATTTACACTACCAAGTATAGCTAAAAAAAAAAAAAGGCGGTCTCGGAGACGGCAGGAACTTCTACGCCGCACTGCATTGGATTAATAACAGCAGCATTTATTAAATTTTTAAATATTTAAAATAAGAAAGTTGCTATGCCAAAAGGGCACTTCGGGTTGACTGATCGGCTTCAAAATCTAATCAGCTCCTCTCCCGCACAGACAATAAAATAAATTGCCACTAAAATGACATTTTTCGAAAAAATGGCACTAAGGTTTTCGGCTTGAAGAAAAATCAGTTATCAAATCCGGTAATAAAAATATACATTTATGCATAGTTTTTTTTCACGGCACCATTTTTTGGTCAAAAGGGCCCAAGTATGAATACATTTTTAGAAGCAGAATTTGAAGAGCATTCATATGGTAATGCGAAAAATGGGGGTTTGCATTTAAATTTTTAAAGTTGATGTGCCAAAAAGGCACTTTCCGTGAGCCGGTGTAGCCCAGATTCTAATCAGCACCTACAAATCTCCCACTGAATATGTGTGCCAAATTTCATCAAAATCAGTTCAGTAGTTTCGGCTGTAGCGTGTCCACAGACACACGGACAGACACACGGACAGACACACGGACAGACACACGGACAGACACACAGACACACATTTTTCAAAAATAGGTTTTTTGGGTTCCTGGGACCCCGAAACGTAAAGATTTGATGTCAGTTCAATTTCGAATTTTTGATCGATTTTATATACTGCTCCGCCTTGAGCGTAGAAGTTAAAAAGTAGCTGCATTTAATTACTTGCATCATACAAACATTTTCATTTAGTACTTGAGCAAGTAAACATTTAGTGCAAGTGCACATTTGTAGCTGACATGTGCTTACATATTGCAAATAACTAAATATTACTTCATTTAATTACTTGCTTTACTTCTTGTATCACGTAAACATATATAACTACCATCAGCATTTGTGGGGAAGTTACACTAGTATACTGCCTAAGCTAACAGGATGTCTTTCTTAACTTCTCACAAATGCTACTTGAGATGCAATTCTTTTTATCGGCTTCACTAAGGCCCAAATTCTGCATCTTCAGATTTTCAAAATCAATGTTTAACCGCAAAGTCGAAGCGGTGTCCTTCTGAAAGACCCGATCTTTTCCCATTAGAACTGCAGTAAATGTCCAGCACTTATTGACAAGATCAATACACGTCTGACAGAAATAACATCCCTTAATTATTTTTGTAATTTCGGGTAAAGGGATAGTCATGTATCAACACTTATCGCCCTCGGTTAAATAATACATTCTGGGGAGCGCCTCGCCCGCCACTTTCATTATCTTGTAAAAATAACTCGGGCCGCTAGAAGAAAAATTAACCGTAATGAATGAGATCGAGAGATGAGCTTTCATATCTCGGAATTATCAGAGGTGAAAAAGGACCGTCCTAATCTGGGAGATTATGGAAGCACCCGACGTTTCTAGTTAAAGGTTGTATATCGTCCAGCCAATCTAAAGATACAATGGCCAATATTGTTGAAAGAAAAATCAATTAAATTTCCGTGGTTTGAAAGTAAACGGGGGTCCTAACTAGATTTAATAAATCCGTCCCACCACAAACACTGCTTGTGATAACGTCGGATCGCATGCCACATTCTGCTTTGTGCCGCTCAAGAGACGGTATTGTGACGGCCTCATCAATATCCGCCCAGAATTGTTATTGCGGACACGACTCCTCTCCTCTTCTCCGCCATTGTGGTCGGCTCATCGTTACTTTTAATGATCACACTGTACTCTGGCGATTTACTGCCGCCGCAACCTTAACAAACGCCGCCTTCGCGATTAAAGCGCTACAACAGCGACACGGCTTCGACCCAATTACCGCACCGACACTTTGTTATTACTTTTAACACCATCAACTATCCCACAAACTTCATTTTAATTTGAAACTTGTGCGGTGATAATCTTTCTGCCCCACGTGCTCTCCCCGGCATTTTTTCTCCCTTGAACAATTTTTATCAACAATATTTTTATTAAGTACCTACATTTTCCCTTCAGCCTTCAGCCCACCCTGGAGCAATTCAGCGTTTCTCATCAAACTGGTGATCTGCCGAACTCCGGATTCCGCAAGACCAAGAATTTGGCTGTAGGGGTCCTCCGAAGGATGATTGCTAAATGAGGAAACTAAACAGAATGAGGAGTTACCATTTTAAAACGTAATGTATTAGGGTCACTTCCGGCCATAGCTCCGCAGATCCGCATCAAATAAAGGTGACTTGCTCAAGGATTTCTCCGAAATATGTACTCCAATATAAGATTCATATTTCTTATTTATTAATATGCTTATGAAAAAATCCTGTTTACCTACTCCTATTTATAGCCTTATCACTTCGTCTTAACGACGCTGGTTGTCCTCAGTCAAGTTTAACCACGACTAACCACAGATGAACTTCGTCAACTCAACTAACAGATGAGTTTAAACACGACTAACAGAAATAACATCAGACAAGTTTAAGCGCCCACGTTCCCGAAAGTGCTCCTCCCCCTTCGAGATTTCTGTCTTACCCCTCAAATATTTACCCCACGGTGGGGGAAAGACCGAAACTTACTAGGGTTAAGGTAAATCCAAAACCTTCTGGGGTAAGTCTTGAACCTCTGCCGTACCTTCCCAACCCCAGGAATCACCTCCCGAAACATGTCGGGGTAGGACCGAAACCCCTGGGGCATCTTCTGAAAACTGAGTTAATCCTTATCCGAAACCTCGAGAGGGGCACCGGAGTACTTAAACTTAAGCGTCTGTTAGTCGGCTTTAAACTCGACTTTAAAAAAGAAGCCATACTGACCCTCCAGCGCTTCCGATCACTGATTACGCAGTAAATTACAATATTGTATTGGAAATTTACATTTGAAGGCAAATTTGTCTTAATTTTCTGCTGCCCATCGTTTCTTTAATTGCAGCGTGTTATTACGCTTCTATACGTACCTTATTCTTGAATAGCTCGGATGAACCGGAAAAGGAAATTACGCGACTGGACTGCAAAGTCAGAAAATACCAGCCAGGCATAAATGTACTATTGCAGAAGACCTTTTATTTGAGTTTTATAGCGCTTTAACGCAAATGCTGGCTACTAATGTAGTTGATTTTCCGAAGAGAATAAATTGAAATTTATTATTAATTACACAGGATGTTCCAGTACTCGTATAAAATTCGATAATGGTGGACACCTGGATTGAATCTAAGACGAATTTCTCTTTGAGAAAATTGCGAGGATTTTCAAATATATACACTCTGTTCTTTTTCTATGTGACTAAAGGTGCGAAAAATCCATGGCAATCCATTGATGCAACAATGGGTTACTATGGATATTTTCCACCTTTAGTCACATAGAAAAGGAACAGGGTGCAGTAAGGTGTGCAGTTTGGGTTGCCCGCCCTCGGGCGTTAGCCGCAATTTTTGACCAAAAATGTTATTTAAGCGCTGAAAGAAAAGAACTATGATATGCTCGACTGATTGGCATAGCCCTATTCTGGTAATTTTGGACATGCCCCCCCCCCCCCCCGCGGGCGCCCTAATAATGTTGACACTCTACCCCGCACCCGAGCAATTTTGCGCCCTCCCACGTCATGCTACTGGTTATTATGATGATACCTTATTTTTAACACTTTATTGCTTCTTGACCTATTCTAAAACTAAATCGTTCGCTAACAACTAACATTAACTAACTAACAAAAGGGAGGTTATTACTGGAATTACACGGAAAGTGCCGTTTTGGCACACCAATTTCCAAATTTAAATTATTCTCTCATTTAACCACCCAAAACAAGCTTTTGAAAGATTTATTGTCAGCATCAGAAAGGTCTTCAAATTCTGGTTTTAAATAAAACTAAATTCATTCGCATTTAGTACCCTTTGGGTAGAAAAATCGAAAGTTTGTAATAACACTAAGACCACGTTATAGCCCAAACTACTGGATCGATTTGCCTGAAAAGTACATGGAGATTAGGTGACCCGTTAACGTGTTGAAAGGCTATTGGGAGCAATTGGTTCACGGGAAGACCCATTTAGGCATATCAACTTTAAAATTTTAAACACAAGGCACGGAAATCAAAGACTCACACGATGGGGAGGTTCCAGCCGCTTCTCTGCTGCCGATTTTTTTGGCCATTGGCCAGGGTTCAATAGTTTTCAAATAGGAGGCAATGGAAGTCCACCAATCAGAATAGATTTCTAAATTATGCAGTAAGGTAAAATAGATATAAGATGTTGCTGGCGATAGATACACATACCACCAATTGACTTAACTCGAATAACGGACAATCCCAACCATTACTATAACTTCAAACTACAATCAATGGAAAATTAGAGATGTCTCTTAGAAAAAGACCGAGGCAATAATTGAGTAGTAGACATAACTTTGGGTTGTAAAGAGTGATCAAAAACTCTTCCGATCAAGTAGCCCTTGACGTGAGAAACGTAGGGCGTAGACTGCGGAAATTACATGATAACTTCCCTGACAGATTTCACATTGAATGCTAATTTCAGCAGGCTACGCCCTACGACTCTCCATGGCAAGGGCTACTAAATCGGAGAAGTTTTTGTTGACACGTTATAATATTCGTGTTATTACCTACATATTTGTAATTTCTATGCAGGGTGCGAGATTAAAACTCCAAAACGCTATAACTTTGTATTGGTGGTCCGATTTTAGTGAACTAAAAACCGAATGAAATTGCTCATAAAACATTACAAACTAAAGATGGTTTTGATTTTTATCAACTTCAATGACAACTTTTCGTTTTCAAATTGACACAACCAATTTTTTTTACTCAGCTTGATAGCTAATTTTTTTCTGCGTCTTCTGATGTACAATAAGTTGAGTTGATTCATTATAAATTTTGAAAATAATTTAAATTATTGTCAACATTTCAATCTTTTTATGTTAACTTTTCAAGTGTGCCGCGAAAAGAATTCTCGAAATGCATTTTGCATGTTAGAAAATAACATATTTTAAATGTTTTACTAAGTTTCTATCAGATCTACAGCACATTCGAAAATTTTTAATAAAAAATATTCTAATTTTGACAAAAATTTATAATTATTTTCAGAACTAATTATAAACCAAACATAACTTATTGTACATCAGAAGACGTAGAAAAAAATTAGCTATTAGACTGAGTAAACGAAGTTGACATACCGCTGACATTCAAGTTGATGTTCATAAAAATAAAAACCATCTTGAGTTTGTAGGGTTTTATGAGCAATTTTATTTGGTTTTTAGTTCACTAAAATCGAACCACAAATAACAAAGTTATAGCGTTTTGGAATTTTAATCTCGCACCCTGTATATGACTAAGTAAGTATAGAAATATTTTTCATTCTTATGTGTAATTGTTATTTTCTTCTTATGTTTTTGTGTTCAGGGAGGAACCTGTAAAGAGGTCAAATTAAATTAAGTCCATTAGGAAGCCTTCAATGTATAAACTGTTAATAAAAGGAACAACATCAGCAGTCATGAAAGAGCCAAATTCCCAGCTCTATAGAAACGTTATGTTTATGTATCTTGTACACACTTTCCATCTCCTATAGCAGCCAGATGAAAGTATAGTTTTCTAAAGTCGAACAACATGATATCTTAATTCTCAGTAGGAATCATAAAAATGGGGAAATCTGAAAGTAATCATAGATTTACAATGTTGCATTTATTGAACATTATACGGTGCGGCGATAGGCATCAAAAGCGGTTAATAGCAAGTTTATCACGCCGTTAGCGCGTCAGTTACATCCATTTAAAAATTTATTAGAAAGGAATTTCTCAATGCTCGCACAGTTTTCAAGTAATCCATGAAGGTATGTACCTAAGGTTGACAGTCGAGACCAGTTAGTATAAGATACTGTGGTATAGGAGACTAGGAGCACAGGTCGAGGCTTCTCCTGTAATTACGTTTAGGCGAAAACTTTGATGTCGGAAATACATTGGCCAGGTTGCTTACAGTCTGTTTGTCGGGTATGGTCACCTAATGGAAGCTTGTCCTATCGATTTCCGACTTTATAAAAAGGAAGATTTCCACAATTAAAATCATAATCTGAGAGCCACATCAAACGGTAGAGAAATAAGCGGGAAACATAATACGGCTCGGCTACTTTTATACAGAACCAACCGTCCAAATACTAAAGCTTTGTGTTTCATATAACGTACGAAGGCTTTGAAGATTTCTTTATGCCCCGAAAAGCTATTTTAAATCCCATTTGAATACCACACCGTAAATTTTCCATTCGCTACGTTTATTTCTAAAGATAACGAATTAACTGCTGGGAGGTTTCCCTTTTGTAAGAAAAATGCCACGGCCCAAATTTTAGCCGGTGGGATTATTCACGTGTATTAATTGCGAATCATTTAGTTCTGCCTAATGATGTCCGGATCGGCCTTGTTCTGTCGAAACCGAACGTGAACATTTAATGACTAGGGAAGCTTGCCCCTATCTCGCAGATGCATTTGTGAACTGGTGCACCCCGAAGTCCTGATGGATTTTAACGAAGCGAATGTTGCCCCTGCGGCTGCCAGTGCCATTTCCCGTTGGGGCTCCTCCAGGAGACACTGTCGAATAAACATGCAATCCCATGCGAGGTTTGACTAATGTTTAGAGTATTTTTTATACGTCTAATATAACATATAACATAAGACACACATACACTCAAGTAAGAGTATTTCGTTTTTTAACGGAACAAAAGCTTTCAGTCAAGCAAGAATATAGGTGATCCTTAACGTCAGTTAAGACCCTCAGAAGCTGAACGTAAAACATTAAATTGATTGATTTCTTTAGAAATTCGATGTTTTAACGTAATGTTCCTTATAGTGTGTCCCTGTGTCCCACCGTATTTTCGTTACTTTTAGTAGAGATGTTTTGCATCGTATTATACGAAGATATAGATACATAGTAGTTGTAAACCCAGTCTACTGCGATCTCGCGAATAGGACCATTTTTCAATATTTTTTTCTCGATTAAGATTAAATTTTGAAATAATTCATTTGTTTTAAAACTCCATGGGCCAAATTTCAGTTATTCAAAATCCGGAATTTTAATTTAAGAAAAATGTGCCGCTTCAAAAGATTTAAAAAGTGCAAATTTTGCGTTTAAAACGTTACCTCAGTCAAAATTGCATTTTGAAGAACTTTTCCTTACCTTACAATTCTTGTCGACATCTCCAATGTATCAAGCTTTAAAGAATTCTTCTTCTTACATTAGACATATAATGAAATTTTCGGGCTTCAAGAGGACTGTGAAAGTACACTGCTACCTACCAAATAAATCACTGATGTTGATGATGACAGATTTTTTTAATTGAAGATATTGGAAGGATTTAACAAGTATTTCCTTTATTGTCCCACATGACTGAAGGTGATTCTCAACATTATGTAGAAAACGAACAGGGAGTATAATTTTAACAAATCTGAAATCGGCTGAAAAAGCAATAGCCTCCAGCCTCCTTTGTTTTGCAATATTTTGCAGAACAATTCAACGTGCGTCGAATATGTGAAATGTGTTATGGATGTGAAGTAGTTTTGGAAATAATAGAGAAACCCGCGGACAAACCCATTTATTTATGATTAATTACCCATATAGTTATTAAATATAATGGCGTGGTGAAATTATTTATTATAGGCCAGTCATATTTTGCGCAAATATCTTTAAAACTAGGCGTAATATGCTGACAAGGTATACTTATCTTTGCTATGGAGCATTAAATTCTCTACAGGAACGGTCTAAGGAGCTATAGCCACAAGTCAGTTGTTTGGTCTCTACTAGCCATTAAAGTTTGACATCGGGTCATGGAAACGTCAAATTTCGCTGATTTTACAACGCCTCTTTAATAATAATAATAATAATAATAATAATAATAATACTAATACTAATAATACCCCTTATTGCTTAAGCAAGGGGCGAAGTTCAGCTGAACAGTACACTGTTCTCTGTTCTTCCACTTAACCCTAGATACAAGGATGAAAATAACATAAATGTTAATGGCTTAAAAAAATAAAATAAAAAATTATAATGCTACAAGACTACAATATGAAAAGATTATAAGATTATAAGGTCGTAATACAAGATTGGTAAACCAGAGTCCGGGACTCCAAACTAAGTTGCATAACAAAGCAACAATTCGTTTTCAGCTATTTGTGGTAGCTGTAAAAGTTTGGAAAAAATTGTACATCATCCGAAGACCTCGAAGAATGTTTTTCCTGACTCAATATTTCAAACGCTATTTTGCAGATACGTTGTGACGCTTTCGCTTTCTTATTAATAAAGTATGCTCGGGCGCCAGTGATCTTTAATAATGACCAAATGACATAGCTGGTGCTCTCCTATTTATACCCTCATATCCTTGAAGTAGGGATGGTCCCTTAGCTACCGTTAACGACCATTGCCATACCAACATGGATCTGTAATCCTTAGTTATGTCATCCCTATTGTTGCTGTTGTCATCCTGACACACTTTATGGTTAACCAATTTGAATGAAAACTACATCCCTCTGAGAACGTTTATTTCTACGTAGGAGCACTTAATTTAACCCCCAAAGGAACTAGATTAATCATTGTTTATAAGAATGCTCAACATTTTTCCTAAACTAAACTATACCCATAATTTTTAAATCGTCACAACGTGAACAGGAAATAAGAATTAACTTCCATTAATGTTAAGGTTTATAAAATTCACTTGAAACTATGTAACTTCATCAAATGAGTCGTATTAATTACTAAATTTGTAACAAAAAAAAATGCAGCAGAGAAGCGGCTGGAACCTCCCCATCGCGTGGATCTTTGTATTCTGTGTAGATAGTCAATTCAACAGAATTTTTTTTATCCTTATCGTCTGTGACTAATTTCGCAATTTTCTGACAAACACCGACATCACTCATCACATTTGACAATTTGTTCCTTTTAAGGTTAATCTTTTGCACCTTTTTGACAAGAACTGCCACTTTATGTTATCCACTGTCAGCCCGCTCCCTTTTAATGAGAAAGAATTTTTTCTCTATTTTCCACTGAAATGGCAGAAACTGTGAACACATTTTTAGAACCAGAATTTGATCGCCTTTCTAATGGCGACATAAAAAAGGAGGCCTTGTATTTAAAATTTAAAGTTGATATGCTTAAATGGCACTTCCCGTGCACCAATTGCTTCCAAAAGCCTTTCGGGTCTTCAACGGGTCACCCAATCTCCATGTACCAAATTTCAGCCAAATCGATTCACTAATTTGGGCTATAATGTATTTTTAGTGTTATTAAAAAATTTCGATTTTTTGACCCAAAGAGCACTAAATGCGAACGAATTTTGTCTTATTTAAAACCAGAATTTGAAGACCTTTCTGATGGTGACAATAAATCTTTCAAAAACTTGTTTTGGATGGTTAAATGAGTGAATAATTTTAAAGTTGGAAATTGGTGTGCCAAAACGGCACTTTCCGTGGGCCGATTAAATTCAAAATTTGTTCAGCTCTTCGACGTGTAATACAATCTCCATGTGCAAAATTTCAGCCAAATAGGTTCAGGGGCTTGGGCTGTACCGCGATTTTAAAGTCCGATAAAAATCAATTTTTTTTTGATTTTTGGTCAAAAGGGCACTAAGAATGAATGCATTTTTAGAAGCAGAATTTGAAGGCCTTTCCTATCGTGACGTGAAAAATGGGGGTTTGCATTTAAAATTTTAAAGTTGATGTACCAAAATGGCATTTCTAGTTGCACGATTGACTCCAAAAGCTTTTCAGATCTAAGTTGGGTTATCACATGCACACGTACCAAATTTCAGACAAATCGCTCTAGTAGTTTTGGCTGTGGCGTGTTTACAAACGTACGTACGCACGTACGTACGCACGTACGCACATACATACAGACACATTTTTAAAACCACTTTTTTGGGTTCCTGAGACCTCGAAACGTGAAGATCTGGTGCTATCTCAAATTCGAAAATTTTAGTGATTGCAGTAACCTCCCTTTTTTTTATAAGTGGTGAAGTGGATTGGGGAGGTTAAAAGGACACTTGTGCTTTTTTCGCACATGCACCATAAACTTTGTAATTGAAGTGTGAAATTATTATAATTGCGGAATTGACGCAAAAAATTACTTTGCACCTCAATAAAGAGGGTTGTTCCTTGTAGGACAAAAATTCTTCCAAAAGCAGACAATAGGATGCGATTGATTAAAGTCTCATAATACATAATTACATAAATCGAAACTAATCCCTAAATATTAACTGACTACGAAAATCATTTGGACTCGACGGCGACAATATGGTTTAACACGAGGTTTATCAATACCAGCTATCACGTCACTTAAAAGCCTTCAATTAGAACCAGCTGGCGTAATTTCAGGGTATTGTCTAAAAATTTGAAAAGCCCACTCCACGGGGGGCTCTGTGGCTCAAGAAGAACCGAAATATCCGAGGGCACCAAATCCAATAAAAATTAGTTCCTAAATCCAGCATGTAGGTAATAGGTAAGAAGTTCTCTTGGCTCAAAAATTAAAATGTTACCTGAAGCAATACAAGAAAAATAACTGGCTTTATTTTAACCGCCCGATTACCCATCATAACTTACTTCTTTTTGGAAAAAACAGACGGGACGTCACGTCATGAATTCTAGTTATCTTAAATTATTTTAAGAAGAATGAACTTGCGTTAAATCGTAAATCAAGCTGGGATAAAGTTTCAAGATGTAGTTTCGACTCCAGCATTAACGACAACGGGTCGAACCGTTGCCGTTGCAACGCCGAAGTGTTTGGTGATCGTCTTGAACTGTTCCGCATGAAAGTTTCTTATTGTATTGCCAATTCTGGTTTTGGTTTCTAAAGTCAATAAGTAGATAATATAGAGATGAATAGGGTCAAGTATTCAATACAGATAGGTCTGTTGGTTGGTCCGTTACTTATAAATGTTACTAAAAAATGCTGTTTGCAATTCTTACTACAGTAAAATTGGGGCAAAAATTGCTAGCGATTGGGATATTATAGTAAGTATTTTACGAAGTTAAATATCTACCACCTTTTTGTTAAAGGGTAGTTTTATGGAAAAAGAGCAGAGTGATATCAATACGTGAGATCTCTTGGGGAAGGACACTGCATCACAATCGCTGATTTCGTCCTTGCGTCACTGAGATAAGGACTGTCTTCAACCGAGGTTGGGCTCCAGAGGAAAATCAGTCCAAATTTCGTTAGAGTGTCTAATCCCCATTCTCGTTGCATGACGTGCTTGTTTCTGGAGACGTCATCCCGAGATTCCGATGTCATCTCGTCGCCTCAGCTTCCATTACAAATGAGAACAAAAAGTTCCCATTGTGCAGATGTGCTTTGCATGCACCAAGTACTTTGACTCGGATTTTGCTGCTTTAGAACCCTTTGTCTCTGGCTGGCAAATCTAAATTCACCTTTTTTGATAAGTTGGATTTTCGAAGACCCCGACATTATGCGAATCACTGATTCCAAGCCACACATACTTGGTTAATTTGGGATCGATCGATTCACACCGACTGGATATGTTGAACAAGAGTCTCTCCAAGTTGCCATATTAGCTCCTAACACTCGAGAACCTAATTAGAACAATGAACAATTATTGCCAGCTTCTGTGATGAGAGTTTGCCAAGGGACGTGTAATAATGTGTCTGCCATTGTGTCCGCACAGCTGCACACGTTGTAGAATCGGGAGTTTTTGTTTACATAAAACGCTGCTCATTGTGGCCGTTTCCAATTCCGCCTGGATCATTTCGGAGGTTGCCAGCGCCTTTCCATATTGAAAGATGACGTTAAAATATGGATGTTCAAGGTAACTTTAAATTGGTAGTTAAATTTCAATACGCAAGTAGAGTGAATGGAGGCGAACTTATAGCCTTCGGGGAACATAAGTCGATATGCAAACTTGTAAATTTCTTTTGAGATTGAAGAAAAATAAATAAAAGTCGGGCAGAAGTTAAAAACAAAATATATAAAACCCAACAAGTTCTATCATTTTGATCGGAAAGTAATCTAAACGTAAACTGCGGCAAACTGATGTATTTTATTTCTGATGTGAGTTGAATGCGGATAAATAAAAATACATTTTCGGGATAAACTTTCTTCCCAGGCAGCTAAACTGTAAACTCATTTATATTTCTTTGTACTTGAAGATGTTTTTTGAGTTCTCCAGTGGACAACTCCTATTGAACGACATATTCACCGGCGATTTTCCCTGATAAGCGCTTTTATTTATCTAAGCTTAAGATGTATGTTTGCAGATCCAATAGTACAATGATTTATCCAATCAGAGCGGTGCTTATCGGAGCAGACAAGTCCTGGCGGTGAGTCCGGACTCCGGACCCACTCGAGTGTGAAATGAGCGGAGCTCCGGTTATCGGCCGGTCCGGCTCAGATGCGTTACATGCAGGATTAGTCCACATAATGTCGGATTACATGGTCACTAAGTAACTGAAGAATACTGAACTACGCTGTACCTACTAGAGGATTCACTTTTTCATTGACTTTTAAAATTTAAGTGGTGGGCATAAAAGATCTTGAATTCAACGTTCTGTAGCTTTATTATAATTATTCCTGCCTCCCTATAATGGAAAATAAATATTGGAAATACAACCATTAGTCCAGGCGGTGGGTCGAAAAATCCATAGAGAAATGGAAAAAATCCAACCAAGAACTTTTTTTGTTGGATTGGTTAGATTTCAGGGCCACGAAAAACATAATAAAAACTCACCCTCTGCCGCAGCCTGGAAATTATCGTTCAAAAAATATACACGTATACAAGAGCGAATTTTTCGAAACGCGACCATAATCCAAGAGGCTACCAAAACAATACTACAAATTTTAATCCCGATGATAGTGTGAACCATAGAGAACAATTTGGGACGGGGACCCGACTAGAAATTTCCTGTGGGTTTAAAGATAGCCCTTTCACTGGGGCCCAGGAAAGCTTTTTTTTTGAGGTGCCAGGATTGCCTTAGGAAGTGTTTTTCGCCACATGTCCATATGAACTTTTCTTCTTAGAATGATGCAAGGAATCGTTCTATATACAAAAAGGTGCTCTCGGTCAAAGTGTCGCTAGAGCTCACCTTATTCGAATAAAACGTCTCTGATTTGTTTGGAGCGCGAAAAATTTTTACGAAAGATTTTATTTTATCCGCTTAATTATTGAAAATAAGTATATAAAACGATTCCTTGCATCATTCTAAAAAGAAAAGTTCATATGGACATGTGGCGAAAAATGCTTCCTAAGGGAACCGTGGCACGTCAAAAAAAAAAGTTTTCCTGGGCCTCAGTTAAAGAGCTATCTTTAAACTCAAGGGAAATTTCTAGTTCGTCCTCGTCTCAAATTGTTCTCTATGGTTCACACTATCATCGTGCAAGGCAATAATCCCGAATCAAAATTTGTAGTATTGTTTTGGTAACCTCTTGGATTATGGTCGCGTTTCGAAAAATTCGCTCAATTTTGAGCGACAAACCGTTGCTCTCAGTTGAAAAGTGCATAGAAACTTTGTTGTAGAGATTAGTCTTCAATATTGTATACGTGTATATATTTTTGTGCGATTAAGAAAAAGCGAGTTATGGGGCAAAAACTTGCACATTGCGCATAATTTGCAGATTTTAGGGGGGTTCCAGGCTGGAGCGGAGGGCGAGTTTTTAGTAAGTTTTTCGTGGCCCTGAAAAAAGTTCTTGGTTGAATTCTTTCCATTCAAAATTACCCACCGCCTACACTACATTAACATGCAATTATTGTCAGTATGAACATTTGAATATGGAAAAAATTATGACATGCGAGAAGAAATGTTCCCAGATCCGCCATTTGAAAAACCGCCTCCATATATGAGGGCACATGTAGATATTTTTATTGGGTTAATAAAGATAAGGAGCGGGAGCCATCATCATTTCGTTGCTCTTGAGTCTCACTTTATTTACGTACGATAAGGCTCGATGGGCGCAATCGCGGTATTTTATTTGCGTTTTTCAAAGGGCCATTTCCATAAATACTTGACAGGCTATTTAGTATGGTGAGCTTTTTTGATATCCCAGCGTCAAGTTCGATATTTTTTACACGTGAAAGTGTCGGCTTTTAATTAGCGCAACCATCCATCAAAGAAATCTTAAAGGATCACTGCCTGACTTACTTTACCGATTTTTCAATCTGAAGGGACACACCCTCGACATTTACATATCGCGGCAAGTCGGTGCTGCAACACGAGAATAACAACGAGTCGCGAGTGATTTTCCCAACATTTTCTTTTGTTTTTGAGAAGCGTCAGGGTGGAAGTTCCAAATAGTCCGCTTAAATCCCCACGTTAAATGTCACATCGATTCGACCTCTGATTTTTCTAAATTACCCACTCGGACTAGCATTCTGTAATTCCTAGTCGTAAAATTGTTTATTTCGCTAAATTAAATGAATGAATTGTAATAAAGTTGATCCGACCTCATCAAGAACCATGCCAGTAAAACACCGACAATATATTTATTTAATTTTTATCGGTCCCGGTGCAATTCGCATTTTACGGCGGCGCGCGGTCTCATTGGGACAGGATATCGCATTACAGCCAGACAATTTAGATAATGAACATTTCTAACTCATTTACATTGTGAGCGCCACTCGCAATTTATACCCTCTGAATATCTGCTCTATATCAAACTTTACGTTATTAAAAGCTGCTGTTTATGTAAGATTATAATTACTTCCATCTCTGACTCCATATTAAGAAAAACTTACCTTCCCTAATTGGATTGAAGCTTATGTTACATCTTGCTAAAGTTTTCGCTTTTCATTGTGTTTTGTGAAATTTTACCATTTTGATGCATCGCCAACATGATATTGCCTCCAACGAGATTGTGAGGGCTTTGTTAAGATTTGGAAAGAAAGAAGAGCTGCAATCAGAGCGTGACCCGACTTTCGGTCTCCAAGGGCTCATGAGGCCAGTCAGTATTGCAGCATCTCTGTTATTCGTTCGTAGAAGAATCCGTCCAACATTATTTTCCTTCCGTGGCCTCATTGAAAATCAATACTAATAGCGGCCATCTCCGAAATCAACTTTACACCACTAACTTGATTACGAGAGGATAGTGTTTTGTCGCACCGGCACTATAATCATTGGCGCAGATTGTAATTTCCGCTTGATCCAGACATTCTAGCATCCTATACAGGTTGTTCCATTTAAAACGAAACACCTTGAATATCTACTGCAACGGTGTTTTGAGCAAAAATCGCTCGAACATGATTTTTATTTGAAGGCGGACACCCCCCAGCCCCCGGGACCAACCCCAACAAAATTTCAATTGGCAACCCCCCACTTGTGATACCTACATCATTAATTCAAAACAAATTTTCCGTTTCCTGCTTCCCTTATTAATTTAATGGAAATAGGCTATTGGGTTTTAGATACCGATAGCCTCTACCCGTGGAAAAATACTCAGCAAACAGCTCCCCAGGATTAGTTCATAAACGAAGGTAAAACGGGGACGGGGTGTCATTCGAATTTCGCGATTTCGTGATGCTCAGGCGCCGGTAGGGGACACTGTTAATAGCCACTCATAAAGTCCACTATCACTTCATGAGGTTACTGGATTTCTCTTTTTGGAGAGGTACGGCAAACGGTATGGAGATATAACAGGAAACATATCTCTTTCTCTTTTATGTTTGTACGAAAAATTGCCTAAAGTTGACAGTTGTTTTTAAAATAGATGCTTACAAAGTCTATTTTTGCTTATTTTGCAGAATGTGTCCCATATTGTTTATGGTTTTATAGTGGATCCCTTTATTAATTCATTTTTTGAGTTAATTTTGATTTTGTGTTCCCTTGCAGCAATTGGTTTCGCAAAGACAATCAAGTCAATTTCGTTTTATTGTTTAAATACAACAGCAGTGCAGCAACAACAATATGCTTGAATTTAGCCCCAACTAACTATAAGCACTCATCACTGTTAGTTTAGGTATAATTAAAAATTTTGAAGTTAATGCACTTTGGGGTCAAAATGAGTAAGACAAAGTCACCATCGAACTGAACTTCATTTCTACTTGAAGGACCACGAGTCTTATGGGCTGCAAACTGGGGGGCTGATGACTCAAAAAAATTGTGTACAATTAATTCCAATCGGGAATTAATTCCAATAATTCCAGCTTAATTCCATTAATTCCATTCTAATTCCATTAATTCCATTCTAATTCCACTAATTCCGATTTAGTTCCATTAATTCCAAACAATTCCATATTAATTCCAAATAATTCCAACTAATTCCAGCTAATTCCAACTAATTCCTTCAATTCCTTTTTCCTTTAATTCCTTTTAAATGATATACTTATCAATTCCAAATAATTCCACTTAATTCCAACTAATTCCAGCTAATTCCAACTAATTCCATTCTAATTCCATTAATTCCATTCTAATTCCATTCTAATTCCACTAATTCCGATTTAGTTCCATTAACTCCAAACAATTCCAACCAATTCCAACTAATTCCAGCTAATTCCAACTAATTCCTTTAATTCCTTTTAAATGATGTACTTACCAATTCCAAATAATTCCTTAATATCAATTCCAAATAATTCCATAATAATTCCAGTTAATTCCAAATAATTCCAACTAATTCCAACTAATTCCAGCTAATTCCAACTAATTCCAACTAATTCCGGCTAATTCCAACTAATTCCATTAATTCCAGAATAATTTCGTAATAATTCCATAATTCCGGAATTAATTCCAAGCCGGATGTACAACTAATTCCACTAGTGATCAGCCCCCCACTGCAAACCACACGTTTTCCTTCGTCAAAGACACAGGCAATCAGGCGTACAGGCGTCCTTAATTTCTCTATAAACACCACAAAACACGTACTTTTGACCACCACGTAACCGATCCATCAGGTATAACAATAATAAAGAAATCATGAATAGATGATATCGCTTCACCCCCCCCTTCACCCCACTCATAAACCTCGAATAGGTCCGTTTTTTTCTTTATAATAATTGGCGAACATTTTTAACGAGGCGACAATTCCAGCAAAATTGCGAAATAACTGCAGAGCATTTGCAAAAATTGCCTGAAGCCTTATTAAAAAAACAAGGACTTTAAGAGCAGATAATTGGTCAAATTTAGGTATGCGGCGAAGCATTAAAAGCAAAGTGGTCGTCGAAAATCGCGCTTCGTCCTCTCTCAAATAACCAGAACATCATCTTTGAAGGGAAACGTGCCCTCGATCCGCCAAAGTAGAGTTGTTCAGTGGACAATGGCTGCTTGTCACGCACTCAAGCGCCCTAACAGTGCTTTTATTTACGACCCAGAAGCACCCCATGTTTGTTAAAATATAAACGAAATGTGTTGTTTTTCTAGAAGCCATACATGTAGCATAGTATAACAGGCAGCAACTGCGGCTACATTTTCTTATTCTTATGATGGCATGTAATCTTCTTATCGATTGTCTGATGGAGTCTGCTCTCCAAGGAACGCAATTATCGGATTGCTGTCCTAATGGGCACCATCTAGATAATCTTACCTACCTAATGGCGACGTCAACTGTAACTTCTCTCGTCTTATTCGCTCTGAAACTTTACAGATTTATGCGATATTTTCGAGGGAGTCGGAGTCTCTCCTTTTGTCGGCTTGTGAAAATTAAAAATAAAGCGTTCACGTAATTACAGCCCTTAACTTTCTGTCTTCATCAAACTTTTTAGATGATGCTCAATGCGATATTTGTATAATTTAATTAAACGGAAAGAAACTAATAACTTGCAGAAAAATGTCATTTTTTGTTTGTTCAACTCGTTAACTTTGCAGTGCACCTGGATTTAATTAAATCCATATTTTCCCCCTTTTTTCATCAATTAATTAATGACTTGAGCTGCGCCGGCCTTTGCTTTGTTCCTTCTTTACAAAGGACTTTCGAGAGGTCGCAACTTATTCGTTAAGGTTGTTATTGGTATCTGGAAAACAGGATCAGACTGTTTCACTGTTCCTGCATACATTGTCCTCCTAAACTGCAAGATTATTCCCAAGAATACTTTAGCGGACGTGTCATAAAGCACCATATTTTCTGTTGTCGAAGGAAACCATGTGAAACCGGGACCAGAACCATTTTTATGGCCTCTCTGTCGCAGATGCTAGTAAAAAGATATCTCAGAACACACCTTTTTCTAGTTCGGACAGCTTTTTGCTGGATTTTTGTTCGCCCGCAGGAATTACTTCACCGTAATTTACGCTATTGGACTGAATAGAAAATCGCATTTGCTTTTAACCACCCGTGTGTCATTGCTTCAAGTTTTTCTATCTTTTTTAAAATTACTCAAGTCAACTTAGGTACACGTTTCAAAAATTCACTGTACTTATTAAGAGACTCCGTTCTAAATCTACGTGACTACTGTTTTTCTTTGGATATAGGCACTTTTGGTTTAAAATGTTAATATTGACAAGCCTTGCAATATCATCGCCATCGCTTTCTCAAAGGGCTAACACATTTTCAAAAATATTGTAATTCAAAATCAAGCGTTTTCAAAGTTGAAATCAAGGCAATCAGTTTTGATATGATGATGTGTTAGGCTTTTCTCTGTTGGTTTGTAGACGGAATTTCACTTCCGTCAAAATTCTTGTCAGTGTCAAAAAGTAGAAACAATGGACAATAATTAACAACAATAATGATCCCTTCCAACCTCCACATTGTTATTGTTGATTGACACTGACAGGAATTTAGAAGGAACTAAAAGCCCGTTTACAAACCACTAGAAATCTAAAATTATTGTTTACAAATTCTGAACATGACCTACTTGATAAAAATTTCAAGTAACATTGAAAAACAATGAAATAGACAGAGTGTTCCAGGTATACGCTATTAACTTTAAGGGGTGATTCTGTTTGGAGAAATATGTAAAAGGTTCCTATAAGCATGTGTCCGGAAATCTATACTAAGGGAGGCGCCTAAAATTCGATTTTTATTGATTAAATCAGGAACAGCCTGGGCTACAGCGAAGAATTTTATCATACGATGTGACATCAGTTAGTAAGGATCATCACTCATCAGATTATGCTATTTACCAAGAGCAAATGCAAAGTTTTTTATGTGCCCTTTTTTTCTACTTTTGTCAACGAAATATGTTTTTTTTGACGAAAATTATTTTTAAAAAAAAGGCAGCAGAGAAGCGGCTGGAACCTCCCCAACGCGTGGGTCTTTGACTTCCGTGACTTGTGTTTAAAATTTTAAAGTTGATATGCCTAAATGGAACTTCCCGTGGACCAATTGCGCCCAAATGCTTTTCAGCTCTTCAACGGGTCACCTGACCTCCATGTACCAAATTTCAGACAAATCGATTCAGTAGTTTGGGCTATAACGTGGGTTCAGTGTTATTACAAAATTTCGATTTTTCTGCCTAAAGGGAACTAAATGCGAATAAATTTTATCTCATTTAAAACCAGAATTTGAAGACCTTCCTGATGGTGACAATAAATCTTTCAAAAGTTTGTTTTGGATGGGTAAATGAGAGAATAATTTTAAATTTGGAAATTGGTGTGCCAAAACGGTACTTTCCGTGGGTCGATTGAATCCAAAATTTGTTCAGATCTTCGACGTGTATTACAATCCCCATGTGCAAAATTTCAGCAAAGTCGGTTCAGAGGCTTGGGCTTTACCGCGATTTGAAAGTCCGATAAAAATCTCGATATTTTTAGTTTTAGGTCAAAAGGGCACTGACAGTGAATACATCTTTGGAAGCAGAATCTGAAGGCCTTTCTTATGATGACGTGAAAAATGGAGGTTTACATTTGAAATTTAAAAGTTGATCCGGTCTTATCTCGAATTCGAAAATTTTAGTGATTGCAGTACATAACCTCCCTTTTTTTTTAAATGGTGAAGTGGAGTGGGGAGGTTAAAACAGGACAGTTTAGTTTTATTAAATTACAAAACTGAACTGATTCTGAAAATTAGTAGATAAAGTAATCTGATAATGCTTGATTATGAAAATTAGTGATGATGTTTATTGTCAGATAACGTGCGAAATCTTCCTAATTTACTCAACAAAAATCGAACTTTAGGCGCCTCCTTCAGAGGACCGTAACCCCTTTAGGAGCGATTTCCGGATACATGTTTATCGGGAGTTTTTTTAATATTTTTCGATGTAGAATCAGAAAATTATTCACTGCATACTTGAAACACCCTGTATAAACGAAGAGGTTAATTTGTGTGAAGGAATTCCTTTAGGAACACTACGATGAATGTGGACTATTTGCTAATTCTTTGCCTTTTTTTTATCCGTTTAGGGTAAAAATCTAAACTCGTGTTACCCACCGTCACTTTATTTTGAGGTGATTCGAGATAAATCAGATTAAGAGGGCTATCTAGTCAGGTTGTCTTTCTCTCTCTGATTTTTGAGAATGGTTTTATTTCGTGAAAATCAATGGCTTTGTTTGAAATGCAACTGTGTCGCGGCATGTGTATTTTTTTCATTTTCACATGTTTGATGTCATAAATTTAAGAGTCCGAATAAATGTCAAACTTTTCCGATTTATGACCTTAAAATGTGGGTCTGTTTATATTCTGTAACGCTACAAACTCAGAATTAAAATTAGGACTTTAATTTCTGAGAAATAAAATCATTTCTCGAAAATCAGAGAGAGAAAGGCAACCCGGCTGGATATCCCTCTTTAAGAGCTTTGTTAAACAAGTGTTGGACATAATAATGGTCATTACCAACTGCAATTAGAAATTCAAATTGAAAATATGGCGTTATAATAATTGTGTAGGTACCCTCGTCCATCGTACAACAACCAATTGCCATTGAAAGCTAAAGATGGCAGAGTAAATAGTTTCCCATTCCAGAATTATTTGTAAGTCTTTAAGTGCCCAATAAAACTCTTTTCGTGTTTGCCAAAAAGCTCATCAAAAGGTTCGCAGAATTGTTATCATAAATTTTCTTTGAAAAATATTTTATCTCTTTGGGTTTAAACGACAAACAAGCAAGTTTGGCAAATAGGACTTTTATATTTTATATCATTGTATCCATTCGTTTTTCGTCCGGGGGAAATATAACTTCGTATAGGCCTGTTCGTCGAAGTTCGTTGGAAAGGAAAACTTTTCATACGGTTTTTGCGTCATTGTGTGAGTCGTTTTTCCTCCGTGAAAGCTTTCTTTGTTGGGCCTGATTATTTTAAAATTTGTGGACAATGCCGGGGAACGTCATTAATGAAGAATTATTCCCTCGGAAAATGTGTGCAATCTGTTCGTATTGTTGTGCAGGACTCGTGGGCAATAAGTCCGGATTTAGTAAAGTACAAATAATCATCGTGAAGGCAACGTTTACGGCGTCTACGAGTACAATAAGTTTAACGGTTCAATTTGTTAGAACGTCTGTTGCACCATTTCACTATGCAAGTGGATTAGTGATGATGATTGGGATCAGGACAAAAATGTTGCAACACTAACCGTTCCTGATCCAATAAACTGATTTCCATATAAAGTGGTGATTCCCCCTTAAAATTTATGAATTTCTCTGCTCTGCAGTTGTTCTTCGAATACATTCGACATAATCGTGTTTATTTAATAAGATGCATTACCATAGAGATTACAATCAACTGGAAAAACTAGGTGTACAAGAGTCTATGTAGGAGGGTGATTGGAAAACCCGTTTTCCGTCCGACAGGAAATACAAGAGTAGCCGCTCCTAACTTATAGATAAGGCGGATTTCAATTTGGGAATTTGAAAGTGTCGGATTTGAATATAGCTGACGGTGTCAGGCTCAAAGGTGGCCGTTTCTCATATCAATAAAGTGAGCTTTTGCCCTCTGAATCGATCTGCCCTACGTCCATTTATCTTATCACGACGCTGACGCCAACTTTGCATGCATACCGCATTCTCACCACCTAATTGCCCTTTTGTTCGTGCGGTATATTTTTATAATAGAAGCATATCCATACCTAAATTTCTTTAGGCGCTAGGGAACTTTCGGTATTAATTTAGGGCAAATTCAGTCTCAAATCCCCCAGTCGATATGAGCGTCGTGGTGCTCCAAGGTTTGTGGAAATTGGAGCAATATCACTACTTATCTCCCTGGTGAAAATTGATCGCCGGATGCAGTTTCCAACAATCACTATAAACAAGTCAATAATCCGATACACACTGCACTTTGACAAATTGTATTGCCCGACGCTATTCCTGCTGCATCTACAATCGAGCATGCACCGTACCTTAAATATTTGATGAAACTCATTGTCTTTTTCTTCGTTTCAGAAATCTTGTCTACAACCTCAGCCTTTCCGACATGAGCCTGCAGCAAAAACTCACGTGGTACGCCAGTGAGCATGACGCCAAGATGTGTGTAATGAAAGGCAAAGACGATGTGAGTATACCTGATTTATGTATACACCTTCAGTGACGACTACCGAGATAATGTTTTTGCAATATACAACACGTCCTCTTCCTGTCACAGAAATATCTTGCAGACACCCTGGGTTTGTTTGCTATTTTTAAATTGGATTTTATATTCATCCATATTCTCATAAAATGTATATTTAATACTATACCACCCACCCACCGGTAAAAATGCTATATTAATAAAGCAAAGCTTGCACTCTAAAATAATTTTCTTCTCATTTGATATTATGAAATTATGCAGGGCTAACTTTTGCTTCTATTTTGTTTTAGTGCCGAAGCATATGCGTAGGCACTCTAGTTTTAGTGAAATCGCTCGCTCGGCGACTCGACTGTCGCCTCGGCCGTCTACTCTACTGTATATAGGTGTAAATCTCGGCGGAGATTGTTTTTGGGCCATACCGGACCATAGAAGTTGGAGTTACGAGCGAAGAACTGAAAGAAATTACAATTTTCGACGTTTGATCGCGAACGCTGCCTCAACGCTTGAAGATAGATCAAAAATTTGAAAAAAGGAATTGTTGGCAATGAAAAGATCTACAAAAAAGTCCGCGACGGCATAAAGCTATCTACGATGGGTAGCCCACCGTGATCGTTTTTGTGTTTTAATTTTTGACGAAAATAGCTTCGGTGGCTTATTGTCGGTAACAGATATAATATGCTGTTGCGGACTTTTTTGTAGATCTTTTCGTTGCCAATATTTCTCCCTTATACGATTTTAATCCATCTTCAAGCGTTTGGGCAGCGTTCGCAGTAGAAGCGCAAGAATGCGAGGTTTTTTCGAGACCGAAAAACTATTAATTGTAATAACTCGAGAACCAGTGGAGATATTTTACTGAAACTTGATATGCGCTTTTGACGTACAAGTCTGTTGAACCTGAGGGAGTGTCAATTTTAGGGGATGAAATTTAGGGGTTCAAGATCACAAAAATACAAAAACTTCTCAAATATTTTGCACACGGAGGTCTGAAACTCGACCCACACATATTTCGACAATATCTGATAAGTAAGGCTCGGATTTTATGCATTGGAAAATGAGGAAACTATGCGCATAATATGCACACTCTTTTTACTAAAATATGCAATAAGGTAAGAAGAATAAGCGTGACAATATGCAAATATGCAAAAAAAACATTTATTATGCAACACGGAAACAAATTACAACAATGTAGGTAATACAAGTTTAAGGCTGGCGTTTCGCCGGTTCCCGCCAGAATAGGGTTTTTTGCTTCTAATTTAAATTTGAGAAGGAATATCAGTTTACAGTTAGTTTTAACAATAAGTTGTTAACCAACGTGTTATTTAAGACTTATTGCGAGAGTTTATAGTTCTAGGAAATTTTTGGCCATTAAGAAGGGTGATAGCTGGACAGGTAGCGGATTACTCTTTTCCGTAGATAAACGTTCTCAACATGTTGGTAAATTTTGTACAAAATTTATTTTAATACTTACCTACCCTAATTTGAAGTTGCCATTTCAAAAACATGCACAAATTTGCAAAAAATTATTAAAATATGAAAGAAATTATTAAAATATGAAAGAAATCATTAAATATGAAAGAAATTGAAAAATATGCAAAATATGCAAATTTTTTTAGCGTTTTTTCAACCGAGAAAGATGAGATTTGCCCTATTAACATTCAATTTACAACATATACCGTGTTTTACAGAATATGCACTTTGCATAAAATCCGAGCCTTACTGATAAGGGATGGTTTTTTTTTCTGCAGAATGAGACAGAGGGGGTGCAAATCAGGGGTTGAAACTCGAAACTTCACATAAGTGTTGCTTGAAATTCAAGCCATTCGATAACTTTTCATGAATGGTCCAGAAAAAGTTTTGAGCATATATTTAGCCCTTAGACCCTTAGACCACCTACGACCGGAAGAGAAAAAATTGCATCTCTAAAACTCAACCCCTTCAACCTTGAAACATAAAAAATTCACTTAGAGGAAATGTGACCCTTGGGCCACCTATTACCGGAGGAAACTAATTGAACACAAGAAATTGCACAGCTGAAACTCACCCCTTTCAAACCCCAACCACAAAAACTTGACTTGGAGGAAATTTAAACCTTGCACTGATGCCTACAACCGAAAGAGTTGAGTTCAACAAAAAGACTGCGTCCCTAAAACTCGCCCCCTTCAACCCCGAAAGACAAAAAAATGTCTTGGACGTAATTTAACCCTTGGACCACTCATTATCGCGGGAGACTATTTTGAATGCAAAAAATTGTACCCCCAAAAAACCCACAGCCTTCAACCCTCGAACACAAATAATTGACTTTGAGGAACTTGAGCCCTTGGACTATCTACAATAGAAACAGACTAACTGAACGCAAAAAGTTGCAACCCCTTCAACCTCCAAATACGAAAAATTTACAAACATAAATAACTGACTTGGTGGAAATTTAACCCTTAGACTACTTGTTACTGGAAGATACTAATTGAGCGCAAATAAATTAACATTTGGACCACTGTCATTGGAGGATAGGTACCAATTAAGCGCTCCCGAAACCCACCCCCTTCAACCCCTGAGGATAATAATTGAACGGGGAAAATTGCCTTGGTGGAAATTTGATGCTTGACTTATACTTACAACCGGAAGATACTAATTGAACGCAAAAGAATTCATCACCTGCTGACACACCCTCACGATTCCTTCATCGTCATGAGCATAATATGCTTCGACACTACTACTAGGTGCAGATTCAAAAGCACCAATTCCAACTCAATATATGAATCATGTGAATAAACGTCTTACACATCGCATTGATATACATCTTCCGTTGGCTTTTTCATGCCATGTAATATCTAAGTACCTGTCTGAAAACTTAACGTAGGTATACCCATAATAAATGTCATTAGGTCATACGCCAAGACTTGGCCATTTAACGTCTAATGGATGATTACATACATACCCGTCTGGTAGGCTGCTCGATTAGAATAGTCTACGGCAGTTATCAGGTATTTTATGGACGTATTCGCCTATCGTGACGATACACTATTACCGGTGCAACCCACAGGCATAAACATGTTTGAATTCTGACACGATCAAAAGTGGTATTGTCGAAACGAGTCTCTAATAAAACGACGACGGGGAGGTAGGTGACTAATGCGTTCATCCCTGTGCCATCAAGAGTGCTGCATTGAATTCGTAAGCCATTTGGATATTGTCGAGTTATCAAAAGCGTATTGGCCGATTATCGGGTCGTTAGAGAAATAATTTTTGGTCTATTTGCACTTTGACTGCCTTGCCTTATCTCGTCTGACAGTTGTTTGAAAAGAAACTTTGTAGGCGGACCATCTTTAGATGAGTGATTAATTATTTCTTTTAACCAAGTTTTAAATAGTTCCGTCGGCGAAAATGCGACATCCCATCGTTATAATATTCTGATTCTCCAATTTTCCTTACCCACAACGGTGGGGATTAAGGGCAAAGCAATTTAGCGTCGCGGTAACGATCACTGCCGTAATTACTGATCATTAGGCTATGTTAGACTATCAAGCGCTTGCTTAAGATATGCTTTACGGTAGATAAACAAGTAAGTGGGTACGGACGATACACCTGCTCTTATCGATTGAAATAATTGCAAGGTGCAATGGATCCTCGGAAAATGTACTTTTTGGAAATTTTGGGAAATTACCAGGAGACAAGTTTACAGCGAGGTAACTTTGACGACAGATAAGACTGCTTATTCGCTTCTATATCTGGCAACCTTCTAAGTATAATAGTTCTAGAAGGTTACGGAAATATTAGTGAAAATTTTCTGTGCGCACGCCACTAACTGCATTAAAACCCCTCATTTCATGCAGATTTCACTTTTTAATGGAATTGCCAATTCGCTTTATAACAATAATCGTTCCACTCTAATTTGCAAATTTAATTAATTATTATCATTCCTGCTTCCAGTTTTACCACCTTCATGAAAATACAAACATCTGGATTAAATTAAAAACCATTCCTATGCTAATCCAGACCCGGATTGTTAAAGATACTGTAAAAGGAAGGGCGATTTTCAGTACGCTAGAGCTTCCGTCTTGACGACTATGCACTCGCGTTTATAAGCAATTCTCTTGCAGTGTTTTATCCGCCACCTTTATGAGCTGCGGAATTTGTGGCTAGAGTTCTTCTATAATTTCAGCACAATAAAGCGAATTTAAGCCATATTCAAACATATCCAGGAAACCTCTAACCATGAAAACCTAGGATGATGGAAAGTTTAGATCACTAGCAGGAAATTGTTGATTATAATTTATAGTTTGGATTTTGACGATGAAAACACTGAAAAACGGGGAAGGGGGAGCAACTTTTTTGGCTGCTTATCGTCTCTTCCTATTCCTTTAGCCCCCTAAAGTTTTGGACCTAGTTGCACCTAAGCGATCGTTTAAACCAACTTCTTATACAGGGTTGTTACAATTTGCTACATCATCGTGGGTAGCTGTAGCTGTGATGGTTCGTTTTGACATTTAATGACTACAGCCGTAATGGAGTGTTTTCCTTGCAATTTCACAAGTAGTCAATAGATGGCAGCAGGCCAGCAGGGCTTGATGAGGTGAACCGTGGAACACGCGATCATTTTCAAAGTAATTCAAACATTCAGGAAACATTGAAGGAAAGAAAAACGAATCCGTATCATGAATTCGTACGCATGTACGTACATACACAGACGCGTTTTTAAACCACTTTTTTGGGTTCCTCAGATCTCAAAACGTGAAAATCTGGTGTTATAAGTCAAATTCGAAAATTTCAGTGATTGCAGTAAGCGCCTTTTTTTTAAGTGGAGAGGTTAAAAACTTGTATAGTATTCCAAATGCTACTTTGTTTTTATGACCCTCACAAAATTAGTAAATAATCCTAATGGGTCGTTACCTGCTGTTTACGCATTGATTGGATCTATGTCGTAATAGTCCGGGAGGCAGTGAACATTTTTGGTATGTCATTTCAGCGTGCTTCGTTTAGCACTTTTATAATTATTTTCATGATGGAGATCACTAAAACGGAAGTCTGCCATACATCTTGTGGGACAGGTGCTAATGGCGGTAACAGAATGGTGCTAACGGTAACAGATACGAAATTTTATTAAATTAGAAAAAAGTTGTATTTTTCAGTGTAGATTAAGAATCTGAAAAGAAATCTAAGATATCTAGATTGGTTACTGAAATATACTGAAAAAACTGAAAAATGACAACGTGTTATAACTTGGTTACTAATCGGCAGATCATTATAAAATTTGCTTCAATTACATTATCTTGCACGAAGAATAAAATGAGGCGACGGAAACTTTTCTAAGCCTTCTAGATTAAAATATGAGATTTTTCAGTTTTTTCAGTATATTTCAGGAACCAAACCAGATATCTTCAATTTCTGTCCAGATTCTTAATCTACACTGAAAAACACAAATTAAAATGGCTGCCATTAGCCCCTGTCCCGGAAGATTTACGGCAGACTTCTGTTTTAGTAATCTACAGCATGAAAATAACTATAAAATTGCTAAATCAAGTTCGCTGAAATGACATACCAAAAATGTTCACTGCCTCCCCGGACTATAAATCATATCTTTGCCTAAACCGAGCGAACTTACCAGGTCCGGCATCATTTTTCCCTCATCTGCTTCATTTTTATAAATGCCACAAAGCAGAATAGCTTTTGGAAGACATAAGTAAAGAATTTAAGTGAATCTACATTTATTGGTGGTGAAACCCTCCCCATTCTATGTTGTAGGTACGACAGAGGCAAATAGATACGTGTTTTATTATTTGCAACGTGATACGTATTTGCAAAGAGGTCAAAAACTTCGACTTTGTAAGAGCAATTCATGATAATACATGAAAAGCCAGCAAAAACGATCAAATTAATTCAAATCCGAGTGTTTTTAACGGCCGCGAGCATTGCTAAATATGGAAGCCTCGCCAGTTAGTGTTTTTGCCAGGGTATCATTTGCTGGGCCATTTATTCGTCATATTTGCCAGACAGGCGAGTTGAGGGGTGGCGTTTAATTAATGGGCGCAAACAAAGTGAAGAGGTCATTACTGATTTCGACAGCGTTGCAACATTCCAGAAAAATATGCCATCAGGGGCCGCACTTATCAGATTGTATTCCACGCTTGTTATTCCTTCCACTTTCTCTCCTTCTTGTTACATCCATTTGGGTATTGATTCCACCCGCATCTCTTATATCCATTGTAGAAACGGCAGGGATGCGTGAAGATGCGACATTTTCGGACGTGGTCTTGTTTGTCCAATTCAGTTTGTTATTTCTTGCTCATCAGACGTCAATTTACAACTTCCTCACATTTTCAAACACAATACGGTATATTCTGTAATTTACCCGTTAAAAATTTGAACATGCCGTTAAATATTGCATATTTTGCGAGCTGTGATTTTTTTTCTATTTTCGCTGTTATAGTAACGTCAAAGCAAAGGAATTAAAACAGTGTTTTTTTTGACGCCTCCTACTATACAGGGTGGTTCCTTTTTTACTGCTCATTATTGGCAACTTTTAAATTGTAAGTGTTACGGAGTCGGTTAAATTAGAGATAAGTTGCGCTATTTTTTGGTGATTAAGAATTTGAAAAGAACTCCTCGATATCTTGATTCTTTCCTGAGTTAGTCCGAAAAATCTGAAAATTTGCGATTTTAAATAAGAATCAATATCTTCCTAACGATTGACGCTTAAATGAAACTTGGTACTTTGAAATTTTTGACATTTGTCAATGAAATGGCATCGAAAAAATTTTTCTAGACCTTCTACATTTTGACCAATGACGATCAACTTTTGATTCTCTTATGGCCGGCATGTTGAATTTTGGCACCATCCGATACATAAATTTTTATTTTTTTAAATTTTCAATTCAAACGTTTCAATTTTCAATTAAACGTTAAAAGGGATTCAAAAATTTAATGTACTATTTTTACTATTTTTCAAAAAGTTTTACACCAATTTTACGAATTATTCATACCAATTTTAGAATTTTGCCGATTTTCCAAAAAAGTCCATATCAATTATAGTTTTGAAAAGTCATTTTTTTTTCTGTATCCCATGGTGTCAAAATTCAATATGGCGGCCATAAGAGAATCGAAACTTGACTGTCATTACACAAAATCTAGAAGACCTAGAAATGTTCTGTCAAAAATGCAAAAGTTTCACTTAAATAGCGTCAATCGTTAGATATTTTTTTTATTTGAAATTGCAATTTTCAGATTTTTCGGAATAACTCAGGAGCGAATTAACATATCGCGGATTTCCCTTCAGATTCTCAATCACAAAGAAATAGCGCAACTTTTCGGTAATTTAACTGACTCCGTATCTCTTACCGTTTAAGAGATGCGAATAATGAGCAGTGAAAAAGGAATAACCATCCTCCTGTATGTACATGCCTCTAATTAATCAACGTTTAAAGTCCTCAAATACGATTTAAAGGTAGTGCTACCAAGGAAACAAAAAAATTGGCCAATGATGCTGTCGAATTTTAGCAGAAAACGTTCTTTTCAAATACTTGATAACACTACCGTTAAATCTTATTTGTGGCAATTAAACGTTGATTAATTATAGGCATCTCTAGTATAGGAAACGCTAAAAAAATACTGTTTTAACACCTTTGTTTGGACAGCGAAAATACAAAAACAATCACAGCTCGCATATTGCACATTTAGCGGTTTGGTTAAATTTTTAACGGTGTAAATTACAGAATAGACCCTATTAAGCAATAATTTGTGGACTTTCGATCTGTTGTGATCCTGAAAGGAAAATTTTAGTTACATAGTGCTTTTCCTCGGCAACCATTTATCGTGTCGTCTTGTTTCGTTACAATGATATATTTACAGCAAACAAATTACCGAGGAATTTAATTCTTGAAGTTTTTAATCCGTTTTGATTAATTACATTTCGTCGCTCCCCTGCCTTTTCCCGATGAATTATGATGTCGCTATCTCGGTGCAACACCGATAATAAATGTAGTGCATGAAAAAAAGCGGCCACCGGTTGTCTATATCTTGGATGTCTTCATGCGGCTTTTCACAAAAGAACCGCTTCCAGGGAAAATGATGCCATTATTTAGAATCTTCAGAGTTGAAAGGAGCAAAAACCCTTTTTCTATTGAATACGCGGCGGTGGAGCCACTCAACCCCTCCGTCTTACCGCCTGGCTATTTATTTTTTATTACTTCCACACATCTAAGGGAAGGACATCACAAAAATAATTTAATCATGATATGTTGCGGTCATCTTGCGGAAGGGATGTTAAGATCTGATTAAACGCAAAACGAGCAAGAAATTTTACAAAAATGCAATAAAAGAGAAGATGATGGTATTCACAAATGTTACAAAGCGAGAGCTAGATCGATACGGTCTCTGATGTGTGGTCGTATCTGCGCCGAATTCGCATGCTCTTGTGCATCCCAATTGCTACACTGCCACTAAATTATTAATGTTCTAAACTAATTTGTAACATAACAGGTAGGGGTTCAAATTGGTGACAACCCGGTTGGCGCCTCCACCAAATTTGATTTTATTCCTACACTATAGAAAGCTCATTTCTGCACTGCATAATAGATATGACCATCATTGATAATTAATAATAATAAATAATATGTATGTGAATGCTTTAGCTGCAGTTCCTCAGCAGTTATCGTCTCAGCATCTCTTCTCAATCTCAGAACCCCCATTAAGTTTTTGTCTGCGTCCTATCTCTTGGTATTGTGCGAGTCTGATTTAGCTTCTCTGTTATAACTGAAGGTTTTTGCATTCGCTCAACTCCTCTTCTTATCTCGTCTTGAATCTCTCTTCCGCACTAATTGCTTTCTGGCCCTGTCGCGGGGCTAAATAATCAGCTCCATGTAGCCATTAGCTCCGTTCTCAATAAATTAGCTGCGGGATCGACTTGATTGTGATTGAAATCCGCCAAAAACGAGGCATAGACTTAGGTTCTGAATTTCCAGTTGGGTTTATTGCAATTTAGTACAAGAATTTGCAAAGAATCCTCAAATTTATTTGCCTAACCGTAAATTGCGTTTTTATTGCAGGAAAACTGCCAAAACTATATCAGGATTTTGGCGAAAACTGCAGCAGGGCGGTTACTAGTGTGCGGAACCAACGCCTTCAAGCCCCTCTGCAGAGAATTTAACGTGTTGAGCGGGAACTATACTGTTGAAAAAGAAAAACCAGGGCAGGCAGTCTGCCCCTATGATCCCCATCACAACTCAACTTCCATATATTTTGGTAAGTTTCCAACATTTAGGTCTTAATTAAAGTTTTACAGATTTGATCGAGTAAATCACTTGGTTTACTCCTATACACAATGTATTACGGATTTGCTAAATAGAACTATTCAGCATTATAAGCATATAATATTGGTACAGTCTGATTTCCGTCGTATCCACCAATTTCCGGGAATATGGCGTATTTATCATGCAAGGAAATATCATTATGCTCTTGCGTTAATTAATTCAATAGAAACCGAAACTTCGTTATTCAGGATGTGGCTGCCCAAACCTATGTACGAAATAATGAATTGTTTTACACAAGAAATGAAATCAGTAACATCATTGAGCATAAGCTAGATCCTTTGTAACTGAGAAGCGGCGGGTATTAAAATTTTATTCCTGGAGATGAAGTTTCCTGATGAAACATTAAAAATGAAGAACCATAAAACTCCGACAATGGAACAAATATGTTACGTGTTGGGAGTGGTAATCGCCCTGGAGTGATTCGATACGTTAAAATTGTTGCAAAATTAACAAGATTTACTTAGTCTTAAAAATTGCGATTTTTCTTTAATAACGACTAGCTGCATTTAATCAATTTTCCACCAGTTTATTTATTTCTTTAAATCCAGCGTTCTTATTGTTAAATTTTACTTTTTGCGTTTACTATCGAGATGAAATTTGATACACATATTCTGTGGGCAATTTGTAGGTGCTTATTAGATTTTGGGTCACAACGGTTCATGGAAAGTGTCTTTTTGGCACATCAACTTTAAAAAACTAAATGCAAACCCCCATTTTTCGCATTATCATATGAAAACTCTTAGAATTCTGCTTCCAAAAATGTATTCAATCTTGCTGCCCTTTTGGCCAAAAATCGGTGCCGTGAAAAAAACCTATGATATATGACTGTATATTTTTATTGCCGGACAGCCTAGCTGATTTTTCTTCAAGTCGAAAACCGTAGTCCCATTTTTTCGAAAAATGTCATTTTAGTGGCAAAAAGGCTCTTTTTTGAATTTCTCTTAGCAAAATTGTATTTTCTTACTACAGGATTTGATGGCTATTGCATTGGCGGATCAAAAACCTTAGTACTATTTTTTTGAAAATTGACATTTTAGGGGTGAAAAATATCAACACAAGTTCACTTATTCCTACTGCATATTATTGTTACTGAGTTCGATAGCTGTTGCATTGTCGCATCAAAAACCTTAATACTATTTTTTCCAAAAATGTCATTTTAGTAGCAAAAGGGTCCTTGTTTCAATTTATTTTACAAAAAAGCATATTCTTACTATCGGATTCGACAGCTGTTGTATTGCCGGATCAAAAACCGTTTTTAGAAAATTTACATTTTAGGGACAAAAAGGCACTTAGGTACAGTGGTCGGAACATTACTTTTAAAAAGTAATTCATTACCATTACACATTACTTCGTCGAAATTGTAATGCATTACAGTTACTAATTACTTTTTTCAAAAAGTAATGCATTACAATTACAATTACTTAATAAATGTAATGCATTACTTTATACATTACTTTTAACGTGTCATTTCTTAAATTTCTAATTGTAGCTGACAGATTTTGAGATCTGCAGTAAATTGAAACATACGTCATTCCAGACACGGCCAACTCTAATTGGAATTTAAAAAAATGCCACGTTATAGAAAAACTGTAGGTGTATTATTTTAAAACAGTAAATTTATTATTTAATTTTAATTTAATTTGGATAACAATTGCGTTTCAAAATTTACCACTGCTTGAGATGGCTAAAGTTAGTTTTATTTTCTAGGAAATTATTTCAATTCTGTAGAAATATTTAATCCGGAGTAATTGCAGAGAATATCGCTACGTAAAAATAGCAGGAAAACCTCTTCAGAATGCATCAATGTTTGCTTTGGAGGCGGTAGGTAAACAGAACCCCGCTGGGTTAGGGTTAACTCTGATACCAGTAGTACCTAGCTACTTCCTGTGGTGGTTATTTCATTTCACAGAATTACATTTTTCATAAAAGTGTTATTTTTGAGTTTATCAATTAAGGGTAAAAAAAGTAATGGAAAAAGTAATGGTTTTCCATTACAATTACTAAAAAAATGTAATGCATTATAATTACCCATTACTATTTAAAAAAAGTAATCCATTACAATTACTCATTACCAGCTAAAGTAATTTCATTACTTGTAATGCATTACTTCTGGCCACTGCAGGTAGAGACTGGATTGAAATTTATGGGTGGTAGGATTGGATCATTCACCAAGTGGGGAGGTTCTAGCCTAGGGTTGCCAACCGTCCCGGTTTAGGCGGGATTGTCCCGATTCCTTATAATGAGTCCCGCGTCCCGCCTAGTGCTGAATTTGTCCCGATTTTTGGACTTGCTTTCTGACTTTTCCCTTTCCCTTTATTTTCCTTAATTTTTATTGAAAACCGGGGTTTAAAACGCATGTCGAATGAAGTCCCGTCGCATTTTAACGAAAGCGGGGGTTGTGTGTCTCAGGCTTTTTTTCTGTTGGTTTGTAAACGGGATTTCACATCCGTCAAAACTTCCGTCACTCACTGTCAGTGTCAATAAACAGCAACAATGGAGATTGAAAGGGGTCTTTGTTGTCAATTATTGTCCATGACGGGAATTTTGACAGAACTGAAATCCCGTTTACAAACCAACAGAGAAAAAAAAGCCTGAGACACACAACCCCCATTTTCGTTAATATGCGACGGGACTTTACATGCGTTACAAAACGCCGGGTCCATTCTATCAATCATCTTCCGTCTTCGTTGCAAGCGTTAAAATCGCAAGGTAATCTTGTGCCTATTTCTTATTTGGGTGCACTGCCAGTGACAACGCAGGCGCACTGCGTGTTTGTAAATAAATGATGGTGGTTTATCACATACGTTATCTAAGGCTACTAACGTAACACTGTGACCTAACCCTAACCCCACGATTTTCCAAGTGTTTTTTATTTATTTCGCAATGAGACTTTGATTTGAATTTGGACTGAAAAAACTGAAAAACACTGGTGAGAAGGGGGGGGGGGGGGGCAAAAATTTTTCGCACCCTCCTTATCGCTGCGCTGTCCCGCTTACTGTTTTGAAAAATATGGCAACCCTATTCTAGCCGTTTCCGTAGCTGCCCATTTTTTTAGACTTAAAAAACAGAATCTACATTGTGACGCCTCAGGCGTAGGTCCTCTGAATTCCATATTCGTGCTAATTGATGTTTAGTGATGAAGGCAAAGCCTCTGCGAATTTTCTCAAAAACATACCCAAAATGGTTTTATGGATTTGCAAAGAACAGATTAGACGAGGTTATATTATAATGATGCAGGAGTATGGCAGGTACCGGCTACGAAAACCGAATTAATTTAGTTAGGAAACTAGTGAGACCGGCGTGTCACGTCCGCACCTTCAAAGAGGATACGCCGAGAATAACGAGAAGCGTGAATAATGAAGACGTTTTATGCATGTTTAGTTGTAACTAGAAGTCTTTCATGTCGAAAACCGTAAAAACGCTGCTTAAAAAGTAGTAGAAAGATGCAGCAGTGCTGAAAAATCCGTGCAAGATTTCCAGAAGGGGGGCGTTGTTAATTGAATGAATTTTTAAAAACACCGTAATCACCGACACATAGCCACCAGAATACAAAGTAACGTTGTTAATACAAAGGTACACTCTCTGACGGGAACGGACAAATTAGAACATACATTATTCATCGCCGGTGGGTAGACGAATATTATGACGACATTATCTCCTGACAAGAAAAGCGCACACTGAAACTAAGGGAATTTTATTAACGCCGTGCTAATATTAATTGCTGTAGTTTCTTCGCTCGCAGTAATATGATTTACTCGATTTCATGAAGCAAAATGGTGGATGCGCCAAGTTATGAATGCCGAGAGTTAAATAGCTTGGAAGGTTTCGAAAAGAATCGAAATGAAAGAGTTTTTGTTTCAGAGGGAGACCTGTATACGGGCACAGTGGCCGATTTCAGCGGAATGGATCCTATTATCTACAGAGAACCGCTACAGACTGAACAATACGATTCAATGAGCCTCAACGGTAAGTTCTAATTTTTCGTCCATACCTTCTGTGATTAATTTGGTTTCAATGGCACAGCCCCCGACTTCGTTAGCTCCATTGCCCAAGGAGATTTCGTTTATTTCTTCTTCAGGGAAACGGCCGTTGAATACATCAATTGTGGCAAGGTAAATACCTTTGTTTGTTGTCCTCTATTATTCAAGTAAACCTTGAGTTTCGTTTCCAGGCCGTGTATTCTCGGGTGGCTCGGGTTTGCAAGAATGACCGAGGCGGTCCGCACCGTTTCAGGAACCGCTGGACTTCGTTCCTTAAATCCAGACTTAACTGCTCGGTCACAGGAGAATTCCCCTTTTACTTCAACGAGATACGTGAGTACAATATTTTCTCGTATTAATAACGTTTCATATTTCAAATAACCTCTATGAGAATTTGTTATCTCTTATCGACGGTTTTAATCCGGTCTGCGGAAAGGAGAAAAGAATTAGTAGAACGAGGAAGCAATGATTTCGCGCTGCAATCGCTGGAGAGGAAGTTTTAAGGAAGTCAGTTGCAGGCTCAAGTTGTGATTAAGTTATCTGATCTAGAAATAGTCCCTAACTCAGTTAGGCGAATTGTAAAAGATGCCACGAGCGCTTTGCACGTAAGGAGCATTTTAAATTCGACATAAATTGTAATGTTTACCGATCGACTGACAATCTTATTTTGCCGTTAAACAGTTGTTGGTTAATAAGTTCCACTCCACGTTGTTGTTGTTACAACAAAATTGACCATGAGACTATATTGCCATTTATTCTGTTAAAGCCTTTTGTATTCTACATCCTCTAAAAAATGCTAATTAGCATTTGTATAGCAAACGTTTGTGATTTTGTATGTTCAGTATGTACAGTTGTGGACAATAAAATCTGGGCACACGGATTTGACATTATCGTGAATTTCTGCAGTTAGCAGTGTCAAAGTTGCCTGGTTTTTATTGTCCGCAACTGCACCAATGTCACCTATGCGTTTAGCTCTTCCTCTTACTCTGGTAAACTTGTCTGAAATACAACAAAGTCTAGTCAGGGAATATACAGATCTGTAAAAAATATGATGTTTTTACCTCCCTGCAACCTCTATAAGGTTAAAGTTGTCCAATGGTATTGGTATAATCGATCCAATGCTCTAAATTTAGATAGCACGGGAAAGGATCTTAACGTTTCAGAATCCGCGTGTGTTGAATGGAATTAAATTTGGAACAGGTGTTACTCCATACCTGGAAATGCCCTAATTAGTTTCTGATGGTGACCAGTCAAATGCGCTTGTTGTTGAATGCGCAAATAATGTTTATCGCTCTTCGTACAATTAGGATTTAAAAATCGTCAACAGGTTCTTTTTAAAGATTCCTTATAATTCAATAGACAAACCACTTTGAGAGGGCTAGACATCAACAAATATTTCCTGTTGGGATTGCACAAAGTTGTGATTATACATACGTATCCCCCTTTCACCATGCGATGGACTTCATCAGACTTCAGAAGCGCGGTTTGTCAAAGGAAGTGCACATTTCTGTGCATAGCCTATCTCCACCTGCAGCGGTATAACTAGGGTGTTCAACGCTTTATGAACTTTGAAATTCATTTAACCCTAATGTAATTAGTAATTACCTTTCAAGTGAAAAGATGCATCGCGTCGCTGAAAGACGAAAACTGTACAAGTGTATATGTACTTGCACTTACATATCTTGGTTTAAATACCCACTGAAAATACAAATAGTTGCATTGTTGACCATCATTACTGAGAAAATCAGAACCAGGGAGGTTCCGGCCGCTTCTTTGGTGGCCCATTTTAACCTCCCCACTCCACTTCACCATTTAAAAAAAAGGGAGGTTACTGCAATCACTACAATTTTCGAATTCGAGATAACACCAGATCTTCACGTTTTGAGGTCTCAGGAACCTAAAAAAGTGGTTTTTAAAATGTGTCTGTGTGTATGTTCGTACGTACGTTCGTACGTCTGTAAACACGCCACAGCCAAAACTACTAGACCGATTTGGCTGAAATTTGAAACAAAGGCATCTCGTAACCCAACTTAGATCTGAAAAGCTTTTGGAGCCAATCGTGCAACCGGAAATGCCATTTTGGCACATCAACTTTTAAATTTTAAATGCAAACCCCCATTTTTCACGTCACCATAAGAAAGATCTTCAAATTCTACTTCTAAAAATGTATTCATTCTTAGTGCCCTTTTGACCAAAAATTAAAAAAAAATTGATTTTTATCGGACTTTAAAATCGCGGTACAGCCCAAGCCCCTTAACCGATTTGGCTGAAATTTTGCACATGGGGATTGTATTACACGTCGAAGAGCTGAACAAATTTTGGATGCAATCGGCCCACGAAAAGTGCCGTTTTGGCACGCCAATTTTCAAATTTAAAATTATTCTCTCATTGTCATCATCAGAAAGGTCTTCAAATTCTGGTTTTAAATAAGACAAAATTAATTCGCATTTAGTGCTGTTTGTTTCAAAAAATCGAAATTTTATAATAACGCTAAATAGTTATTTATGATATAAGTGTTAAAAGTGGTATTTTATTTTGTGAGAAGGGAAGTTTGGGACACGACGCGCAGCGGAGTGGCCCATCCCTTCGAACAAAATAAAATCACTTTTAACACGCATATCGTACACTATTTTTTCTACAAACACGATTAAAAGCAAAAGTTTTCATATTATTAGTGAAAACGTCTATGAAATTCGCTCTAACTAAGGTATAGCGACAATTTGTTGCCGGGGCTTGTTTAATTGTTGTTGTATTGTCACTTTTAACACTGAGTGTTAAAAGTAAATGACTTTTAACATAAATGTTAAAAGTAAATGACTTTTAATACTGGTATCATGAAATGTAATTTTTAACAATTGTCAACAAACGTTAAAACAACTGTTTTTAATAGTGTTTGTAGAAAAAATACATTATAGTCCAAATTACTGAATCGATTTGACTAAAATTTGGTACATGGAGATTGGGTGACCCGTTGAAGACCTGAAAGGCTATTGGAAGCATTTGGTCCACGGGAAGTGCCATTTAAGCATATCAACTTAAATACAAGGCCTCCTTTTTTATATCGCCATTAGAAAGACGATCCAATTCTGGTTCTAAAAATGTATTCACAGTTTCTGCCATTTCAGTGGAAAATAGAGAAAAAATTCTTTCCCATTAATAGGGATCGGGCGGACAGTGGATGACATAAAGTGGCAGTTATTGTCAAAAAGGTGGCAAAAGATTAACCCATAGATTAACCTTAAAAGAAACATATTGTCAAATGTGATGGGTGATGTCCGAGGTGATGTCGGTATTTGTCAGAAAATTGCGAAATTAGTCACAGACGATAAGGATAAAAAAAATTCTGTTGAATTGACTACTATCTACACAGAATACAAAGATCCACGCGATGGGGAGGTTCCAGCCGCTACTCTGCTGCATTTTTTTTATATTCTATTTATTAACATTTTGATATCTAGCACCACATTGCATTGGCTTGATGTAGTATTAATGCTTTATGTTCTTCTAATTTTCTATTGTGTTTATTGCAAAAATACTTTTTGCAGAATAGTAAGAATTTCACGAGTACAATGTGAATTTACAAGATATTCATTTAGTTATTCATTTTAGTCCATGCGACAGTTTTTAAAACCGCTATCCATTCCAGTTTTAGTCGTTATAAAACCACCACGGCAAGTTTAAAAAGCAAAACGACCCTTCATCCAAACTTTTTAATAAAACATTTTATATTTGAGGGAACTGAAAGTTTATACACTTCCATAATTCAGCAAATCACGCAAACAACACCAAAGCAATTTGCCTTTAGTATGCGCGGTAACAACCCAACTATAAAGCGAAAGGATTATAATAAAACTGGAAAGGTTAAAGTTATATCTTTAATTTTCAGAGTCGACTACAGAACTGATCGAAGGCCAATATGGGGAAGCCCCGGCACAGCTCATCTACGGTACCTTCACGACACCACCCAACAGCATTTCCGGTAGTGCAGTGTGCGCTTTTAGTCTCCAGGACATTACCGACACTTTCGAAGGCAACTTCAAGGAACAGTCTGCCATCAATTCAAACTGGCTGCCGGTTCAAAGCTCCAAAGTGCCCGATCCGAGACCTGGACAATGTCACAACGACAGCAGGACATTACCCGATCTCACCCTCAATTTCATCAAAACACACTCGTTGATGGACGAGAGCGTTCCCTCCTTCTTCGGACAGCCGATCGTTATCAGGACCATCTTCCAGTAAGCTATGGAGCTCTCCTCCTTCTTGGAAGATGTAATAATGTTTTTCTAGCTACCGCTTCACACAGATAGCAGTCGATCCTCAAGTTAAAGTGCCCGGGGGGAAGACTTACGACGTACTTTTCATCGGGACAGGTAAGCTGGTGACGGAGTTTGTTCAATCAATACTTCAACCATATTATTTTGAATGTGTCTATTGAGACTTTGGAACTTGCAATTTATTATTAAATAAATTGAGCACCTACTGAACTCACGAATTAATTAACTCATGTTTAAATGATTTAACTTAAAGCCGAGGCAAGAAAGTAACAGCACGTCTGTAACTGCTTCTCGACGTTATAACATAAATTGTTTTTTATTCAATTAATCAGAAATGGCAGCAAAACAACATCGCAAGTTTTTGAACCGATGAACCGAAATTTAGTCGACCTGTACAACTTAGAAAAGTAACGGATTGACTCTGTGAGTTTACTTTTAGGCATTTGGATTTTTGACAGCATGGTAAAGCTGAAGTGCACTGACGTGACGTCACTGGTGGAACTTTTAGCACGTTCGAGCTGTCCTGCAGCTGCAGTACATCTATCTCGTGTTACGGGTTACATGGCGAGACAATACGTAACACGAGATAGATATACTCCGTCAGTCTGCCGCAGCATGGCAGGTCGAAATCGGCATTTGTCTGGCATTTGCCTAGCCACGGAAATAAGTAGACATAGGTGCTTAGGTTCGAAACCGAGTTCGGATTATTTCTGAAATAGTTTTTCCTTCTACTTTTAACCATTCAAGTCTGCGAGGAAAGTTTGTTGCTGATTTCAAATTCTGTACGTTTTCTAAAGAGTTAACTCGAGACAATCGGATTTTCATGCTATAACATTTACACCTATCTATTAGGTACTAATTCTTGCGATTTCAGCCCGTGTGACTTGACAGTAGAGAACGGAACCAATGGAGAACGCTGACATGTAATGAGTAATGATAATGACTGATGAATTACACATATTTTTGGTGACAGATCCAATAAAACATCCCCCATGTGACGTCAAAAAAATAGTTTGAAAATCGATCAAACCGCGCGCAAGTACATAAATCAAATTGATAGAATTTTGGAACTCCCATGGTTGCTTCTATTCCACCAACCAGCAGGAGAACATTGCTCTTGCTAAATTGAATATCGGATAACCTTTGGTGATAAGAATGTTACCGTTTTATAATACGATTAGCCGTTGTAGGTACCGTGAGATCTAATAAAAAACGAACTGGAATACTCACTTAAGTTGGCTAAACCGATTCAGTATTCAAGATCAAGGGTGTTAGTTTCTGGCCTCTATGGCTTCATTGTCAAAAAATTACAGATCAAAATAATTATTTCTAACTGTCACATGAACGTCACTCTCAGTTTACCCAACGTAACGGACTATTCCATGGCCAACTCGAATTCGTGTTTTATTAGATCGCACGGTTCCTACCTGTTAAATGATATGGTGGATGATGGATCTGAAATCAACAGATTTCATCAAAACTTTGCTAATGGTACCTACTGCGGCTTTTTAAAACACATTTAGTATTTTAATATTCATATTTCCATGAGGCTAATATAGCTCATCATTATTTTTAACTTTGTTTTGCATAAAACTCGTTATTAAAGTGTTCATTGCCATACAGAGCTATTTCCAATTACTAATTATTGCAAATTTTGAAATTGTACACCGCAATTTATCACCAATTATTATCATACTGGAATAAAACGTGCTTATTAGGCGATACGGTTCAATAATATCTACCAAAGCATGTATTTTAAGGTTTGAAAGAGGGCACCAAAATACCCAGGGTTTAATTCATGACTTATTGCAATTTTCTTCACTGTTTTGGACTATATAATTATTGATAATTGACGTCATTTACACAGGTCTAATACAGTGAAACGCCTATGGTGACGTCACTTTTTCGATTTTTTTAAATGCGTGTTTTTAAAAATGTTTTTTTGTTCAATTTCTCTACGCAATAGCATTATTATGTATTAGAGTTCCTGGCATTTCAGGGAATCAGAAAAAAGTCAAAAAAGTACATATTTCATGTTTAAAGTTATGAAATAGGCATTGAGAGAAATAATTTGTATAGGTACGATACCTTATTCTGAAACACAGTCGCTTAAGTGCAATAGGTACCTACATGTTAAACCGACTGTAGAAAATAGGCCATTATTGGTATGATTCGAAAAATAACCAAATTTTATTGAGATCCGTCACTTTTGTTTTACATTTTACAAAGTATTTTCATTCAAAAAGCAATTTTAAATAATTTATGACGTAGGCGCTAGCGATCACAACTTTCTGTACAATTTCTTGGTGTAAGAACACATGACAAATACATAGGACAATAATAATTATTTTCTATTTCGGTCTCCTAATGAACACTTTATAGCACCCAAACGCGTTCTCTAATGTGCTCTATTAGAGCACGACTTTTGTTTACATCGTAACCTAGACAAGGATTGTGTCTAACAATCGCCAACTGTCAAGCGAACATTTACCTGTCTATGAAAATGGAAAACCAATTTTTTTCTAACTGATTATGGGTATTCGAAATAGAAAAAATTGTATAAAAAACGTGTTTCATAAGGCTATTATCGCACTCGGATTTTGTAAAACTCGGGCTTTTCGCCCGCGTTGTCCAAACATCCTCGTGCGATAATAATTGGCCTTATGAAACGTGTTTTTTAATATACTATTGTGTCACTTGTTTCCATTAGAAAATTAGATTTGACATTGAGGAAATTAACCAGGAATTAAATGGACATGTTGGCTTGTTCTCATACGTTATCAAAATTACTATTCAATTTTGTTACCTTAGGACTGGTTATATTCGAAAATGCAAAAACACGTCAGAGCTCATTTTAAAACATTTTTCAATCAGATACCGTAATTATGCATTGTAAGTGTTCGGACTTTTGTTTGTCTCAAAGCTTATTATAATTTCCTGTTAATTCCATCAAAAATGGTTCTCCTATTGTACCTACGACGTAGTACAGGAAGTGATTGTTTCCACACGCTGATTAGCACCACAGCCATGACCATGACTGTTACAAATGATATGAAGCAACTCAAGAATCACAGTCATTGATAACTTACTATGTAACAACTAAAATTGGTTATAAAAATAGTAATTGTACCAATCATTGCCATAATTTGGACTCTGGCTCGATACATAAACCGTTATTACCATACCATCAATCATTTAACATAAACTACCTACTTCCTTTAGATTCTATAATAAATAGATCGTTTGATTAAATACTTGGATTTGGGAAAACACCACTTCCGGCACTCAGAATCCAGAAATAATAATAATAATAATTTCGCTCAATGTGCAATCACAATTTATTAACGCATAATTATCCAATAGGATTCGAACAAGAGATCTGATTTTAATCTATGATAACCTTTCTTAATTAATTTATACGTTCATCACTGATGTTAAGCTGAATCGTTCATTGTACGGCTCAATGAGTAAATGTGTCACCCACATCGATCACTTATCTTAGCATCAATTCAATGTTACATCTGTGTGCAGATAATGGAAAAGTGATTAAAGCCGTGAATGGTTTGTCTGCCGAAACCCGACACGGCGTTCGACCAGTTGTGATAGAAGAAATTCAAGTATACCCCGTACACGTACCAGTAAGAGGCATCAAGGTGGTCAGAAACGGCCGACAAGAAGGACGTCTCGTGGTTATCTCCGATGGAGAAGTCCAATCACTTCGTCTGCATAGGTGTGATAGCAACAAGATTTCCAGTTGCAGGTCAGTAACATCAACCCGATTGAGTTAATAGCAAAAATCTATCTATCTATCTTTAAAAAAAAGTTACATGTTGCACAAATTTACAGTGAATGTGTAGCACTCCAAGATCCCTACTGTGCTTGGGATAAAGTCCAAGGCAAGTGCAGGTCACAAGGCAATGGGCGATGGGGCGAGGAGAGTTATTTTTATCAAAGCGTGGCCACTGGTCAACACACGGCTTGTCCGCCTCCTAAAATTGGAAAGGACGCTAGTTCGGTGGGTGGGTTGAGTTCGAGTCAACCAAAATTTAACCAGGACCACCAGCCCAGCAAGGACCAACCTGATGGACAGGTTATCAATATTGTCCAAGACAAGCCATATGAAAGTAAGCATGCGTCTTCTTGCAATCAAATTTTGGAACCATACTTTTCTGAAAGTACGACAACCAAACGTTATAGTCGGGGAGGTTGCGACAGAAATATTCGGCCGATTTCATTAACATTTTTTTCCCCATTATTCACAATTTACGTGTCATAAATGCAGAAATTGGCGGTCTGCCAGGGTACCTGCGGGACGGCCCCGCAATGGGGCTTCAAGTATGATAAAAAAGAGTGAAATCATTAACGCTGAATTCCTTTATACGAATTACAGACACCTCGAAGTGTCCAAAAAAACCGGTCTGCCACTTCCCCTGTGGGACAAAATGTGTCTGGCAGCCACACTTCCTAGATATTTGATTAATAAAATTGTCAAGCTACTCCTAGCTTCAAATTATCTACTGTAGAAGGTGTCCAATAGACAGATTGTTGCCTAACGACACTATTATGCCACCTGTTTTACACCTGCCACGGGAAGATAATTTAAATGTGACAGTATAGTTTGACAATTGTATTAATCAAATTTCTAGGAAATGTTGTTGGCAGACACATTATGTCCCGCAGGCGAGGTGGCAGACCGTTTTTTTGGACACTTCGAGGTGTTCGTAATTCGTATAAAAAATTGTAGCGTTAATGATTTCCATCAATGAGCGTTGTCTCGCTACTTGCATGGCAGACTCGACTTTGTCGAATCACAACGACATACGTAATAGGAAAAATGACTTTAGAAAGTTCATGAAATGGGTCAAGCCAATCTGTCGCTGCCTCCGGACTATTATTAGTTGTAGTTTTTATTGTGAATAATGGGCCATTATGATATATTACAAATTTCCTTGATATTAGTATAGGTAATTCGGAAAATACTCAAATTTGATTGACATCCATCGCTTTTGCCATATAGTTTCCATGAGAATTAATTGGCAGTTATCTTATTTGGAGGTGAAAAGAATGACCCTTAAAAGCAATTTTTTTAAATTGATGACGTTTGTACTAGCTGTTTCACCTTTCTGTACAATTTCTTGGTGTAAGAACAGATGACAAATAGATGAAAGTTATGCAAAGATGTAATAAAACTAAATGGCTATAACTAACCTCAAACGTGTTCCCGCATGGAGAATTCCTTGCCTTGTTAATCTCGTAAATGTAACAGAGAACAAGCGTAATCCTTTCCTTTTTTCACACAGGACACACATGAGACGCTCTCAGTCACAAGTCTCCCATGTGGCGACCACTTTTCATGTAGGTACTGCTTTATAGACTTCCAGCCACCTTTACAGGGTGCCCGGGAATAACGTCGCCATATTTTGGGGGCTGATTCTACACCTAAAATTAGGAAAAAAAGTTCATATAAATAAATGTCCGAAAGTGCCTCCAGGGGGCGCTACAGACTTTAGGTAAGTGTCTCTCAAAAACAGGTATTTATTAATTATTTTTGAAACGGTTGGAGCTAGAATAAGTTGTGGTCGTTAGTGACAAACTAATGACATTTGTTTCTTTGCATTTATAAAACGGTTGATCCTATGACTTAGTATCAAGAGTACCTTTTTTATGTAGAATCGTTTGGAGAATTGTTATCTGAAGTCAAAAATTCAAGAAAGCTAGAGAAAAAAAAGTTAAGGGATTTTTTTTCCTAGGCCCCCCCCCCCCCGTTTTGCAGGCCTATGGTCGTCAATCACCTGTCTTGTTCCCACCAGATAATGTGTCACCCCAAAATTACCTCAGAACCCAAATTTCGTCATTCTAGTTCCAACCGTTTCAAAAATAATTATTAAATACCTATTTCTGAGGGACATATTCTAAGCCCTGTAGCGTCCCCAGGCGACCCCTTCGGACATCTGTTCATTTGAACTTTTCTTAATTTTTTTAGCCTGGAATCACAATATGGCGACGTTATTCCCGGACACCCTGTATACAACATCTTTGCACTTTGTCACTTTTTTCCATTAAAATAATTTGACGTGACGAAACGAAATATGTTTTTAACTCAGAAAAAATCGTAGGTTTCGTTGAATCCGTTGAAAAAAAAGTGTCATTCCATTTGAAAAAACAAAGTTAAGGCCATTTCCGACTAAACCGGAAGTGAAAAAATTTTCCGAATACGCGCCCCGTTGTCTCCCTCCATGCAGAGTTGATTAGCGGTTATTTCATTTTAATACCTATATTTTTTACATCCAGAAATATTCAAGGTGGGAAGTTTAAATAAAACACCCTCTATATTATTAAAGCTACATCATTTTCCAATTTCCAAATTAAATTAAGAAACAAGGAGACTAAGTTCCAAGTAGAGGGCAGTTACTAAGCCGGAAAAGATAATTATTAACCAAAGCAGACTTAAGGTTATTTCGAAAACTGCAAAGGGAAACATCGGTAAGGTCGACAAAACTACAGTAACTCTTTAAGTTTTAGGCACTGATTGCTTGCTTGCGATTTTGCGATTTTAGGCAATTAGTAGGTTTTTATTCATTTAGTAGCCAACTCTTTTTTTTTTGTTAAAACTACCTGGCCACCGAAGTGCACTTTTTAAATGAAAATTATGAATTTACCAGAATTTACTGAGTTTGGGTTTAGCGGACAAAAAGGAACAAAAAATGCCCCAAAACCAGCAACGCTTTCTTTTTGCCTTTGTTTATCTTAACGTTCCAATCTGGCATACTTTTGATACTGAATCGATTTATGTTTCGTTTTTTGTTCATTATTTATCATCAAATATTTGGGACTTGCTCAAACGGAAAATACATTAACGATAATAAACAAGAAGCTGACAGATTATTAAGTACAGTCGAGATACTAAATAACGGACTTTGTGTTGATTTCTTGCACGGATAATTCTTTATTGGCACACATCAGTCCCAAGTTCTTTGACCCATCAACTGGTGCCGGTTCTTATCAGATAGAAATGCACCACTATCGAAGGGTGGTGTTATAAACTGAATGTAACACTCAAGGCTGCATGACTTAATTTTTCGACTGTACCTATATTTTAAATGTTATACTGATGTTTCTGTATTTAACAATGATACGTTTAGTTGAAGCTGACAAGGGGTAGGAATAAAATGTGCAAAATAAATATTACACTTATCTCTGACAATTTGACATCTATATCTTCTGGTGTTGGCAAACAAAATTCCTGCAGCAGTTTACTTTGCAGGCAGCCTTTTTCTAGTATCTGTGTTGTTTAACATTAAGTAAATGTTTGCAAGCATGTCTCTGTACATTTTGAGAAGCAAATGGAATGAATACGCAATCGGCATGCAAACATGGCGGTCAGGTCACAACACAATTAATTCAGATTCATCTTTTAACTTAAAATTAATCATGAAAGGCAGCAACCATCACATTTCCTAAGTTTATAGGGAAAGCTGATGTTATTGATTTTACTACTTTTACTATGATGAAACCACTTTGACTTTCAGACCACCTCACATCCGCATTTTTGTTGTAGTCATTCCAGGGAGTCATATTAGACTTCACACTTCACAGATTTTTAAGAAATGGATATTATTTAAATGATTTTAAATCATGTTCGTTGAATAACTAAATAGTCAAAGGAATGGTTAATAAGGTCAAGTGGCAAAATGATAATAAATTGTAAGCAACATATAATTGTCGGCGGAATGCGTTTGATACATACTGCATATTAAAGTTAGAATATGTTGGAGAAGTATTTGAAAGTGTCAGGTTGAGTTACCTATTATCACGATGCCAGTTATTTTGGGGGTGATGGAAAAAGTTTAACTCAAACAGTAGTTTGAAACACATATACAGGGTGAGTCAACAAGGCGACGGCGGTCAGAACTCTTCCAGATAGGAAATTAATTCAGACGCTATTATTGCTATATATTATATTTGATGCCATATTCTGGATCACCTATAAGGGCTCCCGCGCACTAAGCGGCTGGCAGCGCGGCCCTGGCCGCCCGCGGCCGTCGAGTTCCACGGGGTTTAATGGGGTGCCGCGCACTTGGCCGTCAGGCCGCGCGCGGAATTCACGTTGTTTTTAGCCGCCGGGCGACCTGGGTCGCGCTGCCAGCCGCTTAGTGCGCGGGAGGCCTAACATAGCTTTTCTAAAGTAATTAATTTTTTTTGGAAAAGTTCGATCGTTGCTTCTTAAAAAAAATGCTGAAAACTTAATTTTGTACCTAGAGAGCTGAGATTCGGCACGAATATGAAGGAAGGGCTATTCTATCTATCTAATATCTGTCCGGGATCCACACGACCGAGATTCACCCGATTTCCATGGCGATTCATTGTTGACAACAACGATTCACCATGGAAATAGGGTGAATCCCGGTCGTGTGGATCCCGGACAGACTATAATATGATAACTAAGGTCACTTGATACGAACCGCTTCGGTTCTAAGGTAGCGCCATGGTCCAGCAATGTAAGCGATGGACATATGGAAATAAAGAGATGAGTAGTGTTTGACGTAACCCACGGTGACGTGACGGAAAAACCTCTGGGATAGTGATTTATTGACAGTTGTCGATTTTGTCTGCGAAGTGTCAAGCAGTTACTTGTTTGGTTTGTTTAACCTACAATTTATTCATCAATATTCCGTTTTCTTTGACGATGAGTTTCGCATGTGCTATAAAGTCCTGCACTGACCGACGAAAACGCCAGAAAAAGAGGCGTAAATTTTTTCGAAGCCCCTCAGAAACAGGTTACATACGTACTTTTTATATGGCTCAAATGTATCCTGTTTTAGGTATTTCCAATAATAACAAGCAGGAGCGGTGAAATAAAATTCAGAAATTAACTGAGGGTGATCAAAGAAGAATTTATTTATGTGATGTAAACAATGTTAAAATGAGATTATGTTCATGCCACTTAAACATCTTCTCTGTAACTGCATTTTTGCCAGGGTGACTTCTTTGTTGGTTAGAAACACAGCCTCAAGAAGGATCTGCACCTGGAAGTATCAGTATTACCACACCTCTAGATACAGGGTATCCCTCGACGAGCGTCAGTTAGCCGTATCTGGAGAACAGTTTTCAGCATCGTCTTGAAAATTTGTACACAGGGGTTTCAATTAATTTTGAATCGACGTAAAATATTTTCAGCAATGGCGCACTTCCGGTTATACCGGAAATAGGTACTAATTTCCTTATTTTAAATGGAACACCCTGTATATTATGATATTTTTTGATTCTACGTTTCATTCTAGGTAAACTTTTATTAAGAATTGCTATGCCAAAAATCAACCATTTTTGAGAAAATCAAGAATTTCGCTTTTTTATGCCAAGTGTAGGCCTAAGTTCAAAAAGCTGTAACATCCTTACAGTATGAAATGAGAAAACGATATTCATTTGGCATGAAGACTAATGTAGGGTGTATCCGCTACTGGACTCAAAGTGAGTCAAATACGTACAGGGTCCAGGGTGTTCTCTGCAAATTTTTAAACATAATCAACTTCATTGGTTAAAAAGTCAATTTTTTCAAATGGAATGCCCCGACTATTTTATGGCACATCGATGCAGAATTTAATTGTCTTATCATTTTAGATCATATGTTTGTCATATTTAAATAAACAGTTTTTTTGATATTTCTAAGTATTTGGAATTTGACCAAAATTTCATATTTTAAAACAGGATTAAAATAGGATTAAATTTTCATTCGAGCAGTCTTAAGGAACTCTAGAGGCTCTTAAAATTATGACTAACTTTGGTTATTAAAACGTGCTAAATATGAAATTTTGGTCAAATTCCAAATACTCAGACATATCACAAAAACTGTTTATTTAAATATGACAAACATGTAGACTAAAACGATAGACAATTAAATTCTGCATCGATGTGCCATAAAATAGTTGGGGCATTCCATTGGAAAAAATTGACTTTTTGACCAATGAATTTGATGATGTTTAAAAATTTGCAGAGAACACCCTGTATGTATTTGACCCAATTTGAGTCCAGGGGCGGATACACCCTACATTAGACTTCATGTCAAATTAATATCTTTTTCTCATTTCATACTATAAGGATGTTACAGCTTTTTGAACTTAGACCTGCACTTGGCATAAAAAAGCGAAATTCTCGATTTTCTCAAAAATGGTTGATTTTTGGCATAGCAATTCTTAGTAAAAGTTTACCTAGAATGAAACGTAGAATTCAAAAATATCATAATATACAAGGTGTTCCATTTAAAATAAGGAAGTTAGTACCTATTTCCGGTATAACCGGAAGTGCGCCATTGCTGAAAATATTTTACGTCGATTCAAAATTAATTGAAACCCCTGTGTACAAATTTTCAGGACGATGCTAGAAACAGTTCTCCAGATACGGCTAACTGACGCTCGTCGAGGGATACCCTGTATATGGAGAGAATTATGAATGTTTTGTGGTATTTAAATGTACGAAACATAAGCAAATAAATATTTCTATTTATACAAACTTACTTGATAAGTTGCAATTCAATAGTTTATGCCATATTCTCACTTCCAGGGGTCAGTCACTGTTTTATATTTTTCACAACCATAGCTTCATGGGTCTCCGGGTGCGAGATTACATTAGCAGGAGTCGGCAAGAAAATTTAATTAACACGTGCTAATGTTAACAAGCGGACGGACAGTCGGTGCGTCCCAGTAATAAGCTGCAGCACAAAACATTTATAACTTCTTATTATTTGAGGAAATAAAGGGGGTGGGAAAATCGCACCTGCACTTGGAGCATCAATCGAGGCAACCGATTGACCTTGCAGGGTGGAGGCTGTCCTCAACTTAAGTGACCGGTGACCAAAACACAAGAAAGGGGCACCGTCACACAATTTCAGTGTTATTTATGCCTCTATTAAATTAAAAATCAAGCAAAAAAAATTTCACGTGACACGGTTATGTGATCCTCACAGTGTCAAACAGACATCAAACAGATTAGGTGTCAAATTGACAGACACCGGCAACCATAAGCCGTAGAAATCCCTAGATTTGTGGTCTTTGTCGAGACCTCTCTTACAGATCTGGCACTATTTTTTTCGGAATGGGATGACGCTACCTTAGAAGCGAAGCGGTGCGTATCTAGTGACCTTAATGATAACTACCATTATCGCCATGCACGGTGTTCAAAATTCAGTGTCAAGTTTGGACAATTTAAAAGGAGTAGATCTAATAAACATAGCATTTTGGGACAAGTGGTAGTAGTACGTGGTCCACCAATATGACCAAAAGATACACGGTTGTCACATGTGGAGTATAATTGATGTTTTTCAAGAAATGTGCACTAAATAGTTTAGAGTTTAATTCCAAAGGGCACTGCCCTTTTGTTTAACCAGTCTCCAAAATTGTCCTATTATTTATTATTTATTTTATGGATTTTATTGGGGTAGTGTTCATGGTTACACTTTAATATTTTTTTATATATAGGAAGGTAATGTATAGACAGTTACATAGGCAAAGAAATATTGAAGTGTATTCATGAAAACTGGTGGGCCCATTTATGAATATTTTTCCATATGCACCTTTGCAAAACTTAATTTTATCAAATGGCACCCCCTGTTATTATTTTGTCATGGGGTTCGGCTTTTGAATTACTTTGTTTTTTATTAAGTGTGTTCTATACCTAAAATTGATACTTTCATAGACATTCTTTGTTTTATTGATTTTATGGAAGATTATTACGATCTCAATTAAAGAATGCCATTTATTTACATGGTTACCAGGCAGCTTGTCACATTTATTGACATACAATGAATTTCGACCCTAAGTAGTAAACCATGTCTATTAATTCTTTCTGGTTGAAATTCATTGTGTATGTCAATAAATGTGACAAAGTAATTCAAAAGCTGAACCCCATGACGCAATAATAATAGGGGGCTGCCATGTCCAAAATTATGACAGTTAAGTAAGCAAAATGTGTGTGCAATAAGCTCACAATTAAGAGGCCAATCCGAATCCAGAGTCAAAACATAGGCCTCCCATTTAAGATAACAAAGATGGCGGCCACTTCCGGTATAACCGGAAGTGCGTCAGGGCTGAAAATATTTTCACTCGATGGACAATGAATTGAAACCCTGAAGTGTGTGAATTTTCATTCAGCTGCTCAAAACGATTCTCTAAATATCGTTAACTGACACTTTAAAAGAGACAGCCTGTATAGGTACAATATTGAGTTGTCAGGAAAAATTATAATCACTTTAGAACAGCGCCTTAAAACATCGAATACGTTATGTCGATGTAAAACTATTTTATAGGTGATCCAGAATATGGCATCAAAAAGGTGGTATCCGATTTAAAAAAATCAAGTTGCATTGCGATGTGAGGGTTTTGGAACACCCTTAATAGTTGAAAGTATTTTTGGGTTCTACAATTGGTGGTACTGAACATAATGGCGTTTGAATGAAATTCCTATCTGGAACGGTTCAGAAGTTATATGGACCGCCGTTGCCTCGTTGACTCACCCTGTATATTGGGTGGCACCGGCACGATATAGCACTGCACAATCAATGAAATCAATAATCCCTTCCAAACCTAATTTAATATAAAACGGAGGAATACAAATAAATGTTGTTATAAGAAGAGAATTTAAGTTGTAGTTGTAGGTATCAAATTTGGAATATTCTGCCCAACTTCCAAAGTTACAAACAACATTGATCATAAAGTAGTTTACCATATTTAATCCACCGCAATGAATTTATTTGAATTTTAACGACAGGTCATGGATATGTTTACTTTAGATGCAAGCAACGATAGGAGCGCAATTATATTGTCAAAAAACAAGAACTCGCAGGGATGTTTTCAATGCGCACAGACTCCACGAAGTCTTTGAAACCGATGCTTCAGATATATTTCTGTGGTTTAGGTTATTTATAGATCTGCGCTGCTCATTAACCAATGTTTGACAAAGAATTTTCCTTTTCCCAGATCCGGCCATCGCCGCCGCCGATACTCTTCCAGCTCAGTACTCAGTTGAGACTCTAATAATGGCCGTGGTGGTTGGCGCTGTGATAGCTCTGGTGATGGGCTTCATCGCCGGTTATTTCTGTGGCCGCAAGTGCCACAAGGACGAAGATGATAATTTACCGTATCCTGACACCGAGTACGAGTACTTTGAGCAGCGGCAGAACATGAACAGGTAAAGGGCACTGATTGGGAGTTCCCTAAATAACGTCTTATTTAGTTCTTTACCGCTTTTCAGGATACAAGCGGAACCAAAGTTACTGCCACAGGAGGAAGTGACGTATGCGGAACCCGTGCTGGTACCGCAACCTCCTCCTAAGTTGCATTCGCCAAAGAATACTCTCCGAAAGGGACCTCTTCAGAATAATGCTGAAACTCTCTTCCAATTTCAGACTGATACCGGCTACAACGGCCGCGATAATTTCCGAGGCCGAGATAATTTCGGCACCTTACGTTCGCATCAGGTTAGTAACTGGTCCTAGACACCTCTAATTCTAGCGTATGATACAAAAGGCATCAGATAAAGGGATGGTTTGGAAAACAATTTAAAAGTTGAATGAATGAATGAACGAGCGAATGTATTTATTTAAATGTAAACAATGTAAATTAAACGAAATAAAATATTCTGAAAAACAATGTGTTAAAACTTACAAGTAAAAATGATTTGTCACAACAGGGTATAGCAGGTGGAAACAATATTTGGGAGAACCCTAAAGCCGCCTCATTACGGGGGTTATAACTGTGACAATGATGCCCCGCTGCGTGGATAAACACAGGTGCCTGGTGTACCTACTAACTAGTGGGTATTTTAAATTTATTCCCACGAGCCGTACTCAACAATTTTAGTTTTAAAGCCCACCAACACATTATTAAAAAATTCGAGAACATACTAGAAAGATAAACAATTTGGATCCATTTGGATCTCCACATTCTGGACTGCCACTATATATGATTCATAATTCAGCCAAAGTCGAACTACAACTAACTACACTATAGCCACGAAAGATAAGACTGAAGTGTAAATCCATCAACTCTCCCTTAAATAGGGTCTATTTCAATAATTGCAGACGACCCACTACTGCCAAAATCTCACTATCATTGTCATTAGCATAGAGACAGAACGATTTAGCCAACAATAATAGAAAGGAAATGAAATAGCAAGAATTTTCGTATGAGTTGCTTGGGTGCCTGTGCAATGATTTTAGTAGTATTTCATTATCTATAATCAATGTGCTTGTTAGTTAATGAAAATTCGCAAATCCGGCCCACCATGGGAATTTTAAAATATCCACGAGCCTCAGGTAAGCCAAACGTCTGTCACAGTTACAACCCTCATAATCAGGCGGCTTTTAGGGTCTCCCAAATATTGTTTCCACGAGCTATATCCCTCGACGAGCGTCAGTTAGCCGTATCTGGAGAACTACTGTTCCTAGCATCGTCATAAAAATTTGTACACAATTTATACCGGAAATATGTACTAATTTCCTTATTTTAAATGGAATGATATTTTTGGATTCTGCGTTTAATTCTAGGTGAACTTTTACTAAGAATTGCTATGCCAAAAATCAACCGTTTTTGAGAAAATCTAGAATTTCGCTTTTTCATGTCAAGTGCAGACCTAACTTCCTTATAGTATGAAATGAGAAAACGATATTAGTTTGGCATGAAGTCTAATGTAGGGTGTATCCGCCCCTGGACTCAAATTGGGTCAAATACACATAGGGTGTTCTGTGCAAAATTTTTAAACAACACCAATTTCATTGGTCAAAAAGTAAATTTTTTCAAATGGAATTCCCTAACTATTTTATGGCACATCGATGCAGAATTTAATTGTCTATCATTTTAAACTACATGTTTGCCATAAAATAGTTGGGCATTCCATTTGAAAAAATTGACTTTTTGACCAATGAAGTTGATGATGTTTAAGAATTTGCATGTAGTATGTATTTGACCCAATTTGAGTCCAGGGGCGGATACATTCTACATTAGACTTCATGCCAAATTAATATCGTTTTCTCATTTCATACTATAAGGATGTTGTAGCTTTTTTAAGTTGAGTCTGCACTTGACATGAAAAAGCGAAATTCTTGATTTTCTCGAAAACGGTTGAATTTTTGGCATAGCAATTCTTAGTTAAAGTTCACCTAGAATTAAACGTAGAATCCAAAAATATCATAATAAACAAGATGTTCCATTTAAAATAAAGAAGTTAGTACCTATTTCCGGTGTACCGGAAGTGCGCAATTGATGAAAATATTTTACGTCGATTCAGAATTAATTGAAACCCCTGTGTACAAATTTTCATGATGATGCTAGAAACAGTTCTCCAGATACGACTAACTGACGCTCGTCGAGGGATACCCTGTATATCTATAGGAAATTACAACATTGAGTTTTTATATGAATCCTAAGCTCATGTATTAACAACTTTAGCTTCCTTTGGGACTTAACATGTTTTAAAAGCTTGTTGTTCATAAAAAAGTATTTTTTGTACATTATTTGTTAGCTTTTGGTATCTACCACTACACCATTGGAATCTTGAAAACAATCCAATCTGCAATCCCACTATCCAAGGGGTATAGGGCCTATATGGGTTACTTGCATTCTGCGTCTGATGGTGCAACTGTCTTTGGTCCAGACGCTTTTGACATAATATCGTTATCATTGTTTTTTTTTTAAATGGAAACTTGTTTGTCAATTAATTTATAGAATCTACGAATTTTTTTGAGTCAGAAGCACGTATCATACTCGACCAGAAGTGCAATCACGGCCACACTAGATTCTCAAAATCATCGAAGACGTGGATGGAAGGAATAAGAAAAACGTAATCAGGCAGTCGAATTCATATAAAAAAAAGTTAAGTTGACGTTACATGCTTTTAACTTAGAAAAATTTGTAGATTCCTAATTAGTTAGTCGAGAAAAATGTGTTTCAATTTTAAAAAACTATTTTAGGGCCATTTCCGACTAAACTGGAAACGGAAAAAAATATTGACAGCACTACCGGGTTCAATTTAATAAATAAAAGTTACCTGTCCGAGAGTTTTTTCCGAAGTAGCCCTCCACTATAGAGTTAGAAGGGATGGAAGCAACTTTTGAACCTCACTGTACATACAGAGTTTCAGTTTGAGTGGAAACATCCAAATATTTCGCGGTTAATATTAACCAAATCAATGCATTCTTTTTTCTAAATGTAGAACTCGAAAAGCTGCACCTGTGTGCTATTTCACTCTTTTATCGGCCGAAATCCCGGCCTACTGCGATAGAGGCCAAAAATCGAGAAATCGTATTAAGCATTTTTTATCGAAAAATTTTATAAGAAATAGTTGTTCAGGATGACTCCAAATGGGCAAATCCGAAGTTTCAGGCCAAAACCAAAATGTTTTTTCTTGGAGAAAATCCTCAGGGTCAATATTTTTGCAACAAAAAGCGTGCTGTGGTATAAAAAACAATTGAAATGAATTTTTTTTGACTTTAATCAAGCAAACGTTTGTCACTAATTCCGTCATTTGCAAAAATATTGATCTTTAGGATTTTCTCTCAAGAAATTAAAAAAAACTTCGGATTTGCCCATATCCTGAACAACTACTTCTTATGCATTTTCTTATGCGATTTTTTTATATGCAGAAAAAAAGAACGGATTGATTTGGTTAATATTAACCGAAATATTTGGGTGTTTCCACTCAAACTGAAACACACTGTATACAGGGTGTCCGGAAATAACGATGAAATATTTCGGGGGGTGATTTTGCAGTTCAAAATATGCAAAAAAGTTCCTATAAACATGTATCCGGAAATCGTTCCTAAGGGGGCTACGGCCTTCTGAAGGGGGCGCCTCAAATTCGGTTTTTATTGAATAAATCAGGAACCGCTTAAGATACAGTGACGACTTTTTGCACATTATCTAACATCAGTAAGCGCCATCAGATTATGGTATCTACCAAAAGCAGATACAACCAGGGGCGTGAAAAATAGGGGGGGCTTCAGCTTTCCCCACCCAAATTTTTTTACGTGTTATTTTTTAGACAATTTCTCACCGGAATATGGTTTCCTGACTAAAATTACATAAAAAAGCCTCTCTTGTTATAACACCGTAGGATCAACCGTTTTCGAAAAAATTATATTTAAAGATCCATTTGCATTTCCTAGGCTTGTCAAACGATTTTTATTAAATCAGAAAACTGAACGGATTTTAAAAAAATTAGTATCTAAAGTAATCTAATGTTGCTTATCGATGTCAGATAGTATGCAAAAACTTAATAATTGACAAAATCAAAATCGAATTTTGAGCGCCCCCTTCGAAGCGATTTCCGGACCCATGTTTATAGGAACTTTTTTTCATATTTTGAGCTGCAGAATCACCCCTCGAAATATTTCATCGTTATTTCCGGACACCCTGTATATAATGCGGTACTAATTTTTAGAAACACTGCCTTCGTTAATTTTACTCCTAATTAACCTTATTAAAAAATCCTGTTATTGTGAAATTACCGACTTTTACAGGGCCCCTTTTACCATTTTCTAAGACGTCACATAAATGCAATATAACATACACCCGATTTCATAATAAAAGTTAAAGGTCCTTTAAGGTTGAAGTCCACTTTAACGAGGATTTTGGCCAATCAGAACAGCTATTTTGAAGTGTTGCTAGGCAAATTACTTGGGTGTATTAGCACCAATAAATTTACTTTACTTTACTTTAGAACGCACGCCATTAATGTTATTGAAAATCTGAAGAAAGGGAGGAGAAAGCTCTTTATAACAGTAACGATTGTTCCAAATTTCAAAATTCTATTCTTAGTATTTTTAGAGTAAAAAAAATTGACTTTTTGAGTACCCTTTTGAAGGGGCGTAAGTCCCCTATAAAGCATTTCCGGACATATGTCCATATGAACTTTTCTTCCTAGAATGATATAAGGAATAATGTCTCGGAGTTAGGACTATGAATATAGGAACACCCTGTAGTTCTATCTTTTTCTCGTGCACTTAAAACTTATATTTGTATCCTTTATTAATGCAAGTATGAGCATCTTGTAACGCTTTATTCATGCCAGTCAATGGCTGGTATGAATAAAGTGTTACAAGATGCTCGTGCTCCCATTTTCAAAGAATGCAAATATAAGTTTTTCGTGTACGAGAAAAGGATAGAACTAGAAGCAAAAGGCTTAATTACCGTTTATTCATACCATCCAATAAATTAAAACAAATTGAGTTTTTACTTGTTTGTGGTTCATGTTACAATTGACACATTGGCCGGTATGAATAAACGGTAACAAAGCTTTTGCTTATAGTTCTATCCATTTCTCGTGCACGAAAAACTTATATTTGCATCCTTTGTTAAAGGGAGTATGAGCATCTTGTAACACTTTATGCATATACCAGTCATTGGGTGTTACTATTAATACCACGGTGTCAATAGTAACACTTTGTTTTTGACAACATTTCATTCTTTTCTGCAAAACGTTCAACTTCCTTGCAATTTCCAGGATAAGTCACAACAATGATAATTGATAACACAGTTTTTTTTGTTGTTGCAGGGTGATAATTACAGAAGAGGCGACGGCTTTGCAACAACCCGTAGCGTAAAGAAAGTATACCTCTGAGAAAACAGTGAGGAGGGCGGAGTGGGTGCAAGAAGTTTAGGACGGCCGCGCCCACCACGTACGGGGCATAGTGCATTGCCGACGAGCAGTGGATCCTCAAGCTCCCCCTCGCCGCCCTCCTCATCACCGTCACCAACCCCTCCCCGCACTGCCTCTTACATATACAGGGCCTAGCCGCCCCCTCCCCGACCATTCGACAAGTCCGTCAACACAAAAAAAATTGAAACAATACACTAATAATTAATACCTATACGTAAGTGATTCTTTCATGATACCAAAGTATGTGATGCATTCCACGGCCGTTTTCATTTGTTATTTAATGGCTATGAAAAACGTTGCCGTTTCTTGTCGAATGTTTGGAAGAACGATAACAATAAGTTTGTAGATTGGAATAGCGTGGATCGAGTTTTTTCAAAATTAGGGTGCGCTAGAATAGATCTAGGGCAGTGTCTTAGACTCGTTTAAGTATTTTCAAGATTAATAAGTGCTTCTTATGAATGTGTTAGGTAAGGATGTCCGTAAAGATAGATTGTTATGATTTAGCGATATTGTGATTAGACTCTATATTCTTTAGCTATAACGTTATTCCATGAAATACAAGAGTCACTCGTAATTATTGCATCGAAATACCCAAACTATAACTTTATTGTTTTCAGTTAAGCGTTTTTCATCATTTGATTTTCTTCAGAGTTTCGTAGTGCACCTATCAAAAGAAACAATCAAGTTCTTAAATTAGATTTCATTTTAAGCCGTCTGCATAACTTTTTGCCAAAGAAAGAGGTGAATGAAGTTTGAGAGGTTCATCATTGCGATCGATGTTGACTGCATATGACGGATAACCCTGCGTGAGGGACCTGAAAAGTTCACGTCGATTTTTTAAATACTTTTGTTTTTATTATATTGAACGCTAGTGGCTCTTGATGCCCATTTGAGAATTTTTATTTATTAGGAAAGGGTGACCATTGAATTTAATGAAAGCCATTAAAAAAAAAATCCCTTTGCATAACGCCGTGGCTAGAGTAACGTGAGACGTTACTGATCGCAATCCCACCCACTGTGCACTAAGTCTATTTAAGTGTTTAAATGCAAGGACCGAACTTGAAAAATATGGTTTTAATCAAAAACAGACCTTACTTGACGTAGAGCTGAATGGAAGTTAAAAAAAAACATTTGAAAAATAATCCGGCTTCGGGGTTTGAACTCAATAACAAAAAAACAGCTTTTGAATTTTAAGAGTAACGGCCTTGAACGCCTTGGTCATATGCGGGTTAAACCTGCATTTCTATAATCCTCTGTTAACGTTACTCTAGACATGTTGTCACCCAATAACCACAGAAAATGTGAACGATGATCATATTTTGGCCGACATTAGTGAGTCGTTTTGCCACTATATTCCGTTTGCTCTTCTTTTAAAAGCCGGTGAGCGGTAGGCTATGGTATATGCGTTCCAGCACAGTCGGGAACGGACGGTCATTGTCACTCGACCATCTAACATTGAAAAATTAAGGTCGCCAGATTTTTCTCTTTGGGGATCAGAAAAACTTCACTTTGCGTCAGTTTTTTGAATAAGATTTGTTGGAGATGGGCTTTAAGATGTTATTTGTCGGCAAAGCAGCCGCTGTAGTCTTGGTATAATTCAAAATATGTTATCAAATTTGATTGAGATCCATCGTTTTTGTTGCAAATTTTATTAAGTATTCCTCTTCAAAATGCAATTTAAAAAAAATTATGACGTATGTGCTAGCGATCTCACCTTCCTGTAGAATTTCTTGGTGTAAGAACACAGATGACAGTTCTGTCACTTGCTTCCATTAAACAATTTGAGCTGATTTTTAGCGTTGCAGCGTATTCGTTCTTGGTTTTGAACCGTTTTATCGATGACGTCATTAAAATAACCGGGCGCAATAATAACGTGTTTTGAAACCGAATTGACAGGTGATCAGCTATGGCTAGAAGTTAGGTTATGTTGATAATAAATAGTTCTGCAATTTTTAATCTATATAATTTTAAACTATTTTTCAATTTGGACCTTCCAGCTGCTTATTCACAATATTTATAGATGCTCTGCACACATCCTTGCTCTCCAACATAACAGAATATCGTTATTGTTATAGCAGTAATTATTAGATCAATTACCTTGAAAAATTCCAGCTGTCTACAACATCAACAGTTAAAATTACATCAAATCGTACCTGAATCGTGATGTACGTAACCTCAAAAAGCAACGTCAAAAACTGCTCCTTTGCCCCCACTCGCTTCCCACCCTTCAAATATGTTTCAAACCGTCCTCTAGAGGATCCTTCAAAACTTATAGAAGCGGTTTAAAACTATTTCGCGCTGACGTCTTTAATGCAACGCTAAAATGGCAGGTTTTGAAGCGATCGCTTAGTTTTGAAACTATTTCGTCGCTAAAAATCGGCTTAGATTTGACATTGACGAAATTAAACAGGAATGAAATGGACAGGTTGGCTCGTACTTTTCGTGAGGACGTAGCTCATACGTTATCAAAATTAATATTTCATCTTATAGCCTTAGTAGGTACCTACTAGTTATATTCGAAAATGCAAAAACACGTCAGAGCTCATTTTAGAAGTTTTTTAAAGAAGTGAAGTTTTTAGTAGATTGCATAAAGATGTATATTTGGTGATTAGACCGACATGTTTCGCCTTATTAGGGCATCCTCGGGGTCAAAGAGATTTTTTACAATTTCATATCTCTATATGAAGATTGAAATGTAACAATAAAATAATTTACAGAACAATTAAAAAATTAAAGCGTCATGTCTGCACAGCCATTTTAGAAGGTCATTCAATTAAAGGTACCGTAATCCCCCATTGTATTACTTTCGAGTTATCACTGTGTAGGTACCGCTTAACAATAAGTATCCGAATTATGTTGTGGCCATGCTGTAAGATTTTTGACCTACCTAATACTAAATTTCAGACGGTTATAAAGAGATATTGTTGATAGTTCTAATCCACAACTTACCTATCACTATCACTACAAATTAGCTATGGAGGAAATTTCACTTATTGCCAATATTAATCCACTATTAATAGTAAAAATTGAAAAAAATTGTTTCTTTATGAAACTGAAATATTTTAATTTTAAATGTAATGAGTTCAAACTGAAAATAATCGTTTATTATACGGTACGGTTTCCGACTGCGTTGGAACAAAGCTGTCATATCAACTAAACAAATATCAAGTGATCTGTCTTCTGTCCAGTGGCCAACCTGGGAAACGTGCCTTAAGACTTTCACTAGGAATATGAATGCTTAGCGATTCTTAAACATTTTGTCTTTTAATGTTGTAAAAATATAATTTTTAATGCGATGCTTCCGATAACAGAAAATTATTGTACACTGTAGGGCTGGAGGGCACTATGAGGTAAACGGTCCAACGATAGTTCACTGATATTCTGGTTTATGATGAATCTCACGAGTTGTAGGAACAGGATAAGATTAGAATGGTGACAATACTGTGTCCATTTTAACATTTTCACAATTTAACCGTACAAATAACATATCGGGTAGATTACTCGTTTCAGAAGGTGAGAATAGAGTTTATTTCCTAACTAGTTCCACCACTCCATAATTATTAAGGGGGTGATTCTGTAACTTTTAATATCGATGTTAAGCATTGTTATAATGCTAAATGACAGAAATTACAATGACTATCTGTCATTCAACATTATAACCGTGCTTAACATCGATGTTAAAAGTTTTCTAACGCTTATACTCTTTAGATCTCGAAACACACTTGAAAGTTCTACTTCAGACAATAAGTTTTAAGCTAGAACATATTCCAGCTTAATTGTTATTGTTTCCTCAAGAATTTCGATACATATTACGTAGTGATTCTTGCATAGTCTGACTCTTTGTTATACATCTCCATATTTTATACGTATCATACCGCGTTTATTTTTTTTAAACAGCGACGGCGACGGTTGTTCGATATGATTTCATTACTTCTCGATGAACTTTAAATTAACGCGTCAAGTAATGTACATAAGACTGAAATATGTAATACTCCGTGTCCAAGTTTAGACGGCAAGGCTGCAACCTCAGCTGGACGTTGTTTTGTTCGAATTTTGTGCGCGTTATTCACAGTACAAACTTCCTGAATAAGCTTTAGCTCGTGACGCATCATATTATGTAATTTTATTTCGATGATATCGATTATATATATTTTTTTAACTAGCGTGTGTTGTTATTTGTTACTTTTATCTCGCGATTTTTCGTATTTATTATTTTTATGGTTGCTCAAAGATATTATAATTTTATAGAAGTGTAGTAACACCAATCATTTGATTTTTATTGTTGATTTGGCTACATCTTCTTATCACCAAACTCAGTCAATTTGTTGATAAATACACATGTGTATAAAAATTTTGTATCAAATTATATTGTGCATATTGTGATTGAATAATAATTTTGTAGTAGTAAAAAATAAATGAGACTGTTGCAATTTTTTGTTCAAATTTTGTACATATATTTTATCACGTTTGTAATACCAAAACAGTTATTTTATTATATCAAAAAGAATAGACAAAAAATTGCAATAAAATATTGTATCATATTTTGAGTTTATATGATAGCAATTTTACTACTCGTAAGATAATTCCAATAAAACGTGACTCGCTCCTGTAATCTCCCCAAAAAATGTATAAAGTTGTAGATAGAATTTATTATAGTAAACCTAGTCAAGTTGAATATTTAAATATTACGGAAATTTGGCACTCTGAAATTTTATAGATATTAGTGGTAGAAGTTTATTTTATCAGAATGAAGGGCATTTTTTCCAGTTTTGGTGAGAAAACGAATATTATTGTGGTGTAAAGTGAATTCTAATTCAAATAAAATGACTTGCTTCCTCCTAATAATTAAGGGATTTGCCCAGCCCTTGATAGCTGTGCAACAAAGCATTTTGTATCTTGTATAAGGCTGCAGCCAGTTTTTTAAAACATTACATATGATTATATAAAAATAGAGTAACTATAGTTCTAGTTAGTTATAAGTATATTTGCAAATTGTATGTCTGCAGTTCGTACTGATTCCAGTCTGATTCGTCTGGATGTTTGCCTAAGAAAGCCTTTAGCATATTATATAAACATCGTTACGTCATGTGCAAACAGTTATATATTTAAACATTCCATGAGATATTTAATACTTTGTCTGACAAAAAGGATATTTAAATACTTTGTCAATATGTCCTAGAAGTTTAGAAAAAAAACTCTGATGGAAACCGATTACAATTCTAAAAATAGTTTTTACGGCGCTGCGAACAGTTGTAAGTTTATAATAAGCCTTTCGCAGATGTATTATATTTAATAAAAGAAACAACAATTTGTCCAGAACATATTGGTTATTGTTGTACAATCTCGTTTTCTGTATAGAAATTTTCTCGTTTATTTTTTACTTCTGAGAAGTACCTCTCGTATGCTTAAGGATTTTGTATGGTCGCAATCCTAACATCTGTGTATATTATTAAATATTCTGGGCAAAATGTGAAATGCATACCCATTTAATGATATTGACTTTAGAAAACACTGTATTCTTTGAATAGAAATAAAACAAAACTTAAATAAAGAAAATTTAACTTACATTGTGCTTTTATTTTTAGCTACTTGTCATTACCGGTATGTACTTATTCAGAATTTTTACTGTTTTGACCTTGCTCTCATATTTTAATGTGGGTAGCTAAGTTAGAAATATTAAATTTAGTATTACAGGTATTTGATTGATGCCTACCTACACTTTCTAGCGAACGCGGGGACTGTGTGAGTCAGGTTTTTCCGTTTGTTTGTAAACTCGTTTTCAGTTCCGTCAAAATTCTTGTCACTGTCATTCATAACAGTAACAATATGTAGATTGGAATGTATTTTTGTTATTAATTATTGTCCATTGTTTTGTTCACATTGGATTTGCCTTATCAAAAACTTTTGGCGATTGGCTTAACCTTTACGGTTATGAAACCCGTTTTTTCTATTTCGATTTCCTAATGAACAGTTTATAGCACCCAAACGCGTTCTCTAATGTGCTTTATTAGAGTACGGCTTTTGTTTACATCGTAACCAAGACAACAATTGTGTCCAACAATCGCCAACTGTCAAGCGAACATTGACCTGTTTATGAAAATGGAATACCCTTTTTTTTCTAACAGGCTATAGGTATCCGAAATAGAAAAAATTGTATAAAAAACGTGTTTCATAAGGCTCTTATCGCACTCGGATTTTGTAAAACTCGGACTTTTCGCCCTCGTTGTCCAAACATCCTCGTGCGATAATAATTATGGCCTTATAAAACGTGTTTTTTAATATACTGTTTAATACAATTTTTTCTATTTCGGATGCCCAGCGTGTTAATATTTTAACCTCCCCACTCCACTTCACCATTTAAAAAAAAAGGGAGGTTACTGCAATCACTAAAATTTTCGAATTCGAGATAAGACCGGATCTGTACGTTTTGAGGTCTCAGGAACCCAAAAAAGTGGTTTTTAAAATGTGTCTGTATGTATGTACGTACGTTCGTTTGTTCGTACGTACGTTCGTTCGTTCGTTCGTTCGTTCGTTCGTTCGTTCGTAAACACGCCACAGCCCAAACTACTCGACCGATTTGGCTGAAATTTGGTACGTGTGCATGTGATAACCCAACTTAGATCTGAAAAGCTTTTGGAGCCAATCGTGCAACCAGAAATGCCGTTTTGGCACATCAACTTTTAAATTTTAAATGTAAACCCCCATTTTTCACGTCACAATAAGAAAGGCCTTCAGATTCTGCTTCCAAAGATGTACTCACTGTCAGTGCCCTTTTGACCAAAAACTAAAAATATCGAGATTTTTATCGGACTTTAAAATCGCGGTACAGCCCAAGCCCCTGAACCGATTTGGCTAAAATTTTGCACATGGGGATTGTATTACACGTCGAAGAGCTGAACAAATGTTGGATTCAATCGACCCACGGAAAGTGCCGTTTTGGCACACCAATTTCCAAATTTAAAGTATTCTCTCATTTACCCATCCAAAACAAATTTTTGAAAGATTTATTGCCAGCATTAGAAGGGTCTTCGAATTCTGGTTTTAAATGAGATAAAATTTATTCGCATTTATTACCCTTTGGGTAGAAAAATCGAAATTTTGAAATAACACTGAAACCACGTTATAGCCCAAACTAATGGAAGGATTTGTCTGAAATTTGGTACATGGAGGTCAGGTGACCCGTTGAAGAGCTGAAAGGCTTTTGGGAGCAATTGGTTAACGGGAAGTGCCGTTTAGGCATATTAACTTTAAAATCTTAAACACAAGTCACGGAAATCAAAGACCCACGCGTTGGGGAGGTTCCAGCCGCTTCTCTGCTGCCTTTTTTTTATCAAAAATTCAGATTGGCATTTTCAAAGACAGGTTTGGCAGTTAATTCGATTGATAGATTTACTGTTGCTTGTCAGTCAAGATTAAACTTAATTTTTGTTAGTTCTGATTTGAATGTATAGACACAGTAGTTGTCTAGGCTACGATGTAGACAAAAGCCGTGCTCTAATAGAGCACATTAGACAACGCATTTGGGTGCTATAAAGTGTTCATTAGGAAACCGAAATAGAAAAATATATACCTACCTATTTATTTTATTATGAGTTTAAGCAAGACATTATGTGACGGAGTATGGAAGTTTAAACGCCGAGCCGAGCGCTGCAAATTAAATTCATACGAGTCCCATAATGTCGCTTAAACTTCGAATAAAATAGTATATTAAAAAACATGTTTCATAAGGCCAATTATTATCGCACGAGGATGTTTGGACAACGAGGACGAAAAGCCCGAGTTTTACAAAATCCGTGTGCGATAAGAGCCTTATGAAACACGTTTTTTATACAATTTTTTCTATTTCGGATACCTACTCAACTTGTTAGAAAAAAATTGGTTTTTCATTTTCAAAGACAGGTCAATGTTCGCTTGACAGTTGGCGATTGTTGGACACAATCGTTGTCTAGGTTACGGTGTAAACAAAAGCCGTGCTCTAATAGAGCACATTAGAGAATGCGTTTGGGTGCTATAAAGTGTTCATTAGGAAACCGAAATAGAAAATAGTATATTAAAAAACACGTTTCATAAGGCCAATTATTGTCGCACGAGGATGTTTGGACAACGAGGGCGAAAAGCCCGAGTTTTACAAAATCCGAGTGCGACAAGAGCCTTATGAAACGCGTTTTTTATACAATTTTTTCTATTTCGGATACCAACTTGTTAGAAATAAGAAAATATTCATTTTCAAAGACAGGAGTCAATGTTCGCTTGACAGTTGGCGATTGTTGGACACAATCGTTGTCTAGGTTACAATGTAAACAAAAGCCGTGCTCTAACAGAGCTCATTAGAAAACGCATTTGCGTGTTATAAAGTGTTCATTAGGACACGGAAATAGAAAAACAATATTTTATTTTCAAACAAAAAAATCGAAAATTTTCTACTCACGTCTGTTTGACACTTTGCAAAATTGCAAATAATGATGAATTTAAACTCCTCCGGAGTTTAACACCCTGCTAAAAGTGGTTATCATAGAACTGACGGTTATACCTTGTCAACACAGTAATTTAAATAATTGTTATGCGACGTTTGAAAATAAAGTAATTTTGCTCACAAAAGTGCCAATATCTTCTGAAAGATTCACTTCAGATGAAAACATGGTTAATGAATGTTACCTACCTGGAATTGATCACAGAATCCAATAAAAAATTAACAAAATATAATGTAACAAGATGCCATTTAAAAAGACCTATGTTTGTGTTGTTACTCCGTAGTGGGACAACCTGTATGCAGGATTGTATTTTTAAAATGTGCCTTGTTTGACCCTCTGCAACTTTGTATTAACAATTTGTCGCTATCTCTAATAGTAACGGAGATATCGACAGAACTTAGACAATTTCGTACTTTTAAAAACTTATTGTTTCAAAACGCTTTTTGAAAAAAGTCCATGTTGATAAAATTTTTGAAATAGTTATTTAAAGTCCGTTCATTTTCTATAGCAGAACCACGGAGAGCAGAACTAAAATTTTTCTGGAACTGTACATCCGTAATTTAAGGGGGCGGTGTACTTTTGACAATTTGATCGAAATTTAGCGGGAAAGCAAAGACATTACATACTCCAAATCTTCTAGGGTTTATTTTTATTGTTAGCAGCAGTGTCACAGATAAACGTACCTGAGGCTTTTTCGTGGATATTTTTGTTTGCACTTTACTCAAAACTGCACGCACACAAAGGCCATTTTGGGCCAATTCAGAGCGATTGCAAAATTTTGACATTTGTCATGTTTTCTGACGCACCGCATTGAAATCGCTATACTACCAACTCACCTGTTAGTAAAATTCCTTGCAAAATTTCCTCATACCAACCTAAAATGCAAATTTTGACGTTCTGTTACTTCAATTCGCGAAAATCAGCAAAGTGTCTGACATCTGGTGGCAATACTTTAACTACACTGAGAGACAGGATACGGAAATACTTTTAAACGTTTAGTTTTGTTAGGAGACATCCTCTCGCTGTCTCGAAATTTTGTGAATAATTCTGTGGAATTTTACGTTTTGTGTACTTAAGGTGCAACATTGTAAATCCAGGAAAACTTGGCTTTTAAAAAATCCACGTATCGATGTCACTGATGTCACCAACTGACACTGTCAGGAACGTCACGCTAGAATTCTCACCTCTGGCTCCCCAATGGGGTGAGACCGCCATTTTGTGGTTTAGCAATGCCATCTATTAGCAGCTGATTTTTGCGAATAGAAATAAAATAAATTAATGGAGAGTACATACATCAAAAGCACCAGATCTAGTGCATTAACTACCAAAATTGGCCACCCTTGGACTGACGACCGTTGTTTTCATTTAACTACGTTGACTCGAGTAAATACTCATAAATGTCCCTCTTTTATTAAAATCATTAAAAAATCATCAATGCCACTGTTTATCGTTTAAATTAAACCGCCCGCCCCTGTGAATAATTTCCGCGTACGCCACTGAGCTGTGCCTCCATCGTCTCGATGTCTCGTGCCGTGTCGGTGTCAGTTTGTCAGTTGTCATTTCACCTGTCAATGTCATACCAAATTGTTTTGATGGTTTTGTTGTTAATATTTAAAATGAACCAGGATAAATAAATTTAAAACGACATGGACAAATTCCAAATCCGTGTTAGATTAACCCCGTAGATAATATCATTTAAAAAAAAAGTGTATGATTAATGATTATGCGTATTAAGTTCACAAAATTAATTGCATTTATTGTTGTGTTTACTAACATTATAGTGATTTACTACAGTTTACGTTTATTTGTGTCTTTCCGAAGCTTTCAGACTTATACCACCACCACCTCGAAAATTGCAAATAAACCTCAGCAGATCAAGCATCTCAGCAAATTGGTTACAGTAGTGATTCGTGAGTTTGAAATAGAAGAAAACGATGTGTCTTCAACAATTCACTCAATTCTGAATGTATTTCCAACCATCCATATTCTAGTGTTGTATGATACTCTGCCGTATCCTCCTATCGAAGCTATTAATAGGAACAACTCCATAAAAAATGTGGAAGGAATTAATTTGTCTCCGAATCTTAAAGTTGCATTGGTTGAAAGACAACCATTATTACAGATTAGAACAAAATATGTTCTGTTCATTCCCGATTCCACCAGGATTTCATCTAGACAAACTCTACAAAATATGGTTAATGAAATCGGTAAACAACATGAAATGCTTGTTTCTGCTCCGATTCCAAGTACAAAGCAGTTGGGATGTCTCAGGGTTAACGTGAATGTCAGAGAATGGAGTTTGAAGTATAATTCTATTAAGGGAAGCATTTGTGATGCACTATCTGGAAAACATCTGATTTTGATAGAAACAGATCTTCTAAAGCGGCTAGCCGATCCATTCTTGCTTCCATTTCCACAGTCGCTGTATGTTCAGACTTCTTCTTTATTTATTAAGGTAACTTGAATTTGTATAACTCTTGTAAATTGTTTCTGTTGTTAAAACTACAAATATTTAATATTCTTATTTTTTTTTAAATTAATAGTTGGGGGGGATTTCACAGTCGGCAGTGGTGTACAAATTTTCGGCAGTGTCAGTGGGAAATGTTAGGCAGTGGTTGCAAAAATTGAGCAAATTCGGCAGTGGTCTATGAATTTTTAGGCTGTCGGGGGACTTCACAGTCGGCAGTGGTGTACAAATTTGCGGCAGTGCCCTGAAAATTCGGCAGTGGTGTACAAATTTTTGGGGTGTGAAATGCCCCCCATTAATAGTAAACCTTTTCCTTTTCATCCGATTGATAGTGTTTTCAGAAAAAGCCAACGGAAGATGTATATCAATATCAAAGCATTGTGTATCCCTATAGATGTTTATTCACCGCGATCTAAACAATAATACCGACAAAAAGCTAGGGTGATAATTTTCAACTTATTAAATAAATTATTAATTAAATAATTGCGCACAATTTTGCGAAAGAAGGATTTAAAGACTTTGGATTCTGAATATGTATCGATAGTCCCGGCGGCGGTGGTGGGTCGAAAAGTCGCTAGGAACATGAAAAAAAATAAAACGGAGAAGTTTTTTTGCTGGAGTCTTAGTTAGATTTCAAAACGACGAAAAACATACTAAAATTTCGCCCTCCGCTCCAGCCTGGAACACCCCCAAAATCTGCGAATTATGCGCAAGGAATGCTCCATAACTCATTTCCTCTTCATGGTACTATCGCGGCCACCGAAAAGTGCACGATTTGGTTTTTCCTTATGTTTTGAAAATCGATAGCACAAAGGGCATTTGCTGGATTGTGATAAAAATCTTTAAAAAATGCATTGTAAAGCCATCGTGCACTTTTCGGTGGCCGCGATGGTACAAAAAATATTTTGAAGACGAATAAATTCTCTATAAGAAAGTTCCTATGTCCTCTCCAAACGCACTTAACCCGAAACCCCCACAGAAATACGAATAGACCACAAATGTTGAGTTTGGGCTAGAAGTAGATCAAAACAAAGAGTAACGTTTTGCGTTAAAATGACTCCTTAGGGAGATACCGCCCCCTCACCGGGGTACGTAGAATTCAGTTTTTTTCAATTTATTCAAAAAGTAGGTACAATACGAATCTGAAACTTAGTGTAAGGGGCTTTCTTCTACATTTTTTATAATTTTTATTTTTATCATAGCCGTGCGTTCCGTGGGGGGATTAACGCATTTTTTACATACATTTTTCTATAAACATTTTTGCAACAAAATAATATCCAAGTCATAATTAGCTGGCCATTGCACACAAAAAATATCCTCTTGGTTAAACTGGATACACACCGTTTTCGAATAAACGACCCTAACGCCAAAATTTTTGATGAAGATTTTTATTATGCCTTCTTAAGTGCTGAAAATAAGTACACAGGATGATTCCTTGCATCATTCGAAGAAGAAAAGTTCTTTTGAGCATTGGACGAAGTGGCGAAAAATGCTTCCTAAGGGAGGTAGGTACCTCTACGTCAAAAAAATGTGTTTTCCAGGACCACATTGCTTAAAAGGCCATTTTTAAACCCAGTGGAAATTTCGAGTGGGCTTTGGTCTCAAATTGTTCTCAATGGTGGTATAGAGGGGTAGTCCGCAATAAAAAAAATGCGCTTCGGGAGAGTCGCCCAACCTTGCGCTACTGCTAGTGCATAGAAATGATCTTGTAGAGAATTGATTCGTCTTCAGTATTGTATACATTTAATATTTTTGGTACCTTGAAGAGGAAGCGAGTTATGGGGCAAAAACCTAATCCTTGCGCATAATCCGCAGATTTTCGGATGTTCCAGGCTGGGGCGGAGGGCGAAATTCTCGGAAATTTTAGCATGTTTTTCGTGGCTCTGAAATGTAACCATTCCAAAAAAAAACTTCCCTGTTTAATTCTTTCCATTCAAAAATACCCTCCGCCTGCACTATGAATACATTTGAGTATAATTAGCGAGGAGGTTGGGAAACTGAAGAGGATGAAAAAAGAGTGGAATTTGAGAAGTTGAGAGTAAAAGTTGGCGACTTTTATAAGTTTCGTAGAATTACGGAAAATTAGGCTTTAATCTTTAGCGAGATCTTTAACTTTGCGGGTGGGGGTGAAATTTTGTGAGGGAAATTTAGAATAAAATAAGATTATGAAAATTTTATACATAATTTATACAGTGCTTTTCAAAAGTAAGGAATAAATTCAAGAATTTTTTTGAAAGGAATATTTTGGAAATATCCTCGAACATGGTCAACTTTAATTTGTGCACCCAGTGGTGTAGTCAGATATTTTTTTGTAGATACCTCCGGTTTAACCGGAAATTACCTAAATTTCAATTGTTCAAATGGAATCATCTCGGAATCATACTTTTTTCACAACGGATTGAGAATCTACGATTTTTTCTAAGTTAGCAACACCCTAGATTTTCAAAAACATCGAACAAATCGGTGAAAAATTGAGATTTCTGAAGAACGCAAATACACGTCAACATTGTATTTTGATGACAATTCAAATGCCCAATTACATTAACGGGTTTGAACATTGAGAAATTTGAAATCTGGATGAATATGGCCGTGATTAGTTGAGAATGCAGAAGGCAGAACGTTATTTTAAACGATTAATGCATCAAAAATGATTATAATCATTGATATAGTATAGGGAAAAGTTTTTATTCGTATACACTATTATACCAAACAACAGACTGCCAAGCTGCCAGAAAACACAACTTACACTGCATGAAACCATAACTAATGCTCTGTCTCTCAAATATGCTGGCGCCAAGGAACAATTACAATTTATTTTTCCCATTGTAAGAAATCTTCGAGGAAATCTTTTAAATTTTGAATTGGAGCAGGCCATTCACAGGATGGCGCCTGTCTTAATAAGTATGCTAATTTATTATTTATTGTCTCTTTGATATAACTTCATCAAAGCTTAGAAGTGCCTAGAGCATGGCCTGCTGCAATTTATTAGGAATTATAAAAGCTCATGCTATAATATCTACTATTTTCAGGCGAAAGTTCTGAAAAGCATTTCTCTGCAAGAAGGAAAACTTTTAATGAAGTCCCACCATGCCCAACGGAAGGAACGACTGATCGCATCAGAACGTCTTAAACATCTTTACGCTCTTTTTGGTATAAAGCAAGTAGTTCGAGAAAATGGTATAACGGAATGGTATGGATGCAATCGAGATAGTCCTCGCTGTTTCGGTCCAGTTTTAGACCAAATGCCTTCGTATCTGTACGAGGGAAAGTGGACCCCTCCTTGTTGCCTCTCAAATTTGCGAAAAACGGCCAAACACGTCTTTAACAATTTGGATGAGGCTGGAATTCGTTACTGGTTGGAAGCTGGGAGCCTGTTGGGTGCAATGAGAAATGGAGACATTCTACCGTGGGATCATGACGTGGACGTCGGATTTAACCGCGATGACTTGTCGAGGAGTAAATGGTTGAAAAAGGCACAAGTCAGACCTGTTATTGATTCTAAAGGATTTATGTGGGAGAAGGCAACTGAAGGTAATTTCTTCCGAGTACATTACAGTAAAGTTAATAAGATCTACGTCAACTTATTTCCATTTTATTCAAATAATGGAACTATGACCAAGGATTCATGGTTTACAAGTCATAAAAGCATGGCATTCCCAGATAACTTTCTACATCCTATGTCCAGTATTGAGTTTATTGGTAAACAAGTACCTAGTCCTAATAACATAAGAGATTTTCTAGAACTTAAGTTTGGTAAAGGTGCTATCGAAACCCCTGAATACCCCGATCCAAGTAGACTTCCCTTTCCGTGACTTTGTGATATTGATACGAATAGGTATTACATTTATTATTATTAAGTTTAGAAACTGGTAGCGGCTTTTCTATAAAGGATAAAATTGTGCCAAGAACTGTTTTTAGAAGAGTTACTTAACTTCCAGGTTAAGGCATTTATTAAAAAACTTGCTCAGAATAAAGTAATTATTTTTATGTAACTGTGCGAAAGTTTTGTTAAGAAATCGTTACTTGTTTAGAAATGTAGAATTTTATTCAGTGTTAATAAATAGATAAAATTTAAGACTCGATTGACTCGGCCGTGTCCTCCGGTAGATCCAAAACCGTGGGTTCTCTTACAAGTGACAACAACTTGTCTAGCTTCATGCATTGCAGGGTCCACTGGTCCAAGTATTGTTGCTTTTTCGGTGCCTTACACGGAATCCTTAAATTTGGTGATAACTTCAACGTCTGAATGCATCCCCTGTAACAGTAACATGCATCTTACTTGTTAAGTAAACAACATTACTTGTCGTCTCCAACTATGATGATGGGCAGCTTGTAATTAAAGTCGATCCTGGTCAGTTTATTCCTTTTTTTGGAAACTATTGCTTGCACGCATATTGGTTTGTATTTGTTTACGTTGAGGTCAAAAACGTACACTTTGCCTTCAGTGGTCACACACGCAAACACTGTGGATGAGTACGGGGCCCACTTGACGTCACCAACGCACGCTCCAACGTCAAATACAAATAAAGGCTCTCTTAAAGAAACAGCGTGAGTTTTTCTAAGGGCGAGGGATTTAGTGAATCTCTTAATACTCACAATCTGTTGTCTTCCCAAACTTTTATCCTCCAGTCGCCACTGCACGATATAAAGATATCCGTATTGTATCGGTTAAAATCAATTCTGTATATGGGTAAGTGGTGGGCCTCGTAAATGAGAAGAAACATCGAACTGTACGCAGTACTGCACTTGTATATCAGCCCTTCTTCTGTGCCAACTAAATATATCAAAGGCTTCTTTGGGTGGAACTTGACACAGGAAGCACAACCTTGAATATCATGTATATTGTGTTTGTTAGAAGTAAGGGTGAATTACTTTTTACTTTAAGTTTGGTTCCGTCGGGCCCCGGAACATCATCGTTGCCTAAGAAGAGTGTGATGATTGTGGTAACGGCCAGCTCGTTCTGCATCAAAACCCAGTTATTTACTTTTCCATCTTCAGCAATCGAGAAAAAGTTCATTTCACCGTCAGGCATATCAGGTGCCCATTTGATCTTTACAAAAAAAAATTAAATCATTATTCTTATTACACCTGTGCATCTACCGAATGAAGTTTGTATGTGCTTATTTTTGAAAGCGTGCATAAGGGAAATTATAGGCACAAAGGAAACACTGGACAACTTCGGTGGAAAAATGCACTATCACTAAAAACACACCACTACACCGAAACATTTGATTTTCACTGCTGACGCGTTTCGAACACAATGTGCTCATTATCAAAGCCGAAGCTAAACAACCCTACCTGCCAAAAAACTGAAATATTTATAGGCCCACCCGCGTAGCTCCACTCCTCGGCTGTGGAAGTTAGAGCAATCACAGGTCGAGAAATGGTCACGCGTAAACAGAGATCGCATGATCGGGCCTGTATCGGCGTTTATAAGCCTATCTCTAGACTTATAAATTACGATACTTTCCATCGCACACCTTGTTAACGCTAGAAACTAAAATCTAAAGTATGTAGGTCAAACACGAAGGTCTCTCAACACCAGATTTAAGGACCACTTAGCCCACCTTAAATATGGCAGAACTGAGAAATCCAGTGTTGCCCTACATGCTTTACACAATGACCATAGAATAAGTGATCATATTAAGTTAGTTTGTAGCTTTAACAAGGTGCAGATGCTAGATGCGATGGAAAGTATCGTAATTTATAAGTCTAGAGATAATCTTATGAGCGCCGATACAGGCCCGATCGCATATTCATCTCTGTTTACGCTACTTTAGGGAGGACTTGTTATATTTATATGTGTTCACCTACGCGTGACCATTTCTCGACCTGTGATTGGTCTAACTTTCACAGCCGAAGGGTGGAGCTACGCGGGTGGGCCTATAAATATTTCAGTTTTCCGGCAGGTACGGTTATTTAGCTTCGGCTTTGTTAATGAGCACATTGTGTTCGAAACGCGTCAGCAGTGAAAATCAAGTGTTTCGGTGTAGTGGGGTGTTTCTAGTGATAGTGGAAATTATAGGCTTTTACAAATTTGAACAACAAAACTTAAGATCAAGAGAACAACCGTGAAATTCTAATGGCACGTCGAGACTTTACTGATACTCGTGGCTGACACGGATTTACCCGGCCAACTTTATATTTTTTACCGCTTCCACTAGTATTAGTGAGATGTAACTATGTGAGAATAAGTAAAGCCTGGGCTGCCATTAAAATTTCACGGTTCTCTTGATCTCAAATTTTGTTGTTCAAATCGTATGTAGGTTATGCCTGGTTCATAAATCAGCATTAAAGTTGACCTTCAAATTTCCCACGAACAGGAACGACTATGTAGTAGAACCAGCTTTGGTAACTCGAGATTCGTGCTAGTTCCTATTCGCGGGAAATTTGAAAGTTGACGGTATCTAAAGATTGTATGTTTATTTCATTAAATTATAAGAGGCAGGAAAACATAAAATCTAACTCCCTTCCGAATCATTATGAACGGCTACAAACAGTGTTAGTAGTACCGTAGTTTGCAGTCAACATTGACAAGCGCATTTTAAAATGGATAAAATGATAAAGTCTGTTTACATTTACCTCCCACACGATGCCTCTGTGTTTATTTAAAATGCTATTGCTCCTAAATGCAGCCTTTTGACAAGTGGCTTGTATATTAAATACTTCAACGGCACCGTCGTATAAACCCACTGCAACCATGTAAGGATATTTTGGATGAATGTCCACACACATCACCGCTGAACTGGTCATACAGATATAATCGGGAAATGATGGATTCTTAAGGGTGAACAGGCAAACGGCACCTTCCTCCAGAGGCTTCAGGAAGTCCACTTTAAAATTTCTCCTTATGCTGTTAAAATTTACTGTTTTCTGATTACTTACAGTAGCCGAAGCAAACTACAAACATGTCGTAATAGTGCGGATTCCACACAATATCAGTAACGGTGTGTTTCTTAGTTTTGTCATACGTAAACTTCCATAGAGGCAGCAAGGTGCCTTCTTCTTCTCGGAACTCGTCAGAAGGGTCTTCCCAGTATCTGTAATCTGACGGTATTATAGTAAAAATAATAGTTTCTATTTATTTACTAGGATGTCAGTATCTAGGGTGTAATAAAAAGCAGAGAGATAGTTGTTGTCTAGATAATTTTTTAGCTATCATATCCATAGAACTTTAGATGAATATATAAAAATCAACTATTTCGACAGTTCAGGAAAAAAAGACAAAATTAGAATGCAAAAACAAACAGGGTGTTCCATTTAAAAACTCGTGGGATTACAGGAAAACTAACTTTTTCAGTTCCATTTTTTCGGGGGTGAAATGTAAGGGGTCAGGAGCACGTCACATACACCCTTATTGTCAACGTTAAAGAACCAGCGAGTGTCAACAGTGAGTGTCCCTGTCAAGTATTTAATAAGGAAAAAAAGGAATAGATATTCAGGAACAGAGAACTTTATGAAAATAGAAACGTATAAAAATAAAGCTGTACCTACGGTTTATTTAATTTTGGCAGAAAACACTCAAGGTCGATCTTTGACAACTGAAAATCAGTTAATGTCTCGTCGCAAATTAATGATAGCGGGAGTTGTGTCTCAAGCTTTTATCTGTTGGTTTGTAAACGGGATTTCACATCCGTCAAAACTCCCATCATCTCTGCCGTCACTCATTGTCTATGTCAATAAACAGTAATAACGGAGGTTCATGAGAGGAATTTTGACAGAACTAAAATCCCATTTACAAACCAACAGAAAAAAAGCTTGAGACACAACTCCTACGTTCGTTAATATGTGACACGACTTTACGTTTCATGTTGAGGTAAGTAGAAACTATCCGAGTTTCTGGTCCGTATACAACTTTTGTGGCTGCTTTCTGGACAAGAACAACAAACTAAGCCCATCTCCAACAAATTATTTAAAAGATTCACACAATCCCTGACACAAAATGTCTAGATTTTTGGAATTTTTCTGGCACTGTCACCGCTGAAGCAGCCATTTTTCATAAGGTCACTGGATTTCTCTCTTTAGAGAGGTACGGCAATCAACCGGAAGTGTGGACAAATATAAAAAGGACAGAGAACATACCTTTACAATAAGTAAGAGAGAAATGACTTGCTTCCATTGTTATTTTTCGACACTGACAATGGCATTATTTGTCAGTTTACGGTTGTCATCAACACCAAAGACAAAAATTTGTTGATTTATCGTCTATTAATAATTGTATTTTATTTTTATTAATTGGGGAAGCAAAACGAAGTGCCACTAAATGGCCAACGTTGACCACCGAGAAGATAGGTACCTGATCGATGGGTTACGTAGTTGTCATAAGTACGTGTTTGTGATGTTTATAGAGAAATTAAGGACGCCTGTACGCCTGATTGCCTGTGTCTTTGACGAAGGAAATCGTGCGGTTTGCAGCCCTTAAAACTCAGTGATCCTCCAAGTAGAAATGAAGTTCTGTTCGATGGTGACTTTGTTTTACTCAGTTTGACCGCAAATAAAAAATTTTTAATTATAAACAGAGATGAGTGTTTATAGTTAGTTGTGGAACGAAATTAACTTGATTTAGTCTTTGTGAAATAAATTCTTGCAAAATCACAAAAAATGGACACGGAACGGTTAATAAAAGGACCCACTATAGAACCATAACATAACAATATGGGAAATGCAAAATAAGCAAAAATAGACTTTGTAAGCAATAAGCAGTTATTTTACAAACAACTGTCAACTTTAAGTAATTTTTCTGACATGTAACGTCATTTTCGTACAAACTTAAAAGAGAAAGAGATATGTTTCCTGTTATATCTCCATACCGTTTGCCGTACCTCTCCAAAGAGAGAAATCCAGTGACCTTAATTTTTCATTGTAGTAGTGCCCCCTATTGGCGGTTGAGATAGACCATAACTACACAACGCTGTGGTATAACTTGAACGCTATTTTATTTGACTATCTCTTTTTCCTGAAACCCGAAATCAATCCTTTGGCTATCATTAATTTCAGTAATAATCGTAGGTGCAACTTGGGGGCCTGTAGCATTTACTATTACATTATATCGCCTTAAGCGCGCAGCGGTTGACGTCAATACTTCTCAATTCTACTTTGAAGAAGGAGCTAAAGAAATTCAAACACACTAATCACACCTTTTGCAATGTCGTCAAAAGTATTTTGATTAACCATTCTCTCCAACACCTTCCAGCATTCCAAGACTCTGCCTTGAACAGCCTCGCTTAGTTGAGCCTTCCCACTCTTTTTAGACCCCCCAGCAACGTGCTTTGCTACAGGCGCCTTATCTTTTTCTTTTCTTTCTCTTTCCAATTCCTTCTCCAACTGTTGGGCAGCATAGTCTTGCTGGTACGCATCGTAGATTATCCACTGCAATACGTTGGCAGAGAAAGTCCCCATCGGAGGTGGAACGGTTTGTGACTCCCTTGGCTAAAAAAATTTGCAATTATCCCCAAGCAACAGGTAAATTGAATGTACACGTGTAGGATTGTTGTAGGTCAGAGCTGCCCTTTCGCAGAAGTTGAACTGGTTAACTAATTTTCTCGGTCTTCCTCCAACTTTTGGCACTTCCACCGTTTCGGTTGTGGTGGTAAAAACTGAAACCTGATCTTCATCAGCTTCGCCCACGTCACCTGCTATAGACTCTTCGGGAACCGCAGATTCTTCACCTACTACTGACTCTTCAGGAACTACTGATTCTTCGGGCTCTACTTGCTCAATAATTACTGACTCAGCCTCTTCTTGTATATCAGAAAGCGGTTTCATTTCGGAGACTAAACTAGTTACCTCATCGAGAAGGGTTGCCGCTAAAAATTACTTCAAAAGTAAGGTTAAAAGCAACTAAACGCATTTACGATCAAGCCCTTCTTCGATATACTGATCTCTTGCTTCCTTGGATTCTTTGTGGATTTGTGTTCCTAAAGCCTCAAACAATACGAGCATGGCTCCTGGTGAAGGTATTTCGATAAATTCGCCTTTACCATAATCAAACTGGACCAAGCCTTCTGGCAACAAAGGATTGCTTGTTGTTAATTGCCGGGCAATTACGTCCTTTAGCTCCTGAAATTTTCGCAATAGTTTTTGAAATTTTTAATGTCGAACATACGGCATCCGAAAGTTCCAACTGATCCTTCGGTTTGACGAGTTGCTTTGATTTCTTCCATTCTTCAAGATCGTCTCCTTCATCAACACGACCCTGACTCGTGCGACCGACTTTTTTCTAAAATTTCAAATAAATTGTTTCATGCAGTAAAAGTAACGCTAGATTACCACAGTCTTTTTCGAAGGAGCTGTAGTTGGAGGCATTTTGACTGTTGTTCTCTATGTAAGTGACAATTTATAATTTGACATTGACAACACTTTGTTGTAGTCATGGCAATCATATGGTTGTTAAGCAATATGGAAATTATCGTCAAGTAAAGGAGTTCCTGCTGTTGTACGCGGTCCGTCCTTAGCAGGCGTCAGAACCTGGTATTGATTTTCCGAGGATTCCAATATGTAGGTATCATGGCAGCTGTTTTATCGGTGTCGAGCGATTAAGGTGGAGTCTTAGCAGTCAGATAATCAGAATATTGAATAATATTTAAATCGCCAAAGCGTTAGTCTAAGCAAAATGTGATTAGAGGTGCCGTATGGTTGTATTTTTGTGATGGAAGACAGCGGCATAGACAGCGGTGATCATAATGGAGATTCTTCTTTAAAAAAGCCCAGAGTAAGACATTCGCCCAATTTTTATTTTTTTAAACAAACTTCTGTAGGGAAGCGATTCATCCAGCGGAGATAGCAGTAGGTCTCCTCCTCGAACTGTTAACACTTCTCGCCAATTACAAAGAAAACTGGAAGCACGCATAGAACATGCTCGCAGGCTACATCAAGAGTACCATGCAACTCCCGGTCTCATCCCCATTCAAAGACTTCCCATTCCTGGAGCCAAAGATCATCAACCCTTAGTACAGTGGGATACCGATGATAGGTATGGATTTAAATCTCTGACTACCCCTCATATACCTTTGTTTTAGTGAAGAGGATATTGTAAATTTTTTTCCACTGTCGCGAAAGGAATCGAGAGTTCATCAGGAAATAAGTGATACATTTAGTATAGAGGAGATGAGCATATCAGGTGACGATGAAGAAGAAGAAGACTTGCACCTGGTTCCGCCGCAGACGACTTATAAGAAGTTTACCTGTTGTCCATTTTCGTGTGTGATTATGTGAAGAGGTCCAAGAAAGGATGTGTTTAATATTATAAGATCTTTAATATAACTTTGTTCGCTTCAGAATGCAAAATTGCGTCAATTATTGTGTTTACATTAACATGATGCGTATAACCAGAATCACTATTTGTAACTGCTGATGAAAGATGGTATTTTTGTCGTTTTCGAATCTCCCAAGATTTCGATAAGGTTGCGAAATGCAATAGACCTTTTTATACATAATTATGTACGTAAAATTGTTTCAAATTCATCTTAAGAGTGGTGGGAATCTTATCTTTAATAAGGCGCTTTCTTTTTGCACAATTAACGACCTAATACATGCAGGGATTTTGCATACATGTTCTTAAGTCACGTCGCAGATATTAATATCTTTTATACCACCATTAAATTTTAATGTATAACGAGCATAGTTTAGTTACCACTTATTGGGTACTGCAAAGTGCTCAGCCAACTAACATAAAACGTTTTGAAAATAATAACAATTGAAACTGCTTCCTCAAGTAAGAACTTGAGAAGACACCCAATAGTCCACCCAATGACAATGGGTGGGTATAGCAGATGTTTCACCGGACCGAGACCATAGGCAAATAACATCGAAAAATTAATTATATTTTTTCCTGCTCCCGAGAATTTCCTCCAAAAATTTTAGCGTGTGTGGAGGGTAGTATGGAGTAGCCTGTACCTCTTAAAATTTGTTCTCTTAGGTACTTTTTTGAAAAATGCATGAGTCTGGAAATTTTTCGTGTACAATCGACACGCTTCGGCAGTTTTCGACTGCAGGATCAAACCAGTTTTGTTTCATGTTGACATTTGTTGGATAATTATCCTTAAATATTCGAATCTATACCTAATGGAAATGAAACTTTTGTCTTACACACAGATGAAAAAATTCCCCCGTTGTCGTATTTTGAATTTTGAGTTCAATGTGAATACCTACAAAAATAGTTTGAAAAATTACCTTTCGGATAGCCTTTACTGGTAACAGCTGGTATTAATTGTATTAGTGGTAGCAATTATTTTAGTCGTGACGTAGGACAAAAGTTTCATTTCCATTAGGTATATGATTACGTCCGTAGTGTAAAAATTTTTTTTTTTGGTGTTTTAACGGAATATCGGACAAAAACAAGCAGAAAATCTTCCTCGTCTATAACCTTTTTTTTACGTTTCGGTCTAATTTTGACCTTTTTCAAGCTACAACACAAATAATGCAAATATTGAATTTCCAATCGGAAACCCTACCTTCTACGAGATAATGAAATGACTAAAATTACTAGGAGTCGTGCTTATAAACGAGGAAGATTTTCTGCTTGTTTTTTTCCGATGTCCCGTTAAACACCAAAGAAATTTATCCTTAAAATTCGAAAGAATCCTGATTTCTTCAGTAGAAATCGTGACATGCAGCATCAATCAATCAATTTTCAAAACATCATTGTTAAGTACCTCCACACTTACTAAAACTTTTAGAGTAAATTTTCGGGAGGAGAAAAAAAAATTAATTAGACTCTCCATGTTATTTGCCTATGGTCGCGGTCCGGTGAAACACCTGGTATGCTGTGTATGCTGTATTTGATTTAATTTGTCTGATCGAATTAATAATAATATGCGACTTGATGACTAATTCAACTGAACACCGGTTATTAAATTAACTCCCAAAAGGTTGTCTATAGAAAATCCAGAAAATATGTTAAATTTGAAAATTGGATCAATCAGATTTTAAAATCGTGATTTCTGCGATCAACTATCGTAAAATCCAACATTTTTTAACGAACGCGGGGGTTATTTGAGTCTGATTTTTTTCTGTTGGTTTGTAAACGGGTTTTAAATTCCGCCAAAATAAATAACAACAATGGTCCTTTTCAACCTCCATATTGTTATTGTCGATTGACACTGAAACCAGTTTACAAACCAACAGAAAGAAAGCCTGACTTACACACTCCCCGCGTTCATTACTGTCGGAGATGACTTATTTTTCAAAGTAAGGGTTGCGTTCCTTAAAAAAATCTGTCGCAGTGGGCCGTGGGCTTTGTACCTAAAGTCCGGACACTTTTCTGTCAGTGTCAAACAGTAAACAATGGACAATAATTAGCAACAATGATCCTTCTAACCTCCTTACCCCCATTTGCATCGCTTCCGTTTAAAGTTAAGTCTCAGTTCTTTCCTATGGAAACAATTGTATTAATAATCGTTTCTAGGGACTTATCTGCAGATTAATTTAAATGGGAACCGGTGCAAATGGGCATTAGTGTTACCGTTGATTGACAGCGACAGGAGTTTTGACGGATCTAAAATCCCGTTTACAAACCATTTTTAGAATTGGGGCTCCATTTTCGCAAAAGACAGTTCTTCTAAAAGCTACATCTGTATTATTATTTGTTGCAAGTGACGAGAAAAACGTCTTTCATATAAATTTAATGCGATTTTCCGGTTTTTTCTTTGATTTTCCGATTTTATAGTTAATCCTGACGTTTGAAGCTGGAAATATCGGGTGTCCCATAAAAAACCCGGACAAAATATTTTTAGGAATATGTTAACCATTTCTTAACCGATTTGGATGAGCATGGCCTTAAATGAAAGCTAAAGAATCAGACTTTCGAACCTCACAAGAAACTACGACAGATGACGCTACCGTAGAACTCCTATTGTTACTTGTTTTGAAGGCTTACTTTAGGCGTGTGGGGGTTTGTCAGATAACAATCAATCATTATGAGACTCAAGGGGCCTTGAAAAGAAAATCTTTCTTTTTTTGCATACCCTCTCTCGCATCCTCGAAAAAGTGAAAAACAGCATTTTTAAGTAGGTACCTACCGGTTGCAACTTCAATTTGTAATGATTGACCCGGTAGCCTTTGACTTCTTTGATCATGAGCTAAAAAAATTTTAAGTGATACTTTCATTGGGATTTTTCCTTTAAAAAGCCGTAATTTCATTAAGAAAAGATGACTCACATTCAATTTGCAAAAAAAACTTGTGTTCCGCGCACGAAGGTGATCTTGTGCCCTCGAACTTTTATGGTGCCAAAGGGGGTGCCAAATTTTCCCAGGCGCTCATCTACTTCGCTAAAGCCACTGTTGAATCTGATCATTCAATAATTGTGACGTATTTACTTGCCTACCTATAAATTGAAGCCTGATGTCTGACAAAAGAACAGACACAAAGCCCATCAGAGACAAAGCCTGACAATACTTATTTTTTTTGAGGTTTTTTAAATTACCTACTTAAAAATAAAGGCTTTTTTCTACAAACACCATTAGGGCCGTTTGCACCAACGCTACTTAAGACCATCTTAAAAATTTTGTCATTTTAAGCTCCTCTTAAAATTAAGTAACGTTAGGGAATTTCACCGATGTGGGGTGGAGTTATTTGCTCAAAGCCAGCAATCTCAAATTGATGTTCATTTATTTTTATTTTAAATGCCTGAGGATGGCCTAAAATAGCCGAAACCGGTAGAGTTTAAAATAAAAATAAATTAACATCAATTTGAGATTGCTGGCTTTGAGCAGATAACTCCACCCCACATCGCTGAATTTCTACAAGCCAGTAGAACCAAAAAAAAATACCCTTTAAGTGAATTTGCGGCTTAAAAACAGTTGTTTTAACGTTTGTTGACAATAGTTAAAAATGACGTTTTCTGACACCAGTATCAAAAGCCATTTACTTTTAACACTGGTGTTACGTTTTCAACTAATAATTTGAAAACTTCTGCTTTTAATCGTGTTTCTAGAAAAAATAGTGTATGATATGCGTGTTAAAAGTGATTTTATTTTGTTCGAAGGGATGGGTCACTCCGCTACGCGTCGTGTTTCAAACTTCCCTCCGCTGCGTGTCCCAAACTTCCCTTCTCACAAAATAAGATACTACTTTTAACACTTGTATCATAAATAACTATTTGCACTACAGTTGATTACCTTTAAAAGCGAGTCTTAAAACGACAAAAATTACGTTTAAACAACAGAAAAAATGTACTTAATTCTTGTCGCTTTGTGGATCGCTTCTCGCTTCAAGTAAATCAGCTGCAGTGCAAACGGACACAAATTGCTTATCCTGCCAATGCCAAAATCTAAACTGTGTCTATAATGTGCCAAAACAGTCGCCATCCGCCATCTCAAACTATTCCCAACTTTCACGTTGAGACGTCGCAACTAGCCATCAGCCACTTAACTTATTTATACTTAGATCAATTTCAATCAGCAGTCAAAGTGAATTAGGGTTCAGAGAAGTTTGGGACTGGATAACTTGATTAGGAGATCCACTGAAATAAAATATTAATTAAAACCTGTGTAGAGGAGTTTTAATTTGTAGGCACCTAGCTACTGATTTATTAAAAGGTTATCGATAAAAGAGGAAAGAAAATACTGAGTTTTTGTTATTAAGAACAATCACTTTCTTTAAAGGGTTGTTCCTGGGGTAAATGATACCGTAGAGAAGACACCGCTGAAATGAAGATATATGAAACAGTTTAACACATGATTGGGAGCATGCGCGGGCCTCGTGGAACATCCTCGAGGACGGCAGTCAGCGGCGCAACGGGGTCGCACAAGGAACCCCCGCGTTATGTACGGGAGTGAGCCAGCGGTGACCGCGGGGCGATGCTAGTCAACTCAGACCTATGTCTGTCAGGAGCCTCCATCGCCGGGTGTCAGGACCCGGGGGATATGTGCAGCACTTCCACAACCAGTAAGTCTTACCCCTGAGGGAAGCCCGGTGACAGCGATGTATTATGTAACACCAAATCCACAACCTTTTCGCAAAGACGAAATTTCCTTAAGTCATATCCGTCTATTATAGCTCCTCATCCTTTGATCCTTGCAGAAAGCTAACAGATATTACTCTTCGATGAATCGATCTAATGTTGTGCTGATGCATTATTTATTATTCAAAACAAGAAATGTACCCGACCTGTAAAAATTTAATACCCTAAAATGTGTTACGCACGCTTTTAGCTACCTAGGTACCTAGTTGCTCCCAATACGCTAAGATATTCTCAATGTTTAATCACTTGAATTGACAGGTAACGTGGTGCTATGGGTTATGCTTTATGATATTAAAGGCTCATTTGACAGGTAATTCACAATCCGGAGGGATTTCTACTGAAATCTGCAACAAAATACAAAAGCAATTTCTTTTGAAATGTGAACCTGATGTTTGCTTCCACTCCAATCAAGCTAGCCATCGGAAATTAAGGCAAAATTTTTCTTTTTTCATTACGTTATTAAATTGTTGAGCTTGTGACGACTTTCACAATAATTCGCTTCGATTTTCATTGAAAATATTTCCGTTTCAGAAGAATAATAAGTTTAAAGAGGAGTAATGGGAATATCGTAGAAGAATAATAAGTAAGAAACCTGAACTGACTTGAAAATCTCCCAACATTGTAGAGCACTACTGTTTGGTGCATTGACACATGAAAACTACCTAGCATGTATGTTCACCCAGTCCACCATTATTCCATTAATTACCTATTCAACTTCTGATTCACATTATCGATGGCCTAATTCTAATAATACCTACCGTCTCTAAAATTCTCTTTTTGTAGAGAGGAACAACATTTCTAAAACTTTCAAATTTCAGAAGTTCAAAAGGGATAGAACGAGGGATGCATTGATTGCAATATGTTTACCCGAGAAATAATGCAGGTACCTCAAAAAGTAAATAGACCCGGGCACTCAAACTGGAATTCTAGCAAAATATCGTTCTCTGTATGAGCTCAGCAGGCAACCTATAAATATACAGGGTGTCTGAGATCGCTCGCACTACTTTCAAATTAAGTATTCATAATTAAATTCTGAGTCGATCCGTGTTTTTAAAAATTTCCAGGGTCCAATAGTTCTCGAGTTATAGGAGATTTAAAAGGACCAATTAGATTTCAGCTCTGAATTGCTTCATAAGGTAATTATGTTAAATGCACTATTTCCTAGGTAACAATAAAAATTTATATTGTACCTTGTTACCTAAGAAATACTGCATCTAACATGAAATGGCCTTATGAAGCAATTCAGAGCTGAATTCTGATTGGTCCTCTTAAATCTCTTATTCGAGAACTATTGGACACTGGAAAATTTCAAAAACACGAATCGACTTAAACTCTGTATACAAGATGGTTCCTTTTTCACTGCTCACCATTGGCATCTCCTAAATGGTAAGAGTTACGAAGTCGGTTAAATTAAAGAAAAGTTGGGCTATTTTTTGGTGATTAAGAATCTGAAGAGAATTACCCGATATTCGTTTCTGAGTTATGCCGAAAAATCTGAAAATAGTGGTTTTGAAGAAAAATTAATATCTCCATAAAGATTGATGCTATTTAAATAAAACTTGGAACTTTTATATTTTTGACAGCTGTCAATCAAATAGCATTCTAGATTTGGAGCAGAGACGATTAACTTTAGATTGTCTTATGGTCGCCGCGTTGAATTTTAGCACCATCGGTCACACAAAAAAATTAATTTTTCCAAAATATGACCAACAAGAACTTTTTTGAAAAAACATATTAAAGTTTGAGTCAGACGACTTCAAAATCATTTCTTCTTTTACTTTTAAATTCAATTGTTTTAAACCTCAAAAAGTATTAAAAAAGTTAGTGTAGTATTTTATTTTTCTTTTCATAAAGTTTTATTGTAATTTTATAAATTATTCACAGAAATTTTAAAATTTTGACGATTTTTTTAAAAAGTATAATTTCTGAAAAACTAATTTTTTTTTGTAGGTATCCCATGGTGATAAATATGGCGGCCATAAAAGAATCAAGTTGGCTGTCATTGCTGAAAATCTAGAAGACCTAGGAATTTTCAAGTTTTATTTAAATAGCATCAATTTATTGTTAGGAAGATATTAATTTTTACTTAAAATCTCAATTTTCAGATTTTTCGAAATAACTCGGGAACGAATCAACATATCGGGGAGTTCTCTTCAGATTCTTAATCACAAAGAAATAGCACTATCACTAGAAACACCCCACTACACCGAAACACTTGATTTACACTGCTGACGCGTTTCGAACACAATGTGCTCATTATCAAAGCCGAAGCATGTTTTAGCTTCGGCTTTGATAATGAGCACATTGTGTTCGAAACGCGTCAGCAGTGTAAATCAAGTGTTTCGGTGTAGTGGGGTGTTTCTAGTGATAGTGCATTTTTCCACCGAAGTTGTCCAGTGTTTCCATAGTGACAAAGAAATAGTGCAACTTTTCTCTAATTTAACCGACTCCGTATCTATTACAGTTTAGGAGATGCCAATGGTGAGCCGTGAAAAACCTATAGGAACCTTTGCCCAAGGGATGCAATTCAAATTGTTGTTGTCCAAGAGTCTAGTCGAAAAGCCAAGGCGCGAAGTTGAGGTCAATAAAAAAGACGAACTTGCCTATAACCATCAGCATCCACATACAGTGCTATTCAGAATATGTAATAACGGAAGGAAATGGAAACAAATCAATCGCAATCTGTCGAAAGGACACCTGTGTAATGTTAGTTCACACAGTCTCCATCATATTAAATGACAGATGTCATGTTTCTAAACAAGTCCGCGGTAAAACGACAGATCGTTTACGAACTAACTTTGGTTTGGACAAATGTCCTTTAGGCAGATTGCGATTCATTTGTTTCCATAGCCACCCCTTGCCACACATATTTTCTGAGTAGCACTGATGTATAAAAAAATCCATAAACACAAGACGACTAGAATCTTTGCTGTGGAGTCCTTTGGTGCCTATTATGTTATCGCCTTCGCAATATAAAATATAATAAGCATTAATTGTAAAGTTTAATTAACCCAGTCCGATAACCTCATCAACCTCCCATCAAATTTGCAAAATGGCGGACGTGACCAATTTAAATAATAAAATATAATTAATTAATTAAGCAATATCCCTAACGTTTTCGACTTACATTAATTATTTAAGAACACCTAGAGGTACCTAGTTTTTGTTGATCGCACATACTTCGTATAGGTAGACCAAAATCTATGGCAACTAGGGTTGCCACCTGTACTAATGCATTTTGAAGCGTACTATGCATCTTTTTTGTTCAAGAAATGGGCAGCATAGAAGCGGCTGGGACCTCCCCACCGCGTGGGTCTTTGATATCCGTGTATGGGTGTATGTAGCAGTAATTGTGACTAATTTAATTCTTTCTGACAAATAGCGACATCACCTATCACATTTGACAATACTTACCTTTAAGGTTAACATCCTGCCACATTTACTGCCATTCTGTCAGTCGGCAAGCTTTAAACGAGAATGAGAATTTTCTTTATTTACCGCTGAAATGGTAGGAACTGTGAGTAGATTTTTAGAACCCAAAATTTAATGTTCATTCTAATGATAACATACAAAATTAAGCCTTGTGTTTAAAATTTTAAAGTTGATGTGCCTAAATGGCACTTCCCGTGGACCAAATGCTTCCAGAAGCCTTTCAACTCTTCAATATCCATGTACCAAATTTCAGCCAAATTGATCTTGCAGTTTGGGCTATAATAATGTGTTAGGTTTATTACAAAATTTCGATTTTTTTACCCAAAGGGCACTAAATGCGAATGAGTTTTGTCTTATCTAAAACCAGAATTCGAAGACCTTTCTGATGGTGACAATAAATTGTTCAAAAACTTGTTTTGAATGGTTAAATTAGAGTAGAATTTTAAATTCGGAAAATGATGTCGTGCCAGAACGGCACGTGCCGTGGGTCGATTGCCTCTAAAAAATTTTCAGCTCTTCGACGTGTAATACAATCTCCATGTGCAAAATTTCCGCCAAATCGCTCCAGGGGTTTGAGCTCTAGCGTATTTTTAAAGTGCGTTAAAAATCCTTAATTTTAATTTTTTTGCAAAAACAGCACTAAAAGTGAAAACATCAGGATTTGAAGGCCTCGATCTTTAATGGTGATGTCAAAAATAGGGGTTTGTATTTTAAATATCAAAGTTGATGTGCCGAAATGGCACTTCCAGTTGCACGATTTGCGCCAAAAGCTTTTCAGCACTATTCCGGGTTATGAACCGAATTACTAAGTACTAAATACACTAGGCTCTCCATAATTATTACAATATCAAAATAGCAAAGGGCAGCAGCATTTGCATCGTTGAAGAAGTTGAAATAAACAATGAAACTGCTGTTTTCTCAAATTCTCAATGCTGTTGTTTTAAAAAAACATCTACATTTCAAAAAAGGATCTACATAGGGAATATTGTAACATTTGGTACAAATGGTGCAGATACGGGAAATTCTGATTTGAAATCTGCCCTACTGTTCAATCAGGGTTAAATAGAGATTAATTCATAAATTAAAAATTGACTTCTTCTTTCAGCCATATCTTGTAATAGATTTGTAATTTATCTCTAAAACCTCATTCACAACCACTTTACGTACGTGACATAACAAAGTTTAACAATCGTCAACAATTACTAGAAAAGTCAGAAGCTGTCATGAACAATTGTTGACCATTGTTAAAGTTTGTTACGTTACGTACGTAAAGTGGTTGTGAATAAGCTCTAATGCTGCAAACTTATTGCATCTACATAAGTTTAAGTTTAATTTGACCTTCAGTAGAGGCGGAAGGGATGGAATTTCAATATTTCCCAGGGGAAATTTAACTTGGAATCGACCGAAGGTTGGCAACTTTAAAATACCTGAACAAATTCCTTTTTATAATTCATTTCTGTAGGTATATTGTCACTTATATTAATATGTAAAAAAGGTGATTTCACAAGTGAACTATTTCAGGGCAGTTTGTGGGGTTGTGGCTATCAATGAACAAGGATGAAACGTTAAGAATTTAGCTATACATAAACTTCACGACTGTACGAAAGAACAAACTTGATGGCAATCTCGGTCTCGGTCATCGAAGCGATAATAATTGATTTAGAGTTTAGTCGATCCGAAAAACTTAAAATTCTGGTTAAGAGTTGTTAATTAATCTCTTAATTATTTTACGTGTACTACTTATACACTGTTCTGGTTCTGGCATACTTATTTTAAATAATATCTTATGAATTTGGCCTCCAACTCTCCAACACATGGGGTTATAATTGCCTTAACTAACAAATTGTTCTGTCGGTCCACTACTCCCTGACAAGAGATTTTTGCTTTGAAATTTTAGCAGCTTATTATAGAGATCAAAGCTATGGACGCGAATTACCGGAAGTTGCCAACCGAACTTCCGTTGATAGGAGCTTACATTATCCGATTATCTATATATACGCTGCAAGCATTCAGTTACAGCAAAACACCGCAAAGATCTACTAACTTTGTTGTTGCAAATTGTGACGTTGGTTAACCTGTGAATTTCTTTTGAAATGCCTTCAAAATTTAATTCAAATGCCTTTTTTTCGCATGTTAATAATAACACGTTTAGGAGATTTTTATTTAAACCTTTCCTTAATTACATACCCTCTTTCTCTGTAGTCCAGTCGTATTAGAATTTTTTTTATGCAAATGTGGAAATGATTAGAAGACAATGGTTTTTTGCGTTCAGATGTTGTACTTTATGCACTGTTTAACATACTAAATTCACTATCACTAGAAACACCCCACTGCTCCGAAACACTTGATTTTCACTGCTGACGCGTTTCGAACACAATGTGCTCATTGTCAAGGCCGAAGCTGTACTACCCTACTTTCCAGAAAACTTTGAGACGGAGTTGCAAGCCGAGTGTGGCGAGTATTTTCCGAGGGTTTGGTTAGATATGTGGATGACATTTTTGCTGTTTTCGATCCCAGTCAGTCCATTTTAGAGGATTTCACTTCAAAATGAAACTCAATTTTTCTGAGTATTAAATTCACTTATGAAGTTGAAAAAGAGAATAAACTCTTTTCTAGACACTCTAAAGATTAGAAATAATAATAAGTTAGAATTTGACGTTTATAGGAAAGAATCTGGCACATACCGCTATATGTCGACAGACTCCCATCATTGTGCACAACACAAGATGGCAAGTTTCCATTTTTTGGCATGGCACACCGTCTTCTGAATTTTCCTTTAAACAAGGAAAGATATCAGAAAGAACTCAAAACAATCAAAGACATCAGTTTAGTCACGTGAAAAATTCACGTGGGATCAACGGTTTTCGAGATATAAAGGAAAAACTTTGCTGGGACCCACGCCACGTCCTCCACCATTTTTTGATATTTGCGGCGAACGCACACCCAGGATTTCTCAGGACTTTTAGTATGTTAAACAGTTACATAAAGTAGAACATCTCAACGCAAAAAACCATTGTCTTCTAATTATTTCCACATTTTTTCCTAATACGACTGACGACTGACGTGGTCGTAGGACAGAAAATTGAAATTTCAGAAAAAAGCCGTGTTGCGTATCATAGGATTTCTGAAATGTTCTATCAGTTCCATATTTTAAAGTTCGTGATGATTCGGCAGTTGGGCAAATGGCGTTGATACGTCCCTTATTTGGAATGTACTCCCTTATTAGGTAGCAAACCGCTCTGTGTGGATAATCATAAAAACTGAGAGCAATATTGTGGAGGTTTTTCCTGTTGTTTATGAAAAAATGAATGTTTTCCCAGATCCGCTACCGCTGGAAAGTCCTGGTGTGCCAGGTGAGCACACACGAAATTGCAGTAAAAGATGTTTTGAAAAGAATTCGGGTGGCTGATGTGTTCAAATCCCGACCCAGACAAATAATAAAAATCATCTTCACAAAATACCTGAAGTTGTCTTTAGCAGTCTGCTTCTTCACTTTTACATATCTTATATAATACTCTCTGAGGGTACGTTTCAGTGGTATTTATTTCAATAGTAAACTTACGTAATTTTCTTGTCCTGGAAAATATTTTGGATCTGTTCTAATACAATTACTTTGAACTTTGACAAGCAAAAGGCTACTTTAGTTCTCCACTAGAATGGCACTTGGAAGCTTCCCCCGTTTTACCTTTACGGCTAGAAGATATACGCGAATCTGTCAAGGTTACTCCGTGCTGGTTGGCGGCGGCGGCGGCGTTTCAGCGTTTAAAAGAATGTAATAGGACTTGATGAATATACATGGGTTTATATATTGGATTTTGTAGGAACCGCCTTGGACTGGGCCTAAATTGCCGTGATCTGAAGAGGTACAAAGGCCCCAAATGCCATTTCCTCGCCCAGTTTTAACTGGGTCGTCCGTTGGCGGGGAAGGCTGATCAATAGGCCAACACCGCTTCCGGACGACTTTACATCTCATCCTGTGTTCAATGCGCCATTGTTTCTCTTTTACAATTTTTATCTTTGCAAAAAAATGACTTCTTATAAAGTAACAATAGGAGTCGATACAGAACTGTTTTTGCTAACCCATCAATTCCCTTTTCGAATTTTATATTTGACAAAGGATGTAGGTGTATCTTGTACTTACTTAAATAGGGGAGGCTTGCAGTCATCAGGTGTCAAATCTTAATTCAACCTACGCACCATTTCACTCATTATTCTGACTCAAAGCCAGCTGACGCTTTAGTCGACCAAGATTTCACTTCGGTTTTGCTTAGGTACCTACCTATTCGTGTAAGGAGACCAGTTAAGGGAATTCATATCCATCGAATAAGCGAATAGACATAAATTAATCTGGTTTGGTTAATCTCTAAGCTTGAGTTCTAACGAAGACGAAATACTTGGATATTATCAAAAATAATATGCACTAGCGTTTTTTTAGTTTTTAGTGATTGATTATGAAAAGTCTTGAGAAAATTTTAGAAAGATCAGATTTTACGGTTTTCTAGCCGGGAAGAAATTTAAAGTTGGGGGAGGTCGGAAATATTCCCAACATTATTTATGAGGTTTAGTTAAATCGATTTATGCATAGATATAAGTGAATGAATAATAATTATTAATAAATTAGTCAGTCTCAAAAGTTATGCGAAGCGTTAAAAATTCGAAGATTAATTATGGAAATCCTCGTTTATTAATTTATTGCTGCTGTCATAAACACGGGGTTTTTAACCGTGCAATAATTATTTCTGAAATGTTCTGAATAGGTACCGATCTTTAGGGGGTCTAAATGTATGCTGTGAACGACTTTCATAAACTTTTAACAATTATTTAGATATGTGTGCATTCATGTTCCAAAATTTTACATTTATGGCGCGACCACAATATAAGATGCTATCCGCCTATCATTTATTAAAAATTTAATTCCAGATTCATTATTTCAACGAGTTTCCCTCGCCAGGAAACAGTCTAAGAGCTCCATCCAATTAAGATAATTTCAGATAGCGCGGAGAAAAAAGTGCATTGTTGGAAATTTTCGGTGTCCTTGATAATCGATCTAAACCTGACGTCATCAGTAGCGAGCGCATCAATCATCCCTACATTCGGAAGCCCAACGTTCACCCTCGACATAATCGGCCTCGGGGGTGCCCCGAATTGTGGATGGGTGTATAGACATCAAGGCTATTAATCACTGCTTTACCTGTGACCTCAAAAATTCGGCGTCAATTATTATCTGGTGCACCCGGGACGTTACCTCGCAAATGGAATTTCAAAAATCCGCTTATTTGCTATCAGTGATGCGGGATATAGGTACAAACGTCGACAAAACGATGATGATGGTGACAGTAGCGAGATTATTTATATTAGGTATCAATCTATTTTGATTTTGTACCCCAACAACCCCACAATTAAAACAATAATAGGAGGTTACTGCAATCACTAAAATTTTCGAAAGTGAATTATCACTAGATCTATACGTTTCGAGGTCCCAGCGTCTCAAAAAAGTAGTTTCTAAAATCTGTCTGTTTGTATAAATACACTCGAGTGCAAGTGAATATAAACGATTTGTTAAAATTAGTAGGCAATGCCAATGTCAATGGCAATGCCTACTAATTTTGACAAATCGTTAACATTCACTTGCCCTCGAGTGTACGTACGTACGGTACGGTATTCGTACGTAAGTTTGTAAACGCTCTACAGCTCAACATCCGTGAGCTCAACCCACTGATACGATTTGGCTGAAATTTGGTACATGGGTCAACATACCAAAGACCTTCAAATTCTGCTTCTTAGTGCGTTTTTGACAAAAACTCAAATATTCGAGATTATTAACGTACTTTAAAAGCACGATAGAGCCTAAACCTCTGGACCGATTTGGTTGAAATTTTGCACTAGGAAATTGTATTACACGTCGAAGAGCTGAAAAGTTATGGAGGCAACCGACAAACCGCATGTGTCGTTTTGGCACATCAATTTTCAAATTTAAAATTATACTCTCATTTAACCATCTAAAACAAGTTTTTGAAGAAAGGTCTTCAAATTCTGGTCTTAAATAAGACAGAATTTATTCGCATTTAATGCCCTTTGTCCAAGAAAAAAGATAGAATTTTTCAAATACCACTAAAAGCACATTATATTTATCCCAAACTACTGAAGCGATTTAACTGAAATTTGGTATAGTTGGTTGATGAGCTGAAGAGCTTGGAAGCAATTGGTCCGCGTGAAGTGCCATTTAGGTAAATCAACTTAAAATTTTTCGATGCAAATACTCATTTTTTATGTAGTCATTAGATTCTGGTCCTAAAAATATAATCACAGTTCTTACTACATATATTTCGGCGGAAAATAATGAAAATTCTCATTTTCGTTTAAAACTTGCGACTGACAATGGCTGTAAATGTGGCAGGATATTAACCTTAAAAGGTAAGTGTTGTCAAATATGATAACTGAAGTCGCTCTTTGTCAGAAAATGGTGAAATTAGTCACAATGACGAGGGAGCTGTCTAAAATTTTTCGTGTTCAACTGGCTGCTACCTTCACGGAAATTAAAGACTCACGCGATGATGGGGAGGTTTCAGCCGATTCTGTGCTGCCCATTTTTTTCTTCCCGCATTTTAGTTGACTTTTTATTGTCTAGATGTTCGCGATAAAAATATTTGCTGATTTAGGGATTCTGCTTTACGTCTTTCTTGATACACAGAAAAAAAGAAATTCTTAAAGTTAACAATTTAATTTACTTCAATGGAATTTACTCCTTTTGAAAAATTTTGTTTTGAATCAATAAGTTTTTCCTTGCTTTAAGTAAATAACAATACTTGATTATGTTGCTACATGTATTTGAAATGAATTTCTTATTTGAAGGATGCATTTGTTCCATTTAAATAACGAAAGCTCAAATCGTATCTCCCAAGCAACTTTTCACTTCAATGAAGGTGTGAAGACTCTTAATTGAAGTATGTGGATTTAAAGAACAAAGAAATTGTTTCAAATAAATGTGCACTGAGTGCAACAATATATTTCCTTGATTCCAGTCGTCCATTTGTTTATCTCAAGCTCGTGCCGATCACGTGATCTGTGGGGTCCAATAAGATTCCAACCCGCGCAGCCCTTCTTCGTGAGGAACAAAAAGTAAAAACACGTGTTGTTTGTTAATTGTTAAACGTGGTGTGCGGCGTCGTTGTTGTTAGTGCCTTGTTAAATTGTGCAATATATGCGCCTGGATCAGCCTGGAAGAACTTTTCGACATTTTTGGTCTCCAGAAACATCTTCCAGCATTTGTGGGTATGTAAACAGTGTCATCTTTCATTATTTCGCCCTGTTACAACCCATTCTGCACGAAAATTTGGCATAGACGCCATTGCTGTGTGTCATTGTTTGTTTTTTTGGATAGTCTTAGGTAAGTACCTACTCATTGTTTGAGGGCATAGGTAATACCTGATCACTTTGTACCGTACAATAATTATCACTCCTGTTAAAAATCTTTGCCAGACGTTTATCAAACTTTGAAATAGCCATTAATGACACCATAATTTCCCCAATCCTCATTTTTAGTCTTCTTTTTAGCTCAAGATGTTACTCTGGACCTACTGCCTCTATTGAATCAAGAACAAATTCTGTATTTTTTTCCTCTCCTAGGAGATCAGCTTAAATTTGGAAAACTAATTAAAGAGGTAAACATCATATTAGGCTTGCTATCGTTTTCTAAAAAGAATTATTTTTAAGCTCACGTCAGACAATAAGCTTGAAGTACTGAGAGATGAACCCTCCGAACAAGGAATTACAGAATTACAAAGAGAGGGATCCGTGAATTCGGCAACAACTTCAGTTTTGTATGTGGTGCCTTTTGATGCAGCATCAGGGTCAACTTCGTCTCTGCCTTCTACAGCCACTCTCAACAGCTAGGTCAATGTCAATGATGATACATCTTTTAATCAAGGAATATATATATATAACTTAAGTTTAAGATATTGTCAAATCAAATTAAAAACCAATTAGATTAAACCGAATAATTATTTGCTTGATTGAATTTCGTCCATCGAGTCCTAAGTAACCAAACTCTTTACTGTGATATAGCCAAAAACTTGCGTCAAAAGTATGATCGCTTCTACCAAGAAAATTACCGACTTGAGTTAAAGATACCGTTTCTTTCAAACAGCAAATCCATTGCTTTGGGAGAAGTAAATATGTGATTTAAATTAATATTATGAAATACTTGACTTAAGATATTGTACGAAATAAGTGAATGTTTTAAATCAAGAAATCATTTACTTCCCCATATACAAGCACATAATTTACTTGAGTAAAGCAAATTTTACTTGACTGAAGGGTTTTCTTTTTTCTGTGTAGGACGGTTAATTAATGGGCTTAGAAAGAGAAGCGGAATTAGGCTGGTTCTTAAGCTTTGATGACTTTGCCATTGGTCCCTAAATACTAAATAGTTTGTCTATTTTTAGTAGGCGAATTGTTTTGGGTTCGTTTAATTACAGTCTGTGATAACAGTTTGTTTGATTTAAGTCTGTTGTAGTTATCGGCATGACAGGTTTTCTATTATAATGAAACTATATAATCTATAGATTATGCATTATTAATAGATATCCGTAATTCAGGACTGCAAATATTATGTCCCTTTTCGGTAGGGATCTTAATATTGAGAATTTCAGATTTTTCTTACTTTGTCTTATAAACAGGATCTTTGAAGTTCCTTTGATTACACTACACCACCAATACTGTAGCTTTCCCGTTAATATGTAATAATAAGCCTCGTTGTTCCTGTTGCCTGTCGAACACAAGGAGTTCGAGTTTGTGAAATGTCTCTACTGTTGCTCGTTCTGTGTTATGTTATGTGTTAATCTTGTATGTACCGAAAGTGAAAAGAGACCTATTTGTGTCTCTTTCTTAAATGATTCTTATGAGCTGAATCTTTATCGTCAGTTAGTTAAGTAAAGTGCAAATTCCAATAAACACGGAAGATTTTGAAGATTTTTTAAATGGCTTGCGGGTTTATGGAATTTCCACTGCCACACATTCTGAAATTGTTGTAATTGTGGGTCTTAAGTAAAATAAATCACGAATGTGAGTATGTAAACAAGTGGTGTCTGAAAAATTCTGAAAACTAAATCGTTAGGCATTATTATTATTATTTTTATAATCCCTAGTCTTGCTCCGCTAACTTGCTCATTAAAGTACACAGAGTAATCCGTTTAGAGGCTAATGAATTTTGCGGCGCCAGTTAAGGAGTTACAGGAATGAATTTCCCTGCATTTTTTCCCGTTTCGTTCTGTAATACTCATAAACTTGTTAGTTGGGAATGTCCAGAATTTGCGCTTGATCATCCAATTAGCAAGTAAAGGAACTTGCATGCCTTTGCATTTGCATTGCATCAACATGACAGTTTAAACGGATTTATTGTTGGTCTCAAGGTCTTAATTTGAGGAACAAACATCAAAATTCTGAAACCTTTTTATGTTTGTGAAGAAACCCTCTGCCGTTTTTTTGTTTTTGCCATTTCGCTCAGTCCAGTCGCTGTCTCTTAAACGCAAGTGTCGACATGAAAGACAGGAGCAAAACATAAAATATGTGCGATCAACAAAAAAGTGCCGCTGTTTACTTCATGCAAGTCTGTTGAAAGAGCGTGCCAGCTATGCTACAATAGAACTATTTCTAAGCACATGCCATGTGCAAACAGCCAATAATTATTGTAGGTACGTAGAATTGTGCAATAATTTTCTCGCTTCTAGAGGGCTGGACCCTGGAAGAACCCCAATTTTGGCTGGTCCGTTTTGCCCGCTCGGCGGGTGCAACAGCTCATAGTGTGTGTATGTCCAAAACTTACCTTTTACTATTCTCAGAAGAAAGTTTATTTAAGGTTTTGCGATCTTCAGCCATTATCATCAACCCCTATTTTTCACATTTCCGTAAGAAAGAGTTTCAAATTCTGTTTTAAAAAAATTTTTCAAACTTTGAGCCAGCAAAAACCGAGAATTTTCAAGGTTGAATAGCAGAAAGTCACAAATGATTTCTGACGTTTTTTAAATGCAGTATTTATTGTTTTTCTATCACTGGTAGGCTCGGAGTAGATTTTAAAGGTCACCGAGGGCCGTTTTTTCATCCCAAGTTAAATTTAGCTACCTACTAGATGTTCATTGCCTTATACATAGTTTCAAAGACAATCAACTCTAATGAATCAAGTTGCTGCATGCATGACAGAACTTATGACAGTACTGGTTGACGTCTAAAGTTCAAACGTTATATTTTCGTTCGTTTTTTATTCGAGTTTCTGTACTTCCCTTCCAAGTTTTCTAAAGGCAATTTACACTAGAAACAGTCTCGAGTGCCCTATATTTGGTGCGCCTTCGAAGACTAAAAAACGCTGAAAAATATAACGTTTGAACTTTACACGTCAACCAGTACTGTCATAAGTTCTGTCATGCATGCACCAGCAACTTGATTGATTAGAGTTAATTGACTTTGAAACTATATGGGAATGGACATCTAGTGGGTAGCTAAATTTAACTAGAGATGAAGAAAACGGCCCTTAGTGATCTTTGAAATCTACTCCGAGCCTACTAGTAACAGAAAAACAATAAACATTGCATTAAGAAAAAATTTTCATAGTAAACTTGATATTTCAAAATTGCTTAATATTTGAGGGGCGGTAGAGGGCTAAAGACGTCGAACTTATAGTAAAACTTTAAATAAACTGTCTTCTCAGGATAGTAAAAGGTCTCAGTTCTCACGAAAATTCAACCATTGTTTCTGCCTAAACTATATGGATACCAATACTATACAGGGTGGTCGTTATATCTTGAGACTGGCAAATATCTCGGAAAGGAAGCATTTTAGAAAAAAATGTTTTGTATAAAAGTTTTGTGACTTCGAGGGGGAAAATAGATGGTATCGACACCATTTTGATTCAAGGTCAAAGGAAGGTCAACTTAATTTTTTTAAATGGAAACCTACATTTTTTATTACAGATTCTTATTCCCCGTAAAAGAACAAACAACTCTCATCTAAACTATTTTTGGATCCGATGGATAGTTTGTCAGATATTTAGATGAAAATTTTAATCTTCTTCGAAATCCATTGCTTTCCCTCGCAACAGCGGCATGGCAAAAACAAAATCTACAACAATTTTTGTGGTTTATTTATCTAGAATTCATCGTTGCTAAGTTACAACGATTGTTCATTTGTTTTGTCTTCCCGCTGTTACTAGGGAATGTCTAGGGATTTCGAAAAAGGTTAAAATTTACATCCATCGGATTCAAAAATAGTTAAGATGAGAGTTGTTTGTTCTTTTATGGGGAATAAGAATCTGTAATAAAAAATATAGGTTTCCATTAAAAAAAATCAAGTTGACCTTCATTTGACCTTGAAAATGACCTTGAATCAAAATGGCGATGATGCCGTCTATTTTCCCCCTCGAAGTCATAAAACTTTTATACAAAACATTTTTTTCTAAAACGCTTCCTTTTCGAGATATTTACCAGTCTCAAGATAAAACGACCACCCTGTATAGTTTCGACGTTTGTAAAGCTAAAGATCAGTTAGACAATATGCGAATAAAGTCGGCAATGCTACCGAAATTCGCGAACAACAATTAATTAGAACTTTAAAATTAAGAGTGCTTTCTCTGCAATTCCAAATCTCTGAAGCAACTTTGTTTGAGAAGACAAGAAAAATGATAATTTTCCAGAAAACTGGCAGTTGAGGAAATAAGTTTGTTCCTAAACTGATGCGTACTAATTTGATAACGGGTGTTGACTCGGTGCACTCGTATTGAAAACTTCCGTAATTAATTAGACCTTAGACGCGATAGTCTTAATTAATGTAGCTTTATTTGTTCTCGTCTACGGTGGGGTATTGACTTCTAATTTAAACATATACATTAGTTTGTGATTTGTGTCAGAAACAGTAGTCTGTTTTTGACCGGTAGAAGTGTTAGGTATGTGATGATGTGTACATGGGTAGGTACGGCTCGTTTGTCACGACTGCATGATTATGACAGTTTCGGTCTATAACAAACATTCTTTACACTGTCTTACTTACTAATTTCCTTCTTCTTCTTATGCAGAACCGGAGAGAAAACGTTGCTTATCACAAAGGCTAGGTCAGCAGAACAATCGGTCATATGGAGGTATGGATCGATGTTAAATGTTCAACGTTGTAGGGGTAAACTAGACTGAAATTCGACCTAACTCGATGTTCGTAGCCCCATGACATTTTTCAGTCTTGTTTATCGCTGAATTTGCTGCTTCCACAGGTGTACCGGCCTGTGATATATTTGATTGGCCATTATTTTTTTTGTTGCCACTTCCTATTTTGCTTTAGTAGATTTGTCTGGCTTATGTATCAGTGTTAACGGTGTGCAATTGAAAAATGAATAAAAGGTTTACCTATTACTTCGTCATAACGGCAGGCGGGATAAAAGTAACGTGATCTTGCCTGGTTTTTTATCTGTTGGATTATATAGGAATAGTCCGGTTTAAATGTAGCATCTAAACCGTTATTAACACTTTTATGATCTATAAATTTTATGTGTCATAAAATCTATTAGTTAATAATCAGCTCGGGCACGCAAAAATTAAATTGGATCGGCATGACAATTAAACGGCCCTACTATTCCCCTGTTTCTTTTTTTTGATATAAAAATCGACGTCTCTCCCAAGTAGTCTTTCTCTTCCTAGAAGTAAGCCCACTTAGAAAGAGAAAGATTTAGGGATTTTACGAGTGTTTATTAAACGATGCTGTTCATGCAGGCAAGGACTCATGGAAGGACCCAGGATGTAGCAAAGAAAGAATCGATATTGAAGCAGCGTTAGACGGTATGCGCAATGCGCATGTTTATTTCTTTTCTATTTTATCGACACTAAAAAATTTTGCTTCATACAAATTTTTATCTATTCGTAGATGTAGCGTAGAAAAGATACCTACTTCCGATGTCGTTTTTGTATTCTTGCCTTCAATTAGTTCAATTCGTCTTTTACCGTTCGTACAGCATGTTTAGTTCTTTCGTCTTTTGTTATTAATCTCACATTCCTTTTATTCACATTCCTCTACTCACATTTTATATATATTTTTTTAAATCCATTGCATTAAAAATTATCAGATCTCTCTATTTTCAATATTTTACCTCTGTAAATTATTGCTACCTACTTATATCACTTACATTTCAATCCTCTTTCATAATTTAAACCGCACCAATTTTATTACCCGATGGTCGCTTTTTGTATATTAACAACCATATATAACGGGTGTCCTAAAAAAAACCGAACAAAATATTTTTGGGGACAACTCATCCATTTTTTAACCGATTTGGATGAACGTGGACTTAAAGCTAAAGAATCAGGCTATCGATTCATTCAAGAGACCACGACAGATGGCGCTGCCGTAGTAGCCTTAGCCAGACTTGTTTTAAAGGCTTACTTTACGTGCATGGGGATTGGTCAGTTAACAACCAATGGTTATGAGATAAAAATAACCTTGAAGCACGTTTACTTTTCTTCAAAAAGCTTCTTTCAAAAGTTCGTTATGATTCACGAATTAATTTTCTGGGATTTTTTAAAAATCATGTGTTTTCCCTTATTTTCACGCCTAATGACCATAACTGAAGTAACAGTGATGCATTTTCAGCTTAATTTTCAGTAATACAGGATCTAATTGAATGAAAACCACAAGCGGATGCGAACTGAAGGAAATTTAAAGGTTATTACTGAGAATTAAGCTCTTATTGTTGCTTCATTGTTACTTTAGTCATGGTCATTCTACATGAAAAAATGTGAAAACACATATTTTTTAAATAATCACAGAAAGTCAATGCGTGAACCAAATTAACTTCTGAAACAAGATTCTTAAAGAAAAATGAACGTCCTTCAAAGTCATGTGAGTCTCATAACGACTGGTTGATAATTGACCAATCCCCACGCCCCTGAAATGAACCTTTGAGACAAGTGTCACTAAGAGATCTATTGCAGCACCATCTGTCGTAAGTTCTTAGACAGTTCGAAAGCCTGATTCCTTGGCTTCAATTTAAGGCCAGGTTCATCCAAATCGGATAAGAAATGCACGAGTTATTACCGAAAATATTTCGTTCGGTTTTTTTTTAGGACACCCGTTAGTTCTTTTAAATGGCAATCCAAAGCCAACCTATCAATTATAATCCTTTCAATATATTCCAAAAATACACTTGCCGATTGCTATCAAAATACACATTTTTGACACTGTCGTCATGATAACATGTGCTCCTTCTGCCCCATAACGCCAGTTGGGGTCAATGGGCTTCCTGTTATCATGACGACACTGTCAAAAATGTGTAAAGCCAAAAGGGAAGAATGCGACAGTCAAATATGAAATCATCAGATCAAAAAGAGACGGACGAGAAGTGCACGGAGCTTCCAAGCCGAACGCACCTTTACTTAGATTTAAATTGCTAATGTGTCAATGCCTGTTTTAACGAAAATCTGTACTTATTACACAGCCGACCGTTGAAAACATTGATCTGGCTGCTTCTGTAAGTGTGATGAATGCACTTATGGAAACAGCTTCTTGTGATGATAAAAAATGGGTGTTCGTCTTTCAAATTTCAAAGTTTATACAGTGTGTCCCACTTAAATCTCATATTTTGGTTAGTTTTAGGAGTAGGAACATAAATTTTTCAACCATCGTAGAACTTTAAAAGGTGCATTTTTGAGGTAGGTATTCATATCGAATGTAAGTTGTAAATCCAGCTTACTGCGACTTCGCGAAGAGAGCCATTATTAAATATTTTGCTTCGCCATGAAGACATTGTAAAAATTCATAAAAATAAATTTTACAAATTCCAAAGACTCCCTATGCCGAGTTGTTTCAATTAAAACGTATTGTAGGGAAAAATTGTTTAGAGTTCGATTTTTACCCCACCTAACCGCTTTAACACAAATTTCGTACTTGACGATTCGCATTTTGAATTGAAATTTGGCATCTTGTCAAAACAAAATTGCAAACAATTTATTCTTATGAATTGAAAAAGGTCGTACATTTGAGTTAAGTATCTCAAAAGTATGACAAAATACACTTGCCGTTTACCGATTACCAGCAAAATCAACTGGGCTCGTCTAGAGACGAACATTAACCTTCATACCCTTCATAAAAATTAGTATGTACCTATTTATGAAAAAAAATGATAATTTTGGAAACTTAACTTTTTCACAGAATTTGTAAATATGATCTAACGTTAACAGAGTAATAATTACACAGAATTAATTTATTTAATAATTCCTACGTAAATATAAAAACTGACATTGACAAATTGCCGTTAAGATTTTCGACCCGGCAAAACAACAGCTATCGAACCCAATAATAAACGTACACAGTTATATGCGTACAGGGTGAGTCAAACGGAAGGGGCCACCCTCCATAACTTCGTTCGTTTCCCCTGGATCGGAACCATTTTTGGTAACGCGATATGACTGCCTTTGAACTACATTTAGGCCGCATCAGTGGTCCCAAAATGTTTTTATCTCATTGATTAACGACTTGTCATTTTGTTATTTTAAATGGTATCCTGTATATTTCTTTATTGTATCATGTAGCATTTTTGATTCTCTTTACAACGATGTAATAAAATCAAAATCATAATATTACATAATGTAAATTTAGGGAAAATGCCAATTGAACGTGTTCCTAAATGTATGGCTATGGCCCTTCATTTTACAAACTATTCACAGTATCAAAAAATTGTTCCAATAAAAGTCGAAAGGTAAATTTAGACGCATCCGTTAATGTGATTAACTCGACATAATCTTGTAATAAAAAAAATGTGTATGACGTAATTAGTCAGCGAGACTCAGTGAAGAAGATATCAAGATAAGGTGCACCTAAATTTACCTTTCAACTCTTACTGGAACAATTTTTTGATAAAGTGAATAGTTTGTAAAATAAAGGGCTTTTAAGAACAGGTTCAATTGACATTTTCTCTAAATTTACATTATGTAAGAGTATGATTTTATTACACCGTTGTAAAGAGAATCAAAAATGCTACTTGATACAATAAAGAAGTACACAGGGTGTCATTTAAAATAAGAAAGTGACATGTCGTTAGCCAATGAAATAAAAACATTTTAGGACCACTGATGCGCGAGCCTAGAAATTACAAATGGGGTGCGTCTGGTTTCCTTTACACCCGGTGTTTGAATGTACGTAACTAAATAAAAATTCACGTTTGCAAGTTGCTGCATTTTTTTGGACTATAAAACACTCAATTGTTATACTGGCTGCTTAATTTGCTTGATGTTGATGGTAATGTCTTTTGCATACTTGATGTATTACCGGGATTTAAAACATTTGCCGTGTAGGGTCATGGATAAAGTGTCGTATTTAACTCGCACATAATTGGCTATTATTCATCCGGAATATTGCAACACTCGCTTTCGATTCGCGAATAATATGCATCTAGTCTACCCTACTATATTCTTAAAGGACTGCCGAAATAATTATTTAAATCTTTCTACAAGATTTTAAAACAGATAGGTAAAGCGATGAACGCAAAATTTTATCAAACCCTCAAAATAATTCGCTTAAAATCATCAGAATTTGTGGAAGTTACACTCCCTCACTTTCGACTCTAAAAACCCGGAGCTGATATGGAAAGCAAAAATTAGATAAAAGGTAAGACTAAATTAATTCTAAGGGAGCTTCTCCCCTCAAAGGGGTATTTCAAAACTCAGTCTTTCTCAATTTGTTCAATACGGATCTGAAATTTGGAAGAGAGACTACTAGGATGAAGGACTTTTTTCTGAATTTTTTATAAATGTTCAGTTTCAACAGGGACGTGCATTTTTAGGGGAAGCTCTACTACTTTTCCACATATTTTTTGTGTAAGCATTTTTTTTACAAAATAATATCAAAATCCTAATCAACGGCTCATAAGGCACAAAAATAGCTGTTGGTAAAAGCTAGGAGGCACCGTCCTCGAATGAAACAGGTTTAATTGATTTAGAGCGAAATACATATTTTGTGGGGTAAGATTTTGTTTTATCTACCTACATACCTGGTGTAAATAAATTCAGGATATGATTTCTTTATATCATTTCAGGAAAAGGAGTTTATATTACGGACGTATGACGGAAAATGTCACCTAGGGGAGCTGTGGTCCTTTCGATAAAATATTCGTCATAAGATTCACGAATTGAAGAACCATAATTTCCTTAGGAAGCTCTTTGTGGCACATGTCCAATTATCCATGCGAACTTTTCTTCATAAAATGATGTATGAAATCTGCCTCTGTACTTATCTACAGCAATCAGGTAGCTAAAACAAAATTTTACGTGATTTTTTGCGCTAGATCCATTTAATTCTGTGCTTCTTAGCCATTTTTACAAGGTCACCCTTTTGTGTCTAATTATTTTGCCGCTAATTTCGATTTTGATATTATTTTTGTGAGAAAAATGTAAGCAGTGACGACGGATCTGTACAGGTAAGTCGTTACTTCACTGAACAGACTTTACGACCAATATAAATTTATTGATAAAATACGTCGATGAAATGAAAAATCTATTTTCGAACAAGATTTATGTGATCCGCGAACGGTACCTGCGTCGGACATTCGGCAATAATTTCAGATACCTTTAGATCGGAAAGCGTGCCGCCATTAATTATGGCGTTGTCGACCTTGACCCGTTAATTTACATAAATCAGTCTGCAGATAGAATCAAGCGGCCTAAATCTCGAGGCTGACGGACCTTTAGCAGGAGCGTAGGAAGAGATACAACATAAAATCCGGCCGGAGTTTCAAAGTTGCAAAGGACTTCCGCTTTCATAATCTTTTAATTCATCCTCAGAGTTTCACAAAGAACGCGATTACTTCTTTAGAGCACTTTAGTACGTGTTTTACACTACTTTGAATCATGCGCAAAAATTACTCACGTAATGTTCCAAAAATAGTCAATGAGACAAAGGTTCAAGGGAAAAGATAATGACCAACTATTTATACCTAACTCAGTCACACAAAGATCGATAATGTAGTGAAATTCGTTATCTCGAAGAATGCTTGTGACCGCGATATGTCCCGGCACCTCCACCATTTTTAATATTATGCGCTACGACTTCTTTTTCAATTGTATGGTATAGCGTGGCCTAACCGCTCATTTTCCTGTAAGCGATTGAGTTTTAATTGTACAAGGATTTGTAGTTAAAGCAGCAAAAGACGAATTATAGACTAGAATTATAGTCTACCACTTTCTAGAAATGAGCGTAATTATAATTTAATTATCTGTTTCAGACACCTCGCCTTTACACGTTAAGTAAGTTTATAGGAACTGACCTATACTAGCCGTTCACTGTCGCCCTAGATGCATGATTTAAGTTTCTTATAGATGTGTAAAGTAGTTTAGAGCGTCCCTGATTAAACCGACGTTGTTGTCGCAAAAAGGATAAACCGTTAAAAGGAAACCACAAGTGCTCACATTACATGGAAAGGATTTTACATCTAATCTATAAAATAGGCATATTCGCAAGCTCTTGTCAAACTAGGAGAGGGCGTTTTGACGGAGGTGGGATTATCACGAAGTTTCGCTGGAGGCTTTTCGCGCTGTTCTTGTTCACAACCTCAGATGAGGAAATTAAATTCACCACCTTCCGCCCTGAGATCCTTACTTTTCTAGAGTTAACTCTACGGTGATTCAATTGATAAGGAGCCTTTTCAGTGGCGATCCTGAAAAAATTGTATACCGTCTTCATAGTTGTGTAAATTTTAAGGCTGATTTTATCAGCAGTAATAAATAGAGCATACCTATGTATTATAAATCGTAACTTCGAAAACACTCTCTTAGGTTAGCAATTTTATGAATGGAACTTCTGCATTTTCGAAGGAAAGTTCCAAATGTGAACCTAATTGGAAAGAATTTGCCGAAGCTTCGCTCTACGCATTTTTGTATCTTTATTTGTTGTACTCGTCAGTGATTTCAGCACTCCAAAGAAGAAGCGTCAAAGTACCAAAAACGACAAGTTTCCTTTTCATTCAGATCAATACCTTCTACCTACGCTGTTTTCATGCATAGTGATGCACGAATATTGGAGAGCATCGAACAGTATGAGTTATATCATTAAATAGTCTGTCAAAATTGCCTGAATTGTCCGACCCGACCTTAAAAAACTAGAGAGATAAAGCGGACGTTAGTTTGGGGTTATGGACTACTTTAAAGAAATGAATCGGAGCCGTTACGCAGCTATTTATTATCTGGAAAGGGATGTATTGGTAAAGCATATGTTACGAGAAACTTTTACGCTCCTTCACTTTCGCAGTTTAAAAAAAAAATACCACGTTTTTTTGTGAACTGTGAATTGTGATCCATTTCACTGACCGGTATGTATACAGAGCGTTCCAATGAAAAGGAGCCACCTCGAATATCTCGTAAATGAAAGACAATATGAAAATTCGCTCCTACCTACAGGTCAATTTTGATATTCGTTCTCCCCCAGCGCCCTCTTTGTTCGAATTTTAAATTACATTCGGGCCCTTCGTGATACCTCGTTTGAAAGAGATACAATTCTGTATAAACTGATATAAGAATTTTTGAAATCCATCCACTCGTTCAAAAGTTTAATTAAAGAACATGAGCTGGTTCTGGGCCCTGAGGTCTTTCAAGTTATTGTTGTAACTTTTGAACGAGTCGATGGATTTCAAAAATTCTTCGTCGGATTACACAGCATTTTATTTCCTTTCAAATGATGTATCACGAAGGGCCCTAATATACTATTTAAAGCCGTTTGAAATTTTGAAGTAGAGGTTGGTAGGGGGTAAATTGGAAAATGGCGCCAAACGCGGATTCAAGTGTCCTTGAACTTTGAGATCAAAATCGACCTGTCCGAGCGAATTTTCATATTTAATTTGGTTTGCGAGATATTTGGGGTGGCTCCTTTTCATTGGAACGCTTTGTATACCGAGTGACAACGACGCCATGTACGCCCCAATAACTTTTTCAATTATTAAGATAAAAATCTAAAAAAAGTCACTGTGAATATGCTCATAGAACGCCACGTTTTGACATTCATTACAATTTCTTATCACTTCTGGTTACGCCGGAAATGGCTTTAATTTTTAAATCAGACACCCGGTATATTTTTATGTTTTTGGAATCTAGGGATCATCCTGAGTATTCTAGTGTATTTTCATGAGTTTTTTCTTGTTTTTTGGCGAAATTTTGTTGTGGATCTAGATTGCTGCGATACACTTTTTTTGTCTTTTATGGACAGTCGGTATTCTCATAAAATTAATAATAGTTCGTTTCGGCTCATTCAAGCTTTATTCGGATGGTTTCAAAATATGGAAAAACGTTTTTCGCGGATAACTAAATTTTTTCCGGTAGGTGCACCTGATCGATGAAAACAGACATTTTTTTCTGCGTGCAATGATACCACCAACTTTGACATTTTTATTCACAAAAAATGAGTACCACCTGTACCACAACCAAGTTTATCAAAACAAAAGAAAAAGCTTTATAAAATGACACTACAACACTCAGAATGACTCCTAGATTCCAAATATATAAAAATGTACCCGGTGTCCCATTTAAAAATTCAAAATTAAAGTTATTTCAGGCGTAACCGGAAGTGATAGAAAGTTCTAATGTTTGTCAAAAGATGACGTTTGGTGTATATTATCACTGTGATTTTTTATAGATCTTTGCTTTAAACCTTTAAATCTTTTATGTAGATTTTAACTATTTTGCCAGATTAAAAAAAAATAGTGCAGAACAAGCATTACTGCTGTTGCCTGCATCAGCTTCAGATTGTAGTAACGAGATGCAATGGTAGACAATCTAGTACGGTTCAAGGCGTTTGGAGAGGTATGCCAGGGCTGTAATAAAAGAATACTGTACAATGGAAAGTCAACTCTCACTCGAATGAATTGCGCCACTCGCCTTTGGTTCGTGTTGCAAATTTAATCATCGTAAATAGGTATGGCCTGCTTCTCTGATTGCCTATTACTTACTGCCCGCTCGCTATAAGTTGAAGCACTAAACAGGAACTTTAGGTATTATACAGGTGTTCCGCATCAGAATTTCCTATTTAATTACACACCATCCGATGGTAAAAAACCACCTTCCCACTGCGGGAATGCCAAAATGGCAGTAACAAGACAGCAATTTGAAACTTTGACAGAGCCCTGACATTAATCAACATTCCTTAATTTTACTCGGAAATTGTGCATTTTATAGAAAAAATGCAAGAGGTAGCGTAGTTTCTAAATTCAATGGACCGTCGGATGGTGTGTACTTAAATAGGAAATGCAATTACATTAACAAAAAGATTGGGCCGAAAATGTTGAGGGCGCCCCAGGGGGTGCCTTTGCTGGGCAGTGGGCACCGCAAAATTGTCAGTTACATTATTAAAATCTTCATGGTTCGTAACGGTTTCGTGGAAAATTTCAACAAAATCGGTTGAATGGTTAAAACGTGAGAACTAATTTTCGATTTTTGGGGCTCATTTTTTGAGAAGCCCTATTGACTAAACGGGGGCACATCTTACGAAACAAAGAATACGGGTCTTTTATTTTCATGCAAGAAATCTGTGGCTGAAATTATTGCACTCTAGAGATGGGACACCCTGTATAGTGTTTTACCCCCCTAGACTATTGCTGATTTTAATAAAAGAAGGACATCTATGAATTAAACGAAAATAACGGTCGTCAGTCTAGGGTTGCCAATTTTGGTGATTAATGCACTACATCTGGTGCTTTTGGGCGCTTTCATCTCAAAACATTTTGTAACAAATTATTTATTTGTTAGTCATTATTTGTCATTCTTGTGTCACACCAATCTTAAAATTGGCAGAGCCGATAATACTGCCGGACTGTTTTACCTACTGCGTAGACTGACTCCCTTCATGCATTGGAATTATTAAGATCATCAATAACAGCCCATTGACAACCAATATTTTCTACCAGTGGTATGCTGTTTAAAATAAAATTACTTACATTATTTTGTATAGTAGATATTTATTTTAAACAGCACGCCACTGGTAGAAAACATTGGTTGTCAATGGGTTATGACAGTCTAGGATAAAACAATGTAATACCTACCTAAAGTTGCTGCAATTTGCAGCAAGCGGGCAGTACACTAAATCTATAAAACCTTATAAATGTGACAACGTCCTTATTTTTAGCTCTGTAATACCGACTTTTACCACTTTTACACACATTTAAAATAGTTGCAGAACTGTCGATCTCGTGTCATTTTACTATGCAAAATGGAGGTCTGTATTATAAATCTGGAAGCATCTTAAGGTATGAAATTCAGTATAATGTATTTCCTCAGTAATTGTTGACGAATAGGTGTACTAATGGCTTATGTACGTAAGCTAAGTTAGTTAGTTTCCTTTACAGTAGGCGTTTAGGCGTTCCAGTCGCTTTACGAACAAGACAAGCATTCAAAAAATTTATTACAAACGAAAGCGCATAAAAGCGGATGTCGGCTCTGTGTCGAGTATGAACTAATTAATTTCATCCACGTGTGAAAAAAATGTCACCAATTTCCTGCAAAGAGTTTAATTTATTGTTACTTAAAATACAGTTGGCATTTTGTACGAACAACAATGACAATGCCTCTGAAAGCAAGCGCACAATAAAGAAGCTTACAGCACACAATCGAAGCGAGTGCGGCTTTCCAGGAATTAATAGCTTTTGTAATTGCAAGAGAATATCAAAAACCATCATAATCCCGCACGAACTTGTGTCTAATTGCGTCTGAAAACTCGTTTCATATCTGCGGGTCGCCAAAACTCGCCCGGCGCATCCACCAGATTTGCAAATCTTGGCCATGTTTATAATTGTGTTCGTGCAATCTACTTGCCGGTGTCAATCCGATTTTTTTTAAACACGTGGCCAGCATCAATTTTGCAATAGAAGCACATCTCTTTCTGGGGAGGGGTAGCCTGTTGGGCGCGTACGACGGCCTCCTGGGGTATTGATCGAACCTCTCGCCGCGACATACTTCTTTTGTTGGCAACACCTAGATCACAGATGTTATCCTCATCACCTAGATATGAGATTAATAAAATCTTGTTTGTCTTTCCAAAAATGTATTGTAAATGAAGTAAACAGCCGCCATAATACCACTCCAATTTATCAAACTTCTCTCAGCTGAATTGTTTTCTTGATTTATTAGTTAAACGCTTTTTAATGGAGATTGGTGAAAATGAGACATCTTTTTTACCACAGAAATTGATTGATTACGGTCAATTGTGGTAAGAAAGAAAAGCACCAGCGAAAAATTGAGACAAGTTAAACATGAAAAAAACCGTAATAGTCTTTGAAAATAGATCCTAAGCTGAATTTTCAGGCTTGTACAAATACCGGGTATAAGCTGTCTCTAGTGGCGTAGCCGGCGTCTGGTTGAGATTATCGTGCACCTCGCTCTAGGCTATAACACCTACACAACACTCTATCGTAAATTTTACAATGAGTCGTGGTTAGCCCATTGGAATAGTTAGTGGAATACTAGCTGTAAAATAACAATAAAACATACGATAACGGCGTAATTTTCATGGAGTATATTATCGTAGAAGACAATAGTGGATAGTTCTGTTTAGCTTTCACATTCTCAGAACGATAATCGGGTTCCACCTGCTGTGTAAATAATAAAGTTTCCTTGAAACGTGACTAAAACTAATTCTTTGCTCCAGGTCGACCGGCGCGCCGAGAGACATACTCTCTAAATACTGGAAAAACATTTTAAAATTGCATATGCTCAGTTGCTCTGAAAGTGTTTATTTGGTTGAAATTCAAAATTTATCTCATCCTTTACACACCGTTGCAAGTTGCAGGATACGAAGTGTCTTTCAACTTCTTCGCAGGATTTTTCCATTCGTTCACAGAAATTGTTTGTTTCTGTTCTGAAATTTAAATATTTCGGGAATGCGCTGAAAACTTTAACCAGAGGAACCGTATCGGTCAATATTGAGTTGACTTAATAAATAAAGGCAGGAGGAGGGTAAATATGCTATACGTAATGTGAAAGGTGGTTTGAACGGAGCTTAAAACGGTGCCCGAGAAGGTACATAGTAAGACAACGGCTCAACAACTTTCCGGTCCGGATATTCACGACCTTTCGCAGGTACAGTCGCAGTATTTGCAAATGACCAACTTACGGCCGGTTTATCGATGCCCAGTTACCACAAACTGAAAACAAATTGCCTAGCAGTTAGCGTTCTGATTGGCTACAATCTGTCAGTTTGAAGTCTGCTGATCATTGATAACTCGGGCGGCCCTTAGGGCCTGTTGTACAGCCCGAGGTTAACTTTAAGCTTCGGTTTAGCCCTTGTTTAGCCTAAACTTGCTGTGGTTGCTAGGCAGCAGCCAATCAGAACGCTCGACTCTGGCGTTTAAACCAGGTTTAAAGATAACCTCGGAGTGTAAAACTGGCCCTAAGTATTTTTAAGGTTACTTGAATAAAAATTTCTCGATGTCCTTAATATTGTTTCACTGATATGGTGGCTACTGGCAACAACAATATCGTCAACCAGATTAAAGTCGGAACACTTTTTAACGAACGCAGTTCCTTCAAAATTCCTGCCAAAACTGAGAAACAGTGGAGAGCCTCTCTCCATTAAAAGCCTCTTTGAATCGTTCGCTAGACCTAGAATAGCGACGTACTCTCCATTCATTTTCTATTGAAGTGACAGAACGTCAAAATTTCAATTTTAGGTTGGTATGACGAAATTTTGCAAGTAATTTTACTAACAGGTAAGTTGGTAGAAGCGATTTCAATGCGATACGTCAGAAAATATGACAAATGTCAAAATTTTGCAAGTGCTCTGAATGTTCCCAAAATGGCCTTTGTGTGCGTGCAGTTTTGAGTAAAGTGCAAAGAAAAATATTCACGAAAAAGCCCCAGGTACGTTTATCTGTGACACTGCTGCTGACAATAAAAATAAACCCTAGAAGATTTGGGTTATGTAATGTTTTTGCTTTCCCGCTAAATTTCGATCAAATTGTCAAAAGTACAGGCCCTTACAAATAGGGTTGTACAGTTACAGTTCCAGAAAAATTTTAGTTCTGCTATAGAAAATGAACGGACTTTAGGAGTAGGTTTTATTTGGTGTAGTACACCCCGTTCTCCAGAAATTGAAACTTTGAAGGGATCCATCTAATAAATTATAATAAATAACAGCAATTTGATGATTTCAATAATTCCAGTGCATGAAGGGAGCCAGTCTACGCAGTAGGTAAAACAGTCCACTTGTATTATCGGCTCTGTCAGTTTTGAGATTGCTGTGACAAATGACAAATAACGACTAACAAAAATCATTTGTCACAAAATGTCATGAGATAAAAGCGCCCAAAAGCACCAGATGTAGTGCATTAATCACTAAAATTGGCAACCCTTAGACTGGCGATCGTTGATTCGAGTAAGTGTTCATAGATGTCCTTCGTTTATTAAAATCATGAATTGACACTACTGTAATAGTAGTTTATAATCCAAAGCGTGAAAGTGATGTTTTACGCGGCGAAGTCGAGGCGTAGCCGAGGCTGGCCATTTCCTGAAACGCGTTAAATCACTTTTTCGCTGTGGTTTATACAACATTTTTCTTCCTACACCAGTTAAAAATAAATAATTAATTAATTTTGAAATTTGAGAACCCAAGTGACAGATCAAGAATATCTAGACGTCAAGTCCTACAATTTAAATTTGGCAAAATCACGCGTGGTGTCTTCCTTCATACGCCAATCACCGTCGCCATATTGTCCATTTTACACGCCTAGCCGTTAGTATAATTTTTACACGACTAGCCGTGAAAAGTGGTCCTTTCACAGCCCTTCTGTAAATCGCAAGTACATACATTTCAACCTTATTTTTTTAATACAAATTCAACAGCGCAATTACATTTTTAAAAAATTCTTTTTGCTATTCTGACAAATTGTGAAAAGTGAAAAAATTGAAAAAACAAAGACAAATAAAAGGAAATGAAATTGCGCAGATGAATTTGTATCAAAAAAATAAGGTTGACGTGTATTTGCGATTTTCAGAAATCTTGGTTTTTGACCGATTTCTTCGATGTTTTTGAAAATCTGGGGTGGCTGTGACTGTACTTCCGGTAAAGTACTGATAGATGTTTCTAATTCAGAAAAAATCGTAGATTCCGAATCCGTTGAGAAAATAGTGTCATTTCATTTGAGAAAACAAAGTTAAGGCCATTTCCGGTTAAACCGAAAGTGTGAGAAAATAACTGTCCCCTCCATCAAGTCAGCATTACAAAAATAAAATTGACCTGTCCGAGGATTTTTGCCACAAATCAAGGACAAATATTTAAGGAATTTTATTCCATACTTTACACTCGCACTGTATACTAAAAGGAAATGAGACTTTCGTCTTTCCTCACAACTAAAATCATTATGCTACCGTCCACACAATTATTGCGAATTTGCTGTCAGTAAACACTATCCGAGAAGTAATTTTTTAAGCAATTTTTGCAGATATTCATATTAGACTCAAAATTGACAATAAAGCAACGTTGGCATTTTTCAATCTTTGCGTTTCCCAATACTATACAGGGTGTAACAGAAACATACGGCAATATTTTAACCACCGTATTATCCACAAAAATACTAGACGAAAATTCCCGAGAAAGTTTTTATGAAATTCTAGTTCGGTAAATTGTTAATATTTCAGCGATATTATAAGCAAACGCCGCGCCGGTTTTTCTTCACAACACAGACCCAATTAGAATAATTATGATAGTAAAATCTAACTATTTTATAAATTTATCGTACATAATTTGGCATTTTCATTTTTCATTATTTTTTATTAAAAAACCTGGAAATTCAAATAAATTTAAAAAAATGTGGAGATACCCTTGCAGTTCCAGCAATTAGAGAAAAATTTTTTTAACGAAGTCTGGTATATACTTTTCGAGAAAAATAAATAAATCCAGTTAAATGCACCCTTTTTTCTACTTTTTATTTATTTTTTTTTAACTATAACAGAATTGTTTCATATTTCTACTGTAGATTTGAACCTTAACAAACCATAAGAAAAACGCCTGACTCACAGTAGCCCCGCGTTCGTTAGAATTGCCGTGGATACAATTGTTTACTACAACGTGCGTTCATTACAATTTATCGGTAACCATAATAATGAGCCTGTATGGAACAGTTCACCTGACGTCACCACTTAAAACTTAAAACAATAAACTACATAGAAAGAAAAAAATAATTAATTAAACTTCTACCTACTCTCTAATTTTCTCTCACTAAGAAACAAACATTTTCTTGATTATAAGTTTATCTCCAAGAGTACAAGTTAGTTAGTAGTCTAATCCTTCGTTGATTCATTGGTTGACTTACCTCACCACTGTAGAACGCGTGACAATACTAATTCATGGTAATTCTCTGAGATTCGTGGAATCTCGGCAGGAAAGCTTGTCAGGTCTGAGATTTGCCGAATCGATTGGGGCGGTGTTGAAACTTCCCGGAAGATGAGAGTATGATGTCGTGGGATGGGTGTCGGAGAAATAAGTGTTTTTCATCGAACTGGCGTTCATTCATCTCCTAGAAGTCTTGCAACAGATGGCTTTGTTTTGTCTCAAGGCACAAAAAGTAAATGGGCTTTACGAAGGAGCGCTCCTGCTTTATCCGAGACGCTGTTTGTTTCAATCGTCATCATAAAACAGCCTTTAGAACAAAGACGATCTCGGATGGTTAAATACCGAATTGACCTTTTCATGCCGTGATGATGGATAACAGATCTTTTTTGCCTAGGCACCATTTCCGATTAAATTAGGAGCGGTTATTCTTCAAGCAGAAAATATCGCTGCGACGATGGCGACAAATCATTAAAGAACCGTCTTCGTCTTCACAGACTTTACAAGCCCGATTGAATCGATAAGAACGAAAAGAGGGTCGCTGAACCTAGTCACCCCGTATACACTAATAATTGAAAAGTCTCTATCGAAACAACGACAATAACCAGAACTGACAGACTCTTAAAAACCGATCACAATTTTCCAGCTACTCCTCAAATATTTCCCTTTACGCCAACGACTCTAAAAATAAGAATAATCCAAAAATCTCTTCCGCGAAGGAACTCATATTAAATAGAACTGCCTTGAAGTGCAATAGCTTTATGCTTGATACAATCCTGCAACTTTATTTATTGCACAAACAGAATTTTATGGTTCAAACCTTCCCAGGTGGACGAGCCTAGATACCTTTTTCACGTTCCTCTGCATCTTTAATGGATGTGCATTGTTGTTTCAGTTAATTAAAAATAATATTCTGTTACCTAAGCCGATGGAAGGGGATTTCGTTTTTGGGTTAACGCGTGTCTGTAGACTCATATAAATGAAATACCTACCTTTTTGCAGATTTTAACTTCGGGTTAATTGCATTTTATGCATACAATGTGTGAAATTTCCTAATTCGTTCCATAAATTATATAAAATCTTCTTCTTTAACATCGCATCATCAACTTTGAAATTTTTGATAAATGATATACGGGGTTAATTCGAGAAAAACAAAACTTCGCAAAATGCTTTGCATTTTAATAAGATCTACCATACTGCGAAAGCCTCACTCCAATATATTTGTTAATAGTGAAGCAATCTTCTTCTGGTGAGCTCAGTTAATTTTGTTGCCAATCCATAAACGCCAAGTGGCTTTTTGGCTATCAACTATGAAATTTGACTCATGAACACCAATTTTTCTTATCAGCATATGAAAGATATTCAAATTCTGTGTCTAAAAATGTATTCACATTTAGCGCCTTTTTGGCATGAAATGAAACATTAAATAACACGCTACAGCCCAAACTACTGGATCGATTTGGCTTAAATTTGGTAAGTAGAGATACCAGTAGCTGCCTAGAAGCTGATTTAATTTTGGTGGCAATCGGCCAACGGCAAGTACCATTTTGGCATATCAACTTTGAAATTTGAATAATAAACTCAATTTTTTTTATTAGCATGAAATGCCTTCGAATGTAATTTCCAAAAATTTATTCAAACTTAGTGCCCTTTTTGGCAAATCGTAAAATCCCAGAAAACGCTTTAAGGTTGGTGGAGTAAAATTTAGATATAGCAAGTAGGAAAAATTGCTTGATTTTGGTGGCAATCGTCCAATTACATGTGTCTTTTTGGCATGTCATCTATGAAATTTGAAAGATGACCCCCATTTGTTTTATCAGCACATGAAAGGTTTTCAAATTATGTTAAAAATTTTGAAAAACTCCCGAAACACTTCGAGATTGTAGATTGAAATTTATAGGTGGTAGGATTGGATCATTCACCAAGTGGGGAGATTCTAGCTGCTTCCGTAGCTGTCCATTTCTTTAAGGCATAATTTAAGCTTTTACACATACCTACTCAAAGAGCTTCATGTTCATATAACTTATTGTAAACTCGGCCTACTCCTTCCTTAAAATATTTTGCTTCGTGATGAAATATGTATCGAAAAAAAAAAAAAGGCAGCAGAGAAGCGGCTGGAACCTCCCCAACGCGTGGGTCTTTGATTTCAGGGACTTCTGTTTAAGATTCTAAAGTTGATATGCCTAAATGGCACTTCCCGTTGACTAATTGCTCCCAAAAGCCTTTCAGCTCTTCAACGGGTCACCTCACCTCCATTTACCAAATTTCGGGCAAATCGATCCACTAGTTTGGGCTATAAAGTGGTTTCAATGTTATTACAAAATTTCGATTTTTCTACCCAAAGGGTTCTAAATGCGAATAAATTTTGTCTCATTTAAAACCAGAAATTGAAGACCTTTCTGATGGTGACCTCGATAGTGACAATAAATCTTTCAAAAACTTGTTTTGGATGGGTAAATTAGAGAATAATTTTAAATTTCGAAATTGGTGTGCCAAAACGGCACTTTCCGTGGGCCGATTGAATCCAAAATTTGTTCACCTCTTCGACGTGTAATACAATCCCCTTGTGCAAAATTTCAGCCAAATCGGTTCAGGGGCTTGGGCTGTACCGCGATTTTAAAGTCCGATAAAAATCAATTTTTTTTTATTTTTGGTAAAAAGGGCACTAAGAATGAATGCATTTTTAGAAGCAGAATTTGAAGGCCTTTCCTATCGTGACGTGAAAAATGGGGGTTTGCATTTAAAATTTAAAAGTTGATGTGCCAAAATGGCATTTCTGGTTGCACGATTGGCTCCAAAAGCTTTTCAGATCTAAGTTGGGTTATCACATGCACACGTACCAAATTTCAGCTAAATCTGTCGAGTAGTTTGGGCTGTGGCGTGTTTACGAACGTACGTACGTACGAACGTACGTACGAACGTACGTACATACATACAGACACATTTTAAAAACCACTTTTTTGGGCTCCTCAGACCTCAAAACGTATAGATCCGGTCTTATCTCAAATTCGAAAATTTTAGTGATTGCAGTAACCTCCCTTTTTTTTTAAATGGTGAAGTGGAGTGGGGAGGTTAAAATATAAAAATAAGTTGTTTAGAATATAATTGTATCCTTAAATACCGAGTTCCAATTCAAAATTTGCGTTAAAACTCGATACGTGGGGTCAAAATTGGATCCTAAGCAACTTTTTTTTCTTTTTCTGATATCTCCAAAATTATTTATTTAGTATTTAGTCATAAAGTTTTTTGATATCTTGATTGTGAAGCAAAATACAATTCTTGCAAAAGCGAGTGTCCATAGAAGTTACTCTTTAGATTAGCTAATCAGGGACTCAACAAACGGACCTTACAGACCGAGGTTATCTTTAAACCTGGTTTAAACGCCGGAATTAAGTGTTCTGATTGGCTGTTTGTCAACCAAGTCAAGTTTAGGCTAAACCGAGGACCGAGGTTAACCCATGACTGAACAACCGGCCCTTATGTCAATTTGCACCGGTTCCCGTTAAAATTAATGTTGAAATTAAGTCCCTAGAAACGATTATTGAAGTAATTGTTTTCATAGAAAAGAGCTGCCACTTAACTTTAAATGGAACCTTTGCAAATGGGGGTTGGAGTTCTTATTTTTTTAAATATGTAAAGTAAAACAAGGGCGATATGTGAGCCAGGCGAAATTCTTGTTTTTTCACAGAATTTGCAAATATTACAATTTGGTAATTTTGTAAATTCAATTTTCTTCCGCAGGCGCCATATGAAAAAAATACAATATTAGGGTCATTTCCGGTTAAACCCAAGTGAAAATACACTATATTTGAATACCTGACTGCACCCTCAGATTCGCATCAAATAAATTGAAGTTGCCGGTCCGAGAATCATTCTAAAATACCCCTCTGAAAGGCATAATAATACTCATTGGTATTACTAATGGATTAGCGGCAGAGGCAATAATGGGGTTTAAGTCATCAAATTGAACCTTAAGCGTAAAATAATTGTCGGTACCATTGGATATGGTCTACCAGGTCTACAAAATTTAACATCAAGAAGACAATGAAAATTTAATGGCACGTGGATAATTTACTAATACCCACATTAAAGTTAATCTCATTGCCTAAAGATGAAAAGATGTGTGTAAAGTCTGGATTACGATTAAACTCATAAATGCTTATCAAATGATATTATTGGAAAAATAAAAATTTTCAATTGCATTTCTTTATTTTAAAATAAAAATAGAATTGGTGTGAGTGCTCCAAAGCTCTATTGCGATAAAGAAGTATTTTATGCACGCTGATGAGCGGGGCTTAAAACGGGCATCTGAGAAACTGTGACATTCTTTGGAGGCAATAAGTTGATCAATATCGGAAGTAGGAAGAAATTCGCTGGCGTTTAACGAGACACATTCACACATTACTCAATAACAATAGGCATCTTTCACCAATTTTGTTTTTGATGTTAAACTGAAGTTCGCGATATATTTAATCCGTGTGTGCTCATAGTTCGGGATACTTAGGAAGAATAGTTTTGAAAAATCGCGATACATAATTGAAATAGTCTGTGATTTAACATACTAAAAGTCCCCGACTGTAGGTGTTACGCTCCGGCCCTTAGTGTCACGAAATGGAGCGCGCCGACCGTTTTTCACTTTTATTTCGATAACTATTAATAATATCGATTTCATAGTAATAACAAAAATCAAAGCTTATTTAATTTCTCATAAAAAAGATATAATACATTTTCTCGGAAGGAGCCATTGTTTGGCAAATATTCAACTTAAAACATTTTTTTTTGTTGGGCCTCGGTGTTTGGGGGTTTGCATTGAACGTTATCTGAAAAACACACAAACTCAAATAATGCATTAAAACCTGACAGGTGACTCCTCAGGTATTTTTATGAAGAAAAGTTCATATAAACATATTTGCCGAAAAACACTTCCTAAGGAAACTTATTTTTACTATTAACCCCTCCAGTATGGTACGCTTCTGATTAAAAGTTTGAAATTGTGGGCTCAGATTCTGATTCAGCGCCAAAAGTTTATGCACTATACCAAATTTCATAATTTCAGTATGAACGGTTTCGGAAATATAGAGGAAAGACCGTCTTCAGGGTGCCCCATTTGAAGGGGCGTAGCTCCCTTAGGAAGCATTTTCGGCAAATGTTTATGTGAACTTTTCTTCATAAAAATACCTGAGGAATCACCCATTAAATTTTTGCCGCATTTTTAGGAAACACCCTGTACCTATTATAGTCAAATTACGGCACAATGATTGCATATACGAAAAAAAGTCACTCCATAGTTTATGTTGAGAATTTTATAAGCTTCAAATTCTATTACCACTACAATAACGATAGCGTCAACGGTTTTAAAGATAAAAGCAAAAGACTACTCGTGCGGCCCTATTTTATGCGCTGGAGGCTGGAGTCCCCCGGTTGGGTACTTTTTCTACATTTATCAGCAAGCCACACAGAATAAGTATGCCAAATTTCAAAACTATTGGATTTAATTCCCATATCCTACAATATTTTGTCTAAATACCTTGAACTATCATCAAAAATGAGAAAGTAGCATTCTCAAACTACGCGCCAAAAAACTCCCACAGCCATTTAAACTCAATTTTCTTACATGTGACAACGTCGCTGTCTAACCTGACCCGACGAATATAAATCTTAAATATTTTATAGTAGCCACCAGTACTCTTTGCCAGTAGGTTAAAAAATACAAGATGCCAGAGCCAGCCCAAGCGACTAATAACATTCTTCTTGCTGCCTTTTTCAACGTTAGAGGTTACTTTTGATCCCTCTTATTGTCAACTGTCAAGCTTCTTGGCTTTTCAAATTAATTATTAAACGTCACCCTCAAATAAACTGTTCCCAGATCGCATCGGCTGGACGATTTATGACGTCACTAGTCCCTCAATAGACAAGGCTTGAATTTCAAAAAACGCTTTCTATATTATGCTAGAAGCAAATCGGATAACATTTTGACGACAAGTGTTTCTAGACTAATTGGACCCTGCTGAATCCGAAAGTCTCTGTCGGCAATTCGAGACTTAACCGGAAGTCCGTAATTCTAGATGGCGCTCAAGACAGATCGTCATTAAAGTCACTAGATATATAAAGTACCGCGAATACGCCGCCATTTTGACTCCAAATTCAAAATTGACATTTGTCAAATAGTTGAGCAATCGTGATGTTGCAAATGAGGCGGAGGCATGATAACCTTATTGAAACAATTTTGATGCCAAAAGCTCGAAAAATTTAATTTTTCACCGCCATTAAATTATGGGCAACTGCAAGCACCTTCTGGTAAATTTGTTCGGCCGATAAAATTGCTTCAAAGAGACCGTCTCCGTTCATTATGTGGAAACCGAAACCCTTCTCCTGAACGATTCCTGCATCATGTAGGCACACAACATCCAGGCATAGTTAGACTTTGTTTAGTGTCTTACGGAACGCAAATAAAAGAAAAGGTAATTCAGCATTAATGTGATTTTCAAAATTATGACAATTTGAAACTTGTGACAACGTCAAATTGTTTTAAACCGGAAATGCCAAGACGCCATTTTGACTCCAAAAACTAGCTGTCTCTCTCGAGCACACGGGCCTAATGAATTGCGGTACTTTATATATCTAGTGACTTTAATCGTCATATCCAAAATAGCATGAAAATTATACAGTTTTCAACCAAGGACGTGGTATACAAAATTAAAGCTAGCTTCATTCTCTACTAGAAAGGCCCTAATGCTTTTTTTCGTACAGACGACGGTTTACCCCTAGCGCTGGCAAGAAAGTTCCGTTTGCCGCGCGGCTTGCGCGCTCCACGATTATTTAATCAAAAAACTTGTTTCTTAATTTTCATGGAGTTTTTCAATATATTCCACTAATATCCACCTAAATACATGGGATTAGTAAGATATTCTCATTTTATTTCCCTTTTTTCAATGTGCAAACGCCGTTTTCTATTTTGACTTTAGGTTGCTTTTGAGGTGCGTCTTTTGCAAGGGGCGCATCGGATAACATTTTGACAAGTATTATTTTATTAATTGAACCCTGCTGAATCCTTAAATCTCTGTTTAAATTTCAAAATCTTGAGAGGATGTACGCTAGTCAAGGCGGCTTTCAAGCTCAGATATAGTTTCTATTTTATTTTCAGGTCTCTGTAGCAAGAACCGTCCATACGATTGCTTTGTGTCAATGATAACTTTTGATCAGGAAGTCGAGATCTACAACATCAAAATTTCAGCCAAATCGGCTGAAAGCTGTTTTCCCATTAGGATGGTATTTTGGATGGTGCCATCTTGAATAAAGCATTTCCGGTCAAGATTTCGAAATCAAAACAGTGATTTTCGGGCTCAGCGGGGTTCAATTAATCAAAAAATACTTGTTGTCAAAATGTTATCCGATGCGCCCCTTGCAAAAGACGCACCTCAAAAGCAACCTAGAGTCATAATAGAAAACGGCGTTTGCACATTGAAAAAAGGGAAGTAAATTGTGAATATCTTACTAATCCCATGTATTTAGGTGGATATTGGTGAAATATATTGAAAAACAACATAAAAATTAAGAAACAACTGTTTTGATAAAATAATCGTTGAGCGCCTAAACCGCGCGGCGAGCGCAACTTTCTTGCACGCGCTAGGTGTAAACCGTCGTCTGTACGAAAAAAATCATTAGGGCCTTTCTTGTAGAGAATGAAGCAATCTTTAATTTTGTATACCGAGTCTTTGGTCGAAAACTGTGTAATGTTCATGCTATTTTGAATATAACGATCTGCTTTGAGCGCCATCTAGAATTACGGACTTCCGGTTAAGATTTCGAAGTGTCGACAGTGATTTTCGGATTCAGGGTCCAATTAGTCTAGAAAGACTTGTCTTCAAAATGTTATCCGATTTGCTTCAACAAGTCGCGAAACTCAAAACTAGCCTGGTCGATGTTCGCGGACGATTCCTTGTATCTTTATTATTTACATTAAAATAACTCGAAATTAGGAAATGCGCAAGATGCCTATTATGTCGCAAAATTCCAAGATAAACAATCAGTACCGCGGGAGCAATTGGTCCCGAAGCGAGACGGCTAAGCATGCGCTTACTAAGCTCACCGGAATAGGATTTCAAACACCCGGAGTCCGGAGTCAAGTCAGTGCAGTGGAGGCATAGGCCGACGCAGGCTTGATCACAGTGGCGCGCTACGGTTTAGCTCGCCTCGTGGCGGCCCGCCACGCCATCTGGCGGCTAAGGCGCACGGGCTCTCAACCCTGTGACAACCCCCCGGACACGGACTCGTATGTACCCCATTAAAACTCCAATCTGCACGTTTACGCTTCGCTGGAAATGCTCCTCTTCACCTTCGTATGACTCTTCTACGATTTCCATCTTCTGCTTTCCAGATTTTAGAGCGTGGATACACGTGTCTGGTGCACTCTCCACGCTTTGCTTTTGTCACTCTTCTGACACTGCTCACCCTACTATGACCCTACTTCTATCTACTGACTGTTTGCCGTCGTTCATTGATGCCATTCCGTTATCTAATTAGGTGCACCCAAGGAATGTTGGAAGCTTTGCGTCATTGATTTTTGAATCGCGTTGTAAAATGAGTTATAATGTTTTTAAAAATAGACATTGTTAATTACTTCAACCAGTTCCTAGCGTGATACTTTGTTACCTTGTCCAACTGCTATTGTATGTCGACTTTTTCATTATCAAGATCGCATTTTAATCAATCATTATTAGTGAGATTTTGACTTTCCGCAAATTCATTTGAATTTTAGAATTGAAATTAAAGAATGGAAAAACAATGGGAAAATGCATTATCACCTTCACTAGAAACACCCGACTACACCAAAAAAGTTGATTTACACAACTACGGCGTTTCGAACACAAATTGTTCATTATCAAAGCCAAAGTTGATTTACACAGGTAAGGCGTTTCGAACACAAATTGCTCATTATCAAAGCCAAAGCTGATTTACACAGGTAAGGCGTTTCGAACACAAATTGCTCATTATCAAAGCCAAACTTTGATAATGAGCAATTTGTGTTCGAAACGCCTTAGCTGTGTAAATCAACTTTTTTGTTGTAGTTGGGTGTTTCTATTAATCGTGAAATTAAAGAACGGCAATAAAAAGTTGTACTTAATAGAAAGATAATAATTTATAGTGATTTGTCGATAATGGGTAGGTACTTACTTACCTAACCCCATAAAAGGCTAAAATAAAGTTCTGTACTTACTTAAATTCACCGAGCTATGATGGAGATTCTAAACATCGCCTTGTTATTTTGTAATTATTTTGTTAATATCCCGCTTAGCTTGGCAAACAATTTAAATTAATCGTGTTAAAGTGTTAAAGCTACATAAGTATCTGAAATAATGCTGAACAGTATATCTTAAAATGCTTAAATATCAGGTATTTCTTTTTTATACAGTGTCAGCTTTGGCTGAAGAGAACACTTCAAACAGAAAATTCTCCACTGACAAAATCCTCGGATTCAAGCCTAATTAATACGGATCTGGTGTAGTCAGATATTTTTCCCTACTAGCCTTAAAACGTACCATTATTGACTTATCTTTGAACTGAGAATTCGTTTTTTTTTTTGCTTGTAAGTGAAAAAAGTACTAAAGGTAGCCCATAAAAAACGAAATATCTTAAACATATAAAGGTGTGGCCCCTAAAAAACCGGACAGTTTTCTTTTTTGTATATCTTCGTTAGGTTTTGTGCAATGTTTTTTAGTTTTATACTCACTCGACGTAGCTGAAGGTTGAGGTCGTCGATAAAACTCATTGGATTTAAATTCGCACTATCAGTGTCCTTCCTAAGGACTTTAATTTAACACCATCATTTAGGCGAATGTATTTTCGTTACCCATTGACATATGACAGTGGCGTTTAGACAGGATTCAAGGTCGTTCTTTCCTCTTTCCAAAATGTCCTTCAAAATGAAAATTAATCCATCCCTAAATTTTTTGTGAATTTTCTTCCAAAGCTCTAATCGCATAATTTACAACAAAAAGTACAGAGACGATGAAAACTCGGTAGCCATTTTTGTTTAAGTTGTAAATTATGCAGATTGTTAGCTTAATTTACAACTTAAATTAAAAATGCAGGTTAATCTGCTCAATTTACAACTTAAATCAAAAATGCCTACAGAGTTTCCATCGTCTCTGTACTTTTTCTTGCAAATTATGCGATTTAGAGCTTTGGAAGAAAATTCACAAATTCACAAAATGGGGTTAAATGAACGACACTGATGGATGGTGCGAATTCAAATTCACTGAGTAGTATCGTCGACCTCAACCTTCAGCTACGTCGAGTATAAAACTAAGAAATATCGCACAAAAACTAACGAAGATATACAAAAAAGAAAACTGTACGTTTTTTTATGGGCCACCCTTTATATTCACCACGGTAGAGAAGACTATTTTAGCCCTCGCGTCTTGTAACCCTCGGGGCTTCGCACCTCGGGGTTACAATCTTGCCGCTTGGGCTAAATTACAGGGTAAAAGAACAAACTTTGGCTGCTAATAAAATTTTTATTTATAATCCGACTTCAATGAACATTTGTGAGGTTGTTACTCAACCTTTCTACGTCGAGGCCACTCATTCAATACACCAACACTCATTTAGTTTCTGAAATATTCTTCAGTAAATGAAGAGGTAACATTTAGGGTCGCTGCAAAATTAAATTAACGGTGATGATCTGCTTCTCTATATATCTTAGAATCATTTTTGAAGTTTTCTGAGCAGAGTAACAACAAAAAATTAAGACATTTTTTGTTCTTTTATTCAAAAATTAATTAATCAACATCTGCAGTTTCGCAAAAAACTCGAAATTGTAAGCAAAGTTGCCTTTTGCAACGCACTTATGTCACATTGTCAAGCAAATTAATCTGTTTAACATGTCTCGACTATTACTAGAAGATAAAATTTTAATCTACACCAGCTCCACCAGCGTAATTTTGGAGCCAGAAGAATCTAGTGCATTACTGCAACTTTTCTGAAGGCTCTAAAATTACGCTCTTGGAGCGTTTTGATTAAAATTTATCTTCTAGCGATAATCGAGCCATCTTAAACTGATTAAAATTTGCTTGTCAATGTGACAAAATTAAATTCAAAGGGCAACTTGACTTAAATTTCAGGTTTCTCGCGAAAAATTGCAGATTTTAGTTAAATTAGTTTTTAAGTAAGAAAACAAAAAATTTCTTAATTTTTCGGTGATCTGAGCTCGAGGAGCAAGGATTTTAAGACGTGTAAGTCTGTTATATATTATAATTCATAACATCAGTGGTTTGTTCAATAAATTATCATTATTAAGGTTAAGGTCAAAGTTAATAAAAATTTGCTATAAATTCGTGTCGTATGCACGTTAAGAAGGCTTTAATCGCCTGAAAATGTACAGTAATACACCCTGCGGAGCAGTCCTCTTCTCATTTTTTGAACGGGGAAGCGGTTTTTATCATCCCAAGCAGAATTAAACGTATATTTCTGTCAAATTATTTAAATGCTTTCGTCATTCCATTGCCCGCCTGAAATGAATTAAATAAAGCGAAATTGAGAAAGCCCATTATCGTTACCTATTTCACGATTTTATTATCACATTAACACAATTTCTCCCTCCGTTCTTAGATTATTATCTTTGACGGTATCCTCGGTTTTCACTTTACTTCAGTCAGTCCAGAGTGTGATCAATTTCAATTTTCTTCCAATAAACGGTTGTATATCACGAAACACCATTTTGATTCATATCACTCCATTGGGATGATTAAAACTGTTTGTAGATTAATGATAATAATGCCGCCCGGGTGTTATTCAAAATTTTACACGTATCAGGAGACCGGTAACCCTTTTACACTGAAGGTAACTACCATTAAAAGCTTATACAGTATTTAAAATGTTTACTTATACACCTTTTTTATTCATAAAATAGATATTGATTCAGCTATTTTGGGTTTAAAAAAAGTTTTCAATGTAGAACAACGATCGCGTGAAAATAAAAACAAAACTGAGGTAAATATCCATATTTTCATACTTTATTAATGCTGATTTTACCCGGTTTACACGGGAAAACTTCATCACAAAACACCACTATTTCCAATATTCCATTTAAGTCAGAATAAAGCCGACTACGCATATTTCCCAATTTTCCTTATAATAAGATTTCGACCGCACCGAATTGCTTTTTGATTAGCCTATTTCTTTTGTTCCGTTGCAGATATAAATTTTACGACCTGCCTTAATGTTATTGATTGATAAAGACACCAGCAGAAAATAATTTATAAGATCGATATGTAATGTTAGATCGGTGAATGGGAGGGTTTAGAATGAGATATTATGAGATATTTTATTCATATTTTATTATTATGTTCCTCTAACGACGATAATTGCACTTCCGCGAGTTCTTGAGTTTCTGCAATTTGAAATGTGCATCATTAACTATTCTCGGTATATCACGTATTTTTCACTATACAGGGTGTTTATTTTTAAACTTCCCACCTTGAATATTTTTGGATCTAAAATGATATTAAAAGGAAATAAACGCTGATGATCAGCTCCGTGTGGAGGCGGACAATTGCGCGTGTATTCCGGTAACTTTTCTCACTTCAGTTTTAACCGGAAATTTACTCAACTCCGTTTTTTCAAATGGGATGACACTTTTTTCTCAACGGATTCAGAATCTACAACTTTTTTTGAGTTAGAAAAATATCGGTGAAAAATTAAGATTTTTGGAAATCGCAAAAACAAGTCGATTTTATTTTTTTCTTAGATGATATTTGTTTTGAGCTTCCGGCGGTTTAACCGGAAATTATAGCCTCCGAGAGGTCTCGTTTCTTATACTTAAATGAATAAAATAAAAACATAAACGAAAATCTAATTGCACAGATGAATTTGCATCAAAAAAACTAACTTTACGTGTTTTGGCGTTTTTCCAAAATCTCAATTTTTCACTGATTTCTTTGATGTTTTTAGCAATCTAGGGCGGTTGCGACTGCATTTTTAACTTAAAAAAAACTGCAGACTAGAAAACCGTTGAGAAAAAAGTGTCATTCCATTTGAATAAACAAAGTTAACCCGGAAGTAAAAAGAATTCACGCTCAGTTGTCCCCGTCATGCAGGGTTAGTTAATCAGCGTTTTATTTCATTTTAATATCTTTTTTGCATCCTACGACATTCAGGGAAGGAAATTTTAAAATAACACCCCGTATAGTCACTACAACTTACGAATCGTTTACAAGTAACGATTTTCGATTGCAAATTGTCGTATTTTATAAATCATGAGAAACAATTTATTGTATTAATTAGAATTGCGCATGTCTTTTTGCCATCTAGGAGGTTATAACATGAAGCTGAAGCGTTCGTGGGATCGTGGGAGAAAAAGGTTTGTGGGGAGTTTGCGTGGGGAGCAGAACTAAAGTCGAATCTAATAGATATTGCCACACAAAGACTTTGTAATAAACATCGACAGTTTCTTTGTCGAAACTGCTGCTTCGTAAAATTGGCTGCCTACATTAAAATAAATAGATTTAAGAAAATAAATGAAAATCACAGCGTGTTTCTTAATCCCCTCTTATCTTACACGGTGAGCAGCCGTCTTTCTCGCCCCTGAAAAGTCGAGCTAGAGCCTCGAAATTTATTACCTACATATTTCTGAATAAGGGGCATTAAGAAAATTACTTGCTTTCCAAAAACGGCAGTTACAAGTAAGTTTCAAAAACAAATATTCAAAGAAAAAGAAAAACTAAGAAAGCCTCTCCCGGATTTGTCGATGGACAATTGGTTGTCAAATAGACTCCGCAAGTCGTGACGTTAATTTGAGATAATAAATACCATTATTGTTCGTTGGGACGTTGTTGTGTTTTATGAAAAACGTGCAGTGTCTAGTAATGATCTAATAACCAGCCGCACTTACCTCGATTTATTTTGTTCGGTACAGTTACAGTTACGGAAGTGCCCGAGAAACGTACGCAGCACGCAGCTGTTACTGCAATCGATCGAAAAATTCCGAAAAATCGAATCGCCAAAATCCAAAAACAAATCCAAAACAAAATCTTTACGTTTTAGTGTCCTAGAAACCCAAAAAAGTGTTTTTTCAAAAAATATCTGTCTGTCTGTGTGTCTGTGAACACGCTACAGCCCAAACTACTGAATCGATTGAAACTAGTGTAGGAAGATCATCACTAAGTATTTCTTGAGTGCCCCAAGGTTCGATGCTTGAGCCATTATTGTTGTTTTCGATTTATTTCATGTCCTGCTTGAAATATTTGGAAGCCCATACCTATGCAGACGACCCTCAGGCTCTTAACTCATTTATTCCCGATGAACTCTGGAGGGTGCAAATAATAAGATAAACTTAGATTTGCTGAGTTTAGTTAGATATTCGACATTACATCGTTTAGAAATCAACACATCCAAGTGCTCTTTGTTAATTTTTTGAAAAAATAGGTCTAAAATTGAGAAAAGTCTAAACATTTCAGTAAATGGAAACATTCTACAACCATCATCTGTAGTAAAAAATCTGTGTGTCGAACTCGACAGCGAGCCGCGCTTTACAAAGCATATGTCTAATCGTATACGAAGAGCATAACTGTAATTTAAAGCTTTTATATGGTCATCGCCAATACCTTATTACTATCCCATTGACAACTATGTTAGCCTATTCTCTAGACCATGGGCCTATTCCACCAAATATTTTTGCAACTTTTCCTTTGCACTTTGCAGTTTCCTCCATAAGAAAAGCATTGTGCAAAGTGCAAAATGCAAATGAAAAGTTGCAAAAATTTTCGGTGGAATAGGCCCCATGTTTGTCCAAATTCGATCGAAACCGAATTGACAACGTACAAAAGTCGTGTTCGAAAATATGATCCGGTCTCACATAAGAAGTAAATTTGCTAAATATGTTACAAAGGTCTATTCATCATTCTCTTGTACTTTTTCATAACCTCATTCTAACTAAAACAATAAAATTAAAAGAGCTGGTGTTCATACCTTGAATTTGCGTTTTAGGAATATTGTAGCTGTACCTAAGTACAAAAAAAACTTCGTTGAAGAGGTCTTCTGCATTCACATTTCTCATTGACATATTTTTGGGTCTTACCGTCACTGTTAATTATTATTATTGTATTTAATTTCATTTTTACTACTATTCTGTGGAGCATTTTCTCGTGTTACTTTATGATCTTTTTTACTCTCATGAGTCAATTTTCTGTTTTTCAAAATGTCAGAATAACAAATAAATCATTATTATTATTATTACCTGGCCGAAATTTGGTATGTGCACATTGTATGACCCAAGTAAGAACTGATAAGTCTTTGGGCCAAATCGACCAGCGGAAAGTGCAATTTTGGCACATCAACTTAAAAATTTTAAATGTTAACCCCAATTTTTCACATCACGGCGACGAATAACTGAGACGGCCTAAATAGGGTGAGTGGTTGACTTTTATTCTATTTAAATTTAACATTGCGGTCAGACTATACCGATAAAAACTGGCTGTATCCAACTAGTAAATTCGGGTAAATTCCATGAAGAGACATATTCAAGTAAGCTCTCTCACATGCATTTCACCAAAAGATTGTTGGCTGTGTGGGTGAAGCGCGGTAACTGGGGAAGACGGTGTGTTTTTGACTCGAGTTCAAATATGGACGGCTTTCTTTTTTTTTAAAAAACAGATAAATCGACCGAAAAATCGAACGGCCAAAAACATCAAATCTTTACGTTTTATTTTCTTGCATTTTTATATTTACAAATTCTGTGAAAGAGTAGAATTTCCCACCATCCTCGAGATTGCCAATTTTTAACTTCTACGCTTCCTGGAGGAAGTTAATAAAATTGATCGAAAAATCGAATCGTCAAAAACGTCAGGGTCTTGGGAATTCGAAAAAGTGGTTTTTGAAAAATGTCTGTTTAAATATACCTAGGTAAGTGAAGCTAGCGATGCCGATGCCAGTTTTTGGTTGAGTTCGTTTCACCTTTCCTTTTCTCTTTATCGTTCATTAAAAAAGAGGATGAAAAATGCAAACAGTTTAATTAACCGAATGCCAAATCAGCGTTAATTAATCAACATCAAAATTAAAGTTAACAAAAAACAAATACGCAATTTTAACGTGAGGCTGCGTGAATAAATAATAAAGCTTTTAAAGTGGTTTTTGCCATCACTCTCCTGTTTCAGATTAATTGCAAAATATGAGTTGGTATGAAGTGGCCTTTTTACGTTGAATATCCGCTTTGACAGAGCAAACCGGAGCAAACTAATTACTAAGTTTGAATGGGCATATGTAAGTAGTCAGTGAGCTTTTCCTTGGTTAATTGCGTCCTTCAGAAAAGACGTGTGGGTCGAGGAGGTTTTAAAAATAAATTACTTCATTTTCTTTTAATGTTCCGAAGAGGATTCAGTGAGAAAAAAAATGGGCAGCTACGGAAGCGGCTGGAACCTCCCCACTTGGTGAATGATCCAATCCTATCACTAATATCACTTAAATTTTACTATTTACTATGCCTAAGTTTTACTCCACCAAACCAAATGGGTTTTCTGTGAGTTTTGTGAATTTTACGATCTTTTGCCAAAAGGGCATTAAGGTTGAGTACAATTTTGAAAACAAAATTTGAAGACTTTTCATGTGCTGATAGAGAAAATAGGAGTTCATTATTCAAATTTCAAAGTTGATATGCCAAAATGGCACTTGCCGCCCTCGGATTGCCACCAGAATTAAATCAGCTCTTCGGCGGGTGACGGTATCTCTACCTACCAAATTTCAGCCAAATCGATCCAGCAGTTTGGGCTGTAGCGTGTTATTTAATGTTTCCTCAATACTTCGAATTTTTCGATTTTATGGCAAAAAGGCGCTAAGTGTGGGTACACTTTCAGATACAGAATTTCAAGACCTTTCATGCGCTGTTAAGAAAAATTAGTGTTCATCAGTCAAATTTCATAGTTTACATGCCTAAAAGGCACTTGGCATCTTCGGATTCGCGACAAAATTAACTGGGCTCACCAGAAGGCCAACACTAACCTGCATACCAAATTTCACTAAAATCCGTTCGGTAGTTTCCGAGAAATCGTGCTCACATACGTACATACGTACATACATACGTACGTACATACGTACATACGTACGTACATACACACAGACATTTTTTAAAAACCACTTTTTCGTGATCCTGAGACCTTGAAACGTAAAGATCTGGTGTTATCTCAATTTCGAATTTTGGACTGATTGCAGTAACCTCCCATTTTTATATTGGTTGTGGGGAGGTTAATACAAAATAAAGACAGATAAAAATGATATTTAACAATCTACGATCATAGTCAGAATACAGACGATCTCGTGACACAACAATTTCGCCGCAAGCTTATGTTGATTAGTGAAAAGCTGCACTGTTATCCCACTAATGGCCTTCCGAAACATGCAATAGGCAAGGTTAAATTTACAGCGACCTTGCACATTATGACCCCATTCCATTCTGCTTCGATTTCACACGAAAATATTTGAAAAGTTCGTACCAACCCGTTAAACTCTCCCAATTTATTCACTATGTAGATAAATGTGCGGATTGAGAGTGTGTCGACTTGGGACTAAGTTTTTATAGGTTCTCGGGGGCACAGTTGAAACTCAGTCTCGGGGGATGAAAACCATGAACAAACAGCGCAATAATAAATACAATAGGGACCCCGGGAACGGGTTATTAAAAAAAATCTTTAGCGATAAATATCCACCTTGAGAGATCCGCAATTAAGCGGTGCAATAAATTGTAAACTGGAGTTCTGTTTGAGATAAAGTCCCAAGGAGTTCATAAAATGTGAAACGGAAGGAAGAGGGCGGAAATGACAGTTTGAGAAGACTGCTACATTAACACTACAGTTTTGATACAGTAAAAACAACACTTGTAAGTATGGATGTAACTGTGGCCCAGGTAGTTAGTGAATGGGATGACGTAGGAAGGTGACCTTTAAGCGATCGATATGCATACCGCCGCGATGCCGCCGACGACTCCGCTGGTATACGGGAGAGATGTTTTCACCATTTTAGATTGATTCAACACAATGCGTGTGTTATTGGGACAATGATCGTTATACTATAGTCTGTCCGTCCTGCAGGCGACCGGCCCGCTTCACAATGGGGAATGATGGGAAAACTTCTCTAGGCGTTTTTTCGCCAGCAGGATTTTCTGATAAATGTCAAATTCAAATATGCTAAATCTGATTGGCTTGCTTAACGCGGGAACTTTAAATTGAAATTAAGCGGGTAATTTAAAGTAATCCTTGGGGCTCATAAAATTCAAAGTAAATCTTCTTTCAGTTTAAACGATTTGGGGTTTTGAACAAATACAAAATAGTCAGCTGACAAATAAAACGATTTATTACTTTCTACATTATCGAAAAACAAAGAAATCAATTCTTCGTCCATCGTAATCTAAAATTGTCTGTGTATCATTGAAGTTTCCCGTCCCATTCCCTGATACACAGACAATTTTAGTAATATAATTGTGCATTTACAAATCAGGACACTCAAAATGGCAATTAGCCACAAAATGGATTATTTCCTAACATTTATAAAGAATCCTATACGACATCGGCCCAGGAAAAAATTTAAATCAAACACTGAATAGTGATTTTTCGTGGGAAGGTGTATGAAAATGTCCTTAGCTGATTAAACACCGAAATATAAAAATGCTTACATGACGTTGCATTTTTAATGGGCCCTGATCAAGTTTTGGACCAGAAAGTGCCATTTTTGATGAATTTTTATCTCCGAGGGGTTTCTAACATTTCCAGGACATTCGGACATGTTCCCTCACTTCTTTCTGACATTTCCGATATTTCCTTATGATTTCCCCCACATTTCTGACATTTTCACTACATTTCCGAAATTTTGTAACATTTCCACGACATTTCTAACATTTGAAAGACATTTTCTAACATTTGCAAGACATTTCTAACGTTTCTACGACATTTCTATCATTTCCACGGCATTTCTAACATTTGCAAGACACTCCTAACATTTCCGAAAGGTTAAGATTAATTTATATCATCCTCTAGAATGGCTTTCCGTGAGGGGCGACCATTGCAAGCAACCTATTTTACAGTAGCTATGGCCAGATAACCTGAAAATACACTTGTTAAAATTTATAAAGACCTATTACTTACATCAATGCTGGATATTAAACATATAATGTGGTATTTCTTGAAATTTTGTCAATATTGACATCAATTGAGGGAACTGGATTGGCCGAATGTGGTTATTGTTTACGTTGTTGTCTGGGATATCACGGGATACTTATATCAGTTTTGACATCAATATTCTTCACAAGTCAATTGACATTAAGCAAGACGAAGAAGAAAATGTTGACAAATCCAGTTCTCTCAATTGATTTCAATCTTGACAAATTTCAAGAAATACCTGAATAGCACTGATTGACACATGTTTTATAACAATTACCTGAAGTTCAGTTCCTTCGTCAAAATCTCATGCAATTTTGTTTTACCAAATTTTTTCCTGCTTAATTCCTCATTTTTTGCAACTTCAGCAAGAATAGTTCGTAACCTCGGAGGTTCGTTTTTCAAAAAGAATGAATGCACTATCCTTAGATATTTTTCATGTTCATCCAATACAATCTGCTGATCCCTTCGACCTACTTTGGGCTGTGATATGAGTATTTGTACTACGCTCTTCCTTTAATATAGCTTTAATTGTTGTTGAACATCGGCCTGAAAGACAACGTGTGGTACCGTTATCATGAAAGAGGAATGTGTTTGACCTTACCTTAGCTCAGCGGTTTTATCCAGAAGAACCTGCACCTTGTTCAACTTAGGGAAATTTGTACAGACACACATGTGTTTATTTTTATTATTATGAAGGAATTCGGAAAGATGGCGGCTTTCATAGCGGTAACTTTAAATAAGCCAATAGAATAGCCGCTTTTATCGCACCCATTGGCTATTACGTATCGCAGGAATAATGTGACAGACAGCAGGACATCTGTCATGAGAGCAAAATTTTTACTCGGCAAATCAATAATTTTGCAATATTATAAAAGTAATGCAGCGCAAACGGTTTAAAATGTAACTTACGTCGACCTGTGAGGTAAATTTGATTTTTAAACCTACATTCTTAATTCCTGCAAGCCACATTTTTGTTGCGATTAATTATGGCTGAATTTTAACCAATCGGCGACGTGGATTTCAAATTTCCCGGGTAGCAAAAGTCGCCTAGATCCCGGACAGACTTTAGTTTGATTTATTACATCTCCAAACTTGCAATATTTTAAGTCATCCCTTAACAAGAAGTTTCGTATTGAAATCAACATATTCATGGGTGAATAATTTGCTAGAAATGAGAGCAAACAGCAAAAAATTAGAACGACCACGCGATCCGATACACCTTCCTTAAGTGACTATCCCGGCGCATCCACCATTTTCGACCAACATGTCTGCGTTGGTTGGGATGGTTTCTTATCGCGCACAATAATCGACGGTCACAAACACAAGTCCACGACCCGGAAAATAAATAAAAATTTTTAAAGCACATACTTACTGTCAATTATGAAGAATAACCGGGTAGCCCGCTAAGTACGGTTTTTATTTATTCATCATGTTCTTACCTAAGCAGCAACAGGTGGTTGGATGTTCATAAACAGATGTCGTTAACTCATACACACGTCTTGGGCCCTGAAAGCAATTGCGTAAAAGCCTAACTGGTTCCTTTTTTTGCTATTGGCAGGATAAGATGATTTACATCACAAATTTACTGTAGTGAATGGTTTTACGTAATAACGGTGAGTTTCCTTAGGAAATGTTACAAATAAGTATACGGATGATATAAATCGCATAATATTGTTACATAATTACTGCTGATATATTCACACACTTAGCTCGAGCTAACTGTAAGATCGGTACTTTTAAAAACAGCATTCCACGAGACTTTGCAGCGGCAGCGGTAGACACCTTTGGAATTTTGTTTCTCCTTCGAAATCAAATGGGGAGACTCTAAAGGCTAATATGAATACCGCTGCAAAGTTTCATTGGACGCTGTTTTAAAAGCATGCACTCACATTAAGGTTTATTACCCTAGTACACTAAACTCTCTGAGAAATTGATTTTTAGAAAAAATGGGCAGCAGACAAGCAGCTGGAACCTCCCCATCGCGTGGGTCTTTGATTTCCGTGTCTTGCATTTAAAATTTTTAAGTTGATATGCCTAAATGGCACTTGTACCATGTACCAAATTTCCGATAAATTGATCCAGCAGTTTGGGCCATAACGTGTTTTTAGTGTTTCGATTTTTTTACCCAAAGGGTACTAAATCCGAATAAATGTCTTCTTATAACCAGAATTTGAAGACCTTTCTGATGGTAATAAATCTTTTAAAAACTTGTTTTTGCCATCCAAAACAAGATTTTTATCGGACTTTCTAATCGCGGTACAGCCCAAGCCCTTGAACCGATTTTACTGAAATTTTGCAGAATTACACGTCGAAGAGCTGAATTTTTTTTTTAAATGGTTAGATGAGAGAATAATCTTAAATTTGAAAATTGGTGTGCCAAAACGACACTTGCCGTTTGTCGACTGCCTCCAAAAAAAATTCAGCTCTTCGACGTGTAATTCAATCTCCATCTGCAAAATTTCAGTCAAATCGGTTCAAGGGCTTGGGCTGTACCTCGATTAGAAAGTCCGATAAAAATCTTGGATTTTTTAGCTTTTGGTCAAAAGAGCAATGACATTTCCGGTCGCACGATTAGCTCCAAACGCTTTTCAGATCTAAGTTAGGTTAGGTTATGAGATGCCTATGTACCAAATTTTACTTTCTTTACTAAAAATTCGTTAATTAAACAGGATATTCGAATATTGATTTTTCGGAGATTTAAAAGTGTCAAACTTTCACAGCGTGAAGAAAGAAATTATTTCGTGAACCAATTAAAATATTAAAATTCGTTTGGACCGGTCGATTTTTATTTGGAGGGGGACACTTAAATCCATGCTTGGCGAAATTTCAAAACTCACCCTCTAACCCCCACCTACCCTCAATACAAAATTCTAAATGGCAACCCCCCACTTGTGATACATCATTTGAAAGCTAATTTCATTGCCAATCTAACGCTGTAACAATTTTTGATATTTGTTCAACTCTAGCGCCCTATATGGTCAAATTTGAAGTTACATTAGGACCGTTTGTGATACATCATTTGACAGGGTTTGAAATTCTCTGTAAACTGATGCAAGAATTTTTGAAATTCACCCACTCGTTCCAAAGTTACATTGAAAGACATGAGCTAGTTCTGGGCCTAGAAATCCTTCAAGTTTAGGCTGTAACTTTTGAACGAATGGATGGATTAAAAAAATTCTTACATTGGTTAACAGATAATTGCAAGCCCTTTCAAATGATGTATCACAAAGGGCCTAATCTAATTTAAAATTTGACCAAAGAGGGCCCTGGAGTTGAACAAATATCAAAAATTATTAAAGAGTTGGATTGGCAGTGAAATTAGCTTTAAAATGATGTATCACAAGTGGGGGGTTGCCATTTAAAATTTTGAAGTGAGGGTAGGTGGATGCTAGGGGGTGAGTTTTAAAATTTCGCCAAGCAAGGATTTAACTGTCCCCCTCCAAATAAAAATCGACCTATCCCAGCGAATTTTCATATTTTATTTGGTTTACGAAATATTTGGGGTGGCTACTTTTCATTGGAACATCCTGTATTGTACCACGAAGAGTAAAAAAAATATCTGGCTTTTTAAGAATTAACTGTGATTATTTTCAAATCTCCTTTTAAACCAATCAATTAGACTCATTTTTAAATTTCTATCCAATCAAGTTCATTTAAGAGTGATTAATGCATTTTATCGGTGTTTGCACGAGTCATTTAATCGTTTCCGATGACCACTTGATTTTAAACACAATTTGTTCACTGCTGAAAATCACCACTTAAACAAAATTATGGGAAATAAAGGTCCACAAATACGACCACCAAACACAAGTCTTTCCAAAAACCATATTTTAGGTGTTTTTGGACATAAAGAACGCTGATTTCTTCTGGATATATCCTAAAAACTCAATAACATTTTGTTTGCACGGTTCCTAACCTCAAACGTCATTAATGTCAATGAGCTATAAAGGCTCGTTCGCAACATCATATTGGGCTTTTGAGTATAGGCAACCCCGGTTTAAAAAATCATAATTTTATCAAAACAAGAGTTTAATTTGTGAAATAATCTTACCGAATACCACTCGTGCATCGCTATTGCAATCGGTTAAATTTTAGAAATAATTACTCAAGCTTTGTTGCCGTATCGTATAGGTAAAACAATTCGAACTAAATTGCCATTTATTATCAAAGATTAAAGCCCTCGAGCTAAAGCTCTCGGGCTTTAAAAATGACAATTTAGTTCTCATTATTTTACCACCGGCAACAAGCTTTCGTAATCATTTTCAAAATTTAACCGATTAAATAGCATGCACTTGTGGTATTATAAGCGATTAAATTGTGTTTTACGCACTGCGTCGTTACCTACATCATTATGTTACATAATGACAACACTTATTGCGAATATATGAATTAAATTGCGACAAGTCGGTCACGAAGGTCGTGGCCTTCCTCTCATTTAGGTTTAGGTAAAGGTCAGTTCAAAGGAAAAAGTCAAGCCCGCTCTTGTGCTGCACCCACAGGAACGTGCTGTATTTCTGAGATCAATATTCCTTTTCGCTTGCAAAAAAATCAGTGTAACGGAGTTGTTGACATGTCACCGGTGGTTTGAATAAAAAATTCCCTTGTTTTCTTTGTAGATTTCTGTAGACAGAATGTGTCAGCACTGAAGGCAATGATGTTTAAAACACCCCTTTAACATTTTGGCTTGAAAAATTTAAGGCACTTAAATCCGCGAAAGTGCGAAAGTTGTCTTGTAAATAATTAAGTAACCTTTGCAGTAGATAGGGTGGGAGTTTAGCCTAAATATTTCAAAGGAAAGTCCTCAAATTGCTAACCTTATCAATTGTTTTGATCAATTTAATGAAGTTGAGACAACCCACCATACAATTTAAATTTCATTAATGAGATCCCCATTCGTGTGGTTTGGTTTCATAGTAGGATAGCGTAGCGCAATCTAGGCGTACGAACCTGAAAGCGTACTATTGATCACGGGAAAGTTTAACAGCTCCATCTGGAATTTACTCCTTGGACTCTTCCAATACAATTCATGAAATCATGGAAGAGGACTTTAACAAATTCTGCTTTTAAGCTTGATTACTACTAAGTGATAAATGTTTCAGCGGTTTGAGAAACTTCTTATAAAGTTGTAGACTTCTGCTGCCTAATCTTGAGTCCTGTATAAGGAACTTTGCCAAAACGACTTGCATAACATTTAATTAAGAATAAGTTATAATAAGTATTATCGCGTTCGTGATGAAATAAGGACGGTTGAGTATCTCGCAACCAAACATTTACTTCCAAAATCCACTGAGGATGATTTTTTTTGGATCGCTTAATACACGTCATCTATGTAATTACATAAAGTGATGTTTGTTTGGTTGCGGAATAACTTTCTCTTCTTTTTATGACCAGCTTAGCATTCATTACTGTACTTTAATTAGTTTAATTACAAATTACTTCATATACTCTTACTGTACCTACTTCCCATTTTTTCATTTCTATGACCGCTCCTGTGTTTGTACTAAGAATTCGACTTGGTGTCAATTTATTACTATAGATTTTTTTATTACTATAGAGTGTATATAATACGAATCCTACGGATTCGTGCAACAAAGCGTGTAAATTTTTGCATCCAAAAATTTTTGTTTTGATAGCAAACATTTAGAATTTAGGGGAGAGAGGGCTCATTGGGACATGAGGCACATTGGTACAGTTTAAAATTGCCGTGCAATCACAGACCAACTTGATTTCTTTTCATACACATAGATCGTGTAGCTTCGCTGGACATGTTATTGTAGTTTTAACTGAAAACAACGTCTACTTAAATTTATAGAGGCAACTTTGTGTTTTTTGTTGCCCTTTGTAATCTTTTCGTTCCAAGTTGGTGACCATGTAACTTTTTAAATATCACCTATAATTTCTGGCAACTGCCCCCTTAGAAACAAAATTTAATTTAGATTCTTATAGCGCGTTTTGTTTCTTGGCAATACCTACCCAAAAGTATTAATCTTGATAAGTAAATTGTCACAACAGGGCAGTTTGAGACAAGATTGTTGGGGTACCTACATTGGGACTGGTATTCTACAATTCAAAAAAAAAGTTAACTTCAAAAACTTGTGAAAACTTCCAAAACTACATTTATTCAATTACTGGCACAACGAGTGGCACATCACAACTTCGAGAAGAACAACTGGTATAAAATTTGAAATAAACGTTTCTAATTACAACGTGTGCAGTCATGTTTATGAATGATTACATTTATTTACTTTTCAATTTATTTTATGCTTGTATTGTTTCTAATAACTCAATAAATAAAGTTTCGTATATGTTTATTTCATTTCTGTGCCATTTTGATTGGTTCACATAATGTTCTTCTATGTTGTCTGGTTGTGCCTCACCTATGAACGAACGTACCCCTGCCAGCGGCACTTTAGAACGAAATTCAATCTTTTGTTTGAGGTGTGATAACTGGTATTTGTATATATTTCAATTTATAAAACTTTAGAAATTGATGTGAATTGCTATTGAAATGGCCAAAATACTGCCCCAAACAGAATTAAGAAATTCTACAAAGTATGAGAAATATAGGGCAAAAAATGTGAACCGTCCCAATGAGCCCCCCTCTCCAATACGAAATTTTAATTTTTCCGTATCTACCCTGAGGCCTATTTAAATAGGTTTTTCGAGACAAAGTGACATTGAAGTAGAATATCAGTAGAACCACATCTTCAGAGAGTACATCTTAAGTATAAGATAATTCCTACATCCTCACCTGTACTTACACAAATTATTTTCAAAAGAAATGGAAAAAAGCAAAGGTTTGCAGCGAATATAAATAACCGATTTTGTCGAGCAAGGTCCTACACAAAACAAAGTGCTCTTTGCTGTGCAAAAAATTGTGGATGATGACGACCGCAATAATAGCAAACATTTAATTTTCGCCAAGGAAGTGGCTGAGATAAGGAAGACATAAGTCACCATGACCGAGATTTAATTCTGTTGTAAGGCCTTGCAAGAAATCAACCTTCTTTGAAAAAACGACCTTAACTTTAATTCAATTTTTTTCTATTGTCATTGACATTGAAATTATTGCCAGCAGGTATACTTTGTCATTTTTATTGTGATCCTACTCCAATTTAAATATTATGTTACGTATTCTTGGGGGTTGGAAAACAGGTTAGCCATGGATTCAGTCTAGGAAATTTGATTGAAATTAAGTTAATTATGATGAAACTAAGAGGTAGGACACAATGAAATTAATTTACTCAATAAGGTTTATTATGTGGGTATGTGTTTGCGTCTTTCCACTCTAATTAAAATTTTAGAATTTGAAATTCGCGTAAAACTATATTGCCTCGTCTGACAGATTACAAATTGGATCCGGTCATTACAGCCGCCTACACCGATCGAGACAAATGACCAGTTTGACTCTCTAGCAGCTTTTCCGCAATCACCAGTAACTCAATGTTAATTTAAATCGTCGCCATAATGCCATAATCTAACAAGTTTTTATAATTTTTTCCGTAACTGTCCCAGTTATATTGAATTAGTTATTAATGTTATCTTTTTTTCTTTTGCTATTTAAATTGACTTTGCAAAAGATCCAGCTTATCAATATTACATCATTATACACCATTGAGGACTTGCAGAGACGAGAAGCATACCTCGTTTCCATTTTAACGATGCTGGTTGTACCTATATCCAGCTCTCGATTCAACTACACTGACGTCATTACCACCCCAGGGAACTTTCTGAATGATAGATGCCTTCACCTGTGTTCATTGCCTTGGATCGTGTAACCATAATATCCAGCTGGATTAAATTGTGCCTGGACGATGTGTGAACTAATGGACGGATACTAAATCATTTTAAAGGGACATTTCTGGTTCAGGGCTGGAGAAATTGCACTCCACGCGATTTGTAACGATTTCATGCGAGGTTTCTCCAATTTCAGTATCTCAATCACATATTTCAGAACAAGAGGCATGTTTCTCTATAAACCGTCTTTCAACTCTTTTATCTATGTACTTGTTTAATTGTTACAGTGAGGTTAATAATGGACATATTTGCAATCAAAATTGGTGCACTGAAACCACTTACTTATGCAGGGTGTTTCTAAACCATGTGTCAATATTTCAAGATACGTCAGAAAATATGATAAATGTCAAAATTTTGCAATTGTTCTGAATTGGCCCAAAATGGGGTTTGTGCAGTTTTAAGGAAAGTGCAAAGAAAAATATTCACGAAAAAGCCTCAGGTACGTTTATCTTCAGATTCTGGAATCAAATTTGAGAAAAAGCTACTTACAAAAATGTTTGAGTTAATTTACTCCTAAGCCCCTCCTGTACGAGAGATTTATGATCAAAATTTTAAATTTTCTCTACAGTAGTAAATTCAGCATCAAAAACTTGGTAAAGATACCAAATTTCACGTTGCTGTCTTTAACCGTTTTGAAGATATTTAGAAAAAAATGCAGCAGAGAAGCGGCTGGAACCTCCCCATCGCGTGGATTTTTGTATTCTGTGTATAGTAGTCAATTCGACAGAATTTTTTTTATGCTTATTGTCTGTGACTAATTTCGCAATTTTCTGACAAATACCGACATCACCCATCACATTTGACAATATGTTCCTTTTAAGGTTAACAGTTTGCCACCCTTTTGACAATAACTGATACTTTATGTCATCCACTGTCAGCTTGCTCCCTTTTAATTGAAAATATTTTTTTCTCTATTTTCCACTGAAATGGCAGAAACTGTGAATACATTTTTAGAACGAGAATTTGATCGTCTTTCTAATGGCGACATAAAAAAGGAGACCTTTGTATTTAAAATTTAAAATTGATTTGCCTAAATGGCACTTCCCGTGGACCAATTGCTTCCAAAAGCCTTTCAGGTCTTCAACGGGTTACCCAATCTGTATGTACCAAATTTCAGCTAATTTGGGCTATAATGTATTTTTAGTGTTATTATGAAATTTCAATTTTTTGACCCAAAGAGCACTAAATGCGAACGAATTTTGTCTTACTTAAAACCAGAATTTGAAAACCTTTCTGATGGTGACAATAAATCTTTCAAAAACTTGTTTTGGATGGTTAAATGAGTGAATAATTTTAAAGTTACAAATTGGTGTGCCAAAACGGCAGTTTCCGTGGGCCGATTGAATCCAAAATTTGTTCAGCTCTTCGACATGCAATACAATCCCCGTGTGCAAAATTTCAGCCAAATCGGTTCAAGGGCTTGGGCTGTACCGCGATTTTAAAGTCGGATAAAAATAATTTTTTTTTCAATTTTTGATCAAAAGGGCACTAAAAATGAATACATTTTTAGAAGCAGAATTTAAAGGCCTTTTCTATCGTGAGGTGAAAAATGGGGGTTTGCATTTAAAATTTAAAAGTTGATGTGCCAAAATGGCTTTTCTAGTTGCACGATTGGCTCCAAAAGCTTTTCAGATCTAAGTTGGGTTATCACATGCACACGTACCAAATTTCAGCTAAATCTGTCGAGTAGTTTGGGCTGTGGCGTGTTTACGAACGTATCTCAAAACGTATAGATCCGGTCTTATCTCGAATTCGAAAATTTTAGTGATTGCAGTAACCTCCCTTTTTTTTAAATGGTGAAGTGGAGTGGGGAGGATAAAATACACTTTCAAAGTGGCCCTTTTAAGGGGCCTTATTTTTCGACATATATTCATAGGGACTTTTTTTTCATATTTTTCATAGAAGAATCTACTGGTTTTGACCACCAATTTCGGGACACCTGTATAATGGGATACGTTGCGAATGAAAATAATGTCAGTGTACGTATCTTAATTTGCGTAAAATAGATTAAAAAATTCCATAAAAATGCAAGTGGTTACCAGACCACCGACCACCCCACCCAAGTGTTTATTAATTTCACGCACGTACTCCCAAGCCAAAACTAATCACCCTTGCTTCCGAACACTTCCGTGCACATTGTCCTTATTAGTTTATTAATAAACCTCGATACCGCATTAGTTTTTTCTTCAGTATTGTGTTGTTTTTATGGTTTGTTGATCATAAATAAGAATTTATTAGGTAATGTAAACGTTGTTAACGGGGTGTTAAAGAACGGACAATAAAAAGCCGAGCCGTATTTGTTTATTCATGTATGCGTGCTTATTATTTGTTATAGTACCTACCTACATAAAGATAAGTTGATAGAAAATATCGGCGCGCTTAACAGTTCATCGTCATATGTGTAGGTAGTTAAAGCACTAATGATAGCAGTAATGTTCTGATGACAACAGGGAAATAATGAAGAGGTTAGATCAAAGTAAAAGCGGAAAAACACAACAGAACACATGCTGCTTTTTATTGATAAAAAAAAATTGGCAACAGAATTCGGGTTAATAAACACTTCTGGGAAATTAGAAAGTGAACTATGAATGGAGCTCACGGAGTTTTGAGGTTCACCACCATAAGGTCGAAATTAATGATTTCCAAGAGATCATGGGGAAGGAGTCTTTATTGGGTATTTGTTGTTAGTGTGTGCGAAGCGAGATCCCTCCTCAGTTTAATTGGTGTCGCTGGCGGATCGCGATTTACAGTCGGTGTGTGGTGAACTAAGAGAAACGAAATTGAAAATTCGTGAAAATTTTATTCCAAAACAGTAATATGAATTATCGGAAAATGCAAAGTTCCGCATTACTTATTGTTCTTATCTAAAAGCCAGTAGCAAGGTAACATTATTTTTTTCCAATGATTTCTTATCACAAAATATTTCAAAGTTTGTAAACTAGGTTCCCTGCTTCATAGAAAATTTTTCATTTTATTTTCAAGAATTTTGCAAGCTTGTCCTCGACAAAATGTTTAACAACCTGATATCAAATAATAATAACAATTTTCAATATCATGTTGAACCAATTGAAAAAACGATAAATAGGTCAAGATCGGCATAAGCCTCTCAACTAAATTAATTTTTTTAATTTTTAATTCGAAATTAGTTGATTTTTTTTCATAGACTGGCGTGTTGTACAAAAAACATTTAGTCTTGGACTTAATGCCTGTTACGATACCATAGAAATAATTGTTGTCAACAATTTGTTGCTATAGAAGGATTAACTTTGAGACAGGATTAAATATTTTATACAACCCCGCCTTAAGACTTAAGGACATATGGAGTATGGACATATTTCTAGCGCTTCTTGCGCGAGACACAAAATTGGGCATGATAAATCATAGATATAGTTGTATTAGACACAAACTGATTTACGTAATTGACTTGTTATTGTTTACTACACATACACACATACATACTCACTGAATCAATGAGGTGATATATTTCACATAATTTGTTTATGGAAAGCATTAAAATTCATTTCCCGAATTGATGTCGATGTACCATTTGACCTTGCCCTTATTACCCTTGACCTTATTATAATTCATCCGGCGTTATTACACCCAAAATATGGTTTTGCACACTAGGTAATTACATAAGCCGAAAATTTAAATTGCAATTTGTCTATCATCGGAAGTTTTAATTAATTGGCGTGACAGGATAATCGGCAAAATGTTAGTTTCAAATTCTCCGCATGCGTGCGGCACGAATTACTTGCCATCACAAAAGTATAGCGAAACAGAACCTTAAGATTGACAAGACTCAGGAGTGAAATTGAGAAGTCTAATGGAAGTTATTATTGCTTTGTAGTGCGTCACAAGAAAGTGCAAAATGTAATAGTAGACTTACAAATTCGGCTAGTTATTGATTTTTTGCATCAAAGAGTTGTCCTTTTATTGTACAGTGTACAGTAGAAGATTTATGTATAGTTGGTATAACCATAATTATTAATCTACCATGTGATCAAAAAGTCTTCTCATGATCAGTGATCATTCAAGAAGAAATCCCAAAGATCTTCTGAAATCGAGTTACTTATTTACTATAACCTTAAGAATTTGAGATCATTCGCTCTAGAGTGAAAAAACTGTAAGCAAAATATGAGCAATTCGTGCTATCCAACCTCGACACGAGAGTTAATCTTTAATTGAATTATCCCGAATGGGCCTCGCCAATAAAAAAAATATCGCTCTTTTTTGTTAATATCGCTCTTTTTTGTTATATTGTTCAATTAGTCTGCAAAGTAAATGTTTTTACATTATTTAAAAAAATAATATTTAATAAAAAATTTTAAAGATTATTTTATTAAAAAACTAGGAAGCTTTGAAACATTTTATTTGCCGAGGTCTTGACGAAGTGTATTCTTTATAATTTTATCATTTTCAAAAATTGTTGGAAAGGCCCATTAAGTTTGGACCACATATTCATTCAACTTGTGACCATTGCTAAAAGCTTACCAAAAATACAAACGTGTTACGCTGTACCTACAATTTTGTTCCTATTATCATCAAATTATTTGCAAGCGAGCCTAGAAGTTAAAAAATATTTGTGTACGTACTACCCTCCCGGAAATATAACATGTAACTAATTCGATGATTTTAGTAGTAGCCTGGCTCTGCGATACAGTTGGTTGTATCGGTACACATTTTTTAAATTCCATAAAATTCCATAATTGATTAAGGTGGATTTAAAAACAAATTAATTTAATCAACAAGATTCATGACACATTCCAGACTGAACAGATTACCCAAATTCTTCACTATCAAGACTTAAGTTAAGTTATGCTAACGAGACGCCTACCATCTTATACAGTGTGTTCCATTTAAGATGAAGACATCAGCCTCATATTTTGGTTACTCTTACGATTAGGGATATAAATTTTTGCGCCTTCATAGACATTTATGAGGTGCATCTTTTGAGGAACTCAACTCGAAAGTAAGTTGTAAATCCAGCTTACTGCGAGTTCGCGAGTAGAGCCGTTTTTCTATATTTGTTTGGCGATAAATATATTGAAAAGATTTCATCAGAATAAATTGTTAATATTTCATATGGAACGCAGTTTAATTAAAAATTAGCATTTTGAATTTTAGAAAAATTTACCTAAAGCTCGATTATGAGCGGTTACGCTGAAGACAAAAAAAATGACAATCTCGGAGATGGTACAAAAATTGTAAATGTAGCAATTAGCGTTAACTGACTGTTACAACAATTAAAATAAATAGATTTAATAATATAATTCGAACTATCCGGTCTTTCATTACAATGTGTTAAACAATGCCGACCGCTCTGTAGCTATTTTGGCGTGGCGCTCCCGCTCCTTTATTGAAATAAATCTAAAAATGAGCTTATCGTCCAAAAGGGCACTAAGTGTGAATAGATTTTTAGAAGCAGAATTTGAAGAGCTTTCCTATGTTGATGTGAAAAATGTTTATTTAAAATGTTAAGGTTTATGTGCTAAAAAGGAACTTTTCGGATACCGATTTGGCTCAAAATCTAATCAGATCTTTCGTAGATCATACAATGTCCACATGCCAAATTTCAGTCAGATCGGTTCAGTAGTTTGGGCTGTACATGTCCACAGATAAACAGACATTTTTCAAAAACCACTTTTTTTCATGTTTTGGTCGATTCGATTTTTCGATCGATTTTAGTAACTGCTCCGCAAGCGTACCTATTGTAAGGTGCAAAAACTTATATCCCTACTCCCAAAAGTGACTATAAAACATGAAACTGCCTTCATCTTAAGTGGAGCACTCTATGTATAAATCTTAATCGAAATGCACAAATAATATCTTCCAATTTTTCCTAGTATGAATATTCATGCGGCAATAGTATATTGTATATTTAGAGCCGAAAGTGTAAGATTTCCGCACGAGAGTGCGGAAATCGCACTTTCGGCTCGAAATATACATACTATTTTTCCTATTTTTGTGCAAAAAAGCCATAATAGAGGCTCTTGTAGTCTTATTTTGAATGAATCTGCATTAATTCAGAAGGAATCAGCTTGCTGTGCAATCTGATGATGGCATGGTAACGTAATTGTAAGATAAACAAAAACGTCAACTTTTTGCAAAATTTAATTTTTGCGCTCAAATATGAATGAAACTTTGGAAGAAATGGCCTGCCCATCTGAAATAGAAGAAGAAGCTGCAGCAGCAACCATGGATTTATTGCCAGTTAAGTCGCGGGAAAGGTACGAACTGGCGTACACCCAGTTCAGTGAATGGTGCAGAGCGAAGAAGGTTATGATCCTCAACGAAAAGGTATTTTTGGCATATTTTTCCGAAAAGTCAAAAACCAAGAAGTCTTCCACACTTTGGTGCACCTACTCAATGTTGAAGGCAACTTTAAACGTGAAAGAAAACTGCGATATTAGCAAATATAATAGGTTAATCGCATTTTTGAAACGTCAAAGCGATGGTTACAGACCAACGAAGTCGAAGATTTTTTCCAAAGAAGATTTGGACACATTTCTTAAAGATGCCCCAGATGAGCAGTATCTTATGATGAAGGTGAGGGCAACACCATTTTTAAAGAAATATTCATTAATTTTATTAATTTAAGGTTATTTTTATTATGGGAATTGCCGGGGCTCTTCGCCGAGACGAATTGAAAAAAATGAGAGTAGACGACATTGAAGACCTGGGGGCCCTTTTAATAGTGAAAATTCCAGAAACTAAAACAAAAATTCAACGCATATTCACGATTACGCAAAATTCTCAGGCCGACATAAATATGTTAGAAATTTACAGGAAATATGCTTCTCTTCGTCCATCCAAAATGAATGATCGCAGCTTTTTCATTAATTTTCGAGAGGGAAAATGCACCTGCCAAGTTGTTGGGATAAATACCATTGGGAAAATTCCAAGTCAAATTGCCGCTTTTCTCCAATTACCAGAGGCAGCCAGCTATACGGGTCATTGTTTCCGCCGATCTTCGGCAACACTGTTGGTGAATAATGGAGGAGATTTATTGAGTTTGAAGCGACATGGGGGGTGGAAGTCATCAGCGGTGGCCGAAGGTTATCTAGCCGATTCTATTGAAAATAAGAAGAGAATTTCCAACCAGATTCACAAGGGTGCTCCTGAAACGGCGGTAGTTCCTTCTTCGAGCAAACAGGAAACAGCAACCATCCCAGAAGCCACTGCAGCACCTAAAGCTCCAATATTGTCTGGGAATCAGTACATTTCAGTGTTGACCAATTTAAATAACACTCTAACTAATAATTGTGCTAATATTTCCTTACCATCTGGAATTAGTATTAGCAACTGTACAAATTCTTGTATTACTTTAAATATTGTTCTTAAATAGTTTGCATATTTTAAAATTAAAAGAAAATGAAAATAAATTGTTTTCATAAAGTGTGCGGAAAAATGAATTTCCGCACGCTTTTAATTTTTCCGCACCTTTATGTTATTTTCCCACCCGTGAGTGGAAATTGCCTACTTTCGGCACACATTTTAGTGCCGAAAACAGTCTTTTTTGCACAAAAATAGGAAAAATAATTTGCAATACTAAAATGTTGCATGATGGAAACTGGATAATGAGACTAGACTCTGTTTTTGAATAAGTTAACTCCCGAAAGCCCATTTTATTTAATTTTTGGTTGTCTAATAGAAAACAAATTCTGCTAGTTCACCACTTTCAAAGACTGATGGGGTGGATTGAAATTTACAGGGGAAAGGATTGGATTATTCACCTTAGCTGCCCAATCGATCGAAAAATTGAATAGCAAAAAAAAATCAAATATTTACGTTTCGGGGTCCTGGGAATCCAAAAGTGATTTTTAAAAAATGTCTGTGCATGTGTGTCTTTATGTTTGTGAACACGCTACAGCCCAAACTACTGGGCCAATCTGGCTGAAATTTGGAACGTGGACATCTTATGGATCTGGGAATAGCTGAAAAGGTTTCGAGCCAAATCGGCAAGTCCCATTTTGGCACATTTACATTAAAAATTTAAATGCAATCCCCCATTTTTCACGTCCCCATATGAAAGCTCTCCTAATTCTGCTTCTAAAAATGTATTCACACCTGGTGCCCTTTTGGGCAAAAATCGGTGCCGTGAAGAAAACCTGTGTATATTTTTATCACCGGATTTAATAGCCGATTTTTTTTCAAGCCGAAAACCTTTAGTGCCTTTTTACGAAAAATATTTTTTAGTGGCCAAAAAGCCCTTTCTTGAATTTTTCTTAGCAAAAAGCATTTTCTAACTATCGGATTCAATAGCTGTTGTATTGCCGAATCAAACACCTTTGTACAATGTTTTCGAAAATTTCCATTTTAGGGGCAAAGAGGGCCCTTTTTGAATTTTTCTTAGCAAAAGGGCATATTATCATTATAGAATTCGACAGCTATTGCCTTGCCGGATCGAACACCTTGTGCCATTTGTTCGAAAAATTTAATTTTAGGGGTGAACAACATGTGTATTTTAGATTTTAGTAAATGAGCGCCGGGCGCAATGCGCACGATAGATTTGCGATCGACAATCGTCCGCACGCCCGACCTTGGTTAAAGTTAGGTGCTATATTTACAAATAGATATATAGATATTTACCAATAGAAAGACGATCAAATTCTGGTTCTAAAGATGTATTCACAGTTTCTGCCATTTCAGTGGAAAATAGAGAAAAAATCCTTTTTCAATTAAAAGAGAGCGGGCTGACAGTGGATGACATAAAGTAGGTATCAGTTATTGTCAAAAGGGTGGCAAACTGTTAACCTTAAAAAGAACATATGTATTGTCAAATGTGATGGGTGATGTCGGTATTTGTCAGAAAATTGCGAAATTAGTCACAGACGAAGCATAAAATTTTTTTTGTTGAATTGACTACTATCTATACACAGAATACAAAGATCCACGCGATGGGGAGGTTCCAGCCGCTTCTCTGCTGCATTTTTTACATTGAATTCTACCAAAGTCGCATTTTACCCCACAACCTATAAAAGTCTGACTCACACTATCCCTGTGTCCGTTTGAAAATCACTGCGTTTCTGTTATTTACCATGACAACTCGGTGATTTCCTGGAAATTTTTGATACCTACCTAGACCAACTTAAACGAAATTAATAAGTGGAAATTTTTATGTCAAATAAAATGTCAAAAATAATTTTTATTCCATTTCTGTCGCTGTATCGTTGCTATTTTCTTACCGAATCTGCATTCGAGCATTAATTCATTTCCTGGAAATTTTAGTCGTGCGTCCCAACAACGTAATCGGGCCCTCGTGTTCCACTCGGGCCGATTAATACGTTGTTGGAATGCACTCCAAAAATTTCCGGAAAGAATTAATGCTCTTATGAGATTATAAGTGAAAATTCCTCAATAATGTTTGCAGCAGTAGGTAGTACAGAAATGGAAAATTAGGCTGCTAATACCTACCAATAAAAAAAATGCAGCAGTGAAGCGGCTGGAACCTCCCCATCGCGTGGATCTTTGACTTGGGTTTCTAGTCGAATTAGCAAAGAAAATGTATGATTGGTTTCCATGATGGTTTTAGAACTTTTTTAGAACACACAAATTGAAATATTCATCAGAGAAAAGTAGGTATAAGTAAGTCCTTTTTTGGCAGGACCCCCAAAGTTCTAAAACCGTCGTTGAAACCAGTCTTATACAATTTCTGTGCTAATTCGGCTAGAAACACAAGTCAAAGATCCACGCGATGGGGAGGTTCCAGCCGCTTCGCTGCTGCATTTTTTTTAAACCAGAATTTGAAGACCTTTCTGATGGTGACAATAAATCTTTCAAAAACTTGTTTTGGATGGTTAAATAAGTGAATAATTTAAAGTTGGACATTGGTGTGCCAAAACGGCACTTTCCGTGGGCCGATGGAATCCAAAATTTGTTCAGCTCTTCGACGTGCAATACAATCCCCATGTGCAAAATTTCAGCTAAATCGGTTCAGGGGTTTGGGCTGTACCGTGATTTTAAAGTCCGATAAAAATCAATTTTTTTTTTATTTTTGGTCAAAAGGGCACTGAGAGTGAATACATTTTTAGAAGCAGAATTTGAAAGCCTTTCCTATTGTGACGTGAAAAATGGGGGTTTGCATTTAAAATTAAAAAGTTGATGTGCCAAAATGGCATTTCTAGTTGCGCGATTGGCTCCAAAAGCTTTTCAGATCTAAGTTGGGTTATGAGATGCCTACGCACCAAATTTCAGCTAAATCGGTCTAGTAGTTTTGGCTGTGGCGTGTTTACAAACGTACGTACGTACATACGTACGTACGTACACACACACACAGACACATTTTGAAAACCGCTTTTTTGGGTTCCTGAGACCCCAAAACGTGAAGATCTGGTGCTATCTCAAATTCAAAAATTTTAGTGATTGCAGTAACCTCCCATTTTTTTAAAATTGTGATGGAGTTGGGGAGGTTAAAATACCAACAATAAAGAATTTTGAAGAAAAAGAAATGCAGCAGAGAAGCGGCTGGAACCTCCCCATCGCGTGGATCTTTGTATTCTGTGTAGATAGTAGTCAATTCAACAGAATTTTTTTAATCCTTGACTAATTTCGGAATTTTCACATCACCCATCACGTTTGAGAATATGTTCCTTTTAAGGTTAATCTTTTGCTACCTTTTTGACAATAACTGCCACTTTATGTCATCCACTGTCAGCCCGCTCCCTCTATTTTCCACTGAAATGGCAGAAACTGTGAATACATTTTTAGAACCAGAATTTGATCGCCTTTCTAATGGCGACATAAAAAAGGAGGTCTTGTATTTAAAATTTTAAGTTGATATGCTTAAATGGGACTTCCCGTGGACCAATTGCTTTCAAAAGCCTTTCAGGTATTCAACGGGTCACCCAATCTCCATGTACCAAATTTCAGCCAAATCGATTCAGTAATTTGGGCTATAATGTATTTTTACTGTTATTATAAAATTTCGATTTTTTGAACCAAACAGCGCTAAATGCGAATTAATTTTGTCCTATTTAAAACCAGAATTTGAACACCTTTCTGATGGTGACAATAAATCTTTCAAAAACTTGTTTTTAATGGTCAAATGAGAGAATAATAGTAAATTTGGAAATTGGTGTGCCAAAACGGCACTTTCCGTGAGTCGATTAAATTCGAAATTTGTTCAGCTCTTCGACGTGTAATACAATCCCCATGTGCAAAATTTCAACCAAATCGGTTCAAGGGCTTGGGCTGTACCGCGATTTTAAAGTCCGATAAAAATCATTTTAACCTCCCCACTCCACTTCACCATTTAAAAAAAAGGGAGGTTAGGTACTGCAATCACTAAAATTTTCGAATTCGAGATAAGACCGGATCTATACGTTTTGAGGTCTCAGGAGCCCAAAAAAGTGGTTTTTAAAATGTGTCTGTATGTATGTACGTACGTTCGTACGTACGTTCGTACGTTCGTACGTTCGTACGTACGTACGTTCGTAAACACGCCACAGCCCAAACTACTCGACAGATTTAGCTGAAATTTGGTACGTGTGCATGTGATAACCCAACTTAGATCTGAAAAGCTTATGGAGCCAATCGTGCAACTAGAAATGCCATTTTGGCACATCAACTTTTAAATTTTAAATGCAAACCCCCATTTTTCACCTCACGATAGAAAAGGCCTTTAAATTCTGCTTCTAGAAATGTATTAATTTTTAGTGCCCTTTTGATCAAAAATTGAAAAAAAAATGATTTTTATCCGACTTTAAAATCGCGGTACAGCCCAAGCCCCTGAACCGATTTGGCTGAAATTTTGCACACGGGGATTGTATTGCACGTCGAAGAGCTGAACAAATTTTGGATTCAATCGGCCCACGGAAACTGCCGTTTTGGCACACCAATTTGTAACTTTAAAATTATTCACTCATTTAATCATCCAAAACAAGTTTTTGAAAGATTTATTGTCACCATCAGAAAGGTTTTCAAATTCTGGTTTTAAGTAAGACAAAATTCGTTCGCATTTAGTGCTCTTTGGGTCAAAAAATCGAAATTTCATAATAACACTAAAAATACATTATAGCCCAAATTAGCGAATCGATTTGGCTGAAATTTGGTACATGGAGATCGCGTGACCCGTTGAAGACCTGAAAGGCTTTTGGAAGCAATTGGTCCACGGGAAGTGCCATTTAGGCAAATCAATTTTAAATTTTAAATACAAAGGTCTCCTTTTTTATGTCGCCATTAGAAAGACGATCAAATTCTCGTTCTAAAAATGTATTCACATTTTCTGCCATTTCAGTGGAAAATAGAGAAAAAAATATTTTTCATTAAAAGGGAGCAGGCTGACAGTGGATTACATAAAGTATCAGTTATTGTCAAAAGGGTGGCAAACTGTTAACCTTAAAAGGAACATATTGTCAAATGTGATGGGTGATGTCGGTATTTGTCAGAAAATTGCGAAATTAGTCACAGACAATAAGCATAAAAAAAATCTGTCGAATTAACTACTATCTACACAGAATACAAAAATCCACGCGATGGGGAGGTTCCAGCCGCTTCTCTGCTGCATTTTTTTTTCTTATTTTCGGTCAAAGGGGCACTAAGAATGAATACACTTTTAGAAGCAGAATTTGAAGGTCTTCCTTATGGTGACGTGAAAAATGGGGGTTTGCATTTAAAAGTTTTTTAAAAGTTGATGTGCTAAAATGGCATTTCCGGTTACACGATTGGCTCCAGATCTAAGTTAGGTTACGAGATGCCTATGTTCCAAATTTCAGCCAAATCGGTTTAGAGACCTCAAAACGTGAAGATCTGGTGCTCTCTCAAATTCGAAAATTTTAGTGATTGCAGTAACCTCCCATTTTTCTTTAATTGTGATGGGGTTGGGGAGGTTAAAAAAGAGAAAAAGACAAGAAACTGTAGAACCATCTTGAACTGAAGTTTAGGCTATGTATTTACGAACTGGGGAGGGACCAGTTTTAGGACCAGTGGCATATTAACGCCCTCTAATAGCAATAATAAAAATTATAATTTTGAAATAGCGTTTAAAAAACGGATTTTTATTATTATTTATTTTTGTTGTAAAGGAGCTATAATGCTCCTCAAAGTGCGCCATTGGTAGAAGTTTTTTTCACATATCTCAGGAACGGACCGTAGGATCTTAATTAATTTTGGGGACTGTTGGTAATGTCTGGACCTACGTCGACGCTGTAAATTTTATCGAGTTCTGACAAAGCTATCCTCAGAAACCCACAATGACCTTGATGTTTTTCTTCTTAAACTTGGTTCAAGGTCATCAGGAATATTAAATCTGGTGGTATATTAAATCTGGTGGTGCTAGGTAGAAAGAGTAATTGAAACTGCAACTTTTTTGACCAAGGTTAATTTTTGATTGAAGCAGCCGTTTTAGAGATAATTGAGCTTTTGCTTTAATAAGCACCAATAGTTCTGGGGGCAGTGAACATTTTTGGTATGTCATTTCAGCGAACTTGATTTAGCAATTTTGTAGTTATTTTCATGCTGTAGATTACTAAAACAAAAGTCTGCCGTAAATCTTGCGAGACAGGGACTAATGGCAGCCATTTTAATTTCTCAAAAATTGACAACTCGGGTACCGTAAAAGATACGAAATTTTATTAAATTAGAAAAAAGTTGTGTTTTTCTGTGTAGATTAAGAATCTGGAAAGAAATTGAAGATATCTGGTTTGATTCCTGAAATATACTGAAAAAACTTAAAAATGTCATATTTTAATCTAGAAGGGTTAATTTTCAGTTTTTTCAGTATATTTCAGTAACCAATCTAGATATCTTAGATTTACTTTCAGATTCTTAATCTACACTGAAAAATACAACTTTTTTCTAATTTAATAAAATTTCGTATCTGTTACCGTTAGCCCTGTTCCACAAGATTTATGGCAGACTTCCGTTTTAGTAATCTCCAGCATGAAAATAACTATAAAAGTGCTAAACCAAACTCGCTGAAATTGCATACCAAAAAATGCAGCAGTGAAGCGGCTGGAACCTCCCCATCGCGTGGATCTTTGACTTGGGTTTCTAGTCGAATTAGCAAAGAAAATGTATGACTGGTTTCCATGATGGTTTTAGAACTTTTTTAGAACAAACAAATTGAAACATTCATTAGAGAAAAGTAGGTATAAGTAAGTCCTTTTTAGGCAGTTCTAAAACCGTCGCTGAGACCAGCATTTCTGTGCTAATTCGGCTAGAAACACAAGTCAAAGATCCACGCGATGGGGAGGTTCCAGCCGCTTCACTGCTGCATTTTTTTTGAAACCAGAATTTGAAGACCTTTCTGATGGTGACAATAAATCTTTCAAAAACTTGTTTTGGATGGTTAAATAAGTGAATAATTTAAAGTTGGACATTGGTGTGCAAAAACGGCACTTTCCGTGGGCCGATTAAATCCAAAATTTGTTCAGCTCTTCGACGTGCAATACAATCCCCATGTGCAAAATTTCAGCTAAATCGGTTCAGGGGCTTGGGCTGTACCGCGATTTTAAAGTCCGATAAAAATCAATTTTTTTCTAATTTTTGGTCAAAAGGGCACTGAGAGTGAATATATTTTTAGAAGCAGAATTTGAAGGCCTTTCCTATCGTGACGTGAAAAATGGGGGTTTGCATTTAAAATTAAAAAGTTGATGTGCCAAAATGGCATTTCTAGTTGCGCGATTGGCTCCAAAAGCTTTTCAGATCTAAGTTGGGTTATGAGATGCCTACGCACCAAATTTCAGCTAAATCGGTCCAGTAGTTTTGGCTGTGGCGTGTTTACAAACGTACGTACGTACACACACACAGACACATTTTGAAAACCGCTTTTTTGGGTTCCTGAGACCCCAAAACGTGAAGATCTGGTGCTATCTCAAATTCGAAAATTTTAGTGATTGTAGTAACCTCCCATTTTTTTTAAATTGTGATGGAGTTGGGGAGGTTAAAAATGTTCACTGCCTCCCGGACTACAATTGCCTTGTGTAAAATCTATAACCTATTGGTGTCAAAATTTGAAAGCGACTTCGACTTACAAATTTTTGCATCAATCGTCACCATTTTCAATGGGGAATCTCAGGTTAAAATAGCGCCAAGCATTTTCGGGACACTCTGTATAGCTGCCCTTTTTTGAGTTGAATATCTATGAGTTTGAATTAAGTAGGTACCTATAAGCAATCTGTTGGCTGAGTTGTTTCTTCTTACATTAAGTATCTACCCAAAAAATAGGACTTAAAAAGGGGAATTGTTGTAAATTATTTATCTATCCTATTATAAATAAGTATCGTATGCGACTTTACAATGAAAATAGTTCATGTTTAACTCATTTACGGCTGTAGGTATCCTGTACAACCTAATCGAATGTCAAAAACGAAGCATCAAAGTCTCCTACGATGTTACAATTATTTGTGTCAAGCCTGTATAATAAATAATAGCGGCATGTCCCTTGAAACTGGACGTTGAAGTCGTTAAACTTTCCAGCAATAGGTAACCTGAGATGCCCATTCAAGTTTGAATGAGTTTGCAAAATCATATTTCACAGAGCGGACAAACGATAACGACCATGACCGTGATCCTTGTGAAACTTTTACGACTCGTTTAATAACACTTAATGGGAGCTGTCATTGCCACTAGGAGTCTTCCATAGACGACCTCGCCGAAGGTTCTTGTCCATCATCTTAGTGCACGTGGTTGTTACTGTTACAGGGACGGTGGCGGGGACGAAAGACGTGGTGGAGCTCGGCGCGTGCCCAGTTTACGGCTAGCGAACGGCCGGGTGGCCGCGGCTCAGTCCGAAGAAGAGATCCGCACGCCGCCGCCGCCGCCGCGCCGCTTGGCCAAGGATGACTCCATCAAGATCAGCATCGAGAACACGAACACGTGCACCGATTCTCTGGTGACCGCACTCGATGACGAGACACTGCTCATCGCGGACTACCTCTCCAACGATATGAATTACAAGGGTAGCGGCAAAGTCCACTTCGGTGTGGACGATGTCTCACTCTATGGCACCCCCAAGGAGGAACCGGGGCCCACTCCCCTCGGCTCTGCAGAAGCCGGAAAACAGAGCTTCATCAAGAACCAACTGCAAGCCCTCTTCCAGCCTACCGATAATAAGCTCGCCATGAAACTCTTCGGATCCAAGAAAGCGCTCATGAAGGAAAGGATACGACAGAAGGCCGCTGGTCACTGGGTTATCCATCCTTGCTCCAGCTTCCGGTAAGTCCACGAACCAGTTTATGCCGCTTCTTCAAACTTTCAATTTGACGTTTTCGGGAAAAATACGTGGAATTTACTTACTTCCGCTTCCCGTGTATTATTATTTAGCGACATAAAGGAATAATTACGTGCGATATTACGATTTACTAATTTACATTTATAACATATAACAAATGTCATGCGAATGCTTCAGTCACGTGCAATCACTGCAATTAAAAGATCTTACTATAATTCGTTCATGATGTTTAAAAACGACAGTAGGCCATGGTATGTTTTTTTTAAGTTGGTCAACATTAAATAACCAAATTTGTATTTGACGGAACTTCGTAGCCGTCTTGTCATATTTGTACTTTTGATTGGTATTTGACAAATATTTATTCGGTCATTGTTGAGTTGAGCACAGAACATTTACAAAAAATACTGAAAAGCTACCTACTCCTAGTGCTAGTGCAGAAGCGCCAAATTGAGCTTACCTAAACATTCATTAGGCTATCATCTGGTAAGCTTATAATTAATTATACAGTGTGTCTCATTTTAACTGGAACCACCCAAATATTTCTGTTAATTTTAACCGAATCAATGCGTTCTTTTGTTCTGCATGTAGAGCTCCAAAATCTGCACCTGCGTGATACTTCACTTTTTTTATAGACCGAAATCCCAGCCTACTGCGATTTAATAAAGAGGCCAAAAATGACGAAATCGTATTAGGCATCTTTTTATCGAAAAATTTTATAAGGAAAAGTTACTCAGGATGGCTCCAAATGGCTAAATCCGAAATTTCAGCAAAAAAAAAAATCTTGAATTTCTTGAGGAAGAATCACAAAATAACGAAAAGTACAATATTTTTGCAACATAATGGGTGCTGTGAAATAAAAAAACAATTGAAATGAATTGATTTTACATTTGCTATCGGCTATGGATGGATAAAACTTAACAATCGCAGAAAAAGTTGAAATTATTAAGATAGTGTAAGATTTTCGTTTTTCTTAACAATTTCAAGGGACACCCCAACTAATCTGTTGCAAAGTGCCACAAACAGCAAACATATGCGCTTCCATTGTTTTTTTATTTCACAGCACCCATTATGTTGCAAAAATATTGAACTTTTCGTTATTTTGTGATTCAAAATTTTTATTTTTTGCTGAAATTTCGGATTTAGCCGCTTGGAGCGATCCTGAGCAACTTTTCTTTATAAAATTTTTCGATAAAAAAATGCCTAATACGATTTCGTCATTTTTGGCCACTTTATTAAATCGCACTAGGCTGGGGTTTCGGTTTATAAAAAAATTTGAGTATTACACAGGTGCAGATTTTGGAGCTCTACATGCAGAAAAAAATAACGCATTGATTCGGTTAAAATTAATCGAAATATTTGTGTGGTTCAAGTTAAAATGAGACACACTGTAGATGAAATTTTACGATTTATGTTACTTTAGATTGGAAGAAAGAAGTCGAATAGATTGGCAATAAAATCGAGAACATATAACAAATATGTCATACGAATGCTTCAATCAGGTGCAACCACTGCAATTAAGAGAGCGTACTACAAGTATACCGGCATGTGGATTGTTGGGGGTACAATACTTAACCATTATTAGGTTTTTCTCGTCATTGTTTGCTAATGATAGTAAATTAGTACTTAAGTACAGTCGAATCACTTTCTAACGGACACAGAGACAATAATGTGAGCAAAGTTTTTTCTGTTATTTATTTGCTTTATTAAATGTAGGGTAGACTGGGGGAATGACGGCCACTGGGGTAATATCGGACACCTAATCCTGAATAATTGCGCGATTTTTAAACCTTTCCAACAGTCACACCATCTAGCGGCAATATGAAGGAGTGCTCTTATGTAAATACAGCTCTCTACCGACAGTTTCTTGATGACAGTTGACAACTTTGTGTTTTACTTGTTCTTCTTATAAGAGTGCTGTAATTTATAAAGGTTTCAAAACCTTTAATTTCTTCTTAACATAAATGTGACCACTTTTGTACAATCTAAATTTTTTGCTCGTTCGATGATAGTGACTAAAATTAACATAATCTTAGGTTTGTCTAGCATATAAAAATTAAACACAAATGTTGCATTTGGGGTAACGTCGGACAGTTGAAATGGGGGAATACCGGCCTAAACAGTAAATATACAGCATAACGACGGAATCGAGTTCTGTGATACAGATGAAGAATTTGGGCTTAAGAGTGAAGAAAATAAACCCAAAACGACGATATTTAGTTAATCTGCGGAGAATATTGTAAAAAAACTGTCAATCAAATGCCGTTCCTTTGGGGAATGAGTACCTAAAGCCCATACAAATTTTAAGGCTAAGCTTTAAGTTCAATTTTTGGCAATAGAAGTTCTGGTCACATGGTAATATTCAGCGTACAGTCAAAGTTACATGGACCAAATACACATGACCGCTATTACCTTAACAGCTAGGGTAACACCAGCCGTGTAAGCCTTTTTTAAATATTTTTTTTCTTTGTTTATGTTTTTTGATTTCTAATGTCGTCATTCGGTTAAGAACACTCTGGGCTTCATTTTGATACCTCAATCATTTTATGAAAGCGAACCGTTTTTGCGCAGCATCAGCGAATCCTTAACGGGCCGCCATTCCCCCAGTCTACCCTACTCTAATTTAAGCCAGAATTCCTATGAGTGTCAAAAAGCAAAGACATTGAACAACTATTAACAATATTGTTAAAAAAATATATTGATGATTTTAATAAAAGAAGGACATCTATGAATACTTACTCGAATCAACGGTCGACAGTCTAAGGGTTGCCAGCAATCTCAAAACTGACAGAGCCGATAATACAGGCGGACTGTTTCACCTTCTGCGTAGACTGGCTCCCTTCATGTACTGGAGTTATTGAAATCATCAATACTATTTGACGGGAATTTTGACGTCAATGAAAGACAGTTTAACACCACAACAGACAAAAAGGCCTGTCTCACATTGCCCCTGGGTCCATTAGACATGATCCAAGTGGCAAGTGATTATAGTTACTTTTAACTCAATCGTTACGTTTTAGAATCTTATTGGTACCCAAAAAGATGGTTTTTGAAAAATGTTTGTATGCCTCGAAGGCCCTTTTGCGGCAGCTTGTTTCTTCTAACTTACCTTATCTTACATCATATTTTTATTCTTTCATTTTTTTTATCTTGTCAGTGTTATGAAGGTCATATAAGAATCAAAGAAATATATTTGAATTAACGTTAGATATAACGAAGTATACAGGGTGGGTAATTTTTCGATGTTCACCATTGGAATCTCCTAAACAGTAAAATATAGGGGTTCAGTTAAATTACAGAAAAGTTGCGCTATTTGTTGCTGATTGAGAATCTAAAGAGACTTCTCCGATATTTTGATTCGTTCTTGAGTTATCACAGAAAATCTGAAAATTGCCAATTTAAAAAAAAATTAATATCTTCTTAACGATTGATGTTATTTAAATAAAACTTAGAACTTTTATATTTCTGACAGCTGTCAATTGAATGGCATCGACAGAAATTTTCTAGGCGTTCTAGATTTTGAATAACGACAGTCAACTTTCGATTCTTTTGGCCGCCATATTGAATTTTGACACTATCAAATACACAAAAATATTGGCTTTTCAAAAATGTACTCCTCATGAACTCTTTTGACAGATGTCAGAATTTGAAAATTGGTAGGAATAATTAGCAAAATCAGCCAAAACTTAAATGAAAAACAATTGTAAAAAAGTACGCCGACATCTCTTGTAACATGTGAAAACAATTGAATTCTACAGTAATAAAATCCGTCTTGCGATTGTGTAACTCGGGCTTTCACATATTTTTTTAAAAACATCCATGCTGGTTACATTTTTGAAAAGCTAATTTTTCTCTGTATCTGGCGGTGTTAAAATTCAATATGGCGCCCATAAGAAAAAGAAAAGTTGACTGTCGTTACTCAGGCCTAGAAAATTTCTGTCAATTCCATTCAATTGAGAGCTGTCAATAATGTAAAAATTCCAAGTTTCATTTAAATAACATCAATCGTTCGGCAATTTTCAGACAATTTTCAGATTTTTTGTGATAACTCAGGAACGAATTACAATATCGGGGAATTCTCTTCAGATTCTTAATCGCCAAGAAATAGGGCAACTTTTCTTTAATTTAACCGACCCCGTATCTTTTACCGTTTAGGAGATCCCAGTGGTGAGCATCGAAAAATTACCCATATCCTGTATACTGTTAACAATCAATATAAAATTTGTACTGTTGTATCTTATTATCTCAAATTAGTTTATCTATTGCTTTAAACTACCTTACGAGCAAAGACTTTGCAGACCGTTGCTAAAGCCCTGCCTCCAATTAAAATGACATTTCTCAGCTTTCAAACGTCAACGCTAAACGCCAGAGAAAATCGCACAAATTCGTATTAAATCTACATAAAAGACGTTTTGGCGTCTCTCCATCTCTCACTTGCAACAAATAATAATACAAAGGTAGCTTTAAGAATAGGAACCGTCTTTTGCGAAAATTTAGCCCCAATTCTAAAAATACAGAATAATTTCTGGTAGGAGCACCAAAATGTAGTCTTTTAAAACATTATTGATGAATAATTTTGTTTGTCAAGGGAAAACGTATAATGTTTGTTGAATGATGATGGCGTCAGCCTGAAATCTGCCTACCCGTCCAGGAAAGATGACTTTCCATACTCTTTACGTAAATAACTATATTGATGTTTTTCCGAGCGCCTCGATTTTTTACCGGTGGGTATATTTTTTATCTAAGAGGGATCCGATGCCATCGTAGTGCCATATTGTAGTATGGTCCTACTCTTAAAATATTGAGAAAGAGACACCTAATTAAACAAGGAATTGCTTGAAAACTGTTTCCACTTTTTTCAACGAGACAAACAATTTTAATTACATGCTCGTGCTTACCGAATGCCTTATCGCAGGTTAAAGAAAATTCCTGGAGTAATAATTGAACTTAATCACTCATGCGGAAAATATTTTATCAGTTCCAGAAACGTTCGACGAATTTGTTAAAGGACCTTCATAAAAACATACAAAATAGTTGGTTTCAACCATTTAGCAACAACATCAACCGATAACTATTAGTTCCCTTTTTCATACTCTTAGATCACATACCGAGAAAGTTCAATATTGTACTCTCAACGGCATAAACCTATCATTGATATTTATTAAACTTCTACTTTATTTTTGTAGACTGTGACCTTTCGCCACATTGAGATATTTGCAATTTTTCTCAAAAGAAGTTAAGTATCTATCGTTTTCGAGATTATCAATATTTTATATGAGATTTTGGCATTTAAATCTGTGTGCAAGCATCGATTAGCTCCACGAAACGTTATCTTCAATAAGATTTCCAAAAAATACAACTTAACCACAATATACACAATATCTATTTAAATTTTCACTGTAGGGTGTTATAGAACTAGAAGACACAACTACTTAAACTGTTTTTACATAACGCACGCTCCTAAACACTTGATTGTCTTATAATTAAGTACTTCCGCGACAAATCAGTAGTCGGTAATCACCAACTAATTCCACCCTCGGTACACACAGATTTCGCCTTAACGATGTTTATATTTTCCGGAAGTTTGTCCCAGTCGAAATTAATTCCTGAAACAAAATTCAAACGACGCGACAGTGCAGGCAAGGCGTAAACTTTAATACTCTGCATCGACGCCAAACTTCGTTTAATATTCATTACCTGTAAATGTTCACGACACTCCCGAACTTTGTAAATATGTAATAATGAAATGGGAATTAGGTACATATTACATAAGCAATCTGCATGTGAAACAGTGTTCCTCGATTTCGGCGAGAAGGAATCCTCAATGTGGATTAAGGTTTAACTTTTATTGACCTACAATCGCAGATTCAGGGTTTTAGAAGACATGGCCGTAATATTCTCCATTGGAATTAATCTCGTTCAATTTTATACAAAAAGTAAACTCCAATTAATTTTACAACCTTGATATAAGACCTGCTCCTACAGTATAATTTTGTGGTGTTCTTTTTTAAAATCCAGATCGATAACACTGTGAATTTCCTAATAGACGATTTAATAGCATGCTAGGAATAGACCTTGCTATGCTTTTTTGAATTTTTGCATGATTTGTTGAAACTGGAACCGTTCGTCAGTGCTTTTAACTTATTAAATTCGATTCGCATTTCGAAATGAGTGCCTCACATTTGAATAAAACGCTGCAAAATGTGATAACTTACCTATGTCATTTATCAAAATTTAAAATTTCAAACTAGGCTTCCTGTTGGGAGTAAAATAATTCAAAACTCACCAGCGCCGGTTCTAATCCGTGGCCAGATTCAATGAATATTAAAATACCCGTTTATTAACATTTATTCATTAATTTAATATGTACAGGGGCTGATTCAAATTATAAACGTATACTGTTTTTGGTTCGATTCGAATGGTTGGTTGATTGCCCAGAAATATTTTTATTATTTCGTTCACGGGCATAAAATTCAAAGATTACTTTTTCTTGTAGAAACCCCTACGTGCCTCTAAAAATAACTGTAGGCAACACAAAACGTATTAATATAAGATTTCGTGACCAACACACAGGCTATGGAATAGAAAAATTGTCAATACAATGCGGTTCAGACTAATGCCTGCTTTCCTGTGGAAGATAATAGGAAAATGGCAAATTGTACTAAAGTAATTGGCACCTTTAGAGTTCATCCAAATTTTTCATTCATGAAATTTACAATACTGACATGAAATGAATGAAGGTCACTCAAGGTTTAAAATATTTGCCTTGTTACAGCCCAGCAGATTAGAAAACTAGTTAATTACATGTAAGAAAAACAAATTAAAGTTGAAAGTTGTTTTAAAAATTAGGAATATGTTATTTATTGTATCTGCCTTTGGGGGTGCAACAGTATATTAGTAAATACCAAGACATGTATGTATGTACAATGTACATACCAAGCGATATAGACATTATTCTTTATACCTGAGTTTCTATCATTCTATTTTATTCTCCTTTTATTAAAACTTCTCACAACAATGTCCACAGAAATTGAGTTAAATTTATTGAAAGTTTGAACACGATATTTACATCCTACCTTTTAGTAAAAGCTTCAATGAAGGAAGTATCTAAAGGTAAAAAAAACCAGCGGGAAGTTCCATCCCAAGAGATTTCTTTTAATGAGGTTCCTGTGAAGAATCCTATACCCTCGCCTATACCGGTATCTATTATAACGTTGAATATTTTAATGAAATTTTATCGAAAAGCAACCAGACATCTCTTATTTGGCTCGTACAGACTACTAAACCAGACAGGCCACAAAAGATGCAGTCTATCCGACTAATTAAGTTTAAGTTACAGAGATTTCATTCGATTAGAAGAGACTTGCACAATGTCTATTTTAGTTCCATTCCGACAGAAATGAATCTCGTGTTCTAAAAAGGTATTTAATGAAATGAAATTCTAATTGAAATACGAAAGTTGCAGAGCCTCGGTATTCTGAAAATATGTAGGGGGTAATATAATTATTTAACTCTATTTCTAAAATTCTAAACGGCAATCGGCGTGAAACGATTAAAATGTCAAAGGTGCAGGTTTTCTTTTGGAAACAAATAAACTACTTACTACTTTTCATGGAAATTGATTTGTTTGTGTTCCATTTTTTAATAGGTTAATTCTTCATTAAGATAAATGCTTGTGTCTTGAACCTTTCTGGTTTTTTTACTGATCGTGAAGGATCTGTGATATTAATACAAATAACTTTCCTGTGATCGAAAGCATGCACATCTACCTACCTATCACCGTCGTCGAATTCTCCAAAAACTTAAAATCTATTTAAATACCAAGAACTTTGCAATACAATAAGGATTTCAAAAAAGAGGACTTATTTTCGTTAAAAAGTGTGTCTGCTACTTACAATGAACACACTCAGATAACCACCACTTCCGTGTTTGATTATATCCTTCCAGTTCCAAATTATAAAATCCGAACTATATCACTGATGGACCTCCAAATTTCTCTAATGAATTGTCTTCCTGAATATTTTTTTACGACCGTTCAAATTATTTGTCATTGATATCAATGTTTTTATTCAACCAATCGTAATTTGCTCCCATCCTTGACATTGACTTGATTTCAATGCTTTGCAGAATATAATCTTATACAGTCCAAGTAATAGGATCCACTTCAGGCTTGAGGGAGGTCAACCAGTCGAGTTATAGGTATTTTGGTATGTTCACGTTGCTTGATTTAAGGAAGAGCTGATTAGATTTGGGTTCAAACCGATCGATAAAAAGTGCGTTTTTGGCACATCAACTTTAAAATTTTAAACGCAAACCTCTATATTTCTCATCACCATAGGAAAGCCGTTCAAATTCTGCTTCTAAAAATGTATTTACACTTGGTGCCCTTTTGGCAAAAAATCGGTTCCCCGGACAACCAATATAAAAATTCGAAATTCAGATATCACCAGATCTTCACGTTTCGAGGTCCCAGTTCCAGAAATTGAGACTCTGGTTTAAAATTTGTAGGTCATAGGGGGGAAGTTGAGAGGTCCCAGCCGCTTCCGTAACTGCCCATTTTTTTCTATGGGAGGTCTGGAACTCGGAGGGAATTAGGAATGCATAAGCTTTTGCGTAATTCAGAATCGGAATCGCCTTAATCACAATTTATTTCTATTGATAGGGCGGGATCTCTATAAATTCATCCATTTAAAATAACGGCAAGCCATTTCCGTTTCTTCATCTTAATGATCCGTTTTCATGTTTAAGCGATAAGCGTACAGTTAATAAAACAACGTTTCCAACAATAGAAATAATTGTATTGCCATTGAACACATAATTTCTAAGATTCGCTGGCTGGCCGATTAAAATCAGGGTTTTTATCCAAATCAATAGTCAATATAAATGACAAAAAGCAACATCCTCGCATTATTAGTCGCTACGTGGTTGCAAAGTCCCCCAGGACAGGAAAATGCGGTTTCCATATCCGCATTTCATATGCAGGTTAATAGAATTACGGAATTCGATAATGCATACGTGGTTGAGTTTGCTTTACAAATCCTTTATACCTCTTTAATAGGACTTTAGGTACCTGCGAGGTGGTTTAAAATGTATAAATAATAATAATATTTCATTCAGGTCTCAAAATAACATAATCGATCGATTGTAAATCTAGATCACCTCTGTCCTCTGGACAAATCTAGATCACCTCTATCCTCTGGACAACATATCCATTCAATAACGAACTTTGAATGGAAGGTCAAAGTGTTTCAGTTGATTAAAATCGAGAAAGAGTTCTCGATTCATCTTGCTATAGCCGAATTGAATTTTTTCTACCCTGGGAGAAGGGCACGTCGAGATCCATATCATAAAGTATTTGACCTTCCCACAAGTCGATCGTGACCGTATTTTGAACATAATTATTTAGATACGCGGGTTTTTGGGAGGCGATAAACTGTTGAGCTTTTTTCTTCCAGGTTACAGACGTAAAATTTTTTGCACGTCCCATCCGCTCTGCAACAGTATACGTATACTCCATTCGCGACCAAAACGGACGGCAGTAGGCTGTGGTTTGGTTTTTCAAAGTTGGTCACTATTTAGTAACTGAACTGTTGTCTCACTGAACCTTTTAGCCGTGTTGTCACATTTTACATTTAATTGTTGATTTTGACAGTTATTGAAACGCAGAAATGCCAAAACTAATTAGCGTCGAACAGAAAAAGCAGATAATCAGGTGCTTTAAGCAAATCAAAGAAGATCGCCCAGATTTAAATGATGCAGACGTTCGCAGGCGGGTGATATTTCCCTTTTTACGGAGGCGTTTTTATAATGTCACTTTTTAAGGTATAAAACAGCAGCAGCAGTACCTAATAATGAAGACTTTGAGACAAGGACCACAAAATTTGAAACCCACCAGTGTTGGTAAAAGACCAAAATCTATGGAAGCGTAGAAGTGCCACATTTGTTTGTTTTTTTATTTCCAAATTATCAGAAAAAATATAGAACAATTAGGTAAATTTTTATTAGGAATCTTGCAAACCTTCATAGGGACCTACATGAAAGCAGTTTAGATATTACATTTAATTCTAAAGCAAGCAAGGTACCTCCTCTACAATCTCTGTAAGCAATTTCCTTCAAATAAATAATAATTTCTTGTTTCTTTTTCGTATCTTCAATCAATTACAAAAATTAACTGAAGCACTTGAATCCACAAGTAAGTAGGTATCTACAAAGTAAAAATGATCACAAATCCAACACCATTGACCCGTAGGAAAAAGGCGACTGACTGGGGCCTTGGAGTGCTCCGATTTACTTCAAACGCGTTACATGAAGTTCGTTTTCCAAAAACATCCTTACGTGGGTATGCGTATTACGAAGGCATAAAAACATTGCGTCTTTCGTCAGTCTTCAGTAAAAGGAGAATTCTCAGATTTTTAAGCACTTCTTCGACATTATTAGATTCTCTGCGACTTGGCAACATGCATCAATTTTGAAAGCAATTTTGAAGGTGACATGCAATTTGACAAATGTCATAAATACTATACCCAGTGAATTCTGTCACCCTAACAAAGCCTACTGCCGTCCGTTTTGGTCGCAAACGGAGTATATAATGAAATTCTAATAACCTGTCAAAAAACATTATTATTTTGATTAATATTAGTTTTTACATTTTGATGATGTGCTGATGTACTCTTGATTTATTAGGATTAAAGCCAGCCGTGGTAGGACAAAGAGTGCAATCATTTTTTATTTCCATTGAAATATACCTATCTATCACCTATTATTATGGAAACATCAATCTAAAGATTTAATTAACAATAGGTACATATTATATCAAATCAAGACTACATTTATACTGTTTCTTTGACATTGTGTTAATAATAATTTTGAAAAACGGATGTTATTCTGACAGAACCGCAGACATGCTTTCAGTTCTAAAGCCCACTGAGGGTGAGTCTTTCTAGATCGCTTTATACAGGCTGTCCCAAAATTAGTGGTCAAAACTTTACCAGTAGATTCTTCTACGAGAAATATGAAAAAAAGTCCCTGTGAACATATGTCGAAAAATAAGTTCTAAGGGAGTTAAGGCCCCTTAAAGCGGCCACTTGGAAAGTGTTTTTTTTCTAAATATTTTCAAAACGGTTAAAGATAGCAACGTGAAATTTGGTATCTTTACTAAGTCTTTGATGCTGAATTTACTACTGTGGAGAAAATTTTAAAATTTTGAACATAAGCGTCTCGTACAGGAGGGGCTTAGGACTAAATTTACTCAAACATTTTTGTAAGTAGTTTTTTCTCAAATTTGATTCCAGAATCTGAGAATTTCAGTTTTTCTAAGTAAAAATGGTACTCTTGTTTGACATCGATAGGATGCGCCCTTTTCGAAAAAAATGGCTTTTCATTGGTTCAGGGCTCCAAAATTTGTGACAGAAGACATCAACATTTCGTAAACAAGTTCATGGGACGGTTCCTTACTTCATTCTAGAAAGAAAAGTTCTTATGGGTATGGGTCGAAAAATGCTTCCTAAGGGAGCGATGGTATTTCAAATGGGGTCTTGGAAAGCATGTTGTTTCAATTAAATAAATAAATTCTATCTAGTAGTAAATTCAAAATCAAAAACTTAGTAGAGATACCAGATTTCACGCTGCTGTTTTTGGCCATTTTGAAGATATTCAGAAAAAAACACTTTCAAAGTTAGTTCCCTTAGGACCTATTTTTCGACAATCGACATATGTTCAGACGGACTTTTTTTCATATTTTCCATAGAAGAATCTACTGGTAAAGTTTTGCCCACTAATTTCGGGACACCCTATATAACACAATGCAATGTTCCTAGCTTAAAAGATTATTAAAACTGGTTATTTGATTGAAAAGAGTATGGGAACTGATGGAAATGTAGCTAATCACCATCAGCTTTAGCGTTGGTCAGTGTTACTGCCTTTATGATTGTTTAAGAGACTGTTTAAATAAAATAAATCAAGGCGATTGCCGAACCAAAAGAATTCTACTAATTGTTGACACTAATTATTCTTATTAAGGGTGTGTCGGGAGAATCACGCGACTGGCTGACACTATTAAGCTGAGCTCAAAGGTTAATCTGACGGACATTACTAGTTTCCATGCGGTTATATAAAATTCCCACCGCCTCGTCATCGCACTGAAATTTTATTTATACACCCAATTAATTACCCTATTCACCCAGGCATTTTCAAGAGCACATTGCACAATTTGCATGCACGAACGATTTTTATGAACCCACCTGAATTAATGGTCTGGAAGCTGGACCTCTTGTTCGGAGGAATTTGGGGTTGGATTTGGATGATAGAACCTAATATTACCCTACTTCCGTACAGAAATCCCCAGAGATCCGACATACCTACTCCATACTTTATGTGAGGATATTGATTCAGAAGCCTTTCGTTGTTTCAGATTGACGAAATGAGTCTGTCTGATTTTGGGTAGAATTGGATGGAGTTGGAATAAACAGAGCAATCAATTTAACCAATATTGACTCAAAATTAATAGGACAACCAACATGTGTACAAGAGCATGTGTAATTAGCTCCGTTGAGTTGGTGGTAAATTATGCATCCGTAATGGTGTGCGATAGGTTACACATCTTATGGGTTCAAGTGTTTTTAGAATGTTAGGTAATCAAAAATCAGTATAGGTATGCTAATGCTACAACTAATTACATCACTTTAATTTCTGAATTAAATAATTAATGACTGGCGCGTTTAATTACAATACAAATTATGTTTTATGAAAAGTGCCATCGTCTGATTTGACGCTAATTCGAAAATTGTTATAAAAATGGTTTTAAAAATTTAAAGCACAAGCCCTGTATCAAAAAATCTGCTCATAATGTGAAGGTGGTAATACATAGTACATCCAACCCAAATGGTATGAACCATTTCTGAAAATCGTTTCATTTCAACGATACAGGGTGAGTCTGAACGACACCACATCCTTCATACCAGATAATCTACTGTTCAAATGATGAGGTTTGGTGCAAAAATTTTTAGGTCAATTGTGATTCCTGTTGACGTTATAAGCCGCCAAAGTTCTTCATTTTTAATCGTCTATACAGGGTGGGTAATTTTTCGATGCTCACCATTGGGATCTCCTAAACGGTAAAAGATATGGTGTCGGTTAAATTACAAAAAAGTTCCTCTATTTCTTGGCGATTAAGAAACTGAAGAGAATTCCCCGATATTTTGATTCGTTCCTGAATTATCACAAGAAATCTGAAAATTGCCAATTTAAAGAAAACTGGGGGGCATTTCACACCCATAAAATTTGTACACCACTGCCGAATTTTCAGGGCACTGCTGTAAATTTGTACACCACTGCCGACTGTGAAGTGTCCCGATAGCCTAAAAATTCATAGGCCACTGCCGAATTTGCTCAATTTTTGCAACCACTGCCTAACATTTCCCACTAACACTGCCTAAAATTTGTACACCACTGCCGACTGTGAAATCCCCCCCAAAGAAAACTTAATATCTTCCTAACGATTGATGTTATTTAAATGAAACTTGGAACTTTTATATTTTTGACAGCTGTCAATTGAATGGCATTGACAGAAATTTTCTAGGCCTTCTAGATTTTAAATAAAGACAGACAACTTTTCTTTTTCTTATGGGCACCATATTAAATTTTAACACTGCCGGATACACATAAAAATTAGCTACTCAAAAATGTAACCAACATTAACGTTTTTGAAGAAATATGTGAAAGCCTGAGTCACACGACCGCAAGACGTAATTTATTACTGTTGAATTCAATTGTTTTAAAATTTTATAAGAAATTGAAGAAGTTGACCTACTTTTTTGCAATTGTTTTTCACCAAGTTTAGGCTAATTTTACAAATTATTCATACCAATTTTCAAATTCTGACATCTGTCAAAAAAGTTCATGTTGAGTACATTTTTGAAAAGCCAATTTTTTTGTGTATTTGATGGTGTCAAAATTCAATATGGCGGCCATAAAAGAATCAAAAGTTGACTGTCGTTATTCAGAATCTAGAAGGCCTAGAAGATTTCTGACGATGCCATTCAATTGACAGCTGTCAATAATATAAAAGTTCCAAGTTTCATTTAAACAACATCAATTGTTAGGAAGATATTAATTTTTATTTAAATTGGCAATTTTCAATTTTTTTGTGATAACTCTGGAACGAATCAAAATATCGAAGAATTCTCTTCAGATTCTCAATAGCCAAGAAATAGGGCAACTTTTCTGTCATTTGAATTTTTTCCATTCAAAATGACCCACCTGGCATGAACTATACACTGTATTCTTTTCTCTTACTTGCAAAAAAAACGAAGTTGAATGTAGTGATTTATGGCATTATTAAATTGATAAAATGGCAGAACGGCTTTTCAACTGACTAGAACAGATTAGCTGGAAAGTTAGATAGCCACTCACTGAGTGAGGACAATAAAGATCTTCGGATTCAATTTTCGTGATTTCCTGACTTCTATCGGCTAGTTCCAATTAAGGAAACAAATGTACCCTCGACGTTATTGTTTAAGGAAAGAAACAGTAAACCGAATTAGGTATTTTAGGTAAGTATGTACCTATAAATTCAAAAGCTGTGTAGGTGATTTTTATTTCACACATTTAATTAAGTTAAAATGTTGGCGATCTTGCAGTCACGAAAGATCTATGCGCTCACTTTATGTGAAATTCATTGCAGGGCAGACTCAGCCAACAATAAATTATGTAATATTTACGGCATGTTGGTCCAGAATAGAATTGTCTTGGTGAAACATCAACGTCAAATGAGTGACTTTGAACAAGATACAATGGATCTGCTTCTGCTTCTATTTAGATGCGTGTAGGTATTCATCAAGAAGAAAATTATATTTTTACTATATTTCCCAGCAGCATACTATAGATTTATACATCCATTGATCCACTTGAATTAATGTCAATTGTCAGTGCGAATGAAAATTAATGAAACACATTACGGACCGAATACTTTTTTATACATAACATAATTTGGGGACAATAACAAATCAGGGCATCCACACACAACCATTAGTGCCTTTCGTTATCACTGTGGCTAAATCGTAACCAATTGTGTCGAACCTGAAACAATTTGAACTTAATTGGGAATTGCGTCGGGTAATTTCCAGGTTACGTTGCTTTGCAAATTGTGAGGACTTTGACATCGGAGCCTTCGTAATGCTCGTTGGCTACTGAACGATCAAACCGGATTAGGAAATCTTGAACGGCTACGAACAACGGACATGATTCTGAATTTTCTTCGTACTCCGACGCTATGTTGACCAGTATCCCTCCGTGACCACCGTTGTTACGGCCCATGAATTCCAGACTAAGTTGAGTGCTTAGTACTATACCTTTCTGGAAAAATCTCAGTTTAGCAGTTCATTAGAAATTGTTATTTGAATAAAAAATTTAATAAATGTGTTATAAGTTTGGTAGGTTGTTTAGCATTCGCAGCTTCAATGAGGTCCTTTCTTTTATCATCTGCCAAAGTTGGAATTTCTTAGTCAGTAACTTACATTGCAGGTACAGAAAATGATAATAGGCGGAGTAAAATTATCGATGATAAAAGCCATAAATTTTAGCGAAATATCTTAAACATATAAAGGGGGCCCATAAGAAACCGAACAGTTTTCTTTTTTGTATATCTTCGTTAGTTTTTGTGCGATATTTTTTACTTTTATACTCGACGTAGCTGAAGGTTGAGGTCGTCGATACCACTCATTGGATTTGAATTCGCACCATCAGTGTCGTTCTTAAGGACTTTCATTTAACACCATTATTTAAGCCAATGGGGTTTCGTTACCCTTTGACACATGGCAGTGGCGTTTAGACAAGATTGAAGGTCGTTCTTTCCTCTTTCCAAGATGTTCTTCAAAATGAAAATTAATCCATCCCTAAATTTTTCTTCCAAAGCTCAATCGCATAATTTGCAAGAAAAAGTACAGAGACGATGAAAACTCTGTAGGCATTTTAACCTCCCCAACCCCATCACAATTTTAAAAAAATGGGAGGTTACAGTGCATCCGCCATATTGTGACATAGCAATCTACAATTTCCAATCTTTTCAACGTCATTTCCAGAAAGAGAAAAATAAAACAATTTTAATACTTTCTCCATATTCGCTGATGCAATTGCAACATATTCACCTAGATTCAGAGCCATCCTCTTGTAAATGTTGACGGGGGGTATTTTTTTTTAAACCAGTGCAAGTGTCACAATTACCTACACAAAGCGGCATATTGTGACACATCTAGGAGATAATTGTGACAAAGCAGAAAATACCCCATAAACACCGTAGGAAATGATTTTGCCAAATTGTGGCACACTTGAAGAGGGTATTTGTGAAATTCGTTTTTGGAAATTTTATTTTTTTCTAGGTTTTTTTATTCATTGAAAAGTGGGTTTAAATGTGACAGACAATATTGTATTGTCTATTATAATATGCAGGTCAATTCTACTTCTGCTTCTCTACCTTTCAGGTGCAAAATTAACGTTAGATCGTGGGATCTTGTAATTCACGGCCGCATCTTTTTGGGTCTATTGACCACTTTGAACAGCTTTGATTCCCCATTTCCAGTTAATCCCGGTTGTAAGACATTCGTTTTTTTTATTTTTAGCCATTGCCTTGCTGTGAAAACAAAGTTCATGTGTGATTTAATACAGAATTACGCCGTGCCACAATACTCTCAGCAAGGAGTCACAATTACCACTTCAAGCACTTTCTTAGTCATATTATGACACTACATGATATTCAATGTTTTTAAAAATTAACGTTTATGTTGCCTTGATGCATCATTTGATACGACATTCAACAAGGCTCATACGAAATTGTGGCTCGAAAGAAACGAAATCATCATAGTTATGAAACTTTATTAGCATCTGTGCCAACTACGCATTTAGAAGAAATACTAAGTGTCTAAATTTTTTGCCCCTATTGTTGCGCAAAATCGACTACCATGTGGGGTAATGGTTGGTCGGATGGTAAGGTTTCGAACTTAGGGTAGCAACTCCTAGATGTCGGAACCGTATGCAAAATAGGCTCAAAAGTCACATTTACGCTCATGTCACAATTTGACGAATGCACTGTACTGCAATCACTAAAATTTTCGAATTCGAGATAACACCAGATCTTCACGTTTTGGGGTCTCAGGAACTCAAAAAAGTGGTTTTTAAAATGTGTCTGTGTGTATGTACGTACGTACGTACGTTCGTACGTTCGTACGTTCGTTTGTAATCACGCCACAGCCAAAACTACTAGACCGATTTAGCTGAAATTTGAAACATAGGCATCTCGTAACCTAACTTAGATCTGAAAAGCTTTTGGAGCCAATCGTGCAACCGGAAATGCCATTTTGGCACATCAACTTTTAAATTTTAAATGTAAACTCCCATTTTTCACGTCACCATAAGAAAGACCTTCAAATTCTGCTTCTAACAGTGTATTGATTCTTAGTGCCCTTTAGACCAAAAATTTAAAAAAAATTGATTTTTATCCGACTTTAAAGTCGCGGTACAGCCCAAGTCCCTGAACCGATTTGGCTGAAATTTTGCACATGGAGATTGTATTACACGTCGAAGAGCTGAACAAATTTTGAATTCAATCGGCTCACGGAAAGTGCCGTTTTGGCACACCAATTTCCAAATTTAAAATTATTCCCTCATTTAATCATTAAAAACAAGTTTTTGAAAGATTTATTGTCACCATCAGAAAGGTCCTCAAATTCTGGTTTTAAGTAGGACAAAATTAATTCGCATTTAGCTCTTTTTTATTGTTCAAAAAAGCGAAATTTTATAATAACAGTAAAAATACATTATAGCCCAAATTACTGAATCGATTTGGCTGAAATTTGGTACATGGAGATCGGGTGACCCGTTGAAGACCTGAAAGGCTTTTGAAAGCATTTGGCTTACGGGAAGTCCTATTTAAGCATATCAACTTAAAATTTTAAATACAAGACCTCATTTTTTATGTCGCCATTAGAAAGGCGATCAAATTCTGGTTCTAAAAATGTATTCACAGTTTCTGCCATTTCAGTGGAAAATAGAGGAAACATTCTTTCTCATTAAAAGGGAGCGGGCTGACAGTGGGTGACATAAATTGGCAGTTATTGTCAAAAAGGTGGCAAAAGATTAACCTTAAAAGGAACATATTGTCAAATGTGATGGGTGATGTCCGAGGTGATGTCGGTACTTGTCAGAAAATTGCGAAATTAGTCACAGACGATAAAGATAAAAAAAATTCTCTTGAATTGACTACTATCTACACAGAATACAAAGATCCACGCGATGGGGAGGTTCCAGCCGCTTCTCTGCTGCATTTTTTGATTTAAGTTGTAAATTGAGCAGATTAATCTGCATTTTAACCTCCCCAACAACCCCATCACAATTTAAAAAAAATGGGAGGTTACTGCAATCACTAAAATTTTCGAATTTGAGATAGCACCAGATCTTCACGTTTTGAGGTCTCAGGAATCCAAAAAAGGGGTTTTTAAAATGTGTCTGTGTGTATGTACGTACGTACGTACGTTTGTACGTTCGTTTGTAATCACGCCACAGCCAAAACTACTAGACCGATTTGGCTGAAATTTGGAACATAGGCATCTTGTAACCTAACTTAGATCTGAAAAGCTTTTGGAGCCAATCGTGCAACCGGAAATGCCATTTTGGCACATCATCTTTTAAATTTTAAATGCAAACCCCCATTTTTCACGTCACCATTAGGAAGACCTTCAAATTCTGCTTCTAAAAGTGTATTCATTCTTAGTGCCCTTTTGACCAAAAATTAAAAAGAAATTGATTTTTATCGGACTTTAAAATCGCGGTACAGTCCAAGCCCCTGAATCAATTTGGCTGAAATTTTGCATATGGGGATTGTATTACACGTCGAAGAGCTGAACAAATTTTGAATTCAATCGACTCACGGAAAGTGCCGTTTTGGCACACCAATTTCCAAATTTAAAATTATTTTTTCATTTGACCATTAAAAAGAAGTTTTTGAAAGATTTATTGTCACTATCAGAAAGGTCTTCAAATTCTGGTTTTAAATAGGACAAAATTAATTCGCATTTAGCGCTGTTTGGTTCAAAAAAGCGAAATTTTATAATAACAGTAAAAATACATTATAGCCCAAATTACTGAATCGATTTGGCTGAAATTTGGTACATGGAGATCGGGTGACCCGTTGAAGACTTGAAAGGCTTTTGAAAGCAATTGGCCTACGGGAAGTCCCATTTAAGCATATCAACTTAAAATTTTAAATACAAGACCTCACTTTTTATGTCGCCATTAGAAAGGCGATCAAATTCTGGTTCTAAAAATGTGTTCACAGTTTCGGCCATTTCAGTAGAAAATAGAGAAAAAATTCTTTCTCAATAAAAGGGAGCGGGCCGAGGAGCGGGCTGACAGTGGATGACATAAAGTGGCAGTTATTGTCAAAAAGGTGGCAAAAGATTAACCTTAAAAGGAACATATTGTCAAATGTGATGGGTGATGTCCGAGGTGATGTCGGTATTTGTCAGAAAATTGCGAAATTAGTCAAGGATTAAAAAAATTCTGTTGAATTGACTACTATCTACACAGAATACAAAGACCCACGCGATGGGGAGGTTCCAGCCGCTTCTCTGCTGCATTTTTTAATTTAAGTTGTAAATTAAGCTAATAATCTGCATAATTTACAACTTAAACAAAAATGGCTAGGTACCGAGTTTTCATCGTCTCTGTACTTTTTGTTGCAAATTATGCGATTTAGAACCTTGGAAGAAAATTCACAAAAAATTTAAGGATGGATTAATTTTCATTTTGAAGGACATTTTGGAAAGAGGAAAGAGCGACCTTCAATTTTGTCTAAACGCCACTGCCATTTGTCAATGGGTAACGAAACCCCATTGGCCTAAATAATGGTGTTAAATTAAAGTCCTTAGGAAGGACACTGATGGTGCGAATTCAAGTCCAATGAGTGGTATCGACAACCTCAACCTTCAGCTACGTCGAGTATAAAAAACATTGCGTAAAACCTAACGAAGATATACAAAAAACTGTCCGGTTTTTTATGGGCCCTCCTTTAGTATCAGAAAAGTGTTAACCCTTTACTTGAATAATCTGTACGTCTGTATGTACCATCAATGACGGTAGTACACAAGGAATGACAATAAGAAACAAATAAAAAGGGAAATTAACGTCCGATTTTGTGCGATGCGATTTATGACGTCTTTTTAATGAATAGTAAAATGTTAGTCGCTAATAACAAGTTGTTTATGAATTTATCACCAATCAATTTGTTAACTAATAATTGCTCATTTGGTCGTTTTTTACGACGGCATTTTGCGTTTTCTTTTAAAATTTTAATCATTATGAACTTAGATAAGTATTACCTAGGTAGTAAGTAGTATCTATTTTCCAAGAAATAATGACAGTACCTAAGTAGGTAGTAGAAAGTAGTTTTCTTTTTTCTCACATAGTAATGGTGATAAAGAATTTATTTTCCAGAAACATTTATTGTCTGACAACGCTAGAATTTTCTAAAATCAGGCAGACAATGAAATTGACAAAAAATGCTTGCCCCTCCCTCCTTCACCGTGGCAATAGGTTTTCGGTATTTTCACAGTTCAAATTCAAATTGAGGTATACCTATTGAAATACATAAATGCTGAATGAGCATTTCTTGTCCAATTTATGTGAGGCGCCATCGCCCATCGTCCGCGAAAAAAAAAGTCAATCGTTATGTTTCTGATTAATGACAGTTTGCACTGCAGGTAATGATTAACTTTAAGCGACCCTAAGGGCCGATTTTATAATAAAGATTAAAGTGTCCTTTACTGTTCCTGATTGCTCAAATTCCCCTTTAAGGCCTGTGTGACACGATACAATATTTGGTCCTAAATTGTATCCAATGCAATGCAATTATTGCATAGGCATTCGGTCTTATTATGGTGGATTTGAATTTTTTCAATGAACATTGGTGTGGTCTCAATTCAATTACATTCTTTGTTACAATATTGAACGCCACCGTAATAGGCCTGATTGTGTGCAAATTAGGACCAAATATTGTATCGTGTCACACAGGCCTAAAGTAGTCTTTAACGAACCTTTACCTAACTTTTACTATGAAATCGGTTTAAAAAGTGACATTTTCCCTATTACTTAAAGGCTGCTTAAAGGTATTTTTTGTCATTTTAAGGGTCGCAGCAGTCTACGCCCTACGTCTCTATCGGCAAGGGCATACTAAATCGGAAAAGTTTTGTTCACACGTTGCTAATCCGAATCCGATTTGGTTGAAATTTGGGATGTGGACCTAACTTAGATCTGAAAAGCTTTTGGAGGCAATCGCGCCACTTTGGCATATCACCTTTTAAATTTTAAATGCAAACCCCCAATATTCACATCATCGTAACAATAAACGTCTTCAAATTCTGGTTTGAAGATGTATTCAGACTTCGTTAAAGAACAAAAAAACGAAATTTTCAATAGGTATACGTATGCCTATTAATAACGCGCTACCAGTCCAAATCACTAGTCCAATTTGACAGAAATTTGGTATGTATAGACATTTCGTAACACGGTTAATCGAGCTGAAAAGCTTTTGGAGCCAATGAAAACTTTGTTAGGAATTTATCAATATCATTATTATATTTTAAGATTCAAATCTGTGTTCTAGAATTTCATTAACATATTTCCGACACCATTTACGATAAAAACTACTTATGTTTCTTCTATTAGATACTTAAACATAACATTAGAATATATAACAAAGACTACCGCTTCCTCGTGAAGGCCGCTGAAAAGTTTAAAGTTTATGTCATAAACCCAGTTTGTCTTAAGAAAATAAAAGAAATGTTGCCATCCATTGACCACGAATACAAAAGGTTAACTTGAATACTTCATGTTAATTATCTTATTGAAAAAAAAAGGAAGTAAGTTTTTCCATCATTGTTGTTTGAAAACCGTGAACAATTATATTAAAAAACTTGGAACCGACCAAATTATACTATGGTATTTACTTAGACTCAATTATTATTCATAATTTTGATGAATTTTTTTCTAGAACTGGAGGTGAGAATGATTTTGCAATTATATTTAGATAAACATATTACAGATTGTAATGCGTATTAAAAAAAAAACTTTCACAAATCTGACGTCAAATGTGGCCAGTTGGGAAAACCATCACGAGTTTTAAAAATTCGTGAAACTTGTTTTCGTCACCTCATTTGCCTTTATCGAAATCTATTCAGGTACGTGGTACTACTTAATAGTGAAATTGTGTTTCGCACCCATCTGTTTACGTATTTGAAAACATGTTATACAATGTTAACCAAAAGCACGCAACGGACGGTTTCTTTAGCATTCAAAGCTATACAGGGTCCTGTAATAGTGCGTCCAAGTTATGAATTTCGCTCATGCGCATCCTTAAGCTAGAAATGAAGGCGCATTTCAGGAAAATATTTTTAAATGAACAAGGTGGTTCAAAAAATTTTGACATGTCAAAGTGTCTTTTTTTTAATGGAATGCTCGGAATATTTTATTTTATTTATGACTCTTTCGAAACCTTTGTTATCTTTAAAATATTACGCCTCTTGAACCTTTGATTTTATGAAAAAGTAAGATGAAAACCTATTTGTCGATGCCCTTGTCAAAAATTTTTGAACTACCCTAAATATTTAAGAATATTTTCCTTAAATGCGCTATGAAAGCCCAACGCACTGTTGCACATTCTAGACGACAAGGAGATTAATATCATTTAAAGTCATCTCATTCTACAGTTTACAAGTTCCCAAGGGCCTTTTAAAAGTAAAATTGCCCGTTTCAGATAAATTTGCCGGTTTGGGAATAAGTGGGCAGTCCACGTACAAATGTTTGACCATTGTTCGAGCAGCTGCGTGCGGCGAAAAACAAAGAACAAAAAATCAGCGAGACTTAATCCCATTCCGGCAAATTCATCTGAAAAGACTTAGAGCTTAGAGCTACAAGAAATTGTTTGAAATTAGAACCTTGAACTTACAACATACTCGTCGACCTGGTCTTCCCAACATTGCTCTTTAAATTTCACATTGTTTATGACGATGTCTAATCCCTTGTAAAAGTTTAAAGTGGAAATGAAGGCATCTAAAAAGTTAACTACAAACTTAGGTCGATATAACCGGAAAATACTTTTTAGCATCACGTAGTTTCCCGGGACTATTTGAATGAACGCTATTTTGTCCGACCCATATTCCTTAGAGTATTCTAGGCACCTTTTGTACCCATTGTCTTCATTGGTGTCTGCAATCATTACCCCCTTTTATTAGGTTAGCTTGCGCTGGATTTTTTTTTTCACCCTCACCTTAGCACCACATGTCAGCAACTCTCTAACGCATCTGATGCCGATACCATCAGTCCCTCCTGTAACTAGAGCAACTTTATCCTTTATCCCGTCCAGCTTAATCGGTGGAAAAAACACTTCCCTCGAGTTTTTCTTAGTCGCACTTTGTACTAAACTTTTGCTATCTCTCGAGTATGAATTAAATAAGAAGAATACCCTGAAAATCATTATTAGATATTTCAGTGAGTCGAAGTGTAATTACGATTACCTGGTTGCATGTGCTGGTCTTTTATGAGATATTCTAGAGATGATTGGTTTTAATGTTCTTGACAAAAACGCCCTCAACATAGTTAGATTTTGTGGAAATTGTAATTTTGACAATTTACATGACCGAATTTGACAAATTTTTTTTGACACAAGCCATTGTTAAATTAAGACGACACTGCTTCAAATTCTTTATTAAAGCGAAATCAATTACATTCCCTGATACTGTGCCTGTCTGGAATCCTGACTTTATAGCACTCGCTGTTTTCAATCACCCAAATGCCACCGTTTTCGCCGTCACACATCATGCTCAACAAACACTCTCCACAAGCATCGGCCCTAAAATTTTTGTAACAAGTAAAAAATTATTTGAAATGTATTCTCACGGTTGTGAGGGAAGAGCAGCAAGACCCTTGCTGAGGATCTTCCCAACACTTCCGAACCCTTCAAGTCCATATTTCTCGGATTCATCGATCATATTAGTGTCAGTGACACCCGGGCAAATAGCAAAAACTTTAACTCCGCTCAGCTTGTAATAATATCTATGTCCCATCGATTTAGTAAACCCGATTATGAAATGTTTTGTGCCGTCGTATACTGGACAACCGTGGAATTCTTGCAGACCCAAAATTGAGGCGACGTTGACAATAATCCCACCTCTACCATTGTTATGTTTGCCCATGTATTGAAAACCAAGAAAAGTGCCCCTCACCAATCCTGTCTAATTTATTTGTGATTAAGACCACGATTAATTGAATTGGTTATTAGGCGAATAATTACCACGTTGACGTTTATTTCTTGTTCCCAATTTTTGTCTTGTAGAAGTCCGGCGTTGTTAATTATGATGTCCATGCCTTTGTACTTTGAGTAAGTGCATTCAAATAAGTCTGAAAAAGAAGCTCAACTTCAGTTGTTGGTTAAACAGGTATACTGTAGGTGTGATGAAAAAAAGATTTTTGCGTTTCTAGAGAGGGCCGAGAAGGTAATTTTGCCCGACAAACCAACAAAGTTTTTCCTCCTCACCACATGACATGACATTATGTTCTGAATGCTCAAAGGAGAGGTTCATCTTTTTTTTATTTGGCAATTAAGCAAGAAGAGAAGTGACCCGCTGCAAGCAATATGAAATTTTTTCTGAGTCCGAAATCGCCGGAAAACCAAAATTGATGTCATATAATACTAAATGAATTCAAAACAAAACATTTTCGTGCCCAGGCTCGTTTCCAAACTCTTATTGAAATCACTGGAAAATCGGAATCAAACAATAACAATAAGTACCTGCTCCTATTTCACATTTTTTTCGGTGGGGAAGGGGGGGGGGGCAAAATCTTTAACAGCGGCATAGCGTTCAGTTTACCTTTACCCTCTTCGACATTCGATGTTTTAAGGCTCTGTTCTAAAGTAATTAATTCTTTTTGAAAAATGTCGATCATTTCGGCCCAGCAAACCTCAATCTTATGGCCGGTTGCCGGCCGGAATGAGGCTGCCCGGACAAGCCGGAACCGGCCCAGAAGCGAGTGCCTGATCTGGCGCCGTCCGCATGTGTGCCTCTGGTTTTGTTACGGCCGATCTAGGTTGCCCAGGCGCGAGCCGGGTCTGGTTCTGGTTGTGCCCACATCACTGCGTTCTTATGGCCATGTTCAGGCCGGACCTACCCCGGGACGAAAAAAAACGTGATAAAACGCTTCACCACCGAGAACCGAACGCGCATTCTTTGGACGACAGTCGAGTTTCTTCCTAATAGGCCGCTTCACCTCATACTTTACCTTGTTTGTATCTTGTACATAAACTAACCGGCAATTATTTAAAAAATATGTAATACTCTTTAATTTGGCGAATTATATGATAGTAAGGATTACATTAACAAATTAATCACTATCATCATATTATTTAACTACAGAAATATTTTCAATAAGGCCAGAATGAGGCAGCCGGAGGCCGGCCGGGCTAAGGCTGTCAGCAGTCGGCCGGGTTAGGGCTGCCAGAGGCCGGCCGTGCTATGGCTGCCTTTGTCCGGCCGTTGTTCGTATGCCCATAGTACGGCCACGTTGTGACTGCTTTCGTATGGCCGATTCTCGTCTGGCCAGTACACGGCCGTAATTCTATTGCCAGTGCCGGACTTGCCGGACAGTTGCCATAACACGGCCAGACCTTCTGTGTTTGCTGGGGGGTGCTTCTTAAAAAAAATCCTGAGATCTGAGATTCGATACGAATATGAAGGAAGGCTTACTCTATCTATCTAACATGATAACTATCATTATCAACTATACAGGGTGTTAAAAATTCTGTCAAGTTTGAAAAATTTCAAATATGCAAAACTCCATTTTTTGAAATGGCACTCCCTTATTGTGCCATGGGGTTCGGCTGTTGAACATTTAAAATGGTAGAATTTACAGATAAATAGCGGTATTTATCCCACTCTCTAACTATTTTGAAAACTAGATGTTTACACATCTACCGCATTATGGTCTTTACCACCCTTTATAACCGTACTCCAATAAATGAAATGTGACAATTTAGGTTAAAATGAACACAGATATCTTTTTCTTATGTCTTTCTTTATCAGACCGAGTTTTTCGAGCCTATCAAAAACACGCAGAACTTTGGAAGCGCCTTTTGTGTTTCTAGTACTTAACCAGGGTTCCTGAAGTCGTCATTTCTATTCTTTTAAGTATTTTTGGAACAGTTGCGTAGGTGCCCAGTCTAACCCATGCATCATACCTTATCTCCATTAAATAAAACACAAAGAGCAAAAGCCACCGATTAAAATTAATTTCATGACATGAAGCTCATATGGCATGAACTCGTTAAAAGATTTTGTTTATAATACACTATCCGAAAATATCCCAACCAGCTAATCAAACTGTAATCGACCAAATAGTATCAAGCGATCCAAAATAAACTCGCCTTAAAGTGTAATTGAGTTGTATAGTCATATCAACAAAACTTCCCTTGCACGTCATCAATAAACGTCTACGATTTGCACATTTATCTGAGGAGCCCTCAGAGGAACCTCACTTATTCTTAGCAATTTGATGCACAAAAATTTAAATGAATCAATAGAACTGCCGAGATTAAGTGAGGCTCCTCAGATAAATGTGCAAATCGAAAATTGTATTGATGACGTGCAACGAAAGTTTTGTTGAAAATACTATAATTGAAACTCATGTGTGTGATTGTTTGAGTCCGAAATCGCCGGAAAACCAAAATTGATGTCATATAATACTAAATGAATTCAAAACAAAACATTTTCGTGCCCAGGCTCGTTTCCAAACTCTTATTGAAATCACTGGAAAATCGGAATCAAACAATAACAATAAGTACCTGCTCCTATTTCACATTTTTTTCGGTGGGGAAGGGGGGGGGGGGCAAAATCTTTAACAGCGGCATAGCGTTCAGTTTACCTTTACCCTCTTCGACATTCGATGTTTTAAGGCTCTGTTCTAAAGTAATTAATTCTTTTTGAAAAATGTCGATCATTTCGGCCCAGCAAACCTCAATCTTATGGCCGGTTGCCGGCCGGAATGAGGCTGCCCGGACAAGCCGGAACCGGCCCAGAAGCGAGTGCCTGATCTGGCGCCGTCCGCATGTGTGCCTCTGGTTTTGTTACGGCCGATCTAGGTTGCCCAGGCGCGAGCCGGGTCTGGTTCTGGTTGTGCCCACATCACTGCGTTCTTATGGCCATGTTCAGGCCGAACGCGCATTCTTTGGACGACAGTCGAGTTTCTTCCTAATAGGCCGCTTCACCTCATACTTTACCTTGTTTGTATCTTGTACATAAACTAACCGGCAATTATTTAAAAAATATGTAATACTCTTTAATTTGGCGAATTATATGATAGTAAGGATTACATTAACAAATTAATCACTATCATCATATTATTTAACTACAGAAATATTTTCAATAAGGCCAGAATGAGGCAGCCGGAGGCCGGCCGGGCTAAGGCTGTCAGCAGTCGGCCGGGTTAGGGCTGCCAGAGGCCGGCCGTGCTATGGCTGCCTTTGTCCGGCCGTTGTTCGTATGCCCATAGTACGGCCACGTTGTGACTGCTTTCGTATGGCCGATTCTCGTCTGGCCAGTACACGGCCGTAATTCTATTGCCAGTGCCGGACTTGCCGGACAGTTGCCATAACACGGCCAGACCTTCTGTGTTTGCTGGGGGGTGCTTCTTAAAAAAAATCCTGAGATCTGAGATTCGATACGAATATGAAGGAAGGCTTACTCTATCTATCTAACATGATAACTATCATTATCAACTATACAGGGTGTTAAAAATTCTGTCAAGTTTGAAAAATTTCAAATATGCAAAACTCCATTTTTTGAAATGGCACTCCCTTATTGTGCCATGGGGTTCGGCTGTTGAACATTTAAAATGGTAGAATTTACAGATAAATAGCGGTATTTATCCCACTCTCTAACTATTTTGAAAACTAGATGTTTACACATCTACCGCATTATGGTCTTTACCACCCTTTATAACCGTACTCCAATAAATGAAATGTGACAATTTAGGTTAAAATGAACACAGATATCTTTTTCTTATGTCTTTCTTTATCAGACCGAGTTTTTCGAGCCTATCAAAAACACGCAGAACTTTGGAAGCGCCTTTTGTGTTTCTAGTACTTAACCAGGGTTCCTGAAGTCGTCATTTCTATTCTTTTAAGTATTTTTGGAACAGTTGCGTAGGTGCCCAGTCTAACCCATGCATCATACCTTATCTCCATTAAATAAAACACAAAGAGCAAAAGCCACCGATTAAAATTAATTTCATGACATGAAGCTCATATGGCATGAACTCGTTAAAAGATTTTGTTTATAATACACTATCCGAAAATATCCCAACCAGCTAATCAAACTGTAATCGACCAAATAGTATCAAGCGATCCAAAATAAACTCGCCTTAAAGTGTAATTGAGTTGTATAGTCATATCAACAAAACTTCCCTTGCACGTCATCAATAAACGTCTACGATTTGCACATTTATCTGAGGAGCCCTCAGAGGAACCTCACTTATTCTTAGCAATTTGATGCACAAAAATTTAAATGAATCAATAGAACTGCCGAGATTAAGTGAGGCTCCTCAGATAAATGTGCAAATCGAAAATTGTATTGATGACGTGCAACGAAAGTTTTGTTGAAAATACTATAATTGAAACTCATGTGTGTGATTGTTTGAGTCCGAAATCGCCGGAAAACCAAAATTGATGTCATATAATACTAAATGAATTCAAAACAAAACATTTTCGTGCCCAGGCTCGTTTCCAAACTCTTATTGAAATCACTGGAAAATCGGAATCAAACAATAACAATAAGTACCTGCTCCTATTTCACATTTTTTTCGGTGGGGAAGGGGGGGGGGGCAAAATCTTTAACAGCGGCATAGCGTTCAGTTTACCTTTACCCTCTTCGACATTCGATGTTTTAAGGCTCTGTTCTAAAGTAATTAATTCTTTTTGAAAAATGTCGATCATTTCGGCCCAGCAAACCTCAATCTTATGGCCGGTTGCCGGCCGGAATGAGGCTGCCCGGACAAGCCGGAACCGGCCCAGAAGCGAGTGCCTGATCTGGCGCCGTCCGCATGTGTGCCTCTGGTTTTGTTACGGCCGATCTAGGTTGCCCAGGCGCGAGCCGGGTCTGGTTCTGGTTGTGCCCACATCACTGCGTTCTTATGGCCATGTTCAGGCCGGACCTACCCCGGGACGAAAAAAAACGTGATAAAACGCTTCACCACCGAGAACCGAACGCGCATTCTTTGGACGACAGTCGAGTTTCTTCCTAATAGGCCGCTTCACCTCATACTTTACCTTGTTTGTATCTTGTACATAAACTAACCGGCAATTATTTAAAAAATATGTAATACTCTTTAATTTGGCGAATTATATGATAGTAAGGATTACATTAACAAATTAATCACTATCATCATATTATTTAACTACAGAAATATTTTCAATAAGGCCAGAATGAGGCAGCCGGAGGCCGGCCGGGCTAAGGCTGTCAGCAGTCGGCCGGGTTAGGGCTGCCAGAGGCCGGCCGTGCTATGGCTGCCTTTGTCCGGCCGTTGTTCGTATGCCCATAGTACGGCCACGTTGTGACTGCTTTCGTATGGCCGATTCTCGTCTGGCCAGTACACGGCCGTAATTCTATTGCCAGTGCCGGACTTGCCGGACAGTTGCCATAACACGGCCAGACCTTCTGTGTTTGCTGGGGGGTGCTTCTTAAAAAAAATCCTGAGATCTGAGATTCGATACGAATATGAAGGAAGGCTTACTCTATCTATCTAACATGATAACTATCATTATCAACTATACAGGGTGTTAAAAATTCTGTCAAGTTTGAAAAATTTCAAATATGCAAAACTCCATTTTTTGAAATGGCACTCCCTTATTGTGCCATGGGGTTCGGCTGTTGAACATTTAAAATGGTAGAATTTACAGATAAATAGCGGTATTTATCCCACTCTCTAACTATTTTGAAAACTAGATGTTTACACATCTACCGCATTATGGTCTTTACCACCCTTTATAACCGTACTCCAATAAATGAAATGTGACAATTTAGGTTAAAATGAACACAGATATCTTTTTCTTATGTCTTTCTTTATCAGACCGAGTTTTTCGAGCCTATCAAAAACACGCAGAACTTTGGAAGCGCCTTTTGTGTTTCTAGTACTTAACCAGGGTTCCTGAAGTCGTCATTTCTATTCTTTTAAGTATTTTTGGAACAGTTGCGTAGGTGCCCAGTCTAACCCATGCATCATACCTTATCTCCATTAAATAAAACACAAAGAGCAAAAGCCACCGATTAAAATTAATTTCATGACATGAAGCTCATATGGCATGAACTCGTTAAAAGATTTTGTTTATAATACACTATCCGAAAATATCCCAACCAGCTAATCAAACTGTAATCGACCAAATAGTATCAAGCGATCCAAAATAAACTCGCCTTAAAGTGTAATTGAGTTGTATAGTCATATCAACAAAACTTCCCTTGCACGTCATCAATAAACGTCTACGATTTGCACATTTATCTGAGGAGCCCTCAGAGGAACCTCACTTATTCTTAGCAATTTGATGCACAAAAATTTAAATGAATCAATAGAACTGCCGAGATTAAGTGAGGCTCCTCAGATAAATGTGCAAATCGAAAATTGTATTGATGACGTGCAACGAAAGTTTTGTTGAAAATACTATAATTGAAACTCATGTGTGTGATTGTTTGAGTCCGAAATCGCCGGAAAACCAAAATTGATGTCATATAATACTAAATGAATTCAAAACAAAACATTTTCGTGCCCAGGCTCGTTTCCAAACTCTTATTGAAATCACTGGAAAATCGGAATCAAACAATAACAATAAGTACCTGCTCCTATTTCACATTTTTTTCGGTGGGGAAGGGGGGGGGGGGCAAAATCTTTAACAGCGGCATAGCGTTCAGTTTACCTTTACCCTCTTCGACATTCGATGTTTTAAGGCTCTGTTCTAAAGTAATTAATTCTTTTTGAAAAATGTCGATCATTTCGGCCCAGCAAACCTCAATCTTATGGCCGGTTGCCGGCCGGAATGAGGCTGCCCGGACAAGCCGGAACCGGCCCAGAAGCGAGTGCCTGATCTGGCGCCGTCCGCATGTGTGCCTCTGGTTTTGTTACGGCCGATCTAGGTTGCCCAGGCGCGAGCCGGGTCTGGTTCTGGTTGTGCCCACATCACTGCGTTCTTATGGCCATGTTCAGGCCGGACCTACCCCGGGACGAAAAAAAACGTGATAAAACGCTTCACCACCGAGAACCGAACGCGCATTCTTTGGACGACAGTCGAGTTTCTTCCTAATAGGCCGCTTCACCTCATACTTTACCTTGTTTGTATCTTGTACATAAACTAACCGGCAATTATTTAAAAAATATGTAATACTCTTTAATTTGGCGAATTATATGATAGTAAGGATTACATTAACAAATTAATCACTATCATCATATTATTTAACTACAGAAATATTTTCAATAAGGCCAGAATGAGGCAGCCGGAGGCCGGCCGGGCTAAGGCTGTCAGCAGTCGGCCGGGTTAGGGCTGCCAGAGGCCGGCCGTGCTATGGCTGCCTTTGTCCGGCCGTTGTTCGTATGCCCATAGTACGGCCACGTTGTGACTGCTTTCGTATGGCCGATTCTCGTCTGGCCAGTACACGGCCGTAATTCTATTGCCAGTGCCGGACTTGCCGGACAGTTGCCATAACACGGCCAGACCTTCTGTGTTTGCTGGGGGGTGCTTCTTAAAAAAAATCCTGAGATCTGAGATTCGATACGAATATGAAGGAAGGCTTACTCTATCTATCTAACATGATAACTATCATTATCAACTATACAGGGTGTTAAAAATTCTGTCAAGTTTGAAAAATTTCAAATATGCAAAACTCCATTTTTTGAAATGGCACTCCCTTATTGTGCCATGGGGTTCGGCTGTTGAACATTTAAAATGGTAGAATTTACAGATAAATAGCGGTATTTATCCCACTCTCTAACTATTTTGAAAACTAGATGTTTACACATCTACCGCATTATGGTCTTTACCACCCTTTATAACCGTACTCCAATAAATGAAATGTGACAATTTAGGTTAAAATGAACACAGATATCTTTTTCTTATGTCTTTCTTTATCAGACCGAGTTTTTCGAGCCTATCAAAAACACGCAGAACTTTGGAAGCGCCTTTTGTGTTTCTAGTACTTAACCAGGGTTCCTGAAGTCGTCATTTCTATTCTTTTAAGTATTTTTGGAACAGTTGCGTAGGTGCCCAGTCTAACCCATGCATCATACCTTATCTCCATTAAATAAAACACAAAGAGCAAAAGCCACCGATTAAAATTAATTTCATGACATGAAGCTCATATGGCATGAACTCGTTAAAAGATTTTGTTTATAATACACTATCCGAAAATATCCCAACCAGCTAATCAAACTGTAATCGACCAAATAGTATCAAGCGATCCAAAATAAACTCGCCTTAAAGTGTAATTGAGTTGTATAGTCATATCAACAAAACTTCCCTTGCACGTCATCAATAAACGTCTACGATTTGCACATTTATCTGAGGAGCCCTCAGAGGAACCTCACTTATTCTTAGCAATTTGATGCACAAAAATTTAAATGAATCAATAGAACTGCCGAGATTAAGTGAGGCTCCTCAGATAAATGTGCAAATCGAAAATTGTATTGATGACGTGCAACGAAAGTTTTGTTGAAAATACTATAATTGAAACTCATGTGTGTGATTGTTTGTTTTGCTTAGACATGTGTGTCAATAAGTTTGCAAAACAGACAGACAGAATCAACGACGTGACTTTCAATTCCAAAGCCCACCGAGGATGAGTTTATCCTGGATCGCATGATGTAACTTTTGAGTTTTTTAACTCGAATGCAAGAATAAAATGTTTTACTTTCGAGATCCTCCTTCTTAGTGACGTCCGTTTTGACGAAAAAACATTTTTCTTTACCATCACCGTATTGTTTGTTCAATTCGGAGGCGGCTTTCTGGCCGTCTGCCTCTCGTATATCGCCCAATATAACAGCCTTCAAATAATAAAATAAAGGAAATGAAAAGTAGAAAGAATGTTTACCTTAGCTCCGCGAGCCATCAAAGTTTTAGCAAAGGCATATCCAATTCCGACTGAGCCCCCTGTGACTACTGCAACTTTACATTTTGCAGGGTTACCATCCCCTGACATATTCCTACATCTTTCTCTGTTAATAAAAAATCTTTTTCTTTAGTTTACCTAATAATTTTGGAAAATGAACTTCGAATTATGCTTCCCACAACAGCCATTTTACACAGTACTATGCACAGTACATAGATTGTAGAACAAAAAAAGCAATTAGGACTTGACAAATGTTGACAAATTATAATGACATTTGTCTTAATTTACAAGAAAAGCAGCTTTATTCCTGGTAGACAGTTATTGAACTTGATTATAATAAGTCAGGTTCAGGCAATAACAATATGTTAGGTAAAGGTACATAAATGCGTTTGACTTCATTTGCGGATGGTTAATCTGTCGGGGATTGCTACTTCGTAAATCGGTTGGCCACCCTCAGCAACCCACACACTTCCGTTCTCTCCGTGTGTGATAAGGTGAATCATCCCTTTAGCTACATTTTCAGTCCTAAAAATACAAAAAGTCTAAACTCATACAACAAAAGGTATTCTTACGGTTGTGCTGGCAAGGATCCCAGTCCATTTACAAGCTCTTGGGCAATGTTGCCCGTTCCTTGAAGGGCAAATTTGCCTGCTTCTGAAATCAACGGAGTATCCGTGACTCCTGGGCACATTGTTAAAAATTTTATTCCAGTAAGATTGTAGAAGAATGGAGTGCCGAATGATCGATCAAGTCCGACAACAAAGTGTTTAGTGCCCACGTAAATGGGACACCCAGCAAGTTCTTGCAAGCCTAAGATTGAGGCAATGTTAACGACCACTCCTCCTTTGCCACCGTTGTTCTTGCCCAGGTACTGAATGGCCAGTAGACTACCTCGAACCACGTGGGTCTGAAAAGAATCATTTATAGGACTCGTACCACAGCAAAGAGTCAAAAATTCACATCAAGCCTCAAGTAATCCTGTTACAGATGTGAGCTTGAAAAGTTTCAGTTGAAAAGTTTCAAAAACTTTTCATTTCATTGAAAAGTTTCAGCCTATGTTGAAACTTTTCACTTTTTCTTGAAAAGTTGTTGAAAGTATCAATGGGGTAATAATAAACTTCCACCGACAGCGCCGCTAATTCTAGTCGTTCTAAGTAGCATCAGTACCCATTGAGCACTGGAAACAGTGAAATGAAGTGAAATGCTACTTAAAAGATGGAAACAACGATGAATTTTAATATTTAATGCTTTTATTTTGACTTATTAACTTGTTTACCTAACACTTACTATTTTGTCATTTTATGTTCCCTATTCAGCTGTTGTAGATTTATTTAATTCTCAGAATACTTTATACTACCGTAGGACAACTTTTCATTTTTTTTTGAAACTTTTCAAAACATGAAAAGTTTCAACAAATATACTTTTCATGAAAACTCACATCTCTAAATCCTGTACATCAACGGTCGCGCCAGTCATAGATAGCTCAACATAAGAACGTACTTATTTTTAATTTTTACGTTGTACAATTTTCGGCTGCTATCAATAGATAGCATGCGTTTTCTCAAATTCAAAAATTTTAGTGAGTGACAGTGAATTTATTATTATTACCAAGTTAAAATTTCGTCTGAATCGCCTATGGTTTGAACTCAAAAATTTAAAACCTAAAGTTTTCATCAGTAAATCGTATTCTTATCTCATACTATATGCGTTTAAACAGTTATCAAAACTGTTACATTATTTTAATATTTTAGATCACAAATAATAAATTGTCGAGGTCGTAGTAGCCGAAAGGAGTCCCTCAAAATTTATCCTTATTTTAATTAGCTTTTTGTCGGCTTTTTGGGTTTTTGGATTTTGAAAATGTATATAGTTTTTCATTTTGAGGTAGAGGTAGTTACCCGGATTGGCAGAAAACGTAAAAAAGTAGAGGCACTAGGATTGAGCGAAAATCTGTGGGGAGCAACTCCAAGAAGTTTGTTGAAAAGGTACTTATACATTTACCAAGTATGTACACGGAAATTAATTTATGTTTCATAAAATCTTTGTTAACACTTTAAAAGTCAAACGTATGAAATGGGCACCATGATATTATTCCAAAAAAAATGGCAATCTCGAAGATGGTAGAAACTTCTACCTTTTCACAGAATTTGTAAATTTCGAAATGCAACAAAATAAAACGTAAAGAATTGATGTTTTTGGCAATTCGATTTTTCGATTGATTTCAGTACCTATCTGTTCAATTCAAAAAATAAGCCTCGGGTCAAAAACACACCTCTTTCCCCAGTTAGCGCGCTTCCCCAGACAGCCAGCGATCTTTTGGTGAAACGCATGTGAATGAACTACTTGAATACGTCCTACCCCCTGCATGGGATTTACCCGAATTTACTGGGTGGACACAACCAGCTTTTATCGGTCGTCTAACCACAATGCTAAATTTAAATAAAAATAGTACCTATAAAAGTCAACCATTCGCCCTATTTAGACCGCCTCAGTGATTCGTCGCCTGCAAGTCCACGAAAAACCCCGCTTTAACAATTTAAAATGTGAACGCTGAGTATACGGTTGAAGATACAACAAAATCATAAATAGAAGAATTGTTGGCTAAGAAAAGATCTACCAAAAAGTCCGCGACAACATATACTTATCTATGAAGAATAGCCCACAACGAACATTCAAACCGTTTTTCTCAAATAATTAAAACATAAAAACAATTATTCTATGCTACCTATTCTATCATAGATGCTGATATGCTGTCGCGGACTTTTTCGTAATCTATTTGTTGCCAACAATTCTTCTCTATAAGATTTTGTTCCATCTCCAAACGTTTTATTTAAATCTGGATATAATGTAATCGACCGATTCGGCCCAAAATCGCAACTCACCTACCTATAAGGTGCTCAGTAAACGTGAGTGTAAAATTTCATCCCGATATCTTAAGCAGTTTCGGGTGTAGCGTGTCTGATGATTTGAAAGGGCAATAAGTGTTAATACATTTTTGGAATCTACAGAATTCGGAAAGCTTTCCTATGGTGATGTGAAAACACACCAGATCGGTCCAGTAGTTTGGGCTGTGGCGTGTTTACAGACAGACGGGCATTTTTCAAAAAACACTTTTTATATTCCCAGGACCCTAAAACGATTCGGTTTTTTGATCGATTCCAGTAACTGCTCCGCGGAGCGTGGAAGTTAAAACAGAACAGAATGTCTCTAGCCGAGCAAAAAATTATTCGAGAGTCCTAAAGACATTTCGCGCCAGAATTGCACACAATATTTATTCTACAACAGAATTCTGACTGAAAGAAACTGATCAAGAAAAGGAGAAACGTGTTTTTTCAGTGCGCGAAGTAATCATTTCGCACTGAAGAAACACTTCGGACACCGCAAAAAATCCCATTGATAAAAAAGTTTTTCTTCAAACGTCAAAAAAAACTGCATTTCAATGAGATTTTTGACAATGAAGTGCATTATTTTTACTCCGGCGGCGATGAAGTACATTATTTTTACTCCGGCGGCGGAAAATTTTTTTTCTGTCGCGTAGTAATTAGTGACGTTCTTCCTTTCTCATCACTTTGTGAATCTTCGGTAACCACATCCCATAGCAAACTAAGCTTATTCTTAAAGATTTGAGTAATAATTTAATCAAAAACATCCATTTTTAATGAATTTTCTGCGTTTAAAAAAAATAGCATATGTTATTCGGAGCTTTTGTGTGGCTCAGTTTTGCCACACAAGGTATAACTTTTACTCCTAACAACATTATATTATTATTTGATAGTTGTAGAAAAAATCATTTTGCGAACACAAATCCTACAATTATGCGTTTGGGGTTCAATAAGAAATGCTGCTTACTGCATCTAAAAATAAAATTGTAGTAAAATTAGAATGGCTAATCTTCTTTCCACGAATACGATTTTTAGAAGCATGCAATAATTTATAACACCAAGCCCGACATTGGCCTTGGCATTGTTTATTTTTTTAACATTCTTCATTAAAGCAAATTTAATCATCCACCGCAAATCCAATACACCATTCCACCCACATTATCTGCCGATGCTAATTTGATTTCAGAATAGGTAATATAAGTGCCTAATCTTAATGCGATGTAACTTCTCATAGTTACATAGAGCAAAGGGAGCAAAGCAAAAAGATGCAAGTAGGTATATTGAATTTTTGATACTCACGCAATTGATGGCGATTTGCAGTTCCCAGTTGGCATCATTCAGAATACCGGCATTATTGATGACAATGTCCAGACCTTTCCAAGTGCTTATAGTTGTTTTGAAGGCAGCTGAAAATTTAAAAACCCTTCAGAAACTTTGGCCAACATGCGAAGTTCAAAGCGCTTTATAATTCAAATTTTTCGTACCTTCAAGCTGATCAGCTTTGGTCACGTCAGTGCGAATAAAAATTACTTTGTTTCCTCCATATTCGCTATTTAATTTTTTAGCAGTAGCTTCACCTTTGGCGGCGTCTACATCGGCTATCGTTATGGCCTAAAAAATATAACGTATAAGGTAAAAATTGGCGGCAAAGAAAATTGACCTGAGCTCCATTTTTGAGAAGGTGTTGCACGTACGCCAGGCCTATGCCGGAAGCTCCACCGGTTATAAGGGCGATCTTGCCTTTGATATCGTAAACCATGATGTTCTCTCGACAGTAGTTGGTACTCTATTGCTTAGCTTAGCTCCCGATTCGCACGTATTTATATCTTATTGCATGCAAGATAAGGTTCGGAACGATGCAGATTGGAATTCTGTTTACAAACGATGCATAATTTTTGATATTAACTAAATACTGTTATATCAATGAATTTATCTATTAATATTGGCCTGCGGTTTGATTTATTGAATAATAATCATAATTATAGATGTAAATAAAACAGAATTGTCTATTATAGATCAGATTTGTCATTCGTTTATCTGCAGGTACGTACTTACTTCAGTCAATCAGTCTGGAGGGAGAATCTCGTTATTGATGTCAACATTAATAAACCATATGTTTTCTTAAATCCACGTACATATGTACAACAATAATTATTTATTCTAAAAACGGAGGAAGATTAGTTTTCAAATTATAATATGCGCTATGTGCCTATGGTCATGTAGAAACTAAGAGGAAATTAATTTTCACCTCGAACAGTAAGTACAGAAAGTACCTATGATTTATTGGTGTGTACCTATGGTAGTCTGCTGCCTGCACTTTCCAGGCTAGACCATATGTCGTTTTTTATCATTAGAGGTGCTAATAAATCATAAAAGTATAAAAATAAGCTAAAATTGTGATGACAATAACTTATTTTAGGCGCTCGACCGGAAAGTTAACCTTTCCGGTCAATTTTAGGACCGGAAAGTGAAAAATTAATTTTTCCGGTCAATTTTAGGACCGGAAATGAACTTTCCCGGGCTCATCCGGGAAAGTGAAATTTCACCGGAATATTATGGATTTTGTTATCGTGTTAATTTTTACTAGGCTCCTCACATTTTTCAGTTTAGATAGTTTGAATTAAAATATTTAATTTCACACAGAAAATATGTTGCGAGCACCTAAAAAATTTAATACGTAACTCACATGAAAATTGTCTTTCCTGGCCTCGCAGGCTTTCAGGCTTCCGCCTACGGCGTGAGCCTGAAATCTGCCTATTCGTCCAGGAACGATCACTTTCCATACTCTTTACGTAAATAACTAGTTTCATTGCATTGTTAGCGAAATAAAGGTCCAAGACCAGGGCAAAATGTAAGAAATGAAGTTACCTTCTCAGCTCCGTGGGAAATTACTTAGAGTTGTCACATTTTGTAACCAAATGTTATTGTCAGAATTCCAGAAACATTAATGCACTAGCAAATATTCCTTATTTATTCTCGGTAATCTCCTTGATTCAGATTTCAGCTTCCGTGACTGCACAGTCTAAATCCATTGTGCTTCTAAATCCTTTGTGGTAATCCAATTTAAGATGCTAACAAAGCGTTTTTCTTTTTCAGATTTTACTGGGACCTCTGCATGCTTCTGTTGTTAGTAGCCAACCTTATTATTCTGCCTGTGGCTATAAGTTTTTTCAACGACGATTTGAGCACACGATGGATTGCCTTTAACTGTCTGTCCGATACGATATTTCTTATCGATATTGTTGTCAATTTTAGAACAGGTTTGTTTATTGTAAATCGTTTTAAAAAATTAACGAATTCTTTACAGGGATAATGCAGCAAGATAACGCCGAACAAGTTATCCTAGATCCTAAATTAATAGCCAAACATTACTTGAGGACGTGGTTTTTCCTCGACCTCATCTCGTCCATTCCTCTAGATTATATTTTTCTTATATTCAACCAAGTAAGTAGAGTTCAATATTATTTTACGAAGGTGATGTAAATGTAAGACACAAAATACAAATTATGTCCGCCATTCGTGTCTTGGGTTTCGCGGACAGTTTGTTCACATTCAATAGATATTCGAAAACCTAATAAATCATTGAAAAACGACAGTGCAAAACAAAACGAAGATTATTTCAAGAATTTGCAAACATTTCTATTGTTTATCATTAGGTATGTGTCTTTATTCTCATCTTCATTCTAATGGGGGATTACGGCACTTTGGAATTATTGTTCTTTTAAAATGATGAGTAGGTAGTAAACAAAGTCTTGCCACAAATTGATATATTACGAAGTAAAATGATTAAGGCGACATGTTAAAGATTAAAGATTAAAACCGTAATAATCTAAATTAAAATGTAACGATCAACATAAACTTTAATGTAAATTTTACTTCATATAACATGTAACATAACCTAAAACACAAGGTCGAGCCTGATGATGGTCTAGTAGACCGAAACATGTCGCCTTAATCATTTTACTTCGTAATATATCAATTTGTGGCAAGACTTTGTTTACTACCTACTCATAAATATTACATGCCACTTCGAGGATGGACCTTTTCTTTAAATTAAAATTTTTACTTTTAAAATGAGCTCTGACGTGTTTTTGTATTTTGGAATATAACCAGTACTAGGCCATAAAAGTAAATATTAATTTTGATGACGTATGAGTTACGTCCTCACAAATAGTACGAGCCAACCTGTCCGTTTAATTTTGTCAATGTCAAAACTAATTTTTTAATGGGAACAAGTGACAGAACTGTCATCTATTTGTCATCTGTGTTCTTCCGCCAAGAAATTGTACAGAAAGGTAAAATCAATTTTTTAAAATAGTTTTTGAAGTGGAATACTTAATAAAATATAAAACAAAAACGATGGATCTCAATCAAATTTGATTAGTTTTCGAATTATACCAATAATAAAGAAATCTGTGACATACCGCAATGGCCTATTACACCTATTTGACCTATTACACCTATTTGAAAATTACTATTATACGAAGCGGACCACTTTAAATCACATTTTCTTCCTACACTATCTGAAAATGAGATTTTCGGGACTCAGAAGGGCTGTGAAAGGACCGCTTCTTACGGCTAGTCGTGTAAAAATTATACTAACGGCTAGGCGTGTAAAATGGACAATATGGGGACGGCGATTGGCGGATGACGGAAGACAGCACGCGCGATTTTGACGAAATTAAATTGTAAGACTTGACGTCTAGATTTTCTTGATCTGTTACTTAAGGTCTCAAATGTGAAAATTAATTAATTATTTATTTTTAACTGGTGTAGGAAGAAAAATGTTGTATAAACCACAGCGAAAAAGTGGTTTTACGCGTCTCAGGAAATGGCCAGTCTCGCCTACGCCTCGACTGTCCAAATTTTCCTTCGCCGCGTAAAACATCACTTTCACGCTTTGGGTTATAAACTACTATTTATTGGAAATAATGAGTTTTACTCCCTATGCCCTATGCCTTGCTCTGTAAATCGTTTCTTTTATATTCTTGTTCAGTATCGTTTAGACTATAAATAAATAAATAGTAGTGCTTTTATTTGACTTTGATGGATCTGATACCTGCTGAAAATAGAACGGAGTTAGATATATGAGTCAAATAAATTCACTGTAGTTTTTCACATTTTCATGATTTATTTTATTAACAATTGCATCGAATATATCATAGGTAGGCACAAAACAACTTCAAGGGTACCTACCTCAGATATCAAGTCTCAATTTCAACATTTGGTTCAGATGCGCGATATTTTTCCTTTATTAGAGAATAAAGAACAAAGCTCCTGACTTCTTTCTGTTCGACGTTCAAATACCAGCTCTCGAATTCTCTACTTCAGTAAAAGCTTCTAATATTGTAGCGAAATCAATATCCATAGTTTGTCTTACATTTACGAGAAATACGAATTTAGAGGAGCATAATGAATGTTAGAGATTGCAAATAAAGAAAAAAGATCGGTGTCTATAAGAACTGTTTTGTCAATTTGAACAGTGAGTCACAAACGACACTTTTAATGAACGTACTATCAGGAGCATTTAGATAATCCCCAGCAGCATATGGAGCAATTTCGTGTAGGTAAACACAGCAGGCATGTTATTATTGTGTTAGATAATTGTTTGTCTCTTGTAGATCTGTTGGTCGTTGTAGTACACTGGCGAATTACCGAAACTGTTAAAAATTCTGTTCCAGGATTATGGCGACAGTTTCCAGATCCTTCACGCAGGCCGGGCCTTACGAATCCTGCGGCTTGCGAAATTGTTGTCCCTAGTGCGTTTACTCCGCTTATCTCGTCTCGTTAGATACGTCAGCCAATGGGAGGAAGTTTATGTAAGTAGAACTGAGCTTTGGTGATAGCCATTAGAGCGCACAAGCTTTCACGCATTGTGAACCGTCCATTTCATTAGTCGTTGATGAGTTTTGAGCCTGCCTCAGAACTTAACATCGAAGCCAATGTTTTAAACGCGTCCAGTGATCATTTTTTCACTGGAGAGACACATTCTGTAATAAAAGCGAGGGGTATTGGGAAAGGCACAGACAGGGATTACATTGTGAGCTTTCGGCTTCCGCAATGAGCTCTGGCGTGCTTGGAATGAGGCTAAGTCTGCTACTTTACAGCATCTATCATTGTTACATTTTGCACTTTTCAGCTTCGATATTGTTTCGAAATTTATTACACTCGCAAACCCTTCCAGTTTTAATGGGGAGAGAGCATCAACTTTATGCTTATGCCTTTTCCCCATAATAGGTAATCTAATCTAAGAGTCGCCCCTTTAGTATAGTTCATTTAGATGCTGATATATTTCATTTTATTTCTTCTTACATTTCTCACACTTACATTACCAACACTCCAATCCATATACGAAATCAATCCGGACAGTTTCAGTTTTTGTCGATGTTGACCTTTATGATTGTTTGGTAAGATAATGGGTTAAGCTCACCATTGAACGTATGAAAATAAAGACAACTTTTGCCGTTTGTCGAACGATCAAGAATTAATAAGTAACCTTTTTGACTTTCCTTAATAAACTGTCACTAGAAACACCCCACTACACCGAAACACTTGATTTTCACTGCGTTTCGAACACAATGTGCTCATTATCAAAGCCGAAGCTAAACAACCCTACCTGCCGGAAAACTGAAATATTTATAGGCCCACCCGCGTAGCTCCAACCCTCGGCTGTGAAAGTTAGACCAATCACAGGTCGAGAAATGGTCACGCGGGGGTGAACACGTATAAATTTAACAGGTCTTCCCTAAAGTAGCGTAAACAGAGATGAATATGCGATCGAGTCTGTATCGGCGTTCATAAGCCTATCTGTAGATTTATAAATTACGATACTTTCCATCGCATCTAGCATCTGCACCTTGTTAACGCTACAAACTAACTTAATATTATCACTTATTATATGGTCATTGTGTAAATCATGTAGGGCAACACTGAATTTCTCAGTTCTACCATATTTAAGGTGGCCTAAGTTCTCCTTAAATCTGGTGTTGAGAGATCTTTCGTGTTTGACTTACATACTTTAGGCAAAAAACCTTTTGTTCATCAGAGCGAAAAGTCGTGGCATTTAACACTTACTTAAAGTAGATCACATCATTAGGAAGTTAAAATTCAAGTTAAATGCCACGACTTTTCGCCCTGAAGAACAAAAACAGAACTTAAAATTTGTCGCATTACCTTTTGAACCTCAGTTGACAAGGTTTTTTTGCCCAACAAAATTTAAGGACAGTTTACAGATCTGAAAACAAACTGAAAAACCTTTTAGGCAACCCGAAAGATAAAGTTGGGATTAGAAAAAAATCTGGCAAATACGAAATCAATTGTCAAAATTGTGATCTAAAGTATGTAGATCAAACACGAAGATCTCTCAACATCAGATTTAAGGAGCACTTAGCCCACCTTAAATATGGCAGAACTGAGAAATCCAATTGTTGCCCTACGTGCGTTACACAATGACCATAGAATAAGTGACAATATTAAGTTAGTTTGTAGCGTTAACAAGGTGCAGATACTAGATGCGATGGAAAGTATCGTAATTTATAAGTCTAGAGATAGGCTCATGAACGCCGATACAGACCCGATCGCATATTCATCTCTGTTTACGCTACTTTAGGGAGGACTTGTTATATTTATACGTGTTCACCCAAGCGTGACCATTTCTCGACCTGTGATTGGTCTAACTTTCACAGCCGAGGGGTGGAGCTACGCGGGTGGACCTATAAATGTTTCAGTTTTCCGGCAGGTATGGTTATTTAGCTTCGGCTTTGATAATGAACACATTGTGTTCGAAACGCGTCAGAAGTGAAAATCAAGTGTTTCGGTGTAGTGAGGTGTTTCTAGTGATAGTGCATTTTTCCACCGAAGTTGTCCAGTGTTTTAGGCTTCTCCAATGATCCCTGTATTCTGAGCTTTCTATAATAATGAGATTATCATCTTAACCATTAATCGAGGGTCAATATCTGCAGAAAGCAGCATCGTCCTTTCACTGTTGTCCCGCAACTGTTAAAGTAAACCTGAAAGTTGTGCGACAATGAGCCTTGCTTACTGGCTGCCTTTTCCAACTAAACATATAGAAGTGTTTGGGCTGCGCAGATACCTATGTACCAGCACCCGCCTGGGCGACAGGCAGAGTACGCTCCCGACGGTACCCAAATCCCCCCACCTAGAGACAGGACTACCGAGGTGCTTCAACACTCTTTCTATCTATCTGTCTGCCTGTCTGTCCGTTTTTTATTTTGTTCCGAGCCGTTCATAGTTCGGATATGGGAATGTCGATGTTAGCGCATTGTCGCTGAATGTAAGATTTCTCATTGTGCCTTCGATTTAATCGAAGCCACAACGGGTTCGCTAGGTACCATGCAAGCACGTATTTAACATAGCGTAGGGTCATTATGGTAACCATTTATCGATACATTTGAGACACATCTGCGCTTCAGTAAGTTAATAATTGGTGTTCAGTGTTAGTCACTAGTATCGAAATATTGGTAGGTATACTTTTACGACACGCCACTGCCACTAACTAACCTGTATATTATACATCCTATACCGGAAACTTTTTATACTACTCTTTTTATTCTTCTCTCTGCAGTTTCCTGTCAGTTTGTAAGTTTCACGTGATCTTTGCTGTCCCCTGCACGCTGAACTAACTCGATCCGTAAAATGACGTATTTTCTGCGATACAGCTATTAGTCCATAGATTTAAGGGATTAGTTGTAGTATTGACATTATACAGTTACAGATATGTTTACACTCAAACAGCAAATACTTCTCTCATTGGGACATAACAAATTTTGGAGTTGAGGACAACTGTATATCGAATGTTGCCAGAACATGTAATTGGAAACGGTGCTATATCGTAGCAATATCGTTGCTATGGCGGAACATTCCCGATTGGTCCTACCAACATCGACATTGCTCACGAGTTACAGAATAGCCCCGAATTGTCACGGTTGTTTACTTTTTAAATTTTAAGCCGCTTTCACATTTACTTACATTGACGCGGTACAAAAGTACTTAACTCCAATTTATGACATTGGCTGGGTTAAGTCATGGGTTATCCTCGGTTCAGCTTAAACCTGGGTTGTTTGCTAGGCAGCAGCCAATCAGAACGCTTAACTTCGGCACTTAAACCAAATTTAGAGATGACCTCAGAGTGAACAACCGGCCCTAAAGCAGCTCTCGCGAGTAGTAGGTATCACATTAAGCTGAAAAAAGTTTAGTTGTCGAAAAGTCGGCTATATGATTTCTAATTTTATACACATTATTTACTATAATAGTAAGTGTAGTACCTACTTAAATTTATTGCTTTATTAAAAAATTTACTTGAAATACCGATCAGCTAATGCTCGTGAATCTATGAACATTTAAATCTGTTACACAAAGTATCTGAATCTCTAATTCACCAGATGGTGTTATTTCGTGTTATTTATATGAGGAACAACTGGAACATAAAGTAGAGAAATCCAGTAGCATTTTGGGAATGTGGCAAATAAATTAGGTGTTTTCCGGCTCAACAACCGGTAATTCCCATCTTTTGTTATGAAAAAATTTATCCGATGGGTATTCCCTGAAACGTTCATGTACTTAACGTGGAGTAGTGTGATTTTGTTTGTTCCACGTGCAACTATCTTACACCTAGTTTACCAATACCACAGAACCGACACCGAAAAAATACCGGCTCCGGGAAGTAAAATCGCCTGCGACGCGCCCTTGAGCCTCGCTTCGCTGGGCTTTATAGAATTTTTAAAAATATGTAATTGAATTAAAACGGTAAGTTATACATTTTTTGTTTGTTTGTGATTAGATATGGAAAACACTGCAAACTGCAAGGAACCTATTTACAGCGCGGACCACACAACTATTTTTAACACAAAATTCCCATTTTCAATTCTTCCTCGAATTTGTTCGAAAAATCCGAATCTAAAATTGAAACTCTGTGCTTATACCGGGTGATATGAAATCGTCTCTATGATGACATATGTCAAAATAACGATATTCAACTTTTTTCTTTCAAATGCCAAGATGTACATTTCTTAGCGGATTCTTGTAGACATATTTTTTCTACATTCAATTATGTAAAAAAAGTTTACACTTTCACTAGAAAAATTTTGAGAAAAAACTTATTTTTAATAAATCATTTTGGTAGTTTTGTTGTCAATAAACGCAGTTAGCCATGGAAAAAGTTGGTTTGTAGTGTTGACTAATGCCGCCGTCACTCCAAGGGTCGTGTTTTTAAAAAATTGTAATTCGTTTACCTTTAAAACCGTTATTGTTATTAAAAAGTATAAGCAAGCGGGGTATTATTGTTATTAATGAATAAAAGGGCAAATAATAATAATTATGATGTATGACATCAGACTACACAGCAATTCACTTTTTTTCAGGGCTAACTACGTTTATTGACAAGAAATTTTAAAATTGTGTTTCGTCAAATTTTTTTTTTTCGCGAATCTTTTCTAGTGAAAGTGTAAACTTTTTTTACATAATTGAACGTAGAAAAAATGTGTCTACAAGTATCCGCTAAAAAATGTACAGATTGTCATTTAAAAAAAAAAACAGGTGACAATCGTCATTTTGACATATGTCATCATAGAGACGACTTAATAGAGCTTGTCATGCTATTTACAAATATATATGGTTTTAAATATTTGTCTCTTCGAATAAAAAAGTTACAAGGGGGCGAACACCAAACTGAATCACCCGGTATAGTCCCGTCGCGTATTAACGAACACGGGGGTTGTATGTTTAAGACTTTTTTTCTGTTGGTTTGTAAAAGGGATTTCAGTTCTGTCAAAATTCCTGTCATGGACAATAATTAACCACAACGTTCCCTTTCAACCTCCATTGTTATTGTTTATTGACACTGACAGTGACACTGGCAGAGATGACGGGTGTTTTGACGGATGTGAAATCCCGTTTACAAACCAACAGAAAAAAAGCCTGAGACACACAACCCCCGCGTTATGTGTAAAATTTTCAAGCTCATATGCTCAAAAAGCACTAAATATCATCCAAGCTTCATTTCAGAGGGGTCTCCACTGCGCCTTCTGTCCTTATTTCAATCAAATCGGTTCGGTAGTTTCCGAAGCAGTTTTTTTGTCAGCAATAGGTTCACATACGACATCCACGATGACATTTGTGGAAAACGGGGAGTTTCACACTAGACCCTATTGCACTTTGTGAATGTATATGTCAACTGTTTGAGTTAAAAAAATATATTGTACTGCTCTACTAATGAGGGGCTGTAAAGAATTACTCCATGAAATGAAATTTGGTGGACTTTACATTCAAAAGCATACATTATTGTACAATGTTGCCATTTGAGTGGACAATCATCTACTTCGACCCGATATATCACCCAAATTTAAAGATCCACCGGTAGAAGTTCCAGTCGCTTTTTTTACACGCAACTGGCACACATGTCAAGTGCATCGTATTATATTGTATTATGCCAATATGAGCCATTTTCCTCGCTGTTTTCTCTGATCTAATGAAATTATCATATTTAATTTATTTCTTATTACATAAAACAAAATCTAATCTAGAAACTGATTTTAATTTTAATGCTTTCCGAGTCAGAAAATCAGTCCTAATCGATAGAAAATAAAATCACGCGTGGACAATTTTTTTTAACTAAAAGTTACTTCCGACGAACCGAGCTCAGTTATGAAAAAACGTCAACTACCGGCCAAACTCTCATGAAATAATTAAATTCTCTAAAGTAAGTTCAGCCACCATTAAAATCTGTGATGCAGTTAATCGATCGGTTTTGATTCTCATAACGATGATAGTTATCTGAATAAATTTATCCAACACAAATGCAGACTTAAGTGAACAATTCTCGGAAGAATATTATGAGATGTTTTTGCACCGTGACCGACTCTACAAAAATTAGCATCGATATCAACATACTCGGATACATCACACGCTATCCCGGCGCATCCACCAAAATTGCTGGAGACAGGAATGCGGACGAGCTAGATTTGAAAGTTGCAATTTCCTTCCTCTCCCATTATAAATAAACATACTTAAGTACTCGCAACACGGAAAAAATATAAAATGTTATTATATTTAGCTAAATTGCTAAATTTAATTATACATTCAGTAAATTCCTAACATAACAAGCGACTCCCGCTTTTATTCTATGGGCTATAGTTGCGTCCGGGAAAATATATCTACGGATCTTTATCCTAACTAATCTTAATAGAATTTTTAAATTACGTGAAATAAACAATTTACTTGCCAATCTGCACCTGCGTCTGTAAAGTCGGTTTGTAACAAATCGCGAGGAGTTCCTGCAGGCGCATGTACAGATAGTCTTCGAGCAAGTCGTAGAGCAGCAATCTAAACTACTTAATAAGCTAAACGGCTGAAAAGTATACTCAGAAGATTAATAGCATGACTTAGTAAAATATAGAAATTGCATGTATCATTGAATCAAAGAAATTAGCATAGTGTTCTTTATTGATGGAGTAACAAAGTAATCCGACGAACCTCGAATGTACAACTCAGGCTACAAGATAATAAACTGTGTCGTTGATAGCTTCCTTAGGGGCTCGTTTAAGAGGTAATGAAGGAAGTTTTACGAGAAAAGTTGTATATTCGGTTTCAGCTCGGTATTGAAAGCATCGACTCATCAGTAGTAGCCTCCGTCCATGTTAGCTTCGCACTGCATTCTGTACTATCCACTGTGACAAATCTCTTTATCCTTTTTTTCATGCTCTCTATTTAAGTCGTTCTTCTGGAATAACAGAGTGCCACGCTTTTTTCTCTACTACCTTGTGTTCTTCGCTTTTTCTAGATCTTGCAGAATCTCCAAAAAAAGCGAACGGAACGAAGGGGGCGCCTCAGTTCGGACGTCAACAAGTCTAAATACACCAAAAGCAATCTCATCTTTAAGGTAACCCGCTTCGGGCTTGCTTGGCATTGCGCATGACCGACCCGCGGCGCCTCTGCTTCCGCCTAGGCCACCAGCTCCGTGGAATTTTTGCAGAAATTTTGAGTTCAAAATAAATAGATGCTTTTGCATGTGTTGCACTTGCTGACCACCCTGTATTTTCTGCTACCTGTATATAAAAGTTTTCTGAAGCGAGTTTCTGCATGTTCTATGTTATAAATTGACAAAGGTAAGTTGTCTACTGGTGTAAGCTTATTTGCTTCTCTTTTATTTTCTTTTCCGAAGTGTAAGTGACGTGAAGGTTATTATTATTATTACCTACTAATTATTGATATTACAATAAAGTAAGGTTTTTATTTGTGTTGAGGTGCTGGGTACATAGAAGCTAGTTCACTTCAAATAAGACACTGGCTAAATATGATGCTTGTGCCTTTTAAGAGCACGCTTTGAAATGGCTTCAGACATTTTCAGTTTTACCAGCTCCCTAGACTGACAAAAGGAGACGGGCTTTTTTACATTATGTTACATTTCATTTTGTTTCTGCGTGTGCAGTTTTTCTATAATGTAGCTGTTAAAGCGAAACGTAATATTGTTCTGGAATGGCAGTTTACTTATTGGTTAAACGTAATATACTGTTTCAGTTTTTAAATATGGCAAGTGTTTTCATGCGGATATTCAATCTGATATGTATGATGCTGTTGATCGGACACTGGTCAGGATGTCTTCAGTTCCTCGTCCCGATGCTGCAAGGATTTCCTCCGAATTCTTGGGTTGCGATCAACGAATTACAGGTAATATGATTTTTTTTTAAATTTCTAATCGATCAGGGTGTGTACGAGATGACGCATGTTGCGATTTTTTTTTTGTGCACATAACGTATGTTTCATTAAGTTTTATCAAAAAGTTCGAGGTTCTCGAATGAGATACCTATGCAATTTATCGGGATGGCTTTGGAAACAAAAGTTTGTTTGTTTCCTGGGTTTCAATTTGACATACCTATGCATATTTTAAGTCACTTTGCGAAAAATGTCCTACAAACTGGAAATTCGAAAAAGGCTAAAATAGTGCGCATTTTCCGAAACTATAGCGGAATGCGAACAGCGTATTTGGCCTATTTATTTAATCGCAGTAGGCTGGGATTTCGGTCTATAAAAAAAGTGAAGTATCTCGCAGGTGCAGATTTTGGAGCTCTACATGCAGAAAAAAAGAACGCATTGATTCGGTTAAAATTAACCGAGATATTTGGGGGGTTCCAGTTAAAATGAGACACACTGTGTATTATAAGGTACATTTATTCTTGAATTTATTCCTTACTTTTGAAAAGCACTGTATAATTAAGTTAAGCTCTCAAATAGTCCACTTATTTTACAAAAAAAATTAATTTTAATAAAGTTTGCTATCTTAAAAATATTTGTTTTTTGTTTTTTTTCTGTCAAAACTTATGAAACATACGTTATTGCAATCTACTATTGTCTAACTAAGATCCGAAATCCATTAGAAATGACATTTATTAACATTACAGGAAGCTTTCTGGCTGGAACAATACTCATGGGCCTTATTTAAAGCAATGTCGCACATGCTCTGTATTGGTTACGGCCGGTTTCCACCCCAATCTTTAACGGACATGTGGCTGACTATGTTGTCCATGATATCCGGAGCCACGTGTTATGCCCTCTTCCTCGGACACGCCACCAATCTCATCCAGAGTTTGGATTCATCGCGAAGACAATACCGCGAAAAGGTAACACTGGCTCCAGTTGGCTGTGGTTTCTCTGTGCTTGTCCTAACCGTTTTGAAAGTGTTATTTTTGAAATTATTGTTTGGCATGGTTTAACCGCTTAATGGAAACGGAATCTTTTGATTGATTTTAACATTTTACCTTTTACTTTTAATAAAATTGCAGGTTTTGGTTATTGATTTCAGCTATTGTTTGCATTTTGTACAGTTTGCGCATGTAGTGTTCGGTGGATGAAATCTGCATGTACCTACAATTTATTGTAAATGTGAATGCTGCTTAACTATTATAATAAAGTGATATTTCGCATCCCAATAAATTAATCATTGACCGGCTATAAATTAATGTTTTATACATTTTTAATATTTTTCATTGCCAGAAAGATAAACGGCGGCTGCGTTTATCTTTTATTTAATGCTCATTGAAACTTACGCTTGCATTGCATCTTTGGAATATACTAAGTAGTTTAGTTTTATTGAACTTTTTTATTGTAGAATGATAAAATAATTTTCATACTGGGGGCACTTCGGTTCAATTGCAATTCTGATAAATGTGACGTAATCTGACGTAACGTGTGTTGTAAGAAGCATATTACGCACGAGTGATTCCCCTCGTGCGCAATTGTTTTAGAACTCGGAATTACTTTCCTATCATACTGGTTCTGCGACCACACATACTTTTGGATTTATTGAAAAATTTATATTTACCGTTACTGGTTACTAACAATAATACAATTCTTTCGTACCTATTACCTTTTACGTTTTCGCGGTAACGGAGTAAAGAGACGTCATTGATAACGGCGTTATACTAGCTACCGAGTAACATGCCAAAATTACGCTAATATCAACAAAATAAAATCCAGCAGCTTTGATCTATCATGTAAACTGTGCGATCGCCCACTTTACAGACAACTGTACAAAGTTGACTATTTACGTCGTAGAAAATGAAAATTGGAGTTTATGCAAAGTAAAACTTTCGTTAAAAGAGTAGGAAGTGAAAATTGTTCATTGGTTAAAAGACAGATTTTTTAAATATTCATATCTCTGTTATGAAGAACCTTATGATCTTTGCTAATAGCTTTAGAAACTGGTTTAAGCTATGTATTTTATTCAGGATATGTTGTGAAAAAAAATGCCTACCTAGTGCATTCTCAAAGATCCTCCCTTTTTTCCGTATTTCTTGAAATATTCGAATTAAACTTGGCACACATATATAGCATGATAAAATTTTAAATGGAACATCCTGTATATCTCAATATTTTCGAGTTCTGTATTAAATTCTGAGTATGACAATTTTTTTTCAAATTTCCGATTTCATGTTTTCGAAAAACTTGATATTTATTTCTTTATCTAGACTGCTAATCACAATTTTCAAACTACTCATTTTCTTCTAATGGATTAAAACAGAATCAAATTAGATGGCAATTGTTTTAATTTTACGATGGTACTACGTTTTACGCCAAGTGGCCCTGAGTTAAGTTGAACTTTACACATACCCACTGTTAGGGGGGTGCAAGTTGACGAAAAAAACAAGTATTGTCTTTCAAAAACCCACAACTGTGCGTTCCTGGAAAGTGCAGTAAACCAATTGGGCAATTGTTTGTTAATGGGTAAAGAGAAGAAAATGAAAATTATCTTAATTATCCTCAATAAATCAATAGATGTGTTAATACTTATTACGAAGTTTATTATTAGAGCTGAACTTATCGAAATGTTGGACTGTAAAAAGTAAAAAATGTATGTGGGAATTCCCTCCATATCAGAAAAGTAAATATGCAATTAACCAATTGGGCAATTGTTTGTTAATAGGTATAAAGACCGAAAATGAAAATTATCTCAGTTATCCTCAATAAATCAATAGATGTGTTAATGTTTATTACGAAGTTTATTATTAGATCCGAACTTATCGTAATGTCGGACTGTAAAAAGTAAAAAATGCAGGAATTCTCTCCATATCAGAAAAGCAAATACGTCACTAGTGTCTCCTATTCCAATTCCATTAAAATTATTACTGTCAAAAGAATGATGTTAGGTAGAACTACAGCCCGAGCCATAAACCGATTTATGCACTTTACGTATCTGCACCAAACAGGTGAAGCAAGTGGAGGAGTACATGGCATATCGAAAATTACCGCGTGAAATGCGACAGCGGATCACCGAGTACTTCGAGCACCGTTACCAAGGCAAATTCTTCGACGAAGAGTGCATTCTCGGAGAGCTATCGGAGAAACTGCGAGAGGATGTCATCAACTACAATTGCAGGTCGTTGGTCGCGTCTGTTCCTTTCTTCGCCAACGCCGATTCAAATTTTGTTTCTGATGTTGTTACCAAGTTGAAATATGAAGTCTTCCAACCAGGTAACATTAATAAATTATGCTTTACGGTTACGGATTGTCGTGACCGTTGACTGACTAAATAAAAAGTGAACACATTAGTATAGAAACCAGACCTATAAATCCTCTGAAAGCTGAATTGTGTACATAATACGGCTTTAATTTTGATTAGAAATAAGTCAAATGTTTGTTTGTCGAAAGGTTTGTCGCGTATTTTTCTTGTAAAGTCAATTTTGCCTTAATCAAAACGCTCTTATTAAAAAACGTTATAATTCTTATAAATCGAAATTTTTCTCCCAATTTTTCATTAAAAACGTTCGGTAGACGCGTTATTTGACATTCAGTCTTATTCTGAATGCCATTGAATCCGCTTCAATATTGAAACATTCGAAAATTTTAGCCGTTTTTTAGCGATGAAATAGTTTCAAAACTAAGCGATTGTTTCAAAACCTGTCATTTTAGCGGTGCATTAATGACGTCATCGCGAAATAGTTTTAAACCGATTCGATAAGTTTTGAACCGTCCTTTAGAGGATGGTTTGAAACGTATTTGAAGGGTTGGAAGCGAGTGGGGTCAAAGGAGCAGTTTTTGAAGTTACGTACATCACGTTTCAGGTACAATTTGATGTAATTTTAACTGTTGATGTAGACAGCTGAAATTTTTCAATATAATTGATCTAATAATTACTGCTATAACAATATCGATATTCTGCTATGTTGGAGAGCAAGGATATGTGCAGTAGGGTGTATCGAAAAAAAAGAATTTGGAATTTCGTTTTGTAATAGTCCCCAAAACTTACCTTTTACTATCCTAAGAAGAAAGTTTATTTAAGGTTTTGCTATAGTTCAACATCTTTAGCCCTCTACCGCCCCTCAAATATTGGTTATTTTGAAATTCCAAGTCTACAACGAATAATTTTTTTAAATTCATTATTTATTGTTTTTCTATCACTAGTAGGTTCGGAGTAGATTTTGAAGACCACTAAAGGCCGTTTTTTTGATCTCTAGTTAAATTTAGCTACCTACTGCCATATAGTTTCAACGACAATTAACTTTAATTAATCAAGTTGCTGGTGCATGCATGACAGAACTTATGACACTTGTGTATGACACTACTGGTTGACGTCTAAAGTTCAGACGTTATATTTTCGTGTGTCTTTTATTCGAATTTCTGTGCTTCCCTTTCGAGCTAATAAGAATATTTCAAAGGCAATTTACACTAGAAATATTCTCGAGTGGCTTATATTTGGTTGGCCTTCGAAGACTAAAAAACGCACAAAAATTTAACTTTTGAACTTTAGACGACAACCAGTACTGTCATACATAAGTTCTGTCATGCATGCACCAGCAACTTGATTGATGAGTTAATTGTCTTTGAAAGTATAATGCAATGGCCATCTAGTAGGTAGTTAAATTTAACCAGAGATGAAAAAACGGCTGTTAGTGATCTTTAAAATCTACTCCGAGCCTACTAGTGACAGAAAAACAATAAATGTTGCATTTTAAAAAAATTTTCATTGTAAACTTGAGATTTCAAAATAACATAATATTTGAGGGGCGGTAGAGGGCTGAAAACGTTGAACTATAGCAAAACCTTAAATAAACTTTCTTTTCAGGATAGTAAAAGGCAAGTTTTGGCGACTATTACAAAACAAAATTCCAAAATTCTTTTTTTTCGGTACACCCTAATGTGCAGAGCATCTATAAATATTGTGAAAAAGCAGTTGGAAGGTCCAAATTGAAAAAATACATAGTTTAAAATTATATAGATAATAAATTGCAGAACTATTTATTAACCTAACTTCTAGCCACAGCTGATCACCTGTCAATTCAAAGCATGGTTATTTTTGCGCCAGGTTATTTTAATGACGTCATCGACAAAACGATTCAAAACCTATAATTCTGATTGGATAGTTGACAAATATTACTGCTGTTCCCTTGGTGAATTAAAAAAGTGTCAACTTGATTGAAATATTTGTCAAATCCTAGCAAATGCTCAAGGTACTTGCTACGGATTTCAATTTCAATCACTATATACTAATAATTACTATAACAACCTAAGAATCGCCTTGGTTACAATATACAGTGTGTCTCACTTTAGACGGCAACACCCCTGTATCTTTGTTGTTGTATGGAATATCGTAACAATTTTTTTTCTTGGATGTAGACCCCAGAAAGTTGTGTTTTTGGAGTAGTTAACATTTTTTCAAAAATATAACCACAGCCTACTAAGACCAAAAACAAATACCAAACGTCCGAAAAGCCTTTTAGGCATTTTTTTATCGAAAAAGTCTGGAGTTTCAGGCCAAAATAATAGTAGTTTATAACCCAAAGCGTGAAAGTGATGTTTTACGCGGCGAAGGAAAATATGGACAGTCGAGGCGTAGGCGAGAGTGGCCATTTCCTGAGACGTGTAAAACCACTTTTTCGCTGTGGTTTATACAACATTTTTCTTCCTACATCAGTTAAAAATAAATAATTAATTAATTTTGAAATTTGAGAACCCAATTGACAGATCAAAAAGATCTAGACGTCAAGTCCTACAATTTAAATTTGGCAAAATCGCGTGTGCTGTCTTCCGTCATAAGTCAATCGCCGTCGCCATATTGTCCATTTTACACGCCTAGCCGTTGGTATAATTTTTACACGACTAGCCGTGAGAAGCGGTCCTTTCAGAGCCTTGACGAATCCCGAAAATCTCATTTTCAGTTAGTGTAGGAAGAAGAAATATTGAATTTCTGGAGGAAAAAGACAAAAATATCGCAACAAAAGGGTTGCTGCGTAATAAAAAAACAATTGAAATAGGTTTGTTTGACATTTGTTGTTAGCTATAGCTCGGCAAAATTTAACAATCACAGAAAAAGTTGAAATTATAACCTATCACCAAAATCTTAATAAATTCAACTCTTTCTGCGATTGTTAAATTTTGCCGAGCCATAGCTAATAGCAACTGTCAAACAAACTCATTTCAATTGTTTTCTATTACTCAGGAACCCTTTTGTTGTAAAAATATTGAAGCTTTCGATATTTTTCATTTTTTCCTACAGAAATTCAACATTTTTATTTTGGCCTGAAACTCCGGACTTGCCCATTTGGGGTCATCCTGAGTAACTTTTCCTAATAAAATTTTTCGATAAAAAATGCCTAATAGGTTTTTCGGATGTTTGGTATTTGTTTTTGGTTTTAGTAGACTGGTTATATTTTTGAAAAAATTTTAACTGCTCCAAAAACAACTTTCCAAGAAAAAAAATTGTTACGATATTCCATAAAACAACAAAGATACAGGGGTGTTGCCGTCTAAAGTGAGACACTGTACATACAAACTAAAGAAATGGCCAATCGTATGTCTCAAAAGTTTTCAATATTGAACAGTTTTCAATGCCATTCAGAATAGCACTGATTGTGAAATATGACGTCCGAAATTTATTTATTTGAGAAGTTTTATAGATCTGGTTTTTACTGTAGACAACAATGATTTGACTCAGATCATCTCCAGCCATGAAAGTTTAATGGCACTTTACTGATACTCTAATAGTTACATCTCACTAACAATAATTGTCTTTGTATCAGTAAAGTCTCGACGTGCTTCTTGTTCTTGGTCATAAATTTTATTGATCTTTTTGTTAATTCTGGGATTTCCAGGTGATATTATAATAAAAGAGGGTACGATCGGTTCCAAGATGTACTTCATACAAGAGGGCATCGTGGACATTGTGATGGCGAACGGAGAAGTGGCGACCAGCTTAAGTGATGGATCATATTTCGGCGAGATCTGCCTTTTAACGAACGCGAGAAGAGTGGCTTCTGTGAGGGCAGAGACGTATTGCAATTTGTTTTCGCTATCCGTTGACCATTTTAACGCCGTTCTGGATCAGTACCCACTGATGCGACGCACAATGGAATCAGTCGCCGCGGAGAGGTCAGTGCGTTGGTTGGTATACGAAAACCGCGGTGGTTTTATTAAATTATTCTTGTGTCGTCGCTTCTTTAACGTGTGCTCTTTCTTGTTGTTTCACTCCCTCAATAATATCATCTGTCACTTGTCTCACATTTCCTTCATGGTAACAGGCAACATTGTTTCTGGTGTGTCGGTAGAAAGTTTTATTTTGCACCACATATTACTTGTCATACTTTAAAATAACTGTTTTTTTAATAACTGTGTTTAATGTGGGGAACTAACAGGCACTATGCATATCGGTTTGAAAGCACAAAATAACAGGAGTGAAATTCTTTTCAGGGCACATTTCTCCGAGCCTGTTGTCGAGAAGACATGATGTGCGTTGAACTGTTTTGAAAATATTAAGTTGTAAGTTTTGTGATTTCGTTATAGTTTATTTTCAAATAAAATTATACTTATTTTTAATAATCGTGTGTTTGTGGTGTATGCGCCGCCTCCGGTCTAGATATTTTAAAGTATGACATGTGCACACAACACACTGCCACATCACATACAAACACGACTAAAGGGCGATGTAAAGGGACAATTTAATAAAGCAACATAATACACATGCAGCTTGTAATAATTTAATGGGGTAAGGCATTGCTGAAAAAAATTCGTGGCATAGCTCGTCATACCGGAACCGCAACATTACAATACTAATTACTACATCGCGCGATCAAAAATTTTTCCGATCGAGTAGGCCTTGCAGTGTGAGACGTAGGCTGCTCAAATTACATGGTGACCCACTGAAAAGGGGCAATCCAAATTTTCTCTTTTGAACGAGCGAATGGATGTGAGAAATTTTCAGAGGATATCATACTCTTCAAAATGATGTATCACAAGGGGCTTTAATGTGATTTAAAATTTGACAATAAAGGGCGCTAGGGGGTGAGCGGATATAAAAAACATTTACAGCACTGGATTGGTAATGAAATTAGCTTTCAAACGATATATCATAATTCATAAGTGGGGGATTGCCATTTCAAATTTTAAAGTTGGAGTTCGCGAGAGTTAGGGGGTGCGTTGTAAAAGTTCACCAAGCACGGATTTAAGTGTCCCCCTCCAAAGAAATACCGACTTGTCAGAGCAATTTTTCCTCACTTGAGTCATCTGGATAGCCCCTTTTCAGTGGACCATCCTGTATAAATCAGAGAGGAGAAAATCTGGATGGCTTCTTTTCAGAGGGCCACTCTGTATGTTAACGTCATGTCACATTCCGTCTCATTATAATTTAAGTAGCCTAGCCCTAATTGCACCGCTCTCCCTTAACTTCAAGTGACCCTTAAAAACTGTGGAAATGATTGTCTCAATAATTGTTTCTAAGACTTTTAAGGGTCACTTAAAGTTAAGGGAGAGCGGTGCAATCGGGCCCTAAGCCTTACGTCTATTCGATCGGAAATGTTTTTGATCGCACGATATAAAAATTTATAAACACCATTAGAGCATCAGCAAACTAAATGTGGGTAAAAAAATCCGTTCACTGTTATTTTCCCTGTATCTTCGTTAGTTTTTGAGCGATGTTTTTCCAGCAATTTGATTTTAGATAGACTAACAGTTCTTGAATTGAAATTACCATTATTTAGACCAATTGGGTTTTGCTACTCATTGTCATTGACATATGGCAGTGAGGTTTAGACAGGATTCAAGACAGTCCGTTTCTCTTTCCAAAATTACCTTCAACACCTTAGATTGCATAATTTACAACTTAACCAAAAATGTCCACTGAGTTTCTATCGCCTCTCTGCTTTAAGTTATAAACTACGCGATTTATGATGACGAAAATTTACAAAACATTGAGGAATGAATGAATTATTTATTTTGAAACACATTTTGAAAATAGAAAAAGACATGCTTCAATCCTGTCTCGCTCAATATCGCTCAAAAATTGAAGGTGATACAGGGAAAATAAAAGTGACCTGTTTTTTCTGACTCACCATGATTTTTAACGTTAGTATTGCATTCATATGATGCCCAAACATGTCAATATTTTTTCTTCTCTAAGGTTCGTTCTTTAACTATCAATTTTCCCCTTCTCACCAGTATTTTTATTGTTTTCTGTTTTGTACGACCATCTAAATTTTACAGAAAAGCACAAGAATGCAAAAACTAAGTTAACCACCGCATTCCGTAACTAAAAATTATTCTGATTACCTATATATCCGCTAGGGTAGCTCAGGGCTTTGATTTTGTTACATATACAGGGTTGTCATAAATATACATAAACATAGGTACCTATAACTATCATGTGTTTCTTAAAAAACTCATTCGCAGTGGGCTGTGGGAAAGACGCCATAGCCCACCGCCCACTGCGAATAATTTTTTAGAAATCATATGATACAATTCTTCCGTTTTCAAAGCTCTCTACGATATTAAAATATTTGCAGCCTCGCAGTAAAATAAACTTTACCTATGTCATTGCTATGAAGCACTTAGTGTCAAAAACGTGTCCTTGTTAGAACTAAAAGCGAGGACACGTTTTTGGCATCGTGAATAAAGCGAGTTTTAGGGGTTTTACCGCTAAAATCGGGAAACTTTCTGACGACTGCAGCGGTTGTGTGAGTTAGGCTTTTTTCTGTTAACTTGTGAAACGGGCTTTCATTTCGTCAAAATTCCTGTCGGTGTCAAAAAGCAGAAACAGTGAATAATAGCCGGTATGAATAAATAGTAACAAAGCTTTTGCTTATAGTTCTATCCTTTTCTTGAGCAAGAAAATGTCATATTTGCATCCTTTATTAAAGCAAGTATTAGCATCTTGTAACACTTTATTCATACCACCCAATAATTGAAGCGTTGACTGTAGTAACGTTGTTAAGTTACAAATACCAAATTAACATTATTCAACTGCTTATGATGTGAAATATTGTACGGTGTTTTTTAAAAAGAATTCTACAACTGCACGTACCTACACCAAAGCATGCGTGTATACAACGTGGTTCCTTTTTCACTGCTCACCGTTGGCATCTCTTAAAGGGGGAGAGATACGGAGTCCCTTAAATTAGCGAAAAGTTTTTTCTTTGTAATTAAGAAACTGAAGAAAAATCCGCGACATGTTAATTCGCTCTTCAGTTATTCCGAAACATCTGAAAATTGTGATTTCAAATAAAAATTACTCTCTCCCTAACGATTGATGCCATTTAAATGTATACTTTTGTATTTCTGACAGCTGTCAATCGAAAGATCTACACAGAAATTTTCTAGGTCTTCTAGATTTTGAGTAATGACAGTCAACTTTTGATTTTCTTATGGCCGCCATATTGAATTTTGACACTATGTAATGCAGAAAAAACTGACTTTTCATAAATGCAATCAATTTTATGGATTTTCGTGAAAAATCGTCAAAATTGTATGACTAATTTCTAAAATTAGTGTAAAACGTTTTGAAAAAAACTAAAATTAGTACACTAACTTTCTTAATCCCTTTTGACGATTAAAATAATTGAATTGAAAATTCCAAAAAAATAGATTTTGATGTGTGACTCAAATATTTTACATGATTTTTCAATAAAGTTGTTACTGGTTACATTTTTAAAAAGCTAATTTTTTGCGTGTCAAATGGTGCCAAAATTCAATATGGCGGCCATAAGAGAATCAAAAGTTGATGATCATTGCTCAAAACCTAGAAGACCTAGAAAAAAAATTTCGATGCCGTTTCATTGACATCTGTCGCTACTTTTTTCTAATTTAACCGACTACGTAATTCTTCCATTTAAGAGATGCCAATGGTGAGTAGTGAAAAAGGAACCACTTAAGCATTTCACCAAAAATTCCGTTTTTAAATTACACAGGTTACTTCAGTCAACGCTTCAATTAACAACGATCCCTTTCAACCTCCATTACTGTTACTGTTTATTGAAAATGTAACTTCATAAACTTTTTGTAAATTTTTACTGTTTAATTACGACGAACGGTAACTCTCGATCCGTGATGGTGGAATGAATGGGATAAAATCTCTGGGTACTGGATGGTTTCGAAGAAATAAAAACCAAATTAGGTAGCCGACGTTTCGACGATATATTAGGGTCGTCTTTATCAAGGCCCATCAAAGATGATATCTTCGAGCCATGCTTTTATTACCTCGATTTCCTTTCTTTTTTTAAAATGAGAAGAGAATTTTTCAGACAGTATTAAGCTTGAATTAGGACCTTGACAAAGACGACCCAAATATATCGTCGAAACGTCGGCTACCTAATTTGGTTTTTATTTCTTCGAAACGATCCAGTACCCAGAGATTTTATCCCATTCATTTAATTAGAACCATCTCTTACAGGTAAAGGTTATCAGACAGACAGACAATTCTTGTCTTTGCTTATAGACATTCATATTGAACTAGAATTTCCAAGATGACAACGTTGCAATTTCTGAATCTATGACGTAAGATCAAGTTTCTATTCTATATTTAACTATATTTAAGTCAGTACCTAACTATTGGCTTTCAAAACTTCCATGATCCAGAGACAAATAAGAGATGTAAGTAGATTAGTCATATTTCAGTTCTATTTGTAAGAAGTTAGCAGTTATTGCTTGGTGAGTCTAAATTTGTATTGTTGCACACTCTTTAAATTACTAAAACTGGATTGGTCCACTTAAATCCCTTTATAACTTGAGAACTCTACATGGATATTGAGCGGTGGACCATGGAAGTTTTGAACAACTCATGTCATCTCAGGAAGCGCGAGCGTTGTGGGACACGCTGTTTGCGGAGAGTTATAATAGATGAATTTGTAAAGAGATGACGAGATATGAAAAAAAATCGGTATCCATCCTCAATGATGAAACGATTTCATCTGCCTTACCCCTAGAGCAATTTGGATTTCAATTTATTTTAACATCCGCTTGTTAAGAGTTGATTTGCGATCAAGCAACCGGAAAATTACCCCCTTTTGTTTCCGGAAATGTACATTTTCATAATTCTGTGTCAGGCTGAACAAGATTGGGAAGAACCCCAACCTGCTATCGCACAGAGAAGAAGACTTGGGCAGCGAAAGCAAGACCATAAACGCGGTTGTGAACGCCTTGGCTGCCGAGGCTGACCACGTGAACATGTCCGACGAATCGGTGGCGCAACGTTGTAACAGCGACCGAAGCCTCCAGGATTTGGGCAGGACGTTGCAGAAATTAACATTGCCTAGACCCAAGTCGGAGAACAACTTTGCATCTCAAGACATGCCCCTGACGAGGGGTAGTGAGCACAACGGCCGACCTTCCTTTCACAAATCTGACACATTTCATAAGGAATCCGCATTTCAATGACGCCACTCCACGCACTAGTGCTCGGTGTTGACTGGACAACTGTGTCAATTGCCCGTGTTCGTTGCAGCACTGGCAATTCGCACAGATCGCCACTGAACTGCTACGAAGACACTTGGGGTGCTGGTGCGTGCTGCTTATTGCTGTGTCTTGTATTTTAAGCAATACGTGCGATGGACACTTTGCTAGAGTTGTGCAATATTAGAAATTACTACGTTAAGTTAGCTTTAAACTATTAGGTGCTCAATAATTATAACTACCCTAGATTTACACCGTCGCGCCGGAATAATAAAAAGGAGCTAACATGGACAGGAACGCGTCACAAATCTATCATATCATATCTTTAAGAAATTCCTCCATTCCTAGCTGACACCAAATGCCGACAAAATTGGCACGAGGTCAGCTTTTTTAAGATTCTGCCCAATTGGAAATTGACAATCACTGAATGTGCACGGAATTCCAAATTCAACGAAGGGTGGCTTACGATTAGAACTGAGCAACGTTACTAGATTTGCACGAAAATTATTGCTAGCTTGTCTCCACCACGCGTAACAAATAGAATTTATAGCTAACAATGCCTTAAGGTTCAAGTATACAGTAGAAAAAAAAAATTCTGAATTCAAACTTCATAAAAAAAATACCAGGCGTTCGTTTCAGTATCAAATTCATTGTGTCGAAATATGAAACAATTCTGGTATACAGTTTTTGAAAAAAAAAATTAAAAGTTGAAAAAAGGGTGCATTTAACGGGATTTTTTTTTTTTTCTCGAAAACTATGTACCAGATTTCGTTAAAAATTTTTTCTGAAATTGCTGGAACTGCAAGGCTATCTCCACATTTTTTTTAATTTATTTGAATTTCCAGTTTTTTTAATAAAAAATAATGAAAAATTAAAATGCCAAATTATGTACGATAAATTTATAAAATAGTTAGATCTAACTATTATAATTATTCTAATAGGGCCTGTGTTGCTTTCTGTGAAGAAAAACCGGCGTTTGCTTATAATGTCGCTGAAATATTAACAATTTACCGAACTAGAATTTCAATTTCAATGCGTGCAATTCATTGTCTGCACAGTGCTGCTTCTGCCTACTTTTAGCGAAGTAGGGATGCACCGAGGGATGCACTCTCTATCGCCCAATAGCTAAAATTTGGCCACCTCAGGCTCACTACACTACACTGGAAGAAGCCGGTTGCAGCGTTGCCATGTTTGCTTGTCAACGATCAAGTGCACATTCCATTAGTTCCTAATGCAATGCTTATTTATCATCATTATTTAATAAAGTTGGAATTATTGTTTTACGCGTAATTTTACCGTGATTTCAATGCTCAGTTTTTTGTTGATCAGCTCCTCTTAGGTACTTACCTAACAAATATTCTTGGAAAATTGATTTTTAAATGGAGACTGGAGATTTTTCGGGTACAATCTACACGAGTACTAAACTCAAATTAATTAAAACATTAATATACCCACATATAGAGTACTGCTGTACTGTTTATTACAATTTTCTCTCTCATGACGCGCTCTAAAATTTATTCAATAATATCAAGATATTCGTGGCAGTTGTAACTATAGAAATTGCAAAATAAACAAAATACAACAAAAGGTACAGGCTTGTCCATATTACCCTCCACACTCCCTAAAACTTTTGAAGTAAATAAATTCTCAGGAACAGGAAAAAAAATTAAATCTTCTATGTTAGTTGCCTGTGGTGATGGTCCGATGAAACAACTGGTATAATTTGTCAAAGACGCAAAAATAAGTACCTTAATAAAGAAGTTAAAAAAAGTGATGTAGGTCTTTATTGTTTTTTTGCGTTTTTCGAAAGCCGCCGAAAGGGCATAAAATTTAAGACAACTTTGTGAGACAATTACAGTGCTGTAGTCCAGCGTATCCGCGGGTACACGCCGTAGGTATGCACAAGGGAATAAAAATCGATATTCATGCCAACATTTTTAGAAAACTTTAAAGATACCTATTTCCTGGTTAACAGACGGTTGGAAAAACCCCAGCTAATGACCTCGACCCAGGTAAATGGCTAAGTTACCTGCCCTATAAACCCACCCTTCGCTACCTGTTACATGCCTGATGGACCGCTAAAGCGGTCCGAGGATTTTAGCAGCAAATGACCCAAGAATTTTTTATTTGGAATAATCCACAGCCAAAGTTAGCACTTTTACGATTAATCCTTCGGTTATAAAACGGAATAAATCTGATGACAATGGCAGAGTATAACTTTATTTAACCAAGGTCGGGCGTGCGGAGCGGTTGGATGGCTGATGCACATTTACTAAAATCTAAAATACAAATGTTTTTCACTCCTAAAATGGACATTTTTCGAAAAAATGGCATTGCAACAGCTTTCGAATTCGATAATGATAGTATTCCCTTTTGCTAAGAAAAACTCAAAAAGGGGCTTTTTTGTCCCTAAAATGGAAATTTTCTAAAAAATTGCATCAATGTTTTTGATCCGGTAATATAACAGAGCTGTCGAATCCGATAGTAACAATTTTTTTTTTTGTAAAATAAATTGAAACAAGGGCCCATTTGCCACTAAAATGACATTTTTCTAAAAAATGGCACTAAGGTTTTTGGCTTAAAAAAAAATCAGCTATCAAATCCGGTCATAAAAATATACAGTTATGCATAGGTTTTTTTTCACGGCACCATTTTTTGGTCAAAAGGGCACAAGTGTGAATACATTTTTATAAGCACAATTCGAAGGGCATTCATATGGTAACGCGAAAAATGGGGGTTTGCATTTAAATTTTTAAAGTTGATGTGCCAAGAAGGCACTTTCCGTAGACCGATGTGGCCCAAATTCTAATCAGCACCTACAAATCTCCCACTGAATATGTATGCCAAATTTCACGTTCAATAGTTCAATAGTTTGAGCTGTAGCGTGATCACAGACACACAGACAGACAGACACACAGACATTTTTTCAAAAACCGCTTTTTTGGGTTCCCATGACCCTAAAACGTAAATATTTGATATTTTTGGAAATTCGATTTTTCCGATCGATTCCAGTAACTGCTTCGCGAAGCGTAGAAGTTAATAACTGTGAAAAACGTCTGTGTGTCTGTCTGTGATCACCTGCAATTTTTTAGAAAATTTCCGGTTAGGGACAAAAACACCCCTTTTTGAATTTTTCTTAGCAAAAGGGCATAATATCTTTATCGAATTCGATAGCTGTTGCATTGTCGGATCGAAAACCTTAGGGCCATTTTTTCGAAGAATGTCATTTTAGGGGTGAAAAACATTTGTATTTTAGATTTTAATAAATGAGCGCCGGGCGCAACAGCCACCGACAACCGCCCGCACGCGGACCTTGGTTAAATGCTTCATTTACAAATTCTGTGAAAAAGTAGAAGTTTCTACCGTCTTCGAGACTGCCACTTTTTTATTATAATTTATAGTGTGAACGTATCCCAATTTTTTTGGCGCAGATGTATACATGATCGGTAGGCAAAAATATAATTAATTTGTTATTTACGCAAATATTCGGTAACTATTTTTACAATAAAATAATATAATGTAAAACAAAAAACTAACTTCTGCATAAATACACTACAGCATAAAATTACAAATCTTAATTTGCAATTTTTAATTAAAGAGAATCTTAATTATTTTGGTGGAGTCTCAAAAATAGCCTTGTCTAATTGTCTATTATAGATTAATTCCTGACTGGTTATGTAAAATCTTTACCAAACTCCTATCAGTTATCAGTCATATCACAGTCTTAAATGTAATGCAGTAAATACTATTAACGTCATGGATACACAAATCTGATTCCATGGTCTGATTCTTGAATGTACCTATGTTGTATATTGTCAAAGTAACATAGTGGCAACAGGGCAAGTTCAACCTTACGCAGGTGCTCTGCCGGTAACCTTACCCTGCGCAAAGCACCTAGCGGCGAATAGCGACACTTCGGGGATTTGGTATCCTCGATACGTAGGACGGGTTTTTAATGCAACTACGCAATCGGCCCCGCAACCCACAATACAACTAATTCTGTGAGTGTGGAGCCATCTCCTGAGTCAGAATCACATTAAATATGCTCTATACTTAAACCTTAACACCCTTCGACTTGCAACAAATATCGTCAGGTAATGCTTGTTACATTCGCTTCTTAAAAAAGTCAAGAAGCCTGATGAAAGAAGAACTCTCAAAAAGAGAAATCCGGAATGTCCCGATAGACATTGCGGCTGCCATTAAAATTGATAGTCTATGATCAGGAACAGTGGGGGTTCGTTTCCAAACAAAACTTGTTAAAGTCCCTTTACATGACTGAAGTTTCAGGCGGGATTAAAGGTTGTTCCTAAACTAACCCGCATTTCTAGAGAACGACTATTGCAGAACTATTTAGTTATAGAAAACGTGAACAGAACTGTATCTTTACAAGAAGGTAGCCTTGCAAATATTCTGGATCTTGTTATCTCGAGGGCGTTGCAAAACACTTTACTGGCTGCAACACAAAAATCATCAGCGTCGATAACTACAATGAGTGCTTTTACTGAATTATTTGTTTTGCAAACGGTGTAGTGTTTTCTAACGGCCTCGGAATAACAAGGTTCAGAAAATTTAGGAGGCGGCTTGTAACAAGTAGTGAAAACACAGTTTTATTCAGGAGCGCTCTCTAGAAGACCAAACAGTTTATAAACCACCGGAGTGAAACTTCATAATCTAATGTTTTTAGGTACCCTTCGTGGGGCAAATGCTTAAAGGGTGGCCCATAAAAAACCGGACAGTTTTCTTTTTTGTATATCTTCGTTAGTTTTTGTGCGATATTTTTTAGTTTTATACTCGACGTAGCTGAAGGTTGAGGTCGTCGATACCACTCATTGGATTTGAATTCACACCATCAGTGTCGCTCCAAAGGACTTTCATCCCTATCCATCCCTAATTTTTTTGTGAATTTTCTTCCAAAGCTCTAAATCGCATAATTTGCAAGAAAAAGTACAGAGACGATGAAAACTCTGTAGGCATTTGTGATTTAAGTTGTAAATTAAGCTAATAATCTGCATAATTTACAACTTAAACAAAAATGGCTACCGAGTTTTCATCGTCTCTGCAGTTTTTGTTGCAAATTATGCGATTTAGAGCCTTGGAAGAAAATTCACAAAAAATTTAGGGATGCATTAATTTTCATTTTGAAGGATATTTTGGAAAGAGGAAAGAACGACCTTCAATCCTGTCTAAACGCCACTGTCATATGTCAATAGGTAAAGAAACTCCATTGGCCTAAATAATGGTGTTAAATTAAAATCCTTAGGAAGGACACTGGTGGTGCGAATTCAAATCCAATGAGTGGTATCGACGACATCAACCTTCAGCTACGTCGAGCATAAAACTAAAAAACATTGCACAAAACCTAACGAAGCTATACAAAATACTGTCCGTTTTTTTATGAACCACCCTTTAGTAAGTAATCACTATTTATTTTAACTTGATTTTACTAACATAGGTATAAAAACTATTGCTGAGTAATATTTTTTTAAATTTTCGCGCTGTTTATTGCCGTCCACTGAAAACTGTTTAAAAACAAGTCTGCTTACAAATGGGGTAGCTTGGTAGCTACTTGATAATTTACCTAAGGGGTACAATATTGTCAATTGCAGAAATTGCGAAAGAAGGAGCAAACACTTTGTGATATTAACTACATGAGAAGGCATAAAAATGTACTTAATGCTCCTTAAATTTTAAGTTTCTGATTCTAATTATCAAATTAAAAAATCTGAGTCCTGAGATACAGCGTGGTTCTTTTTTCACTGCTTCTAAGTAATAGATACGGAGTCAGCTGAATTAGAGAAACGTTGCGCTATTTCTTCGTGATTAAGAATACGAAAAGAATTCCCGATAATTATCTTGGTTAGTTCTTGAGTTATCCCGAATAATGTGGAAATTACGACTTTAGAAAAATTAATATACCTCTAAATATTTATGCTGTTTAAATGAAACTTGAAGCTTTCATATTCTTGCCAGCTGTCAATTGAATGGTATTTACAGAAATTTTCTAGGCCTTCCAGATTTTGAGCAACGATAACCAACTTTTAATTCTCTTATGGCCTCTATATTAAATTTTAACACTATCGTTTTTTGTTTTTTTTTCCATAAAGCTTGTGCTGATTTTATAAATCATTGAAATTGAATTTGATTACAGTTTTGAGAAGCTAATTTTCTCGGTACAACACAATGGTGTTAAAATTCAATACTGCGGCCATAAGAGAATCAAAAGCTGACTGTCATTGCTCAAAATCAAGTAGGTCTAAAAAATGTATGACAGTACCATTCAATTCAATTCAAAAATATGGAAATTCCAAGTTTCATTTAAATAGCATCAACTGTTAGAGAGATATGTACTAAATTTTCTTTAAAAACGCAATTTTCAAAATTTTGGGTTTAACTCAGGAACGAATCAACATATCGGGGAATATTCTTCAGATTCTTAATCACCCAGCATAGCGCAACTTTGCCTAATTTAACCGACTTCGTATCTTTTACCGTTTAGGAGATACAAATGGTGAGCAGTGAAAAAGGAACTATGTATAGTCATGAAGATAGTGAACATTTTTGGCATCATTGTTTAGAAATTTTATAGTTAGCTTTATGGTGGAGATTATTAAAAAGGAAGTTTGTCTCAAATCTTGCGGAACAGGACATCCTGCATACAAAATTTTATTAAATTAGAAAAAAGTCGTGTTTTTCAATACAGATTAAAAATCTGCATCAGAAATCCAAGATAAGGTGGTTCCTGAAATTGTATACTGAAAAGTAGGATATTTTAATCTAGAAGGTTCACTTTGTTCTTCGTGCAAAGTAGCTAATATAATTGAACATTTCATAATGATTTGTTGAATAGTAACCACGTTTAACATAAATGTCAATTTCCAACCTTTAGCATATTTCAGGAACCAATCTGGATATATCTAGATTCTTAATCTACACTGAAAACACACCTTTTTTCTAATTTCGTATCTTTTGCCATTTGCGAGATGCCAATTTTTGAAGAATTAAACTGTTCTGTATTTTCAGCGAGATTTTCCGGCATAAAAATAATTATAAAATTCCTAAACCAAGAATCGTCTAAACTCAGGCCTCAGGATGTAAAGCTTTCATTTGCCAATCGCGCTTTTCATTTTAGAAAATTTCCCATTCAAGAAAAGATTATAGCGTTTGGACGCAACCCCGTTTTGTTTGATTTTTGTCTTCGAAACGAGTAAAATGAACTGACGTCAATTCCCTAGTTCCTCCTTCAAAACGTAGCCAACTTCCCGTCCGTGTAAGCTTCGAGCGATCCGAAAGGGTTAAAAATTGTTCTTGTACGCGTAGCCGATGTTGCGATCGGAAATCGGCAAAAATCGTTCGCTATAATGCATGAAACATCCTGCAGACTAGTATTAGATCAGTAGTGAGATAGAGAAATGCAAGTTAGGCCTAAGACAAACAAAAAAACTCTTACTAATCTATGAGTTTGCAGGACCATTTATAAATAAATCACGTTTTGAATCGTCCACATGAACGGTATTATTGTCGCTCTCTTTTACAATTAGAAACTTGCGGTGCTTTGCACGTTTATTAGAAATAAGTAGCGAAGTATTTATTTATTTTTTAACAGTAGAAAAGGCAGCGGTCAGTTCATGTGGAGGCTATTCAAACCTAATGTAATGAAAGGGAGACTCTACACTGTTAGCTGTGATCTACAATATGGATGTCTTATCATTAACGGTCTATTGAAACGAAAATAGGGAAAATTTATTTTAATGGGACAAAGGTTAGCCATATGACGTGTGCTTGCAAACCAAAACTGATGAATGGTACAACAATTTCGATTCAATTTCCATCCCAGTTTTTAAATCAAAAATCATCCATAAGTATGTTATATTAGGTTTTTTTGTTATTGAATGATAGTCATTAGTTCTAAACGATTGTTTTTAATATATTGTACAGTGATTTTTTAAAATGTAGTCGACTGAAATATCAAATAAGTAATATACATATATGTTACCTAAAAAATTTAGTTATGTTGCATCTGTGAATCTATTGATTTATTACATTAAGTATTTCCTTAGCTGCAAGGCGAATAGAATTAGAAGACTTTTGATCTCGTCTGGTTCTAATATTTTAGAGTACCTACACATTTACGCTTCTAATTTTATCTTTTTTACTATTGTTGATACTGCAATTCACGATGCAACCGTTAGTATCTATTTATAATGAAGAACTAGAATGTAAATGAATAATGAATATCAATTATTATATACTTTATGTTAAATAGGTTTCACGAATTCTTGCCATGATGAATCCTAGCCTAGACTGAAAAAATTATGCTTTGTTACATAATGAGAAGTAGAGTTACGATAATGTTTTAGTTATTGAAATATATAGTTATATAGGTACACACTTTTAGGGTGCAATTCTGTCTAATGGGAGTCTATTTTTACCAAAAGTGCTCATTGCTGTTATCAAATGTAATGTTAGGAGAAATGATTTTTGGACGAATAAGCCGTGGTGATTTTTCAAAGCCCTTCATTTCTTCACATGATCATTCACTTCTAGAACTGTCTTGTTTCGAAATCATGTAAATAAATGTAGAAAAGTGCCTATTTTTAATTGCGCATTGCTACTCTCTTGGTCAACTATTAGAATAATCTGAAATTATTTGAATGTTTTACTGTTGTTATATTTTGGTTTTTATCATTGAATAAAGCTGCATTTTTACAGTTAACATTGTCCAATTTTAGTAAATTTTATTTTGTATCCACCTTACTTCTTTACATCATTCCCCCTTTTTGAAATACATTCTTCAGAACAATAAAGTGTAGACTAACGGCCAAAACATCAGAAATTGACAACTTTTTATCTGGAATGCTCAGTTTCTTATAAAGTGCCCTCAAAAACTCTTCCAGTATTAAGGGCTACTATACAATCGGAAGAGTTTTTGATCACAGGTTATTTTAGAATAGGCTATTGCAGCTGAAAAATGAAATAATTGGAATAAAAGCAATTTTAGAAAAAGAGTCATATTTATTATTATTATTATAACAATTAATAAAGGTGAACTCTTGTTCAAAATAAGCGTATTTGTCGAGGTATTTGTAGTAGAAGTTAAAAGTTGGTTTGTGATGACGTCATTTTGCGCTAGAATATTTTTTTGATTGGCTCTTGCTAAACTGCCAGACCAACCAATAATAGATGTGAACCAACCTCTTCTATTTTGCTGGATTCATTAGAATATAAGAACCTTCCACACAAAAAACGAATCATGTGAAGAGAACTTAACCATTCAGAGTGAATTTACACAACAGTGAACGCGTCAACAAATATTTAATTTGGTTAAATTCTCTACAAAAATGGTCTGAAGCGCTTTTGGCGAGAAACCATCAATAAACAACCATGGGATCAAGCCTAACGCGGTATAAGTGAAAATTATATCCAGCCATACATTATCACAATTTTTAATCAAGTATTATTCTGTAATACAATAACTTAGGACAAACTATGTTTGAATACAAGCTCACAGTTTTCTTATTAATAAATAGTCAAACAATTAGAAGGTAAAGCATAACAACAACACAGCAAAGCCAAGTCTTTCATGTTGGTTCATTATCACTGCAGCGATACCAAAACGAAGGGCAGATTTCATTACTCTCCTATTCCAAAACATAACAATCAGCCTTAACCAGGTAGATTTTGGCTTACACTCTACCGCATTCCGGTAAATTGTTACATTACCTTGAGGTTTTCGTAAAACTTTATGAAATATTCCATACTTATCAATGTAGAAGCTGATGCGTCCATTACTCATTTTTGCAGAGTCCGGGCATTGGCTTAGTTTCGTCAAATACGGAATCACATTCACATTAAAAAGCAATGAACTTGTTCCTTTGGTACATACATAGCAGGCCATTCGACTCTGGTTATACAGTCAATATATTCTTTCTGGTCAGAGAAATTCACAATTATCGAAAAATACGATGGATGTGCCTCCGTAACGTCTTTCTGGTGAGAAACACTAGAGGCAGAAGGTGAGCATTCAAAAAACGCTAAAATGTTCACTTTCGTCTTATAAATAAATCAAAAACAAATTGGCATAATTTACCATTGGCATATAACCGGGCGGACCGCCTTACGCTATGACAGCTGTCACTGTGTGTCACTGCCACTTGCTGTTTGCTGTCAGTTCAAAGCTATTTTTTGGCGACCATGAAGTATTTTCGCGTTGACCGAGTAACGTGAACACTCAAGCTTTGTAGACTTGTAGCGCTCTTTCTTATGTTATGTCACAGACAGAAACAAACACAGACATGTTAACGTGACCATGAATTAGGGTTTCCAATTAAAAGGGAGAGAAAATATGGAGGCAAAATTTGACAAAGCCCGTTATGCAAAAGTCTGTCATTGTCAAATTTAGTCTCCATATTACAAATAGAGAGAAACCTACAAGTTTGGAAACCTTCATTTCGCGCTGACTGGAAATATGAAAATGCATGGTCACATTAACATTTCTGTGTTTGTCTCTGTCTGTGGTATAACATAAGAAAGAGCACGACCGCAACATTTGACAGTGTTCACGTTAAGTGGTCATCGCGAAAAAACAATGTTTTTAAATCGTCTTAAAATACTTCCATTTTGGCGACGAAATTTACAGGCTACAACAAACGTTTTCAGCTTTATCTGAGCCGCGCGCGCACGTTGGTTCCCAAGCGTGCTCACTCAGTGGCTGGATGTCTGTGACATCTGATTTTTCCCCAATTAGATCATTTTTACCTGTGTTTCGTTGGGAACTTGAGCTGGTTTTCCGCGATTCAGTATTCAAAAACGAATATCATTGATCACATTAAAAAGTGCACGAAATTATGGGATGTTAATCTTTTACAGGTTCCTTCTTTTATGACAGAGGACATGACATTTGAGAATATTTCAGTGTAACGTGTAACAATACGGGCTATTAGCGTGACGTAGGTCCGCCATCTTTGTTAAGGTTGTCACCATGGCAGTGAAGCTAAACAAAGCAAGACTTTCCTTGTGTAGATTATTTCAGCACAAAGCTCATTGTGGACATGATGTAACGATTTAATTGAAAGCAATTCTTCAATTTGCCAATATTAAGGTCTTAAAACGCAATTCAGTAACTGTAAATAAATAATTAGACGAAAAATGCAGTTTTCTGGAATTTGCACATTGAAATCTCGCCATTAACAGCCAACCCGTTAGTATAATGGACCACCGTCCACCACGTCCCAAATTGTTTAAATAATTCGAGAAGACTAAAAAAGACCGATAAACATCATCCAGTGCATTTAGTCATGATTCAGTGTGCTGGAGCTTGCTGGTTTGTTGCTCCTTCCTGGAGGAGGGGGAAGTGGTCGTACGCACGCGACCAAATGGTTTGTCGCCACAAATTGACTACAAATCATACCTGTCATGTGCCATGTGCAATCATCTGTCATTTGAATGCTATAGGTTAGGTACATTTCAAAATGATAGATTTCCTTTTTAAAGGAAACAAACTGTTATTCGTTACTAAGTTTGTACCCTATCGTCGTATCCTGCATTTAAGTACACAAAATATTTCTAAGGATTATAATACCAAAAGGTTACATCACCTTAAGGAATAGGAAGTTCACTTAATAATCACTTTGTTTACAGGTATTCGCATTTAGTTCGCGGTAAATATATCCCTAACACAAATATCATTTCATATGGAAATCTAATACACAAGCAGCAAATTCATATTTCCCCATGTTTCTTTAAACGACGAAAAACTGGCGAAGAGAAGGTAACTGTCTACATTGTTTCTCCCTATAACAGTTATTTCATTAACAGAAAGTCAATAAAATATTTGAATACAACAAAGTAAAGGGAGATGTAATTGATGTTTGGAGAGATATAACAGCAGGAGAGCTTGCAGAAGTATTGCAGAAAGATTTCCAGTATGTGCAAGACATATTTTTGAATAAAGTCAGAAGCCCTGATACCATAATAAATGATGTAAAGGCACTACAGCAGGCAATTAGACATAGTGGGCACAGAATGAGAATCATAGGAAATCCTAGGTTTCAGAAAAAGGAGAAGGACCCGACAGAAATTGATGTTTTTCCAAGACCTGCACCCTCAAAGGCGCAATTAAAACCACGCCCTCCAGTTGTAACAGTTATGGGACATGTAGATCATGGAAAAACAACTCTTTTAGATGCTTTAAGACATTCAAGAGTTGTGGATCAGGAATTTGGTGGAATCACGCAACACATTGGTGCATTTTCAGTTGTCTTAGATTCAGGAGCAACTGTAACTTTCCTTGACACACCTGGACATGCAGCGTTTACTGCAATGCGAGCCCGAGGTGCTTCGGTCACAGATATTGTAGTGTTGGTGGTAGCTGCTGATGATGGTGTAATGGAGCAAACTATCGAGTCAATCAAAATGGCAAGAGAAACAAATGGTTAGTTAAAATCAACTCTTAAAAATTTTAATATTGTTGATTTTAGTGCCAATTTTGGTAGCTATCAATAAAGTTGATTCCCCTAAGGCTGATATTGCAAGGACTGAAGAAATGTTGGTTGAAGTAGGTATTCAAGTTGAGAAACTTGGTGGCGATGTTCAAGCTATACCGATTTCAGCCCTGAAAAAACTAAATTTAAATCAGCTAACTGAAGCTTTAGTTGTACAAGCTGAACTCTTAGAAATTGGGGCTGATCCAACAGGTCCAGTTGAGGCAACTGTAGTTGAAAGTAAGATCCACCCACACCGGGGCAAATTGTGCACAGTTGTTGTTCAAAGAGGTAAATGAAAACAACAAAACATTTCTCACACATTCTGACAAATCAATTCAATTTCAAGGGACACTTAAGAAAGGTGCTGTTTTGGTTGCTGGGACATCAATGGGACGAGTGAGGGTTCTTAGAGATGCTGACAATCACATCTTAGATAATGTGTCTCCAGGATATCCAGCGGAAATTGAAGGTTGGAAAGACCTTCCTTCCCCTGGAGAACTAGTTTTGGAAGTAGAATCTGAAAAGAGAGCTAGAGATGTTGTTGGAGTAAGAAAACAAATGAAGGAAAAAGAAAAAGGGGAAGAAAGTTACCTACTAATAGCAGAAAAACGAGCTCACCATCAAAAGGAATATGAGGAAAGGCTGAACAAGAGGAAAAAACTTGGCAGATACAAACTGAAGCCTGAAGGTCCTCGTAAGCGTGAAATTCTTGAATCCATTGATACTACACCAATTTTCAATTTAATTGTGAAAAGTGACGTTGATGGCACCTTAGAAGCATTATTAGACACATTGGACACTTATGATGATCCTGAATGTAAAATGGACTTGGTTCATTACGCAGTTGGAGCAGTAACTGAAAATGATATCGAACTGGCAGTAATGTTTAAAGCCATTATTTATGCCTTTAATGTAAATTGTCTTCAGTCTCTAGCAGAATTAGCTGAGCGAGAAGGAGTAGAAATAAAAACTTTTAATGTAATCTACAAATTAATAGATGATGTGAAGAATCAAATAAACAACAAATTACCACAAAAAGAAAGTGAGGAAGTTTTAGGGGAAGCATCTGTGTTGCAGCAGTTTATTATAGACAAGGGCCGAAAAGAAGTTCCTGTGGCAGGCTGCAGATGCACCAAAGGGGTTTTAAGGAAGACAGCAATGTATAGATTGATCAGAGGGGAAGAAGTTTTGCATACTGGTAAATTTCTAAATCAGTTATCATTATGTTAATATTAATTACAGGTCAGCTAGCTTCCATGAAGCATCTGAAACAGGATGTAGATGTTATTAAAAACGACACAGAGTGTGGGTTGCAATTAATGGATACTACAATCAAATTTGAGCCAGGTGATAAAATGGTATGTTTCCAAAAAAGAATGGAGCCACAAACAACCCAGTGGGATCCTGGATTTTAGTATAAATTCGATATTGCCCACTAGAAATAAAACTCTTTTATTAATTTTTACTGTTATATTGAAGCTTAAGAACGTGAAGTCATCATTTGCAACAAATTCATTAGCTTATGAAATCTATTTTTTATTTCTAACAAAGAACGATTCTCTAACGCCTCAGAAATGTGCTTGAAAGTTTCTTCATTGTCACTCCTTTGTCTAAAGGCCTGCAAAATGATTTTGTCTTCTTCTCTTGTCCAAGTAGTTGTTTCTGAACTATCGGTTGGTAATACTGGACTGAGAGGGGAAACACTAGAATTGTCGCTATCTGTGAGATCCTGGGAGGACTCGAAGAGTTCTGAATGGAAAAATTCGAATAAATATAGCAAGTCATAATAGAAACGCTGGTGAAGTACATTTATTATAAAAGTATTTTGTATAAGTAGTACCTTCGAACAAATTCTAATTCTAATTTTGGTGTTGTTGACAAGAGGTATGGGTGACTGTTTAAAGAATAAACAGTCGTATGTTAAACAAAATGATAACTGACGAATCTCGATTTTAAATTATTTGAGTTTAATCGTTATTTTCCTATAATCTTCATTTTCAATGTATGATGGTCTCAAATTCTTCGCTTGATATGTACCACAAGTGTATGCTATTTAATAAGTTAAATTTTGAATATGATTAGGAAAGCTTGTTGCTGGTAGTAAATTAATGAGAACTAAATTGTCATTTATTATCTGATTAAAGCCCGAAAGCTCTAAGAACCTGAAGAGAACTCCACGATATCTTAATTGATTCGTTCCTGAGTTATTTCAAATCATCTAAAAATTGCGATTTCAAATAAAAATTAATATCTCGCTAACGATTGATGATATTTAAATGAAACTATTGGAACTTCTCTATTTTTGACAGCTGTCAATCGAATGGCATTCACTAGGTCTTCTAGATTTTGAGCCATGACACTCGATTTTGATTCTCTTATGGGCGCCATATCGAATTTTCACCATGCGATACAGAAAAAAAATAGCTTCTCAAAAATGTGTATTGGAAATTCTAAAATTTGTATGAATAATCAGTATAAAACTTGTTGAAAATAAAAAGTATAATTAGTACACCAGCTTTTTTAACGCCTTTTGACGTTTAAAGCAATTGAATTGAAAATTCCAAAAAATAGATTTTGAGGTTGTGACTCAAACTTTAGCATGTTTTTCAAGAAAGTTCTTGCTGGTTAAATTTTTGAAAAGCTAATTTTTTGTGCGTCTAATGGTGTTAAAATTCAATATAGCGGCCATAAGAAAAAGAAAAGTTGACTGTCGACACTCAAGATCTAGAAGGCCTGGAAAATTGCTATCAGTTCCATCAGCAATCAAAAATATAAAATTGACTGTCGGCACTCAAGATCTAGAAGGCCTGGAAAATTGCTATCAGTTCCATCAGCAATCAAAAATATAAAAGTTACAAGTTTCAAAATAGTATCAATCATTAGGGAGACATTAATTAACTTCTACGCTCAAGGCGGAGCAGTATATAAAATCGATCAAAAATTCGAAATTGAACTGACATCAAATCTTTACGTTTCGGGGTCCCAGGAACCCAAAAAACCTATTTTTGAAAAATGTGTGTCTGTCCGTGTGTCTGTCCGTGTGTCTGTGGACACGCTACAGCCGAAACTACTGAACTGATTTTGATGAAATTTGGCACACATATTCAGTGGGAGATTTGTAGGTGCTGATTAGAATCTGGGCTACACCGGCTCACGGAAAGTGCCTTTTTGGCACATCAACTTTAAAAATTTAAATGCAAACCCCCATTTTTCGCATTACCATATGAATGCTCTTCAAATTCTGCTTCTAAAAATGTATTCACACTTGGGCCCTTTTGACCAAAAAATGGTGCCGTGAAAAAAAACTATGCATAAATGTGTATTTTTATTACCGGATTTGATAACTGATTTTTTCTACAACTGTCAAAAAAAGGTCAGATTTACGCTTTGCTAACGGTTCGCGAAGTTTATCTTTTTTTAACATGACAAAAAAAATTTTTTTTTTCACACGTGAAAAAATAACGTAACTTTTTGTTTCGTATCTATGGTAAATAGGAAAACACAAAAAAAACAAGTAGGCAAAAATATGAGTGCGTATTTTATTTAAATCTTGACTGAATTATTGCAACCTCATCACTACTTATTATTGAAATAAAAATTAATGGTACATTTGGAACAATTATTCCCTACATTAATTCCCGAAGACATTGCAGATAGTTGGCCTTTAAAAGTTTTCTCCACCACTTCGTTCATCTCCTCAGAGAGGCTACGCTGGCACTGGTAAGAAATCCCGTTTAGCACGTTCTCTTTGGAAGTGGATGGTTGACAGTTTAAAATTTTATTCGAAATGTCAATTTTGTTGTTCAAACTCTCTTCTAAGTAACCCTCCGCTACTGTGGTGGATTTGCACCCTCCATGGCGTTTAATCGAAGTCATATTTCCTCCTGCGTTGGCCAAGAGAGTGGCAGAGCTTCTTCTGAAACAATGACCAGTGTATTTCTGAAACTCTTCCTTTCCAAGCCATTTTGCAATTAAGCTGGGGATCTCTCCTATTTTATTTATTCCGATATGCTGATTAACACACTTGCCATTGTCGTATTTAAAGAATAATCGACGACTTGAGGCATGGGGCGGCCGCAGAGCTCTGTATTTTCGGTATATCTCAATATAGTCTGGACGCGAAACAGTAAAAGTTCGTTCGGAATGAGTTTTCGAGTCCGGTACTTTCACAATCAAAACAGAGCCTACATCTTCGACGTCATCAATCGTCATTTTTACCAATTCTTCACGACGACAGGCCCCACTTAAGCCCAAAATCAGCACAGTCTGCAACAAAATTATCGTAAGCTATCGCAAATTAAGAATAAAATTATGTACCTTTTTCAGTAAATTCCTTTCATTGTCGGCCTCGTTGATAAATTTAGTAATATCTTCTCTTGTTAATCTTCCCTCGATACCCAACTGATTTGCTCTTGAGGTAAGGTACCAATTTTGGAAATCTTCGCACGTCAATGTTTTCCTTTACATTCAAGGTGGCTTTCAGCATAGAGAATGTACTCCATAAAGTAGGTGGTTTTAATTTTCTCGATTTTTCTTCCAAATATGCTAGAAGCACGGTTTCCGAGACTTTTCCAACATTCTTCATCGCACGCCATTCACAAAATTGGGTATAAGCCTTTTCATACTGCCCTTTTGATTTGACGGGCAATATACGGTCTGCGGTCTCCATCACCTCGCGTGGAATATCACTATCACTGGTTTCGCCACAATCCATCGTTAAATTAATAGAAAATGTAGGAAAACTGCATGCAAATTACAAATTCTGAAACACGAATTTTTTTGTTTACCGAATAAACAACTGCACTTTACGTTAGTTACGTGACACATCAGATAACTCTGTTTTTTGATAAATTTTCCATTTTTTTCTAAATGTTTAAAAGTTGTAGAAAAAACGTTGTTTCTATTTCGTGGGCGAAATCAGTGTTTATTTGGCGCATTCGAATGACTTTTTTGCCTCGACCTAACGGTCTCGGCTAAAAGTAGCATTCTCATGCGCTACAAAAAAACACTCATTTCGCGCACTTAATAGAAAAATAACTATTTTTTCAAGCCGAAAACCTTAGTGCCATTTTTTCGAAAAATGTCATTTTCGTGGCAATTTATTTTATTGTCTGTGCGGGAGAGGAGCTGATTAGATTTTGAAGCCGATCAGTCAACCCGAACCCGAAGTGCCCTTTTGGCATTAGCAACTTTCTTATTTTAAATATTTAAAAATTTAATAAATGCTGCTGTTATTAATCCAATGCAGTGCGGCGTAGAAGTTCCTGCCGTCTCCGAGACCGCCTTTTTTTTTATTTAAAATCGCAATTTTCAGATTTTTAGGAATAACTCAGGAACGAATCAAGATATAGGTGAATTCTCTTCAGATTCTTAATCACTAGCAGTGAAAAACGAACCACTTGTATATGTATATATTTAAAATAGTTCGAATTGTTTCACCTCCTATACGACAACAGAGCTTGAGCATTTCTAAAACTTAACCGATTGCACCAGTGGTATTCGGTAAGATTATTTCGCAAATTAGATTTTTTACCTTATTTATTATGATAAAAATGTATTTAAACCGGAGCTGCCTATACCCCCTCGCTATACATGAATGCGGAATAAGATGTTTGTTTGGCGTTAAACGTCAAAACAAAGTGTCAATACATTTTTAGGTTGTATCCAGAAGAAATCAGCGTCTTTTATGTCCAAAAACAGACAAAAAATGTAAAAGTACTATTTATGAACTCTATAATAATTTAGAAAATGGTTATACAATCATTTTCTATTTATTATAGAACACATCTGCATATGATATTTTTAAATTACAAAGTCAACATGACCTCAATGAATGCACAAAGCCTTTTATCACTTAGGTCAAAAAAAATGAGAAAAAACTTACCACTTTCTGATTCTCCACTGTGTTCAGAACCGATTTTAAATTCTACTGACTCTACAGGCTCAGTGGATTCTGGTTCTATTGGCTCCTCTGCTGGTCGTTTCTGTTGCCCCGGAGTGGACCCAGGTTTAGCCTCGGACTCGCTCTTCTTTTGTGTTCTCTTTCTTGGGGCCCTCTTTGGTACGCGTTTCACTTTCTCACGCTTAAGTTTCTCCGAGTTTTTTTCTTTTGCAGCGCTTTTAGTTTTAATATTTTTCCCAGTTTCTGTATTTTTTCGTCTTCTTTGCTTCTTGAGTGGTCTATTTGATCTTTTCTTGTTTCCATCACCATCTTCATCACTTATCTCATTACTATTTCTGACCTAAAACAGAATACTTAGTCCTGGTAAATAAAATAAAGCTTTACCTCGTCGTGATGAGCAGCATGTTCTTTACTCGATCCAGACACATTTTTGGCAGGACTTGTATCAGATCGCTTTCGCTGAGCTGCACTTAATCTCACTGTGTGATCTTTTTCTGGATTGGTGAGGAACGAAACTACCCCTGGCCTTAATGCTTTTCCAGTTTGAAAATAAACTTTCCCATGAATAAACTTTAAATTTAAAATATTTATAATTAGACCGAAAAAACTGTAACATCAACTACTTTTACCTTCAAGGAGCATTTCATGCAGTGCAAGGTCTTTGATTTGAATTGAGGACTTTCCATGCCATGACATGTACAGTTACAACTTGGACCTCCATATGGGTCTTCCGAATCAGGAACTACTATTGTTTCATAGATTTCTTCTTCAGGAGGTCCTGTAATATCTTTGGTAACATTGACTACTTCATAAGGACCTGTTGATAGTCTAAAAATTACATTATAATAAATAATAATATATGACAACAGAAAATCTCACATTTTAGGTGGTTTCTCCTGTGGAAAGATCTGTAGAAACCAGTCAGTCAGTGCCGCATTTCCTTTCAAAAGCGGCAAAATATTGCTTTTAATCATCTCAATTGTAACATTCTTCGTTTCACTAAGATCTACCAAACACTTGATGATTTTTTTGATTTGTGAAGGTTGATCTTTGAAATACATTTGAATCTTTTTAATAAATCTTGCCATATCTTTCATCATGAAATGTGGCATTAATTGACCAACTTTGTGAGCCTGGATATCGGTCAAAAAGAGAAGGAATTCATCCGAGAGATCACCATATTTAGGTAAAAGCACAGATTGTACGTCTTTATATAGATCTATAAATTTACCAGCACTTTGATCATAATTAGCTAATATTTCAAGCAACTTTTCATAATCTTCAGTATTCAAGGTATCCCTTAATTTTGCAAAATAATTTTCAGCAAAATCTAAAAATGAATGTTAAAAATAAGATAATTTCAAAATAACCCACTTTCTTCTTTTTGGAGTTCAGTCTCTGGATCATCAGGTGCGGCCATAGACAAATTGGCCATAAATTCTCTACGAAGCTTTGCTCGCTTTTTCTCAGCACCAGAGGGTTCCTTTTTTGGTACATTCTTCACAGTTGCACTTGCTATCATTAATTCATTTATATCATCAGGATTGTCCTAGTTCAAGAAAGCATGAATTTACTTATACGATGTGTTATTTGATTTACCTTTTCACCCCCTTTAGATTCGTTATGAATAACTGTCAAATTATTATCATTAGCGCTACTTGATCCGGGAACACTTATAAAATACTGTATATTGAAATTCGACGATGCATTATGAAAAGATAGTTCCGGTTCCTGGGTTGTACTTGTTACAGGTTCTTCAGTATTTGTTGCTTGAGGTGGGTTCTTTATTGGGGTTCCCCCCAGACTGGGCATATCGGGCAACATTCCAGCTGATCTCCTTCTCCTCTTGGGAATGTTAATTTTCACATTGTTAACAGGTCCAATTGAAAATTTCGGTAAGATTGGCTTGAATTTCGAATAGCCCTTCACAAAATTTGAATTGTACGCTGGCGGCCTGCTAACTCTAGTTATCGGGCTTACTGTTAGCGGCGTTAATGTAATTACTTGTTTAACAGGTTTGCGACTTCTTTCTTCCTGAAATGAAGGTATTTTATCGGTTTTTCATAATCATTTTGTTTTTGTAAAAAAAACCAAGGCAAACAAGCAAACCGAACATCACATTTGACAATGACAAGTGACAACCGATATGAAAAGCGTCAAACAATAAGAACAATAATTCCCTAGAAATCGCAATAGAATGTGCCTGGAATGTATGCAACCCAGCGGCCGGTGGACCAACGAAACAACTTCAACTTCACATTTACGTTAGTGATGTTGGGCGCGTTCCTTTTACACATTTATCTGAGGAACCTCAGTTAATCTCAGTAATTTGATTGGTTCATTTGAATATTGACCAATCAAATTGCTGCGATTAACTGAGGTTCTTCGACCACCAGAGTGCTGGATTGCATACATTCCACTTAGTGCCCGCGCTCGATAGATTATCCTCGAGATTATCATCACCTATCGAAAATTTGGTTTAAAAAAATAAATTGCAAATTATAAAAAAAACGTGTTTTCTTGTAGTACTCAATTTAACACGAAAAATGTTAAAATGCACTTCCGGCGGCACGATTGGTTCCAAACACTCTTCAAATGAAATTAAAAGTCTATGACTCTATGAAATGTCTACATATCAAATTTCAGCCAAATGTCTACATATCAAATTTCAGCCAATATGGTTTGGATTGTAGCGCGTTCTTTAATATTTTTTAAAAATTTTTGTGTTTTTGATAAAATGGCACAGTCTGAATACCTTTTTAAAACGAGAATTTGAAGATACTCTCCAATCATTTTCTATTGAAGTGACAGAACGTCAAAATTTGAATTTTATGTTGGTATGAGGAAATTTTGCAAGGAATTTTACTAACAGGTGAGTTGATAGAGCCGATTTCAATGCGATACGTCAGAAAACATGACAAAAGTCTAAACTTTGCAAATGCTCTGAATAGGCCTAAAATGGCCTTTGTGTGCGTGCAGTTTTGAGCAAAGTGCAAAGAAAAATATTCACGAAAAAGCCTCAGGTACGTTTATCTGTGACACTGCTTCTAACAATAAAAATAAACCCTAGAAGATTTGGGTTATGCAATGTTTTTGCTTTCCCGCTAAATTTCTATGAAATTGTCAAAAGTACAGGTCCTTACAAGTTAAGGCTGGATTATAAAGCCGCTGCAGTTCTCGTACCGTTGCAGCAACGTTTGCAATAAGAAGTTCAGATACGAAGATAGCTCGTTTCTATTTATAAATTGACGTTCCGCAAGTCCGTGCAGTTACAGTAAGTCAAAAGTTGGCCAACATTCAACTTCTTACGTTGCTGCAGCCGAATTTGTTACTGACAGCCAATGAGAAGGCAGGATTTATTGAGTAAAAAGACACGCTGTTTTATCGACATGACCAAGTGTCATCAAGTGTTTGTTAAATCTAACCTGTGTCACCTGTGATCTATGAAAATGTCGGAAGATAGGCATTATTATGTTTAGTTTCTAATTAAATGTCAACTATATAAATTGTAGTCGATTTAGTTAGGTTAATTATGTCATTTTTATGTCAATTAACCCCGCAATCTGTCAGAAAACACTCTTCTGCGCATGTGTACCTCTGAACGTTACGGATTTATAAAATACCTTCGAAATTTGGACTGCTACTGCAACGGTCCTACTACTGCAGTGATAACTGCAGCGGCTTTATAATCCAGCCTTTAGGGTTGTACAGTTCCAGGAAAATTTTAGATGTTCAATAGAAAATGAATGGAGTTTACCTTTCTTACGATATGAAAATTGGGGGTTTGTATTTAAAATTACAAAACTGATGTGCCAAAATGGCATTTCCGGTAGCACCACTGGTTCCAAAAGCTTTACAGCTCTGTTAGGTTACGAAAATGTCATCATGTATCAAATTGAGCCAAATCAGATAAGTAGTTTGGGCTGTGGCGTGTTTACAAACGCACGTACGCATGTAAAATCTAATCAGCTCTTTCAGACATTTTCAAAATCCACTTCTTTGGGTTTTCAGGCAAATTACATGGATTTCATTGCATTTTTTTCCTGCTCCCGAGAATTTACTCCAAAAGTTTTAGCGATAGTGTGCTGATGGAGTGGAGGGTAGTATGGTCTAGTCTGTACCTCTTGAGATTTTTAAATTCTACGCTCCGCGGAGCAGTTACTGAAATCGATCGAAAAATTCAGAAAAATTGGATCGCCAAAAACATAAAATCTTTACGTTTTAGGGTGCTGGAAACCCAAAAAAATGGTTTTTGAAAGAATGTCTGTGTTTCTGTCTTTGAAAAAAAAGATCACAAATTTTTGAGCTTTTTGACAAAAGGGCACTGATATTGAATACGTCTTTGAAAACCGAATATGATGGCATTTTTTATGGTGACACCAAAAATGGGGATTTATATTTTTTTCAAAGTTAATGTGTCAAAATGGCATTTCCGGTTGCACGTTCACGTTAGGTTATGTACCAAATTTGAACCAAATCGGTCTAGTAGTTTGGGCTGTAAAGCGTTTACAAACGTACAAACGCACGTACATACATCTACAGACATGTTTTTAAAACCATTTTTTTTGGGTTCCTGCGGGTTTATGCGACCTCAAAACACATAGATTTTTTCTTAAATCAAATTCGAAAATTTTAGTTGTTGCAGTAACCTCTTATTTTTTTTTAATTATTACTTTATTATTATTTTTTTTAATTAACTTCGTAACGATAATGTCGAAAAATAATATTAACATTATTCCAAACACCATGAATTTCATGAAGGTTTTTTTAGGTACAATCAGTATATGAAATAGCACACTTACATTTTCACAAGGATTTACTGAAAGAAATCAGTAAATGGCTAACTTTATTAATACGAAGACAAGGGAATGCTTATGCTGAACCAGGACAGGATCAGCAAAAGCTTGTCCAATAAGCATTTGCTGAATTTTTATTAATATGTGTTTTAGGATTTGCTTAGAAAATTGTGAAAATAAGCACCACCTTATTTTTATTAATATGACCCAATATAAGAAGCTTGACCGCCAATGACAATTTTCATTTTTGTAATAATTTTTGCTGCATGTATCATTAAAAATCTAGAGTGCCGCTTTCCGGCTACCGCTGCACCAAGGTTCGTAACGTTTAATGTAGCCTCGTAACTTGATACTTGGGTGGCAGACATACGTCATGCGAGTCCCATCCGGGAAAAATTCCACTAAATCTTAATGGATTCCACCAAAAATTTGATTAAAACCACCCTGAAATTACGATATCTCGCAAAATAATTACGAATAATCGCATATGAATACCATCGTAACGAGTTGAAAATTTTTATCGGGACTCAGAGTCCCTGTGCTGTGATTGGTGCAAACTTATGAGTCAGGCAACCTTATAAACATAACACACCTTGCCGCTGCACTACGGCACAATTTACACCCTCTGATTGGTTGTTTGAGTCTTGGGGAATGAACCAATCAGCGTGTGATTGATGTTGGCCGCTCAGTGCAGCGATCGCCCGAAGACGAAATAAAATTTTTCTTTTAACTTACCTCCTCTGGATAGATATATTGACGCCATAAATACGGTAAACTCTCCCTGCTTCTCTTACAAGGAGGCAAAATACTCTTGGGGTCAAATGGCCACATATAATGTATCGTAGGAGGCGCTTTCTTATACCGAAAGTAGTATTTAATAGGGTTATCTTCACTATCAGGGTGCTTTCTTGCTCTAACATGCCTCTTAAGTTTGTCCACACTCGACCACGTCATTACATGTGACTGAATGTAATGGCAAATATGCGAGATATTTAATAATTTATTTTTTGTTAGATGTGCTGGATCATCTTTTAACTGGTTGGTCAATTGTTCCCAATAAATTGCAAGTAAGCTAAAACCACAAATTGCATATTTTACGTTTAAAGCAAACAACTTACTGTTCTTCAGAATCTAGATAAAAATGGTGACGACTTCTGAAGGCGTGGATAGATTTAAAAGCTATCCTCGGAAGTAAACTTGGATATAAAAAGACTTCACTCTTTGATATTGTTTCCATAACCAGCTTGGGAAAAGTAGGGACATAATGTCTCCCAACCATCCTTGCTCGTATGCTACATAACAGATATGACATTAATTACTTTATACAGGTGTCCCGAAATTAGTGGTCAAAATTTTACCAGTAGATTCTTCTATCAAAAATATGAAAAAAAGTTACTATGAACGTATGTCGAAAAATAAGTCCTAAGGGGGCCACTTTGAAGTGCTTTTTTCTAAATATCTTCAAAACGGTTAAAGATAGCAACGTGAAATTTGGTATCTTTACTAAGTCTTTGATGCTGAATTTACTACTGTGGAGAAAATTTTAAAATTTTGATCATAAGCGTCTGGTACCTAGGAGGGGCTAGGACAAAATTTACTCAAACATTTTTGCAAGTAGTTTTTTCTCAAGTTTGATTCCAGAATCTGAATGTTTGAGATATTTTAAGTAAAAATGGTACTCTTGTTTGACATCGACAGAATGCGCCCTTTTCGAAAAAAATGGCTTTTCATTACATTTTATTACATTTTTGCAAGTAGTTTTTTCTCAAGTTTGATTCCAGAATCTGAATGTTTGAGATATTTTAAGTAAAAATGGTACTCTTGTTTGACATCGACAGAATGCGCCCTTTTCGAAAAAAATGGCTTTTCATTGGTTCAGGGTTCCAAAATTTGTGACAGAAGACATCAAAATATTGTAAAAAAGCTCATGGGACTTCATTCTGGAAAGAAGAGTTCAAATGGACATGGGTCGAAAAATGGGGTTTTGGAAAGCATGTTGATTGAAGGACTCTAGCTCCCTTAGGAAGCATTTTTCCAACCATGTCCATAAGAACTTTTCTTTTTAGAATGAAGTAAGAAACCGTCCCATGATCTTGTTTACGATATTTTGATCTCTTCTGTCACAAATTTTGGAGCCCTGAACCAATGAAAAGCCATTTTTTTCGAAAAGAAAGCATTCTATCGATGTCAAACAAGGGTACCATTTTTACTTAAAAAACCTAAAATTTTCAGATTCTGAATCATATTTGAGAAAAAACTACTTACAAAAATGTTTCTAGTAAATTTAGTCCTGTACGAGACGCTAATGATCAAAATTTTAAAATTTTCTCCGCAGTGCTAGATTCGGCATCAAAGACTTACTAAAGATACCAAATTTCACGTCGCTATCTTTAACCGTCTGGAAGATATTTAGAAAACAACACTTTCAAAGTGGCCCCTTTAAGGGGCCTTAGCTTCCTTAGGACTTATTTTTCGACATATGTACATAGGGACTTTTTTTCATATTGTTCATAGAAGAATCTGCTAATAAAGTTATAACCACTAATTTCGGGACACCCTGTATACATTAATAGGGACCTATAAAAGACTTACGAATCAGAAACCACTTTCACTACATGTGCTCTAGTTTCCTGGACTTCTTTTGAGTCAGAACACATTGTCTTTTCCCACTCTTCAACCAAGTTTATCGCTGGCATTAGATTTACTGTGTTAAACATGGAATCTTCTTTGTCCCCAATTCCTGATTTCAAACTCAACTAAAAATGGGTTATTACTTCGATTTTATACAGGATGTTCCTAAAGTACCCCGATAAAGTTTAGGAGGAGATTAAACCTCTATGGGCATATGTTAAGTGCTGAATTTTTCAAGTTACAGGGTGCACAAGTCTCAAAATATGTATACCTACACAAATTTTAATTTTGTTTTTTTTTTCAAGCAAACAGTTTTGCATATGGACATTCTGATTAAATACACAGTAGTTTTGCTTTAACTTAATTTTTTTAATTATTTTAGTTATTTATTATAAAGTAAAAACGAAAGCGAATGATTTTGTGATTTCATCTGGCTACCTACACTACACCTTCCCACCTGAACCAAAATTATCATTTATTTCACACATTGCTCCTTATGGGGTATAAATGCATTCCAAAGTTCATCAAAATATCTTAAAGCGCTATTGAAATATTAGCAAAACAATTTTTTTTTAAATTTACAATTGAAATCTAATACTTTAGGACGTAATGTCCATAGAAAGTTTTTGTCTTAGAATAAGGCAATGAACCCCCTGAAGTTTGTCAGCATACTCAAGGAACATCCTGTATAATTGCAATGCTTTACTAGTTGGTCTTTAATTTTATATGCATGTTCAGAAAGTTCTGGGTGTTGATATGTTAGCAGAAAATTTTGAGCCAACATCTGGACATGCTGCCTCATTTGTTGTGCCAAAATTGGGATTTGCGGTCTTTTTATAATATTTGGATCGTCGTCTATTTCTGCGCCAGAAACACTTTTGGGATTGTCGTTATCACCAGAATTTGATTCAGATCTGTTGACATCTCTTTGCTTATTTAACTCGTAAATATCAGTGTACTCAAAAAGTTCCACTATCAAATTATTCAATTCCTTACGTGAAACTGTTACAGCTCTGTCAGCTCTCAGTTCCTCCTTATCAACTAGAACAATTTTGATTATTATGATCAACAGTGCAATTTTTATACCTTCATCAATTTCTTCATCTGCCAATATGTTATATTCAGGATCTTGCTCTTCATCTTCAGCAGCCTTAAATTCATCCAATGGTCTTGTGAAAGTCTTTAAAAAATCTTTCCAAACATCATCATCACAATTCATATCATACATGTCTGTAGTAATATCAGGGGGCATAAACGCTCCTTCTATTTCCTCAAGGGCTGTATGCCCCAAATCAAGTTTAGACCTAGTTCTTAGAGCAATATTTGCAGCTACATTATCCTGTTCATCATCAACTGTTGTTGCTACTGAGCTATTAAATGTATCTTCAGCAATTTCACTTTCTTCGTGACGTTCTGGTACATATTCATCACCCGAAGAATCTTCCTGCAGTTCCTCATCAAACAAAACATGTACTTCGGATGGTGTTTTTTGAGGTGCACCCCATGGTAATACAACAGGATGGGTAGAAAGCAACTGCCTAAAAATATTTTACAAAACACATTTCACCAACAAAAACATCTCACTTTGATTTAGCTCTTGTATACTTGGGCTCGAATGGTGCTACCAATTCATCCTCTTCATCAGGATGCTCAACCTGCCTCACTAAAGCTAGCACATGTTCATTCATTACTACATGCTTCAGAATATTCTTAACGTGCTTGGCATTTAAGTTTGCTTTTGCCGCTTTTTCCTCCAGTGTATTTTCCAAGTCTTTCTCGACACATGCTATGATTTGTTTGTCACTTTCATCAAGTGTTAGCTTGGGCTTTCTCTTAAGTCTAGGGCTTTCCACAACAATTTGTAAGCCATCATCACTGTTTTCTGCGTCCGAATTTTCATCTGCTTCTGTTTCAGAGCCCTTATTCTCCAGTGTTGTGGAAATTTCAGACACTGTCGCCATAATTTTTTATTACAAGTTTGTTACACTATTTGAAAAGATCTAGTTTATAATTCAAAACTTGTACTAGGTATTCAGAGCTTTTCACACAGTTTTCATTTTTAAAAACTTTAAAAACACATTTTAACCTCAAACTGTGAAAACAAAAATCGTAAATTCATGGTAAAATCAGCTAAAATCCCCTAATCTGACAGAATCGGAACGCGGGCTAAAACCATGCAAACCCAAAGTACCTAGTCGAAATTCGAAAACAAAACTGACAGCAATGCATCAGTCGTTTTTTCGCGTTCACCGAAATTCATGGTCACGTTGTGGTCACTGATTTTGATTCACCGCGACTTTTTGCTAGAGATGTCAAAAGGCGCTTTCAATTTACACTTTTATTTGAGGAGCTTCAGTTAATCTCAGCAATTTGATTAGTTCATTTGAAGACTAACCAACCAAATACGGGCTATTAGCGTGACGTAGTCCGCCATCTTTGTTGAGTAGATTCAATTATTTCAGCACAAAACTTATTATGGTCATGGTGTAACAATTTAATCGATAGCAATTCTTCAATTTGTCAATATTAAGGTCTTAAAACGCAACACAGTAACTGTGAATAAAGAATTTGACAAAAAATTCAGTTTTCTGGAATTTGCACATTGAAATCTCGCTTTGTTTGGCTTCAGGGAGAGGCATTGACTATGACTATACACAACGGAGATGGCGGTTCCACGTCATTGCTAATATCGCGTAATAGGTAGTGTTGTATAAAGCTGAAATATTTCAAATAAATTTCATCTCATTGAAATATTTCACCCCCTTGAAATATTTAATGAAACTTATTTTTAAAAACGCGAGCAAAATGAGTCGACATCACATATTTGAATGACATTCCACCCACCATTGAGGTTCGTATAACTTCAAAAATGTGGAAATATTCCAAAGAATTTAATAATGCTGATCCTAATACCTCTGTCCTAACCGAGAAACAACTCACTACTTCTTATTATTGATTTTACTGCGACTGGAAAACTGTGCTTCACGGATGAGTACCTACCTAAAGATTTGGAGATCTGCAAAGGCTATTTTGTTCAAAGTTTTTTTTTAATTTCTTTTGTTAATATGCCTAACATTGTTCTACCAAAGTTAGAATATCTTTCATAGTTCATGAAATATTTCGTGAAACATTTCATGAAATATTTCAAAAAAATAAGTTTCATGAAATTTTTACAACACTAGTAATAGGGACTATTAGCGTGACGTACGTCCGCCATCTTTGTTGGGGTAGGTTGAGGTTGTTACCATGGTAATGAAGCTAAATAAAGTGAGAATTTAATTATGGTTAGATTAAAATATTTCAGAACGAAGCTCATTGTGGACCTGATGTAACGATTGAATCGCTAACAATTTTTCAAATTATTATAAGGTATATTAGTCTTAAAACGCAACATGGTAGCTGTAAATACAGAATTTGGAGAAAAATGCAATTTCCTTAAATTTGCACATTGAAATTTCGATTTGTTTGGGAGGCGTTGACTATGGCAATACACAACAAAGATGGCGGTTTCACGTCATCGCTAATATCGCGTAAACTTCAGTTAATCTCAGCAAATTTATTGGTCAATCAATACTCAAATGAACCAATCAAATAGCTGATGAGATTAACTGAGGCTGCTTATACATAAATGAGCCAATTGAAAGTGCCTCAGTCTATGGACTATGGACCTACGGGCAGTGTTGTTAAAGATACATTTTTTGAAGTATCTAGATACAGATACAGATACTATTCGAACGGAGTATCTAGATACTAGGTAGATACATTTTTTTCATCAGTATCTAGATACAGATACAGATACTTGCAATAAGTGTCTAGATACATATAGATACATTTCAAGATATACATCTGAATTTAAAAAAAAATTGAAAAAACAACCTTTATATTGTTTCTTTTTAGAAATAATAGTTTCTGAAATAGTTGATATTATATCTATTACCTACCGGTTCCGGTTTTCTCTATTTTACAGTTATGCACCTATATAGCTGAATTTATTCCTAAACAAAAAAAATTTCATTTAGAACAGGTATGAATACCTGTTAGGCATTAGGGTACAGAATGCAGGCAATTACTAGAGAAACGCTAATCCGCCTGACCATCGATACCCATCAGAATAAACAGAATGACGCAACCAACGCGAAGTTTTTTGGACACAAAAGCACATTATTTAAAAAATTGTAAAAGGGGGTGTGCTAAAGCTCGGGTACGATACGGGTATCAAGAAAGAGTAAAGCAAATAAATATTTCTAGGTGCAATAATAAACTCATTAGTTCGGTATCGGTATTTTGGGGAAAACCCAGCTTCTTCGAATAGAGTATCCCTTTGTGTTTTTATACCTGTTTAGGATGCCACCGGAAAGGACTCCTTAACACAAAGATATTGATTATTTGGGAGTGTAGAAGAAACCAAACATCTGCATTTTTGACGCTTATAACCGAGAAAAAAGAACATCTCACATTTTAAAGTTGTCGTTGTCTCGAGGTAGTTGTCAATTATTAAAATGCGAGTTAGGGTATTGTGTATCTAAGTATCTATGAAATGTCTTAGATACAAGATACTATAAAAAATGTATCTAGATACAGATAAGATACTGTTACGATAAATGTATCTAGATACGTATCTAGATACATCAAATGTATCTAGATACTGTATCTAGATACTTGTATCTAGTTACTTAACAACACTGCCTACGGGCCACGGAATGAGCCGTTTTTAGCGTTGAAATAGTTTCAAAACCTGCCATTTTAGCGTTGCATTAATGACGTCATCGCGAAATAGTTTTAACCGAGTTAAACCGATTCGATAAGTTTTGAAGCGTCCTCCAGAGGATGGTTTGAAACGTATTTGAAGAGTGGGGGCAAAGGGGCAGTTTTTGATCTTGCTTTTTGAGGTTACGTACATTACGATTCAGGTACAATTTGATGTAATTTTAACTGTTGATGTAGAGACAATCTGTGGTAGAGACTGCCGAAATCTTTCAAGGTCTAATAATTACTGCTATAACAATAACGATATTCTGCTATGTTAGAGAACAAGGATATGTGGAGAGCATCTATAAATATTGTGAGAAAGCAGTTGGAAAGTCCAAATTGAAAGAATTGTTTAAAATAATATAGATTAAAAATTGCAGAACTATTTATTACCAACAATCAACATAACCTAACCTCTAGCAACACCTGTCAGCTCGGTTTCAAAACATGTTATTTTTGGGCCAGGTTATTTTAATGACGTCATCGACAAAACGGTTCAAAACGAAGAACGCTAAAAATCCTCTAACGGAATTTCAAGTTGTCATTTGTCAATTGTCAAATGAATAAATCGTCACCTGTCAGTCTAAGTGTCACTTTGACGTTTAATGAACAAAAACAAAACAGAAAACAGATGCGCATAAAAGTGATTTGCAAGAAAATGTCCTTAGAATAATTACTCCATTAACAACAAATAGTGTGTATTATCCGATAATGGCATCAGTGAAAGTTGCAGTTAGAGTTCGTCCCTTCAATCAGAGGTGAGTCTCGAAGCCCCTTGCTATGCGTCAGTGCACAAAATAAAGAGCAATGAACTTTATTGCACTCTTCCGTGACAATAACACTATTTTCGTCGATTTAGGGAACTGGATTTGGATGCAGATTTAATTATTCAGATGAATGGGAAAACCACCGGCATTCTGAATTGCAAGGTATAGGTTGTTAATATGTTGTCTCACAGCATTAATGTGCATTTAAATTTAAGGCCAATGCAAGAGATGAGAGTATCCGGTATAAAGAATTTACTTTTGACTATTCTTACTGGTCACACGATGAGAAATCTCGAAATTTCACCAACCAAGAGCAGGTCTATAATGATCTTGGGACTGAGGTGATTGATTGTGCCTTTCAAGGCTATAATGCCTGTGTTTTTGCCTATGGACAGACAGGAAGTGGGAAAACATATACGATGATGGGGTCTCCCGTAAGTACAGTTGTGATGGTGCTTAAATGTATAATTGTTATATTAACAGGAAAATCAAGGGCTTATTCCTAGAATCTGCAAAGCTTTATTTGATAAAATGTCAGAGAACTCAAAGCGAGGAATCACACATAGAGTTCAAGTTAGTTATCTTGAAATATATCAGGAGAGAGTGGCTGATTTGCTCCGTGGTCGTGACAATTCTTCTTTAAAGGTCCGGGAGCATCCAAAAAAGGGGCCTTATGTGCAGGGGCTAACAACCTGCTTGGTCACAAATTACGGACATATTCAAGAATGTATGAATAGGGGAAATTCACATAGAACTACGGCCGCTACAAATATGAATGATGTAAGCAGCCGGAGTCATGCAATATTCACAATAACTTTTGTTCAAGCTGGTTATTGTGATGGGGTTCCCAGTGAAACTGTTTCAAAGGTATTTCTCAACATTGTAAGTTTTTAGTAAGTGAAATTATTATACATTTGCAGATACATTTGGTGGATCTAGCTGGAAGTGAAAGGGCAGATGCAACAGGAGCCACTGGTCAAAGGCTCAAAGAGGGAGCTCATATCAACAAATCTCTTGTGACTTTAGGCTCTGTCATATCTGCACTGGCAGAATTATCTCAAGAAACAAATGGACATAAACGATCTTTTTTTATACCATACAGAGATTCAGTTCTTACTTGGTTGCTTAAAGATAGTTTGGGTGGCAATTCAAAAACTATTATGATTGCTGCTATTAGTCCCGCAGGTAATGATTAACAGCTAATTCATAAATCTTCAAAACTGCACATTTTAAGACTGTAATTATGGGGAAACTCTTAGCACATTACGGTATGCGAATAGGGCGAAAAATATCATCAACAAACCTACCATTAATGAAGATTCAAACGTTAAACTAATTAGAGAGTTACGAGAAGAGATTAGCAAATTAAAAGCCTTAATGTTTAGTGAGCAGAGGTCAGATATGTTAGCACAATTACATGAAAAGGAAGCCAGAGAAAAAGTAATTTAAAAGTAGATCTACATACAGTTTAAGTGGCTGTTTCAGGAATTAACAGAAGAGTGGGCTGGAAAGTGGAGGGAGGCTCAAGCAATTCTCAGGGAACAAAGAGCCTTGGGGTTAAGGAAAGCCGGTCCAGGGGTTGTGTTAGACTCAGATCGGCCTCACCTTGTTGCAATTGATGATGATCCACTCAGCACAGGAGTAACACTATATCATTTAAAAGTAAATAGAATTGTCGTTACACTAGTTTATTAATCTTTATTTAGGAAGGACACACGACAATTGGCACGGAAGATGCAGATATTAAACAAGATATTGAATTAAAAGGTGCAGGGATGGAACCTGAACATTGTATTATAACATTTGAAAATGGTGTTGCTTCTTTGATCCCTCAGCCTGGGGCTTATGTAATGCTCAACAACATGCTGATTGAAATTCCAACAAGACTCTCTCAGGGCTGTATTATTTTTCTTGGCAAAGCTCACGTGTTTAGGTAAGTAGAATCTGTATTACAGGCTGCACCTACCTGTCTATACAGGGTGCCCGGAAATAATGATGAAATATTTCGGGGGGTGATTCTGCTGCTCAAAATATGAAAAAAGTTCCTATAAACATGGGTCTGGAAATAGCTCCTAAGGGGGCTCTGAAGGGGGCGCTCAGAATTCGAATTTGATTTTGTCAATTATTAAGTTTTTGCATACTATCTGACATCGATAAGCAACATTAGATTACTTTAGATACTAATTTTTAAAATCCGTTCAGTTTTGTAATTTAATAAAAATCGTTTGATAAGCCTAGGAAATGCAAATGGAACTTTAAATCTAATTTTTTCGAAAACGGTTGATCCTACGGTGTTATAACAAGAGAGGCTTTTTTATGTAATTTTAGTCAGGAAACCATATTCCGGTGAGAAATTGTCTAAAAAATAACACGTAAAAAAATTTGGGTGGGGAAAGCTGAAGCCCCCCCTATTTTCCACGCTCCTGGTTGAATCTGCTTTTGGTAGATACCATAATCTGATGGCGCTTACTGATGTTAGATAATGTGCAAAAAGTCGTCACTGTATCTTAAGCGGTTCCTGATTTATTCAATAAAAACCAAATTTGAGGCGCCCCCTTCAGAAGGCCGTAGCCCCCTTAGGAACGATTTCCGGATACATGTTTATAGGAACTTTTTTGCATATTTTGAGCTGCAGAATCACCCCCCGAAATATTTCATCGTTATTTCAGTACACCCTGTATTTATTGTTCTTTTGTTAATTTTTTGGAACCATTAATTCATTATATTATCTTAGATTTCTCTTTGTCCTTCTATCCTTTCTTCTTCTATACCTCAAGTGAACTGATTCTAACATTTCATTGACGTATTTTATATATAGATTTAATGATCCAGCCGAAGCTGCAGAGCTAAGAAAAGGTGAACGCACTTATAACTTGTCTAGATTAAGTTTACTGAGTTGGTCTACACCTGATTTGGCCATTTCTATGGAAAATTTGCATCCGTAAGTCACCTTAACTCGCCCCCTTCGTTTTAAATTTTCTATGAATTTTCCAGCTACCAAGACGACGAACGCAATGATATTGAAATTCAACGTATGAACTTGGAGAAAGAGAAGGAAGTTTTTGAAAGAGAGCAAGAAGCACTTGAACGAAAGCGTCGCGAAATAGAGGAAGCTCAAGCAAAGTTAAAATCCGAAAAGGCACTAATGGAGCAAGAACATGCTGCGCAGGTAATTTTTTACAGGGCTAGTCTCAAAATAGTAATAGAAATGAAATAAATAGTTAGTTTTAATTCAGTTAGAACCTAATTTGTACCAACACTTGAGATTTACACTAGTGTGTATTACAAGTGTCAAGTGATCCAAAATAAACTCACTTTAGTGGTTTTTGGAAAGTGAAAAATTTCGTTTCACAAAATGATTGCAAGGAGGAAAAAGAAACATTCAGAAATAAAAGATCACTGAGGTTGAGTTTATTTTGGATCGCTTGACACACTCATGAGACAGGTATCAGGGATCAAAATCATGAGTCAATTACGAACAATTAGGGTTTCCAACTAAAAGAGATAGACAATATGGAGGCAAAATTTGACAAAGCCCGGTATGCAAAAGTCTGTCATTGCCAAATTTTACCTCCATATTACGTCACGAAATAAAAAGAGAAGTACAAGTTTGGCAACCTTCATTCAGCTTTCGAATTTAAGGCGGAAGGGGTTGCATGCCTTTGCGCGTATACAGGGTGCCTCAGACCGCTCGCACCACCTTTTAATGGAGTCTTGAGAATTAAATTCTGAGTCGATCCGTGTTTGTGAAAATTTCCACGATCCAATAGTTCTCCAGTTATAAGAGATTTAAGAGGACCAATCTAATTTCAGCTCTGAATTGCTTCATAAGGTAACTTAATGTTAGACGCACTGTTTCCTAGGTAACAAAATACAACAATATTAAAATTCCAAATAGTGCATCTAACATTAAATTACCTTATGAAACAATTCAGAGCTCAAATCTGTTATAACTCGATAACTATTGGACCCTGAAAATTTTCAAAAACACGAATCGACTCAAAATTTAATCCTGAATACTCCAGTAAAATATGGTGCGAACGTTCTGAGACACCCTGTATAACCTACGTCTAGGTGCTGGCACGCACTCAGGTGAAAAAACTCGAATGTTCAATGGTCACACCTCTTAAATCTTTTTCTTGTCACAAAATTCAAGGGGGATTCCTCACCATTTTGGAAAGAAACGTTTCTATGGACATATTATGTTCGAAAATGTTTCATAAGGGACATGCCCCGCTTCAAAGGGGTACTCAAAAATCAGTTTTCTTAAAATTGCTCGAATATTTTAAACGACAGGGTTTTGAAATTTGGAGCGTACGTTGACTCTGGTAGTGATTCTAGATCGTGGATCACGCAAAAAATTATTCGTATCTTCACGATTCTGTCGATTCGTTTCGTGAAGGGTTTACACTTTGAATAAGAAATTTCTGTACCAGTCGTGAAAATCGCTTCGTTCGTGTAGAATTATCAAGAAAACTGTTACAAAATTAAGAAAGGCTGTTGAGAAGAAGACAAAACAAGTGAATAGTGGACGGGGAATCGGATTTATTGGAAAGGGACCAATTTTCTCACTTTCACAAAATTTTCTATTAATTTTTATACAAAAGCCGAATCTTTCTCATTAATTTTTATTTTTTAGAATATTTTTGATATAAAACTGCCAATATCTTGCAATTAGCACCTGGTTTTTCAAACTTTTAAAATGTCTTTTAGAGTACCCCCTTTAAAGGGGTGTAAGCTCCCTCATAAAGCATCTTCGGACATCGGACATGTTCCTAAAATAATATGAGGCATCCGGCCTTCAATTTTGTGACACTATTTAAGAATCGCCTGATGTATGTCCTAATCTTCTGAATTTAGACTCGCCAGTTACAAGAAGATTGGCGAAACCTGACTGCACAACAAAGAGAACGTGAATTAAGATTGAGAGAGGCAGAAAGAGAGTTGATAACAAAAAGAGAAGAATTAGAGCGTGAACGTAACAGATTGTTGGGAGAGGTGAGTGAACATGTTTTTTATTTGTGTTTTCTTTTTATTTTTATTTTCTTAGATAAATCGTGAGTTCGAACAATTGCAAGGTGTTAGAAACGATGTTGTGATTAGACTGAATAATGCTTGCCAATTTATCACTTCACATGCGAATAATTTTACTTTTCCTTCTCCTGATATCAAAAGACTTTTCCAGGTATATTTTATTTTCAACTAAACATTTTATTTTGATCCTAGCTTCGTTGTTATTTTGCGTTTTTTAGGATGTGATATTGAAATCTGAAACCAATTCTCTAACGGAGGCCGAATCTGATATTTTAGTTGACGTATTAAATGGTGTAAAGGGACCTTTAGATATTCAAGAAATAGTCAATCAACATGTAATATTTCGACCTTTATTTTAATGACTTGACTGTATTTTTGTAGAGGAAAGAACTGGCTGATCTTCAGGCTGAATTAAATAGAAGAGTGGAAGTTCTTTCTGAGCGAAGGAAAACTGTCGAAATGTTGGATAAAAAATTATTAGGTTTAGTGGATGAACAAAGTAAAATTAATTTAGAAAACGGTCAATTTGAAGACCTCAAACAAACTTTAGCATCTCGAACACAAGAAGAACTGGAAACAATCGAGAGAAAGAAGCAAAAGTAAATTATTCTAACTTACTTTGCATTATTTGGTTTTCATGAGTCCTTTTACAGCCTAAGATTAAATTTGAAGAAAATTAATTCTGCAGAAAGTCCCAATTCCTGTGAAACTAACTACACCAGCAGCATGGAAAAGGGCAGCACGTTGAGCAGCGACACTTATCACACAGCAGCCAGTGTTTGTTCTCCCGAAGTTTTGTATAATATCGAATGTTTTATGAGTGATAGTGGAGTGGAGTTAAAACCCTCTCCGAGAGTTCTGGATGAAAGTGATTTGTCAAGCAATGAAGATTATAAGGTTCAAATTACTTATCGGTTTGATCTCTTTTATCTAATCTGTGGTGCTATTTCAGGTGTTGAGTGACTCACAATCCACGAGTTCCATCGAAAATCGATGTCCTGTAAATAAAAAGAAACGGAAAGACGCCGAAATTTTGCGTAAATTAGCCCAACGGGTTTTGCAGCAGAAGCAAGTCATTATCAAAAGTTTGGATTCAGGTTGTCCCAAGGCGAATCTGGATGCTCAAATTGCGGTAAGTGTTTGACATTTTTTCCAAGACCCCGTACATTCCAGCATGGTCACTCAGGGCCGGGTTTTCAATGGAAGGTTTAGCCTACTCTGTTGGTTAACCAATCAGATCATCAGAAAGTTTTGAAATGGACTTATTTGATTGGATAACTAGCAGATCCGATGGTTAATCTTCGATTGAAAAACCGGCCCTCAGTGGACATAGCAAGGCCAGTTGTCCCGCGAGAAGCCACGTTGAAATTAGCAAAATCTTGGTTTTATCATTTTGTACGAAGCGATCGATAGAAATGATGTATTCGTCTACAAATTCTAAGACGTCACAATTCTTTCTAAAACTTGCAGAGTTCAATAGTTACTCAAGTTATAACAGATTCAAGTGCACCAATAAGATTTCAATTCTGAATTAATTCGTTAGGGAATTAGACGGAATATTTCTTTAAAATTACACTGTTTTGCATTAAATACATTACATTCGGTAGTTAGACGTAATAGGGTCATATAAAATGTATATAACGTCAAAATAAGCTCTTTTGTTTAAGTGCCAGTAGTGGTAGTTTTGAGAGACGGTATTGCAGGACTCTTACTTTCAGCGCCATCTCATGATTTGCGCACAAAACATACTTACGTACCTATCAAGAATTTTGAAGAAGAGACTTGACGTTAATATGTTGTATATTGTAACGGGTGGGCCAAAAAATAAACGGTCACTTTTGTTTCCAATGTATCTTCGTTAATATTAGAGCGACATTTTTGAGTTTTATATAGGACGTAGCTGAGGGTTGAGACTCTCGATTCCACCCATTAGATTTTTAGAGTGCACGATCCTTGTCCTTCCTAAGAACTTTTATTTAACACTATTATTTAGGCCAATGGGGTTTCGCTACCCATTGACATATGCCAGTGACCTTTTGACCCTAGTGGATCGAGGGTGCCAACCCTCAGTTACGTCCTATATAAAAGTGAAAAATATCACATAAAAATTAACAAAGATACAGGGAAAATAAAAGTGACTGTTTTGTTTGGCCCACCCGTTAGTATATGTATACAGGCTGTTCCAGATTCAATGTGACGGGCAATATCTCCGTCGTGACTCGATGTTAAATTCTGAATTTTCGCATGAATGTATTTGGACGTCCGCCGCATCTTTTCAGATAATACACTCATATGCTTCACTTCCGGTTATACCGGAAGTCGACATCAATTTTGTTATTTTAAATAGCAACCCACAAATTTTTGACGGAATCTGTTCAAGCTTATCAAATGCAGTCTGAAAAACCTAATATATGAACTGTTTGCACCAGCCGTTTTGATTTTGTAAAAATTTTTTGATAATTTAATAAAATCGAGTAGGCTGACAAACCTTTTTTCGAAAAATGTCCTCGGACAGGTCAACTTAATTTTTTTGAGGAGCATCCGATGGTGATATCTTTTTGCACTTCCGATTTAACCCCAGATTTAACCGGAAATGATCCTAATTTAGATTTTTCAAATGGGATCATACTTTTTCCTCAACGGATTCGTTATCTACGGTTTGTTTGAATTAGAACCATGTGTCATACCTGGCCGGAAGTGGAGTCACGGCCACCTTATTAGATTTTCAATCATCGTAGAAATCGGTGAAAAGTTGAGATTTTTTAAAAACGCAAAAACACGTCAACATTGTTTTTAACCTCCCCAACTCCATCACAATTTTAAAAAAATGGGAGGTTACTACAATCACTAAAATTTTCGAATTTGAGATAGCACCAGATCTTCACGTTTTGGGGTCTCAGGAACCCAAAAAAGCGGTTTTCAAAATGTGTCTGTGTGTGTGTACGTACGTACGTTTGTAAACACGCCACAGCCCAAACTGCTCGACCGATTTGGCTGAAATTTGGTGCGTAGGCATCTCATAACCCAACTTAGATCTGAAAAGCTTTTGGAGCCAATCGCGCAACTAGAAATGCCATTTTGGCACATCAACTTTTTAATTTTAAATGCAAACCCCCATTTTTCACGTCACGATAGGAAAGGCCTTCAAATTCTGCTTCTAAAAATATATTCACTCTCAGTGCCCTTTTGACCAAAAATTAGAAAAAAATTGATTTTTATCGGACTTTAAAATCGCGGTACAGCCCAAGCCCCTGAACCGATTTAGCTGAAATTTTGCACATGGGGATTGTATTGCACGTCGAAGAGCTGAACAAATTTTGGATTTAATCGGCCCACGGAAAGTGCCGTTTTGGCACACCAATGTCCAACTTTAAATTATTCACTTATTTAACCATCCAAAACAAGTTTTTGAAAGATTTATTGTCACCATCAGAAAGGTCTTCAAATTCTGGTTTCAAAAAAAATGCAGCAGTGAAGCGGCTGGAACCTCCCCATCGCGTGGATCTTTGACTTGGGTTTCTAGTCGAATTAGCAAAGAAAATGTATGACTGGTTTCCATGATGGTTTTAGAACTTTTTTAGAACAAACAAATTGAAACATTCATTAGAGAAAAGTAGGTATAAGTAAGTCCTTTTTAGGCAGTTCTAAAACCGTCGCTGAAACCAGTCTTATACAATTTCTGTGCTAATTCGGCTAGAAACACAAGTCAAAGATCCACGCGATGGGGAGGTTCCAGCCGCTTCACTGCTGCATTTTAAAATGTGTCTGTGTGTATGTACGTTCGTACGTACGTACGTTCGTTTGTAATCACGCCACAGCCAAAACTACTAGACCGATTTGGCTGAAATTTGGAACATAGGCATCTCGTAACCTAACTTAGATCTGAAAAGCTTTTGGAGCCAATCGTGCAACCGGAAATGCCATTTTGGCACATCAACTTTTAAATTTTAAATACAAACCCCCATTTTTCACGTCACCATAAGGAAGACCTTCAAATTCTGCTTCTAAAAATGTATTCATTCTTAGTGCCCTTTTGACCAAAAATTTAAAAAAAATTGATTTTTATCGGACTTTATAATCGCGGTACAGCCCAAGCCCCTGAACTGATTTGGCTCAAATTTTGCACATGGGGATTGTATTACACGTCGAAGAGCTGAACAAATTTTGGATTCAATCGGCCCACGGAAAGTGCCGTTTTGGCACACCAATTTCCAACTTTAAAATGATTCACTCGTTTAACCATCCAAAACAAGTTTTTGAAAGATTTATTGTCACCATCAGAAAGGTCTTCAAATTCTGGTTTTAAATAAGACAAAATTCGTTCGCATTTAGTGCTCTTTGGGTCAAAAAATCCAAATTTTTTAATAACACTAGAAATACATTATAGCCCAAATTAGTGAATCGATTTGGCTGAAATTTGGTACATGGAGATTGGATGACCCGTTGAAGACCTGAAAGGCTTTTGGAAGCAATTGGTGCACGGGAAGTGCCATTTAAGCATATCAACTTTAAATTTTAAATACAAGGCTTCCTTTTTTATGTCGCCATTAGAAAGACGATCAAATTCTGGTTCTAAAAATGTATTCACAGTTTCTGCCATTTCAGTGGCAAATAGAGAAAAAAATATTTTTCATTAAAAGGGAGCGGGCTGACAGTGGATGACATTAAGTATCAGTTATTGTCAAAAGGGTGGCAAACTGGCCAAATGTGATGAGTGATGTCGGTATTTGTCAGAAAATTGCGAAATTAGTCACAGTCGATAAGAATAAAAAAATTCTGTTGAATTGACTACTATCTACACAGAATACAAAGATCCACGCGATGGGGAGGTTCCAGCCGCTTCTCTGCTGCATTTTTTTTCAATATAAATTCAACTGAGCAATTACTTTTTGTAAAAATTAATTTTATTTATTTTAAATTTATGAGTGTTCAAAACCTACCTATCGAAGTTGCAAAAAAAAATTTAAGTAAATGTAATCGGGCATTTGGATTGGATCAAAAAAATAAAGTTGACGTGTATTTTCGTTTTTCAAAAATATCAATTTTTCACCGACTTCTTCGATGTTTTTTGAAAATCTAGGGTGACCGTGACCCTACTTCCGGTCAGGTATGACACATGTTTCTAACTTAGAAAAAATCGTAGATAACTAATCCGTTAAGAACAAAGTATGATCCCATTTGAAAAATCTAAATTAGGATCATTTCCGGTTAAACCGGAAGTGCAAAAAAATATCAGAGCACCATCGGATACGCCTCAAAAAAGTAAGGTCGACCTGTCCCGAGGATATTTCCGAAATATTCCTCTCGAAAAAGTTCTTCAATTATTCCTTACTTTTGAAAAGCACTATAAATTAGCACTGGGTTTTTTAATAAAGTACATTTTCTGTGAAAATAGGTTTTTTGTTTAAAGGAGAAGAACAGTGGATCGAAATCTAAGCCGAGCTTAAGCCAATTCGAGTTTTTAAAGTAACTGGAGCAACTGGAAATAAATTTTTTTTTTCGCCATCATATTAAATACAGTATAATCCAGATTTATGAATCCCCTCAAATGTCAGATTACGCATGGTAAAATGACATACATTGACTGATTTGCAATTAGATGTGGCTGAGGGTCTAATGTTAGAAAGCTCAAAATAAGGTTTTTGTCACATTTGAAAGGTTTCATAGATCTGGTTTCTAGCGTATTGAAATCCTTTAAAATGTAAGTATTTATAATGTATACAAATTAAGTTCGGAGTTGCCACTGTTGAAGATTAAGGAATAAAACTTGGAGGGTTGAAAGTATAAGGTTTGAGCTTTCTTTTGAAGTCTCACTCGTTCTTGTTGACATAACAATATGGCGGTAATTATTTTTTTTAAATGACGTAACGAAATTGTTCACAACTCTATTTTTTCAAATGCGAGTACCATAATTTTATGTATATAAAAGATGCAAAATTAAATTCCCTTAAGGCTAGTATTAGCATTCTCTATACTTATTTTCAATATTTTTGAAAGCTTTTGAAGCTTTTGAAGCTTTGGATCAAAAAATAGTAATAGTTCCTTCTACACTAAAGGTTGCTGGGGGTCAATTTTTTTTCTTCCTACACTAACTGAAAATGAGATTTTCGGGATTCAGAAGGGCTGTGAAAGGACCGCTTCTCACGGCTAGTCGTGTAAAAATTATACTAACGGCTAGGCGTGTAAAATGGACAATATGGCGACGGCGATTGGCGTATGACGGAACACAGCACGCGCGATTTTGCCAAATTTAAATTGTAGGACTTGACGTCTAGATTTTCTTGATCTGTCACTTGGGTTCTCAAATTTCAAAATTAATTAATTATTTATTTTTAACTGGTGTAGGAAGAAAAATATTGTATAAGCCACAGCGAAAAAGTGGTTTTACGCGTAAAACATCACTTTCACGCTTTGGGTTATAAACTACTATAATTTGCACAAATACATTGATTTCAAATATTTTCAAAAATATTGAAAAACCTTGTACTTTCAACCCTCCAACTTTGGTTCCTTAATCTTTAACCATCTGGTTCTGGAAGATACAAATTTTTCTATTGCCAGTTAAAAATCAATTTTTTTACATAAATCACATGTCAAAAACTATGACAGCAAGGTAGGCAAAGTATAACAAGGATGGCGGCCACTTCCGGTATAACCGGAAGTGCGTTAGAGCTGAAAATATTTTCATTCAATGGGCAATGAATTGAAACCCCCGAGTGTGAATTTTCGTTTGGCTGCTCAAAACGATTCTCTAAATATCGCTAACTGACACTTTAAAAGAGACAACCTGTAGAGTGCTCGAAGGTTGCGAAAGTTTTCCCTGTGGAATAAAAAATTAGCACTGCCACTACAGAAAAAAACTATTTATGGTCTACTGGCACTTAAAACACCTACAGTATACAATAATTTTCAGTTGTTGCAAGAGTTGCAAAGACAATACATGACGATGAAATACGGCTCAGCCTCCATGTTGTCACCAGCAGCGGAGCATCCGTTGCAGGATTCAGACAACGGAAGTCCTAGCCCAGTTAAGCCATTACATGCAGGATCAACTTCAGCCCTCTACTCACCAACACTCCAAGTATTAAATGATTTAATTTCCCGCGAAATATATTGACAGTTCGTGTTTCCAGGTACAAAATCAACGATTATCCCCGTTCCTAAATTACGCCTTCCACAGATCGATGCCGTCCATTACAACAGGTACGATTTTATTTGAGACGAAAGTACGAAATTACATTGCCAGACTTCTTTTTAGAAAACGACAACGATGCCGTAGTTACCATAACGAGTTTCTGCTTACGAGGAACCAGAAGTAAAACCCATTACGAGTATGAAGTCAGAATTTGTACGTCGGATGAACGGTGGACGATTCTTCGACGGTACAGTAGATTTAGAGATTTACACTTGGCCGTGAGGGCCAGATATGGGGAGAAAGTAGCGGCGATTCCATTTCCGTCTAAGCAACTTTTCGCGAATAGCGAAACCGTCGCAAAATCAAGAAAACGACAATTAGAATTTTATTTACGTAGGCTTATAGAAACTTGTAAAAACTTACCGTCTTGTCCATTGACTTATAGCAGTTCCATTACCAAAGCGGCCTTAATTAGCTTTTCACCTTTTTTCAAAAAAGGGGTCTTTGAAAACAGTAAATATGGCACTTCTTGATTAATATTTAAACACTACGCGTGAAGGATTGTGTGAATAATACTCTCAAAATAGTTTTATAACTAAAATAAATAATTAAACTACAATAGGGTACTTGGACGAAAATCCAGATCCTGTTATAATGGGCCATTACGATATATTTGATTGTTAAATTGTTAAATTTTACTAAGTATTTCACTACAAAAAGCAGTTTTTAAAAATTGATGACGTATGTGTTAGCGAGCTCACCTTTCTGTCTCATTTCTTGGTGTTCTAACTGACAGTTATGTCACTTGTTTCCATAGAATTGCAAACGGTTGATTATGGAGGCTATTGATGATTTCATTTCAGTGCATGAGGGAAATCAGTCTATACAGCAGGCAAAACAGTTTGACTGTATTATCGACTGTCGATAATACAGTCAGACTGTTTTGCCTACTATATAGACTTACTTCCATCATGTACTGGAATTATTCAAATCATGAATAGACGGCTAACGAAATGAAACAGGAATGAAATAGACCGGTCGGCTCGCACTTTTTATGAAAACGCAAGTCATGCGTCATCAAAATTAACATTTTATTGTACCTGTGGCCTTAGGACTGCTTACATTCGAAAATGCAAAAACACGTCAGAGCTTTATTTTAACGGTTTTTCAATTTGAACACTAATTCAAAGGTATTTACATAATTTGGATTATGAACTTTGATCGTGATCACAAAAATGTGAAAAACAGCGATGTCCTTACATAAATAAATGAGGGTCAGTCAGTTTTTCCAAAGTGTTCAAGTTTTAAATGCATCTTAGTACAATTATTGCTTTAAATTAAATTCCTCTTGTAGTTATGTGGCAATCAGAAATGTGTAAACACCGAGAAAAGGTAAACAAAAGTAGATTGTCGGTGGTAGTGACATCCTAAAACAAGTAGTGGGTAGTATAAACTAGCTGTATTGGGATACCTATGTATAGTTTACTACGAGTGAACTTAAAAAATCTAATAATTATTGTGATATTTGAATGTGTGATAAAGAAAGGTTGCAATTTGTAAGAGAACAGTATCAAAATGCAATATCAAAAAATAAGTATTAAAGTCTAAAATTTGTTATTTATTATATTTTTATTACTTACAAAGATCTGTACATAATATAGGAGAATTGAAGTTAATAAAATTTTGATCCAAGACAAAAACATCCCTTTAAATATCTTATTTATTGGTAAAATGGTCTATCACTAGAAACACCCCACTACAACGAAACACTTGATTTTCAGTGTTGACGCATATCGAACATAATGTGCTCATTATAAAGCCGAAGATAAACAACTCTACCTGCCAAAGAACTCCACCCCTCGGCTGTGAAAGTTAGACCAATCACAGGTCGAAAAATGGTCACGCGTGGGTGAACACGTATAAATATAACAAGTCCTCCCTAAAGTAGAGTAAATAAAGATGGGGCCTGTATCGGCGTTCATAAGTCTATCTCTAGACTTATAATTGGCGATACTTTCCATCGCATCTAGCATCTGCACCTTGTTAACGGTACAAACTAACTTAATATTATCACTTATTCTATGGTCATTGTGTGAAGCATGTAGGGCAACACTGGATTTCTCAGTTCTGCCATATTTAAGGTGGGCTAAGTGCTCCTTAAATCTGGCGTTGAGAGGCCTTCGTGTTTGACCTACATACTTTAGATCACAATTTTGACAATCGATTTCGTATATGCCAGATTTTTCGCTATTCAATACTTTATCTTTCGGGTTGCCTAAAAGGTTTTTCAGTTTGTTTTCAGATCTGAAAACAGTCCTTAAATTTTGTTGGGCAAAAAACCTTGTCAAACCTCTTGTCAACTGAGGTTCAAAAGGTAATGCGACACATTTTAAGGCTTGTTTTTGTTCTTTAGAGCGAAAAGTCGTGGCATTTAACACTTGCTGTTTGAATTTTAAGTTCCTAATGATGTTATATGTTATCTACTATGATAGGTTCAAATCCGTTACATCTCGCTATGTCTTTGTTTGTTTTGAGTTCTTCCTGATATCTTTCCTTATTTAAATGAAAATTCAGAAGACGGTGTGCCAAAAAATGGAAACTTGCCATCTTGTGTTGTGCACAACCTTATGTTATGTTATTTCTTTTCCAAATAGATTATTGAGCTTCAGATTAGCTTTTCGATTCATTGCAGCTTCCAACATTTCCAGTCTTAACTTAAGCTGCTTCATAATTTAAAGATTTATTATTTTTCTTATTGTAAGTACTTACAAAATTTTTGAACCTTTCGGATAAAAATTTGCGATAAAAATTATAGTATTATTGATTCTTGATCGTTGTTTTTGTCACGCTGTGACACAATTATTCACAAATAATGCTCGCCCTAATAGGTAAGGTCAAGTTTACAGTATCTTTCTCATACTGGTACGATAATCGCGTGCGCCCTTGGTCCCAAGATAAAATATTTTCAGATGTTTTCCATCGACTTTTGTCATAAAATTCAACCCACAAAACCTCAATCCTTGGATTTTATCCAACAGAGCCCTGCCGCATTTGTGTGATTAACGGCATTTTCAGTAACGGTTCACCTACTTATAGGTATAAAATTTATACGATGGAAAAAGCGAATCAATATGAGTGAAATATGAAGAAAATGTGTTAAAAATTAATTAACCCCGGAGAACACGCACGATGATTAAATTGCGCGATTAAAACGAAGTTGCAGTGCTTGATTGGTTTCAACGGAAGTGAGATTGTTGCATTAGCCCCAACCCCTTCGTGCGGCTGGTAATTTACGTCGCGAATGTAGCATACATTATGTAGTAGTATGTGACGTACACCCAAGGCGTGTGATTTAAGCAGCATAATAGTTACCTATTTATTATAAGCAGTATACCTTCAATTTAAAACAAAAACATTAAAAACTGTCAATGTAAAAATGGCATTTAGTAACCGAACTGAAGAATACTACAAGAAATTCATCGAATTGCAGGACAAGTTGAGGAAAAGGTAAGAATTCGTAGCTCCCCGTTTGTTTGTATCGTACGAAAATTGGGTCAAACTATTGTTCTAGTGAGGAAGAAAGGCTGAAACTTGAAATAAAATTCAACGAAATGCTTCAGATGGCTAGAGAAGAGTAAATTATTATATTATTTTTATAAATTGTATTAATGGTAATATTTTAAGGAAACAAACGCATTATCTTAACCTGCGGTCGCAATATAAAAGATTCCTGGAGGAGGACGGGCGAAGGCAGGACAGAAACGAAAGGATTTTGCGCACCATGGAAAGAATCGAGAATAGAATCTCAATGCTGGTAGCGAAAACTGAACGCTTTAAATTGCTAAGGCGGCAGTATCAAGCGTTTTTGGACCGAATATACAAAGCAAAGGAAACTAAGAAATTCGAAGCTTCGTCTTTAGCAGGAATGGAATTGTCCACTGAAAAACCGAAAGACGATCTTGTGAATAAACAGCAGTATCTTCAAAATCTATCGCCAAAGGAATTATCAGTTGAAAAACCAAAAGACGATTTAGTGGAGCAGTACCTTAGGAATTTATCGTCACAGAAGCTTAAAGATTTATTAGTAAATGAAAATGAAAGGCGAGAACGAAAACCGTTTCATTTGACGTCACACGAACGACGCACAGAATCCAGTATGGACACGCGAAGCCCTTTCGACAGCGGTGATTTTCAGCCAAATTATGCAAATTCGATCGCTGATGACATAATGAACTCGATTTATTCGAAAAATAAATTTGATTTTACTCCGCTAACGAGAGAGGAAGACAGTGAGCAAAGACTACCAACTCAAAGCGTGAACTTTAATTGGGACAGTGTGAAAGATAATCAGGAAGATGTAATCGAAAAAGATCGCTTTCGGGGCGAAGAAAATGTGCATAAAGCTGCATTTATTGATAAATATGAAAGAGAAAGCGAGTCCAGTGATAGCGCAGCATCATCAATTCGTGAAAGAGTACATTTTCAAGCACCTGTAAAGCAGACCATCCCTTTGGTACATGCTGAATATAATAGCATTGATAAAGAGGGCAAGGAAACGGAAGTGCAACTTCCACAAGAAGAGAAAGAAGAGGATTCTGTGGTAAAGACGGAAGAATCAGTGTCTGTGGTAAGCCCCAAGTCGGAGTTGAAACAAAAAGAAGTCACTTTAAATATAAATGAAACACTTCCAACAGCAGAAAATGAGAATGAAACACTTTCAACAGCAGAAAATGAGAATAAAATACTTCCAACAGCAGAAAATGAGAATGAAACACTTCCAACAGCAGAAAATGAGAAGTTCGAAAACCCGAACCAAAATTCCGACTTAGGGCTCAAAACTGACAGTGAAAGGAATGAAACCGTTACTCACTCCAATAAAGAAGAGGAATTTCAAGTAGAAGAAGAGGTAGGAGCGTCAGCTATTACAGAAATGAGTGAGCCAGTAACTGGAGCTCTCGAAAACAAAGAGCAATATGGAGACGAAGCTCTTTATCAACAGTATGAAGAAAACGCACAATATTCACAACAGTATTATAATGAGAATGGGCAACAGTTGTACAATGAATATGATCAAATTCAGTATGATGAGAACGGACAGCCAATTCAACAGTACGATCAGTTTGGCCAGTATTCTGAACGCTATGACGAAAATGGACAACTGATTCAACCCTACGATATAAATTCTCAGTACGATCAGAGCCAGTTCATTCAATATGACGAGAACGGCAAGCCAATTCTACAGTACGACGAGAACGGGCAATTAATTCAACAACTTGAACAGTACGATGAAAATGGGCAGCCCATTCAACAATTTGAACAGTACGATGAAAATGGGCAGCCCATTCAACAATATTATGATAATGAACAACCAATTCAACAACAATATGATGAGAAAGGGCAAGTGATTGAAAATATGGAGATCTTTCAGCAGTATGATCAACTTGAACAGCCCATTCTAGAGAGCGTTCAAGAATACAACGAAAATGCACAACCCGCCAAACAAGATGAACATTTGCGATATGGCGAAAACGGTGAACTACTTCCAAAGTATGAAAATGGTGAGCAAATTCACACTGAGAAGGGTGATGCTCCCAAAACGCCAGAGAATCCTGATGAAGAAGCAAATTCGAAAAACAGTGAAATCCCAGAAAATGAGGAACACAGTAAAGATGAATCAAACGAAAAAGAGAGTGGTAGAAACAGAAAATTAGAAACAGGAGACCCTCAAACCAAACACGAAACTCGAAACGTTATGGAGATGTTGGACACAGACTCGGAAAGTGTAAGACAAGATACTGAAATTTCCAACGACAATGATTTCGACTTCAGTAATGGATGAAACTTTGTAATTCATATTAAGTTCGTTATACATGTTTAGAGCCTCAACTTAGGCACTTGTATTCCGATTCCGTTACTTATTACTTATCTTTCTTATTAGTTATTTTATTAGGGTCGGCTTTTCCATTTCACGCTATACCTGACTAATGTGCATGAGGTAAGCTGTGCATGCGTTTTATTCTCATAGAAGCAATTACATACAAATTATCACAATTTATTTATGTTTTACTGCAATCTGCTAAATAGAACTAAGTAATTGTTTATCAATAAGTAAGCAATAGCAATAGGTAGCCTATACTGATGGTGCGAATTGTGATGATTCTTCAACATATTGTTTTTGGGAAGAAACTGGAAAACAATCAGGAGTTAGAGATTCTGAAAAGCGATTCTTTTATTATTTTTAGATGTTCTTATAAGTCACATAATGTAAACTTGAATTGTACCTCCTTCAAAACGTCATGATATTAAATTTTGTATTAAATTGATGGTTGATTACACAAGGTAGTTTCACAGTCTCGTTCCACAAAATTTTACTTACTGTTTAGGACGCGTTTCGGAGTGTTACTCCATCTTCAGCTATAAAAGAAATTAACACAAAATACAAAACAGTTGCCTGGAAAATGAAAAAACGTTTGGGTCAAAGAAAAATAACAGCTTTTGGGTCGCACTGTAAATCGATCGAAAGACGCTCAAACATTGATGGTGTCTCAGTAGTGTCCTCAACGTGATTCGCTGGTGTTTTTGACTTCTACACTCGCGGATGCAGTTACTAAAATCGAATCGTCAAAAACATCAAATCTTAACGTTTCAGGGTCCTGGGAATCAGAAAGTGTTTTTTGAAAAATGTCTGCGATCACCCTGGAGTTCAAACTAGTGAACGTATCGAGATGAAATTTGACACACATATTCAACCGGCACTTTGTAGATGCTGATTAAGTTTTAGGCCACATCGGTCCACGGAAAGTTCCTTTTTGGCACATCAACTTTAACATTTTAAATGCAAACCCCCTCGCATCACCATAGGAAAGTTCTTCAAATTCTGCTTCTAAAAATGTATTCACACTTGGTTCCCTTTTGGCAAAAAAATCGGTGTCGTGAAGGAAACATATTTAATTGTATATTTTTATTACCGGATTTGATAGCTGATTTTTCTTTCAAGTCGAAAATCTTTGTGCCATTTTTTTGAAAAATGTCATTTTAGGGTCTTTTTGGCAAGAGATCGTAAAGGAAAATCGCTACAACTCAAATTACTGATCGAAGATGTGGAAATGACATTTGGCATACATATTCAGTGGGCACTTCTTATTTATTTATTAAATTTTGAGCCAAATAGGGCAAGTAATTCGAAAAACAACATGTACATATAACTGTATTTTTTTACCGTCTCCGAGATTGCCAATTTTATATTTTTTTGTCGGTATACTAAGGTTTGAATAAACTTTTAGAAACAACAATTTGAAGACTTGTTGTGCTAAAAAAAGAATTGGTGTCCATATCTCTGAAATTTTGTAGTTTACATAAATACCAAAAAAGCACTTGTCATTCGCCGACTGTCAATGCCGACTGGCACCAAAAGCAAATCAGCTCTTCGGCGGGTTATGGTAACGAAACGATACAGGTATTTAAGAAATAAATTTCAGTCAAATCGACCTAGTAGTTTGGGTTGTAGCGTGTCATATTTAGCTTTCCTTCCAAATATTGAATTTTTGGATTCTATACCAAAGGGGCACCAAGTACGGAATTTGCTTATAGAGAAAATCTTTCAAATTTGAGAGTTGCATGTTCCATGCCAAAAAGGCCTTATAGTATGCCGATTGTACCCAAAATGTAATCAGACCACCTGCGGGCCAGGCCTAACCCCCATGCCAAATTTCGTAAAAATCCGTCCGGTAGTTTCTGCGGAATCTTGCTCACATACACATAGACATTTTTTTAACACCACTTCTTCTGGGACCTCGAAAAGTAAAGATCTGGCGTTATCTCAATTTCGAATTTTGGACTGATTGCACGACCAATGTAAAAATTGGAGGTTACTATATGCAATCACTCCAAAATTCGAAATTGAAATAACACCAGATCTTTACGTTTTGAGGTCCAAGGATCGCGCAAAAGTAGTTCTTAAAAAATGTGTGTACGTACGTACGTATACCGGGTGGTCGTTTTATCTTGAGACAGGCAAGACTGGCAATCGGAAAGGAAGCATTTTAGAAAAAAATGTTTGGTATAAAAGTCTTATGACTTTGAGGTGGAAAATAGATGGCATCATCGTCATTTTGATTCAAGGTCAAATGAAGGTCAATTTAATTTTTTTTATGGACTTTTTTATGATCTTTCAAATGGAGTCTTGGAAAGCATGTTGTTTGAAGGACTCTAGCCCCCTTAGGAAGCATTTTTCGACCCATACCCCATAAGAGCTTTTCTTTCTAGAATGAAGTAAGGAACGGTCCCATGAACTTGTTTACGATATTTTGGTGTCTTCTGTCACAAATTTTGGACCTCTGAACCAATGAAAAGCCATTTTTTTCGAAAAGGGCGCATTCTATCGATGTCAAACAAGAGTACGATTTTTACTTAAAAAACTTCAGATTTCCAGATTCTGGAATGAAATTTGAGAAAAGACTACTTACAAAATGTCTGAGTAAATTTAGTCCTAAGCCCCTCCTGTACGAGACGCTAATGATCAAAATTTTAAAATTTTCTCCACAGTGCTAAATTCCGCATCAAAGACTTACTAAAGATACCAAATTTCACGTCGCTATTTTTAACCGTCTTGAAGATATTTAGAAAACAACACTTTCAAAGTGGCCCTTTTAAAGGGCCTTAGCTAGTTAGCTCCCTTAGAACTTATTTTTCGACATATGTTCATAGGGACTTTTTTTCATATTTTTCATAGAAGAATCTACTGGTAAAGTATTGACCACTAATTCCGGGACACCCTGTACATACCTACCTACCTACCAAGCTGAGTTGACTAAGTTTCGAGCGTATAGGTAAGGTACCATTTCAATAGGTGGTACCTTGGTCGAGACCTAGGTATTATTTATTGTATAGGTATATTATAGCTACCCGATTATTGTAGGTATAACACTATCTATGATGATAATGCCCTCAAAAATATACAAATAATGCATTGACCTTTAAACTCATTTCTGGCCATCGTCAACGTTTAAAGACGCCGCGTACGGACTTTCTACTTATAAATGCAAGCACATGTGGCGATAAAAAAATTAATCGCCGGGACTCTAGTTATCTTTAGTCCACGTACGTATATCGAATAGTATCGTGAAATCTTCCGCTGCGCGTTTGCTGGAAGCGCCTTTACTTTACACGGTGCCAAAATCAATATTTCCCTCACAATCTTGTGTCGGTCGAAACACAGAAAGGTGTGTGCCTCGAGTTTACGAAACGAACAGTATTACGCACAAGTGTTGAAATTATAATAAAACCTGAATATGGACGATGTTTATGTAGCTGCAATTGGGCAACCTAAAGGTAGAATGAGTTTCTATTCAGACTTCACAGATGGAAGTGGAGACGTAGAGGCTACTTTGTTGGAACAAAGAAAAGGTAAGGTACTACCACAACTACATACTACCTATTCCATATCTGTTCTGTACAATTTTATAGGTTAGGTATGTGTTTGTCTCGCCCATTGTCCTACCACTCTCCTTATCTCATTCTAAAATCTAACATATTCGCAAGTATTAGCAGCAGTACCTATATGGATATTGGATCTGATTGGATCCAATTTGCAGAAAAATTATTATTGTCTAGTGACTCTAGTGATAATAGGGATATTGGTTCTGATTCGACTCGATAGATACCTACCTACCTATAACCTATAAGTACTAGTAAGTAGGGGTACCAAAAGCGTATAATTACAGAGAAGAATATATTAATAGAGGTATGTACCTACTTATTGTACTTGAACATAATGTAGGTAGGTACTAAGGTACTTAAAGTATAAGTACCTATATACCTACCTACAGTGTGTCTCCTTAACTGGGCTGGGAGCACCGAAAGATTTTGATTGGTAGATACTTAGGTTCCTACCTAATATTGACAGAATCAATCTGTTTTTTTCTGCAGCTAGATCTCGAAAATTTGCGCCTGTGTGGTACTTCACTTTTTATAGGCCAAAATTCCAGCCTGCTGCGATTAGAGACAAAAAAAAAATCACGAAATCGTATTAGTCATTTTTTTATGAAAAAATTTGATAAGAAAAACTTGCTGGGGATGACTACATATGGGTAGCTTTTAGGTATCAATCAGGCAAAAATAAAAATGTTGAATTGAAGATATTGAAAACTTCAAAATTTTTGCAACAAAAAGTGTGTTGTAAAATGAAGAGAACAATATTGAGATGAGTTCGTTTGACATTGGCTGTCAGCTATGGCTGAGCAAAACTTAACAATTGCAGAAAAACTTGAAATTAGGTACCTATACCTATTAAAGCTTCTTGGTGATAAGCTAATATAAGTTAACTTTTGCCAAGCCATAGCTAACTACTCTTTATTTCACAGAACCCTTTTTGTTGTAGAAATATTGAGGTAACTATTTATGATTTTTCAACATTTTAATTTTTGCCTGAAACCAGGTTTCAGGCAGGAATTTACCCATTTGGGGTCATCCTGAGCTGAGCAACTTTTTCTTATAAAAATTTTCGATGATTAATGCCTAATACGATTTCGTGCTTTTTGGCCTCCATATTTAATCGCAGTTGGGATTTCGGCCTATAAAAAAAAAGTGAAGTACCGCACAAGCGCAGATTATTTTGGAGCTCACGCAGCAAAAGAGGACAGGTTGATTCGGTTAATACTAACCAAAATGTTTCGGTAGTTCTAGTTAGGTACTATACCTTTCCTACAACGACGAAATTTCGAAATTCGCCTTGCAATTATAAAATTTTTTTAAAAATCAAAATAGGTTACGTCATACTACATATATCCTGTAATTATGAGAATTTTTGACTCTTTTTCTACACAAGAAAAATTCGTTGAACTTCGTAAGGCAACTCTAGTAGTTCAAGAATCTTTCTTGTAACGAAATATTGCGGAAATGCTTAGGCTAACATTTTATTTTTGCCAAAATCGGACATGATAAGAAATATACATCTTAGCACTGAGTCCGCTCTAAAGCACGCATTTTTACGACTCTTAGCACGGACGAGGAAAACACCTGGAATAGAATTACTCCAAAATCGTCTAAAAGTCGGCTGAGGATGTCAAAATCTCGTATCTTTAAACAACTGACACGCTGATTTGACGAAATTTCGAAATTCGCCTTGCAAATTATCAAAATTTCTTGACAACTCAATATAGGTTAGGTACTTCATACTAAACCCATCCTGAAATTTTGAGAATTTTTGAGCCTTTTTCTACAAGAAAAATTCATTGAACTTCGTGAGACAACTCTAGCAGTTCAAGAGTTTTTCTTGTAACGAAATATTGCCACATTTTGTCAATTTTGGCAATTTAGGCTAAGATTTAATTTTTGCCAAAAATCGGACATGATAAGAAATACATCTTAGCACTGAGTCCGCCTTAAGCACGCATTTTTACGACTCTTAGCACGGACGAGGAAAACACCTGGAATGGAGTTACTCGAAAATCGGCTAAAAGTCGGCTGAGGATGTCAAAATCTCGCATCTTTAAACAACTGACCCGCTGATTTTACGAAATTTCGAAATTCGCGTTGCAACTTTAAAATTTTAAATGCAAACCCCTATTTTTCGCATCCCCATATGAAAGCTCTTCTAATTCTGCTTCTAAAAATGTATTAACACTTGGTGTCCTTTTGGCCAAAAATCGGTGCCGTGAAAAAAACCTATGTATAACTGTATATTTTTATCACCGGATTTGATAGCTGATTGTTTTTCAAGACGAAAACCTTAATGCCATTTTTTCCAAAAATTTAATTTTAGTTGCAAAGGGCCCTTTTTTGAATTTTTCTTAGCAGAAAGCATTTTGTTACAATTGGATTAGATAGCTGTTGCATTGACAAAACATTTGTATTTTAAATTTTAGTAAATGAACCCCGGGCACACTGTGTAACCCAGCATCAGCGGTTGACACCCAGGCCACGCGCCGACACCGACTCACCGACTGACTCACCTGACTTCGTTAAAGTGAATTGCTACATTTATAAATTCTGTAAAAATAGTAGAAGTTTGTACCGTCTCCGAGACTGCCAATTTTTTCAAATGTGGCTTGATCATGTTGATATAAAGGATACCCTAGGAAAGCAGAGTTTAGACCAGTGCCAGTGACTTAGAGCCGCTCCAAAACATTTCGAGTCCAATATTAATTATTGGTCTGGCAGGCGGATACGCGGAGGTGGATAATAATTCTTAAAATATACAAAATTCCCTGCTCTGTGAACCACGGTATTTGTTCGCAAAGATGAGATGCGAGATGCGTTTTTGGAAATTGATACAGATTTACTTGAATTACTTGCAAAATGGTCTTTGAAAAATTCTAGTTCAAAACTAAGTACCTACACCACATAGGCAAAGGCCATCAATTCAATAATGGCAAACCTTGTCAAATTGCCAGTTCTGACAGATATTGCGCCGTGAGTGATTAAATGAGCAGTAGAGGAAACCCACGGCCTGAAACTAGCACCACTAGGTCCTACTCATCTAGTAGATCGTCGTCAGTAGGTATGTATGTTAAAAATTGCAAGATTTCCTTTGGTCTATTCAACACGTCTATCGTGTTAATCACTGCAACCTTGGAACACAATTTACCCAGTTACTTGTAAATCGTGATAAGTGATAAAGTAGAGATTAAGATCTCAACAGTTAGGTACAGGTACCGACCTAGTATCCTTTTGCCAAACAAAGTGCTCATTTGATTCGGCGCTTAGGCCGTGAAAATTTCCTAGTTTTATTTTTAGCAGAGAATTTGTTGTTGGAAATTGAAATCAAGTATTTTTGGCTTGTTGTACATGTGCCAGGCCGTTCACGGTTTAGTTTTTATTGAACCCTCCAGAGTCAACGACACGGTTTTGTGGTGCATTCAAACGGAAAATGTGTTCTCGTGGTGTTAATGTTCGGCAGAATTCTGCTGGGGAATTGCAAATAAACGCCCCCGCGTTTTTGAGACTTAATTCTTTTGTGGACGAAGATAAGGCGACTAGTCCTATAGGTTTGTATTAACATTGAACATGTACACTTACTCGCAAAAAAATCGGGACACTCAATTTCCTCTATGTGCATTTTTTGAATTTGGGGGCTGAAAGGGGTGAGTTTTGGGGTTGAAATTCTTTTTGGTTGTCCCGATTTTTTTGCGAGTAAGTGTACCTACCTAGATCTTTTACAAAATATTTTTACTCGCAAATGTAGATATTAGGACATACCTAACCCAGAGTACCTAAATGAGATTCGTAGTAGGATGAAAAACTGAAATTCAGAGAAGTGATAGGTATCAAGACTTCAGCAGGTCAAATATATTAATTACTTTGAATTACTTGAAAGGTGATTTATAGTTAACTCTACAGGGTGATTCACCGTTCATTAGACTTTTGGGGATCCATTTGCAGTAGAGTTTTGTTTGGTACTAGACTACGAAAGCCCACGTATTTGTCAGAAAATTGCGAAATTAGTCAGACGAAAAGCATAAAAAAATTTCTGTTGAATTGACTACTATCTACACAAAATACAAAGATGTGTTATGTGGCCAAAAGATGCAAAATTAAATTTCCTTTAGACTAGTATTAGCATTCCCTATAGCCATTTTCAATATTTTTGAAAATATCTGGAATAAATTTATTTGTGCGATTAAAAAAAATATTCCAGCAAGCTTTGGATCAAAAAGTATTAACAGTTCGTTCTACACCTTTAAAAATTTGTCCCAACATAAGCTATAATTTGTCTTTCTATGTTTTGGCATTTGAATGTCATGATTCAAGCACGCATTTTAATGCTAGATCTTCATTCTTACACGATTTTTGGTGACATTTTGTTTTCAGTAATTGTATGCCGAGGGGTTGGCCACATGTGGAGTACTTTGTACAACGGGAGAGCAGTCAGTACGCAGTACAAGCAGTATCGCGCAGTACTGTAGCAGTATCAAGCAGTACCTACTTTAGCAGTATCGAGCAGTATTGCGCAGTACCTAGCAGTATTTTGCGCAGTACACTGGACAGCACCGAGCAGTATATTGCGCAGTATCGAGCAGTACCGAGCAGCAAGACAATAGAGCAGTACTTTGTACACGAAAAATCCGCATCGCCAACAGAATATTGCAGTCGAAGAAAAAAATTTTTGAAGCCATAATTTTCGGAAAATAGGATAAAAAGTGGATACACTCCATTCATTTTCTATTGAAGATCTAAAATTTTTCTGAAACTGTACAACCCTAATTTGCAACGGCCTGTACTTTTGACAATTTGATAGAAATTTAGCGGGAAAGCAAAAACATTGCATAACCCAAATCTAGGGTTTATTTTTATTGTTAGAAGCAGTGTCACAGATAAACGTACCTGGGGCCTTTTCGTGAATATTTTTCTTTGCACTTTACTCAAAACTGCACGCACACAAAGACCATTTTGGGCCAATTCAGAGCAATTGCAAAATTTTGACATTTGTCATGTTTTCTGACGTATCGCATTGAAATCGCTTATATCAACTCACCTGTTAGTGAAATTCCTTGCAAAATTTCCTCATACCAACGTAAAATTCAAATTTTGACGTTCTGTCAAAATGAATGGAGAGTAGGCAAAATTCTGATGTTACCAACGTAACTATTTCACTACAATTTTCCTAAATGTGACTTGTCAAACTTTTTTTGCAAAAATGTAAGCAAAAAATGTAATAGAAGGTAAAACATAGAAAATGGCATAAAACCGAGCATAAAACACTCGTTACAGAAGGCTATTATAGGTATACTATTCTATTTATACATGCGCTCAGCAACTGTGAAAGAATTAGGTGTCCAAGGGGGGCTTACCTTTACTAAAAATTGCCAGAAGTGGAGAAAAACGAATTTTTGTAAGATAGGAAAGACTTTTGAAAATGTCTTCTTTTCTAGAGCTCCTAAAGTTATATACTAATAGCTGTCTAAGGGAAATTTTATTTTGCATCTTCTGGCTGCATAAAATTGTGGTACTCGCATTTGGAAAAATTGAGTTGTGGACAATTTCTTTCCGCCATTTTTCAAAATTAATTTCCGCCATACTGTTACGTCAATAAGAACGACTGAGTAATCAAAAGAAAGCTCAAACTTTCTGTTATCAATCCTCTTAGTTTGGTTCCTTAATCTTCAACAGTTCCGAAGATATGAATTTTTTTATTGCGAATTGCAAATTTTGTGGATACCTATTTTGACATGTCTCACAATTAATCGAATAACGAATCCGAATCTAAAATCAAAAGGGGGCTTTCCATTAAAATTAAGAAAGATGGCGGCCACTTCCGGTAAAACCGGAAGTGCTGAGTGGTTTGAAATATTTTATTTTTGGTGTACCTATGTGGGCCAGTATGGTATAATACCAAGTTTCAAAATTCTACAAGTGGATCCCCAAAAGTTTCTAATGAACGGTCTTCGTGAATCACCCTGTATAGCGTAGGCATATTCGCCTTCAATTTCTGAGGCCGACGAGACTACGCGTCTTTTTCAAATTTTCCAGGGTCCAATATGTGTAGATACTTAATTCTCAAGTTACAGGTATGTAACGATTTAGATATGCAGTATCTTAATAAGTTGATTTTGGCCTTATTGTTGTTTATGTTGTCGTGGTTGATTGATACCTATGCATTATTATAATGTTATGTTATTTAAAGAACAATCACTGCATGTAATCGACCACAACCTATGGAAAACTACTCGTCATTATTTATGTTTTTAATTCCGTTCATTTTCTATAGCAGAGCTAAAATTTTTCTGGAACTGTACAACCCTAATTTGTAAGGGCCTGTACTTTTGACAATTTGATCGAAATTTAGTGGGAAATCAAAAACATTACATAACCCAAATTTTCTAGGGTTTAATTTTATTGTTAGCAGCAGTGTCACAGATAAACGTACCTGAGGCTTTTTCGTGAATATTTTTCTTGGCACTTTACTCAAAACTGACGCACATAAAAGCATTTTGGGCCAATTTCAGCCAATTGCAAAATTTTGACATTTTGTTAGTAAAATTCCTTGCAAAATTTCCTTATACCATCCTAAAATTCAAATTTTGACGTTCTGTCATTTCAATAGAAAATGAATGGAGAGTAGTTACATTTTTTTAATTTTGAAGAAAGATGCGAAGTTTTTATGTATTGAGATTATTTTTCGTTTGCATGAATATTCATTTCACACAATTAAAACTGAAATGTTCTAATTCTATGTACAGTGTGTCTCGTTTTAACTGGAACCACCCAAATATTTCGGTTAATCTTGAGCAAATTAATTCGCTTTTTTTCTGCATGTAGAGCTACAAAATTTGTACCTATCTGTGTGATGCTTCACCTTTTTTTATCCCGAAATGTTAGCCCACTGGGATTAATTAAAGAGGACAAAAACAGCGAAATCGCATTAGGCATTTTTTTATCGAAACATTTTATTAAGAAAAGTTGCTCAGGATCACCCCAAATGGGTAAGTGCGGAGTTTCAGACCAAAATAAAAATATTGAATTTCTGCAGGAAAAAATTAAAAATATCGAAAACTTCATTATTTTTACAACAAAAGGGTTGCTGTGTAATTAAAAGAATTGAAATGAGTGTTTGACAGTTGCTGTTAGCTATGGCTGGGCAAAATTTAGCAATCGCAGAAAAAATTTGGAATTATTAAGATTACTATTTATTAGCTTGTAATTTTAACTTTTCTGCGATTGTTAAATTTTGCCCAGCTATAGCTAACAACACATGTCAAACAAACCTATTTCAATTGTTTTTTTATTACACAGCAACCCTTTTGTTGCAAAAATATTGAAGTTTTCGATTTTTTATTTTTCCCTCCAGAAATTCAACATTTTTATTTGGAGTCTCCTGAGCAACTTTTCTCAATAAACTTTTTCGGTAAAAAAATGCCTAATACGATGTCGCTATTTTTGGCCTCTTTAATTAATCGCAGTGGGCTGAGATTTCGGGATAACAAAAAGGTGCAAAAAAAGAGTGAGTTGATTTGCTCAATATTAACCGAAATATTTGGGTGGTTCCAGTTAAAATGAGACACACTGTATATGTACCAAATTTTAGCTAGATATCTCTATTCCTCGCTCTTCGTTCTCCAAGTCATCGTCTGGCTAGATTTTTACGAGCGAGCGAGACATAAATCAAATATGTACTGCGTATACATGCAGACACTGTTCATCGAGCTAAGATCGGTAGACACCTTTGGAATTTTGTTTCTCCCTAGAAATAAAATGGGGAGACTATATTCCAAAAGGCTAATACCGCTGTATCGATCTTAATTAGCACGAGCTAAGTGTGTGCATGTATCCGCAGTAGGAACTAGGAACTGACAAAAATAAATTGTTTAGTTTTAGTACTAACGCATTTTATCAAGAATTTGGATAATATGATTTATTTCGAGACTAATTTAGTGTGTACATAAATGTTGTGAAATGATAACGTCAAGTTGGGTCACTACATAACAACTTCATTATTAATTAAAAATTTATTGATCGTTTTTTTTAAAGGAAATCATTATGCAATTTGATGGTGTGGACGTGTCGCGCGTGTAGGTAGACGATAGCCAGTAATATAGGTATACTAATTAACGGAGGAGCTGGACCTCAATCGAGACCTCAATCTTGTTGTATGATAAGCAAGGGGTCCTACACTACTTAACAGTGGCCGCTCTGTTATTCTAGGCAGTGTTAATCATATACTAGAAGTAATAATTTGAGCTCTTTGTTGCAAAGGATGATGTTCTTTAATTCCGGTGAAAGTGAATCAAATCTCAGCGGTTCTTCGAGCGACGGCGCATTAACCCCATCGGAAAGTCAAAACGAAGATGGTAAAGAATCTGAATAACACTCGTTTTCAAGATAATTCGTGAATTAATTTGCAAAGTTCGTCATAAGGTTAACTGTTGCGACATGGACTACAAAAATTATCAGCTCCGTTTCAAAACGTTATTCTAGAATTTACTTCAATTTTTATAGTTAACAATTTGGCAGACACTGTAACAATGACCTTACCCAACAGAACAACGAACGTCGCTATTTATTTCGTAGTATGTGATGGACTTTGAATCTATTTTAGACACAGTATTGTTGACTTTGTGATTAACTTTTTGGCACATGAGCAAATGTTTAGAGAACGTGTCCAAAGGAAATTCCCATTAATTCTAAAATTGTTTCAGGAAATGAAAGCCCGTCGTTTTTGGGCAACACGCAGTTTAATTCGAATCAACCGGAACTCACCAATGAACTGTCGGCCCCCTATGAAGTACCACAGTTTCCCATCGAACAGATTGAAAAGAAATTGGCTATACAGAGACAGTTAAATGTCAAGTAAGTTATATGTTTACATTTTAGACGTTAAGAATTAACCTTTAAACAAGAAAGAAACAAAATTTGCCTCAACTCAAAGGCCCTTTGCATTCAGCGGACGGACAGGGTTTCTCAGTCTAAGAACGCTTGCACCATATTTTAATGGAGTATTCAGGATTAAATTTTAGTCGACTCCTGTTTATGAAAATTTCCAGGGTCCAATAGTTCTCGAGTTATAACAGATTTGAGACGACCAATCAGATTTCAGCTCTGAATTGCTGCATAAGGTAATTTAATTTTAGATGGCCTATTTCCTAGGTAACAAGATACTACCATTGAAAATTTAATATTTATATATCTTGTTTCCTAGGAAACAGTGCATCTAACATGCATTAAGTTAACTTATGAAACAATTCAGAGCTGAAATCTGATTGGTCCTCTTAAATCTCTTATACCTGGAGAACTATTGGCCCTGGAAATTTTGAAAAACGCGGATCGACACCCTGTATACCAACCTTCACGATCCCGATCATGATCTAACTTCTACAATTTTTTATGAATTCATCACAAATATCGTTCATTAAAAACTTTTGAGGATCCACTTTCTTAGTAGAATTTTGAAATATGTTCATCATGTAGACCATAATCGTCCACGCTCACCAGAAAGAAAATAGTCCCAACTTTTTTCATTCTAGAATCGGATTGCTCTCTTATTGGCAAGGAGACTATTTACAGTTTATTATTACGATAAAAATGAAAAATCACAGTAAACAAACCCACCGATCGTCATCTTTTGACATACATTAAACTTTCTATCACTTCCGTTTTCGCCGGAAATAGCCATGATTTTGAATTTTTAAGTGAGAATCTAGAAGACACCTGCTATAGCAATTAGAATTAATTTAAAATTTTGCTATGCTTGTTAAACGTCCCCAATTGTAAATCTTATTTTTATAAAATTCCTTGTTATCAATGAAATAATTTCGGGGGGGGGGGGGAGTCGCAACAGAAATAATTTTTTATAAAAATTTCTTGTAGAAAAAAAACGTCATCAAAACGGTCAAAATGTGTTACCATTAGATTCTGGATTTTATTTAAACTCCAAAAATATAAAGATATAAAGGGTGTCCCATTCAAACATTTTGTCCACGAGGCAGTTCCAGTAAAACCGGAAGTGAGCAAACTTATCTAGTCGGTACAAACAAAGGCATTTACCACATATTCTGCTCCCACCAAAATTTCACTGAATTCGATTCATGAATAAAGAAAAAAAGGGGTGCGTCTGGTCTCGTTTACACCCGGTATACAGGCTGGTTCCTTTTTCACTGCTCATCATTGGCATATCTCCTAAACGGTAAGAGATAGGGAGTTGGTTAAATTAGAGAAAAGTTGTGCTATTTCTTTGTGATAAAGTATCTGAAGAGAATTTTCCGGTATCTTGATTCGTTCCTGAGTTATTCCGATAAGTCTGAGAATTGCGATTTAAAATAAAAATTAATATCTCCCTAACAATTAATGTTATTTAAATGGAACTTGGAACTTTTATATTTTTGACGTCAGCCAATCGAATATCAATATGGACTTTTTCGAAAAATCGTCAAAATTCCAAAATTTCTATGATTAATTTATAAAATCAATATAAAACTTTGAAATAAAGTATAAAAGAGTGCCCAATTGTTTTAATCCCTGTTGACGTTTAGTACAATTGAATCGAAAATTCAATAAAATAAATTTTGACGTCCGTCGTCCGACTCAAACTTTAACATGTTTTTTCAAAAAAGTTCTCCCTAGTTACATTTTTGAAAACCTAATTTTTTGTATGACGATGTTGCCAAAATGTGGCCATAAGAAAATCAAAAGTTGACCCTCATTGCTCAAAATCTAGAAGGCCTAGAAAATTTCTGTTGATTCCATTTGATTGCCAGTTGTCAAACATATAAAAGATCCAAGTTTCATTTAAATAGCATCAATCGTTAAGGAGATATTAATTTTAAAATAGCAATTTTCATATTTTTCGGAATAACTCAGGAACGAATCAAGATATCGGGGAATTAATTCTATTCAGATTCTTAATCACCAAAAAATAGCGCAACTTTTTTCTAATTTAACAGACTCCGTAACTCTTACCATTTAGTACAAGCCAATAGTGAGTAGTGAAAAAGAACCACCCGGTATATGGGTCGATAGCTCATCAATCAAAGTCTTTTTAGCCTTTCGGCGCTCAACCGTATTACGAAAGCTGCCTACATACAACTTATCATTCAATCTTTATTGAACATTATGTAAAGCAGTTTTTTTAATGGTAATGCTGCAAATAATATCAGCTGCATCACTGACGTAAAAGTAACACGTACGCATCACCGGCCTGCACAAGGCGTTCTTTTATTATGTTGTTGTGATAGTTTAAATCGGGGTTTAAATAATCTTTAATGAAATAATCGGCGAGATGCAAAAATAACTTCATAAAATGTCGGAAAAAACCATGCTGAGTACCTAACCTACCTAGTTGGTTGAAACGCTAATAAAAATTAAAAATTTATAAATAAACATTTAACAAAGGTACTAAACATGATTGTATAAACATTTTGTTCGGTCTCCCAGACATTATTGCATAGGTAGGTAATTATCTTCCAAAAATTCTCATTCGATCCCAAGCTTGGTCGGCAGTTGACCAGAAACTTGGCCTGAGTGGCACTTCATGACTTGATCTGGCGTCGTGCCATCGAGCTTTTTTGATTCTTTTGAGCGGAAAAGTTTACAATAACGGATGAGAAATAGCAAATGTGGAACATCAAATAAAAAATTCGATAAGTTAGCGCAGCAGAGAAGTCCTCCAAATAAGTTTTTTTTTGGTTTTAGGCATAATGGGGCGTAGGTGTAGCCGCTGAATGGCATGTCGAGATTTAGCGGATATTCACAGGTTACATCTCACTAATAATAATTAAGCGGCCTAGAGTATCAACTAAGACGTCGCATTTATGGCGTTATTGGAAAAGTGGAAATCGCAAAGGATATCAAAAGATATCACACAATTTCCGTTTATGTACCTAAATTTCACCTCCAACTTCTGAGGTGTTTTGTTTTACTTTCCTTGACACGAACATTAATTAAAGAGAAGAATCAATACCCTTTCGTGATGACTCGATCTGAAAGAAAAAAGATTGATGATAGGACATAATTGCTGTTGCTATTGAGTTTTAGTCGATGTCAATAATTGTTTCGTGTTAATGTTTTTGTCACGAAGGCTATTAGTTCCTCCTCTTCATCCAAGTCGTGATCAACTTTAAGGCATCGAATTATATCCCTTTGGGGTTGGTAATAGGTTTGATGTGTGCAACGACTTGTCACACTTTAGATTAGTCCGTCCGTTGCAGAGGTGTGGTTGTTGTTTCTGCTCGCTCCCAGGCAAACAACCCGCATTTTCAGTAATTATTATTATTTATGTTCGATCTTCATGTGAACTGTTTCAAGTTCGAGCCTTTTCGGTAGGATTTTCAGTAAAAATCTCGTATGTGAACGATCTCATTTTCAGGGTTTTGGGAGACAGGCGTAGTCATTATGAGCCCTCCACCGTGGGAGAAGAACTGGATCATACTGCGTTGGACGAACATGATTTGTACGTTCCGCATTTTCAGCGGGTTTCCATTTCAGGAGAAGATACCAGTGGGGTGAGTGTTATGAAACCCTTCAATGTGAAACCCTCCATATTCAATGAAGGGAAAAAATTGCGCATTATTGATCAACTCGTAAATAACTGTGAAAACATTTTGAAGGTACCACTGGAAGACTTGGAGCTGGCCTCCCGTCTCATAATACAAGCGCTAAAAATCCGAAAGCGTTATATGAAACTTTCTCATCAAACTTTTAGTTCGACAGCGGCGAGATTCGTGGATCCCAACAAGGCACAACCCCAACACGACGAAAAACAAACCATCGAAGGTAATGCACGATTTGATAACAAGCTCTATTGCATGTTGAACTTGTATTTTATTGCACGAGGGCAATAAAATTACGGTTCTGTACTGAAAGGTACTCAAATTTTCCATAATATGTAGATGAAGGTGTTGCTGCGGCGACGACTTCTGGAGCGTCGAGTGATGATTTGTGTATGACAGACTCGATGTCCGACGTAATGCTCGATAATATTTTATGTGATCAAAAAATTGAAGGTAAAATGTTATATCAAATAACACATCATACACTGCCCCACAGACAGGTTTCATATTTAACATCGCCTAATTAGGTAGATACTTAGGAATTTGCAATGTATATTTTTTTGTAACTAACAACAACAAAGAGGATACTAAACCTGCAATCATTGAATTCACAACGACTGTTTTGCACGTTCTTGTAGAGCATGGAATTCATCCCCCAACACATCTGCCATGGGAGCCGCGCGATGTCCCCGATACATCTCATGTCTTCAAACAGAAACATGGCGTCTACGAAATTTATTTGAATGAGGATGAACTGAAGAAGGGAAAACCATGTAACTATCCATATCCTGATATGAAGACGTTCTCGGCCGACATGAATGTGATGTCCAATATGATTGCAGATGGACCCTTGTAAGTAAATTATAATATCCCAGTCATATTAGACATTGAACATGTAAATAAGTCCTAATCGGGTCACAAATATTATTAGGCTCTAGTATTTGTGTAGAACTTTGTCTTTGTGTTTTGTTTTATTTTATTGGCTAAGCCCCTTATTTTGTAATAATTAATGTCAGGCTCTCTTAGGTCTATTTTATGAGGTAGATCAGTCCTTTTTAGATTTTGTTGTTCATTGTTCTCCATAGCCTCTTCTTATATTTTGTCTTTTCTTGCCAATTGTTAATCCCGGCTCTGTTTTGATCAGCTTTCAGTGCTTTCACCTCTTGTAGCCATTTGGATCAGGATCTGTCGCGTCTCCTTTTGCTTTCAGGTGTCCATTCCAATTTTGAATACCTATATTATTGTGCTTACTCCTGCTCTCCAATGTGGCCTAACGATTTGACTCTGCTGCTTTATTTTTCATAGGTACATCTTTACCGATTTCGTGAGTAGCTTGCTGTTCATTCACCCTCTGTATTCATGCTCTATTTTTATTGGCCCTAATACAGAACTTACTATTTTCCTTTCTATTATTCTAACTCCATTTTTCTCCTTCTGTTATCGGCATTTTCTCCATTATTTCTCTAATGTTTGTTACTAGGACTACGTCATCAGCGTACGCTGATTTTCCTCTTGTTTTTGTTGATTTTCAAGGTATCACCTTGACTCTCTCCCTTGTTGATTTCAAATGCTCCAGTTTGTCCTTTTTCCGTTATACTTGCCTACCTACTGATAACCTCTATGCCGCGACAGAGTTGCATTTCAAATAAAGCTATTGATTTTCACGAAATAAAATCATTTCTCGAAAATTAGAAAGAGAAAGACAACCTGACTGGATAGCCCTCTTAATTTTTGTATTTGCATTTCTACTTTATTCTTCAATTTCTTTCATTTTCTTGCCTCTTAGTTTTTCCTTATTGATCTCTTGCTGTCCTTCCATATCTTTTCGTATTCCTCTCTATCTTCATTTGACTTGAAAATCGGTAGGTATCTAAAAAGAAATCAAATCGAATTTCCATGTTTTGAATAATGCAAACTGGACTATACCCTGTTCCAAATGACCATTAAAATATATTTTTAAAAAATAATGTAGTGAGTTATAATGGGTTGAGATAGGTATTTGTCCGGAGAATTCCCAAATCAACCAAACACAAAAGTTGGCTCCTAATGCAACCTAATGTAGAATCCCAGACTTAATTCCCATTACAATTCATTAGAAACTTGTTGACATTCTGGGAATTCCCAGATCAACCCATTTCACAAATAATAGCTGATTTCTAATGTAACGTAATGGAGAATATCCCAGAAATGTCTCATTAGGTTTCATTAGAAACTGTAATAGGTTTCCTATAGAACACATTACAACACAGTACAGATTTTAAGCAATGATCGGTGTTCTTGATGACTGACGCCGCACACGCTTATCTCAAAATCCACTATTTTCTCGTTTTTCACTAATCCTGGTTGGCGACTGCAAAATTGTGGCCTTAGGTAGACAGATCGCAGGTTGAAAAGGACCTGTGGGCAGGGTCTATCTGCGCAGCAACACCCACCACAATAAAGTGCCGTCGCATATTAACGAAAGTGGGGGTTGTGTGTCTCAGGCTTTTTTTCTGTTGGTTTGTAAACGGGATTTCAGTTCTGTCAAAATTCCTGTCTTGGACAATAATTGACAACAAAGACCCCTTTCAATCTCCATTGTTACTGTTTATTGACACTGACAGTGAGTTTTGACGGATGTGAAATCCCGTTTACAAACCAACAGAAAAAAAGCCTGAGACACACAACACCCGCTTTCGTTAATATGCGACGGGACTTTACAATCATATCATTTTCTTCAACGACGCTTCACAAAATGTATTACCAAATATAATATTACCCATACGATAAGTACCTTTAAACTATTGATATAACATATGTTGGTATTACTGACTTGATGATTTCACATGGATTTCACAGAATAAACACAAAACACAAACAGCACCAAACAACAATAATGGTCACAATAATGCGCGTTGTTATGCATTAATTGGCCATGTTCGTCATCCCAGCGCCACCTGTTTTAAGTCTATTTTTGAAATGGGAAAAAACACATTAGAAATCATCTGTAGGTACTGTGTTCTAATCGGTCCTAATGAATGGCAGTGGTGACCATTACATTTCAGTACAATAAATTACAAATATGGTCAGTTGGGATTTTCCATTACAGATTGGTCTCAATTTCCCTTTACAATTCATTAATCTCATTAGGTACCATTACAACGCATTACAAATCCCTAATGTTTTCTATACAAATTCTAATGGCCATTTGCAACAGGGCAGGTATTTTTTTATACTATTATCGCCAACGATTGGTGTCTCTTTTCCAGAAAATCGTTTTGTTACCGTCGCCTGAGCTACCTTTCATCAAAATTCCAACTTCACGTCCTATTAAACGAGCTCCGAGAGCTGGCCTCCCAAAAAGCTGTTCCGCATCGCGACTTTTACAACATCAGAAAAGTCGACACTCACATCCACGCGGCTTCTTGTATGAACCAAAAGCACCTTCTGCGGTTCATCAAGAAGACCATAAAGACTCACGCGGATGAAGTCGTAACTGTGACCAACGGCAAGCCGATGACCCTCAGGGAAGTTTTCCAGGTAATAACGCATTGAACTTAGATCGAGCTTTCAAAAAGGCTTTCCAGTCTATGAACCTGACAACCTACGACCTGACGGTGGACATGTTGGACGTGCACGCCGACAGGAACACCTTCCACAGATTTGACAAGTTCAACGCCAAGTATAATCCGATTGGGGAAAGCAGGCTCAGGGAAGTTTTCCTGAAGACGGACAACTACCTTAACGGGAAATATTACGCCAGGATTATCAAGGAAGTTGCCAGTGATTTGGAGGAATCCAAGTATCAGAATGCGGAACTCAGATTAAGTATTTATGGGAAAAGTAGAGACGAATGGGACAAGCTGGCCAAATGGGCCATTGAATCCAATGTCTATTCCGATAATGTTCGCTGGCTAATTCAGATACCTCGTCTTTTGTAAGTACAATTTCACTATCACTAGAAACACCCCCACTACACCGAAACACTTGATTTTCACTGCTAACGCGTTTCGAACACAATGTGTTCATTATCAAAGCCGAAGCTAAGCAACCTACCTGCCCGAAAACTGAAATATTTATAGGCCCACCCGCGTAGCTCCATCCCTCGGCTGTCAAAGTTAGACCAATCACAGGTCGAGAAATGGTCACGCGTGGGTGTACACGTATAAATATAACGAGTCCTGCCTAAAGTAGCGTAAACAGAGATGATAATGCGATCGGGCCTGTATCGGCGTTCATAAGCGTATCTCTAGACTTATAAATGGCGATACTTTCCATTGCATCTAGCATCTGCACCTTGTTCACACTACAAACTAACTTAATATTATCACTTATTCTAAATATGGTCATTGTATAAAGCATGTAGGGCAACACTGGATTTCTCAGTTCTGCCATATTTAAGGTGGGCCAAGGGCTCCTTAAATCTGGTATTGAGAGACCTTCGTGTTTGTGTTTGACCTACGTACTTTAGGTCACAATTTTGACAATTGATTTCGTCTATGCCAGATTTTTCGCTATTCCCTGCTTTATTTTTCGGGTTGCCTAAAAGGTTTTTCAGTTTGTTTTCAGATCTGAAAACTATATAAATTTTGTTGGGCAAAAAACCTTCTCAAACCTCTTGTCAACTGAGGTTCAAAAGGTAATGCGAAAAATTTGAAGTCCTGTTTTTGTTCTTCGGAGCGAAAGGTCGTGGCATTTAACACTTGTTGTTTGAATTTTAACTTCCTAATGATGTTATCTACTAGGTATTAGTTCAGTCATATTAGATCTAAAAAAGACGAATAGAAGAAATAATGTATATATTTTTGGAATTTTGGTTACGGACTCCTGTTGGCACCTTATTTGGCGAAGACCACCCCCAAACGTGACATGGCGCTACTTTCTAGCATTTTTCGGCGAAACTATCCATCTGATAAAAATTTTATTCTACATCAAAAGTATTTCTTATGAAATTCTGCATTAAAAAAGTGCTTTTGATTATTTTGCTTATCACCTAATTCTCGCAAACGACGTCCAAAGTTGTAGAACAGTCAAAATAGATTTTTGAGTAGAACTTATTTATATATTTATGAAATTTTTGCTGCGGACTGCTGATGGGCCCTGAAATGAAGGGCCGCAAACTTAACAGCTCCCTCTTTTGGCAAAAACCTACTCCCAGACGTGGACATGGCGTTAGTTTTTAGCATTTTTCGGCTAAACTATCAAACGGACAAAAAATTACTCTAATCGGAAATATTCCTCGTGAATTCTTCATTAAAAAGTCCTTTTCATCATTTTGCTTATGCCCACCTAATTCTTGCAAACGACGTCCGAAGTTGAAGGTACCGCTAGATTGATTTTTGGTGCGAGCGAAAAACAACCCTCAACTTCGGACGTCGTTTGCAAGAATTAGGTGAGGGTAAGCAAAATGATGAAAAGGACTTTTTAATGCAGAATTTCACGAAGAATATTCTTGATAAGAGTAATTTTTTGTCCGTTTGATAGTTTAGCCGAAAAATGCTAAAAACTAGCGCCATGTCCACGTCTGGGAGTAGGTTTTCGCCAAAAGAGGGATGAAGCTTACACTCGGGGGGTGTTAAATTTGCGGCCCTTCACTTCAGTCCGTAGCCAAAATTTCATAAATATATAAATAAGTTCTACTCAAAAATCTATTTTGACTGTTCTACAACTTCGGACGTCGTTTGCGAGAATTAAGTGGGGATAAGCAAAATAATCAAAAGGACTTTTTTAATTCAGAATTTCATAAGGAATGTTTTTGATTGGAATAATTTTTTCGTCAGACGGATAGTTTCGCCGAAAAATGCTAAAAACTAGCGCCATGTCACGTTTTGGGGGTGGTTTTCGCCAAATAAGGGATGAAGCACACACTTGGGGGGTGGGAACCTTTCGGCATTTCATTTCAGGTGTCATCAGGAGCCCGTAGCCTAAATTTCATTCATTCAAGAGACCACGATAGATGGTGCTGCCGTAGTAGCCTTAGCCACCCTTAGCCATGCTTGTTTTAATAGCTTACTTTAGGTGCATGGGGATTGGTCAGTTGTTATGAGATAAAAATAACCTTGAAGCACGTTTACTTTTCTTCAAAAAGTTTCTTTCAGAAGTTCGTTATGATTCACGAATAAATTTTCTGTGATTTTTTAAAAATCATATGTTTTCCCTTATTTTCACGCCTAATGACCATAACTGAAGTAACAGTGATGCATTTTCAGCTTAATTTTCAGTAATAGAGGATCTAATTGAATGAAAAATACAAGCGGATGCGAATTGGAGAAAATTTAAAGGTTATTACTCAGAATTAAGCTCTTGTTGCTTCATTGTTACTTTAGTCATGGTCATTCTGCATGAAAAAATGTGAAAACACATATTTTTTAAATAATCACAGAAAGTCAATGCGTGAACCAAATTAACTTTTGAAAAAAGATTATTAAAGAAAAATGAACTTCCTTCAAAGTCATGTGAGTCTCATAACGACTGGTTGATAATTGACCAATCCCCACGCCCCTGAAATGAACGTTTGAGACAAGTATCACTAAAAGAACTATTGCAGCACCATCTGTCGTAATTTCTTAGACAGTTCGAAAGCCTGATTCCTTGGCTTCAATTTAAGGCCAGGGTCATCCAAATCGGATAAGAAATGCACGAGTTATATTACCAAAAATATTTCGTTCAGTTTTTTTTAGGACACCCGTTATATGATAGCTATGTCTTTGATTGTTTTGAGTTCTTTCTGATATCTCAAACAAAATAGGAAGTTAAAATTCAAACAACTAGGAAGTTAAAATTCAAACAACAAGTGTTAAATGCCACGACCTTTCGCTCCGAAGAACAAAAACAGGACTTAAAATTTGTCGCATTACCTTTAGAACCTCAGTTGACAAGAGGTTTGACAAGGTTTTTTGCCCAACAAAATTTAAGTTCAGATTTGAAAACAAACTGAAAAATCTTTTAGGCAACCCGAAAGATAAAGTAGGGAATAGTGAAAAATCTGGCATATTCGAAATCGATTGTCAAAATTGTGATCTAAAGTATGTAAGTCAAACAGGAAGGTCTCTCAACACCAGATTTAAGGAGCACATAGCCCACCTTAAATATGGCAGAACTGAGAAATCCAGTGTTGCCCTACATGCTTTACACAATGACCATAGAATAAGTGATAATATTAAGTTAGTTTGTAGCGTTAACAAGGTGCAGATGCTAGATGCGATGGAAAGTATCGTAATTTATAAGTGTAGAGATAGGCTTATGAGCGCCGATACAGGCCCGATCTCTGTTTACGCTACTTTAGGGAGGACTTGTTATATTTATACGCGTGCACCCATGCGTGACCATTTCTCGAGCTGTGATTGGTCTAACTTTCACAGCCGAGGGGTGGAGCTACGCAGGTGGGCCTATAAATATTTCAGTTTTCGAGCAGGTAGGTGTAGTGGAGTGTTTCTAGTGATAGTTAATTTTTACCCCGAAGTTGTCCAGTGTTTCCATTGTAAGCACAATTTGGCAGGAAATCGTCCTAAAAGTTTTTCCTTTACAGCGACATCTTCAAATTGAATAATCTCCTACAGAACTTTCAACAAGTGATCGACAACATCTTCCTCCCTCTTTTCGAGGTGACTGCAAGACCCAGTTCCCACCCCGAACTCCACCGTTTCCTCGAATACGTCATCGGTTTCGATTCGGTCGATGACGAAAGCAAACCGGAAAGAAATCCACTATTTGACAAGGACTTGCCACCCCCTGAACAATGGAACGATGAAGATAATCCCAATTACGCGTACTATCAATATTACATGTACGCAAATCTCGCAGTACTGAATCATTTCCGGGCCGAGAAAGGACTCCCCACGTTCGTCCTACGTCCCCATTGCGGTGAAGCCGGCCCTGTGCAACATTTAGTCTGCGGTTATATGCTATCAGAGAACATTTCTCACGGTTTACTGTTGAGAAAAGTTCCGGTTTTGCAGTATCTTTACTATTTGGCTCAGATAGGAATTGCTATGAGTCCGCTTTCAAATAACAGTCTCTTCTTAAATTACCACAGAAATCCTTTGCCCGAGTACCTGGCCAGAGGGCTAATTGTGTCCTTGTCCACGGACGATCCGCTGCAATTTCATTTCACAAAAGAGCCCTTGATGGAGGAATACAGCATCGCTGCGCAAGTGTGGAAATTGTCCAGTTGCGATATGTGCGAATTGGCTAGAAACAGCGTCCTAATGTCTGGATTTCCGCATAAAGTCAAGCAATACTGGTTGGGGCCAAACTATACCAAAGAAGGCGTTGCTGGTAACGACATCGCCCGTACTAACGTGCCAGATATTAGAGTAGCCTTTAGAAACGAAACTTTACTCGATGAACTGTCAAACATTTTTAAGGTTCAAAATGCAAAGCAAAATGGGGAGTAATTCCGTGCTTTTTCCAAGCTTTTAAATTACCAATTTGTCCTAATTTACAAGGTTGAGGTTAAGTTTTCAAATTTTATATCTTATCTATGTACCTATAAATTAATAAACTCGGTAGGATTGTGATGAGGCGCCTTACAAGAAAGCAAATTTATATTTTTAATGTAATTTTTTATTTCTGTTAACACGACTGAATGTATTAAACTGAAATAAAATATTAATAAACTTAAAAACTGTTCCCTTGTTGCTTATTTAAGGGGAGATTGTACCTTAGCGAAAAACGTCGAAAAAGCACTCTCGTATTTTTTTAAGCTGCGGACTTTTAGTTTCTTTGACACATACCAGGTGTTATTTTTAAAACTTCCCACCTTGAATATATTTGAATGTATTAAAGATATTGAATTAAAATAAACGTTGACCAATCCCGCACGGAGGGACACTTGCGCGTATATAGAGGAAATTTTTTCACTTCCGGTTTAACCGGAAATGGCATTTAATGACACCTTTTTCTCAACGGATTCGGAATCTACGATTTTTTCTGAGTCGGAAACATGTACCATACTTTACCGGAAGTGCATTTACGGCTACCCTTGATTTTCAGAAACATCGATAAGAAATGGTGAAAAATTGAGATTTTCGAAAAACGCAAAAACACGTCTACTTTAATTTTTTGATGCAAATTCATCTGACCGTTGACATTTTCCTTTTATTTACTTTTGAGATTTTGACAGATTGTAAAGAGAAAATTTAATAGAAATAAGAGAAATCAAAAACTTAAATTGCATATTTCACCGATTTCTTCGATGTTTTTGAAAATCTAGGATGGCCGTGACTGCAATTCCGGTCAAGTATGATACATGTTTCCAAATCGTAGATTCTGACTCCGTTGAGAAAAACGTGTCATTCCTTTTGAAAAAACAAAGTTAAGGTCATTTCCGGTTAAACCGTGAGAGATTGGTCAGCTTTTATTTCAATTATTACATCCAAAGATATTCAAGGTGGGAAGTTTTAAAAATAACACCCTGTATAGTCCCCAATGTGCAAAATTTCAGTCAAATCTGTTCAGGAGTTTGGGCTGTACCGCGATTTTAAAGTCCGATAAAAATTTCGAATTTTGTAGTTTTTGGTCAAAAGGGCACTGAGAGCGAATACATCTTTGGAAGCAGAATTTGAAGGCCTTTTCTTATGGGGACGTGAACAATTGGGGTTTACATTTCAAATTTAAAAGTTGATGTGCCAAAATGACGTTTCTGGTTGCACGATTGGCTCCAAAAGCTTTTCTACGAAGGCGTAGAGCGGCCACAACAAAGTTTTTACAATTTTCAGAAAAAAAAACTTAGTTGCAATAGCAAATTGTCAGTTGCAAGAAAGTTTTTTTTTCAGAAAATTTTAAAACCTTTGTTGTGGCCTCTCTACGCCTTCGTACTTTTCAGTTATGAGATGCCTACGTACCAAATTTCAGCCAAATCGGCCTAGTAGTTTGGGCTGTGGCGCGTTTACAAACGTACGCACATACACATTTACAAACCACTTTTTTGGGTTTCTGAAACCTCAAAACATATACAAGGTGTTCCAATGAAAAGGAGCCACCCCAAATATTTCGTAAACGAAATAAATTATGAAAATTCGCTCAGACAGGTCGATTTTTATTTGAAGGAGGACACTTAAATCCATGCTTAGCGAAATTTCACAACTCACCCCCTAACTCACTGCCAATCTAACGCTGTAACAATTTTTGATGTTTGTTCCACTCTAGCGCCCTCTATGGTCAAATTTTAAACTATATTAGGGCCCTTTGTGATACATCATTTGAAAGGGTTTGAAATTATCTGTAAACTATACTGCAAGAATTTTTTAAATCATCCATTCTTTCAAAAGTTACAGCCTAAACTTGAAGGATTTCTAGGCCCAGAACCAGCTCATGTCTTTCAATGCAACTTTTATTTGTTAAATTAATTTTGAACACCCTGTACATAGGGCGACAACTAAAATTGAATTAGAACTTTCTTCGAGCCTCTACAACAAGGTCCTTGTCTTATTTTCTTATAAAAACTGTACCTGCGTAAATGGGGAATTTTTAAGCAGGATGATGTAAACTTCAATTTCTTTCGAAAACATTTTTTTACTCCCAAACCAGAGGTTCAAAAGTTGTAATATTTTAGAGATGAATAAAGGCTCCTAAGGGGGTTTCAAATATGCTAAAATATACCGGGCATTTCATTTAAAAAAAGACGAGTTTTCCTCCTCAAAATTTTTCTTACCGCCCTGTATAATTAAAAATATTTTCCTGAAATGCGCCTTCATTAATAGTTTAAGTATATACCTGAACGAAATTCCTAACTCGGATGGTTTAGGCGCTATGGAAGCCCGACGCACTCTGTTGCAGGACCCTGTATATACGCAGGTTCCTTGACAGATCGGGTGAGCTTAAATATATGGATATAGAATGAAAATAGTTGCCAGTGAGATGTAATATTGCAGAGATCTGCAAAAATTTGCAAGCAACGACCCCTGCTGAGTTGTGCACCTAACTAGAATTATGTCATCACGTGACTGATATAAACTGACTTGGAATTACACTCATAGAAAAATTCATAAAATCAAAAAAGGCTATGGTTCTAGATTAACTTTTGCCTTGATTAGCAGGCAATATAACACTTATCAGAATGACGTAAAAGTGATTTTGATATCAACAATAGGACAATAAGTATACTTTAGAAAAGATTAAAACCGACTAAGTGGTCGAATGTATCCTCCCTTCCCCTAAGTTCCTGTAATAAACGGTGAAAACTGATATTTCCAGGATCTATTGTCCAGTATCACACTATTGTCCAGGATTCCCTAATTAATTCACAGTAGGGGAAATTCCAGCTTTGTCACATATTCAGAGCAAAACCCAGTTCGCAGGCAGTTGTTCCGCGGTTTGGGTTTCATAATATATTATATTAAGTATATATTATTAGAACCAGTTTCATTCTCAACGGCAGCCGTAACGATTAAAACAGTGCACATATTCCTTTCATTTATTTGAATACAGATAAAATACTGAGCATACCTAAATATTCGATTCTCAATTGCATTTTAAAGTTGATATACATATACCTACCTATTCGCATAAATAAATTTCCTACAATCTACTCTCACAGTTTCCATTGCTTATCACATTATTTTCCTCTGATGGATGACTGGTCGTGCTCGGAGGGCTCGGAGGGCTGACCCGGGGCGGCATTAAGATTTCTCGAAATATTTTTCGGAACGGTACTTCAATGGACAAGTAAAGAGCAAAAGCAACGAAGAAAGACATCATGATATCCGAGAGCCCTATGCTGAACTGTAAATGCAATACCTATTAAAACTTTTTCATCTTGTCCAAAAAATACCATTTCGAAGTAACTCCAATGGCGAGAATTTTGAAAATCTGCAGCGCCTCTTAACTGGAACTGCATATGAACCAAATATACTCCATACACAAGTTTACTAAGCGGAACCCAAAGTCTCCATGACAAAATTTTGTAAATAAAACTTGCATGGCCATAACTTGCAATGTACAGTATTCCCAAGCTACCAAAAGCGAACGCTGGCCTGTGCAATCCACAATACGCAGCAGCTTCCATTGCATTGTACTTATGGTAAGGATCGTAAAAGACAGATCCACTCACAATGGCAATAATAATGAAGAAAATGGATATTAATAAAATTGTGTAAGATCTCACCTGAAATGATACTGCAATTTATCTGAACAAAAGGAAAAAACGTGACTTACTCTGCATACGTGCTTGTTAGTTCCCCTCAATTTATAATAAATGTAGCCCCCGATCATTCCAACAAAATACGGGGTCGCTCTTGTATGTGATTTTATGTAAGTCAACAAGAAATCTGGATGAATCTTCGGTCCCGTCAAAAACTCGGGATAGAATTGTAAAAGGGCAGGTCGCATATGGACTATTGTAATCACCGAAGGAATTACAATTGAAGCAACAATCAGAAGAAGCAAGGAGAAGAGTCCTAATTTTTTGTCCCTTTTGATTAGCAAACAAACTCCAATTCCTACGACGAAATAATGGAAATCGCAAGGCAGATACCACGAATGGGCCATACACTAAAAAAATTCTCTTAAACAATGTAATTATTTTAATGACGTATTATTAAATGCATGCTGAATCATGATCTTATTTTTACGTAGTAGCAGTATCCTTGATATGGATAAAAGTTGCAGTTTTTCCCTTTTCCTCTTACAAGATTATTATAAATAGGCGTACACTCACCATGTGGTCTGCATTAACATAATTACTGATATACAGTAAGTTCGTCCACCAATTATCCCTACAATCTGCCCAATCCTGTCCTGCAATTACTTTCCACAACGGTCCAGATCCGGTATGGTTAAACATTGTGGCATAATAGAACACCACGAATGCGTACAAGGGGGTTAATCTGAAAAAATTGCGGACAATTTTATGTTTATCCTTGAACTAGTGAGAGGCTTATTTATTAGCACTTGAACAATTGCATCTAATTTTACAAAATTGTACCGTGTATGAAAATGAACGAATAAATTATACTTATAGCAAAATAATAGACTCATTACGTGTGACGTTACAACAACGGAAATTTCTGTAGGACCCTTAAGTACCTACGTATCGTTTTCCAAATACCTAACCTTCCTTTCTTGTACACAGAATTATGAAAAGGGTTGGTTAATTATTTTGTTTTGTTGTAAACTAATAAATTGTTTGGAAACTTTTAATTGCCTTTGACATATCGTTCATTATTAATAATAATTAAATGTGATATTAAAAGTTAACCGGGAGCTATAAATCCTAAAGAAATGGTAAAAAAGTAAAAAAGCAAACAATGTGATCATTGTATAATAAAACGCCTTATATTTTCAATTAAAATAAGTATATAAATATGTGTTTTTCGTAATAACTCAATTATAAAATGTTGGAATTTTTTTCTTAATATGTAGTGTTTTGCATCCATGCAGCAACCGTTATTTTATTATTATTGTTGTTGTTCGTTGCAGAATTGTAAATACTCCCACATAACAATGGAAAACTCCCATTTTTTAGTCCAATTAAAAATTAAAAAACCAACTTGACATTTTATTCTGCATGCCCTTAGGTACGTTTATTATTGTGATGTTGCAATAAATTGATTATTTTCGTTAGAAAAAGTAACGGATAGTTAGCCTCCCCGCTCGGTGGTTTATTTAACTTTCTCTTTAACTGCTTGAATTTCGGCCAGTTTTTGATTTAAACTTTGAATTGAATTTATCTTCGGTGGTTTGAAGACTGTGACTTTAATATTCAGTTCTATTTTACTACAAAAAACCCTGTACAGCTCATGTGCGCAATTGACCATTTTTGCAGTAGAGAGCGTTAAAGTTCCCTATCACTGCTATTAACACCTCCATCTTCACTAATTAATTGCCATTCATCGTCATTTAATCTGCCAGTACTCAGTAGGGGGAGGAATGTTTTTTTAATAACAATTATCTAACAATAACGAATATCATTGCTCATAATTGCCATAATCGATCATAGCACCACGGAAGTCTGGTAGATAGACGGGTACTGTAGGCTTAATTTGTAAATAATCATCTTAATAATTAATAAATGTTAAATTATAGAAGTTGCAGGTCGATCCACTGTACATGCGGTGCTGATGACCACTAGAACCAGTGCTTATGCAGGGTGTCCCGAAAACTTAGGGGGCCAAACTTTACCAGTAGATTCTTCTAGGTACGTGAAATATGGAAAAAGTTCCTATGAACATTATGTCGAAAAACGCCACCTAAACGAGCTAGGGCCCCTAAAAGAGGCCACTTTGAAAGTGTTTTTTTCTAAATATCTTCAAAACGGTTAAAGATGGCAACGTGAAATTGGGTATCTTTAAGGATGTATTGGAGGGAAGCAAAAATGGTACCAAGTTAATGAAAATTTCACAGATTATTCTTATCTTTTGTTCTAAAGAATTCGTTTAAATTTGGAATTGATTCACTGGCCCGTTTAAAAGTTTCAATTCAAGAAAATTTAACATGCGATGGAAACTTTCACAATTTCGATTATATTGGCAAAAAAAGTTTAGAACTTTGTTAATTTTTATGTGTATAGAATGAATACTGACGAACAATTTGGTATGATTTTTATCAAAGGTTACTGAACTCGTTCTCGAGGTATTACATTTATTATGTTTACATTAATATGTGACAGTAGTTGACAGAATAGTCAACTTAATTCCTTGCTGATTAAGAATCTAACGACTTGACGAGAATTTCTCGATATCTTAATTCGTTCAGTTATTTCGAAAAATGTGAAAATTGCGATTTTACAAATAAATTCATATCATTTTGACAGATTTGACACATTTTTGACAGAAATTTTCTAAACCTTGTAAAGTTGAAACGCAACTTATAAATACTTCAAACGCTGAGCTGTGTAATTGGGGCTTTCATTTAGGTTAGAAATTCGTCAAATATTTGTCAAAATGTTTGTCGCGTAATGTTTTTGTAAAGCCTTTTTACAATCTTACCTTAATCAAATCACTAACAAAAAATTCTTACACCATTATTCTGATGAAACGAATTCTCTCAATTTCTCATGAAAAACTTTAAGAGCAAAGGTTTGGCATACACATTGTTTGACATTGTCTTTGAAGTCTAAAATTTATATTCGGTTAATTTTTATGGTCGCTATATTGAATTTTAATTTTTGACACCAGCGGATACACAAAAAATTAGCTTCTCAAAAATTTAACCAACATGAACTTTTTTGAAAAAACAAACGGTTTGAGCCACACGTGTTCAAAACCTATTTTATAATCGTTTAAAACTGGATTATATTCTACGTCAAAAGAGGTTAAAAAAAAGTTGGTGTTCTTTTTTTTTCATAAGCTTAGGCTGATTTTATAAATTACTTATTCGCTGAAATTTTAAAATTTGACGCCTTTTCATGGTGATTACATTTTTGAAAAGCTAATTTTTTTGTGTGCCTGATCGTACCTATTATTAAAATTCAACATGGCCATATTTTATAATCGTTTAAAATTAGATTATAATAATTTACGTCAAAAGAGGTTAAAAAAGTTTTTTTTTTCGTATGCTTAGGCTGATTTCATGAATTACTTATTCGCTGAAATTTTAAGGTTTTGATGCCTTTTCATGTTGATTACATTTTTGAAAAGCAAATTTTTTTGTGTGCCTAATGGTATTAAACTTCAACATGGCCATAAGAAAATTAAAGATGAGTATCGTTGCTCAAATTCTAGAAGGCCTAGAAAATTTCTGTCAATGTCATCCCAAATTTCATTCAAAAAGATGAGGTTTTCTTTAAAATTTAAATTCTCGTATTTTTCGGGATTACTCAGAAACGAATCTAGATATCAGAGAATTCTCTTCAGATTCTTAATCAACAAGAAATAAAAACTTGTCTCTAATTTAACCCATTCTCAGAACATTTTGCAACCGACTGTATTATCTGATTCTTAACATCAATTAATTACTAAATGATGACTTTTTTACTGCATTGAACAAGTAGGTATTATAACAAAATGTGGATTATTGTAATTGCGTAACATTTATCACGTTTATTGACGAAGCGTATCATAAAGTTAATGGGGTAATAAAAACTTTTCTTTAATGAAGTTTATTTGTGAATGGACCGATCTAGGAATAACAATAATGATAAGATTACCATTAATTTGAAAGATTCAGACATCATTATTTTATTACATATCGAAAACTATTTTTAGCATTCAAATAACCTGAATCCTTCCTTCACTAGTCATTTTAATCAAAATAAATCGCGTTCACCTGAGTCTAGCAACAACATCAACAAATTATTGATTAATTCATTAGTTATTGTGCATGCAATTGCCGGTTTTTCTATCATAATTGCATCATGAGTCATAATTACTACATTAGGTACCTTATATATCTCATGAGAATTATAAATCCAGGGTTTAACTTCTTTTTGTCAAATTGTCCTAGTAGACCATATGTTACCAGCAACCCACTTAGAATAAAAAACGAGTCCACAAATAAATCTCCATGAAAAATGAACGGAGCGAGAGGGGCTCGATATTGCTAAAATTTGAAAGAGTAAAAAGTAAGAACGGTCCAGAATTTTCATCCTTACTCTTTCAACGTAATCAAAATTTAATAAAGCCGAAGATGTGAAGGTTCCAAACCGATGATCCATTACTATGCATAATATACAGATTGTTCTCATTCCATACAAGATCATCAAAGCCTCATTTGTGTCTTCCATCCTGTTTAGCTCACGAACATTTTGTTTTGCAGAGAAGAAAAGAAAAAATTTTGACGGAAGAGATTCTGTAATAAGTATTCATAAAAAGGACAATAGATAATAACATGCAAAGCACTTACTTTTAAGTGGTTTTTCCGATTTCTTTTTCGTTTGATATTTCGTGAGATCATATAGGGTGCTGGTGATAACCAATACAACAAGAATCGCAGTTAGGATACTAAAATTTTAAAGTTATTACATTTTGTGCAAAACTTCCCGATTTGGATTTTGCAGTTCATTAGCAAGGAAGGTCACAAAAATCGCAAATAATAATGGAGCGGAGAAAGGTTTATTTAAATTATGTTATTATTTGCATTGTTTTGAATTTTATTTTGTATACCCACATGGAAAATAATAACATGAAATAACAATTTTAATGATCGTCTTACGTCTTGTCTTCACTTTTAAATCTACAAAGTTCCTTTTAGGAGCCTCAGTGACTGTTTCTCGAATCACGGAAACGATTTCCTATGGTAGGCAAGCGCCAATGAGATTGCAGCTTCCTTAGTGACTTCGAATGAGAAACAGTTTACACTATTTAAGAGACGGGCAATGAAAGTATGAGATTGAGGAACGGACATCAGTTGTAAATAAAAATACAGTAGTATGAAATTGACAATGAAAATAAGATAGCGCTATGTAAAATTGCATTTTTTTCAATTTAAACAATTTAATCGGAGTCGCCATAGTAAAACTTGTTTAAAATTCAAATCTATTTTGATAACTTCACCATCTGGTTATCACTTGGTGTTAAGAGGAACTTGGCGAAAAATATCCAATCAAAGATAAGTTCCTTCTTATTGTTTTTGCTGCTACGAAAACACTTTCAGAGGTTCCTACTTTATATGTGTACAAAAACTGTGATAGCAAACCAACAATAGAACAATTTTCATCTTTTAAGTTTCTGTGTAGGTAGGTACCTACGTAAAATGGTAAGCAAGTACCTACTAATAGGCGGCAAAGGTGAAATAAACTAAATGAACGGAAAGATAATTAATTTAGATCTCAAAGGATAAACGAGAAAAGAAACGTTAGCCAAATTTTCACTGGCGAATACTGGACTTTGTTGAAAACCGACAAGCAATAGATATTTATTTTTTCGCACAATCGTATGTTATAACTCTCTTACCGACGTAGTTAAAATAAGGTGTAAGTTTAACTTACCAAGCGCGGTTTGGTTTCCCAGGTAACGAAAAATAACAGTGCTGTTATGAATTCATAATCATAATCATAATACTTACGTTCTTGATCTTTATTTGATCTCTTTTGAATCTTCTTTTGTTTTTTTTTTCCTATTGTGTGATGCTTAGTTATAATATTTGTATCCTATAATGGACTCTGTCCGTTGGAAATATACAGGGTGAGTCTAGTTGGACAAATCAGTCGCTCTAGCGCTTAAGATATTCAAATTGGAAATTCAATTTTTGGATATGTTGTAGCTGAGATGGTCCCCTACGCATGGGACCCATAAAGAAAGCTCCAGTTTTATTCAAACCGAAATTATTAAATAAAAACGAGGGCCTAAAAAATTCTTTTTCGATATTGTTGAATTTTTTAAGGTTATTTCGTTAGAGAATCATTTTCTCTTTATGGAAACATAATTTTTTGCAGAAAAAAGTTAATAATAACCGAGAGATAAATTATTTAAATAATAAAGATTTTTAATTATGTCCTAAAGAAAGCCACGCATGCCGTGATTTGAACAACTGAAAGGCAGTCTAGCTTATACTGCAGACTGTACCCGGAATGACAAGTGCGTCAGTTGGAAATGTCATTTGCTTTCGTTTGTGGAAAAATCAAAGGAAAAATAATGCAAAACTACGAGTTTTTGCCCTTTACTTTACAGATAATTAGGTAATTTTTATTGCTTGATGGATGTTTTGCTAAATTCGCCGAATACAAGTGTCTCGGGTTGTCACTTGATTGATGTTTTTTGGAGTCGAATGGTTCGACCAAGAAAAGCTATTCTCGTCAGCCAGAAAGCAATTGGCAATAGTTTTTATTATTGGCAATAGTTTACATTGCTGTCATGCTGTCAAATATGGTGATTTTGTTGTTTTATTAAAAATTTAATATTTCTGCTGACAATTTTTTCACACTTACGAAATGAAGATTTATCATCGGATGTTGAGGGGTCCAGCAAATGTTGAAGACACTCAACGTGTTGATATAATGAACAAAGACAAAGAAGCGGTGAGCCAAGCGAAACCAAGAAAATTCAACTCGAAGGGTGTAAACTTTAACTTGTCCTAATCGGGCCCCTCCAGTGTGAGAACCCGAGACACTTGTATTCGACGAATTTAGCAAAACATCCATCAAGCAATAAAAATTACCTAATTATCTGTAAAGAAAAGGGCAAAAACCCGTAGTTTTGCATTATTTTTTCACAAACGACCTCAAATGACATTTCCAACTGACACTTGTCGTTCTGGGTACAGTCTGCAGTATAAGCTAGACTGCCTTTCAGTTGTTCAAATCACGGCATGCCTGGCTTTCTTTTAGGAAATAATTAAAAATCTTTATTATTTAAATAATTTGCCTCTCGGAGATTATTAACTTATTTCTACAAAAAATTATGTTTCCATAAAGAGAAAATGATTCTCTAACTAAATAACCTTAAAAAATTCAACAATATCGAAAAAAAAATTTTTAAGCCTTCGTTTTTATTTAATAATTTCGGTTTGAATAAAACTGGAGCTTTCTTTATGGGTCCCATGTGTAGGGGACCATATCAGCTACAACATATCCAAAAATTGGATTTCCAATTTCAATATCTTAAACGCTAGGCGACTGATTTGTCCAACTAGACTCACCCTGTATATATATTATTATTATTATTATTATAACAGCACGCATATCTGACACAGGCATGGTAAGTAAAAAAATTGAACTGGCAAAGGTATCGAGAGCATTTGGAAAATTCGGCGATCTGTCAAACAGGATTTGTTTAATGGCTGACGAAAAATGTTCAATAAGTTAATTTCAATTGTGCGAAAAATCATATACGATACACGGTTGTTAAGTACATCTAACATAATCTCGGAAATTGCAAAAACTCGTCTTCGACTCGTTTTTGCAAACCTTTCCTCGATTCTGTTATACTGTACTTACCAACCTAATATCGTAATATACTATACTGCGAGTATAAGGGCAGGTTGTAATTTTGCGGAACAGCACCGTAATTTTAAGGTTTCTCAAGGTTAACATTCTTCACCAGAGGTTGAAGATCTTTTTGATGATGACAATAAATTTTTCAAACCCTGGTTTTCGACGGTTAAATGAGAATATAATTTTAAAATTTAAAAATTCATGTGCCAAAATGGCACTTGCAGTTAGTCGATTGCTTCCAAAAACTTTTTCAGCCAAATCGGTTCAGGGGTTTGGGCTGCAACCTAATTTTATGTTAAAAATCTGGAAATCTTGAGCTTTTTGTCAAAGGGCATTAAAAGTGAATGTATCTTTGGAAGCAGAATTTGAAGGCCTTTCTTGTGCGGTAACGTCAAAAATGGCGGTTTGTATTTAAAATTTCAAAGTTACTGTACCAAATTGCATTTTCGGTTGCATTATCGGTTTCAAAAGCTTTTCAAATCTAAGGGGGTGATTCTGTAAATCTGTAAAACTTTCTACATCGATGCTAGGGCACTGTTTAACGTTAAAATGACAGAAACTGCAATGTCTATGCGTCACCTTGTTAACATCGATGTTAAAAGTTACAGAATCAGGGGGTTAAGTTAGGTTAGGAGATGTCTATGTACAAAATTTCAGCCAAATCGGTCGAATAGTTTGGGCTGTTAGAGCTTTTACAAACATAAGTACGAACGTAAGTACATACATACAGACAGATTTTTAAAACGACTTTTTTGCAGAAACCTCATTTTTTTTAAATTGTGATGGGGTTGGAGACATTAAAATATACATGTAGTTCAGGTGGTTACAGGTGGTTCCTTTTTCACTGCTCACCATTGGCATATCTTAAACGGTAAGAGATACGGAGTCGGTTAAATTAGCGAAAAGTTGCGCTATTTCTTTATGATTAAGAATCTGAAGAGAAATCCGCGATATGTTAAATAGTTTCTGAGTTATTCCGAAAAATCGGAAAATTTCCATTTCAAATAAAAATTAATATCTCCCTTAATCTTAATATCTTCATAACGATTGATGCTGTTTGAATGAAACTTGTAACTTTTGTATTTTTGACAGCTGTCAATTGAATGATATCCACATAAATTTTCTAGGTCGTCTAGATTTTGAGTAATGGACTTTTTTCAAAAATCGACAAAATTGGTATGAACTATTAGTGAAATTAGTGTAAATCTTTTTGAAAATAGTATACTTACTTTTGACGTCTAAAATAATTTAATTGAAAATTCAATAAAATAGATTTTGATGTCGTGTGACTCAAACTTTTCACATGTTTCTTCAAAAAAGTTCTTGCCGGTTACATTTTTGAATAGCCAATTTTTTGTGTGTGTCGGATGGTGTCAAAATTCAACATGGCGGCCATAAGAGAATCAAAAGTTGACTGTCATTCGGCGCTTTCCTTTTACACATTTATCTGAGGCGCCTCAGTTAATTTCAGCAATTTGATTGGTCCATTTGAATATTGACCAATCAAATTGCTGAGATTAACTGAAGCTTCTCAGATAAATGTGTAAAAGGAAAAAAAAGGATGCCATCGACAGCTGTCAAAAATATAAAAGTACCAAGTTTCATTTAAATGCAGCATCAATCGTTATTCGTTTGGGAGATATTAATTTTTATTTCGGAATAACTCAGGAACGAATCAAGATATCGGGGAGTTCTCTTCAGATTCTTAATAACCAAAAAACAGGGCAACTTTTCTCTAATTTAACCGATTCTGTAACTCTTACCATTTATGTCAATGGTGAACAGTGAAAAAGAAACCACCTGAATTCTTGCAGGTTTTTTCGCGGCACCTATTTTTTACCAAAAGGGCCACCAAGTATGAATATATTTATAGAAGCAGAATTTGAAGAGCTTTCTTATGGTGATGAGAAAAATGGGGGGTTTGTATTTAAAATTTTAAAGTTGATGTGAAAAAAAGCACTTTCCGTGGATCGATCCGATTTGGGCCAAAATCTAATCAGCTCTTCCGTATATACATACAATGTACACATACCAAATTTTAGCCAGATTGGTCCGTTAGATAGGGCTGTAACGTGTCTACAGTCCCACAGACAGACATTTTTCAAAAACCACTTTTTTGGGTTCCCAGAAAACGTAAAAATTTGATGTGTTTGGCGATTCGGTTTTTCGATCGATTTTAGTAACTGCTCCGCGAGCGTTGAAGTTAAAATACACTTTTGTAATTGAACTGATAGAATTAAAGGTAACAAAAATAAGTAGTGTAGGAAAACATGTATGTAGCTATAAATATTCGCAAGAAGAATCCTAAATGTCAGCAAGTTACTTTTCCGCGATTATTTGAAACTTTTTGGTTATAAATTATTAATGCTTGTTTTGTTAATGGAATGCCGTTGTTGCTAATTGGTCTGGTATTAGAAGTATTCTCTGTCGTGTAATTCCAAAAAAGTGAAAACTATTCATCATTGATGTTTTTCAAACCATAAACATTTCAATCGACATTAGTTTTGGAATATTCCTGTAAACGCCGTACTAATAAGGTCGTTGTAGGTATATGTTCACCTTCTAAACCCGCCGTGTATGTAATATAACCATGTAAGATAAAACTACGAATTACGAAGTGTCTTTACTTTCAATAACACAGCGCATAACTGTTTCCCCCGTTTTTTATTGTTCTGCATGCAAAGAGAGCTCATTATAGTAAGAATTTAAAACTCGGTGAACTGCAAAATCCAAAAACAATCTTACCAAAATATGATATCACCCACATCTAATTTGCCATCTTCTTTTGTATGGCACGTTATTTCGGACACTTTAGCAGAATAAGTTACATTATAGGCCTTCAATGGCATCTCCAATTCGTTTATGTAAGTATTTAAAAACTCTTCCGAATCCGTTGGGGTGCAAGACGCAGGAATGCACCAACCCACTTGAATAACATTTCTGGGTTGTTGCGATTTATCTTTATAATTCTACAACATCAAAGTTAGCTCTTTAAATAAAGTACTAAAACTTTTTACATAAAGTTTCGAAAGAATAAATTCGTCGGGGTCGTGAAATAATGAAATTGGGTCCCTTTCTGTGCTTGGTTTGGGAATATTGGCCTTTAGGGTGGCCAAGCAATACTGGGTTAAAAATGGAGCATCAGCAGTAGTACACTGTTCAAAATGACCCATCTGAAAGGTGTTACCGCGAAGAACCCCCGTTGGAGTTTTAGCGGTGGCATCCCACACTACAAAATTACTTAACTTTACAAGGATCATTAAGCTACAGCACTCACTTTCATTAGCCCATAATGTAAAGTTTTTTAAACTTTGAACATAATGCAAACTTTGCGTTTCGCACTTTGCATTTTCAGATTTCAAAACTGCAACTGGCAATGTTGGAAAAACAGAAGTATCCAGGATCGAGGATTCGCACAAAATTGTCCTAAATACTGTCAACACTATACACACTCGAAACATTTTACATCAGATCGATATTATTTGCAATCTTTCCTTCACATGAATAACTGCATGTTACAAATGTTTGCATAAATAAGAGAAAAGGCTTTTATATCGTCTACGATACAAGCAACGTTGCCTTGTCCTTCGACTCCTTCGCTACAAATGGACGTCGCGAAGCATTTCCACTTTGTGAATGGATTGAGGCTCACGTTTCCGCAGAGATCATGAAGGAAAATTTGCATGCACAAAACGTGATAAAATTCAGTTATTTCCCCAAAAATTGTTAAGTTTTGCATCAATGTTGACTTTTTATTCAGTTCAAACAGTTTTAACACCAAAACTCCAACCCTCATTTAGATGGATCTCTTTAAAAAATTGGCAGTCACAGAGACGGTAGACCCTTCTACTTTTGTACAGGATTTGTAAATGTAGCAACCAAGTCAGAATCGGTGAGTCGATCGCGTCGGCTGGGTGAACCGTGGGCCGGCTGTCGATCAGTGATGCTGTGTTGCGCATTGTGCCCGGCGTTTATTTACTAAAATTTAAAATACAATGTTTTTCACCCCTAAAATGACAATTTTCGAAAAAATGGGACTAAGGTTTTCGATCCGGCAATGCAACAGCTATCCAATTCGATGATAATAATAATATGCCCTTTTCCTAAGAAAAATACAAAAACCGGAACTTTTGCCCCTAAAATGTAAATTTTCGAAAAAATCAACGAAGATTTTTGATCCGTCAATGCAACAGCTATCGAATCCAATAGTAAGAAAATGCTTTTTTGTAAGAAAAATTCAAAAGAGCTTTTTGCCACTACAGTTACATTTTTCGAAAAAATTTTCCTTAGCAAAGGGCAAATTATCATCATCGAATTCGATAGCTGTTGCTAAATTTAAGAAAACGTTAGCTGTTGCATTGCCGGATCGAAAACCTTAGTGACATTTTTTCAAAAAATGTCATTTTAGGGGTGAAAAACATTTGTATATTAGGTTTTTAGTACGAGCGTCGGGCGCAATGCGCACGAGCATCAGCATCAGTCTCCGAGACTGCCACCTTGAATACTTTGGATTCTTTTCACTTCCGGGTTTACTGAAAATTATAATTTTGTTTCTTCAAATTGAAACCTACACTTGTCTCAAAGGATTCACAATCTACGATTTTTTAAGGCTTAATCTGGATTCTTTCTCTGTCGCATATTTACTGATTTTCTAAAGCCACCTTTTTTCAAAAGCATCGAAGAAATCGGTCATGTTGGTTTTTTTATCTGTGCAGTTTAATTTTGTTTTAAAAACGAGATCGGTTGGAGGCTATAATTTCAAGTTAAACAGGAAGTTGAAATCAAACTTCAGCCTCAGATAGGGTATCAAAAAAATGGGCAACCAAGGAAGCGGCCGGAACCCCGGAACCCCCACCGCGTGGATCTATCGATCATTATTCGTCACGTGGGTACCTACTCTTACTCAGTTTATATTTCCAGTTATGAAATGAAGGGTTCAGGGGATGAATGCTGCTGGTAGCTAAATCGAAATGCTATGAGACGGTAAACTCAGTTTTGGGGGATATGGATGAAAGTCAGGAGTTATTATTAGACAGAGAAAAAATACCGTACAGACTAAGAAGAGCAATATCCTTGCGGAACAAGGTAATATATTATTTACGTTATTATGAATATGACCATAATAAACAATTGCAGAATGTCAAAACTTTAAAACCGCGCTCAATTCTTGACCCCTTCTTCCCTGTGTTCTTCAAATGTTTAACTTAGGTACCATATTTCAGCCAAATCCGATTAGTCAAATGTTCCAAAAAATATAAATGGTGTGGCTTTGAAATTTTTATCATGGATTAGAGTTGTAAAGGACCTTCATTAAGATTTAGTTTTTTACTTCAGATTTTTAGTACACATTTCACAACATATTTTTTTAAGATTAATTTCCCGCCACATTTACTGTCACTTTTACGTCACCACTGTCAGTACGCAGCTCTTTTTTGGTTTCCTGAGACTTCAAAACGTATAGATCTGGTCTTATCACAATTTCCACATTTTTTTTTAATTGTGGAGGTTAAAACCACTTTTTTCAAAATGAATAGATCTCGAATTATAAAATTTTAGTGGTTGCAGCAACCTTCCATTTTTTTTAAACTGTGGGCTTGGAGAGGTTAAAATCCTTCATAAGAGATAAGGGTTCTCCCCTTTATATTCATATGAACTTTTCTTCTTAAAATTATGTAAACAATCATCCCCAGCACTTATTTTCATTAAATAGAAACAAAAAGTTCTCACAAAATTTCAGGCTCCAGTTAGGGCGAATTTATTCGAGAATTGGGTATCTGCGACATTCTGCAAAAACACGTTTTTTGTGTAAAGTATCATTTATCATTCTGAGAAAAATTAACTCAACAAAAAAATTACAAATGTGCAAGGCCTATGTATTGCTAAAAATCTGAAAAAATACTAAAGAAGGCTCTTTATACAACTAACCGTTGGTTCGAATTTCAAAATTGTATCATTTACATTTTTTGGATAATTTGACAAAAACGCATTTTTGATCGAAGACCTCTTCTGATGAGGCATAACTTCCTTGTGAAACATTTTCGGCCATACGTCCATATGAGGCTTTCGGTACCATTTTACGTAGCACCTGTATTTGAATTTAGCTGCTTTCCATTTACACATTTATCTGAGAAGGCTCACTTAACTCAGCAATTTGATTGACCGAATTGAGACAATTAAGACACCCGCATATTTTGTCGGTCGTACTTAGAAACAACAGTCAATTTTTCTCATTCTTAAATGTCAGATTAATAAAACGGATTGGATTGACAGGCACGTCAGAGTAATTAAGAGAAATAATGATCACCGATCTTACCGGAGTAGACCTCCTACCAATTGATGGAGAAGATAAAGTTCAAGAAGTTCCGCTTGCACCAAATTACGAAGGAGAATACGTACACGCAAAAGCATTTCTTCAAAGAGGCAGCACCCTCACTGGAGACAACTTGTGAGTCAGAATTTGATAATGCAACTGGTACTTAATTATTTTTCAACTCAGATACGACCATCTAACTGAGGTTTTGAACAAAATTTTATCAGAGCGACCAGAAAATGTCGTCGACTTCTTTGAGGAATACAGTCGGAAGGTTAAGGAAAAACGTTTTAAGCCGCTCACTGACCATTTGGAGGATATATTTATTTCTCCTGGTAGATACAAGTTGGCCAATAGATTGATGCCGCTACTTAAGGTAGAGTTTTGCTAACGTTTCCGAGTTTTCAAAATACAGGCTGTCCTGAAATTAGGTCGCAATATTGCTCCAGTGGCTCTTACGATCAAAAATAACACTAACAGTTCCATAAAAAATTTGTCGAAAAATGCCTCCTAAAGGAACTACAGCCCTTCAAAGGAGCACCCGAAAAAAAGAAAGCTCCTGATAACACTAACCTATGCTCCAAATTTCAAAACCTCACTATTTACAATATTCGAGTAATTTGAAGAAAACGGACTTTTCGAGTACCCCTTTGAAGGGCTGTAGCTCCCTTAGGAGGCATTTTTCGACAAATATTTACTGAAACTTTCAACCTTCTTTTTGAACGTAGAAGGCACTGGTAAAATATTGCAGCCTAATTTCAGGACACCTGTATTTCTAGCCTCTAGCTCCAGAAGAGCCATCGACTTTGGATCCAGAAGACAGAGAGTTGGCTGATATGACGAAAAATAACTTGTTAGAACTTCTCTATTATTTTGAACATGCCGGAATTGGGTTGCCTCGCACGGAAATGTTCTGTGTCAATATGTCCATGAGGCAGCTGATACGAGTTGAACCTCTTTCCCGTATTAGGTTTTGGGGTAAAATTTTCGGAATGTACAAAAACTATTTGATAGTTGAAGCAGAACTGAAAGACGAAGAATACGGGAAAAGGAACGAGGAATATCAAGCACTACCAGATGCTAAAATAGAGGATATGCCCACCGAACAGATCTTGGAAAATTTAGCGAAAGAACAAGAGCTCGGTGGCGAGGGTGAACCCCCGAAATTATGGGACGCTCTACCCCCTCTTCCTATGATTTTGTATCAAGAACCCCCAGAACCGCCATCCGAACCATCAGGGGTCGGGGTTAACAAAAAGGTTTATTATGTCTGTAACGAAATCGGTGAACCTTGGGTGCAATTACCGGATGCCACCCCGAAACAAGTCAGAATTGCTCGACAAATTCACAAGGCCTTTACTGGCAATCTGGACCAGCCTGTAGTAACTTATCCTGAATTTCCTGGGACTGAAAGGGAGTATTTGAGAGTTCAAATTGCTAGAATTTCTGCAAGTGAGTTAAATTTTCTCGTGAAAAAGTGGAACTTATTAGGTGGTGTTAGGTACTCAGATTTCTCCACTTGGGTATTATTCGTTTCCCGGAGAAGGCATGGGCGAGGATGAGGAAATGGACGAGGAGGCAGATACCGGCAATAAAACAGAAGTCATTGAAAATCTCAAATACGATCCTTTGCCTATTAAGGACCTGACGGATAAGTCGATAATGTTTTGGGTGCATCATAATCTCCACATTTTGAATCAAGGTATGAGTGTAATGTGACGCTAATAGAGTACCTACCTATTGCAAAAAAACGTAATTTTCTGAAAGTACATTAAGAGGTAGATAGTCCAATGTTATTAAAATAGTTTTAACGAGTCCTCCCTAAAGTAGCGTAAACAGAGATGAATATGCGATCGGGTCTGTATCGGCCTTCATAAGACTATCTCCAGACTTATAATTGACCATACTTTCCATTGCATCTAGCATCTGCACCTTGTTCACACTACAAACTAACTTAATATTATCACTTTTTTTATGGTCATTGTGTAAAGCATGTAGGGCAACACTAGATTTCTCAGTTCTGCCATATTTAAGGTGGGCTAAGTGCTCCTTAAATCTGGTGTTGAGAGACCTTCCTGTTTGACCTACATACTTTAGATCACAATTTTGACAATTGATTTCGTATATGCCAGATTTTTCGCTGTTCCCTACTTTATCTTTCTGGTTGCCTAAAAGGTTTTTCAGTTTGTTTTCAGATCTGAAAACTGTCCTTAAATTTTGTTGAGCCAAAAACCTTGTCAACCCTCTTGTCAACTGAGGTTCAAAAGGTAATGGGACAAATTTTAAGTCCTGTTTTTGTTCTTCGGAGCGAAAAGTCGTGGCATTTAACACTTGCTGTTTGAATTTTAACTTCCTAATGATGTTATCTACTATGATAGGTTCAAATCCGCTACATCTCGCTATGTCTTTGATTGTGTTCAGTTCTTTCTGATATCTTTCCTTGTTTAAAGAAAAATTCAGAAGACGGTGTGTCAAAAAATGGAAACTTTCCATCTTGTGTTGTCTATTGTCTATTGTAGTATCTATTCCAATTTCTAAATTTGTCTAGGGCGCACATCATGGTGGAATCCCAACCCACTCCCGGAGGGTTTAGATTTAGATGAAGAAATGGGCGAAGACGAGGAAGAAAAGCCGGTAATAGCGGGACCTGAACCTGAAACGGGACCTCCGCTCCTCACCCCTTGCTCAGAAGACGTTACTTTGGACGCAATTCCTGCTTGGTCTGTTCGCTGCTCTTCCGGTGTAGCAGAAGAGTACTCCATTGCAATCGTAAGGTCGAATTTCTGGCCCGGTTCTTACACATTCGCCACGCAAGGAAAAATGTTTCAGAACTGTTACTTCGGTAAGTGGAAACATTCAACTATTTCTTTAACATTGTCTTTTTTACAGGAAGTGGTTTGAAAATAAAGGTTCCAAATTTTTCTCCTACCCCGTTGCCCAACGTTGAACAAGACTATCCGATAGGTCCGGAAATTATGGAAATCATTGATCCCACAGGGGCTGAAGAGGAAGCGTGGAGAATTGCCCATCTACCCAAGGAAAAACCTCCAAAAGTGATGGCTGGTGAAGGTGAGGAAGAAGCGGAAGAAGAAGAGGAGGAAGATGATGAGGATGACGATTAATTTTATCTTTTAATTTATTTATTAAATTTAAAAATATATACAATCATTGTTATTGCGGCCGTTATTTGCGCAATGTCTGAAGTTTTGGTGCAGATAGTTTCACTTTTCCTGGAAGATTTCTAGCAAGCAGTTCATCCTTAACGGCTTTGAGTAAATCTTTTTCGCGTGGGGTAACAGCGCGATCTTTCAAAAACATATTGACCGCTGTCTTAGCAGCTTTACCTCTTCGACCTGTTCCTGGTGTAAGTTTAACTTTGAACCTAGAAAGAAGCTCGATGAGTTTATTTTAATTATACCTTAAAAATCATTTACTTGTAATTTGACAAAGTGTTATAAGGAGCAACAACTGGTACGGCAAATAATAACTCATCTTCGGGGAGCGGTATTCCTGTAAGAGAATTGATCATATCAAGTTCAGCTTGGACTATGGGCTCATCATCCTCGCCGGCATCTTCATTTGGTTCAGTTTTTTGCGATGGTGCCTTCTCTTTCGGCGGTCTCGGTTCTAGGGGCTTCTTGGGTTTAGCGGAAACACCAGAGTTTTTGTTTTTCTTCGTTTTCTTATATTCCTTGCCTGTGCCGGCGGACTAAAAAGAGAGATTGGATATGCCAATGAATAGATTCTTCCCTTATTAGTGTCTGTACATAATTACTAGGTATTCTGTTCTGTTCACATTTAGTAAACACGTACCTAGTATAAATACCTACGTTTGTAAGTAAGTAAGTAAGTAAGTAAGTATTTATTGCTCATAATTGCATTACAATTTTAGCAAGGGTTTGGCCCGTAGATAAATTTACACCTTGCTAAAATACCTACGTTTGCAATCTATCTATCTATCTACATCTATATCTGGACTACAGAACCATTCGGTATTAAGTCACAATTTGACTTTCTTAATAAGAAGAGTGAATGGACAAGCGAGCCCAGTGTTTTTGGACGGAAGGAAAGGATAAGACAGGGATGCCCACTCAGCCCTAAGCTGTTTACAATTTATATATATTTCACTGAAGTTTGATGATTTTATTAAAAATTTGACGATTTGACGTTTGCGAAGTGACAATAGTTATTTGTATACCAAGGTTTGAAAGAAGATGTTTGCAGATCCTAACCAGATGGTTAAGGTCTGCAAACATACTTTCAAACAGAGGTATACGCAACGTTTTTGTACGGACCAACAATTGTTTAACAATCTGCCATCGTTCCACAAACATTATTCTTTTTCCCTTACTTTAAAATTGTGTTACAAACATAAATATGCATCAATAACGTTTTAAAAAAGACATTTTGGTGTTCCATCCAGAAATTATTCGGCATTTTGGAATTGATGCTCAATTTCTGCAACAGACAGCTCTTTTCCTAAAACCCACATGCCTTATTGTTTGTTGCAAGTGGGAGCTGGGAGAGGAACGGGAGAGACAGGAAGAACGTCTTTTTTTTATTTTCCGCGGAAGAACGTCTTTTTTTTTCGATTTTCCGATTATATATTTAGTTGACCCTGACGTTTAACATTTGACGTTTGGAAGCTGGGAATAGTTATTTACGTAAAGAGTATGGAAAGTGATCTTTCCTGGACGAATAGCCTGCGAGTCCAGGAAAGACACTTTACATGTGAGTTACGTATTAAATTTTTTAGGTGCTCGCAACATATTTTCTGTTTGAAATTAAATATTTTAATTCAAATTATCTACACTGAAAAATGTGAGGAGCCTAGTAAAAATTAACACGATAACAAAATCCATAATATTCCGGTGAAATTTCACTTTCTAGAATATTCCGGTGAATTTTCACTTTCCCGGACTTCGACTTTCCCGGACTAGTCCGGGAAAGTTGATTTCCCGGTCCTAAAATTGACCGGGAAAATTAATTTTTCACTAGTCCGGGAAAGGCCACTTTCCGGTCCTAAAATTGACCGGAAAGGTTAACTTTCCGGTCGAGCGCCTAAACATGTCATTTTATATAGAGGCAGGGCCTTAGCAACGGTCTACAAAGTGCAAAGTCTTTGCAGACCGTTGCTAACGACAAGATAAACTGGCTTGCATAAGTTTATTTTCGGTCATCAAAGCTGCTTTTTTACCGGACGTACAAAAAAAATTTTTACTCCGCCCAAAACTTCTACATCGCACGGTCAGTTGAAAAATGTCATGTTTCGTGTCGATCGTCGAAAAAAAAACATTGCTTTAGTTTTCAGATTCAATTTGAAAACAGACTACTAACAGTAACCATCAATTCAAACATAAATTAGAATCTGTGTATGGTAATTACTCCATGGTACGGTACCTACATGATATACCTATTCTTGTTGAGTAACAATCGACATTTCACTGCATATCTCTTTCGAAGGAATGTCGCATTTTCAGTAGAGCAATGACATGTTTGATTTTAAGGATTCGCCATTTCATTTAGATGCAATTTAAACGTAAGAAGCAAAATATCAACCACAAATCGAGGACACCGTGTACGACTTATAACCATTACCTGAAATAATATATTTGTCAGGTTTCACGGTAATAAAATCCTGTAAAATACAAGTCATGACACGTCTTTTCAATGTAAGTTGGAAAAAGTAAATGCAGTTTCACACATCAAAACTCAAATACGTGGTAAACATAATTTGAAATTCACATGAGAGTTTCACGATCAGACGTACAGATCCGGTGATAATTATTGTTACAATTGTCAGTTTCTTTCAGGTAGGTACAGTTTAGAAAAGAGCAAATGCGCACTCTGGAAGGTTGGCGTCAACCATTACATGTCTGGTCCGCTGCAGCTGCAAGTCGAGAAGGAGAGGAAAATTTTAAACACAAGACACGGAAATCAAAGACCCACGCGATGAGTAGGTTCCAGCTGCTTCTGATGCCAATTTTTTGAACTAAAAAAACATGCATCATATGTTGTTTTGAGCTTTGGAACTGCAAGTTATGTCGTCGATTTTGTCAGAAGACTTGAGATGTATATTTATCGCTGATTATTTCCATCACCTGTTATAGCTACAATTGTAACCAATATTATTGTATTTGTATCAAAAAAATACAGTTGACGTGTTTTTGCCCTTTTCAATAATTTCAATTTATCACCGATTTCTTTAATGTTTTTGAAAACCTAGGGTGGCCGTGCTGCACTTCCGGTCAAATATGATACATGTTCCTAAATCAGAAAAAATTGTAGATCCGGGAATTAGTTAAGAAAAAGTATGATTCGATTTGAAAAAACAAAGTTGGGGTAAGTGAAAAAAACACAGGGGTCACCATCCAAAGCCAATGTGGAATGTATAAAGTTTATTGGCATTAGCTCACCTTGGCCTTAGCTCACCAACAGATGAGAAATTGGCGTGATGCGACATGTCTGAATGACCCTGTATAACTATGTATATTTTTATTACTGGATTTGATAGCTGATTTTTTTCAGGTCGAAAACCTTAGTGCCATTTTTTTGAAAAATGTCATTTTAGGGCCTTTTTGGCAAGAGATCGTAAAAGACCGACGCTACAGCTCAAGTTACTGGAGATATCGAAATAAAATTTGGTATACATATTCAGTGGGCACTTTGTACTTTAAATTTTGAGCCAAATAGGGCTCGTATTTCAAAGGCCCCTCCAAGGTCGCGAAAAAAACAATACATACTTAGCGCCTTGAATCATATCATCATGTGGTTAGTTCTCCGAGATTGCCAATTTTTTTTGCATAGTAATAACCTCAACAATCTCGACATAGCCTATGATGAAGATAAGGTGAAAAATTATTGAAAATAATAATTTTGAGTCAATTTTAAAGAATCGGCAAAAAAATTGTGTTCAACACGGCAAAAACAGTAGATTTAGTTCATAATTGGGTTCGCGTCCGCCATTTTGTTATTAAAATAAAAGTTAATGAGGATATCGGACTAAAATTGTTTTTATTTAATTTTTAAGCTTAACGTTTCGGCCGTGATTCCGCCTTCATCAGAAGCTACAAAAGTTTTACATGTCAAAGGTGTTACAAAGTGACCTAACTTACCTAAAAATTATTGTTATTAAGAGCGTATGGGGGTCCTTTCATCATCGTGGTTACCAAAGGAAAGAAGTTCCCTCTTTCTTTCCTTTGGTAACCCCGATGATGAAAGGACCCCCATACGCTCTTAACAATAATTTTTAGGTAAGTTAGGTCACTTTGTAACACCTTTGACATGTAAAACTTTTGTAGCTTCTGATGAAGGCGGAATCACGGCCGAAACGTTAAGCTTAAAAATTAAATAAAAACAATTTTGGTCCGATATCCTCATTAACTTTTATTTTAGTAGATTTAGTGTCTTGGCAGCTTTCATAGTCTCGGCATTGACTCAGCTATGAAACGCCTGCCGCGGTAGTAAATCTCTCATGTTTTGGGGCACTGTACCTGTAAAATTTCCATCCGCAATCGTCTCTCCTCTTCATCCTGGTCCTTATACTTTTCCTTAATTTTCTTCAGTTTACTCTTCTGTCCTCTTTTCACTTGTTGCTGCTTCTCATTTTCCTCCGTTTGTGAATCTACAGCACATACATCATAGATATGATAATTATGTTATTATTAATGTTTATTTAAACGGCTGTACCTTTAGATTGACTATTTTTCAGCTTCGTATTTGACTCGCTGTTACTTTTTGTCCTTTGACTAGGTCTTAACACAACTGGCTTGTTATCACCCAAATAAACTACAGACTCTTCATCATTCCTCCGGTTCTTTTCAGCGAACGGTTCTGTGATTACATTTATTCTACAATAAACATTTTTAATTGCTATAAACACAGTGCATTGACTATAACACACTTAGTTCCTTCAAAATGTTGTATTTTTATGTGAGTATCGGGAAATTTTGAACCTTCTTCGTTATCCTCTGAAGAGTCAGCGTCATCACTATCGCCTTCCTCTTCATTGTTTTCCTTTTCCTCCTTTTCTTCCACTTGCACACCGTTTGGTTCCTCTTCTTTTCGTTCGTCTTCTGCAAAAGTGTTAAATAGAACAAAAGCGACGTCAACAATGAACAAACCGTCGCTTTCGTCCAAAATTTCAACTTCTACTTCCTCCTTATTATCTTCGAATTCACTTACACTAGACGCATCATCATCTCCTACCGCCACTTTTCGTTCATCTTTGTGCCTCTCAATTGAACTTTCTTCTAATTTAAACAGGAAACTGAGACCCAAGACTAACTGTGATTGAGGTAAAAAATTCTTTTTGCCCCTGACCATGAAACTTCCTGTCGTGAGGTATTCACCAGTGGGAGCCGTCTTTGTAACTTGCTCGCCCCAGACCCAGTACGCATTTGTGACCACTTTTGCGTCCCAGGCGACACTAAAGATCGACCATTATACAGGGTGTTTATCGGGTGTCCCAAAAAAAACCGGACAAAATATTTTTAGGAACAAGTTAGCCATTTCTCAACCGATTTGGTTGAACCTCGTCTTAAATGAAAGCTAAAGAACCAAGCTTTCGAATCGTGCAAGAAACTATGACAGCTGGCGCTGCTGTAATGACCCTATTAATACTTATTTTTAAGGCTTTTTAGGTGCTTGGGGATTGGTCAGACAAGAGCCAATCGTTATGTGACTCAAATCGCCTTGAAGATCGTTCTTTTTCAGCAAAATTTTTTTTCAAAAGTCGATTTGGTTTACGCATTCATTTTCTGCGATTTTTTAAAAATATGTCTTTTTACACCCTAATAACTGATGATTAAGGTTAGTGACGCACAAACAGCATAATTTTTGGTTATAAATTATCGCATTTGATGAAAACAGAGGTGACTGCCAATGAGGGACAAATTGGAGAGCTATTACTGAAAATTAAGCTGCTTTGCATCACTGTTACTTTAGTCATATCATAAAAGCGTGAAAATAAGGGAAAACACATTTTTTCAAAAAATCACTTAAAATTAATGCTTAAACCAAATCAACTTCTGAAAAAAGGTTTTTGAAGACAAAAGAACGATCTTCAAGGATTTCTCATGACGATTGGTTGTTTTTTCACGAATCTCCACGCACTTAAAATAAGCCTTAAAAACAACTATTAATAGGAATACTACGACCGCGCCATCTGTCGTAGTTTCTTAGAGACTTTGAAAAGCCTGATTCATTATCTTCATCCCAATCTGTTAAGAAATGGCTGACTTATTCCCACAAATATTTTGTTCGGTTTTTTTTGGGGCACCCGACAGGTTAGGTACAGTTGCTAACTTTGTTTTAAATACAAGATCGGTGCAACTAGCAAAGAATTGCATTTCTTTACGCTGACGACGGTCAATTAAAAAAAAAATCCATATCTTATTCGTTAAACAATCACCAAAATGATCTATTTTTAAAGAAAACACTTTACAGGATGTTTAATTTTTCTATGATCAGCGTTGGAATCTCGGAAACCATACAATAAGAGATGGAGAGTAGTTAAGATTAGAGAAAATTTGCGCTATTTCTTGGTGATTAAGAATCTGAAGAAAAATCTCCGTTACTTTGATTCGCTCCCTAGTTATCCTGAAAAAACTGAAAATTTACATTTTAAAGAAAAAATTATATCTTCCGATTGGTGCTATTTAAATGAAACTTGGGACTCATATGTTTGATAGCTATCAATTGAGTGGGATTGAGAAAAAATTTCTAGACCTTTTCAATTTTGAGCAACTTTTCTTTTTCTTATGGCAGCCATCAACAATATTAGATACACAAAAAAATAGCTTTTCAAAAATGTAATCAGGATGGATATTTTTAAAAGAGCTTTTTTTAACTTTTTCAATGGTTCATGACATGAGAAAAACAACTGAACTAAACTACAATAAAATAGGTCTTGTAGACGCCTGACTCGAACTTTAACATGTTGTTCAAAAAAGTCCATGTTGAATATATTTTTTTTAACAATTTTGTTGTGCATCTCATGGTGTTAAAATTCAATCAATTTTTATATTTTTGACATCTGTCAATTGAATGACATTGACAGAAGTTTTCTAGGTCTTGTAATTAAGGCTGGAATTTTAACTGATGACATAATTAACGGTACCATAAAATGGTTAGCACGTAACTCATGAGATGGCGGTAACGGTTATTGAAAGTGGATTTCTTTAATTTTACTTGCAATGTCACGTATTAGACCAGGCTAGTTTTGAGATTCGCGACTTGTTAGAAGCAAATCGGATAACATTTTGACGACAAGTGTTTTTAGACTAATTGGACCCTGCTGAATCCGAAAATCACTGTCGGCACTTCGAAATCTCAACCGGAAGTCCATAATTCTAGATGGCGCTCAAGGCTGAACGTTATATCCAAAATAGCATGAGAATCACGGACTTTTCGACCGAAGACGTAGTGCACAAAATTAAAGATCGCTTCATTCTCTACAAGAAAGGCCCTAATGATTTTTTTCGTACAGACGAGGGTTTACCCCTAGCGCGGGCGAGAAGTTGAGCGTGCCGCGCGGTTTCACGCGCTCATTTATTATTAATACAAAAAACTAGCTTCTTAATTTTTATGGAGTTTTTCGATATATTTCATCAATATACACCTAACTACATAAGATTAGTAGGATATTCACATTTTATTTCGCCTTTTCAATGTACAAACGACGTTTTCTGCCTTTGACTGTAGGTTGCTTTTGAGGTGCGCCAGAAGCAAAGATCAAATCGGATAACATTTTGACAACAAGTATTTTTTGACTAATTGAACCCTGCTGAATCCGAAAATCACTGCTCCGATTTCGAAATATTGACCGGAAGTGCGCTGTTCAAGATGGCGATCCAGTTCTCACGCGCTCAACGATTATTCAAACAAAAAATTTACTTCTCAATTTTTATCGAGTTTTTCAATATATTTCACCAATATACACCTAAATACACGAGGCTAGTAGGATATTCACAGTTCACTTTACGTTTTTCAATTTACAAACGCCGTTTTCTATCTTTGACTGTGCTGCTTTTGAGGTCCGCCACAGGCAAATTCCAAATCGGATAACATTTTGACAGCAAGCATTTTTTGGCTAATTGAACCCTGCTGAATCCTTAAATCACTGTTTAAATTTCAAAATCTTGAGAGGATGTACGCTAGTCAAGGTGGCTTTCAAGCTGAGATATAGTTACTATTTTATTTTCAGGCCTCTGTAGCAAGAACCGTCCATACGATAGCTTTATGTCAATGATAATTTTTGATCAGGAAATCGAGATCTACAACATATCAAAATTTCAGCCAAATCGGCTGAAAGTTATTTTCCCATTAGGATGGAACTTTGGATGGTGCCATCTTGAATAAAGCAATATTTCGAAATCGGAGCAGTGCTTTTCGGATTCAGCAGGGTTCAGTTAGCCAAAAAATGCTTGTTGTCAAAATGTTATCCGATTTGGCCTTTGCCTGTGGCGGACCTCAAAAGCAGCATACAGTCAAAGGTAGAAAACGGCGTTTGTAAATTGAGAAACGTAAAGTGAAATGTGAATATCCTACTAATCTTGTGTAGTTAGGTGTATATTGGTGGAATACATTGAAAAACTCGATAAAAATTGAGAAATAAGTTTTTAGTGCCGTAGCAAAATGCGAGGCACTCTTGTTTTTGATTGAATAATGGCTGAGTGCGTGGGAACTCGATCCCCATATTGAATAGCGCACTTTCGGCCAATATTTCGAAATCGGAGCAGTGATTTTCGGATTCAGCAGGGTTCAATTAGCCAAAAAATGCTTGTTGTCAAAATGTTATCCGATTTGGAATTTGCCTGTGGCCAAACTGTGGCGGACCTCAAAAGCAGCATACCGTCAAAGGCAGAAAACGGCGTTTGTACATTGAAAAGGGCGAAATAAAATGTGAATATCCTACTAATCTTGTGTATTTAAGCGTATATTGGTGAAATATATTGAAAAACTCGATATAAATTGAGAAATAAGTTTTTTGTTTGAATAATCACTGAGCGCGTGAGAACTCGATCGCCATCTTGAATAGCGCACTTTCGGTCAATATTTCGAAATCGGAGCAGTGATTTTCGGATTCAGAAGGGTTCAATTAGCCAAAAAATGCTTGTTGCCAAAATGTTATCCGATTTGATCTTTGCTTCTGGCGCACCTCAAAAGCAACCTACAGTCAAAGGCAGAAAACGTCGTTTGTACATTGAAAAGGCGAAATAAAATGTGCATATCCTACTAATCTTGTGTAGTTAGGTGTATATTGATGAAATATATCGAAAAATTCCATAAAAATTAAGAAGCTAGTTTTTTGTATTAATAATAACTGAGCGCGTGAAACCGCGCGGCACGCTCAACTTCTCGCCCGCGCTAGGGGTAAACCGTCGCCTGTACGAAAAGAATCATTAGGGCCTTTCTTGTAGAGCATGAAGCGATCTTTAATTTTGTGCACCACGTCTTTGGTCGAAAAGTCCGTGATTTTCATGCTATTTTGGATATAACGTTCAGCCTTGAGCGCCATCTAGAATTACGGACTTCCGGTTGAGATTTCGAAGTGCCGACAGTGATTTTCGGATTCAGCAGGGTCCAATTAGTCTGGAAACACTTGTCGTCAAAATGTTATCCGATTTGCTTCTAGCATAACATAGGAAGCTTTTTTTGAAATTTTAGCCTAGTCTATATTTCCACATGGCAAGAAATTTACTTAGAATTACCGCTAACGCCATCTCATGAGTTACGCGGTGTTATTGACCTTATCGGAAATTAAAGAGCCATCTGTTGGGATACATGTGAATTAAAAGTGTGTTTCATTTCGAATTTCCCGCCGATGATCAGCTGTTGCGCTGTGTGCACTCGCGCTGACGCGGCTGACGTTATGTGACTAACTTCACTATTGTTTGGGTTTGATATTGGTTTCCTTGCTTTTTATCCACATAGATTTTATCATCTTTCCTCGACGAAGACGCAGCGCAGGTAAGTTTTTGTCGATATGCCATGTTACAAGTCCCTTTTTAAAGCTAATCTGTAATTTGTAGAATAAAAAGGAATGGAATCCTGGAGCAAGGACCTTACGGGCTTTATCTTGGAATCAACAGGAAATGTGTGCCAGGAAACGTTCCGATTTATTCTTGTATTATTAGGACAATTCGGTACACAACACAGAGTCCCCCCGCGATTATTAACTTTCTTTTGTTTTTCACTCTCCATTTTCCGTTTGCAATTTAAAAACTAGAATACAAAGCTTGTAAATAACAACAAGTTTAGAAAATGATAAAACTAACCTTAACCTTCAACCCCAACTGACAACTGACACGCTTGATTTGACGTTTTCGGCGTCTTGCGCGGTTGCGCGGAGAGCGTTTATCTGTGACTGCATTCATTGTGTTCGTAATAACATCCCATTTTTATATATTTTATTATAATTTGAGGAAAAGGTTTCAAGAAAAATGACTTCACTGCTTGATTTCGGTATGTTTCTAGATTCTTTTAATGTCAACCGCGTGGATACAGGAAGCATTGAATTCAAATTCAATGAAATCAAATAAGCAACCTCTTACATGCATTTCTAATGAGCCAAAGTTCGTGATAACACAATTGCCTTTCGCGCGGCAAATCGACGACTGGGACGCATGCGCATTGAATTTCCGATAAGGTCAAAATTCCAGCCCTCGGTCATAAGAGAATAAGAAGAAGTTGACAGCTGTCGTCGCTTGAAGTCTAAGTCTATGCAATTCGATTTGATACCTGTCAAAAATGTGAAAGTTCCAAGTGTCATTTGCATAGCATCAATCAACAGATATGAATTTTTCTTTGAAATCGAGATTTTCAGTTTTTTCGAGTAAACTCAGGAAGGAATCAATATACCTATCAGAAAATTCTTTACAGGCAATCACATCGGAAAAGCTCAACTTTTCTCTAATTTAATCGATTTTCGAGCTTTTATGGTTTCGGAGATTCTAACGGTGCGTTACGAAAAATTCATCGTATGAAACGTCAAATTGACAACTTGTTAAATATTTTCAATTAGCGGAAGACGCTTTGGAGGCCATTAAAATTAACAACACTTTAGACTGCTTAGAAAAATTTACATTTAATAGACTTCGCAAGTCGTGACATCAATTTGAGAATGGATGGATTCGGCTAATTTCGAGTATTCCACTTACAATTACACGTTAAGGGTTAATTTCAAGGTAAGTTGCGTCGGTGCAAAATTGTGGCACAACTCAAACCGCCTGTTTTAATTAGCCCTAGGGGGCCAATTTCAAGTTGAGTTGCATCAAGGAAGCAGTGCAGTTGTCTTGACGATTTGCGTTGTTGCTATGGTAATGGCGAATCAAAACAGACGACTTGAGTTGCGCAACAATTTCGCAAAGACGCAACCCAACTTGAATAACTTGAATAATTTTAAATTGTCGCAACTATTCTGAAAGAAAGTAGTCCCTGTTTTGATTCTGTGTTAATTAATTAATATCATTGTTCGTTGCGATGTTGCATTTTGTGAAAAGCGTATAGTGTCAACTCTAGTGTTAATCTAATAACCAGCCGCATTAACCTCGATTTATCTTGTTGGGAACAGTTACGGAAATGCCCGAGTGACGTACAGAAATGGGCGAGTGACGTACGGAAATGGCCGAATGAGTCCGGAAATCTCCGAGCGACGTCACACTTCCAGGGTCTATTAATTTCTTGTCACTTTTAGTTTACGTGAAACCGTTTTTCTCATGTTCAAGTTTAATAATCTACTTTCTTACCTTGTAATTGTTTACTTTTGATATGAAGTATTAGGAACAGTTGGGGACAAAAATTTTTTGACATTTTTATGTCAATTCAAAAAATTTTGACGTGAACCAAGCATTAATGTCACTATGACTGACGGTTTTTGGTAATTTGACACTAGTCTCAATAGTGAGGTTAACATTCTCTAAAACTGATTTTACAATAAATTGTCACTCAAATTATCTGTCGTCCGAATTTTTAGTCCCCAACTGTACATAATGCATATAAACTTTTTGTTTTGTGATTAGAGGAATATACAGGGTGGGTAATTTTTCGATGCTCACCATTGGGATCTCCTAAACTGTAAAAGATACGGGGTCGGTTAAATTACAGAAAAGTTGCGCTATTTGTTGACGATTAAGAATCTGAAGAGAATTCCCGGATATTTTGATTCGTTCCCGAGTTATCACAAAAAATCTGAAAATTGTCAATTTAAAGAAAAATTAATATCTTCCTAACGATTGATGTTGTTTAAATGAAACTTGGAACTTTTATATTTTTGACAGCTGTCAATTGAATAGCATCGACAGAAATTTTCTAGCCCCTCTAGATTTTGAATAACGACAGTCAACTTTTGATTCTTTTATGGCCGCCATATCGAATTTTGACACCATCAAATGCACAAAAAAATTGGCTTTTCAAAAATTAACTCAATATGAACTTTTTTGACAGATGTCAGAATTTGAAAATTGGTAGGAATAATTTGCAAAATCAGCCTAAAGTTAGACGGAAACCAATTGCAAAAAAGTATCCCGACTTCTTCAATCTCTTATAACATGTGAAAACAATTGAATTCAACAGTAGTAAAATACGTCATGCAGTCGTGTGACTCGGGCTTTCACAAATTTTTTGAAAAACGTCCATGTTGGTTACATTTTTCAGAAGCTAATTTTTCTGTGTATCCGGCGGTGTTAAAATTCAATATGGCGCCCATAAGAAAAAGAAAAGTTGACTGTCTTTATTCAAAATCTAGAAGGCCTAGAAAATTTCTGTAAATGCCATTCAATTGACAGCTGTCAAAAATATAAAAGTTCCAAGTTTCATTTAAATAACATCAATCGTTAGGAAGATATTAATTTTTCTTTAAATTGGCAATTTTCAGATTTTTTGTGATAACTCAAGAACGAATCACAATATCATGGAATTCTCTTCAGATTCTTAATCGCCAAAAAATAGCGCAACTTTTCTCTAATTTAACCGACCCCGTATCTTTTACCGTTTAGGAGATCCCAATGGTGAGCATCGAAAAATTACCCACCCTGTATATCTTATATATTATAAAATTATTTAATATTACGTACGTTGATTTGTTTTTTTAATTGCATATTATTGTCATCAACCTCAGCGTAAAACATACCATTTGAACAACAAAATTAGAGATCAAGGGGACAGCAAAATTTTAATGGTATGCTTATACATATTACATCTCACTAACGATAGTTTAATTTGCTTAGAATATAAACTAGGTAGAGAAAATTTTTGTTATTGAGATGTAACTATGGCAATATCAGTTTAGGTAAATGCTATTAAACTTTCACGACTCTCTTGGGCTCTTGATCTCGCATTTTAGCCTTTTTTGTTGAAATGGTACAAATTCTTTGATAATCTAGTTTCAACTAGCCGACTTTGTATCTTCCATATGTAATATGTAACAATGTTGGCAACGATAACAGTGTAAAGGGCCAATTTCATAATCAAAATTAAAGTGTCCTTTAAATATTTGCTTAGCAACATTCCAAAATGGTTGCTCCTGATTGGTCAAAATCCTCTTTAAAATCGACTTTAACTTTTATTATGAAATCGGCCCTAAGCAAAACTGCCTGTGTAGCTGTATAAGAAGAAGAAAACAAACCTGTAACAGATGGCCATGGTTCCAGCCTCATTTAAAGATTTAGGTGGGACGGGTTGTCCTGAAGGATTTTTAATGATCACACTGCTGGCACCATGAATATCGGCATGAACATAAACATCATTCGGTCTCATATATCTTTTAACAATCAACTCGTTTTGCTGTTGGTCTCGCCCGGCGATAATCAAATAATTTTCGGAACTAACAAACCAGAAAAATTTTTCAAACCAATAAACTTTTCTGGCCTTGATTATATTTGTTATCGTCTGGACCTAAAATTTACAACAGAAAATAGTGCGAATTATAAGCGACGAATTTTTACGAACATCTTTCAGCGTCTGTTTAGTTTTCTTCTCGGCTGACTTGAAGGCCTTGCTTTGGGATTCGATTGTCTTTTGTTGCTTTTTCGCGGCATGTCTCTTTAGGTCGTAGTATTTTCTGCCATTGGCGAACGCCGATAACCCTAAATCTACATCGACCACCATTGGTGGGATTTGGTCCTCATTGCCTTCATCGGCATCCTCCTCGGCGTAGGGATCTTTTAGGTACAAACTGATATGGTTTGTTTGCAGCTTCAGTTCCTTGATGTGCTGCGCAATTTCATCGCCTCTTGCAGCGGCCGATTTTACAAATTCTGATAAATCAGCCCATGAAATCTACGAGAAAGTTTGAAGATAAAATAATTTTAAAAACCTGAAACTATTGGGGAATCAAGTTCAAGCAGTCAAAAAACGGATACCTACCAATATCAATAATCGTTCTTAGGTGCAGAAAATGAAAAATTAACTGTTCCAATTAAAAGCAACCAAAATAATGGTAGGTTCTAAAGCTAGTACTAAGCCCTGTTTACATGTTGCCTAAACGGCTTAAATGTAAGTGCATGAAACCCAAATAAGTTACCTATATGATGAAACCTCAGTAACCTCAATAAATGGGGATACATCCGTCGATTTGAAATTCAATTATAGTTCAGGAACTTTAGGATTTCACTTCGGAATAATTTTACAAGAGAGCTAAAAATTGGTATCAAACTTCATGTAATGATTACAAGTAACGGGTCAACCTGTTTCTCTTCAAGATTATTCACGGACATATTATTGATTCAAATCTATTATCTCAGTTACCATTTAATGTTCCACGATTAGGATGTAGAAATCCCATGACTTTTGTTGTTCCTTTGTCTAGAACTAATTCACACTATTTTTCGCCTATTGTTCGGATGTGTCGTAGTTATAATTCTATTAGTGACAGTGTTGATATTTTTGTTAATAATCTCAATCAATTTCTGAAGCACTGCAGTGAAAGACTTTTATGTACTGGCTTGGACTGCTAATGTTAGGTTCATTTACTCTGTCGCCCTGTTAGTAATTAATTATTGAATATTTCTTTTTTTGTTCAATTGTTCCATTAATCAATTGTATCCTTTTTAGACCTCTGGTCTGTTGGGTAATAAAACGTTATTATTATTATTATCATTATTATTATTATTAAAAGTCCCCATGTTGGACAGCTTTTGAAAGCGGTAGAGATGTTAGTTTTCATGAAAAGTACATTTGTTGAAACTTTTCATGAAATTTTGGAAAGTTTCAAAAAAAATGAAAAGTTATCCTACGGTAGTATAAAGTATTTTGGAGAGTATAAAATCATTAAACATTAAAGTTCATCGTTGTTTTCATCTTTTAAGTTGTATTTCACTGCATTTCACTGTTTCCAGTTTTAACAGCTGAGCCGCGTGAAATACAAGGACCGAACCGAGGTTGTCAGTGTTGTTACTACGCAAGCCACGCGTGCTCTCGTGCTCAAACTATAGAGGCGCTTTCCATTTACACATTTTTCTGAGGAGCCTCAGCTAATCTCAGCAATTTCATTGGTCAATATTCATTGTTGAGATTAACTAACTTTGCGTTAGTTTACTCAGATAAATATGTAAATATGGAAAGCGCCTTAGAACGTGGAAGTTTATTAATATACACATAGATAGCCGCATTGATACTTTCAACAACTTTTCAAGAAAAAGTGAAAAGTTTCAACATAGGCTGAAACTTTTCACGCTCACATCTCTAGAAAGCGGTAAGAAATCAGTTTTTCAATCGTTTCTCCCTTTCTATTGACTTTGCGACCAAAACACTTATCTACCAAAATCGAGGTAAGAGAATATCTTACAATCAGTTTCCGCCATTAAAAAATGAAAGCAAACGTTGTCAACATTTTTCAGTGTAATATAACGCAACAATCTGCGCAGAATACCGGAAAAATATTTAAAAAATATATCGTTTGAAATAACACAGCAAGAAAATATTTTGCGAGAAATTTACAGAATTAACTCTACTCCTAGTTGCCAGACACGGATCGATAAAATTTTACAAAAAAGGTGCAGACATTGTTTGTGGAAGTATCTTCAACTTGCAGGGCCAATAACTGAATTTTGTCATTTATTTTCAGCTATCTTCTAATTTTTCCGACGTAATATCCTAATGTTCCTACATTAAAGAAGTTCGTCGCACTTTCGCGTCGATTAATCAAGAAATAAATAAAAAAATGCAGATATTGACCCTGCAAGTTGAAGATACTCCCTCAAACAATGTCGCCACTTTTTTTTGTTAAATTTTATCGGACCGTTTGGTAACTAGGGGTAGAATTAATTATGCAAATATTTTTTTGCTGTGTTATTTCAAACGGTATTTTTTTTTCTCGTATTATGGGCAGCTTGTTGCATTAGATTATATGAAAATATGTTGACACTTGCTTTCATTTTTTAGTGGCAAAAACCTTGGTGGAGCTTTTTTAACATATTTTTCCGGTATTCTGCGCAGGTTGTTGCGTTATATTACTCATATAGGGTATCCCTCGACGAGCGTCAGTTAGCCCTATCTGGAGAACTGTTTCTAACATTGTCATGAAAATTTGTACACAGGGGTTTCAATTAATTTTGAATCGACGTAAAATAATTTCATCAATGGCGCACTTCCGGTTATACCGGAAATAGGTACTAACTTACTTATTTTAAATGGATCACCTTATTTATTATCATATTTTTGGATTCTACGTTTAATCTAGGTGAACTTTTACTAAGAATTGCTATGCCACAAAAAACCGTTTTTGAGAAAATCAAGGAGGCTTAACTTCAAAAAGCTGTAACATCCTTACAGAATGAAATGAGAAAACGATATTAATTTGGCATGAACGCCAATGTAGGGTGTATCCGCCCCCTGGACTCGGATTGGGTCAAATACATACAGGGTGTTCTCTGCAAATTTTTAAACATCATCAACTTCATTGGTCAAAAAGTCGATTTTTTCAAATGGAATGCCCCAACTATTTTACGGCAAACATGTAGACTAAAATGATAACCTATTAAATTCTGCATCGATGTGCCATAAAATAGTTGGGGTATTCCATTTGAAAAAATCGACTTTTTGACCAATGAAGTTGACGATGTTCAAAAATTTGCAGGTTGTATTTGACCCAATTTGAGTCCAGGGGGCGGATACACCCTACATTAGACTTCATGCCAAATTAATATCGTTTTCTCATTTCATACTGTAAGGATGTTACAGCTTTTTGAAGTTAGGCCTGCACTTGACACAAAAAAGCGAAATTCTTGATTTTCTCAAAAATGGTTGACTTTTGACATAGCAATTGTTAGTAAAAGTTCACCTAGAATTAAACGTAGAATCTAAAAATATCATAATATACAGAGTGTTCCATTTAAAATAAAAAAGTTAGTACCTATTTCCGGTATAACCGGAAGTGCGCCATTGATAAAAATATTTTACGTCGATTCAAAATTAATTGAAACATCTGTGAACAAATTTTCATGACGATGCTAGAAACAGTTCTCCAGATACGGCTAACTGACGCTCGTCGAGGGATACCCTGTATATAAAGGTGTGTCCCAATTTTCAACTCTCTTGTGATTTTTCCAAAGTTTTGGAGTTTTTTTGTCTAAAGTTCCCGGGCTATTAAGGTTTCTAATTAAAAGTGATAGACAATAGAGGACATGCGCAACGATTCTGTACATCTAGAGGAGAAAACTGTCATAGGGGACTCTTGTCAGCCGTCATTTTACTGTCAAAATCCTACGTTAGTTCTACCATTTGTCAAATTTTGCCTATAAATGTGCAGATTCCTTGCGCATAACGTCACAGGATAGAAAGAGATTTACAAGATTGGAAACCTTAATTCAGATGAAAAATTTCAGTAATCTGAGCAATAGTGAGTGATGCTTTGCCAAAAAAGCTCTAAGTGGAAATACATTTCGAAAAACAGAATTTGGGAATTTATACACGGTGTTTCTGAGTCGTATTTTACAAAACTTCCAGGGTGTTATAACAGATTTAAATGGACCAATCAGATTTCATTTCCTAGGTAACAAGATACAACAAGGTCCACTGAAGCGTTCTAAGTTGGTGTGCCAAAATGGCACTGCCCGTGAAAGAACTATGAACATTCACAATAAAGGAAACAATCTGCACAAAAAAAATTTGATGGTAAATAAACTGACTAACCTGACTGGCGAGGGCAGTTTGTACAGCAAGAATGGCCTGTTCAACCAACTCCTGGTTTCTGGTAATGAGTTCAGCTTTGTGTTTGTCCAGTTCCTGCTTCTTTTCCAGGACCATCAACCTTTCCGTGTGGTCCTTTTTAACATTGTCAAGTTTCTTCAAAGCATCCTTTTCTTGCTGTAATGCTCTCAGTTCCAATTTCTGACTTTCCAAGGAGGAAAAGAATTCATCTACAGCCACATTAAATGTTTCAAACTCTTTAAAAGGGGATGATTTATGTTGTTCAAATAAATATGGATTGAACTCTTGGTTTGAGTAATAAAACTCCTTCTCACTTGAATTTTCAGGATTTACAACTTTTTCTTCTTTCTTTTGGATTAAGTAGCCCTACAATACATTTTGTCAAAACGATAACACAGATTATCACCTTACTCTTGGAGGTTTTGTTTTAGCCTCTTTAAATAGTACTTCAGCTTCTTCCAATGCTGACATAACTCTATCAATATCATTTTGAACTGAGAAAGTTTTACCAATTTTAGTACTATTTGGAAAGCCTTGTTTTAATAGAACATGTTCTATTACAGCAGGGCCATACTCTAAAATTTTACCAATGAGTTCACTTTTAAAAAATGCATTAAGACAATTACCTAAATGAGGAACTAAAACCTTTCTAAGTTGATCCCCATTTCTTGCCCCTTCAAAGAAACTTATCACTTCTTCTCTTGTGGAAATACTACTTTCTCTAGCTCTATCTTGAGGATACTTTTCCCGAACAGCAAACCTAAACCTGTCACCCTCAGTATGTGGCCTCAAAATATTTAATATAGTGAACTCAAAATCGGTCAACATAATATTGCCCTTATCGTAAAGTTCGAGAATAACATGATAGGCTGCCTCACCACTACCAAAACACAGGTCAATAATCCTGTCAGTTCCAAGCTGAGTTAAACTTTCCAAGCGTTTATTCTTGAGGTGTTTTCTTAGTTTCATGCTGAATCCTGAAGGGGCAACATTTTTCGGCCACTCAAAATTCGTTAAGTGGATACGATTGCCTGATTCTAGTAATATCACGCTCTTCTCTTCAGTTCTCTGAAGCCGTATAAGGTATGTCTTGCTGTCAATATCATAAATATTGTTAACACGCAATCCAATACATCTGAAAAGCGTTTTAGGTTAGTCTTCACTCTTCCTTTGATCGACATAAGGTTTAACTTACTTTTGCAGTTCTGTCACAGTGCAGACAATATCAAAGGTATTAAATCGAGTTTTCATTTTTTTTATTTATTCCAATTAATTAAATGAGACTTCTGGAAAATAATCACAAATTTCACAAATTTCTGATGATGAAGTTGCTTACATGACAAATGACAACTTGACATCACTTGACATTGATTTGACATTCTTGACAATAAAATGACATGCCCATAATTAAAATGACAGACTTGCAGATTTCTGTAAACTATACTCTGTATTTTCTAGTACCTACATAGATAATTACAAAATAGCTTCAATGTATTTTTAGGATTTTGATTATGTAAGTAGTTATATTTCAAAATCCTAAATGATCATATTATGACTGAATTCAGTTTTCAAACTTTATAAATTGTAATTTGACGCAACAAGCTTCCAAGTTACTGTTTACTGCGGATAGATGGAAGCACCATCAACAATATTCAACTCAATTTTGCTGGTTGCTGCTCTTGCACATTTTCTATTTTCTTTCAATCGCATCGCTTCGTTTATTTTGTTGTTGGTGATGGTGTGTGGTGGGTGCCCGCGTGCAGTTCGCTCTTCCCTGATGTTCCGTATATTAATTATTTTGTGAAAAGTGTTTACTTTTATCAATGGAAAACCATTCGTTTATTACAAAAGGATAATTTAGGACCATGGTCGAGCTAGATTTTTCTTCAACGGGTGAGTTCTATCCAAAAATCCCCCTTATTAGGGGCGTTATTGATATTTTCTGAATTAACATACGTTCCCTTCCGTTTCTTCTATCAAAAGAGTTTTCAAAAACACAGGATTATCACAAAATCAATACGAAACAACTTTAATCGAGACAGCCTGGGGGTGTCACAAAAGCGAATAAAAGAAAACGTAGGTAATATTAATTATTAAAGAAAACACCTGTTCATATGATTTGATAAGACACCTAATTATTGCTTGTGTCCGTTAGGAGGGCTCATAATTTAGTAGGTACTTTGCCTACCTAGGTAGTGCTCGAGGTATTGCTGTATTTCCGAGTGCATTTCACCCGAGATTCACCACCGCTCGCACATCCTCGATTTCACCCCGTTGTAAGGGGTATAAAAATGCCACTGGGTACATAAGTAGGCACCTAGGTACCTCAGAAGGTACCTTTATGCTATGCTGACGGGCCAGAAGGTCCAAAAGACGTACCTGCACCTAGGTACTTATTTACTCATATTGATATCATTCGACAACATGTCATGGATCCGATGAGGCGAAACTCCAGGTGAAAGAAGAGATGGGAATAATTTTTGAAGGACTTTTTCGAGCTTTTATACACTCCTTGAGTCTTTTCCAGATTATTTTATACATTAAGTATTGAACCAATCCAAAGCAGCATTTAGTATACCAGTAACCAATCAAATCCTGATTACAGTGATAATACTACAACGTCACTACTTACTCAATACTTTAATTTATAAAATAATCTGCAAAATACGATTCGTAGTCTCTTGGTTGCCTTGTTGAGTCCTAATAGATGCACTACTTGTCAAATGGTAGATTTTTTTCGGCTAAAGAGGACTCGAGCAAGCTCTCGTCCTCTTTTTTGTCTAAAAATTCTGCCATTTTGACTCGTAGTTGACAACCATTCGGATGTCAAAACCTGCGGCAATCAAGAGACTACTCGTCGTTTACTCTATTGATCATTTTGTGAAAAGAATACCTCAACTGAGGCATACGAAATTATGAAAGCTATTCATCTATTGTTAGGTATATTACCCGAGGTACTATCTATAGTTAACACTCGGGTGCAAATGAATGTTAATTGTTAACGATTTGTCAAAATTAGTATGGCAATGCCAGTGTATTTCGGATGGAAATAGTATTTCCATACGTCATTGCTTGCTAGTTTAGTCAAATCGTTATCGTTTATTTACACTCGAGTGTAGCATCTTAGCTCCTATTATTGTGCTTAGTTAATGAAACGAGGGGTCATCCACTGCCGGCATTACTGTACACTGTACAGATGGTGTGGCATTAACCGGCATTAACGTGGCATTACAGGAATTTATGCGGCATTAGATAGCATTTTGAGTGGCATCGACAGCATTAACAGGCATTAGTGGCATTAACGATGGGATGGCAGTATACTGGAGCCGGCATTTTTTAAGATGCTCGAGATAAATTGGCATTCGCTCAATCTTCACTTACGTTTGATTGTGATCAGTCACTTCCTTTTAAGTTTTAAGTTTTTTTAAATGACAGTAAATACCGCTTTAGGGATGTACTCGAGTCTTCACCAACCTATCTTGAGTGTCTTCTAAGAATCTGTCCACATTGTTCGCGGTCGAGGGCCATGACTGTAGGTACAGATCGAGGTACAGATTTTACTGCACTCGTCATGTAATAAGCTAGGTTCTTATTACCTCTATTCTTATTACCTACCTATGTATACCTACTATTCGAGCTACTATTATTGTGCTAAGGTATGTACTGTGAGATCAGGAAAATTTAAGACCTACAAGCTTGTAGAATATTATTTGTACATCAAAATTCTTGTCAACAGATTCAGGTTATATAGTATGAGTCAGTGTCAATAAACAGTATCAAACCCAGACCATCAGTACCAGTAGGCCAGTTATAGTCAGAAGCAGATGATAAACCCTCTGATAAATCTCTGGTGAATCCTAAAATTCCGAGTAAAATTCCTATAGACATGCAGACTGTGTTGTAGAGAAATGTAAATCCTCGTTTAAATTGGTCTCACAGCGTACAGACATCCAGTTTATTTGTTAGATTAAAATAAATCAGCCGGATATCTTAAAATGCCAGTTGGATTTGACAGCAAAGGAAAGGAATATGATTATATTTCATTACCCAAATAAAATGGATCGCTGATCGCTACCATATGGCGATCACTAACTTTAATCATAAAGTCTCCCATAAAGTGCGATCAAACCGAGGGCACGGTTCGTCGGAAGCAACTTTTAGTCGAAAAAAATTGTCCACGCGTGATTTTATTTTCTATCGATTAGGACTGATTTTCTGACTGGGAAAACATTAAAATTAAAATCAGTTTTTCGATTAGATTTTGTTTTATGTAATAACAAATAAATTAAATATGATCATTTGATTAGATCAGAGAAAACAGCGAGGAAAATGGCTCATATTGACATGATAGAATATAATACGATGCACCTGACATGTGTGCCAGTTGTGTGTAAAAAAAACCGACAGCCACAAAAGCAGCTGGAACCTCTACCGGTGGATCTTTAAATTTGTGTGAAATATCGGGTCGAAGTAAATGATTGTCCACTCAAATGGCAACATTGCACAATGGCGTATGCTTTTGAATGTAAAGTCCACCAAATTTCGTTTCATGGAGTAATTCTTTACAGCCGCTCATTAGTACAAAATATTTTTTTTAAATCAAACAATTTTTGGTATATTCATTCACAAAGTGCAATAGGGTCTAGTGTGAAACTCCCCATTTTCCACAAATGTCATTGTGGATGTCGTATATGAACTTATTTCTGACAAAAAAACTGTTTCGGAAACTACCGAACCGATTTGACTGAAATATGGACAGAAGGCGCAGTGGAGACCCCTCTGAAATGAAGCTTGGACGATATTTAGTGTTTTTTGGGCATGTGAACTTGGAACACATATGTAGGTATTGTGTAAGTCTCCACTTTTGCCATACCTTACAAAGGTCTGTAGATTCTGCTTTTAAAACGTCGATAAAGAAGTTTTCCAGTTGCGGCAAAAAATTAAGGAAATTGGAGAAAACAGGCAGAAAGCAACGGACATACGTGAAAGACTAATGACAAAGAAGGTATAATGTCATATAACGACATCCACGATGACATTTGTGGAAAATGGGGAGTTTCACACTAGACCCTATTGCACTTTATGAATGAATATGCCAACTGTTTGATTTAAAAAAAATATATTGTACTGCTCTACTAATGAGGGGCTGTAAAGAATTACTCCATGAAATGAAATTTGGTGGACTTTACATTCAAAAGCATACATTATTGTGCAATGTTGCCATTTGAGTGGACAATCATTTACTTCGACCCGATATTTCTCACAAATTTAAAGATCCACTGGTAGAGATTTCAACTGCTTTTGTAGCTGTCGGTTTTTTTTTACACGCAACTGGCACACATGTCAGGTGTATCGTATTATATTCTATTATGCCAATATGAGCCATTTTCGTAGCTGATTTCCCTGATCCAAATGAAATGATTAAATTTAATTTATTTCTTATTACATAAAACAAAATCTAATCGAGAAACAGATTTTAATTTTGATGTTTTCCAAATCAGAAGATCAATTTTAATCGACAGAAAACAAAATCAGGTGTGGACAATTTTTTTCAACTAAAAGTTGTTTCCGACGAACTGTGAGGGGTGATCCGCAGACTAAAAAACGTACACTGATTCCGGGAATACCCAAGTATTCCCAGTATTCCGATGTATTCCGAAGTATTCCGATGTATTCCGAAGCTATTCCGAAACTCGATTTAAAGCTATTCCGGTATTCCGATGTAGATACTCGGCAATTTTCTCCATCAATATTCCGGAGTATTCCTAGTATTCCCATGTATTCCGGTGTATTCCGGGGTATTCCCATGTATTCCGGTGTATTCCCATGTATTCCGGTGTATTCCTAAGTCGAGTCCCAAGTATTCCGAGATTTCCTAACCTTAACAGGCGCAGGGTAATTCTACCTATTCCTACAAATTATTCTCCAATTGTTTTGATTTATTTTAAAGTACACGCATCCAATCAATAAATTTTAATATATCGCAGGGAAATTTTCAATTATTCCCAACTATTCCAGAGTATTCCGGGTATTCCCATCTATTCCTATGTATTCCCATGTATTCCGACGTATTCCGATCTATTCCCGGTGTATTCCCGAAAAATGTACACTGATTCCGGCCTGCGGATCACCCCTCGGATCAAACGCTCTTTCGATCTAGTAGCCCTTGCAGTGCGAGACGTAGGGCGCACTGGCGCAGTCTGCGAAAATTATATGACAAATTGATGATAACGTCTAGTCTCTAGTCTATCCCCTATATATAGTCTGTCCGGGATCCACACGACCGGGATTCACCCTATTTCCATGGTGAATCATTGTTGTCAACAATGAATCGCCATGGAAATCGGGTGAATCTCGGTCGTGTGGATCCCGGACAGATATTAGTCCATATTTTTTTGACCTGACTAACTAACTGGGAATTTTTATTTCTTAGATTGGATTCCTGTTTTTTCTTTTTAGTTTTATTTCAGGCCAATTTTACAATGTTGGCAAAATCGTTGACAAAGTGACAAATAAAAGTCAGGTTTGACAACACTTTTCAAAAAATGCCGTGAGTAGGTAATTTTAAAAGAGATAAGTGTTTTCAGAGATTTTTCTAAAAGCAGTGGTCGAAAACAGATAGATTGTATCGACCATTCGCAATTATTCAAAAACTTGCCAACACAATCATGTTTTTAGATAAAGCGAAGTCTTCGCAATTTTAAAAGAAGACCCAAACCACCTATGGATAACAAAAATTGGAGATAACTTCGCCGACATAACTCTAGTCATAATTCCGTTAGCAGAGTCTGACACGACACGAGTCAGAAAGTGAGCCAGATTATGATAATGAGACTGATGCAGATGGAGACCGATGTGAAGACACTGACGAAATAATTCTGGAATGCTAAAACGGCTGATGTGGCAGACCAAGGCTCTTTTCAAATTTCAACTAACGTATTTTCTATCCTTATGTTTCACACTAAAATTCACAAATCTGTATGGGTACTTCTATGTTCACAATTACAAATGTTTTGGGGGCCGCCTCAATTTGATCTTTGTTTTTCTTTCAAATTAAATTATTCCGTCATTTGGGTGACAATTCTGTTCGACTTTGGCATTTGCAACGTAACCATAAATTCAAAAGTCTCAATCAAACTAGCAGACAGTGGAAAACACTATTCTTGTTTAATACCAAAGCCAAAATCAAAGCAAAACAGTTACTAAAGTTACCAGATTTAGTTAGTCAGGTCAAAAAAATATCGACTATACACATAGCAAGGGTTACGAGATCGGAAGAGTTTTTGATCACACGTTATACCTAATCAAATCAGTATCACAAAATGACAAAATTACAGTGAGTGGAAAGCAGTTGAGGGGATTAGGAGTACCTACTCTACTCTACGTGCTGCAGTCCGTCTTACTGCTCGGTTTCGAAATCCGAGTAAAATCCATTTTTTTTTAAATTCATTTAATTAGCAAAACTGACTGTTTTTAGGAAACTGGACATTCGATCGTATGTAATAATTCTCTTACCGACGTAGTTAAAATAAGATGAAGTTCGACTTACCATAAGCGCGGTTTGGTTTCCAAGGCAACGAAAAATAACAGTCGAATAACAGTGCTGTTATGAAAGCACACATTTAGCCAGAGCGTGGATGGTAAGTAAAACAATTGAACTGTCAAAGGTGTCGAGACGCATTTGGGAAATCCGGCGATCTGTCAAACAGTATTTATTTAATGGAAATGGCTCACGAAAAATGTTTAATTTCGATTGTGCGAAAAATCACATACTATACACGGTTGTTAAGTACATCTTACAGAATCTCGGAAATTGCAAAAACTCGTATTCGACTCTTTTTTGCAAACCTTTACTCGATTCTGTTATACTGTACTTACCAAACTATTGAAAAAGAAGTTTTGTTTTACTTACTTCTTTCAGGCTTGAAAAAGTAGTAAAACAAAACTTCGAAACGTCGGCATAATGGTATTGCTCGAGGTATTGCTTTATTGAATGTCCACCTCGATGTCCACTTTCCCTAAGAACAGTCAGATTTACATATAACAATGGACGAGAGTCTACTTCTTTCAGGCTTGAAAAAGTAGTAAAACAAAACTTCGAAACGTCGGCATAATGGTATTGCTCGAGGTATTGCTTTATTGAATGTCCACCTCGATGTCCACTTTCCCTAAGAACAGTCAGATTTACATATAACAATGGACGAGAGTCGAAGCAACATTTTTCATTAGCGACCAAAAAGTGTTTTTAATTTAAAATAGAACTAAACTAAAACACTGCCAGTTCTGCTGAATACACTCGAGACCTAGCAAACGGTAATGCGCACCACAAAGTGGCTGTAGGAGATTACTGGTGGTAAGAAATTAAATATTGTGAAAACTGAGTAGGAAAACCAAAATTAGAAAGTAGATTTCCCTTGAGTTTTTCGCGCCTCGGGAAATGGGCATTTTTTCTTGCAACCCTTCGGCTCCTCCAAGCAGAAACACAGTAAGTGTTAAGAATAAGAAAGCGGGAAAATAGCAAAAGTGTATTTTGAATTTAGCCGTAGAAAACTATTACATACAATCAAAACAATTTTTTTTCGGAAATCGATAGACCAGGAACTGATAGAGCCATGGCTATTGGCTTAAAAGACAAAGGAAAACAAAATATGTGCATCTAAATATTGAACTCATTTTCACAAAAAAATGTTGGTTACTATATTTCTGCTTGGAGCAGCCGCCTTCGGATTTCCATGGCAGACCACTGCTCGGAACTGCTTTTATATATTCTGCTTGATGTTGTTGTAGAACTGCCCTATACTGCCTGATACTATTATAGTGCAGTCGAGGACTTTGAAAATGCCCACCCCACCGCGGGAGACTTCAGTCGGCCTATAATTTAATTGAGAGGGCGCCGACGAACGATCGGCCGATGAAATAATCGGTGGCGGGTGGAGCCAAAATTGCATGTGGGCGCTCGCTGCCAGAGGTTTCTTTTATTCAATGCCCACATAAAGTTTTACGTTTCTTTATAGGTATAATGTTTCGCTCGTCTCATCTATCCCATTCTACAAATATCCCTCGAAATATCCCATAGAGAAATCTAAGAGCAGTTTTCACTTCTACGCAACGCGGAGCAGTTATTTGAATCGATCGAAAAAAGCAATCAAATACGTTTACGTTTTGGGGTCCTGATGGGAACCCAAAAAAGCGGTTTTTGAAAAATGTATGTCTGTCGTGGGTGTCTGTGAACACGCTACAACCCAAACTACTGAACCGATCTGGCTGAAATTCGGTATGCGCACATTGTATGATTTAAAGAACTGATTAGACTTTGGGCCAAATCAGTCCACAGAATGTGGCATTTTGGCACATCAACTTCAAAAATTTTAAATGCACCTTGTAGGTGATAATGCGATTTAGGGCCAAATCGGTCGATTACTGTATATCCAGATTTATACGTTTCCAATAAATCCCGAGACAAATCCGGAGAAAAATTGCGCTTCTTTCGCGAACGCTGCCTAAACGCTTGGAGATGAAACAAAATCTTAAACAGAAGAATTATTGTATCTATGACAGCATATGACAGGTAAGCCTACAATAGTTCTTTTTATGTTTTAATTTTTTGTGAAAATCGGTTGGCGTTTTTCTTGTGGGCTATTCTTCATCGATACGTATATTATGCTGTCGTGGACTTTTTGGTAGATCTTTTCTTAGGCAACAATATTCATAATTTTATTATATCATCAACTTCCTTTGGGTCGATTTGGCTAAAAACCTTTTCAGCTCTTCCCAGATCCATAGAATGTCTACGTTCCACATTTCAGCCAGATCCGCCCAGTAGTTTGGGCTGTAGCGTGTGTTCAAAGACAGACAGACACAAAGACATTTTTTCAAAAACCACTTTTTTGGTTCCCAGTATCCTAAAACGTAAAGATTTGATGTTTTTGGCGATTCAATTTTCCTGAATTTTTCGATCGATTTCACTGATTCTAGTAACTGCTCCGCGGAGCGTAGAAGTTAAAAATCAAAGATATCTAGATTAGTTACTGAAATATACAGAGAAGGACTGAAAATTGGCAGCTTGTTATAATTTGGTTACTAATCGGCGGATCACTAGGAAATTCGGTTCAATTGCATATCACCTTGCACGAAGAAGAAAGTGAGAACACGAAAACTTTTCTAAGCTTTCTAGATTAAAATATGACATTTTTCAGTTTTTTAGTGTATGTATTTCAAGAACTAAGCCAGATATTTTGATTTTGTTTTCAGATTCTTAACCTACACTGAAAAACACAACTTTTTTTAATTTAAAAAAATTGCATTTCATTAAAATGGCTGCCATTGGCCCCTGTCCCGCAAAATTTATGGCAGACTTCCGATTTAGTAATCTCCAGCATGAAAATGACTAAAATTGCTAAACCAAGTTTTGCTGAAATGACATTCCAAAAATGTTCAATGTTCAATTCCATGAAGGGAGTAGGACGTATTCATGTAGCTCTTTCACATGCGTTTCAACGCGTTTCACCAAAGGATCGCTATTAACAGATAGGTACTGGAATCGATCGAAAAATCGAATTGCCAAAAACATCAATGTTACTTTTTATTTTCTTGCTATTTCTATATTTGCGAATTCTGTTGAAAAAGTAGAAGCTTCTACCTTTTAGATTGCCATTTTTTTGAAATAGGTAGTTAGGTACAGTTTAGAAATATGAAAATGTCCACCCAGTTCTGAATATTTCGCTGGTCGCCTGGTGTTCGCACAGCAGGTAGGTAGGGATAATTAACTTCTGTACGGTCTCTGTTCCGACTAAGTAAATATTCAGCTATGGGTGGGCATTTTCATATTTCTAAGCTGTTCCTATTTTACCTCTTAATCTAGATTAAGTAGTTTCGGGCAAGTTTCTTATGTTTATAGGTTGCCCGATAACCTATGCAAATTCACTCAGGGGACCCATTTGAAACATTGTGTAGAAAGTGTACAAATACAGTGCAATACCTAAACAAAATTACTCATCAAGCTTGTAGAATACGTATAAAGAGATGTTAAAAAGTAAAAAAATAGTGACCCGTCATGTAGGTATGTACAATAAGAATTTTATAGAAGTCAGATAACATTTCAAGAATTCTATAAAAAGAGCGTGGCAGATGTTTAGAGACACGTGCCATCGGCCTCAAGGTATGGAATCAGCTGGTGCTCACTTTAATCACTGTCCTGTCTAATTTTCTACCAATAGCAGGTAGGCCTGCCAACATATGCAAGAAACATTTCCTTCTCTTGCTGGCATTTTTGAAGATTAATAAAATGACCAAACCTAACCGGCTTTTTAAACATTATCTACCATGTTTCTAAGTCAATTTTCCAATTAATTATTGTTTATTTCGGTTCCAGGTACCATGCCCGAGGGTGGTGTACCCGACATGACACGTCTGACTGTCCTGGACGAAGAGGTCATCAATAGAAACTTAAAAGTTCGCTACGAGAAGGACGAAATCTATGTATCCTTATAACCAAACCAGAGCAGTTTTTAATTTACTTGTTAATGTTCGCCACACGGCGGTTCCCATTTATAAGTGCCAAGTCAATTAATCCCGATAAATGGAGAAATGCTTGTACTAAACACTTTGATTTTGCACGTTGAATGAATGTCACAATATTTCTGATATTTAGTCAGGTAATGGGTCGGATTCCGGGTGTTATATTAGACTCAACGATATTAGTCAGAATTTGATTCTCTAAATTCCGTGGAACCGGAACAAGGCCCTAGTCATCACTCATCAATGCCATGTCCCCGTGTCATTGATCATTTCGACACTCTATAGACTTTCTTTGCCGTGAATCACCATGAAAGAATTTCCTTTTTTATTAAGATTCGAGACCACAAAAAGCGTTTTGCATTTATGATGGAAGAATGTTGCACTTGCACGAAAAAAAACCGTGATATTTCCCACATGCTTCATGTGGTTGTGTAAAAATTTAAAGCGAGGTTTAAAGTCATTGCAGGCATTTTAAGGAATGACTCACGGTCCCAGCTTGTTACTAAACGGCTAAAGTCTGGTTCACCCGGTCACCCCATTACGTCTCGGAGGGTTTTTAGATGACGTGTCGTATCTCCCAAGCATAAAACGATAAACTGAATTTCCCTTATTGCTTTAAATTGGTACTATAATACATACCCACAAAAGTGCTGTTTCTTCCTCGGTTTCTCCATAATTTATTGATTACTTGAGCTCTGTTTTGTTTTTGACTTTCCATGTTTTGACCATATTGATGTTATTAAAAACTCCAGTGACATCTAGTGGTTGTTTTTTCAATATGTGGAAAAGATTTAAAAAAATGGAAACTGAACGGATCAGTTTTCTCCGTTTTCTCATAACTGTATGTCTTTTTAATAAGGTGAATTAGGGGCTAATTTCAAGTTGGTTTATGTCATGACGTAACAACATAAGTCTGATTAGTCCATAACTCAGAAAAGGTCGCTAGTAGTACGGTTTTACAGAGTTCCACATTATTATCTTGCTAAAACGGTAAGGCGGGAGAGTGACAAGTGACAATTGAAATTGTGGTTGTTCAAAATAGCTGCCGCACGAGTAAATTTTAAAAGGCTGAATTCCACGTATTCCGGCGAAGAGGCGTATCTCCCTTAAGAGTCATTATAGCGCAAAAGGCTACTCTTTCTTTTCGACTTACTTCGAGCCAAAAGTACAATACATTCCAATCACGCGTGAATTAGCTTCATATCTTTTTGATAATTGCATTTTTGAAGGTGATTTCCTCGTGATTTCCAAAAGGGGCCCCCATCTTTGAACCTAAGGGAAATTTCGAGTGGGTCCCGATCTCAAAGTGTTCCATATGGATCATACCGAGGATCATACTATCATGGTGCAAAGCGGCATTCCATGATCAAAAAATGCACTATCGGTTCGATATTTGTTGTTAACCGCTAGGACTGTATTGCACATTTAACGGAATGGTTCAATTTTTAACGTGTAAATTACTTAATAGGCCCTATATTATGCGAAAAAAATGGACAGCTACGGAAGCTGCTGGAACTTGGTGAATACCTAAAACAACCTCATAGATTTCAGTCTATCAAATCAGTCGCTAAAGATGTTTTGTGGACTTTTTCAAACCCTTTCAATGTTTTTGTCAAAAGGGCACTAAGTTTGAATGCATTTTTGGAAACATATTTGAAGGCCTTTCATGTGCTGATAAAAACAAACGGAGATCAGGTTTCAAATTTCAAAGTTGACATGCCAAAAAGGCACTTGTCGTTGGTCGATCACCAAAATTAATTCAGCTCTTTGGCACGTTATGACATCTCTAGGTACCAAATTTGAGCCAAGTCGATCCAGTTGTTTAGATTGTAGCGTGTTAATTAATGTTCATTTGAAATTTGTGATGTTGTGCCAAAAAGGCGCTAACTGTGAGTACATTATTAGATACAGAATTTGAAACCCTTTCACGTGCTAATAAGAAAACTTGATGTTCAATGTTCATTAATCAAATTTCATGATTGATATGCCAAAAAGGCACTTGGCTTTTGCGGATTGGCAAAAATATTAGCTGGGCTCACTAGAAGGCCAACACTAAACTTTCACACCGAATTTCATTAAAATACGTTCGGTAGTTTTCGAGAAGTCGTGCTCACGAACGCACACACAGACATTTTTTAAAAATCACTTTTTCGTGATCCTGGGTCCTCGAAACGTAAAGATCTGGTGTTATCTCAATTTCAAATTTTAGAGTGATCGCAGTAAGTAACCTACCATTTTTATATTGGTTGTGGGGAGGTTAAAAGGAAAGGAAAGTGTCAATAAAAAAAATTGAAAGTAATTTAATTGAAAACGGGTCAAAAATTAAAGAACCTTCCCATTTATGAACTAGTGCACTATGTACACTATGTAGACTAGACACCAGCCCTATGAAACTTTGTATAGAGTTGTAAGAGGTTTCATCAGTTTGTTATTGCCGCCGAACCTTGCAATCGATCAACGTTAATGTAAAAATTGCTAGAAAACGGCGGAAATTAAAAATTATCTACGTAATCAGAACCGGAATTAAAGGAAATTAGTAAATTTATGGGGTTCGTTTTGCTTCCCAGCAATTGTGGTATTACGCACTTACGCAGCAATTCAATCATTTCTTTATCCTAGAAGCATTATTGCGGTTTTATGAAATATACAGGGTGGTTCCCTTTTCACTACTCACCATTGGCATCTCCTGAACGGCGTTGGTTAAAGCGGAGAAAAATGGCGCTATTTCTTGGTGATTAGGAATCTGAAGAGAACTCCCCGATATTTTGATGCGTTTCTGAGTTATCCCGAAAAATCTGAAAATAACGATTCTAAATTTATAAAATTAAGGTCTTCCGCTTAAATGAAACTTAGAGATTTTATTTTTTGACAGTTGTCAATCGAGTGGCATCGACAGAAATTTTCTAGGCCTTCTAGATTTTGAGCAACGACAGTCAACTTTTCTTTTTCTTATGGCCGCCAGGGATACAGAAAAAATAGCTTTTCAAAAATGTAATCAACATGGATTTTTTTGAAAAGGCCTCAAAATACTAAAATTGGTATGAATAATTTATAAAATTAGCATAAAGCTTTATGAAAAAAATAGTACAAAAAGGTAAGCCAACTTTTTGAATCCCTTTTGACGTGGAAAGCAATTTACTTCTAAACGATAATAAATTAGGTTTTGAAATCATATCTCAAACTTTGATATAAATATTTCTTTAAGAACGCAATTTTCAGATGCTTCGGGATAACTCAGGAGCGAATCAAGAGGCTAAAAAGTTTGAAATTAGGCTTAGCCTTAGACCATGGAACAGCAGCACACATTCCATAGCCTAAGAAATTAGATCAGATTCATACTTTTTTAAAGCAAAGTCACAAACTTTAGGGACATAAAAGTTTCAGAGAATTAATTATTATCAATGCCCCTGCATAACAATGTTACAGAGGATGGTAGTCCAGTATGGTTTATATTCCCGAAAAAGACCACTTTAGGAATATTAAAAATTAACCACAATTCACAAATCTTCATCATTTTAATGATTTCAATCCCCGTTTTTATTATTTTTCAAGAGTATAGTTTTCATGATACCTACAAAGGATGTGGTATAATTTAGTAGACTCGCACCTCCAAGATGAATAATTAAGGATTGCTTTGGCCTGGCCAAATAATGTATCGGTTGATTAAATATTTATCTCAGTCATTGGAAGAACATTTTGTTATTGTCATATAGCAGGCAAAAGGAAGCCTCATGGGGTTGTTGTCTCTACAACAATCAGTAGAATTGGGCCAATTTCTTGTGATTTTTTTTTTTCACTGATTGCAAACTCATATAGCTGAAAAATAAAACAGAAGTGTGTTTTAACCTCGGTTTTAACCTTTCGCTCCGGGATAACGCTACTTGTCTTACGTGGACGTGGATGATAAATTAATACGAGATGATTTTTGCTCTTATCTCTTTTGACCCATGCAACCTCGCAATGAACTCTGCGTGCTCTACAAAACAACCCCAATCACTAGTATTGCTCTCTGTTAAAACAGGACGCCTGATAATATCGGATACTAAATATCAAAATTCGTTGACGAGTTTTACCTCAAATCCTGATGCTGGGATTTTTTGACCGATTGCAGTTCAGTTGCATGTGCATGATAACCAGGGTGAATGCATTAAATATATCTTTTCCTTAATGAGATGTACAGACATACACAGGGTCAATCCTCGTTGCAGTCAACCCCTACAAGGACATTGACATCTACTCACGGGTAAGTTATTTCTAAATTTTAGTGCCGTAGCAGAATGCGGAGGTACTCTTGTCTTTGCTTATTCGCTCGCTCGCTCGCTCGCTCGTTCGCTCGCTCGCTCGCTCGCTCGCTCGCTCGCTCGCTCGCTCGTCGTATCGATCGCTCCTCACTCTGTCCGTCGGATAACTTGAGAACGGATTGAGGTATCGAGCTGAAATTTGCTATACGGAATCTTGCCCAAAAAAGTAAGGCGGGGATTGCTTTTGGGCTATATCGGACCAAGGGGGTGGAAATTAGGGGTTGTAACTCAAAATTCCGCCTTATAAGTATTGGTCGAAATTAACGCCATTCGATACCCTTCCATTAATGATTCAAAAAGGTGTTATTCATGTTTTACAAAAAACCACCCTTAAAGGCTCTACAACCCCTAACATGAAGAAATACATAACGTCGGATAACTTGAGAACAGAGTGAGGTGTCGAGCTCAAATTTACTATACGGCTTTATACACTAAAAAGTAAGGCGGAGATTGCTTTTGGGTCATATCGGACCAAGGGGGTGGAAATTAGGGGTTGTAACTCAAAATTCCGCTTAATAAGTACTAGTCGAAATTGGCGTCATTCGATAGCTTTCCATTAATTATTCAAAAAAGGTGTCATTCATATTTTGCGAAAAACCACCCTTATAGGCGCTACAACCCCTAACATGCAGAAACACAAAAATACGAGAACTCAAAAACTACTCAACGTATCAAGGCAGAATTTGGTTTGTGAATTTCCAGTGACATTATAGGTGGATGGACAAATTTTCAAAAATATCTAACAAAGGGGATGAAATTTAAGGGTTGAAACTTGAAATTTCTTCAAGTAAATGGTAGCCTAAAATTACGGGGTTCGATAGATTTCGGTCAACTATTGAAAAAAGGTCTTATGAGTTTTCAATTTAAAACCAACCCCTGGGCCATTAACCACCCCTAACTCTTTGCAAGTCGATAATTACATTTTATTTATTTTTTCTGAAACCCTATTGGTTTATTTATGAACAACTGAAGTCAGTAAATACGCAAGGAGTTATGTCACACCGGAAAAATAAACTCACCCCTGTAAATCATAAAGGGGTGAAATCATGAGGTGTTGAAAACATGAATCTACAAATCACCTTAATTTTTCAACGAATTGGATTAGGGTGGTGAAATTGAAAACACAACTTCCTTTAGGGCATGTGGGGGTGGTGAAATAGGGGGTTGGAGTTTAGGGGTTGAAACGTCCATAAAGCCCTGTAATTTGACACAGAGAAGCAATATCTTCTGCGAAACTGTGACATCTTACACACTGCATCTTCGATAAGGGAAGAGCGAATTTTAGGAGAAAATTATCGAAGGGGATGAAAGTTAGGGGTGGAAACTCGAATTTTCAATGAAGAATGTATAGTTGAAAATAATACCATTCGATAGCTTTCTATTGATGGTACAAAAAAGGTATTATTCATCATTCGCGAAAAACGACCCTTAAAGGCGATACAACCCCCTAACATGCTGAAACACAAAAATGCGAGAACTCAAAAACTGCTCAACGTATCTGGGTTAAATTTGATGTGGTAATTTACAACGCCACTGTAGGCGTATGGGCAAATTTTCATTAATATCTAACAAGGGGGTTGAAATTTAAGGGTTGAAACTGGAAATTTTTTCATGTAAGTGGTGGAATAAAATTATGGGGTTCGATAGACTTCGGTCAACCATTGAAAAAAGTCTTATGAGTCTTCAACCTAAAACCAACCCCTACGCTACTAACAACCCTTAAGCCCTAGCAAGCAGAGTAAACACATTTTATTTTTTTTTTGCTTTCTTCTGATTTGTTAATAATTCAACGTCATTCTCATTAATTTTTAACCCATCCACAATTTTTCAACCCCTTTTATGATATGTGAACCCTCAAAGAGCAAAATTTACCCACACCGCTTCTTTTTCGTGTGATTTTCGCTAGTTCTACTTAACTACAGTACATTTTCATCTCTTTTGAGTTTTCATCCCCCTTAACGATTTTTCTCCCCCCCGAGCGTTAATTTTGTAAAATTCGCGCAGTTTTGCCTTTTTTCGGTAATAAATTTTACCGAATTTTACTCGTATGAATTGTTACTGAGTTTTTCACTTTTTCGACCCCTTCGCAATGTTTCAACCCCCAAAAGTCAAATTTGCATAATTGGCTTATTTTCGTGTTATTTTCTGTAATTCTACTTAATTACGATTAATTTTCATCCCTTTTAACTTTTCATCCCCCTGTACAATTTTTCAACCCCCTAAGTGTTTATTTTGCAAAATTCACGCAATTTAGTTTTCCTTCGGTAATAAATTAAACTCATTTGGATTATGTTTATCTTTTTCACTTTTCCAACCCCCTTCGCAACATTTCAACCCCCAAAAGCTAAATTTGCATAATTGGTTTACTTTCGTGTTATTTTCTGTAATTCTGCTTAATTACGATTAATTCTCATCCACTTTGACGTTTCATCCCCCTTTACAATTTTTCAACCCCCTAGGTGTTAATTTTGCCAAATTCGGATATTTTCGTTTTTCCTCGGTAATAAATTGAACCCATTTGGATGATGATTAAACTTTTCACTTTTTTCATCCCCCTTCGCAATGTTTCAAGTCTTCAAATGCAAAATTTACATAATTGGGTTAATTTGGTGTTATTTTCCGTAATTTTACTTAGCCACGGTTAATCCTCATACCTTTTGATTTTTTCATCCACCTTTACGATTTTTCAACCCCCTAAGTGCTAATTTTGCAAAATTCGCATAATTTCGTTTTTCGTCGGTCATAAAATTGAACGCATTTGGGATTCAGTTTACCTTTTACAATTTTTCAGTTTCCTTCTGTAATTCTACTTAACTTGGGTTAATTTTCACCCTCTTTGACTTTTCATCCCCCTTTACAATTTTTCAACCCCCTAAGCACCCATTTTACTAAATTCAATATTTCAACCCTCCAAGGGCTAAATTTGCATAATTGTCTTATTTTTGTATTATTTTCTGTAATTCTACTTAACTTGGGTTAATTTTCACCCTCTTTGACTTTTCATCCCCCTTTTTTTCATAATTTCGTCTTTTTAACACCACTGTGCGTCTGCGGAGGCACTACTACTAGGTGCAGATTTATAAAATCTGCACCCGACTCCACCAGTAAATTCAGCTCGCCCCTACATACACATTAACAAGGTAAACATCTACAGGGACACACATCGCATTGATACACATCTTTCGTTGGCTTTTCATTCGCCGCACGCTGAGTTTTAGCGAGTTGACGAAACAATTTTAAGGTGAAGTCGTTAATTCCGGAATAAAACACTTTATAGCTTCTAACACAATTACCATTTTGCTAAACCCCATGCCTCGCTAACAATATATCTTCCAGTAGTTCAAGTTGCTAAAAGATGTGTCTCACTGGAATAGAATTTAACGGCAGAATTAGAGCCACGTATTTGACTTTTACTGGATCTGCGGGAGATATATTACCATGAAGTGTTGACATTAAAATGTTTAGATAGCTTCTGGTTGATATATTAAAAGTTTTTTTATAAAGTATCAAGTATCATGAATTTTGTGTAAGGAATCGAAACCCCATTCCATATGTGTAACAGTTACCCAAATTATATGGGTTAAAGCCTGAGAGACTGGGGATTACTAAAGGGGGTTGTATTGATCAAGGCGGTGCCCACCCCAACGCGTGGTTCGACAAAGACAAACTGTCCAAAATTTGAATCAAAACAGAGATAGAAACGGTAGCTGCCGTGAATGGAGCACCACTCGAATGCTCATAAACAGTTGTTGGCAAGCATTTCAATAATGCACGTAGCTCTTATCACTTGTGGATAATACTAATACACTGTCAAAAAATCTAACATGAAGATTTTACACACAGCTTCGCATCATATGCTGCGTCAACCCTTCAATGTCATTCATTCACTTTGATTCCACATCAACATATGATGTTAGGTAAATCAATTAAGTGTACAGGAAATTACGTCATTTGAATTTCAATAAAGTTTGGATGCCCTGATCAAATTAGGAGTGGCCGTTATTGACACGCCACAAACGATTAATGCCAGATAACATGGTATAATGAAAATGTTAATAAGAATAATTGGGCACATATTACATAGCACAAAAAGTACCTATAATCCAAATTAAAGTAAGCAATCATTAGGGGCCGGATTCTAGGTTCAATAAAAATTGCAAAAAGGTTGCTTAAAACATATTTTTAGGTTTAATAACATTCAGTTTAGGTTAAATAGGTTTTTAGTTAAATGAGTACTATTCTAATTTAAATAAAAAGCTACAAAAAATCTTGCTTTCGAAAACTTTATGGACATACGTTATAACTCGAATTTTTACGAAACAGATTTATTTTCAATTTATTTTTGTGTATCTGAAACAGGGAAAAAGGTATTTTACCTAAAATCCGGTCCCTAGTAATCATACAAGAGACTTATGCCCGGTTTCTAGGAGCAGTTATGGAACCGATAAAGTAATTTGAGTTGAGTTGAGATCAAGAAGGCCGGGAAAATTTAGTGGCACGTCGAAACTTTACTGATACTCTTGTAGTTACATTTCACTAATAGTACCTAGCTTAAGTATCATTACTTAGTTAGGTCCTGAACTGTACTGAATTCTGATTGTGAAGGCAAACATTCTTGTCATCATAGGAGGTATCACCCAAACGGGTGACCCATAACTTTCGGTGGTTTTATTAAATTCCACTTTCAATGTTGAAATGCGCTAAAACTTGCCTGACGGACCATATAATGGATCCGAATTAAACCATTCACATCAAACGCAGAATCATCCCCATTTAGGGGAATTTTATTACTCATTGGCGAATCATCGTAGGAATGTACAAGAAGCCAGAAGGACCTTGCATTCGCATTCCATTTCCTATACCCGTTCCAGAATATTTTAATTTTTAATCATGATCGTGATAATGTGATGTTTGCAAAGTAATTAAAATGTACATTTTTTGTTCCGGTGGAAGATGTTCCCAAGGGAAAAAACATCCTTCAGTTTAACTATAATAATTATGGGAAGTTATAAGCGTGACGAACCGGCGATCCTTCCTAAATGAATAGGTTCTCATATAGACAAAGGCAGAGAAGAAGTAAATCGATGTCATAGCAGTAACTTTATAATAAAATAAAAAAATAAATATCAAATGGAAAATATTCCGTTACAATCCCCTTTAGCTCGAATAACAGCAATCGCTTTGATAATAAATTCAGTATTTACTTAATGTATGAACTGTATGACAGAAATTGATTGTTCCGCAAGAAATCAGTTTGATAGCGAGTTCCTTTGATAAAATTTTGGATAAAATGTTTTGCAAAACGGTGACGGACGTCCGCCTTAACACATTTAACCGAGTGCTGATTGTAAAATTGCCGATCCGAGTAAAATTATTAAGATTGAAGACAACAGCATAACAAGCGACTATTTTATAGAGTTTATCACAAAATTGTAGTAAAATGTACCCAATTTCACGGTCGCTACTTGCGAGCAAGAAATTAATCACTATCTCCAGGTGTATTCGAGACAATGGGTATGGGTGGTATATAGCTGCAACTACCTGCGGCTTATTTAAATATTCATTGCATAGCGCTTCTTGATATTTCATATTCATGATGCAGAGTATTATTGTATGAGTGGAAGTCGGCATATTTTTAAAAACGGAACAATAAAAAAGTTTATCGACTAATTCATCCGCAGCTGCTTTTGAATAAGGTGCGCTCAAAATTAAAACGACCAAAGCGATTGATTTAATTCAGAAATTATTAACCGTTCTTCTATTTTAGTAAAGCTCAAGAGTATGTAGCCAAGCCATGGGTCACAGGTCTTATTGATCGTCATTGCTCAAAATCTAGAAGGCCTACCTAGAAAATTTTTTTCGAAGCATCAATCGTTAGGGAGATATATTTAAAATCGAAATTTTTAGATTTTTCGTAATAACTCAGGCGCGAATCAAGATATCGGTGAGTTCTCTTCGGATTCTTAATCACCAAAAAATAGCCCAACTTTTCTCCGATTTAACCGACTCCGTAACTCTTACCATTTAAAAGGAACCATTCTGTATAGTATTGGGAAACGAAACTTTCGTCTTACGCAAAGATTGAAAAACTCCAACGTTGCTTTATTGTGAATTTTCAGTTCAATATGAATATCTGCAAAAATAGTTTGAAAAATTACTTCTCGGATGGCCTTTACTGGGAGTAATTCGTAATAATGGTGTGGACAGCAGCAATGATTTTAGTTTTGAGGAAACGCGAAAGTTTAAGTTCCTTTTAGTATACATATTTCTGATACGCCAGAGCAGGTATCGAGTAGGGGCGAAAAGAGCAAAAATGAAGTACCCTAACTCGCAGGTGCATATAAGGGGAACAAGTGAACATATCCTCACCTCTTTCCAAAGTGTGATGAATAAGGAAATGCATTTTCATCTCATAACTTAAAAACAGCTTAAAATCGCAACGTTGGCCATTTAAGACAACCTTAAAAAGGGCGCACATAAACCCATAGTGAATCTGGCGGGGCAGTTTGAATCCAATCACCTATAAATTTCAATCCAGTCTCGAAGTGTTTCGGGAGTTTTTCAAAACATTTTTTTTTACACAAAGGACACTAAGTTTGATTGTATTTTTGGAAACAGAATTTGAAGACCAGAAGACCTAATAAAACAAAATGGTTGTCATCTTTCAAATTTCATAGATGACATGCGAAAAAGGCACTTGTAATTGGCCGATTGCCACCAAAATTAAGTAAATTTTCCTACTTGCTATATCTAAATTTTACTCCACCAACCTTAAAGCGTTTTCTGTGATTTTTCAAAATTTCACGATTTTTTGCCAAAAATGCACTAAATTCCGAGCTAAATTCAAAGTTGATATGCCAGAATGGCACTTGCCGTTGGCCGATTGCCACCAAAATTAAATCAGCTCTTAGGCGGGCACTGGTATCTCTACCTACCAAATTTTAGCCAAATCGATCCAGTAGTTTGGGCTGTAGCGTGTTATCTAATGTTGCTTCGAAATTTCAATTTTTTTGATTTTATGCCAGAATTTTAGACGCAGAATTTGAAGACCGCTCATATGCTGATAACAAAAATTGGTGTTCATCAGTCAAATTTCGTAGTTGATTCGCCAAGAAAAAACACTTGGCGTTTGCGGATCGGCAACAAAATTAACTTAGCTCACCAGAAGGCCAACACTGACCTCCATACTAAATTTCATGAAAATCTGTTCGGTGGTTTTCGAAGAATCTTGCTCACATACCTTCGTACATACACACAGACATTTTTTAGAAACCACTTTTGTGTGATCCTGGGACCTTGAAACGGAAAGGTCTGGTGTTAACTCAATTTCGAATTTTGGAGTGATTGCAGTAACCTCCCATTTTTATATGGTTGTGGGGAGGTTAATAACAAAGATGACGGCCACTTCCGGTTAAACAGGAAGTGCTGGGAAGATGGGTATATTTTATTTTTGGCGTATCTATACAGGCTGTCCCGAAATTAGTGGTCAAAACTTTACGAATAGATTCTTCTATGAAAAATATAAAAAAAGTCTCTATGAACATATGTCGAAAAATAAGTCCTAAGGGAGCTAAGGCCCCTTTGAAAGTGTTTTTTTCTAAATGTCTTCAAAACGGTTAAAAATAGCTGCGTGAAATTCGGTATCTTTACTAAGTCTTTGATGCTGAATTTTACTACTGTGGAGAAAATTTTAAAATTTTGATTCTAAGCATCTCGTACAGAAGGGGCTTAGGACTAAATTTACTCAATCATTTTAACCTCCCCACAACCATATAAAAATGGGAGGTTATTGCAATCACTCCAAAATTCGAAATTGAGATAACACCAGATCTTTACGTTTCAAGGTCCCAGGATCACAAAAAAGTGGTTTTTAAAAAATGTCTGTGTGTATGTACGTACGTACAAACGCCAAGTGCCTTTTTGGCGTATCAACTAAGAAATTTGACTGATGAACACCAATTTTTCTTATCAGCATGTGAAAGGTCTTCAAATTCTGTGTCTAAAAATGTTTTCACACTTGGCGCCTTTTTGGCATAAAATCGAGAAATTCGAAATTTCGAAGCAACATTAGATAATACGCTACAGCCCAAACTGCTTAATCGATTTGGCTGAAATTTGGTAGGTAGGGACACACAGTACCCCCCTAAGAGCTGATTTAATTTTTGTGGTCATCGGCCAACGGCAAGTGCCAATTTGGCATATCAACTTTGAAATTTGACTAATAAACTCCCATTTTCTTTATCAGAACATGAAATATCTTCAAGTCTTGTTTCCAAAAATGTCCTCAAACTTAGTGCTCTTTTGTCAAAAAATCATAAAATTTTGAAAAATACCAGTAGTCATATTTAGGTATAGCAAGTAAGAAAATTTACTTAATTTTGGTGGCAAACGACCAATAACAAGTGCCTTTTTGGCATGGCGTCTATGAAATTTGAGATATGACCACCATTTGTTTTATCAGCACATGAAAAGTCTTCGAATTTTGTTTTCAAAAATTCAATTAAATTTAGTGCCCTTTTGGCAATAAGTAATAAAAATTTTTAAAAATTACCGAAACACTTAGGTAGAGACTGAATTGGTGGTAGGATTGAATCATTCACCAAGTGGGGAGGTTCTAGCCGCTTCCGTAGCTGCCCATTTTTTTGTAAGTAGTTTTTTCTCAAGTCTTATTCCAGAATCTGAAAATTTGAGGTCTTTTAAGTAAAAATGGTACTCTTGTTTGACATCGACAGAATGCGCCCTTTTCGAAAGAAATGGCTTTTCATTGGTTCAGGGCTCCAAAATTTGTGACGGAAGACATTAGAATATCATAAAGAAGTTCATGGGACGCTTCTTTACTTCATTCAGTTTTCAGTCACGTTGTCAAATACAGTAGCTTAGTTACATTTTTAATAAATACGCTGTTAGGCACTCGACCGGAAAGTTAATCTTTCCTGTCAATTTTAGGACCGGAAAATAGTCTTTCCCGTACTAGTCCGGGAAAATGAAAACTTTATTTTTTCGGTCAATTTTAGGATCGGAGTCAACTTTCCCGGACTAGTCCGGGAAAGTGAAATTTCCCCGAACTATTCTGGAAAGTGAAATTTCACCAGAATATTATGGATTTTGTTAATGTGTTAATTTTTACTAGGCTCCTCACATTTTTCAGTTTAGATAATTTGAATTAAAATATTTACACAGAAAATATGTTGCGAGCACCTAAAAAATGTAATATGTAACTCACATGTAAAGTGTCTTTCCATACTCTACGTAAATAACTATTTCAAAAATCTCTTGTGACAATTACTGTTCCTACCGCGGTGTTTTTAGATATTAATGCCGAATCCCCCAAAATTCCGAACTTAGGTCCTGAAGTTGTCATAATACAGACCGGGTGACGACACCATGTACACCCCAATAACTTTTTCAATTATTAAGATAAAAATCTGAAAAAATTCACAGTGGACACGCTCACGGAACGTCACTTTTTGACATTAATTCCATCTTTTTATCACTTCCGGTTACGCCGGAAATTGCTTTGATTTTGAATTTAAAATGGGGCACCCGGTATATTTTTATATTTTTGGAATCTAGGGATCACCCTGAGTATTTTAGTCTCATTTTCGTGAGTTTTTTCTAGTTTTTGGCGAAATTTTGTTGTGGATCTAGAGTGCTGCGATACACTTTTTTTGTCTTTTATGGACGTCAGTATTCTCATAAAATTAATAATATGTTGTTTCGGCTCATTTAAACCTTATTCGGATGGCTTCAAAATATGGAAAAACGTTTTTCGCAGATAACTAAATTTAAATGGTACCATGCGGGTACACCTGATCCATGAGAACAGATATTTTTTCCTGCGTGCAATGATACCACCAAAAAAAATTCGTACCACCGCCCTCTAGATCCACAATGAAGTTTCGCAAAACAAAAGAAAAGACTATAAAATGACACTACAGAATGATTCCTAGATTCAAAATATATAAAAATGTATCCGGTGACCAATTTAAAAATTCAAAATTAAAGCCATTTCCGGCGTAACCTGAAGTGATAGAAAGTTATAATGTATGTCAAAAGATGACGTTTGGGGGATATTATCACAGTGATTTTTTTCAGATTTTTATCACAATACTTAAAAAAGTTATTGGGGCGTACATGGTCTCGTCACTCGGTATACAACTGAGTGATGAATTGCTGAGTAATATCGCTCGCCCCTTGTAACGTTAAAACTTACCCCACTTTATGAGACCTTAATCCGCTCTTTCGCTAATACAGCGATTATGTCCACTCTTAAATTTTATTATTTCGGATTCTCTATAAATATTTGTTCCGCAGCAATATGTGAGCAAATACCATGGTCGAAAAATTGGCTGCCAAGAACCGCACGTCTTTGCTTTGGCCGAAGCTGCGTACACCTCTCTTCAGACCGACAGCACGGGAATAGACCACACCAACCAGAGCCTAGTAATAAGCGGAGAGAGCGGAGCCGGGAAAACGGAAAACACTCGGTTCATCCTTCAGTATTTATGTTCCGTAACCAGTGGCGTATCGACGTGGGTGGAGCAGCAGATTTTAGAAGCCAACACGATCCTCGAAGCTTTCGGTTAGTTGTGTGATCCTGGAACATTCTCACTCAAGACTGGTTTCAGGTAACGCAAAGACTGTCAGGAACGATAACTCCAGTCGATTCGGTAAATTTATGCAAGTCTGTTTCGACTCCAGATGGATGATAGCTGGATGCATCATCCAGGATTATCTCCTGGAACAGTCTCGGTTAACGTTCCAAGGACCCGGCGAGAGGAATTATCACGTTTTTTACCAATTAGTTGAGGGTGCCAAAGTGAGTTTGCTTGATCAATACTTTAACGCGGTTTAAAGCAGTATTTTTAGCACAACAAGGAACTCGCCGCACAGTTACATCTAAAAGACGCTAGTTTTTACAATTATTTAAACCATTCGAGTAATTCAACAGTTGAAGGGGATGAAAGGAGGTTAGATAGTCTGCGGCTTGCGTTTAACGTCCTGCAAGTACCTACGAATATGTGCAACGGGATTTTCCAAACTTTATCGTCGATTCTGTGGCTGGGAAATTTCACGTTCGAGGACATCGATGGTGAAAGATGTCAACTAACAAAAGCGGACGAAGAAATTTTAGACACCATTTCGAATTTATTAGAATTAGAGGTAGATAATTTGAGGCAGGTTGTTCTGTTACGACAGATTAACGTTCGGGGAAACATTACCGAAATCCCTTTAAAACTGCAGGAGGTACTTTAATTTCTGAATCGTGATGTAACATATTTGATTTGTTTAATTTGTAGGCTAGAGAAAACAGACATGCCATGGCGAAAGCGCTATATTCGCGCACGTTCGCGTGGTTAATTAACCACATAAACAACTGTACAAATCCTGGGCAGGATTCCACACGGTTTCTGGGGGTTCTAGATATTTTTGGTTTCGAAAATTTCTCCGTCAATTCTTTCGAACAGCTTTGTATAAATTACACCAACGAAAAATTGCACAAATTTTTTAACCATTACGTTTTCGCGCTGGAGCAAGAAATTGTGAGTGATGCAATTTTTCGCACTGGAAATGAAATGTTGTTTTGCAGTATGAACAAGAAGCCATTCTGTTCAATCATATTGCATTTACCGATAACACATTGTGTCTGGAACTATTGGAAAAGCCTCCGCGTTGCGTGCTAAGATTGTTATCAGAGCAATGCCATTTGCCCAGGGGTTGTGATGCTTCCTACCTTTCAAATCTTCATTCTGAATTTGGAAATCACGAGAGATACGTCAAAGGTAAGAGTAGTTAGATGAATTATTTGTTAATACTGAAGATACAAAATCGCTTAAATTAGCGAAGATTTGTATTTTTTTACGCTGATTACGAGTGTGAATTCCAAAAAACAAATCAACGTCGTATTCGTTAAATAATCACTAAAATGAAATAGGTTATTGTGGTCAGAGCTGGGTAGTATTTGGAATTTTTAGTACTTAAATACTTATCTAAATACTTTTTTCTGGAAAGTAATTAGTATTCGAATATTTTTTTCGGCAGGTAGTTAGTATTCGAAGAATCTGAATACCAGAGTAAATATTCGAAAAAAGTATTCGAAAATTGTTCGAATACTTTTATTTGAATTTCGCGCCAATCATTCGGTTTAGGATCGTGAACGAACATGTGACTCACGTGATGTGAGCATTGTACCCGCCATCGGCATTGCATGAAAGCAGCGGTGATGGTGTGTTTAGCAATTGTTGTATTTAGTTTTCCAAAATATAGTTTTTTTCATTAACATTTTTCATAATCATTTCCATTAAAGTATTCGGTCAAAGTATTCGAATACTTTTTTAAAGGAGTATTTGTTATTCGATATTTAAGATACTTTTTGTCTGAGTTATTTAGTATTCGAAGTAGATGAAGTACAAGAATTTAGTATTTAGTATTCGAATACTTTTTCGCAGTATTCGACTCAGCTCTGATTGTGGTAAATGTTTGAGAGAAGTGCCGTAGTGGATTGGATTAGGGAAATTTATACAGGGTGTTTTGCAACCGCTTGTAAGTTTTTTAACCTCAGATTGCCCATCGAAAATGGTAACGATTGGCACAAAATTGTTTAGGTCGAAGTCGTCTCCTAAGGAAGTTATAGGGCTTTAAAGTCAGCCATCGGGAGCAGTTTTTCTTAGTTATCTCAGGAACGGATTAACGGATTTGAATGAAATTTGGTGGACACTAGTAACCAGTGAATATACATCTACATGGGGAATTTCGTTGGATTATGACCACGGGATCCCCAGAAAACGGAGACACCTTTGACATTTTTCTTCCGGAAAATGTTTGAAGGTCACGCGTTTTAAAAATGGTGGTGTCCGTCAGAAAGGGCAATTCAAACTACAACTTTTACTATACTTGGTATTTTTTGATTTAATGCGTGGTTTTAGAGATATCCGTACCTGAGGTAACTGGAAAAATTTTCAAGGTCACGCATTTTAAAAACGGTGGTGCCTGTTGTACAGAGCAGCTTAAACTGCAACTTTTACTATTCTTGGTATTTTTTTATTTAATGAGTGGTTTTATATGTAGATATCCAAATAAGAAAAACTGCTCCCTATGGTAAAGCCCTAACTTCCTTAGGAGACGACTTCGACCTAAACAATTTTGTGCCAATCGTCACCATTTTTGATGAGCAATCTAATGTTAAAAAACTTACACGCGGTTGCAAAACACCCTGTAGAACCCTTGATGTCACTTATATGTTCATGCTGAGTTACAAACAGGGAAGAACAAAATTGGCACACGTTTGGAACTAAAAACATCAACTTCGTATCGTCAAAATCCCTAGATTTAAAATATTCCTTACGCATGCAACCTACCTTACAATTTTTTTTTTATTGTAGGTTACAACAACAAATTAAACAAACAAGAGTGTCCGGAAGTATTTTTTATGTTGACTGATTTGAAATTTTTATAATTGAAAAGTTTAAAAATCTCTAAATTTTGACGGGACATAATTTTGATATTAATTTTTTATCTAGAATGGGAATTTTTACTAGTAGTAAGTAATTTCTTATCAATTTTAGTTTGCCGGATGGTTTTTTATTTGTATTCAGGATTATTAATTAAAACTTACCTACCTTCTTACCCCGTTACATAGTTTACTTTTGTTTTTAGGTACATAGTGCATATATACTTTTTTGTTAAGAATTATAATATCTTTTCAAAGAACTCAAAATATACGGGTTGTTCCATTTAGGGCCGGTTTTTCCATCTCATGTTGAATTTAACATGAAATTCTTTCCATAGAAACAATTCTTGTCGCAATAGAAACTAGGGTGACAAACCTCATGTTAAAGTTAACATGAGATGGAAAAACCGGCCCTTAAAAGAATATAATTTGGGTGATTATTTAACGAATACGATATTGATTTGTTTTTTTGAACCATCGCGAACTATCGCAATCAGGGTAAAAAAATACAAATTTTTGCTAATTTAACCGATTTTGTATCTTCAGTATTAACAAAGTAAGCAATGGTGCCGAGATAAAATAATACACACCCTGTATATGTATGTCTATAACGTCGAGTTTTATGGTTAAAATCGAAATACTTTTCTTCATTTGATTATACTGGATAGATTCAAACAGAAACTACTGTTTAGGACGCGTTTTGGAGTGTTATGCACGATTCCACCGACCTTACTTAACTTTAAGAGAGCCTTAAAATGACAATTATGACGTTTATACCATAAGACAAACGTCATTCTTCGTTTTTAAGTCTAACTTAAGTGATAAGTTTGATCCGTGGGATCGGCCATTATTCTATCTTCCGCTAGAAAAGGAATTAACACAAAATACAAAACAGTTGCCTGAAAATGAGAAAAAACGTTTGGTACAAAGAAAAAGTGAACGGAAGATGTATGTATATCAAAGCGATGTGTATCCCTGTAGATGTTCATTCACCGTGAATGACTTATATTGAGTTGGATTTGGTGGTTTTGGGTGCAGATTATTTAAATCTGCACCTATACGGACAGACCATAGTAGTAGTGGCGACTTCATTATAAGGCAAGCGCGAGGGGGTGTCAATTTTAGGTGATGAAATTTTTAGGGTTCACGGGTTAAATTTCCTCCAAGTCAATTTGTGTTTGGGGGTTGAAGGGGGTGAATTTCTAGGGCGCAATTTTTTCCATTCAATTAGAGGCCTCCGGTAACAAATTCAGTTGTTAAATTTCCTCCAATCTAATTGCTTGAGGGTGTTTCGGCGGAGCAGCTTTTTGCGATCAATTAGTATCATCCTGTAACGGGTGGTCCAAGTGTTTTTCCGCTATTTAAATTTTTTGTGCTCGGGGGTTGAAGGGGGTGGATTTCGGTGGTGCAATTTTTTACGTTTGAGGGTTAAAAGGAAACGAAAAAATTGCCCAATGATGATGTCGAATTATATCACTTAACGTTAAAAAAAATTAGATTGTAAACCCTAATTGTAAAGTAATGTTAGGTTAATTGTTTCCTATATAACAGTATTATTTGCGGTTCTAGTTAAGGAGCATGTCCTCGGGTGTTAATTGTTGCACCTGACCATGTGACGTCGCATAAGGGAACGGAGCTAATGGGAAACGACTCCTGCCAGTGTTTTTAAAAGTACCTAACGTATCTTGTTACCTAGGAAATTTAGTTATTGTATAACCTTCGATTAAGCAAAAAGAATACCGAATTCGGTTGGTATTGAAGATTCAGAGCCTATTCTTTATCGCTCTATACAAATAGGAATTTTCATGTCTTCCGGGAACCCCAATGTTTAATTTCTGATATTGAACTATATTTCCTGTGTATCAATTCTATCTCACTGGTACTGGGCCTTTGCGATGTTTGTCGTTTTTTATCAAAAATATTTTCAAACTTCCTTACGTTTTCAATTTAATTTACAGGTGAAGATAGAAGGCGTTGGGAGTCTGAATTCGGGATCAAACATTACGCGGGCTGTGTTACGTACAACGTGAAAGGCTTCGTAGACAAGAACCGCGACGTCCAACAAGACGTCTTCTTCGACATAATTTCGCGTAGCAGGAGCGCATTTTTGCAGGAATTATCTAAATATCAGGACCTGGCCTCGAGACAAGTCGCGAATGGCGGAACTACAGTCTCGAGGGGGACCAGCAAAGGGAAACCAACCGTTTCGGACACATTCCGGCATCAGCTTCAGGCTTTAGTTGACGTATTGCAATCGACGACGCCTTGGTATGTGCGTTGTATCAAACCAAATAGTGAGAAAATGCCGAACGATTACGACTCAAATCTAGTCTTGGACCAATTGAAATATTTAGGAATGTTAGATATTATACGTATACGAAAAGAAGGCTTCCCCATACATATGAGTTTCGAGGATTTTGTTAGTCGATATCACTGTCTTTCCAAAAATCGTCTTCCACCGGACATGTTGAACGCATGTTTGGCGCTTTTGGAAAGCCACAATTTACCAAAGACGGAATGGCAGTGTGGAAAAACCAAAGTTTTTATGAGATCACATATTCACGAACCTTTAGAGGAGACTAGGGTCAAGATGGTCACCTGTAAGGCAATTCTGATACAGAAAACTTTTCGAAAATTCAGGGCGAAAAAGGAATACTTGAGAATTCGTAACGCAATTTTGAAAATACAGCACGCTTATAAGGGTTGGAAATCGAGGATAGTGTTTTTAAGGAAGCGAAGAGCCGCTATTGTCATTCAAAGTCACCTGAGGGGAGTGTTTGCTAGAGAGGTAGCTGCAGCCTTGCGCGAGATGAGGCGGGTTGAGGAGGAAATGAGAAAACGCGAAAGGATGGAAGAGGAGAGGAAAGCTAGAGAAGCAGAGGATGCGAAGCGACGCGAAAAGGAACAGGAACAGGCTAGAAAGACCGAAGATTTAGAACAAAGTGAAAGGTAAGTCCTAAATTAAATATAGTTTCTTCTTAAGTTAAATGAGGATTCAACTTATGGTTGATTCTAGTAAGAAAGGAGCGTCCGAGTCCAATGGTGTCATCAGAATTTAAAAATTCTTTACCGTTTTGAAGACTCAGAAAAAGCAGCGGGAAAGATGACGTCATCTTTCCACGATTTCTTGGCATCTTGAGGATACTTCCAGACGTCGGCTGTCCTACTCCATAGGAAACACGTAGGAGTTAGGAGAAATCAATACTCAGCCGATTTCTGGAAATATTCTCAAGATGGGCAAGAAATCGTGGAAGATGACGTCATCTTTCCCGCTGTCTTTTCTGAATATCTTCAAAACGGTAAAGAATTTTGTAATTCTGGTAACACCACCGTTGGACTCAGACGCTCCTTTGTCACTAGAATCAGCCATAACTTCAACATCGATTTCTAGTGTTGAATCCTCCTTTAATGCAATTTTAGAGCCGCCGAACAAGAGATTGCCGCCCTTTCTCACATGGCAGAACAGCTTAAGCCCAAGCTCACGGAAGGAGTCACAGAGTCGGTGGACCTTGACAATCTATTTGCCTTTTTGTCAGATGTTCAACCTCAAAGTCGCAATTACATTATTGAAGAGATTGGTGAAAAAATGGATGAATTAGTTGAAGATTTAGATGTGGAACTAGAAACGGTCATTCAGCAGGAACTCGAAGGATTGGCTTTGGAGCAGCAGCAGCAGCAACCCACTCCGCCAAAATTAGCATTACCGACACTTCCCGAGCCCACCGAACCTCCACCCCCGCCACCCCCTGGTTTTCAGAACAGTACTACAGAAACGCCGCCTTCGGAAAGTAAAGAGAAAAAAAAGGATCAAGAACCTATTTACGAGGCTGTTCTACCTCGCGAAGAGCCCGTTTGTGTGTCGCCTCCACCATTGCCGGCACCTCCAAGGTTGCCCTCCGAGTCGCCGAAAAGTAGTCCACCGGTTTCCAGACCATCTAGCGCTGTTGTAAGTCACAACTATTATACTCTTAATATCCCGATTTCGATTTATAGATTTAACATTTTCGATAAATCAAATCATTTTCTTTCTTCAGCCAATAAGTAGTAAAACGTAGAAGAGAGTCAAACGACTTTTCGGCAATGTAGTCAATTCTCCTTAGCGGACATTGTACTAGAATCCCGACCTACAGTCGAAACCCGTTCTATAAAACTCTCAAATCTGACAAGCTCCTAATAAACGTTTTCAGTATTACCTGAGCGGCGCGCGCATGTTGGTTCTCTTGCGTGCTCACTCATTGGCTGGAGGTCTGTCACAGCTGATTTTTACCCAATGAGATCTTTTTTACCTGTGTGTTTCGATGAAAACTTGGAAACCAACCTACGCGTGTATTATATTCTTATACACATTAGACGCTGTGTTAGCATCCTCTTTATCTTACAAACTGAAGACGTGTATTTCATTCCACCTGCGTAATATTAATTTTAAGCCACTTTCCTTTTACACATTTATCTGAGGGGCCTCAGTTACTCTCAGCAAATTGATTGGTTCATTTGAATATTAACCAATCAAATTGCTGAGATCAACTGAGGCTCCTCAGATAAATGTGTAAAAGGAAAGCGCCTTATGACATAAAATTTGACAATGTCAAATGCCAAACGTTTTGCACTGCGTTTGCTCATCAAGTTTTTCATGAAAAATAGAAATAAATTTAATTTCGTTTTATCAGATTAATGGTGTAAGAGCGTTTTGCTGGTGATTCGATTAAGGTAAAATTGTTAAAAAACACAATTTATCTTTTTTGACTTAACAAAAAAATTACGTGACAACCGTTTCGACAAACATTTGACGGATTTCTGACCTAAATGAAAGTTCCTATTAGGGCATGATGTCCTCGAATTCGACCACGAAAATTTGTGCGCATATTCTCTGGTCAAAAATAAAATTAAGAGCACCTATAAAAATTTTTCAATTTTCGCTTCCTAAGGGAGCTCCAGCCCAAAAGCTAACTTTTTTGCTTCTTTCATTTTTGTAATGCGGAACTTAGTTTTTGACAAAAATGAAACCTCTAATGCAAGGATGTACTCCAAATTTCCGGCAAAATCCATAGCTTCGATTATCATAAAAGGTGGTTACTATGGTTAAAAATCATTTCCAACAATGAAAACCATGCAAATAAGTGTTATTATTTATTACTGAAACCACGACGATCCTCTTTGTTCTAATAATCGAAATTATGGCGATTTGGCTGATTTTCCCGAAAATCCGTAGTGCATGCTTGCATTTGGTTTCATTGTTTTCCAAAACGAAGTTCCGTATCGAAAAAATGAAAGAGCTAGAAAAGTTTGCTTTTTAAACAAGCTTTATGAAAGTCGCATCAAATAATTTTTTTAATGCTTTAGAAAAAGGTTTGAAATAATTTAACATCATAGCCTGCAAGAATATCCGGGTTCTCGTCGTTCGACTTTGGTAAAATTGAAGGAGATTCTGTAGTCCAATAAGCTAAATAAGTAACCAAAATTTGGTTGTCGTTGTTTAAACAGTTCAAAAGTTATTCGCAAATTACTCAAACATAACCCCATCTTTAGAGGGCTGCAGCTCCCTTAGGAAGTGGAAATCGAAAAATTTTTATAGTAATTTTAATTTTATTTTTGACCAAAGAATATGCCCATAAATTTTCGCGGTCGAATTCGAGTACACCTGTAGGTTGCGTTTCAACTGTAGATATGAAATCTTTTAAATCTGTCAGTGTCTGTCATTTTGACAAAATGAAAGTCTGTTACACATCTGACCAGGGAGTAGGCCTTGCCGCTTGAAACGTACGGCGTAGACTGTTGAATTTTTGATAACGATATATTTATCTGCAATGAACTTTATACGCTTTACAGATTTCAAGTTGGCATTTTTGTGTCAATTTAGGAATGTCACATTTTGCACCTAAAGACAGAAAAGAAAGTAAGCTATATATTTAGGACACGATTGGAAAACATAATCTTATTTTTGACTATCAAGATTAACAACTAGGAAAGGACATCCTTTACATTAAATAAATGGGAGGTTTTAACCTCCCCAAACCCAACACAATTTTAAAAAAATGGGAGGTTACTGCAATCACTAAAATTTTCGAATTCGAGATGAGACCGGATCTATGCGTTTTGAGGTCTCAGGAACCCAAAAAAGTGGTTTTTAAAATGTGTCTGTGTGTATGTTCGTACGTACGTACGTTCGTACGTTCGTACGTTCGTACGTACGTTTGTACGTTCGTACGTTCGTACGTACGTTTGTAAACACGCCACAGCCAAAACTACTAGACCGATTTGGCTGAAATTTGGTATGTGGGCATCTAACAACCTAACTTAGATCTGAAAAGCTTTTGGAGCCAATCGTGCCGCCGGAAATGCCCTTTTGGCACATCAACTTTTAAATTTTAAATGCAAACCCCCATTTTTCACTTCACCATAAGAAAGGCCTTCAAATTCTGCTTCTAAAAATGCATGCACAACGTACTTTAAAAACACGATACAGCCGAAACCTCTGGACCGATTTTGCTGAAATTTTGTACATGGAGACTGTATTATACATCCAAGGGCTAAAAAATGTTTGGAGGCAATCGACCCACGGAAAGTGCCGTTTTGGCACATCAATTTTCTATTTTAAATATACTCTAATTTTACCACCCTAAACATTTTTTTTTCAAATTTATGGTCAGCATCAGGAAGGTCTTCAAATACTTGTTCTAAATAAGATAAAATTCATTCGCATTTACTGTCCTTTGACTGTTTGGTACATTGTCGAACAAAACATAACAAATTTTCTGTTGAACTGACTACTATCTACCCAGAATATAAAGATCCACGCGATGGGGAGGTTCCAGCCGCTTCTCTGCTGCATTTTTTTAAATAAATTCTCTAAAACCACGTTTGCACCGGGCCAACTATTAGTGACAGCTCTTTGTCAATGTTAATCTATGAGAATTAATCTTTAGTGAAATATTAAGGTAATATTAATGCCCTTTAATATTATTTCAATCCAAAATGCCGATTTTGAAATTTTTATGAGAATTTTCATTAAAAGTTTACTTACATTCGACAATTGATATTTTTATCCTCCAGTGTTGGCAGAGTATTCACGAGTTAAGTTCGCATACTTACCTGTAAAGTTTTGTTGCATTTTCGAAGTTTTAAAAGTTTTGATATCCATAAATCACAGCTATGAAACCCAAAAGTAACTCAAGCCGACTGAAATTTTAATGAGTTTCTGATCTCTTGGCTTTATGTACTTTGCATTGTTCAATAAAAAAGAACCTGAGATTTCACCAAAGTCGTTTGCTACTACAGATATCAGTAATATTAGGTCACGGGAGCATTTCGTTACTTTGGCACCCGCTGGCGCTGTGGCCAACACAGTACCAAAAAAATATGGCAACAGCGACAACTTGTCTGTCATTAAAATCGTCACTTCTTTCGTTTACAATTCATTCATCCTGCTTTCAGGCAAATTAATGAACCAAAGATCTAAAAGCGACTTGCCAAAGAAGCGTAATTTCTGCAGAATCACTAAGGTATTATGTGCGCAATCTGATTGGAGGCTGCTTAGCAACATCGCATTCGATACACATTCGAGCGATTCGAGAATTGAACCCCTGATTAAATTTGTTTACAAGAATCTTAATTTAATCAAAAAATGCCCTTTTCACCCATTTCCCTTGGGCCGATTCTGCTCATATACGAACTTGTCCGAGATATTCACGGTACCTATTCACCCCTCAAATTTGAAGTCTAAATTTCAAAAATGGTGAAAAGTGACGGTCGTCGCCAGCTCCGCCCCCGCTGATCCGACGGGGCCGAAACTCTTGCAGGTGGCCACTATTGCCATTTCGGTAATACCTTGAAAAAATCATAACAGTTCAGTCAAGTGAGTCAAGTGTTGATGACTTTTGGCCATTTTAAATTTAATTTTTGGACCGTTCAAAGGGTCTTTTCGGCCCTACAAAGACCTTTTCCAAAAAAATGGCAATAGGGTTTTCTACCTTGCAGGATAAGCGCTATCGAATACTGCAATAAAAAAGTCGGGTACTATTCAGATGCCCTTTTGACCCCTGTCCCGTATGGCGATTATGCCCATTTACGAACTCGTCCCCAAACATTCACGGTACCTACCCGCCACCCAAATTTCAAAACGATATTCCAAAGTTATCGCGTCTTAAAAAAAAGTGAACGGAGGGCTGAGCGAACGAGCGAGCGAGCGAGCAAAATGACCTTGGGGTACAAAGCAATAGTTTCGAGACCTCGAGACCTGCATACAGATATTTGTCCTCATTCATGGTAAATCACAGCATTATGCGAATATTTTATTAGTGAAATGTTGTGATAATATTTGTGGATAATGTGCAATCGATAATTCCCATCACCATTTCGGTTTCCTGCGGCCTATACAGAATATTCCGTAACTACACCGACAAACTTCAGAAAGTGATTTAAGACGAAATCTTAATGTCATAATTCTTAGGGGTTCATTCTAAGTTGGGTTTTATTTTGTGCCCCATAAAGTTCTCATTTTTTGAATATTTATTTCCTTTTTTTTTCCTCTTCTAACTTCTCTTCTCACTGTTGACACTAATGACTAGAGGGCGGATTTCTGGCATTTTGCTTTTTTTTAATAATGTAAGCAGAACGAAATGCTCTTGGTTCTTTCCGTTTCATAAAATTTCGAATCATTTGACACTAATTTTATTTTGCTTATTTTGCTTATTTTTGCCTAAAATTCGCGTAAGTGCTTATTTACGGATTTTGTGAGCTTTTTTTAAGTCTTTTCTAGCTTATTAGTGCTTTTTCTTGTTAGCTTACCACGTTTTTGGTCGATTTTTACTTATTTCCCGGCGAAAGCCGATCTTTAATTGTAATTTAGCAACCTTAATTGACTAAAATAAGGTACTGGCACTGAAATGAAACTTAACTTCAGGTTTCTTTGTCTATGGTGATGAGATGCGTAGATAGAGAACAAGGCCGACCGAGGAGTGACAGAGATGGGTGACCGTGCATACAATCGGAGAAACAAGTTTCCTTAATTAGCCTATTCAATACAATTTTTGCTAAAAAATCAAGTTTCATTTCTGTTAGGCATTTCCTGCAATTAACGAAAATTTAAATTTTGAAATAGTTGAACTTTTAGGTGCTTATTTTTACTTTTTTGTAGCTTAATTTTCGATTTTTGTGGCTTTTTATAGGCGCTTATTTCTGGAAAATAAATGCTTTTTAATCCGCCCTTTACTAATGACACACGTTAGCTCTTTTAACAGACCGTTGACAATAAGGGCGCAAGTGAAGTGTACGTTTAACTTCACGCCCGAAAGCATGAACATAATAATAATAATAATAATGTTTATTGAGTGCATGACTACATAGGTAAATAATAAATAAATAAGTACTTCAATTTATAAAAATAATCCAAACTAAAAAAGAAGAAAAATTCTATACATTCTAAAAACACTCAAATGGCTCAGAAACAGCTAAACGCTGATTACAATTCTGGCCGAGGGAAATACGTTTAATATTAAATAAGAAAGCGCGACAAAAGGGAAAATGGAAAAAAGAAATATCGTGTGAAACAAAGACAAAGAGATAGTCAAAGACAAAGACAGTCTGCTACTAAAAGAGGGAAAGGTCAACATCAACTAACTCTCAACTAACTGATTTTAGAAAATTATTCAGGGACTGACCAGATACATCATTGAAGTTGAAATTATGATTGATTACATAAGCTCCTAAGTAGGTAAAAGATGACTTAAAGCTTTACAGAGTGTGATGCGGTGTATCTACTAAGCCGTTAGTGGCACGCAGATTTCTGTTATGAATGTTAATGCGAAATACAATTTTGTTAAACAAATATGCTGGAATATGAGATGCTACAACTTTCAAAACTAATTTTGCAAACAGAATGAAACGTTTTACGTTTATCTTAAGCCAATCAGGCTCCCGAAGGGAAGGGGTAATGTCCCATCTATATACGTAAAAGAAAATAAGACAGTCTATATTCGTGTTTGACAGATCAACGACATGACTTTCAATTTCAAAGCCCACTGGGAATGAGTTTTTTTTGTATCGCTCGTGTAGGTTTGATTCCTAGTTCATATAACCTAACTTTTTTGTATTCGCGAAAATCAGCTGCTAATAGATGGCATTGCTAAACCACAAAATGGCGGTCTCACCCCATTGGGGAGCCGGAAGTGAGAATTCTAGCGTGACGTGCCTGACAGTGTCAGTTGGTGACATCAGTGACATCGACACGTGGATTTTTTTAAAGCCAAGTTTTCCTGGATTTACAATGTTCCACTTAAGTACACAAAACGTAAAATTCCACAGAATTATTCACAAAATTTCGAGTCAGCGAGAGGATGTCTCCTAACAAAACTACTACCTAACCTCGCAACTGACAACTGACTGACGTAAACCGAAATTATGATGACGGACGTTTAAAAGTATTTCCGTATCCTGTCTCTCAGTGTAGTTAAAGTATTGCCACCAGATGTCAGACACTTTGCTGATTTTCTTGATTTTCGCGAATACACAATCTCCACTACTTAACGTTAACCGATGGGTGGTCAGAAATCAAAATACATAAAGACGATCCTTTCAAAGTTACCGTTCTGTATAACAACTGTAATTATTAATTAATTTTAACAGGGTGTGTAATAGTTCGGGAGGTAGTAAACATTTTTGTTATGTCTTTTCAGCAAGTTTGGTTTAGCACTTTTATAGTTATTTTCATGCTGGAGATTACTAAAACGGAAGTCTGCCATAAATTTTGTGGGACAGGGGCTAATGGCGGCCATTTTCATTTTTCAAAAATTGACATCTCGAAAACGGTAACAGATACGAACTTTTATTAAATTAGAAAAAAGTTGTATTTTTCAGTGTAGATTAAGAATCTGAAAAGAAACATAAGATATCTAGATTGGTTACTGAAATATACTGAACAGACTGAAAATTAACAACGTGTTATAACTTGGCAGATCATTAGGAAATTAGCTTCAATTACATTACCTCATCGCACGAAGAATAAAATGAGGCGACGAAAATATGACATTTTTCAGTTTTTTTCAGTATATTTCAGGAACCGAACCAGATTTGATATCTTCAATTTCTTTCCAGACACACAACTTTTTTCTAATTTCGGTATCCGAGTTGTCAATTTTTGAGAAATTAAAATGACTGCCATTAGCTGTCCCGCAAGACTTACAGCAGACTTCTGTTTTAGTAATCTACAACATGAAAATAACTAGAAAATTGCTAAATCAAGTTCGCTGAAATGACATACCTACCATTCATTCCAAAAATGTTCACTGTCCCCCGGATTATAACATCGATGTTAAAAGTTACAGAATCACCCCCTTATAGTCGCTTTCGGTTAAGTCATAGCGCGTTGAAGAACTTGTAAGACTTTAAAAGAAGTACAAAGCTGCTTATCTGAAAATTGCTAATTTTACTTTCAGCCGCCACCCTGGAAATATACCAATATGCACGAGCAAGAAGTTGTAAATTCAGAAAGAGAACAAAGAAGAAAGTTTCGCGTGGAGAAGAAGCTTCAAGAACTGACAGAAACTAGCGAAAAAGAGAACTCCACCGAGGAAACCTACCACGACATGCTCGAATTTGCAGAAAACTACTTTAACGCTCATGAGAAATCTCCCGAAGGCACTATAATGGCAACGTTAACTAGGAAAAGGCAAAGTTCCGAGATGATTCCAAAGAGCGACATGGTGACGTTTTATAAAGGAACAACGATCCCCAACTCCCACATCCACATGTACGATCCAGACAACGTCAATATCGCCTGTAACATATTCAGGGTGAGTAAATAGTAAACGAAGTGATAATTAAAATTGATTGATCCGTTAAAGGATTTGTGCAAATACATCCGCGGTGAATTAAACGCGGAACGCGAACTGATGACGATTCAAACGATAATCAGCCACGCCTTGGAAAGGGAGGAGGTCAGAGACGAAATTTTCGTCCAATGCATCCGACAAGCCACTAATAATCCTAGTCCCGAAGGAACGGAACGGGTTTGGTTGTTACTTTGCCTTTGCGTGGTGTCGTTTCAGCCTTCCAAATTACTGAATCGTTATTTCGTCTCCTTCCTGAAAAAGAATCTCGCCCAGGGCGGCAAAATCACGCAGTATGTCCAGTGGTGCATCGATAATTGCAATAATAACAAAGTTAAGGCGAGGGAACATCCACCCTCGTCCGTGGAAGTGGCGGCAATGAAGCGATTAGGCACGATCGTGTGCAGATTTTTCTTTCTGGACGGACGCACTAAGGCGATAGATGTCCACCCGACGGACACGGCGGGCGATGCAGCGAAGAAATTAGCCGTAAGACTGGGACTGCGAAATTTGGAAGGATGGGCAATTTATCAGAGTAGAGCTGAAGGGGAGGAACACGTTCGAGCTCATTATTATCTGTACGACGTGATAGCCCAATGGGAAATGTAAATACTATTGAAAACGCTAATTTTGCAGTTTTTGTTGTCTTAATGAGTAAATATTCCAGGAATCAGAATAAGTTAACACCTCAAAGTGGCTTTTCAACTCTTGGAAAGCGTAGCGGAACGGCGCTTAGCGGTGGAGAAAATAGGTTTATTTTCAAGAGACGCCTGTTCAAATCTAGTCGAGAACTAAGTCAAGATCCCGTCGAAGTGAATCTGTTGTATGCTCAAGCTGTCCACAGTATTGTCAAGGTAAGAATTTATGTCAATAAAACAGAGGCTTGTCCGCTTGTTTAGCGTGACACTCATGATCATTGAACCTTTTATTAAAGCAATTTGATTGATCCGGTACACAATTGCGTTTTACCTCCCCCATTCAGTCCCACTCTACTTTCGAGTTTCAACACCTCCATTTCGTTTCATCAAAACTTCACCCTTAAGTATCTGTACCTAATTATGCATCCCTGTTGTACGATTCTAAAGTTTAAGGGTCATATGTAGCATGTAAACATACAGGGTGTCGCAGAATTACAGGGACAACAGCTAATCACAGCTTCCTTTCGTGAAAATAAGACAAAAAGTAAGAATAAGTTTTTGTCCTTAAATGGATTATATGAGAGCTATGTTGCTTTCTGAACGGTAACAGTTAGATATAGCCCCATCTTCGCAATTAGCAATTTTAACCTCCCCACTCCACTTCACCATTTAAAAAAAAGGGAGGTTACTGCAATCACTAAAATTTTCGAATTCGAGATAAGACCGGATCTGTACGTTTTGAGGTCTCAGAAACCCAAAAAAGTGGTTTTTAAAATGTGTCTGTATGTATGTACGTTCGTTCGTTCGTTCGTTCGTTCGTTCGTTCGTTCGTTCGTAAACACGCCACAGCCCAAACTACTCGACCGATTTGGCTGAAATTTGGTACGTGTGCATGTGATAACCCAACTTAGATCTGAAAAGATCTGTAAACCCCCATCTTTCACGTCACAATAAGAAAGGCCTTCAGATTCTGCTTCCAAAGATGTATTCACTGTCAGTGCCCTTTTGACCAAAAACTAAAAATATCGAGATTTTTATCGGACTTTAAAATCGCGGTACAGCCCAAGCCCCTGAACCGATTTGGCTAAAATTTTGCACATGGGGATTGTATTACACGTCGAAGAGCTGAACAAATGTTGGATTCAATCGACCCACGGAAAGTGCCGCTTTGGCACACCAATTTCCAAATTTAAAGTATTCTCTCATTTACCCATCCAAAACAAATTTTTGAAAGATTAATTGCCACCATTAGAAGGGTCTTCGAATTCTGGTTTTAAATGAGATAAAATTTATTCGCATTTATTACCCTTTGGGTAGAAAAATCGAAATTTTGAAGTAACACTGAAACCACGTTATAGCCCAAACTACTGGAAGGATTTGTCTGAAATTTGGTACATGGAGGTCAGGTGACCCGTTGAAGAGCTGAAAGGCTTTTGGGAGCAATTGGTTAACGGGAAGTGCCATTTAGGCATATTAACTTTAAAATCTTAAACACAAGTCACGGAAATCAAAGACCCACGCGTTGGGGAGGTTCCAGCCGCTTCTCTGCTGCCTTTTTTTCACATAAATTGTTATGAAATCATGTTAAATGAGTTAAACTAAGCAAGCATTTATCGTCGGAGGACCAGTTTTGTTTCAATTTTTTGTATAATTCGTTGATTTTTTTGTTGGGGCTATATCTAGCAATTAGGAGGGAGTAACAGTTAGATAATATAACCCCATCTTCTCAATTATTATTTGTTCGCAGAAATTGTTAGGCAATCGTGTTAAATGAGTTAAACTAAGCAAGAATTTATATATTTATATAAGCCGCCAAAGATCTTCATTTTTAAACATTCTTTTTAAATACCTTTCGAAAAGTATATCGTAGGATTTTGAATTTTTGCACAGCATTGTTACAGACCAAGAAGAAACTGCTGATGGTACTTAAGACATTATCCAAAAAGCGGATTTCTGTTATACAGGGTGGCCCCGATGTTATTTGCCCTTGAACTTTTTCATGTTTGAAAATATTGCTAATTTGCCTATGCGGCCGTATTTCCCGTTCAATTTAAAAACTTTTTTGGCTCTTAAAATTTTTCGAAAAAACTAACCACTCACGACGAAAATTGAAAAAACCGAAAACATGATCATCGTGATAAATCTACAATTACAATAAAAATCAAAGTGTACGTTGACACGCATCACATTTCAACTGTTTTTTTGCATTGAAGGTAATTTCACTCTTTTTATGAGGTAGACTCATCATTGGTTTTAAGGTGATTACCTGCATCATGTTTTCGGTTTTTTCAATTTTTCTCGTGACTGGTTAGTTTTTTCGAAAAATTTTAAGAGCCAAAAACTTTTAGAATTGAACGGGGAATACGGCCGCATAGGCAAATTGTCAATATTTTCAAACATAAAAAAGTTCAAGGGCAAATAACATCGGGGCCACCCTGTATAACAAGGATCTGCTTTTTGGATAATGTCTTAAGTACCATCAGTAGTTGCATCTTGATCTGTAACAATGCTGTGCAATAATTCAAAATCCTACGATACCTACCTTTCGAAATATATTTAAAAAAAACTTTTAAAAATGAAGATCTTTGGCGGCTTATAACATCAAGAGGAATCACAATTGACCAATAATTTTTGCACCAAGCTTCATCATTTGGACAGTAGATTCTGTGGTACACAGGATGTGGAGTCTTTCAGACTCACCCTGTATCTAAAAAACAGACCTTACCTGACAAAAACCTGAACCGTCATTTATGGCCGTTCCCACGGACCATACTTATCACTTAAGTTAGACTTAAAAATGAAGAATGACGTTTGTCTTATGGTATAAATGTCATTATTGTCATTTTAAGACTCTCTTAAATTAAATACACGCCCATTCGCCTTTTCGCGTTGTTTTAAAGGGAAAAGACCTCAACTGAAAAAATCCTTGAGGAGGAGGGTGAATAGTTGGCAAACGTTTGTTATTAGAGAGAGATCTTACTTGACCTTTTGAAACCAGAATGGAAAAGTGAAAAAAACGACTGATTTAGTTAGAAAAAATCATTTAGAGGAAGGGTAAATAGTTGAAAAACGTTTGTTATTAGAGAGAGACCTTACCTGACCTTTTGAGACCTGAATGGAAACGTAAGAAAACGATTGATTCTGCTAAAACAAATCCTTGAGGAGGAGCGTGAATAGTTGAAAAACGTTTGTTATTCTTATTAGATAGAGACCTTACCTGACCTTTTGAGACCTGAATTGAAAAGTGAGAAAACAACTGATTCTGATATAAAAAATCCTCGAGGGGGGTAAATAGTTGAACAATATTTATTATTAGAGAGAGAGAGACCCTACCTGACTTTTTGGGACCTGAATGAAAAAGTGTTAAAAAACATATCGTTAAAACAAAAGGGTAAATACTTGAGAAAGGTAAACGAATGGCGCCCTTCGTGGACCTTTCTGCCACCATTTTATTTCGCAAATAAAAAAAGTTGCTTGATATAATATAAGATGCGTTTTATTGCAATTATGTCGAAACCTTTCTCTTATTTTGTATAATTCAAAGGGATTTACTGTATGCTAAACTGATAGCATTATGTTTTAGCTCGTGTTTTAGTAAGGGTGCCTCTTTAAAATTTTTACATTTTTCTGACTAATAACCGAGTTATGAATATTTCTAATCGCCGCTGCAGGTCTGCGTGACGTCACACTAGTTCCACCCCGGCCGACCGCCTATTGAACACACGAGTTCGGACGGGCGGAATTATGGTTCATTCTTGTGTTGTGGGATGCCATAACAAAACAAAAACCCGCTCTGCAGTGAGTTTTCATCGTTTTCCTGATAAAACAAGAAAAGCTAAATTGTTTAAACAATGGATGGCAAAAATCAACAGGAGGAACTTCTTTCCGAACAAATACACGTCTTGTGTGTTCCTTACACTTACGCAAGATGACTATTCTCTTAAATCATTCCGAGATCATTCTTAAAGGAAAAACTCACACTACTAAAAGAAATGTGATTTGTTTATGCATGGACTATTTTCGGGAAGTTGATCAAGCATTCTCGATTTCTGGCAACAAAAACTCTCGGTATCCGTTATCCGTGCTCATTATGGTACAGTTTTCATCGTGGCTCGCCCAACTAAAGTTTTGTCGCGGGTTTCTTCAGCTGCAGTAGGGTGGAGAGTAACCGAGGAACTTCTTTTGGGTTCATCCATGTACGGTTGAACACCTGACATCGTAAAATCTATTATTCAACACGATTTATTTTTTAAATTTGTCCGATAACGCAGAGCGTCCTGCTTTTACAGTGGAGGGTAATAGGCTTCGTTCATGCGGTGGAACGAATGTGACGTCACGGCTATTATTTCGCGGTCTTATATCTCATTAACTGTTAACGAATTTCAATATAATATTTTGCCTGTGTGTTCATGATAGGGTACTGATAAGTTTGAAACAATAAAAAAAAATGACTTTCATCTGGTGACAATGCCTTTAAATTTCAAGATTCAGTAATTATTAACTGGTTATCCAATATTCCTCCCCAGAATTTCTTTTGTCCATTTGCCATAATTACGCCTTGAATTTACTTTCAGTGCGACGACTTCCCCGTTACAGAAAAGGTGGCCCTCCAGCTTGCGGGGTTGCAAGCGCAGGTCGCTCTGAGCAACCCTAAAGACAACAATAAATTAGAGTATTACACTGATATCGACACCTACCTGCCATATCGAATCAGTCGAACGCGAGGAGATGACGTCTGGGTACCCATTATCGCACAAGCACACAAACAATACGGTGCCAACCGCACCGAACTAACCGCCAAAGCCTTATACCTCTCGTGCGTTATGCAATATCCCCTATACGGCACAACAATGTTTCCTGTAACATACCGAGGATATTGGTCTTACGGCAACTCCCTCATTTTAGGAGTCAACAGCGAGGGAATCATGTTGATAAAACCGGACGATAAATTCGTGCTCAACGAGTATCGTTATCAGGAAGTCGAAAGTATCCTGTTGGATCCGAGCGACAGTTTTATTACAATAACGTTACAACGACATCTTAGTGAGAACAATCACAAATGTTTCGTTTTCGAAACGACGCAAAAGTATGAGATTGGTTCGTTAATCGCCAGTTATTGTCCAATCTTGGCGGCCTGGTTAACCGAGAGCGAAACGCCTCAGAAGAGAGCGAAAAGTATAACGAATGAAGATCGAGTGCGTTTGTATCACAATTTGGTTAACTGCAGAAGAGCTCTGGTCGATCACGATATCCTGCGAAAACCGATAGATTCTTCTGGAAGTTTCTTAAGGAATACTTTGCGAAGGCTCAGTAAACACAAATTGGATAAATTGAGGCAGGAGCATGGAGGTGATACTGGGGAGACTTATAAAGGCTTTCATTATGCCTTTTGGGCATTTAGTAGACAACAATTGCCACAGAGCATCAGCAGAATACCAGATCAGGAAGAGCAAGTTATGCTACAGGTGTTTCAGATCATCCTCACATATGCTGGTTTGGGGCAAAATGGTAAGTATCTATTAAGATTGCTATTGAAAGTAAATTATGAATGATACACTGGGGGAAGACAAGATTAGCCCTATGCGCTAAAATGTAGTGTGATCAAAAACTCTTCCGATCTAGAGACCCTTGCCGTGCGAGGCGTAGGCTGCTGAAATTATAACTGAAGGCCACAAATAGACAATATTCAACGTCAGTTATAAGCATGCGCGAGCCGTTTTGAGAGTTGAATTGCGCTGCCACGTAATACCAACACATAAACGCATATTCCCCTGACTACTACTACCTTTTAGGTTATCTTTTTGACGATCAGGCGGTATGAGCCCTCCCTCACTTGCGTTTTGAGTGATTTACTGCCTTTTGGTTTGATGCAATAACGCTACACTGGAAATTGACGTACAAACCGCGTAAAACACGCGGAACAAAAGTGACATTTGACAGGTGACACTGGTGACAGTTTATATTCAGTTAAGCCAACCCAAGACTATGCGGAATGGAGTTTACACTTAACTTAACTGATCATAGATGGCGTTCACCTTGTGAATAATAGGTCCTGTAAGCGTGACGTCATGACGCCATGTATGGCCGTATGCGCAGTCATTTTTTGACCGCTGACAGAATTTACTTCAATGTCTACTGTCAGTTATGTGTCATTTATCATCATTGTAGGTTAAAATAGCACGTGGTAAACGTGAAAGGTCCCAGATTCTGTTGACAGTAGTGACAGATGACGTATAAATGCACTAGAAATGACACAAGATCAACGCATGCGCATCATACGGGGCCAAGCGCAATAAACCCCCACCAGTGCCTTAAAGGACCTATAATATAATATTGTCTATACTAGATGCAAATTTTGCATTTTACATAATCGTTTACTTAGCTCAGTTTTACATATCAACAGAAAAACAAAGAAGTACCCGACTTTTTCCTCTAGCAGTTTCCTAGCGGCCACCATGATCAAAAAGAATAATAAGGCTTCTGCGCATAGTGCGCTTACAGGGGTGGCGCGGAAAGAGAGATAAATTGTTACAGACACGCAAGTTAGCACGCAATAGAAAATGTACCACCTGAGCTCAAGCACAAATTACGTCGTAGTGCGCTAGACGACGTCACGATTAGAAAAGGACCTTCTTATACTAAAAACCCTTATTAAATTTCTCCAATTTGCAACGTTTTCAAGTTGGGTGTCGTACGTTGTTAGCTTTATTAAATTATTGCATTTAAAAAGGAACCATTTAGCCCTGACACACTATTATCATTCATTAGTTTGCTATAATGCGTTTATGTTCGGTAAAAGTTACTAAATTTGGTCAATTTTTTATTTTACGAAATGAAACTTGCCACGTAATATAGTTAAGAATTTTATTTTAACTGTGTAACCGATTTTTCGGACTTTTCAAGTTAAAACTAATTTTCAAGTTTCAGAGATTAACGTTTCTGACAGCTGTTTGTGGAATACAAAGGGCCGGTTTTTTAGTCATGGATTAAACTCCGTTTAGCCTAAACACGGTTTGGTTGCTAGGCAACAACCAATTAGAACGCTTAACTGTGGCGTTAAATCACGTTTAAGATTAACCGGCCCAAATTACAAAATCAGTTTTGTTTTTATATTTTGACCATTTTGCCCGTTTTTGCGACTATCCCAAATATTTCTTGTTTCTTTTCTTCCGCAATAGTCCGGAGGCAGTGATCATTTTTGGTATGTCATTTCAGCGAACTTGATTTAGCAATTTTCTAGTTATTTTCATGTTGTAGATTACTAAAACAGACGTCTGCCGTAAATCTTGCGGGACAGGGGCTAATGGCAACCATTTTAATTTCTCAAAAATTGACAACTCGGATACCGTAAAAGATACGAAATTTTATTACATTAGAAAAAAGTTGTCTTTTCCAGTGTAGATTAAGAATCTGGAAACAAATTGAAAATATCTGGTTCGGTTCCTGAAATATTCTGAAAATTAACTGAAAAATGTCATATTTTAATCTAGAAGGCTTAGAAAAGTTTTCGTCGCCTCATTTTATTCTTCTTGCAAGGTAATGTAATTGAAGCAAATTTCATAATAATCTGCCCATTTGTAACCTAGTTATAACAACGTTGTCAATTTTCAGTCTTTTCAGTATATTTGGGTAACCAATCTAGATATCTTAGATTTCTTTTCAGATTCTTAACCTACACTAAAAAATACAACTTTTTTCTAATGTAATAATAATATCTGTTACATACCGTTTTCGAGATGTCAATTTTTGAAACATTAAAATGGCCGTCATTAGCCCGTGTCCCACAAGATTTATGGCAGACTTCCGTTTTAGTAATTTCCAGCATGAAAATAACTATAAAAGTGCTAAACCAAACTCGCTGAAATGACATACCAAAAATGTTCACTGCCTCCCGGACAACAATGGGTTTTCTAGAAGTTATTCTGTCACTTTTTGAATTTTATTTATATGTATTTTGCTACATTTGACTCCAGGGGCTGATTCTAAGTTGATTTAGGTTATATTTAGTAGGTACGTAACTCATAGATGGCTCTAGCAGTAAGATTTCTGGCAACAGCATAATAATAGAAAAAGTTCATGCTGAAGCGAGGTGTCCTCATTAGAGCATACCAAGGACATTCTGTTTCAGCATGAAAGTTACCCGATAATGAGACACAATGCAGCAGCTGGCTGCAGAAACCTGCAAAATTGTACTGCTAACGCCATGTATGAGTTATGCACCTAATCAGACTTATGTCGTTACGTCATGTCATAAACCAACTTGGGATCAGCCCCTCAAACAGTTATTTCGTCGTTCTTAACTTGTTATTTTCAATGTGTCAGCGCAGACGTATTTGAATAGATTTCTCACCAAAAATAAGTGATTGTTAAGTTTAGTTTCCAAGTGTTCGCCATGAACATGCCACAACAGTTTTAAATCAGGCTTAACTCGCAAAAAAAAACTGAACGATATCTCTGAGTCTTTGACATCTGACCGTCGCAATGAACACAATAAACCCTCGCACTTCGCAGAATTATCTTATCGCTCTTCGTTAACAAAGTGGTATCATCAACTCAACCTTACCGCGGGAAACATTAAACGCGAAATCGTTAATAAAGAGCAAGAACAGAAGCGAACTAAGTACCGATCCCTGGGGAACACCCAGCATTCTGTAAAAAGCAAGATTATCTAATAATCGTGCTCAAAACAAAATCTGACACTGACGTTATCATAATTTTCCACACCCAACATCTCACACGGCAAGAGCTACTATAGTCTGTCCGTCCTGCAGGCGACCGGCCCGCTTCACAATGGGGAATGATGGGAAAACTTCTCTAGGCGTCTTTTCGCCAGCAGGATTTTCTGATAAATGTCAAATTCAAATATGCTAAATCTGATTGGCTTGCTTAACGCGGGAACTTTAAATTGAAATTAAGCGGGTAATTTAAAGTAATCCTTGGGGCTCATAAAATTCAAAGTAGATCTTCTTTCAGTTTACACGATTTGGGGTTTTGAATAAATACAAAATAGTCAGCTGACAAATAAAACGATTTATTACTTTCTACATTATCGAAAAACAAAGAAATCACATCAATAAAGAGAAAGTTCTTCGTCCATCGTAATCTAAAATTGTCTGTGTATCATTGAAGTTTCCCGTCCCATTTCCTGATACACAGACAATTTTAGCAATATAATTGTGCATTTACAAATCAGGACACTCAAAATGGCAATTAGCCATAAAATGGATTATTTCCTAACATTTATAAAGAATCCTATACGACATCGGCCCAGGAAAAAATTTAGCTCAAACACTGAATAGTGATTTTTCGTGGGAACGTGTATGAAAATGTTCTTAGGTGATTAAATACCGAAATATAAAAATGCTTACATGACGTTACATTTTTAATGGGCCCTGATCAAGTTTTGGACCAGAAAGTGCCATTTTTGATGAATTTTTATCTCCGAGGGGTTTCTAACATTTCCAGGACATTCGGACATTTTCCCTCACTTCTTTCTGACATTTCCGAGGGCATCTCCGATATTTCCTTATGATTTCCCCCACATTTCTCACATTTTCACGACATTTCCGAAATTTTGTAACATTTCCACGACATTTCTAACATTTGCAAGGCAGATATTTTTCATGTTCATCCAATACAATCCGCTGATCCCTTCGACCTACTTTGGGCTGTGATAGAGTATTTGTACTACGCTCTTCCTTTAATATAGCTTTAATTGTTGTTGAACATCGGCCTGAAAGATAACGTGTGGTACCGTTAACATGAAAGAGGAATGTGTTTGACCTTACCTGTAAATTTAGCGGTTTTATCTAGAAGCTGCACCTTGTTCAAGTTAGGGAAATTTGTACAGACACTTTTATAGACATTTAATATTATCTTCTTTTCATTCAACGTTAAATGCCCCTTTCCGAAACGATAACTATTTGTTGGACCGAGGGCCGCCATGTTTCATCTCTTTATTATGAAGCAGCCGGAATTCAGGATCGGAAAGATGGCGGCTTTCATAGCGGTAACTTTAAATAAGCCAATAGAATAGCCGCTTTTATCGCACTCATTGGCTATTACGTTTCGCAGGAATAATATGACAGACAGCAGTATATCTGTCATGATAGCAAAATTTTTACTCGGCAAATCAATAATTTTGCAATATTATAAAAGTAATGCAGCGCAAACGGTTTAAAATGTAACTTACATCGACCTGCGAGGTAAATTTGATTTTTAAACCTACATTCTTAATTCCTGCAAGCCACATTTTTGTTGCGATTAATTATGGCTGAATTTTAACCAATCGGCGACGTGGATTTCAAATTTCCCGGGGAGCAAAAGTCGCCTAGATCCCGGCCAGACTATAGATCGGAAGAGTTTTTGATCACATTTTACATTTTACAAAAAATAACTGTTTTGCATTTTAAAGGTGAAACTATAAGGAGAGTTGAGGACGAACACGTAACTCTTCTTCAAACAATCTTGGAAAGATGTATGAGAAAAGAATCTCTTTTATGCGAGCTCTACCTACAGCTGATAAAACAGACGACTGACCATCCCGACCCGAACTCGCGTGTAAACCTCCGCCACTGGGCTTTAATTTCTTTAGCGTGCTCTGTAGTCCTACCCCCTAATAAAGCCATCAGGAGGTATCTTATAGCGCACTTAAAGCGATGCAGCTCAGACTTCGTTACTGAAGAGGGAAAATACGCCAGATTCGCCGAAAAGTGCTTGTTGAAGACTCAGGGAACCAGAAGAAGACAGTGGCCACCCTCTCGTGAAGAAATTCTTTGCACGATAAATCGAAGGCCCGTCTACGCCCGTTTCCACTTCATGGACGGACAGTATCATTCCGTTGAGTTCCATCCGTCAACAACTGCGAGGGATGTTTTGGAGATTGTCCGAGATAAGGTCGGATTGAGCTCTGAAGCTAAAGGTAACTAAGATTGTCGGTAGATAAAAGTATATTCAAAAAGACACGTTTCATAAGGCACGAGGATGTTTGGACAACGAGGGCGAAAAGCCCGAGTTTTACAAAATCCGAGTGCGATAAGAGCCTTATGAAACACGTTTTTTATACAATTTTTTCCATTTCGGATACTCAAATTCTTAAATTTTCAAGAAAAATTCAGATTGTCATATTAGAGAACGCGTTTGCGTGCTATAAAGTGTTCACTAGGAAACCGAAATAGAAAAAAATGTAATACGATTTGTTGCAGGTTATGCCATTTACGAGGTTCTGGGTAATTCGGAACGAAGTTTGGCAGCCGAAGAAAAAGTTGCGGACGTGATGGCAAAATGGGAAAGATATAGAGCGGCGACAGCTGCCAACACGGTTAATAATGCCGGTACGGCGAAGAGGGCCAGACCGCAACATCACTTTTTCTTATTCAAAAAGCACCTTTTCATGGATAATTTTATTAATCTTTCCGACCCCGTTGAGAAGGAGTTGCTGTATCATCAGGTTTTGCACGACTTGAGAACTGACAGATTTCCAGTTACTGACAAAGAAGCGGTAAGTAGGATTAATAGGAAGTAGTGTTTTCCATTCGCGTGTTGCTTATGTCAAAATTAGGTAGCGCCCCTGGATTACTGAATGTTAGACTGGATCATTTTGTTCTTTATTGGGAAAATTTTATAAAATTCTTTTAATCTTGGCAAAACAAAATTTCAGAAGGCCAAAACCCCATCATTAACCTCCCCACTTAAAAAAAGGAGGTTACTGCAGTCAGTAAAATCTTCGAATTTGATCTTCACGTTTTGAGGTCTCAGGAACTCAAAAAAGTAATTTTTAAAATGTGTCTGTGTGTACGTACGTACCTTCGTATGGCTCAGCCAAAACTACCAGACCGATTTGACTGAAATTGGAGTGTATGGGACAACCCACTATTTTGGGCCAAATATCAGGTTAAATGAAATATTATATCTCTTTACACCGAACAAAGTCATATTAACAAAAAAAAGAATGAAAATAGTGTACAATGAAGAAGAAAACCGATATAGGGTATTGAAGTTTATAGGGTACTGCACTTGCGTCAAGCTGAAAATAAAGTTCAATTAAGAATAAATGTTCAATTTAACTTATTTCCAACAGTGTTTTCAAAACACCGCACACGTGATATTTTTTGTGCATAGTTTCCTTATGTGTTCTAGATTATCATATGCAAAATTTGAGAACTGGGTGGCCCATGTCCAAGTTCTAATCCATACACCCCTTTGGAACATAGGCATCTCGTAACCTAAACTCTGTTCATTTATTAAAGAACCACCGCTAGAGGGGCTAGGTTGGCCAAGTAAAAAGAGCCCCTAACTATAATTTTGCGCTTTCATGTTGCCCATACTGCATGTTTCAAAATTTGAAATGTGCGTTCAAAATTTGTAAAATCAAATATGACAAGTCTGGTAATTGTTAGATATAGCCCCTTCTTGTAAATTTCCACTTTTTCATAAATATTATGATACAATCTCATTCATTATGTTAAAATGCAAAGCAAACTGTTGGCGAGCGATTCAGGTCAGGTCAGGTTTCTCTTAAAATAATAATTACATTTTTTTTTCAAATTCTGCTCGTCGAAAGTGAAACGCGAACTTTCGGCTGAGCCGAAAGCGAGTATTCGTCAAGTTATCGACCTTGATGCAGTGCGAGAAGCTGAGGCAGTTCAGGTCTATGTGACGTCAAGTTTTTTTTTAACCTCCCCACTCCACTTCACCATTTAAAAAAAAGGGAGGTTACTGCAATCACTAAAATTTTCGAATTCGAGATAAGACCGGATCTATACGTTTTGAGGTCTCAGGAGCCCAAAAAAGTGGTTTTTAAAATGTGTCTGTATGTATGTACGTACGTTCGTACGTTCGTACGTTCGTAAACACGCCACAGCCCAAACTACTCGACAGATTTAGCTGAAATTTGGTACGTGTGCATGTGATAACCCAACTTAGATCTGAAAAGCTTTTGGAGCCAATCGTGCAACTAGAAATGCCATTTTGGCACATCAACTTTTAAATTTTAAACGCAAACCCCCATTTTTCACCTCACGATAGAAAAGGCCTTCAAATTCTGCTTCTAAAAATGTATTCATTATTAGTGCCCTTTTGATCAAAAATTTAAAAAAAAATGATTTTTATCCGACTTTAAAATCGCGGTACAGCCCAAGCCCCTGAACCGATTTGGCTGAAATTTTGCACACGGGGATTGTATTGCACGTCGAAGAGCTGAACAAATTTTGGATTCAATCGGCCCACGGAAACTGCCGTTTTGACACACCAATTTGTAACTTTAAAATTATTCACTCATTTAACCATCCAAAACAAGTTTTTGAAAGATTTATTGTCACCATCAAAAAGGTCTTTAAATTCTGGTTTTAAGTAAGACAAAATTCGTTCGCATTTAGTGCTCTTTGGGTCAAGAAATCGAAATTTCATAATAACACTAAAAATACATTATAGCCCAAATTAGCGAATCGATTTAGCTGAAATTTGGTACATGGAGATTGGGTGACCCGTTGAAGACCTGAAAGGCTTTTGGAAGCAATTGGTCCACGGAAAGTGCCATTTAGGCATATCAACTTTAAATTTTAAATACAAAGGTCTCCTTTTTTATGTAGCCATTAGAAAGACGATCAAATTCTCGTTCTAAAAATGTATTCACAGTTTCTGCCATTTCAGTGGAAAATAGAGAAAAAATTCTTTCTCATTGAAAGGGAGCGAGCTGACAGTGGATGACATAAAGTGGCAGTTGTTGTCAAAAGTGGCAAAAGATTAACCTTAAAAGGAACATATTGTCAAATGTGATGGGTGATGTCCGAGGTGGTGTCGGTATTTGTCAGAAAATTGCAAAATTAGTCACAGTCGATAAGGGTACAAAATTTCTGTTGAATTGACCACTATCTACACAGAATACAAAGATCCACGCGATGGGGAGGTTCCAGCCGCTTCTCTGCTGCCTTTTTTTAATAACCATTTTTTCTCAAATTCTGCCCGTCGAAAGTTCAAAAAATTGTTTCTCCTAATATGCTGCCCGTTTAACGTTAGACGCGAGCTTTCGGCAGAGCCGAAAGTCAGTAGCCGCCAAATATCAGTCTTGCAGTGCGAAAAGCAACCGCAGTTCAGGTCTACGTCAAGCATTTTTTTTTAATTCGAAACTGTTTCACAATAACCCGCTAGCCCAATTGAAGATCTCGTGACGTTACATTTTTGGGATAATCAAAAAAATTTTTACGTCATCTGAAGAGTTTTTAGTATCCATACACACTGTAGAAAAATCAAAACTCTAGCTTCAAGGTAAAGGGCAATTTTTGGGGTGGGCAATAGTGTTGGTCCACCCTGCATAATTATGTATCCAAGATTATTGAAATTCTTCAAAAATTTTTATCACTATATTTATTGTAAACACAAACTAACAAAAACAAAATGTTGACAAATGATAGGAACAGCTTGATGCTTGATCTTGATCTACTTTGGCACACTTTCACTTGGTTTTGAAACGTCATGATGTTCATTGGAAAGGCAGCCAACGTTACAGGTGTTGTGAAATAATGTGACAGAAGCGCGACTTATGACCATAAGTCACGCTGTGTTTTATGAACAGGATTATGTATGCATAGTTACGTACATTACAATGGCATTATTTAATTTTCGCGGGTCTTGTATAATGCCGCTCACTCCGGATAACTCTACCCTACCGCGCATATAAAGGTTTCACTTAAAAAAAATCTTAAATTTGTTTGTTTTTTTTTTTAGATGATGTTGACAGCCCTTCAAGCTCAATTAGAACTCAACGATTTAAGCGACGTAATTCACGATTATCGCCCCATCGCCTGCCATTGTTTACCAGCTAGATTAGTGCCAATGTTACCTCATGAAGGTGTGGCCATGCATCACCAATCACTGCGAGGAATGACGGCCTCTGAAGCCAAACAAGCCTTCTTAAACCTAATTCAAAGTTGGCCTTTACATAAAGCCACAATCTTCGATGTGATGGTTAGTCTCATTTTTTTAAACATTTGTGAAACTGAGGAAACATTCCTATTTTGGATTAAGTTAATCTTTCGTTCATTTTTGCAGCAGTCCTTCACATCAAACTGGCCTAGAGTCCTGTGGTTGGCCGTCGATCAAAAAGGCCTCCACCTACTGGAACATCGATCACGAAATGCCCTTTGCACATATGAATATGGCAGTATTTTAAGTTACGCACCTGCTCTAAATTATTTAATGATAATAACAGGAAGTGATAAGAAACAGAGCAAAGTCATTTTAACCACTGCCCAGGCATTTCAAATCGCTACGCTAATTAGGGAGTATATGGAGGTACTCCAGGGCGACTCTGTGGAATTGCGAAGGGCTCAAACCCCAAAGAGCCGACCCGTTAGTGGTTTACACCAAAACGTTCCATTAGTTCCTCCTCAGCCCAGCTAGAAGAGGGTTACTTTCGCAGATCAGGTAATTGCGGCACACTACTAACAGTTGCCCGTATTCTAAGTATTGCTTAGAAATTTTAAACTTTCACAATTGAAACACTGGACAACTTCGGTGGAAAATGCACTATCACTAGAAACACCCAACTACACAGAAACACTTGATTTCCACTGCTGACGCGTTTCGAAGCTCATTTTCAAAGCCGAAGCTATACAACCCTACCTGCCGGAAAACTGAAATATTCATAGGCCCACCCGCGTAGCTCCACCCCCCGGCTGTGAAAGTTAGACGAATCACAGGTCGAGAAATGGTCAAGCATGAGTCAACACGTATAAATATAACAAGTCCTCCCTAAAGTAGCGTAAACAGAGATGAATATGCGATCGGGCCTGTATCAGCGTTCATAAGCCTATCTCTAGACTTATAAATTACGATACTTTCCATTGCATCTAGCATCTGCACTTTGTTAACGCTACAAACTAACTTAATATTATCACTTTTTCTATGGTCATTGTGTAAAACACTGTATTTCTCAGTTCTGCTGTTTTAAGGTGGGCTAAGTGCTCCTTAAATCTGGTGTTGAGAGACCTTCGTGTTTGACTTTAGATCACAATTTTGACAATTAATTTCGTATATGCCAGATTTCTTTTTGAGCACATTGTGTTCGAAACGCGTTAGCAGTGAAAATCAAGTGTTTCGGTGTAGTGGGCTGTTTCTAGTGATAGTGCATTTAAAATTTTTTCCTACGACCACTTACGAAAGTTGTAAATATCGCACAATTAAGTAGCCCCGAAAGTTGACACTAACGCACGCGTGCTGTGCGATGTAATATCGCACAGTTCCGCCCACATCGCGTGGCAACGCGCATCAATCACATTATCATAGCAGGATGGATTTCAAAATTTAATAAATTTTGACACTTGCTGTTTTGTTGACAACGATGATAAAAAAAGAGAAATTTACGAAGAAATGATTTTTTGTTGTGGTTCGTAGGAAAAATACTGTACACAACTCGCACGAAAGTGTCTCTACTCGTGGGGAGAAATTCCCCACTCGTATGATATAAGCCACTTTCGTAGCTCGTTATGTAATATGCTATATTTAGGCGTTGTCTATTTCAAATTAAACATTGGTGAGAATTTCTGTCAACAAAATTTCTAGTCAATTTCCGAGTAATACTTAACTGATCTGCGAAATCGGTTTGTTGTTTAAGGTTACCTAAGTATTATGCTAAGAAAGTTGACAAATAGTAACATCAAAATTATGAGTGAAACAAATTATTCGATATTTACGGTAAATGTTCGGTTTTTGGCCAAATTGTAAATAGATATTTGTCAATGACTTGGTGAAGAATTTTGTTCAAAAGTATTAGTAGGAAAACTTATTGTAACAGTGTAAATTCACGTTCAGAATAGAACAATTGTAAAAAGACTGAATTGCCAACAATTTGGACATATACAGAAATGTATTTATTACATACCGTTCAAATACCTACATCGTTAGTCATCATACCCCATGAGAATTTATGGTAACATCTTAGGATGATTCTTAAACAGTGTCCAGGGTGATTTCTCATACTATAGGAAGAAAAGTTCCTATGAAAGCGCAAAAAATGTTTGATGTCCCTGATCAGAATAGAAATCCGAAAGAAATGCAAAAGAAAGCCCTTTCTTCTATCGCTAACGCATCATTCAAATTTCAAAATCATCTAATTCGAGTAATGTTAAAAAAACTGACGTTTCGAGTACCCATTTGAACGAATGTAGGTCCCTTGGGACACTATTTAGAATCACCCTGTACAAAAGGAAGGGTGTTCATTTGCAAATTACACATACGAATACAGCTAGTATAAGTATTGGTCTAGCCATTGTGAGATAGAACTTAAGGAAACCAACGTCGGTGGGGTAGGGATGAGGGGTGTGAATATGTAACGAAACTAGTCAAAATGTATATAAGCCGAAATTTTACTTTGTACAGCTGTTAAAATATACGTAATTGCGTACGTTGTTTTATATTGTCATATATTTTTAAGCTTGGCGTTTTTTTAACGTTGTGATATTGCAATTTTTATTTATATGCCTTAACCTTTTTTCTATTTCATGTATAAAAATTATATGATATATCGTAAATGTAATTAATTATTAAAATAAATTATACCGATCAACTTACCATCAGTTTATTGTTGTTTTCGTTCGGTTCATGGACTTGGCTCCTCTGTCTACGCTACTTTACTTTGAAACAATAGTATATATATATTATTTAATTTCGCCTACGGCTCGTACCATAAACACCCTCGGGAGCAATAATCACATTACACACGGGTTTTAAAGCGAAAAAATCCCATTACCCATTGTATGTACAGTATGCGTAGGTGAAAATGCCCACCCGGGAAGGTGGGAGACAAACACTGCATGTCTGGTCCACTTCAGTTGCAAGTCGGAGTGGGAAATATCGATCGGTTCTTCAGCTAAGTACGAGCTTCCTGTTTAAGTAATTTAACCCGAGACAAGGCGCGTATTGAAATTTGCGTTCTTGATGGCCGCTTTTAGAAATCTGCCCTACGCGCATTTTTTTTAAACTTTCCCGCATCAATGATTTGTTATTAACTTTTCGTTACAATTTAACACGAGGGACGTAGGTACTGAAATAAATCTCAACATAAAGATCATTAGGTAATCGAGTCATTAATGTCTAAATCATGATTGCGATTAGTGATTTAAATCTAATCAGGCTTCAATGAAAGTTTTCCAATCGATTTAAATCGAGGTTAAGGCGTTGAATGCGATTGGTTCGTATCGATCGCCGCGTTGAACGGCCCTATTAATCTTCACAAATTAAAGGGAGGTTTTTACGAATAATATGTTAAAACTAGGAACGAATTTTTCGCTAAAATTAGCACCTCCATTATTAACGTTGTTTAATTTAATTTCTACCATTTTCTTTATATTGAAACCATTAATGTGTTATATGGGTCGAAATTGTTTACCATGCATGAAAGGATGGAAAAATGGTATCACTCGTGTGTCATAATTCATAAACAAATTACCTGGAGGTGTTAGGTTAACCTCTGAGAATCACACACGTTTAAATAATTCATAATGTCAGGAAGGTTTTATAAAATACCTAGTTATTCTCAAAATCAGAAATCTTCAAATTATTAATAATTGAAAACGTCCGTGTAAATTCCCTGTAACTGAGGTATACCTACACTTAGATCAGTATAAAACTTTAATAATAGATATTTATTTTATTAGAAGTTTAAGGGCCGCTTGCACCGCTGCTGCCTGATTAGCGCTAATCAGTGGCTAAACTGACATTAATGGATTGTTTCGACAATTGTGATTCTCAGAGGTTAACCTAACACCTCCAGGTAATTTGTTTATAAATTATGACACACGAGTGATACCATTTTTCCATCCTTTCATGCATGGTAAACAATTTCGACCCATATAACACATTAATGGTTTCAATATAAAGAAAATGGTAGAAATTAAATTAAACAGACGTTAATAATGGAGGTGCTAATTTTAGCGAAAAATTCGTTCCTAGTTTTAACATATTATTCGTAAAAACCTCCCTTTAATTTGTGAAGATTAATAGGGCCGTTCAACGCGGCGATCGATTGCAATCGATACGAACCAATCGCATTCAACGCCTTAACCTCGATTTAAATCGATTGGAAAACTTTCATTGAAGCCTGATTAGATTTAAATCACTAATCGCAATCATGATTTAGACATTAATGACTCGATTACCTAATGATCTTTATGTTGAGATTTATTTCAGTACCTACGTCCCTCGTGTTAAATTGTAACGAAAAGTTAATAACAAATCATTGATGCGGGAAAGTTTAAAAAAAAATGCGCGTAGGGCAGATTTCTAAAAGCGGCCATCAAGAACGCAAATTTCAATACGCGCCTTGTCTCGGGTTAAATTACTTAAACAGGAAGCTCGTACTTACCTGAAGAACAGATCGATATTTCCCACTCCGACTTGCAACTGAAGTGGACCAGACATGCAGTGTTTGTCTCCCACCTTCCCGGGTGGGCATTTTCACCTACGCATACTGTACAGGGTCTTTTTTTTATTATTGTCCCACTTTTAAATTGTCATATCTCCTTTATTAGTTGAGATATTCGCCTGAAATAAAAACAAGATGGTAGAGCGTACTCCCAAGTTTTGTTCTGGACCTTATTCCCAGCGATCACCGTCGGATCTTAAGCGCTGTGGATGCAACTTGCTTTTTTTAAACGGGACACCCGGTATATTCTTACACGGATCGATAGAGAATTTTCTTCTGATTTCATTTATATAGGGTACTTAGTTGATATCTAGAGTTGATAGTTTTCGAGAAAGAAATTCGTGTAAATAAATTGTTTTTATAACTTGTGGCTATGTAGGTAAGGTACGAGTATTCTAGGAAAATTGTGACCTTTAGTATCATGTATCATGATTGCCATTTTCATTCAGACATTCTCGTAGATTCTAATGGTCCGATTATTTCAAATTTAATTTTTTATCATATCAACTACCCTATATCAATGAAATCAGAAGAAAATTCACTATCGATCCGTGCAAGAATATACCGGGTGTCCTATTTAAAAAAAAAGCAAGTTGCATCCACAGCGCTTAAGATCCAACGGTGATCGCTGAGAGTAAGCTCCGGAACAAAACTTGGGGGTACGGTCTACCAACCTTTTTTTATTTCAGGCAAATAGCTCAAGTAATAAAGGATATCTCCTTTATTAATTCTCGATTATTCCTTTCTAATCCCCGACCTACCAAGATTTATCAAAACCTCATTAAGTACATCCTTGCTCGTCGAATCGATGTTTAGGAAATAAATGGGCACGTATAATATAATTGTATAATGGACTCATTATAGATATGTACAGGTCTTTTTTATTATTGTCCCACTTTTAAATTGGAACATCTTCCAGAATTTGAGTTGAAGGTTAACCAACAAATCTGTTAGTTATCCAATCAAATGGTCTGAACTTTTAAAATGGGTTAATTTGATTGAATTTGTAGTTGTTTCTTTCTTATTTGGGGCTTTATACAGGGTGGTCCACTGAAAAGAAGCCATCCAGATTTTCTCCTCTCGGACTGCAGTGATGAAAAATCGCTCGAACAGGTCGATTTTTATTGGTAAAATTTAACAACGCACCCCCTAACACCCTCGAATCCTAACTTTAAAATTTGAAATGGCAACCCCCCACTTCACCGCCTAGCGCCCTTTATGTGCAAATGTTAAATAACATAAAGGCCCCCTGTGATACATCATTTTAAAGAGTATGAAATCCTCTAAAAACTACTACAGAAATTTATCAAATACTTTCGCTAGTTCACAAGTTAGTGAAGAACATTATTGGTTCTGAGCCAATAAATAATTGTTTGTTTTTGGTGTTGTAAGTGGTGTTTGAAGTTGTAAGTGGATTTCAAAAATTCTTGCATCAGCTTTCAGAGGATTTCATTCCCTTCAAAATAATGTGCCATAAAGGGCCTTAATGTAGTTTTATACTTGCCCATAGAGGGCAAATGTTTACGAGATTGGATGGTAAAAGAAATTATCTTTCAAGTGATGTACCGTAAGTGGAGGGTTGTAAAGTCGAGGTTAGCGTGGGTTAGGGGGTGCGTTGTAAAATTTTACCAAGTGTCTCGAGTGCTCGAGCGATTTTTCATCAATTGAGACAGAGAAAAGAATTTGGACGACCCCTTTTCAGTAGGCCACCTTTATGTAGAATACAGTACCTAGGTATTCCCATACTCTTATTCTAATTTAGATTTTAAACCTCGTTTTACACTGAACGTACTCAAATCAAAAATGTACTCAAAGTCGTCCCCCAAGCCAAATTATGCACACAGAGTTGTGAACAAACTGATCAAAGGATTCTTAAGTACCCACGAATGCCTCAGCCTGTTATCAAACATAGTTGTCTGTAATAAAATTAAATGTATATTTATTATTTTATCAAATACGCTGACTGGCACAACAAATTTCAATACCGAGTTTGCATAATTTATTATTCTGTTAACTCCACACTGTACAATGATTGTTACTCATGCACCTTTATATTTGCTCTTGTTCGTGTCCGTAGTGAGTGCCAGTGAATTGTACATCCCAGGTATAAATTAAGGGCCAGTTTTTAAAAATTCTAAAAAGTGCTTTTTCAGAGAACAAATATGAACTTCTTCCACCAATTTTTCATATTGATTCCTATGACAAATGTTTGGAAGAAAGAAAGCAGTTTTGTAAAATTACCATTCACATTGCACCACTAAACGAATCCTCAGAAATATGGAAAATCATCGAGGTATTGCCAATGGAAGTAATTTTATTTTTAAATAATATTAAGATTATAGGAAACTAAAGCATCAAACAATTATTACAACCATGATGAGCTCTACCACGCGATATGTTTACAAGATCATTGTTACGACTGTTTCTCTCTGGAAATTGCAACGCAATTATCGAAAATTTACTCAAAAAAGTACCAAAACATAGGATTAAGGGCAAATGTTACCAAACTGAACTGTAAATTTCAAGGGTCCCCCAAGCATTCAATTAGAACATTCGACACTTTGTTTATGTTCGTTGGTAAATTTATCAAAAACTATTTTGAATCGTTTTTTATAGGGCTTTCATAATTCTCTATTCCACCCTTATCGCACGTTCCACCATTTATGATATCAAAGAGAGGAAATATTGGGAGGGAAAAGCTGCTTTTTCGTTGTCATTGCTTCATAACGCGAGAAGAATGTGGCAAAATTACGAAAAAACTAAATTGGAGGAATTAAAATGTATCCAAGGAGTGCGAGCTTATACCACAATTATGATAATATTTTGTCACACTTTCTGCAGTTTTGCTGGCGGTTACATTCACGACACAAAATATTTAGAAGATGTGAGCTACAGGTACTTTTAAAAACGTACATTTGTAAATCTTTTTTCTTTCAGATTCCCCATAATATCTTCAAGCGTACTATCAGAAGCCTCTTTGTATTTTTGGTACAAACATTCTTTCTATTGTCGGGATGGCTCTTGTCTTACAACAGTTTTCGAGTGTTTAGCGGAAAGAAAAAATTGAACTATATCAGATATATTTTACTGACATTTATCAACAGATATTTGAGGTGAGCTTTTATGGTGTCTATTACGGAAAAGATAGTAATTCCAGAAAATTGGACACTCATTTTAATAAATGCGGAAAAAGGGGGGGGGGTGAGATTGGTTTCGTTGACACCCAGTATATAAATATTAGTGTTTTGGGCAAAATGAATAGAACCTTTTTTATAGAGAATTTTATGCCATTCAATTCATTACTTAATAGCTTTTTTAATAGTCATTATTTCACGATATATCAATGGACCTATTTCTTGAGTGACGTCACGCGACGACCATTTGGAAGCTTAAAATATATTTCTCCCCTTCCCGCCCATTAAAGAAAGGAATATCGGTCTCTGTCGATCGCCTCCAATTGCGCGCGAATCATATTATCATCCTTTTTTAACGCATTCAGATTTGAGCATAATGTGTTCTCTTTTCTTTCAAGAAATACCTGGATTTAAAAAATCTCCAATGTTTTGCGCATCAAACAGAAAAAATTCCTCTTTTCAATGTCAACAAACTCAAACTGTTTCGTTGTTAACAAAAATGCCGATGAAATCATATCACACCGTGACATAAAACGAAAAAAAAATCATCATTAACGTCAAAAAATGCACCTGACAGTCGTATTGTAATTTCATAGGAACCGTTTTTCGATAATGTCAAAAGTTTGTCAAATACCGGTTTCCTTCTTTTGGTTAACACTCTGTATAGTTTTGTTCGAGATTTTTTCTCAAAATCTTTGTAATTTAATTTGTCACTACTTGCCTAAACATTAATATATGTTTAATTTCGGTTTTGGCATAAACGTGTCCAAATTCAGGGGGATGACATCGTGGGACCAATAGACTGCTTTAGCCGCCGATTTAGCGATTAAATTTTTGTGTCAGCAAAAAATGTATATAACGTTTTCTCTAGAAAATTTTACGCACTTCAATTTATTATATGGCAATTTTTTCGATAAAATCAATATTTCATGAGATATTTGCAAAGTTCACAAAAACTGTACACCCCATTCTTGGGAACTTTTAGTATGTTCAATAGAATGGTTCAAGCTACAACTTCGGTCAATTTGCAGAACTGCAGTAATTTTTGTTTCTATTTTCACTTCGTTGACGGGCTATGAGGAATTTTTATAATTTCTTTTCCAGAATCATATTTCCAGTTTTATTAATGATTGGTTTGGGAAGTACTCCTTGGATTTATGGCAACTTTCAGGGCCCTATTAAAGATATTTATTCGGACGCAGAGTTCTTCCGATGCCAGAACAACTGGTGGACAAATCTCCTCTTCATTAACAATCACTGTAACCAACATGATATGGTAAGCTTAAAGCTATTTACACACATTTTCCACTACTATTAACAGGCAAATACAAATGTTCATCCCCTTCAAAATTTGACTAAACCATTCCGATTTCAAATCTACTTTATAAAAAACCAACACTTCAGTGGTCCGATATTGTGAGTCTTTAACTTGAATCAAAGTTTTCGAGTGGACAATTTGGTGTTATAGGCAAGAAGAGCTTCTTTCAAAATAAAATAAAGATGGTTTTTATTTACAGTGCTACTTTATAACGTGGTATTTAGCAGCAGACACACAATTATATCTAATGTCACTATTCCTGTTGGTATTATTAAACGTGTTTGAAAATAACATCAAAACCATCCTTAAGATCTCCATATTGGCCGGAATATTGATACCCTCATTGATTGCATACTATTTCGACCTCGATGTGATATTCAGAATTACTCCAGAGTAAGTAGTAAGCACACAACACTTCTAAAAAACGTTTTTTAATTTTTAGGAACTCAAAAAACAACAGCTTCATGTCCTTTGACTTCAACACAATGTACACATCGACTCCCTCCAATATGGCAACTTTTACATTAGGATTAGCATTCGGATATTTTTACTATAAACAATCAAACTGTTCATTTTTTACACGGTTACAGGTAATAACTGTTAATGAAATAACTATTGTTCTGACTAAGATTTTCTAGCACCGTTTGACAATTTGGTGGATTTGTGTAATAGGACTACCGTTTTTGTGTTTGATCGCTTCTAGTTTTCAATACAATAGATTAACTTCTGCAATATTATTCGGAGCATTACGCCCCATTTATGCATTAGGAATTGGGATTGGAATTCTGGGCATGTCCAAAGGAGCCGGAGGTACACATTTTCAGTTTTTCTTCAAATAATTCCCATTTTAGGCATTCTGAAATCAATCTGTGAATGGAAACCCGCTTTATTTTTGGGCAACATTACATACTGCACCTATGTTGTACAGTTTGGAATTATTTTTAATAGGACTGCACTGGCCACCTCACCAATGAACATTTCTGATTTTATTTTGGTAAAGAGAAACAAAGGATTATTTTGAAAATTTCGTTAACTGTTTTTTAGTTTAAGTCGTTTGCGCACGATGTGGCGCTCTCGTTTTTGGGCGGATTTCTCATGCATCTGACTGTCGAACTACCCGCGCAGCAACTGCAGAAGATTTTAATACCTAAATTTAAAACCACAAATAAAATTCACAAAAGTTAAATGGATGGAGATGCCTAACAAAACATATTTATTTGTTCATCATTTTTTGTTTTCAATAAAAATCATTCAAATATCGTGAAATTGTATGATTTTGAGACACACGGTGCCTCCATCTGTTGCACAAATCTATTGATGCGGACAACCACAACACTCGAGTATTTAACAAAAAATTATCTATTCTGTTCACATTCTTTATACAGGATCGTTACAAAAATGATTGTGACATCATAAGGTGGCTTTGACGGATCTTTTTGAGTTTTAAGTGCAGCTGTGTAACAAATGCGTTAAAGGTAGAAGGTGAAACATATTCTCTACTAAGTAAGCCAAGAAAATAAGTAGACAGTCCTCTAAAGCTATAATTAATTTTTCTCGGCTAGCCTCTAGTCTAGAGGCATTATTTTGATGTTTTGAGGGAACTGGAATATACGAATCTGAGTAGGTAGAATCATTTAATTTCTACTATCAACTTTTGAAGTCAGTCGCTAATTAAACAGGCCTAATTTTGAACCACATTTCGCTCTTAAGTTTTAAATCGAAGCTGGATTCCTCAAAATCCAAAATTTTTTCTGTTCTCTTCCCCAGTGTAAATTCGTATATCGATAAAAGTTGGAAAATCATCAGTTTCATCATTACTTTGATAAACACATTATCTGCAATTAAAATAATCAGAGGCAATAACACAAAATGTCCATAATACCAAAATCCGTTTGGCCTGAAAACCCAAAAGGCAAATAGGTATTTTTCCGTATAAATTTCTCATTTTCCTCAGAAAACCTATCCGGATCGAAGTTTTCCGGGTTTGTGTAATTCTCCGGATTATGATGAATTCCAGACGTTGAAATGAACACAGGCAGGTTTTTTTCAATCGTGGTCGATCCTTTCGTTATTTTATTTTTGGTAATTTTGACACAAAACGGTTTTATCGGATACTTGCGAAGAGTTTCTGAAACAAGACAGGTAAAATATGCATTAAATTATGTTGCTTACCACAAATCACCGTTTCCAAATAAACCAATTCGGCCAATTCGTTAGCGCTTTTCAAAGTTTTGTACTTGTTAAATCGGACTATTTCATCTCTGAGTTCTTCTTGGACGTCTTTATTAACACTTAGCTCAAATAAAGTAAGTAAAATTAAATTACCAGCTTTGTGTAAATTATTGACGAGGTTTAAAATAATTTGAGAAGTCTCCTTGGAAGAATAACCATCGCTGATCAGAATTTGTAGAACGTCGTTTTCCAATATGTCATTTTTCTTTCTGTCCCCTATAATTTCTTCAATAACTGGGGTGATAATTTTCACGTTTTTATCGTTATTGTCGTTGTCAAATATGCCGCTCATCCAAGGATAACAAATGTAAAATAATTTTTGGACATTAAAGAGAACACCTCTTTCCAATATTCTATAAAATATACCCTTCACCTTATCTCCGCGAAAATATTCAGAACTACAAATACTGTTAACGTAAAATTTTTCATAGTACATCGATAATACTGCAGTCATGTTAATCTCATTCTCGGTATCTTCGAGACATAAATTAATAAAATTCGTGCAGAGAATATTCGTCAGTATCTTTGCCTTGACATCATTTCTTAATTGTGATCTGTATTCCTGGATTTCTTCATAATTGTCACTTTTTTCACAAACGGAATTAATGAAATTTTGATCTACGCCTATAATAGCGGGTTTTAGAAAAATGAAGAAACCTCCAAAATTGCACTTTCTTCGTTTAAACCTGTTATAGTACTTCCACAATTGCATAAACATGGGAACATTTTGAAAAATCACATCATATACGTTACCGACCGGGAAACTAGGCGTGGATATTTTTGGAATTTTTCTCTTTTCAAAATATGTGTACACCCGCAAGATATAACAAAAACCGAAGATAACAATAAATGTGAAAATCGCCAAAGTGTATAAAAGCAGGTCTGGGTTCATCGTCAAAAATTTTAATGAAGCACAGAAACGGTGATAATTTAACCAAATATTGGACTAGTTCTTATCAGAATTAATATTAACCGGATCATAATTTTTAACTGTAAATCACCTTTTTGGTCACATTTCACAATTATTGTTATTCACCAGTCACTTCGCGAGAACGCAACGACTTTATAAAAAACAACAATTTTACTTTCTAAACTGTGTTGGCACTTAAAGTAGGATACAAATATTTTCTGGCCTTGTCTAAATATTAATGCTGATGATGTAACAACAATAATGTTGTATGTACCTATACGTAAGCATATTATTTTGCCATCGCATAGATAACAAGGTGAGCTCTTTATAAACAAGGCATGCAACCAATCAAACCACACTAAACACGTGGTTCATTTAATTTGCGAAAGGTTCTAAAGAGGGTTTTTCAGTTAAAATCTGTACTTCAAATTCAAATTCAAATTTATTTACCCACATGTGATACAATAATACTAATCTGCACCTAGTGGTAGTGCCTCGAATTAACTCTATTCTGGAATAATATCCTATAGGGCAGCAAGTGTACAAACTGACAGTTTCTGAAGCGGTGGGCATAGCTTTCTTTTTTACCGAATTTGCAAATATTGCAATTTAGTCGTGGAAATTAACAATCTAAAAATATAGACCTGAAAAAACTTAAAAAATAATCTACTGCCATCAGTATGCTAAAATCGAACTCTAACTGTCTTCTACCATATAATAACGTCCCAATTAGTTAAAATTTGTTGTTAAATTATTATCAATTGAATTGGAATGATACGTTTGAGCACAAGTGGAAGTGCGTCGATCTTGACCTTCCGCTGTTTACGTTTGTGTTCGTACAGGGGAGACCGAGGCACGACGGCTACCTAGTGCCACCGCGGCTGTTAGGTGGTATGCAGGTACATTTTGCTTAGTTCCAGTATTCACAAATTCGGTGAAAATGTTTCCACCATACTCAAGATTGTCAAGTTTTAAATGGAAAACATGAACGATTTTTCTTATTACGTATAAAGAAAGAGGACACCAAAATACCTGTAATTCATGACTTTGCGATTTTCCTCACTATTTTGGAGAAAATAATTAATAAAAATCGACGATAACGTAATTTATCCAGGACTAATGCATTGAAACGACGGTGATGTCACTTATCCGATTTTTCAAAAATGCTTGTTTATTAAAATGAATAAAATATATCGACTTTTTCGTTTAACTTCTCTTCGTAATAGCACTTGTGTGTATTGGTGAATTTTCGTATGGTGGTTCTTTTTTCACTGCTCACCATTGCCATCTCCTAAACGGTTAAATTAGTGAAATAAGTTATTTGTGTTTGATTAAGAATTAATGTACTTCAAGTACATTTCGATACTGAGTAGCCCAGCTCTGATCGATATCCATCAGTTATAATCAAAGGGCGGTTCCTAGACTTTAATATAGAATCTAGACATAAACGAGAAGAATTACTTCCAGAATTGGTTTAATCATTTCTTATAAAGAATCTACACCTGTACGATGCTAACACTCAACAATTATAACATTTAGATTATACACACACAACGTAGTAATAAACAACGGGTGGTCGTATGTTGTCAAAATGAGATCATGATATAACAAAGTGAAAATTTCATCGCATCCTCATAATATAGCACATTATAATACAACAACAGTGCAAATATTTTACAAGTGCACGCTTAATGGATTTAAAGAATTAACAATAAAATGTAAAGTATAATAACACTGTACAGAGTGAAACGTTATAGAAATTGATTCTAGTTTCCTGCCAAAGGTTTTCTGAACTACCAACAAATCATTGAAGATACAAAGCACTAAATCGTTGCTACCCTCCTTATCTTTATTCGATATTGTTCTCTATTTATTATTTGATAATTTTCAATCGATATTTTTTCTACAAATTTACATAATAACAGACCTATGCGATACAACTCTCAGGCACCGTTTACTGAAACCGTAAGTCACATGTTTTAGGTTCCACAGAAATAAGTTCAGTAGGAATAATTCAAACTCACATGAAGAAAGCCACTGTGTGTATCGATTGCATCAGCTATAACATTTCAAAACACTCAGATAATTATAAGTACATTACCTATTAACAGTTACTTATACGAAGTGGAAGATTTAGCGACTTTTAGCTATAAGTAAGTGTAGTTAGTCTAATGCTGGTTTACATCCAGGATTGATAATAGCACAAACAATATTAGAAATGACAAATGCGTGGAATTTTAGCAAAAATAACGCTTTCAGTCTTAGTTAATGGAATACTGTGCATGTGTGAATTCAAAGATCAAGACTTTCTAGCTTATTTGACGCGTAACAGCTAAAATTAAATGTCGGCACTGCACTAAAGAATGTGCCTTGTCTAAAATGTAAAAGTGGCAGTTATTGTTTTGTGATAAAGAATTTACCTATAGGTTTAAATCAGTTGACTTGTCGTATAATACGAAAAACCATTATTTGCCTTTGGGTCTTTAAAATGTTGAAGCAAATCCACCTAAACCTCAGGAATGTGAAAAAAATTATACCATTTGATCAACAAAATTTAACATCAGGCAGGCCCTGAAAGTTTTGTGAATTGTGGCACGTCGAATTGTTACTGACACTAACATAGTTACATCTCACTAATAACAGTTTCAGCTGCTTAGAATATAATAAACTAAACAAATTATACATATAGGTCGCGTAAATAAATTATTGAGATGCAACTTTCACGGCCTTCTTGATTATAAATTTGCTAATCTATAATATGGTATCAAACTATTGAATCCCTAAAGTACACTAAAAGCGACCTTATGAAACAAAAATAAACCGGCTTTGAAATCTCGGTTTCAACAATAGTTACAAATAGAGGAAGCACCTTACAGCAACAGGAAAAATAAAAAAAATCGAACTAAATATTAACAATTATATTGTTCTTTAAACAATAACATAAACATGTATTTACATGACTAAATAAAGAACGGCAATAATTTGAACAAAACAACAACTCTAGAATGATAAATACTAAAAAATAAACAAAATAATTCTGTGGTTATTAAGTCTTAAGGAATACTGCATTCTTCTTATTCTTCCCTACACACGAGACACTTATTTCATTACTGGGAATAACTTTTTAAACCCCTAATAATAAAACAAAATGAGGTAAACATCGCCACTGAAAGAATCTCGAATATCTTAAGATAAGATTGGCATGATGAAATTCCTACAATACAATCTTGACCAAAAGAAGGACAATCGCAAGGTGGGTTGGGAAAGATACATTATACAGCATAACATTGCCATTTGTTCAACGAGTATTATTCAGTTGTCGATATATCAAAATGCAAATGAGGCACAGGTATAATTTAGGTATATGCAACGTTTTGAACATTAAACATTACGGATTAAATTTATTTTATGGGGGATAACGTAAATACAAATAAATTGATATGTCCTTATTTTTTCGAATAAGCATGAAGCGATCGAACGGAAATGCATACCACAGTCAAGCTCATTATTATTATTAATTCATTATTGTTATTGACATGAGCTAAGATTTTTTACTTTCAGCTTTACTTAAACTGATCGCTAGCTCTAAGTCGGCCTGTTCCTGCAACTGTCTCTTTCTGCGATCCTCTTCTAACTTAAGGCTTTCACGGGCAGCCCAAGCCAACTGAAAATCCTCATTCACAATTCCCGTTTTGAGGGGGGCTGAAGATCTACCACTAACACTAACAAACGGATCCGAACCCTGTAACGGAACCGACTGCCGTCCATCCAATCCGAATGGGTCAAATTTGCCGGTCTTGGACGAACCGAACGCGTCTAACTCGTTCGATAATCTATCGGAATTTTTGGCTTTTTCGCTTGGTTCATCGTCGAACGTAATGTTAAAAGGATCTTCGTAGCGGTAGTCTCGGAATGGGTCGTCCGTGAAATCTAGACCTTTAGGATGTGCGGCTACCTTCTCCGGTGGTTTATTGGAAAACTGAAGAGGAGATGTGAAGGTTATTAAGGCTGAAAATGCGTTGTTAGTAGGTTAGTAGAGCTCCCCCACGAGATCTGTTAAACACTTATTAGAGCAACTCAAAAATTTCTGAAAACATGCAAAAGAAAAGTGGCGGACCTCAACTCAACTAAACAAAATTGAAAGAAAAAATCAATAGGGTCATTCCATCACAATTCATCAGAGCCGAGGAGCTCATGTTTTCACATTGGGTCGAAAAATTTATTAATATGTTATCCACTAGGACAGCAACCAAAATTGACAAAATCATCCCCTCACCTTTTTGGCGTCTAAAAAAAAATTGTTAAATTGTTGCGACAATCGCACGATACTAATCATTAGCCAATAGAAAAATTGATTTCTGTGTGTTTACCATGGCAACTCGAGGATTTCTTGGAAATTTTTGATACCTACTTAGACCAACCTAAACGAAATTAATAAGTGGAAATTTTTATGTCAAAAATCATTTCTATTCAATTTCTGTGGCTGTACGGTTGCTATTTTCTTACCGAATCTGCATTCGAGCATTAATTCATTTCCTGGAAGTTTTAGTCGTGCATCCCAACAACGTAATCGGGCCCTCGTGTTCCACTCGGGCCGATTAATACGTTATTGGAATTCAAAAAGGGTGAGGGGATGATCTTGTCAATTTTGGTTACTGTGTCAATTTTGGTTACTGTTCTAGTGGATAACTTGTTAATACATTTTTCGACCCAATGTGAAAACATGATGAATTGGGATGGAATGACCCAATAATTAAAAATGGACAAAACAAACATCATACCGAGCATGGAAATAAGGATTTGTGGAATAGGGGACTTCTAGGACGGTGGCGATAATCAGGCAAACAACTGCGATGTAAACACTTTTTTCAAATATCAAATTAGGATCATGCAGCATCAGGCAAAAGTGTTACCTTGGATTCGAAATCGGAAAAATCTGCGAAACCCGAACTACCGAAAGAATCACTGCCAGAGCCGAATAGGTCGCCCTGAGACGACCTTTTGACGTTCGGAGGCTGCGTCGGTCGTGGGGGTGCAGGTCTCGGAGGTGGTTGCTTTTTATTCTTTGGTGGTAACGCCGGGCTGGGGCTCGTGGGACGTGGAGGGGCGGCCCCGTCTCTCGTTGGTGCGTGAAGGACCGCGAAGGGATCACAACCAAATGGATCTTTGTCAGGCTGAAAAATTCGTCGTGAATGCGTTTCGATGATAACGAAATAATGGACGTACCTCGGTTGGTATTGCATCGGAACCTTTTCGTGAGTCGCCGAAAGCGTCGAATGGGTCGGTTTTTTTTACAGTGTTTGAACCAAACGCGCTTCCCCCGAATGGATCCGACGAAAATTCGTCCTTTAAGATAAAAAAGACAATAATAACGTATTATTATATGACAGGTAACTAGTTTCTTTGCAATTATCGCTTATAATAGCACAAGTGCATGCTATTCAATCGGTTAAATTTTGAAAATTATTACGAAAACTTGTAGACATTTCCAAAATGGAAAATTTCCGCCGACCTATCTCTGAATAAAACTATTATTTTTTAAACAGGGGTTGTCTATACTCAAAAGCCCAATCTGATATTGCGAACGAGCCTTTATAGTTCATTGACGTTAATGACGTTTGAGGTTAGAAAACGTCCAAAAAAATGTGATTGAATTTTTAGGCTATATCCAGAAAAAATCAGCGTCCTTTATGTCCAAAAACACATAAAATATGGTTTGTGGACCTTTATTTCCAATAATTTTGTTTACGTGAAAAATCAAGTCGTCAGCGGAAACGATTAAATGACTGGGGCAAACTCCGATAACATGCATTAATCGCTCTTAAATGAATTTGATCGGATAGAAATTTTAAAATGAGTCCAACTGGTTGGTTTAAAAGGAGATTTGGAAATAATCTAGCTTAATATGCACTTTAGAGCTAAACGTGTTATTATACCTAATGGAAATGAAACTTTTGTCTTACGCACAGATGAAAAAATTCCCCCGTTGTCGTATTTTGAATTTTGAGTTCAATGTGAATACCTACAAAAATAGTTTGAAAATTTACCTTTCAGATAGCCTTTACTGGTAACAGCTGGTATTAATTGTATTAGCGGTAGCAATTATTTTAGTTGTGACGTAGGACAAAAGTTTCATTTCCATTAGGTATAGAAGAATTATTCTACAGGAAATTTTCTACAAATTTTTCTACAAAATTGATTTGCGAAGAACATCAAATCTTGATGTCTTAGGTTCCCAGAAACCCAAAGGAAAGATTCTTGACAAATGCCTGCCTGTGCTTTTGCGTGTCTGCCTGGTACTGAAGGCACTACGGTTCAATATTATAGAACAGATCGAGATGAAACTTGGTAAATGTGTTGAGGGTATTTTTTAGAGGTTCACTATATTTCTAACCAAATCGATCGGTAAATCGAGAGCTCTTTGTGCAATAACTCGAAAACGGTTGAAGGTAGCGAGTTGTAATGTATGTACTGTGATTGCGTAAGTATTAGAACTAACAATACTAATCACCTCGACTTCGGTCGACATCTTTGAAAAATGGCCTCTTGTGATTATCTCCGTTAACATGAGTTTTAGAACAACACATCTCATACAAATAATTATTCTACAAGACTTGACGTTTGAGCGCTAGAACTGTTCGTAATTTCATAATTTTGTTCCGTATCAGTTCATACCTAGTTATGACTATTTCATGAAATAAGTACTTACAGCAAAATAATAAAGAAAAAAAAAAAGTCCCCCCACGAACGCACGCCTCTGACTAAAATAAAAATCTGAAAAGATTTCAAAAGGAAGCCCTACATACCTAATGGAAATGAAACTTTTGTCCTACGCACAGAGGAAAAAATTCCCCCGTTGTCGTATTTTGAATTTTGAGTTCAATGTGAATACCTACAAAAATAGTTTGAAAAATTACCTTTCGGATAGCCTTTACTGGTAACAGCTGGTATTAATTGTATTAGCGGTAGCAATTATTTTAGTTGTGACGTAGGACAAAAGTTTCATTTCCATTAGGTATACTACAAATTTCAAAATCCAGCGATGTATAATATTCGAATCATTTTAAGAAAACCAACTTTTTAAGTACCTCTTTGAAGGGTTGTAGCTCCCTTAGGAGGCATTTCAACAAATGTTTACCTACTGAAACTTTTAGTCTTATTTTTGATAGTAAAAGGTCCTGGTAAAGTATTGCAGCCTAATTTCAAGACTTATTTGTAAATTTCAAAACGAACTCACTAGTTATCATCTCTGACAGTGCCAGTCAAACCACATTACTATAGGCGCTTTCCTTTTACACATTTATCTGAATAGCCTCAGTTAATCTCAGCAATTTGATTTATTCATTTGAATATTGACCAATAAAACTGCTGAGTTAAGTGAGCCTTCTCATATAAATGTGTAAATGGAAAGCAGCTTATAATAAGGTGTCCCAGAAAAAACCGAACGATTTATTTTTGGCTATAGCTTGGTTATTATTGAACCGATTTTGGCCAATTTTGTACCGGCCGTAGTCAAAAGATGAGGATTTTAGAGTCAACCATCATTTTCCAGATGGCGCCACCAACAAATTTTTTGTGTTATTTATTACAAGGCCATTTTTTGATTGGCTGGAGTTGAAGCATCTGTGAACCGTTCAAAATAAAAATAGTGTAAGGTTAAAGCTGATGCTTTTCTCTTCCAAAGCAACTTTCCAAAATTAATTAATTTACAAATTTTTTTGTGATGCTCTAAAACATGGATTTTTAAAATTCATTATTTATTTCTCTACCGATCTTGGCAAAATTTTCCGGATCTTTACTGATATTATAAATCTTTCACAAAATAACGTTGCTTTACAGGTGTTTAACTCAAGTGCTGCAGTTACCGAAGTATTAAAAATAACTTTATTCCAAGATTGGCAGCAACATAAAAAATAGACCTTAAAAAATTCGTGTTTAATAGTACAGCAAAAAAAAATCTAAAAAAGTAAAGAACGCACAGAATAAGATTTTATAAAGTTCTTTTGAAAGAGGAAAGCATTAGCTTTCATCCTACACAAATTTCATTTTGACCGGTACATAAATGATTCAACTCTAGCCAATCAAGAAATGGCTTTGTAAAAAACCGCAAAAAAGATTTATTAGTGGCGCCATCTGGAAAATGACTGTCAATTCTAAAAGCCTCATCATTTGGCTTCGTCCTGTGCAAAATTTGGGAAAATGGGTAAAATAACAATAGTTATGACCAAAAATACCGTTCGGTTTTTTTTGCGACACCCGTTACTTAATTTGACAACTGCTGATAATGAAGTGAAAGTTGTTAATGCGTTAACCGACAAAATATCAAAATAGGTAATTGATCGATTTTACATCAAAAAAAATAAGTATTCCTGCATAATTTTTTGCGTAATCTTTCGATCAGCCTCCAACAAACTAGCCCATGAGGAGGCGATATCGGGCCCATATTCATAGGCACCTTTCAATATATTTTTAGCAAGAAATCCATGATAGAAATTCAGCTACATGTTTCTTGGACAGCCCTCTGTAGTTCTTGCAGATTTATTAAGTTAAGGCTGATCAAGATAGAAATTGATCTAATGACTTAAAACTGAATTAATATTTTAGTGTTGCACCCGTTGACAACTTTAAAACAGAAATAGTAACTTACATTTGTTTCTGAAAAGGCCGAAGTGAAGGGGTCATTTGAACTAAAGGCGTCAGAATTCTTGAAGGGATCTAAAAATTATTGACAATGAGACAATATCACAATAACAATGATAGATAAGTACCATTTTTGAAAAGGTCCTCTCTGCCAAAACCACCGGTATGATTCTGCGTTTTACTGAAAGGGTCGTCTCCGAAGCCATTCTGAAAAATAAAAAATCAGTACGGCTGCGCCACGTGAGCCAACGATGTAACCTGTTTATTGCTATCTCCATTTACTAATCCTACTTTATTATATTCGGGGTCGCGGAAGTCCGGTTTAATCCTCAGGGCTGTGTCTGGCACGATATTCGCATCGCCTGATTCAATCGCCGTATCACACGATTGTATTGCGTCATTCATTTGTCTCGTTTGTTCTTGTAATTGCGTTATTAATGCTTTCACCTGTTGCAAAAATATATGAATTTCAAACGCAAAATTGTATACAAATAATTACTTGGCTAATACTGAGTTGAGTTTCTTGTAGATTCGATGTAAGATTTTGAAGCTTGACGCCATTCGCGTTTTTCTGTTCTTCCAAACGCTGCTCTTCTTGCCTGATACCCTCTAGTTGTTCTTTCTTCGAATTCAGTTCGGATTCTTGGGCCGCCACGGCTTCGGCCTGCTCAGCCGCTTGTGCACGCAATTTATCGACCTAAAATTTGCAAGTAATAGAACTTCTAATAATTAAAAATGTGTCACGCTTAATGGAAAGTAACTACCGCCACCATAGCATAGCAGGGCACATTAATAAATTACTTAATTTATCTTACAATTTTATATCATATACAAGGATATAGTTTACAGTTATTAAAAAGAACACAACTTACCTTTTCTTTTTCTTCTTGGATCTCCTTGTCAACGCGCTCCATCTCACAATCAATTTCTGACTTCTAGCAAATAAAAGGTAACATGCCAAACAAATGTAATCTAAATCAAAGTGCCAATGAAAAAGTATTATGGACAAGAACTGCCTCATTTTCAGTGAAGAATTCACACCATTTTTTTATTATAAAGAGGCATCAATTCAATTAGTATGACCATTTAAGTATATGCAAATTCTTCTCAAGGATTAGTAAGTGTTGGCAAGCGATTATCCTAGCTACAGACGCAAACAATAGCTTAGCAAAGCGAACATGCATCTTGGTGAAACATAAATCTTACATTACCTGCGTTTTCAGGTCGTTTAGTCGTTTTTGGGCTTCCCCTTTTTGGTTTTCCAACTGTTTCAGGGTTGCGGCCAACGTGTCCAATTCGCTCTGTAAGGACAGAATCCATTAACATTAATAAATTACTACATCAATTACTTTCTTTTGTTCATGAATGTAATATACAGGGTGTCCCAGGTAGACTTCGATTACTGTAAAAGAGGGAGAGTTGGCCGTCAGATTCAGATGACACATTGTCCCTCTTTTACAGTACTCGGAGTCTAACAAGATGACTTAAAATGATTGAGATTGAAAAGAAGCGATAGTAACGCACATTGTTGCACAGTGCTTCGAGAGCAAAAAATTAACTGTTTTAAGGATGTATTGGAGGGAAGCAAAAATGGTACATACCAAGTTTACGAAAATTTCACAGATTATTCTTTTCATTGTTCTAAAGCCCTAGTTTAAATTTGGATTGATTCACTTACAGGGTGATACGGAATTTTCTGGACAAAAAATTCCCTGACTTTTCCAGGTTTTCCAGACCGTCTTGCAAAATTTTACAGTACCTACAACGCTAATTCTTAATTTTCTACTGCAAGTGAGAATTTTTAGTTTATTTAACGATATTAATTTTGGAAAAAACTTCGCAAGTTCAGTACAGTACAATAGGCCATTACGGTATGTCACAAATTTCTTTATCAGTATTATAATTCGAAAAATAATCAAATTTGATTGAGATCCATCGTTTTTGTTTTAAATTTTATTAAGTATTCCACTTCAAAAAGCTATTTTAAAAAAAGTGATGACGTATGTGCTAGCGATCTCACCTTTCTGTACAATTTCTTGATGTAAGAACACAGATGACAAATAGATGACTGTTCTGTAACTTGTTTCCATCACAAAATTAGATTTGACATTGACAAAATTAATACAAGAATGTAATGGACAGGTTGGCTCGTACTTTTCTTGAGGGTGTAGCTCATACGTCATCAAAACTAATATTGCATTTTATACGAAAATGCAAAAACACGTCAGAGCTGATTTTAAAAGATCTTTCAATCACAACGACAGTTATTCAAAGGTACCGTAATCCCCCATTAGGTGAACGTCCATGTTCTTATTGTTGTCAACACCTAGAGCTCGAGCACAATTTTAGCTGTGACTATAGATGACTTATTTATTATTTATTAATGCCAATTCAATGGTAAACAATAAAATTAACCCCAACAAAAGCACGCACGGCGATTTCTACATCTAACCACTTTGGTTTTGTTTTGTTTCGTGCTCTGGTTTCGTGGATGTTCAGGGAAACTCGTATGGTGGCGTAGCAAAAGATGATTTCGAGGAGTGTTGAAAGTAATTTTTCATGTAAGAAAGATATATTTTTCTTCGAGAATTTTGTGTCGCAATTAATTTTATTGATGATTGATTGATCGCACTTATAAAAAATTCCAGGAAAACATGAAAATTCCGAAATTCCCTGACTTTTCCAGTCCATAGGAATTCCCTGACAATTCCAGGTTTTCCAGAAGCGTATACACCCTGTCACTAGCCCGTTTAAAAGTTTCAATTCAGGAAAATTTAACATGCGATCTTATAGAAACTTACCACAATTTCGATATTGGCAAAAAAAGTTTAGCAAAAATGGTACCATTGCTTTGTTAATTTTTATGTGTATAAACTGAATACTGAGGAACAATTTGGTATGATTTTCATCAAAGGTTACTGAACTTGTACTCGCGATATTAATTTATTAGTCCATAAATGTTTCGTTTTCTAATTAACCATTGCGAAAACGTGGCATCGCAGTCTTGAGTGAACCTTAGTAACGATTTAACTATGCACATTAACTTGACAGTACAGTAGTTGACTGAATAGCCAACTTAAAAGAAGTTACAGTGCTGTCAGGTTTCTTCATTATTTCTTACTTCTGAATCACAGACTTTTATCTGATTTTAATAAAGCTATGTTGTTTATAAATCTCGTTAGTACTGTGTTTACTTGCTATTTTAATACATCTAAACATTTTAATCTCTTGACACTAATCGTTCATTTCACTGTCACTCAAAATAATTTGGTTCGTAAGGTTGGAATCGGGTACATTCACCCCCAAAAATGTTATCAATCAAAATGAAAATATCGTCTAATTTAGCGAAACAACAATTATTTACACGAAAAGTGTCTTGCTGTTCGTTAGATAAGGGCGTAAACTATTCTTCATTGCCTTCATCTCGCTATTATCGCAACGTTCAGAGGGCAGATTTATTTTCAATTCTGGGTGCTTTTCGCTCCGATTGTATGTCCAATAGGTACATCCTTAAAGAAGAGAAAACGATTCAGTATTTGACGCATGAGATATTTTATTCTTTTATTTCGTTTTCTTGAATTCCGGGTAAACCTCCATTTTTGGGTGGTTTTCAAGCAGATGTATCCACGTGAACATTGTGTAGTTCAGTATACGTAATGCTTGGTCCATTTATATTAACTGTCAGTGTCTTACTTTTCAAAACTTTGTTCAGACTTTTTGGTTTCGCGGAATTATCACTTACCTGGAGATTCTTAATTTCGCCACTTTTAATTTTAATATCTGCCTCCTTTTGCGCGATTTCCGTTTCCAGGGCGAGCTTCTCTCTGGCCAATTCCTCAATATCCTTACTGGCCATATCCAATTCAGGGTTAGAATACCTTGTGTTATTGTTTTCCTGTAACAAAGAACAATCTGACATTTACGTACGCCCAAATGTAACCTGCCAATTTTTTGTCAAAATGAAGACAATAACGATTTTGAAGATTTTAACCTTCCTCCTGTTCGTATGTCCCGCTACTTGTTTATTTGGAAACTCACTGAAGAAATTAAAGCAGAAAGCAAAAAATGCATACAAGAAGAAGTTCGGAAAAGACAAACAGGCGCATTTCTTGGGGCACGATTTGACGGAATACCCCGGAACAAATGACAGATTCCGCCGAGTCAATAAGGAAAAATGGGACGATTATTACGACTGCTTATTAGAAATAAACTCTTCCGTAAGCGAGGAGTTATCGCACATTCCTGAGGCGATTCTTGGATACGAAGCGAATTCAATCAGGTAATGCGAATAGGTAAGAATTCCGCTACGTCAATTTCAGTTTTAAGTGCCAGCTTTGCATAAGCCCTTCGGAAAGTTCCAAAAGGGATTCGGTTGAATGGGAATGGGCGCCTGCCTTCGATAAAACTTTGCAACCTATCGATTATACCGAACACGTTTTAGTGTCGCCAGAAGACAGAACGCTGCGAATGTATAACTTGCAAAAGGAACATACGGGACAGTACATGTGCCGAATCGGGGAAGCTCAAGCGCCACCTTTTTTCCTAACGGTTATCCCAACTGACGACAACAACTTTAGAGAGGTTTTTATTCTTTGTAAGCGATTTGTTTCACCGTAATTGTGCAGGTACATTCATCGTCATCGCCCAAGGGCCCTTATGCTCAAGGCGCGAGAATAATTTCGGGCACTGAACTGATCTTGGATACAGAATGGGGCCCATACACGCCTTGCAATAAATGTAAACAAATCGGGCGAAAACACAAACTGGGTTACTGCATAATTAAACACAAAGAAAATTCAGATAATACTAGGTTAACGAACGTGACAGAAAACATTGCAAGATCCGTTACTGTGACACCTGCAACATACGAACTACTGCGTATTTTTAAATTTGGCATTCCGTGTAAATCGTACATCTTACCAATGTCTCTGAGAAAATTGCAAGAAGTAAAACATTGGACGAATGAAATAATGACTGCCTTCTGTAAGGTATCAGTTATATTTACTGTTAATCATAATTACTATTAGGTTTGTTTTTGCCGTGGTTACAAACCGATTGTAAACTGACTGCGCCTGCGCAATTGTGGTTTTGTAATACAAAATACACAACTGCGCAGGCGTAGTCAGTTTACAATTGGTTTGTAACCGCTGCAAAAACAAGCCTATTAATAGGTATAGTCAAAAATTTTGTATACATATAGGGTGTCCTGGAATTATGATGCCAACGCTTAACCAGAGCTTCCTTACGTAAAAATATGTCGAAATGTTCCTATCGACCAGATGCCAAAAGTCAATCGTTTCCGAGTTATTGGGCTTAGAATGTGACCCATTGAACATGGTTTTTTGTTAATATTTCAGAAACCACTTTATCTACGGTTTTCATATTTTGCACACTTTATTAGCTCTTGAGTACCCATGTTTCGGTACATTTTGCTTATTGATCAGTAAACAACAAGGGCCGGATTAGGGGGGTGCCCCAGAGAAATTTTCGTAAAAAAATGAATTCGACAGAAATAGCTGTCAGATATCCACTTTTTGTGATAAAGCAACTCAAAACAAAACTTTTCTCACCCTTGAGATTTTTTCGTTTACGCGACCGTTTTTGAGAAAAAAATTAAAAATCCAAAATTGACGTGGCAAATTTTCACATTTAGGGTAACAAAATAAAATCAAAAATCTAGTTAACTATTGGAAACGACAGATAAACAACCCGTAATTTGTAAAAATTAATTACTGGCTTGTCAAGTTTGTTTATCTGTCGTTTCCAATAGTTAACTACATTTTTGATTTTATTTCTGTACCCTAAATGTGAAAAGTTGCGACGACAATTTTTGATTTTTAATTTTTTTCTCAAAAACGGTCGCGTAAACGAAAAAATCTCAAGGGTGAAAAAAGTTTAGTTTTGAGTTGCTTTATCACAAAAAGTGGATACCCGACAGCTATTTCTGTCAAATTCATTTTTTACGAAAATTTCTCTGGGGCACCCTCCTAATCCGGCCCTTGTCGTTTACTGATCAATAAACAAAATGTACCGAAACATAGGTACTCAAGAGCTAATAAAGTGTGCAAAATATGAAAACCGTAGATAAAGTGGTTTCTGAAATATTAACAAAAAACCATGTTCAATGGGTCACTCGGAAACGATTGACTTTTGGCATATGGTTGATAGGAACATTTCGACATATTTTTACGTAAGGAAGCTCTGGTTAAGCATTGGCATCATAATTCCAGGACACCCTGTATATGTGTAACTATTAACTAGATGGCTAGAAGTCTATAAAGCACTCCATGACAACTGGTCCCCATACTTGAGAAGTGTGACTGAGAGCGGTTTATTGTGTGTGTTATGTGTGAGAACAGGAAAGGATTACGCTTGTTCTCTGTCACACTTTTCCATCATGTGAGATAATCAAGGCACAGACGAGGCTAGTTTTATTACAACATCTTTGGGTAACGTGCTATTCAGGAAATATGCGATAACGGGAGGCTACGGAAACAAGTGAATCGCAATCTGTCGAAACGACGCTTGTCTCAAGTTAGATCGCACAACTTACTTAGCGCTCACAGCTTGTTCCAAATTAGGTATTTTACACTGATGGTCATCGACAAAACACAATTTTACGACCCCCAGAGTTCAGGCATATGAAAAAAGTTCGTTTTAGCTGGCAAGCGGTCATTTTATTATATACTGTGTTTCTTATAATTATTGAAAATTATAAATATAAGTCATAAAAAATACACCTCGTCAAGACCTCCTCAGCAAGTAAAATGTTTCAAAACTTCGTAGTTTTTTAATAAAAGTCTTTAAAATTCCGAGTCTGCATATATGACGTCATATATGCTGACAAATGCCCGACAATCTACTCAGTGCTATAAGACATTTTAATTCCCCGCTCCAATACGGTGGAGATCATCTGTTTTCGACAGCTGGAAGGTAATCAAACCAGACACCTCCATTTGGTTTGCAATGTTCTGTTGGGTTTTTTCTTGCTATTATTTATTGAAATACTTTTGTCTAAAAGTCGAAATTTATTAGAAGGTTTACAAGTAAGTAGACATAATCCTATTAAAAATCTTGGCAGCAGAGTGTGTAAAATTTATTAAATAATTTGTGTTCTTACGCAACCCCCTGCGATTTTTTTTATGTTGTCCTAGAAGGCAATAGTGTTATAGATTTTAAAACGGCAAGAAAAGACCTGAACCCAAAACATTTTTAGAAACAACGAACTTCCAGAAACCTGGATGTTATGACCCGGTAGGTACCCGATCATGTTCAATGTTGGGATATACCTAACTAGCAGGTGCATCTACAGAATATTTTGCTTAAATTATTAGAAAATATATAACTTACCTGTGGCAAAAATGGTCAGAACAGATTGGGTCAGTCGAAGTTGAATGTTTTTAATTTTAACCCATTGATTCCGTAACCTTTAATATCGACATTAGAGCTCTATTATAAAGACAAATGAGAAGTACACAACGCAACTTCTGTAAATTAACATCATAACGTTGGTCTAACATCGATATTGTAGTAAATTATATGGAAATACAAGGGTTGGGTTTTTTACAGAATCACCCCGTAACAGTAAACAATAAATTTCGACAGTCAACGGCATGACTTTCAATGTCAAAGCCCACTGAGGGTGAGTTATGTTCTGCTTACTTGTAAAACTTCTCAGAATAAATTTTGATTTCTAAACAAAAGTATTTCATAAATAATAGCAAGAAACCCAACAGGACAATGCAAACCAAATGGGCGAATGTGGTTTGTTTACCCTCCTGCTGCAAAACAACTACCTAACCTCGCAACTAACGACTGACGTTTTAAAAGTATTTCCGTATCCGGTCTCTCAGAGTAGTTAAAGTATTTTTTTTTTGAAGGTTATGATCCATAATCACTGTCCGGTGTGTAAAATTAAGGGATTATGGCTGTCTTCCGGACTGGTTTAAATAAAAATGCAGTGTAAAAAGCTTTTTCTTTTTACACTGCATTTTTATTTAAACCAGTCCGGAAGACAGCTTTTTCTTTTTACACCGCATTTTTATTTAAACCAGTCCGGAAGACAGCCATAATCCCTTAATAGTTAAAGTATTGCCACCAGATGTCAGACACTTTGCTGATGTTCGCGAATTACACAGGTGAAAATTGGGAGCTTGTCAGATTTGAGAGGTTTTATAGATCTGATTTCTACTGTAGCTGGTTTCTGATTGGTTCGCAACTTACGAAGTCACCACCGTCAAACCTAACCTTAAAATTTGACGGATTGAGCGCATAGAATTCATCCTTCCGAAACGACTCGCTGTCGAAGTAAGATAAGGAGAAACTTATGCGCTCAGAAATTATTTTTCCAGGTTTTCTGTTATCAGAAAATTTTCTTAATTGTACCGTACAATATCCTACTAAAGAGCCATAAACTTTACTGCTGGAGACAATGGAATTATAGGGCAGAAACTATTCGCGACATTTTAAAACTATTCTCTCTTAGAATTACAACAGAGTGGGCTTGCAAACATTTATGCGAGTTGTTCTCCGAATTGCAACAGTGTGGGCCTGCATTAATTCAAGTATCCTTATTTACATTGTAGCACTTTCTTTTTTGAAAATTTTAGGAAGATTGTCCAGAAGAACAAGTTTTTGAAGTGCGCGATAAAGATGGCAAAGTAATCGAAAGTGCAAACAATTCTGCTGGAATTTATTCAATGCTGCAAGGAGCACCACCACTTGAACCCTCAGTTGAACGCCTGCTGATATTTGCAGATCTAGGAAAAGATGTAGTTTTGACATGCCCGGGGTAGGCTCAAACCAGGCTCAAATGAATAATTAATCAGGAATAAATGAAAATTTTAGCAATTTGAATTCGGACATGCCAGTGACATGGCAAATTGGCCCTAAGAAAATCGTCCCTGAAGCATTAGTAGCGGCATCCAAAGGACGAATTTTTATAAGTATCACCGACAAGATACATATTAAAAAAGCTAGGACTATAGATTCAAATATTTATAGGTAGGTGAGCAATTTCTCTTTCACTTTAACCCGTTAGTTTTATACCTAGAAATTAAGTACATATTTTTGAACAACGATTTTTTGTAGTTGCTGGCAGCACAACGACTTAGCGGGAACAGTACGTTTAATTGTGGAGAAGAATGTATCACTAAATTTCAACCACCACTTAATGTTATATGGTATGGTCATAGTATTCGCGACATTCCTGTACGTTTTCACTAAAGCATTCTTCGGACGCAAAACGGTCCAAAAAAGGCTGCAATAAAACTCACCACTAATCCGTCCGCCGGTTTGCTTGACCTGAAACTAGGTGGCACCATGTCCGGAGTCAAAACCCGAGGTGGTTCAACGCCTGCAAGGAACCTTGCCACAAACCACATCGCCAATGCAAACTGTTCATTATTTAATTTCCCGCTTTGCTTTATATCACATAAACCCCTGAAACACAATAAATGTAATGAATGGAAACACTGGACAACTTCGGTGGAATAATGCACTATCACTAGAAACACTTGGATTTTCACTGCTGACGCGTTTCTAACACAATGTGCTCATTATCAAAGCCGAAGCTATACAACCCTACCTTCTGGAAAACTGAAATATTTACAGGCCCACCCGCGTAGCTCCACCTCTCGGTTGTGAAAGTTAGACCAATCACAGGTCGAGAAATGGTCAAGCATGGGTGAACACGTATAAATATAACAAGTAGCGTAAACAGAGATGAATATGCGATCGGGCCTGTATCAGCGTTCATAAGCCTATTTCTAGACTTATAAATTACGATACTTCCCTTTGCATCTAGCATCTGCACCTTGTTAACGCTACAAACTAATTTAATATTATCACTTATTATATGGTCATTGTGTATCGAAAAAGAAGAATTTTGGAATTCTGTTTTGTAATAGTCGCCAAAACTTGCCTTTTACTATCCTAAGAAGAAAGTTTATTTAAGGTTTTGCTATAGTTCAACATCTTTAGCCCTCTACCGCCCCTCAAATACTGGTTATTTTGAAATTCCAAGTCTACAACGAATAATTTTTTTAAATTCATTATTTATTGTTTTTCTATCACTAGTAGGTTCGGAGTAGATTTTAAAGACCACTAAAGGGTGTTTTTTTTCATCTCTTGTTAAATTTAGCTACCTACTGCCACATAGTTTCAACGACAATTAACTCTAATTAATCAAGTTGCTGGTGCATGCATGACAGAACTTATGACACTACTGGTTGACGTCTAAAGTTCAGACGTTATATTTTCGTGCGTTTTTTATTCGAATTTCTGCCGTCCCTTTCGAGTTAATAAGAATATTTCAAAGGCAATTTACACTAGAAATAGTCTCGAGTGGTCTATATTTGGTGGGCCTTCGAAGACTAAAAAACGCACAAAAATTTAACGTTTGAACTTTAGACGTCAACCAGTACTGTCATACATAAGTTCTGTCATACATGCACCAGCAACTTGATTGTTGAGTTAATTGTCTTTGAAACTATAATGCAATGGCCATCTAGTAGGTAGCTAAATTTAACTAGATATGAAAAAACGGCTGTTAGTGATCTTTAAAATCTACTCCGAGCCTACTAGTGACAAAAAAACAATAAATGTTGCATTTCAAAAAAATTTTCATTGCAAACTTGAGATTTCAAAATAACATAATATTTGAGGGGCGGTAGAGGGCTGAAAACGTTGAACTATAGCAAAACCTTAAATAAACTTTCTTTTCAGGATAGTAAAAGGCAAGTTTTGGCGACTATTACAAAACGAAATTCCAAAATTCTTTTTTTTCGATACACCCTAATGTAGGTACAGCAGTACTGCTATATTTAAGGTGGGCTAAGTGCTCCTTAAATCTGGTGTTGAGAGACCTTCCTGTTTGACCTACATACTTTAGATCACAATTTTGACAATTGATTTCGTCTATGCCAGATTTTTCGCTATTCCCGACTTTATCTTTCAGGTTGTCTAAACGGTTTTTCAGTTTGCTTTCAGGTACGAAAACTGTCCTTAAATATTGTTGGGCAAAAAACCTTGTCAAACCTCTTGTCAACTGAGGTTCAAAAGGTAATGCGACAAATTTGAAGTCCTGTTTTTGTTCTTCAGAGCGAAAAGTCGTGGCATTTAATACTTGCTGTTTGAATTTTAACTTCCTAATGATGTTATCTACTATGATAGGTTCAAATCCGTTACATCTCGCTAGGTCTTTGATTGTTTTGAGTTCTTTCTGATATATTTCCTTGTTTAAAGGAAAATTCAGAAGACGGTGGGCCAAAAAATGGAAACTTGTCATAAATATTGCTGTAAATGTTTTCCCGCAGGTAGGGTTGTTTAGCTTCGGCTTTGATAATGAGCATATTGTGTTCGAAACGCGTCAGCAGTGAAAAACTGTAGTGAGGTGTTTCTAGTGATAGTAAATGTGATGAAATGAAGTTGCACGTAGTTAACTGTTTACCAAATATGGGCCAAGACGGGTTGAGGAGCTCCCGATTGAAGAAAGACATCCTTAATTTCCTGACCCGAAACAAAACCATCTTTGTCTACGTCGCTTTTAAGAAACAACGCGTCGGCTGTCGCCTTTTCATCAGGAGTCACCACCCACGGTATAGTCGGCTGAACTGACTGCACTGGTTTCACAACGGGAGGAATTGCCATTGGAGGCTGAGGCTGAGGTAAATCGGGTTTGACTCCATCCAGGCCTCGAGTTACTAAGCCCGTTGGGGGATGGTTTTTTATCTTCGGCGGAGGCATAAGTTCCGGGGGTAGCGCATTTGGTACTGCGTATTTATCGAGGGCTTTGTACACTAAATGCATGGCCTGCAACAAAACGAAGAAATCTGTTTATGGAACATAATTATTAACTAATTAGTTTTGTGCGAATGATTCGACTTGTTAATTAGGTGCAATGCGACAACATAATTACACGAGTCAACGGAAATCCAAACGTTGGTAAGGTTGTATTATGGGCACAAATATTCAATAAGTCAGAGGTAAATTATAATAAATTGGGTACCTGCACTGTATTATTTACGGTCTCCAAACAAAATGTTTTGCACCTTGTATAATGATGTTTATTGCGTTCTGAATAAGCGGCTTAAATTATATTTATATTATAACCGCTTATACGCAGAACAAACCTGACAGAGGCTCCAGTTTTCGTGTGATGTGAGAATTATCATGAGAATTATGATAAACACGTGGACAACAAACACAAACAAATTTAAATAAAATTTTTTTTCGTATATAATACATTTATAACGAGTGGTATTGATTTTTTGCGACATTTGCGAAACAAATAAATGAGTAGCTTTTGCAACGAGCTTTAGCGCGAGTGACGATTTTCCAAAAGCAAAAGCTCGCAAAAGCTATGTACGAATGTATTTGTAAGTAAATTTTGCAGAAAAAATATAAATAGTGATTGGTCGACTGTCTATAAATTCTGGCGATTGATTGGTTTAAAAAAAATTGAATTCGATAATAATAATAATGTGCGCTTTTGCTAAGATGTATTCAAAAAAGTACCTTTTGCCCCAAAAATGTCAATTTTCGAAAAATCTTTTTCGGAGAAATCGTACTTCAGTACCGACTTCGCGCTGCTTTTTTCCGATTATCTCCTCAGTGGTTTATTTAACGACAAAAATGTGTAGGAACTGAAATGTTCAGGATAAAATTTTGCGAACGAAAAGATCCTATACATTTTTGTCGTCCGATAAGCCGTTGGAGAAATAATCGCAAAAAAGCAACACAAAGCCGATTCTGGAGCATGATTTCTCCAAGAAAAAAAAAAGATGTTTCATCTCAAAATTTCAGGAGTCTATCCGTAGTATCAGTATTGATTAGGTCGTTGTGGTCATTTTGAGACCAATCCCGATCAAATCGGTTCATAAATAATCATGTTATGCGGAAAATAATGTATGAACATCACTTAAGGCCTTCTGGTACCAAAAAAATAGGACGCAGGCACCGCAGGCTCCTGAACTTTTGACACGTCATTCAGGACTGGTAGTAGAGCATAAGTGCCAATTTTCAGCACTACTTTATTTTTGTGCTGGTCAAAACCTTAAACTCCTTGGCTGGAGCCATCCCAAGTAAATATGAGAGATTGTCATATATAAGAGCACTAGAGAAATGGTAATTTTTCTGAAATGAAGTTGGTTACACGAGTAATAATGTCTACGAGGGCTTTTGCCTACTGTTTGGACGAAAAGAAGCCGAGACGCAGTCGAGGCTTTTTTTCCAAAACAAACAGTAGGCAAACGCCCGAGGGACATTTATCGAGGGTGAACCTATTTCATTTCATGAAAAATTACCATTTCTCGAGTGCTTTTCGGAAGACAATTTTTTGAAAGAAATATTGCACCTAACTTCTCCCCGTGTCAGCATGGTAGTAGGTTATAAGTGTAGCAGTTGAATATTACCTACTTTAACTTCAATGACAGGAACAAGCTGTCAGATATCGTTTCTGAATGAATCATTATTTTTATTTTGTTAGGAAATACCGAGGAAAATACTAAATAAGTGGGTATGACTTTAATTAAAATTGTTTATTTCATTTTGAGATTTAAAAATTAATGTTTTTAATAGGGATTTTAACTGGTTTTAATAATTTACATTTTAGCAATAATGGTGACTGATGATGGCTAAGTAGGTATATTAAAGTGGGCCAAGTTCGCGCGTTGAATACTGGATTATGAATTATGATAAACCCAGATAAACCACATCATCACAAAATTCCTGCCCACTGGCAACATTAACAGCTGGGAATACAATTTGTCTTGTCGTACGCTGCTAATCCCCAAATAGGTAGTGTTGTGAATAATTAATATCAGATTCAGAATGCAGTGTCCAGTGTGTGATGGGTCAGAAGGAATAGATATCCAAAAATCAAACTGAACACTGCTTATTTATGAAACAAGTGTTCATTGATTACCTAGACCCTACACTCTACACCCACCTGCAAAAATATTGCTGATTAATCTTACAATGCTCTTCATTCAGTTGCATATACAGTTTTAGGGAAGTAGAAGCAGCGTGTCCTGTTATTTTTATAACTTACTGCTCGGAAATACGCTTCTTTGCAAGATTACTCACTGCAGCTGAACTCAAGGAATGATTTCCGAGAATCACGTGAATTATTTTGTGAGCAGGTAGTCTTGTAAAAGTGATTTACTAGTTTCGAGTGCTTTGGATTTTTTAAAATTATGAATCTGAAGCTGTCAAAAGTGACAGGGATTTTTTCACCATATGACAGGGATTTTTTCAATATGACAGGGATTTTTTCACTCATTTGAACTACTCCCAAATTTGTCAAAACAAATCGGTTGTGATTGGCTAAAATTGAATAATGGATCGTTATCATTGGTCAATATTTCTAAAAAAAAATTGTCAAGCTTATAACATTTAAAGTATGAATCCTACGACAAAAACGAATAGGACCGTTTTGATAGGAAATTAAGTCTGCTTTAACGCACATTCAATCAGCTCCCCCCCTCGCGCTCACCCCCCACCCTCGGGTACTTTTAGTATGATGTTCTGTAGATACTAGCGAACAACCATGCCAAATTTCAAAACTCCGGGATTTTTTTCACTCGATTTGTCTAATTTGACTGGGCTAAGAATAATATGCTCCTTTGCTAAAATAAATTCAAATAAGACATTTTTGCCACTAAAATGACATTTTTCGAAAAAATAATACCAAAGTTTTGGATTTGAAGAAAATCAGAGATCAAATCCGGTAATAAAAATATACAGTTACACATAGGTTTTTTTTCACGGCACCGTTTTTTGGCGAATAGGGCACCAAGTGTTAATACATTTTTACAAGCAGAATTCAAAGAGCTTTCATATGGTAACGCCAAAAATGGGGGGTTGCATTTGGATTTTTAAAGTCGATGGGCCTAAAAGGCACTTTCCGTAGCCCAAAATCTAATCAGCGCCTACAAATTGCCCACTGAATATGTGTGCCAAATTTCATCTCGATACGTGTTCACAGACAGACAACCAGACAATCACAGGCATTTTTCAAAAACTATTTTCTCGGATTCCCAGGACCCTAAAACGTAAAGATTTGATGTTTTTGGCGATTCGATTTTAGTAACTTGCAGCGCTAAAAGGAGTCAAACTCATGTTTGACATAAATATTTACGTTATCTTAAGTCGGCTTGGCGCGTATCATGTCATGAGTTTAATCCCGGCCAGGGTTTGATGCACCGAATGATTTCATCAACGGTATGGATTTTTGAAGTATCCTTCCAAAAAACTGGGCCGCTACGGAATCGGCTGGAACCTCCCCACCTGGTGAATGATCCAATCCTACCACCAAAATCAAGTAAATTTTATTATTTCGTATACCTAAGTTTTACTCCACCAAACCTAGGACGTTTTCTGTGATTTTTCTAAATTTTACGATCTTTTGCCAAAAGAGCATAGCACTAAGCTTGAACACATTTTTGAAAACAAAGTTTGAAGACTTTTCGTGTGCTGACAAAGACAATGACAGTTTATTATTCAAATTTCAAAGTTGATATGCCAAAATAGCACTTGCCGTTCGCCGATTGCCAACAAAGTTAAATCAGCCCTTCGGCGGGTAAATGTATCTCTATCTACCAAATTTGAGCCAAATCTATATAGTAGTTTGGGCTGTAGCGTGTTATGTAATGTTCCTTCGACACCTCGAATTTTTCGATTTTATGCCAAAAAGGGAATACATTTTAGACACAGAATTTCAATTCTTTTCATGTGCTGCTAAATAAAAAAATTGGTGTTCATCAAATCGTTGTGAGCGCAGTAATTTTTGACAAATCAAGTGTCTCCATTTGACAACGACAGCGATTGCGTCAACGACAGCACCTTTTATAATGCACCATCATTTTTGACTGTTCCCTAAAGATAAGTCATCGTTAAAGCCCTTAGAAACAACCATTGTCTCAACAAATGTATCTATGGAATTCAACGTGACTTATCGTCGAGTGACCTTTAATGAATCCCTTAAAGCTACCTACACACAGTGGTTCAGATTATTACATTTCGCCGCCAAAAATCATAAAAACTGAATCAACGGAATAGCCTTAACTATTTCATATTTTAACAATCAAGTATTCATAGGTCTCTAAAAAGGCAAAACAAATCGGTGTTGCTTGGTCCTGTCATTTGATTACTAAGTGTCAACTGTGACTTTCTTCAAAAGTCGATTTCTAGTTTCCAACAAAATACATATTTTTTTGAAATTGAAAGATTAGTGCGGCGTAAGTTTTTTAAAAAATCAATTTTATGCACCGTTATCTGTACCTTACGTATATTTTTTATCATTCATCAACATTCATTTCCCCCCCCCCCTTTCCGTACAATAAAATTAAGTTTATATTATGAAACCAATCTTTATTTTGACTTTTAGCCAAGTGCGGGGTGTTTCCGGGTAAAAATTTTAGACACTGATGATAGTACTAATAATCGAGTACTTACATCCTGAATTAAGATTAGCTGCCCTCTTTTGCCTCTTTTGATACGTCCAAAATAAGTCAATTTCTGCTACTAGTGGTGAAAGTACCCATTTTAACTTTTTTTCATGCCGCCGAAGGCGGAGTGTACCAATCAAACGAGTGAAAAAAAGATAATTTCATTGCGTGTTGCACACGTATTTTTTTCTATATTGGTGGCCACGTTTCATAATTTTAGCGGAAAAACAATTTTTTCAGTTCCCCTACTTGACTTCCTAAATCGATTTAATTTATAAAAAAAAATGTTTCGGTTTAGCCGTCACTACAAGTTTCATAATTTTAGCAGAAAAACCATTTTTGCAGAGCCCCTCATTTGGCCCAGAAATACATTTAATTTCTTTCAATATTTTTCCCGTCACTGTTGACATGCGTTTAGCAGTGAAAGTTTCAAATTTTGGCCGTTTTTTAGCGATTCTGAATCACTGTGCTACGGTGCAAATGGCCATAAGTTAACCAGTAACAATATCGTCCTATGGTTTTCGCTCTTTGATACTGACAGGAATTTTGACGTAACTGAAAGCACGTCTAATTCAACCGAAAAAAGCCTGACTCACACGACCTCTCCCCGCGTTCGTTGGAAATGATTCTTTTAGAATTTTGCTTAAAGCTTACATACTCCGCCATTAAAAAAAATTGTTGACCTGCTCCCGGCGTACCCCTTATTACAATCGGACAGTACTTACGTAGTAATGAAGCAATCTCAAAAATAAATATAAATTATAAATATCACACATCCAAAAAGAAACTTTTCCTCAGTGGACTTCTGAACCTGGATGTCATGTTGATTGTTTTACAAAATTATAGACACATGTCACAGAAGAAGAAATAAATAATCAGAAAATGATTTTCAATTGTCGTCTTTTTGAGTTTTGAAGTTTGTTTGATCGCTTGATATACATAGGCGCAGAGGCTTTTTCTAGAATCTCGTCAAACGTGAAAATCTGATTTTATCTCAATTTTCAAAGCAATTGCAGTAACTTTCCCCCAACAGTATTGAACAAAATAAATGAAAAACTAATATTAATAACATTTGCTACATTCTGTAATTAATTGTTAACTGCGGTAAATGTGAACAAAAAATGTTTGTACTGTGAAAGGTAAGCGCGATGAACATTTTTTGTAACTCTGCGATAAGCATTTACACATAAACATAATGAAAAAAAGAAACTTGACATTTGGCAACGCCCTGTAGCTACCAAAACTATACCGGCAAAACGCACTGTTCCTGTCCCTTGTGTCATTTCCATTTCATCAAAATCCGTCTCGCAGACATTTTTTTAAATCACTTTTTGGCGATTTTCGGACCTCAAAACGCGAAGCCCTTTTTTATGTACATCGCTTGTGGAGAGAATAATAAAGGAGACAGTTTCCGAACACTTGTATCCAGGGAGCCTTGATAAGTCCAAAAAAAAAACACAAGGTTTCTTCGTTTTTATTACCCACCGGTAGTATCTTATCGGCGAAAACAACGGGCGCTGGCTTTCAGTGGCAATGATGGAGTCCGATAGACACAACATTAAGAAAATAATCGAAAATCCTCCGGTATGTGTGCACAATTTCCATTACGTAATGAGAAAAATTTCTTTGCAGTTTCTGGTCGAACTTTTTAACAAATCTGCAGCTGGACATGGAGACTTTAACATCGGTCAACAAGGCAGAAACCTTTATAGCACCAACAACAATTATTATTCCCAACAAAATGCTCTCTCAGTTGCACTAGCCAGGCAGGATTACCTTGTTGCGAAACATATCATCGACAACGCAGTTAATCCATTGATGGAAGTAAAAAATGTTCAGAAAGAGAATTCCATTTTTTACACCTATCTTAACACCCACCAAATGCAAATCGATAAAATTCAGCATATGCGAGACATTGGTAAGTTTTAAAAACTAATATCAGCCTTCAAACTCCTCTTTTAGAACTTCAGCAATTTGATCCGCTGGATATTATTTCGAAATTTAGAAGACACGGCAAATCTTCCCAATTCAGCATTCGAAACGATCTAATTTTTTTCGCCAGCCTGTTCGTTTGTTTCGGAACGGACTTTGAGCAAATCAAGTTGGCCCTGAGAGGTCTCTCCAAGAATACCTTAGAACTGAAGTATGGAGGATATGATGTAAAGCCCGAAACTTGCGCTGATTTAACCCAATCTTATCTCACAATAACCAGAATTGTGTCAATTGTGCCTCACATTATGCTGAAATTTTATATAATAGGGTGGAAGGAGGTTTTCCTTAATTTGGAGAATCTCGAAAGAAGCCTTGGTGTTAAAATCCCACATGCGATGCAAAACAAATATCTGCCTTATTGCATCCCAAGGAATCGAAGATATAGTTCCTGGCTATTCAGTTACTGTTATGTCTATTGTTATTTTTTGCAACCACTTGAGAGAGACCACAAAAAGAAGATTTTACAAGCCATTAATTACGTCACTCAAGTATCGGAATACAATTTTATCAATGACAGAAGAAGGGAGGAAATCTTGGTCCAGTGTGAACTCACGAATCCTTCGTCTGGATATCTCAACAACAACATTTACATTATTTGCCAGCGGTTTAACCTATTATGGGGTATTTTCAAAGACAGTCCGAATCTGTACGTAGCTCGGATGAAGGCGTTACACAGACATGATATCGACATCAACTTAGAGCACATGCACAATGTTTCCAATATCCTGTGGCAACACTCATCATTTAATGACACTCTTATGAAGTTACTAAAGAATAATGATGTGATGGAAAGCTTTGTGGGAGACATTTCTTGGATTGATTAAATTTTGATTTGTTTTTTATATTTCGAACCATATTTATTACTTTATTATTGTTGTTTACTACTATTGAATTTTTAAGTTTTGTTAATTTTTTTCAAGAGCCATATTGTATCTCACTAACGAAGAACTATTTTTCAATAAATTTTCTACTAAATAGACAAACAATATTTTGACCTGCCTACAAACTGTCCAAAAACTAAATCGGCTATTTAGAAATAAATTACTAAAGCAAGAATGGTACCAAATCAATGAAAATTTCATCATCATTCGAAAGCTCTCGTATAAATTTTAATTCATTCACTAGCCCGTTTAAAATAGCACCAGATAGCACCAGATCTTCACGTTTTGAGGTCTCAGGAGCCCAAAAAAGTGGTTTTTAAAATGTGTCTGTATGTATGTACGTACGTACGTTTGTACGTTCGTATATTCGTAAACACGCCACAGCCCAAACTACTCGACCGATTTGGCTGAAATTTGGTACGTGTGCATGTGATAACCCAACTTAGATCTGAAAAGTTTTTGGAGCCAATCGTGCAACCAAAAAATGCCATTTTGGCACATCAACTTGTAAATTTTAAATGTAAACCCCCATTTTTCACAGTAAGAAAGGCCTTCAGATTCAGCTTCCAAAGATGTATTCACTGTCAGTGCCCTTTTGACTAAAAACTAAAATTATCGAGATTTTTATCGGACTTTAAAATCGGGGTACAGCGCAAGCCCCTGAACCGATTTGGCTGAAATTCTGCACATGGGGATTGTATTACACGTCGAAGAGCTGAACAAATCTTGGATTCAATCGACCCGCGGAAAGTGCCGTTTTGGCACACCAATTTCCGAATCTAAAGTTATTCTCTAATTTACCCATCCAAAACCAATTTTTTAAAGATTTATTGTCACTATCAGAAATGTCTTCAAATTCTGGTTTTAATTGAGATAAAATTTATTCGCATTTAATACCCTTTGGGTAGAAAAATCGAAATTTTGTAATAACACTGAAACCGCGTTATAACCCAAACTACTTGATCGATTTGTCCGAAATTTGGTACTTGGAGGTTAGGTGACCCGTTGAAGAGCTGAAAGGCTTTTGGGAGCAATTGGTCTACGGGAAGTGTCATTTAGCCATATCAACTTTAAACACAAGTCACGGAAATCGAAGACCCACGCGTTGGGGAGGTTCCAGCCGCTTCTCTGCTGCCTTTTTTCTCAATGCCTTTCTTTATCCCGAAATCTTAGCCCGCTGCAATTAATTAAAGAGGACAAAAACAGCGAAATTGTGTTAGGCATTTTTTTATCGAAAAATTTTATCAAAAAAAATTGCTCAGGATGACCTCAAATGGGTAAGTGCGGAGTTTCAGACCAAAAGAAAAATGTTGAATTTCTGTAGAAAAAAATGAAAAATATCGAAAACTTCATTATTTTTACAACAAAAGGGTTGCCGTGTAATTAAAAACGATTGAAATGAGTGTTTGACAGTTGCTGTTAGCTATGGCTGGGCAAAATTTAACAATCGCAGACATAGATCGCATAAAAAGTTGGAATTATTAAGGTTATTATTTATTAGCTTATAATTTCAACTTGTTCTGCGATTGTTAAATTTTGCCCAGCCACAGCTAACAATAAATGTGAAACAAACCTATTTCAACTGTTTTTTTTATTACACAGCAACCCTTTTGTTGCAGAAATATTGAAGTTTTCGAAATTTTTGTTCTTTCCTCCAGAAATTCAACATTTTTATTTTGGCCTGAAAGTTCGGATTTACCCATTTGGAGTCATCCTGAGCAACTTTTCTTAATAAACTTTTTCGGTAAAAAATGCCTAATACGATTTCGCTATTTTTGGCGTCTTTATTTCTTCTGGAGTTCTACATGTGCAAAAAAATAGCGATTTAATTTGCTCAATATTAACCGAAATATTTGGGTGGTTCCAGTTAAAATGAGACACACTGTATGTAATAACACTACTCTTGTTTTAAGATGTATAGACAATATTCACAAGGTCAACGCCATCTATGATCAGTTAGGTTAAGTGTAAATTGTATTCCGCATAGTCTTGGGTTGGCTTAACTGAATGTAAACTGTCACCTGTCAAATGTCACTTTTGCTTCACGTGTTTTACTCGCTTTGTACGTAAATTTTCAGTGTAGCGTTATTGCATCAAACCAAAAGGCAGTAGATCACTCAAAACGCAAGTGAGGGAGAGCTCATCCCGCCTGATCGTCAAAAAGATAACGTAAAAGTTAGTAGTAGTCAGGGGATATGAGTTTATGTGTTGGTATTATGCGGCAGCGCAATTCAACTCTCAAAATGACTCGCGCATGCCTATAACTGACGTTGAATATTTTGTCTATACAGGGTATTATTTTTAAAACTTCCCACCGTGAATATATTTGGATGTAATAAAGATATTGAAATGAAATAAAAGCTGACCAATCCCGCACGGAGCCCGGGGACACTGCGCGTATATAGAGGAAATTTTTTCCACTTCCGGTTTACAACATTTTTTCGTTAGGGTTTGAAAATAATAATTTAAACAGGCCGGACTTACTCAAGAGGGTCTAGGCTGTTCCCGCCAAAATAGGGTTTTTTGCTTCTAATTTAAATTTGAAAGAGATTATCAGCTCACAAATGCTTTAATACCTTCAGGACTACCTAGTAATACGTCGCTCAACAAATTATGGTTAAAACTACAGTGGTTTTTCAAATATCCTTCCGAAAGTTGTTTAGCGCCAAAAAACAACTTTCGGATAGAAATTTGACAAACTACTGTAGTTTTGACCATAATTTGTAGAGTGACGTGCTACTACAGTAGTCCTGCAGGTATTAAGCACTTGTGATAGTTCTCCTCAAATTTAAATTAGATGCAAAAAACCCTACGTGATAGAAATAATGAATGTGACAGTTAAGCGTTAAGCTTCATTTCAGAACTGTCATTAGTGTCAAAAACCCGTTTTTCAAAGCTTCCCTTTATCTGATTACTTCTGAATCAGGTAGGTACTGAACAAGGTAAAACCAACCATGCAATTTAAGTGTATTGAAAATTTAAGATCAAGATCAAGTTGAGACAAACAATGTCAATACATAGTTACATCTCACTAATACCAGTTGAAGTTGTGTAGAATATAAACCCGGTACGTAGCGAAAATATTTGCTGGCGAGATGTAAGTACATATCAAGGTCGATTCGCACTATACGTCACGTCAACAGGCCGTCAGCGTGACGTTGCTTGTCAATAAATTCTCGACGCGCCTATTAAAATTTCACAGCTCTCTTGCTCTCAAGTTTTGTTGTTCATATGGCACTTAATAACGTGACATTTTTAAATTTCTCAGTTGGCGGTGCCGAGGTTAAGTTATGTCTAAGAAATTGACAGACTTTGACGTCTGCTCTAAATTGCAACATACGTCATTTCGGGCACGGCCAACTCTGCAATTTAAAAAATGCCACGTTATAAAAATAAAAAAATTACATGTACAAAATGAAATTATTACTTACAGCAATAAATTCATATTTATCCAGCATCCCATCCTTGTCTTGGTCTGCCAAATCCCAAATTCTGCCTAGGGTATCTACAGGCAACTTTGACTCCAACATATACGATTTAACCTACAAATTGGAATTAACAAATGTACAAATTGAAGCCATTATTTTATTCTACCTTATTGCCAGGGATTATTCCATTTGTTGGCTGAAGTGAATCAAACATATGTTCATATTTCTCCCGATCAGAAGGTTTTAACGTCCAATCAACTGCAGGCGGGGGCAGAGAATTAATTAGAGGCGTGTTATTTGGTGGTGGCGGTTTCGTAGGTTTTGGTAACTTAATATCTCCCATTTTCGGAGGGGGAACATCTACATTGATATTTTGTATGTTCAAATCTCTCCCGTTTTGTACAAGGGCAACTAATTTTAGGGCCACAAACATTCCAGATTTATCTAAGCAGCCTCGTCCACCCGGGTCTGAGAGGTCCCAAATTTTTGATAAAATTACGTCACTTAACCCAGACCTTTTGAGGAAACGAGCAGCATCCATTCCTCCAACTGTGCCGAAGCCATTAGGATCCACCTAAAATGATCTTGTTAAGTAAACATATTTGTTTTCCTTCTACTTGAGATAATAGGAATTTTATAGATGGAGCTATTTCGTGGAATGAATTAAGATTTATTGATTTGTTGTACTCATTCATTACTATTGCAAAATTTGATAAGTAGGAGGGTTTTAAATGAATACTAACTTACCACATTATAATAGGCTTCATATATGGCACTGTGGTTTCCAGCCACCTGAAAGTTGATAAATTCCCGTAAGACAAATGGTCTCATCACAAAAGTGTTCACAAATTGTAGCATTATAAGGAATTAAGTATGGATCATGTTCACGTTAGTTTTTTAAAAATTGGCCCCAAATATTGATAAGTTTCAGAGGTAACATAGCAGGTAACATTCGAATGTCAAGGGTGTGACAGAGTTAACAATCAACAGATGAATTTTGGGCATCCTATTAACTACCAATTCAAAGCAGTGATTACAAACAGGACAATTAAATTGATAATATTGAATAATTGATAAAAATATAGAAAACGCCGCCCACTGTCACATAATTTTGATAACAATTCAAGAAAACTTGTTTCACTTAACACGTAGCATCAATACCAAATTTTTTGCACAAATGTTAAGTCACGTTTCACTAAAGAAAATTGTTAAAACTTTAAGAAAAACTGTCAATTTTTGTAAATATTCCCAATGCCTACCTGTGTCGGTGACGGCAACGCAGCCATCTTTTCGAATATTCGACGTTTTCTTCTATTGGCTGTTAAAAGCGGCTCCGCCAATCAGAGAGGGAATCAATAACAAGATAATCAGCTTTGCCAACTCTACGACTGACGGCGCGTCTTTTAAACACCTTTATTCAAATTCAGTACATAGGCAAATCGCGAGTCATTAAAATAATAATTGTTAAGGCTGGAAGATGGAATCAATAAACTCCTCGCATTCCGTTGACAGAGTAAAAGGATCCTTGAACAATTCTGGAAAAGAACGGTTCTCCATAAAGAACACTTCGCTGTTTTTGTATTCCTCCATCATTATTTCAGTTGAAATATTATCAGATTCAAATTCACGCAACCATTTCGATTTTTTATTCAAATCCTTTACGGCGTCATAACACTGCTCCAAGTCGCTTCCACTTAACATATTGCTATTAATCAATTTCCAAGCCCGATTTTTATTCTTCTTGTACATTTCTTTCAGGAACGGCTCGTTTCGCACCACGTAACTGGCACAGATATCCACCAATTTTTTTGGAGATTCTATTAAATATCGAGTCAATTTTGATAAGGGCTTTCTTTGCTTTTAACTTACCCATTTCGTAACGCTTTGAAAGCAATTTTCTGGTCCTCCTTAAGATTTTCGATGCCGGCTTCGTGACATTGGTGTTTTGCGTTTTAACGTTCTTATCTGTCGAGTTTTCGTTAGAGGTTTTTTCTTTTTGGGATATAAAAATCTCAGGGTTACTGACAACAGCAGGTTTAGTCTTGAAAGTGGATTTACAGTTGTTCAAATATTCTAGTAAGTGCGGTCGTACACTATAATTAAATACATAAAGTAAATAGGTATAGGTTTAGTTAGGTTGGAAGCAGAATTTCAAAACCTTTTACAGTGTCAGATTTAAGTTATTAGATTATGAGATAGCTAACTACCAAATCGGTTCAGTAGTTTGGGCTGTACCGTGCTTACAAACATACGTACATAGAGACACACAGCAGATTTTAAAAACAAATTATGACGTCATTATTCCAAAAACGACTGAACCAAAAAAATTGAGTCATACGCAGAATGCAAAAAAACGCTATATACTCTTAGAGGATTTTTGCAGAAAATTGACAGTTCAAGAATGATGGGCATATTCCCTATACTTTTGCCAAACCCTGTATGTAGATTTTCAGGCTTAAAATTTGACAATGTCGAATAATGTGCCCGCCAAACGTTTTGCCCTTAAAGTTTTTAATGAGAAATTGAGAAAAATTTGAATTCGTTTCAGCAAAGTAATAGTGTAACAACGTTTTGCTAGTGATTTGACTAGGTAATAAAAAAAAACCAATTAACTTTTTTGACACCTCTATATCATCTTTTGGCAAAGGTTTGACGGATTTATTCTAACCAAAATAGAAATCCATATTACACAACTAGGCGTTCAGAGGATTTATAGGACGAGCTTCTACTGTACAACTTTTTCTTGAAAAAGAAGCCGATAAAACTATAAGCAAAGCTTTGTTACCTACATATCTACTCTGTCTATTAATACCAGTGACTGTTGATAATGTCCGTTTGTTTCTACTTTTTGACACGCGGACAAGAATTTTGTTGTAAATTCAAACTCGTTATTTTAACAAAACAACAGAAAAAAGGCGACTCACACTGCCATGTTCATTAGAAAATGATTTGACTGTATGTTACTTATTAGAGTGATGCTGTGCTTTAGAGAAGATTTAAAAACCAGTGGAACCATTACGAATGAATGACTAATGACCACTACCTAAATGAGAATTTTAGCTATTAGCGCGACCGGGCCACTTCATTCAAACCTTTGGTACAAATAACTCACAATAACTTATGGGTAGGTAGGTGATTATAGTATAAGACTCACTTCATTTCAGGTAAGAAGTCGTGAGTTCTCCTCATCTTTTCAACTATAGGAGACTGTGACTCAAATTCTTGAGGCATGTCCACCAGAGTTAAAATATAAACAAGAATAGGTGAAGGAAGCTGATCGTTCATTAGGTCACATATCGTCTTTAAAGTCTGAGAAATAACAATCTGTTAATTTCTTCTGGGTAAGAACGATGAAAGTGAGACACTTACTTTCTCGTAATTTTTCTTCTCAATTTTTCCGTTGTTGAAACTGTGTATTAACTGAAAAGTATTTTCAATCGTTTTCGGCTGATTCTGGAAAATTTTATGCAGCACCATCATCAATAACGATTTCGTATCTTCCATTACTGTATTATAAAATTGTTCTGAAAATAAGCTTTGCAGATAACTTTTATTATAACACCCAAACACAGAGGACACCCAAAGAAAATTATTCTGGATTTCTGTTAAATAATAATTGTTTCGTAATTGTTATGGCAACGTTTGTGACATGAACTATAGATAATTTTTATATCCCATTCACATTTACTTTCGGCACCGATAGACTACCTATGGAAATCTGATCATATACCTACCTATCACCAAAGGTAACATAAGAGGGAAAAAACCATTCCTTCTGTCACATTTTGATCGAGTTATGATCCATCAGCCAATTGCATAGGGCGAAGACTGGAAACTATATGTTAAGGTCATTATCAGATTTCGTAATGTCCTACACCTCGCACGGCAAGGGCTTACTGGATCGGAAAAGTTTTTGATCATTGATCGGAAGTTATTTACACAAGAAACAAAAAAATTGATATGTCGATGGATGTTCAATCTTCACCAAAAAGTAATTTTAGTCAAAAACTTTTTAGTTTCTCAGGTGGAGCGACCTACTTAGTCATATCGGTCTGGTGTCATCGTATTCACATACTATTACAATGATGGACGGCAAACCGCTTTCTTTGGGTACCTACCATATGGTTATTAGAGGTCAGAAAAATTAAAAAGATCGCAGTTGCATATTTATTTAAGTATTTTTTTCTCCTACAAAAACATGCGTTTATTTTGCCACAAAACATAACAATACTGATATTTGATCAAACAAAACAAAGACTAGTCAACGAAATCTAAACAGTATAAGTACGACTTACGAAAAGCGTAATAATGCGCATATCTCTCCGAAGATATGAAGTCTGTTTCATATTATGAAATGCAATACTTCTTCGCATTCCAAAACGTTGATAAAACCGAAATGTTCATCAGCTGTACTTTTTATTCAGGGAAACAACAAAGTCGTTCACCTTACTGTTAATTCGAATGAGAATAAGATAACTTAAGTTCGTGACGCCTATTATGATAAACATTCCAATGGACTCAAATATGAGTTTCGGCGCGAAGATTTTCCATATCATCATATGACGGCAGTGGATTGTTGCTGATAGCATGGTTGCAAATACCTACAACTAAATGATTACAAAACAGACAACAGACAATGTAAACTTACTCTAATACCATGGCACATCATGTATTTACATACTGTAGTAAAGGCGGTGGTTATCATTAAGTTGTCACGTTCATATAATAACACTTCTCCTCTCAAGTTTTCTTTTTCGATCACGCTTTCTTTCACGAATCCTCGCAGCATTATAGATACCGTAAATGGAGTTATTATCAATAACGGCAACAAAAAGCTCATCAGAATTTGGGAGCAGAAGGTGTTAATTATTATGAGAGTGGCGGGGATGAAATTGTTGCTGAGATGACCCGAAGTACCCACGAAGGCAGCGTCCCAAATTATGTTTGGGAATGATGGCTGATGTCCAGTTCCATAGAAAAAATATTGGGATAAGATGGCCCATGCCAGGATGGACATATTTGGGATTTCAAAGAGTTGTTCTAGAAAAGAATTTTACATTACAGCAAAACGGTCAATAACTATTTAGGCGCAAATCTGTCGAGTTTCTCTTTAATGATTATCTGCGCCCTTATGACAATATACTTCTGGCGCTAGATGTACATGAAATTCCTTCTTAATTCAATGCAAGTTGTATCATATTATTATATTCATTTACTTTTATTTTACACCTTTTCCAGTAGTAGTTCAGAAAGCGTCAATTGAATTTCAGAAAGCGTCAGTTGAATTTCAGAATTGTCACTTGAATTCCAGAATGCGTCAATTGTAGTTCAGATTAGTCAATTTAAATTCAGAGAGTGTCAATTGTATTTCAGAATAATCAAATTAATTTCAGAATACGTCAATTGAATTTCAGAAAGCATCAAATGCCATTGTAATTGACGGATTCTGACTTTCAATTGATTCTTTCTGAAATTCAATTGACGTATTCTGAAATTCATTAGACTATTCTGAAATACAACTGACGCATTCTGAATTTGAATTGATTAATCTGAACTACAATTGACGGAATCTGAAATTCAACTGACTATTCTGAAATTCAATTGACGCTTTCTGAACTACTACTGGAAAAGGTGTAAACGCTAGTGGGTCATATTGCTTCTGTAAAAAGTTTGCATATTGTAAATGAGGCAATACTTAGGTTGCCATGTTATTTTTTATGAAACAGTAATTGAAATTGAAAACCTAGCATTCCGGTCGAGGCTTAAAATAAAAGAGAATGGGATACGTATGTGTAGATATTATTTCTAATTTTTAAATTGAAGTGTTTAATGAAGGTTCACCCTGCACCCTCGAGGTAATTTAATTATTAAAGGGGGTGGCGGAAAATTATTTCTAATGTTGCTATGTCAGCTTTAAAACAAAGCAAAAAACGTTATGTTGAAAAATGTTAAAGTAGTACGGACGCTCTTGGGAAAATCGGGGGGTTACCCTGCACTTTATGATTAAGGGCTGGTACTTTGCACACTTCTTACCTAGATGCCAAAGATCACTTTTTGAGGTGTTGCCAAGTTTGATTTCTATGCGGCCACTTGCCTTGGCGGGTTGCCTATCTCTAGGGCGTACTTCCCGGAATCGCCTATTTTTCCAGCTTTTTCGCTGTCAAGGCTCTTCAACGGGTCACCCAATGTCCATGTACCAAATTTCAGCCAAATCGATTCAGTAGTTTGGGCTATAATGTATTTTTAATGTTGTTACAAAATTTCGATTTTTTAATCCAAAGGGCACTTAATGCGAATGAATTTTGTCTTATTCAAAACCAGAATTTGAAGACCTTTCTGATGGTGACAATAAAATTTTCAAAAACTTGTTAAGATAGTAAAATGAGAGTATGTTTAGATTTGAAAATTGATGTGCGAAAACGGCACTTTCCGTGTATCGATTGGCTTCAAAAAAATTTCAGCTGTAATACGGGTAATACAACCTCCATATGCAAAATTTCAGCTAAATCGGTCCTGAGGTTTCGGCTGTATCGGGTTTTTAAAAATACGTTAAAAAATCTCGAATATTTGATTCTTTGTCGAAAAGGCATTAAAGAGTGAATACATTTTTAGAAGCAGAATTTGAAGGCCTTTCTTATGGTGACGTGCAAAATGGCGGTTTGCATTTTAAATTAAAATTCCGAAAAGTATCGGCTCCGGAGATAGGCAACCTGCCACAGCAAGTGGCCGCATAGGCTTCAAACTTGGCAACATCTCAAAAAGTGATCTTTGGCATCTAGGTAAGAAGTGTGCAAAGTACCATCGCTTAATCATAAAGTGCAGGGTAAAACCCAAGAGCGTCCCTACTAAAGGGGGTGTGAACCAAAAATGAAAAATATAGTAGAAAAAATTCTAGTAACAAAAAATGAGCAACAGAGAGGCAGCTGGAACCTCCCCATCGCGTGGGTCCTTGATTTTCGGTACTAGCCAATTGAACACGAAAATTTTTAGACCGCTCTTCATGCGACTAATTTCACACCTTCTGATAAATAGCGACACTATCTTTTAAGGTTAATATCCTGCCATTCTCTGTCAGTCGGCAAATTTTAAACAAGAATGAGAATTTTTATTATTTTGCGCCGAAATGGTAGGAGCTGTGAATAGATTTTTAGAACCAGATGATCTTTCCAAAGATGACATAAAAATGAGGCCTTGTATTTAAAATCTTAAAGTTGATATGTCCAAATGGCACTTCCCATGGACAAATTGCTTCCGAAAGCCTTTCAACTCTTCAACGGGTCACCCAATCTCCATGTACCAAATTTCAGCCAAATCGATACAGTAGTTTGAACTATAATGTGTTTTTTGTGTTATTACAAAATTTCGATTTTTTCTACATATCTAAAAGGAAAAGGGCACTAAATGTGAATAATTTTTTTCTTATTTAAAACCAGAATTTGAAGATCTTTTTGATGATGGTGACAATATTTTTTGAAAAACTTGTTTTGTATGGTTAAATGAGAGTATAACTTTAAATTTGAAAATTGATGTGCCAGATTGCCAGAACGGGGCTCTTAAATATTTTTAACCATTTTTTAGACGAAAAAAGTTTTTTGATTCACACTTCCTTTAAAATTTTTGTTCCAAATGAAATTCCAACATCCAACGTAACGCGAAAACCGTACAATGAACGGTTATTTGATTTCCAGTCGAACATTGTACGGTTTTCGCGTAGGTTGCAGTTTTCATTGACAAGATGGTTTGCCTATATGTTAAATTAATGTTTTTAACGAAAGTTCACAATTTCTTTAATGTTAAATTTACGGCATTAAAAAAATAAAGAAATCACTTACCAATGTTCTCGGCCTTCTCCAATCGGATTATCGAGATCACCACCAAAATAAAGCCTGCAGCTAAGAACATGATGACGGTAGATGATGCTATTGCATCCCCATGTAGAAGGGCAAACAAGTGAGTCAAAAAAACACCAACGGCAACATAAACGGCACTGTATACAGTTCCAAGTCCACAAATAATAGGAACTTCCTCTCTGGCAGGTTCAGAGAAAAGTTTTTTCACAGTTTTAAACAGTCGAGGGATAACATTCGTCTGAGTGCCATTTGGCAATTCTGAGCTATTGGCGGGAAGAATATAAAGAAGAAGAGGTTTTGAAACGATCACCAATATGCTTAGAACTGTTAAACCATACACAATCCAAGCCAAAACATTTGTCTGCCATAACCTGAACGACTTATTCTTTTGGTCTAAGGGTAAACGGTTTAAAACCCAAAAACCACTCGTGCAAACAACGAGAACTGTTGGCACGTATTTCAATAAAGTAACAGAAGGCGAGAATCCATTTAAATTGCCACAGTTACGTAACCAAACTTTTGTTACTGTTACAAAAAGTGCCAGGCAAATTACAGTTACAATCCATTGAACTTTCGTGGTCCCCAACTTCAACAAATTGTACATGTTTGGAGTTTTGTAACACCAGGGTTGCTCTAACTGGTCTCTACATTGCCAAAAGTACATTGATAATCGAACTAGGGCCAAAATTCCAAGAGCTATAAACAGAAACTTTAATTTCGACTTGAACTTCTTCCTTTTTGGGTCCATCCGCGTTACATTTAATGTACCAACAAGAATGATCGTATTTAATAAAAACAATAAAACTGTAGATTCCTCAACTACGAAACTGTTTGAAAACAAACCGCACAAGTGAAAAACTAAGACCAGTCTACAGATTAAATTTGGAATTTTTTCAGTCTTACTGCGGTCGTACCAGTTTAGGCTAATCAATTCCCAGTTCTGAATAACCAACATTCCTAACATGAACTGTGAAGTAATTCCAGTGAAGAAAAATATTGTTGAAGATAAATTCGAAACAACTTCAAAATAATGTAAGGCAACGGCAACTCCAGCTGAGAAAAACAACGCAGAATACGAGACCCACAGAAATGAACTCATGAAAATTTCCGGCAACCTATTGTTCGGTATCCCGTCTGTAATCATGTAAACGAAAAACATTGAGAGGAATAGAAACAGAAGTCCGCGGGTCATGGACAATGAGTCAAACTGTATCCACACTTCCTCACAAGTCGTTCTCAGTTCTGTAAGGAAGTCCCTGCATTCCTCAACAAAGCTTTCAAAACCTAATTCCTCACTGACTGAGAACAATTTGCTGTTTAAAACTGAAAATCTTTCTTTAAGCTGCCTCAAGGTTTGTTCACTGAACGTTCCAGAGGTCGTCTTTGAGTAATCCTCGATATAATACATAGTCTGTTGCACGTTTGCCCACAAGTAGAAAAGGGATGACTGCCACTCTTTGATTTGAGAATTGTTGAAATAAGGTAACGAGTCTAAGATCACGGTTCCTAAATTAGGAAATGGAACTGATACGCCGAAAATCGCGGCTAAAGTTGGAGCCAGGGATACTTGTCTTATTGTTTCAGGGTGACCTCCAAGCGTTGACAGTGGTTGCTTGGAGTATACGAATAAGGCTGACGTCACTTCATCATCACTGTCACCCCCGTGATTGCCCGAAACTGTCATTCCGTGATCACCGAGCATTAGAAGAATTGTATCCTGGTCCAAAGAAGAGGCAACGTCCCTAAAATTACGATTTATTAAAACACACTTATCCAAAATAAACTCATCCTCGGTGGGCTTTACAACTGAAAGTCACGTCGTTGAATCCAACAGAAAATCGTTGTTTTACAATATTATTGACGCATATCAAGGAAAAAGAAACAATCAAAGACAATAGACAATATTCAACGTCAGTTATGGGCATGCGCGAACCATGGATAGTGTATTGCGATGCCAAATAATAACAACCAATAAACTCATATTTCAGTGACCTAACATATCTTTTAGGTTATCTTTTTGACGATCAAGCGATATGAGCTGCCCCTTACTTGGGTTTTCAGTGCTTTACTAACTTTTGGTTTGTTGCAACAACAAAGCGTGCAACCATGTGAAACAAAAGTAACATATGACAGGTGACAGTTAGGTCAACTCAAGACTATGCGGAACACAATTTACACTTAAGATTACAGATCATAGATGGCGTTGACTTTGTGAATATCGTCTAACTGTTTCAATTCCAAAGGGGACTAAAGATGAGTCTGTTTTGGATCGCTTGATATAATTATGTATACACAGAGGGTTCCATAAGTACACCGACAAACTCCAGGGCGTGGTTCATTCAGCGTATCAGTCATTCTGACCTGTAAAATGTAGGTTAATTAAAGCATGGTCGTTTAACTTCGTTTTTTGGGTGTTTTCGAATTTACTTCAATTGTTTATTTCCCTTTTCCTCAAATTCCTTATGCTGTCAATAATAAAAATTAAAAACCACTCATATTTGCAAAAAAACAGTGCCGTTACCCTATTTGAGGGGACAAGCACCTGATTAAGTACACCTACACCACTGGACTTGCTACAAAATTTTCAGCATACTTCGCAAATTGCTCCTTAAATATACAGGGTGAGTCAACAAGGTGACGGCGGTCCATAACTTCTGAACCCTTCCAGATAGGAAATCAATTCAAACGCCATTATGTACAACACCGCCAATTCTACATCCTAAAAATACTTTCAACTATACAGGCTGTCCCAAAACACTTGCAATGCATGGCAACTTCATTTTTTTAAATGGAACACCACCATTTTGATGACATATTCTGGATCACCTATAACATAGCTTTACATCGACATAAGACATTCCATGTTTTAAGGCTCTGTTCTAAAGTAATTAATTCTTTTTGAAAAATTTCGACCATTGCGGGTGCTTCTTAAAAAAAATCCTGAGAACTCAATTTTGTATCTAGAGAGCTGAGATTCGGTACGAACATGAAGGAAGGTCCATTCTATCTATCTAACATGATAACTATCATTATCACTATACAGGGTGTCAAAAATTCTGTGTCAAGTTTGGAAAATTTCAAATATGCAAAACTCCATTTTTTCAAATGGCACCCCCTGCTATTATTGTGCCATGGGGTTGGGATGTTGAATTACTTTATTTTTTATTAAGTATGTCCTATACCTAAAGTCAATACTTCAAAAGATATTCTTTGTCTTAATTATTTTATTGAAGATTATTACGATCTCAATTAAAGAATGCCATGGATTGTATGACAGTTACGATTAACCTTGTTTATTTACATAGTTACCAGACAGTTTGTCACATTTATTGACATACACAACCAGAAAGAATTCATTGACATGGTTTATTGCTTATGGTTGAAATTCATTGTGTATGTCAATAAATGTGACAAACTGTCTGGTAACTATGTAAATAAACAATGTTAATCATAACTGTCATACAGTCCATGGCATGCTTTAATTGAGATCGTAATAATCTTCAATAAAATAAATAAGACAAAGAATATCTTTTGAAGTATTGACTTTAGGTATAGGACATACTTAATAAAAAACAAAGTACTTCAACAGCCGAACCCCATGGCACAATAATAGCAGGGGGTGCCATTTGAAAAAATGGAGTTTTGCATATTTGAAATTTTCCAAACTTGACACAGAATTTTTAACACCCTGTATAGTGATCATGATAGTTATCATGTCAGATAGCTTGAATAGACCTTCCTTTATACTCGTACCGAACCTCAGCTCTCTAGATACAAAATTGAGTTCTCAGGAATTTTTTTAAGAAGCACCCGCAATAGTCGAAATTTTTCAAAAAGAATTAATTACTTGAGAACAGAGCCTTAAACCATCGAATGTCTTATGTCGATGTAAAGCTATGTTATAGGTGATCCAGAATATGGCATCAAAATGGTGGTGTTCCATTTAAAAAAATCAAGTTGCCATGCGTTGCAAGTGTTTTGGGACAGCCTGTATAGTTGACAGTATTTTTAGGAAGTAGAATTGGCGGTGTTGTACATAATGGAAGGGTTCAGAAGTTATGGACCGCCGTCGCCTTGTTGACTCACCCTGTATATAAACCAAGTTTCATTAAAATATCTAAAAACGTTTTTGAAATTATTACCAAAAAACAATTTTTTTCTTCGAATTTACACACCCTGTAAATCTAAGCACTTTTGGACACATTGAAGTTTTCATCTTAGATTAAGGTGAAGAATCATCTCCGGAAGTTTGCCGGTATATTTAGGGAACACCCTCTGTATATAAATTAACAAAACGGAGAAGAAAAAAACAGTAAACTTGATCAATTTCGCCCATTTTCTGTAAATGACAGTGACAAATTAAGTAACAGATTGCATCTCCGAGCCGATTAAAGACAGGACTTTTGATTTCATGGCCTGCCGGATGTAAAAATGTATGCTTGAATTTATACAGTGTGTCCCACTTAACATGAAAACAGTTTTGCACCATCGTAGACCAGGCGTCCTTGTTTCCCTGGACATGTTCTCTTTTTGCCCCATCTGGACAGGTTTTTAACCAGCGTCCGTTCTGTGCACAAGCACAGAATACCAATTTAAAACACAATTTTTTTATCATATTCCAGTGGAAAAAGAAAAAAAATAACATTTAACTGGGTCATTAAAGGCTTATTTGCACATAATGCAAATTATCAGGCATGATTTTCAATAGTAATACGACGAGTAGTCTCTTGATTGCCGCGGGTTTTGACGTCCGAATGGCTGTCAACTACGAGCTCTCGTCCTCTTTTTAGCCTAAAAAAATCTACCATTTGACAAGTAGTGCATCCATGAGGACTCAACAAGGCAACCAAGAGACTACGAATCGTATTTTGCAGATTATTTTATGAATTAAAGTATTGAGTAAGTAGTGTCAAGTTGACGTTGTAGTCTTATCACTGTAATCAGGATTACTGGTATGCTAAATGCTCCTTTGGATTGGTTCAATACTTAATGAATAAAATAATCAAGATTAAAAGATCGGAATTTTGTTTTTCTTCAGACAAGTCAACTGCAACTTTTTTCAGTTTTTTGGAAACATCGAAGCGTCCTAGTTTTGTCGTAGTTTCGAAGTGCTGATTTCCTAGCTTACTTACTTGCCATCTGGCCCCCCTAGAGAGGTCCATCTTTTGAGGTACTCAACTCGTTTGTAATTTGCAAACCCAGCAACTTTACGAATAGGACCATTTTTCACCATTTTGTTTGGCGATCAATATTAATTCATTTTGACTGCCGACGCCAAGTTTCAACTAGAATTACCAAAAATTTCGCAAAAAACTTCTTAAAATACATATTGAAAAAGGAAAAGCTGAACAAAATTCAATTTTGACCTCACATTAACAGCTTTAAAGAAAAATTCGCACTTCAAAATTTTTGACAAGTAGTAAGATTTTTCATTTTTCTAAAATTAAATTCGAATTTGAATTGAAGCTTGACATATAGGGTCGAAGCAACTTTACGAATAACTTATTTTTATGGATTTCTTCAATATATTCATCGCGAAGCAAAATATTTAAAAACGGCCCTATTGGCGAAAGTGCAGTAGGCTGAGTGTACACTGCCAGGTTTTTGCAACGAATAATTAAAAAACGAAATATTTATTCACTAATAAATTAATATCTCGAGAACGAGTTCAGCAACCTTTTATAAAAATCATACCAAATTGTCCCTCAGTATTTATCCTATTCACATAAAAATTAACAAAGTAATGGTACTATTTTTTCTAAACTTTTTTTGCCAATATAATCGAAATTGTGATAAGTTTCCATTAGGTCGCATGTTAAATTTTCTTGAATTGAAACGGGCTAGTAAATCAATTCCAAATTTAAACGAGGGCTTTAGAACGATGATAAGAATAATATGTGAAATTTTCATTAACTTGGTACTATTTTTGCTTGCCTCCAATACATCCTTAATGATGTACACTTCTTAAATGGGTTTTAGGACACACTGTATTATATCTTATGGTCATAACGAGGATCATAATAACGTGTGATACAAAATAACCGTCAAGGATAGGGCTGGACGATTAAGTTGGGCGATTATGGCCGAGCACGATCGATTTATCGATTTCAATAATCGATTTTTTCGATTAATCATTTCTTTGGATTAATCGATTTTTTCGATCAATCGATTGCCGCAATAATTGCCTAACGATAAGTCGATTAGCAGTATCTGGATCAAAGTTGTTTTCCCTATTGACCCTGACCCGTCATTTTAATCTTAAGAATGATTAATCGATTTAATTGATATATCGAGTAATCGATTTAATCGACAGATCGAGTAATCAATGAAATCGTAAAACCCTCGGTACAACCGATTAATCAATTTAATCGACGATCGATGAAATCGTAAAACGCTTGGTACAACCGATTAATCGATTTAATCGATGATCGATTGATCGATTAAGCCCCTCCATTTAATCGAACCCCGATTAATCGATCAATTATTTAGCCCAGCGCTAGTCAACGATGCTTTTGGATCTTCCATTTAAATAGGTAACATTGGAAGATTGAAAGCATTCGTGACTTCTACATACTAGGTACTTACTCAATAACCTTATTCATTTCTGACAATTTCCTTTCCATTTCTGGGTGATCAGGACCATATCTATGTCCACAATGGTCCACCCCTAAATAATGAGCTATCAACAAGTCCCAGTCATTATTATTTAACTCTGGGTATAAATGTTCGTTGATTCCATAATCAACAGTATCCAAGTCCCAAACATCAAAAGATGGAAAAGGGTATTTTCGTAAAAATCTGTTAGGGTAAAGACCATCCCACGTATCATCTCCTATGAGAATTGTGCTAAGGTCATGCCTTAAAAGCTAACTTGCATTAAAAATTGTATCTTCATCTATTTAATTATAATTACCTGATCAATTACATTATCTTCGTTAATTTCATTGGTGGCAAAATTGGAGCCGGCATCAATAAACGTTGGCAGGCTTCCAGTTGTTAACCCCTTAATTCTCTGCATTGTGGTTGTTGGAGGATCAGCAATAAACTTGTAAAGGCGAGTCGATTCTGGATGCTCTTTCCTCAGCTTATCTATAATTGGCAGTTTATTTTGAAAAGGCAGTGGATTCGATAATTTCTCGTCAAAGAGCGTGAAATCATATCGAAGGGCATCGATAATGACCATTATGACTTTCGCTCGTTTTGGCAGGCAAACACTCGACGCACTATTAACATTTTTCAAGACATGGAAGATCTTGTCCTCTTCACTGCACTGGTCGCCAATTCCATTTATTACTGTCGATTCTTTCGAAAAACAGGGTATTTCGGGGAAGGAGATGCATGTGGAGTTTGTCCGATGAGCAACTTTTGAAAGTAAGAACCCACGGGCGAAAAGAAGAATTGACGACACTATTAGGTAACTGAACCATAACATAAACAAAAAGTAACACCACTGTTTTCTCATTTTTATTCATTTAAACAATTTTTCGGCAAAATTATTGAATCTGTCAATTACTGTCAAATTTCCTATCAAACTTCAAACAAACACGAATACCAACAAAAAATATATGCAGGAAATAACCAAGCAACTGACATTTGACTTTGACAAGTCACAACGAAATGCGCAGTTTAATTAAAACGTGATATCTTTTATTTCTCTCAGATTCAGAAAGTGGCGATTAAAAGCTGAGAAAGATGAAATTCTTGACGTATCCAAAAATTTGTCCTTTGGGGTTTTAATGTCAAAGTCAAATAAACGTCAGAAATCCCATAACCTAAAGTTTGAGTTTGGAATTTTGAAGCTGCTTTTTATTTAATTATGAATATGGATTCTGAAGAACATCTACTTTCTTTAAAAGGTAGAATTTACACATATGAGAGACTGGTGGTAAACAATAATATTGTAGTGATGAGGTTAACACGACCGACCCTGGCCAGCCCTTTGCCTGTTACCTGTGATAGCAAAGATTTACCAGAGAACTTGTTAAATACTGCCTTGCAGCAGGATCCTACGTCTGTACAGGGTACTGAGACGCTAAATATAGGACAGTTCCTTCTTTTACCTCAAAGTCCTGTAAATATATATTTAGGAGAGACCTTCTCAAGTTACATTTGCGTTTACAGCGAGACTCAACAAGTTGTTAGTAATATTACTGTAAAAGTAGGTTTGTTTGTTTAAATGCTTTATTAGTAACCACAGTCCATCTAGGTTGATCTGCAAACTACTTCACAGAGGTTGCCCTTATCTATGAACCCACCGACACCACAGCTTGGTCCAGACGAAACAGTAAATGTTGTAATACATCATGAAGTTAAGGAAATTGGCACTCACATGTATGTATCAAATCACATCAATTGAATTGAATAATTTTACAATTCTAGATTAGTTTGTGAAGTAACTTACCAAAATGCCACTGGTGCTCTGAAATCTTTCCGAAAATTCTTTAAAATACAAGTGCTGAAGCCTCTAGATGTCAAGACCAAGTTCTACAGTGCTGAAAATGACGATGTTTATTTGGAGGCTCAGGTACAGAACATCACATCTGGTCCAATTTGTTTGGAGAAAGTTGCTTTGGATGCCTCTCACTTGTTTAGTGGTAAATTTTATCACTCTAGGAAATTATTACCTTAGATTTTTTAGTTACTTCACTCAATGTTACTTCAACGGGAGAAAGTATTTTTGGCAAAACAACATTGCTGCAATCTCAAGCAGTTTCTCAGTTTTTGTATTGCCTAACTCCAATTGAAAAATTAACATCAGATTTGAAAAGTTTAAGTGGGGCAACGAATATTGGTAAATTAGATATAGTATGGAGATCAAATTTGGGTGAAAAGGGAAGACTGCAAACCAGCCAGCTACAAAGAATGGTAAGAATAATGTTCAAACAATCCTGGAAATCAATATTTCTGTTCAGATCAGAATGTCCCCTAACCCTTTAGACAAAATGAAAATGATCATGAAATCTCTATTTGAATAAATTGTAAGTTTTATTCACTAATGGTAAAAAATATCGTTTTTTTCAACAGGGCCCGGATTATGGCGATATTCGATTATCCATAATTGAACTTCCAAATTTTGTAATTTTAGAAGAACTGTTTACTTTCAAATGCAAAGTGGTAAATAACTGGTAAATATTGATGTTTATCATAAAATTTTATTACATTGATTTTCAGTGAAAGAACAGTTGAATTAATTCTTTATCTGGAAACCTCTGAAGGTTTAGTTTGGTGTGGGATTTCAGGTGAGAAACTACAGCCTCTTTCACCCCATTCCACAAGTGTGTTAGATTTTAAAGCCATTCCACTTATACCTGGACTGAGGACAATCTCAGGTATCAAACTTTTAGATTCATTCCTTAAAAGATCGTATAATTTTGATGACTTGGGACAAGTTTTTGTTATTGTCAATGATAAAGTTGAACATGGTAAAAGTGTTTGAAATTTTATTTATTGTTAACAGTTATGCGAAAAATAAATTTTACAATTCAATAAAAGCATTGGATTTTTCATCCAGAAACAACAATTTAAATATTTCATCATAGAAACTTGGGTAATATTCACAAGCCCTTTTGCAGTCTGGTGTCCAGTTAATCTCTAGTATTTTTGGTTGAATTGTTTTATCTTCACTCCACTCTAACATCAAATCAGCTGCATATAGAGCTCGTGATTGGGGACTCTCTGCAATTCCACAAGGAGGTTCTACTCCCACTGCAGCTTGAAAAATATCATGGAACATTTCTACAATTGATTCTTCAATATTGTCCCATGGATAGCTGGCATATTGTTGAGCCCATCTTGTTTTAAACTCGGAACAAAGCATGTGCTTCAAAGTCACATTTTCTTCATAATTCATAACTGTGAAATGTTTTTCAAAAATATGAAAATCGTTCAGTTCAAAAGGTTTGTTGGCAAAACGAAGAAAAAACTGTTTGTAGGCATAGACCTTCAATGGCTTGACACTCCGCAGTAAAATGACATAGCGAATATCAAACTTCACTGAGCCTTCGCATTCAGGTCTATAAAACAACACAGGATTGCTTATATATTTTTGTGCAATTTTAGGGCCCGTGGCCGGAAGTCTCATGATGTAGTTTATATTATCTGTTATGTGAGTGTCAAGGCCACGAGCTAAGTTGAAGGGTTTTATTATCCAATGATTTTCTAATCCATTCTCCTCTCTATCTTGAAAGTAAGCAATGAAGTTTGCAATTTCTGTTTTTAAATTGTATGTTATTGGGAGCCATTTAGGTGAACTAATTGGTTCATTTTGTTTACAATGCCTTCTGCAGGTGAGACACAGTAGGTCTTTTATAGTTAAAACATACTCAAATGGAAATTGATTAACAAATCTTTCAGGTTGTAAACTTAGCTTTTCAAAATCTTTAAAATGTCTTGTGTACCATAAAATATCAGCTTCATCTTCATCATTAGTAATTTCAAAATTTTTATCACTTAAACACTTCCTAACCCAAATATATTCTGTATATACCTTGTATTTTTCTTTCCTAACTACTGGTTGTGTGGAATATGATAAAATTGGGAGTGATTCCTCTATGTGTCCACTGAGGTAATAATCAGGACCAGGCATCTCTGGTTTAAAACTAAAGCTGGTGAATTTGTCAGGAACCCATGGCAACAAAGCTGCTGTTCTTTGGTTTGCATCAACCACAGCCTCAGCAAAGTCTCTAAAAATAAGGTCACCCTCTTCAATATCTTCCACAGGGAACAACAAAGAGTAAACAATCTGATCGTTAATGTATATGAAAGGCACAATTCGACAGTTAGGGGTATCACTATGACTCACAGCTGAACCAATTTCATCCATCACATACCACACATGGACACGATCTTCAGCAGTTTCAGCATTTCCAATCGAATAAGCGTTGCATATTCTCCAAACATTATTGAACACGTCCTGGGCAACTTGTTCATTCGAATCACTTTCAGTCAATCCCAAAATATTGCACATGCGACTTCTTAGGTCGTCAAACTGTAGTAGTTGATTCTTAGCGTGGCCCACGCGAAAGGTCCAGGCATGATCAATTAGATAAATCTGGCTAGGATCTAGTTTTTTTATATCACGGGTAACTTGAAGACCCCAAGTTGGCTCGTGTGGCAGTTTACTGCTACCATAATCAATTTTAACAAGCTGGAAAGTCTCGCCGGCATTGAAGGTTTGGTTCAAAATTTTCTCGTTGATGGTATTCCAAAAATGCTCGGGAATAGCGGATGATATCAATTGCTCTTTGTGAAGGGCGAGGAAATTATCTAATGCACTAGTGTGGCCCATTATTAAATCCAAATCACAAATCAAATGTGTAACATCTCATAACCTTAAAACCTTGACAGCTGACAGTGACATCTGTCAGGGTGACAGTTTTCTGTTTGTGTATCCTCAAAACTTATAATTCTCCCTACCAATAATTTGAAAATTAAATCAAAATGAACAACTACTAGGCTCTAAATGATTACTGATAAGCAAAATACCACTAAACTACTAAAAATTTAAACCAAAGGGATAAAAACCTTTGGATATGTGATATAAGAACTGCTCTGGTCTTTCGGAACTGTGTTATTTTATGACTAATGTGAATTCTAAAAAATAGCGAGTAGACAGAAACGACATTACCAAGTTCCAAGTTGACAGCACATTGACAGTTCGTGACAACAACAAGAGGAGAGGAGAGTTTTGTTTTTGTTTGGCCAGAATTTGGCATTATTTGCCGTAGATTTTAACAATAAATTGCTTAATTTAAAAATAGGTATTTACAATTCCAGAAAATGGGCGTAAGTATTTTACATTCGGGGATAGGTATCAAACCTAAATTTGAAATTTTTAGCGCAAAACTTCAACAAAGGGCAAGGAGAAGCGCTTGAAGCGAAAAGCAGTGCAACAGAAAATTTCTATGGCCATGTCTGTAATAGAGAAAGCAAACAAATTAACAGACCCACTGGAACCTTTTCCCGTGTTTAGGAAATATTCCAAAAATGGTCTTGAGGCTGATCTTTATATAAAACGAGTTAGTGATTTAGATGAATCTGTAGTTTCCTCTGCATTCAGTTTGACTAAACGGAACATGCAACTAAAGTACCTAAATGGGTTTTTTTCCTGATTTGATCATCCCACTTTGTAAAATTTTAGGTATGAGCAATGTTCATGGGGTTGGAGTGATGCAAAAAAGAAAGAAGAATTAACTGATGATGCAGCTTGGTATCTTGTAGTCCAGGCTCTCGATGGTGCATTGCTAGGTTTCTCTCATTTTCGTTTTGATCTTGATGAAGGTTTAGAAGTGCTATATTGGTATTTTATACTTATTAATTAATTACCACCCCTTGATAATACTTTTGTAGTTATGAATTACAACTGGAACCTTCAGTACATAGAAAAGGCTTAGGAAAGTTTATGATGCAAATATTAGAGTTAGTTGCATTTACTAATAATATGAAGAAAGTGTTATTAACTATACTGAAAAATAATCATTACTCCAAATTTTTTAGGGCTATAGGGTAAGAGGTGAATGATTGTGCTTATGATACAATTGTTGTTTTTAGCTATGAACTGGATAACACAAGTCCGTTAGATGATGAAGATGAGATTTATCAATATGAAATATTAAGTAAGGTTAATAAGAGATTGGCCCACACAATGCCAGATGCTGGAAGGCGGACTGGAGGTCCTATTGAACACTGCTGTTCAGGTCATCACCACCATCACATTATCTGATATCCTAATTTATTTTTTAACTGATCTAAGCTGCAGACAAATCCACAAATATATTTTCAATTATATAAGTAATTATTCATTGATTGAAAATTCACAAATTGGATTAAGACTAGTTTTCTATTAGAGAACAGGGCATATCATGAAAAAATTGTCAGCCAAGGAAGCGGCACGAATCTCCCCACAGCGTGGATCTTTGATTTTCTTCTGGTGATCAGTTTAACACAAAAAATATAAAAATGGCATGATGGGCTCCATAAGCTTTTCAGCTCTATTTCCAGTGATAGGTGTATGGAGGTTAAAAAGGAGGTTTTGTAGGCATTTAAAATTTTAAAGTTGATAAGTATGCCCAAATGGCACTTTCTGTGGACTGATTGCTTCCAAAAGCCATTCAGCGGGTCACAGAATCTCCATGTACCAAATTTCAGCCAAATTGATCTAGTCGATTGTTTTATAGTGTTTTTATGTTTATAACAAAATTTCGATTTTTTAACTAAAAAGTGATTTTTGAAAAATGCCTGTCTGTGTATCGGTAAACACGCTACAGAACAAACTACTGGGCCGATCATAACGAAATCTGGTATGTGCATATATTGTATCGGGTGTCCCAAAAAAAACCGGAAAAAATATTTTTGGGAATAAGCCAGCCATTTCGTAACAGATTTGGATGAACGTGGTCTTAAATTAAAGCTAAGGAATCAGGCTTTCGAATTCACTATGAAACTACGACAGATGGCGCTGTCGTAGTATTCCTATTAATAGTTGTTTTTAAGGCTTATTTTAAGTGCGTGGGGATTGGTGAAAAAACAACCAATCGTTATGAGACTGAAATCCTTCAAGATCGTTCTTTTGTCTTCAAAAGCCTTTTTTCAGAAGTTGATTTGGTTTAAGCAATTTTTTGTAAAAATGCGTTTTCCCTTATTTTCACGCTTTTATATGAAAGTAATAGTGATGCAAAGACAGCTTAATTTTCAGTAATAGCTCGCCAATTTATTCCTCATTGGTAGTCACCTCTGTTTTCATCAATTGCGATACTTTATAACCAAAAATTACGCTGTTTGTGCGCCACTAACTTTACTCATCAGTTATTTATTAGGACTTAAAAAGACATATTTTTAAAAAATCGCAGAAAATGAATGCGTAAACCAGATCGACTTTTGAAAAAAGATTTTTGCAGAAAAAAGAACGATCTTCAAGGCCATTTGAGTCACATAACGATTGGTTATTGTCTGACCAATCCCCAAGCACCTAAAAATGCCTTAAGAATAAGAATCAATAGGGTCACTACGGCAGCGCCATCTGTCATAGTTTCTTTCACGATTCGAATCCAAATCGGTTGAGAAATGGCTGACTTATTCTTAAATATATTTTGTCCGGTTTTTTTTGGAACACCCGATATGATTCACGGAAGAACTGATAAGACTTTGGGCCAAATCGGTCCACAGAAAGTGCAAACCATCCTTTTTCACATCATCATAAGAAAGGTCTTCGAATTCTAGTTCCAAAAATGTATTAACACTTAGGCCCGATTGTACAGGGGTCTTTTTTTAACTTTGTTCACATTTGAAATTGTCATATATCTCCTTTACTACTTGAGATATTCGCCTGAACTAAAAACAGGATGGTAGACCGTACCTCCAAGTTTTATTCTGGACCTTACTCTCAACGATCACCGTCGGATCTTAAGCGCTGTGGAAGCAACTTGCTTTTTTTTAATGTGACAGCCGGTATATTTTTGCACGAACCGATAGAACCTATTTTAAAAAAACAAGTTCGCATCCACAGCGCTTAAGATCCGACGGTGATCGCTAAGAGTAAGGTCCAGAACAACACTTGGGAGTACGATCTACTATCCTGTTTTTAGTTCAGGTGAATATCTCACGTAATAAAGGAGATATTCCAATTTAAAAGTGGGACAATAATAAAAAAAGACCTGTATATCAGTGCAATTAGACCAAACAGTGGCGTAAACCCCGGCGTAAAAAAGAAAAAGATGAAATCTTTTTTAGAATGATATCGGAACACTCTATTTGACATGTCATAAAAAGTCCCAAAGAGTCCCTCGTCAGGTTGGCCGGAATGGCCGAAGAACCGGTTCAACAGTGAAAATTTTCAAATTTAGCCTATCTGTCCCCCCAATTGTTTTTAATCTTGATATTCTTTTTCAGTTAGCTTGTTAGCAACATTTTGAAATATAGTTCATTTAGCTTTGCCAAAAAAATCACGCGGATTATATTCAACTTAAGCCAAAATATGCCTTATGCAATGTTGTGGGATATTTAATTCTCTACGAAAAAGGTAGGTAATATACATTTTTTCCGTACGACCAATGGTTTTGGCGTTACGATCGGGAGAAGTTCAGCGCGATTTGATTTTTCCTCATAATCAGGGGCGTGCTGAAAATTCATCTGCCCATTGACATTTACTTTTAAGATTTTGACAGATTGTGAAGTAAGAGAAAATTTGATAGAAATAAAAGATATCAAAAAATGAAATTGCTCAGGTAAATTTGCATCAAAAAAACTAACTTGACGTGTTTTTGCGTTTTTCGAAAATCTCAATATTTCACCGATGTTTTTGAAAATCTCAGGCCTCCCACACCTCCTAAAATTCCTAAAATGTTTCGATCCTCCTAAAATTCTCCTAAAAATGACAACGAAATCCTAAATTTCCTAAAATAGGGAAGTCTGAAGAATTTTATGTTAAACGTGCGGAAGAAATTTATCCCTGGGATATTTTTCTGGCTAGCTTGACTTAATTTTACAATAATTACGAATGTGATTATCTCACTCACACAACCTCCGCGTTAAAGTGTCGGAACTATATCTTGTAAAGACCTGGTAAAAAAATGATTTTTTTTTGTTATTGCCAAGACGCCTACTATACCGGGTGATTCAGTTTGGTATTCACCCTCCCTGTAACTTTTTTATTTCAACAGAAAAATACGTATTCTTTTTATTTAATCACACCAACTTTTTACCACACCGTGGTGTAGGGTGTTCTCCCAAAAAATTAACTTATTCTGTGTTATGATGTAAGAACGTTTTCCAAAGTTTTCTATCTTCCTCCATATTCTTTGCAGGAAAAAGACTATTAAATGACGTCATTAAAATAAATTTAATAACGTGTCAAAATTAAGTTTATACCTTATAGATTATAACAATTCCGAAAAAAAAAATGTTGATAAAACAATTTGGCAGTTTTGTTGTTGATAAACGAAATTAGCCATTGAAAAAATTTAATAATTTTCAGTTGACTATAATGTCGCACCCATTCTAAGAAAGGTGTTTTTCATTTTTAATTATAGTTTATTTACCTTTTCAATATTAATAGGCAAATGTGGTGTTGACGCATAAAGGATAATATTATGTTTTGAGAAATCCCATGAGAAACTATAGTGCTACAATGAGAGTGACGTTAGTTCGAACCATAACTCATTCTTTGCAAGACATCTATTGACGAAAATCGCCAAATTATTTATTTTCTCGAAATTTACATATTTGAATGTAAAAAAATATGTGTACAAGAATCATACAAGAGCATACCAAACTGAATCATCCGGTAAAAACTCCTAAAATTGTCCTAAAATTTTGCTTTAAAATCTCCTAAATTCCTAAAAAAAATATGAAAAATTGACGTGGGAGGCCTGAAATCTAGGGTGGCCGTGACTGCACTTCCAGTCAAGTATGATACATGTTTCTAACTCAGAAAAAATCGTAGATTCCGAATCCGTTGAGAAAAAGGTGTCATCCTATTTGAAAAAACAAAGTTAAGGTGATTTCCGGTTAAACCGGAAGTGGAAAAAATTCCCTCTAGATACGCGCAAGTGTCCCCCTCCGTGGATGATTGGTCAGCGTTTATTTCAATTCAATATATTTATTACATCCAAAGATATTCAAGGTGGGAATTTTAAAAATAACATCCTGTATGTAAGGCGCTTTCCTTTTACACATTTATCTGAGAGAACTCAGTGAATCTCAACAATTTGATTGGTTCATTTGAATATTGACCAATCAAATTGCTGAGTTAGTTGAGCCTTCTCAGATAAATGTGTAAATGGAAAGCAGCTAGCTGTAGTAGGTATAACGGGTGGCCCATTCAAGACGATCCAGCCGTAATAACTTTTGAACGGAATAAGATGTCGACTTGCGGTTTTCGACAGATTCCTTGGCGTTGAGGGGGACATGTTTCGCCATAGCTTTGGCCTTGTACACTTTGCGCATTTCACCCCCACCCCAACCAACGTCAAAATTTTAAATGTCAACATACCACGTGTCGTATATCAAATGAAAGCTCTTGAAAAATGCTATTCACTGTTCCAAGTAGTTTGAGAATTTTGAAGAAGGCTGAGAATTAGAAATCCGTGCAAAGTTTTGAAAAACTCGATGAAAAATTGTTGATATGTGGACTAAAAATGTGACTGATGACTAGATGTCTACTGAGTTTTATTTGTTATTTGCTTTTTTAGAGCTTTAATTTTAGCTGCCCCACACGGCCCCACAAGAGAACCAATAGTGACATATCCAAACAAAGTTAATAACGATTAAACTCGCTAGACATTTGCTCAGTCACATTTCTAGTCCACATATCAACAATTTTTTCATCGAGTTTTTCAAAACTTACCACGGAATTCTAATTTTCTAAATTAGAATACATTACATTTTTGTCTCTAATATGAAAACGGTTCGATAAATTCTCAAACTACTTAGAACAGTGAAAAGCATTTTTCAAGAGCTTTCATTTGATGTATGACTCGAGGTATGTTGCCATTTAAAATTTTGATGATGATTGGGGTGGGGTGAAATGCGCAAACTGAACAAGGTCAAAGCTATGGTGAAACATGTCCCCCTCAATGCCAAGGAATCTGTCGAAAACCGCAAGTCGATATCTTATTTCGTTCAAAAGTTATTACGACTGGATCGTCTTGAATGGGCCACCCGGTATGTACTATATGGTTAAAGGCGCGCTTTCCTTCTACATATTTATCTGAGGAGCCTCAGGTAATCTCAGCAATTTGATTGTTTCATTTGAATATTGACCAATCAAATTGCTGAGTTAAGGGAGCCTTCTCAGATAAATGTGTAAATGGAAAGCAGCTATGGTTAAGTGGTTAAGTTATCCGAATTTCCGCGCGCAAATAGAATTTCGAAGAGGGGATCGGCGGATCACTAAAGTCGCGCGCACAAGTGGTAAAGTGTGAACTGTGGTGTGGTGGATAAATAAATAACGGAAAAATTAGTATCATTTTGGGCTGGGAACGGTTTGGTGCAGAGGACACGAAGTACGTTGTGTTCATATAAATGGCGAGTAGCGGCGAGGTAAACGGATTGAGTCCGATAAACGGCTCACCAAGGAAAAGAGCTCGCACTGAGGGTGAAACAAAAGTTACGGTGGTGTTGGGAGCGCAATGGGGCGACGAAGGCAAGGGAAAAGTTGTGGACATGCTAGCCGAAACGGTGGATATTGTTTGCCGGTGTCAGGTGAGTGATCCATTTCAAAAAGTGGGACGTAAATACAACATTGCTCATCTTCTCCATTGACTTATTTATTTTATTCGTAATCAGTTTTAAAGGACACACCAATTTATTGTCATTACATAATATTTGGCGTTGGAATATTATGACCTCTATTTATGTAACAAAAACTGTCGTCTAGAGAACAATTTATCGAGTTTTCTGTTGTGGTGGGTAGGTATTTTTAATTACCTAATATTGAAACATGGGTTTTGTTCAGTTTCATTTAAACTTCTAATTGCAGCAGGCTAAGGTGACTCATGTTGGATTGTAACTTGTTAGATTTATGATTTATGTCAAACCACACAAAACTGTCAAACAGGTTGATACTTGAAATCAGGGCCGTAGCCAAGGGGTGGGCAGGAAGATATTTCGCCCTTCCTAGCTTCCACGGGCACCAATTTGTACTATTCTTGTTAGTGTAGAAGTTTCTACCCTCTTCGAAATTGCCAATTTTTTTCTCTGTAAGCTATAAGGAAATTACGTGCTTTCTGCATTTTTGCTAATGTTGGGATTTGTCACTCTCACACCCTTCTCTAGCATACATAAAAAATTCAGGACTTTTGCAATTAATGTTAAATTTGCCATTTTTTGCTGCTCAGAAGACACACAGAAACGACACTTACAATCTTGAATCACTTCATATCGGGTGGTTATCTGAGAGATTTTGCAAAGGAATTTAAATGATTAAATGCAAAATCTGTGAAATTTTTTTTCATCCTTGACGTTATCACATCATTCACATCTCACATCTGCGGTCAATCATTTATGACCAACCAACACCCATTTGTTTTTGTTAGTTAATTTCTCGGTAAATTTCATGAGTAAGTATACCGAGGGGCTATCCACTTCGGCAATAGGTGTACAAATTGACGGGAATGGACGGAAATACAATAAATGCGGAAATTCCCGGCAGTGTTTAGGCAATGGTAATTAAATTAAAGAACATTATAGAATTTTTCGTTCTTGTCGCGGTTTTCGTGGATCAATTATGTAGTTAAATAAACGTTACTGGATACGCTAATAATATAATATAAAATAACCTAAAATATCTAAAACTGACAAAGAAATGGGGGAATGCGGGAATGCCTTGCGAAATTGAGGAAGGGTGGGCAATTGTTCGGAAATGCGACGGCAATGCGGCAATTATATACTAATCATTGCCGAAATCGGCAATGGTGGACAAAATTTCAGCGAGTGGATAGCCCCTCGAAGTATACTAAACAGGGTACTAAATGCTATTGGTCAATTCTGGTTGTCTTGACTCGTGTAACCAATGAAATAACTGAGATTAAGTGAGTTGACATGCAAAAGGTAGGCGCCTGGTTACTGTTCGCTAGACTATAAATCCTCTGAATGCTGAGCTGTGTAATACCGACATTCATTTTGGTTAGAAGTCCGTCAAATGTTTGTCAAAAGGTTTGTCGCGTCTTTTTTTTTTTTTGAAAGTCAAAAAAGATATTTGCGAGGACAATCAGTGGCGTAACTATCCTTGGGTGAGCCCTATATCACAGCTTAGCTGGTGGCCCCCCCTGCAATAAGGGAAAAAATCTCCTGTTTTATTAATGTGTATTACCCCCCCCTCAAATTTTGAGATTTTGAATAAGTTTTCCCCATTATGGAAATAAACTCAATCCTTTTCAAAAGTTAAAGATATTTCAGATATTCCCTAATAACTTTCATTGCAATTAATCTTCGTATTAAGCTCCTAGAAACAATTGTTCGCGATTCTAGCTAAGGAGAACGCCCTCTGGTGTCTGACGTCACACATGGGGAATTGTGGGAACCCAACCGATGAATAGTGTTGTGGGAACCCAACCAATGAATAGCGTTGAAATATAATGACAGTCATTTTTGGTGATATTTGATTGGACGTTTTTAACAAAATATTCCTATGTGTGACGTCACAAAGTTAATTTGAATCGCGAATAGACGATATTCAAAACTATAATGCGCATGTGCGTAGCAGCGCGCGAACGGCTCTGGTGTTTCACGAAATTGGCGTCCATAAGAAACGCTTATATTACAGTGGTCGTAAAATATGAAATAATTTGAAAACTGTGGCACCTACCTTCGTGTAAACTAGCAGTATGAAGACAATGAACCTTTAGTATTGCAACTAGTACCTCAAAGTGCTAATTTTCCTAATGCAATAATTATAAAACAATATTAAAATAGTAGCAGTTTAATTCAGAACTAAACCATGCTGAACCACCGAGTGGGAACAGAAATTGACAAGAATGACAAGTGACGGGAGTGACAGCCTCACTTGGGGAATCATCGTAAATAATTAATTTGATGCGTTAAAGGACCAAAAGTTACTGCCAAAGTTAGTTTCTAGGCCATTAGTCAATGCCACTACCACGGTAGGATTCATTACCATAAAATTCATTACAACAAGCAACGCTAGTTATTGACAGATATAGGTTAATTTTTGGCGGCGCATTTGAATTTTTACAGCCTGAAACACCATCTGAGGTTCGTACAACATCCGATAGATGACTCTTTAATTTAGAATAAGGTCTATTGGCACAATGTAGAGGTCCTTTTTGACAGAAAAAAATTCTAGGGGCTTTAATGTGAAGATTAATTTTACCGAGACAAATTGGGGTTTTTAACGATATTCCTAACCCAATTTTTGAACATGAGCTTATTATTTCAAATGCCTTGTTCTGGTTGTGTTTAATAACCTTTAAAAAAAAATTGAATATTATGGGTCAGCTGTCAAAAACACAAAAGTTCCAACTTTCATTAAAATAACATTAGTCGTAAGAAAATTATGAATTTTTCTTTAAAATCGCAGTTTTCAGAAGATATCTGAGAATTTTCTTCAGATTCTTAATCACCGAGAAATAGCGCAACTTTATCTAATTTAACCGACTGCGTATCTTTTACCGTTGAGGAGATGCCCTGTATACCATATTTATACTTACTCATAGGTATTACAATACAAGAGAACAAGAAATTAATTTAATAATATTCAGGCTCTCTACTGGGAATAATTTTGCAGTTATGACGAGAATTATAAGAGACGAATCAAATTTCAGTTCTGAATTTCTTCATAAAGTAATTTCGAGAGTAATTTAATGTTAAATACAATATTTCCTAGATAGCAAGATACTACTAATGAAAATTTATATTGTTGTTTTGTAGACCTTGGAAATTTTCGAAAATCGAGTCAGAATTTAATGCTGAATACTCCACTAATAGAAAGTGCGAGCGTTTTGAGACACCCTGGACCCTGTAGGTATACAATTAGTAATAATAAGACAAGTAATTATTTGCCGAGGTACGTGTTTTCGTTTTTTATGATGTAACTGCAAAAATAAGACTGATGATGTGCATTTTTCCAATTTCCGTCTATGATAATCATTTTGCCACATTTTATGTAAGTACTTACCTAATCAAAGTGTGAAATTGCAAACTTTGTCTCTTATATTTCTTGATCCAGTGATATTTTATACATTATAGAAATTTTGAAGGTTAACTGATAGGCTGTTTTGAATTATTTCATGTCCAATTTACTTATGTACCTAAAGTCCGTTCATTTTCTATAGCAGAACTAATTTTTTTCTGGAACAGTACAACCCTAATTTGTAAGGGCCTGTACTTTTAACAATTTGATCGAAATTTAGCGGGAAAGCAAAAACATGATGTAACCCAAATTTTCTAGTGTTTATTTTTATTGTTAGCAGCAGTGTCACAGATAAACGTACCTGAGGCTTTTTCGTGAATATTTTTCTTTGCACTTTACTCAAAACTGCACGCACACAAAGGCCATTTTGGACCAGTTCAGATCAAATGCAAAATTTTGACATTTGTCATGTTTTCTGACGTATCGCATTGAAATCGCTTCTATCAACTCACCTGTTGGTAAAATCCCTTGCAAAATTTCCTCATACCAACCTAAAATTCAAATTTTAACGTTCTGTCACTTCAATAGTGGAGAATTCTTATACATTTTTTCGATACTTGTGAGCCTTTAATATTGTCGTGCTTTTTCTACTGATACAGTCACTTCACGATGAAAAACATTAATGGGGTTCATTTTGCGAGGTGTACTAAAATGCATCCTTTTTCGTTTTCAGGGTGGAAATAATGCAGGTCACACTGTTGTCATTGAAGGCGTTGAATACGACTTTCATCTCTTGCCAAGTGGAATAATTCATTCAAAATGTACTTCAATAATTGGTAAGTTACACAATATGAATGATTGACATCTCACATATGAAATCAACTTATCGCTATTTATTTTTTTTTGTTGAGAATCAAATCATATTCATTCACAATTTGTTAACAATACATAATTAATTCGTGGAGATTGCATATTTTATTTTTATTTCATTTTAGCCAATTTATTATGGATCATTTATCAAAGTTCTCGGGATATATTAACTGATTATTCACTGGTCGTATTGTATTTTAATTGTTTACTTTTCTGTAAGTCGGCGAACAACAGTATAAATATTTCGGTTTATGTAATACAATTTGGCAAATGCCCAAATTAGAAGTTCTATTATGAGAACAACAAATCCCGGTTCTTGGTATTTTTTGATCAATAGTTAACCAGTTTACAATAAGCTTCTAATAGCGCACCGCATGTCAGATTAAATTCATGTTATGCAAATACCATCTAAAGAATGGTACGGCTTAAATTGCAGTGATACATCACTGGCACCTCGTGATAAATCGAAATATTTGCAGGAAATGGTGTTGTCATCCATCTGCCTGGCCTGTTTGAGGAATTAGAAAAAAACGAGAAAAAAGGGTTGAAGAATTGGGAGGACCGATTGATTATATCGGACCGCGCTCATCTCGTTTTTGATTTCCACCAGCAAGTTGATGGGTTGCAGGAACAGGAAAACACTCAAAAAGGTGAAGGTCTGGGCACCACCAAGAAGGGGATAGGACCGACCTACTCCTCAAAAGCCACCCGAAATGGCATCAGAATCGGCGATCTGCTTGGTGACTTTGGCCAGTTCAGTAAAAAGTAAATTTCTCTCCGCAAAATTTCGTTTAAATAATTTTCGTTTAACGTTGGCAGGTTTCAAGGTTTGGTAAATGTGTATCAAAGAATGTTTTCTAACCTGACGGTGGATGTGGAGGCCGAATTGACAAGATACAAGAAATACGCGGAGAGAATTCGGCCGTTGGTGCGTGAAACTGTTTCGTTTTTAGACAAAGCAATAAAATCTGGGAAAAAAGTGCTGATTGAAGGTGCAAACGCAGCGATGCTTGATATAGATTTTGGTAGGTTGATGTGATATATTATTTAACAAGTGTACAATATGCTATATTACACTAGGATGAAGATGTAACGTGACATTTTTAAAATTCTAATTATGAACGCTGTAGAGTGCGGATGTCATAGTCTTAACTTAACAAGCTTTGACATGAGCGAGGACATGAGTCTCCCCGTGCATGGCGAATTGCAATTAGAAATTTAAGAAATATTACGTTATATGACATAATCATCCATGGATAATATAGCCATTATACACGAATCAAATGCATACTATATTTTTATCTATAACTATTTATTAACAAAGTGCGATCAAAAACTCTTCCAATCAAGCCCTTGCCATGTAAGACACAGGGCGTAAACTGCGGAAATTATATGACTTTACTGTCAGGTTTCATTTTAAGGTACAATTTTAACAATCTACGCCCTACGTCTCGCGTGACTAAAGGCTACATCGGAAGAATTTTTATCACACTTTATATGCAACACTAAATACATCTCATTCATTTAGTCATCAAGTCAATCAAGACAATTGACAGTTCAGTCATTAGTAAATGAATGAGATGTACATAATGCTGCTGATATTTACACCCCGGGCAATCTGACATTTCATATTCCACGATAATAAAATTAAAGACAATAATTGAACACAAGATATTTCACAGTCTCGTTCCACAAAATTTTTTTTTTTTTTTTTTTACTGTTTAGGACGCGTTTCGGAGTGTTACTCCATCTTCAGCTATAAAAGAAATTAACACAAAATACAAAACAGTTGCCTTTTTTTGTGGAACGAGACTGTGAAACTACCTTGTGTAATCAAACATCAGTTCCTCTTTGAAAAATGGACCAAGCTTTCAACGAACACAAGATAGTTGTAGATAAAACCTTTATTAGCGGCGAAACAATATTATTACACAGACTTTCATTTTTAAGAAAAAATACGTATAATTTTAATTTTTAATGTTTGGAATAACAATGCTCATGGCCATTTCTACAGTTAACAATTTCAGGTACTTATCCCTATGTCACATCTTCCAATTGTAGTGTGGGTGGTGTCTGTACCGGCCTGGGCATACCTCCTCATAGGATAGGAGACGTCATTGGTGTTGTCAAGGCCTATACTACCAGGGTTGGCGATGGACCTTTTCCAACAGAGCAGCTCAATGTAAGATTGCATATTATTATCTTAGCAGACGCTAAACGGTACTTTCTTTAACCAGCTTTAACTCAAAATGTGTTGCTTAAGTAACATTTTAACTGCAAAGGTAGATAAAGTAAATTATCTCAACATACCCTTATCGACATTTGTCAGGTATGAGTCGACAATTTAAGATTGGATTGGGGGGCATTTCACACCCCAAAAATTTGTACACCACTGCCGAATTTTCAGGGCACTGCCGTAAATTTGTACACCACTGCCGACTGTGAAATCCCCCCCAGATTGGTATTGCCCCATATATTCCTGCGAATAGCTTTTTAGGGTGGCTGCACTTTATAACACGAACCTATGCTCATAATTTCACAATCCTGTCATTTATAGTATTCGTACTCGAGTAATTTCAAAAAAATTGACTTCGAGTACTCCTTTGAAGCGGTGTAGCTCCCTTCTGAAGCATTTTCGGATATACAGGGTGGGTAATTTTTCGATACTCACCATTGGGATCTTCTAAACGGCAAAAGATACAGGGTCGGTTAAATTACAGAAAAGTTGCGCTATTTCTTGGCGATTAAGAATCTGAAGAGAACTCCCCGATATTTTGATTCGTTCTTGAGTGATCACAAAAAATCTGAAAATTGTCAATTTAAAGAAAAATTAATATCTGCCTAACGATTGCTGTTATTTAAATGAAACTTGGAACTTTCATATTTTTGACAGCTGTCAATTGAATGACATTGGCAGAAATTTTCTAGGCCTTCTAGATTTTGAATAAAGACAGTCAACTTTTCTTTTTCTTATGGGCGCCATATTGAATTTTAACACCGCCGGATACACAGAAAAATTAGGTTCTCAAAAATGTAACCAAGAAGGACGTTTTTGAAAAAAATATGTAAAAGCCTGAGTCACACGACCACAAGACGTATTTATTACTGTTGAGTTCAATTGTTTTCACATGTTATAAGAGATTGAAGAAGTCGGCGTAGTTTTTTGCAATTGTTTTTCATCTAAGTTTAGGCTGCTTTGCAAATTATTCCTACCAATTTTCAAATTCTGACATTTGTCAAAAAGTTCATGTTTTGAAAAGCTAATTTTGTGTGCATTTTATGCTGTCAAAATTCAATATGGCGGCCATAAAAGAATCAAAAGTTGACTGTCGTTATTCAAAATCTAGGGGGCCTACAAAATTTCTGTCGATGCTATTCAATTGACGGCTATCAAAAATATAAAAGTTCCAAGTTTCATTTAAACAACATCAATCGTTAATAAGATACATACTAATTTTTATTTAAATTGGCAATTTTCAGATTTTTTGTGATTCTCGAGAACGAATCAAAATATCGGAGAATTCTCTTAAGATTCTTAATCATCAACAAATAGCGCAGCTTTTCTGTAATTTAACCGACACCGTATCTTTTTTTACCGTTTAGGAGATCCCAATGGTGAACATCGAAAAATTACCCACCCTGTATGTCCATAGAAACATTTCTTCATAAAATAGAGTGAGGAATCACGAATGAATTTTGTGACACTATTTAAGGATCAGCCTGTATGATAAATAGCAAATTTCAATTTTTATTCAAGACTGTTTTATGGCCTCCTAAAGTTTCAAAAGTCAATATGTATAATTGCTTCTACATAAGCCGTGATTGGATCCAAAATCCGGTAAACGGCAAAAGTTTTCCAATTTGATCTGGGGATATCGTTTTGTTTCAAGGAATATCAATTCTAACCCCCATTTGCACCGGTTCCGGTAAAAGTGGAATGGCAGTTTTTTAACCTCCCCACTCCACTTCACCACTTAAAAAAAAGGGAGGTTACTGCAATCACTAAAATTTTCGAATTCGAGATAAGACGGATGTATGCGTTTTGAGGTCTCAGGAACTCAAAAAAGTGGTTTTTAAAATGTGTCTGTGTGTATGTTCGTTTGTAATCACGCCACAGCCAAGACTACTGGACCGATTTGGCTGAAATTTTGCACATGGGGATTGTATTACACGTCAAAGAGCTGAACAAATTTTGAATTCATCGACTCACGGAAAGTGCCGTTTTGGCACACCAATTTCCAAATTTAAAATTATTTCCTCATTTAACCATTAAAAACAAGTTTTTGAAAGATTCATTGTCACCATCAAAAAGGTATTCAAATTCTGGTTTTAAATAAGACAAAATTCGTTCGCATTTAGTGCTCTTTGGGTCAAAAAATCTAAATTTTGTAATGACACTAAAAATACATTATAGCCCAAATTAGTTAATCGATTTGGCTGAAATTTGCTACATGGAGATTGGGTGACCCGTTGAAGACCTGAAAGGCTTTTGGAAGCAATTGGTCCACGGAAAGTGCCATTTAAGCGTATCAACTTTAAATTTTAAATACAAGGCCTCCTTTTTTATGTCGCCATTAGAAAGACGATCAAATTCTGGTTCGAAAAATGTATTCACAGTTTCTGCTATTTCAGTGGAAAATAGAGAAAAAAATCTTTTTTATTAAAAGGGAGCGGGCTGACAGTGGATGACATAAAGTATCAGTTATTGTCAAAAGGGTGGCAAACTGTTAACCTTAAAAGGAACATATTGTCAAATGTGATGGGTGATGTCCGAGGTGATGTCGGTATTTCGTCGCTTTGGAATGACAGGGTTGTAACTGAACAACCAACCATTTTGAGTAATAAAAGCTTGAAGTTTTAACTTGCTTTAATTTATTTTCTTTAATAAAAATCTCATGCAACACATTTTTGAAAAACTTACAAAAAATTAAGTAATTCAATAGATCCATAATATTTCTATTGACATTGCAATCTTCTCAGTAATATGAACTCAAAAACCGTAATTAGAACCTTTTAATGATTTCAATTTATAATACAAGGGTGTATGTACCGGGTAAACCCTTATCACGCAATAAAGACTTTTCACTCGACTTTTCGGTAAAAGATGTAAAGTCCCGCCGCATATTAACGAACACGGGGATTGTGTGTCTCAGGCTTTTTTTCTGTTGGTTTGTAAACGGGATTTCACATCCGTCAAAACTCCCGTCACTCACTACTGTCAGTGTCAATAAACAGTAACAATGGGGGTTAAAAGAGATCTTTGTTGTTAATTATTGTCCATGACAGGAATTTTGATAGAACTGAAATCCGCAGTTTACAATCCAACAGAAAAAAAGCCTGAGGCACACAACCCCACCGTTCGTAAATATGCGACGGGACTTTATACATATAAAAATTTTCATTTTTATTTTGGTTTTCATTATGGGCACAATTTTTTGGCTCTATTGAAGACAGTAATCTACAAATTTATTTTAGGTAAAATCGAAATGTATAAAATAGTCGGAACTTGCAGCTCTGAAGTTTCATGAGGTACCCTAATAGTAATTATTGAGGAGTTATGAAAATTCTCTAGTAATGGAGAAGTATTTATACTTACTCATTTTTAGGGCGGTAAATTGTTTAACTTTTTATGACTTTACTCTAAATAAAAAGACGAAGAGCTGTCACTAAACTGTCAAATATGCACAGATAGAGCAATATCATAGCAAAATACTTTCGCAAAATTCATCAGATAGAACTTTGTTGCCAAAAAAGTTTTTCAAACTACCGCAGATAGAACTCCGTATCCCCACCACTTTGAAAACCACTATTGATAGATGGCGCCACATGATTCCCAAAGTTAGAACGTCCAATAAGAAGCTGTGTATTATCAAAATCTCAGTTTGGATAAAAGTGGCAGATAGAACCTTGTCATTCTAACCCGACGATTTGTCAGAAAATTGCCAAATTAGTCACAGATGATAAGCACAAAAAAATTCTGTTGAATTGACTACCATCTACACAGAATACAAAGATCCACGCGATGGGGAGGTTCCAGCCACTTCTCTGCTGCATTTTTTTTTCCGTAGAAATAATTGTGTCAATAATCGTTCCCAGGGGTTTAATCTGAATTTTAATTTTTAATGGAACCGGTACAAATAGGGGTACGGTGGAAATTTAATAAATTAAAGGTGTTAATTGATGGCAACTGGTTTGTGGAATTTTTAAGTTACGCAAAAAATTGTGCATACCGAGCTTTTTCATAGACAAGCCGATTTCGCAGTGATTTAAACATTTGAGGCAAAAAGTCGTGCACTGTTCGAAAGCCTGATTCTTCAGCTTTAATTTAAGACCACGCTTTTTTAGATAGATGAAGAAATGTCCGACTAAATTCTCAAAAATATTCGGTTCTGGTTTTTTTTGGAGACGCGAGACTAAAAACTGCAGTATCCCTTCAACGGCCATTTTCTTGACTATTACTTAGACAAATTTAACAAACCTTGTTGTAATTCCCTGATAATATTAATTAAATTAACAAAGAAAACGTAAAGAAAAAATGTTACCTTGCTTTTCAAAAAACCGTTTGATGAGTTTTCCGAAAACAATTCCACGACCCCGATTCAAAATCTCTCCTTGGCGTTAAATTGGATTTATATTGGGGCAATGTTGGAACCATTTGAATATCTGCTAGCATTCATTGTACTTCCGGTCCTTATATCCCTTTTATTGCGCTCGTAAATAACTATTATTATGCGCTCCTAATACAGGGCGTTCCAATGAAAAGGGGCCACCCCAAATATCTCGTAAACCAAATAAAATATGAAAATTCGCTCGGACAGGTCGATTTTGATTTCGAGGGGGGACACATAAATCCGTGCTTGGCTTAATTTTCAAACATACACCCTATCCCCTATAAACCCCCACTTCAAAATTTCAAATGGCAACCCTCCACTTGCGATACATCATTTGAAAGCTAATTTCGTTGCGAATTCAACTTTGTCAAAATTTTTGACATTTTATGGTCCAATTTTAAACTACATGTGTGATACACCATTTGAAGGGGTTTGAAATTCTCTGTAAACTGATTGAAGAATTGTTGAACTCCATTATCTCGTTCAAAAGTTACAGCATAAACTTGAAGGATTTCTAGGCCCAGAAAAACCTGCTCATGTTTTTCAAGGTAACTTTTGAACGAGTGGATGGATTTCAAAAATTCTTGCATCAGTTTACAGAGAATTTCAAACCCTTTCAAATGATGTGGGTATCACAAAGAGTCCTAATGTAATTGAATTTTGACCATAGAGGACGCTGGAGTTGGACAAATTTCAAAAATTGTTGCAGTGTTGGATTGGCAATGAAATTAGCTTTTAAATAATGTATCACAAGTGGGGGGTTGCCATTTAAAATTTTGAAGTGGGGGGTAGGGGGTAAGTTGCAAATTTTGGCTAAGCACGGACTTAAGTATCCCCCTCGAAATCAAAATCGACCTATCCGAGCGAATTTTCATATTTTATTTGATTTACGAGATATTCGGGGTGGCTCCTTTTCATTGGAACGCTCTGTATAATAATCATCACTGTACGTTCAACGGCACCATCTTTAATTTTAACTTCATTTATAATAACAGAATATCGGAGACGGCCTTCAAGAAAGAGGAGCCGAAATTGGAGTCACCACCAAGAGGAAACGAAGATGCGGTTGGCTCGATACGTTCCTGCTGCAGTACACCAACATGGTTAATGGATATAGTGCGATATGTCTAACAAAATTAGACATCCTGGATACCTCATCCGAAATTAAAATTGGCGTTGCTTACAAATTAAAGGGGAAAACTATCGATTATTTTCCATCCACTGCTTCAGAATTAAGTGAAGTTGAGGTAAGAAGACTCTCAACCCTTAATAGTTGAATATTTCCAACTGTTTATTTAGGTCGAATACATTACTTTGCCTGGCTGGAAAACGTCCACTGAGGGTGTGAGGCACTTCGGTGACTTGCCTGAAAATGCTAAGAAGTACGTCAAGAAAATTGAAGAACTTCTAAATGTTCCTGGTAAATAATGCCTTTGACACAATATTTTTCTTATTTATGCTTAAAATTTCAGTTCAGTGGGTCGGAGTTGGCAAAGGGAGAGAGTCAATAGTCACTATTCAATGATTTGTAGAAGTATTTGAAGCAAAATAATAATATATGTACCTATATTACTTAGAAGTTTTGTGTTGAAAAGTCGCGTTTTAATTCAGTCGTATTTTAATCATGTCAATGTAAAAGTATTAATTCTAAACAGCACCAGCACATAGTATTGCATCGTATCGCTCTAAGATGATGAAATTTAATAAAAGGCCGTGAACGTGCTTTCCTATTTGGGTTGAGTAGGTACTTCATAAGAAAGAAATAGTGCCTATATGTAATGCTTTCAAAGATGCACAAATATTTACTTTTATAACATTATTTGGACCTGTAAGTTTAGATTGTTTAAAGGCACAAAATTGAAGAAAGTGACAATATGGTAAGAATTTTTTATTACATTGGAAAATCTGTATGCTGCGAATATTATAAACATGTTAATCATCTGCTGTGCTTATAACTTGTCACTTTGTAAAATTATGAAATGTTATATATAAAACTTGATTTTAACATACGTCTATTTTTCTTAATCTCTGAACGCGCTAGAACGCATTAGTGAGGGAATGTACAGCTTAGAAGGATGAAAATGGCCAACCAGAGCTGAATACTTAGCTGGTCGCATGAGTCAGGTAACGACAGAAACCGCGAAGAAACAAATTTTCCCTATCTGCTGCTTCTCCAAGTCCAGGCGACCTACTAAATAGCTCTTGGTGAGCCTTCTCATATTTCTAAGCTGTACATCGATCTGCAATAGAATTAGGTAAATATATAAATGTCTTCAAATTCTGGTTTTAAATAAGACAAAATTCATTCGTATTTATTGCCATTTGGATAAAAAAAATCGAAATTTTGTAACCGCTAAGAACACGTGCCCAAACTACTGAATCGGTTTGGCTGAAATTTGGTACATGTAGATTGGGTGACCCATTGAAGAGCCAAAAGGTTTTTGGAAGTTAGTGACAACTCATTGAAAAATCGTTAAATTCTGGTTTTAAAAATCTATTCATAGTTTGTACCATTTCGACGGAAAATAAAAATAATGAAAACTCTCATTTTATTTTTGTGGGCTGACGGAGTTCAGTTAGGTGTATATACCAAGTGCGCCGGAATTTTTTTTTAAGATAAGCATGTACTTAGTATATTTTCCGGGCTGAAATAGTCGCTGGGAATGGGAATCCGGACATTCACTTCACGTCAATATATGGGGTGTTATTTTAAAGAAAACATTGACGTGTTATACAATCCCCATGATTGTGCAAAATTTCAGCGAATCGGTTTTAAAGTCCGAAAAAAATCTCGAATTTTTTAGTTTTTAGTCAAAAGGGCACTAATATTGAATACATCTTTGTAAGCAGAATTTTAAGGCCTTTCTGATGGTGACGTGAAAAATGGGGCTTTACATTTAAAAGTTAATATGCGCCAAAATGGCATTTCCGGTTGCACGATCGGCTCCAAAAGCTTTTCAGATCTAAGTTAGGTCTGGGTACCAAATTTGAGCCAAATCGATCGAGTACCTAGTTTGAGCTGTGGCGTGTTTACGAACGAGCGAACGTACGTACATACATAGACACATTTTTTTCCTGAGACCTCAAATTAATAACATGAAAACACCTCAAATGATGAAATTTTGGCATTAACATTTTTGAATCGGCAGAAAAAGACCTCTCCAATGGTGGAAAAAATAGTTTTCGCGCGACCGTCCGTCGTTGTATGAAATGTTCTATATGGGCCTTCGGTGCTTACATTGACAGTTACAACATGGAAAACAAATTTTGAAAGTATGACCAATTGACCAACCGCTTCCAAGAAAAATTGCCTGGACGTCGAGTTTGGATCTACCTAATCTGTTGGTATAGGTATAGGTCGGTACCTATAGGGGAGGTACTTCTTAAATTCTTTCATCAAAATTTCAACAAAATAATGAATAAAAAAATCTCCGATTTTATTATTTTTAGTGCAAAATTTTTTACAGAAGTTTATAATTAGAACACATCTATTCGAATCAAATTCTCTATACATCTTATTATTTTTCGATAGGAGGTTCTTTTACAAAATTCGGAACAAAAGGTTCAAAGGGTACACTTTGAAAATATGTCGGTAGTGAAAAATGAGTAGGTGTCAAAAAACTATATAAATTCAACTGATTCGCTGTATTTACAGCCACTGGAATAGGGGAGGAAAGGTCTTCTTTTTGGAAGATCAAGTCTGATGTTGACGAACTTTGGGCGGTCCTACTCTCATCTTCACATTGCTGAACCGATTTCTCCCTTCGCTCTCTTGCTCTTCGATTTTGAAACCAAATTTTGACCTGGAAATCAAAAATTGGACCGTTAGTTTTTTACTTTCCACAGTTATTTTAAGATTTTTATTCTACACAGGGTTAATAATATTACCGTATTCCCCCGTGTACTATGGTCTGTCCGGGATCCACACGACCGGGATTCACCCTATTTCCATGGCGAATCATTGCTGTCAACAATGAATCGCCATGGAAATCGGGTGAATCTCGGTCGTGTGGATCCCGGACAGATTATAGCAACAAAATCTGACCATAGTTACCACGTGTTTTCACATAGTAACCAATATCAGAATCCTTTTGTGATACACGGTAAAATACGTCATATTATTGTAGTATTTCCCAGCGCGCGAACATTAAATTTTGTTCATGGTTACTATGTAAAAACACGCGGTAACTATGGTCAGATTTTGTTGCTATTACACGGGGGAATACGGTATTATTATTTATGTAACAAGTAAGTCAAAAAAGATGTACTTTTTTAGGAGTAAAAGGAATTAAGACTGATGGCGCGTCGCATACAAAGTTTTTTTCTACAATTATTGCCAAAGCGAGAAGTGCACTTTAACCAATTTTAACTAAAAGTCATAATCAGCAATCGTAACAGCATCATCATCCAGCCTCCAATAGGAATAAGATATATACAGGGTGACAACGAGACCATGTAACGCCCCAATAACTTTTCGATTTAGCAAGATAAGAATCTGAAAAAATTTACAGTGAATATTCTCACCAAACGTCATTTTTTTACATCCACTACAACTTGTGATCACTTCCGGTTACGCCGGAAATGGCTCTAATTTTGAATTTTTAAATGGGGCATCCGGTATAATTTTATATTTTTGGAATCTACGGGTCATCTTGAGTATTGTAGTGTCATTTGCGTGAGTTTTTCCTTGTTTTTGGCGAAATTTTTTTGTGGTTCTAGAGTGTTGCGATACGCTTTTTTTTGTCCATCATGGGCGTCAGTATTCTCATAAAATTATTAATATCTCGTTTCGACTCATTTAAAATATGGAAAAATGTTTAGGTATCGCGAATAACTAATTTTTTTCAAATGGTACCATGCCGGTACACCTGATCCATGAAAACAGATATTTTTTTCTGCGTGCAATGATACCACCAACTTGCCATTTTTATCCACAACAAATTAGTACCACCGCCCTCTAGATCCACAACCAAGTTTCCCAAAACAAATGAAAATTCTATAAAATCACACTACAATACTCAGAATGATTCCTAGATTCCACCTAGAGTCCACCAAAAATGAGTAGCAGCACTGCTTACTAGATCCACAACCAAATTTTCCAAAACAAAAGACTTAATAAAATTACTCTACAATACTCAGAATGACTCCTAAGATTCCAAAAATATAAAAATGTACCGGGTGTCCCATTTAAAAATTCAAAATTAAAGCCGTTTCCGGCCTAACCGGAAGTGATAGAATGTCCTAGGGTATGTCAAAAGATGTCGTTTCGTGGATATTTCACTGTGATTTTTTTCAGATTTTTATCATAATACATACTCAAAAAATTTCAACCCCAAAACTCACCCCTTTCAGCCCCCAAACTCAAAAAAGCCTCTGTTCGGCTTAATTTTTCGTTACGTGACGAAATTCGTAAAATAGTTACAATTTTGTTCACACTTTTCAGAAAAAAGGTTCAGTATTTTAATATACAAAAATGAATCACACTTTATAGACACACAAAATACCATAGAAGAGTGCACTTTTTTTGCCACCAGTTGTAGGAAAGCACTTCTTAATAGAAATCCTTTAAATTAAAAGTAAAATTTGCTTACCCTTACGTCAGCTAATTGCAACCTTTTAGATAGTGAAATTACTTCCTCAGTACTCAAGTAGGGACTCTGCCTGAACTTGTCTTCCAAAACCGCTAGTTGATGACTGGTAAAAGGTATTCGAGGATGCCGTCCTAGCTGTCTCTTTTGTGGTCCTTCCCTTTTTTGGTTTCCTAACACAAAAATGTACGTATAGGTAATGTAATTTTTAAAATATAATCAATACTCACTAGGAACTTTTGGAGGACAATACCTCGTGCATTGCAACCAAGAAAAGGCGTCAACAACTTGATTTTTTTCACAATTGTTGCTATTCGTACAAGTAAAATTGTCATCTTCTTTTTTAATTCTACTACTTCCGGCCCGATTTAAAATATGGTCTATGCTAAAATCAGAACTATTTGATTGATTGTCGTCATTATTAATTTGCGAAATCATTTTTAAATTTTAGTTAGGACTAGAAACGATTTCGAAAAGCTACTGTGTTTCAAACAGTTAGTCACCCTATTTTATACATCCCCACTCTTGCCTGGGTGAATTTTAGATGGTTTAGATCCCATCTTTGGGCAATTATGCGTAAACCAGTAGCCCATCTAACTTCAATAGACTGGTTATCATCGGATAAACAACCAACCGCTGATGGCAGCTAGCAAGGGGAACAAAAACTCAATTAATAATCAGCTTTCAATATTGTATTAACTTAAACAAAGTAATGTAGAACTCGAATTATAATGAAATTGCTTAATTATTCTAGCGCCACTTTTTTGAAGCGCGCGCGGCTCATCAAAATCCTCTCCAGGGATACTTAACTTAATTGAAAGCTTGGCAATTCTTTTACCTGTTGCTATTGTTAGTTATTCCTTGTTTTGACAGTCTCTTGTGAAAGCTTAAAAGTAATCCTTCAGGTGATTACCTATACGGTCGGAAGGGGTTGAAATATAATTTGAAAAAATTTCGCTTTTACTTACCGCATCAATTTTAAAATAAGAAGCCGAAGTAGGAATGTTTAAATAAACGTATCAATTTTGATTGAAGAAACGACATGGGTCTGATGAAGAGAGATATCCGCACTTTGTGGAGATATCTATCAAAAATGACTAGTGAGGAGAAGTAGGGAGCTTCCATCGTGTTTTAATTACGGCGTTCAAGCAATCGTGGCTAATTCGTTACTACAGGAACACCACGGGACTATCCTGGTGGTCTTATTCTCATGTAAACCTAATACGCCACTGTATTATTTAGCCATCAGCCGCCCCGTTTTAAATATTCATTATTATGTTATGTAATTGATATCCTTGAAAGCGTCGCCGAACAGTGGAGTTCATAATTTTTACAATATTTTTTAAATATTAATTGATTAATATTCATGAATTCTGTAAGCCGGTGCATGTGTCTTTATAGCATACAGAAATTTCGTGAAATTTTCAGAGCAATAGAAACCCAGTTTGAATTACTGCTAGAGTATATTATTACTACACTAAGTTTTACAGAATTTTCTATATTATGTCAGAGCAGACTGCAGAGTATATCCCAAATTGTTAGAGCTGCAATTTTTTTTTAAATAAGGCAATAATTTGGTTTTGAAATACCTTCACTCAATTCAAAGGATGCCTAGGGATCAAATGTCGCTTATCATTTTCATTTATAATACTAAAAAGCCCCTGGAAGATGTATATCAATGCGATGTGTATCCCTGTAAATGTTTGTCACGTTAATGTGTATGTAGGGGCGGCTGGTCTTACTGGTGGAATCGGGTGCATCAGTAGTAGTGCCTCCGCAAACGCACAGATGTGTTAAAAAGGCGAAATATAAAAATTTTTTTGTTGAAAATCACCTTGTTATGCAATTAAAGCTTTTGTGGGCATTGAAATACCTACTTATACCTGTGAGGGAAACTGGAAAATTGTAAAAGGTAAACTAAATCCCAAATAGTTCAATTTATTACTCACCAAAAACGAAATTACGCGAATTTTGCAAAATTAGCATTTAAGGAGATGAAAAATTGTAAAGGGGGATGAAAAGTCAAAGGGCATGAGAATTAACCGTGGTTAAGTAAAATTACAAAAAATAATATGTAGTGTTTGGTTGGTGCCTCATTTTCGGACATACCTAGTTTATTATATTTATATCTCAAAAAAACACTCGTGAAGTTCTACAAGATAACAGGGTTGAACAATTTACAGCAGAATCCTTTAATGACAAGAGGAGTGAGGACGTCTGTCGGCGGTTGCTGGAAAGGAAATTGGGCAGTGGTTGTAAAGGCACGAGCCGTGGTCTTTTTGTGTACCTACGTAAACAAACATAGAGGCGGCTTCCTTCTTGTTACTTTGCCTCCTGTGGTGTCATATTACCTGCAATGAATTATTGAACTAAACAGATCATGTAATTGTTGTACCCTACTGTTGTTGCAGATTAAAGGCATCGTTTACATCTGCATTCTCTGGAGGAATAATGAATGCCGCATTAAATTCTAATAGGGGTTTATTTATGATGCGTCTTTCCCTGCCCAAAGGTATACATTATATTGCTTACAGGGGTTAGCTTAATAATAACTACTTTGGTACATCAATTCATTTGTGTTTTATCAGGGCCGGATTAGGTAGGTATAGTTAGCGCCCTAGGCCAACGCAAAAGCAATGTACTGTTGTTGTACAATGAGGGGGGCGTAGCTACCGCGAATTACCTACCTCCACCCCTGATTGCATCTGGTTTTTAGTAATAAAGTAGATTATGTAAAAACCGCCTCCGAGAATGCGCTCCCTTGAACTTTGGCGCCCCCGCGCCCTTATCTAGGCCATGGCCTTTTTGGCCTAATGGGTAATCCGGCATCCGGCCCTGAATTTTATGCTTTGTACCCCCCCTGGTTTCGGTTTCAATTTTAATACCGACGTATTGCGGCGACGTAAGAAGTAAGAGAACACAACATGTGGTCCAAGATCGATTTAACATATCTTTCTCCATAAACTTTATACCTACTCTCGCTTTTACGTCCATTCTCATTTTTAAAAAATTCTAAAGAACAAAATGCCTATGCGATAATTTTTTAAAACTTTCGCGGTATTACATACTTAGGATTAACGCGCACATCTTTATATTACCTATGATATATTACTTTATTTAGCCAAATAGCCAAATAGCCAATTTTGGCAACTAAGGCTCCCATGGCCTCTGGAAATTTTATGATTCCTAATATTTGAAACGTTTTCAACAATGTTGACTTGCGCATTCATCTTCCGAATCTCTTTCGTGCATTATTGATTGTATCAGGTAATTTTTTCTCATGCATTCCAATAACGCCATTAGTCTTCACATTCTCCTCGGGCTAATTAATACATTATTGGAATGTATTCGAAAAAATTACGGACAACAACGAATGCATTAAGGATATACAGGGTGGTCTCACGGCGAAACGGTAAGATAAATGAGTAAAATAAAAAATCCAGGGTAAATTAGAATTAAATACCTTTATTTTGTCGCAATTTGGAACTCCCCATCTTATTGTATAATAGGCTACTTGCACATTTCGTAATTTCGGGATATTTTAATGTAAATGCATCAATAACAATACAAGGAATCGTCAGCGAACATCAATTTTATTTTAAAAACGTTCGTTTATTTGTAAATAAATAAATAATTCAGAAACGCCGTTGTACGACTTGTGACGTCATAAATCGTACAGCGGATGCAATCTGACAACAGTTTATTTGAGGGTGACGTTTAATAATTAATTTGAAAAGTCAGCCTTGGCAGTTGACAATAAGAGGAATCAAAAGTGACCTCTAACGTTGTAAAAGGAGGTAAGTACAATGTTATTAGTTGTTTGGGTTGGCATCTTGTACCTTTGTACCCACTGGCAAAGAGTACTGGTGACTACTATAAAATATTTAAGATTTATGAATGAAAGACGTCGGGTCAGGTTAGACAGCGACGTTGTCACATGTAAGAAAATTATGTTCGAATGGCTGGGCTGGTCTTTTGGCGGGAAGTTTGGAAATGCTACTTTCTCATTTTTTTTTGAGCTCCACCGACAAGATATTGGAATTTAAGGTATCTGGAAGGATCACATATATCCCGAGCTTCAATTTAACATCAAAAACAAAATTGATGCAAGATGCCTATTTAGCAATAAAAAATGAATAAATTTTTTTAAATGGCACCATGCATGTTTCAATTTTTTTTTGGATTCCCTTTGATGCCCTCTTTATGGTAATGATTTTATTTTTTTGACAAATTGAGCAGTGAACGTAGAAATTTTTGTTGATTCAAATTTCGCGCGGTGATCCGGCAACAATGCGCTTCACCATTACGTCGATGAAACCACCCTCAGCTCACCGAATGTCTCCCCACTGTACTGTGTACACGCCCTCTGGAAGAATCTGATTGGGCCTAATAATAAATAGCCTGTTTATTTCATTGTGTACACAGTACAACTAGTGGGAGTGGGAGACATACGGTGAGATGAGGGTGGTTCCATCGAAGTAATGGTGAAGCGCATTGTTGCCGGATCACCGCGCGAAATTTGAATCAACAAAAATTTCTACGTTTACTGTTCAATTTATCAAAAAAATAAAATCACCCCAATAAAGAGAGCATCAAAGAGAATCCAAAAAAAAATTGAAACATGCATGGTGCCATTTAAAGAAATGTACTCTTATTTATTGCTAAATTATACAATAAGATGGGGAGTTCCAAAATGGCGACAAAATAAAGGTATTTAATTCTAATTTACCCTGGATTTTTTATTTTACTCATTTATCTTACCGTTTGGCCGTGAGAGCCCTGTATTAATACATTTGGACCACCCTGTATGATTAAATCCATTTTTATTCCAACAATCCAAATTCACAATTGTAACCATGAAAGCACGAAACTTTTAAGCCAATAGATTTAAATCTAGGTAACGCGAATGTTTCCCTGGACCCAATATTCAATGAATATATTCCTAGACCCGTTATTCAGATTTGCGAAAAGCTCTCAAATCGTAGCCCCAATATGTCTCGACTCTTGAGGCTGTCAGTTATTTACCCTAAAGCTTTCGGGTAAATAAATCGGCTGACAGCCACACCAGACCAGAGTCTCGTCATATATTGTAACTGAGCAACGATTTTCGAACTTTTCGCAAATCGGATAAATTAAATTCCTTCATACATAATATGTATGAATGAATAGTTTTAACCACCCCAACCCCACAATTTAAAAAAAATGGGAGGTTACTGCAATCACTAGAATTTTCGAACTCGAGATAAGACCGAATCTATACGTTTTGAGGTCTCAGCTCTCAGCAACCCAAAAAAGTGGTTTTAACGGGGGGGTAAACCGCTAATCGTATTTTGTACACCAGACATCCTCTGAAATCCCCGGACATCACCTTGACATCCTCTTTAAATGGGACACCCCGTACATGTTTATATTTTTGGAATTTAGATAAAATTCTTAATCTAATGATACTATATTTTGACAATATAGTCCTGGATCTGGACTAGGGTCCTGTAGAGAAAGTTAAGTCGGGATAATTTTTTTCACAAATGGTTAGTAGGTGCCTTAGCAAGTATTTTTGACTCGGGTGGACAGTGGCCACCTGCTACGTTTTTCCAGATATGACGTCATAAAGGTGGCGGTTAAGGACCCTAGTCCGGATTCGGGTCCTGCAACATAAAATATCATTTAATTCAAGTAAGGCGCAAAGCAAGACGAGAAAAAATCCAATTAAATTTTAATTACAGCGCAACTTTTATCATCCACCTCTTCGTAAAATTCCGATATAGGTACCTACCTACATTCCTATGTCTCATCAGTTTTTCAATGTTTTTAAATTTTTCAATATTAGGTGTAGGTACCGAAACCCTACGTACGCTGCTTACATCATAGCAACTTCCTATTCTCATAATAAGCGATTCATTTTGCACTCAATTCTACATCTGTTTACCGATATTTGTGGTTGGCTGCAACTAAAACTGAAGTGCCCTTTTCACATCCATTATCGTATTACAATAAGTATGTGACAATAAACTGTTTCGGTTATTTGCTCGTTGCTCTCTAAAAACATCCCCTGCTCATGTTATCGACACAGGACATCTCACGCTGCAAGATATTCTGATCGTTATCAGATTTCCACTGCTTTTACAAACATTTAGAACATCCATAAATTTTGTCGACATCTCTCATATCAAACGTAGGTACGTACCTACGTAGATATAATCACGTTTCAATTTACCAATAATAATAATTTATTTCATATTATCATATCCTCATTGTCATTCATCATTTACAGGCGAAATAGGCGTTAGCTGTTGTAACTACAAACTGTTAAACAACATTGTAAGCAGTGCATAGGAAGATGTACCTACAAAGTACCTACCTATAGGTAATTCAATATTCAATCTGATAAGGTAAGTGACTGGTTCATCCCTCATTAAGCGGTTAGCAACTGTCCACTTAAAACTAGCAGCATCTAATCTTAAAATAACAATCTTTCACGGTGCTTATTCTATTCTGTTCAAATTAAAAACTACCCCTGTGTTTTGGCGAGTTTCACAAAACAATTTTATCAAAGACACTACAACTTTAAGTTGCAGGTTGTAGCAACGGTTATACCATAATGAACAACAAAACTTAAGATCAAGACAGCCGTGAAATTGTAATGGCACGTCAAGACTTTATTGATACTCACATAGTTACATCTCACTAATACTACTGTGCTAATACCGAGGCTAATACTAAGTGGAAGCGGTGAAGAATAAAAAACTGGTCGAGTGAAATAGCATAAGTTGTAAAATAGATCGATATATTTTTTTTTTAAATAGCAATTTTCAAAAGTTTCGGGATAACTCAGGAACTAATCAACATATCTGAAAGTTTTATTCAGCTTTTTAATTGCCAAGAAATAACGCAACTTTTTTCTAATTTAACCAACTCCGTATCTTTTAAAGTTTCATATTTGGATTAATTGTCTGATTGTCTCTGTAGGTAACTGGAAAAACCAAATTCCAATACATAAATACATTTAATGTTATCTATTCAAGCGGGGAAGCCGCTCACTTTGGATGCTTGTGGTTTGTGGAAGTCGAGGTCAATGTCGGAATAGAGGTTGAACCGGCTTGTCTTGCATTTACGTACAGGCTAGATATCTACCTATTCTCTAACTCCATTCTCCACTCCAGTGATATTGTGTTTCGCATAAAGTGGGAATTTCAGTTTATTGAGTGTCAGTGTTGTTATCAATGAATTTTTCTACAAAAAAGTTCCTCGCGTTTGCAGTTCAATCAATTAAAACTTTTAAAGAACCGGCTTCACAGGTCTTGGGTTGTTTCAGTCGGAAATTAGGCACAGCTACAGGCACAGCAAAAATGGGTGTCCCCACAGTAACACTCACTGGAAATGTTAAAATACCTTTATTAGGTTACGGAACGTGGCAGGTATGGATGTTACCTTTTGTAATGCTTTCCCTATATTCTTCTAAAATCTAATTTTTTTTACCGAACAAGAGAAAACCTTCAAAAAAATTGGCAGTCTCAGAGTGACAGCACGATAAGAACGCTCTTTTTACAATAATAAAATGAAAAAGCGGCTTTTCGTCCTTAAAATTACATTTTTCGATTAAATGGCACTACCGTTTTTAATCCGTTAATATAACAGCCTATCGAATCCATTAATAGAAGTATAGTAGACATACATACACACATAAAAGTACAGACTGTTTTTGGGACCCGATTTCAAAATGATTTTAGTAGGTATCTAATTGCTCCCCGAGCGTAGGAGTTAAAAACAGATTCAAGTAAAATGTGCGAAGGAGATTGTGGAAAAAAATTGGTCAGGTATTGACCAGAAGAAAACGACAGATTCAACCCCAAGTTTTCCTCATTTGCGATATGACCTAATTAAGAAAATTCTAATTCCAACATGGTTTCTAAAAAAAATCCTAATCGAGCCTGACAGTCTCCTTGTCATTTTAGGGGTAAAAAAAAAACAAGTGTTCTACCTATATTTTCGTTTTATTAGAGAAGATTCTTTTGGCTCGAAGCCACTTATTATCTACAACACTTGGCATCACTTGCAAGCTAATTAATTAACATGTATATTATCACAGCCCAATTCTTGTATCGTCAGCAAATAAATAAGTCAAATGGTTTTTAATATTCGCCATCTGAATTAATTGATCCTGGCAGATCAAAAAGCGACGGTCCAAGAAAGGACCCCTGATGTGCTATTTCCCATAATTTATTGCGTAAATACTTACATCATACGAACAATTATACCGGGCGGCGCTTTCAAGACGATCACAGTCTTAATAACTTTTGAACGGACTATGCAGTTTTGATTTTGCTCGGATTGTATACAACTTATCACCACCACCCCACCCCTATCTATTTCAAAATCTTGAGTGGCAATATGAAATAAAAGCTCTTGAAAAATACTGTTTACTTTGAGAATTTAATTAACCGTTCTCATCTTAGAGACAAATTGGCAACAGAGAATCGGCTGGAACCTCCATATCGCGTGGATCCCTGATTAGTGATTTTCCTTCAGTAGTTGTAGTTTTAAAAAAATGCAGCAGAGAAGCGGCTGGAACCTCCCCATCGCGTGGATCTTTGCATTCTGTGTAGATAGTAGTCAATTGAACAGAACATGTTTTATGCTTTTCGTTTGTGACTAATTTCGCAATTTTCTGACAAATACCGACATCACCCATCACATTTGACAATATGTTCCTTTTAAGGTTAATATTTTGCCACCTTTTTGACAATAACTGCCACAATATGCAATATGCCTCAAAACGCATAGATCCGGTCTTATCTCGAATTCGAAAATTTTAGTGATTGCAGTAACCTCTTCCATTTTTTTTTAAATTGTGATGGGGTTGGGGAGGTTAAAATCACTTTTTTGAGTCTCTGAGACCTTAAAACGTGAAGATCTGGTGTTATCTCGAATTCGAAAATTTTAGTGATTGCAGTATCCTTCCTTTTTTTAAGTGGTAAAGTGGGGAGGTTAAAAAATTAATTAGAAACTCACAATTCGATGAGGAATTTGTTGATCTGTGGACATATTTTGATAGGTAAAACAGTTTGATCATAATAGCGAAATGATGGGACAATGAACCGAGTAATAAACGTACGATGAACGAACTGGCACTGACCCTAGTAAGGTTTCGTATCACCGAAGACCGAAGACCGAAGCCATAAACTTGCTTGCAAGGATACAACAGAAATTGATTGAAAAACTGAAATGATCCAAACAAATTAACATGGAAGTTTGACTCGTGATGTTTATGAAAGCTGTACTGTTTGCTTAAAATGAAATGCCAATGTCTGGTGGATTTTCTCATGTTCTCAACAGAATACTATGCAAAATTTATTAGGTAGATTTTTGTGCAACATTACCATTTCAGCGGACAATGGCTTGCACCACCCTTTAATATGACCTACTTACATAAGATTATGGACACTGCACTGACTGTACTGTGTTCCACAAGACTTTGCAGCGGTAGTCACCTCTGGAATTTTTTTTTTGTCCATATGGTGCGACTTCGCCTGCAAAGTCTCGTGGAACGCGATTTAGGCATAAAATCGAAAAAATAGGCAAGTGCCATTTTGGCATTTCAACTTGGAAATTTGAGTAATAAACTAAAATTTTCTTTATCAACATATGAAAAGTCTTCCAATTTTGTTTCCAAAAATATATTAATACTTAGTGCCCTTTTGGAAAAAAAATGAAAAGGTATAAGAAGAAAAATTGACTTGACCTTGGTGGCAATCGGAGGCCAACGACAAGTGCCTTTATGGCATAATTGACAACTGTGAAATTTGAAAGGTGACCGCCAAATTGTTTTATCAGCACATGAAAGGTTTCAAAAAATGCAATCAAGCTGTGTCCTTTCGGCAAAAAGATTCAAATTTTTGAAATGTTCATGGAACACTTGGACACAACATAGTGGATTGAAATTTATGTCTGATAAAGGGTGGCCCATAAAAAACTGGACAGTTTTCTTTTTTGTATATCTTCGTTAGTTTTTGTGCGATATTTTTTAGTTTTATACTTAGACAAGATTGAAAGTCATTCTTTCCTCTTTCCAAAATGTCCTTCAAAATGAAAATTAATCCATCCCTAATTTTTTTGTGAATTTTCTTCCAAAGCTCTAAATCGCATAATTTGCAACAAAGTACAGAGACGATGAAAACTCTGTAGGCATTTTTGATTTAAGTTGTAAATTGAGCAGATTAATCAGCATTTTTAATTTAAGTTGTAAATTAAGCTAATAATATGCATAATTTACAATTTAAACGAAAATGGCTACCAAGTTTTCATAGTCATAGTAAATTATGCGATTTAGAGCCTTGGAAGAAAATTCACAAAAATTTTCATTTTGAAGGACATTTTGGAAAGAGGAAAGGACGAACTTCAAACCTGTCTAAACGCCACTGCCATATGTCAATGGGTAACGAAACCCCATTGGCCTAAATAATTGTGTTAAATTAAAGTCCTTAGGAATAGGAAGGACACTGATGGTGTGAATTCAAATCCAATCAGTGGCATCAGCTACGTCGAGTATAAAACTAAAAAACATTGCATGGAACCAATCGAAGATATACAAAAAAGAAAACTGTCCGTATTTTATGGGCCAGCCTTTAGAATCGAGGATAGAATAATTGGATCATTCACCAAGTGGGAAGGTTTCAGCCGCTTCCGTAGTTGCCCATTTTTGGTTAATTTAAAATAAATCTTCAATGACTATCGGATCGCAGAATATAAAAAAGCGCAATTAAGTATTAGGGGTCACCTTCATTTTATTCAAGTTGGAAAAACAACAATTTTTGAACTATTTGCCTGCCTAATTGCTGGATGCATTTTCAGTAGTGGGGGAAATCATATAATTAGATGCCAAGGTATCGTATCGTGATTTATTGTGTACCTAACTGTTGAATATCGAAAAAGTACCTAGGCGGTGTCAGTAAACAAAGATGATTTATTTTACTCTAAAGATTCCAGCTGTAGGTTATGGAAGCTGGCAGGAATGTACGCAATTTCGATTCCTCCTTGTTCGTTATTTGTTAAGTGTTCAGCGTCGGGAAAATCGGAACCGACTGAAAGTTGTGTAGCTATCGGAAATAATTTCCAGGAAATGAGACGTGAAATTCCGGAAACTACTTCAAAATTCCGCTGCCAATCCCTGACCTGGAACAATTGGGAAAATAAATATTTATCCAGCTTTATTTTTAGGCGAAGGATGAGGAACTGGAACAGGCGGTCGAAGCAGCCTTGGAGGCAGGATATCGACATATCGACACAGCTCACGTTTACGAAAACGAAAAAGTTATCGGGAAAGTCTTAAATCGCTGGTTATCTTCCGGCAAACTTTCGCGTAAGCCAAGTTATCAGTATCTGAATTTTTAACTAAAAACTTGCTATCTTTCCAGGGAAAGACCTCTTTCTAGTGACCAAGTTACCCCCTGGAGGCAATCGGCCGGAATCAGTACCGAAGTATATCAAGAGGTCTCTGGAGTTTCTGCAAGTTGATTACGTGGATTTATTCCTTATCCATGTACCTTTCGCCTTTAAGGATGTGGAAGGAGAGCTTCATCCTGTGACTCCCGAGGGACTCATCGACATGGATATCAACACCGATCATGTTGCTCTCTGGAAGGTATTTCTTCATTACGTGACGGCGTTAAGTATTCCTAAATTACAGAATTAAACCGTTCAGTTTTCAAGGCGTTTATGTTGGTTTTAATTAATGTTGCAGTTTTTAGACCTTCAGTCTCTCTTTCCTCTTGGTTATGTAACGCATGAATGCCTTTAACAATAATTAATTACCTTCGTAATAGTAACTAATAGCTCTCGGTTCCCCTCACATTTTGCTTTATTACGGCTACTTTAACAAATTGAATTACTACTGGAAAGTTTAAGTTTAGGAAATCAAGTTTAGTTTAGTAATAAAAGCCACTGGAAGATGTACATCAATGCGATGTGTATCCCTGTAGATGTTTACCATCTTAATGCGAATGTAAGGGCGGTCTGAATTTACTGGTGGAATCAGGTACAGATTTTATCAATCTGCACCTAGTAGTAGGGCATCCGCAAACGCACAGTGATGACCATAAGCCTTTTTTCAATGGTTAACCGAAGCCTACCGAACGCCGTAATTTTATACCACCGTTTACTTGAAGAAATTTCCAGTTTCAACCCTTAAATTTCATCCCCCTTATTAGATTTTAGTGATTATTTTATTCATTAAGTTTTGAACCAATCCAAAGGAGCATTTAGCATACCAGTAATCCTGATTACAGTGATAAGACTACAACGTCAACTTGACACTACTTACTCAATACTTTAATTTATAAAATAATCTGCAAAATACGATTCGTAGTCTTTTGGTTGCCTTGTTGAGTCCTCATGGATGCACTACTTGTCAAATGGTAGATTTTTTTCGGCCAAAGAGGACTCGAGCGAGCTCTCGTCCTCTTTTTAGCCTAAAAAAAACTACCATTTTGACTCGTAGTTGACAGCCATTCGGACGCCAAAACCCGCGGCAATCAAGAGACTACTCGTCGTATTACTATTGAAAATTTGCCCATCCACCTATAGTGTTACTCTAAAATACGTGGAGTAGTTTTGGAGTTCACGTATTTTTGTGTTCTGGATATTAGGGGTTGTAGCGCGTTTAAGGGTGGTTTTTCACAAAATGTGAATAACGCCTTTTTTGAATCATTAATGGAAAGCTATCGAATGACGCCAATTTCGACCAATAGTTATTAAGCGAAATTTCGAGTTACAATTTCCACCCCAGGGAAGACTTTGTCGTAGTATGTATGAACGTCAGGTTTCAAATAGCTGTGTGCAATTCTTGGGGAGTATTTTTTGTGGTTTTCATCCCATAAACTTTATCCCTCGAAATTGACACCCCCTCACATTCAACTTGAGGGTCGAATGTGCACACCAAGTTTCAGTAAGATAACTACTTCTCGAGTTTTTGCGATTCATAGTTTTTCGGTTTTTCACACCTAGCTCCCACCCCCTTGGTCCGATATGGCCCAAAAGCAATCCCCGCCTTACTTTTCGGGAGACAAAGCCGTATACCAAGTTTCCACCCGATATCTCAATCATTCTCAAGTTATCGCTCGGAAAGAGTGAGGAGCGATACGGCGAGCGAGCGAGCGGACGAATAAGCTAAAACAAATAAGCATTTTGCTAAGGCACTAAAAACTTCATAAACAGAAATCAGGATCTGAAATTTCTTGCATGTCGTAACACATTTAGCCACCATTATTGATCCGACTGCACATAAAATTTGAAAACCCGTCTTTGCCAAGGTTGTAATATCGCGTGCTAGATTGCATTTACACATAATAGTTCTATCAGGATTTTCACGGGCATTTCCAATCTTTCTGAAACATATTTTATAAATTATATTTTTAGGCAATGGAATCGCAAGTCGATGCCGGATTAGCTAAATCAATAGGAATCTCCAATTTCAACAAGGTCCAAATCGAACGTATTCTGAAAAGTTGCAGAATACCTCCATGTTCACTACAAATTGAACTGCACGCCTATTTGCAACAGCGAGATTTGGTTGAATTCTGCAAAAAGAATCATATAGTGGTCACAGCCTACTCTCCATTGGGCTCTCCTGGACTGTCGGACTTTTTCTCCCAGTTTGGCGTTAAGTAATTAAAATTAACAAAAAATGCAACGAAAATAATGTTTTCACTTTTCAGATTAGATCTGCCTGATATTCTAAATAATCCTGTTGTATCCGCAATCGCCAAAAAACACAATAAGAGCAACGCCCAAGTATTACTGAGACACGCGACGCAAAAAGGAATTGTGGTTATTCCAAAGAGCACGAACCCTCAGAGGCTACGACAGAATATTGATATTTTTAATTTCCAGTTGGATGATCAGGATCTAAAGCAGCTGAACGATTTAGATCAAGGAATCAGGATTATGGATTTCACTGTTTTCAAAGGGTAAGTTATACATTATTATGCTGGTGCATGGAAGTAAGTATATGTAAAAATAAAACGTTATTCATTACACTCTTTCAAATCGCAGTGGAGCTCAAGAAAATCTTTAACCCTGAGCATAATTTCCTTTCCCTGTTTGTAAATGTGGTCGTTTCCGTGTTATCCTTGGAAGATAGGAACGGAAACCTGCCGCGAAAGCGCTTAGCCGTCACCGAAACAGAATTAATGGGGTGCCCTTAAGTAAGGTCTGAGCTGAGAATGCGTTATATTTTACATTATTAATTTAAATTAACTTTGATTTATACTTACAAAAACTGCTTCAACGGTTGTAAACTGGTTGAATTGAAATAATGGTCCATCTTCTATATTTGCCTGTATTTGTTTCAAAGCTACTGACTGTGACTGAAATTAATCAAATTCGCTCCATCAACATTGTTCAATTACATACATTTAAAATTAATCTCTACTTACACTTGTTGTCCATCTTATTTTGGAAAACCTTCGTTTGATTTAATTAGCCATCAGTCCTCTTTCTTTTCTGTTCCTATACTTTCGTGATTAATTTCGGCATTTTTCCTAAACATTAACCCGAATCACCAACAAAACAGTATTCATTAAGTTCTTTCTGTTTTCATGGGTCAGATTTGAAACATAGTGACTCATTATTCATTAAACTACTTCTTATAAAAAAAAATATTACCCACTTGGTGAATAATCTAATCCTACGTCATAAATTTCAATGCACCAAATCAGTCTCTCAAGTGTTTTGTGGAGTTTTCTGACACCCTTTCAATTTTAACCTCCCCACAACCAATATAAAAATGGGAGGTTACTGCAATCAGTCCAAAATTCGAAATTGAGATAACACCAGATCTTTACGTTTCAAGGTCTCAGGATCACGAAAAAGTGGTTTTTAAAAAATGTCTGTGTGTATGTACGTACGTATGTACGTATGTACGTACGTATGTATGTACGTATGTACGTATGTGAGCACGATTTCTCGGAAACTACCGAACGGATTTTAGTGAAATTTGGTATGCAGGTTAGTGTTGGCCTTCTGGTGAGCCCAGTTAATTTTGTTGCGAATCCGAAGAAGCCAAGTGCCTTTTAGGCATGTAAACTATGAAATTTGACTGATGAACACTAATTTTTATTAACAGCGCATGAAAGGTCTTGAAATTCTGTATCTGAAAGTGTACTCACACTTAGCGCCTTTTTGGCATAAAATCGAAAAATTCGAAGTATTGAGGAAACATTAAATAACACGCTACAGCCCAAACTGCTGGATCGATTTGGCTGAAATTTGGTAGGTATAGAGATACCGTCACCCGCCGAAGAACTGATTTAATTCTGGTGGCAATCCGAGGGCGGCAAGTGCCATTTTGGCATATCAACTTTGAAATTTCAATAATGAACTCCTATTTTCTCTATCAGCACATGAAAAGTCTTCAAATTTAGTTTTCAAAATTGTACTCAACCTTAATGCCCTTTTGGCAAAAGATCGTAAAATTCAGAAAACTCACAGAAAACACATTTGGTTTGGTGGAGTAAAACTTAGGCATAGTAAATAGTAAAATTTAAGTGATATTAGTGATAGGATTGGATCATTCACCAAGTGGGGAGGTTTCAGCCGCTTCCGTAGCTGCCCATTTTTTTGTGTCAAAATTGCACTAAGTCGTTTGGTAGTTTTCGAGAACTTGTGCTCATATGTACATTCGTACGCCCAGGCCAGTTTTCTTGGAAACGGTTGGACGTACTTTTAAAATTTTCTTTTAGCTGTGAATCTAAGCCTTAAGCGAAGGTGCACATACATAGAACATTTCATGCAGGGACAGTCGGCGTCGCGACGCCGGGAATAATATTTTTTCCACCAACACCCCACTCGCGATACACCATTGGAAAGGTATTTTTCTGCCGATTCAAAAATGCGAATGCCAAAATTTCATAATTTGAACCGTTATCATTTTGTTTTCTAAAAGAAAGAATGTCATCTCGGGCTTCTCTGTAATACAGGTTACATAATATTGTTTTTTCACTACTAGCTTTAAAACGTACCATTATTGACTTATTTTTGAACTGAGAATTCGGTTTTTTTGCCAGTAAGTGAAAAAAGTACTATGTTCACCACGGTAGAGAAGACTATTTTAGCTCTCGCGTCTTGTACAATCTTGCCGCTTGGGCTAAAATAGTTCTTATCTACCTTGGTCAATAATACAACTATTATTAATAACTTATACTAACGTTTGATATGAAAAAATTATGAATATCATAAAAAAAACGTTCCAAGAAAAATGGCTTGGGCGTCGAGTTTGGATCACCCTGTACATATGTATACGTACGTATATAGTATATACGCCCGCACACAGAAATTTTTTTAAAACCACTTTTTCGTGATCCTGGAACCTCAAAACGTAAGGATCTGATGTTATCTAACTTTAGAATTTTCAACCCTTAAATTTCATCCCCCAAGTCCCCCAGTTATTACAATTAATAGTTTTTCGGTCCCTGCTGTGTACTTAAATAATTGTCTGTTATAAGTAAAAGTTGAGGTTAAAGTTTATTACGAGCATGACTGGAAGGCTATAAGCTGACCTTTCCGACTAGTAAAGAAATTTAAACTCGCTCTACCTATTGGAATATATGTTTACTTGAAACTTTCCAGATATTCTAAAATATTGGCAGTAGTTTACTTATTGCGCCATCAAGCGTATAAAGTACCTAGGTTAAGATAATCATTAGGTAGGTACTAATAATAATGACTTGGGCAGAGCGATAAATGTACGAGCTAATAGGAGTTAATCGGCCTAATTCTGTAATTTGTTGATATTTATCAACATTGAAATCAATTGAGAGAACTTGATTGGCCAATGTGACTATTGTTTACGCTGTTGTCTTGGAGATATCAATATTTTACAGTAACTTATCAACATTTTAAGCAAGTGGTTTTGGGACTTGCTTGATTGTCAATTGACTTTAAAAAAATATTGATATAAAAATGTATGTCTCCAAACAAACGTTGTAAACAATGCTTACTCCTCCAATCAGTTTTCGCAAGTGATTTTAATATTGACTAGTTATCAACAAGTTACAGAATCAGGCCGAATGCGTTTTTAATTAAGTATTTAAATTATATCTATTTCTTTGGAATGAACCCTAGTTCGATCACTTTGTGTTTGTGATGTTCTGAAACTTTTTCGAAGATGTCAAGTAATTTTGGGGACAATTTAGTGGCAATAAAATGCCACTTTTACTACCCAGACATTAAAAATTATTACTATGGTTACTAATATGTTTGTACGTAGCAACCGCGTGACATAAAAGAGTGACATCATTAAAAATTATTGAAATACGTTAGTGTAAATTTTGAACAAAAAATAAAAAGGGAAAATATTCTATATAAACGATCGTAGCGAAACACTTGAGTTAATCTGCCACTTTTTGTCTAGTTAAACAAATAAGTAATGTTCAACTAAACAAAAAAGACCGATAACGAAAACGTAAAGAAGGAAATAAGATTGAGGCAACTTTTTGGCGATATTATATTGTTATTGATAGTTAAACTGTGTTGCACGAGAGTTTGCAGCACTGGGATAGAAGCAAAAATACAACCAGACGACCTAGCTCATAGCCGCCAACCGGCAATTGATGATTTCAATAATTCTAGTGGATGGAGGGAGTCAGTCTACGATTTCGAACCTTTTCATCTACGCAGTAGGTAAAACAGTCCGGCTGTATTATCGGCTCTGCCCCAAGAATGACAAATAAAACAAATAAATAGTTTGTCACAAAATGTCATCAGATGAAAGCGCCCAAAAGCACCAAATGTAAAGTTCGTTCATTTCCTTTAGCAGACAGAACTAAAATTATTCTGGAACTGTACAACCCTAATTTGTAAGGGCCTATACTTTTGACAAATTGATCGAAATTTAGCGGGAAAGCAAAAACATTACATAACCCAAATTTTCTAGGGTTTATTTTTATTGTTAGCAGCAGTGTCACAGATAAACGTACCTTAGGCTTTTTCGTGAATATTTTTCTTTGCACTTTACTTTGGGCCAATTCAGAGCAATTGCAAAATTTTGACTTTTTTCATAGTTTCTGACGTATCGTATTGAAATCGCTTCTACCAACTCACCTGTTAGTAAAATTCCTTGCAAAATTTTCTCATACGAACCTAAAATTCAAATTTTGAAGTTCTGTCACTTCAATAGAAAATTGGCACCCTAGACTGACCACCGTTATTTTCGTTTAAACACGTTGATTCGAGTAAGTATTCATAGATGTCCTTCTTTTATTAAAATCATCAATTAGGCTTCTAAAACGTTGCATGTTTCAATCAAATACTTGGGCTTCACAAACGCAATGGCCTTACGTGACTAATTAAATTATTTACTGTCCAAAACTGATTGAAATAGCACCACCACTGGAAACTCGTGGAACAAACTTTAGGTAACTTATCTAATCAACAAGAAATCAACTTGAGGTAATTTTGTCAAGGTAGAGGTAGTTTTGTCAAGGTAGAGGTAGTTGTGACAAGTGAATGTTGTAATTTGCGATTTAAAAGTAGTGTCATGCAACACAAATGAACATTTTTTGCGCTAATATACAGTATAAAATATTTATATCGAGTGTCCAAAAGAAACGGTCAAATACCTACATTTTTCAAAAGGCTGACTTATTTTTCCTTTGATTTAGACATTCTTGATTTAAAATAAAATCCAAAGAATCAGTCAACTTTCTATCTAAGAGGCTCGGAAAGTTGCTACACTTCCTGCAATTGGCTTGTTCGCTTGTAGCAGTGATTTCCAATCCCCATTCTCCTAAACTTACACGTTGTTTTTTGTTCGGTCATTCTATACTAATTTGGTATTGTTTTCAGGATCAAGAACCACCCTGAGTACCCCTTCAAATAAAAAGAAGCTGTTCTATTTAATAAAAAATTTATTATTCTATCGAATATATTACTTTACCACATGTTAAACGAAGTATTTCGATGTAATTGGTGTTTATAATAATAAAATATACAAGAGGGATTCATTGTATTTATACATCTAATTGACGCTTCCACAACTATGATATGCGATTCAACAGGATCAAAGCAATGCAGCTTAAAAATCAAAACTGCATTTTATTAAAAATTTGTAAAAAAGAGCATAGTCCCTAAGACACTTTTTGACTATCTTCTTAGGAAGAGGTGACTAGACATAACGAACGGTGTGAACAGTAATAATAAAATTTAACAATCAACAAGGGTGTTCCTTACATGCTGCTTTCTTTTCGGGTAGAACATTCGTTTGTTGAATCTACCGAAATAGCTCCGTTTGGTTGTGACGTAGAGGGATCACCTTCTTCACTACCGATATCGTCACATGTGCTTTCGTCATCGAGTTCTTTATTCAAGTTATTTTCGTTATTAACCTCGGCCGGGTCACTATAGTTATTATTATCGGAAGCGCGTTCGTTGCACCGTTCCATGTTACACATTTCAAGGTTTTCTGATTGAGGCAACATTGGTCTGTTGTACGTCCTAAACAGCAAACTAACCTCACTATAAGACGGTGGAAGATCGGAATTTTTATCGCCGAAAATATCTTCGTACGCTGGCGGAGAGAACCCCAACGAAGTGGGAGACACCCCTTTACTCGTGGTGTCCGAATCGAGGATACTTGAACTGCTTCCCGTTTGGAACCTCTGGGCTCGGATTAAATTTGCACTAAGCTCCATGAAATCGATACCGGTGTGATCAGATTGCAATTGGGCGAAGACGGTCCTGTCCACAACCAACATTCGACCGTAGGGAAGAAGAATTATTGTCGGTGTTGTTGACTCTCCTGGTGTGCTACCTGAAAATCGAAAAGTGCACAGTAACAACACAATCTTAGGCGATTTTTACACATCGATCGTTAGTGACATCAAAAATAAAAGATTTATATCAGCGATAAAAATTTAATTTCAAATTAAGCAACCGTCTAGTTTATGGGATCCCGGATTTACGAATCGATTTGTGCTCAGATCGAATTTTTCAAAACAACGACAAAAATAGCAGGCAACTATGAGTTAATTGGTTACGGTTTACGTGAAAATTTGTTTGATTTACCATTAGGATGATGTCATAAATCAAAGCGGATCGATTCAATAATAAACAGCGCAACTGCAACACATTCATTAGTAACAGAGTGACTAAATGTTAATAACAGTGGATGCAATCACAACATCGTCTCGTCTGGTGTATTTTTACCTTTTGCTTTCTGTATTGTTCTGATATATACTGAATTTCGTCCGAACGGCTCCCATATCTTCTAGTATATACTGAAATTTACAATAAATCAACAAAAATAATCAAAAACTCCAATGGTCGATTTTTGTAACAGAACTGAAAGCATTATCTTCTCTCTCACAGAGGTCGTGGTTTTCGACACAACACTCTTAGATTATCTTCTATGTTTATTCTTGATTATTAAAAAATAGAACAGATTTATGCACGAATGTGAATTATGTTTCTGTGGGCGGACTTAAGTTAGGTATATTCCAGGAAACGCTATTTTCAAAGACGAGAGGTAAATAATTTGTTTGTTGCAGAAATTGTGAGAAACTGGGGTTTTTCATCAACCTATGAGGCATGTTGTAGTTATGTGGACTAAACTTTGAAATGAATAAAGAAATGACGACTTCCATCCCTTATTAAACTAACACATTTTAGTGTCCGTACGTTCACTAATCCTGATGGAGCACAAATATTAAGCTCTCTTCTTCACTGAATGCTAAAGAATTGGTGGATGCGCCGAAATAATTAGAATCTAAATAACGTAGATACTCGAATGAACTCACTAAATTATTAATTAGATGGCGGGCTCTAATTAATTTACCTTTGAGTCGAAGTTTTTGGATTTTAGGTCAAACCTGTTTTTCGTACTATGTTCAAAAGCCAACTGGAATTTGCAATGGCGCAAGCAACTCCACATTACAAATCCATTACCACGGTTCAGAGACACTCTAGTTTGTAATGCTATGATTCTGATATAATTCTCTTCGTATTTCTAATCTTTGCTTTGTGATAATCTACCAAAAACACTCTCATCCAAACGAAAGCAATTTTTCATAACAACATGCCAACCTCAAACATGATTATCGATTTTATTTTAAGTCGTTACCACATTTGAAATTATTTGCTCTTAGTTCCATTAATGCCTGTAAATTTTGTGATTTTATGCCGTTAGGAATAACGTTTCATGAGGGTTCCAGTGTTCTCTACGAGTTTGCCAACAAAAATTGTATTTTTAAATTCTTGGCATTCTGTCACTTTAATTTTAGAACCAACACTATTTTCTGCTGCACAATGAACATTGATCAATCACGATCCGCACAGTAATTTTTTCTTCAATAGTTTTAGGTAGATAAACAATTTCGGATTGAGATAATATTATTATAATAATGTTCTCTAATGATGCCATTAATCAGAATTTATTAAAAACAAAACCCACCCACAAATTGCTAACAACATAAACAAAGAGTTTCAGTATGGGTTTAAACATTTTTTTCAAAATAACCCTGGAAAATGTATTGCCTCACCTTAAAGCTTCATCGTACAAATATTTGTGTTAGGTACCATAAAAACAATTATAATGATGAAAATTGCAGACCCTGCTGTTATAAACGTATTGGTATTGGATACATTTAAAATTTCATTCACTCTAGTGCGTTGAACAAAAAGTAAAACAAACGCTTCAAACGTCACTTTAAAGTAAGCTTTTAGAGGTGTACGAACAAAAAATCGTTCTAAACAGAAAACATCTGACAAAATGTTAGTTTTTATTTTTATTGGCTCGAGCAAACAAATCAAATCACAAATTTTATTTTCTGATCTATCCAGTTTATTTATATTTACATCGTTTGTATAATTCAAGTTTAGGTAATTCCTCGAATATACTTTAGCTCTGACCCACAATAATTGCTGGAATTATCTCTCGTACTATGTTGAATAACGAGGATAAAATATGTAATACCTACATTCAATTCAATTCAAAAATGTATTTCCTTAATTCATGTGCATTATGCAACAAGAAAAATGTTATAGCATAGGTAATAGTACTAATAACAATAATAATTATAAATGACACGTTGATTGCAACTATTGGTCTATTGCAAGATTCTGAGACACGGAGGAAGGAGGAAGGCAGCAATAAAAGCAGAGGGTAACTTTAGATAAACAAAGAAAACATCAGACAAGTACCCAAGAAGTAACCGAAACGCATGCAGTCCCCCTCGTCCATAAAATGTGATACATTTTGCACGGCAGGAAAGTAATGACCCGAGCCGAAGGCGAGTCATGCAAGATTGGTACGAGTTCGAAATGTATCTTTGTGCGACTTGTATTTATACTTGTCCACTATAAGCTGTTAACGACTACACAAAGGTTTTTTTACCGTTTTATCCATCTTCCAAATAAAAACCGACCATTTTGGCTATAATTATCATTTAGTTTAATATACAGAAAATTTTGATTTCGACATGGAAACAGCGATGAGAAAAACTGCTGAAATGGATTTGGTGCCAAATCCGTTTGTAGGTAAATTTTATTTCCAAAAATTATTCACGAAGAGATAGATCATGAAAACTTTTAGAAAGATCGGTTAAGGGGGTGGTAGGTTAAACATCAAAAATCAAGCAAAAGTAAGGTAATGATGTGACCGTATGGGAAAGGGGGGTACATATTCCACCACGGTTTACTTTCAGCCATGTCCATCAATGTCTATTTTTTAAAGTTGGCGCATATTCTTTCGTTGGTAGGTAAATATACCACTATGCGTCTCATAAAGCATAGTAGGCCGACATTTAAAGCATAAACGTTTAAGTATTGGAATCGCGTCTAAAAAGTTAAGTTATTACAGTTTTAATTGTCGTTAAACTTTCAATTGAGAATGAAATATTACCCAATCGCTACACATTTTTTTTTTCGTTGATTTATGTCCTACTAATATTAGGCGTCAACTTGACCAACTTTTGACCCTGAAAATTTTTATTTGCGGGGTACATTCGACATATCCTAGCTGGGGTACATTCGACAGCTAAAGTTTCATGAGAAAACGGCAATAGTTCTACTTTTTATTTTCCCGATGTTGGAAATGTTTGGGAGGTGTGTACCAATAATGTTGCTGCAATTTTGCAAGCTCCAGCTAAAACCAAGATAACAGGAACATCACCTCTATTTAGTTTTAGCTATAATTTTGAAAACCTCATTGTAAAGTAAGTAGTATCAATATTTAAATTTGTCACGTCCGCCATTTTGTAAATTAGATGGGACATTAACATAACAATTTGGTAAGAATAATGTTTTAAATAAACTGTGTCCATTTGTCAATTTTTGTTGTAGCTCTGATGAAGACGAAAATATACGTCGAAACTAGTAAGCATTAATTGTAAATTTTAATTAACCCAGTCCGATAACCTCATCAACCTCCCATCTAATGTAAGTAGTATCTTTTTTGAATTCTTAACTTTTCTGTTTAATACATATATTTCAGTCTAGAATAGTAATAAAACTTATCCTGTGATATAAGGTGTTTAAAGCGCGCTGTCAATGAGGAGGTCGAAAGTAGCCCTCTACGTGGTTTAAACTACCCCAGAGGGGGTAGATTCGACCATTTTCCATGTCAACATAGAAAAATTCATAAAATCAAAAGAGGCTACGGTTTTTGAGTAACTTTTGCCGTGATTAGCAGGCAATAGAACACTTATTAGAACGACGTAAAAGTAAATTTGATGTCAACAATAGTATATTTTAGAAAAAATTAAAACCGGTCTCGTATAGGACAAGAAAATACAAGTTGAGGAAAATTTAAAAACAATACCTAAGTACAATGGAAACACCGGACAACTTCGGTGGAAAAATGCATTATCACTAGAAACACCCCACTAAGCCGAAGCTATGATAATGAGCACATTGTGTTCGAAACGCGTCAGCAGTGAAAATCAAGTGTTTCGGTGTAGTGGGGTGTTTCTAGTGATAGCGAATACCTAAGTAAGTCCGCTCATTTACTATAGCAGAACTAAAATTTTTCTGGAACTGTACAACCTTAATTTGTAAAGGCGTGTACTTTTGACAATTTGATCGAAATTTAGCGGGAAAGCAAAAACATTACATAACCCAAATCTTCTAGGGTTTATTTTTATTGTTAGCAGCAGAGTCACAGATGAGGCTTTTTCGTGAAAATTTTTCTTTGCACTTTACTCAAAACTGCACGCACACAAAGGCCATTTTGGGCCAATTCAGAGCAATTGCAAAATTTTGATATTTGTCATGTTTTCTGACGTATCGCATTGAAATCGCTTCCACCAACTCACCTGTTAGTAAAATTTCTTGCCAAATTTCATCATAAAAACGTAAAATTCAAATTTTGACGTTCTGTCACTTCAATAGAAAATGAACGGAGAATACTAGTGAATCAAATAAAAATTAAAATCGCGTTTTTTATTCGATTCAATATTGCAAGTTATTAGTATTAATTTCTAAGAATGAAAGAGTTTGCTTTTCTCTCACTACCCCATTATGCTACAGCACATGGAACGCCAACCTACGTCATCACTGTAAAGGCATTTTGAAACGTTTTTTTTACTTATCTAATTAATATCAATAATATCATAATTATACGCTTTATAATTTTAATATATCAGAGATCATGTAATAATAATCTAGATAGATGGATGGGTATTTAATTTCCCGTCGATTAGACTAAGTGATTATGAGTTAATTTATTATTAAAACCTGCGAATATTTTGCTACTAAAGCAAATCTCAAACCAATAATAAAACTCAAGGAAAACTGAAAAAGTTGTAAGTAGATAATTTACCATTGTCCCGATCAGGATCGTCCACTTCACACGATCGGAAAACGTACTTTTTACATAAATCCCTGATTCCAGGTGCAGCGAAGCAACAAAATAATATAATAATCGTCAAAACGACGATCATAACAATGAGCGTGGCTAATCCTTGATTATGTGTTGACGATGGTGGCGGCGCTTTTCCCGGAGACGGGCTCATATCTGAAACAAGGAAGATTATCGCATTAATTAAGCCCATTTATTTAATTCGAATTAACTGCTCTTCCTTAACTTACGATTGTACTTAATGGGAGAAGTGCCAACATTTTAATTGGAAGTGAGGTTGTCGTTTAAACTTAGAACCCTCGACAATCGATTCGTTTTAAGATGCAGAATCATCTTCTCCTTCAACTTGGAGAACAATTTTTAACTAATGTCATAAAATTCGTTTACATCGAATTTTATGGCCATAAATATTTTTATGAGTTAATCAACTAAAAGGTTTGTTGTACCAGGTCTCTAAATTTATTTAATAAATCTTAAATTTATAACTTATTAATGAATCTAATGATTTACTTGCTATAAACAAGGTTAAAAATAAAATATTATTAGCCGAAAATTGGCTTCTCCAAGCAATATCAATAATTCATTTTTATGGTTTTACGAAAACCAGAATCCCTGCTTTGTTTGGGTTACAAATTATTTATTTTATTCCCGTTTTAAATTATAAAGGATATTAAAATAGCCATTATAAATTACACAAGTCATTAATATTCTCTGCACAGTAGTGGTAGCGGAAAATGTGTTTTTGTGAATTTCGGTTTCCCGACATTGTTTTGGTTGGGATCGATTCACAGTCGAGCTTTTAGGCGTCTATTATACTCTACGAATCCGGCCTCAAAAATTATGTGAATACTATTAATTCTAGAGTTGCGTGTGTCGTGTTTACCACACCTTCCAAGATTCACCATACTTTCAGTTCATTTGAATAAATGAGTATCTATTCACGTAATTAGAGTATTGACATTCATATAAATGATTATTGATTATTTTTTGTTTCCAAAGACTACAAAGGGACAAAAACGAAAATATAGGACAACCGAACTGGCATCGTCCAAAAGATCGAGTACTTATATTGTATGAGGTTTACGTTCATAAAGAATAGAAAATGAGAAGATCGGGGATAGTACGAAACCAGAAATTTTGGTTAAAGGTTCTTACATAGTATCCCATTCGCCTAGGAAATAATAATAGTAAACTTAAAAGTAAGTTAAATTATAGGTACAGGGTGTAACAGAAACATACGGCAATATTTTAACCACGTATTATCCGCAAAAATACAAGACAAAAATTCCCGAGAAAGTTTTTCCTTAGGTCATTAATAACGGTGGTAGGGGTGGCCAAATTGGAAGATCTAGATAACGGTTTTAGGGCCTCGCACGTACCACATTGAAGACGATTTGAAAGGAAAGGAGTGCCCAAATGAAAAAAAATTGAGAGACAGAAAAGTTTCCAAATGAAATGTGCTACCTGAAAACACTAGCAAAAGTGATAATTCAAATGTTGTATCTTTTCTAATTGAATTTAACAGGAGCTGCAGATGAAAAACCATTTTCCTCTTTGTCGTTTTTGGTGAAATTTTGACTTTTTGTGTCTAATAATAAGATAAACGTATAGTCAAAAAATAATTTATTAATTCAAATCATTTCCGGGTTTATTCTTAAAAAACCGTTATCCCTACCTCCGTTATTATAATGACCTTAGGAAAAACTTTCTCGGGAATTTTCGTCTTGTATTTTTGCGGATAATACGTGGTTAAAATATTGCCGTATGTTTCTGTTACATCCTGTATGTATCGTAGGTGCAGATGTCGCCTTAAACAGTACGTTTTAAGCACATACAGGATGGCTATTTAAAATCTAGAAGGCCTAAAAAATTTCTGTCAATGCCATTCAATTCGCAGCTGTCAAAAATTTAAAAGTTCCAAGTTTCATCAACCGTTAGGAAGACATTAATTTTTCTTTAAATTGTCAATTTTCAGATTTTTTGTGATAACTCAGGAACGGATCAAAATTTCGGGGAATTCTCTTCTGATTCTTAATCACCAAAAAATAGCGCAACTTTTCTCCAATTTAAACTACTCTGCATTGGCATATATTATGGTTTCCGAGATGTGAGCATCGAAAGTTAACCACACTGTATATGTTGCATTGGTACACACCATCAAAATTTTGATTCAAGGGCCATACACTATAAACCCTTTTTCACATCTTCTTCCTTTTACAATAATGGGTTCAAGTTGTTCAGTTAAATTCGAACAATCTTTTCTCTAAAATCGAGGTGTTACAATAATTTTACGAAGTGCGATGAATCAGGAAATTTAATGATTCTGGCAACTTGTGCAAAACTATACTTACGAAGATTAATGATTCTGAAACTGGACCATGACACTTTATTGGCAGTTGCAGTCGAATTTAAAATTAATTTATGCACATATTGTAAGGAGTAGGTACCACATGCTTTAACCATAGCAGAAGAGAAAATGGTGACGTCGATTAATTTGCATTACACAATAACTGACGAAAGTTGCTATTTTTAATGTGCACGCTTACTCTTTTAGACCATGCCATGAAGTTTTCTAAACAAAACTGCGCGGAAATAGAAAATTTACACTTTGGAAGCTTGACGGATAAATATTATTGGTTTTACGGTTCACTACATGAAATAATACAGACGCGAATTAAAACAGTGGACTTTGTTCTGAAAGTTTATGTACAGCTATTGGGAGCAAACAAAAAAACAAACAGAAGATGAAAATGTAATTGTGATAAAATTCTTAAAAGCTTAAATTTTTACCAGTCATTCAAGATAATGCCGGTCATTCTTCTTTGCAAAATATATGTATGTCATCCAATTTAAAACATTCCCCAAAAATTGAAAAAATTCGATTAGGTTTGTCAGGTTGTGTAGGTGATTCAAAGGTTCAATTTACCCCATGTCAAATTTTGGTGTTTAGAGGGATACCTAATGGGGGTGAGGGGTGATTTTTCGCGGTCATAGTCACTTCAAGTTATAACTATTATAGGCGATTTAACAGTAAAATTTTTGGTGTCCGATCTCAAATTATAGGTGCCGAAAATATAGATTGATTGTTTTAAGGGTTGTAAATGCCTTAAGGGTGAATTTAGCCCCTTAATGTATAGAAAGTTTTTTCAATAACCAAGGGTGATTTATAAAATGCATGGTTTTTGGTCCATATATGTGCTAACATTTTTTTTGAGTTTCAACCCCTAATTTCAAGGCCGTTAAAAATCCCACTCCGGCGAGGTAATTCAAGTATGTTTCTGTACACTTAATTTTGAAGTCTACCTAATTCTGTACTGGTTTTTTATAAAGAAAACCTTTTTTGCTTCAATTATCATCACTATCATCCCTTAACTTTCAACCCCCTGGTGGAATTTTCTTGAAAGTCGGCCATTTCTTGTACATAATGTGGGACAGATCGATATTAGTTTTTTGATGTGCATCCAGTGGTGTAGTCAGATATTTTTTCGTTTTATTTCTCAAATAGAACCATACTTTTTTCTCAACGGATTCGGAATTTAAGATTTTTTCTGAGTTAGAAACATGTGTCATATCTGAGCGGAAGTGGAGTCCCCGCCACCCTAGATTTTCAAAAACATCTAAGAAATCGGTGAAAATTTGAGATTTTTGAAAAACGCAAAAACACGTCTTTGCTTTTTTGATAAATTGAACTGTGCAATTACTTTTATGCATTATTTGAATTGGCATAAAAAATTAAAACAAAGTACATACGTGTTTTTGTTTTTCAGAAATCTCAATTTTTCACCGATTTCTTCGATGTTTTATGTTTATAATTCAGCAAAAATGGTAATTCCGAACCCGCTTTCAAACGAATTGATCATTATCATTTTATTAATTAGATTTAACCTAATTTTGTAATGTCAAATTATGAAACGTCACTTCTGTTTATACTTTCAATGAAAACAATTGAAACACGAGCATCTTGAAAGTGTTTTTCAGTATAGAAACGTCACTTCTGTTTACTTTCGGTACAAGGAAGATGAAAAGTTTAACTTTCAGTACGGAAATGGATACCGAAACAGACACTTTCGGATATAGTCGACTAAAAAAGTGGTTATTGCAAAATGTCTGTATGTCTGTAAACACGCTACAGCCCAAACTACTGGAGCGATCTGGCTGAAATTTGGAACGTGGACATCTTATGGATTTCGGAAGAGCTGAAAAGGCTTTCGGCTAAACCGGCAGAAATGCCATTTTGACACATCAACTTTGAAAATTTAAATGCAAACCCCCATTTTTCGCGTCACCATATGAAAGCTCTTCGCATTCTGCTTCTGAAAATGTATTCACACTTGGTACCCTTTTGGCCAAAATCGGTGCAGTGAAAAAACCTATGTCAGTATAACTGTATGTTTTTAGTACTGAATTTGATAGCTGATATTATAAGGGGTCGAAAACCTTAGTGCCAAATCTTAGTGGCAAAAAGGCCCTTTTTGAATTTATTTCAGCAAAAGAGCATATTCTTGCTATCGGATTCGATAGCTGTTGCATTGCCGGATCAATAACCTTAGTGCCATTTTTTCGAAAATTGCCATTTTAGGGGCGAAAAGGCCCATTTCAGAATTTTTCTTAGCAAAGGAGCATATTATTATCGAACTCGATAGCTGTTGCATCGCCGGATTCAAAACCTTGGTGCCATTTCTTCGAGAAATGTCATTTTGGGGTGAAAGACATTTTTTAAGTTAAATAAATGGCGGCACCTGAGTTATTGATACTATTTTTTCCAATATCGACAGATTTACACTAAATTTAATTCTGAAATATAATGTCAGCTACAACATTATATTTATACAATAACCGAAACGCAGCCGTTTATTGCGATTGTCAGTTACGGCAACTTTAGTTTAATGCAAAAAAAATCGGTGAATCAAAATTGGTATTCCCCCAAAATCAGGGATTCAAAAATTTTAATCCCTGGTTTACACAAATGAGGGGTTAAAAATGTTTACTCCCTGATTTTGGTAGTGCATGAAGGATTAAAATCAAATTTTAGCATACGAAAATCAGGTATTAAAATCAAAGGAAATGGGTCGATATTGCAAAAAAAAATTTTCCCATTTTTGCAGATTGTGAAAATTTAAGAAATTTCAAAAAAGCAAAAACAAATAATACCAAATGCACCTACTTAATTGCGCAGCTGCTGAATTTGTTTTGAAAAAATAACGTGTATCGGTTTTGAAAAAAATCGTAGATTCCGAAGCCGCTGAGAAAAATGGGGGTTCCCCTTGAGAGAAAGGATTATAATAAGGGCCATTTTCAGTTAATTCGGAAGTCCAAGAAAATTTTTAAAATCGTTTATACACATTATCAAAAATGTTTTTGCCTAATTGCGTTTTGAAAAGTTGGATTTTACACAATTAGGTAAAATGTTGTACGGAATATGTTATGAAAAGCCTAAATTGTTTGACGCAAATCTCGCTATCGCTCGTATTGGCAAATATTACGACTCGTCAAACAATATAGGACTTTTCATAACTAATTACGTAATAGTTATTTACGTAATTAGTTATGAAAAGTCCTATATTGTTTGACGAGTCGTAATATTTGCCAAAACGAGCGATAGCGAGTTTTGCAACATTATGCGAGTCAAACAATTTAGGTTTTTCATGACGTATTCAGTACAACATTTTACCTAATTGCGTAAAATCCAACTTTTCAAAACGCAATTAGGTAATAGTTATTTTCGTAATTTCTTTATTACTCGTAATCGTAATGGTACGATTATGATTTAAATAACCGAAATCGTAATCTAATCGAATAGGTATATCCATTTTTTGAAACTTCCTGGCGCGTGAGTCTATGGTTGCCACCTATATACGCGTTTGAAGCGTACTGTACGCTTTTTTTGTTCAGAAATGATGAGTGTTCGCTGTGCGTTTGCTTTTCCTGAAAAATGCCAAAAAATTAAATCTGAAAAATGTTATTGTTTTGGAATCTTTAGAAACTAGGTTTTTTTTGTTGCACTGGTTTGTTTTTGATTGTTTAATATGAGTTGGTCTGTAAAGTGCATATCGAGTCACTGTCCATACAAAAAATTTGTGACTGATGAGCCCTGGAGCGGGGCGCAAAAAATGAAAGCTCCCCCGCCCCCCAACCGGTTGAGTTTCTTATCGATACGCGCGCGGACAAATAAAAGAGCAGTTATGTACCTAAAATGATCGAAAAATCGAATCGTCAAAAACATCAAATCTTTACGGTTCAGGGTCCTGCGAACACAAAAAAGTGGTTTTTGAAAAATGTCTGTCTGTCTGTGTGTCTGTAAACACGCTACAGCCCAAACTACTGGACCGATCTGGCTGAATTTGGAACGTGGATTTCGGAAGAGTTGAAAACGCTTTCTGCTAAATCGGCCCATACAAGAAGGATCATTTTGGCACATTCACTTTAAAAATTTAAATGCAAACCCCATTGTTCACGTTGCCATATGAAAAAGCTCGTGGAATTCTGCTTCTAAAAATGTATTCACATTTGGTGTCCTTTTGACCAACAGCGGTGCCGCGAAAAAAAACCTATGCATAACTATACAGTTTCATTACCGGATTTGATTCTTTTTCGTCGAAAACCTTAGTGCCATTTTTTTGAAAAATGTCATTTTAGGGGATGTTCTACGCATTCCACGTGTTTATCATAATTCTCATGATAATTCTTCGACACGCTCAACCTACTATATTTACAAATTCTGCGAAAAAGTAGAAGTTTCCGTCTCCGAGACTGCCAATATTTTGTAGAAAATTATCTCAGCTACTGGCCGTTAAATGTTAAAGTAATTAGGGAGTTCATTTTTATTCTTCAATAGATATTTGATTTGACATCGTCTGCTCATGTGTATACCTACTACGAAATGTGTACCTATATAAACAGTCACCTAATTATGGTATGAATGAAGTTAAACTAACTAAAGTGCCAAAGCCAAGGCGATCAAGCCTCAGATCGGAGCTCAAATCAAACAAAACAAGATAATAGAGTATTTAGAGATGGAAGTTGGGTGATATTAATTAAAATTTAATATGCAGTAACTGATGGCAGTAACTTATTTAGCGATCTCGTTAGCGATTTTCTATAAGTAGCAGTTTTTTTAACCATCGACCGGTTAAAAACCAAAGGTTTTGTAAACCTGCATAATGAGGTTATAAAGAAATTTTCAGCTGATGCCTACTTGAGATTCCAAGATTTTGAAAAAAATTTTACTACGGCAAAAGTGGCCTTGACTTGTCGATTTAGTAGGACCTATAAATATGCAAAGTTTAGTAGATTAAATCGATTAAAGCCTCGATTGAAGCAAACAAAGTTGTGCATTATATCAGTTCAGTTAAAAGAAAATGACGATTTTTTATAAAAAATGAAAAAAAAATGAAATAAATCCGCTATTACTCACTGCTAGCTAAGGCCCTGATCTTTCTCTGCAGCTCCATCAGGAAGGATTTCTTCACATTATTGAATCTTCTTCTTGATTAAAACTTCAAATTCCGTGGCCAACTTCCAAATGACCAGCTAAATTTACACTTGTTTTTTTGGACTGAACGTCTTTCATGCGCTATTGTTTCTTTATCGGGCCACTACAGAACCGGTAACTATGCCGGAACATAATCTTTCTAATTTAGGCACGTATACCTGGCAGGGAAAATTGGTCACCGGCATCGCATTCCAATAAAGTGTCGGTAATTTTTCAAATTAAAAGGGTTCGATCGTAAACGTAATTGTCGAGACGAATCAACAGATGAACATCCCTAACGCACCATCGGCAAAGCACTGCGGCGACGGCGACCGTCTTTTTTCCTCAGACTAACACGCGGCGTCATGACGTCACCGATCCTGCAGCCTATCTTACTGCGACGGCGCTTAGCGTCGTCGCCTAGATAAAAGGAAATTAGAACAATATAGCGTCGGGTTATATTAAACCCCAAGTGATTTATCTACGGATTTATGTTCGGTACGCAGCAACCAAAAGGGCACAAGTGTGATACATTTTTAAAAGCAGTATTCGAAGAGCATTCATATGGTAAAGCGAAAAATGGGGGTTTGCATTTAAATTTTTATAGTTGATGTGCCAAAAAGGTACTTTCCGTGAACCGATGTGGCCCAAAATCTAATCAGCACCTACAATTTGCCCACTGAATATGTGTGCCAAATTTCATCTCGATACGTCAAGTAGTTTAAGCTGCAGCGTGATCACAGACAGAGGACAGACACACACACAGACATTTTCCAAAAACCACTTTTTCGGATTTCCAGGACCCTAAAACATTAAGATAGGTTTTTTTTGGTGATTCTATTTTTCGATCGATTTTATTAACTTGCTCCGCGAAGCGTAGAAATTTTGTAACATTTTAATATTTAAATTCCTGGGGATCCGAGTTGGTTGAGAGGTAAAATGATTGATATTCATTGCCACCGGTAAATGTTGGGTCTGGAGGGTAAACACTCTGACTTGTCAGAGTGACAATACCACTTGTGGTATTTCCGTTCAAAAACAACCACTAGTGAAATTTCCAGTTGAATTGTAATATAAAGAATTGTTATTTCGCTAAATTAGACGATATACCTAATGGAAATGAAACTTTTGTCTTACGCACAGATGAAAAAATTCCCCCGTTGTCGTATATTGAATTTTGAGGTCAATGTGAATACCTACAAAAATAGTTTGAAAAATTACCTTTCGGATAGCCTTTACTGGTAACAGCTGGTATTAATTGTATTAGCGGTAGCAATTATTTTAGTTGTGACGTAGGACAAAAGTTTCATTTCCATTAGGTTTATCGGATATTTTCATTTTGAGTTATAAAACTTTTGGGGGTGATTTCAATCTAAGGTGAAGTTTCGTTCAGGCCGCCGACGACGGTCGCGTCTAGCGGTCGCCGTCAGACGCGCGAGAATGCTTAAAATTCGGACGCGAACCGTCATAAATTTTGACGCGTCTGACGGCGGCTATCAGACGCGACCGTCAACGGCCTGAACGAAAATGCACCTTTACGAAATAAATTTTTTTGAGTGACTGTAATGTGAACGATTAGTCCTAAGCCCGTGATTGAAAAGTAATAAATCATGAAGAAACCTGGCAGCACTGTAACTTATTTTTTAATATACTATTAAGTAACTACTGTCACGACAATGAAAAAAATTATTTGAATTTACTGCTCAGTCAAATCGTTACTATGGTTTTCTCAAGACTACGATGCCACGTTGTCGAAATGAATAACTAGAAAACGAAACATTTATTGATTATTAAGACTACGCTATAATAGGCAGAGAAAATTTTATCCTCCAAAATTTTGACCTCGTGTTCTTGACAAAATGCCAACAATTTAAGGAAGTTTCTTTCGAAAACTTCCACTGTGATGAGGCAACTATTATTATTAAAGTACAGGTGTTTACAATGTCATCATAGAAAAGTCGTGTTCTCCTTCCTGCAGTTTCGAAAATAAATAATACATACATACATTCTGAACATAAATTAGTTTTTCTTGTTTTGACCAAAGACTGAATTCTTTATAGCTGCTGTCAAATAATTTAACATTAAATTGACTCGGTTGCAAAATTGTGTGTTTTAAAGCTTCTTGGCGACTTGTCGAACAGATATTTCATAGATCACGCATATCAGTCAACGAATGCCAAGAGAAAAACAGTTGAAAACGCCTCATGCGTAGGCCCCCTGTCCCTGTCTCCATCGCTTTAAATAAGTTGCTAAAAAAACTGCACGCTAAAAATTGGAAAAGCGAATTGAGAAATATACAACACTGGCTGGGATTTTTATTGCAGCTTAGAACCACTAAAGGCGACAACGCAAATAAAATAAAGACGAATTTCGATACTTCTCTTTCTAATTTAGAAAAAAAGGGAAGGGCTAAAATAAAAATTATTTTTTCCTAGAAAATCAATTTGCAAGGAAAAGGTAGGGAGCGACGGGTAAGATGACGAAGAGGGTAAGATTACGAACTGACAATATGTGAATCCATTAGGTACTGTGGTGAAAATTTTAAAATTTTGATCATTAGCGTCTCGTACAGGGGGAGCTTAGGATTAAATTTGGTCAAACATTTTTAAAAGTAATTTTTCTCAAATTTGATAATAGAATCTGAAAATTTTAAGGTTTTTACGTAAAAAAGGTACCCTTGTTGAACGTCGCTAAAACACACCGTTTTTTGAAAAAAATGGCTTTTCATTGGTTGAGGGCTGCAAAACTTGTGATAGAAGACTCAAAATACTGTAAACAAGTTCATGGGACGGTTTCTTACTTCATTCTAGAAAGAAAACTTCATATGGACATGGGTCAACAAATGTTTCCTAAGGAAGCTATGGTTTTTTAAATTGGGTCTTGGAAAGTATGTTGCTTGAAGGACTCAGTAGCTTCCTTAAGGAACATTTTTCGACCCATGTACATACGAATTTTTCGTTCTAGAGTGAAGTAGGGAACCGTCCCATGAACTTGTTTACAGTATTTTGATGTCTTGCGTCACAAATTTTGGAGCTCTGAACATTTTTTACATTTTTTTACCTAAAAAAAGTTTTCAGATTCTGGTGTCAAATTTGAAAAAAAATCGACGTACAAAAATGTTTGAACAAATTTTGTTGTAAGCCCCCGGGTTACGAGACGCTTATGATCAATATTTTAAAATTTTCATTATGGTAATGGATTCAGCATCAAAGACTTACTAAAGGTACTCAATTTCAAGTTGCTATCTTTAAACGTTTTGAAGATAATTAGAAAAAAACACTTTCAAATTGTCCCTTTTAAGGAACCTTAGGTCCCTTAGGAGGCATTTTTCGACATATGTTCATAGGAACTTTTCGACATATTTTAACCTCCCCAACCCCATCAAAATTTAGAAAATGGGAGGTTACTGCAATCACTAAAATTTTCGAAATCGAGATAAGACCGGATCTATACGTTTTGAGGTCTCAGGAACCCAGAAAAGTAGTTTTTAAAATCTGTCTGTATGTATGTACGTACGTACGTGCGTACGTACGTGCGTTTGTAAACGCTCTACAGCCCAAACTACTGGAGCGATTTGGCTGAAATTTGGTACATAAGCATCTCATAGCCTAACTTAGATCTGAAAAGCTTTTGGAGCCAATCGTGCAACCGGAAATGCCATTTTGGCACATCAACTTTTAAATTTTAAATGCAAACCCCCATTTTTCACGTCACCATAAGAAATACCTTCAAATTCTGCGTATAAAAATGTATTCACTCTTAGTGCCCTTTTGACCAAAAATTTGAAAAAAATTGATTTTTATCGGACTTTAAAATCGCGGTACAGCCCAAGCCCCTCAACCGATTTGTCTGAAATTTTGCACATGGGGATTGTATTACACGTCGAAGAGCTGAACAGATTTTGGATTCAATCCGCCCACGGGAAGTGCCGTTTTGGCACACCAATTTCCAAATTTAAAATTGTTCTCTCGTTTAACCATTAAAAACAAGTTTTTGAAAGATTTACTGTCACCATCAGAAAGGTCTTCAAATTCTGGTTTTAAATAAGACAAAACTAATTCGCATTTAGTGCTGTTTCGTTCAAAAAATCGAAATTTTATAATAACACTAAAAATACATTATAGCCCAAATTAATGAATCGATTTGGCTGAAATTTGGTACCTAAAGATTGGGTGACCCGTTGAAGACCTGAAGGGCTTTTGGAAGCAATTCGTCCAAAGGAAGTGTCATTTAAACATATCAACTTAAAATTTTAAATACAAGGCCTCCTTTTTTATGTCGCCATTAGAAAGGCGATCAAATTCTGGTTCTAAAAATGTGTCCATAGTTTCTGCCATTTCATTGGAAAATAGAGAAAAAATTCTTTCTCATTAAAAGGGAGCGGGCTGACAGTGAATGACATAAAGTGGCAGTTATTGTCAAAAAGGTGGCAAAACATTAACCTTAAAAGGAACATATTGTCAAACGTGATGGGTGATGTCCGAGGTGACGTCGGTATTTGTCAGAAAATTGCGAAATTAGTCAAGGATTAAAAAAATTCTGTTGAATAAGGGTTTTCAGCATAAAAGGATGGAAGATGTGCCATGTCAGACCCCCTATGCGCCGCCATAAACAGTATACCATCTGCGCATAGTGCGCTGCCGCTTGATTGGCTTGACGTCACAATTAGAAAAGGACCCTCTTATACTAAAAACCCTTATTGACTACTATCTACACAGAATACAAAGATCCACGCGATGGGGAGGTTCCAGCCGCTTCTCTGCTGCACTTTTTTTATGTAAGGAAGTTCTGGTTAAGCGTTGGCATCATAATAACGAGACACCCTGTATACATAATAGGTACATATCTACTTAAATTTCAAATATGTGTACCATTTAGGTATGTTTCAAAGATATTATACCAGATGTTTCATCGGACCGAGACCATAGGCAAATAACATGGAGAGTCAAATAAAATTTTTTTTCCTGCACTCTAAAATTTTTGTTCATCATTGATTGATGCTGTATGGTATGTGACGATTTCTGCTGAAGAGATCAGGACTCTTTCGAATTTTAAGGACAATTCCACTCAATTTATATTAGCCAATCAAAAAATTGTTTTTTTTTTAAATTTCACCCAATCTCTAACGAATTACGTGACAATTCCACTAGTAGTACGTAGTAGTCACCACAGAAAATTCCACTAGCGGTAGTCACCGCTGAAAATTCAAGCACCAGTGATATCTTTTGACAATTTCTAAACTAATATAACTAACAAACTAACCAATAACTAACTAATATAAAATGAACAATTATGGTAAGTACTAAAATTCGGTCCAGTTGCAGATGTTCCACGTATTGCAGATCCAATTTTAGTGGAGCCACTTGTTGAAGACCTAATGTTCGTTATATATAGTCCACCATTTTAACAAGCAGGCGCATAATTGGCTGCCGGAAGTTCAGGCGCCTTTTAACTACATTAAAATTATAATATATAAATTATACAAAAACATCGAAAAAATCGGTGAAGAATTGTGTAAAAGCGCAAAAACACTTTATTTTCTTAAGGGAAATCCAACTGTGCAATTACATTTTCTTTTACCTACCTGCCTTTGCTGCTTTCACACTTTTCACAATCTGCCAAAATAGCAAAAAGACTTTTTTAAAAATGTAGGTAATCGTGCAATTTGTATCAGAAAAATAAGGTTGACGTGTACTTGCGATTTACAAAAATCTTGATTTTTGTCAGATTTCTTCCATGTTTTTGAAAATCTAGGGTGGCCGTGCATGGCTTCACTTCCGGTCAAAAGAGTCATACATGTTTTTATCACATAATAACTATTCGTAGATTCCGAATCCGTTGAGAAAAAAGTGTCATTCCATTTGAGAAAATAAAGTTAAAGCCATTTCCGGTTAAACCGGAAGTGTGAAAAAATAATTGGCCACCCCACCAAATGCACATTAAACAAATACAATTGACCGGTCCCAGGATTTTTGCCACAAATCAAGGGCAAAAATTTAAGGAATTTTATTCCATACTTTACACTCGCACTGCTTGTATACAGGGTGTTATTTTTAAAAATTCCCACCTTGAATATCTTTGGATGTAATAAAGATATTGAATTGAAATAAAAGTTGCCCAATCCCGCACGGAGGGGGACACTTATTATTGTGCGTACATATATTGAGAGAATTTTTTCCACTTCCGGTTGCCTTAACTTTATTTTTTCAAATGGAATTACACCTTTTTCTCAACGGATTCGGAATCTACGATTTTTTTTGAGTTATAGAAGCATGGTATCATATTCTTGACCGGAAGTGCAATCACGGCCACCCTAGATTTTCAAACACATCGAAGAAATCGGTGAAATGTTGAGATTATCGAAAAACGCAAAAACACGTCAATTTAGTTTTTTTGATGCAAATTTACCTGAGCAATTTCATCTTTTGATTTCTCTTATTTCTATCAAATTTTCTCTTACCTCACAATCTGTCAAAATCTCAAAAGTAAATAAAAAAAATGCAGCAGAGAAGCGGCTGGAACCTCCCCATCGCGTGGATCTTTGTATTCTGTGTAGATAGTAGTCAACAGAATTTTTTTATAAATTTTTAGAACCGGAATTTGATCGTCTTTCTAATAGCGACATAAAAAAGGAGGCCTTGTATTTAAAATTTAAAGCTGATATGCTTAAATGGCACTTCCCGTGGACCAATTGCTTCCAAAAGCCTTTCAAGTCTTCAACGGGTCACGCAGTCTCCATGTACCGAATCTCAGCCAAATCGAGTCACTAATTTGGGCTATACCTAATGTATTTTTAGTGTTATTACAAAATTTTCGATTTTTTGACCCAAAGAGCACTAAATGCGAACGAATTTTGTCTTATTTAAAACCAGAATTTGAAGACCTTTCTGATGGTGACAATAAATCTTTCAAAATCTTGTTTTGGATGGTTAAATGAGTGAATAATTTTACAGTTGGAAATTGGTGTGCCAAAACGGCACTTTCAGATCTAAGTTGGGTTATGAGATGCCTACGTACCAAATTTCAGCCAAATCGGTCGAGCAGTTTGGGCTGTGGCGTGTTTACGAACGTACGTACGAACGAACGTACGAACGAACAAACGTACGTACGTACGTACATACATACAGACACATTTTAAAAACCACTTTTTTGGGTTCCTGAGACCTCAAAACGTATAGATCCGGTCTTATCTCGAATTCGAAAATTTTAGTGATTGCAGTAACCTCCCTTTTTTTTAAATGGTGAAGTGGAGTGGGGAGGTTAATAAAATGTCCATGGGTAGATGGATTTGCATCAAAAAATTAAAGTAAAGTCCCGTCACATATTAACGAAAGCGGGGGTTGTGTGTCTCAGGCTTTTTTCCTGTTCATTTGTAAACGGGATTTCAGTTTTGTCAAAATTCCTGTCATGGACAATTATTGACAACAAAGACCCCTTTCAACCTCCATTGTTACTGTTTATTGACACTGACAGTGAGTGCCGGGAGTTTTGACGGATGTGAAATCCCGTTTACAAACCAACCGAACAAAAGCCTGAGACCCACAACCCCCTCTTTCGTTAATATGCGACGGGACTTTAGACGTGTTTTTGCGTTTTTCGAAAACGTCAATTTTTCACCGATTTCTTCGATGTTTTTGAAAATCTGGGGTGGCCGTGAATGCACTTCCGGTCGAGTATACATGTTTCTAACTCAGAAAAAATCGTAGATTCCGAATCCGTTGAGAAAAAGGTGCCATTCCATTTGAAAAAACGAAGTTAAGGTCATTTCCGGTTAAACCGGAAGTGGAAAAAATTCCCTCTATATACGCGCAAGTGTCCCCCTCCGTTCTGGATTGGAAAAACAACATCCTGTATGTATAAAAGTAGGTATGTATTAGTGTATTACTCGATGTATTAAGTTGTATAAGATCTGTCTTATTTTTATATCACAAACTTGACTTGGGGAAATAATGAGAGCAAATGTTTGGAAGAACGAGGTCAAAGAACAAGGTTCAAGTCGTTTATTCAGAAACAGCTGATCAATCATCAATCCAGTAGCACATGGGTTTGTTTACTTGGCAATCAATTGTTTTATTTCACTTCCTGTCATCTCGTTCTGTCGCAAGAATTAAAGTAGAATCAGAATAGTGGTTTCTGGAGAAGGAATTTTATTATTTTAAGGTAAGCATTTATTTTAAAATTGGCGCATTTGCCTGACTTCCGCATGTCCGCGCTGCACTCCCCACCCATGAACGACTTGCACACGTGCGAAATGCATTTTCCACAAATTACTCGATGTTTCATTGTTTCCGCTGTTGGTGATTAGACAGGTGACGACCAAAACATAGATTCTAGTCCTATTTTCCATTAGATAGTCTCTTAATTACCTGAAAACTAGTGAAAACTAACTAATTGTGGTAAGACATTTGTGAATATTATTTTATCATTAAATATGAAAATCCTGAATATATTTTAACAAATTTTGGGCGGGGCCTATGGGCAAAAAGTACAAAAAGTATCGCCACGTGTTTTATCTTTTTATTATTGCGGTCATGTTGGATTAGATTTCTAGATTTTTACCCTGTTTCCAGATACAAAATGGTACAAAACGACAGTTCAAATTCGGGTGATGAAAGTACGACGCCGTTGGTGCCTGAATGTCCTGCTAAGGGAATAGTCGTGGGGAAGTACCGATTGGTAGGATGGGGCGTAGATACGACAGGTCGAAGGCTAATCGATGAAATTTGTCAAATTGCGGCTTACACCCAAAAAAGTCAGTTTTCCCAATACATCATGCCTTTCTCTGATTTAAATCCATCTTACCGACGTAAGCATAGCATCAAAGTCGTGAATACGGGAAGGTACAGGATGCTGAAGGACATAAGATCAAACAAATTTGTTAAAACTAAGAGTGACATTTCTGCATTAACTGATTTTCTGACTTGGCTAGAGGAAGCGCAAGGTGATGCTCCAGATGGTGTCATATTGATTTATCATGAAATCAGGAAATGTTCCCCTGGCATGCTCCTGGAAGTGCTTGGACGTTATAACCTTCTCGATAGATTTAAGAAAGTTGTAAAAGGGTTTGCTAATGGCTTTAATATCGCTCAAGCAAAATGTGGCAAGACTACCAAATCATTTAGTTTAAGAGTAATGTCGAAGGTTCTCCTTAATCAGGACAACGAGGATTTCAGTAGTGCAGTTGACAGAGCAAAGGCCTCTTACCATATTGCCGTACACCTGGCACAAGGAGAAAGGCAAGATCTCTATGAGAAGACGGAAAGTACCGGAGCTGAACCTGAAATCATTGAATTTATTTGCCCCTTCACCAATCCTGTTGGTGATGAGGAGGAAGAAATTGCGCAGTTCAAGGTAATGTGAAATGTTATGATCATGTTTTTCTATCAAAAAAAGTTGTATTTTTGTATGTTTTTATAAGCTGCTGATATGGTGTGGTGACAATAGAAATTTTAACACTGAAAATTTATTGTAAATCACCTGATTTTTAAGAACTTGTTTTTTATTTTTGTGGACCTTCCATCACAAAAAAATTTAAGTACATACAGAAACTTTTACATGGTGTTACTTGCTGAAAATCAGTTGATGTTGCACTCTGCGACACTTTACCTCAAATATTTTAACCTCCCCACAACCAATATAAAAATGGGAGGTTACTGCAATCAGTCCAAAATTCGAAATTGAGATAACACCAGATCTTTACGTTTCAAGGTCTCAGGATCACGAAAAAGTGGTTTTTAAAAAATGTCTGTGTGTATGTACGTACGTATGTACGTATGTACGTACGTATGTATGTACGTATGTACGTATGTGAGCACGATTTCTCGGAAACTACCGAACGGATTTTAGTGAAATTTGGTATGCAGGTTAGTGTTGGCCTTCTGGTGAGCCCAGTTAATTTTGTCGCGAATCCGAAGATGCCAAGTGCCTTTTAGGCATGTAAACTATGAAATTTGACTGATGAACACTAATTTTTCTTAACAGCGCATGAAAGGTCTTGAAATTCTGTATCTGAAAGTGTACCCACACTTAGCGCCTTTTTGGCATAAAATCGAAAAATTCGAAGTATTGAGGAAACATTAAATAACACGCTACAGCCCAAACTGCTGGATCGATTTGGCTGAAATTTGGTAGGTAGAGATACCGTCACCCGCCGAAGAGCTGATTTAATTCTGGTGGCAATCCGAGGGCGGCAAGTGCCATTTTGGCATATCAACTTTGAAATTTGAATAATGAACTCCTATTTTCTCTATCAGCACATGAAAAGTCTTCAAATTTTGTTTTCAAAATTGTACTCAACCTTAATGCCCTTTTGGCAAAAGATCGTAAAATTCACAAAACTCACAGAAAACCCATTTGGTTTGGTGGAGTAAAACTTAGGCATAGTAAATAGTAAAATTTAAGTGATATTAGTGATAGGATTGGATCATTCACCAAGTGGGGAGGTTCCAGCCGCTTCCGTAGCTGCCCATTTTTTCATTGTTTTTTCAAAATTTACACAATCATTGTGTTTTTTAATCTTGCATGTGAAGATAGAAAGCTTTAGATTCCTCGGCTACCTTCTGAATGGTTGTGATGACTGATGATTCAAAGAAAGGTTAAATTTAAGCAGGATCAAAATTTCTAAAGAATCACTCAAAACTCGATTTTTACTCACGAAAAACACGTTGCATTAATATGTTGTATGGTTAGATCCTTCACCTGTTAATGAAGCTGAACAAAAGATGGCACAAGAATATTATACCATAATTTGAGATTTTTAGCTTATATTCTACTACTCTCTTTAAACTATCATTAGTGAGGTAACTATTATGTGACTATCATATACAGTGAGGTTCAAAAGTTGTTTCCTCTCTTTTGAACTCTATAGTGGAGCAGCACTTCAGAAAAGCTCTGGGGCACATAACATTTATTTATTTAATGTAGTCTGAGGGTGCTGTTAAATAATTTTTTCACTTCCGGTTTAGCCGAAAATGACCCTAAAATGTTTTTTTTTTAAATTGAAACTCGCTTTTTTGCTCAACTAATTCGGAATTACGAATTTTTTTAAGTTAAAAACACGCATCACACTTGATCAGTCAGGACCACCCTAGATTTTCAAAAACATCAAACAAATCGGTGAAATACGAAAATTGCAAAAACACGTCAACCTTATTTTTTTGATGCGAATTCAATTGCCCAATTACATTTTTCTAATTTCTTTTTGAAATTTTGATCAATTGCAAAAAATCAGGGAATTTGAAAAATTCTAAACTAAGTAAAGAAGAAATTTAACTGCCGAGTTGAAATTGTATCAAAAAAATAAGGTTGACGTGTTTTTGCGAGTGCGACACATGTTTTTGTCTTATAAAAATTCGTAGATTCCGAATTAGTTGAGCAAAATGTAGGTATCAATTTAAAAAAGCAATTTTAGGGTCATTTCCGGCTAAACCGGAAGTGGAAAAATCGTATTTGACAGCACCCTCACACTGCATGAAATTAATAAAAGTTATGTGGCCCAGAGTTTTTCCGAAGTGCCCCTCCACTATACCGAGTGACAACCACACCATGTACGCCCAAATCACTTTTCCAATTATCATCCACGACTCCGGAGGAGGAGTGGAATTTTTTGGCAACATGGTGAGTGGTGATTCTCATTAATCACGATTTCTCGAACCGTATTCGTTAGATTCTACCACGAATTGAACAAATATTATAGCAACAATGTAACTTGACATTTAAAAATACAACCTGACAAGGACCTGATTTCTAATTATTTACGTAGCACAACGGCTTGTTATTGGTCCAACTCAGTACGTTGTGATGGAGAATCAACAAATTTGATTCGACCATTTCATTTTCTTAGGAACTTATTACATTATGAGTGGTATAATCATAAATAATAAACGAGTGGAATCGTGGTCACTGATAATCAAACCACACGAAACATGTTTCCAAACATTAATTTCACGACTCCGGAGGAGGAGTGGAATTATTTGGCAACATGTTGAGTCTCATTAATTCTCATTGCACTATTTCCTAGGTAACAAGATACAACAATATAAATTTTCATTGAATCATAGTATCTTGTTACCTAGGAAATAGTACATATAACATTAAGTTTCCTATTATACAGGCTGGTCGTTTTATCTTGAGACTGGCAAATATCTCGCAAAGGAAGCATTTTAGAAAAAAATGTTTTGTATAAAAGTTTTATGACTTCGAGGGGGTAAATAGATGGCATCATCGCCATTTTGGTTCAAGGTCATTTTCAAGGTCAAATGAAGTCAACTTGTTTTTTTTTTAATGGAAACTATATTTTTTATTACAGATTCTTATTCCCCGCAAAAGAACAAACAACTCTCATCTAAACTATTTTCGGATCCCATGAATGTAAATTTTAATCTTTTTTGAAATCCCTAGAAATTCCCTAGTAACAGCGGCACGACAAAACAAATGAACAACCTTTGTATCTTAGCAACGATGAATTCTAGATAAATAAACCACAAAAATTGTTGTAGATTTTGTTTTTGTCATGCCGCTGTTTCTAGGGAAGGCAATGGATTTCGAAAAAGCTTAAAATTTTCATTTAAATATCAGACAAACTATTCATCGGATCCAAAAATAGTTTGATGAGAGTTGTTTGTTCTTTTACGGGGAATAAGAATCTGTAATAAGAAATGTAGGTTTCCATTGAAAAAAAAATTTGACCTTCATTTGACCTTGAATCGAGATGGCGTTGAGGCCATCTATTTTCCCCCTCGAAGTCATAAAACTACTATAGAAATATTTTTTTCTAAAATGCTTCCTTTACGAGATATTTGTCAGTTTCAAGATAAAACGACCACCCTGTACACAACTTGTCTACTGTTAGGTCTCCTAAATAAATTAGCAATTGTACATGACTGACAATTTACTCTAATGTCGATATTGCAGAACTAGGCGTCACTAGTATTTTATAGCATAGATTATAGATATGCAAAAAATGATTTTATACCTTAATAATAGACAGGTTGTGGATAAAACGTTATATGGCACTCGTGTCTTATCAGCATTTTAGACACTTAAGAAATTAGACACGTTCGTGCCTAAACTTTTCTTACGTGTCTAAAATGCCTTATAAGACACAAGTACAAATAACATATAACTGTTATGAAGAAATTCAAAACTGAAATCTGATTGGTCCTCTTCGATCTCTTATAACTGGAGAGCTATTAATTAGACCTTGGAAATTTTCAAACACACGGAGTGACTCAATGTTTAATGCTGAATACTCTATTAAAAGGAAGTGTAAGCGTTATGGGACACCCTGGATAGCTAGCAGGTGTCCGGAAATGGGGGTGATTTTAGAGCTCAAAATATGAATAAAAGTTTCCATCAATATGGGTCCGGAAATGCTTCCTAAGGGCGCTATGGCTGCTCATTGCAGCATTGCTCAAAGATGGATCCCTAAAATTTGTTTTTCAACTTTGGAAGTATTAGAGGTATCACGACGAAATTTGGTATAGGTGCGTTATATGGTACGCCAATAAAAACTTAAATTATACTAGTCTCATAAAGCTGGATCCACACTATGTAACAAAACACGTTATGTAACAATGTTATATACAATTTTCTGGAAAAGGAAAGGAAAAAAATCGTTATTTATTTGGCGATTTTCCTTCGATTACAGAATGAGAAGAAAAATCGTTATTTACATAAAAGTTCCTCTTATTTTGCTGGTGGAAGATTTATAACGTTGTTGTGTAACGTGTTTTGTTACATAGCTTCATTCATTATTATGTTCTCGTTGGAGATGAAAACTTAACGGTATCGAATTAATCAAGAAGGTGCCACCTGCTAAATACACTTTTGTCAATTACTTTTTGAGTTGTCACATATTTTTACTCGACTTAATATTAAATCTATTATTCTGAGCTGCTTCTGCTTCTACACCAACCACATTCTACTGCTGCAAATTCAACAGTTCTACCTGCAAAGATGTTCCTTCTTGAAAAAACAGTAGCAGATAGTCCGGGAGGCAGTGAACATTTTTGGTATGTCTTTTCAGCAAAGTTAGTTTAGCAATTTTATAGTTATTTTCATAATGGAGAATACTAAAATAGAAGTCTGCCATAAATCTTGTGGGACCAAAGTTGATATCTCTCAAACGATAAAAGATACGAAGTTTTATAAAATTAGAAAAAAGTTGTGCTTGTCAGTGTAGATTAAGAATTTGACAAGAAATTGAAGATATCTGGTTTAATTCCAGAAATATACCGAAAAAAAACTGAAAAATGTCATATTTTAATCTAGAAGGGCTAGAAAAGTTTTCATCATCTCACTTTGTCCGTTGGGCAAGGTAATGTAATTGAACCAAATTTCATTGTTATCTGCCGATTAGTAACCAAGTTACAACACGTTGTCAATTTTCAGCCTTTTCAGTATATTTCAGTAACCATAATCTGGATATCTTGCATTTCTCCTCAGATTCTTAATCTACACTGAAAAATACAACTTTTTTCTAATTTAACAAAATTTCGTATCTTCTCACCGTTAAGTAACTATAAAATTGCTAAACCAAGTTTGCTGAAATGACATGCCAAAAATGTTCACTGCCTACTAAATTATGAAAAAAGTTTCTAATAAAAATGTTTTGGACTCCCCCCCCTGTCTTGTGGGATCAATTTTTTTTCATCTTCGGAAGTCGCAAGTCAATTTTCTGTTTATTTATTCATTGCCATATGCCGATATTTACTTTTAGGTGTCTATAATTAATAAATTAATACATTTTATACTTACATTTTCAGGTATTGTTGGAAAGACAAAACACTTTCCGGCCTGTATTTGGTGCCTTACTTCGAGCTAGCCGTACTGAAAGACAGCATGCAAGCCATTTGCGCCGACTTCTTGCAGAGAATAACATCAATTACGATAAGTTGAAGGAAGCTTATGATAGTGGTGCTAAGGAGGGCCTTGATAAAGTTCTCAAAAATGAGGTGAGTACCTTAGTATTTAATTATCATTCGAGTAATTTTTTACATGTAGGTGGCAAATGCCAAAGAAAATGAACTGGAAGAACTTCTTGACATTTTGGATTGCTTCTTTGACCCAGAGAAGAAAGCGGTTCAACCCAAAGCCCGCTTTTTCCCCAACAGTAAAGCTCCTCGTGGAAACCGTAGATCTTCCTCATCAGGCAAGAAAACTTCAGAGTCCACAAGCAGCCCCAATGTATCATCAGATAATGCAGGAGAGATCAAAGAGATTAAAACTGAACCTGAAGAAGAAGTTAAAACAGAAGCTGTGGAAGTGCAATAATGTAGTGCCTTGACTATTCTATGACCCCTTACGTTGCTTATTAATGATGAATAATTGATGTTTATATATTTTGTTAATTAATGCAGAGTTTAACTTTACTTTTATATGGAAGTTGTGTGGTTCATAACGCGTATTGCCATTGTTTAATATTTCCTGTTAATATTGTTTTTCCATTTCTGAGTTTATTTTCGTTTTTGTGGATATAGTTGTTTTTTAAATCATGTTGAATCGTGATAGAGAATATATCTTAAGTTGTGATAATAATGGGTGATTATTATGTGGCAAATTTATGTATATTTGTTACATACCTGTTATTGATTAATAAATTGAAGTATCTAACATAAACATTCATATTTCTTGATTCCGTTGTATTTTAATCTCAAAAATCGTGAAGAAAATCGTAAGGCTAACTGTTTACATTGATCGCGCTAGTACAGTTTACAGACTCTGTCACGACGCCTAAAAACCAACTCCAATCATTGTCATATCTTTCAAAGTAATTGTCATGACCGAATCTGTTCTGTAAAGTTTTCAGTTGCGTAACAAATGACCGAATTTGTTCCGTAAAATTTTCAGTTGCGTAACAATTGATAGAGCAAAACATCTGACGCATACTGTACCTATGCGTATTGCCTTTAAATTTTTGTTTGAATGTGATTTGAGAAAGCGTAGTAGCGAAATCAGATACTGGTACGATTTGAAATATAGGTTTCGGTTCCTATGACCTATGCTATATTACGGTTCCGGTTGACGATGAAAAAGCCGAGCGTAGCGAGACCCAAAAGTGCGCCGTAGGTGAAATTTTTTTGCCCGGAACCGGTTTTTATTCGGTTCCTGAATCCATGTGGCACCTACTTTAATAACAGCATTGATATTAAGCACATCCCACATAAAATAAAGGACGTTTATTAAAGTTTATTGATCTTAAAGGAAATTTTGTCTAAAAATACTAATTATAAGATTGAGTAGGTATCTTTAGAGTCTAGACCATAAGAGGTAGATTTTGGTTCCGGTGGTGTATATTAATACCTCCCCACTCCACTTCACCACTTAAAAAAAGGGAGGTTACCTATAGGTACTATGCAATCACTAAAATTTTCGAGATTTTGAGATAACATCAGATCATCACGTTTTGAGGTCTCATATGCAGGAACCCAAAAAAATGGTTTTAAAAAATGCAGCAGAGAAGCGGCTGGAACCTCCCCATCACGTGGATCTTTGTATTCTGTGTAGATAGTAGTCAATTCAACAGAATTTTTTTAATCCTTGACTAATTTCGCAATTTTCTGACAAATACCGACATCACCTCGGACATCACCCATCACATTTGACAATATGTTCCTTTTAAGGTTAATCTTTTGTCACCTTTTTGACAATAACTGCCACTTTATGTCATCCACTGTCAGCCCGCTCCCTTTTATTGAGAAAGAATTTTTTCTCTATTTTCTACTGAAATGGCCGAAACTGTGAACACATTTTTAGAACCAGAATTTGATCGCCTTTCTAATGGCGACATAAAAAATGAGGTCTTGTATTTAAAATTTTAAGTTGATATGTTTAAATGGGACTTCCCGTGGGCCAATTGCTTTCAAAAGCCTTTCAGGTCTTCAACGGGTCACCCGATCTCCATGTACCAAATTTCAGCCAAATCGATTCAGTAATTTGGGCTATAATGTATAATGTATTTTTACTGTTATTATAAAATTTCGCTTTTTTGAACCAAACAGCGCTAAATGCGAATTAATTTTGTCCTATTTAAAACCAGAATTTGAAGACCTTTCTGATAGTGACAATAAATCTTTCAAAAACTTGTTTTTAATGGTCAAATGAAAAAATAATTTTAAATTTGGAAATTGGTGTGCCAAAACGGCACTTTCCGTGAGTCGATTGAATTCAAAATTTGTTCAGCTCTTCGACGTGTAATACAATCCCCATGTGCAAAATTTCAGCCAAATCGGTTCAGGGGCTTGGGCTGTACCGCGATTTTAAAGTCCGATAAAAATCAATTTTTTTTTTATTTTTGGTCAAAAGGGCACTAAGAATGAATACACTTTTAGAAGCAGAATTTGAAGGTCTTCCTTATGGTGAAGTGAAAAATGGGGGTTTGCATTTAAAATTTAAAAGTTGATGTGCCAAAATGGCATTTCCGGTTGCACGATTGGCTCCAAAAGCTTTTCAGATCTAAGTTAGGTTACGAGATGCCTATGTTCCAAATTTCAACTAAATCGGTCTAGTAGTTTTCGCTGTGGCGTGATTACAAACGAACGTACGAACGTACGAACGTACGTACGTACGTACATACACACAGACACATTTTAAAAACCCCTTTTTTGGGTTCCTGAGACCTCAAAACGTGAAGATCTGGTGCTATCTCAAATTCGAAAATTTTAGTGATTGCAGTAACCTCCCATTTTTTTAAAATTGTGATGGGGTTGGGGAGGTTAAAAAGTGTCTGTGTGCACGTTCGTACGTACGTTTGTAAACACGCCACTGCCAAAACTACTAGACCGATTTAGCTGAAATTTGGTAGTTACGTATCTCATCTCATAACCCAACTTAGATCTGAAAAAAAATTGAATTTTTATCGGACTTTAAAATCGCGGTACAGTAGCCCAAGCCCCTGAACCGATTTGACTGAAATTTTGCACATGGGGATTATATTAAACGTCGAAAAGCTGAACAAATTTTGGATTCAATCGGCCCACGGAAAGTGCCGTTTTGGCACACCAATTTCCAAGTTTGCAGAAACTTGGACAACGAATAACTCCAATAATTCGAAAAATTATCCGAATTTTGTCAGCAATTACGCTTCACGTTCATGCACTGCATCATAAAACGCTGATAAACAAATCAATTGGATTATTCATTTTATAGAAATTTAGGTAGGGGAAGGAGGGTAACAATGAGACGCTTTTTTTGAACCCCACTTTTTTTTGTTAGAAAACGCGCTAGACGTTTGAAACTTTGCATGCGCCTTCCTTGAAGACACTATTTAATAATAATGGTACAAAAAAGCAAAAACCTGATTGGGGCTCTGTCTCACTGTACCCCAATGCCCTGGGGTAGACTGAGACAGGGTGTTGGGAACAGTGAGACGTGTCGTATAAGCTGTTACAAAATATCTTTAAAAATAAAGTGATTTTTATTTTTTATTCATTAGAAAACCTGCAAAATTAAAAAATTTTAACATTTGAGATTTAATTCAAACGCGTAGAATGATTTTTGGGGCCTGGTGGTGGCTATAGATTCAAGTGTAAAAAATTTTTACTAGTACATCAGCAGGCTCAAAATAATTATAAGACAACTTGTCTACTTTATATTGCAAGTTGTTTGCCAGCCAACCCACAAATATATCAGAATCTGAACATGGCTCATTGTTCCCCAGATTGTCTCAGTGTTCCCCACACAACTTTGTCTCATTGTTATCCAGGGGTCCATAAAACAAAAAATAAATGATGAAAGTCTATGCTACAAAAATAATACGGAAAACTTCATCACCACATTTATATATAAAATAGGACTGATAGTTGATGCCAGTGTAATATTTATAAAATGTATCATTAAAGAATAGTTGACTTCAGCTCCAAAGTCTTGAAATTTAGTTCACTTATCAAAAACCAGTCACCATTATCTTGAACAGAGACTTTCACAGCTATGCCCGCTAAATCACGTCAAGCGCATGGGATCTAGGTACTGTTTAAAGGGTAGGTTGGTAGCACTCTGTAACTTGTACACAAACCGCGAAATTTGAAAAGTCTCACTGTTCCCCGTGTCTCACTGATACCCTCCTTCCCCTACGTATGAATTTTGGCCTTTCGGGGGGGCTTAAATACATAAAATAATCTTAAGTAGTTTATTTTTTCCGTTAGGCCAGTCTACAGCATCTCAGGCCTGAAGTGGGCGAGTTTTGAGACATCCTGTATAATATCAAGTGAGAAAATTTTGTCTCTGTCACCCAGTCCGTGTTCGATGTTAGAGTCCTTATTCTGCTGTATGTTGTGTGACTCTAGTATAGGCAACCAACAAATATCATTTTCAAATTAATATAATGCATAAGCACTACATTTTTAATTTCTTTGATCACGGAATGCCGCTTTGGGCACTTCGCACACGTTGTGCTTTGCACCATGATAGTAATGATATGTAGTATGTATATGAACTCATAGAGAACAATTTGAGAATGGGACCTACTCGGAAGGATCTAAGACAATCTTTTTAATTACACAAGGTAGTTTCACAGTCTCGTTCCACAAAATTTTTTACTTACTGTTTAGGACGCGTTTCGGAGTGTTACTCCATCTTCAGCTGAAGATAAGATAGCTGAAGATGGAGTAACACTCCGAAACGCGTCCTAAACAGTAAGTAAAATTTTGTGAAACGAGACTGTGAAACTACCTTGTGTAATCAAACATCAGTTCCTCTTTGAAAAATGGACCAAGCTTTCAACCAACAATCTTTTTAGTTCTAGTATTCTATATGTATAACCTGGTCTTGATTTTTTTAAATTTGTTGTAGGTATGAATAGTAGGATTAACATGCCTTTTTTGTCTACTGTTGGTCTTAATTAATGAATTAATCCTCGAAAATTCAATTGAATAGGTATGTAGGTACCTACCTACCTATACCTATCGTGAAAATACGAAAAAACTATAAGATTAAAAACACGTCAACTTTATTTTTTGTACTTAGGTAGGTATACCCAGAGGTGTTCCCATAGGGTATACTCCATATACGCCGTATACTCCAAGCGAAATTCTGGACATACAGCGTATACTCTCAACAAATTTATTAAAACTTAGATATTCTCTGTGGCATTTCGTAAAACTTGCTGAATGTGTTTTTTTCATGGAAAATCTAACGTCAAGCCGAGTACTATGCACGACTTGGACACTTCTTGTCTACACTCTGCACGATAATAACCGATCCGATACATATTTAATTAGGATTTAATCGTTTTATAGGAGGTATATAAAAAAAATTCAAGCTCTTTTGTTGTCATTACCCCCCCTCCCCTCTACAGATTCTAGGAAAGGTCAGCCACACCGGTAGTATACCCTCAAAAAAATTGATGGGAACATCACTGGGTATACCTATACATAACATACATATACATACATACCTTCATACCTACTTACTCTTACTTCTTTTTGTGACTTTAACCAATTGCCTCAAGAAATCGAGGAATTTGTACTCACATATTTATTGTTTAAATTCTTAAAAGACATCAACATCAATCAATAAAACCCAAGAAATAATTCTGTTTGCATACTGCAAACAAAAAGTTGAGTATCATCACATCATCCGCCTAATTTTTATAGATAGATACCTACCTATACATTTTATAAAGTTGTCTGAATTATTGTGTGTGGCCAATAAATTGAATCGTCTAATAATTATTGTCCAAAGTCTAAACTTAATTGAATTTCAATTGCTGAGTTCCAACAAACTACATTCCGTATTTTTCTGTTGCAATGTAAACAATTTGAGAATTCGCAATTAATAAAACCGCTTGAATAATAGTTTTGCAAGAATATTTATAAATAAATTGACACTGATGAAGCATTTGGATGAAACTAGGATTCTGGAAGTGCTCACATTTCAAAACAGAACAATCGCATCACATTTCTGGCAAATTCTAGGATGCTAGCCAATTCGTGTCAAGCAACGTTTCTTTTTCATCTCTTTGTTTCACTTGATCTAATCAGATAGGGGGCTGAAATGTTTTGTAAATAACAAAGTGTATTCAACTTTTATAAATAACTGTGTAGAAATTGTTGTATGTACCTAATATGTGTTGTATGTATCATAATAACAAAGCCTGAAGCCTTCCTGGTAAAGAAGATTTTGCTCCATGATATAAACAACAGATTTACCTATAGCTTTTCATTTTCACAGAATCCTAATGAGTTTTTTTTTAGCTTATCTTAGATATTTTTGTTTGTTTTCCAGGACTGCTAAATGAAAGAAAGCAGACGCATTTAAATTAATATATGGTTGTTCCTTAAACATTTGGTATTTTGATATGGCAATGGATATGGTGAGTAAAAAATATCTTAATCAAAGATTTTAAGATTTTATTGTATTTACCTACCTATATTTCCTATGATATTATTAGCGGATACGTAAAGGGGCGTTCCAGAGACTTTGCAGCGGTAAGCGCCTTTGAAATATAATTTCACCGTTTGATTACTTATGAGAAAACAAAATTACAAGTGTGCACCGTTATCTACCGCTGGAAGGTCTAGTGGAACGTTGGTTTAATCATACCTAAATACCTATAAATATGCCTACATAAGCATATAAATACAATAAAAAAATTCAATTGTTATAGCAACGATGTCCACGGGCGTCGGGAAGTAAGTAAATTAAAGCTAATTTAATCTCTGAAGACTATATTGTGAAAAATGAGATAAGTACATAAATTAAAGTACAATAAAGCAGTACCGAGAATAACAAAATCGCCTTGTTAGATCCGTGGACAGGCCAGCAATCGAACAATTTACAGAGCTTGCATAAATGGATCATCTCACGCACTAGCTATCACCCTTTGCTAGGATAGGAGTTCGGTATAAGTACACCGGAACCAGATGCCCGACTATTCCGGCCGACATTGGTGTCAGTTATCTTACCAACGTTTTCTTTGCACAGGTGTTTCATAATCATTAAAATAAGGGCACTCGTATCAGTCGTATAGAAAGAAGGCTCATGTTCCATGTACATTTTTAGCTGAACACCTTTCAGAGCGTTCAACTCGCGATTATCATTTATCTACGTCACAGCTACGCCGTCGCCGATATACGTACCTAAGTACCTACCTACGAAGGTAAATGGTACATATAAGGTTCATATTTAATTTTCCAATCTTTATTAGATATATATAGTGTATACAGGGTGTATTATACCAAAATTATACGAATATGGAACAGTAAGGGTATCTCTGGACTTAAGGGGAGGTTTTACCTCTGCAAGTAAAACCGATCGTCCCATAAGGTTTCTATAGGAACTCAGCAATATCACGCTCGTCCCATTTTTGAAATTAAATCTGAGATATCCTGAGATATCCTGAGATATTGGTGAACTTAGTGATTTTTTTCTGACCTCTTCCGATTGGATATTTTAATTCGCTATTTACGCATTATCTTGCCTATATACGTGGGCAAAATTTGTGTCAAAAAACGAATAAATAAGTTTGTAGTTTCAAAAATACGAGAGCGCTTTTTCGACGTTTTTCGCAGAGGTAAAATCCCCCCTTAAGCGAGGTATACAGCTATAAGATTTGGCTCTTACAGAAATTGACGCATTCGGAATCTAATATTAAAATTATTGACAGCTATGGGGCATTTCTGATTATACCGGAAGTATAGATTCGGATGGAGGAAAAAAAATTAAGCCTAAAACACCTAACATGTAACTGGCCTATACCAGCCGCCTGAGTTTTATTAACATTTTTAGAAAAAAAATGCTCAAAGCAGTGCCGTGGAAAAATGGCTGTAACTTTTAAACCACAGGCAATAAGAAGAATGACACACCGTTGTAAAGTAGACTGTTCTACGTTATGCATGCCAAAAAGTCCTAAAAGAAAGTTGATCCAAAGTTGATTTATAGAAATGGCACTCTACAAGTTTTTCTACATGGATGGATGCAGAATTGTATCCTCTTTTCAACGATACCCATAAAGTGTCAAAAAAAATACGATTATTAATTTTAGTGATTGCAGTAACCTCCCTTTTTTTACAAGTGATGAAGTGGATTGGGGACGTTAAAATTTTTTCGTGTCCAATCGACCCGCTTCGAATGTTTACGTGGTTTGCTGCCTTTGTGGTTTGCAGGGCAACGCAAAATAAATTGAAAATTTTATTTTAAATTGAAACGGAATTTATTTTCGAGCACAAACGACCCGTTTCGAATTATTCTTTTAATTTGCGTTGTCCTGCAAACCACAAAGGCAGCTAACTATACGTAAACATTCGAAGCGGGTCGATTGGGTACGCAAATTTTTTTCATTTGCGCGTACCTAAGGGCGTTTGCACACGGTGCGATTGTTATGCGATTTACCGTTTGCGTTATATCGCAACGATATCGTAAGGTGGCAAAATATATGGGATCTTATGAGTATTTTTCACACGATGCGGCCGCGACAAAAAAAGACGCAAGCCGCTTGCGGCACTATATCGTACCGCTGCACAGTGCGATGGTCGGTCAGATATCGTCCGATATCGTCCGATATTTTTCCGCACGATATTAAGCCAACAATGAACATATATGCACATTTTCAGACGTGTCGTTTCTTGTTGCGAGATTTTTGGGCGATTAGAATTCCAGGGTTGCAATATTCACTTTCCGGCATTCATTTTGTCATGAGCTTCTAGGCTGTACGACGTACATGTCTCGGAATGTCTTCAAAATTGAAATTTAAATATGAAATTATCGACTTAATTGAAGCCGTGGAAAGTAAGCCTGGATGTCCATGTTTACACCACAATCATCTACACTCAACTGACTATGAAGACATATACTGGGAATGGCAACACCGCGCACTACGTTTTTATTCTTCATCGCTTGAAATTAAATTTGATCGCTCCGTGTGAAAGCTTACTGCGAATGCGACGCGATATGCCGCAAACGGAAAATCGCATCGCAATCGCACAGTGTGCAAACGCCCTTAGAGGAGCTGACGAACGAAAAAAATCTCAAGAGGTACAGACTGTATGGACTATCCTCCCACACACGCTAAAACTTTTCGAGAAAATTCTCGGGAGCAGGAAAAAAATAAAATTCATTTTCCCATGTTATTTGCCTATATACGGCGGGGTCGCTGAAACACCCGGTATAATGCATCACCCATCCTTACGTGAAAATAACAATTTTTTATTTTTAGAAATACCCACCAAATCTAATAATAACCTATACCTAAAGATAAGAACGCCAGATCTTTACGTTTTGAGAAACAGTGTTATTAGGAAATATGAATCCAAAAAGTGACCATAAACAAGCGTCCTATAAGCCGAAAATTAACTAAAGTGCTATCAAAGACATCTTCCAGTATAGGTATGTACATACATACATATATACATATACCTATACCTAGTACTACAACATTGTTGTAGTTAAGACTTTAAATATGACTAAGAGAAAGATAGTAACTTTATTCAACTATTTAGGTACATAGATAGATGCTGGCTCAGTATTTCAATTAAATTCCACATGAAATTGATGAAAGTCATCAATGCTTCATTAGGTATTATATTAGGTATATCGAAACGGACATCACCTTGTTGAATGAAACTTTAAAGAACAATAACCGAAAACCAGGTAAATAACACAGTTAATCAACACCCATGATGGCCTGGGGGCGAAGACAACCCTATATTGCACTTGCAATAAGGGGGAGTTCCACACCCTGCCTGGAGGCACCCGATGCAGCGCCACAATGATTGATGGTGGCGGACAGGGAAAACTGCGCCCCCGGCATATAAATTACACCCTTTCTGTCCCGGTCCAGCAGCCCTCCCATAAATGCACATAGAGGGAACAATGCACTGGGGACAGGACTTTATAGGTATTCAAGACGCATTGTTCAAATTGAAGCTCCCCGCTTTGCAGGTCTTATTTTTATTCAAATTATATACCTACCTACTTTATTATTGGGGAGGTGTGAATGATATGATAAAATTGCTTTGATTCGGATTTCACAGTCAGATAATTTCAATTGTTATTGTTAATTCCTAAGTTCATTTTGATTATTCACCATTTTCATTTAGTCATCATTAGGCACTGATTTTTCTCTGACACTGGACAAGAGAAAATTTTTTCATTAATGTACAAATGTCTACATAATATACCAACTATATACGTATTTATAAGTTTTAGTTTTGCCTGAGAAGTTCTGCGATCTATTTATTCCCCGATGATAAAATAACATCACAAAAAATTAAAGAGGAGACTTGATGAAGTTACAACTGCAAAGTGTAAAAAATTTGTAGAAGTCATTTTATTTTATTTTAAGGATTGACCTAACTAGTTTCCATAAAATTACTACCTGTGGTGCCCCCAGCTAAAGCCAAGGGACTGATGGAAATTAAACAAATTACAGATTACAAAACAGCTTCGGCAGAAAACGTTTTAAATGTCAATCACAATGAACTAAAGGCTGTTATTTTCTAGCAGAATTTCATAAATTACAGGTTATCTGAGCATATTGTATGAAAACAAAATATTTAACTACCCGCAATTTTGTATTGGCGTAGATTCCTACCTGTCGACGATAAAGGGGTTCTAAAATTACGGACAACACTAATAAAATCAATGTGTGCATATGCCTGTTATTTTTTCGGAACAACGTTTTTAATGTTGGTCGAGACAATCTTTTGGTTTTTCTATTTTTGTCTAAATATTGATACCCTACTACATAGATCTAGATCATAATCTAAACCACAAAATCTAACCTTGAAAATTGTATATACCTATTTCTGTAAACTATTACATATAACTATAATAAATACCTGTCTGTACATCATACATAGCTCATTTTGCTTTTTGCATTTGTGCACGTATACATCGAGGTTCCCTCTTTAGGTATTAATATCACGCACTATGATGTAAACAATTATAAACAATAATCTACTTATTTATAAAGACTACTGTAGGAATTTAAAATTGTAAACATTTAACATTACGTCAGACCTGATGAATTATTAGAAATATTAGATATAGGCTATGAACAGGACGTGTAGGTATGTAAATATTATTTTTTAAAAAATTACCCAGGAATGGCGTCGGGCAGGTGTGTGACGTGTTATAATAATAATAAACGAACACGCCACCGTTCTGACCAATTTGGTTAGGACGAAGCTAGCCAATGCTTCAAAGCACTTACAATTTGGTTATTTTGGTTTGATATCACGTGAGAAAAATTCAAAAATTTTAAGTATTAAAATATATAGCACCTGGATTTAGGTCTAAGTGAATATTAACTTCTTTTCTTCGCTTATTTTTTACTGTTCACTATTTCTACATCATGACATGACCTAGCTAATTAATTTAGCTGATGTAGACCTAATTTGGATATTATAGGTACATACAGGTGACAACCGCAAAAAAAGGGTCAGTACACACCGAGATGTACACACAATCCTTACAATAAATGAATCATGAATCGATCATTTGAGAAACCCCTCAAGTCCAGAATTTACCAAAATGGCATAAATCTGTTGGCTCTTATGTATTTTGCATCTCTCTGAGGAAAGTCCACAAGTCCGCATCTTCTATATGTACAGCTTAGAAAGATGAACATGCCCACCCCGAGCTGAATATTTAGCTGGTCGCCTAGCATTCGAATAGCAGTTAGGTAGGGGTAACTAGCTTCTGCACGGTCTCTGTCGTGGCCTGGTCCATGCGACCAGGTAAATATTCAGCTCTGGGTGGGCATCTTCATATTTCTAAGCTGTACCTATAGTAACTATACAGTGAGGACTAAAAGTCTACCCCTCCTCCCCCTATATCTTTGGAACCGCTTTAGCTAGAGCTTTGAAATTCGGAATGGGGCTAGTAGTTGAGATATGATGCCGATTACCACTTACATAAAGTACCGTGACCTTGAAATGTCAAAGTTATGACACAAGTCAAAAATTTCAAATGGCACCAGGGGTCACGTGACGCCTCATTTGAAAGCTAATTTCATTATCCTTACAACAATTTAGTTAAAAAATTAATCATCGATGTAGAATGACAAAAATTCAGGAAAATGTGCTACGTATTTGGTCTAATTTTCATAGCAAGAAATGGTTTTTTTAACGATAAATCGTTCACATTTCAATGTATTTTGTACAAGAGTGTATTGCCTGTGCTTACTTTATTTGATTTTTTGCAAATTTAAGCCGTTAATTGCACATTCCGTTTTAAATCGATTTCTATTAAGACTAAATTTTAATTCAAGTTTCATTTTTATTGACACCAGCTCCAGCTTAACTTTTCCAATAATAATTGTAATCACTATACTTACTGCTATTTTTCCAAAGAAATGTAGAAATACAAATTGCAAACTGTTAACGAACTTTGACAAATCAGCATCACAGTAAAGTTAATGCAGCGGAAAAGTGATGTGAAAACTTTCAAAAAGTCATTGAAAAAACTTGAAAGGGGAGAACATCCTATATAGCACACCACTGCGACTGCCTGTTGAATATTATTGCTTTCGGCAACTTTACCTACGGATGAAATCTAAACCCTAAGAATGGATGGATAACGATCGTTATTCTTTTATCTTTTATTATAAGAAAAATAAAAATATTTAAACAATTGCGGACCAACGACATCCTGCTGGTGGCTACGGTTTTGCTTATATTTCCCTTATGTACTTCTCTCTTTCCCTAACGCGTACATGAAACTATACCTACGTCTTTCTTTCTTGTGCCCTTTACATTCTATAAATCCAACTCTGTCTTGCTCACATCGTTAAAGTTCATTTCCCTTCCTTGTTCTTTGGAATCCAGCGTGCAGAGTCTCTCTTCCTTCGCATTTCAACCCTTTGCCTTCGGACGGAACGCTTGTTTATCCCTCGCGTATTTCCTATAAATTCGTCTTTCTCACTCACATTGTTAAAGGGGATGTATCAAAGGGCAGATAGAATTATCCTTGAATTGAGAATAATAGAAGGGACGGGGTGGAATTTCGCTTTTTTATGCAGAATACCTACAGAGTGATGTTTCATTTTATTGCTTTTTGATCGTTGCCTAATACAACTTACATCAGTGACCTTAATAATTATACATTTACCTATGTACTATGTACACTCGAGTACAAGTGAATGTTAACGATTTAGCAAAACTAGTAGGCAATCAATGACGTATGATGAAAATACATTGGCATTGCCTACTAATTTTGACAAATCGTTAACATTCACTTGCACTCGAGTGTACATATAGGTGCCAATCATACAATGTTGACTTAAAACGAGATCTGACGACAGTAACGTTATCATACAATTTCCGCATCTACGCCCTACGTTGCAAGTCAAGGGCTAAGATCGGAAGGAAGAATTTTTGATCACACTTTATTATATACAGGGTGTCACGTAATTAGGCTGCAATATTTTACCAGTGCGTTCTACGATCAAAATTAGGACTAAAAGTTTGGCAAACATTTTTCGAAAAATCCGTCCTAAGGGAGCTAGGGCCCCTCAAAGGGGGTAAAAAAAATAGTTATTTCTTCAATGAATTACGATATTGGCACGAAATTTTGAACTTTTTTGTAGCTTTTTGTGCTGAACAAGACTGATGTAATGGTTTTTGGCAAAAGTTTCAGGGACGTGGGTGTGTGGAGGGGTCGCGGACATGTTTTTATCGAACTTTTTTGTTCGACATCTTGGGTCAATTATTAACACAAATTTGAATTCCTTGTATACAAAAAACTTACTTACTTACTAAAATAAAACTGGATCGTCTTGAATGCGCTGCCTGGTACACAGGGTGTCTCAGAACGCTCGTACCACCTTTTGATGGAGGATTCAGAAATCAATTCTGAGTCGATTCGTGTTTATGAAAATTTCCAGGATCCAATAGTTCTCCAGTTACAAGAGACGTGACGCGCCGGTCGAGTGACAAATGACAATTCAAATTGTGGTTGTTCAAAATGGCTGCCGCGCGAGATTCAGAAATATAATAATGTAAAACTCACTATCACTAGAAACACCCCACTACACCGAAACACTTGATTTACACTGCTGACGCAGCTGCTGAGGACATTGTGTTCGAAACGCGTCAGCAGTGTAAATCAAGTGTTTCGGTGTAGTGGGGTGTTTCTAGTGATAGTGCATTTTTCCACCGAAGTTGTCCAGTGTTTCCATAGTGAATGTAAAACTCTACAAAACCGTACTGCTAGCGACCTCTTCTGAGTTATGCACTAATCAGACTTGTGTCATTACGTCATGACATAAACCAACTTAGAATTAGCCCCTTGGCCCTTAGTGGCGTCACGACGTGGTCACCAAAATGGTGGGCATTGTCTAACCACTTTCTACACTAAACCAAGAACGCAAGAACTACCATTATTGTACAGTCGGGGACTTTTAAAATACCCACCCCACCGCGACGGCCCACTTGGTCGACTGTATGGCAACGTGCTAAATGTTTGGCAGTTGTCAGTCAAACATCAAACGAATTTCAGTGGTGCAGTCGACCAAGTAAAACGTCGCGGTGGAGTGGGCATTTTCAAAGTCCCGGATTGTCGGTAGGTACCATAAATTGACATTTTTCGACAAAATGACACAAAAGTTTTCGTCCTGAAGAAAAATCAGCTATCAAATCCAGTAATAATAAACATGTTTTCTTCACGATCACGGTAGATGATACCGATTTTTTCCCAAAAGGGCACTAAATGTGAATACATTTTTAGAAGCAGAATTTGAAAAGCTATTTCCTACAGTGATGCGAAAAATGGGAGTTTGTATTTAAAATTTTGAATTTGTTGTACCGAAAACTGACTTTTTGTGGACAGATGTGGCCCAAAATGTAATCAGCTCTGCCGTGAGTCATACTATGTGCAAATACCAAATTTCAACCAGATCCGTCCGGTAATTTGGACTGCAGTGCGTCCATAGCCGCACAAACAGACATCAGAAATTTTTCAAAAACCACTTTTTTGGGTACCCAGGATCCTAAAATGTAAAGGTTTGATGTTTTTGGCGATTCGGTTTTTCGATCAATATATACTAGGGCTAGAGGGGCATTATGGTATTTTGTATGTATACGTATTATAATGACTTAGAGTATAGTAAAATAAAATAGTAAAGACGGTGCTTATGTTTCGGGAAGTGGGGTAGTGCAGATCGGAAAAAAACAGAGCGCGTGTTTTATTAGCTGACAAATCCATTTGGACGGAATTCGGGCTCCGAACGGCGAGCACAGCCGTGGAAGGATGTTCGTCCTTGCTTTTCCCGTGTGATGCGATACTGAAAAGCCAACGAAAGATGTGTATCAATGCGATGTGTGTCCCTGTAGATGTTTACCTTGTTAATGTGTATGTAGGGGCGAGCTGAATTTTTACTGGTGGAGTCGGGTGCAGATTTTATAAATCTGCACCTAGTAGTAGTGCCTCCGCAGACGCACAGTGGTGCTAAAAGTCATGAGGAATAAAAATGAAGTGTGGATTAAGTAGAATTACGAAATAAAACACTAAAATAACCAAATTATGCAATTAAAACTTTTGTGGGGGTTGAAATAAGCACTTATACCTACCTATTGCGAAGGAAACTGAAAAATTGTAAAAGGTAAACTGAATCCCAAATGCGTTCAATTTTATAACCGTCGAAAAACGAAATTATGCGAATTTTGCAAAATTAGCACTTAAGGTGCGGTTTCGTTCAGGCGTTTGACGGTCGCGTCTGGCAGCCGCCGTCAGACGCCTCAAAATTTATCATGGTACGCGTCCGAATTTTCAGCAGCTCCTACGAAACCGCACATTACGTTGTCAGGTATAAGCAGTGTCACGCGTCTGGCGGCCGGCCGCCAGACGCGACCGTCAAACGCCTGAACGAAACTGCACCTTTAGGGGGTTGAAAAATCGTAAAGGTGGATGAAAAATCAAAAGGTATCAGGATTAACCGTGGCTAAGTAAAATTACGGAAAATAACACCAAATTAACCCAATTATGTAAATTTAGCATTTGAAGACTTGAAACATTGCGAAGGGGGATGAAAAAAGTGAAAAATTTAATCATCATCCAAATGGGTTCAATTTATTACAGAAGAAAAACGAAAATATCCGAATTTGGCAAAACTAACACCTAGGGGGTTGAAAAATTGTAAAGGGGGATGAAACGTCAAAGTGGATGAGAATTAATCGTAATTAAGCAGAATTACAGAAAATAACACGAAAGTAAACCAATTATGCAAATTTAGATTTTGGGGGTTGAAATGTTGCGAAGGGGGTTGGAAAAGTGAAAAGACAAACATAATCCAATTGAGTTCAATTTATTACCGAAGGAAAACTAAATTATGTAAATTTTGCAAAATAAACACTTAGGGGGTTGAAAAATTGTAAAGGGGGATGAAAAGTTAAAAGGGATGAGAATTAATCGTAATTAAGTAGAATTACAGAAAATAACACGAAAATAAGCCAATTATGCAAATTTGACTTTTGGGGGTTGAAACATTGCGAAGGGGTCGAAAAAGTGAAAAAGGCAAGAACAATTCATAAGGCAAAACTGCGCGAATTTTACAAAATTAACCAGCGGAAATCACCCGAAAAAGAAGCGGTCTGGGTAAATTTTGCTCTTTGAGGGTTCACATATCATGAAAGGGGTTGAAAAATTGTGGATGGGTCAAAAATTAATGAAAATCACTTTAAATTAATAACAAATTAGAAGAAAGCAAAAAAAAAATAAATGAAATATATTTACTCCGCTTGCTAGGACTTAGGGGTTGTTAGTAGCGTAGGGGTTGGTTTTAGGATGAAGACTCATAAGACTTTTTTCAATGGTTGACCGAAATCTATTGAACCCCATAATTTTATTCCACCACTTACATGAAAAAATTTCCAGTTTCAACCCTTAAATTTCATCCCCCTTGTTAGATATTAATGAAAATTTGCCCATCCGCCTACAGTGGCGCTGTAAATTACCACATCAAATTTAGCCCTGATACGTTGAGCAGTTTTTGAGTTCTCGCATTTTTTTGTTTCGGCATGTTAGGGGGTTGTACCGCTTTTAAGGGTCGTTTTTCGCGAATGATGAATAAGACCTTTTTTGTACCATCAATAGAAAGCTATCGAATGGTAATATTTTCAACTATACATTCTTCATTGAAAATTCGAGTTTCCACCCCTAACTTTCATCCCCTTCGATAATTTTCTCCTAAAATTCGATCTTCCCTTCTCGAAGATGCAGTGTGTAAGATGTCACAGTTTCGCAGAAGATATTGCTTCTCTGTGTCAAATTACAGGGCTTTATGGACGTTTCAACCCCTAAACTCCAACCCCCTATTTCACCACCCTAACATGCCCTAAAGGAAGTTGTGTTTTCAATTTCACCACCCTAACCCAATTCGTTTAAAAATTAAGGTAATTTGTAGAGTCATGTTTTCAACACCTCATGATTTCACCCCTTTATGATTTACAGGGGTGAGTTTATTTTTCCGGTGTGACATAACTCCTTGCGTATTTACTGACTTCAGTTGTTCATAAATAAACCAATAGGGTTTCAGAAAAAATAAATAAAATATAATTATCGACTTGCAAAGAGTTAGGGGTGGTTAATGGCCCAGGGGTCGGTTTTAGATTGAAAACTCATAAGACCTTTTTTCAATAGTTGACCGAAATCTATCGAACCCCGTAATTTTAGGCTACCATTTACTTGAAGAAATTTCAAGTTTCAACCCTTAAATTTCATCCCCTTTGTTAGATATTTTTGAAAATTTGTCCATCCACCTATAATGTCACTGGAAATTCACAAACCAAATTCTGCCTTGATACGTTGAGTAGTTTTTGAGTTCTCGTATTTTTGTGTTTCTGCATGTTAGGGGTTGTAGCGCCTATAAGGGCGGTTCTTCGCAAAATATGAATGACACCTTTTTTGAATAATTAATGGAAAGCTATCGAATGACGCCAATTTCGACTAGTACTTATTAAGCGGAATTTCGAGTTGCTACCCCTAACTTCCACCCGATTTGTTCGATTTTACGAAAAAACGCATCCCCCACAAGATTTCACCGATATATGTGTGTACGTTGAGTTTCCGACAGCTGCGTGCAACCCTTGCGGAGTTATCATATTTTTTGTGGTTTTCATCCCCTAAATTTCATCCCCCGAAATTGGCACCCCCTCACTTTCAACAGACTTGAAGGTCGAACGTGCATACTAATTTTCAGCAAGATATCTCCACTAGTTCTCGAGTTATTGCAATTAGTAGTTTTTCGGTTTTTCACCCCTAGCTCCCACCCCCTTGGTCCGATATGGCCCAAAAGCAATCCCCGCCTTACTTTTCGGGAGACGAAGCTGCCTACCAAGTTTCAGCTCGATATCTCAATCCGTTCTCAAGTTATCCGACGGACAGACTGAGGAGCGAGCGAATAAGCTAAGACAAGAGTACCTCCGCATTCTGCTACGGCACTAATAGTGAATACGTCTTTTAGCAAATGAGAAAATTTCTAGCTTTACATAAACCTATCACTTAAAAACGAAAAAGAACTAAACTATCTAACCACACCATCACATACATACCGGGTGGACCAACACTATTGCCCACCTCAAAAATTGCCCTTTATTTTAAAGCTGGGACTTCGAAATTTTTACAGTGTATATGGCTACCAAGGACCCTTCAAATGAGGGCAAAAGTTTATCTGTCATTCAAAAACTGTGACGTCACGAAATTTTGAAATGTCGTTTTTCCAAGAAAAAAAAATTTTTTACCCATAAAATCGTTTTTTGGGCTAATACCTTTATGTTAAGCCCATTTTTTTAAATTTCCGTCATCAGATTAGCCAACTGTAGCAAGCTAAAAATGGTCCATTTTAATTCACAAGTCGGCCACGTAAACAATTGACTACTATGCGAGGGCTTTCTTGGATAACAGCGTACGCTTTTTTCATCTGTCACCAGTTGACAGCGACACGACGTGGCCATTGAACTGCGAAATTGTTTTTAATTTTAATAAACGTGGATTTTTGTAACGAATAATGTTGAAATATGGGTTTAAACTGGGCATCCACCATTTAATTCGCCCACCCAAGGTGCCAGGAGAGGTTACGAACACGGACATTTAATCAGATGGCGGCGCGGCGTGAAGAGGGGCTCCAGTTTGTGTGAAGGGCTCCGGTTTGTGTGAGGGGGTTTTTTCAAATAGCCATTTCCCTAATTCGCATTATTCCATACTTATGTAATTCCACAGGTAATTATTTTGTTGTTATGGCCTGTTTTTTAGTTGGCATTTTTAGGTTAAGTGAGTCGACTTAGTTTGCCCCGTTGAGACTAATATCGAGGACTAAGATATTCACAGCCCAGAATTTAACAGCAACTCGTGTCAAATAAGGACCAAGGAATCGTTTTGCATAACAAAATTGATATTTACAGCCTCTAAATTTAACATCATCTGATCTAAATAAGGGCAAAGGAATTGTTAAACTATCGTTTCAACTAACATAATTAAAATTCAGAGATAAACTGTAGCCGAAGGTAGAAGAATTATAGCCCGATGCCATTTCTTAACTAGTTGGGTTAAATTGTTTGGTAAATTGTAGGGTGATGTAAAACCAAGTGTTTTTAGCTGGCGAAAGTGTGTTGCTGTAAAGTTGAAGTTGCAATCACAATAATTATAATTTTTCAAGGATATAAATTGAAACTTAAATCCTGTATGATCAAACTAACAACAATAAATTGAATTTGATTGACTGATTGTGTTACATAAACTATGGTCTTTTAGCTGTTTTGGATGTCTCAGAATTGTGGATCCTTCAAATATTGTGAAAGAGCTCTACTAATCATCATAGACAAAATTGTGTACAAGGAACTTACGGCTTGTACTTACCTAAAGTGATGCATTACTCACTACCACAACCCATCACTACACAATCATCACCAAATTCACTGCACTGCAACCACTATAGCACAGATCACTTCACAAAAAGTACTTACCTGATTACAGGTACTGCTCAAAGTGGTGGCCTTCTCTTTCGATGCACATCTGAGCACGTCGCTGAAATGAATTTTGGACTGTAGCTGCTGTATTTCGTTCATTGATTGTCTGGAAGGCATCTACGAGTCGTTGCTGCATGTCTTGTCTCGTGGTTGGCTGTGTTCTGTACACAATTTCTTGCACAACTCCCCATGTGAAAAAATCCATAGGTGTGAGATCGGGAGATCTAGCTGGCCAAGCAATTGGACCACCACGACCAATCCATTTATCTGGAAACTTTTCATCTGCCACACCACGAGCTTCTCGACTGAAATGTGGAGGCGCACCATCTTGCTGAAACCACAAATTTTGGATCACATTTAATGGCACATCTTCTAGTAAGTCATCTAATGAATTTCTTAAGAACTCTGCATACATCGCACCAGTCAGATGGCCTTCAAAAAAGAATGGACCAACTAATCGGTTGTCAATAATTCCTCCCCACACGTTCAGTGACCATATGTCTTGTGTTTTTTCTTCTCTCATCCAATGTGGGTTAACCACCGACCAATAGTGCATATTATGCCTGTTTACGTGCCCATTAGATTTGAATGTGCATTCATCGGTGAAAAGCACAAACTTGAAGAAGTCCTGATTTTCCTGCAGTTTCTCTTGGGCCCACGTGCAAAATCTCACCCTGTTCATAAAATCCTCTCCATGTAGTTCCTGATGCAGTTCGATGTGATATGCATGGAATTTGTGCCTTTTTAATATTCTTAGAATCGATGACTTACTTATGCCGCTTGATTGCTTCATTTCTCGACTGCTGACTTGGGGATTATTTTCAGCTATGTTCAAAACAATAGCTTGATTGATTTCATGAGTCACAGCGGGATTTATCACTGTCTTTTTCTTGGGCTTCAAACTGCCTGTCTCTCTAAGTTTCTCTACAATTCTTTTAAATGTTCGTCTATCTGGTTGAAGTCTGTCTGGGTAACGTTGGGCATACAATTCTGCTGCTTGCATTGCATTTTGCTGGCATTCTCCAAAAATCAAGATCATGTCGACCTTGTCTGAAAAGGAAAGATGTTGCATCGGCATGATAAAAATTAAATGCACTCCACTAAAATAGAATAAAACTATTAATTAACACTAGGTATAGGAAATTCACCAAGATTCACTTCTACACGTAATTATAATTAACACTCACAACACAGAAAAACGCGTGAAAGCTTCCCTGGAGGGAAACCAGGATAAGAGCTGTGAAAACAGCTAACAAGAAGGTATGTAAAACTAAGTTGGAAAACACTTCTCTTCAAGAGGTTGAAGATTTCACAAAATAGCAATTTTTCTCAAAATTAGCAACCTAAACACTGCAACACTATTGTAATTCACACACTAATCACACTAGTGGGTGACTAATGATTAGCTAAAAGGGGTTGGAAGAGTTTGAGCGGGAAATTAACGCGCGTAATGAAATAAATGCGCGAAATTCAAGTAAAAATATGAAAGCCTGATTTATTAAATTTACTTAATAGGCAATTATTGTTTAATAAACGAAAGAATAATCTCAGTATTCTTAGTTCATTCTAATGACAAAAATTGAAACTAAGGCACACACACACGTCTTGTTTATGCACTGGATGGCTTGTCGTGTGATCAATGATTAATTAGTCCTTATTTGCCCACCATGATGATGATTATTAAATTCCACATTGCACCTTTTTGCTTCTGCTGTTCAAATAATAACTTGAGCTTCACCAACTTCAAAGCATCAATTATTAACGTCTTGATTTTGTTTAGGAGGTACCTACGAGGTATTTGCCAATCGAAAACTGACACTTGCACCACCTTCGATTACAGTTTATCTTTGAATATGAATTATGTTATGCAAAACGATTCCTTGGTCCTTATTTGACACGAGTTGCTGTTAAATTCTGGGCTGTGAATATCTTAGTCCTCGATATTAGTCTCAACGGGGCAAACTAAGTCGACTCACTTAACCTAAAAATGCCAACTAAAAAACAGGCCATAACAACAAAATAATTACCTGTGGAATTACATAAGTATGGAATAATGCGAATTAGGGAAATGGCTATTTGAAAAAACCCCCTCACACAAACCGGAGCCCTTCACACAAACTGGAGCCCCTCTTCACGCCGCGCCGCCATCTGATTAAATGTCCGTGTTCGTAACCTCTCCTGGCACCTTGGGTGGGCGAATTAAATGGTGGATGCCCAGTTTAAACCCATATTTCAACATTATTCGTTACAAAAATCCACGTTTATTAAAATTAAAAACAATTTCGCAGTTCAATGGCCACGTCGTGTCGCTGTCAACTGGTGACAGATGAAAAAAGCGTACGCTGTTATCCAAGAAAGCCCTCGCATAGTAGTCAATTGTTTACGTGGCCGACTTGTGAATTAAAATGGACCATTTTTAGCTTGCTACAGTTGGCTAATCTGATGACGGAAATTTAAAAAAATGGGCTTAACATAAAGGTATTAGCCCAAAAAACGATTTTATGGGTAAAAATTTTTTTTTTCTTGGAAAAACGATATTTCAAAATTTCGTGACGTCACAGTTTTTGCATGACAGATAAACTTTTGCCCTCATTTGAAGGGTCCTTGGTAGCCATATACACTGTAAAAATTTCGAAGTCCCAGCTTTAAAATAAAAGGCAATTTTTGAGGTGGGCAATAGTGTTGGTCCACCCGGTATAAGTGCACATTATTGGGTTCATGATAAAACATAAATATTAGATAATATATGCAAAAGATATTGGAGAAAAAACAAGTTACCTATTCTATACTGACTTATCTAGGTATACAGTGAGGTTCAAAAGTTGTTTCCCCCCCCCCCCTTCTAATTCTATAGTGGAGGGTTATTTCTGATTAAACAACTCAAGAATTTTAAACCAATCAAACGTCAGAATTTATAGATCGCCGACCAATCACCATGGTTTTGAACTGAAAAACACCACGAGTGAAAAGCAGGAGGGTTTTCCAGCGAAAATCGCACGATACTAATCATTAGCCAATAGAAAAATTGATTTCTGTGTGTTTACCATGGCAACTCGAGGATTTCCTGGAAATTTTTGATTCCTACCTAGACCAACCTAAACGAAATTAATAAGTGGAAATTTTTATGTCAAATTAAATGTCAAAAATCATTTCTATTCAATCTCTGTGGATGTATCGTTGCTATTTTCTTACCGAATCTGCATTCGAGCATTAATTCATTTCCTGGAAATTTTAGTCGTGCATCCCAACAACGTAATCGGGCCCTCGTGTTCCACTCGGGCCGATTAATACGTTGTTGGAATGCACTCCAAAAATTTCCGGAAAGAGTTAATGCTCTTATGAGATTATAAGTGAAAAAATTTCTGTCAAATGAAATGTCATGGCAACCAGCAATGGCAACCTTATTGTTTCCAATGAAATTTCTTTTGTTGTTTAATCATCCGAATATAATTCGTGGCAAAATTTGCTCACAAATACATTCGTATAGCTTTTGCTTTTGGAAAAGCTACTCGTTTATTTATGTCGCAAATTTTGTCGGGAAAAGTCAGTACCACTCGTTATATTATATTCGAAAAAACTATTGGACAGGTAACTTTTATTTATTAAATTAAGCCAGGTAGTGCTGTTAAATATTTTTTTCTGTTTCCGGTTTAGCCGGAAATGGCCCTAAAATAGTTTTTTAACTGAAACTCTAATTTTTTCTAAGTTAAAAGCATGAATCTGGACAAGTAACAGCCACCCTATGTTTTTAAAAAATCATCGAAGAAATCTGTGAAATATGAAGATTTTTGAAAATCGTAAAAACACGTTAACTTCACTTTTTTTACCTATACAATGAATTCGACTGCCTGACTATATTTTTCTTATTCCTTTTTATAATTCTGTCCAATTACAAACAATTAGAGAGTTTGAAAAATGCAAAACAAAGTAAAGGAAAAAATTCATTGCAGCGTTGTGTTTGCATCAAAAAATAAGGCTGACGTGTTTTTGCAATTTTGAAACATTTTAATTTTTGACCGATTTAGCACACCGATAGATCATGCTGTCGATAGCACGAGAAAAATCTTAAACCTGCAAAATAGCGTTTCGCTTTCGTTTTGTGACTATCATCAGGTTTTGAAACTTTGATAGCGAAAGCTATGCCTTAACGCTTGAAGATTGATCAAAAGTATGAATGGAGGAATTGTCGGCAATGAAGAGGTCTACAAAAAAGTTCGCGACTGCATATACCTAGCATATAGCATATAGCTACGATGGGTAGCTCATCGTCATCGTTTTTGTGTTTTAATTTTTGACGAAAATCGCTTTGGTAGCCTATTCTCGGCTATCCGTGACGGATATTTATATGCTGTCGCGGACTTTTTTGTAGATCTTTTCGTTGCTGAGTGCGAGAGGGCGCGTTTTTTCTCGGGCTTGCTTCCTCAAAGACACTATGCCCAAAGCACGTATTGAGGCGTTCGGCGTTCGGGACCGTTGTCCAGTTGTGAGGTCCTAACAACGCATCTATTTTCTTTTTAAATGATGTAGGTGTAAGTGGACAGGCCGACACAGGAGCAGCGTGAGTCATGAGCTTTTCCTATTGTGGTGTCAAACGGTTTTCATTTACATCATAATTTCTGTCAGTGTCAATAAACAGCAAGAAGCGAGGTTCGATAATGGGATCATGGTTATTCTTTGATGGTTTCGATTTCTAACGCAAAATATACCGGGTGTTTTATTTAAAAAATTCAAGTTTGGTTCATGGTTACTAAGTGGGACACCCTGTACATGTAAACGTCACTTATTTTTAGATTATGCAGATTTATAACTTCTACCATATACCCATACAGCGAAAACCCCACTTCAATATCTTTGTTGGTAGTATGGAGAAATCTTCCGTCCACGCACCCCTGGGACATCTTGTATATGATGGTTAATTTAAAAGCATTACAAATATTATAACATGACATGATATACCTACATCCTAATTACATTATGCAGGTATAATAATTGTTTTATGACAAAATCCTATAAAAATTAGTTAAGTGCCTTAAGTTAATCAAAATATTTGGTTTGCGGAGTTTTGCCAATGCTTTTATGACGTCGTGAGTGTACCTATTATAATAAGGCCGTCTTGTATATTTATTGTACTATTTGCATACCAAAATAGTGTTTGCTCCTACCTAAGATTACATACCTTTGAATCAGGATGTTATAGATTCCCTTCGTAAACAAGGTAAACTAATGATAATTAAACAGCTCAAAGTCCTGAAACCTTATCATCGCAATGTGTTTATCCAATTCCAATTCTGTTTCCATGACACAAGCATGTGTATATAAAATAAACTATGTATGTAGGTATGTACCGCTATATAGGTGTAAGTATGACTTCGCCTGAACTGCTCCAGAGGATAAGATTCTTTAATTAAAATTTCTAGAAAATGTCTAGGAGCGTCGTAACTCATTTATAGCTCCCCCTCTCTAAGAAAGGTATACCCAGTATGTGATGGCAAAAGTGGGCCGAAATAAAATTAAAACGGAATTTAGTGCATATAAGCCAAGAAAATTTAATCCTGCTATAGTCTATCGCTTTAAGGCCGGAGTAGTCCAGTGCAATGTTGGAGAAGTTTTATCAGAGAGACTCGAATAACCTGTTCGTGACCGACATGGTCTGCACTACCTCCCCTGGAGCCTTATCAGACCGCCCGAGGTGCTGGGCCGCCGTATTCTCACCCCCTTATATATGATGCTATATATTCTTGCTACAGATATTCCCTAGCCCGTTGCCCCTTGACTGTTATTTCCAAAATATTTAACGATGGAATGTCTCTTGAATAACAAAACAAAATTTTCACAAAATATAATAGGCAGGTAGGTACTCTGCGTCTAGCGAATCTTGCTCTTTGTAAGAATTTCTTATCTCTAAATCGGCGACTCGCTTGAGCCGAACTTTGAATGGTAGTGCTTCTGATGAGCACTTTAGGTACCTACTAGACCTGCGTTAGGTACTTACTAGAGGTTATGGGGGGTGAATGAATTTAAAAAAAATTGCCAATCTCGGAGATGGTAGAAACTTCTACTTTTTCACAGAATTTGTAAATATAAGAAAATAAAATGTACCTATCAAGATACAGTGTGTCCGGAAATAACGATGAAATATTTCGAGGGCTGATTCTGCAGCTCAAAATATGAAAAAAAGTTCCTATAAACATGGGTCCGGAAATCGCTCCTGAAGGGGGCGCTCAAAATTCGATTTTGATTTTGTCAATTATTAAGTTTTTGCATACTATCTGACATCGATAAGCAACATTAGATTACTTTAGATACTAATTTTTAAAATCCGTTCAGTTTTGTAATTTAATAAAAATCGTTTGATAAGCCTAGGAAATTCAAATGGATTTTTTTAAATCTAATTTTTTCGAAAACGGTTGATCCTACGGTGTTATAACAAGAGAGGCTTTTTTATGTAATTTTAGTCAGGAAACCATATTCCGGTGAGAAATTGTCTAAAAAATAACACGTAAAAAATTTGGGTGGGGAAAGCTGAAGCCCCCCCTATTTTCCACGCCCCTGGTTGAATCTGCTTTTGGTAGATACCATAATCTGATGGCGCTTACTGATGTTAGATAATGTGCAAAAAGTCGTCACTGTATCTTAAGCGGTTCCTGATTTATTCAATAAAAACCGAATTTGAGGCGCCCCCTTCAGAAGGCCGTAGCCCCCTTAGGAACAATTTCCGGATACATGTTTATAGGAACTTGTTTGCATATTTTGAGCTGCAGAATCACCCCCTGAAATATTTCATCGTTATTTCCGGACACCCTGTATAATGTTTTTGGTGATTCGATTTTTCGATCGATTTCAGTATCTGTTTCGCTAACGTAGAAGTTAAAAATTCAAAAAATAAGCCTCGTCTAGATTTTAACTCGGATATAAAAAAACAGACTGCTTTTCCGAATTACGAGTTAGAGACCAGATGCACAACCAGAAATCGTCTGACTCAAACTTGAATACGTTTTTTCAAAAAAGTTCTTGATAATTACATTTTTGAAAAGCTAATTCATGTTGCGACTTAATTTGTATGTCGTCTATGTTTGAAAAAGTTGTCAACGTAAACTCTTTGTAGATTCCGATTTCAGATCATTTGGCGGTCTCAAAACCATGTCTCATTAAAATCGTAGCTGATGGGAATTATTCAAAAAATTTAACGATTTTGAAAGACATTTGTTTTTGTAATTAAAAGCATTTGTTTTACTTCATTTTGGATAACATGCTACTACATTATCTTATGGCTATACCGTAACTCCGTAAGCATGTTAAAACAGAATTCAATTTTTTTTCTGATCAGCTACGATTTTAATGAAAATATGGTTTTGAGACTGCCAAATTATGTGAAATGAGAATATGCAAAGAGTTAATGTTGACAATTTTTTCAAATCTAAACCACATTGACACGGTCAATCACTGACCACTGTGTTCTTGGAGAAAAGAGCGTATATCAACAGAATTTTTGAATTCTTCTAAGTGATTATGAGCGAAGTTTCAAAGTTGTACCTGAAATACGCCGGTTTCATAAAAAATGGACCACGAATCCTGAAGGCCTGTTAGAGGTAGGGTGAGTGAACTTGCTAGACCAAGGGGGCGCAATATATCATTTTATTGAGGGTGTCTAATAACTTGCAACAAATTCTTGTTGGATGGCAATATAACAGAGAAGTATTTATTGGGATGGGTCGTTTTAAGCCTCCTTTCCTGGAAATTTTAAGGTTGTTACCCGTTTATGGACGTATTGTCGTATATAATACTACTAGTAACTCCAAAATTTCCGGAAATTTTTTGACATTTACGAATGACTTTTTGCCGAACGGAAATCAACACGAGTCGAAGACGAGTGGAGATTTCCGCGGCAAAAAGTCACGAGTAAATGGCAAATATAAATTTCCGGAAATTTTGGAGAGTTACGAGTAGTATTCAGCGAGAAAATTTCGACGAGCAAAATTTTACGAACATTTTTATGTAAAAAATGAAACAGGTAGGTAGGTTCTGAAACAAAATGACGTTTGATGTCTTAGTAACAGTAATTTGTTGATTTCATTCAAAAATTGTTGAACAAAAATGTCACGAAGATTTGGCGATGTTCCTCAACAAGATATCGACGCTGCAATTGACCTAAAGACACCAATTAATACAAGGAAATCGAGAAATTCAGTATGGCTTCAATTTATGCAGTTCTGTGACGAGCGGCAGCATCGCTTGAGTGAGTCGAGCACCAAGGTAGAACTCGCAAACATCATGCAAGATTGGGCGTATAACATGAGAAAACAAGACGGTAGTGAGTACAAGGAAAGCGTTGTTAAGGTCATGTGGAATAGTACTGCCAAGCAACTGCAAGAGCTTTACTACACGAAGCATGGTGTAAATTTGAATCCATTCAGCGATATAGAATTTAAGAAGGCACGGGACGCTAGAGACACCAAAAGAAGACATCTTCAGTCCGACGTAGAAAAAAGAAAAAGAAGCTCAGCTGCATTGACTGAAGATGAATATAAGAAAATTGTGCTCAGTTTTGCTGAAGACAACCCAGAGGGATTGCAGAAAAAGTTTTTCTTTCTGGCGTCATATGAACTCTGTTTTCGGGGCGGAGAGGCATTCTCGTGCCATTTACATTATTTCCTGGAAGAAAAAGACAATCAGGGCATGCTGACGAACAGAATAGAATACAACCCCCTGTTCAGTAAGAAGAGTCAAGGAGGAAATAAAAAACTTACTGAAAGTAAATGGTTGACATCAAATGATGGGAATCCCGATCTTTGCCCCGTCAGGTAACAAATCAGTAAGCTAAACAACACGAGTTTTATTGCTTTTATTTTTTAGGTTGTTCAGGAAATTAGTATCAAAAAGGACAAAATTTATTAGCACTACCAGACTGTTTTTGACTCCAAATCCCGGATGGAATGGCACTGGTTCGAGGGGGTGGTTCAAAAATTGTCCTGTTGGTCAGCACGAGATTTCAAAGTGGGTGAATTTGGCCGCCATGAAAATTGGTGTCGATACTGCGAACGTCAAGATATCAAATCATTCAATTCGTGCAACAACCATCTCGCACCTCGCAAAAGCTGGAGTAGACACCCACCAACTAATCAAAATTAGTGGGCACAGCAGCGCAACTTCTGTAAAGCCTTATCTTCAGCTGGATGCCGAACATCACGCGCAGCTAATAAAGAGGCTAAGAAAAGACCACCCTGAATCCTCGCCTGCACCTGTGCCTGAATTTCACCCTGAACGGGAATCATCAATGCCAATAAATTCTTATTCTAGTCAATCCTCTAGTGAGGCTAAAGTAGTCTATAATAATTGTACTTTCAATAATTATCATTAATAAATAAATGACTTAAAAGTGTAACTTTTGACAATCTTAATAAAAACCTGTCAAAAAAATTTCCGCTGAAATTTTTCTGTCAAACGAATTTCCGATGTAATTCTTCTCCTATTGGTCACATTACGTCATCAAACTCGCTCGTGATTGGATAAAATTTTGAAAGTCAAATTTTCCTCACAATTCGAGATTTTCATATTTCCACTGTCGGTAACATTCACAAAGGTATTTGATGTCCTCCGCCCTCGTATAACAACATCTGTTTACTTTGTTTATCTACGGGCTGTGGATGGAGGGAGTCGGCAGATCTCCGATAATAAAACGGAAACTATGGTAAACACGTTCTGTATGTACCAATACCTCCTTATCAATTTCATCCTTAGAGGAAACAACAAAGCAAATAAAGTTGTTGATAATGACGCCTATTGAAAAATATGATTGAATGTCTGGACTCTTGAGTTTAAGAATTTATAGGTAGGTACATACAGGGTTAGTACAAAGTAACGGGACGGTCAGTTATCTCCGTTATTTCTTAAAATTTTACTTTGAAACTTGGTACCCAGGCACAATTAAATACAGGGAATTCAAAACTGTTTTAAAAAGTATTCTTGGACTTCCGGTGAAACCGGAAGTGAACCTAAAAATCGTTTTTTTAAATGAAATCATACTTTTTTCTCAACGGATTTGAAATCTACGAATTTTTTAAAGTCAAAAACATGTATCATACTTGACCAGAAGTCAAGTCGCGGCCAACCTGGATTTTCAAAAACATCGAAAAAATCGGTCAAAAAGCAAGTTTTTCAAAAGCAAATTCAACCGGTCAATTACATTTTAAATAGAAGTTAAAAATTCTATTTCCTATTTTGGCTGATTGTGAACATTTAATAAATATCAAAAAGCAAAAACAAATAAAATTAAATGTAATTGATTACACAAGGTAGTTTCACAGTCTCGTTCCACAAAATTTACTTACTGTTTAGGACGCGTTTCGGAGTGTTACTCCATCTTCAGCTATAAAAGAAATTAACACAAAATACAAAACAGTTGCCTGGAAAATGAAAAAACGTTTAGGTCAAAGAAAAATGTTTGAGCGTCTTTCGATCGATTTACAGTGCGACCCAAAAGCTGTTATTTTTCTTTGACCCAAACGTTTTTTCATTTTCCAGGCAACTGTTTTCTATTTTGTGTTAATTTCTTTTATAGCTGAAGATGGAGTAACACTCCGAAACGCGTCCTGAACAGTAAGTAAATTTTGTGGAACGAGACTGTGAAACTACCTTGTGTAATCAAACATCAGTTCCTCTTTGAAAAATGGACTTTCAACCAACTTGGAAATGTAATTGCGCAATTGAATTTGTATTAAAAAATAAGGTTGACGTGTACTTGCGGTTTAGAAAAATCTTGTTTTTTGACCGATTTCTTCGATGTTTTTGAAAATCCAGGGTGTCCGCGACTTGACTTCTGATCAAGTATGATATACATGTTTTTAACTTTAAAAAATTCAAAGACAATTTTTAAAAACAGTTTTGAATTCCTTGTAAATTGTGTCTGGGTACCAAAGTTTCAAAGTAAAATCTTAAGAAGTAACGGAGATAACTGACGGTCCCGGGACTTTGTACTAACCCTGTATATATCGTTTTTATAGTGCTTTTGTTTTTGCTCTTTTAACCTCCCCCTGGACGTTTCGAGGTTCCCAGGATCACGAAAAATGTGTGTGTATGTGAACACGATTTCTCGAAAGCTATACCGAACGGATTTTAATGAAATTCGGTATGGAGCTTAGTGTTGGCCTGCTGGTGTGCTCAGTTAATTTTTTTGACGCAAACGCCAAATGCCTTTTTGGCATATCAACCATGAAATTTGATTCATAAACACAAATTTTTTTAATCAGCACGTGAAAGGGCTTCAAATTCTGTATCTAAAAATACAATCACACTTAGCGCCTTTTTGGCATAAAATCTCAAAATTCGAAATTGCAAAGAAACATTAATTAACATCCAAACTACTGGATCGATTTGGCTCAAATTTGGTACGTAGAGATGTCACAACCTGCCAAAGAGGTGAATTAATTTTGGTGACGACCAGTCAACGACAACTGCTTTTTTGTTGGCATGCCAACTTTAAAATTTGAAAGCTGATCACCATTTGTTTTTATGAACACATGAAAGGTCTTCAAATTCTGTTTCCAAAAATGTATTCCGCCTTAGTGCCCTTTTGACGCAAAAATGGCAAGGGTTTAAAAAAACTCTACAAAACACTCTTAAAGACTGATGGGTAGGATTGGGTATATTCACCAAATTCCAAGTGGGGAGGTTCCAGCCGCTTCCGTAGCTGCCCATTTTTAAAATATCTGACCATTGCCTTCAAGTCAAGTTGTAAGTCTTGCCGTCTAGAAAATACCAATCATACAATGTGTCTCCTTTTTACTGGAGACACCCAAATATTTCGGTAAATATTGAGCAAATCAACTCCCTCTTTTTTTGCAAATGTAGAGCTCCAGAATTTGCATCTGCGTAATACTTCACGTTTTTGTTATTCCGAAATCTCAGCGCACTGCGATTAATTAAAGGGGCCAAAAATAGCGAAATCGTATTAAGAATGTTTTTACCAAAAAAGTTTATTAAGAAAAGTTGCTCAGGATGACCGCAAATTATGTAAATCCGAACTTTCAGGCCAAAATAAAAATGTTGAATTTCTGGAAGAAAAAATCAAAAATATCGAAAACTTCAATATTGTTCCAACAAAAGGGTTGCTATGTAATAAAGAAACAATTGAAATGGGTTTGTTTGACATTTGTTGTTAGCTGTAGCTGGGCAAAATTTAACAATCGCAGAATCGCAGAAAAAATAAATAATAATCTTAATAATTTCAAATTTTTCGATTGTTAGATTTTGCCCATCAGCTAACAGCAACTGTCAAACACTCATTTCAATTGTTTTCAATTACACAGCAACCCTTTTGTTATAAAAATAATGAAGTTTTCAATATTTTTCATTTTTTCCTCCACAAATTCAACATTTTTATTTTGGTCTGAAACTCTGCACTTACCCGTTTGGGGTCATCCTGATTCCTGAGTAACTTTCCTTAATAAAATTTTTCGATAAAAAAATGTCTATAATACGATTTCGTTGTTTTTGTCCCTTTAATTAATCGCAGTGGGCTAAGATTTCGAGATAAAAAAAAAGTGAAGCATCACACAGATGCAAATTTTGAAACTCTACAACAAAAAAAGCGAATTAATTTGCTCAATATTAACCGAAATTTTTGGGTGGTTCCAGTAAAAATGAGACACACTGTATCTGTACATAGAATCATAGAAAATAATGTATTCAATCTTGAGGCATTGGGATTGTTTATTGTTTGAGTTTTAGATCGAGGAGCCAGGAACCAGTGCGACTTGAATATCCTTAGGGCAACTTTTAAGTTGTCTTTCTCTGCTAAACTTTCTTATCAAACCCTCTATTGTATATATGCTCCGTCCCAGGTGCCCCATCAGTCATTCCAGTCTTCATCAACTATACTTAACTACGCTTTTCATATTTCTATTTATTCGTGTTTATTCCTCATTTATTTCCAACTTATTAACTGCCTACTTTGCACATTATTGTACCTGTACGCAAAAGTTGGAAGTTAAGTCGGCCCGGCCCCCCTTTGTTGCATAACTTTATCACACGTTTTGACCAAGACGGCGATTGTTTAAAAAATCTCATTGTCTTCGCTTGCGTCACAAGTATCTCTTTGTTGACACTATTTATTGGGTCACTTAACCCTTGACTTTGCGACAACAGTCCTACTTATTTATATAATGGACGAATACTGACTATATTGTATTACTGAAATAGACTGTTTAATAACAACGAAATGTTTTATACTGAACCATAGACATCCCATTGTGGTAGACCTCTGACTCATATGTCGGGTTTGATTCCATACACATAATACCGTGAAGTGGCGACTCTACGGTAAAAACGGTAAAAAGTAGTACTTTGCCTGTGATCCTGCTAACCCGTCCTGCAATCAACAGCAGCGACACCTGTCAGCTAGCAGCTACTAACCACATTACAGGATGCCTTCCGGACGAAGGCGTTGCGGCCTTGCCCGCAGCTGCAATCGTCAAGGCCATAGGTGATTAGGAAACATAACATAAACAATCTCGGGGTTTTTATTACCAAACATATCTGAGTTGATAGTCGGTACATACGGCTTCGAGAGAGTACGCTGCGAATTGCGATCGGTAAAGTATTAAAAGAATAATGATTTATGTGTCTGCAAAACCGCAATATTTTCTTCCTAAAGTGGTAGTGAATAAGTGAATGCTTTCGAAGCTATGTTTTTTTAGATTTTGTGTTCGGCCATAGAGTTGGGCGAAATCAGTGTGAAATGAAAATAACTGTTTTGGTGCAGGAAAAATTTATTAACTATCATATCATGAAACAGAGTTTATCGTTCTACCACAATTGTTGATTATTATTATGAAACTATATTAACAATATTAGGGTTAGATAGGTACAAGTGTGTGGCCGTGTGGCTTATAATGGTTATAGACAAATGATTGTCCGCTCCGGGCTCCGCTAAAATGACACCTAAGTTGCACAAAAATCGTGCACTGCATTGAAGTGTCTTTCAGTAAGCAAAAAAATTCACCAATTCTCTGTAGGTATTAATTACAACGTTAATTTTTCAGCGGACAATCATTTGCAACTACGTACATAAAATCGTAAATCAATCTCGAGACAGTTTTATATGTGTTCTCATATCCTAATAATATATTTCGAAATAAAAAAATCGCCCAGAATATAATACTAATATCTACCTAATACGTCTAAGGTCTAAGGAAGGTACCTAATTACATACTAGGTAATGCAACGTCCACATCAATGAACAGTTTTTCGACAGAAAGTGAATTTTACAAAATATATGGACACAGAAAGTTGGTCCACTGAAACAATATTACCTATAGGTACTTTACCTTGAGCAAGTAAAAAATACGTAAAAAGTAACAGAAATCGGTTAGAAATGTTTGACGAAAATGAAAGAGAAAAAATTCAAACTAACAAGTCGAATTTACAAATGAACAGTAAATCGTATTTTAAAACAATACATAAAACGTAACAGAAATCGGTCAGAAATGTTTATGGCAAAAAACGAGAGAAAAAAATTCAAATTAACAAATCGAATTTAAAAATTAATATAGCCGTATTTTAAAAAATCGTACGTAAAAAGTAACAGAAATAGGCGAAAATCGGTTAGAAATGGTTATAACAAAAATGAAAGAGAAAGCTTCAAACTAACAAGTCGAATTTACAAATGCACAGTCAATCGTATGTTTGACGAAAATGAAAGAGAAAAAATTCAACCTGTCGTCGAATTTACAAATGAACAGTAAATAACTTTAAAAAAAAATACGTGAAACGTAGCAGAAATCGGTCAGAAAAGTGTACTTATGACACAAACGAGAGAAAAAAATTCAAATTAACGAATCGAATTTAAATGAATGTAGCCGTATTTAAAAAAATACGTAAAAAGTAACAGAAATCGGCGAAAATCGGTTAGAAATGTTTATAACGAAAATGAAAGGGAAAACTTCAAACTAACAAGTCGAATTTACAAATGGACAGTCAATCGCATTTTTTAAAAATACGTAAAAAGTAAAAGAAATCGGTTAGAAATGTTTGAGGAAAATGAAAGAGAAAAAATTCAAACTGTCGTCGAATTTACAAATGAGCAGTACATCGCTTTTAAAAAAAATACGTGAAACGTAGCAGAAATCGGTCAGAAAAGTGTACTTATGACAAAAACGAGAGAAAAAAATTCAAATTAACAAATCGAATTTATAAATGAATGTAGCCGCATTTAAAAAAATACGTAAAAAGTAACAGAAATCGGTTAGAAATGAAAGAGAAAAAATTCAAACTGTCGTCGAATTTACAAATGAACAGTAAATCGCTTTTAAAAAAAATACGTGAAACGTAGCAGAAATCGGTCAGAAAATTGTACTTATGACAAAAACGAGAGAAAAAAATTCAAATTAACAAATCGAATTTATAAATGAATGTAGCCGCATTTAAAAAAATACGTAAAAAGTAACAGAAATCGGTTAGAAATGAAAGAGAAAAAATTCAAACTGTCGTCGAATTTACAAATGAACAGTAAATCGCTTTTAAAAAAAATACGTGAAACGTAGCAGAAATCGGTCAGAACAGTGTACTTATGACAAAAACGAGAGAAAAAATTCAAATTAACAAATCGAATTTATAAATGAATGTAGCCGTATTTAAAAAAATACGTAAAAAGTAACAGAAATCGGTTAGAAATGAAAGAGAAAAAATTCAAACTGTCGTCGAATTTACAAATGAGCAGTACATCGCTTTTAAAAAAAATACGTGAAACGTAGCAGAAATCGGTCAGAAAAGTGTACTTATGACAAAAACGAGAGAAAAAAATTCAAATTAACAAATCGAATTTATAAATGAATGTAGCCGCATTTAAAAAAATACGTAAAAAGTAACAGAAATCGGTTAGAAATGAAAGAGAAAAAATTCAAACTGTCGTCGAATTTACAAATGAACAGTAAATCGCTTTTAAAAAAAATACGTGAAACGTAGCAGAAATCGGTCAGAACAGTGTACTTATGACAAAAACGAGAGAAAAAATTCAAATTAACAAATCGAATTTATAAATGAATGTAGCCGTATTTAAAAAAATACGTAAAAAGTAACAGAAATCGGTTAGAAATGAAAGAAAAAAAATTCAAACTGTCGTCGAATTTACAAATGAACAGTAAATCGCTTTTAAAAAAAATACGTGAAACGTAGCAGAAATCGGTCAGAACAGTGTACTTATGACAAAAACGAGAGAAAAAATTCAAATTAACAAATCGAATTTATAAATGAATGTAGCCGTATTTAAAAAAATACGTAAAAAGTAACAGAAATCGGTTAGAAATGAAAGAGAAAAAATTCAAACTGTCGTCGAATTTACAAATGAACAGTAAATCGCTTTTAAAAAAAATACGTGAAACGTAGCAGAAATCGGTCAGAACAGTGTACTTATGACAAAAACGAGAGAAAAAATTCAAATTAACAAATCGAATTTATAAATGAATGTAGCCGTATTTAAAAAAATACGTAAAAAGTAACAGAAATCGGTTAGAAATGAAAGAGAAAAAATTCAAACTGTCGTCGAATTTACAAATGAGCAGTACATCGCTTTTAAAAAAAATACGTGAAACGTAGCAGAAATCGGTCAGAAAAGTGTACTTATGACAAAAACGAGAGAAAAAAATTCAAATTAACAAATCGAATTTATAAATGAATGTAGCCGCATTTAAAAAAATACGTAAAAAGTAACAGAAATCGGTTAGAAATGAAAGAGAAAAAATTCAAACTGTCGTCGAATTTACAAATGAACAGTAAATCGCTTTTAAAAAAAATACGTGAAACGTAGCAGAAATCGGTCAGAACAGTGTACTTATGACAAAAACGAGAGAAAAAATTCAAATTAACAAATCGAATTTATAAATGAATGTAGCCGTATTTAAAAAAATACGTAAAAAGTAACAGAAATCGGTTAGAAATGAAAGAAAAAAAATTCAAACTGTCGTCGAATTTACAAATGAACAGTAAATCGCTTTTAAAAAAAATACGTGAAACGTAGCAGAAATCGGTCAGAAAATTGTACTTATGACAAAAACGAGAGAAAAAAATTCAAATTAACAAATCGAATTTATAAATGAATGTAGCCGCATTTAAAAAAATACGTAAAAAGTAACAGAAATCGGTTAGAAATGAAAGAGAAAAAATTCAAACTGTCGTCGAATTTACAAATGAACAGTAAATCGCTTTTAAAAAAAATACGTGAAACGTAGCAGAAATCGGTCAGAAAATTGTACTTATGACAAAAACGAGAGAAAAAAATTCAAATTAACAAATCGAATTTATAAATGAATGTAGCCGCATTTAAAAAAATACGTAAAAAGTAACAGAAATCGGTTAGAAATGAAAGAGAAAAAATTCAAACTGTCGTCGAATTTACAAATAAACAGTAAATCGCTTTAAAAAAAAATACGTGAAATGTAGAGAAATCGGTCAGAAATGTTCATTAGCAAAAACGAGAGAAAAAAATTCAAATTGACAAATCGAATTTAAAAATCCGTATTTAAAAAAATACGTAAAATGTACAGAAATCGGTTAGAAATGTTTGACGAAAATGAAAGAGAAAAAATTCAAACTCACAAGTCGAATTTACAAATGAATAGTAAATCGTATTTTAAAACAATACATAAAACGGAACAGAAATCGGTTAGAAAACTGGTTAGAAATATTTATGACAAAATGAGGGGGGAAATATTCAAACTGACAAGTCGAATTTAAAAGTGGATACTCAAGTCGTAAAAATTAAAATGAACAATGTGAAATTTTAATTTTAATTTAATTTTAAATTAAAAAATTGAAGGTATCCTTGAATGGCCGCCGTTTAGACAAATACGTTGTCTTTTTCCAGTTTTCCTGGCTACAATTTTGATGTGTATTGAAAACTGGGCGCCAAACTCCATTTGGTCACCATTATGCCGAGCATTATTTTATTACAGGATACAAAAAAGAAACATGAGGCCGCACAAATTGTCAAGATGACTTTTCTTGCTCATGTCAGATAATCCCATCCTGTCCACATTACATGTCTTATATTTATCGAAACGTCGGCCATTCAGGAATACAATTTTTTATTACTTGCCTAACCTTAAAACAAACAAAAAATAAACGAAGTTCAAGGCACAGGTTCAAGGTATGACAATCAAATTGTTGTTAATTATTGTCCATTGGTTCTGCTTTTACTTTTTGACACCGACAGTAATTTTGACTTAACTGAAACCAACTGAAAACCAACAAATGAAAGCCTGACTAAGACAACCCCCTCGTTCATTACAATACTGAACATACACATACATATATGTAACAAATAAATGAGAAAAAAACTATAAATTTTGTAAGATGTTCAGCTTTCGTTGAGTTTTCTTTGGTTCGGATTCCTTAACCAAGAACAATTTTGAAAAATAATTTAATTTTGTTGTTATTAGTTTATCTAACATAAATTTTTTGTGTTCGTAACAACCGTCATTTCCCAACCATTTCTTAATCCGTTTTGTTTTTTGTAATTGTTCCCATATACTCTTTTTAATTTGCGTTCTATGGGGCTCTACCGAGATAATTCCTTCATAGATTGCCAAACATTCGCTAATAATTTTTTGAATTTTTTCCTGCGGTCTCTTCAGATATTTTATTTCCTCCTCGCCTGCGCAATAATCTCTATGTAAAATGAGTAACTCGTTTTTGTCAGTAAGTTCACCATCAGCCTTTAGTAGTGTCGATTTGCAGTTTTCGCAGCCGAATTTCTTTAATGTGCTGTGAATCACAAACCCAGCAAAATAATTGATTGAACATGTTTCTAGATTGGCTGCTCTCTCTTCTGTATTTGACGAAGAAGATGATGATGTCGGAGAGGAGCAGCTTGGATCACTAAAAGCAGTGGTGGTAGAAGCAATATCTTTTTTAGATGGCTGTTCTCTCACGCTCTCCATCATATTTTCAAAAATATAAACATCATCATCTTCTTGGCAGTTGGAAGTTTCAACACTTTTTTCCAAAGAAGCTGAAATTATGTTTTGGAAAGCCAATCTAAAATGTTCGGCTGACGGATTTGGATCGAAACCCCGGCGGTGTCTTATTTGCGAGAACAAATTTTCGGCTGGATCTTGATTCACACGACTAGTTAAAAAATAGCTTGCAATATCTTTAGTCTTTATGTCCTCCCATAGTTGCAAAACCCCATTAATTGTTTGCCGGAACCCCTCAAAGCAGTACGGAGTATTCTTTGGAACGCTCCAAGATTTGATGTAATCCAAGGCATTCATCAAATTTTGCTGTACTGTTGGAGTTGATGTCGACAAGGCACATTTATTGGGGTTTGCGTCGAACCTACGTCGAGAATTTAAATTATCAAAAATATTATTAATTTTTAGCAAAAAATCTGCTGTATCAAGAGCAGTTGTAGATCGCAGTTCACCTGTATGTACAACTGTCTTGATGGCAGCGCTAAAGCTTTTACTAAAAACTTGAGTTGCTAAAGCAACGTTCATTTTTTGAAAATTATTGGGAAAAATATGTTTGTATTGAATTTTTGGTAATGCTGTTGAATATTTGTTGTTTTTGTTAATTTCATAAGTGGTTTTTATGTCATGCCATGAAACTTTTTTCTCACCAACATTTATATCTCGTTTTAGGAGAGAATTTCTCACACTTTTGACAAGATGCGGCACATCAAATATTGCATATATTTTCTTGGACTCACAATAGAAGAACGGCTTTTCTGTTGTTACATTTAGCATAGAATATACAGCCCGATTGTTTGAACCTTGATCACAAACAACCATTTTTACTTCTAAACCGATTTCTGTTACTTTTTTCAAACAATCTAATAACAGTGTCTTTAAATTCGTCGCCAAGATACTTCCACCAGAAATGAAATAGGAAATGGGCATTTTCCAATTGTCAAAGAGTCCCCTCAACATAAATGCTAACGCGCTGTTCCCAATCTTTTTAGATCTGCCAAGATTATCACCCAGATCTTGGAACCCCTCAATTAAATCCAAAGGTTTACTATAGGATAAAAATTTCTTGATTGACATTTCGTCCATTAACAAAACACATTGTCGCTCGCGTGCGGACATCGAGCTAACTTTCAGTTTGAGCTTTTCTAAAAGTCCCTCATTTACACCAGGCCTCAACTTGATGGAACCTATCCATGATCTCACGGTTGACAGGCCAGGTAAGTTAAATTTCAGGTTGCTCTTTAAAAATTTATAAGTGCTCGGTGATTTATAAAATATACTAAGAGCAAGTTTTTTCTCTCGTTTGTTCCACTTAGTACGCTGTTTATGAAACAATTGCATTTTATAAAAAATTTTCACACTGAAAGGCAATCCGGACAATAATTCTGCAACAAGGCTTTCTTTGGAGTGAGTGAGCAATTTTTTTCTTAATCGATTCGATGCTTGTCTTTCTTTTGAAGCTTTCTTTTTGTACAACTCAATTTTTTGTTTAAGCTTCATTTTTCTTGGGGTATCTTTAGGTTTCGGAGGGGTGTCCATTTCTATTAACCGTTCTAGAAACTTTTTAGGGGGCGTGGATTGTTGTGATATATTTTTAGGGGGGGTGGATTGTTGCGATAATAGCATCTTTTTAGAGGGCGAGTGCATAATAATTTCATCATCCAAAAAAAGGGATCTCTTTACGGTCTTAGATGCAGGACCGACATACGTTCGAGTAACTGGACCTATCTTAAATGTACCTGAAGGAGACGCTGTTGATTGCTGACTAGAAGCCTCATCATCTGGAATAGCCGAAGTTTTCGGAGACACCACAACGCTGGTCTTATGTGCCTGAAATATATAAGACTTAATCAACATCTTCAATAATGACCTTCTGCGTTATTACCTTTTTAGTTTTTCCAGGCGATTCGACTGATTGAGTCACAACTTTAGCTTGTTTCTTGTAGTGTCGAGGTACTGCATCTTTGGTTAGTAAATGGTGTGTCTCATTAATGAAACTGTTTTCATTAAAATGTCTTTCACATATGCACATGTGGATGAGCTGATCTGGTGGAAATTCTACAACAATATTTCAAATCAGACATTTAGAGGAGAAGGTATAGGAGTTTTGCGAAAGCCCTCGAATCAAACTACAGTTTGACCTGTCCGAGGACTTTATACTAAATTGATTTGATTCGGGTTTGAGAAACTAGTCCAAAAGTTCTATCCACTTCCTTCTGATTTAATCGGTTTTCAAAAACAAAAACATTCTATAGAAATCGGTAAAACGTGCATACATTTTTGCTTTTTATAAGCTTCATCGTTTGGTCAACGAAAGTCAATCAGGTAGCTAATTGTGTCTTATTTAACTTATGCGTTATTAGATTGATGCATTCAATTTTATCAAAATGTAAAGTAAAAAAACACGGAAATTATTGCCTACGGTATTGTTAACTTATTCCAAACATCATTCACCAGGCTAGTTTTGAGTTTCGCGACTTGTTAGAAGCAAATCGGATAACATTTTGACGACAAGTGTTTCTAGACTAATTGGACCGTGCTGAATCCGAAAGTCACTGTCGGCACTTCGAAATCTTAAACGGAAGTCCGTAATTCTAGATGGCGCTCAAGGCAGAGCGTTATATTCAAAATAGCATGAAAATTACACAGTTTTCGACCAAAGACGTTGTATACAAAATTAAATATCGCTTCATTCTCTACAAGAAAGACCCTAATGATTTTTTCTGTACATGCAACGGTTCACCCTACAAGGGCAAGAAATTTGCGCTCGCCGCGCGGCTTACGCTCTCGATGATTATTTAATCAAAACACTTGTTTCTTACTTTTTATGAAGTTTTTCAATATATTTCACCAATATCCACCTAAATACATGGGATTAGTAAGATATTCACAATTTATGTAATTCCCTTTTTTCAATGTGCAAACGCCGTTTTCTGTTTTGACTCTAGGTTGCTTTTGAGGTGCGTCTTTTGCAAGTAGCACATCGGATAACGTTTTGACAACAAGTAATTGATTATTTGAACCCTGCTGAGTCCGAAAATCACTGTTTTGATTTCGAAATCTCGACCGGAAATGCTTTATTCAAGATGGCGCCATTCAAAGTACCATCCTAATGAGAAAATACAGGTTTCAGCCGATTTCGCGGAAAGTTTGATATGTTCTCGACGTCCTGATCAAAAGTTATCATCATATCAAACGGATGGACGGTTCTTGCTAGAGGCCTGAAGATAAAATAGAAACTATATCTGAGCTTGAGCGCCCTTGACTAGCGTTAGCGTACATCCTCTCAAGATTTTGAAATTTAAACAGTGGTTTAAGGCTTCAGCAGTGTTCAGTTATACAAATAATGCTTGTTGTCAAAATGTTATCCGATTTGTTCTTTGTTATAGCGCACCTCAAAAGCAACCAAACAGCGAAAGACAGAATACGGCGTTTGCACATTGAAAAAGCGGAGAATATCTTACTGATCCCATCATGTATTTACGTGGATATTAGTGAAATATATTGAAAACTCCATAAAAATTAAGAAACAAGTTTTTTGATTAAATAATCGTGAAGCGCGAAAGCCGAGCTAAGAGCGCAACTTCTTGCCCGCGCTAGGGGTAAACCGTCGTCTGTACCTACAGAAAACATCATTAGGGTCTTTCTTGTAGAGAATGAAGCGATCTTTAATTTTGTATATAATGTCTTTGGTCGAAAACTGTGTAATTTTCATGCTATTTTGAATATAACGCTCTGTCTTGAGCGCCATCTAGAATTACGGACTTCCGGTTAAGATTTCGTAGTGCCGACAGTGATTTTCAGATTCAGCAGGGTCCAATTAGTCTAGAAACACTAACCTGTCGTCAAAATGTTATCCGATTTGGTTCTAGCATAATAAAAAAAGCATTTTTTGAAATTGTAGCCTTGTCAATCATGTTATAGGGCAATAAAATAATAAAAAAATATTAATCCAATTTTTACAAAACCTGTCTTAAAGGGGGACTTAAGTGAAAACAAAAGTTGTAGAGAATTTTTTTCTAAGAATTATGGCGAAAAAATTAATGTGCTACTATCAATAATAACCAAGATACAACAAATTTTATGTTCATTAATACAACGGTGTGACGTCATCGAGGCATAGAAGCACGGACGCCCGGCCGCGCGCTTGGTCTTTACGCAAATGTGTTCTAAATTCGAATAACGGGTCCCCCTTTAAAGGGTAAGCTTTTTGGCTTTGATTTTTTTATATAGGGTTTCGTTCATGCGTGAAATGGATTTTTCTACAAACACTATTAAAAACGCTTGTTTTAAAATTTGTTAACAAATTTATATTTTTGCAGCTAAATTTACCGCTCTGGATTAAGTGTGAAGTCCATAAATTTGATCATTTGATCATGATTTGATTCGAGAGCGGTAAATTTAGCTGCAAAAGGATATCTGAATAGAAGAAACAAATTTATTATTATAGATCATTTTAAAAATAAGCTGACAAATGAGCCCTTGGCAATGCTTATAAATTTCTGGATTTATTTGGAAGGTAAATTACTAGACCTAGAATATTCAATAAGAAAATAAAATACATACCAATCAGCCGTGGATTTCCGGACGCAATTATCCATTCCTGGCATCTTTTTTCGTCTTTTGCTGGAAAACGATAAAACCTTTCTTGGGATCTTCGCTTAATGTTCCCACATCCAGCGTAATTACATCTTGTGTAAGACATTTTTTCAATATCAAAGGGGGCCCCTGAATAATTATATGTGTTACTGGTTTGTAAACATAAAAATAGAAATATTTTGATGAAAATCGCATTTATAAACTTGTGTAAAATGGCATTATTCAATTTTTCCGGAAGCAACGAATCTTGTGAGAAATTATTGTACCGAGCAATGACTTCCACACAAAGTTACCTCTCACAAGGAAAGATTTTTTACATTTAACTTTTTTTGCACGTTTTCAATAGTTTTAATAAGTATCTACATCATTTTTATTACAATGGTCAAAATACGTTTTCAAAAATGGATATAAATTGCGATTTTTTTTTCCAATTTAATTGGTGAAAGCTTTGATTTCCAGAAGTTCCTGTTTCGTGTTGTCTTTGAATCGTGTGAAGCTTTCAAGGAGTAAAATACAACTCTAGGCCCAACAGGTCGAAAATTTTCCGGAAATCAAAAGCTTTACTTTAAAATGCGAGAATAGGTAACTAAAATTAAAAGACATTTTACTTACCCGATAATGATAAAACAAAAAATTCAAAACGCACTCACAATAAGGACACACTTCAAACTTTGATAACAATAATAGTATTTTGAAAACTTCACACTGTACGTATAGAGCAAAAGTGAAAGAAATGGAACAAAACCCTCGTCGATGTGTCTTATCAACTCCCACCTAAACGTACCCTCTAAAATAGGGGTTTTTCCCAGGTATTGTTAAGAGGTCGGGGCAAATATTTCTCAGAATATTTGAAACAAAGAAAGGAATTTCCGGTGGACAAGATGCAGATGTGCCATGGATTTTTTATATCAGGCGCTACAACTAAACAACACTGACAACACCTTGTTGGTATAAGACTCCTAAAATACGCACGTTTGATTTTTTTATTTGAAATATAAGGCTTGCGCTTGTATCCTCTAGATTTTGCGTCAAATCATTAAAGCAAGCTAGGATAATCGGAACTTCAAAATTGGGACGCCAAAAATAGAATTTACTTTTCCTTCGTGTTATTCCAAAAAACTGAAAAAAGTCATTAAATCCTGTTGACTACCTACTATTGACTACAAAAAGAGAGTCCTGATCTTAACTTATTAATGCCTTTAGGAGACGCACCGTATAGGGCAAAAAAACAGGTAGATTGTGTGGTCCTAACAGGTCCTACCTAACTTCGAAGCGTCATTAAAAATTTCTTAGAAACACAACAATAGACGGGCTGGGCTGTATTACATAGAACCGGAAGCAGAGAACATTTGTGGCATGCCATTTTAGCAAACTTGGTTTCTTTTATGTTATTTTCTTGGTGGAGATCACTAAAGGGCGGATTAAAAAGCATTTATTTTCCAGAAATAAGCGCCTATAAAATGCTTCAAAAATCGAAAATTAAGTAACAAAAAAAGGCAGCAGAGAAGCGGCTGGAACCTCCCCAACGCATGGGTCTTTGATTTCCGTGACTTATTGTGTTTAAGATTTTAAAGTTGATATGCCTAAATGGCACTTCCCGTGGACCAATTGCTCCCAAAAGCCTTTCAGCTCTTCAATGGGTTACCTAACCTCCATGTACCAAATTTCGGACAAATTGATCCAGTAGTTTGGGCTATAACGTGGTTTCAGTGTTATTACAAAATTTCGATTTTTCTACCCGAAGGGTACTAAATGCGAATAAATTTTATCTCATTTAAAACCAGAATTTGAAGACCTTTCTGATGATAACAATAATCTTTCAAAAAGTTGTTTTTGATGGGTGAATGAGAGAATAATTTTAAGTTTCGAAATTGGTGTGCCAAAACGGCACTTTCCGTGGGTCGATTGAATCCAAAATTTGTTCAGCTCTTCGACGTGTAATACAATCCCCATGTGCAAAATTTCAGCCAAATTGGTTGAGGGGCTTGGGCTGTACCGCGATTTTAAAGTCCGATAAAAATCAATTTTTTTTAAATTGTTGGTCAAAAGGGCACTAAGAATGAATACATTTTTAGATGCAGAATTTGAACGTCTTTCTTATGGTGACGTGAAAAATGGGGGTTTGCATTTAAAATTTAAAAGTTGATGTGCCAAAATGGCACTTCTGGTTGCACGATTGGCTCCAAAAGCTTTTCAGATCTAAGTTGGGTTTTCACATGCACACGTACCAAATTTCAGCCAAATCGGTCGAGTAGTTTGGGCTGTGGCGTGTTTACGAACGTACGTACGCACGAACGTACGTTCATACATACAGACACATTTTAAAAACCACTTTTTTGGGTTCCTGAGACCTCAAAACGTATAGATCCGGTCTTATCTCGAATTCAAAAATTTTAGTGATTGCAGTAACCTCCCTTTTTTTTAAATGGTGAAGTGGAGTGGGGAGGTTAAAAAGTAAAAATAAGCACCTAAAAGTTCAAATATTTCAAAATTGAAAATTTTCGTTAATTGCAGGAAATGCCTAACAGAAATGAAACTTGATTTTAACCTCCCCACTCCACTTCACCATTTAAAAAAAAGGGAGGTTACTGCAATCACTAAAATTTTCGAATTCGAGATAAGACCGGATCTATACGTTTTGAGGTCTCAGGAGCCCAAAAAAGTGGTTTTTAAAATGTGTCTGTATGTATGTACGTACGTTCGTACGTTCGTACGTTCGTACGTACGTTCGTAAACACGCCACAGCCCAAACTACTCGACAGATTTAGCTGAAATTTGGTACGTGTGCATGTGATAACCCAACTTAGATCTGAAAAGCTTTTGGAGCCAATCGTGAAACTAGAAATGCCATTTTGGCACATCAACTTTTAAATTTTAAATGCAAACCCCCATTTTTCACCTCACGATAGAAAAGGCCTTCAAATTCTGCTTCTAAAAATGTATTAATTTTTAGTGCCCTTTTGATCAAATATTGAAAAAAAAATTATTTTTATCCGACTTTAAAATCGCGGTACAGCCCAAGCCCCTGAATCGATTTCGCTGAAATTTTGCACATGGGGATTGTATTGCACGTCGAAGAGCTGAACAAATTTTGGAATCAATCGGCCCACGGAAACTGCCGTTTTGGCACACCAATTTGTAACTTTAAAATTATTCACTCATTTAACCATCCAAAACAAGTTTTTGAAACATTTATTGTCACCATCAGAAAGGTCTTCAAATTCTGGTTTTAAGTAAGACAAAATTCGTTCGCATTTAGTGCTCTTTGGGTCAAAAAATCGAAATTTCATAATAACACTAAAAATACATTATAGCCCAAATTAGCGAATCGATTTGGCTGAAATTTGGTACATGGAGATTGGGTGACCCGTTGAAGACCTGAAAAGCTTTTGGAAGCAATTGGTCCACGGGAAGTGCCATTTAGGCAAATCAACTTTAAATTTTAAATACAAAGGTCTCCTTTTTATGTCGCCATTAGAAAGACGATCAAACTCTCGTTCTAAAAATGTATTCACAGTTTCTGCTATTTCAGTGGAAAATAGAGAAAAAAATATTTTTCATTAAAAGGGAGCAGGCTGACAGTGGATGACATAAAGTATCAGTTATTGTCAAAAGGGTGGCAAACTGTTAACCTTAAAAGGAACATATTGTCAAATGTGATGGGTGATGTCGGTATTTGTCAGAAAATTGCGAAATTAGTCACAGACAATAAGCATAAAAAAAATTCTGTGGAATTGACTACTATCTATACAGAATACAAAGATCCACGCGATGGGGAGGTTCCAGCCGCTTCTCTGCTGCATTTTTTATATCAAAAACTTGTTTCTCCGATTGTATGCGCGGTCACCCATCTCTGTCACTCCTCGGTCGGCTTTGTTCTCTATCTACGCATCTCACCATAGACAAAGAAACCTTAAGTTAAGGTTTCTTTCGTTTCAGTGCTTAGTCAATTAAGGTTGCGAAATTGCAATTAAAGATCAGTTTTCACCGGGAAATAAGTAAAAATATAACATCGACCAAAAATTTGGTAAGCTAGCAAGAAAAAGCACTAATAAGCTAGAAAAAGACCTAAAAAAGCTCACAAAATCCGTAGATAAGCACTTACGCGAATTTTAGGCAAAAATAAGCAAAATAAGCAAAATAAAATTAGTGTCGGATGATTCGAAATTTTATGAAACGGATAGAAACAAGAGCATTTCGTTCTGCTTACAATATTTAAAAAAAGCAAAATGCCAGAAATCCGCCCTCTAGAGATCACTAAAGCGGAAGTCTGCCATACATCCTGCGGGGCAGGGGCTAATGGTAGCCATTTTTTTATTTCTCAGAAATTGACATCTCGCAAACCGTAAAAGGTTCGAAATTTTACAAAGTTAGAAAAAAGTTGTGCTTTTCAATGTAAATTGAGATTCTGAAAAGAAATCAAAGAAATCTAGATTGGTTACTGAACTACCTATACTGAAAAAACTGATGAAAACTGGCAGCGTGTTATAACTTATGGTTACGAATCGGCACATCACTATGAAATTTTTTAACCTCCCCACTCCACTTCACGACTTAAAAAAAGGGAGGTTACTGCAGAGAGTACAATTTTCGAATTTGAGATAACACCAGATCTTCACGTTTTGAGGTCTCAGGAATCCAAAAAAGTGGTTTTTAAAATGTGTGTATGTATGTACGTTCGTACGTTTGTAAACTCGCCACAGCCAAAACTACTAGACCGATTTGGGTGAAATTTCGAACATAGGCATCTCGTAATCTAACTTATAGTGCAACAGGAAACGCTATTTTGGCACAAACTTTTAAATTTTAAATGCAAACCCTCATTTTTCACGTCACTATAAGAAAGATCTTCAAATTCTGCTTCTAGTGCCTTTTTGACAAAAATTCAAATATTTGAGATTTTTAATGTACTTAAAAACCCCGATACAGCCGAAACCTCTGGACCGATTTAGCTGAAATTTTGCACATGGAGATTGTATTACACTTCAAAGAGCTGAAACCTGTTTGGAGGCAATCGATCCACGGCACCATCAATTTTCAAAATTAAATATACTCTAAACTAATTTTTGAAAAAGGATTGTCACCATCAGGAAGGTCTCCAAATTCTGGTTTGGAGTAAGACAAAAATTATTCGCATTTGGTGCCCTTTGGGAAAAAAATTGAAATTTTGTAATAACACTAAAAGCATATTACAGGGTGGGCCAGTAAAAGTTGGAACAAACTTTGTCTGTTAATAAAATTTTTATTTCTAATCCGATTTTAATGAAATTTCGTGAGGTTGTTAACTCAACCTTTCTACGTCGAGGCCACTCATTTAATGTACCAGCACTCATTTAGTTTTTGAAATATTCTTCAGCAAATGGAGAGGTGACGTTTAGGGTCGCTGCAAAATTAATTCAACGGTGATGGGCTGCTCTTCTTTATCTCAGAATCATATTTGAAGTTTTCTGAGCGGAGTAACACCGAAAAATTAGGACATTTTTTGTTCTCTTACTCAAAAACTAATTTAACTAAAATCTGCAATGTTTCGCCAGAAACCTGAAATTGTAAGTCAGGTTGCCCTTGGAAATTACTTTTTTCACATTGACAAGCAAATTTTAATCAGTTTAAGATGGCTCGATTATCGCCAGAAGATAAATTTTAATCAAAACGCTCCAAGACCGTAATTTTAGAGCCTTCAGAAAAGTTGCAGTAATGCACTAGATTCTTCTGGTTCCAAAATTACGCTGGTGGAGCTGGTGGGGATTAAAATTTTACCTTCTAGTAATAATCGAGGCATGTTAAACAGATTAATTTGCTTGACAATGTGACAGAAGTGAATTCCAAAAGGCAACTTGTCTTACAGTTTCGAGTTTTTCGCGAAACTGCAGATGTTAATTAATTAATTTTTGAGTAAAAGAACAAAAAATGTCTTAATTTTTTGTTGTTACTCTACTCTTCAAATATGATTCTAAGATAAAGAGAAGCAGACCATCACCGTCGATTTAATTTTGCAGCGACCCTAAATGTTACCTCTCATTTACTGAAGAATATTTCAGAAACTAAGTGAGTGTTGGTGTATTAAGTGAGTGGCCTCGACGTACAAAGGTTGAGTTAGCAAACTCACAAATCTTCATTGAAATCTGATTATAAATACAAATTTTATTAGCAGCCAAAGTTTGTTCCAACTTTTACGGGCCCACCCTGTATAAACCAAACTATTAGATCGATTTTGCTGAAAGTTGGTACCTGGGGATTGGGTAAGGGTAACCCGTTGAAGAGCTTATAGGTTTTTGGAAGCAATTGGTCCACAGGAAGTGTGAAATAATTAAAACTATTATATCAATTTTCAAACCGCATAATTCGTAATTTAAAAATAGTCACCGGGAGTTTTAGAAAAGTAAAAATTTATTGAAATCTCGCAAAATATGCAGCAACTAATGGCAACATCCAAAAGTAGTTTCAAACGGGGCTGGCCGCCTGGCTGCCCTGCACTCCGATGCTGCAAATCTGCAATCGAATCGAGATCGGCGCCGTGCCATGCCGTGAGCTATTTTTAGACATCAACTATCAACATTTGTCAAGGTCGGCTGTAGCAGCAGGCAGGCAAATAGTGCGGCCATCGGCTACAGGATGGCGGCACTTTCGATGTTAGCGATGTTGGTTTTTACACACGCACTGTAATGTGAGTTAGTACGACGACTGTCCAACAGATGGCCGAAAGTATCGCCGCCTAGCGGCCGAGGTCTTTATTCGCTTATGCATTTTAGTGTACTGGTCAGAGGTCTACCACAATGGGATGTCTATGACTGAACTGCTGATCTATGACACCGCTGTTAAGTGATGATGAATGGCATGTGCATTGTGCATGAATTAACCATTTTTAAATTCCAGTATAAAACGAGACCAAATTGTAATTTGGGAGTACAACGTACAGTTAAAAATTGAAATGAATTAATAATAAGAGGTGTTTTGGTACAGGTAAGGTATCCTGAAAAATTCGCTATGGAATTTCGAATTTCGAATCCGTCTATCTCTTTAACCTAGTCACCAGAATCCATCCCCTTTAGTATACACAACATAAAAAGTTGTCCGTCGGGGTTGGTTGGGTGGGGGTTACTGTTGCTGGAGTGAGCTCGGGGATTCAGTAGAGCTAGGGTAGGGGGTACACTTGTCACTGGGCCCTCGTTCTACGGACCTACGGACGAACTATGCCTTACGGCATTTCAAATGGAAAATTAAAAACTGTGGACTTTCTTATTGGCATCCTCTACATTCTACAACATCCGATTGCCATTATTGAAGTTTATAAACTGCAACAATAAAATTGTTATAAGTCTTTTAATTCTCAACTGGCCCCTGAGACGTGCAGTAATAATTATGTAGGTATATTCCGTTCAGGGGCCAGTTGAGGATTAAAATACTAGGCACATACTTTCTCGTTTCAGGCAATTCATAATAAATACTTACCTATAATTATTATAAATATTTTACTTATGTACCTGGTATACACCGGGTGATTCAGTTTGGTGTTCGCCCCTCTACCTTTTTTATTTTAAGAGAAAAATATGCGGAACAGCGGAACCATGTGTATATTTGTAAATCGCATAACAAACTCCATTAAATGGCGTCATTAAACCATCTATTTGGCGAAACATGATGTCAAAATTACCATAAGCAATTTTTTTTCTTCAAATGACGCTGCACCACGAAAACTTGTTTAGTTAAAACAAAATGGAAATAATTGACAAAGTGACAGACAGAAGAAGAATTTCGATCATTACGGGTGCTTCTTAAAAAAATTCCTGAGAACTCAATTTTGTATCTTGAGAGCTGAGATTCGGTACGAATATGAAGGAAGGTCTATTCTATTTATCTAATATGATAACTATCATTATCACTACACAGGGTGTTAAAAATTCTGTGTCAAGTTTGGAAAATTTCAAATATGCAAAACTCCATTTTTTCAAATGGCACCCCCTGTTATTATTATGCCATGGGGTTCGGCTGTTGAATTACTTTATTTTTTATTAAGTATGTCCTATACCTAAAGTCACTCCTTCAAAAGATATTCTTTGTCTTATTTATTTTATTGAAGATTATTACGATCTCAATTAAAGAATGCCATGGACTGTATGACAGTTATGATTAACATTGTTTATTTACATGGTTACCAGACAGTTTCTCACATTTATTGACAGCATCCCCCACAATATGGTCGTCTAAAAATGTGCACTTATCGGGTTTCAAACTTCTGCGCAAATACCGGGTGATTCAGTTTGGTATTCGCCCCCCTGTAACTTTTAACTTCTACGCTCAAGGCGTAGCAGTATATAAAATCGATCAAAAATTCGAAATTGAACTGACATCAAATCTTTACGTTTCGGGGTCCCAGGAACCCAAAAAACCTATTTTTGAAAAATGTGTGTCTGTGTGTCTGTGTGTGTGTCTGTCCGTGTGTCTGTGGACACGCTACAGCCGAAACTACTGAACTGATTTTGATGAAACTTGGCACACATATTCAGTGGGAGATTTGTAGGTGCTGATTAGAATCTGGGCTACACCGGCTCACGGAAAATGCCTTTTTGGCACATCAACTTTAAAAATTTGAATACAAACCCCCATTTTTCGCATTACCATATGAATGCTCTTCAAATTCTGCTTCTAAAAATGTATTCACACTTGGGCCCTTTTGACCAAAAAATGGTGCCGTGAAAAAAAAACTATGCATAAATGTATATTTTTATTACCGGATTTGATAACTGATTTTTTTTCAAGCCGAAAACCTTAGTGCCATTTTTTCGAAAAATGTCATTTTAGTGGCAATTTATTTTATTGTCTGTGCGGGAGAGGAGCTGATTAGATTTTGAAGCCGATCAGTCAACCCGAAGTGCCCTTTTGGCATAGCAACTTTCTTATTTTAAATATTTAAAAATTTAATAAATGCTGCTGTTATTAATCCAAAGCAGTGCGGCGTAGAAGTTCCTGCCGTCTCCGAGACCGCCTTTTTTTTTATTTCAACAGAAAAATTTATGAAACCATATATATTTGTTAATCGCATGACAAGCTCTATTAAATGACGTAATTAAATCTTCAATATGATAACATATGTCAAAATGACGATAGTCAATTTTTTTTCTCCAAATGACATGCTGTATATTTCTTAGCGGATTCTTGTAGACATTTGTTTTCTACATTCAATTGTGTAAAAAAAGTCTACACTTTTACTAGAAAAATTCCGAAAAAAAAATTGATTTGATTAGGCATAATTTGAAAGTATCTTGTCAATAAAAGTAGTTAGCCATGGAAAAAATTGAATTATAGTGTAGTCTAAGTCACTCACATCGCAAGGACCGTAGTTTCTCAAAGAATTATTATTACTTACCCTTTTAATAACAATAATACCCCATTTACCTTATAACTAGTGAATAACAATAACATTATTACTATTAACGATCTAACAGGTAAATCAATTATAATTTTTGAAAAACAGGACCCTTCGTGTGAGGGCGACATTAGGCAACACCATAATTCAATTTTTTCCACGGCTCACTACGTTTATTGACAAGAGACTTTCAAATTATGCCTAATAAAATAAATTTTTTTTCGGAATTTTTCTAGTGAAACTGTGAACTTTTTTTACATAATTAAATGTAGAAAAAAAACGTCTACAAGAATCTACAAGAAAAAAAAAGTTGACAATCGTCACTTTGACATAATGTCATCATATTGACGATTTATTGACGTCACTTCATGGAGTTTGTCATGCAATTTACAAATATATATGGTCTTATATATTTTCCTGTTGCAATAAAATAGTTACGGGGGGGGCGAATACCAAATTGAATCACCCGGTATATGTATGAGAAGTTACCATATTTTTTGTGGTTTCCAACCCCTAAATTTCATCTCCCGAAATTAACCCACCCTCGCTTTCAACAGACTTGAATGTCAAACTTGTATACCAGGTTTCTGTGACTTACTTGGCTCGTTTTATAATTACTAGTTTTTCGGTTTTTCACCCCTAACTTCCACCCCCGTTGACCAAAATGGCAGATTTTCTGCGTATACACCCGTGTACAAAGTTTCAGCTTGATATCTGCTTCCGTTCTCAAGTTATGCGATGGACAGAGTACCTAGACGGACATCCGAGCATGCGAGCGAGCGAGCAAATTTTTTAAAACTATAGTGCCTGCGCATATGCTTCGACATTAAAATTTCTACCTTTTACCTACTGCTAAAAAAATCCTGTTTGGCGAGCCACAAAAAATGTTCTAAAATTGCGTCCACCGCCCCAGCCTGGATAACACCCCCAAAATCTGTGAATTAAATGCGCAAGGATTATGTTTTTGCTCCATAACTCATTTCCTCTTCATGGTACGAAAAATATAAAGATATACAATATTGAAGACTAAATTCTCTACAAGAAAGTTGCTATGTACTATTCACCTGAGAGTCCAAAATTTTTGATGGAAGACGAAGAAGTTGGAAGTTTCGATGGGAAAGCAATTTAATATTTCAAAAAGAATGGCAATTTGTTTAAGTAAATAGAAATACTTACTTAGGAGGACTCTAGTTCAGTCTAGTAGGTACAACAAATAATATTACAAAAAATTAACTTTTCCAATTTTGAGAAATCTGAGCATAAACAATCATAATGCGATTTTTGAAAGAACTGGAAAGTGGTAAGAATGTGACTTCGGATTGTGTACAGTAATTTGTATGATCATAGTGAGTTGTATCGGTTGTAGATGTAGATGCAGACGTTTCTCAAATGTATTAAATGTAATACCTGTTGTAATAAGTAAAGTAATAATCGATGCGAATGTGTAATTAATTCTTTTGTATTTATTTATTGATAAGACAAACAGCGAACGGCTATACAGTCAACGTAGTCAAAGCACAGAAACTCCCTATGCGCCCTACATACTGTCTTGAAAGCCTGTCATCGTGCATGGCAGCCTTCAGGCCCTGTGAATTCCAGGGTATCAGCAGCCTCTTGTTCTTATCTCGGTACTTGATTCTTTCCGGGTTTCCATGGTAACGTTCTTTGTATATTTACCCAGTTTCCATGAAAGGATCGCCCTTCAGCTTCAGACTATCGTTTTTTTTTTCAATTATTATTCATAATCGTTATTACAGGAATACGAATACAATACCTAAATAATGTGCACAACCTCGTTGAACCGCGTTCCTCTTATTTGCATACATTTTAACCTCCCCAATCCCACAATTAAAAAAAAATGGGAGGTTACTGTAATCACTAAAATTTTCGAATTTGAGACACCAGGAACTCAAAAAAGTGACTTTTAAAAACTGCTAGACAGATTTTATTATATAATATAGGCATTTCATCACCCGGAAAGCCGAAAAGCTTTTGGCATGACCATATGGAGAGACCTTTGAAATTCTGCTTCCACTTTTTGTGACCTTTAGCAAAAAAATGGAAAATTAGGAATTTTTAGCATACACTAAGAAAACACACTAGAGCTCAAACCCCTGCATGGAGCGATTTGGTCGAAGCTTTGCACATGGAGATCGTATAACACGTCGAAAAGCTGAAAAACGACAAATGCCGTTCTGGCACATAAATTTTCAAATTTGAAATTAGACTCTCATTTAATTAAAACCAGTTTTTGAAAAATTTATTGTCACCGTCAATCAGAAAGGTCTTCAAATTCTGGTTTTAAATAAGATAAAATTAATTCGCATTTAGTGTCCTCTGGTAAAAAAAATCGATATTTTGTACCTAATAATACCAAAGTCAGATTATATAGCCTAAACTACTGGATCAATTTGGCTGAAATTTGGTAAATGGAGATTGGGTGAGGGTGACCCGTTGAAGAGCTGAAAGCTGAGAGGCTTTTGGAAGCAATTGGTCCACGGGAAGTGCCATTTAGGCATATCAACTTTAAAATTTTAAATAAAAGTTCTCATTTTTTATGTCATCATTAAAAAGATCATTAAATTAAATTCTGGTTCTACAAATCTATTCACAGATTATTTCGGCGGGAAATAATGAGAATTCTCATTCTCATTTTAAACTTGCCGACTGACAGAGAATGCAGGATTGACGATTTTAACAAAAAAAAGGACATCATCTAATGATGAATACTTATTGGAATCAATGAAAATAACGGACGTCAGTCTAAAAGGGTTGCCAATTTTGGTGCTTAATGCACTAAGTAGATATACTGCTTTTGGGCGCGTTCATCTCATAACATATTGTGACAGATTAGTTTTTTATTATTAGTTTATTATTTATTTATTATTTATTATTTATTTATTTATTTATTATTAATTTTATTTGCCATTCTTGTGTCACATCAATCTCAAAACTGGCAGAGCCGATAATACAGCCGGACTATTTTACCGACTGAACAGACTGATGATATGGAATTATTGAAATCATCAAAATCAACTTTAAAAGGTGTGTTGTCAAATGTGAGAGGTGATGATATTTGTCAGGAAGTGTAAAATTAGTCACAATAACCATCAACGGTCTAAAAATTTTCATGTTCAATACGCTGATCGCTGTTACCTACGGAAATCAAAGACCCACGCAGTGGGGAGGTTCCAGCCGCTTCTCTGTTGCATATTTTTTTTTAACAAATACAAAAATCTTGGTTTACTTTCGAATGAATTACGGAATGTAACAGGGAAAAGGAGGCCGACCGGGATTCTATAACACAAGTCCGAACTCTAATGAAACAACAATTAAAAACCCCTTAAACCAAGCATATTGCAAACTGTACTTACTCAGGAATTTCATTTTGGCAACCATTAATATTAATCTAGTGCCATCAATATAACGAAATTACTTCACTGTTACCCCGCGTTTAGTGGTTCAGATGAAACACGAAAGAGGACTTAGGGGAAGGGAAAATGTTGGTGCGACTTGGGAAGGACAGGCACAAAATTTACAATATTCCAGGCAGCCTCATGGCAGCATCACGAAAAGTTATAATATATGTTTATCGGGTACTACAGTAGGGTGCTTCCTTTTTCACTGCTCACCATTGGCTTCTTCTAAACGGTAAGAGATACGGAGTTGGTTAAATTAGAGAAAAGTTGCGTTATTTCTTTGTGGATTAAGAATCTGGAGAGAATTCTCCAATATCTCGATTCGTTCCTGAGTCATTTCGAAGAATTAGAAAATTGAGATTTCAAATAAAAATTAATATCTACCTAACGATTGATACTATTTAAATGAGACTTGGAACTTTAATATTTTTAACAGCTGTCAATCGAATAGCATCCTCAGAAATTTTCAAGGCCTTCTAGATTTAGAGCAATGACAGTCAACTTTTAATTCTCTTATGATGGCCGCTATATTGAATTTTGACACCATGAAAAAAATTAGCTTTTCAAAAATGTAATTAATATGGACTTTTTTGAAAAATTGTCAAAATTCTAAGGACCCCGCAACTCCAACATGGGATCTGGCTCTCTACAGATTAAAAACAAAATTAATATGTTATTCTTTCGTTAAAAAGAAGCAGCTTTCTAATGCACTATTTTGAACAAGAATTTGAAGACCTTCCCGATGCTGACAATAAATTTTTAAAAGTTGTGTTAGGATGGTAAAATGGGAGTAGTATATTTAAAATTGAAAATAGATGTGCCAAAAGGGCACTTTCCGTGGGTCGATTGCCTACAAACGTATAACACAGTCTCCATGTACAAAATTTCAGCCAAATCGGTCCAGAGATTTCGGCTGTATCGTGTTTTTAAAGTACGTTAACAATCCCGAATATTTCAATTTTTGTCAAAAAATGTGAATACATTTTTATTAGAAGTAGAATTTGACGATCTTTCTCATGGTTACGTGAAAAATGGGGGTTTGCATTTAAAATTTGAGTTTGAATTTTCATTCCTCTTCGATTTAAATACTTAGCCCACTTCGAGTAAAATGGATCACCGCCTCTCGCAACGTTTAAAATTTAAAAGTTGATGTGCCAAAATGGCATTTCCGGTTGCATGATAAGCTCCAAAAGCTCCAAATTTCAGCCATATCGGTCTAGTACTTTTGGCTGTGGCGTGTTTACAAACGTACGAACGTTCATACACACAGACACATTTCAAAAACAAATTTTTTGGATTCCTGAGACCTCAAAACGTGAAGATTTTGTGTTATCTCGAATTCAAAAATTTTACTGATTTGCAGTAACCTCTCTTTTTTTTAAGTGGTGAAGTGGAATGGAGAGGTTAAATTTCCAGAGGCGTTTACCGGTTACCCCCCGCGCGTCGCCGTCATTTATCACTTTTCCATAGTGTGCAGTGTGCCCCCCGCCAAACAAATTTCCTAAATACGCCACTGTATTAAACTTGTTAATATACAAACAAACAGTCTTATTCTGGATGTCATGGAAAATGATTGAAGACGTCCGATTTGGCTAGTTAGCAATTTTTCATGTGTTGCCATGGGGAGGGAATTGAAAATTAACGTCCAACTCGATTGGAAACCACGGCAACAGGTAAAAGTTGGTAGTTGCTTGAGTTTTCAATTATTATAATCGCTATTTTATTAAGAATCGCTATAGGAACCGAAAAGATCACCAATCGGATTGATAACAACTCTGAAAAGATCACCGATCGGATATCTTAAAAGTTTTCAATATTGAAAAGTTTTCAGTCATCCGTTATAAAACTGAAACTGAATGAATAATGCCATAATTCAAGTATAGATAATAAGCATCAATAAGCGAACTTACCATAAACTTATAAATAACGTGCTATTCAGAAAATATGTTGATGATTTTAATAAAGGAAGGATATCTATAATGAATACTTACTCGAATCAACGTGATTAAATGAAAATAACGGACGTTAGTCTAAGGGTTGCCAATTTTGGTGCTTAATGCACTAGAAACGGTGCTTTTGGGCGCTTTCATCTTATGACATTTTGTGACAAATTATTTATTTGTTAGTCGTTATTTGTTATCTTTGTGTCACAGCAATCTCAAAACTGGCAGAGCCGATAATACAGCTGGACTGTTTTACCTACTGCGTAGACTGAATCCCTTCATGCTCTGGAATTATTGAAATCATCAATAGAATCGCAATCTGTCGTTTGGGTACATGACATCCGTTATTTTATATGGGAACTGTGCGAAGTGCGAACTAACTTTAGACAAACGTTTTATCGACATATTGCGATTCACTTGTTTCCGCGTAGCCTCCTGTTATCACATATTTTCTGAATAGCCCTGTACCAATCGAACCCTTTGGACTGACCTGGCGATGATGTTCATGTGAACGCGGATAATGGATTTAATCCAAGGGGAATACAAAAAGACAAGAAACTTAAGTAGAATAAATTAATTAAAAGAAAAGCAATATAAAATTGTGAATTTATTCATCAAGACTTCACACCATACCCATCAATGTAACATTCACGACTTCACCCAAACACATACAGTTAACAATCAGCAACAATTTTTATACAATTGTCTATTTAACATAATACATAGGTAATATATCATTATCTAATATAGTAAATGCATTTAATGCGGCTTCTAAGTCACAGTTTTTCTTGTAGGTAGTTTCCTTCGTTTAGTTCTAAATATATTGTACGGATATAATAAAAATTGAATGAACATCAAATGGTTAGGGGCAGTGGCAGCTAGGAATCGAATACGCAATACGGCGTCCTTCAGCCTCTCGGTCTCGGCCCTCCCTCGACGGAAATTCATAAACAAATAGGTAAACCGCAAGTCATTGTCCAGCAGTTAAAAGAGGTATAGACAATATGGAGGCAAAATTTGACAAAACCCGGTATGCAAAAGTCTGTCATTGTCAAATTTTGCCTCCATATTACGTCACTAAATATAGAGAGACCTCATGTTTGGAAACCTTCATTGACATGAAAGCAAGTCCCATTCCCAAACATATCACTTGCTTAAAATGGTGACAATAAATTTCAGGAAAACATTGATATCCCCTGATGGTATTTCCAAGACAACAACGTAAACAATGGTCACATTCTCCAATCAGCTCTCTCAATTCATCTCCATGACACGGGCAAAAAATTTTCATATTTTCGAGTCTGAACTGGAAAATTTCGATCTCGAACTCGAAATTTCGACTTCAAACTCGAGATCTAAGTCGAAAGTTTCGAGTTCGAAGTCGAAATTTTCGATTTCGAAGTCGAAATTTTCGATTTCGAAGTCGAAATTTCGAGTTCAAAGTTTAAAATTTCAAGTTCAAAGTCGAAATTTCGAGTTCAAAGTCGAAATTTCAAGTTCGAAGTAGAAATTTCGTGTTTGAAGTCGAGATTTCGAGTTCTAAGTCGTAATTTTCGAGTTAGAAGTCGAAATTTCGAGTTCTAAATAGAAATTTTCGAGTTCGAAGTCGAAATTTCGAGTTCGATGTTGAAATTTCCGAGTTCAAACTCGAAAATATGAAAATTTTTTACCCGTGTCCGTTCTACGCCTTCGTAGATTAAAGCCCAAACCTCGGCCCAAACTATAATTTATACTGCATCGACTTAGTTGTTTTAAAAGTAGAATTTGAAGACCTCTCTCGTGGTGACGTGAAAAATGGGTGTTTGTATTTAAAATTTACCCCCCGCGCGTTGTTTATCACTTTTCTATAGTGTGCCCCCCGCCAAACAAATTTCTTAAATACGCGTCACTGTCTTATTAATATACAAACAAACAGTCTTATTCTGGATGACATTGAAAACTTTTAAGACATCCGATTGGCTAGTTAGCATAATTTTTACAGGTGTTGAAATATGGGGAATTGAAAATTAATGTTCAACTCAATTGAAAATCACGGCAACAGGCAAAAAAGTTGGTAGTTGCTTGAGTTTATACAATCGCTTTTAACCTCCCCACTCCACTTCACCATTTAAAAAAAAAGGGAGGTTACTGCAATCACTAAAATTTTCGAATTTGAGATAAGACCGGATCTATACGTTTTGAGGTCTGAGGAGCCCAAAAAAGTGGTTTTTAAAATGTGTCTGTATGTATGTACGTACGTTCGTACGTACGTACGTTCGTAAACACGCCACAGCCCAAACTACTCGACAGATTTAGCTGAAATTTGGTACGTGTGCATGTGATAACCCAACTTAGATCTGAAAAGCTTTTGGAGCCAATCGTGCAACCAGAAATGCCATTTTGGCACATCAACTTTTAAATTTTAAATGCAATACCCCATTTTTCACGTCACGATAGGAAAGGCCTTCAAATTCTGCTTCTAAAAATGCATTCATTCTTAGTGCCCTTTTGACCAAAAATAAAAAAAAATTGATTTTTATCGGACTTTAAAATCGCGGTACAGCCCAAGCCCCTGAACCGATTTGGCTGAAATTTTGCACAAGGGGATTGTATTACACGTCGAAGAGGTGAACAAATTTTGGATTCAATCGGCCCACGGAAAGTGCCGTTTTGGCACACCAATTTCGAAATTTAAAATTATTCTCTAATTTACCCATCCAAAACAAGTTTTTGAAAGATTTATTGTCACTATCGAGGTCACCATCAGAAAGGTCTTCAATTTCTGGTTTTAAATGAGACAAAATTTATTCGCATTTAGAACCCTTTGGGTAGAAAAATCGAAATTTTGTAATAACACTGAAACCACTTTATAGCCCAAACTAGTGGATCGATTTGCCCGAAATTTGGTAAATGGAGGTGAGGTGACCCGTTGAAGAGCTGAAAGGCTTTTGGGAGCAATTAGTCAACGGGAAGTGCCATTTAGGCATATCAACTTTAGAATCTTAAACAGAAGTCCCTGAAATCAAAGACCCACGCGTTGGGGAGGTTCCAGCCGCTTCTCTGCTGCATTTTTTTATTATGAATCGCTATATCAACCGAAAAGATCACCAATCGGATTGACAACAACTCTGAAAAGATCACCAATCGGATATCTTAAAAGTTTTCCGTCATCCGCAGTATAAAACTGAAACTGAATAGATAATGCCATAATTCAAGTAGATTAGTATAGATAATAAGCGATGCTATTCAGAAAATATGTGATAGGGGTGTGGCTATATAGAATGGCAATCTGTCGTTTGGGGACATGACATCCGTCATTTTATCTGGGAACTATGAACTAACTTTAGACAAGCGTCCTATCGACATTCACTTGTTTCCAAAAGCCTCCTGTTATCACATATTTTCTGAATAGCCCTGTACCAATCGAACCCTTTGGACTGACCTGGCGATGATGATGTTCATGTGAAACGGGTAATGGATTTAATCCGAGGGGAATACAAAAAGATAAGAAACGTAAGTATAGAATAAATTAATTAAAAGAAAAGCAATATAAAATTGTGAATTTATTCATCAAGACTTCACACCATACCCACCAATGTAACATTCACGACTTCACCCAAACACATACAGTTAACAATCAGCAACAATTTTTATACAATTGTCTATTTAACATAATACATAGGTAATATATCATTATCTAATATAGTAAATGCATTTAATGCGGCTTCTAAGTCACAGTTTTTCTTGTAGGTAGTTTCCTTCGTTTAGTTCTAAATATATTGTACGGATATAATAAAAATTGAATGAACATCAAATGGTTAGGGGCAGTGGCAGCTAGGAATCGAATACGCAATACGGCGTCCTTCAGCCTCTCGGTCTCGGCCCTCCCTCGACAGAAATTCATAAACAAATAGGTAAACCGCGAGTCATTGTCCGGCAAGTCACTGACACGATGTGCGTGCTAATTCACCTCAAAAACACCACCGCACCGCCGACAATCCACCCTCACGTTCACCGTGCATCCATGCTCGATTCAGATTGGGAACCGTGATCTGAAGAACTGGAGCTGGAGATCGTCTCCGTTGATTTGATTTTTGGTTTATATTCTGTGATTATAACGGTCACACTGTTGACGGTAACTTCCCGGGTTTGGGCAGTGCTCCTGTCAACATTCTTCAGTCTGGGCGGATGACGTCGCTTTTTCAGCGACTTTTTGTCCTTTTTCTCGCGTTTCTGGTTACTTGTGGCCGGCAGGAATTGCGTAGCCACTTGCTGAGCCACTAACTGCGGATTGATTCGAGGTTTACGAGTCGATGTTCCTTTACGGACGTCACACATCAGGCATTTGAAAGCTTCCGCAGTATTTCTGAACGTGCACACACTGCAATCCCAAAAATTATCTTCCAACACCTTCGCCTGACGTTTCGCTCGCCGAATCGGGCTCTTCTTGTGATCCATCGCGGCTCAAAACACTACAATCCTACTTTTCGGATGCGAACTGACATCTCAAACACACACAAGACGCCATGTTCGTGTTTCGATTTGACAGCAATGTTCCACGCGCATGGGTAACGCAGGCGCACAGTTCGGTCAATCGAGGTTGCGTAGTGGCAACACTGATTCAGAGAGGAAGAGGGGGAAATAAGGATATTTTTCGCTCCCGATTATACACATCCAAAAACTAGTGATGGGTAAAAACTGTTATTTTTCCATAACAGTTAAACCTGTTATCGTTATATTTTAATAACAGTTAAATATAACTGTTATTTTATAACAGCTATTTCGTTAACTAATATGATCAGTTTCAGATCAAATCTGCGATCATCTACTCTTACATGTCTCATTTATAAAGCAGAATTATTTCACCAGCTATTTCAAGTATTTCTCACAACCTTTGAAGAATATTTTTTGGTTTGCAACGATTAATATTTAATGAATGCTATTTTATTATTTGTTACGTCCTATAACTGTTATGGTATTCGTTCCGTATCCTTGGAGTGTGTTGTTATTTGTTATGTTCTGTTAACCTGTTGGTATCAGTGGTATCAGTTGACAATTCAGTCCCAGTCAGTGCAGCGGGTATTTATCATATAATATCGTTAAAACTGTTATTAAAAATAACTATTATTTTTAATACGTCATAACTGTTGTAACTGTTATGACCCAAATAACAGTTATAAAATAACAACTTGTTATTTAACAACCCATCACTACCAAAAACACCAAAAAGAGCTCGGAAGTTATGGAGAGTAAGTTTTAGTGCCGTAGCAGAATGCGAGGCCACTCTTCTTTTTGATTATTCGCTCGCTCGCTTGTCGGACAACTTGAGAACGGATTGAGATATCGAGCTGAAAATTGCTATACAGCTTTGTGCCCCAAAAAGGTAAGACGGGGATTGCTTTTGGGCCATATCGGACCAAGGGGATGGAAGTTAGGGGCGAAGAACCGAAAAATTATTAATTGCAATAGCTTGAGAACTACTGGAGGTATCTTCCTGAAACTTGGTATGCACGTTCGACCTTCAAGCCTGTTGAAGGTGAAGAAGTGTCAACTTAGGGGGATGAAATTTAGGGGATGAAAACCATATAAAATATGATAACCCCGCAAGGATTGCAGTAGCTATCTGAAACCCATAACGTACACACATATTTCAATGAAATCTTGCGGATGTTTTTTCAGCAGAATCGGACAGGGGAGGGGGTGGAAATTAGGAGTTGCAAATTAAAATTCCGTCGAAATTGCCTTCATTCGATAGCTTTCCGTTAGTGATTCAAAAAAGGAGTTCTTCATATTTAGCGTAAAACCACCCTTAAAGGCGCTATCACCCTAGGGTGTTAGGCGGATGGACAAATTTTTACTGATCTAACAAGGGGGCGCTTGCCGGGATCGATGGTCGTCGCCGTCGGCACCTGTGTCGCGCTTCTTTCTTTGCTATGTCATAGACAGAGACGGGTACAGTTGGGCTGAACCTGACCGTCTTCTTCTATTTGGCGCGCAGAAACTGCTTTTGACGTTAGTGTGACTAACTTTTCCCGCCACCCACCAAATTTTCCCAAATTTTTGCGCCTTTCTTTAATGTTGGAGCGTCTTTCGATAAATTTACAGTGTGACTCAAAAAAATTTTTTCTTTGACCCAAACGTTTTTCCGTCTTCCAGGCAACTGTTTCGTATTTTGTGTTAATTTCTTTTATAGCTGAAGATGGAGTAACACTCCGAAACGCGTCCTAAACAGTAAGTAAATTTTGTGGAACAAGACTTTGAAACTACCTTGTGTAATTAACGTTTTTGAAAAAATATGTGACAGCCTTAAGTCACACTACCGCAAGACGTAATTTATTACTGTTGAATTCAATTGTCTTCACATGTTATATGAGATTGAAGAAGTTGGCCTACTTTTTTGCAATTGTTTTTCATCGAAGTTTAGGCTGATTATACAAACTATTCATACCAATTTCAAAGTCTGCTGTCAAAAAAGTTCATGTTGACTACATTTTTGAAAAGTCAATTTTTTGTGTAATTGATGGCGTTAAAATTCAATATGGCCCGCCATAAAAGAGTTAAAAGTTGACTGTCGTTATTCAAATCTATAAGGCCTAGCAAATTTCTGTCAATGCCATTCAGTTGACAGCTGCCAAAAATATGAAAGTTTCAAGTTTCAATTAAATAACATCAACGTTAGGAAGATATTAATTTTTCTTTAAATTGGCAATTTTCAGATTTTTTGTGATAACTCAGGAACGAATCAAAATATCGGAAAATTATCTTCAGAATCTTAATAATCAAGAAATTGCGCAATTTTTCTCCAATTTAAACTACTCTGAGCATAGAAAAATTACCCACCATGTATAAGTAGGTAAGTATAGGTACTTCAACACGCACAAAAGTCTGATTTGCATAATTGGCTTATTTTCATGTTATTTTCTCATCCCCTTTGAGTTTTCATCGCCCTTTACAGTTTTTCGACCCCCTAAAGTGTTAATTGTGCAAGATTCGGGTAATTAAATTAAACTCATTTTTAATCAGTTTACCTTTTATAATTTTCCCAGCCACCTTTGCAATAGGTAAGTATACAGGGTGTAACAGAAACATACGGCAATATTTTAACTACGTATTATCCGCAAAAATACAAGACGAAAATTCCCAAGAAAGTTTTTCCTATACTCATCAGCGTTCACGTTTTAAATTGTTAAAGCGGGTTTTTTTCGCGGACTTGCACGCAACGAATGACTGAAACGTTTTAAATAGGGTCAGTGGTTGACGTTTATTCTATTTTTATTTAAATTTAACATTTGTGGTTGAAACCCAGCCGGTACATTCGGCGGGTAAATTCCATGCTACTTTAAACTTTAAAACACAAACGTGACAAAACACTGTTCTCGTCTTGAATAGTCAAGAGGTCTGACTGAGTGAGTCTGAGGCTCAAGGCCAAAAGAGAGCGCAAGACGTGAGGAAGTTTCGAACGTATACAGTCGCGGCAAAAAGTGACTAAAAACTAAAGCGATTTCATTTCTTTGTAATAATGGCGATAAGGCCAACAATAGGGTCGAAAATCTTAGATGTAGATACCATTTTTGACCTTGTAGGTTATTCTGTTGCCATAAATTGGCGCCTTCAATCGATAGAACCTACCTTTAGCGATAACCTGATCATATGATGTTTGGTTCACGATCTGTACGTTTACAAATTCTGTGAAAAAGTAGAAGTTTCTACCGTCTCCAGGACTGCCAATTCGCCTTTTTGAGACATCTGTGTGTCTGCGGAGGCACTACTACTATGGTGCAAGATCTGCACCCGATTCCACCAGTAAATTCAGGGTGGAAAGTGCATCGAGATTAAGATAGTCTAAGATAGCCCTATAGATTCATTATAATTTCATGAGATTTATAATTTTATACTTATAAATATCAAATCGGCGGCGCAACGTAACAGCGGAGAAAATATCGTGCAACTCTTGCCGCCGTCGCCGCCAGCAAAATGCATGTGGATGTGGATGTGGCGGGCGCACCGGCCACCGCACGCCTTCCCGTCATCGGGCAACACGCAATGCAGAACGTATACTTTGTGCTGTTCAAGGACCGAAACCTCGCCAACGTTATTGCGTCATTCTGCAGCTTTCTACCAGTAACCTTCACCGGGTTTTACCTTCCGACTTTTTTTGCAAGTTTGCTTACTGAGTTGCTGCCGTGCACCCCCACCCCGTACTGCTAAGTGCTACTGTACTGATGGTGCTGGTTCATGGCAAAATTATGGCAAAAGAAATTCTCCATTTCACTGACAGTGCGAATCATACACGCTTTCATCGTCAAAATTGGCGTGACCATAATATTGTTAATAATTTATTGTTGTCCATTAGGTACTTCTGCTTTTTGAAACTGACAGGAATTTTGACGTAAATAGAAGTCAGCGTTCTTTGATAGTTGTGGATTTCTGTCTGAAGAAAAGAACCGGCCCCAGTTGGGGGTTGTGTTGATGGGTTAAAGTTAAGCAACGGTCGGTGTGCAATAATGAATTATTATTCGTTCGACAAATGAACACCAAGTGCATTATTTAGTTTCTCGACTGTTCTACAACAGAAAAACCGTAGTCGGATAGTCCTATGTTTATGTATAGTGTGAATAAAGTGTTTTTAACTTCTACGCTTCGCGGAGCAAGTTAATAAAATCGATCGAAAAATCGAATCACCATGCAAAAACGTCAAATCTTTGTGTTTTAAGGTCCTGGGAATCCAAAAAAGTGGTTTTTGAAAAATTTCTGTCTGATGTGTGTCGTCTGTCTGTAAGCACGCTGCAGCTCAAACTACTGAACGTATCGAGATGAAATTTGGCACACGTATTTAGTGGGCAATTTGTAGGTGCTGCTTAGATTTTGGGCCACATCGGTTCACGGAAAATGCCCTGTTGGCACATCAACTTTAAAAATTTAAATGCAAACCCCCATTTTTCGCTCTTCGAATTTTGTTTCTAAAAAAGGCAGCAGAGAAGCGGCTGGAACCTCCCCAACGCGTGGGTCTTTGATTTCCGTGACTTGTGTTTAAGATTTTAAAGTTAATATGCCTAAATGGCACTTCCCGTTAACCAATTGCTCCCAAAAGCCTTTCAGCTCTTCAACGGGTCACCTGACCTCCATGTACCAAATTTCAGACAAATCCTTCCATTAGTTTGGGCTATAACGTGGTTTCAGTGTTATTTCAAAATTTCGATTTTTCTACCCAAAGGGTAATAAATGCGAATAAATTTTATCTCATTTAAAACCAGAATTCGAAGACCCTTCTAATGCTGGCAATAAATCTTTCAAAAATTTGTTTTGGATGGGTAAATGAGAGAATACTTTAAATTTGGAAATTGGTGTGCCAAAACGGCACTTTCCGTGGGTCGATTGAATCCAACATTTGTTCAGCTCTTCGACGTGTAATACAATCCCCATGTGCAAAATTTTAGCCAAATCGGTTCAGGGGCTTGGGCTGTACCGCGATTTTAAAGTCCGATAAAAATCTCGATATTTTTAGTTTTTGGTCAAAAGTGCACTGACAGTGACTACATCTTTGGAAGCAGAATCTGAAGGCCTTTCTTATTGTGACGTGAAAAATGGGGGTTTACATTTAAAATTTAAAAGTTGATGTGCCAAAACGGCATTTCTGGTTGCACGATTGGCTCCAAAAGCTTTTCAGATCTAAGTTGGGTTATCACATGCACACGTACCAAATTTCAGCCAAATCGGTCGAGTAGTTTGGGCTGTGGCGTGTTTACGAACGAACGAACGAACGAACGAACGTACGTACGAACGTACGTACATACATACATACAGACACATTTTAAAAACCACTTTTTTGGGTTCCTGAGACCTCAAAACGTACAGATCCGGTCTTATCTCGAATTCGAAAATTTTAGTGATTGCAGTAACCTCCCTTTTTTTTTAAATGGTGAAGTGGAGTGGGGAGGTTAAAATGTATTCACACTTGTGTCCGTTTGTCTAAAAAATGGTGCTGTGAAAAAAACCTATGCATAACTGTATATTTTTATTACCGGATTTGATAGCTGATTTTTTTCAAGTCGAAAACCTTTTTTTTCGAAAAATGTGATTTTAGTAATGGGAAAAAGCCCTTGTTTGAATTTATTTTACTATCGGATTCGATAGCTGTTGCATTGCCGGATCAAAAACCTTAGTGCTATTTTTTCGATTTCCATTTTAGGAGCAAAAAGGTCCCATTTTGAATTTTTTTTACCAAAAGGGCATATTATTATTATCGAATTCGATAGCTGTTGCATTGCCGGATCGAAAACCTTAGCGCCATTTTTTCGAAAAATGTCATTTTAGAGGTGAAAGGTGAAAAACATTTTTATTTAAATTTGACTGAATTAAACTGACGTCGCTGACATGGCAGATTTAAAAAATTTCTCTCGTAAGTTTGACAAATTAGTATTCCCACTAGGTACAGAAAAAAACTTTCATAGCCTACTGGCGTGCAGAATAAGTTCGAACACAATATGCCTTACCTACCCTATACCATATACCACTTGGTTGAGAATAGACATTCCGCACATTTTATTAGTCACTGATGGTAGTCACAATATGACGTCAAGTTGTGCAAAATTATACATGGCGCGAGAATCGCGAGATAATATCCTTTTTTGACAGGTCAGCAGTCTTCAATCAATGTTTTTGTATAGGGTTGGTGCTGGGAATGCCTAACCATGTCTATACTATACTGAACCAAGAACCAAGCCTATACCCTGTTCTGCTCATAAAAAGTCGAGCAAAAAATTTTAAAAACATTTACGAACTTTCTCTCTGCATATTTATTCAAATTGTTGTCTATTGCCTGAAAGTCTAAATTAAGCAAATTACACGATTGGAAATATACCTATAAATAATTTATGCAGAATTATGTTATTTACTTTACGTTTCCTCCTACAAAATATTTTTTTGGGGGTGGCCTCTGACGGAGAGGGTCTGTTTATTGTTAAAATGTTAAACACCTACCTGAACTCAACTCTACCCTAGGAAAAACTTGAAATGAAGGAATGAAGCGACCTCTGCAATGTCTAGTATGAGAAGAGACTTTGGAACTACCGTTACAAAATAATAAGGCGCAGAACTGCACGAAGGGACAAAAGCGACCCAACAAAGACATGAATCTGCTATTCTACGAGTATATAAGCTCTCTCTTACGTAGCTGTCAGTCAAAAGCTCGTCATGAATGCTCCAGCCGCTCAAGAGTTTTTGTTTTGTATAATATTGGATAACGTCCTTTGCTTTACAACTGGTTTTGCCGAGCATTCTTCCCTTCCTGATGGATTATACCATACCTACTTACTTCGATCTCCTATGCTTTTACCTAAATCTACAGTTTTGATTTGATCCATGTTTAGGTATACATTCTGAGAATTGAAGATTTTCATTTCAAGTCGCAATATTATACCAACCAAACCGTCTAGGTCTAGGCGAGGCCATCAATCCATCATGTCTAGGCCGAGAAGGCAGAGCGGTAAACTTTTCGAATAAGTCGAAACTCTTAAAATATTTTGTCTTCACCCGACCAGTGATCACATGAACAGCCAACAGCGGAAGATGTACATCAATGCGATGTGTAGCCCTGTGGATGTTTATCACGTTAATGTGGATATAGGGGCGGCTGGTGTTCCTGATGGAATCGGGTGCAGATTTTATTGCCACTCCATTTGTTCGATTTTACGAAAAACGCCTCCCCCGCAAGATTTCACCGACATATGTGTGTACGTTGAGTTTCCAATAGCTGCGTCCAACCCGGCGGAGTTATCATATTTTTTGTGGTTTTCATCCTCTAAATTTAATCACCCGAAATTAGCACCCCTTCACCTTCAACAGACTTGAGGGTCGAACGTGCATACCAAGTTTCAGCAAGATACCTCCAGTAGTTCTCGAGTTATTAGGTACAATTAATAGTTTTTCGGTTTTTCACCTCTAACTCCCATCCCCTTGGTCCGATATGTTGCAAAACCAATCGCTGCCGAGTATTTAGGGAAACACAACCGCACACCAAGTTTCAACTCGTTATCTCAATTTGTTCTCAAGTTATGCCCACAGACAGACTAGACGAGCGAGCGAGCGAATAATCAAAGACCAAGAGTACCTCCACATTCTGCTACTGCTACGGCACTAAAAGCAACATTTGTACTCCGGCAACTGACACTATAGAAATTAATTAATATAGGTAACAATTAATATTTTTGAAATTATGAACCAAATCAGTTGAGACCGAGGTTATTATTAGTCTTAGTATAAATAAACGCAATATTAAATTAAAACCTGGATCCTGGATTTACCTGCAATTTGAAAGTAATGAAACACCTGCATACCAATATTACATACCTAATTATTACCACTATTCCCGTCAAAACACAAAAAATTAAACTGTATATTTAAAAATCCATTGATTTCGTGCGTGACCGTCTCTATCGTGTTCGTGTAGTTGGCGCGACAGGATAAGGAACGTGCACACGACGCGCGCATCGCAGAGTAGTCCAGCGTTGCCAGCATTTCGTGGTGTTGTTGCGTCGAAACCGTTTGACTTTGGTTAATTTAGGTATTGTCGTCAGTTGTTGGCGTTTTTAGTTGTTAAATGAAAATGTTAAGAAGTATTATTGATCCGGAAAAACTGATCGCAGAGGTAAAGGAGAGACCAGCCCTTTATGACTCTAAAACACACGGGCATGACCCCAATGCCAGGAAGGCGCAGTGGGAAGATATCTCTAAAGAAATTTTTAATGATGTGTGGGAAAGTTCGTCGGCCAGTGAGAAGGAGGCTTTAGGTGAGATTCTTTATTATTTATCTGGGTTGTAGGATTTACGCAGAAGCAAAACGAGGGCGATAATTATATTCTAATCACGCTGTGATAAATGCGGGACCAGTTCTGATGGTGATCTTTGAGGTTATGTGTGCATAAAATTTACATTTTTTTGATAAAATAAAATTCCTTTATTCATTTTCGTTCATATAAATGGCTAGGTATCTACCTACAGGGTGTCCCAGATTCAATGTGATGGGCAATACGTATCTCCGTCGTGACTCGAACTTAAATTCTGAATTTCCATAGCGGAACTCGACATCAGTTTTGTTATTTAAAATTAGTCGTGCAGGCGTGACGTCATTTCATGGAGTTTGGCCGTATACAGTGCGCATGCGCTGGTTCAGGCACGGGTTACGCTACATTTAGGCATGGCGCTAAAATCAAATTTGACATGACAAGCACATCATGTAGCAACCCACAATTTTTTTGACGGAATCGATTTAAGCTTGTCAAATGTAGTCTGGAAAACTTATTTGGGAAAACTCGAGGGAAAACTCAACATGTCAACTTCGCACCAGCCGTTTTGATTTTATAATAATTTTTTGATAATTTAATAAAATCCATGAGGCTAGCAAACGTGATCAATTTGAATGAAATTTGGTATGGGCGCAGATAGGCGATAAATGCCATTATTTGCACCAATTAGATAATTTTTACCAGTTCACTGCCTTGGGTACAAAAGTTTTAAATGGAGCATCCTGAATACAGGGTGGGTAATTTTTCGATGCTCACCATTGGGATCTCCTAAACGGTAAAAGATACGGGGTCGGTTAAATTACAAAAAAGTTGCGCTATTTCTTGGCGATTAAGAATCTGAAGAGAATTCCCCGATATTGTGATTCGTTCCTGAGTTATCACAAAAAATCTGATAATTGCCAATTTAAAGAAAAATTAATATCTTCCTAACGATTGATGTTATCTAAATGAAACTTGGAACGTAATTTATTACTGATGAATTCAATTGTCTTCACATGTTATATGAGATTGAAGAAGTTGGCCTACTTTTTTGCAATTGTTTTTCATCTAAGTTTAGGCTGATTCATACCAATTTCAAATTCTGCTGACATCTGTCAAGAAAGTTCATGTTGACTACATTTTGGAAGTCAATTTTTTGTGTAATTGATGGCGTTAAAATTCAATACAGAATTTTCAGTTTTTTTGTGATAACTCAGGAACGAATCTAAATATGAGAGAATTCTCTTCGAATTCTTAATCGCCAAGAAATAGCGCAACTTTTCTGTAATTTAACCGAACCCGTATCTTTTACCGTTTAGGAGATCCCAATGGTGAGCATCGAAAAATTACCCACCCTGTATGTTTATATTTTTGGAATCTAAATTAAATTCTGAATCTAATGATACCACTTTTTCACCATTTTGATGACTTTAAAATTCTACTCATAAAAAATTATTAAATTATTCCTGTGTCCTGCGACCTCCCCCCCCTCCATTTCATTGATATCAGGGGATTTTATAAAAATATAATTTACAATTGGAGACGTTTACCTACAAGCATAGAATGATGTAAAATTAATTCTTATGGTTTTGGGGCAATAAATAACTCGTTATTTTCAAATATTTACAACAATAGCGGCACACGGACCAGAATGAATAGCAAATTTTCTTGTGGTGGCCTTCATATAATCAGGGTAAGTTCGTAATTATAATAATAATTTCAAAAGAGGATTCAACAATTAAAACAAGAAGAAAGCTAAAGTCCGTAAAAATGGTCAAAATCTGGTATCATTAGATTCAGAATTTTATTTAGATTCCAAAATTATAAATAAACATAAGGGACAAGGCATTCCATTTAAAATTTTTGTCCAAAAGGCAGTTCCGGTAAAACTATGGAAAATGATTGAAATCATTCAGTTAGAGCAAATAATATCATTTATCACCTATTCCGGGCAAACCAAATTTCAAATGGATTTATAAATAAAGAAAAAGAGGAGGGTGCATCTGGTCTCGTTTACGCCCGTTATAATAAAAATTTCAAGAAAATATTAATTGAACGTGTTCCCAAAAGTATGGATCTGGCCGTTTATTTCACAAACTATTCACTTTATCAAAAAATTGTTCCAATTAAAGTTAAAATGTAAATTTAGGCGCATCTTTTGGTGTGATTCACCTTTTGTTGAATCTTGATTATCCTCTTCACTGAGTAATTACGCCGTTGACATTTTTTTTATTACAAGATCAGCTTTTATTGCAACAATTTTTTGATAAAATGAATAGTTTGTAAAATAAAGGGTCATAATGAGAAAATAACGACTCGTAAAAAAATTGGGTGGACAAAACGGCAACCCCCCATGTTTGCCACTCCCCTGATGATTGAATCTGCTTTTGGTATAGATAACATAATCTAATGGGGATGGCCCTTAATGATGTTAGATAGTTTGCAAAAATTCCTTGATGTAGCCCATATATACGGTTCCTGATTTATTCAATAATAATCGAAATTTAGGTACCCCCTTCAGCGATTTCCTGACACACGTTTGTAGGACCTTTTTTTAATGTAGAATCATCCCCGAAAGTTAATGACTCCTTACCTGAAACACCCTGTATGATGCTTACATCTCATTAATTTCCTATTTATCTATTTTTTCTGTACTGTGTAATCCTAAATCGTAATTTCTTCCATATTGTAATAACAGCCAAAGAGGTACAAGTGAAATGGAAGTCCATCCGAGATGCGTACAATCGAGTCCGAAAAATAGAAAAAGAAGACCAAATGAAAGGAATCCTGAAACCCAGGAAAAAATACGTCTTCTATGACCATCTAACTTTTCTAGATCCTGTGCTGAACCGACAGAGGTATAGAAAAGAGAAAATCTTTTGCTTTCAAAAAAAGTTTTAGGCCTACTAGTCCGACCGCAGTATACATTCAAGAAGACCGACTAGATGACAACAGCGGTGAAGTCTCTTACTTTTCTACAGATAATTCTACATTTTTCAAACGCGACCAAGAAATGTTTGAGGCAACAACTTCGTCCAGACCTGACGACACCGACACGACGACTTTGACGTCCATACTTCGAGAAGTAGTAAAAATGCAAAAAGAAGAAAAGGCTGACGACCGAATGGGCAACAAGAAGTTCCTTTTGTCACTTTTGCCATTCATGGAAAAATTACCGGACGATGTAAATCTTGAAGTACGACTTCAGCTGATGAGCATTTTGCAAACTTATTCAAGTGGGGAAAGTTTTATGAAAGTGTGAAAAGTTTAACTCAGACCACATTCCTACGGTGCATGGAGATTTCTTTAGTTAGGTATTTAAAATTTAAATAAACATACCTTACTACCAAACAATTATTGTATTGTAGAGACAATGAAACATTAGCCCTTGTTTAATAAATGTTAAGTTTCTTTTCTAAGTTATATTCCTGTTATAACGGGTGTTATAATAAAACTAGTTTTTTTAGGAATTAAAGAAAGCATTGCCATCTGGTTTGCTATTAATAACAGAATTATACACTATTGAAGCAACGATTGTTCAATGTTAAAGTGTAAACCTTCGTTTTTGGTAATGTCAACCCACTAACCAAGCTGGATTTCAATTTCAAAATTAATCATCAGTTAAGAAAGTACATATACCTAAGTAAAAACTGGACATCGGGATCGGGCAACCAAAAGTTTAAAATGGGTATATGGGTATGAGCCCACATTCTATGTACGCAATTTGGCACTATCATTATTCATTATCCATCTTTTACGTGTCAATAGCGAGGAGCTATGAGAAGAGAACTATTACCTCAACTTTCAAGGCCGCTAGTTCTGGACAGCATGTGACCTTATGGCTTGATTGCATTCAATATTCGTGTTTCTTTATTAAGTACCTTACCTTTATAAATATTCAAACTTCTTCGCGTAAGTGATCGGATTAAATCGCACAATTTTTGATACCTTAACCATTATAATTAAATTAATTAATAATCCAAATAGTGCAACTTTTGTGGTTTTTTATCTTTCGTTGCAAGCAACACCGGTCCTTATTTGCTTTATTATAGAAATGACGTATTATTTGAAGAGTCGTTTCTTTCTACTTCCGGTCCCTAACCACAAAACATCATCTAACTTCCATTTTTGACTAACGGAAATTAAACACTTTTAAGTGTTATGGTATGGGTATACCTATATTTGATGTTGATGTATATGGATTTAATTATCATCCTTTTTGTGTATGTCATAATTTTTTAAAGAATCGAATTTCAGTGTATACGCAATCGCTCTTAACAGAGGTAAATTCAAGGCCATAGACTTTTGCCAGTTGGCAAATTTTGGGTGTCGTCCTGCTGTTAGATCGCAATGATGCGATTTTGAAACTTGGAGCAAAAGTTACAGTTATCAAAGGGCCCTTTTTTGATTTTTCTTCTGATAAAAGAGGATTTTCATTTTTTTTGAGTGAGGTATGCGTCAATAGAAGCAAAAAATGCAAAAAGCTCATTTTAGGCTATAAATTTGATCGATTTGTCCCAAAATAGTCGTTAAGGTCGAATACTGTTAAAATAGGCATTCTAGGTAATAACAAATCGGTGTCAAATGACTTAAATTTTCCAAAAACGTACTTATATTTGAGTCTCAGCAATGTGCCTGTAACTGTAATATCCACAAATAGCCAAAAATCCTAAAATCCGACCTCTACTAGTAAATTAGATAAGAAACACTCATTCAGCATTTATTTTAACAATTGTAGGTAAGTATAGTAGTCCAAATCCTGTAAGGTTATATGGCCCTCATAAAAATTTTGCATTGTCTGAAAGCCAATTGAGGGAACAATGGGCCAGCAGTGATGATAATGTAAACAAACCAGGTAAACCAGCCAAGACACCTGCCAGAGCCGGACTCCAACTTAGCACCAGTAAAGGCCGCATCGATTATATACGATTCCAGCGCGTATCTTGTTCTATTTCCGTAATTATTTGATGTATTAATTGTAGGTATAGTCTTGATAAATTATTAATTAAATAAATTAATTTTTCTGGCGTTAATTTTATTTCATTGGGGAAAGAAATTTTGAAGCCGGGCCTGCGAAGCCACCAAACGTGCAGTGAGGGAAAAACCCCAGGTAATGACCTATTAGGATTATTTACAAATTTTATTGCTGCCATATAACCTTACAGCTTTTGGACTGCTATACCTCAGTTTGGATTTAGACTGTGAAAATACCGAAAACCTCTTGCCACGGTGAGGAAAGAGGGGCACGCAAAACATTTCGCGGAAATTCGTTCGTTTTTAATTGGCAAATTTTGATCACCCTCCCCCCCAAAGTCAAACTGGGAGCTACAGCCCTGTGTTTTGTATACAGGGTGAGTCTGAACTACACCACATCCTTCATACCACATAATCTACTGTTCAAATGATGAGGTTTGTTACAACAATTTTTAGGTCAATTGTGATTCCTCTTGATGTTATAAGCCGCCAAAGTTCTTCATTTTTAATCGTTTTTATTTAATATCTTCCGAATGGTGACTGGCAGGATTCTGAAATTTTGTACAGTGTTGTTGCAGGCCAAGGGGCAACTGCTGATGGTACTTTAGACATTATCCAAAAATCGGATCCCTGTTATACAGGTTGGTCCTAATGTTCTTTGTCCTTGAACTTTTTTATGTTATTAAATGTTGGTAATTTGTCTATACGATATTATTCTCCGATCAATTCTAAAGTTTTTTGGCTCTTCAATTTTTTTGAAAAAACTCACAATCTACCAGCAAAATTGAAAAAACCGGTAACATGCTTCAAGTAATCACCATCATAAAACCAATGGTATTTCACTTAAAAAAAGTGAAATTACCACCCAAGTCTTTCTTCAAATGTGAACATGAATTCAGGACACCGTTGTCGAAAAACGGCTCCCTTGCATAAAAACAATTGAAGTATGACGCGTATCAACGCATCTTTGATTTTTATTGCAATTTAAGGCATCATTATCACGATTGTCATTTCTCCGGTTTTTTAAATTTTGTTGGTGAATGGTGGGTTTTTTCAAAGAAAATTGAGAGCCAAAAAAGCTTTAAAATTGATCGAAGAAGAACACCGCTTGGACAAATTACGAACATTTAAAAACATAACACTAGGACCAACCTGTATACCAGGGATCCGATTTTTGGATAATGTCTAAAGTACCATCAGCAGTTGCCTCCTGGCAGATAACAATGTTGTGCAAAATTTCAGAACCCTGCGATACACCGTTCGGAAGATATTAAATAAAAAACGATTAAAAATGAAGAACTTTGGCGGCTTATAACATCAACAGGAATCACAATTGACCTAAAATTGTTGTACCAAACCTCATCATTTGATTATGTGGTATGAAGGATGTGGTGTAGTTCAGACTCATCCTGTATATGGAGATTTCTAGGTCTGGGTCATGTTGGACCGTTCGACCACGGCAAGTTGAAACTCAACAAAATAATCAGTTGAAATGGACTTTTAATTTAAATCAGCCAAGTCAACCATTTCTGTGTCAAAAGTTAAAGTTTATGTGTAGGAGGGTTTCCCAAAGAGAGCTTCCACTGAAAAGGGGTTTGTGTACTGCAGGTACTAGGAAGGCACGTAATATTAAACGGTGCAAACTCATACGATTAAATAGTAATTGTAAGTAGGTAATTTGAAACCGCTTGCCTTTCTACTTACTTACATTGCGGTAGGTCAAAAATGTAAATGTATGCATAAGCAAGTTATTGAATTTACAGCGTTTACGAAGTTGTATTTTGGAGGTTGCTTAACCTATTGAGCGTCTCAAAATTCTTATTTATTAAAAAGGTAAATTTCAAATGTCTCGTCTCATCGTCCATGGAACGCCGACCAGTGCTCTGCTCGGACTTGCCAGTGGACCATTCCGAAACTCACTTGCATTGGTAGAGTGTATTTTGAGGACTATTTATTTGTGTTTCCAGGACGTGCTGGTGCCTTCTACAGCAGGTCAAGCGAGTGAAACACGCAGTTGGAGTCAAACTAAGTTCACTAGTCCTCTTGGTCTACACCTGCCAACTATGGCATGCTACAGGCAGAGGAACCTTAGCCAATGTGTAGTAAGCAACGTTCGTTCGTGAGCTATTCACCCATCACGATCACATAGGTTTAAGTACCGTAGAATTTTATTGAATTGAGAATGGATTAAAAAAATTGTTTCCTTGTTTTGATACAAAAAGGTCCATAGAAGGTTCTAACCAGGGACCGGAACCGGAACCGTTATTTTATTTGAGTGTTTTTTTTTTTGAAAGAACCGGTTGTTTTTTCCGTTCTTTTTTTTATAAAAGATATTTTATAAAATTAATGTTGCACAAATCACAAAATTGCAAAACACTGAAAGGGAAATTTAGTTTTGGAACCGGAACCGAAAAAATAACGGTTCCAGAAAAAAAAATTCGATGGAAAAACCGGAACCGAAAATTTTTTCGGTTTTTAGTGTTAACAAGAACCGAACCCGGTATTTAAAAACGGTTCCAGTCCCTGGTTCTAACCCCTCCCATGTTATTCTAATGGACGATATGGGGGGACTGATCACTCAAAAAAATAGTGTACAATTAATTCCAATCGGGAATTAATTCCAATAATTCCAGTTTAATTCCATTAACTCCAGATTAATTCCATCAATTCCAGACTAATTCCATTAGCTAATTTAATTCTTTTCCAATACAGGGTGGTTCTTTTTTCATTGCTCACCATTGGCATCTCCTAAACGTAAGAGGTAGGAGGTCGGTTAGATTAGAAAAGAGTTGCACTATTTCTTGTCGATTAAGAATTTGAGGAGAATTTCCCGATATCTTGATTGGTTCTTGAGTTATCCCGAAAAAACTGGGGGAAAGACTGAAAAATGCGACTTTCAAGAAAAGTTCATATCTTTCTTACGATTGATGTTATTTAATTGAAAATTAAGTTTTATATTTTTAACAGATTTTTCGGGATAATTCAGGAACGAATCAAGACACCGGAGAATTTTCTTCAGATTCTTAATCACCTAGAAATAATGCAACTTTTCTCTAATTTAACCGACTCGGTATCTTTCACCGTTTAGGACATCCCAATGGCGAGCAGTGAAAAAAAGAACCACCTTGTATACTTCCATTAATTTAGTGCCAAATTAATTCTTCACCCTATATACTTCCATTATTTGGTGCAAAATTAATTCTCTCTTGTAATACTTGACATAGAAATACCTAAGCCTTCAATTTTCAATCATGAAGGTACTGCCAGGGGTCATTAGGTGCTTTATACAAAACTTTCAAAACGAAAACATTTTAATTATTATTAAGTTAAGAACAGTTAATTAATGTATCGCCGAAGTAGATCTGTCATAGATGGCCTTCCTGGATTTTTTCGTAAGAGCCAAACACCAAGGTACTTTTCTTAATTTTTCCGACTTGGTATCTTCAGAAGGCTTGACCCGGCGCGCAACAGACGTTAGTAGAAAATTTTGTCTTATTTCGTTTGAAAATAAAATATTGTATTTTATTCGGAGTTTAAGCGACGTGACTCGTATGGATTTAATTCTAAACTTCCATACTCCGACACATAATGTCGTACTTAAACTCCTAATAAAATAAATATCTATTATTTTCAAACGAAAAAAGACAAAATTTTCCAAACCTTTCGTGTTAACCAGTTGTGCCATGCACTTCACGGGTATATATTTGGGCGCGTATTCAATAACTTATATTGGGTATAATGTTGTAAATTAATTAAAATTAATTAATTAAAATTAAAATTAATTCCAATCAATTCCTCGTCAATTCCATATTAATTCCAACTAATTCCAGCTAATTCTAACTAATTCCTTTAATTTCATTTAAATGATGTACTTATCAATTCCAAATAATTCCTTATTAATTCCATATCAATTCCAAATAATTCCATAATAATTCCAGTTAATTCCAACTAATTCCGGCTAATTCCATTAATTACTTTTAAATTCCATCAATTCCAGAATAATTCCGTAATAATTCCATAATTCAGGAATTAATTCCAAGTCGGATGTACAACTAATGCCACTAGTGATCAGCCCCCTAGGACGATAGTAAGTCAGAAAAAATTGTGACATGAAAAACATTAAAGATTTTATTAGGGTGTCAAGTATGCGAAAATGCACCACATTTGGAAGTAAATTTGATAAGGCCCAAAGAAACATTTGGGCTACCCGAATGTTTGTTTTGTTTTTCATAACTACGTTATCTATTGCTATTATTCAGTAAAATTGTTTTTTTATTCTTCTCTGTATCTAATTTCCGATATGATTGGTACCAATTGCAAAATGGGCAGAGGCGTAGATTCCTTTTTAATTTATTGTACTTTCAAATAGTATATCGGTACCATTATGGCAGCATTTCAAAAAATTAAACTTTGATCGAAAAATCATTTTGGCAAACTTTATCCACTCACAAGTAAAAAATTTTAATGTTTCAATTTTTCCTGCGTTATTATGGCCCACTAGAATAACAAGGGAGCGTTCACAACCTCCTAGATTGAAAGATATCATTGGATTCAGAAAATTATGTGGATTCGAAAAATGTTTTGTGATATATGCAGGGTGTTCCATTTGAAAATAAAAAGTTGATGCCACTTCCGGTAAAACCGGAAAGGGAAAAAATTTGGTTATCCCGCTAGAAAGTAACCTTGGATTAGTACATTCGATTTCAAAATCTTACTCCAAAAAATAAGGAAAAAAAGGGGGGTGTACCATGAGCTTGCGACACCTTCTAAGTATATTGAAATTATATAGTTAGATTTCCTTGTAAAATTGTACACAGGTTCAGAATGGAGAATTTTCATCAATGCGTCCATAACAACTGACCTGATGAATAAAAGTGCGGACAAATAGGAAATTTTACCTATACCTAATTTTGGTGGCAATGGTCCAACAACAACCTTTTTGCCATGTCATCTATGAAATTTTAAAGATGACCACCATTTGTTTTATCAGCAGACGAAAGGTCTTCAAATTATGTTTCCAAAAATGCAATTTAACATAGTGCCCTTTTGGCAATAAATAATAAAAATTTTGAAAAACTCCATCATAGGTAAAAATGGTAGAATTGGATCATTCACCAAGTGGGGAGGTTCTAGCCGCTTCCGTAGCTGCCCATTTTTTTACATTTCGAATTTTGAAGTTGATGTGCCGAAATGGCACTTCGTGCCTTTGATTTTTCCAAAAAAATGAGTCTTACGTATTGATTATTATCATCAGATTTAAGCAACTGAACAACAACCTTGTGATGTGACGCGCATGACATCATGTTCGTTGTTCGTTGAGAAAATTCCGTACGCGGATGGGATCCTTATCTATTAAGTCGTAAATAGAATATTTTTTGTGCAAAATTCTCAACCATATCCAAACATGTAATCACGAACCACGGAGCCCAAAAAAATGTGCACTTTCTGGCCAAGGCGGTATAAGTATAGTAATGTTTCACTGCACATGGTGGAGAAAACGCGCTGATTTCTTTACAGAAAAATTATCCTTGACACGATAACCGGCATGCGGAACAGCATCGTCTTTTTTCACGAAGATTTCGCTAGAGGCAATATGACGCCATTTTTGTCATAATGTAACAAACTGTTAAATACTGATACATAAGTACAGTTGAAGTGAACCTGTTATCAGGAATGGAGCCAGCGTGATGCTGTTTATTTATTCTTAAAGTATACAAGATAGGACCCGAGGACGCGACTTGCTAGATTACAAAATTACAACGGATGGGAGGCATTATCTGTACTCGCAACTCGCTAGTCCCTATACTTTGTTGATATAATAATGTTGTCGGATTATCTTATTTTAACGTCAATTCAATGGATTTGCTTCTTTGTCAAATCCAGAACTAGTAGATCAAACGAAAATAAATTGTCTATGCTCAAATTAATTCAAAAGATGTGGGATCCTGCGAAAACCACGCAAACACAAAACAGCTGATTGCTTGTAGCCCAGGAGTTTAAGGTTTTGACCTACACAAGAATAGAATAAGGTAGGACTGAAAATTGGTACATTATGAAAGGATCGGTCTTAAAATGACAACAACGACCTAATCAACAATAATACGAGCGGGTGCGACCGGTTAGACCGTTGTTTTGTTCGCCGATAAGCATTGTCGACCTTATAGTCCAGTTAAAGTAGATTTTTAGCAATACATTGTAAATAAGGCATTTTAATTCCCCACTCCAATATGGCGGCGATCAGCTGTTTTTGACAGCTGGAGGGTAAACAAACCAGGCACCTCCATTTGGTTTACATTGTTCTGTTGGATTTCTTGCTATTATTTATTTTATTGAAATACTTTTGCTTAGAAGTTGAAATTTATTGTAAGGTTTACAAGTAAATAGAACATAATACTATTGCAAATTTAGGTAGCAGAGCTTGTTGAATCTGTTAAATAATTACGTGTTACAGTGCTGAACTTTTATAACGTGGTGGGATGGGGGACTTAATTCTTCAGAATATCTTCCCAGAAAGCAAAAGGGGTTGGGGTTGTACAATCAAAGTGGACATGGATTCAAGCATATTACTTGTCAAACAATCCAAAATAAACTCATTATCAGTGGGCTTTGGCCCTGAAAGTCGTGTTGACTCTGTCAAAATTTACAAAATAATTGTCAAAATTTACAAAATTATTGACAAGACGTCAAAGGAGAACCAGTCATAGGCCTTAGTTTCAATTCCAAAGCACTGATAATGAGCTTACTTTAGATTGCTTGACGGAGCTGAATGTAAATCGTAGGCTTTCATGGCCATTATTGGCGCCCATAAAATCTTCCGGAGTAAGGGAGGCCAATATCTTTTGAATATTTCTTCCAACATTTCACTTGCATCTGTAGCAGACACCTTCAAGGGGTGCAGCAGGGCGCTCTGTTCCAGAATTTCCTTCTCGAAATTCAAATTACATAAAAGAGATGACTAACCCGGTGATTTTGTAATTTTTGGTATCAATGTTAGACCAACATTGTAATGGAAATTTACAGAAATTACAAGTAAGTTATATAGCTTTCTCACAATTTAACTAAAATATTCTGCAAACGCATACCTGTTAGTTATATCCCAACATTGAATATGACGTACCGGGTCAAAATATTCAGACTTGTCGAAGTTCATTGTTTGTAAGCCACGACTTCTATGTAATGTTTTGGGTTCAGATTTTTTCTTGTTCCTTTAAAATCTATAACACTTTTACTTTTTAAGGACGACATAATTACATCAAAGGTGGCGCAAGAATTTATGTCCACAGCCCACTTCACCTCAAGTTCTGTACTGCAATTACACAAATTATTCCTATTTAAAAAAATTATTAATTATAATTAATTCGATTGGCCGACTACATTTTTCTAATTTCTTTTTGTAAAAATCACCAATCGTAAAAAATCAGAGAATTTGAAAAATTCAAAACGAAGTAAAGAAGAAATTTAACTATTTAACTATTCATTTATTTAACTTTTTGACTTGAAATCAACCGGACCTCACATCTGAAATTTCGGCGTGCGGTTTAGGAACAGCCAAAAATGCCCCTCCCTCAGTTTGTACAGTGGATTATTCAAGTTTATGACCAAACGAGGCGCCATCGTCCAGCGTCAACATCCATCGAACTGTAGTGGCTGCTAGGCCTAGACTTTAAAAGCAACTTGTCAAGTGTCGGAGAATCGAAAGAAAGGGACAAGCTGAGAGAGACCGCTTCGATGGGAGGCAAAATTCAGGTAGGTAACTTGCCGAAGTCAGGTAGAAAACCAAACGAGACACAAAGAACAGTTCGTCTTGTATATTTTATACTTTGAGTCTCCTTTAATTAAGATCTAAAAACAATACCGAAGTAATCGCACACAAAAATTATTCTAGTAGGGTTATTTGAGATTCATGAGCTTGATAAATGATTTGAGATTTCAGACTTCAGAGTAGTCTCCTCTTCTTATGGATGAACAGGACTTGCATGGACAAATACCAAACATCACCTCTCTTGAAAGGTAGAAAGAAGGGGCATGTTTTCGATAAAGAATTTTATGAAATATAAATTGTCAGAACTTTGCTGGTTAAGTATTCACATAAACCGGTGATACCACATTGGACAATAAAATCCAATTTTTACGATGTCGGTAAGTAGCCACATTGGCAGGTTCATCGTATAAGCATCAAAACTATAAGCACCATGCGCTGAAGAAATCTTGAATTGAGTCTTTGGACTCTTTGGGACTAATGCTAATGCATGTAGGTAGGCCGAGTCTAAAATAATAGACAGAAATAGTAATGTTATTAAAATGTACAGCCTGAGAAGCTGTTCGAATACCTCCCCATCGGTGGATCTTTGATTTATGTATCACAAATTCGAAAACTGAAGTGATTGCCTCCTTTTTTTTAATTGTGGGGCGGGAGATGGAGACTAAGATTTTTCATAATTTGGTGAAATGGTCGTTGACGTCAGCAAATACAGGGTGTCCCGAAATTAGAGGTCAAAACTTTACCAGTAGATTCTTCTATGAAAAATATGAAAAAATGGTACTCTTGTTTGAAATCGATAAAATGCATACCCTTTTCGAAAAAAATGGCTTTTTATTGTTTCAGGGCTCCAAAATTTGTGATAGAAAACATATAAATATGGTAAACAAGTTCATGGGACGGTTCCTTACTTCATTCTAGAAAGAAAAGTTCTTATGGGTATGGGTCGAAGAATGCTTCCTAAGGGAGTTATGGTCTTTCAAATGGGGTCTTGGAAAGCATGTTGTTTGAAGGACTCTAATAAGTAGGTACATACCTCCGTATAAAATTTTAATCAAAAGCCGACTTTACCTATTTTCGAGACTAAGGCACGAGGGCGTAGACTGGAGAAATAATGTTAAGGATTTCATTGTCAGATTTCGTCTTGAGTTATAATTTAAAAATTTCAGCAGTCAGTTAGTCAGCATCAGTCTACATCAATCACCCTATGCTTCACGTCTGACATGGTAAGGAAAGTATTTTTTTTACGGGGCTGTAGCAAGGGTGGTGCGGAAGGTGCCACAACGGTAGCGGCCCAAAATTTTTTCAAATTTTCATCAATTTCACACAGAACGTAGCACCTATATGTCCATAAGAATTTTCCTTTAATTTTTAGACCATCGTCCATTTTAACATTCCTTATTCGAGTTCAGACTCACTCAACCTATTCTAGGGTCATTCTGACTCCTAAAATGAAATTAATGGATCTTGTCGTTCGATGTTCAAGACGGAAAGTAATTCTAATTGCTAATTCTGTGCAAAACTTAAAAGTTCTTTTGGCTTATGATGATGATGTAGTGACGATACATACTATTTATTTACTTATTATAAATTCAAACTTATTCTACACGCCAGTAGGCCAAGAAGATCTGGTGGCAACAAGATAGTTGCAGCAAAATGAAAATATCCCTGGCATCTATTGATTAAGTTAAATTTTAGGTTAAAGCTCTTGTCAAAAGAAGATTTTTTTTGCTCAAAAGGGAAAGAATAACACTCAAGTCAAAGGCAGACTTACCTTAATTAGATTTTATTAAAGTAACTGGAACAGCATGGTTCTTCTAGCACAGTATGGCAGATATAAAAATTTCTCCCTTCAGTTTGACAAATAAATACTGCCAATAGAGAAAAAAAGTTTCATGGCCTACTGGCGCGTATAATACACTTAAATACTATACAGGGTCATTCACGAAGAGCGTCCGTTAGACGTATCTCGAGAAGTTTTGTCATAAGAGTCGTGAAAATTTGTATCCGGTGGTTTCATTGGATTCTGAATTGAAGGAAAATATTTTCAAGATGGCCGCGCTTCCGGTTATACCGGAAGTCGATATCAACTTTGTTATTTTAAATGGGACACCCATATTTTCATACCACACTCCGATTCTACATTAAATTATGACAATTTTGGTGTAACATTACCCTATGGCTAAATATGATAGGTTCCGAGAAAAAAATATTTTTCATTTTTAGAGACGGAAAATGTCGTAATACTTAAAAATTAATATCTGCGCCAAAAAAAGAGATCGAGTATTGAAATTTTGACAGCGGTACACTCAGAAAAACGCATCGGTTCTCGGTACTAGGGTGCTAGTTATCACAACAATAAAAATTATTGGAAATAGACACAACTGAAAAGTTAGTTGCGAAAACTAATTTTTATTGTTAACGGGTAAACAGGTTACGAAAACAAATTTGGATTTGCTTTGACAACAAATTTATATTTGATATAGTAACTAAGTTATGTGTACTGTTAACTAAACTTAATCAGTTTCCGTAACAAATAAACAATGCCATGACAAAACATACAGTTTTTGCGGTAACAAGTAGATTTATTACCCCGACATTTACACAATTTGTTGTTGTGATATAAATGAGCGTTCACAACCTTAATTTTTGTTGTTGTAAGTATATTCATTATTTGTAAACACCAGGAAAAAAAACTCAAATTAGCCTTTTTACATTTTTATTTCAATTCAAAATTAAACTATAAAGGAACAACTGAAACAAAGCAAAAACATATAGACATTTAGTTAAAGTTTAAAGGTATTAAATAAGAAAATTAAAACAAGTTTTTCATTGTAACATAATCACCATTGTGATTAACCACCCTTACTTAACCTAGCCCTTAACCATAGATGCAATGGCTTTCGGCACATTTTAAACCAGTTATCTACTCAATAATTACCATCAAAAATTGGAATTCGGCACTCTAACTGATACAGCGTTAACTTATTCTTGGCAAAATCATTATTTTGCAATTTGTATTCGTCCTGCCCTTCTGCTTAACTCACCATTTAACTATTAAAACGCACCACTGTTTTATCTCACCGTACACCACCACTCCAGTTTTTTGCTTCTTTTGCACTTGTTTCCGGTTTCAACTGGTTATCCAGAATCCAGACAATACAAATGTTATTACTGCCGATTCTTTATTAGTTGTGATCAGAATGCCCAGGAAAATCAGAAATGGTATTCGTAACTGCTTTAAAATTGTTGTCACTACCAATTTTTATGATTCGTTTGTTATCACAACAAGCAAAATAAAGTCATAATAACAAAGAAAAAATTGCTCTTGCAGGAGTAACCAATAGGTTTGTTACGGTAACAAATCTGTTGCTAGCAATATAAATTTGTTGGGGGAGCTGACTGAAAATTGTTTTATTCACAAACAGTGGACACAAAGTTGTTATTCTTTACACAAACATTTGTTGTGAATACTAAAACTATCCCAACAATTATAATATTTGTTTAGGGAAGCAACCCAGTTTTAAGAGTGTAAAAGATGTCTTGGTAACATCGGACTGTGGCTTAAAAAGCAGAAAATTCCTCTAGGGAGGGTCTACAACCAGTGGCGTTCGTCAGTTTAGAAAAAACAATTAAAACCCAATTTTTTCAAATGGAATGCCTAATTTTTTATGATCCCAGTGGATAGCAATTTTAATTCCCTATCAATCCATTCAAATATTCCTATACCTATCCTCATTAGTTTTGAAGTTACCTATTTAACATTAAATTATGACCGTTTGCACAGACGTTGCTTAACTATAAGCGGCACTCAAATTGACAGGAATGACATTTTCTTATTGTTTAAACGTCATTCTTGTCATTTTAAGTTCCGCTTAAAGTTAAGCAACGTCGGTGCAAACGGTCATCATAATTAATGTTAAATAGGTAACTCCAAAACTAATGAAGATCCTAGGTATAGGAATTTTTGAATGGATTGATAGGGAATTAAATTTGCAATCTACTGGGATCATAAAAAACCTGCATTCCATTTGAAAAAATTGTGTTTCAATTATTTTTTCTAAACTGACAAACGCCATTGGTTGTAGACCCTCCCTAGAGGAATTTTCTGCTATTTAGACCGCACTCCGTTTTCTCAAAGACATCTTTTACTGCTGTCAAAATTTCAATACGCTCATATCTCATTTTTCGTCTCTAAAAATGAAAAATGTTTTTTTTTCCGAACCTATCATATTTAGCCATAGGGTTACACCAAAATTCTCATAATTTGATGTAGAATCGCAATGATCTATGAAAATATGGATGTCCCATTTAAAATAACGAAGTTGATGTCGACTTCCGGTATAGCCGGAAGTGCGGCCATCTTGAAAATATTTTCCTTCAGTTCAGAATCCATTGAAACTCCCGGCTACAAATTTCGTGACTATGAAGCCGAAACTTCTCGAGATACGTCTAACGGACGCTCTTCGTCAATGACCCTGTTTAGGTACCTATTTAATAGATGAAAGATAATAGATGGAAGTTGTGATGACTAGAGATTTTCTTGCTCTAATGGAAAAACAATTATTGGCTAATTAAAAATTGCTATAATAACACAATTTTCAGCATTTTGTAAATCTCAGCACTTACGTTTATAGGTTAAAAGCTGGGCTAACATTATGCTAGTACAGCTCCTGATGTGTATACCTACCAGGCACTTTTAACAAAAAAATTGCTTTCATTATAGTAAGTAGGTACCTAGGTAAGAATAAGTATATCTACACCTATATTTATTATACTTAATTGTTTATGTGAGAATGAGTAACAAGTTCAGTTTTCAACATTAAAACATCGCAAGTTACAAAACTAGATTATGGGAGATATATAGCTCTTTTGTGGCAATGCAATGAACGCAATTGGCACACAGAAATTTTTCACAATGAATTTTACGTCATGTGTTTTTATTGTTGTGCATTTGAAAGTAGGTACCTCCTATAACATTTTTACCTACTAGGTATTAGGACTAGGAACTAGGAGTGGATTCATTTTTGTGAAAATCACTAGTTTACATTAGGACGCATTGAAGATTATCTTTTATTTTATTATATTTTCGTATAAGTAGTACCTAAGTAACAGGTAACAGGTGACACGATTATGTGTTACATACGTAGATATTCTACCTGCCTCGACGTGTATACATTCTGTGGCCGGTGACCTGCACAAAGCTGAATTTATAAATAATTCACTTACTTCCTGCGTTGGAAAAGTGCGTGAACAACGTCTCAAATTACCTGAATTACTGGATAACGGAACTCACCCCATAGAGTAGTGGGTTTTGTCCGGTATTATATTCAGACCAGGCCACGGAAATGCGTCTTTGTGTAGAACTCAAGAAAACAACCCTCACCAAAAGTACTACCTACCTGTATTTTAACAATGCGGTCCACGGTCAACTTATTCATCAACCTACAACACCAGTTTTAGAAATTTTACTGAGGAAATACCCAATAGAAGTTTTTGCATAAAGGAAGTGTTTCATCAAATTACCTCCACATATTTCTTGCAAAACTGAAGGAGCAAAAAGCACGAATGAAACAGACTCAATCAAGCATATAAGATGGCAGAACATTTATGTGCAACAAGAACGCAAATTTGAGGATAAAAAATGTGAGTGGTGACTGCAAAATGCCTACCTAATTTAGTACCGGTTCATTCAACATAATGCGAAACTGAAATAAAAATAACTATTATGTAGGTTCGTATATACCTACTATAGTTAATCAAGTTTGTGCAACATTAGGGTCTAGGTATGTGTGGGAAAATCGATCAAGAAATATTGGTCTTCACTTCCATTCTTCTAGATTACAGTTTCAATATCATGCAAGCAATTATAATGCACTGTCACTATATGTGATTGTTTAAATTGTTTTCCTTTGACCAGTTTAACATGGTATGCCAATAATTTTATAAAACAAATTATATTCTGACATATCTTCAGCTCATAGCCAGGTTGTTCTAACTCCATTTTAGTGGTTCTTGCTCTTGGTGCTAGAGGCCAAATGATATTACAGAGTTCTTTAATCATGAATAAAAACTATACTGTAGTATCAAGGAACTCCTTACAACAAACAAATGGGTGCACTATGGGGCCAGAATCCTGATTTTGAAAAAAAAAATGAGTTAGAGTTGGTTAGAGCAACCTGATTCAGAGCAGTCGATATCTAATCAACACGTGCTCAGTGGGCTTTGGAATTGAAAGTCATGCCGACTTGCAATTCCACAGCCCACTGAGGATGAGTTTATTTTGGATCGCTTGATATTTATGTAAAAAATGCAGCAGAGAAGCGGCTGGAACCTCCCCATCGCGTGGATCTTTATATTCTGTGTATAGATAGTATAGTCAGTTCAACAGAAAATTTGTTACGCTTTTCGACAAATACCGTCATCACCTATAACATTTGACAACATGTTCCTTTTAAGGTTAATATCCCTTTTAATGAGAAAGAATTTTTTCTCTATTTTCCACTGAAATGGCAGAAACTGTGAATACTTTTTTAGAACCAGAAATTGATCGTCTTTCTAATGGTGACATAAAAAAGGAAGCCTTGTATTTAAAATTTTAAGTTGATATGCTTAAATGGCACTTTCCGTTTACCAATTGCTTCGAAAAGCCTTTCAGGTCTTCAACGGGTCACCCAATTTCCATGTACCCAGTCAAATCGATCCAGTAGTTTGGGCTATAATGTGTTTTTAGTGTTATTACAAAATTTATTTTTTTTACCCAAAGGGCAGTAAATGCGAATGAATTTTGTCTTATTTAGAACAAGTATTTGAAGACGTTCCTGATGCTGACAAAGAATTTTAAAAAGAGTTGTTTACGATGGTAAAATGAGAGTATATTTAAAATTGAAAATTGATGTGCCAAAACGGCACTTTTCGTGGGTCGATTATTGCCCCCAAACATTTTTTAGCTCTTCGACGTATAAATACAGTCCATGTACAAAATTTCAGCCAAATCGGTCCAGAGGTTTCGGCTACAAACGTACCTACGAACATACACACAGACACAGACACAGACCTCAAAACGCACACATCCGGTCTTATCTCGAATTCGAAAATTTTAGTGATTGCAGTAACCTCCCATTTTTTTAAAATTGTGATGGGATTGGGGAGGTTAAAATAGACACATACTCGGACACACATTTATCTTTATTTCATTTTTTTTATTATTGTCTCACATTTTCCTTAGGCGACGTTTGTCTATATGATGTAAGTAAACATGGAGCATCGAGGTGCGTAATGTTAGAAAATTTTGTGGGAATTTAACATTGAGGTAACATCGGTCTAACTAGATAAGCAAATATCAATCACTCTCTCAGACGTTTAAGATGATAATAATTTGGTACACATGGTTGTAGAGAACTTTTTCAAAACGATTTTAGTGCGCAAGTCGACGATGATTTTAAAAGAAATATATACACTCAGTTTTGTCCTATTATCGTCTAGAAACGATGAAAGTTTCAATAAGATAAACCACGGATATCTGCCTTTTGTATCGCGATTATATACAGGGTTAGTACAAAGTCCCGGGACGGTCAGTTATCTCCGTTATTTCTTAAGATTTTGCTTTGAAACTTGGTACTCAGGCATAATTAAATACGTGGAATTCAAAACTGTTTTTAAAATTGTTCTTGGACTTCCGGTTAAACCGGAAGTGACCCTAAAAATCGTATTTTTATATGGAATTTTTAAAAGTTAAAAACATGTATCATACTTGACCAGAACTCAAAGTCGCGGCCACCCTTGATTTTCAAAAACATGGAAGAAATCGGTCAAAAAGCACGATTTTTCAAAACCGCAAGTACACGTCAACCTTATTTTTTCAAAGCAAATTCAATCGGCCAATTACCTAAATTTTTTTAAATTCTTTTTTCTATTTTCGCCTCGATTTTCGCTGATTGTGAACATTTAATAAATTTCAAAAAAGCAAAAACAAATAAAAGGAAATGTAATTGCACAGTTGAATTTGTATTTAAAAAATAAGATGAAAAGGTTCGAAATCCATCCATCCATCCATCCATCCATCCATTAAAAAATAAGCTTGACGTGTACTTGCGGTTTTGAAAAATTCTACTTTTTGCTTTTTGACCGATTTCTTCGATGTTTTTGAAAATCCGCGACTTGACTTGATTTTTGGTCAATATGATACATGTTTTTAACTAAAAATTCGTAGATTCCGAATCCGTTGAGAAAAAAGTATGATTCTATTTTTAAAAACTATTTTTTGGGTCACTTTCGGTTTAACCGGAAGGCGAAGAAAATTTTTTAAAACAGTTTTGAATTCCCTGTATTTAATTGTGCCTGGGTACGACGTTTCAAAGTAAATTGTTTAACTGACCGTCCCGGGACTTTGTACTAACCCTGTATATCAACTCCTAAAATTTTCTTATGGCTTAGAAATCAATGTTACCTGTGTACAATGCCATTTGTTTTGGCATTTTATAAAGACAATGGTGCTCTAGAATTGCTTCCAATAAAGTAACTATAATTTTTCTTCCATATTTTTGATTATAAGAGGGGCCTGATTTTCAGCTTGATGATGGAAACAAGCTTTTCTCCTCTCAAAATCACTGAGAAGTGTGTCAAAGAAACTCATGTATACTGTTATTAGAAAATTGCCACCATGGTCTTAAAGAAGCGTTCGGCGGCATTAAACACCTCTTCGTACCAGTGACGTACCTGAAAATTTAATACTTTGGCGGATGTATATCGTCTAAAACAATGTCTCCTGTTGACTGCAGCTCGTAAAGCCGTTACTTACGTAGGGTTGAAAGCTTCTGGTTTATTGCCTGCACCAATGGAACAATATCGTCTTCAATGATGACTGATGAATCCATCATACTTTGTTTGTGGGCAAATGAAGGACGTGGGACGTGGGAGGCCTGGAAGGGCACGGTGTTTTCTTGGAGAGAAGCAGAATTGCTTATCTTCATTCCCATTCTCCAGAAATTGTTCTCGTTCTTTGAAATCGGTCTCGTAATGCCATAAGAATTCGATTTTCAAGTACGTCACTGGTACGAGGAGGTGTTTAATGCCGCCGAACACTTTTTTAAGACCATGGCGGTCATTTCCTAATAACAGTACAAGAGTTTTTTTTCACACTTCTAACGATTTTGATAGGACAAAGCTTGTTTCCATCAAGCTGAAAATCGAACCTCTCTTAAAGCTAGAAATATGAAAAATTGTCGTTCCCTTATTGGAAGCACTCTACAGTACCATTGTCCTTAGAAAATGACAAAACAAAGTGGCACGACCTCGCGTTGATGCATAATGGCGATACAAAAGGCAGAAATCCGTGGTTTATCTTACTGAAACTTTCATCGTTTCATACATGATAATAAGGATAATATTTACCAAAATTTCAAGCTCGTTGCTTTATTCTTATTGGGTGTTGCTATTCATATGAAACTGGAGTACAGAGGAGACTCTGGAGAGAAACTAAGTAAATAATAATATGCACTTTGTGTTAATTCGTTGAACGGATAATTCTTTATTTGGCGCACAGTCCGCCAGTTCTTTTACACACCCACCCACACAACCTGTGCGAAACGCTCAAGAGCAGGGTGCATTACTTAATTTTCCGACTGTACCTTACTACTTAGCACTCACATACCTACATAACAAATGGTGTACGCGTGATGATAAAATATGAGCCTGCATATTGTAAAGCTGCGATGGCTGCATAATTATGGTTGAAAATGTATAGTATAATACAGTGCATCATGCATATAGTACCTATACTACAGTCTGGGATTTGATTGTCGACCCCCCATCATAAGGGAATTTTCTGATTTTTTTTCGACACGTATAGATGAAGCCCAAAAGCATCTCGGCTGGGGATATTTCAACGATTCAACCCCTTTTCAACTGAAAATACAAATTTTGAAGTGGAACGACTTTTTATCTTTGTTAGTAAATCATAAATATTTTTTCCTCCAAAACTGTCAATAACTGTCACTTTTAGCTATAGCGTCATATGAGTAATGTTACCTACATCAAAATACTCGGAGGTGACGTAATTTTAAAAATATTGACCTCCAAAACGTTTTCAGTTTTTCAGAAATCCACGTTCGAAGTTTCAGCCAGATCGGTCCAGTAGTTTGGGTTGTAGCGTATTTACAGACCCACCAGAAGACAGACACAGACATTTTTCAAAACTACTTATTTGGGTTCCTAGAGGCCCGAAACGTAAAAATTTGATATTTTTGGCGTTTCGATTTTTCAAAGATCGATTTTAGTAATTGCTCCGTGAAGCGTAAAAGTTAAAATAAACAATTCCAGGAAACAAGATGCTAAGTGCCATACATAAAAGTCGATTAAGCAATTCAATATTTCCTTAGTTTTCGAAATCTACACGAGTTGGCATAAAATGAAATGATACAACTTGAAGTTTGAACTCTCAGAACATAATAACAAAAAATGTTTTCTGATAAAACACTGATGATTTCTGTACTACAATTTCGGTAAAGAATTTAAACAATTTTATTAGATTATGTACTTTATAGGTACATATTTTAGCCCGTCGCCTTGTCGGTTTGCAGTTTCACCTCGAGTTTTGCAACTCATTAGCCCTCGCATTAGTCACTGTATAAAACGAGGTATATACCGGGTGACAACGAGGCCATGAACTTCTTTAATTATTATGATAAAAGCTCGGGTAAAAGTCAGAAAAAAATCAGTGATAATGTCCACGAAACGTCATCTTTTGACATACATTAAAACTTTCTATCGCTTCCGGTTAATTTTGAATTTTTTAATGGGACACCCGGTGCATTTTTATATTTTTGGAATCTAGAGGTCATTCGTTCGTTACTCGTTCTATTAAGTCTTTTCTTTTGTTTTGGAAAACTTGGTTGTGGATCTAGAGGGCGATGGTACAATTTTTTTGTGTACAAAAATACCAAGTTATCTGTTTTCATGGATCAGGTGTACCGGCATGGTACCATTTGAAAAAATGTAATAAGGCTTAAATGGGCGGAAACGAAATATTATTAATTTTATGAGAATACTGACGTCCATAAAACACAAAAAAAGCGTATCGTGGCACTTTAATAGATCCCAACTAGATCCACAACAAAATTGCGCCAAAAACATGAAAAAACTCATGAAAACGACATAGTACAATACATCAGGTCAGGATAACCCCTATCTTCCAAAAATATAAAAATATACCGGGTGTCCCATTTAAAAATTAAAAATTAAAGCCATTTCCGGCATAACCGGAAGTGAAAAAATGTTATAATGAATGTCAAAAAATGACGTTTGTTGAGCATGTTCATTGGAAATTTTTTCAAATTTTTATTTTGATAATTAAAAAAGTTATTGGGGCGTACATGCTCTCGTTGTCAGTGTCACCCGGTATTCCACTAAAGTTGATACCTACTCCCATCACAATAAATATAAAATTATTCACGTCCTGTTATGTAGATATTCATATGTCATTTTATGAACCAGCGACAACGCCAATTTGGTACCCATACCTACAAGCGTATATCTGCCCCGAGGTATCTCGACATTTTTTTTTATTTACAGAATCAGCGATCAAAGCTATATTATGGAAGCATTGAATTAGTTGTCTACCTTTACTATAGTTAGTCGTTTCCTAATTACCTTATCGATATTTGTAATTGTAAAGTAACTCTCAGTTTGGCAGACCTCATATTATTTATAACCCTTTGCCTTTGTGTATCGAAATTAACAGGTAGACTCGGGTAGAGAACCGTTGATGACAAGTTATAAATTAAAATACCGAAACTGTTTTTACCTACCTACCCTTATTCAAAAGAGAATGTATATTTTAATCCTTTCCTGGTAGAAGTATTATTTGACCACCACAGGTATACACTCACTTTAAAACCGATTCTGAAGCCTAATTCTTTATTACTTACTTGCCATAGATATTCTGTTGGTTTATTTAAATTAGGTATATAAATGTGGAGGCAAGTTTTAACCACGATTCATCACAATAATAATGAAAGGAAAGTTTAACAGCGCGGCATGATTAGGTATCATAGTCATGGTTTTTTGGCAAAAGGACACTCGCTTTTTGAGAAGCAGAATTTAAAGATTTTCGTTATGGGTGATGTAACGATGAAGGTTTTGAGTAAAACTTTTTAAAATCCTCGCTTTGGTATGGATAAATCCAATCTTGTATACTTATCAGCCATTTTCGACTGCTTTTCTAGAGGCTTTTCTGTCTATATTTCATACCTACAAAGTTCTATTATGAAAATGTTGGATTTTTAATGCTTTGTTTTTAATTTCTGGAAGTTTTGAAAGGAGCGTGAATTTTGTATTTTCATCAGAAGCAGGATTTCATAAATACGAGTTGAGAAAGGTATAGGAACGAAACGAGTATTTGAAAATGTCACTTCCACTATTAGGACAGGTTAATTATTTTCAAAAATTTAGCTCTTCAGGGGTTTATAGTTTATACTAAATATGTTCAAGATGATGCAGTATGCAGCGAGGTAATAACCTTTTTTTTAAGCGGAGAAGTTAAAAATGAAGGTCATTTGTTTAAAACTATACCTAATATCAATTATTATTATTTGTATTGTCTTATCATATTTGATATAGTGTTTCGAATTACAATCTACTTACTGTAATTGTAACGAGAATTATTGTAATTTCCTTGTATCTTACTAATTAAAAATAAAACGGTAACGTGTATATAGGTATTAAATATAAATATAAATAGGGCACCAATAAACGAATGAGTGATAATTCATTTTGATAAAAACTTTATTAAGTTTTAAATTTGTTCAATTTATAAAAACATAACGTAATAGTAACAAATTGTGATAACTTTACGTTTATTTACAAATACTATAGTGATTACTGTACATTTTTACAGTTAAAAAAATCTTAAAACTTATAAAACGTTTGCACCACAATTTAAAAAGAGTAACATGAAAACATCAGCCCTAAACCATCGTAATAAAGAGGAATATCCGGATGATTTGGACCAATTAATGGCAAAAATAACGAAAACAATAACAAAGATAGATGACAGTCGTAATAAAACAGTTTAACGAATTGTTTATAAAAACAAAGGGTAGGTACAGTTAAAATGATTGTTTTCGCTATATCACATTTTTTAAATCAATTAGGAAAATCTACATTCGATGTAACATGTAGGCCAAAAATAAAAACAGAGTTTTGGGATGTTTTAATGATGAGTGGGAATTGTGCAATCACCTCGTATACAAGTTTGTAATTTTATATGTTGTATAATATATCGTATCATATAATAATAATAAGGTGACTGTTATATGCGAAGAATTGACAAAAATTTGTGGTGCGCCGTGAGCTGCTAAAAGAAAGAAAAAATTGTAGACTGAAATAATTCTAACAAGGCCTGCAGTAGTGTTTCGAATTTGAAAATCAGTTCTTTGTGGTTAATGAGATTTTACTATAACGCTTACATAGTTTCACTTTAGTCAAGTTTTACGTCATTCGTTTAATATCTTATCACAGCTTATGGGAGCCCTCCATAAAAACTTTGGGGTTAGTTCTGGTATTTTTGGGAATGTGTCTGGAAAATGTCCAGCTGCGAGGTTGTGGATGGAACAACGATCTGATCCTTCATTGCCGAGAGCATTTTTTCAGAGGGCGCATTATTAAAAGTTTATTTTAATACGTTTCACCTAACGTGCCACAATCCAAGGTTGAGAACACTAAGCTGGGGCAATTTCATTATTCTTTCAAGTCCTACCGTGGTTATCCGTGTGCAGCCGTATAAGTCAATGCATTTTAGCCGTTGGAGCGACTCCGCAACGGTAGTGAGACCCTTGTCCGTAACCCTGCTGCACTGACCAATATTAAGCGTTTCCAAGTCATGGAGGGTGTTGGCGATCTTCGCCAAGCCCTCATCAGATATCTGACACGCACTCAACGATAAACTTTTTAAATTGAACAGTCCTTGAGAAATATGCACTAGCGCTTGGTCGCCAATTTTATCACAGAACGACACATCTAACGAGGATATCCTGGAGCCGCCCTCGGCTAAATATGCCATTCCCGTATCGGAGATGTTATCACAAGAACGCAAATTTAACTCGCGCAAATTGCTCATTTTGGCCAAGTGTTTCAATCCGCTGTCTGTTATACTAACACAAAAACTGAGATTGATGGATTTGAGTGAAGTCAAGTCTGTGGCGTGTTTCAGAGCTTCATCAGATAATCTTTGGCAGTCTTGCAGGCCTAAGTATTCTAAAGATTGGTTGCCTAGGGCCAAGTGTCCAATCCCCTGATCGCTCACGTGCCAACAAGAGCGTAAATTCAGTCTTTTTAACTTCTTCAGTCCCCAGGCAATCAACACCAAGCCGGTGTTGGTTACATTGCAGCAACCTCCAAGTTCAAGAACTTCCAAGTTTTTTAAGTACTGGGCTATCCTGCTGAGTGAGTTGTCGGTGACTTGTTTGCAAAGGGACAAGTTGAGTTCACATAGAGATGGGGCTTCTGCAACGAAAGCGTGCGAAATTCCCACATCGGCAACGTTGTAACATCCGCTCAAGTTGAGAGACTCTAGGTTAGGAATGCCTTGAATAACCTCCCTCAGCGACTTTCTCAACGACAAGACTTGCACCTTTTTTATTCCTCGCTTCACCAGCGATGCGAACAGCGAAGGATTCGCCCTACGAAGATGCAACTTGGCCTCCACACCTTTCCAGACCGACTTGTGGTAAGCCGCATCTCGCCATGCGGTGCACACCTGTGCGACACGGCCTTTGTCCCGCACCTCCAAGTAGCTAAAAATTATGGCCAAGATCTCCGGGTACAAACAGGAAATGTGCGTTTTTCCCTGGTCGTATTCTTCACTTCGGTGCTCCTCTTCGTCGTAAATTCTTGGCAGCGCATGAAACTCTTGTATCGGATTATGGAAGTGCTGGGGTTGGTGCAACCGATGGTACGGCTGGTATCTATGATGATGGTGACGAAGGAGAGCCGCTGTTGAAAGCAGAGGAACTGGTAATTCTGTAAATAACACTTGTGTCGGATCCTCCATCATTGTTGAAAGCACTCCATTCACATTACGTGTTCATTTTTAACTGCACTGATGCACCACCACGTCCTCGACGGCTCATTTCAAACTGGCGAGATCGGCGCTTCACGCTCCAAAGTTGACTACCTTCTATTGTGATTGGTCCGACTGCGCACCACGTGACTTCAGCCATCGTATCGATTCGGTTGCTCACGGCGGCATTTTTAAGTTTCACGAGGTTAGTTGCCCCCTCTTCCATGGGGGCGGTTTTCACTTTGAAGGGACGATGTGTAGTTTTTTTCAGATACCTGAATTTGGGTTTGGATTGTTATAAACCTGCAAAGTGGGTAAGCAGGTAATAAACATTTCTAATATTTTAATAGCTATGAATATGTATTTTAAAACCAATTATAGAGTAACGGATCAAAAATTTTTAAAATGAGGTATGTAGGTACTTGTAACAGTAACCAGACAAGGCAACTTGAAACCTCAAATTTGGTGTTTTCCGGGATACAGAAAATATTGGGCCGCGCCAGTGTGAAGCGGGAGTGGTGCGGATAGAATGCCGTCGAAGAGTGGGTGGTAGATATTTGGACAACAAACGGAAACAACTCAGAATTTTTAAACAAAATTACAAAAGCTGTACAATGTTAATGCATACAAGACGAGCTAACTTACACAAAACACAAAAGGAAATAATAATTTCCAGGCGAACAATAATCCTAGTTTTTCGGACTTCCATATATTTTAAACTTGAAGGAACGGCCTTTGTAAACATTGCTAGGAAGGTATTGTTTTTAGTTTGTTTTTCAAATACAAACTTTTTACAAAACAAATAAAACAGTAATGTTGAAATGTAAATATTGATTCGTATTGGTCGGAAAGAGACGGTGATACATTCACAGCGAAAGAGACATTCCCTTGAAAATTCAAGAGGATAGAGTTGAATCAAACTGTTTTTCCTTGAAGCTCTTGCACTGAAATAATTTTTGTTTTAAAAATACATAATTTAAATAAGGCTGCACCATATCTTAGGCACGTGGGTTGCTTGGGTGTCATGGTTTCCTGATGGTTGGTTATACCACGGGTTATACATATTTCATGAGATTGGGCAAGGATATGCCTATTTTTATTTACCTAAGTGGGTATGTATTATTTTCATTTCCTAATGCCTTGCAAAGTGGATGCAATGTCATAGTCGGTACATCAGTTAGCCATAGTTAGGTTTCTTATTGTATTATTGATTTATATAGGTACCGTATACCTAATAATAATAATGATACCTACTTATTTGATCTCATACTTCATACCAGATAGGTTAGGTACTTACTTAACCAACCCCAACCCCCCATCATTGTGTACCTAATTGCGAATCGAATACCTATACTTATTTTTACTTACAACTTACATCAATATACAGTGCTTTTTAAAAGTAAGGAATAAATTCAAGAACTTTTTTGAGAGGAATGTTTCGGAAATATCCTGGGACAGGTCAACCTTATATTTTTTAAGGTGCATCCGATGGTGTACTCTGATATTTTTTTACACTTACAGGTTTAATCGGAAATGATCCTAATTTTGATTTTTCAAATGGAATCATACCTTTTTCTCAATGGATTCGGAATCTACAATTTTTTCTGAGCTAGAAACATGTGTCATACCTGAACGGATTGTATAGATTTTCAAAAACATCGAAGAAATCGGTGAAAAATGGAGATTTTTGAAAAACGACAATACACAACAACTTTAATTTTTTAATGCCAATCCAAAAACCCGATTACATTTACTTATTTTTTTTGTGACTTTGAGAAGTTTTGAACATAGTCATAAATTTAAAATAAATAAAAAGGATTAAAAAAAAAGTAATTGTGCGATTGAATTTATATCGAAAAAACAATGTTGACATATCAGTTTTTGCGTTTTTCAAAAATCACAATTTTTTACCAATTTCTTCGATGTTTTTGAAAATCTAGGGTGGCCGTGACTCCACTGCCGGCCAGATATTTTACTCATATGGATTGATTACATATAGGGTAGGTTCAAAGTCTTGTTCCACAAAATGTATACCTACTTACTGTTTAGGGCGCGTTTTGGAGTGTTATTACTCCATCTTCAACAGCTAGAAAAGGAATTAACACAAAATACAAAACATCAGTTGCCTGGAAAAAAAAAACGTTTGGGTCAAAGAAAAATGTTTGAAAGAAGAATGTTTGAGCGTCTTCAGATGAATTTACAGTGTGACTCAAAAGCTGTTATTTTTCCTTGACCGAAACGTTTTTTCTTTATCCAGGCAACTGATGTTCTCTTATCTTGTGTTCTAGCTGAAGATGGAGTAACACTTCGAAACGCGTTCTAAACAGCAAGTACATTTTGTGGAACAAGGCTTTGAACCTACCCTGTGTAACCAAGTTCATCTTTGAAAATGGACCAAGCTTTCAACAAATCATGAAGATTGTTTGCCTGTTCCATACTTTTTCGAGCCCCTTCGCAATATTTCAACCCCAAAAAGCCAAATTTTCATAATTGTATTAGTTTCGTGTTATTTTCTGTAATTCTACCCTCCCGTTTCGTCACTAGGGCTCCTCAAAAGATTGTCCACGAGACCATTACGAACGATGAATATTTTGATAATGTCGCTGATGATGTCGAGATGCCCCCCACCAAACATTTTGGGCCCAATCTTTTTGTTAACGTAATTAAATTTCCTATTTAATTACATACACCATCCGATGGTGCATTGAATTTAGAAACTACGCTACCTACCTGTTGCACTTTTTCTGTAAAATGCGATCTTTCGTTATTGTAGTATAATATTTATTTAATTTATTATTTAATAAAATGAAAAAAATCACTTGCCCATTGCAGGAATGCAAAAATGGCAGTACCTAACAACCTAACAAGGCAGCAATTTGAAACTTTGACAAAGCTCTGACTTTAATCGCGCCATAGCTATCTTGATAATTATGTCAATAACGCACACCAAAAATAAAATATTTCCAACCCCCCCGCACTTCCGGTTTTACCGGAAGTGGTCGCCATCTTTGTTATTTTAAATGGATTGCCCTCGTTTTTATTTTAGATTTGGATTCGTCTCTTAATTGTGAGTTTATCACATCCACTTTTTAACCTCCCCACTCCACTTCACCACTAAAAAAAAGGGAGGTTACTGCAATCACTAAAATTTTCGAATTCGAGATAAGACCGGATCTATACGTTTTGAGGTCTCAGGAACCCAAAAAAGTGGTTTTTAAAATGTGTCTGTATGTATGTACGTACGTACGTTCGTAAACACGCCACAGCCCAAACTACTCGACCGATTTGGCTGAAATTTGGTACGTGTGCATGTGATAACCCAACTTAGATCTGAAAAGCTTATGGAGCCAATCATGCAACCAGAAATGCCATTTTGGCACATCAACTTTTTAATTTTAAATGTAAACCCCCACTTTTCAAGTCACCATAAGAAAGGCTTTCAGATTCTGCTTTCAAAGATGTATTCACTGAGAGTGTCCTTTTGACCAAAAACTAAAAAAAATCGAAATTTTTATCGGACATTAAAATCGTTGTACAGCCCAAGCCCGTGAACCGATTTGGCTGAAATTTTGCACAAGGGGATTGTATTACACGTCGAAGAGGTGAACAAATTTTGGATTCAATCGGCCCACGGAAAGTGCCGTTTTGGCACAATTTCGAAATTTAAAATTATTCTCTAATTTACCCATCCAAAACAAGTTTTTGAAAGATTTATTGTCACTATCGAGGTCACCATCAGAAAGGTCTTCAAATTCTGGTTTTGAGTGAGACAAAATTTATTCGCATTTAGTACCCTTTGGGTAGAAAAATCGAAATTTTGCAATAACACTGAAACCACGTTAGGTATAGCCCAAACTAGTGGATCGATTTGCCCGAAATTTGGTACATGGAGGTTAGGTGACCCGTTGAAGAGCTGAAAGGCTTTTGGGAGCAATTGGTCCATGGGAAGTGCCATTTAGGCATATCAACTTTAAAATCTTAAACACAAGTCCCGGAAATCGAAGACCCACGCGTTGGGGAGGTTCCAGCCGCTTCTCTGCTGCCACTCTTTACCTATCTAGATGTTTTTGACATATATGTCAAAATAAGTATCAAAAAGTTGATCTGCAATCCACAATAGAAAAATTTATATCTTCCTAACGAATGAAGATTAAGGAACCAAACTGGGAGAGGGAAACTAGAAGGTTTGAGCTATTAACATTCCCGATACCTATTTTTAATATTTTCAAAGATCTCAAATAAGTTTACGCGTTTTTAAGATCTAAACAATGTAACTTGAAAATAAGAAATGTTCAAAAGGTCATTCCCATATTTCAAAAATTCGTTTTCTTCACTTCTGGCATTCCTTAAATTTTTGCCCATAATTTCTTACAAAAATTCATATAAATATCATACGTTTTTCCCAACGGATTCAGGATCTACGTTTCTTTCTCGATTTTTCTACCCGAAGGGTACTAAATGCGAATAAATTTTATCTCATTTAAAACCAGAATTTGAAGACCTTTCTGATGATAACAATAAATCTTTCAAAAAGTTGTTTTTGATGGGTGAATGAGAGAATAATTTTAAGTTTCGAAATTGGTGTGCCAAAACGGCACTTTCCGTGGGTCGATTGAATCCAAAATTTGTTCAGCTCTTCGACGTGTAATACAATCCCCATGTGCAAAATTTCAGCCAAATCGGTTGAGGGGCTTGGGCTGTACCGCGAACGTACGTTCATACATACAGACACATTTTAAAAACCACTTTTTTGGGTTCCTGAGACCTCAAAACGTATAGATCCGGTCTTATCTCGAATTCGAAAATTTTAGTGATTGCAGTAACCTCCCTTTTTTTTAAATGGTGAAGTGGAGTGGGGAGGTTAAAAAAAAGGGAGGTTAAGTACCTACTGCAATCACTAAAATTTTCGAATTCGAGATAAGACCGGATCTGTACGTTTTGAGGTCTCAGGAACCCAGAAAAGTGGTTTTTAAAATGTGTCTGTATGTATGTACGTACGTACGTTCGTTCGTAAACACGCCACAGCCCAAACTACTCGACCGATTTGGCTGAAATTTGGTACGTGTGCATGTGATAACCCAACTTAGATCTGAAAAGCTTTTGGAGCCAATCGTGCAACCAGAAATGCCGTTTTGGCACATCAACTTTTAAATTTTAAATGAAAACCCCCATTTTTCACGTCACAATAAGAAAGGCCTTCAGATTCTGCTTCCAAAGATGTATTCACTGTGAGTGCCCTTTTGACCAAAAACTAAAAATATCGAGATTTTTATCGGACTTTAAAATCGCGGTACAGCCCAAGCCCCTGAACCGATTTGGCTAAAATTTTGCACATGGGGATTGTATTACACGTCGAAGAGCTGAACAAATGTTGGATTCAATCGACCTACGGAAAGTGCCGTTTTGGCACACCAATTTCCAAATTTAAAGTATTCTCTCATTTACCCATCCAAAACAAATTTTTGAAAGATTTATTGCCACCATCAGAAGGGTCTTCGAATTCTGGTTTTAAATGAGATAAAATTTATTCGCATTTATTACCCTTTGGGTAGAAAAATCGAAATTTTGAAATAACACTGAAACCACGTTATAGCCCAAACTACTGGAAGGATTTGTCTGAAATTTGGTACATGGAGGTCAGGTGACCCGTTGAAGAGCTGAAAGGCTTTTGGGAGCAATTGGTTAACGGGAAGTGCCATTTAGGCATATTAACTTTAAAATCTTAAACACAAGTCACGGAAATCAAAGACCCACGCGTTGGGGAGGTTCCAGCCGCTTCTCTGCTGCCTTTTTTTTGATAAGGCTTTTGAGAATCTGATGATCTATCCACATTGTGAGCGGTCTCGGGCCATTACTTTACCTCCTGAGTGTACCTATCTACCACATATAACAATAGCGCAAATAATTGTCATGAATCATATAATGACAACTGCACTGCTTCCCCGACGTAACACGCAACCAATACGGAACTCACGTTGAAATTGGCCCCCTAATATCTAAACCAAACGTAAACTTACCTGCCCCTGATAACAATTTAACAGTCAATAATTATTATTTCTGGCCATCTGACTGACCTATAAGCTATTAATTGCTACAATGCTACTTCCATCATGGCTACTACCTTTTCTACATGCGAAATATCTATGCTACCTACTCGTACTACCTCATACTATCAAATCTACTGATACTGAAAGTACTGGACACTGGACTATTGGGATTAAAAATATTTTATCGAAATTTGTATCGTTATAGTGTCTTAATGTTGTTGCTTAGTTGCCTGTTAAATACATCATAATATTACAGGAGTATTGTCAAGGTAAACAAATCATAACATCATAGTTACCGAATCTTAATAGCATAGTTACCGGTCCATAATAACATAGTTACCAATAACCCAAAGATAATAATGCAAATATTTATTTTTTTCAAAACTTAAAGAATAGCCACCTAGTAGGTAACAATTAATAAAAATTCAATACATACAAAATAAGATCAAGTACAACTTTCTCCCGGCTTCATATTGATCGTAACATGGCAGTTACTAAAGTTGAAATTAATTGGATCGTTTTTGGTCGAGCAAAGTGTCATCCCCTTGGTATCTATAGTAGAATTCATAGTTTCTTCAGCCATCAATGAACCTGAAGCAGCGGCATTGTCAAACACACCAAATCTTGTAGAATCCGAAGTGGTTAACGTAATTGCTTTGGTAGAGGTCATCCTTTCAACAATGTGTCCAGAATTTATAGATACATCATCAACTAAGATGTTTCTGGTAGTTTTAATCTTCTCGGCAATGCTATCTTCCACATATGACTCGGCAACTTTGCTGCTTTTCCAGCCGCCAAGCCGTTTTAGTCGCATAATATCTGCTCCGGAGTTTGCCAGCAACGTGGCAGATGACCTACGCATGCTATGCCCAGTATATTTTTCTGCTTCTGGAAGATTCAGAAATTTCGCAATTCGCTGCGGAATACTTGCAAAGAAATGCTCTCCGCATACTTGTCTAGTACATTTTCCATTTCTAAATGACACGAAGAATCTTCGATTTTCCATATTTGGAGGACGTAATGCAATGTACTTTCGGTACAACTCGACAGCATTAACATTGCCTTCAGAAATTACTGTGAATACACGTTTGACGTGTGTTTTTGACTTCGAGATAGTAACCACAAGCAGAGTATCCTTATCCTCAATGTCGTCAATAGTTATATACGCCAACTCCTTTCCACGCAAAGCGCCAGAAATGGCGAAAAGAAAAGCAACCTGCAAACAATACAAGAACCAAGGCTCAATAATCTCATTGAGTGCATTTCTAAATCTATACCTACCTTTATCATCAAAAATGATTCATCTGACGCAACGCGCAGAAATTCATTTATTTCGTCCCTTGTCAACACCTTTGCCTTCTTTCCCTCATAACCAACATTCTTCTGCTTGATGAATGCAATAAGACTGCCATATTCACTTATCTTGACCCTCTCCTTTATCTCTAAACAAGATCTTAGCATGGAGTACTTAGTCCATAGCGAAGACGCAGCATAATTTTCTGCCTAGGTAATAACAAAATGTCACCAACAACAATAATTGGTAATAGCTAAATTAAAATTACCTTCTTCTTGAAATACGCGCGAGTACTATTGGCTCTGCAGTTCCTTTTACACCTCGCGATTCCCGCCACTTACAAAATTCGAGGTACTCCTTCTCGTACAATGTTCTTGATTGTACTGGCAACAAATTCGAAGTAACTTCGTTGGCTTCCATCAAAATATCCTCAGGAATAATATCAGAATCCATTACGTTTGAAAATTCAAAACGGCAGAAAATTTAACGTCAAAATTTCACACTTTTACCATTTGTCAAACAAAGGCAACCTGCGATTTCGATAAAGCCTTGTATTCAATTCGGATATTAACAATTCATAATAGACTCGGACGTTACTAAGGCGACTCGGCTTTCGCCTCGTCGTCGTTAGGTAACGTCCTCGTCAATTATGAATATCTTAATATCCTTCTTAAATAAATAGCTATAAATTCATAATTAATTATGTAACAACGGCTGTGCCTAGCGCCATCTCAGGGATGATAGCGTAAAGTGAGAGAATGATTTACGCTCTCCTTCTTATGATTCTGATATGTATCTAAAAGATGTCAGCACTCAGCATCAACTTGAGATTAAATTAAACAAATCTGCGTTATAAATGGTTATAATTAGGTACCTATGAAAAGCCAATAGGTATCATCAGTATTCTTCTACTTAAATGAAAAAGGCGAGTTATTGATTGTACCTAAATTTGTAAAGTGATAAAAAATTAAGAATTGTAGAACTGATTTCTTAGGCGCTTTTTCTGTGTTTTACATGATTTTATGTAATCATTTATTATTATACATACTTAATATAACTACAGTGCTTTTCAAAAGTAAGGAATACATTCACGAACTTTTTCGAAAGGAGTATTTCGGAAATATTCAGGTCAACCTTACTTATTTTTGAGGCGCATTCGATGGTGTATTCTGATATTTTTTTGCACTTCCTGTTTAACCGGAAATGATTCTAATAAACGGGATCATACTTTTTTCTGAACGGATTCGGAATCTACGATTTTTTCTGAGCTGGAAATGGACTCGACAGAATCTTGTAGTAAAAAAAAGTGTATGACCCAATTACTTCGTGAAGCGCGGTGAAGAAGATATCAAGATAAAGTGAATCGCATCATAAGATGCACTTAAATTTACCTTTCAACTTTTACTGGAACAATTTTTTGATAAAGTGAATACTTTGTAAAATAAGGGGCCGAATCCATACTTTTAGGAACACGTTAAATTGACATTTCCTCTAAATTTACATTATGTAAGAGTATGATTTTATTACACAGTTGTAAAGAGAATCAAAAATGGTACTTGATACAATAAAAAAAGATACAGGGTGCCATTTGAAGTAACGAAGTCCCATGTGGTTAGCCAATGAAATGAAAACATTTGGAACCACTGATGCGATCGAAATGTAGTTCAGAGGCAGTCATATCCCCGTTACCAAAAATGGTTCCGATCCATCGCAAACGAACGAAGTTATGGAGGGTGGCTTCTTCCGTTTGACCCACCCTGTATGTGTATGTACACACGTATGTGAGCAAGATTTGTCGAAAATTACTAATTTCATGAAATTTGGCATGGGATTAGTGTTGACCTGTTACCTAAGTTTGTTGGCAATCGGCAAACGGGAACGGCAAGTACTTTTTTGCATATCATATACAGGGTGGGTATAACTTTTTGGTGCTCACCATTGGGATCTCCTAAACCGTAAAAGATACTTCCGGTATAACCGGAAGTGCCCCATAGTCGCCAATAATTTCAATAGATTATATTCTATCAATGTTGTTCCATATTTGTAAGACCCTGTATGATCTTTACGGTATTTTGTGAGGAAAATGTTTATAGGAAAAAATATGGGGAAACGAATAAATCCCCATCAGGAACGTTCGCACGCACGAACGACATTTTCTAAAAACCACTTTTTCGTGATCCTCGAACCTCGATACGTAAAGATCTGGGGTGTTACCTACCTCAATTTCGAATTTTCGAGTGAGTGCAGTAACCTCTTCCATCATTTTTATTTTGGATGTGTGGAGGTTAAAAGAAAACTGGAGACGACGTAAGCATTTCAGGCTTTCTAGAGTGCTGTTCGGTTAGAATTGTTAAATGTAACAAGGATTTAAGAATTCACAGAAATGTACAAGAAAGAATTCAGCCTTAAACGGAATCTTTTCTCAATTATTATATTAGGTATAGAACGTAGAATCCGGGCCCTAATAATTATAACAGTAATAAAATAATCATACTTACCAGTACCTACTTACGTATGCTTATATTATGAAAATAAATTCCATATCCAAGATCGTTTGTATTTATGGATTATCCAGCATTCTTGTTTTCTTGAAATCATCGTCAGCAATTTAGAAAGCCGTAAAATATTATTTACCAAAAAATGCCCGCATTAAAGACCGAAACAGCGGAAGAGCACCGCTGCAATTCACCGGCACTGTGTTATTAAGGGGGCTATTTAGAGACCCAGGTGCTTCTTTGTCGGCCAAATCCCTAAACAAAACTCATCCTATTTTTTGTGGCCGTGTTACCGGGCTGTTGGACACTTACATCCGTAGCATCGTCGTATTATGAAATCAATGACGAAATCGTATTAGGCATTTTTTTATCGAAAAATTTTATAAAGAAAAGTTACTCAGGATCGCTCCAAATGGCTACATCCGCAGTTTCAGGAAAAAATAAAAATGTTGAATTTCTTGAGGAAGAATCATAAAATAACGAAAACGTCAATATTTTTGCAACATAACGGGTGATGTGTAATAAAAAAAAATGGAAGCGCATATGTTTGCTGTTTGTGGCACATTGCAACAGATTAGTTGGGGTGTCCTTTGAAATTCTTAAAAAAAACGAAAATCTTACACTATCTTAATAATTTCAACTTTTTCTGTGCGATTGTTAAGTTTTATCCATCCATAGCCGATAGCAAATGTCAAATCAATTCATTTCAATTGTTTTTTTATTTCACAGCACCCATTATGTTGCAAAAATATTGAACTTTTCGTTATTTTGTGATTCTTCCTCAAGAAATTCAACATTTATATTTTTTCCTGAAATTTCGGATTTAGCCATTTGGAGCCATCCTGAGCAGCTTTTCCTTATAAAATTTTTCGATAAAAAAATGGCTAATACGATTTCGTCATTTTTGACCTTTTTATTAAATCGCAATAGCCTGGGATTTCGGTCTATAAAAAAAGTGAAGTATCACGCAGGTGCAGATTTTGGAGCTCTACATGCAGAAAAAAAGAACGCATTGATTCGGTTAAAATTAATCGAAATATTTGGGTGGTTCCAGTTAAATTGAGACACACTGTATGAACCGCTCCAGCCAAATCTTTTCATAAAACACTAAGCACTAACACTAAGTTGAAGTTACATTTGTTAACACGAAAAACGTGATCGTGATGCCACAATGCCCAAAAACTTGAAAAAAAAAACACATGAAAAGGTTCTAACTTGTGCTTTTTCTAATCGGAGATAGAACTTTAGAACAAACGCAAAACTGTAATGTTTAGTTTTCTGACCTTATACAGTAACAGTGGCCCACCTCTCCCGGAATTACCCTACAATAATGAAGCCAACACCGATTTATAATTATAACATTATTATAACCCAACTCCACAAGCATTTGATTATGGAAACAAGAAAACAACCAATCCAGCTAAGGGCTATTCAAAGTTTATAAATACCTACGCCATGGTAATTATTTGTTTTGTTTTACAGTTACTCTTTGACTTCTTCGAGCAAGATGCATCAGCTATTTCATTATTTGTTCGGTTTAATTAGCTGCATCGTGTTAAATGTTCAAGTGAAATCTTGCGAATATAGATAATGGACCGAAACATTGATTGTGACCATATTGTTCTTTGGCAATACCCACGGATTGCACTTAGAGCACTATTTTCATGTTTGTCTTTACATTTATAATACCCTTATTAATTAAGTCTTTCTTTATTTTACCAATTAGAATTTAATATCTCCACAAACAGACTCAAGTCAATAAGACGAAACTGCATGGGTTTGTTCAATTATTCCCTGCGGAAATCCGATAACATCTCCTTTCAGCTGCCATCCATAATTGGGCTTTTAATTCAATCTCTTCAATTGTCATGTTTTTGCTCACTCTACTGAAGTAGGTAAATGGTATAATTTCGTGGGCAATTTGATCCTTCAGGGTGTGTACAAAAGGGTGAGTGTTCGTAATAGAGCTGGTCGGTTAAAACGCACTTTAATTAAATACGAGAAATATGCAAATGACTGCAATTTTCTAATATTTATTGCAATCGGAATGAACACCTGGCGAATGTGTAATGCAAAAATTCTTCGTGTCTACAGGATTTAATGCTCATGGAAGTAAACACGGATGAACGCTTTTGCCAATCTGTTGACATTTAGTTTATAATGTGAGGATTATGTCTTGTAAACAGTATTGAGGCTTAAAGAACCATTAGGGCTTACTCTTCCTGAACTTTGTAAACGTCAGAACCGCTATTAATTGCTCAGCATCAAGTTTCTTAGAAGTTGTGCTCTTGTGCATTTATTCCAAATGATTCTCCTATGGAATTGATAATAATATTGGCTTGGTTCATTCAAGGGAACTTTTGGTCGTTCAATGAAAAAAAATCAATAAAACTGGCCGAGCAAAATTCGTGAATTGGCCCGAAGAGGTATCCTTCCCCCCTTTTGGCCTTTATCTAATTAACTTCGTTCCTTAAATCAGAAATATAATATGACAATTTTTGTTTTTAAAAGAATACAAAATTAGAACCCCATAATAAATATATCGCTGAAGGTACCGTATCCGTAACGCACCTTGCCAACAATTTCATTGCATTATTTGTTAGAACATTTTTTTGCAATACATATAATTTTTGTATCATGGTTTTTAGTTTCAACGTACCGTGTTGTGATATTTATCTATAAAATTATGGAGAAACAAATCAATTATCCACTTCAAAAGACGTGTAGTGAGTATACATGATTGGAGGACCAATAAATAAAGCTCCATCAGCACTCTGCACTCTGGACACCGCTTTAGAAAACGCCACCGGAATATGTACATCAATGCGATGTATATCCCCATAACTAAGTTTAAAGATTTCTGCAATACCATCACCCCAAACTTGACAAAACCATCATAAACCACTATGCGTTGTAGCTGTTCTAAATTGTTTAGCAATTGTAGTTGAACTGCTTCACCGTATCCTCCTGATGGTTTGTGACAGTTTTGTCAATTTTGGGGTGATTGGATTACAGGAATCTTATTGCCAGCGCCATCTCATGATTTACACGCTAACTTACCGACCGTAAATTTTATGTCAACACATGAAATGCCACTCTTAGAGCGTAGACGGTCAAAGATGAAAAGTTTTCGATCGCACTTTAGATACCTACTATAAGATTGCATTGCATTGCATTGCACGATCAAAAAAAATAGTATGTGCAACAGTGCATTGCATTTGAGAAACATTTTTTCGGATTACTTAGTCCGGAAATTTTTTTTCTGTACAGCTAGTACATGTGTTGCCTATCAAAATGTCATGCAGTGATACAGTTCTAGAAACGCAAACTTTGGGATAATAATTGCATGTCAAGAATGTGACGTTTCCAGTACGATCGACGATTGTTGACATTCAATTATCATCTGAAAGCTTACGTTTCCAGGACTGTGTGAATTGCTAGGTAACACGCACTACTGTACTTCTCTTAAAAAATAGTTCAAAATTTCATTATTTCTGTCCTGCTGCGCGAACGACGAAAAAATAGTATGTGCCACACGAAGAAAAATATGTATTCCAGGACTCTGATGGTTGCTGGACTCGGCTGCGCCTCGTCCAGAAATCCCATCCTCGTCCCGGAATATAATACTTTTCCTTCTAGTTACACAATATACTATTTCCAGTTGTATTTCAGAAAGCGTCAATCCGTCAATTGAATTTCAGAATTTTCAATTGAATTTCAAATTGACGGATTCTGAATTTCAATTGCCGTTTTCACATTTGTAGCTAAAAAAGGTGTAGTATACAATTATTCATACAGAGATCAAGATACGAGGGTTTGACCATGGTTCGAGCAGCCACGTGTAGCGAACAACAAAGCGCCGAGAATTAATCCCATACCTGCAAATTGCTGTGAAAAGGACTATACTATTTATTAATTATACAGTGAGGACCAAAAGTTCGCCCCCCGCTGTATCTTTGGAACCGCTTTAGTTAGAGCTTTGAAATCCGGAATAGGGCTATTAATTGAGAAATGATGTCGATTACCACTTACATAAAGTACCGTGACCGTGACCTTCAAATGTCAAAGTTATGACATACAAGTTAAAAATTTTTAATGGAACCATGTGACCCCTCATTTGAAAGCTAATTTCATTATCCACACAACGATTAAGTTAAAAAATTAATCGTCGATGTAGAATGACAAAAATTCAGGAAAATGTGCTACGTATTTGGCCTTCTTTTTTCGTAGCAAGAAATGCTTTTTAACGATAAATTGTTAATATTTCAAAGTATTTTGTGCAAGAGTGTATTGCCTGTGCTTACTTTATCTGATTTTTTGCAAATTCAAGCCGTTAAATTGCAAATTCCGTTTTAAATGGATTTCTATTAAGACAAAATTTTAATTCAACCAAATTCAACTTAAATTTTTTTTTACTCCAATCTTCTCCAAACTTTCACATCGTATGGAGAACCAATTAGCTTTCAAATGACCCCTGATACTATAAAATTTTTGACTTGTATGTCATAACTTTCAAAGATACAGGGGGGGGGCGGACTTTTGGTCCTCACTGTATAATATAGGGATCGTGTCGTGTCATGTGATTGAAATGTCAAAGTTATTATGAAATGCAATAATTATATTAAAAAATCAAATTATATATTAAACAAAAAGGTTCCAAAGGGTCTCAGTAATCACTGTGCAAAAGGATTTGCAGGATTATTGCACTAGAATTAACTTAAAACGATAACACAAATCGGTAACACACCAGCGATAATTCTCGAGTAAACTGTCGTTGGCTTATTTTTGAAAAATAAGAACATATTCTTGGCAATCTTTCATGTGACATTCGAGTGCAACAATCTGCAAAAATTCAACTCGTATGCATACCATGTTATAGATAATTTTGCAAAGGTCAGTCTTTCATGCGTATATGTTACGCTAAAGCACTCGGGCAGTTTTCACACGTAACAAGCATTCAAAATTTACCGAGGCTAAATTATCGATAACACGGTATGCAGTATACACTCGTGGTATTACTTATAATAATTTTGTTGGCCTGTATCTCTACTACGGAAGTGCCATTTTGGCACACCAATTTCCAAATTTAAATTATTCTCTCATTAATCCAAACAAGTTGTTGAAAGATTTATTGTCATCATCAGAAAGGTCTTCAAATTCTGGTTTTAAATATAAGGCAAAATTCATTCGCATTTAGTACCCTTTCGGTAGAAAAATCGAAGTTTTGTAATAATTTGGCTGAAATTTGCTACATGGAGATTAGGTGACCCGTTGAAGAGCTGAAAGGCTTTTGGGAGCAATTGATCCAAGGGAATTGCCATTTAGGCATATAAACTTTAAAATTTTAATCACAAGACACAGAAATCAAAGACCTACGCGATGGGGAGGTTCCAGCCGCTTCTCTGCTACCATTTATTTTGCTGAGATTGATTGGAAATATCAAAAATGAGCAATGAACCTAGGTAACCATGAACATTTTATTGTATTTTATCATTTTGATCAGTAAAATTTAAGAGGTACCTATTAGATATCCTGTAATTTCTAATGGGCATTGTTAATGGAGGTTGAAATTCTAGACTCCCATAGTAGCTTTTTATTTAACAAATGGTTTGGTTATTCGGCTTCGCCCGCCTTTAGGCAATTCGAAATCTGAACCTGGAAACATTAGAATTAATTACTTATTTTGAACTGGTAGAACTGCTAACGAGAACAGCAGCAAGCTTTAAATCAAGGTGTCGTTTTTAGAATCTGTGAGCTAATTGCAGGGAGCCAATCAAAGTTTTATGTCACAGTAATGAGGTTGTTCGATTTTTATTCAAACAGTGAAAAAATGTTAATACGGTGCATGGTGAGTTTCTGCTAACTACGGTTAGAAGGACATAAATGTGCAATAAGTTAATAAATGAGCCGCAAGATTTAGCCCAATCAACAGAAGTTGTATGATGTTCGATGTTCCGCAATTATCAGCAATGAACTCGTTATCGTCTTCCCGGAGATCTTAGGTCAACAGAATCTTTATCAATTTAAAAGCTCTCTTCACATTGTTGCAGAATTCAAAAGCATCCTTCTGCTTTCATTACGTCAATTAGATTATTATTGCTAAATCAGAACTATTGCGCTTGCATGGTCAGATTTAAGTCAATCTTTCAGATTGCAGACAGATGTTGCGAGATCCTTTTTCTGGTGATTCTTCCGCAACAAAAGTGTTGCGTAGAAAACCCCATCAGGGTTTCAGTCGACCAAAAAATGAGCACTATGGGGGTCCTTCGACACAGTAGCAGAGCTAATTTGAATTATTCTTACGGCGTATATAATTATTGAAAAGGGTGATGTACGGGTACGGGGTTGGATTTTATCAATGGAGGGTGACAACACAATACGATTTTCACAAGAGCAAAGAGGATAGGACCCAAAAGCTTCAGCCACTCTCCTGAAACTGGACGTAGGTTCAGCTCTTTATTCGCTGTTGCATTCTCCATTCAGTTCACGGCGGTTGCTCAGCGGAAAACAGTGTGCAGACGGTCTCTTTGATGACGAAGTGATTACACTCGCGGTCAGATTAAAGAGGCTCGGGAAGTCTTTTTCTCACAAATTTTGAGCAGGACAATGACTCAAGTTTCCGGAGATTAAATCGCAAAAAACGCGACTATGGGCAGTGTCAGTGATTTTCGTATATTTTGTTTTCATTATCAGTAGTGTATCTTAAAACAGAGATCAGTGCGGGGTCGTAAATCATTCTTGTAAGTTGACATAAAATAAGGCGTAGGTATCTACATACGTATAGAACATAATCATAATACATAATATTTAAGTTGTAGATCTACTAAGTTTCATGTACTTACCTAAATATATTGTTTGCAGAAATTATCCACTTTAGGAAGTAGGATACAGTAGGTTTTTTTTTATAATGGCCAGTTTATTTTTTTTTAAATGATTGTTACTTTGTTACTTATATGTACCTGGTAAAGACTCTTAATAATTATTATATCTTGTTATCATGTGGAACGCATTTCATATTCATAACTTTTTTTTACCTGATAAAGAGGCGGATAAATAATAAATATGATAATAATCGATAATACCCGAAGCTTTACAAAGCCTATAACTCGAATTCCCACTGAACTAAACCAGAAGATTTTTTTTCTGAAGTAGGTAAGTCGAGATCTTTGCAAGTATATTGTGATCAAAAACTTTTAAGATCTAGTTCCAAATTTTAAGCTGTTTCAGTCTGTTCATGTGATCAGCGATTTTCAAAGTAAAAACGAAAAACATTGGAGAGGCCAATAATACGTTCTCTGCCATTTTTTCAAGATAGCGGCTAACGCACACGCCGGATATGTCAGGACTTTTATAGTATGTTGAACAGTATACAGTATAAAGTAACGCAAAAAAACATTGTCTTCTAGTTATTTCCACATTTTTTCTTAAGAGGTACACTCTAAAAAATTGGAGTATTTTTAACCTGCAAAAGTAGAAATTTAAAGGTAAAAATATACTTATTTAAACGGAAATTTTACTATTTTCGTCAATATTACCATTTTGTGGTTAAAATGCTCGGTAAATGGGCATTTCTGCCTCGACAAGGAGGAATATTACCTTGGACCATGCCTGATAATGCCCAAATAGTGCAATATTTTCCTGGGCAGGGGTAATATCATCAATGATAAAGTGAATGTACCATTTTTTACAGATTTCCCCATTTTCTCATAATAAATTACCTATTGGATATAAGCTTTTGTCTTACATAGTAATATTACCATTTACCCAACTAATTCCGATACAGTATATCAACACCTTATATTATTGCCGTTAGGGAATGCTATTTGCCATTTACAGATCATCACTGTTATCTACATACGAGTATATATCTAGTATCTACTGGATGGTGATCCCGCGGATAGCCAGAAATTATGTATGTAATGTATCACTATAATGACTAGATGATTCGTATAAATACTTTAAGTTACTTTCGCATCCCTGACTGTGTGCAGAAGAAAAATATTTCAAATTTCACTGTCCCGACAAAATTTTCTTTTTGGGGTAAAATTCACCGGCAAATTCTGGATCATTCTATGCTAGCCATCGACGCAGGATCAGGAATGCGTGCGCCGATCCGGCTCGAAAGGCCGGTGTCCACGTGGTGGGTTTATGTGATTTTGTGAATACCGTTTAATTGCAACAACAAAACAATATTTATTATTAATCTACGGGTAAGTACTTCTTGTGGTTCTTCTTATTTTAAACTGGAGCTTTCGATTACAGTCAGTCACATGGTAGATAAAGAAAAGGTTTGCATATCGTTAACAATAATTATTTAAGTATTTCACAACCGAATCGTAATGACTTGGGAGTGTTCTGACTTCTGTTTGACAATTTGGGGCCAAATACAGGGTGTCTCAGAACGCGTGCACCATATTTTAATGAAGTACTCAGGATTAAATTTTGAGTCGATTCGTGTTTTTGAAAATTTCCAGGTTCCAATAGTTCACGAGTTATAACAGATTTGCGAGGGCCAATCAGATTTCAGCTCTGAATTGCTTCATAAGGTAATTTAATGTTACATGCACTATTTCCTAGGTAACAAGATTCTATCAATGAAAATTTAATATTGTTGTATCTTGTTACCTAGGAAACAGTGCATGTAACATTAAATTACCTTATGAAGCAATTCAGAGCTGAAATCTGATTGGTCCCTTCAAATCTGTTATAACTCGAGAACTATTGAGCCCTGAAAATTTTCAAAAACACGAATCGACTCAAAATTTAATCCTGAATACTCCATAAGAATTTGGTGCGAGCGTTCTGAGACACCCTGTATAATGCTCATCAGTACATGCACCGTAATTTATCGAACGTCCGTTTTCTCTTCAAATAGGTACGAAAATTGTCCTTTTGAATACAGCAAGTATAAAAGTTTCAAAGTCCACCTATTTAGAGACCATGCTAAGAAGCCGTTGCAGAAGGGTACCTCATTTCGATGCAATGCGGAAAACTTATTCAGATGTACTTTTTTAAAATCCATCCTCAGCCAGGCATCAGCCGAAACAAGAAAAGTTCCAAACCAAAAATTGTCGTTTTGTTGAATAAACTAAAGAATTAGAGGTAAGCAATGTTTTATAGGTTTTAATGTAACATTTCACAATTTTTTTTCAGTGGTTCTACAGTCCAGCGTGGTATTCTTTTGTGTATGCACTTAATACATTTGAAGTGTACCTAAGGACTTGTGTCCCGAATTGAATCGTTCACCTAAGTATATATTTACTGTAAGTAATACCTCTAGGTACATTTGAACTAGAGTTTTAATTATGCATTTTCAGTGTTTTGGTGCCTTTTGTGGAAAATGAACTAGGCGTTTTGGAGTCTCAGCGTTTTTAAGTTGTCATAATTTTTTAGTTTTGTCTTTGTAATTCATGTTACTAATTCATACTTACGCGCTTATATATGAATATAAAAAATTTACTCTAATTGTCTCAACATTCTTTAACAATATTTCTCCTAGATGATAGGATGTAGGTAGGTATCCGCTGATTTGGGCAAAGCTTTTGTAGTTATGTTTCTAAAATCATTAAAATTCAATAGGCATTCTTATTAACAATTGTAATGCAATTTTGTTTCGTTGATTAGACAACTTTGTTATATTTAACTGCTTTTACTAAATTTAAACCCGCATTAACTACTCTGTGGTGGAGTTCTGCGTCCTTATTTTTGATTTCTTATTCCTTATTTTCTGAACTAACCCTTCAGCTTGTAACTTAATTTTACAAATATTAACTGATACTTTTGCCGCTGTCTAAAATTGGTATAGGTAACCTGAGGTGAATTTGAAGGGTACTATTTTTGTTGGCCGGGGTAATTTTACCTGCGACCGTATAAAATGCCTAGGTAATTTTAACATCCTGAGGTAAATTTAAACGGTACTATTTTCGTTAGCGGGGGTAATTTTACCTAGGCTATGTAAAAATCCTCGATAATTTTAATCTCCTGATCTAAAATTACCCGGTACAATTTTTATAATGGGCTAATTTTGGAAAATAATATTACCCGTCAACTTTACTCCTAAAAATTTAATATTACCTTCAGACTATGGTATTTTGCCAACAAATGGAAATTTTACCGTACTAGGTAAAAAATTTCTCGGGGAGTATTCTTTCGCTTATAAAAAGAGGTAATAAAGTTGCCTCTTTTTGTAAGGGTAAAATTACCCAAAAATTTTTTAGAGTGTAGGTAATATCGGTACTAGTATTTACATGCCTCGGGTACTGCTAATGAACTATTTACGACTTAATGAAATATGAATATGAATCCCTATTTGGGCTATGCTTTGTAGAACTAGTTCCTTTAGTGCTATTCCACATTGCCATATGCAACATCGAGTCTTGGCTGTCTTATCTTGTTTAGAATTTAATATTTGCAGTTTCTAAACTCTCACATTTTTCACAAATAAAATAATTTTAAACATCTAATAAAATAATGTGGTCTAATATATGTAATATACAGTATGCCTACTCTCCAAGGTGTCCATAGGGATTTACGTGGGTAATTCGATTTTATTTTTTTCCTGCTTCCCTAATTAATTTAATGGAAAATTTAAGCTATCAGGTTTTAGATACCGACAGCCTCTACCTGTGGAAAAATACTAAGCGAACAGTTCCCCGAGGTTAGCTCATAAACGAAGGCAAACCGATACGCTATTTAAATTTCCCGCGAAGACTAACGAGCACGATTGACGCTTCGTTAAATCTCGAGTTGATATGTCGTCAAGGATATTTGTGTATCGTGATCTGATTTGCCGTAGTTTTGTGTTTCATAGCAATAATATATTGCTGTTTTCGCTGAGTATTTTTTCACAGGTGAGGCTACCGGTATCTAAAACCTGATACGCCAAAATTTCCATTAAATTAATTAGGGAAGCAGGAAAAAAATTAAATCGAATTAAAATTTCGGCAATAACGGTAATAGCATAACGATATTCGGGCAATACTTGGTAATAAGAAGTAGTAACGGCAAAAAATTTGGCATTACAATGTCGGCATGGTTCGTCGATACGCGAAATACAACTTGCAAAGTAAAGTTTTTACAAGAAAATTTAGGCAATTTTCAGTGGCCAAAATCTGATGGGTACCAACAGGTAGAGAAAGATTTTTTTGGGGATTTTGGAGAAGAAAAACGGCACATTCAACCCTTTTACAACCCAAGAAAAGTGACAGTTCAGTCAATAGTAAATGAATGAAATGTATTATACGAGGTATTATATTTTTTATTGCCGGAACTGTCACTTTTTTTGGAACTGAAACTGTAAAGACGTTGAATCTGCGTTTTTTTTCTGACCAACACTTGACAAATTTCTCCATAATTCCTTCCATTTGGTCACGTGTAGTACAGTCTATTGCAGTTTGCTTGTTCTGCTAAAAGACTCAAGTCTTGACGATCTCTCATGTCTACGGCAAATGACGAGGCAAATGAATAACGTGTAATTTAGCAATATGTGGGCAATTTTAGCAATAAGTGGGGAATTTCTGCAATAAATGGGCATTTTCATCAATCAATTTATAGCAATTATAGCAATAACGGGAATTTAGGCAATAAATAAGCAATTTGGGCAATTTTGGCAATACTTGTGCAAGATTTTGAGGAGTGGATGGCCCCTCGTAAATGATTGACCGCGCAATGGCAACGTTGTTTAAAAAAATGGGCAGCTACGGAAGCGGCTGGAACCTCTCGACTTGGTGAATGATTCAAACTTGTCACCAAAATCAAGTAAAGTTTCCTAGGTAGGTATTACCTATACCTTTTTGAGCACATTTTTGAAAACAGAATTTAAAGGCTTTTCATGTGATGGCACATTCCGTTAGACGATTACCACCAAACTTAAATCAGGCCTTTGACGGGTAATGGTATCTCTATCTTCCAAATTTCAGCCAAATTGACCTTACAATTTGGGCTGTAGCCTGGTATTTAATGTTTCTTCGAAATTTCGAAATTTTTGATTTTATGCCATATGAAACTGTCCGGATTTCTAGAAATAGGAGATACGTTCGAACAAAAATTTACGTCTTCCGGCGTTTTTTCTTGCTTTTTGTAAAATGATGCTGTCCGGATTTTCAGTCTTGTCTTATGGAGGTGCTGGAAACAAAAAAATAAATCTGGTAAGCCTAATACCTTCGAGGATGAGCATACTGCCTTGGTCTTGTCTTGACTTACTCTTAATCATCGAATTTTGGAATTTCCAATTTAGATTGATTTATCACTCAATTCTTCATTTTGGTTCAACATTTTTCAAAATATGTATAGGTATGTAGTATGTAGTTACTGTACTGAATGAGCTAGTATGGAATATGGATAAACAAGGCAAGTAAAACAGGACATAGGTATATATTTGTGTATTTTCATTACTCCGCAATAACTCGGTAATTGTTAAATTTTATAATCGATTCAAGCTTCTTCAAAAGGCAAAAGAACAACTTTTTGTTTACACTGATTTTATCCGTAAACCGCGCACCGTGCCATATAAATACAAAACATTTTCTACTAAGCTTTATGCTTTTCTTGCTTAATAACAGAAGATAATGACCACATTTAAAATTGTACACATACCGTAAATGTACTTTTAATTGTGGTCGCAGATCTTAAAAAATGTACAATAAAAGGTACAGCGCTATAATGCCCCTACAGCAACATAAAACGCAATTATCCTGTAGTTGAATGTTAACTGCGAATAAGCAAAAAAAACTGTTTCTCATCTCGAGAATTCCCGGTCTTCACTCCTAAAACAATTTCCTGATAGTTACTCATTAAGAACAATCGGAGTTTAAACTCAAAAGAAGAACTATGGCAGGACAGAGGCCATAAATAAGAAATGTTCCACTTCATGGGTAACTGAACAAGGTTCTGAAACCTAATTTCGTGTCGTTTTCAAATAAAACAAACTAAACAAAGCATTCCCCTGTTATTATTATTTCTTTAATAAACCATTATTAAATTTTTATAGTATTATGACTTCGCCCACTTCATGTGAAATCCCATAAAATAAAATGAAAAATTCAGTAGGTATAGGTTGTACCTGGGTACTGTTTCCAGTTTGATCGACTTGAGGGTCGTTTGGTTTTCCAAGTTTTCAGCACGTTCAGTTCGGTCGTTTACGGTTGTTTATGTAGATATTCTCAAGTAGCTTTTAATAAATTTGTACAAATGCCGGAAAAAGTCTTCGGGGCCGGGGCCGCCCGCCCGGCATTGGTTAATTGGAGCGAACTAAACAATTAAAACTATATTGGTCAAATTTCACAGACGTAAAAGCAAAAGGATGCTATAAGTATGGCTGTTGGTTGGTAACGGATATTCATTAAATTTTAATTAACTGTCTTCATAGCATTTGGCGAAAGAGAAAAATTGTTTCCTTTGATTTGAATCGATATTCTTTACGGATATGATGTGTGGGGTCCACTTTGAGGGATGAGAAGAAAACTAAAGATAATTTATGCAATTTTTTTTATAATTTATTTATTTGGTTTGTTTATATTAACGTCTCGGCGGAGTTTAGCTTATTAAGCTACTCTTCCACCACTCAACCGGGACGAGGAACACATACATCCATTCTTTCTGCCACAGTGCAATTAGTCCAAAAAGTGGCCAAACCCCGGCATAAAAAAAACGAAGATGAAAGCCTTTCTAAAATGATCGGGACACTATATTTAACATGTCATAAAAAGTTCCAAACAATCCCGCGTTGGGTTTGGCCGTAATGGCTGAAGAATCGGTTCAGCAGTGAAATTTCTCAAACGCCTATTTATCCCACCAATTGTTTCTTAATCTTGATATAGGTACTTTTGCAGTGCAGTTAGCTTGTTAAGAATATTTGTACATGCGTGCATACACACATACAGACATTTTCTAAAAACCAATTTTTCATGTTCCGAGACCTCAAAACGTAAAAATCTGGTGTTAAATCAATTTCGAATTTTGGAGTGAATTGCAGTAACCTCCCCTTTTTAAACTGGTTGGGGGGAGGTTAATAGACACAGTTTCCTGTAATTTTGTAGCTTGCAATATATTGCACGTTCGGGATATTTTTGCGGCTGGTTCTCTAATTCTAACCTAAACGAAGTTCAGTGAGTTAAGTGCCTTGATTATTTGTTTTTTGAGTTTTAAATTGAAACCTATGTCTGATCCAACGGCGAAGAATTCATTTGCATACAAAACATTACACACTTGGGATATTAACCTCCCCACTCCACTTCACCACTTCAAAAAAGGGAGGTTACTGCAATCACTAAAATTTTGGATTTGAGATAACACCAGATCTTCACGTTTTGAGGCCTCAGGAACCCAAAAAAGTGGTTTTAAAAACGAGTCTGTGTGTAAGTTCGTACGTTTGTAAACACGCCACAGCCTAAACTACTAGACCATTTGTATGAAATTTCACACAAAAAATGTTCTTCTTAAGTTAAGAATTGAAGTATTTTTAAAATTATTTAATCAGATTTAGTGTTTTTATATTTAAGTTAAGTAAATAATCCCCAAATTTAGCAGATGGAAATACTGAGCTCAACAATATAGCTTTATTACCTAAAATCCTAAAACTAAATATACTTCCTCAGGTATAGTACAATTATCTTCTTAATACCACTCAATTCAAGCACTTCCTTTAAGAATTCGTTAAAACTGAATATTAGTGTTACAATTAATTTATGTTAGAAAATGATAAATTTGTGTGTATCATTATGTATTCTAATATTTAGTTTTTCCACAAAGTATTAATGAAGTTAGCTTAGCATATATCTAAGAGTAACATTTTCATACCAAGGATCGTTTTCTTTGGGGAAGAATTGTAATTCTTGGTTTTAGTATAGGTATCAATTGGTAGGTGCGCGTCTATGGGGAGCAACGAGGTCACGTAGTCACTATGCATGGTGTTGTGTACTGAGTGTGAATACTGTGAATGATAATAATGGAGAGTTTTACAAATTTGTGTCCTGAAGATCCTCCAAATGGGAAAAAACTTATTTCGAAATGTTATTAACATTATTGAAAGTTATGTTTTGTGTTATTGTTCTCAATGTTCGTAAAGGTTTTGTATAGTAAGTCATATGTATGTTACCTAATTATGTAACTAACCTATAGGTTACTTTTCTGTTCTTCGCATATGCGTTATGATTAGGTATCTGCTTTATTTCTAAAAATTAAAAGCTTTTCTCAATCGTTGTCTTCTTCCTGTTTAACCTAGGTACTATTTTCTCTCATCAGGTTCTGCTTATATGATCTCGACTCCTTTTCGTGCGATGTTCGAATTTGCTTTAATTTTGTGGTTTAGATAAGTAACAGTTTATTTCAAAGACACGGTATAGGCCGAGGTTTAAATCAATTGTGAAGACACCAATACTTCTAAATTACTAATTTTCATTATCAATTTACATACTCCTGTGAAGAAAATTTTACATTTGTTTGATTCACAACGCAAAATTTACATAAATTATTATAAGATTAATAATATTAATTCTCATTTAAAGTGTATTCGTTAAGAAGTCCATTGTTTACAGAAAGAATACAGTAAGTTAAAATTTAATTTTTTGTATTCTTGGGTAAACAATCTAATTTACTAGATGATAGTGAGCATAATACAGTACATTTAAGAATACATAGTGTCACGCCATATAGAAGCTTATTATCATCTTGCTCTGAGAGTAATAATCTTGCTTGAAGAAGATCATTTTTTGTGTGTTGGTACTTAGGCATCTCATAACCCAACTTAGATTTGAAAAGCTTTTGGAGCCAGTGGTGCAACCAGAAATGCCATTTTGGCACATCAATTTTTAAGTTTTAAATACAAACCCCCATTTTTACGCCACGATAAGAAAGGCTTTCAATTCTGCTTACAAAGATGCATTCACTCTCAGTACCCTTTTGACCAAAAACTAAAAAATTCGAGATTTTTATCGGACATTGAAATCGCGGTACAACCCAAACCCCTGAACCGATTTGTCTGAAATTTTGCACCTGCGGATTGTATGACACGTCGAAGAGCTGAAATTTTTTTGGATTCAATCGACCCACGAAAAGTGCCGTTTTAGCACACCAATTTCCTTTAAAATTATTCTCTAAATTAACCATCCGAAACAAGTTTTTGAAACATTCATTGTCACCATCAGAAAGGTCTTCAAATTCTGGTTTTAGACAAGACAGAATTGGTTCGCATTTAGTACCCTTTGGGTAGAAAAATCGAAATTATGTAGTAACATTATATAAAACCACGTTATAGCCCAAACTATTAGATCGATTTGGCTGCAATTTGGTACATGAAGACTAGGTGACCCGTTGAAGAGCTGAAAGGCTTTTGGGAGCAATTGGTACACGGGAAGTGCCATTTAGGCATATCAACTTTAAAATTTTAAACACAAAGCTTCTCTGCTGCCAATTTTTTGAAAAATGATATTCAAAGTATACCAACGTGCAATATATTGCAAGGACAACTTTTTGTGTCAAACACTTTAAAAATAATTTACAAAGAAAGCACTGCAAGCTGGAAAACTTGGTGGGGGATATAGTGAGAGGATATGGTGAAGAGCGCACATATTTTATTAAGAAACGAGGAAAGTCATGGCCCCGGAAAATGTGATCTATTTGCGTAGGTATAAATTATTATAAGAATGTATTCACAGGTTTCCTATAATTTTGTAATTTGAGCATTGCTGTTGGCTAGTGAAAATACGCGCGGTTCTCCGGTTCTTTCGAATAGCTAACTAGCCATGAAAATATTCTCTTGCTCATAAGGAAGTTTGATAAATATTTTCGTAAATATTTAAGATTCCAGAATTATCAATTATCATAATGTTAACATTGAAGTTGAACTTTCGGCTGCGCAATTAGAATGTGATGACTTATTGCAAATAAATGTCCGAGCGTTTTACTGGTGTCTATACAGGGCATAACTGTACGGGCGTAAAAAAAATTTGTGCAACTCGTGAGTAACTTTTTTTTGACTCGTCGGATTCGTTCTCGTGAAAAAAATTACACTAAAGTATCATTTCGCACCCTAATTACACAAATAACTATTTTCGTCGAACGTCATAGGAACATGCCATTTTTCAGCTGACCATGCGATATTTGGCAATAGAAACGTTGCCTTATGGAACAGCAATGGCCGGGTGGAGTAAAAGTTATTTGTGTAATTAGGGTGCAAAATGACACATTATTCGGAGTAAAATGCACTTTTTGCGATTCGCCCGGAATTGTTGGCTCACTTCGTTCGCCATAATAAACTTTGCGATCTCATCACAAAAAGTGTCAGTTTTACTCCTAATAAACCAATACATATACTATCACTACTCCTATTCCGTAAAGGTAGAAGAGGAACCGATTATGTTTATGTATGATTCACGGATATGTTTGTATGGATATACATATCTATGTACGATCACTGCTACATCTACAATAGGTATACAGAGTGAGTCTGAAATCATAGTAGTTACTGAAATGGGTGATAAGTCCGTCCATCCAAAAATAGAAACAAAAGTTCTTGTGGACATAATTATGTCCGGAAATGCTTCGTAAGGGAGCTACAGTCTCGTCAAAAAGTTGGTTTTATTAGAATTATTCAGAAAGTACAAAAGATGGGGTTTTGAAATTTCGAGAAAAAGGTTAGTGTTATAAAAGAAAAGGTTTCCTCTTGATTTCTTTTCAGATATTAATTTTACTTAAATAGAAGCCTGTGTTTTTGAGGGGTCATTATGCATTCCATTCAAAATTTTTTGAGGTGGTGACTTCTCAAACAAAATATTGATAACATCTTAATCTCTGATTTGTTCTAGGTACCTAAAAGGGTGCTCATGTCACTAGGACCCCGTTCTAGCGAATTAGCGAAAATTAGGTCATGGGACGATTCCTTACATCACTTAGAAAGAAAAGTTCGAAAGGATATATGACTGAAAATGCTTCATATAAGGAAGTTATGGTCTTTCAAAATATTGGGGTCTTGGAATTTGGAAAACGTGTTCTGAAAGACTCCCTTAGGAAGCATTTCCCGCCGTATGCCATTTTGACCTTTACTTCCCCAAATTAAGCAAGGAATCGTCAATTTCATAGCTGATATGCCAAAAAGGCACTTGGCGTTTGCTGATTGGCAACAAAATTAACTGGGCTCACCAGAAGGTCAATACTAACCTCCATTTTTACCGAATTTCACTTCGGTAGTTTTCGATAAATCTTGCTCGCACATATACGTACCTACACAGACACTTTTTCTTGATTACATTTTTTTAGAAACCTAGTGCGGCATTTTGCAATTTGTCCAGGGCGACCGTTGAGCTCGGAACGGCCCTGTTTGTGGGATTAATTTCCTTTCCCTTTTTAGTTGAAATAAATAATGTAAACGCCAAATTATAAATGACTGCAAAGTAAACAAAGCTGGTGACTAATTATTAATACCTACCTACATGATACAATGATACCTATCTCAGGTTTAAGAGTGGTTGAAATAAAAAGTACCTGCCTATACATAATCCAGCTGGAGAAATGAGGCGGAGCGGACCCGAACAAGATTTAAGAAAGTCGCACAAAGTATCTATTCTGCGACGACACTGATTGTTACAAATGGCCTCGATTAAGCATAATTATTATCACAGTGCTGTAATCGGATAATTGTTGCAGTTGGATGTACATTGTACGGCTTATGCTGCCCAATTCACAGAACTTGGGTTCTTTCTTCAAGACTTTCTGAGCCGCAGACAAACGCTAATTAATGTTTATAACTTTCGCCATTAATAATGTGTGCATTGCATTCTTGCTCTTGACGCGTGATATTTTTCTGCAATCCTGGCACTAGGCTCACTGGTTGAACACTGTCGTTGTAAAAAGTCTGCTGTGGTTGAAGTTTAATGCATCATACAAATTGCTTCTTACATCTAATAGCGGTAATATGTTTTATTGATTGTATGTTCAAACAACTACGTACACATATCATAAATCTCATTACAGCATACAGCATTTCATAAGGACAGGCGACAGGTGATGACAGCCCCGTACTGTTGATGAAAATTTCCAATTTCTTTTCAGAAGTTTATAACCACTACAACTTAAGTACCTAAATCCAATTCACTACCATCATACTAACGGTTGTCAAGCAACATTATTCATTTAGCCATCATAGTTTATCGTAAAAAAGTGGAAAATTATATTTTATGATCAGAGTTACTTTATTAATAATTTTCTTATGGTCGTTGATCATCACGTTGATGCCAAACTATGATACATATAAGTTATCCACGACCACGATGGGTTCCTTGGGTTCCGAAAAGGGTTGAAGTCTCCATGCCATTTCATTGCTTAAATGATTATAAAAAGTGACGCTTATGTCAATGCTTTGATTATTCTAATTATCTAATTATAGATAGTTACATGGCTTTGTGTTATGATAACTTCCTCACAACCAATATAAAAAATTGGCAACAGAGAAGCGGCTGGAACCTCCGCATCGCGAGGGTTTCCGTGTCTAGTGTTTAAAATTTTAAGGCTTATATGCCTAAATGGCACTTTCCGTGGACCAATTGCTCCCAAAAGCCTTTCAGCACTTCAGCGGGTCACCTACCCGCAAAAGGTACTAAATGCGAATGAAGCCTTGTGTTTAAAATTTTAAAGTTGGTATGCCTAAATGGCACTTCCCGTGTACCAATTGCTCCCAAAAGCCTTTCAGCTCTTCATGTACCAAATTGCAGCCAAATCGATCTAATAGTTTGGGCTATAACGTGGTTTTATATAGTGTTTCTACATAATTTCGATTTTTCTACCCAAAGGGTACTAAATGCGAACCAATTTTGTCTTGTCTAAAACCAGATTTTGAAGACCTTTCTGGGGTGATGATGAATAAATCTTTCAAAAACTTGTTTTGGATGATTAAATGAGAATAATTTTAAATTTGGAAATTGGTGTGCCAGAACGGCACTTTCCCCAGGTCGATTGAATCCAAAAATTTGTCAGCTCTTCGACGTGTAATACAATCCCTATGTGCAAAATTTCAGCCAAATCGGTTCAGGGGCTTGGGCCGTACCGCGATTTTAAAGTCCGATAAAAATCTCGAATTTTTTAGTATTTGGTCAAAAGGGCACTGAGACTGAATACATCTTTGGAAGCAGAATTTGAAGGCCTTTCTTATGGTGACGTGAAAAACGGGTGTTTGCATTTAAAATTTAAAAGTTGATGTGCCAAAATGGAATTTCTGATGGTTCCACGATTGACTCCAAAAGCTTTTCAGATCCAAGTTGGGTTATGAGATGCGTACGTGCCAAATTTCAGCCAAATCGGTCTAGTGTCGTGTTTACAAACGTACGTATATACACCCAGACACATTTTTAAAAACACTTTTTTGGGTTCCTGAGACCTCAAAACGTGTAGATCTGGTGTTATCTCAAATTCGAAAATTTTAGTGATTGCATCAGTGACCTCCCTGTTTTTAAGTGGTGAAGTGGGGAGGTTAAAAAGGGCTTGACCCGGGACTAAGTTCTAACAGGCTGCAGTCACGATAAAAGGGCCCCAAATAGGCTCCAATATCTGGGAAAAACTTTGTACCTCTTGCATGAAAAGTTTTCTTTTGTCTCCGTCTTTTAATAAAATAATTTATGGCCTCTAAGAATTTTGGATCCCCAAAAATCCGGCCGCCCTGATGGTTGCCCAATAGGTAGGAACGGCCCTGCCCACAGAACAGGTATATCACGATCTAATATGTCACTGTAATATTACAATGTCAACGTTAAACAAAATCTTGTTAATCATAATTAACGCGATTTATGTTTGTCAATTATTTGTATTTCAAACATATTTTCTGTCTAAAGGCCCAAAGCAGAGCTTTCGAGACGATATACATATACAAGATGAGTGGATTAATGGATACTTTACAGGTGCTGATTAGTGATTACATTTTGGGGTGCTCCTCGAGTGGTTCCATAGTAGCTGTAAGATAGGATGTCCAGGCAGCCTGGCTTCGAATATAAATTTTCATGCGGGTCATGCGTTTTTGTAAATTTAAGTTAAACTGTTTAACGTCAGTTGTAAGTTCTGTGAAGATGTTGAGGTTTCCGACAACTCAACTTCAATGCAAGAAGTTTCTAAAAACATCAATTTTGAGAAATGTCTGCTTGCATGCCTGTCGGTCGTGATCACGTTGTAGATTGGTACCTAAACCCAAACTGAATTAAGATATCTAAATGAAATTCCATTGCTAAGAAGTAAGTTATACGGTTAGTGAACGGATAATAATCCAATATTTTTTTTATTGCCTAGTTTTCTTCCGGCTTCTCATTGTTTGTAAAGAAGCTCGGGCCTCTGGAAATGACCCGGTGCGGTCCGTTACATCAGTTGTATTCTGATGGCTATATCTATATTGTAGAACTGCAAAGGCGCTGAATCATTCAAGGATATTGTCGAGGGTACCTACTGTTAATCAACTTCTCAATTTTAATTTTTATCTTACGACTAAATGATTATTACCGCTTTCAAAGTACATATTAACATATTCCTAATAGGGTGTTTAAAGCCTGAGGGAATAAAAAACAGTTTAGTCCTGTGTTACTTATACTATTTTATCCAATATTAACAGACTTATACTAAATTCAGTTCTGGAATAATGTCCTCTACAACATTATAACCAAAACGCAGCTGTTTATTGTGATGGTAACCTTAGTTTATAGCAAAAAAACCAGGGAATCAAACTTTGTATTTCCTCAAAATCAGGGATTAAAAATTTTTACTCCCTCAAAATCAGGGATTTCAAATTTTTAATCCCTGTTTTCCACAAATGAGGGGTTAATGGTATATTAAGCAACAAGGGACTAAAAAAGTTTTTTATTCCTTTGGGGTGTTTAAAGCCCGAGACCAAGTCCTCTCTGCTTTCCTACAAAAAATTGGCCGGACGCCCTTCTTAGTTTTTGAGAAAAAAAATTTCATACTAATTCGATACTGTCAATATAAAATCCTGGATCTCTACTTAGTTTAGGATTGCTTATTAACAGATTATTAGGAAAATGTGATCACAAGGCTTCACTTTATGTTTATGCAGACCAGCAATGCTGTAATTACACCTTTTGTAAATGTTAGGACTGGAAATTTTGTCTAAGATACCCATCGAACTTAGGCAGCTATTTAGATTATTTCAGTTATTTTGGGTTTACAACGTACAATTTCTGTCTTCTTTTCCTATTTGACTTAGAAGACTGTAAGAACAAAAATCAGCACGACGCTACCTCTAACGCAGCCGTTCGTTGTGATGGTAATTGGTAACCTTACTTTAATGCCAAAAAAACGGGGAATCAAAATTTGTATTACCTCAAAATCAGGGATTAAAAATTTTGACTCCCTCAAAACAAAATCAGGGATTCAAAATTTTGGTGGTGGGAGATTAAAATCAGTAGCATACGAAACTCTGGTATTAAAATCAAAGAAAATGGGTCGATAGGTATTGGAAAAAAAAATTTTTGTACTCCCGGCATATTTAGGCACTCTTTTGCGGGACTGAAGTGGGTCATTCACTCCCATGGGACTGAAGTGCCGTTGCTAAGTAATTTTATAAAGAATCCATTGTTTCTTGCATTATATTGATTAAACTACGTCATAGTGACATTTTAAGATTTTCTAACTATTTTGGGTTCAGACTTCAGATTGAATGGGAGTGCAAAAAATAGCGTATATACCAAAGTACTGAAGTGACATAAGTACTACTTTATTGACTTTTTTTAGGGAATGAGGTATAACGTTTAATTCCCGCGGGACTACATTTTTTTCAATTAATCCCAAGGGACTAAATGTAAAATTATTGATTTTTTCCATAGTTACGCTATTATTACGTTATTTATTATTAAAATACACATTCATGATCAAATAAGAGTTCCTTTTCAACAGGCCCATGAAAAACCCAAAGTTCATTCGGAAAACTTGTACAGAGCATTAAATGAGCATCACGTTTATGTTTTAATATCATTAATAAAACTCTACTGATTTTCATAAATTAGTAAATTACATGCGTTACTGTATGACTGCACGGAATTGACACATGCGCAGTTTGGGCCTGAAATATTATCCATTGGGCTTCTTTGAAAAAAACTTTTTAAAGCTTGAGTCACACGATGCCAAGACGTGTTTTATTACCGTTCAGTTCAATTCAATTATTTTTTCTTGAAAATTGCGATTTTCAGGATAACTCAGGAACGAATCAAGATATGTTCCTATGGATGTGCTATCCTGGTGTTATCTTATCTCGGATAAATTTTGAGTAGTGATAGTAGTGACGCATCAGCAACTGTGTGATGATAAGCGACCGCTACCGTCACATCAGCAATCGTTCATCTCGTTACCTGGAGAAATTATTGCATAAGCATCATTAGCGTCTGTCTTTAAATTCTGCTTCTAAACATGTATTCACAATGAAAGAGTGAGAGTGCCCTTTATGCAACAAAAACTAAATTTCGAAATTTCGAAAGAACATTATTATTAAAGAACATACTACAGTTCGAACTATTGGGCCGATTTGGATAATGTTTGGTAGGAAGCGAAGGCGTAGAGGGGCCACATTTTTAACATTTGCTTCTTTTAAATTGTCGACTCGCCCTCGACAATTCTCGACCGACAATTGACGACCCGATCGATAATTGATGACCCGATCGGCAATTGTCGAGTGGTTAATTGTCGATCGAGTCGACTATTGTCGAGTGCAAGTCGACCATTTTGGATTGAAAAGCAAATGTTAAAAATGTGGCCCCTCTACGCCTTCCTAATCTAGTCTGTGGAGATTGCATAATCTGCTGAAAAAATAATTCGGAGGAACTATCTGAAAAAGATTAGTTATAGCAGACAGAAAAAGAAAAGCCCCTTTTCACACATCCGCCGTTCTCCAACCTAAACGATTGTATATGCGAACAAATTGAATTTTTAATGTCAAGAACGTCAAATGGTATTATAATTTATTAGTAATAATAATTTAATGTGGTCACCTGCTGTGAAGATTAGTATGCCTTCAGATTAAAGCGGAGTACTGATAAATTGCGTTGGACATAATACTTCCAGGATTAACATTATTATATGTTTTTAATTACAGGAATGGAATATGTGTTTTACGGAGAGACGCAAAAGAAAATCTAATGGTACGATGCAGTTTTTCTTTTATGTCGTGCTGGGCTTCTTCTCCATAAATTCAATAGAAGCAGCAAGAAGGTCGCCAATAAACGGGACATGGATGTAAGTAACGAAGTACTTTTGATCTACTTTCCTATACTTTCACGACTGGATGTATTAATTAAAAAAGTTAAAAAATAGTTGCGAATCGATTCATCAAATTTTTTAATACTTAATGGAAGGTTGTGGTCTATAAAATTTATTTTCGCTCGATTAAATGTTATGTTGATGTCGATTACAATTTACGACGCTCCATGCAGCTTCACACCCAGTTGCAGCACAAAAAATGCTTTTTGTAAGAATTTATATGAACAGAAAGTAAATGCACCTGCGTTTTGTCTTAAAGATAATATTTTTTTAACTCGTAATTTTATGACTGCAATAAATCAGCGTTATAATGGCCACTGAATCGATGGCGATAAATTTGAAATTCAGGTCGATTGAACTTGTTCTTTCAATTTGCCGAGATATTTCACGTTATAAGAGATTGCACCAAATTATTAAATTACTTGTGTAATTATTGTTCCGATGTGGCAATATTGAAAGTCTCAGTTAAGTTTTTTTTTTCTTCTGATTGGTTCTGAAGTTATAGGTTAAAGAGATTCCTTCTAGGTGTCCGTCCTCCAAAAAAGAACTTTCAAGACCAGGGGCCTATCGTTGCATAAAACTTAAAGCTTTCAAGAGTGTTTTGTTAAATAACCTAGCAACACTTGTAAATAAGCTCGTAATTTTGATGAAATGGACTCCATCGCACATCGTAATTTGAATATCCAAGTAAAATGTACAAATCTGCTTAGCGCGCTAGTAATTTCGTGGTATCCTCTTTGTCTTCAATTTGAGAATGGCACGTTTCAATTGGTGTGGTATTTTACATCAGGTGAATGATTAGATAGCGGTACCGGACCTATTCAAAGAAACGCACGGATCACTTTATACATTAATGTCATAATGAAGACAATCAAAAGGAATTACCGAACTGGAGGTTAAATTTTTTTTGATTTAACTATATGAATAGATCGAATCGTAATGGTGATGGCGTTGATTCAAACTAAATTCTTTTAGAAATCTCGAAATAAAAAATGGGCAGCGGAGAAGCGGCTGGAACCTCCCCACCGCGTGGATCTTTCATATGATTTCAAAGTGATGTGCTAAAATGGCACTCGGAATACCACGATTGGCTTCAAAAGCTTTTCTGCTAAGTTCAGTCATGAAATGTCTACGCACAAAATTTCAGCCAAATCGGTCATGGGGTTTGGGCTATAAGTAGGTATCGTGTTTTTAAAGTGAGTTGAAAATTCGAATTTTTGAAATTTTTGGTGAAAGGGCACTTATAGTGAATACATTTTCGGAAGCAGACTTTCAAGGCCTCTTTAATGGTCATGTAAAAAACAGGGGTTTGTATTTAAAATTTGAAAGTTTATGTGCCAAAATGGCACTTCCGGTTACCCGATTTACGCGCCAAAAGCTTTTCAGCACTATTCCGGGTTATGAAATGCCTATATACCAAATTTCAATCAAATCGGTCCAGCAGTTTGGGCTGCAGCATGTTTACAAATGAACGAACGTAAACCACTTTTTTATTGTACTCTTGGGACCTCAAAACATAGTATAGATCTGGCCTTATCTCAAATTCGAAAATTTTTGCGATTGCAGTAACCTCCCATTTTTTAAATGTGTGGTGGGGAGGTTAAAAGCAGACAAATTCGTTAGTTTGATGTGATACATGAAACTGACTTTTGGAAGTACTAAAAATCTAATTATTAAGGATCATTGATATACTAATTTTATGCACACTTAGGTTGGGTTATATGCCTACCTAAATTTTCAACAATTCAAGGCTTGCACAGTGCACACTCTGTATCTTGGAAACTAAGCGCTTTAAGACGTATGTCCACCACTTTGCATGCATAGCACTTCCCCCAAAAGCAATCACCGCCGAGTATTTAGGGATATAAAACTATACTAAATTTCAGTAAAATATCTCAATCCGAATTGGTGACAATTTGTGAGTATGCACTAATATAATATACAGGATGGGTAATTTTTCGATGCTCACCATTGGGATCTTCTAAACGGTAAAAGGTCCGGGGTCGGTTAAATTAGGGAAAAGTTACGCTATTTCTTGACGATTAAGAATCTGAAGAGAATTTCCCGACATTTTGATTCATTCCTGAGTTATCACAAAAAGTCTGAAAATTGCCAATTTAAAGAAAAATTAATATCTTCCTAACGATTGATGTTATTTAAATGAAACTTGGAGCTTTTAAATTATTTTTGACAGCTGTCAATCGAATGGCATTGATGAGGTAAAATTTTTTGACGCTTATTATTTGAAGCCTGTTATATTAATATTTAATACTAATCCAAGATATTTTTTTTCGAAATTGAACTCCCTGGGTCTCGCCGGATATCCCCCGTATCTCCCGGGATATTCCACGTATCTCCCCGGATCTCCCCAGGATCTCCCTGGATATCCTCCATTACTTCCCCGTATCTCTCCCATATTTCCCAAGCCTCGCCTTTAAATCAAATCACTGGGGTTTGCCTGTCTTCCTTTTTGAGCCAAAAAAATATACATTATTTTTCTCATGGAGAAAGGTTACTTCGACACAATTTGTAACTTCTACGCTTCGCCGAGCAGTAACCTTAACAGATTTTCCAAAAAATTGCATTAGCGCAGAATCACGCATGTCTTGGCTAAGTGTGGGAAAAATTTTATGGCAAAAAAAATTAAAATCAAAAATTTAGTTTCAATAATACGATGAGCGTGATATCGCTGAGTTCCTATTGAAACCTTATGGGACAATCAGTTTGGCTTGCAGAGGTAAAACCTCCCCTTAAACTGGCTTCACAATCGCTGTTACTCCTTGTGTAACCATTGCGTGGTTTAAATTTTTCTTTACGAGATATTTGTATAAGCTATTTTTAGCATAATACGAACATTGGCGACTAAGCCCGAAGCAGCTCCGAAACAGAAAAAGCAATATCTTCCCAGTATCTCTCCAGGATCTCCACAGTATCTCCCGGATCTCCCCAGAATCTCCTCGGATCTCCCCATCAGTATCTCCCCGGATCTCCGCGGTATATCCTAGACAGATTACACAATATATCCCCCGTGACCAGCCCCTCGCCTTTTTCTCGTTGGGTCCCCCCAAACATTTTTTTTGGGTGCGCCACTGCTAAGGGGAGCTGAGGAACGAACAAAATCTCAAGAGGTTCGGACTAAGGGCTATCGTCCACATAGGCTGAAACTTTTACAGTAAATTCTCAGGAGCAGGAAAAAAAGTAAATTCGTTTTCCCATGTTATTTGCTTATATACGTTTCTGAGGCTGAACTGAAACACCTGGTATAATTTGATTAAGCTGAATTACATCTACTACATTCTCAATTAATTACAATCACAAATATCAAATAAAAATGGCACTTTCTCAAATAAATGTGACCTTTTCTCAATTACAATAATTGGAAAAGGTGTAGTAGGAGTAGGTACCTAACCAAGTGGTGTGGTGAAACGAGCCGCGCCAAGAGCTTAAATTGTTTACAAAAACCGCAGTTTTTTAGACTAAATTGTGAACTATAAATGTATCGTAAAACCATCAAAGGCGTGTTTTAATAAGCTTTAATAACACGCTCAAAGTTGCCGCTAAAAATCGTAACCACATGTCAGGTTTTTTGAGGTTAACACGGACACAAACATTTCCGTTGGTCTGGTTGGTCATTGTCGGCCAATCTTTCATGTTTAATAAAGCTTGCAGTTCTTGTCAGTGCTCTTGAGTTGGTTTTCTTTTAGTTTTTTAGTGTCGAGGATGAGGTTAAGCGTCAATTGTACAATTAGTCACGAACGTTTAAGGTTTAATGGTCTCTAGACATCTCGTTTTCCAAATCTGGCGGAAAAGAGAAAAAGTCGTCGTCGCACAGTCATTTGAAATGTTAAATAAAAGCCGTGTTTTAGAAACAAATTGATTTAAAGTAGATGCTTAACGATGTACAAGAACCATAAAATACGAATTGATAGAGCTTTATGTCGGCTCATGCAGGGCTACCACATGAAGCACCCCCTGGTGCTAATTCACGCTGTTTATGTTGTCAATGTGGATGGGAGATATAGGACACCGCGGTGGAACAATGTTTCTCTCGACACTAAACAAGTGGATTGTGTAACTAGAATTTATTACAGTCGGTTGTCTAATAAAATAAAGACATGTATTACCATACTTAAATAACGATATCACATTCATAGCTATGAACGAACGATAACGATAGTAGGTACCTATACTTACCTATTAACCATAGGGTACCATAGAGGTACCATCATAATATAAGGAAATCTGACCGTGATTTTGTAAAATGTGTTTCTTTAACTAGATATATCTAGTTATATTGGGTTGTTGCTAAGGTGCATGTGACCATTCGTCATTCATCATAGGGTAATTCCATGCAATCCCTAAAAACTGCTGCCGCATGAAGTCTCAGATATTAATGATTATTTTATACATTAAGTATTGAACCAATCCAAAGCTAGATTTTGTTCACAGTAACCTAGCAACCCCTAGATTACAGTGATAAGACGACAGTCGTAGTTCAAATCAACTGGTAATCCTACGACATTTAACACAACTGTCATTGAAAAATGGCAAAAGTAAAAATATACTCAAAGTAAACATTTAATCAGATTTAGAAAAAGATACGGTTACCAGATTTGTACAGAAAATTGTTGGGTAATTTTAAGCTGTGTGGTATCTTGTTATAATTACACCAAAGTCACTCGCCGGAATGTAAATTTGTAGCACTTTATAACATTCTCCTAAAACTCACGAGCCAACAACAGGAACTTAACATTATTTTAAACACTGGATATGAGCAGGTCCTCCTCCTTTCAATTTATCAACTTTTGAAATGCAAATCTCTTCTAATAAACTCTCCCCAGTGTCCTTCGGTCTTCCTGTGTCGCGTCTAATTGGTCTTCGCTTCCTATATCCTTCGTACCAGTTTTGTTTCGTCCATTCTTTTCATAGTAGGTAGATGCCCCCGAACAAGAGTTCACCTAATAAGTACTCCATTGTAAAGTTTTAGGTATTCTACCAAATTTCATACCAAGAATGTTATAATGCGGTTAAAATAAAATTCAATCGCCGTAATCAGTCGTAGGTAAACATAAATGTTTAAATCTTGTTGAAAATAAATAATTTCACTTCTATTTTGTGACGTGACACTCAGTTGACAAGTGACTGACAACTGACAGCGATTATCCAACATTTTTACACTACCTAGATTCGAACGTCTTTGGAACTACTTCAATACTTTTAATTTATAAAATAATCTGTAAAATATGATTCGTCGTCTCTTGATTGCCTTGTTGAGTCCTCATGGATTCACTACTCGTCAATGGTAGATTTCTTTTCGGCCAAAGACGACTCGAGCAAGCTCTCGGCGTCTTTTTGACCTAAAATAAATCTACCATTTTGACTCGTAGTTCAACCATTCGGACGTCAAACCCGCGGCAATCAAGAGACGACTTATCATATTACTAATGATTATTTTATTCATTAAGTATTGAACCAATCCAAAGGAGCATTTAGCATACCAGTAATCCTGATTACAGTGATAAGACTACAACGTCAACTTGACACTACTTACTCAATACTTTAATTCATAAAATAATCTGCAAAATACGATTCGTAGTCTCTTGGTTGCCTTGTTGAGTCCTCATGGACGCACTACTTGTCAAATGGTAGATTTTTTTCAGCCAAAGAGGACTCGAGCGAGCTCTCGTCCTCTTTTTAGCCTAAAAAAATCTACCATTTTGACTCGTAGTTGACAGCCATTCGGACGTCAAAACCCGCGGCAATCAAGAGACTACTCGTCGTAAATGGTATTACTATTGAAAAGAATTTGGTTATGTTACTTATCCAATGTTAGAGAGATATACGAAGCTTCAAAGGCTATTTTTGTTTGCTATTGGATTTTGAAGAATATGAAATTTTCTCCTGATCAGCAAAACGTGGTATTAAAAAAAAAATCGTATCTTCTAAAGTAACAGATATCGCATTGAGCCAAAGTTTACCTGAAAGTTCAAGGTTTTGCCTATACTCTCATGCACTAGAAATACTAGAATCGTCACAATTGCGAAAATTTGTTTATGGAAAAAATCTGGAAACATTAATTCATTTTCTTGGATGAAAGAAAAAAGCTCAAGGCTAGATTGTTTCAAAGTTATAGACAGTCGACTATGTACTTTATATAAAAATAGTACCGACTATTTAATATAGCTTGCGGTGTGTCAGATATAAATTGCAGAATATACTAGTTTCAGCTAAAATAATCAAATTTACATGTGGGGCAACTCCGATTTGCCTGAACTTCCGCACAGTTGGAGAGTTCACCTGCACTTTCCATTAGTACCCGACCTACAATTTTTTTAATATAGAGCATACGGCGGGGTGTTGCCAATCTCATTATTGGGATCTCGGAAACCATTAGAGTTAGAAAATCGGTTAACTCAGAAAAAAGTTGCGCTTTTCAAATATGATTAAGAATCTGTAAAGAATTCTCCGATATCTTGATTCGTTACTGCGTTATCCTCAAAAAACAGAAAATCGCTGCCAATTCAATGACATTGACAGAAATTTTCTATGCCTTCTAGATTTTGAGCAACGACAGTCAATTTTTCTTTTTCTTATATTGGATTTTAACACCACTGGAAACACACAAAAATTTACTTTTCAAAAATGTAACCAACTTGAGCTTTTTTGACAGAACGTCAAATTTTGAAATTAGGTGTAGGTATGATCGGCCTAAACTTAGGGAAAAAACAACTGTAAAAAAGTACACCGACTTTTTCAATTTCTTTTGACGTGAAAGAAATTGAATTCTACGAATAAAACTCGTATTGGCATCGTGTGACTTAGCTTTAAAATTTTTTTTTTTTTAAAAACCCGGATTGGTTACGAATTTGAAAAGCCGATTTTTTTGTGTGTTTAATGGGATTAAAATCCAATATGGCGGCCTTAAGAAAAAGAAAAGTTGACTGTCGTTAGTCAAAATCTAGAAACCCCAGAAAATTTTGGTTAATGCCATTGAATTGACAGATGCCAAAAATATAAAACTTCCAAGTTTCATTTAAATAGCATCAGCTGTTAGGGAGCTATGAATTTTTCTGTAGAAAGTCAATTTTCAGTTTGTTCGGAATAACTCAGGAACGAATCAAGATATCGAAGAATTCTTTACAGATTCTTATAGCGTTACCATTGCAACATGATGGTTACATTTTTAAAAAGTTAATTTTTGTGTGTATCCAATATGGCGATCGTAAGAAAAAGAAAAGTTTGCTCAAAATCTAGAAGGCATAAAAAATTTCTGTTAATGTCATTGAATTGGCAGCGATTTACAGTTTTTTCAGGATAACTCAGTAACGCATCAAGATATCGCAGAATTCTTTACAGATTCTTAATTACCCTCAAAAAGCGCAACTTTTTTCTAATTTAACCGATTTTCTAACTTTAATGGTTTCCGAGATCCCAATAGTCAGCAATGAAACTGGCAACACCCTGTACGCCCTATATTAAAAAAATCGTAAGTCGGGTACTAATGGAAAGTGCAAAAAAAACTCCTACACTAATATATTCTGCAGTTTATATCTGACACACCTCGAGCTATATTAAGTCGGCACTATTTCTATATAATAGTATATTAAAAGACACGTTTCATAAGGCCAATTATTATCGCAGGAGGATGTTTGGACAACGAGGGCGAAAAGCCCGAGTTTTACAAAATCCGAGTGCGATAAGAGCCTTATGAAACACGTTTTTTATACAATTTTTTCTATTTCGGATACCCAACTTGTTAGAAAAAAATTGGTTTTTCATTTTCAAAGACAGAGGTCATTGTTCAATTGACAGTTGGCGATTGGTGGACACAATTGTTGTCTAGGTTACGATGTAAACAAAAGCCGTGCTCTAATAGAGCACATTAGAGAACGCGTTTGGGTGCTATAAAGCGTTCATTAGGACACCGAAATAGAAAAAGTACATAGTCGACTATCTATAACGTTGAAACAATCTAGCTTTGAGCTTTTTTCTTTCATCCAGGAAAAAATATGGAAATTTTCGTTCTTTCTTGAATGTTTCCAGATTTTTTCCATAAACAAATTTTCGCAATTGTGGCGATTCTAGTGCAAAACCTTGAACTTTCAGGTAAACTTTGGCTCAATGCGATATCTGCTATATACTTTAGAAGATATGATTTTTTTTTAAATACCATGTTTTGCTGATGAGGAGAAAATACTTCAAAACCCTATAGAAAGCAAAACTAGCCTTTGAAGCCTAGTATATCTCTTTAACATTGAATAAGTAACATACCAAATTTTTTTCATTAATATCTGAGATTTCATGCTGCAGCAGTTTTTAGGGATTGCACGATGGAATTACCCCATATAGCGACACCGACACAAACCAAGTACATATTACATAACTGTTACGAACCAATCAAAAGGTCAATTTTATCTTCTATAACAGCCAAAGAATATAATATACTTATCGTACCTTCATTTCTGTACCTACGTTGTTCAGGGCCAAAATAGTGTTCCATATTTACCTACCTACATATTTTAAACTTTTATGAACCGATTCATATGCGTTATTTGCAAGCTTAACTTAGGTCAAAGCCATTTATTGCAACCTTCAAGAATTCAGATTCAGACTACCGTACCTAATTATTTTAAATAAAGTCAAATTCTCTTCATTCCGAGCCTGCTATTACTGCATGCAGATCCTCATTAATGTAATACCTATCGTTATTTAGATGATGGGTTTACATGTGCATTAACAAACTGTAATTACGGTAGTATTAATGGCTGATTAGTCCCTTTTTATCAACAAGCTTGTTGAAGTTGAAACCATTTTGCTGTGTGCTCTGATATTTACAAATCGGTTACTTGTTAAAAAAGAAAAAGGAGTGAGGAATGAGAGGACAAGAGTGAACTTTAAGGAACCAAAATGTTTCAGGAAGATGGGCCTCATGCCTGACGAAAAGATGCAAAGCGATCAAGGACCACCAGCATGCAACACACTTCCTGGTTTGAGTACAGGGCAAATTAGAATGTGCCAACTGTACATGGATCACATGAACGCCGTCGCCATAGGGGCCCGTCAAGCATTGTCAGAATGCAAATCTCAGTTTCAGAATCGACGATGGAATTGTTCTTTGCTGAGTGACGGCGTCTTCAGTCCAGTTATATCAATCGGTAAACTGTTTTTGTTTATTTAGAAACGGCAAGTTAATAAAGCGCATTTATTGAACTTGGTTAAGTGCGAAACGTCATTATTAGAGCGGTTAGATGATAATTATTTTGTTTAAACACTTCATTAACAGACAAGAAACTATTCGAGAGAGGGATTATGAAACAATAATGTAAATAGAAAGCTCAAATCGCCGGAAAATTCGATGATCGATCGTTTGCAACAAAATGTTATTAATGCCTAATGTATGCGCATAAAACTCCATTTCTCCATAAAGCAGTAGCAATAAAATGCATTATCTGGCAATCTATCAACACCCTGAATTGTCCCGTTGTCTTTAAACCTTTTCTGAACCATTGATTCGTGAAATTTAAATGGACGTAGCTGAGATAATACTATTGGTGGGTTTAGTTTAAACCGTAAAGATTGTCGGTTCGAGGCATTTAATCATTACGGTTATTTTATAGCCATCAGGGACGACTCAGTTTATTGATAAATTTCTAGACTTATTAATAATTTCCGTCGTGTAGAGGAGGGTGGGAACAAGAACTAACGGGGTTTAGATTTATAGACAACCGTCAGACGACTGGACAGAAAGATGACAGAAGCGGAGCGACTAATCGCATCACGCGCCGAACAAATCACAGCCCACTGGTTGATTAGTTACGAGTCATTATGCAAATCACACAAGAGCCCTCTATAATGTCCAGCTGACAGTTCCAGCTAGATGTCTGCTGTACATTTCATTTGCTGGAAATTATACACGTTTCGGCAGGGACGGACTCATACGATTCAATTTAGCCGTCAGTGCCAGACAATGCGATGTGGTAAACGTACCTGCAACGTTCCATAAGAAAGAGAAAGATTTCTGGATGCCAGTTTTAGCGAGTTTATAAGATAATAATTCACCGCGGTAAACCGTTTAGTTAAATTGTCATAAAACGATACTTATGGGAGATACGGCCCTGAGGTACTTAATTTATTCATTTTGCAAAATGATGTATTTCCATGAAAATAATAGAGCAGGCACGTATGCGTGAAGAATCTTGGACGATGCGGTTTTCAGCACTCTAATCATTATTTTGTAAATTATGTGTACGGCGACACGTTTGTCCCATTAATATAACGTACCTGCCTAATTGAGGAGTTTCTTTCAAAACGCATAATATTTCCCTTTCAGTTAGCCTTTAGAAAAATTTGAAAGACTGTTTGTAGGTTACCTACTTATTCTGTTTCTGTAGGTGCTTATGTTTGTGTGGTATGGTAACTTCCTAATTCAAGAGCACTGCTTTTTAGCTGTGTCGGGTGTCGCACAAATCATGTCTTTTTTGGCCAACAAAGTAGATGTAGAAGTCTATTAAAACGAACTCTTTAAAACAAGAAATTGGCTATTTCGGAGACGGTATAGAAACTTCTACTTTTTGACAGAATTTGTAAAGCAACTAACACTAACTTTATAAGCTGGAGCTAGCCTTAATTACTACTAAAACGGGCTTAAAAAGTTAAAAATGTTTTAATTACTTACCTATTTGTCTTTCTTGACATTTAAGTTAAAGATGGAAGGATTGTAGGTTATGGTTAAAGGCAACCATGGGATCAAGCATATAACCTATTAGGGACTAGATTTAAGGCGCCAAGTTTTAATTTAAATCGCAACAGAACCTGCAAGGTCAAGGGGGGCTTTTTGCCATTAAATTGACATTACAGATTTTTCAGACTTAATTTATGAGTGAATGGTGATGCCAAAAACGGAAGTTTGTAGTTTGTTTTTAAAATTTCAAAGTTGATATATTACAATGGCACTTCCGGTTAAAATTAGGCAAATGCATCACCATCATTAAGGAATAAGGTACGGAGAAAAAAATTAATTTTTATTTTATTAAAAAAATCTTAGCCCTTTCGTTTTTACGTAAGTATAAGAGTACCTGTTGAATTATTGACGTGATGTAATGAATAATGTTTAAGTCATGTGTCGTATCTATTCTAAAGAATAATAGCTATTTTCATAACCCCGTGCGAAAAATGCTATTTTTCCCCATTAATTTCAGTTAGGAAAAGTGAATTAATTTCCGCCACTAGTGGGAAAAGTAATCTAAAGATAATTTCGTTATTTTTTTTCACCCACCACACCTCAATCTACATGTTGACTAAACCTTTCATGCAGGCTATTAAAATACACCAATTTTGATGTCAATGCTTCCCCAATAATTATAGTTTTCGAATGCTTCGATCGGGATTATGAGCAATCTTGTATGTAACACGTGAGAAACTCATCATTTTCTTACTTACTTGTGTGCTCACGCGTAAGGAAATGTATCTTTCCCAATTGTTACATTATCTATATCTACCTTAAAAAGTCGTCAATTCCAAAGTGTTGGCATTCTGATGTTTCCGCATTAAGTATTATTAAATAATAAGTGTAAGTCTACTAAGATAGAGATAACTCTTTCTTACAATCTTATCAAAAATTTCATATTGTGCTTATAGCATATTTCCGTGATTCAGAGATCCGTATTGTTGATTCATCCTACCTGTAACATAATATAGTACACACTCATCTATCTGAGCTAAAAATCATTTTGTTTATAATGATTCGAATTATCTATATAAAATATTAAATAAGTATAAAATAAACCATTCTAATTGCATTTTACAGCTAGCCGTGAATCAGCTTTCGCACATGCCTTGGGAGCAGCAGGAGTTGCATTTTCAGTAGCACGAGCCTGCAGAGATGGTCAACTTTCATCCTGTGGATGTTCGAGAATGGGCCGTCCCAAAGACTTACGGAAGGACTGGGTTTGGGGGGGCTGTGGTGATAACTTAGAATATGGTTACAAGTAAGTAAGTTTTTTAGTAAAACAGTTACATACAGGGTGTCCCGAAATTAGTGGTCAAAACTTTACCAGTAGATTTTTCTATGAAAAACATGAAAAAAAGTCCCTATGAACATATGTCAAAAAATAAGTCCTAAGGGAACACTGAAAGTGTTTTTTCTAAAACGGTTAAGGATAACAACGTGAAAGGTATCTTTACTAAGTTTTTGATGCTGAATTTACTGCTATGGGAAAATTTTTTAAATTTTGATTATAACTGCCTCGTACAGGAGGCTTAGGACTAAATTAATTCAAACATTTTTGTTTTAGTTTTTTCTCAAATTTGATTTCAGAATCTGAAAATTTGAGGTCTTTTAAGTAAAAGTGGTACTCTTGTTTGACATCGATGGAATGCGCCCTTTTCGAAAAAAATGGCTTTTCATTGGTTCAGGGCTTCAAAATTTGAGACAGAAGACATCAAAATGTCGTAAACAAGTTCATGGAACGGTTCTTTACTTCATTCTAGAAAGAGAAATTCTTATGGGTATGGGTCGAAAAATGCTTCCTAAGGGAGCTATGGTCTTTCAAATGGGGTCTTGGAAAACATGTTGTTTGAAGGACCCTTAGGTAGCATTTTTCGAACCATACCCATAAGAACTTTTTTTTCTAGAATGAAGTAATGAACCGTCCTATGGACTTGTTTTTTGATCACTTCTGTCTCAAATTTTGGAGCCAAGAACCAATGATAAGCCATTTTTTTCGAAAAGGGCGCATTCTATCGATGTCAAACAAGAGTACCATTTTTACTTAAAAAACCTCAAATCTTCAGATTCTGAAATCAAATTTGAGAAAAAACTACTTACAAAAATGTTTGAGTAAATTTAGTCCCAAACCCCTTCTGTACGAGACGCTTATGACCAAAATTTTAAAATTTTCTCTACAGTAGTAAATTCCGCATCAAAGACTTAGTAAAGTTCCCAAATTTCACGTTGCTATCTTAACCGTTTTGAAGAAATTTAGAAAAAACACTTTCAAAGTTCCCTTAGGACATATGTTAGAAGAATCTACTGGTAAAGTTTTGCCCACTAATTTCGGGACACCCTGTATAAATAAAATGGAATATTTATTTCATCCTTCTAATCGAATGAACATATAAGATTTTCAAGAAATCCTTGGAGTTTTGATTCGCTACAAGAAGAGCCCCAGTATAATAAATGTCATGACCACCCTAGACGATCCGTCATCCGAAACCCGCGTCGAATTTGTAATCCCCTAGTTGCATGCTATGTCGAACACGACATAATGCATCCGGCATACAAATTATTATTATATGTACCATCATTGTTGTACCACACAGATGCTTTTATTAAGATGATTATGGTCATAAATCGCACCTTCGTGATATGTCTAGTCTTGGTGATTAGTTAATGGGCTTTTTTGTTTCAGATTTACACAGAACTTCGTGGATGTAAGAGAGAAAGAGCGAAAATTTAAAAGAGGAACAAAAGAACAAGGTCGGAACCTAATGAATCTTCACAACAACGAGGCTGGAAGAAGAGTAAGTAATTGACAGTAAAACAAATAATGTATTTACAATTATTTGAGCGATCAAAAGAAAAATTAAACCACTCATGTACATTTTTCCCAATTAAATTATAGTTATTTATGTAGCAAGTGAGTAACTTGTAACCTTTTTTCACGAGAAGGAATGATTGCCGCACGACGCCGCAGGCGAACTGCACAAATTCGACGAGTAAATGAAAGTTCTTCACTCAGTTCACATTGTTTACAACTATCTCAACTTTTACTCGCAAAAAATCTCCAAAAGAGAAAGACTTGGGTACGAAGGCTTGAATTCCAATTGATGCCGTAAAAATTTACGTTGCCACAAAAAAGTTAGGCGCGTAAGATGTCGCTGGCGGTCAAAAAAGTAGATTTATTTAATTACTTCAAGTAAAATTAAAGAAAACTACTTGTTTTGACTGGTAACGTAAATTTTTACGGCATCAATTAGAATTCAAGCCTAAATCTATAGCAACAACATCAACGTCTTAACAACTGCAACACTTTTTGTCACGCTTTCTCGACGTTAAAAAAGCACACTTAATGAACGGATTTTTTGAAAAAAACAGTACACTTTTTTAAACGCCGTAATAGATATTTATTTTATTAGGAGTTTAAGTAAGACATTATGTGACGGAGTATGGAGTTTAAAATTAATCCATACGAGTCACATAATGTCGCTTAAACTCCGAATAAAATGCAATATTTTATTTTCAAACGAAAGAATCGAAAATTTTCTATACTCACGTTTGTTGCGCGTCACTTTGACACATTGCAAAATTGCAAATAATGATGAACTTAAACTCCTCCGGAGTTTAACACTCCGCTAAAATTGGTGTCATAGAAATGACGGTTATATCTTGCCAACACAGTCATTTAAATAATTATTGTTATGTGACGTTTGAAAATAAAATCTTTTTTTCAGACGATGAAAAGTTGACTTTTTTTCTTAATCATGAAAATGCCTTTTCGGTGAAATATTGATTTCATAAAACCCCAAATATCAATGGTATGTCAATAGAGGCTTTAATATTATTATTTATTTGTTTTTACAAATGAAAACTATCGCTTATCTTTTTACTGTGGCTAATATGCCATAATTTGTTATCATTTTTGATATCAAAATAAAGTAATATATATTATAGTGATTCGTACTTTATTTGAGTTAGTTGTAAACACACAGTCACAGTGATAAAGCGGAACCTAGTTCAAGATGCTGTGTAGATCCATAATATTGTTGATAATTGCTTCATTTTATTCCGTGGATGGTGCAAAGATTTTGGGCATTTTTCCTTTGCCCAGTAAAAGCCATTTCATGTTAACCAACAAATTACTTACATCGTTGGCAGAAAGAGGGCACGAAGTGGTGGTGATTACGCCTTATCCTCTTAAGTATGAAGTGAAAAATTATAGAGAGGTTTTCCTTGAAGAAATGCACAAATTAAAAGAAGGTTTGTTCGGTTACTTGACTGGTATATTTTTCACATAAGGTAACTTTTTTAGACAAGCTAAGAGGAGTTCTTAAACACAATTCCACTCTTTTTGAAAAACTTGGGACAGGAGTCAGCATGTTCAAAATAATCATTGAGGCAATTCTGAACAACGAAGAAGTACAAAAATTGAAGCAGGAACATTTTGATTTGGTAATTATGTTTCCTGTCGGAACCGAGAGTTTGTTGGGCCTCGCTCATCATTATGGTGCACCAGTTATTCTTTTCAACACCTTAGGTGCAATTAACTATCTCAGCAAATTTAACGGGAACCCATCACCGCCTTCCTATATACCAAATATGATATTTCCGTTCCCAGATGAAATGAATTTCTGGCAGAGACTTGGAAATGCCTTGCTGTCTTTCTTTGGCAGTACAGTATTTGAACATTTCTCACTCGGCCAACAACAAGAACTTCTTCACAAGTTCTTTCCCGAAGCACCGCCTCTTCAAGAGCTAATAACAAATGTTTCGCTTACTTTTGTGAATGCCCATATTAGCACTGAAAGTCCGAGACCTTACGTTCCGAATATAATTCCAGTCGGAGGCATTCATATAGAAGATCCTAAAGAATTACCGACAGAATTGAAGGCATATTTGGATGGAGCAACAAATGGTGCAATTTTCTTTAGCTTAGGTTCTAACGTCCAAATCTCGTCATTGCCAAGTGGGACAGTAACTGCTATTATGAAGGTGTTGGGTGACCTGAAACTCAGAGTATTATTCAAATCCGACAGTGTCTTACCTGATGTTCCAGAAAATGTGAAAGTTCAAACATGGCTCCCGCAAAACGATATTTTAGGTATGTGTTTTATAGAAACTTTGAAAGATGAAATTATTATTTCAGCTCATCCGAATGTGAGATTATTTATTTCACATGGTGGTTTATTGAGTACAATTGAAGCTGTTTATCATGGAGTACCGATATTAGGTATTCCGATTTTTGGGGATCAGCATAACAATATTGCAGAAGCGGTTTATAAAGGTTATGCTCTTCAGGTAAATGTTAACGATATTACAGAAGAATCCTTTTCTAAAGCGGTTAAAGAACTCCTGACGAACACCAAGTATGTACAAAAATTATTCCATCGCTAAAATAAAATAACTCATTTTAGGTATTCGGATAATATCAGCCTTCGATCATCTCTTATGAGGGATCAGCCTATCAAACCTTTAGATAGTGCCATATTTTGGGTTGAGCATGTCCTCAAGTATCGTGGAGCAGCTCATTTAAGAAATTCGGGAGTAAAACTATCTTTTTATCAGTATTTTCTTCTGGATGTAATTGCGTTCCTAGTTATTAGCCTTTATATTTTGTATAGAGTAACTAAGTTATTTTTAAAATTTGTTTATAGAAAGACAGTCGATAAGTTGTTTAGGAAACGTAAGGAAGACTAACTAAATGATTAGGCCCATCATGCTTAGGTCTCAAGGATTTTACATTATAGATCTTAAAACTCTAAGAAAAATGTGTAATTAGGAAGAGACTAGTCATTTTGCCCCCTGTAGACAGAAAATAATAAATTGTTTAGAATTAGTTCATTATAAAGTTACTTGCATTAAAAAAAAATATCTAAACACGCTGTTACAAAGGTACAAATACAAAATAACAATAAAATATTTCGAGGGGTGATTGTGTAGCTCAAAATATGAAAAAAAGTTCCTATAAATATGTGTGAAGAAATCGCTCTTAAGCCCGGGGCTACAGCTGGGGCTACAGCCTTCTGAAGATGGCCCTTAAAATTCGGTTTTTATTGAATAAATCAGGAGCCGTTTGAGCTACAGCGAGAAGCTTTTGCACATTAACTAACATCAATAAGGGCCATCTACCAAAATCAGATTCAACCAGGGGCATGGACTTCCGCTTTCCCCACTCAATTTTTTTATGCTACTTTTGTGTCAATTTCTCACCGGAAAATGGTTCTCTGACTAAAATTACATAAAAAACCTTTCTTTTTATAACAATGTAAAATCAACCGTTTTCCAGAAAATTTGATTTAAAAATCCATTTTGTTTCCTAGGCTTATCAATTATTCATATTTGTTAAACAATAAGTACAATAATATGAAAATTTAAGTTTCTTTCTGAAAATTTACGCAGTTAAGTAGGTATACCTACTTAAGAAAAAAAAATTGTTTACCCAATCCCAAACGCGAAGAGGACCACAAGAATTATTATTTGTGGGAGGGATTTCACAGTCGGCAGTGGTGTACAAATTTTCGGCAGTGTTAGTGGGAAATGTTAGGCAGTGGTTGCAAAAATTGGGCAGTGGTTGCAAAAATTGAGCAAATTCGACAGTCGGGGGACTTCACAGTCGGCAGTGGTGTACAAATTTACGGCAGTGCCCTGAAAATTCGGCAGTGGTGTACAAATTTTTGGGGTGTGAAATGCCCCCCAATTATTTGTAAATGCAGTAGGTACACATGGTTGTTATAAATTTTTGTAACATCGTACATCGTACTTTGCTTTGATGGAACGTCATCAGTTCTTTTGTTTTTAAAATCATCTATGAAGTTACAATTATTTGTAACAACGCCATACATATGTAAGGGCCGTTTGCATCAACGCTACTTATCGCTTAAGTCCAACTTAAAAATTAAGAGTGACAGTTTTTTATAAGACAAACGTCATTCTTGTCATATAGTAAGCTTTTCTTAAAATTAAGTAACGTTGGTCAATTTGCGGCTAAGTATTATAAATTTGTCAATTGCCAGATAGGATTTTCCACTTTTTTGATCATCAGTTGGTTGCGCTTATTCTGCCAGACTCCTTACTGCAGAGCTATTTTGCATTTTAATTGGATTCTGGTTTTGGTAGATGGATATAGGCATAGCTTCTTTATGCACACCCCAGAAGCGCTATGAGCGCAATATAATTAATGTAAATGGATAGAAAGAATTTTTAAATAAAGAGTGAAAAGTTGTTTTCTGCAATAAAACAACAATGTAATTTAACATAGTACCCAAGACCCAAGAGCTCTTGCAAAATTAATGGCGTATAGCTCTTCGCTCATTTCCTATTTGCATGGCGGGGATAAATTGCCAATTTTATTACCGTCCCATCGTCATAATAATAAATAAGAGAATAAAATAAATAATTTAGGCTCACATCATCGATAATTGCGCAAAAATTACGATCACTTAAAGTTGCGTTGAAGTGATGCGAATCGTAATCGTAATGGTAGCCATTACGATTACGATAGAGGATGAAACAAAGAACGTGCTATGGGGAGCAATTGTGCCAATAATCAAAAATCGGGTCAATGGACTTAATCTGAAGATTCATATTATGGGGAACCAGTTATCGCTATTAATACATACATAATATTTTTAATAGTACCTATTTATTTATTTGTGCAAGGGGGAGAAATTACAGATTTTACCGAACGCTAAAAGAGACTTTCTCTCCCGTGTACATAATAACAATATTTTTTTCTATAACCGCTGAGTTTTGCAAGAGATTGAACTACAACCGTGAAGCGAATTGTGGAGAAATTTGTTAAGTATTGGTTAGAAAAATAAACTGTAGATTGAACCCTTTTAGAACGAGATGTAGCAGGTTGTACCATAGTTGTAGACTTGGCATCTGAAAACCATGACTTTGGTGAGAAATGAATGACAATTGATTGTCAAATCTGAGGGGAAAAAATAAGCATTTCTAACCCAAGGTGTAGAAGAATGTGACGTTTCAGCAACTGTCATAGTAGGTAGAAAGTGTCAACATTTCATATACCTAAAGTCCGTTCATGTTACTATAGCAGAACTAAAATTTTTCTGGAACTGAACAACCTTAATTTGTAAGGGCTAGGGCCTGTACTTTTCACAATTTGATCGAAATTTAGCGGGAAAGCAAAAACATCACATAGGTAACCAAATCTTCGAGGGTTTATTTTATTGTTATTGTTAGCAGCAGTGTCACAGATAAACGTATACCTGACACTTTTTCGTGAATATACAGGGTGGGCCCGTAAAAGTTGGAACAAACTTTGTCTGTTAATAAAATTTTTATTTATAATCCGATTTTAATGAAGTTTTGTGAGGTTGTTAACTCAACCTTTCTACGTCGAAGCCACTCATTTAATTTACCAACGCTCATTTAGTTTTTGAAATATTCTTCACAAAACGGAGAGGTGACGTTTAGGGTCGCTGCAAAATGAAATCAACGGTGATGGGTTGCTCTTCTTTATCTTATAATCATATTTGAAGTTTTCTGAGCGGAGTAACACTGAAGAATTAGAACATTTTTTGTTCTTTTACTCAAAAACTAATTTAACTAAAATCTGCAATGTTTCGCGAGAAACCTGAAATTGTAAATCAAGTTGCCCTTGGAATTTACTTTTGTCACATTGACAATCAAATTTGAATCAGTTTAAGATGCCTCGATTATTGCTAGAAGATAAATTCCAAAAGGCAACTTGACTTAGAATTTCGAGTTTTTCGCGAAACCGCAGATGTTAATTAATTAATTTTTGATTAAAAGAACGAAAAATGTCTTAATTTTTTGTTGTTGTTCTGCTCAGAAAACTTCAAATATGATTCTAAGGCAAAGAGAAGCAGACCATCACCGTTGATTTAATTTTGCAGCGACCCTAAACGTTACCTCTTCACTTACTGAAGAATATTTCAGAAACTAAATGAGTGTTGGTGTATTAAATGAGTGGCCTCGACGTAGAAAGGTTGAGTTAACAACCTCACAAAATTTTATTAAAATCGGATTATAAATAAGAATTTTATTAACAGCCAAAGTTTGTTCCAACTTTTACGGGCCCACCTTGTATATTTTCTTTGCACTTTACTCAAAACTGGGGGCATGCACACAAAGGCTATTTCGGACCAATTCAGAGCAATTGCAAAATTTTGACATTTGTCATGTTTTCTAAGGTATACCATTCAAATTTCTTCTACTAACTCACCTGTTAGTAAAATTCCTTGCAAAATTTCTTCATAGCAACCTAAAATTCAAATTTTGACGTTCTGTCACTTCAATAGAACATGAATGGAGAGTAGGTACTTAGGTTATAGAAAAAATTTATGAAATGTTGACATTTTCTGTATTAGTATTAGTGAAGTTACAAACTTCACACCTCGCGCTAAGATGTGTTACTTCTCCCCCTTATATAATAAATAACTACTATTCGAGATAATTAAGTTGTGTTAATGCATTAGTTGGATTGCCTTTTGGGTCACATTGCTTTTTTTTGCAAAATGTTAATTGATCGGCATTCAATAAAAGGCCGCCATTCGGTAAATTCGTAATTATACATACCTATAATTTATACATATGTATATTTATGACAGGACAAAAGTTGTATTGAGCTTGTAGGTAATATACAAGTTATAAGCTTTAAAACTCATTCATTGTGTCAAGTCTGTGATTAATGCTTATTATCAAAGCGGTAACCGCGGCAATAAAGTTGCCTTAACGGAAGCGCGCTGCAACGTGTCGCAATGTCTTCTAAATTTCTCTGTTTTTTCTTTGAAAAATTTTCTACACTCACTAGGTCAGACCAGACTGTTGAACACTTAATTTATTAATAAGTTACCAGGGAGGCGCAGCTCCCAAGAATTTCAATGACAACCGAACAAGAATTTCCACATAAAAATACTGAAAAAAATAATTATTTACCCAACGACGTCTGTTAGCCACCTCCTCAGATGAGGAAGCAGGCTTTGTACGAAGCCTCAAGTGGTAATTATTTATCGCAACTGTCGATGTTATCTTAGGTATACCTACTTTATTTGCTGATGTACTCAGTAAATTTACCTTATTGCGCCCTTCCTAATTATCAAAGCCCAACCTGTTTGCCTTTTCGCTTTAAGAAAAAAAACACCATTGTGGGCAGTAACAAATATGTTGCCGCATTCAATGGTATAAATAATAGCTATATTAAAAGATGTTGGAAGACACAAAACCACTCTTCGAGCTTGTAACTCAAGACGGTGAAATCTATGACCGCTTGTTTTTGACAGACACAAAAAGAAAGAAGTGTTAATGATCACCGAGACCATCCTTCAATGATGTAATTTCATTAATTTGTCCTTTCATTTCAGGCAGTCATAAAGAAATCAAAGATCACCTGCAAGTGTCATGGTGTGTCGGGTTCCTGTTCGCTGATAACTTGTTGGCAGCAACTGGCCACGTTCAGAGAAATTGGTAAGTGTTCCATGAACAACTAATCAATTGCATTTAAACACGATGACAGGCAATATAATAAGAGCAAGATAGAAGATGTAAGATGATTTAGAATTAAAAGCACCAGGCTTTTGATGGAAAATGGCGATATGAAGTTACTAAATTGGGCCCAACCCAAGTAATGGCGATATACATCATTTGAACATCATTATACAGACCTGTAATAATAATAATAATAATCTAAGATGTAAATTGGGCAATGCATTCGTATACATCTACTCCATCTGGTGTCACTTTGACAAACTTGGTAAACAAAAATATGGTGTGGGATTATTATCAGGTCTCAATATGCAGTTATCTCAGTTATCAAAGACATTCCTTTCAATAGAGCAGCCCTTGATCGATTTTTATTTGATCTGCCCGTATAACTCAATGACCGTTATCGAAGATTGATTTATAATTCACGTCCTACTGAAAATTATTTTTTATAGACGTGAAATCGTCCTCGTATGGCGGTGGCGGTACTGGTGTGTGTAGTTGTGTAGGTATCTTTAAAAATGGTGGATGCGCCACCACCGGATAAGTAGGTACACATCGCTGTGGCTTGGTCGCTGGCACAGTCCATCCATACTACCCAATTGTTCCAGACAGAACTTGTTAATTGTTTACAATAATTGAAACATGCGATATACTTATTGTTTAGCATTTTTCAAGCTAATTTAAACCTTGAAATACGATATACAACCGTTACATTTGAGGGCTTTTGCTCTTTCTACGTTTTACAAGCTCAAAATTTTCATTAATAAGATTTGTGCATATCCATAACACTTTATAAAATAATGTGTACGGCGGTAATAAGACCCGGGTGGGTCATCAGGCCTATTGCAGTTTTAAAAGGAACAATGAAGGAACAAACCAATAAAATAGAGATATGATACCATATACAGGGTGTCCGGAAATAACGATGAAATATTACGGGGGGTGATTCTGCAGCTCAAAATATGCAAAAATGTTCCTATAAACATGTATCCGGAAATCGTTCCTAAGGGGGCTACGGCCTTCTGAAGGGGGCGCCTTAAATTCGGTTTTTATTGAATAAATCAGGAACCGCTTAAGATACAGTGACGACTTTTTGCACATTATCTAAAATCAGTAAGCGCCATCAGATTATGGTATCTACCAAAAGCAGATTTAACCAGGGGCGTGGAAAATAGGGGGGGTTTCAGCTTTCCTCACCCAGATTTTTTTATGTGTTATTTTTTAGACAATTTCTCACCGGAATATGGTTTCCTGACTAAAATTACATAAAAAAGCCTCTCTTGTTATAACACCGTAGGATCAACCGTTTTCGAAAAAATTAGATTTAACGACCCATTTGCATTTCCAGGCTTATCAAACGATTTTTATTAAATTATAAAACTGAACGGATTTTAAAAATTAGTATTTAAAGTAATCTAATGTTGCTTATCGATGTCAGATAGTATGCAAAAACTTAATAATTGACAAAATCAAAATCGAATTTTGAGCGTCCCCTTCAGGGGGCCCTAGCCCCCTTAGGACCGATTTCCGGACCCATGTTTATAGGAACTTTTTTTCATATTTTGAGCTGCAGAATCACCCCCCGAAATATTTCATCGTTATTTCCGGACAGCCTGTATGCGTTGCTGTTATGTATGTTATGTATGTATAAATTTGGTTTTTTGACGTTGAAAGTAGGTAGTGATGATTTTCTAATGTAATGGGATTCGGACAGGAAATAATACACTGAGACTTCGGTGCCGACGTTTCGGAACTATGTTGTTCCTTCTTCAGGGCCCTGGCAGTGGACAGTTTATTGTAATAAAATTCTCTTTTCATAAAATTTTTAGGTTAAATGTCTAAATCTAAATATAAATTTTTTTTTTTTATAAAAACAGCATTACTAGAACAATTGCAGCATTTTTAATTGTTCTAGTAATGCTAGAAATACATTAACGCCAAGGTAAATTGTGGACTTAGGTAAGATCCTATGTTTTTATAAATTTTTTTTTATATTTCGATTTAGACATTTAACCTAAAAATTTTATTAAAAGAGAATTGTATTACAATAAACCGTCCTCTGCCAGGGCCCTGAAGAATTAACAGCATAGTTCCGAAACGTAGGCACCGAAGTCTCAGTGTATTATTTTCTGTCCGAATCCCATTAGAAAATCATCACATCAAACAATTTTTTGTAAGTTCGGTAAAAAAAGACAGTTTTGGAGACGGCACTTGATGACAGAAAATAAATATTTGCAAGCAGTTTATAGTTTGCAGACCGTCGCTAATTCCCTGCCTCCAATTAAAATGACATTTCCCAGCTTTCAAAGGTCAACGCTAAACATCAGGGTCAACTATAAAATTGTAAAATCAAGGAAAAAAACGGAAAATCCAATAAAAAACCGAAAAATCGCTCAAATTCGTATTAGGAGTTAGGACCTTACACGATAGTGGCCCAGGAAAAATCAGGATCTAGACGATTCCAAACTTTGATCTTTGTTGTGGAGTTATAATAAAGTGTTCTTACAACATTGAATACAAAAATATAGAAATTTTGCCAGGCGGTCACATTTTTATGTGGCCTAAACCAATTTGGGCCCCGAAAATGGCATTTTTCATGAATTTTTTTCTCGGAAACTAGAAGATCCCACCCTTTAATTCATTCTATCACTATTCACTCTATCCCTCTCTTACCAAAATTTTAAATTTGGTAGAAATGGGCCCAGGCAGTCGCTTATTGTATAGGGTCTTTACATGAAATAGGTTTTTCTCGTCTCTCCCGCCTTTCTCCATCTCTCACTTGCAACAAATAATAATACAGAGGTATAGCTTTTAGAAGAAGAACGTCATTTGATGACAGAAAATAAATATTTGCAAGCAGTTTATACTTTGCAGACAGCTAAGGCCCTGCCTCCAATTGAAAAAGACATTTCTCAGCTTTCAAACGTGAACGCTAAACGGCAGGATCAACTATGAAATTGGAAAATCAAAGAAAAAACTGGAAATTCGCACAAATTCGTATTACATGAAAGACATTTTTCTAGTTTGTCCCGCCCCTCTCCATCTCTCACTTGCAACAAATAATAATACAAAGGTAGAGGTAGCTTTCAGAATAAGTGTCTTTTTCGAAAATGGAGCCCCAATTCTAAAAATACCGAATAATTTTTGGTAGGAGCACCAAAATGTAGTCTTTGAAAACATTATTGATGAATAATTTTGTTTGTCACACAATTTTAAAGCAAGGGAAAAAGTCTAATGTTTGTGGAATGATGGCAAATTGGAAGATTGGAAGAAAGAATATTAAATACTTACTTATTGTTGGTCCGTACAGAAAACATTGTGTATACCTCTGTTTGAAGGTATGTTTGAAAACCTTAACCTTAATTCTGGTTGCGCTCTGGTATACAAATAACTATTGTGTTGTGTTGAATTAAAAATGTTGGCAATCTCGGAGATGGTATACAAATTTCTAATTTGTAGAGAATTTGTAAATATAGAAATGCAAGAAAATAAAATGTAAAGATTTCATGGTTTTGGCGTTTCAGTACCTATCTGCTCAATTTAAAAAAATAAGCGTCGCGCAGATTTGAACAGTTACCGCGCTTCACCAAACACGGCCAAAGGGCTCCAAGTGTTAATACATGTTTGGAAGCAGACTTCAAACAACTTCTCTATGATTGTGTGAAAAATGGGGGTTTGCATTTAAAATTTTGAAGCCGATGTGCCAAAATGGCAGTTTCTGTGGACCGATTTGTCCCAAAATATAATTAGTTCTTCCGTTTCCAATGCAAGCTGCACATTCCAAGTTTCAGCCAGACACTTTTTCAAAAACCATTTTTTTCGGTTCCCAGGACCCTAAAATATAAAGATGTGATGTTTTTGACGATTCGATTTTTCTGAATTTTTCGATCGATTTCAGTAACTGCACCGAGGAGCGTAGAAGTTAAAAAATGGCAATGGAGACTTGATTGCAATAATGACTTCGTCGTAGATATGAGACAATGCATTTAATGCAGTTGATGGGTGCATGGAGGATCACAAGGCAAAATAAAATGCAACTTTTTAAAAAATTTTGTTTTTTGAACTGCTTGGTTTAAGTTCCATTCTGCAAGTGGAAAATGTTCACTAAATGCATCTGCATAAAATTTTTATAATTTACTTACTTAACTCGTTTTTATTAGAAAGGGATTTGCCCTTCTTGGTTAGGTGGGCCCGCGGGTGGGCTTTATAACCCCCGGGTACCTTAATTGTCATCTTCATGCCGTCATGTCGTGACTCAAGCAAAAGCGTCAAAACAATAGCGGTAAATATTTTTTAGTCTACGGTACCTTTCACTTTCGTTAATGCACAAAATGAAAAAAAATAGCCTTTTAAAAATCGCTGCTTTATTGCATGCGACAGTGAAAGCAGAATGAATGTAAATATCTCGTAAAAATTAATCAATGGATGTTGTTGCAACCAATTTATGAATCCATATGGAATCGTGGAAACCGCCGAAGCGTGTGGAACCTTCCTATGCCGAGTATCGCAAGCTGCTGTAAGTGATTCATTGTGAGCCCGTAATTCCATTCGTATATTTTCTAAAAAGCAATTTTATAGGCTATAGCAGCCTTATCTTGTCCTGAAATCGTGTCCGGCGGTGTACAAGATTTTTAACCGGATTGTCTTTTATGGACCGTTTTATAGCGCAGTGAGATGGCCATAAAATCAGATGCGACAGGTGAATTTCCGAATTGTGTGAGCTTTGTGTTGTTTGTGTCTGCATTTGGTTTTAGATTCATGTAGATTTGGGTGGCTGGACAGGTCATAGGTTGTAGCCTCTTCTACGAGTAAGCACTAGCCGAGCCGTAAATAATTATTCCTTTTTAGATGCGGTCGAGCTGGCTTATTGTGTAGAATGGTATTAAATTAAATGTAAATATTTCCAATGGGATGTATGACAAGAGAACGTGCATTTGAGCGGGCGTTTTCTTATTTGTTAAAGGAGGTTGGATAATGAATAATATGGTGTAAATCATTTTTCTCTATGTGAACGTATTTGCTTTTTTCCAAACCGACAGGAACACACATCCAATATTTTCTTAAGGTTTCTCCACGGCCTTTGTTTGCATTTCCATAAAGAAATCAATCGGTTTAAAAAAATTTTAAGTTAATGATCGTCTTGACTGACTTAACTTTAATCAGTAATCCGTTTCTAAGCTCCAGTGATGTTAACGCAAATGTCTGAAGGTAGGATTTAACGAAACACAACCATTGCTTGGATGTCCTACCATTTTAATGACTTCCTGCTCAACAATTATTGGTTCAACCCCACAACTATGGAAGAGTAAAAGAAACCTTTCAAATGATTGATGTGGTTTTAAAATTTCGGGGCCCATAAAGAACCAATTAACTACACTAATGCATATCTCATTATCTGACTACATTTCTCAGTCCAGGGTATACTTTTTGTTTATTAAATACCTACTGCATGTTTGTGTTTGTCGTTCAAGTTTATCTACACGAGTTGTATGAACAAAAGTTCAAAACTTAATGAGTTTGGCACTTTTTCGTACATTTGCTATGAAAAGGGGGCGAATGAGGTGTCATGTCGATGATAATGATCAATATGGTTGGCAATGTGTAGAACTAAATTATAATAATAATTATTAACTTATGCACTGACTGATACATATATTATTATTTTACGTAGGCAGCAACCGATTTGAAACCAGAAGTAATTAAAAACCCATTCGAAATTGGATGAGCCGTTTGTTAAAGTTCCAATTGGAAACAAGTATAAGATAAATAATAATCTACCTGCGGTGGATAAAGTGAACCGAATGAGCAACCGATAAATTAATTAATTTTGTTAATATTTTTGGGAATGTTGAGATGTAGGAGCTACACGCTTTCACTCATAAAAAATTCTCATTCCCATATCTTCATTTACATATTTTAAAGTGTCATAATAGTATTACTTTAACTAAATTGAGGTTTATCTTGATGGAATTCCTTTCATAATAATTATTGCTTGTGAATTAAGCGATTCGGTGACAGTGTTAATTTTCGTGGGCGGTGATTTATCAAAATAAGTGGTTAATACGAAACAAATGTAGGCTTTGTTAACACTTGCACATGCAAAATGTAAGAAAGAATCGTATGTGTGGGGTCTTTTAGAAATATATGACAATGGCAGTTTATCAAAGAGAGTCGACCATTCCAAACTAACAGCATCTTCATTTAGTTCTAATAAGAAGACTCGTCAGGATTACTGTAGTGTCCTATGGTAATCTGAGATGGTAAAGCATTGTCTTGGTGACTTAAAATTAGAGGTACCTATTAGCAGATTATTGTCGACTTGTTATTAAATTAATGTTATGCATGCTTTAATTTTCATAGCTTCAATTAATTCCAGTCCTAGGGTTTATAACCAAAATTACAGGACTAATCCCACTTAGATAGGAATGTTTTGAACAGTTAGGACTTAAGAGTTAGGTACAAGAGTCGTGTTTTGTTCACAATTTACATAAATACAATAGGGAAACAAGGAATTGTTCAAGATGCTACCTACCTGACCAGGATTTATTGCAAAAATGGATACTTATACCTATCTTCAATAAAATGTAAAAATTCGTATTTTATGAAACTAAAATGGGCAAGCTATACCAGGTGCTTCATCGGAGCCTTAGTATAGGCGTTTAACATGGAAAAATGAATTTAATTTTTTTCCTGCTCCGGAAAATTTATTACAAAATGTTTAGCGGACGTGAGGGGTAGTTCATGCTAGTCTGTACCCCTTGAGATTTTTTTCATGCATCAGTTCCTCTTGGTTACTTAACAATGATTTTTTGAAAATTGAATTTGAAGCAGAAACATAAATTATTTTTTTTTAAATAAAATTTTCTCGTGTACAATCGACCCGCTTCGAATGTTTACGCAGTTTGTAGCCTTTCTGGTTTGTAGTGCAACGCAAATTAAATGGATACTTCGAACCGGGTCGATTGTGCACGAAAAATTTTTCCGTTTACGCTTAAAATGCAATTTTCAAAAAATCATTGTTAGGTACCCAAGAGGAACTGATGCACGAAAAAAATCTCAAGGGGTACAGACTAGCATGAACTACCCCTCACGTCCGCTAAAAGTTTTGTAATAAATTTTCCGTTGCAGGAAAAAAATAAAATTCATTTTCCCATGTTAAACGCCTATACTAAGGCTCCGATGAAACACCTGGTAAAAGTGTCTGCAGCAGATTAGCAGAGTCCATAGTATCGCCAATGGACATATTTTAATATATACCGGGTGTCAACGAAACCATGTAACACTCCGCCATCTCCTAATTTTCTGAGATATCAGCTTGAAAATTTTATCGGTTCAACAAGAACGCAAATTTTGACAGGTTCAGAAACTTTTTCTTGCTTCCGGTTCAACAGGAAGTTAATTTTGTTATTTTAAATAGCAAGGTGACGGTTTTTTTACGCGATTCGAAAAACATTTTAATTCTCTTTACGATCATATCAAAATAGCTCATCACAAGTGTCAAAGATGGCCGCCAGACGGCCGAAATGCTTTTAGTCAAGTTGGCTGTGATTACTGCCATTTTAAGTTAAAGGTGACTACTCAGGATTAGTACAGGAATCCTCTAAAATGTGCCTATAGTCTAAAAAATAAATATTTTCATAAATTTTCTAATGCAAAAATTGTTCGTTTCTTAACCTTGTTAACTCTTGTTTTTGCTAAATCATTGATTTTCTAAGCCAAATTTTACGTTAATTTTAAATGATGGAAAGGTACATGTTTTTTGAGCTAAAGCTAAATTTTGATTCTTCCTTTCTCTAATGGACGTAAATAAACAGGATATACCACACGGGAAGCTATCTGAATTGAGAATTTTGAGAACCTCTGAAAATTCGATATTTTTACATTTTTTCCAAAAAACGAACAACTTCACATTAGAAAATTTATGGAAATGTTTACTATTTAGACAATATGCGCATTTTAGAGGACTCCTGTACTAATCTAAATAACCACTTTAACTTAAAATGGCAGAAGTCACAGCCTACTTGACTAAAAATATTTCGGCCCTCTGGCTTCTGGCATCCATCTTTGAAACTTATGGTCACATTTTTTGATAGGATTGTAAAGAGAATTAAAATATTTTTCGAATCGCTTGCTATTTAAAATAACAAAGTAAACGCACTTCCGGTTAAACCGGAAGTAACAAAAAGTTTGTAAATATATCAAAATAGGTTTATAAACCCATAAAAATTTCAAGCTGATACTCCATAAAATAAAGAGGTGTTACATGGGTTCGTTGACACCCGGTTTATTTTTTAACCTCCCAACCCATACGTACCTTACTTGAAAAAAATGGGAGGGTATTTTTCTAATATGCATCATGTGGTTTTCCAAGGCAACTTTTAATGGAGGAAGTAGGTCTACCATTTACGATCGGATGAAAATAACAGAGTGAAATGATGCTGTGAAATTTAGGAAATTGAGTTCTTGGCGGGATACTGTTGGCCGGTCTGATTCCGTACAATAAAATTACCATAATTACGGACGTTATAGTACAAAGGCATAAAGCATGTAATAATTCAGCAAGATTGTAATTTATAGGACCAATGTAGGCATAATAAAGGCAGATATGTCTGTGAAATTACAGGGCGTTCTTCCTAGTATAATTCATGATTAATAATTATGAAAATCACAGTAATTTTTCAGGGTGGACGTCTTATCATTCAAAGGGACCACCCTTAGTGCACAACAAAAGCGCACATTAAACACTTAAGTGCCAACATTTGTTCAAAGCCACGCAATGAAATTACACGTTGTAAATGGTTGTTTACACACAATACATGTCACTGATATGATTTACTGGGATCATGTTAGCTCATCCGGATCGTGCTCCTTCCTTACGTCTCTAACTCTACCTATTTTCACTTTTGTCGCACATGCAAGATACAAAAGCGATCTAATTGTCGACATTTCATGAACATATTGTTTCAACCACTTTCACACGATCATACGACGACTTATACCTTTAATATTCCAGATTATAAATATTAATAGTTGATTACGTATTGTATGGTAATTGTCAAGAACCAATTCATGACATTTTATATGAAACGACCTGCTCTAAAAAATTGTAAAACTTTATTTATAGAACCATTCAACTTTGGACTTTTATTACATTATGTTAATCGCGAAATGGTAATTATCTTCTGGTACAGACGGACATCATGTAAATTTGTAAAATATTCACACCCCCCAATTATAACGACAGGGCGATGAATTAATTAGCCTGCAACATATTCGCTTTGATGACTGATGAGTTAAAAGTTAAAACCACCCACCTGCTCTTATGTATTTTACTTTAATGTCTTGCTGCATAATGAATAAGATATAAAATTTTGCGATTCTACGTAATAGTTATGTGTAATAGCTAAATAAATTACGTCACGTAAAAGATATGTGCCGTTCCGTTACGGCACTTATATACATCAACTTAAACTGCCAACAGTGCCAACTGAGGCATCAGATTCGTTTTCGGTTCATATAGTTTCCTGTATGAATAAGAAACCAAATCCAACAATTTAGAGATCTGAAGACAATAAGAGACTTTCATTTCGTAGGTATAGTGGTATATATAGGTATAGCTAAGATTTATATCGTAAAAACGTACACATTTTACCTAAAAGCACAGGGACACCATAGTGCATTGATGTAAGAACTGGAATCTTCCTCGTTGATTATTAAAAAGCAAAGAGATACACCTACCTAAAAAACTTTTCGAATTTATTTAGAAACCCACCACTACACACTAGGGCACTATAGGTGTCCTTTATGCTAGGTACCAGCCGGTACCGACGTTACCTATCATTATTTTCCAAGTTTCCACTTTCTTCTATAATGTTTCTTAAGTACGAATACCTTTCATTCGTGTTTTAATCTTCTTTGGATTTCTGATGCATAAAGTTTTTGGATACTAGGTATTTCTAAATCCGTCAATAGTGCCCTATAATATTTCTGTTTTCTAGAACCTATAGAACCGGTGGATCTTGGGAATCCGCCACCAAGAAAATGCATATTTGTTGATATTTTTGTTTGTCTATTGAATTGAATTGAATATCTTTCTCGCCGCAATGATACAGAAATTGGGGTTTTATTTTTAAATCGAAAGTTGATGCGCTAAAATGGAACTTCCGGTGGCACGATTGGTTCTAAAAGCTTTTCAGATCTGCTTCTGGTCACGAAATGTCCATACAGGGTGGTTCCTTTTTCATTGATCACCATTGGCGTTTCCTAAACGGTAAGAGAGACGGAGTTGGTTAAATAGAGAAATGTTGCGCTATTTTTTAGTGAGTAAGGGCCGGTTTATCGATGCTCAGTTATCGCAAACTGAAAGCCAATTGCCTGGCAACTAGCGTTCTGATTGGCTAAAATGTGTCAGTTTGAAGTTAGCTGAGCATCGATAAACCGGGCCTAAGAATCTGAAGAGAACTCCCCGATATCTTTATTCATCCCTGAGTCATTCCGAAAAATCTAAAAATTGCAATTTGAAATAAAAATTATTATCTCCCAAGCGACTGATGCTATTTAAATGAAACTTTCAAATTTTTGGCAGCGCTCAATCGAATGGCATCCACAAAAATTTTCCAGCCCTTCTAAATTTAGAGCAATGACAGTCAACTTTTGATTCTCTTATAGCCGCCATTTCATGGGATACAGAAAAAAATTTGCATCTGAGAAATATAATCAATGTGGACTTTTTCGAAAAATCCGTCAAAATTATAAAATCTGTATGATTAATTTATAAAATGAGTATAAAACTTTTTTAATTCCTTTTTGACACTTAGTATAATTGAACTGAAAACAATAAAATAGATTTTGAAGTCGTGCGACTCAAACTTTAACGCATTTTTTCAAAAAAGTTTTCCTATACTCTGTCCGGGATCCACACGACCAAGATTCACTCAATTTCCATGGCGACTCATTGTTGACAACAATGATTCGCCATGGAAATAGGGTGAATCTTGGTCGTGTGGATACCGGACAGACCATAGTTACATTTTTGAAAAGCTAATTATTTTGTATGTCAGATGGTGCCAAAATTCAACATGGCGGCCTTAAGGAAATCAAAAGTTGATCGTCATTGCTCAAAATCTAGAAGGCCTAGGAAATTTCTGTGGGTGCCATTCGATTGACAGCTGTCAAAAATATAAAAGTTCTAAGTTTCATTCAAATAGCTTCAATCGTTAGGGATATATTAATTTTAATTTAAAATTGCAATTTTCAAATTTCTCGGAATGACTCAGGAACGAGTCAAGATAGCGGCAAATTCTCTTCAGATTCTTAATCACCAAAAAATAGTGCAACTTTTTTCTAATTTAACCGTCTCCGTAACTCTAACCATTTAGAAGATGCCAACGGTCAGCAGTGAAAAAGGAACCATCCTGTATACCAAATTTCAGTCAAATCGGGTCACTAGTTTGGGCTGTGGCGAGTTTTCTAATCTTTTTGAATTTTTTGAATTCGCTTATGGTGACTTCAAAAAGGGGGTTTTTGTAATTAAAAATTCCAAGTTGATGTGTCAAACTGGGACTTCCGGTGGCACGTTTCGCTCAAATGCTTTTCCGCTCTAAGTTCAGTTATGAAATGTCTACATACCAAATTTCAGCCAAATCGAATCAGCAGTTTAGGCTGTAGAGCGCTTAAACATACGTATGTATGTACGTACGTACGATCAACGTACAGACAGATTTTAAATTCTACTTTTTTGATATCCCGACCTCCGAAACGTAAAGATGTGGTGATATTTCAAATTCGAAAATTTTAGTAATTGCAATAACCTCCCATTTTTTATATTGATTGTCGCGAGGTTAATAGTTATTTACGTAATTAGTTATGAAAACCCTACATTGTTTGATGAAGCGTAATATTTGCCAAAACGAGCGATAGCGAGTCAAACAACTGGTGCTTTTCATAACGTATAACGTATTACGTGCAACATTTTACCTAATTGCGTGAAATCCAACTTTTCAAAATGCAATTGGGTAAAATATACCTATAGTACCTTTTCTATAGTTTCCATCACATACAAATCGAATAGTCTTTCACAACCTCATTCATTATCATGTAATACAAACTATAACTGCTTGTCTTACATCTTTGAAGCTTTAATTCTGGGTTTTACAATGTTCAAGCTGTTCGTGTACCATCGCGGCCACCGAAAAGTGCACGATTGCTTTACAATGCATTTTTTAAAGATTTTTATCACAATGAGGACGGCTTTGTTTCAGTGATCTACCAGGGTCATTCGAAACGCTAATGTTCATAGTTAGTTATTACATCAATAACCATCGCATTCAGCAAATACCCTTTGTGCTATCGATTTTCAAAACATAAGGAATAACCAAATCGTGCGCTTTTCGGTGGCCGCGATAGTACCTACAATGATGTTATAGTTTCTTTGATTAAGGTATACCGTGGTTTTGTACTGTGTTCCATCGCCACACGCCATCAGTAATCTTTAGACTACGTCGACAGTTTTTGGAGGTCAAGTCATATTATGTAGCATTCTCCATTCACATATTTTTCTTGAAATGACGTGTCTAAATACATCTTTTTAAGATCTTTTAGTTAGTTTTCAGTTTTTATTTTGGCCAATTTCGAGTTCTTCCATATGTAGCGCGACAATGTTTTTTTGGTTTTTATGTACCTATACTTCTTTATGCTTTGATAATTATTTCTAGAATTCTCGTAGCACTTTCTCCCATTATTGGCTGCTGGCATATCTGGCTGCTGAGTGCTGATCTGATGGTGTCAAATTTTAATGCCAAACAGTTGAGAATTTTTTCAAGTTTGGAATGCCCAGAAATGTTATTAAAAAATAAATTTTCAGGAGACTTTCTCAGAGACAAATACGATGGAGCGACGGAAGTCCGTGTCAACCGTCGCGGGCGTCTTCAGCTACGGGATACCCGGTTCCGAATTCCGACCGTCAACGACCTCGTCTACATGGAAGACTCACCGAACTATTGCATCCGTGACGAACAACTTGGATCCCTGGGTACTTCTGGACGCGTTTGCAACAGAACTTCGCAGGATTTAGACGGCTGCAACTTGTTATGTTGTGGCCGTGGTTATAATACCCTAAAGTCGACAATAAGAGAACGATGCCACTGCAAGTTCAAGTGGTGTTGCCAAGTGGAGTGTAAGACGTGCGTCAGGTCAGTGGATGTGCACACGTGCAAGTGATTTAAGATAATACAAAGTTATGTTACATAAACAATATTCCTACATACTTTTAGTTGCTGTTTGTGGTATTTGTGAACAACTATGTTATAAGCGGTTTTAACAAGAAGCTTGGTGAAACCAAACTCTCGTGGATGAATGATTTGTGGGGAATTTGTAATTTGCGGAACGGGACGGAACAGCGGAACAGCAAGAATAGAATACGGAACAACGGAACACTACGAAAATAAATTATGGAAAGGAACTGTGGAGGCGGAACAGCCTGGAACTATGGTTTTATTTTAGAATGAGTACCTATTCCGTGGAATGTTTCCTGCTCCGGAACAACACCTTTTCCAATAATAATTACGGAACAGCCTGCGAAGTACTGCTTTTTTTAAGAAATGGGTGTTCCGTGAAATGTTTGCTGCCCCGGAACAGCACTTTTTTCAATAAATAATTTATGGAATTAAGAAATGGGTGTTCCGTAGAATGTTTCTTGCTACCCTTGCACGTCAAAAATCTCTCACCCTTACAACTCACCCTTTTGAACGCCCAAAACAAAAAGTTAGTAAGGAGGAAACCTGGGAGTATACTTAGGTACCTACCTATAACCTGAAGAAACTAATAAATTCAACGTACCTATGACTTCACCTCGGACTTCACCCATAACTTGCCCTTCAACCTTTCAACTCCTCCTGTTCCGGGACTGGAAACATTCCACGGAACACCCATTTCTTAAATAAAGCGTTTCACAGGCTGTTAAGGGCCGATTTCATAATCAAAATTAAAGTGTCCTTTAAATATTTTCTTAGCAACATTCCAGAGAGATTGCTCCTGATTGGTCAAAATGCCCTTTAAAGTCGACTTTAACTTTAAAGGACCTTTAAGTTTTATTATGAAATCGGCCCTAAGTAAATTATTATTTATTGAAAAAAGTGCTGCTCCGGCGCAGGAAATACATTCCACGGAACGCTCATTCTTAAGTAAAGCGACTTCCGGGCTGTTCCGTCTCCGCAGTTCGGTAATTTATTTTCGCAATGTTCCGTTGTTCCGTTCCGTATTTTATTCTCGGTCTGTTCCGCTATTCCCATGCTGTTCCGTTCCGTTCCGTAAATTATGGACACCCTGATTTGAGTACCTACTTTCAAGGGTAGGTACTTACCTATTCATTTGTTACTTTAAACTTTAAAATGACAAGTTACAAGTTTACAGATTTTTCCTTTTAAAAGAAAACATTTACTTAAAAAAGTATATGAAATCAGGGGCTCTAAGTTGATTTATATCATTACGTCATGACATGAGTCTGATTAGATGCGTATCTCATGAGGTGGCGCTAGCAGCAACATTTCTGGCAACATCATAATAATTCCACCTTACAATCCAGAAAATTCACCCTGAAACGAGGTGTCCTCATTAGAGGGTATCTAGAGAGGATACTCTGGCTGCAGAAACCCGCAAAATCGTACTGCTGGCGCCATCTTATAGTTATGTACCTAATCACACTTAAGTTGTTACGTCATGACATAAACCCACTTGAAATCAGCCTTAAGGGTGCGCACGGATTCAACGAAATGCAACCAATTATACATTCTTCTTTCATTTAATCCTACGTATTTTTAATTTCACACAAATATGCCTTACGAAGACAAATTAACTTAGGAAAAAATTAACAGATGGAAGAGCAGTCATTAAGTTATTTAATGACTATTCCAAATTTGTTATTTTGTTCAAATAAATTTAAGAAAAAAATTAAGAAATCTCATATATCAGGATTTCTTATTTTTTTCTTTAATTTAATCCAACAAAATAACAAATCTGAAATAGTCAATAAACAATGTAACGACTGCTCTTCCAATTGTAAATTTTTTCCGAAGTTAATTTGTTTTCGTAAGGCATATTTTTGTGAAATTAAAAATACACAGGATTAAATGAAAGAAGAATGTATAATTGGTTGCATTTCGTTGAATCCGCGCGCACCCTTAAGGCTGGCGCTCGAATCGTTTAAAAACGACATTTTCGCGGCTCGGGAATTCCTAGTCACAGGAGGCTACGAGTGGCCTAACGAAGTGGTTGAAAGTGCATTTTGTAGATGAAGGATCAGACTACAGGATGACATTAATTTAAAACTCATATTTTGAAAAAAAATTTGTCCGTATAAATTTTTTTTCAAAATATGAGTTTTAAATTAATGTCATCCTGTAGTCTGATCCTTCATCTACAAAATGCACTTTCAACCACTTCGTTAGGCCACTCGTGGCCTCCTGTGACTAGGAATTCCCGAGCCGCGAAAATGTCGTTTTTAAACGATTCGAGCGCCAGCCTTAAGTGAATAACACTTTGTTACAATCTCGTCAAAGTTGCTCCCTATTCCCAATCCATAAGTAGATTGTTATGGACACGCCATCATTAGAGTAATAGTATATTATGTACCAAAGGACTGAAGTGCATCATTTAAACCGAGCGTGAAAGTTTACTGCCCGAGCGAAGCGTGACACGAGAGGGATTAAATGTCACTTCAGTCCTGTGGTATATACGCTATTTTTTGCACTCCCATTCTATTTGAACCCAAAATAGTCGAAAAATATTAAAATGTCACTTTGACGTTGTTTAATCAATATATAATGCAAGAGTCAATGGATTCTTTATAAAATACGTAGCAACGGCACTTCAGTCCCATGGGAGCGAATGAACCACTTCAGTCCCTCAAAAGAGTGCCTAAAAGTGCCACTTCATTCCAGGGAGTGCAAAAAAACTATTATAGGTACTCTAAAAAGAAATGAAATTTTCGTTGCTGCAAGTAAAGGCTATCCGAAAAGTTTAATTTTGCAAACTATTTTTGCAGGTATTCATATTGAACTCAAAATTCACATTAAAACAACATTAGAAGTTTTCAATCTTTGCGTAATACGAAAGTTTCGTTTCCCAATACTATATTTTTGATAGAATTATACTTACCTATCATTTTATTAAAATTTTTGAAAATAAATGCACCTATCTTTTGTAAGTTTTCAAAAAACAATTAGCTTTAACTACAAGGTGAGGTAGGTTATTGAAGAATCTGTTTCATAATACTCAGTTAACCAATTATTGTACTTACTGCAACTACATGATTGTATATGTATATAACATATTTATAATGTAAAAATTATTTATTTTGTTTCCCAGGTCGTATAGCTTGTAGCACATAAATGTTGGTTATGTATGTACCTACATATAGTCCCGTCGTATATTAACGAACCCGGGGGTTGTGTGTCTCAGGCTTCTTTTCTGTTGGTTTGTAAACGGGATTTCACATCCGTCAAAATTCCCGTCACTCACTGTCAGTGTCAATAAACAGTAACAATGGGGTTTGAAAGGGATCTTTGTTGTTAATTATTGTCCATGACAGGAATTTTGACAGAACTGAAATCCCGTTTACAAACCAACAGAAAAAAAGCCTGAGACACACAACCCCCGCGTTCGTTAATATGCGACGGGACTTTATTTGTTTTTATTTTTTTATGTTATATGTAATATATTATAAGCAGAGGGTTTAAAGTGCTTGTAGGTACCCTTTTTAGGAATAGTACATCCCTCTTTATTTTGCAATATCTACGGCCAATTTTACTTGAAAAGAAAAAAACCGATGCCGATGGCGTTTAAATATGTTCATGTATGAGTATGACATTTATGTAGAGGTATCCTTATATGAGTTAAACTCTCTGTTCAACTCTTTGCTTGGGGAAGCACTATTTGTACTTGATTTCAATAAACCACCAGCCATCCCATATATGTATAGGTATCAATGTATCTAATACCGTTCTCTTTCGACCAGTTTTGAACAAGACATTGTTCAACTTTCCTCATTCTCATTGTTCGTTAAATTGGCCCTTATTTGCAAAATTTTCAATTCTCTCTCAGTATTATTTATGACTATAGGTATTTAACTTAAAATTTATGTGATTATTTATTACCTACAAATTTTGAAATTAGTATCTAGGTATGTAAATGTAAATATACATATTAATAAAATTTTGATACATCAAGAAAGATTAATTTTTCGTTTAATAAGTATGTACCTAAATGTAGGTATACATAAACCTACAAACCTAGATGCATATTAATAACTACATAGCACTGTGCCAGAGAATGTTGCCATATTTTTGTTTATGTAGTAATTTTTTTGTTTGAGATTCGATTTTATCTAATTATCGTTGCTGTAGCAGAATCCTGACACTTTAGGCTTTCTTATTAATCGCAGTAACAAGTGAATCATCTTAAGGATTTTCAAGATCTCCAATACTTTCTGCAGTTTAAAGGTTCCTAAAACGTCCGTCAACTCCTTCCTCGCAGCTTTTCACCTCTTAATCCATACACATTTTACAAGAAAATCTTAATTTCGCTCTAGATATGTCTGATTTCCTTAGTTGAATAAAAGTCTTTAAAATAGTAAACTAAGCACACCGCCATTTTCTTGTTACGAATGCAAAGACCGAAAACGCTTGTTCTTTTAAATGGCATAGAGCTGTTTCTCTAAAAAAATCTCGTTCAAATTCTATTTACGAAAATTTTTTATTTTTCTCCTAAAAATGTTATAACACGAAACCAAACCAACACAACGTTTCAGTCTTCTGAACTTTAGGAATAACAAAAATTGGCAGTTTCGGAGACGGTAGAAACGAATGAGGTGACCAATGCTCACTTTTTTGACCGGCTGAGAAAATAGTATATTGTTTTATTAGGAGTAAAACGGACACTTTTTGTTGGCGAACGAAATGACCCAACAATTCCGTTCGAATCACAAAAAGTGCGTTTTACTCCGAATGAGAAAACAAAGAAAGAAGCATTAAAATTACTTGCAAGAAAATTTGGCATCTAGTTTTCACTGACGTTTGATGATTTTATTAAAATTTTGACAAATGAATGACAAATAATACCCAAAAATGCCGGGTTATAATTTTGTTGCATTGTAAAATTCACTGACACTAAGGGCCGGTTTTTCCATTTCATGTTACCTATAACATGAGGTTTGTCACCCTAGTTTCATGAGATGGAAAAACCGGCCCTAAGTGGATCTTACAAAACATTACCAGTTGCTATGTCGTTTCTATGCTAACAGTGCAAGGTGTGTGCAATATTTTTCTCTTCCTGCCGCAGGTACTTATTGCTAAAAATACTGTACGCACCTCGGAATGTAGTTTATTTTTGTGATCTCGAATACTTAGGACCACAAAAATTACACTTACATACATTCCTCGGTACGTAATATATTATTTTGTACGTCCGGTAAAAAAGGCAGCTTTTGAGACGCCATTTGATAACAGAAAATAAATATTTTCACACAATCGTTTCGATATTTCAACTTACCTACCCTAGTTACTATAATGAGCGAAAAGTTGAAATTCCCAAAAACGGTTTAGTATCCATAGAAACAAAAAATAACAGTGCCGTTATGAACCATAACGGCATACATGCGCTGTAAGTTAAACAAATGAAAATCGTAAATAGCGCATGAGATGTGAGATGTCAAATAGGTATCAAAAACGTTTTAATTTAATAAAGCTTAGGTTTCCTGTGATTGCCGACTGCCATTTTGCTTTAAATTTCTCGTCGGGTCAGCTTCAAAAAGTTTGCCCAAGTTTGTCATTACCTAATGGTAAAATTCGATTGTGCGAAAAATTATCTACGATACACGGTTGTTAAGCGCGTTTTCAAAGAATCTTGGAATTTGCAAAAACTCGGCTCCGCCTCGTTTTCGCAAACTATTCCTGTTAACTTACCAACCTAGTATCATTATAGTATATTACGATATTAGGTTGGTAAGTACAGTATAACAGAGTCGATGAAAGGTTTGCAATTTCCGAGATAATGTTAGATGTAGGTACTTAACAACCGTGTATCGTATATCGTATATGATTTTTCGCACAGTTGAAATTAAGTGATTGAACATTTTTCGTCAGCCATTAAACAAATCCTGTTTGACAGATCGCCTAATTTTCCAAATGCTCTCGATAGCTTTCCCAGTTCAGTTGATTTTTCATTACCTTTCGCAATGTTTCAGCCATCTGAGCGTTAATTTTGAAAAATTCGCCGAATTTTGTTTTTTTTTCGACAATTCTTGTCATCTATACTCATTTGGTTTAAGTTTTGACTCTTTCAACTTTTCAATCTTCTTCTTCTATTTAACCGCAGCTAATTTTCATTGCCTTGGACTTATCGTTCCCTCCATAATTTTTCAACCCCCTAAGTGCAAATTCTACAGACTTCTCAAATTCTTGTGTTTTTTTGTTCATTTTCTATTGTTTGATTCAGTAACAACAAAATTTCAACATTTCACCTTTTTGACACATCTGTGCGTCTGCGGAGGCACTACTACTAGGTGCAGATTGATTAAATCTGCACGCGATTTCACCAGCAAAAACCAGCCGCCCTTACATACACATTAACGTGATGAACATCTACTTTTACAGGGATGCACATCGGCACATCGCATTGATGTACCTACATGTTCCAGTGGCTTTCTTGATTCTTCTATACAGTAACTGGGTAATATTTGATGATGTGATGATATACAGTCGCTTTTATTTCTCTCATTCCATCAAAGATATAACTGATATATAATACAAAAAAATTTTAATTATTTGCCTCCTTACATTCTACTCTATCGCAGCATTGAGGATAGGATTTCGTAGAATCACCTGGAACTGCATAACAGCCGCTATCAGGTGGCAGATTGAACGGGGATCCGCAGCTGCAATGGCATTCTATTAAAATCAACATTTCCTCTAAAAATGTCTTCTTACTCCACAGCTGCAAAGGAACCATCAGAGTGGTATGCTGCGAGCCTGGCACATGTTGGAAAACCTGTACACCAACCAATTGTTTTTAATATACCTACCTACATGCGTTAGAAAAATTGTAAAGCCCAAAAGATGAAATCTACACTTTAGTGTTCAGGTAGGTAACCCGCCACAAAATTAATTTTGAAAAATGTCTACGTGTCCGCATGTCTGGACTAAGAACATACCAGGAGGAAAATCCGATGGACATATTACCCTGGGACAGCAAAAAGGGTAGGGTTCCTCTGGATATCCGTCAATTACTACGCAGTCCTTAGCAACATTTTTCTTGGAAGGTACTTTACAGACTTCACATCTACCTTGCGGTGCTCCCGTCAGTTTTTCTTCGTCAATTTTTGCAAAGGCGGCAGGTGCTCCTTGTAATATAATTTGAGGCACAACGTAATGATAAGAACCAAACCAAAAAATAAATATAAAGGATAGCCACAGATACAACTGCATTTTGAAGCCAACTACTCGCAAACTGCTCCTATTCTTGAATTTATTTAAAAAACAATACGTTCTGCTGATTGTCAATTATATTTCAATTATTTTTTATGACATTTATGCCATAAACTCGTATTGTTTGTGTGGGAAAACACATCAGCAGTCAATGAGTCACACTTACATTATTTTAAGCTCCCCACATCCTATTTAAAAAAAATGGCACTAAGGTTTTCGATCCGGCAATGCAACAGCTATCGAATTTGATAATAATAATATGCCCTTCTGCTAAGAAAAATTCAAAAAGGGTTTTTTTGCCGCTAAAATGGAAATTTTTGAAAAAATATTTACTAAGGTTTTTGATCCGACAATACAACAGCTATCGAATCCGATAGTAAGAGTATGGTTTTTTGTGAAATCAATTCAAACAAGCGCCCTTTTGCCACTAAAATGATATTTTTCGAAAAAATGGCACTAAGGTTTTCGGTTTGAAAAAAAACCAAATATCAAATCCGGTAATAAAAATACAGATATGCGTAGGTTTTTTTCACGGCACCATTTTTTGGCCTAAAGGGCACAAGTGTGAATACATTTTTAGAAGCAGAATTCGAAGAGCATTCATATGGAAACGCGAAAATGGGGGTTTGCCTTTAAATTTTTAAAGTTGATGTGCCAAAAAGGCACTTTTTCGTGAACCGATGTGGCCCAAATTCTAATCAGCATCTACAAATCTCCCACTGAATATGCATGCCAAATTTCATCGCGAGATGTTCAGTAGTTTGAGCTGCAGCGTGATCACAGACAGACAGACAGACACACATACTCCGTATACATTAGGGTGTATCGAAAAAAAAGAATTTTGGAATTTCGTTTTGTAATAGTCGCCAAAACTTACCTTTTACTATCCTAAGAAGAAAGTTTATTTAAGGTTTTGCTATAGTTCAACATCTTTAGCCCTCTACCGCCCTTCAAATGTTGGTTATTTTGAAATTCCAACTCTAACAACGAATAATTTTTTTAAATTCATTATTTATTGTTTTTCTATCACTAGTAGGTTCGGAGTAGATTTTAAAGACCACTAAAGGCCGTTTTTTTTCATCTCTAGTTAAATTTAGCTACCTACTGCCATATAGTTTCAACGACAATTAACTATAATTAATCAAGTTGCTGGTGCATGCATGACAGAACTTATGACACTACTGGTTGACGTCTAAAGTTCAGACGTTATATTTTCGTGCGTTTTTTATTCGAATTTCTGTGCTTCCCTTTCGAGTTAATAAGAATATTTCAAAGGCAATTTACACTAGAAATAGTCTCGAGTGGCCTATATTTGGTGGGCCTTCGAAGACTAAAAAACGCACAAAAATTTAACGTTTGAACTTTAGACGTCAACCAGTACTGTCATACATAAGTTCTGTCATGCATGCACCAGCAACTTGATTGTTGAGTTAATTGTCTTTGAAACTATAATGCAATGGCCATGTAGTAGGTAGCTTTTAACTAGAGATGAAAAAACGGCTGTTAGTGATCTTTAAAATCTACTCCGAGCCTACTAGTGACAGAAAAACAATAAATGTTGCATTTCAAAAAAAATTTCATTGTAAACTTGAGATTTCAAAATAACATAATATTTGAGGGGCGGTAGAGGGCTGAAAACGTTGAACTATAGCAAAACCTTAAATAAACTTTCTTTGAGGGGCGGTAGAGGGCTGAAAACGTTGAACTATAGCAAAACCTTAAATAAACTTTCTTTTCAGGATAGTAAAAGGCAAGTTTTGGCGACTATTACAAAACGAAATTCCAAAATTCTTTTTTTTCGATACACCCTAGTATACATGCACTCATGCACACACTTTGCTCGAGCTAACTAAGCTCGGTACTTTTTAAACAGCGTTCCACAAGGCTTTTTGGCGGTGGTAGCCTTTGAAATATAGTTTTTCCTTCGAAATCAGATAGGCATGCTATATTTCAAAGGCTACCACCGACGCAAAAGTACCGAGCTTAGTTAGCTCGAGCTAAGTGTGTGCATGTATACGGAGTAAATGAGACACACAGAAAGACATTTTTTAAAAACCATTTTTCGGATTCCCAGGACCCTGAAACGTAAAGATTTGATTTGATGTTTTTGGCGATTAGATTTTTCGATCGATTTTATTAACTTGCTTCGCGAAGCGTAGAAGTTAAAATCGACCTGTTCGAGCAATTTTTCATATTTCATTTGATTTCCGAGATATTCGGTGTCGGTGCATGTGGATACTTTTCTTTGGAAAAGCTGTATTCGCGAAAATCAGCAAAGTGTCTGACATCTGGTGGCAATACCTACTTTAATTACACTGAGAGACAGGATACGGAAATACTTTTAAACGTCCGTCATCATAATTTCGGCTTACGTCAGTCAGTTGTCAGTTGCGAGGTTAGGTAGTAGTTTTGTTCGGAGGCATCCTCTCGCTGACTCGAAATTTTGGGAATAATTCTGTGGAATTTTACGTTTTGTGTACTTAAGCGGAAGCGGAACATTGTAAATCCAGGAAAACTTGGCTTTTAAAAAATCCTCGTATCAATGTCACTGGATGTCACCAACTGACACTGTCAGGCACGTCACGCTGGAGTTCTCACATCCGGTTCCCCAGTTTGGTGAGATCGCCATTTTGTGGTTTAGCAATGCCATCTATTAGCAGCTGATTTTCGCGAATAGTGTATACAATCATCGAGCAGCCTTAGCTTGATCAAGATGGTGGCGCCATCTCTACCTGACGTGCTAGATCACCGCTGTGTTGGTTATTCATAGTTGGTTACGAGGTTTCTTTGAGTTTGTAGGAATCTGCAGTAGTAGCATGGTACACCATTACACCATCTGTCAGTTGTCACTTGTGCCATGCGTCAGTGTCAAAATTTCTATTTTGTGGCGAAATGAAAATTTCTCGTTTTTTGGAGTAATGAACGCGTTTTTCCTGGATTTTTCGGCAAATTCATCGTTATTTGATGTGATTTCGTTATACTGGACCACCATAACAATCTATTTGAGCGATACCTTCGATGCATTGAGTGAAAACAAAAATAAAAATTTATTGTCCCTATTATTTGACAGCTTTCCAGAAAGCTTTTATTTTGACGAATTCCAGTTTGAGTTATTTAAGGCATTTACATTTATTTTGTTGCTCAATTTAGTGTTAATATTTATAGCCTGGAAAGTGTATGGTAAAAAAATTTGCGACAGATTTATGAAGCCAGGTAAAATGTCATGCTCCATTTGCATTTTAACCTCTATAAAAATCATTCTAGCCACAAATAAGGCCATAGAGGAGCTGAAGGCTAGTGTATCCAAACTTAAATTGCCCAAAGAACATAGTCCAAGAGTCTAATGGCAGATAAAATCAAGAAATTTTTTGCTAAGAAGAAAGCTGATGCTAAGTTTAAACTAGCAGGTCCAGGTCATCGACTTGATGAATCATCCACAAGTATCGTAGGTCCCAGTAAGAAAAAAACCACTTATGTTCCAAAGCGAGCTGAACCAACTCAAGCTACAAGGCAAGCCGCTGAAGCAGCACTTGTACGAATTCAAAGTCAGCAGAAGAAAAGCACTACTTTTAATACGTCACTTGCTGCAATACAGGCCCAGGTTCGGAAGGAACTCGAAGCAGAAAAGAAAGATGCTGGGCTTGCTGCCCAGAGTGGTCCAAAAAGACCAGTAGAAACCAACTTGGAAGCCTCGCCACATTTGGCTGTGAAGGGTATGTTATTCTTATTCAAACCAGGGGCCCAATTCTCGAATCGTTCTAAGTGTTTCGTATGTGATGTTGCTAAGCAGCCGCCAATCAGATTGGGCGTACCGTAGTGATTCCGCATACGAAACAGTTCGTACGATTCGAGAATTGGACCCCAGAGCAAAGTTCAGTTTTATTGCATTATTAAAAAATTATCTGTTAACAAAAAAGTACCCCAAGGTGAATGATAATGTTAGACCGCATTTAAGTACTTCCATGGTAGGTGCGAGGGCATGGGTGAGAGTTTCTCCGCTAACACGCCCATTTGCAAGATGTCAACTACGTTATCATCAGATAGGATAGCACGATTTAGTAACTAAAGTTAGCTATTATTTTAGCAGCCTTTAGAGGTCCTTAAGGCCGCTCAAATGAAAATTTCATCCTATTTTAAAATATGAAATTTTGGTCGAATTCCAAATACTCAGAAATATCACAAAAACTGTTTATTTAAATGTGGCAAACGTGTAGACTAAAATGATAGACAATTAAATTCTGCATCGATGTGCCATAAAATAGTTGGGGCATTCCATTTGAAAAAATTGACTTTTTGACCAATGAAGTTGATAATGTTTAAAAATTTGCAGAGAACACCGTGTATGTATTTGACGCAATTTGAGTCCAGGGATGGATACACTCTACATTACTCTTCAGGCCAAATTAATATCGTTTTCTCATTTCATACTGTAAGGATGTTACAGCTTTTTGAAGTTAGGCTTGCACTTGGATTAAAAAAGCGAAATTCTTGATTTCCTCAAAAATGGTTGATTTTTGGAATAACAATTCCTAGTAAAAGTTCGGTAGTTAGGAGTAGCGGGTGGCTCAAAAAAAGCCGAACAAAAGGTTTTTGACAATAACGTTTTCATTCTTTGCCAGATTTAAAATTTTTCAATGATTGCCATGCACTCCTACACCCCAAACGTCCCCTTGCGATAAACCTTGAAGTTATAGCGGTTAATTTTAAAGGGCAAAAATCGCTTTCATTTGGTTCAGGTCCGAAAACGATCCCCATGCATTTAAATTATGCTCTAAGGCCCTAGCAGGGCCTAGCCTAGCAGTTCCATCTGTGATTTATCCTGAAAACCGGATTCTTTAGCTTTCAGTTAAGCCTATATTGGGCCAAATCGGTCAAAAAATGAAAAAGATATTGCAAAAAATATTTGTCTGTTTTTTTTTGAGCCACGCGTTACATAAGTGCGCTGCATGTTGTTAACAATGTAAATTAATTGGAAAGAAATGAAACAGAGGCAAAGTATTGGCATCTATTCGTAACTGTATTATATCACCACAGCGTATCACGTATCACTATCTACAACTAAAACCTCTGGGTAAACGGGAGAGCTTAGTACTCATGGGGCGGATTGTGGAATCGTCCGTGATTGGACCATTTTCAAAGATGTTCAAAAAAAAATTGTCCAATCATGGGCGCAATCCGCCCCTTCAGGACTAAGCTAAATAGTCAGTTTCAGGGTAACATGAATTTTTAACTGTCCCACTTTTTCTTGTCGATCAGTTTATTGTGATATCTGATGTCTGGGCTGAGATTCAGTAACCAATAATCTTCTAGCTTCACACTCAAATATATCCAGTCGATCCATATTCATCCATGTCCAAAGAAATACTTAGCTGGAAATAAAACAATTAAATTCTACGTTGAATGTGTCGAGAAATGTTATTGTTATACACCCTGTTCTTTTTCTATGTGACTAAAGGTTGCAACAATGTATCGCCATGCATTTTTTGCACCTTTAGTCACATAGAAAAAGAACAGGGTGTACATATTATTTCTTCCAAATTTAATTTTGAGCACTTAACAGGGCGCTATATCAATAACTTTCTTGATCATTTCGGTTTCTAGGCAGGTTTGGTTAGGTGCATAACTCATAGATGGCGCTAGCAGGACGACTTTGCAGGTTTCTGCCGCCATCTTGCTGCATTGCGTCTCAATTTTCATGCTAAAACATAATGTCCTCGTTACGCTCTAATGAGGACACCTCGTTTCAACATGAGTTGCTAGCGCCATCTATGAGTTACGCCTCTAATCTTACTTATATCATCACGTAATGACATAAATCAACTTAGAATTAGCCTCAAGTGACATGAGTCACCTCCGAGCACAGCCAACTCCACACAACAAACTTACGCCCCGAAATTGGGGACCTCCTGAAAAAAGTGGACGGGCGTAAAACTTTACCCCCCCCCAGTTCTGAAACCTGTTTTAAAAAAAATATTGGTTCCCCTGGCCAAATTAAGGGCTTGCTTTTGTTTTGGTAGGGACACCATTTATGCAAAGGTGTACTTTATTGAAAAAAATAATGAAATTATCCACTTTTAGGTGTTTACTTTCGGTGCCCCTTAATTAGTGAGGAGATATTACCCAAAGAAGAGTGGAAATTAAAAATAAAGGATTTCTTATTCGAACAATTAGAAGAGGAAAGAGGATTGACATCATGTCTTATTATACAGTCTTGCAATTACAGTAGATCGAAGGTAAAATTGTGATTGTGGATAAATAATGTACTGTAAGGCTGGGTTGTCCAGTCTCGGGTTCGCCTGACCTTAGTTTGGTTGCTAGGCAACAGCCAATCAGAACGCTCAACTCTCGGAGTTAAACCAGGTTTAGAGATAACCTTGGAATGAACAACTGGCCCAAGACGTTCAGTCCGAGGTTTAAATCCAAGAGTTAAGCGTTTTGATTGGCTGTTGCTTGGCAAGTTAGGTTAAACCGAGGTTACCCTATGACTCAACCACCCAGCCTCATTGGCATTAATTGACGATTAAAAACACTTTTCTTGCGTCTTAGGGCTGGTTGTTCAGTCTGAAGTTTTCTCTAAACTTGGTTTAACTGCCAGAGTTAAGCGTTGTGATTGGCTGCTGCCTAGCAACCAAACCAGGTTTAAGCTAAACCGAGTATAACCCATGACGGAACAACCAAGCCTTAAAGGGCTTATAAGACACATGCAATAAATCTATTCAATTACTGTGACGTAATATGAGAACATTTGCAGGTTAAGGATTGTGTTGACGTTTTGGTTCGATATATAGACAATATAATAGCCAATCCTCAGGAACCAAAATTCCACAAAATACGCTGTTCAAATGCTACATTCCGCGATAAAGTGGTGCCGATTTTGGGGGCGACGGATTTTTTATATGCCGCCGGATTTAGACAGCAAGTTCTGAATAATAATGGAGCAGAGGAAGAATTTTGGGTATTTGATGAAAAAAATCTGGAAGAAAGTCAATCCATTTTAGAGGTACTTAATACCTAATTACGTTTTGATATATTTTTTTCTTAATACCTAATAGTTATGTTTTGATTTTTTTCAAACTTTAACAGGTCCTGAGGGACGCACTTAAATCTGAAAATAGAGTCGAGTTGGAATTGGATCGGAATGTACAAGTGTTGTCTCCTTCACAAGCTGCACAGAGAAATGATCTACCTCGAGATTTCTACGCCCTGACTGCTGAAGAAGTTAAAAGAGAACAGCAATTGAGGTAATATGTCAACTGTTTTTTTGATTATTGAAAAGTGCGATTTTCAGAGCTGAAACAATGGAGAAACAAATGCAGTTAAGAACCAAAGCTATGAGGGAAAAAGAGGAATTGAGAGAGATTAGAAAGTACAAGTTCGTCTTAATCCGAGTTCGCTTCCCTGACGGCCTCTACCTTCAAGGAACATTCTCAGTATATGAAAAGTTTTCCGAGGTTCTGGATTTCATTCAGGAAAATATGGAAAATCCTGGATTACCATTCATATTGTCCTCACCGACAGGCCATAAATTTGAAGAAGGCGATTATGATAGTTCCTTGGCAGATTTGAGGCTGGTTCCAGCAACAATATTAACGTTCCAGTGGGATCCTTCAGTTGCAGAGGAGATTTCAGCAGCTGGTAATACAACTTATCTAAAACCAGAAGTAATGATGCTCATGCAGCAACTGTAGTCATCATGTCTCATAATTCTATAATTAATGTTATTGATACACCAAATCCACAATCAAATCTATTTATTTTAATGTTCTCTCACTGTTGGCTAGTTGTTCCACATAATTTAAAGGTAATCAATATAAATATATTTTCAGATTTTATTCTTGAAATACGTATGTAAGAAACCATATTATGTTTATATGTATATGTTGAATATTTCCTAATATGTATAATAATTATTATATTTCAATCCAAGCCTGCTTTTTTGTTTGGCAGTTATTGAATATTGTTGGCATGTACGCGGTAGACTGATTAAAATTAGTTGATAACTATGTTGTTGTATCAATAACCCTACAAATTCAGTGTAACAGAACAAATGTGAAGTTGACTAATTTTTTATTGCTGATAATATGCGATTAGCGTTTTCATATTTGTTCAGTTATACTTTCAGTACCTAAGATACACTATCAAATTTCTTTTAGGTAAGCGTAAGTCAACTGTTTTGAGAAAATCTTACCGTAAAATGATTAAGTGAAGTTATTTGTGATGCTTTTTTTTAAAACCAATTGAAAATAAACATTTATTCCTTTCGAGAGTAGCATTTTAAAAACTTAACAAAATTTTCGCGGGGGGCTACCATCCCCCATCGATTGGTGACTGCGTCCATGCTACTTCAACATATCCACCTCCAAGGATGGCGCCCCGATTTTGCCTTCCTCGGAAGTTGGTCATCTTACATTGTGGCTTAAGTTTATGAGCAACATTAACATATGGTTATTTAAAAAAAGGAATGGTTTTCTTGGCTCAATTAATGTTTGAAACGTTTTTTGATTATTTTGTAGATACTTGTACAGGAAAATTAAAAATTTTTCTTGGCTGAATTTCAAATTCAACTGTCCAATTACATTTCCTTTTGTCTGTTTCTGCTTTTCAAATCCCCACTGAGAAAATTTCGAAAAGAATTTTTGGAAAAAGTAAGTGCGTAGTTGAATGATGCACATCGAAAAAAACAAAGTGGGGTGTTTCTGCATTTTTCAAGAATCTCAAATTTTCACCCATTTCTTCGATGTTTTTGAAAAATTAGGGTGGCCGTAACTGTCGGTATGACTATGACACGTTTTGAGCCTACAAAATTTCAAGATTGAGTTCTTTAAGAAAAAGGTACAGGGTGACCAATCCATTTTGTCACCCGACTAATCCGAAGTGCAAATATTTTTGAATTTTTACCTTCAACTGGGCTGAAATCTAGACTTGACACTTGAGTGAACCTTTTCTCTTTTTAGTTATAAAATAAATAGGGGGGTGTAACTTCGTTGAACCACCCTGAATGTATGTTTTCTTCATGGCACCGATTTTTTTTGCCAAAAGAGCACCAAGTGTGAACACATTTTTAAAAGCAGAATTTGAGGAGCTTGCCTATCGTGATGCGAAAAATGGAAAAAGGCAGTTTCCGTGCACCGATTTGGCCCAAAATCTCATCAGCTGTTCTTTAAATCATATAATGTGCAGTGCACATACCAAATTTCAGCCAGATTGGTCAAGTACTTTGGGCTGTAGCGTATCCAGACATTTCCCAAAAAACACTCTTGGGTTCCCAAGACCCTAATACGTAAAGATTTAATGTTTTCGACGATTCGGTCTTTCGATCGTAGAAGTTAAAAAAAAACAATCGGAAATCGGACGCAGGATACAAAAAACCCTCGAAAAAACCGCTATACCCCTTATTTCACAGATTACCTACTCATTGTTCTAAAGCCCTCGTTCAAATTTGGAATAGATTCACTAACCTGTTTAAGTTTCAAAAATTTGGAAAAAATGGTCCCATTGCTTTGTTAATTTTTATGTGGATAGAATGAATGTTGAGGGACAATTTTGTATGATTTTCATCAAAGGTTACTGAACTCGTTCTAGAGATTTTAATTTAGAAAATACCGGGTGTTTCAGAATGGGCGTCGCGACCTGATATCTTGAAAAGCATGAAAGTTATTATTTTTATTATTATTATTAACAGGAAATGACAATAATATTACTTTTTTCAAGCGGAAACAAACAGAGTCAGAAACATGTGTCACACTTGACTGAAAATGCAGTCAGATTTTCAAAAACATCGAAGAAATCGCTGAAAAATGAAATTTACGAAAAATTCGAAGCACGTCAACTATTTTTTTGATACAAATGCAACTGCGCAATTACCTTTCATTTATTTCTTTTTCGATTTTCCATATTTCTTAATTTTCCACAATTTGTAAGTCGAAAAATCAATTAAGAAAAATTTAATTGCACAGTTGCACTTGTAACAAAAAATTAGAGCTTTTGCGTTTTTGAAAAATTTTCATTTTTCAGATTTTTTCGATGTTTTTGAAATTCTAGAGTGGCCGTGACTACACTTCCGGTCAAGTATGATGCATGTTTCCGAGTGATTTAAAAAAATATATTTCTATTAAAAAATGATTAAATTTGGTTCATTGACGGTTAAACTGGAAGTGGAAAAAATTTTATATTACCTTCCCTAAATCAGAATTTGTCGCTGACGTCTGCAAAATTTCAAATCGGTAACTTTCATACTTTCCCGAGATATCAGTCCGCGACACCCATTTTGAAACACCCGGTATATGATAACGGGAGGCTATGGAAACAAGTGAATCGTAATCTGTCGGAAAGACGCTTGTCAAAGTTAGTTCGCAAGGTTCCCACAAAAAATTACAGGTGTCATGTCCCCAAACAATTTCCTGACATGTACTTTGGACAAACGTTCTTTCGATAGATTGCGATTATCGACAGGAATTTTCTAGGCCTTCTATATTTTGAGCAATGTTGGTCCCTTTTCTTTTTCGAAAATTCCTTTCTCAGCAGATCTAGTAATTTCAATATCCAATCTATCTCATTGAAAGAATAAGACAAGTTAGTTTTCTATTAGCTACCAATCCTCGATTCTTCTTATTTCGAAAAAGTTACATCCGGCGGATAATTGTGTAAGACATTTTGTATAGTCATTAAAGACCGGCTTTGTTATCTCATGTTAAATTAACATATTTACCTTGGTAGTTTTCATTAGCTGAAAGTCAGTTGCTTATCAACTAGCGTTCTGATTGGCTACAATCTGTCAGTTTGAAGTTAACTGAGCATTGATAAACCGGCCGCTACGTAACTAAATAAATAAGGACCGAGGGGTTGACAACTGGGTAAAAATCTGTACACCAAAATTTCCAGAAAATGTGCAAAATCATGTAAAAATATCCAAAATTTCCAAAAAAATTCAAAAATTCCTGAAAAAAATTGTACAATTTCTCATGCTTGTACACCAAAATTTCCAAGTTGTCAACCCCTCGATAAGGACCTTGACAGATTCGAAAGTTTTCATACTAAGTTTCGGTGTGAGTAGCCGCGTCAACAGGTAAGTATGTCAAAGAAGGTGCATACGGCAATTCGCGGGAATAATGTTAAATTAATTAAGTATGATACTGCTAAAAAAGGTTATGTCACTATTGCTTAAAAAATTACAGTAAAAGAATATAGATATAAGATCAATTTAAATGAATTTACTCCATATTTTTGGATCACACTACAATAATACTGCATGGTATCTTAAATTAATCTAGTGACTTACGTGAAACATTTGATAACATTTTTAGTTCATAGTAGAGTTTATCTGATTCAACAATTATTCAAGTTTGCATGGTGTAAATTGAGGGTAAAAGCAAATACATAATAAAGTTGAGAACTATACTTTTGAAGTGTTGCAATGTTACCCATTTAGATAATTTATTGAATAATTAAGTGCTGAAAAAGCTATAAAAACAATTTTTGATCTGCAACAAAAAGAGATTTGACTTTATATACATGAAAAATGTACACAAAAAATTTGATCTTACACATGTCACGAATATGGTCTAGTTAGTCACTTCCGACACCTTTTATCAAAACTCACAGCCAGAAAATCTAAGATGAAAACCTATTTTGTGGAAACTGCACTCTACACAAATTTTTAAAACTCACTGGAATGAAATACCTGAAGAGATTATTCAATCGAGGCAAATCTGAAGCACATCACTGCCACAAGGTGTTTTTCAAGAACAACACGGTAGTCTGAAAGAACTTATCTATTTCCCACAACACATTGTGACAAGAAAACAATTCACCGATTTTCTTAAAACACTACATCACAATTGCTGCATCAATTGTTTATTTCCTTTTAATTAAACATTATGAATGAACTACTTGCACAGAACACTACAACACTGTAGTTAAGAATTCCTTGTTAGTCTCAAAAATACAGTCCTTTCACATAACAGAAAATCCTTAAAGCATTTGCACTCTTGAGTACGTAATCTGCATAGTTTTATGAGAAAGAACTGCAACCACTTAAACTAATATTCACTTTTGTCACCAAATGAAATTTTACAATCGATATTTTAGTGTGTCTTTCACAAAACAAGATCTGCAAGCACTTATATGTAAACTGGCAAAGCATCAACACATCAATTAACATCGTTGATCACCAATCTCCTGAAATATACAATAACAAGTTTTAATGATTAGTGTCAATCAAAGTTGCACAAGGTGGTCCTATGAAGGGCTAAATAAATCAAAGTCATAAAAATAAATATGAAAAATTAGGGATGCCTCATGGCCACTACTAAATGACCAAATAAATGATAAAATTATACCTCATTAAAATAATATGTAAAATGTATGAAATTAAGCAGTACCACCACGTACCACAACTATAATGAGATGATCTTCCTTGATTGCTTCTTCTGACAGATTAGGACAGGTCCTTTTAAGGAGTTCTGTGGAAAACGGACAAGGTGGGAATGAATAAAGCACTCCAGTAGCCTCAGTTTCTTTGTTTAGCAAAGAGATGACACCGGCCGCTTCTTTTTGCTTTAAATAAGAAACCAAATTTCTTAGTGGTCTGGTTTGTACTGATGAATCATCATTGGTGACTGAGGCTGTGGAGCCCGCAAGACCTAAAAAGATAGCATGCGAACTAGCTCCCGAAATTCTTCTCTGAACATCCTCAAGCTTTGGCTGATCTAACCGAAGTCGTTGCGTGATCCTCAATTGGTGTTTACCATCTTCATCTTTCATCAAACCCTCGACGATATCCGTATCACCATCTATAAGGTGAAATTTAGCAGGGAAAAGGGAGTTCTTCAAAATAAGGGCCCCTTGCCAGATCGTTGTACATTTCCTGGCGACTTCGGGTAGTGTTCTGCTCGAAGCCAATAAACCAGCCCTGCGAGAACCAGTGTCTGAGTCTGAATCCGGTGATCTTCTTGGAGAACGTGATCTAGATCTGTCAGCACCTCGAGAACCAGATCTACGACGTTCGTATTCTGGACCTGTACGCGATCTACCCCATTCATCTTCCCCTTCTGGATAACGGTAAGGACCCCGACTGCCTGCTCTTCTTTCGGGGTAAGCCCCACGTCGATAACTTCTGTCATAGTCATCATAATATTCATAGTCAATTCTTCTATAGTCTACTGCTTCTTCGTGGTAAGCTGGTTTAGGTCGATAAGCAACCCCTGGGGTAACATCAGCAAAATCAGTTCTTAGCCGACGGTCTGGACCTCCCAAGGGTGCCCCTCTCATCTCTTTCACAGCTGCTTGGGCTGCATCAATACTGTCATACAAAATATAAGCCTGGTTGTCACCTTTCACATAATCAATCTTTTTGATTGCACCAAATCTGTCAAATTCCCGCTCCAGTTGCGGCACTGAGGTCCATGGACCAAGACCACCAACCCAAATCCTAGTAGTTGGGGTGGCTTTTCCATAACCGATTTTACACTGGAATTTACCGATATACTGTCCAGACAGCTCCACTTTTGCACGATGAGCCATATCGAGGGTGTGAAAACGAACGAAGGCAAAAGCATTCCCAGTACCTGGAGGGGGCCTTTTGATATCAATGTCTTCAACTACACCATATCTTCCAAAAATACGCCTCAATTCCTCTTCTGTGATATTAATTTCCAAGTTTCCAGCAAAAAGAGTCCGGGTTGCTAAAGGATCATCTTCTGGTTGGACATGGTGAAGATAATTAGGGAATTTATCTTTTTTGTTCTCAGCTTTTTCATATGGAGGTCTAGGGACTGTGTGCCTTGGGGGGCCATATCCATGGGCTGGGGGCAAGTGTGGAGGACCGTGATGAATTGGGGGCCTAGCTAAGTATTCATGAGGAGCTGGCAAAGCCTCTCTTCTGTACTCTCGATGGATTGGTACACCTGGTGGGGGTCCATAAGCCCTATCGTATCGATCCACAGCACGGAGTCTTTCTGGTGACCTCGGATAGTAATGTCTATCATATTCAGGACTAATTGAACGAGGGCGGCTACTGTAAACGTCACGGGAACGAGGGACTTCATAGACAGGCTCCACTAACGCCACTTTATCATAAATAATGATGCGTGGTTTCCCGTGTTTTGCGTCTCGGGCATCTTCTGGATTGCGGAAGCACACATAAGCCACTCTTTCGTCCAAATCATGCGACAATCTGATGCTTAAATCACCATATTTCTTATATTCTCGATAAAGGGTGTCTTTGATGACTTCGTCACTTGCCTTGGGGTGCAAGGCACTTACACAGAGAACTTTGTAGGGATACGCACGTTCTGGGGGGCGCAAATATTCTTCTCTATGGGGCGAGATGTATCGTGGTCTGGGGCTGGGTGAACGACCTCGACTCCCACGACGCCTGATCCGCTCAGGGGTAATTCTTTCATCGGAACTGTCATCGTATCGTCCCATACTTGAACGAGACCTCTTACTACGTGGTGGGGTGTCCCTATCACTACTTCGTTTCATATTTTGAATTCTTACTGTTATTTTGTCTCTTCCAGAGGCGAGCATACGCACCACACACACCAATTAACGGACAACACAATGGATGACACGGCACTCCTTTTCCTAAAAACACAAGATAAACACATAATTGCAATAGAGTAACACACTTAAACCATACAAATCAAACAAGTAAGGAAACAAACATACTTTGGCGAACTTCACGACACCGCTAAGATCACTATTTTTCGATATTTTTCCGTTTTTGGAACGATTACTTATCGTTGAACGGTAGGTATGAAACAAGATGGCGAAATCGAGATGAGCCGAGCAGCCGAGAAGGGCAGGAGAAGGAGAAATACGTACATGGAAATGACTCGTTCGTTTAGAATCGGCTTTCATCGAGACTGTAAACGTCGGGTTCGGGAAAGGGCGTAGTGGGGTTTAAATAGGGGGAAGCAAGGTTCGCAGTAATTAGGTTGATTCACTCATGACTAATGAGCCACGCCCACGACATAACCCCCGAATGTTCTAATAGAGGTGTCTCGTGTAAGTAGGAAGGAAATATATTTCTCCCTCTCCCGCCCATTAAAGAAAGGAATATCGGTTTCTATCGTTGGCCACCAATTGCGCGCGAGTCGTATTGTCATCCTTAACGCGTTCAGATTTGAGCATAATGTGACGTGCACGGATTTTCTAGCTATTTTGCTATTTGCTAGCATTAATAGCAGGTCAAAATAGTATATTAAAAAACACGTTTCATAAGGCCAAATATTATCGCACGAGGGTGTTTGGACAACGAGGGCGAAAAGCCCGAGTTTTACAAAATCCGAGTGCGATAAGAGCCTTATGAAACACGTTTTTTCATGCAATTTTTTCTATTTTGGACACCCATAACCTGTTAGAAAAAAATAGGTTTTCCATTTTACTAGACAGGTCAATGTTCGCTTGACAGTTGGCGATTGTTGGACACAATTGTTGTCTAGGTTACGATGTAAACAAAAGCCGTGCTCTAAATAGAGCACATTAGAGAACGCGTTTGGGTGCTATAAAGTGTTGCTTAGGAAACCCAAATAGAAAAATAACCTTTACGGAGCCCGATTTATAATGAATGCATTCATTATTGAGCCAATTTTTTTTGTGTTCATTTTCCTTTTTTTCCGGCGAGTTTTGTGCTTATTACATTTTTCTGTGCTTTCTTTATTTTTCTGCGCATTTTTGTCCTTTTTGTGCTTTTCAAGGTTCTATTTTACAATTTTTTAACGATAATTGGTGAAATTTTGTAGGTAACATTTTTCTGAAACTATTTCATTTATCTAGCACAATAAGAGCATCTGCCCATTTCTACCATATGTAGAGATGTGAGCTTGAAAAGTTTCAAAAACTTTTCATTTCATTGAAAAGTTTCAGCCTATGTTGAAACTTTTCACTTTGTCTTGAAAAGTTGAAAAGTATCAATGCGGAAATAATAAACTTCCACCGACAGCGCCGCCAATACTAGTCGTTCAAAGTAGTATCATCAGTACTCATTGAACCCTGGAAACAGTGAAATGAAGTGAAATATACTACTTAAAAGATGAAAACAACGATTAATTTTAATGTTTAATGCTTTTATTTTGACTTATTAACTTGTTTACCTATACACTTACTATTTTTGTCATTAAATATTATATTATGTTCCCTATTCAGCTGTTGTAGATTTATTTAATTCTCCAGAATACTTTATACTGCCGTAGGACAACTTTTCATTTTTTTTCGAAACTTTCAACAAATGTACTTTTCATGAAAACTCACATCTCTAACCATATGGGATCCAATTTTCGATCTCTCGAACTGTTTTGCATGCGGTGTTACTAAGCAACCGCCAATAAGATTGCATCTACCGTAGTGATTCCACATACGAAACTGTTTGTATGATATTCTCTGCAGATCGATAAAAATAAAATTTAAATACGCGATATTAGCGATGACGTGGAACCACCATCTTTGTTGTGTATGGTCATAGAGTCAACGCCTCCCACTGAAGCCAAACAAAGCAAGATTTCAATATGCAAATTACAGAAAACGGCATTTTTGGTCTAATTCTTTACCTATTTATAGTTACTGTGTTGCGTTTTAAGACCTTATTACTATTGACAAATTGAAGAATAAGGGTTTCTAGTATAAGAAGGTCCTTTTCTAATCGTGACGTCGTCTAGCGGACTACGACGTAATTGGTGCTTGAGCTCATAGGTGGTACATTTCCTATTGCGCGCTAACTTGCGTGTCTAACAATTTATCTCCCTTTTCGCGCCACCCCTGCAGGCGCACTATGCGCAGAAGCCACGCGCACATCTTCCGTCTTTTTATACTAAAAACCCTTAATAAGAAATTCTCGCTATTGTTTAGCTTCATTGTTATGGTAACAACCTTAACCGAGCCCAACAATAAGATGTCGGACCTACGTCACGCTAATTGCCCGTATTCATCTAAGTCGTATTTCAAAATTGCAGTAAATGCTTACCTACATGAAATTCTATTATTCAATATACTTTTGAAGAAGTGGATAATGGAAAGATTTTAAAAAATGGATCCTTCTATAGTTAAGTATAAAGAGCGCCATTGGTGAGCGAATATCGAAAACTTTTACAGCATTCCCTGAATTCGCAATGAAATTTGCTTTAAAACAAAGTATCACAAGTGAGGATTACTATATACAAAGATTTTTTCTATTTCGGTTTTCTAATGAACACTTTATAGCACCCAAACGCGTTCTCTAATGTGCTCTATTAGAGCACGGCTTTTGTTTACATCGTAACCTAGACAACGATTGTGTCCAACAATCGCCAACTGTCAAGCGAAGATTGACCTGTCTAATGAAAATGGAAAACCAATTTTTTTCTAACAGATTATGGGTGTCCGAAATAGAAAAAATTGTATAAAAAACGTGTTTCATAAGGCTCTTATCGCACTCGGATTTTGTAAAACTCGGGCTTTTCGCCCTCGTTGTCCAAACATCCTCGTGCGAAAATAATTGGCCTTATGAAACGTGTTTTTTAATATACTATTTGCGCTTATAAGTCCGCGCTCTAATAATGTGTACTATTTTCTTTCGACACCTCTATTCTATCTAAATTCACAAACCAGAGAGGGATATGACGTGAATCAAGTGCAGCAGATGCTTGTAGTAAACATACAAGAAAGCTTTTTATAAAGTTGCATATCAAAAAGCGGTTCCGGTACGGTTCTGGTTCTAGATTGAAATAAATTATCGGTTCCGGTTCTGGGTCGAAATAAATTTTCGGTTGCGGTTCCTTGCCCACAATATAAAAATGGTTCCAGTATATGGTTCTGGTCCACGAAATAAAAACGGTTCCGGTACGTTTCCGGGTTCCAGTTCAGCAATCTGCCGGGCTATTATCCCAACAAGACAGAGAATATTTATAAAAAAATCAATCAGCCCTGAAAATTAATTACTGCATACCTGGGACACTCTGTATGTGAACTTGGGTGAACTCATCCATGATCTCACCTAGCTTTCTCTCTAACCTTGCCAGTAAAATCTAGGGAAATGCTTAGGGACTTTATCATATTTTTATTTCAAGGTTAAATTTATTCCTGTCGAGTTATTCGTAGGATGTCGTGTATCTAACCTCACTTTTAACGTTATTTCCTAAATTACAAGATTGATTACAAATAGAGTCATTTTTTACGTAATGTCAGTAGTAAAACGAGTTCAGGTAACCTAGTTTTATATAATTGTTATTAATTTCATCATTTTAGCAATGGGCCACCTTTGCTCGAATTTGGCATATCTACGATGCTGCCTGGCAAGATCCTTACCGTTCTGCAGAGCTTCTGAAGAAATATTTAATGGGAATGCACAAGCCAATCTATCACCCTTTGAGTAATTTCAATGACATATCGTAGCGATTAATTACTGCGTCTACATACACATACTTGGCTCGAGCTAACTCAGTACTTTTTAAACAGCATTCCACGAGAGTTTGGGACGGTGGTAGCCTTTGGAATATAGTGTTCCCTTTGAAATCAAATGGGGAAACTATATTTCAAAGGCTACTACCGTCCCAAAGTCTTGTGAAACGCTGTTTAAAAAGGATCGAGGGTAGTTAGCTCGAGCTAAGGTTGTGTATGTATACACAGTAACAGATAATGTACCTAATAATTTGATTTTAGATGATTGTGGTGACCACATCATAGTCATAAACAGTGCTGATATCGCTATAGCAGGAGATGAATGGAAAAAACGAGCTTATTTTCATCATACGGGATATCCTGGTGGTGCAAGCTGGACCTTAGCATGGGAATTGCATAGTAAAGACCCCACTTTGGTATAGAGGCTCTGTTTTAGCATGAGTAAATTTGTAAATATCTTTTTCTAGATCATAAAGAAGGCAGTTTATAAAAGTTTACGGGGTAATCTACAAAGAAGATATACAATGGAAAGGCTACATATCTTTCCAGATGCAACTGTTCCAAATAACTTATTGAAGAATGTCTCAAGTCAAATTAGGCAATTACGTCCTATCCCTAAAAGACTTGATCATTACTCACAGGACGAAGTTAAATCTTTTCCAAAGCTCATTGATTACCCGGAAAATTATATTTTGCGGTAAAAACAAGGCATTAAGTAGGTATGCAGAAAATATATTTCAAAATAAAGTTTAGTTAGCCAATTTTAAATCTTTTGATACAGTATAAGAGACAACATGCATCATATACTGCTTATTAGCTTGAAAGTTCTCAACCGACTTCTGTCTCGTTTCCTCCCAGGCAAATAGGTCCCTGTATAGAGGACGGGCGAACTTCATTCTCCCCACTTCATTAATCCAGGCGAGAACAGGAGCAACAATTTCATTCCAATGTGCCTTCAATCCAATCCTGAACCATCTGAATTTAATCTCCGAGTTTTGAATTTTGCTAAAATTGGATACACTGTCGAGAGTTTTTAGCTTATGAATTGACAAAGGCGGTGCATTTAACAGGGCCTGCAGGAAGTAAATGCGTTGTTCAGTTGTTAAATTTTGTATGTCTGGGTTTGTAATTGGAAATTCATTTTTTTCGTTCCAGTCGATTAGTTTTTTAGACAGATTAATGCAGATCTGTGCAAGCGATGTATCATAATCTGGTATCTTCAAAGGCATCCCAGGAGTGTATAACCAGGCATCCCAGTCGACAGATTTTATAGCAGCATTTTTCTCAAAGTACGCCTCAAAAAATGACTTGAAATCGTTGGTGTCGATTGATTTGTACTTGAAGTTATCAAAATATTTCTTTAGGAACGGCTCAAATTCACCTGTAAATAATAGTACATGAAAATTATGCCAGTGTACTTCTTTATATGTATGTACTACCTACCTACTGTCTGAACAACAAAATTTGAGATCACCGATACTGTGGAATTTTGTTGCTGCCCTTCTGCGGCTCCGTGTAAATTAAATGGATAAACCATATTCCAAAGGCGACTACCATCGCAAAGTCTCGTGGATATAACGATGTAAGTTATCAGTAAGGTGTCGCGCGTCACTAAACATTCTCGGTCCTCTTGATCTTAAATTTTGTTGTTCAGACAGTATTTGGTTTTGAAAATTTTAGATCTAGAGTGGCCATAAACAAGTAGGTACTTCAATAATCATTTCATTTAGTCAGCTTGTGGGTTGTCAGCTCTAGCCCTAGATCTAAAAATTTTCCATGTCAAATGGAATAAAGCAGTAGAACAAAAAGAATGAAGCGTAGAATTTAAAAAATGTGGTTTAGTTCATGTGGTTCATATAGATTGGAATCTCTAATCTCAACCAACCATCTCCAAAAAGTATATTTTACAGGGTGGGTCTCTAAGGTCCTATTCCACGTGTGATATATCGCAAAGAATCGCAACTTTTTTGCGATATATGAGCCATTTTTGGGTAGTTTTACTGAATTTTTTAGTGGAATCCGTCAATTTTTTGTGGAATTCCCTAGAAATTGCGATATATCGCAAAAAAAATTTGCTAATAATCGCACATGGAATGGTTGCATTCAGAAGATGAGAGCGCTCGGAGCGCATACCTACTTACTGCAAGCAGCTTACAAAACGACCGCTACTTCTCCGCTCCGCTCGAGCGGTCGGCCATGTTTTCGAGCGGTTTGAAAAAACTAAGCATACAGTTACTTTCTCACTGCTCACCATTGGCATCTCTTAAATATGGTAAGAATTACGAAGTCGGTTAAATTATAGAAAAGTTGCGCTATTTTTTGCTGATTTAAGGATCTGAAGAGAACTCCCCGATAAGTTGAATCGTTCCTGAGTTATTCCGAAAAATTTAAAAATTGCGATTTTAAATAAAAATTAATATAGTCTACGAAATTTAAGATTACCAGACTGTTGTAAACCGGCCTAAAGACACTCGGTTTGATTACCATCTCTTTTCTTAACATTGCTTTCTTTTAACTACAGTTCATTTCAAGGGTTTAGTCCGGTCAGTCCGGTTCAGGTACAACGCTCTAGGTTAGCTCCGTCTTTTTCTACACAACGTCTGGCAATTCACCCACGTTGTAACGTACAGTCCTAAGAGTGTCTACTATCGCGTCTCTGTTTAACACATATAAATGGAAGAGACGGATATATCACCCGTTAAAGTATTCTCTAGGACTCGATCGGGGCGCGAAACTATTCCACCACTCATAAACTCATTGATCATATAATATTATATTATAATATAATTTATACTAATATAAATAAATAAAATATAATATAGGTATAATATATATTTACGATACACTAAATGTCCATGATCCTCGATGATTTTGTCGATCTCGAACCGTTTGGGTTCCTTATTATTTTTGGCTAATTGTAACAGTTCCGCTTTGAAAGCAGTTGCACTAAATTCGATGCGACGATCACCCAGCCAAGTTTTAATGTCTTCTTTCTTCCACGCTCCTGTTGGTTGCGGATTTAAAACAGTAGAATGGTAAGGTGCATTGTCAATTACAACAATCGACGGCTCCGCTAAATTTGGCAAAAATTGGGTCGTTAACCAATGTTTATAATTGTCAAAATTCATGTTGTCGTGATAATCGGCTGATTTGCTCTTGCCACAAAGTATCACATCAGCGCCTTCCACAAATCCATTTTTGGTTCCCGCATGCAGAATCACAAAACGTTTTCCCTCGCCTTTTGTATTTTTCACTGTTTTGTCCGTCTCATCTTGCCAACTACGTTTCTGCGCTCCCCGACCGAATATCCAAGTTTCGTCCGAAAAGGAAAATTGGAATACACCTTCTCTCAAATAGTTGACAAACTTCCTTAAAAACTGCACTCGAAGAGCCACCACATGTGATTGCTCACATAATGCCCTCCTGTTGTTGTCCTTTTTGTAACGGAAGCCCATCAATTTTAAGAGTCGCCACAAACTTGTTTTGCTGTAACTATACAGCCCCTTCTTTTGGAGAACTTTGTATAATTCGTCCAATGTTATATGCTGTTTTTTTGCATACATATCATATATGACTTGCCGAATTTCCTGTTTATTTTCAGCAGGCACATCTCTTGTCGCAAATCTTCTCGGTTTCGTGGGGGTTAGAACATTTTCCTTGTTTTCTTCACTATTTCGGTGCACAACTCTGGGCACAGTTCTTGTGCTAATTTGCAGAGCACTAGCCACCCTTTCTTGAACTTTATCCACTGATAAAAGCGGCCCGCCATTCTCCTTTTCCTTCGTGAAATAATTGACCAAATTGCGAATTAAATCGTCGACTTCCAAAGATCTGCGAGGCATTTTGACACACAACACGTTGAACGATTTTTCAGAAACTGAACAACACATTTTGAATTCTAATATGTATTTATACCCTTGCACCCCTAATTACAAAGTAGGATAATTCAATATACCTGGAAAAGCTCATTTATAAACCACAAGTCATTATTGGGGCAATTCGAGGAAATATGAAGAAATTGCAAATAGTTTGCAGAGGATTTATAATTTTCTAATTATATTCCCGTAGAGAAATAATTCGTTTGCGCAATTCTGAGAAATCAATGGTTCGAAAGTGCAAATAGTCTGAAGCGAGTAAATAGTAAATAAACAATAAAATAATTCTAATTATATTTCCGTAGAAACACAATTCTTTTTAAAAGTAGGTACTTTGTGTTGACTGTGGTGGAATAACCAGGTTTCACTGTTACTTACGACGGTCAGGTCGAGGATGAGCGGAACTCATTTGCATTTTACGATCTAACGGACTAAACCCTTGAAATGAACTATACGTACTGGGTTGATGAGTGCAGTTGCAACCGTCCTCGTCTCATGCGTGCTGTTAGAGCAGACAAGAAACACACCGGGGACTATCAGGGCGGACCTACAGAATTTCTGTCGTTCCAGCGGATCTCAATCAGGACGAGTGCCGATCCGATCAATTATTCGGAAAAAAAATTGATAATTGTTCGAAAAAACACTCTTCGAATAACAATACGTTTATTTTCTCGTTTATTTTCATTGTTATATTTAACGAGAAATATAATTTTTTGGCGCACAGAAATAATTTAAAATAAGACACATTTTCCTCAAGTTTCATCTTCAGAGCTAGACCATTCAAAATCGCTTTCATCGACTAAATTAATTATAATTTCTTCATGATCCGCATAAAAATCATACTGCAGGACAATCAACTGTGACAACCATTTGTCTTGAATTAACGATTAATTTCACTTTTTCTGAAATAAAATTCTGTTGTTTTTTAATTTAAAAAATGGAAATGTGGAAGGAAGCTCTTTCCAAAGTTACTCCGGAAATTTGGAAAAACTGCGTAGAACACTGCAACAAGTTAATCCTGGAAGACTGCAATAAATACGTTCAGTATGATTTTTATGCGGATCATGAAGAAATTATAATTAATTTAGCCGATGAAAGCGATTTTGAATGGTCTAGCTCTGAAGATGAAACTTGAGGAAAATGTGTCTTATTTTAAATTATTTCTGTGCGCCAAAAAATTATATTTCTCGTTAAATATAACAATGAAAATAAACGAGAAAATAAACGTATTGTTATTCGAAGAGTGTTTTTTCGAACAATTATCGATTTTTTTTCCGAATAATTGATCGGATCGGCACTCGTCCTGATTGAGATCCGCTGGAACGACAGAAATTCTGTAGGACCGCCCCGATAGTCCCCGGTGTGTTTCTTGTCTGCTCTAACAGCACGCATGAGACGAGGACGGTTGCAACTGCACTCATCAACCCAGTACGTAGTTAAAAGAAAGCAATGTTAAGAAAAGAGATGGTAATCAAACCGAGTGTCTTTAGGCCGGTTTACAACAGTCTGGTAATCTTAAATTTCGTAGACTATATCTCCCTGACTCCCTGATTGATGCATATCGATGGGGATTAGTTAGATGGCATCCAATCGTTATGAGACTCATCAATTGCCCTTGAAGATCGTTCTTTTTTCTTTAAAAATATTTTTGCAGAAGTCAATGGTTCAGCTTATTTGCTGTGATTTAAAAAAATGATCGAATTTGATGAAAACAGAGGCCAATGCCAGTGGGAACCAGAATTAATGCTTTAACCAAATCGACTTTTGAAAAAATATTTTTAAAGAAAAAAGAACGATCTTCAAGGCTATTTGACTCTCATAACGATTGGTTGTTGTCTGCCCAACGCACCTAAAATAAGCCTTTAAACAACTAAAGTCGCCGACACTTTATAACTTTTGTGTTTGAAATCCGATTTCAATTAACGTTTTTGTAGCAGAATCCTGGCCCCTCAACCTTCATAAAACGTATTAACAAACAATGCATTAATCACTCAAGGATCTGCAAGAACCAGTACATTTTCTTAACGTGTTTTTTTGAGAGGGCGGCACTTTTTTGTTTTTGAGATTGGACGCCCCTAAACTATGCTATTTAAAAAAATAACGTTTTGGCTCTTTGCATTCGTAACAATAAGATGGCGGGTGTACTTAGTTTACACTTTACTATTTTAAGGACTAAGGAAATCAGACATACTAGAACGAAAATGAGATTTTCTTGTCTTAGGATGGTGAAAAGCTGCAAGGAATTGACAGACGTTTTGAATTTCACAAAAATTGTCGTTGATACGAAAGAAAACAAAAAAGTTTGAGGAACCCTTCAAATCCGTGGTGCAAACGGCCACAAAATTCTGCTTTTACGATAAAACTTCTGGTACAAATGACATGTTTTCCGTGTTTTATCTGTCTCCGTTGGTAATTCCAAGTCAGTTTATGTCAGTCACGTGATGACATAAGTCAGTTAGGAATACAACTCAGCAGGGGTCGTTGCTTGCCAATTTTTGCAGATTTCTGCAATATTACATCTCACTGGCAACTATTTTCATCCTATAACCTTATATACACGCAGGTTCCTTAACAGATCCTGTGAGCTTATATACAGGGTTAGTACAAAGTCCCGGGACGGTCAGTTATCTCCGTTATATTTCTTAAGATTTTAGTTTGAAATTTGGTACCCAGGCACAATTAAATACTGGAAATTCAAAACTGTTCTCAAAAATTTTCTTAGACTTCCGGTTAATCCGGAAATGACCCTAAAAATCGTTTTTTCGGTCAAAAAGCAAGATTTTTCAAAATCGAGAATACAGGTCAACCTTATTTTTTAAAAACAAATTCAACCGGCCAATTACATTTTTAAAAATTCTTTTTCCTATTTTTGCTGATTGTGTAGGTACATTTAATAAATAAAAAGCAAAAACAAATAATAGGAAATGTAATTGCGCAGTTGAATTTGTATTAAAAAAATAAGGTCGATGTGTACTTGCAGTTTTGAAAAATTTTGTTTTTTGACCGATTTCTTCGACGTTTTTGAAAATCCAGGGCGGCCGCGACTTGATTTTTGGTGAAGTATAATACAAGTTTTTAACTTTAAAAAATTCGTAGATTCCGAATCCGTTAAGAAAAAAGTATGGTTCCATTTAAAAAAAACAATTTTTAGGGTCACTTCCGGTTTAACCGGAAGCCCAAGAAAATTTTTGAGAACAGTTTTGAATTCCCTGTATTTAATTGTACCTGGGTACCAAGCTTCAAAGAAAAATCTTAAGAAATAACGGAGATAACTGACCGTCCCGGGACTTTGTACTAACCCTGTATATGGTTATAGGATGAAAATAGTTGCCAGTGGGATGTAACATTGCAGAAATTTGCAAGCAACGACCCCTGCTGAGTTGTGCACCTAACTAGACTTATGTCGGTACGTGACTGACATAAACTGACTTGGAATTACACCCTAAAACGAACAGCAGTCAGTCATCTTTTGGTACGAATGTTACAAACTTAAATGTCAACCTTTGAAATGGCATAGCTTAGCGACATCGATTTTATTGAGTAAAAACGTGCCATCCTTTTAAAGAATCACCTGAAGGAAATGTTTGAGTTCTTGAAGATCCCTAAGTAATTCACTTTTTATTACGCTTATTACGAAAGCGTAAAGTAAAGGATTCTGCTACAGCAATGAAAATTAAAATCAAATCTCAAACAAAAAAAGTACTACATAAACAAAAATATGGCAATATTCTCTGACCCACGGTGTATAAACTTTTGCATGTATCTGATCTATCACAAATACTCGCTGTATGTACAGTCGAGAAAGTAAGTCACGCATTCAGGTCTTGAGCGTTATGCACATAATTTGGGACACCACCATCGATAGTGGTGATTTCTATCTGATATTAGAACCGGCACCAGTTGGGGGTTGTGTTGGTAGATCAAGGGGCTTCGGACCGTGTGGAGATAAAAAGTTATCCGGCCAACAGATGAACAAAAAGTGCATTATTTAGTTTCTCGACTGTACCTATGGGATCGTTATATCCACACAAAATTAAAGGGACAACAAGCTGCAGAAAGAGCATTCCTTGGGAGATTAGAGAACCATAGTTTGTGTTCAAAAAATGACATGGATTATAAAACATAACATACTTGGTCCCCCCACTGTGGTTTCTAGATAACGTAAAAACGTTTGTCCTTTTTCATACGGTACTACTGAAAATGCATCATCCGGATGTACCCCTTTCAAATCAACAACCAATCTTGTCAGTGGATTATCTTTTCCCAGCAGATTAACCTGAAGATAGGTAATTCAATATTTATACCATTCATGTTACAATAACAAATACCGTTTCATTTAGTTCGCTGAGTCTTCCATATGCATCAAAATCTTGTTCCTTCGCGGACGTAAGCCGTCCCTTAATCTTCCTCTCAACAAAAACAGTGAAGCCTTCGTTGAGCCAAAAGTGTTCAAAGTTGCGATTTGTGATTAAATTGCCAGTCCAACTGTGTGCTATTTCATGCGCCACTACGTTAGCCAGTGATCTATCACCCGCTAACAAAGTTGGCGTAACAAAAGTTAGGCAAGGGTTTTCCATTCCTCCATAGGCGAAACTTGGCGGCAGAACCAATAAATCGTAAATGCCCCATACATATGGGCCGCAAATTTCTTCTGCAGTTTTAAGTTGATGTTCAGTTTCGGCGAATTCGTAAGCGCTCGCTTCAATCAGTTCCTTTTCAGCCCACACGTGGGACCTGGGACCGAGTTTTCGTGATTCCAGGACTCCCACTGCGATTGCGATAAGATATGATGGAACTGGAACGTCTTGAACGAAGTGTGATATTTTTAGATCGTCTACGGTATTCGTGTCCTTGCGGATAGCGGACATTAGAACGGTCAGTTCTTTTGGAGCGGTTATCTGAAATGAGATAGGATAGTTATAGTATGATGAGAATCGAAATAAGGGGGGGGGGGGATGGTTCGACAAAGAATGTAAAGAAGCAAAACGGGAGACGAGAAGAGAATTACGAGAATGGGAAAAAGGGAAAACGAAAAGGGAAGAATACATAAAGGCCAAAACAGAATTCAAGTATTTGGGGTACGTATTTAATGAGAGGAATACATACAGAGCGCATGTAAGAGAGTTGGTTAAAAAAGCAAATAAGGTGGTACGGATTATTTGGGGAATTGGAGAGAAAAAGTTTGAGCATGATTTTAAGAGAAGAGGAATGATGTTTGACAGTTTGGTGAAGAGTATGCTGATGAACGGAGCGGAAATCTGGGGGTGGGAAGAACAAGAACAGGTGGAGAGAGTGCAGGATAAGTACATGAAATGGGTGCTGTAAGTAGATAGGGAGACACCCGGTTACATAATAAGGGAAGAAACGAAAAGGAGTAAGTTAAAGAGTGGAGACAGGGAAAAGGGCGGTGAAATATGAGGACAGAATGGGAGAAAGAGGAGAGTGTAAGATATTACAGGAGTGCTGGAAAGAGAAAAAGAGAGAGAAAGAAAAAGGGAAGGAAAGACAAAGATATTACGAGAGGAACGGATATGCAAGGGAAGATATAGAAAGACGCAGAACAGAGGAACAGAGGAGATGGATGCATGGAGCGATGTGGGAAAGAGATAAGAGACATAGATGTACAGGAAAGAAGAACAAAAATCAGAGAATCAAGATATAACGCAAAATATGAGAATATAATAATAATAGCTTCGCAAAATACGTGCACCGTAAGAAACAAAACGGTTTTAGTTGTCCTAGTAAAACCTTGGCTTAAAACGCGAGCGTGAAATAAATTTTGACTGCTGAACAGATAACTTATCCACTATTGTATTTTCCCCTTCACCAAAGTACATAAAAGAAAGAAAAGTGATAAAATAATCTATAAAACGCAGCTGTTAGGTAGGTACTTATAAGCAGGGCCGTAGCCAGCCGTCTGGTACAGGAAGGGCAAACGATCCTCATGGAAGGGCAAAGCAAAAACAACGCATATAAATTAAGAATACATTTTTTGAACAACTGTTAGGTATTTATATTTGAACGAAAACAAATAAAAATAAAAATTTTAGAATAACAAAAACATAATACATACATAGTAGGTATATAAAAGTTACCTAAAATAATTGCAATTTTCTATTGCGCCTTGAGTTAAACTTTTTTTAAAATACGTTCATGTCAATTTCCTGGGTTCTTTTTCTCTCAAAGGCCAGATATACTAAGTTCGCCCAGGAAGGGCAAGAGCATTGTTCAGGCAGGGCTCCGCCCTGCCAGGCCCTGTGCTGGCTACGGCCCTGCTTATAAGGCAGTTCAATGTTTAATTGAAACAGATTATGTTCGTACCACTAGTTGATTTCAGATTGTCGTTAAGTGATTGTCCGTTAAAATGTCAAAGTTGCACAAACATACGCTGTGAACCAGAAAATGGTAAATCGGTGTCATTTCAGGGAACAATCATTTATCCTATATACATGCAGGCAATGGGCAATATATCTTGCCTTCATTTAATGGGGTAAAAGAATGATGAATTCTGAAATGAGTAACTAAAAATATTTTCTGGTTCACCAATACGCACAAGGGCTATTGCGAAGAGAAATTGAACAAAAAAGTCGATATGTTTCAATAAACAAGCATTTAAAAAAAATTGGATTAATGACGTCACCGTGGCCGTTTGAATAATAATAATAACCTTTATTGTCCAACAGTGAATGCAGTTGAATGCATTAGAACCGGATAAATGACGTCAAGAGGAAAAGGGGTGCAGATACTGCCGGACGCAATGAAATTACTGCGGTTGGCAGTATCTGCAGCCTCTTCTCTCTTATGACGATGTAATACGTAACACGAGATAGATATACTACTTACAGTTGCATGACAGCCCGAACGTACTATATGTATTAATAAGAAACGAGACCTATGGGAAGCTATAATTTCCGGTTAAACCGGAAGTTGAAAACAAATATGAAACTATACCATTAGATAAATCTCAAAAAAATAAAGTCGACGTGTTTCTGCGATTTTCAAAAATTAATTTTTCACCGATTTCTTCAATATTTTTGAAAATCTAGGGTGGCCGTGACTGTACTTTCGGTTTCTAACATGTACATGTACATGTTTCTAACTCAAAAAATTGTAGATTCTGGATCCGTTGAGGAAAAGGTGTTATTCCATTTCAAAAAAACAAAGTTAAGACCATTTCCGGTTAAACCGTAAGTGAAAAAAATTACTGTAAATACTGCAATTCAAAACGATCTAATTTTTCAAAAGAAAAACTAATGAAGCCCTGCAGGTGAAAATTTTTGAAAATTAGGCCACACATTTTCCCAGCACTTCAGAATTATACAAACGCAAGGAAGACAATGAAGAACTCATAAATTTAGTAAGGCAGATTAAAAAATTCAACTTTCTTGACAGCGCTCGAAAAAATATGTTGCAAGTGGCGATTTCTGATTTTCTGCTCCAATTTCTAGGGTGGACACGCCCCCCCCCCCTAGTTTTTTACACCCAAATTCCAAAGATATTCAAGGTGGGAAGTTTATAAAAAACATTCTGCGTATGTCTGACATATCAGCAGAAGTCTTGGAAAGAGTAAATAAAGTTTTGAATCATGAATGATCCGAGGGCTTGACAACTTGGCAATTTTGGTGTACCTACAAGCATGAGAAATTATTTTGTTTTGGAAAATTCTACCTTTTGAAATTGTTTTGTGATTTATTTAGAAATTTTGGTGTAGGTCCACCTACAAATTTTTACTCAGTAGTCAATCCCTCGTGAAATATCTAATATTTTTCTATTATGATTACATACTTACAGAGGCACTGTATTTTGTTTTCACAGCAGGTGTGTCCTGGCACGGTACAACAGATCTGGCATGAATTGCCTGCAATATTCCAGGTTAACCTAATTATATGGCAAACAGCGACCAGTCAATATTATGACTACAGTCTATAGTTACCTGAAACTGGCTGAACAGATAAGGATGTTGCTTCCCGGCAGTTTGTTCTGGGGTTAACCATTGCAACCCACTGGCACTTGGACTCGTCTCATAGAAAATTGTAATATTGAAGCTAAAATAATAAAATTAAGCTTATCTGCTTTCTGTTAGGGGAGGTACCTCTTTTTGTTCTCCTGAGGCAATTGAACTACTAGTTTAGACCCGAATTCTCCATTTTCTGGGCTGAGAGTGTATTTAAGCTCTGTCGTATTATCATCATCTAATATTTTAGCTATATTGAGACCTTTGGAATCCAAAATCTACAAAATGGTAGTGTAAAAAAGTTAATTTTAATGTGAACGATGTGAACACATACAATTTCATTAACTGATTCCTGTACTTTATCTACAGTTAAATCAACATGGCCGTACAATACATTTCTTTTGAAATCAACATTTAAACTGAGAAAAATGGATGTTATTACAGCCAGATCTACAAGTAAATATAACCTTAAAATTTGGAATGCACGTCAATAATTTTATTTACCTGGCCTGGAGTAGGAACTTGGATCACTCGGGCTTAAACCTGCCATATTTCACAGAAGGTACAATTATTAATAAATTTGCAGATAACAGTAAACTCAATGATGCTCTTATCTCAAAATTCTCTTGCTTATCACAGCTTATCAACTCTACTCTATCAAATCAAGATCAACTCCATGACAAGTAAAGTGACATCCTGACATGTGATCCTGACACCATTCTGCGGAATACAGTGCCATTCAGAAAATATATGGAAACAAGGGAATGGGCCTTTCCAATAAAAAAAGGGGGTGAAAGTTAAGGGTTGAAATTGTAAATTTCGTCAGGTACCTAAATGTTGGTATGAAATTACAGGGTTCGATAGATTTCGTTAATAATTGAAAAAGGTGGCAGCGGAGAAGACGCGGGAACTTATCCCCATCGCATGGGTTTTTGATTTCCGCGTCTTGTGTTTAAAATTTTAAAGTTGATATGCCTAAATGGCACTTCCCGAGTTCCCGTGGACCAGTTGCTCCCAAAAGCCTTTCAGCTATTCAACGTACGAACGTACGTACGTACATACACACAGACACATTTTAAAAACCACTTTTTTGGGTTCCTGATACCTCAAAACGTGATTGCAGTAATAACCTCCCTTAATCGACTTGTAGAAAATTGGACATCACAAACTGATAACTGGTTGTTTTACAAAGCACCCTTGGGCCCTAATGTCGTTTATTTCAAATCCTACGTTATTTTCCAGGGTACAACGTAAACAATAAAGGCCGATTTATAACTCGATCGTAATCGGAATCGCAATTTTAGTCCTAATCTTATCGTAAGAAATTTGTTTGTCCTATTTTATAACTTATCGTAAGGATTTTAAGAAACAACGCACTGGCAATGGAAAGCTTCGGCAATCTTCGGCCGACTCGGCTTTTTCCTCAATGCTCATTGGTCATCCTAAGGATCGGATCGTAAGAGATGAATGTTGGCCATCTTCTTAAAATCGTATACGATAGTTATACGGTCGGCATGCGATTGCGATTGAGTTATAAAAGCTAACACGCAAATCGTATGTTTGAAGTTTCTTAAAATTACGACTAAAATTACGATTAGGATTGCGATCGAGTTATAAATTGGCCTTAATGCTTGAGCGCTCCAATCCAATCGATTCAATCAATAATTGATTTCAATATTAACTAACTAACATCAAGAATCTACAGAAAAAGGTCGATTACCTATACTGTGCCTATACCTATCTAGCTCTTAAAACTGTTACTCGATTACAGATATAATACCACTACCACAGTAACGATATCGATACAATAGTATTCGCGATTCTAGCTAAGGAGGACGCCCTCTGGTGTGTGACGTCACAGTGAGGGAACTCTGGGAACAGAGCCAATGAGGAGCGCTGAAATATATAGACAGACATTTTTGGTGACATTTGATTGGATGCTTCCAACAAAATATGCCTACGTGTGACGTCACAAAATTAATTTGAATCGCGAATAGGTATACCGATACCTCAATATGATCAAAAAAATTGCTTGCGCCAAAAATTGATTTAACTCCATATCCCAAATTCTACTGCCCAATGTCATGTCACGACTGTCAAGGTCACATCAAATTGTCAACGTCAACCATAGATCTAACCATGGATGGGGCTGGTTCAAGTTAAGCTTGGCTCTAAGATATCTCAGACAAGTATACAGGGTGTTTTCTAACCACTTGTAAGTTTTTTTACCTCAGATTGCCCATCGAAAATGGTAACGATTGGCACAAATTTTTTTAGGTTGAAGTCGTCTCCTAAGGAAGTTAGGGCTTTACCATAGGGAGCAGTTTTTCTTATTTGGATATCTCCAAAACTATTCATTAAATAAAAAAATACCAAGACTAGTAAAAGTTGCAGTTTAAGCTGCTCTTTACAACAGGCACCACCATTTTTACAATGCGTGACCTTCAAACATTTTCCGGAAAAAAGTGTCAAAGGTGTCTCCGTTTTCTGGGGATCCCGTGGTCATAATCCAACGAAATTCACAGTGTAGATGTATATTCATTGGATACTAGCTTCCTCCAAATTTCATTCAAATCCGTTGATCCGTTCCTGAGATAATTAAGAAAAACAGCTCCCGATGGCTCACCTTTGTTTGAAGTCCCTTAACTTCCTTAGGAGACGACTTCGACCTCAAAAAATTTGTGCCAATCGTCACCATTTTTGATAGGCAGTCTGAGATTAAAAAACTTACAAGTGGTTAGAAAACACCCTGTATATTGCTGTCACTCTCAACTTATAAACACCCTGCAGTATCACCATCTTTTTCTAAATTCTGTGTCAGGCGCTAGTGAAAACAAGAAGCGGCGAAAGCTGTACAAATTCGCGCATGACACACAGCTTAGAGTGAGTTAACCGATCTCTGTTTAGCGGACCAAAGACGTATAGATAAAGAGTGCACGGCAGGGCCTATCCATAGTAATATTAGATCATGATAAATAGATTAGGAAGATATGATATTGCGCATTGTGGGCGGAGTTAACTTCGGGCGCTGACGATAGCAAGAGAGTTGCCGCCGAATCGTCCCAATCAACCATGTGTAAATCAAGCGCTTTTCGTTTGTCGAAATAATTGTTATCGTCAGATTATTTTGGACTTTATTTTGCGGGCAGGGTGTTATTACACGTGAAAAAGCCTTGTGCAATATGTGGGTGCAATTCTGATAGCCAGACGATAAAGATTTCTTGTCCGGGACCCACGAGTGAAATTTGGTCCTTTCACCGAGAATAACCCTGGATTAGCTCGGCAAAGTTTATTATTACCACCCAATTTGTTATTTTTCCTTATACTATTATATAAAATGTATTAAAATGCTTTCATCTTCCGTTAATAGTAAAATTTATCTACTTTGCCAGACTGGTCGCTAGTGGTTTATATTTTCAGTTCAACGTACATTTTTTGTCACTGTGATTATTTTTATAGTTTACAACTAACAAAGGAACTTAAATTTTATATAAACTTTATCATAAAATTATTTTAAAAGCATTATACATCATTATTTGGTGATTATTTTTCAAATTGAGTCGCTTAAAATTAAAATTGGTCTTTCATTTTTTTCTCGCGCTTTTATTTAACACTATCATTGAACAAATAGGGATATTACCGTTGCTTTTAAAACGAAACATGCCTTTTTCCGCCTTTAAATGCTCCGCTCCATGTAAAAGCAACGGGCGAGCCTAGATTAAGCTCTCTTGGTGACGTCACTGCGCAGAGCGGACGAGTTTTGGAATCGGGAATATCATATCTGTAGTCTATTTATCATGATATTAGATCAATAACCTCAACTGTCACTGCTCCCGACTTTTGCGCTTGCGCCACGCGCTCGCGTCATGCGCGTCATTTACCGAAATTGCGGTTATGTTGTGTTGCTGTTGATTTTCCTCTGATTTTCTGGATTTTGCCTACAATGTTTGAAGCTCAAGAAATTAACGCAGAGCACAAGGATTTAATTCACGATGTGGCTTATGATTTTTACGGCCAGAGAATGGCAACTTGTTCAAGCGATCAATACGTCAAGGTTTGCGTTTTTAATATTTTGATTTTAGACTAACCGATTGCCTTAACAAATTTTAGGTGTGGGATCAAAACTGTGAGGGTAAATGGACTCTAACATCTAGTTGGAAAGCTCACAGTGGATCTGTATGGAAAGTGACATGGGCTCATCCTGAATTTGGACAAGTCTTGGCAACATGTTCTTTTGATAGAACGGCTGCTGTTTGGGAGGAAATTGGTAAAGGGATGCAACTGTTATTTTCTGTGCATTGTTAAATTTAGTTGGAGATACACAAGGACCTGGAGAAAGAGGTACTCGGCATTGGGTACGTAGAACTAATTTGGTGGACTCGAGAACCTCAGTGACGGATGTTAAATTTGGCCCGAGGACCCAAGGGTTGCAACTTGCCACTTGTTCAGCGGAAGGAATTATTAGGATATATGAGGCACCTGATGTTATGAATCTCAGCCAGTGGACATTGCAACACGAAGTTCAATGTAAATTACCATGCAGTTGCCTTAGCTGGAATCCGAGTCTGTCAAAGTAATTTCCATAAGAATGACGGCAGGTTTTAATAACTAATCATTTTAGAATCCATCCTTTGATGCTTGCGGTGGGTAGTGATGATCCAAACCCCGCCAATGGCTGCAAAGTATTCGTCTATGTGTACAGTGAAACTAGTAGAAGGTGGACGAAAATAGATGCCATCACAAACATTACAGACCCTGTCTATGATATTTCATTTGCCCCTAATTTAGGAAGAAGTTTTCATATTTTAGCAGTCGCCACAAAGGATGTTAGGATAGTAAATTTATCACATGTCTAGTATGTTCCACATGGAAATGTTTGAATTGATTGTGATAAAAAAATATTTTAGCGAGAACCCCAATTTGCAGAATGTAATTACAAAATTAGATGCTCAAACTGTAGCACAATTTGAAGATCACAGTTCAACTGTTTGGAGAGTTTGCTGGAATGTGACTGGTACAATTTTGGCATCAAGTGGCGATGATGGATGTGTAAGAATGTTTAAGAGTAGGTGCTTAAAATTGTTAATAATTTTTTTAATTTACAAATTGTTTCAGTGAATTATGTCAATACTTGGAAACCAATAGCAGTTCTTAAAGGTGATGGGTCGCAAGTGTCTAATGATGGAAATCGCTCTTCACTTTCAACAGTAGGAACTTCGTCATCGACAACATCGCAAACTGCCAGATATATCAAACTAGGGGCTATCTCTCAACCCCGAGATTCGCCCTGGCACTAATAGTTGCATAAAATGAGGTAATTGTGGGCTCATAGTGATTGACATTGCTGAGTTTTTTTATGATCTACATATAGGTTTTATAGCATTTAGTGTTTTTCAAGTTTTTAAAAACTGTATCCAGCAATTTGATAATAAACCGGTTTTGACCGTCTTTGTTAAAATTTTTAACTTTTCATTAAAGTATCAGTTATGGTGGAGGATTTTTCCTAGAAGAAAAAAGTGGTAACAAGTGGTAAAACAAAATGTTAAAATGCAAAATAACAATGGTTGACCTGGAAGATGGTTATACTAGGCACGTTCCATTTACACATTTAGGAGCCTCAGTTAATCTCAGTAAATTGATTGGTTCATTTAAATATTGACCAATCAAATTGCTGAGATTAACTGAGACTCCTCAGATAAATGTATAAAAGGAACGAGCCTAATAAACGTAGCATTTTTAAAATTTCTAATTAAAGTTAGCGGTCGGAACCTGGAATGACGACGTATGTTTCAATTTAAACTGGTTTCCATTTACACATTTATCTGAGGAGGCTCACTTAACTCGGCAATTTGATTGGTCAATATTCAAATGAACCAATCAAATTGCTGAGATTAACTGAGGCTCCTCAGATAAATGTGTAAAAGGAAAGCGCCTGTAGTGTAGATATCAAAATCTCTCAGCTTGTTGGAGATGACCTAAATTTCGGCATGAGTCACCCCGGGCACCGCCAACTGCAATTATTAGAAATTTTAAAAATGTCACGTTTGTTTCATAGTCACGTTATATCCATTATACAGGATGGTTCAACTAAGTAAGACTCCTATATTTATTTGGAAGCTAAAAGAAAAACAGTTCCTCCCAAGTTTGTTTGAAATTCACATTCTGTCAGAATATCAAATAGTTATTTATGATATAATATATAATATATAGTGATGTAAAATAGCGTGCTATTTATTTTCCGGTGATATATAGCAAAATATACAGGGTGAGTCAACAAGGCGACGTCGGTCCATAACGTCTGAACCCTTTCAGATAGGAAATTAATTCAAACGCCATTATGTACAACTCCGCCAATTCTACATCCTAAAAATACTTTCAACTATACAGGGTGTCCCAAAACACTTGCAACGCATGACAACTTGATTTTTTTAAATGGAACACCACCATTTTGATGCCTTATTCTGGATCACCTATAACATAGCTTTACATCGACATAAGACATTTGATGTTTTAAGGCTCTGTTCTAAAGTAATTAATTCTTTTTGAAAAATTTCGATCACTGCGGGTGCTTCTTAAAAAAATTCCTGAGAACTCAATTTTATATCTAGAGAGCAGAGATTCGGTACGAATATGAAGGAAGGTCTATTCTATCTATCTAACATGATAACTATCATTATCACTATACAGGGTGTTAAAAATTCTGTGTCAAGTTTGGAAATTTTCAATTATGCAAAACTCCATTTTTTCAAATGGCACCCCCTGCTGTTATTGTGCCATGGGGTTCGGGTGTTGAATTACTTTATTTTTTATTAAGTATGTCCTATACCTAAAGTCAATACTTCAAAAGATATTCTGTCTTATTTATTTTATTGAAGATTATTACGATCTCAATTAAAGAATGCCATGGACTGTATGACAGTTATAATTAACATTGTTTATTTACATGGTTACCAGACAGTTTGTCACATTTATTGACATTCACAATGAATTTCAACCATAAGCAGTAAACCATGTCAATAAATTGTTTCTGGTTGTGTATGTCAATAAATGTGACAAACTGTCTGGTAACCATGTAAATAAACAATGTAAATCACAACTGTCATACAGTCCATGGCATTCTTTAATTGAGATCGTAATAATCTTCAATAAAATAAATAAAACAAAGAATATCTTTTGAAGTATTGACTTTAGGTATAGGACATACTTAATAAAAAACAAAGTAATTCAACAGCCGAACTCCATGGCACAATAATAACAGGGGGTGCCATTTGAAAAAATGGAGTTCTAACTATTTGAAATTTTCCAAACTTGACACAGAATTTTTAACACCCTGTATAGTGATAATGATAGTTATCATGTTAGATAGATAGAATAGACCTTCCTTCATATTCGTACCGAATCTCAAGTCTCTAGATACAAAATGGAGTTCTCAGGAATTTTTTTAAGAAGCACCAGCAATGATCGAAATTTTTCAAAACGAATTAATTACTTTAGAACAGAGCCTTAAAACATCAAATGTCTTATGTCGATGTAAAGCTATGTTATAGGTGATCCAGAATATGGCATCAAAATGGTGGTGTTCCATTTAAAAAAATCAAGTTGTCATGCGTTGCAAGTGTTTTGGGACAGCCTGTATAGTTGAAAGTATTTTTAGGATGTAGAATTGGCGGTGTTGTACATAATGGCGTTTGAATTGATTTCCTATCTGGAAGGGTTCAAAAGTTATGGTCCGCCGTCGCCTTGTTGACTCACCCTGTATATCCTGCTATATATCAGCAGGAAATTGCTAAAAAAATATTTAGTTTTAACCACCATCAACGACACTTTTGTCACTTTCCGAGCAATTTGATACCAAATACGTCAATATTAATTCTATATTTCTTATTTTAGTTTTTTAGTCATTTTCACTCTGTTTTAGAACTTTTCGGTAGAAGCGGTTGGAAGGCGCAACATCAAAAAGTGTTATAAATTGTTTTGGACTGCGTTTGCATTCCGTTCAATGATATTTTTCCATTTGCTTTGGATTATCCAAGAAAGATTTCTTGTGTTTCTTATATTTTCTGAAATTCTTACGTCCGAAATCTTTTTGCAACACATAAGTTGTTAATTTGAAAGGGATTTCTTGTGATACTAATCAAAATTTACAATTTTCTTGTCACTTGTTAGGTTATGTTACTCCAACTAATAGTGAAATGCTAAATATCTGCTATAAATGATAAATATATAGCAGAAAAATATCAAAATGTGATATATATCATTTTGTTAAATATAATCATTCACAACACTAATAATATATAATATGATATAAGCGTTAAAAGTGGTATTTTATTTTGTGAGAAGGGAAGTTTGGTACACGACGCGCAGCGGGGTGGCCCATCCCTTCTAATAAAATAAAATCACTTAACACGCATATCATACACTATTTTTTTTACAAACACTATTAAAAAAAAATTTCAAATTATTAGTTGAAAATGTCCATGAAATTCGCTGGCTGTACCTAAGGGCAGTAAATGCGAATGAATTTTGTCTTATTTAGAACAAGTATTTGGAGACCTTCCTGACGCTGACAATACATTTTATAAAAAATTGGCAGTCTCGAAGACGGTAGAAATTTCTACTTTTTCACAGAATTTGTAAATGTAGCATTTATCTTTATTTAACCAAGGTCCCCGGGCGTGCGGGCGGATATCGATGACTGATGCGCCCGGCGCTCATTTACTAAAATCTAAAATACAAGTTCTTTACCCCTAAAATGACATTTTTCGAAAAAATGGCACTAAGGTTTTCGATCCGGCAATGCAACATCCGATAATGATAATATGCCCTTTTGCTAAGAAAAAAAAATGCAGCAGAGAAGCGGCTGGAACCTCCCCATCGCGTGGATCTTTGTATTCTGTGTAGATAGTAGTCAATTCAACAGAATTTTTTTAATCCTTGACTAATTTCGCAATTTTCTGACAAATACCGACGTGACCTCGGACATCACCCATCACGTTTGACAATATGTTCCTTTTAAGGTTAATCTTTTGCCAACTTTTTGACAATAACTGCCACTTTATGTCATCCACTGTCAGTCCACTCCCTTTTAATGAGAAAGAATTTTTTCTCTATTTTCCACAGAAATGGCAGAAACTGTGAATACATTTTTAGAACCAGAATTTGATCGTCTTTCTAATGGCGACATAAAAAAGGAGGTCTTCTATTTAAAATTTTAAGTTGATGTGCTTAAATGGGACTTCTCGTGGGCCAATTGCTTTCAAAAGCCTTTTAGGTCTTCAACGGGTCACCCAATCTCCATGTACCAAATTTCAGCCAAATCGATTCAGTAATTTGGGCTATAATGTATTTTTACTGTTATTATAAAATTTCGATTTTTTGAACCAAACAGCGCTAAATGCGAATTAATTTTAGTGCCGTAGCAGAATGCGGAGGTACTCTTGTCTTAGCTTATTCGCTCGCTCGCTCGCTCGCTCGCTCGATCGCTCGATCGCTCCTCAGTCTGTCCGTCGGATAACTTGAGAACGGATTGAGATATCGAGCTGAAACTTGGTAGGCAGCTTCGTATCCCGAAAAGTAAGGCGGGGATTGCTTTTGGGCCATATCGGACCAAGGGGGTGGGAGCTAGGGGTGAAAAACCGAAAAACTACTAACTGCAATAACTCGAGAACTAGTTTAGATATCTTGCTGAAAATTAGTATGCACGTTCGACCTTCAAGTCTGTTGAAAGTGAGGGGGTGCCAATTTCGGGGGATGAAATTTAGGGGATGAAAACCACAAAAAATATGATAACTCCGCAAGGGTTGCACGCAGCTGTCGGAAACTCAACATTCACACATATATCGGTGAAATCTTGTGGGGGATGCGTTTTTTCGTAAAATCGAACAAATGGGGTGGAAATTAGGGGTTGAAACTCGAAATTCCGCTTAATAAGTACTAGTCGAAATTGGCGTCAGTCGATAGCTTTCCATTAATTATTCAAAAAAGGTGTCATTCATATTTTGCGAAAAACCACCCTTATAGGCGCTACAACCCCTAACATGCAGAAACACAAAAATACGAGAACTCAAAAACTACTCAACGTATCAAGGCAGAATTTGGTTTGTGAATTTCCAGTGACATTATAGGTGGATGGACAAATTTTCAAAAATATCTAACAAAGGGGATGAAATTTAAGGGTTGAAACTTGAAATTTCTTCAAGTAAATGGTAGCCTAAAATTACGGGGTTCGATAGATTTCGGTCAACTATTGAAAAAAGGTCTTATGAGTTTTCAATCTAAAACCAACCCCTGGGCCATTAACCACCCCTAACTCTTTGCAAGTCGATAATTATATTTTATTTATTTTTTCTGAAACCCTATTGGTTTATTTATGAACAACTGAAGTCAGTAAATACGCAAGGAGTTATGTCACACCGGAAAAATAAACACCCCTGTAAATCATAAAGGGGTGAAATCATGAGGTGTTGAAAACATGAATCTACAAATCACCTTAATTTTTAAACGAATTGGGTTAGGGTGGTGAAATTGAAAACACAACTTCGTTTAGGGCATGTGGGGGTGGTGAAATAGGGGGTTGAAGTTTAAGGGTTGAAACGTCCATAAAGCCCTGTAATTTGACACAGAGAAGCAATATCTTCTGCGAAACTGTGACATCTTACACACTGCATCTTCGAGAAGGGAAGAGCGAATTTTAGGAGAAAATTATCGAAGGGGATGAAAGTTAGGGGTGGAAACTCGAATTTTCAATGAAGAATGTATAGTTGAAAATATTACCATTCGATAGCTTTCTATTGATGGTACAAAAAAGGTCTTATTCATCATTCGCGAAAAACGACCCTTAAAGACGGTACAACCCCCTAACATGCCGAAACACAAAAATGCGAGAACTCAAAAACTGCTCAACGTATCAGGGCTAAATTTGATGTGGTAATTTACAGCGCCACTGTAGGCGGATGGGCAAATTTTCATTAATATCTAACAAGGGGGATGAAATTTAAGGGTTGAAACTGGAAATTTTTTCATGTAAGTGGTAGAATAAAATTATGGGGCTCGATAGACTTCGGTCAACCATTGAAGAAAGTCTTATGAGTCTTCAACCTAAAACCAACCCCTACGCTACTAACAACCCCTAAGCCCTAGCAAGCGGAGTAAATACATTTCATTTATTTTTTTTTTGCTTTCTTCCGATTTGTTAATAATTCAAAGTGATTTTCATTAATTTTTAACCCATCCACAATTTTTCAACCCCTTTCATGAGATGTGAACCCTCAAAGAGCAAAATTTACCCAGACCGCTTCTTTTTCGTGTGATTTCCGCTAGTTAATTTTGTAAAATTCGCGCAGTTTTGCCTTATGAATTATTCTAGCCTTTTTCACTTTTTCGACCCCTTCGCAATGTTTCAACCCCCAAAAGTCAAATTTGCATAATTGGCTTATTTTCGTGTTATTTTCTGTAATTCTACTTAATTACGATTAATTCTCATCCCTTTTAACTTTTCATCCCCCTTTACAATTTTTCAACCCCCTAAGTCTTTATTTTGCAAAATTCACGTAATTTAGGTTTCCTTCGGTAATAAATTGAACTCAATTGGATTATGTTTATCCTTTTCACTTTTCCAACCCCCTTCGCAACATTTCAACCCCCAAAAGCTAAATTTGCATAATTGGTTTACTTTCGTGTTATTTTCTGTAATTCTGCTTAATTACGATTAATTCTCATCCACTTTGACGTTTCATCCCCCTTTACAATTTTTCAACCCCTTAGGTGTTAATTTTGCCAAATTCGGCTATTTTCGTTTTTCTTCTGTAATAAATTGAACCCATTTGGATGATGATTAAATTTTTCACTTTTTTCATCCCCCTTCGCAATGTTTCAAGCTCGGTTTCAAGTCTTCAAATGCTAAATTTACATAATTGGGCTAATTTGGTGTTATTTTCCGTAATTTTACTTAGCCACGGTTAATCCTGATACCTTTTGATTTTTCATCCACCTTTACGATTTTTCAACCCCCAAGTGCTAATTTTGCAAAATTCGCATAATTTCGTTTTTCGTCGGTCATAAAATTGAATGCATTTGCGATTCAGTTTACCTTTTACAATTTTTCAGTTTCCTTCGCAATAGGTAGGTACCTATAAGTGCATATTTCAACCCCCACAAAATTGGTTATTTTCGTGTTTTATTTCGTAATTCTACTTAATCACACTTAATTTTCATTCCTCTGGACTTTTCATCCCCTTTCACAATTTTTCAACCCCGAGTGATAATTTTTCAAAATTCGCCAAATTTTGTTTTAATTCCGGTAATTCTTTTCATTTACTCATTCCTGTTCATTTTCTATTTTTAAATTTTGTAACAACAATTTTTTAACATTTCGCCTTTTTGACACATCTGTGCGTTTGCGGACGCACTACTACTAGGTGCAGATTGATAAAATCTGCACCCGATTCCACCAGTAAGACCAGCCGCCCCTACATACACATTAACTTGATAAACGTCTACCGAGATATACATCGCATTGATATACATCTTCCGTTGGCTTTTTTTCTTTGGCAATAAGTTGAATTCATATAGTTTATGTTTTCCTTTTTCACTTTTTCCAGCCCAATCGCAATGTTTCAACCCCACAGAAGCTAAATTTGCATAATTGCCTTATTTTCGTGTTATTTTCCAAGGTCGTTGCAATAATATCAAAAAGCAGTTACGTAATGGAGAATAAAAAATATCGGTAAGTATACGTTTCAATATATTTTCATTACCTTGGACTTCTCATTCCCTTTTTCAACCCCCTTAGTGCTAATTCTACATACCTACTTCGCAAATATGATGTTTTTTTATTAACTCTCTACTGTTTAATTATGTACAGCCAATTTTCATAATTTCGTCTTTTTAACACCACTGTGCGTCTGCGGAGGCACTACTACTAGGTGCAGATTTATAAAATCTGCACCCGACTCCACCGGTAAATTCAGCTCGCGCCTACATACACATTAACAAGGTAAACATCTACAGGGACACACATCGCATTGATATACATCTTTCGTTGGCTTTTGTCCTATTTAAAACCAGAATTTGAAGACCTTTCTGATGGTGACAATAAATCTTTCAAAAACTTGTTTTTAATGGTCAAATGAGAGAATAATTTTAAATTTGGAAATTGGTGTGCCAAAACGGCACTTTCCGTGAGTCGATTGAATTCAAAATTTGTTCAGCTCTTCGACGTGTAATACAATCCCCATGTGCAAAATTTCAGCCAAATCGGTGCAGGGGCTTGGGCTGTACCGCGATTTTAAAGTCCGATAAAAATCAATTTTTTTTAAATTTTTGGTCAAAAGGGCACTAAAAATGAATACACTTTTAGAAGCAGAATTTGAAGGTCTTCCTAATAGTGACGTGAAAAATGGGGGTTTGCATTTAAAATTTAAAAGTTGATGTGCCAAAATGGCATTTCCGGTTGCACGATTGGCTCCAAAAGCTTTTCAGATCTAAGTTAGGTTACGAGATGCCTATGTTCCAAATTTCAGCCAAATCGGTCTAGTAGTTTTGGCTGTGGCGTGATTACAAACGAACGTACGTACGTACATACACACAGACACATTTTAAAAACCCCTTTTTTGGGTTCCTGAGACCTCAAAACGTGAAGATCTGGTGGTATCTCAAATTCGAAAATTTTAGCGATTGCAGTAACCTCCCATTTTTTTTAAATTGTGATGGGGTTGGGGAGGTTAATTCAAAAAGGGGCCTTTTTGTCCTTAAAATGGAAATTTTCTAAAAAATTGCTCTAAGGTTTTTGATCCAGCAATACAACAGCTGTCAAATCCGATAGTAAGAATATGCTTTTTTGTAAAATAAATTGAAACACGGGCTCTTTTGCCACTAAAATGACATTTTTCGAAAAAATAGCACTAAGGTTTTCAGCTTGAAAAACAATCAGTTATCAAATCCAGTAATAAAAGTATACAGTTATACATAGGTTTTTTTTCACGGCACTATTTTTTGGTCAAAAGGGCCCACGTATGAATAAATTTTTAGAAGCAGAATTTGAAGAGCATTCATATGGTAACGCGAAAAATGAGGGTTTGCATTTAAATTTTTAAAGTTGATGTGCCAAAAAGGCACTTTCCGTGAACCGATGTGACCCAAATTCTAATCAGCACCTATAAATCTCCCACTGAATATGTATGCCAAATTTCATCTTGATACGTTCAGTAGTTTGAGCTGCAGCGTGATCACAGACAGAGACACACAAGACAGACATTTTTTCAAAAACCACTTTTTTGGGTTCCCAGGACCCTGAAACGTAAAGATTTAATGTTTTTGGCGATTCGATTTTTTTGAATTCTCCGATCGATTCCAGTAACTGCTTTGCGAGCGCAGAAGTTAAAAAGTTGTTTAGGATGGTAAAATGGGAGTATATTTAAAACTGAAAATTGATGTGCCAAAACGGCACTTTCCGTGGGTCGGTTGCCTCCAAACATTTTTCAGCTCTTCGACGTATAATACTGTCTCCATGTACAAAATTCAGCCAAATCGGTCCAGAGGTATCGTGTTTTTAAAGTACGTTAACAATCCCGAATATTTCAATTTTTGTGAAAAAGGCACTAAGAGTGAATACATTTTTAGAAGCAGAATTTGAAGGCCTTTCTTATGGTGACGTGAAAAATGGGGGTTTGTATTTAAAATTTAAAAGTTGATGTGCCAAAATGTCATCAGATGAACACGTACCAAATTTCAGCCAAATCGGTCTAGTAGTTTTGGCTGTGGCGTGTTTACAAACGTACGTATGTAAGAACATACACACAGACATTTGAAAAACCACTTTTTTGGGTGCCCGAGAACTCAAAACGTATAGATCTGGTGTTATCTCATCTCGAATTCGAAAATTTTAGTGATTGCAGTAACCTCCCATTTTTTTAAAAATTGTGATGGGGAGGTTAAAGCTACAACAGAGAAGCGGCTGGAACCTCCCCATCGCATAGATCTTTGATTTCTGTGATAGATAGTTAGTAGTCAATTCGACAGAAAAACTTTAGACTTCTCGTCTGTAACTAATTTCGGAAGAAAGAATTTTTTCTCTATTTTCCGCTGAAATTGCAGAAACGGTGAATATATTTTTACTTATGTTTTCAAAAGGAAATACAACGCAATACGCAATACATTTTAATGTCTTTATTAGTTTATTATTGTAGGTAATTTACTTTAGTAGCAAACCTGAGGAAATTATTTTCGCGTTAGCTGCATGCTCTGGAAAAGAAACAGTCATTAGGTGTCTAAAAACGTTAAAACTTACATTAAACATCTTATTGGGAATATTTTTCACTAAATAACCAGCGATGGATCTCGCAATTGGGTCATTTGCTAGGGCATCTTTTATTTTTGATTTTTGCAGACGAACTGAAAATATCGTTATGTATCATTAACCGTTCCATTATTAAGACTCTGGGTCTATAATTATTACCGCTGGACGGTCTCCTTTTTAATGAGTTTCCGTCTCCCATTGCCATTTGGTTCATGCACACTTGAACTCGTTGCAATTCTCGACTGCTTGGCCTGCAAGAAGTTGCCGTTGCTGTTGACAAACTAACATTCATTCTTCAATATAAACTTTGGGTTATTATAAAAATACTATTTCTTAGAGTAGTTATCGTTCAACTTTATTAAACAAAAAATTCATCTACAGTAGACTTTGACAATTTTGTAAAAAAATGTTAAAATGTTTTGACAGAATCAATGACATGACTACTTGTTTTCAAAGCGGAGGGGCGGTTTAGTCACTGTAAACACCTACTTCGAGCCAGTGGTGGTGTATACCGGTACGATTTTTTTTGTTTTTTCTTTGTGTTCTAGGTCAGAGATGTGCGTTTACGAGCAAACAATAATTGTTTACGTTTACTTTACATTGTTTACGCGCCCATCTCTGATAGAAATACATTGGCATTGCCTATTTTAGGTATTTGAAGTCAGCTGACATAAAAAACGTCTTTACTAAACAAAGTCGCATGATGGGTCTCTATACAGGATGTTTCGGGTATGTAGTCGTTAACTTTCACGGGTGATTCTACATCGAAAAATTCGAAAAAAAAAGTTCCTAAAACATGTTCCCGGAAATCGCTCCTAAGGAGGCTACGGCTCTCTGAAGGGGGCGCCCAAAATTCGATTTTTATTTAATAAATTAGGAAGCTTTCGCACACCGTATGATTTCAATTATAGCATCATCAGATTATTTTTTCCATTACCTAATAAGTATACAGGGTGTTGGCAATTTCATTGTCGCACTATTGGGATCTCGGAAACTATAAGAGAGTTTGATTATTCTGAAATTCTGAAATACAAAAACTGACTAATCTGAACTACAATTGACGGGTTTTGAAATTCAATTGCCGCTTTCTGAAGTACTACTGGAAAAGGTGTAGGAAAGCCCCGGGAACTACAGATGGATCTTTAAATATATTTTTCTCAAAAACAGTTAGTCCAACGGTGCTACAACAAGAGAGGCTTTTTTGTGTAATTTTGGTCAGAGAACCATATTCCGGTGAGAAAATAACAAACAATTAGCAAAACTTTAGGTGGAAAAAGCTGAAGCCCCCACTTTTTCCTATGCCCCTGGTTGAATCTGCTTTTGGTAGACAAAAGATTCTGATGACCTTTATTGATGTTAGATGGTGTGCAAGAACTCGTAGCTGTAGCCCAAACGGTTCCTGATTTATTTAATAATAATCGAATTTCAGATGCCCCCTTCAGAGGGCCGTAGCCCTTATAGGAACTTTCTTTCATATTTTTGGATGTAGAATCACCCCTAAAAATGAAAACTGCATACCTGAATCACCCTGTATTCAATAAATTAAATATTATCCAAACACGCAAACTTGGATTTATCCCGGCGCGGCGCATCCACCATTTTAGTTGCTTCAACGGAAGTAATACGAATTGTATTATTTCTAGTAGGTACATAATAGGCGCTTTCCTTTTACACATTTATCTGAGGAGCCTCAGTTAATCTCAGCAATTTGATTGGTTCATTTGAATATTGACCAATCAAATAGCTGAGTTAAATAAATGTGTAAATGGAAAGCAGCCAATATGTACCATCATTATGATTTAAAAGTAATTACATAATGGGAGGTGGGAGGCTTTTTAGTTGTCAGTAGACAAACATTTGTTTTCTTTAGTCTCGTTGACTGATTACTGTTTTGGATCATATTATGGTATGATTTATCTACACATTAAGTAAATAGTTATGTTTCCGCAGAAAGTTGGCAAATAAAAAGGATTTTATTACCTATTTCTTTTAAGAGGTCTAGGGGCAGAACTTATTGAACCCGTCGTGAATGGACGTTTATTTGAGGTGCCTACGACTTCCTCCTTGTTCTTTGTCGATGTATGTGTGGAAATTGTTCTAGAATTAAAATTTTTATCTTCACTGGTGTAAGCCAATTGTAGACTTACGTTCTGAGCTTTTGAGCATCCTGATTTCTTCTGTTAATGATCAATGTATTAACTTTGGAGAAGCCTTGTTTAGCAGGTGGATTTACTGTTTTGTTTTGTTTCTGCTCGCTAGTCTTAGAACGTGTCATTCTTGTTTCATTTTGGACCAAAACGACGACAGGAATGGCAGATTTTGGCCTCTCGTTGGCGTGTGGTCTTGACAATTTGTCGACGAGAGTCATGCCCTGTGATTTGGTTCCTTGGACAAATTTCGGTTTAACTACTGCATTTTTAGGTGATTTCTCATTATCGTTGGATTCTAATTTTGGTACAAATGGTGCAATGCTTTCAACTGTGAAAGCGTCTGTGAGAGTTTTAAATGTTATAATGTTAAACATTCCACCAATTCTCCCGTAAGGATTCTTGCAAATTTCCCCTATTGTTGTATTCTGGTCCACCTCGATAAGTTCAGAGATGTGTTTCGTGAGCTGAAAAGATTTCAACATTTAGAAAGGGTTTGGAGTGATGTGAATAGTTCACTTTAGATTGCCATTGGCCATCTAACTTCTTGAACGGATGTGTCTGCACAAATTTTCTTCCCTTCTCGGTAATCCAGGGGTGAACTATAAGTTCCTTAACTGTGATTCTTTTTTCAGGATCTGCCATCAAGAGTTTGTTCAGCATTGCTCTGAATTCTAGGGAAAGTAATGCTATTGCTTGGCGTTGCGAAGCCCCGAGGCCTTTGTTGATCTGTGCTACGAGCTTTTTTCTTCGTTCCTGAGATGTCAGTTGGTTCTTTCTGCCGCTAACGAATGGAAGCTGGCCTACCACCATTCCATAAAAAATTATTCCCCTGTAATGTTTCGAAAGAGAAGATTATTTTAGGGAAAAATCACTACGGGAAAGCCCTGAATACAATTCCAGAAACGGGAATTGTGTTCCAGTTTTATTAACAAACAAGACACGTTTTAAGCCTAGTCGAGAGAGGTCAATGGAGTGATGATTGATTCACTAACAGGCTCCAAAGATCGACTTCCGGTCCGTATTCCTTCCCGGCAATGAAAAGCTCCGGTGCCGCATACTCTGGGGATCCGCAGTGTGTTCGCAGAGGGCTATCACTGGTCCACACATTGCTCAACCCAAAATCAACAATTTTTATTTGAGTCTGAGTAGAATTCAACATTACGTTCTCCATTTTCAGGTCTCTAAAAAGAAAAAAGCATTATTCTGCAGCAACATAAAGCGATGTTTCTAAATAGTGCCATTTGAGTTTACATAAATGAAAAATTATGATGGCCGATACACATTCAAACTTTTCTAATACTTTACGGCGCGGCCACAAAGAAAACCTCAGGATTAATTTTATCGAGATTCCAAATGAAACAAAACTTCAGCAATATGCACTCAGACCGAGCTCAATATTATGAACTTGTAATGTACAGATGACAAATGTACAAACTTCGACGATTTTAACGTCGCGGTCGAAATTAATATTGCTTTGTTAAATCCGAGTGGAGCATTAAGTATTTTGTACTATCTACTTACAGAGATTGCGGATCATATCATTCATTTTAAATATCTCAGTCGGAGACAGACAAAGGTTGCAATTAATCAATTTAATTTGTGTCAAAGCGAGTTTCGCTTTTTCGAGGATCCATTAGATTCCAGCTTACATTTTCTTGTGCCGCGCGTTCGTTTTGTGACTTTTCGGGTCAACAAACTGAAAACCTGCTTATTTGATAAATTAGATTATGACTGCAGTCTGGGGATAAAAATGCACTAATGCAAAGGTGGGCGCGTGTACCTATTGGCAATTTTTTCATTTTTTGCCATCGTGAGCATACTAAGAAAAACATTTCTTACATATCACACGGGCAAAATCGCATTTCCAAGGGTCCGAGGCTCATTCAACCCAATCTCCGCTGTAAGTGGTTCCCAAGCTTCGGACCGGGGAATCGAAGTAGCAGTGTAGTTGTGTAGTGTAGGATAGAAATATGTCTAAGAATATATAAAATAAAATAAGTAAAAGATACAAATTTCTATCTTTAGAAATAACAGACTACTGCACTTGCAGCTCCCTGCAAATTGCATTCCGTTATTTATTGATTTCGTAATTGAGGCTTTGACTCGCCGACAAGGGGTTTCATTTTAGACCGTTTACATACACGATCGCTAAATTATTAATAACGAAGAGCATCAATCGATTCCCTTGCATTGCGTTAAAATGGAATTTCAGTCTCATTCGGCACATGGTATAAGCTAATTATTGTCTATTGTCATTGCTAATTCCTGTAATATCTAATACCTGAGCAGGATTCTAGGCTGTCTTGTCATCAAGTCTATCTTTCTATAATGACGATGTCAGCTATATAACACTTCTAGCTGATTCTGTATAGAATGAATAGGTGAAGTGAACAAAGTGTAAGTAAATGCAGCTTATGCTTGAAACAGAACACTTTAAGGGCCGTATGACACGATACAATATTTGGTCCTAAATTGCATACAATGCCTATGCAATTGCATTGTCTTGTATGCAATTTAGGGCCAACTATTGTATCGAGTCACACGGGCCTAAAGAATTCTTCGAAGCCCTAGGGTATAAGATTTTAGTTTAAGCCCGCAAACAGCAAAGCATATAATGTAACTAATACTGAAATGTAACCTTAAAGTTGGATTGGCTCTAACTAGACAGGAATTTTCATTTTTGTTATAAAGTAAACGATATTTGAGTCCGTTGGTATATAGTATTCTCAACAAAATTTCCGTTGCACGCCATCAATAGAGATTTGGATTTGCGCATTTATCTCACGTGCCTCACTTAATCTCGGCAGTTCTATTTACTCATTTAAATTTTTAGGCATCAAATTGCTGAGAATAAGTGAGGCTCCTCCGAGGGCTCCTCAGATAAATGTTCAAATCGTAGACGTTTACTGATGACGTGCAACGGAAAATTTGTTGATACGACTATACAGTAAACACTACCTGTTGTTGCCTCTTTGAGATATCAGAATAGATATTTTGCTATAGGTAATTAGTTAATTTAAGTACTTAACTATAAGAAATTAGATTCTCTATATCGTCGCTTGTCACACGCAAGGTCGTATCTCAAAATTTTGTTGAAAATGAGTTTGTTGCTAAAGTTACTAAAGTATGAAATATATGTGTCCAGTTTCATTGCACAAAATAGTATATTACGTAACGAGAGTTGTAAGAAGCGTATTACGCACGTGTGGAAGAAGTTGTACACGAGCCGCGTATAGCGGCCAGTGTATAATGCCACAGTGCGTAATTGCCTTACAACTCAATTTGCGTACGATACTTTTTCTACGACCACACAATAGGTACTTAACTTTTTAAAAGTAGCTAATAAATTCAAGAACTTTCCCGAGAGGAATATTTTGGAAGGGGTGAATGATGAATTTAACAAAAATGAGTGAAAAATTAAATTTTCCTACGACCACTTAAGAAAGTAGTAAATATCCGCGAAAGTTGACATTAACACACGCTGTGCGTTACTGCTGTGTGCTGTGCGATATAATATCGCACAGTCGCGCCCACGTCGTGTGTGTGATCGTGGCAGCGCGCATCACTCAAATTAACATAGCTGGCTGGATTTAAAAATTTAATAAATTTTGACAGTTGCTATTTTGTTGACAATGATGATAAAATTTTTTTTTTGTGGTCGTAGGAAAAATAATGTACACAACTCGCACGAAAGTGTCTATCTATATAATGCACTCGTGTGATATAGGCCACTTTCGTAGTTCGTTATGTGATATACTATTGACAAATGACAATTGAAAACTGCGATTTTCACTCTTTACGCACAGTTTTAGATTTGTGTGCGTAAGGATACAGCTTACTTAGTTTGTACATTGTACAAAATTGGGGCTGTTTACAATAGTCGTCGCAGAAAAAATATGTTACCAATCAATAGAAAATGAGTTGCTTTAGTATTCGGACAAGTTCCCTGCTGGCTTAATTAAAATAAAAACCTCCAAAATAACTTTAAGTGTCGTTGTCTCACAAAAAAAGTCGTATCTCCGTTACGACAAGCGACGATATGTTTTTGCAAATCAATGAAGGTAGATTGAGTATTACGAGTACAACAGACTCTAGACCTGATACCTTATTATTTATTAATTAACTATTTATTTACGTACCAACTTTTAACGTTTAAAAATAGAAGGTTATAGGACCTAGAAAAGTGGTTTTTAGAATGTGTCTGTGTATGCGCGCACTTGCGTACGTTGTAAACACGCCACAGCCAACTATTCGACCGATTTTCATATAGGCATTTCATAATTTAACTTAGATCTGGAAAGCTTTTGGAGCCAATCGTGCAACTGGAAACACCATTTTTGCACATCTACTTTGAAATTTTAAATACAAACCCTCATTTTTGACGTCAGCATATGAAAGGCCTTCAAATTCTGCTTCCAAAGATGTATGCATTCTTAGTGCCATTTTGACAAGAACCTCAAAAATTCGAGATTTCTAAGGTGCATTTAAGACACGGTACAGCCCAAACCCATGCATGGACCAATTTGGCTGAAATTGTGCATATGAAGATTTTATTAGCCATCAAAGGACCGAAGAGAATTTGGAGGCAATGACCCACGACAAGTGCCTTTTTGGCACATCAATTTGTAAAATTTCGCATTATACTGTCATTTAACCATCCGAAACAAGCTTTTGAAGAATTTTGTACCACCATCAGAAAGGTCTTCAAATTCTGTTTTTTAATAAGGTTTTTGGAAGCAATTGATCCCCGGGAAGTACCCTTTTGGCATGTCAACTTTAAAATATTAAATACAATGCCTCCTTTTTTATGTCGCCATTAGAAAGACGATGAAATTCTGGTTCTAAAAATGTATTCACAGTTTCTGCAATTTCACTGGAAAATAGAGAAAAAATTCGTTCTCATTAAAAAGGAGCAATCTGACAGTGAATAACGTAAAGTTGCAGTTTTAGACAAAAATGTGGCAGAATATTAACCCTTGAAAGGAAGATGTTGACAAATGTGATAGTGATGTTATTTTTCTGAAAATCGCGCGATACTAATCATTAGCCAATAGAAAAATGGATTTCTGTGTGTTTACCATGGCAACTCGAAAATTTCCTGGAAATTTTTGATAACTTCCTGGACCAACCTAAACGAAATTAATAAGTGGAAATTTTTATGTCAAATTAAACGTCAAAAAACATTTCTATTCAATTTCTGTGGCTGTATCGTTGCTATTTTCTTACCGAATCTGCATTCGAGCATTAATTCATATCCTGGAAATTCTAGTCGTGCATCCCAACAACGTAATCGGGCCCTCGTGTTCCACTCGGGCCGATTAATACGTTGTTAGGATGCACTCCAAAAATTTCCGGAAAGAATCAATGCTCTTATGAGATTATAAGTGACAATTGCGAAATTAGTCACAGACGAGAGGAAGTTCCAGCCGCTTCTATGCTGCCCATTTTCTTGAAAATACAAGCAGTTCGCAAGTTTCATCAAGAAATCAGTTCATAACTTTCATCTGAATGAATTCATAGAATATTTGGGAAATACGATGTTGTTTATAAAGAGTGGCTCTCGGTCTGGAGAATTTACGAGGCGGAAGTTAGAGAGGGTTAGTGTATAAGGAATATTTTAGCAATTAAATCTCAGAGTTTGATTGCGATTGCGTTCGACAGTCCGCGGTTTCTCTATAAAACACGTCATATTTTACATCCGCTCTATAGTATATGCAAGAACTATAATAAACAGGGACATTTTGAATATAGGGCAACCTGTGTAAAAAGGAACGCTTTTAGTATGCATAAAATACTATGTCCTGGTCCTGGCGTCGGTATGAATATATTCATGACTTAACAGCCATCATAAACAAAGAATATTACAATTTCTTATTAAATCTATATGCAAAGTATTTACTTAGCAGTTGTGCATGCCGTTTTGGGATGCCGTCAAGGGCGTCGTTCAAGCGCGACTCTTTTAAGTATGCAAATGAAACCTCGTATTCAGAAACTCAAATGATTTATTTATTTATTTATCACGAGTTGTTCAGTAATTTGTTGTTAAACATTGAACAAAGCCCAAATGCTTTTCAAGAGTTTAATGGCCTAAACAATAGTGAGGCCCGGGGTTGATCAATATGACGGAGCCCCTTGGTTGTGGGCCAGCTAGGATGTGGTGCGTATTTCGTACTGTCAGGAGACTCTAAAAAGACTAACTGCCTTTAATTTTTCACGAGAAAAACCGAAAATGCCAATTTCAGCAAGAGGTATACACTGAAAGGTAATTTTTTTTAGCACCGTTAGCGACCTAAAGTGTGACCCATTTTGCTTCCTCTTTGAGGGAGAATCAGTTGACGTAAACTTCGAACTTCTAAGAGCCACCCACTTCGAGAAAAGTAGATTTTCATTGGTTTAAAACTTCAAAATTCAATAAAATCAATAAATCATGGCAAGTTTTAATTAAAACCGGATTTTGTATTATAACAGATGCTAGTAAAAGCATTGCCACCAGTTTTTCTAAGACTCTCTTCTAGGACTCACACACTTCGAGAAAGTAGGTTTTCTTTCATTTAAAATTCCAAAATAGAATAAAACTAATAAAAAATTGCATTTTGTATTATCAAAGGCTCTAGCGAAACCAATTTCCAGCAATTTTCCTGATAAAAACTTTAAAACGCGAAATTCACTAGGAAGCGTATACATTTTGTAAAAGTTTTTTGCGACCGCAAGTGTGACCTATCTTATTTCCTCAAATTTGAAGGAGAATCGATCGGTGCAAATTTGAAACTTCTAGGGCTCGGACACTTCGAGAAAAGTAGCTTTTCTTTAATTTAAAGTTCCAAAATAGAACAAAACTAATAAATATGGGAAAGTTTTAATCAAAATTGCATTTTGTAGTATCAATGGTTCTAGTGAAACCAATTGCCAGCAATTTTCCTGATATAAACTTTAAAACGCGAAATTCACTAGAAAGCATACATTTTTTGCAAATTTCATATTTCTAGGACTCGAAACACTGAAAAAAGGCGGTAGCGGTATAATAGCGTATAATGCATCATAATACACAACAGTACGTACTTAGTTGTTTTGTTGTTAGGAATATTTTTTACAATAATTACTGAAATTGCGGGACTCCTACTAGTCGGGGGCCCCTACAAGTTAGGGGACAGGAGGCTGCAGCTCCCCTAGCCCCCCTCTTAATCCGAACCTGCCTAAGTTTCAAATTTACGGTCAGGAAATATTTTACAAAATAACTTTAAAAAGCCTCTGCTTCATGGTCAAGTCGGAATTTGCGGCATGGACTCATGGAGTATATGGACTGACACACGTGGTGCAAACACGCGGCAATTCCGGATGATTCCGGGTGACCGCGACCGCAGCGTCGCGCTGATAGATGGCCACCAACGGACTTTACAGCATTTTATTTATTGCTCATTTCATTTAGGTCCCCTCCACCGTACGTGATGAATGTTCACCCATGTATTATCGTGTCACTGCAACAGTGGACAGCTTTATTGGCAGGTTCCAGCCAATGTTCCCAAGTTTAAAGCTGGAATTTATTTCATCCGGATTGCACCGTTCACGAGGCACAGAATGTGATTGCATCCGTGTCCAGCTATAATTAACGATATTGCGCATTTGTTCGATTTGCATCCTCGCTCTTTTTCCCCCAGCTCAGATTTCTATACTAAAGGGATATCTCGACCTTCCCACATTGTTCTCATACTTGGATTAATTTCAGCGGAGAGCACAAACCGCACTTCAAACACATTCTGTCCGCACGGGTTTCCTCCTAGTTATGTAATATTTGCCCAAAATCATTGGTCAAATACAATAGAAAGAATGTAATAAACAAAAGGTATTTTTGCCAGAAAAAATCTTAATACATTATTAAAGCGGCCAAGCCAAGAGATTTTGATTGAGAGATAAAAACATCAAAGCGTGGCACCTAAACCTAAGTAATGTTGTATGGAGCCTTTTCAAATAGAACATTGATGGCATTTCTGCCCTGGCGACGAATTTCGCAAGCTCCAGTAATGTTAAATTAGAGGATAAGTCAGACAATAAGTAATGTTGGTAGGTACCTATTTATGGTTTTTTGTTATACTTTGGCAATAAAATATTACGATAAAGTAGTCGCCTAAAAATGTTATTTGCACCTCTGCCGAATCTGCTGCTCGCCTCTCTGCGCTCGTCTCGAAAAATTCCAGAAAAGTCATTCTTCAGGATTTTGATACAGAAATAACTTACTAAATATGAAGACTGACCGACAAATTAATTAAAGACAAAGGGGTAAAAGAGAAACGAGCAAGTTCGACCAAGTTCCACACCGGATCCGAACCGGATTTGGTTGTTAGGGAGCATGGTTAGGGAGTTTAATTTTTTAGATTTGAAAACTTTTGGAGAGAATTATGCAACCGGAAATGCCATTTTGGCACATCAACTTTGAAACTTGCTTAAATACAAACCCCCATTTTTGACAATACCGTAGGAAAGGCCTTGAAATTCTGCTTCCAAAGGTTACTCTTAGTGCCCTCTTGGGAAGGACTCAAAAATTTAAGATTTTTAGCGTACTTTAAAACACGGTACAGTCCAAACCCCTGGGTCGATATGGCTGGAATATACGTTGAGATTGAATTCCCCGTCGGGAAGTCGAAAATTTTTTGGAGGCAATCGACTCTCGGCAAGTGCTTTTTTGGCACATCAAAAGTAAGTGTTTGAAAAATGTATCGTCACCATCAGAAATAAGACCATTTTCGAACGATTCGAAAATTGAGCCCCTGCACAGTGCCCCTGGCTTAAATTCTTGACTTCGCAATTTAGCGAACACTCACAAGGTACGAGTTCTGTGGTTGGTTATGTCTTAGCAACTGCGAGCCTTCGTTAACAAGCGAAGGGTTCCCTCCCCCAGGCTAGTTTTGAGATTCGCGACTTGTTAGAAGCAAATCGGATAACATTTTGAGAAGTGTTTCTATTCTAGAATACGGACTTCCGCCATCTAGCTAGATGGCGCTCACGGCTCAAGGCAAAGCGTTATATCGAAAATAGTATAAAAGCGTTATACCTAAAGGAAATGAAACTTTCGTTTTACCCACAGATGAAAAAATTCCCCCGTTGTCGTATTTTGAATTTTGAGTTCAATGTGAATATCTACAAAAATAGTTTGAAAAATTACCTTTCGGATAGCCTTTACTGGTAACAGTTGGTATTAATTGTATTAGCATCAGTAGCAATTATTTCAGTTATGATGTAGGACGAAAGTTTCATCATTTCCATTACGTTTTATTATGTTGAAAATAGTACAAGAATCGTGCACTTTTCGTCCGAAGACGTGGTATATACTAAATTAAAGACCGTTTCATTTTCTACAAGAAAGGTCCTATTCACTTTTTTCGTACAGTCGACGGATCACCCGAACGTTGCAAAAAACTTGCGTGCTTCACGATTATTTAAACTTGAAACTTGTTTGCTAATTTTTATGTTCCTTTCATAATATTTCACTAATATATACCTAAGTATTTTTTGATTAATTGGTGTTTGACTGACAGGTCGGCAAACATTAAGCACATTCCAGCTATACAGGGTGAGTCTAGTTGGACAAATCAGTCGCCTAGCGTTTAAGATATTGAAATTGGAAATTCTATTTTTGGATATGTTGTAGCTGATATGGTCCCCTACACATGGGACCCATAAAGAAAGCTCCAGTTTTATTGAAATCTAAATTATTAAATAAAAACGAAGGCTTAAAAATTTTTTTTTCGATATTGTTGAATTTTTTAAGGTTATTTAGTTAGAGAATCATTTTCTCTTTATGGAAACATAATTTTTTGCAGAAATAAGTTAATAATCTCCGAGGGACAAATTATTTAAATAATAAAGATTTTTAATTATTTCCTAAAGAAAGCCACGCATGCCGTGATTTGAACAACTGAAAGGCAGTCTAGCTTATACTGCAGACTGTACCCACAACGACAAATGTCAGTTGGAAATGTCATTTGAGGTCGTTTGTGAAAAAATAATGCAAAACTACGGGTTTTTGCCCTTTTCTTTACAGATAATTAGGTAATTTTTATTGCTTGATGGATGTTTTGCTAAATTCGTCGAATACAAGTGTCTCGGGTTCTCACACTGGAGGGGCCCGATTAGGACAAGTTAAAGTTTACACCCTTCGAGTTGAATTTTCTTGGTTTCGCTTGGGTCACCGCTTCTTTGTCTTTGTTCATTATATCAACACGGTTGAGTGTCTTCAACATTTGCTGGACCCCTCAACATCCGATGATAAATCTTCATTTCGTAAGTGTGAAAAAATTATCAGCAGAAATATTAAATTTTTAATAAAACAACAAAATCACCATATTTAACAGCATAAACTGTTAGCAACTATTGCCAATTGCTTTCTGGCTGACGAGAATAGCTTTCCTTGGTCGAACCATTCGACTCCAATAACAATGTAAAAAACATGGTGACAACCCGAGACACTTGTATTCGGCGAATTTAGCAAAACATCCATCAAGCAATAAAAATTACCTAATTATCTGTAAAGTAAAGGGCAAAAACTCGTAGTTTTGCATTATTTTTCCTTTCATTTTTCCACAAACGAAAGCAAATGACATTTCCAACTGACGCAGTTGTCATTCCGGGTACAGTCTGCAGTATAAGCTAGACTGCCTTTCAGTTGTTCAAATCACGGCATGCGTGGCTTTCTTTAGGAAATAATTAAAAATCTTTATTATTTAAATAATTTATCTCTCGGTTATTATTAACTTATTTCTGCAAAAAATTATGTTTCCATAAAGAGAAAATGATTCTCTAACGAAATAACCTTAAAAAATTCAACAATATCGAAAAAGAATTCTTTAGGCCTTCGTTTTTATTTAATAATTTCGGTTTGAATAAAACTGGAGCTTTCTTTATGGGTCCCATGCGTAGGGGACCATCTCAGCTACAACATATCCAAAAATTGAATTTCCAATTTGAATATCTTAAGCGCTAGAGCGACTGATTTGTCCAACTAGACTCACCCTGTATAGTCGACCAAGTGAATCATCGCTGTGGGGTGGGCATTTTCAAAGTTCCTGACTGTACGTATATACACACATACAGAGAGACTATAAAAACTGAAACAAGAAAGGGTATTAAATCAATAGATCCATCAGCAATTACAAGAAAAACGGTCGCTTAATGGGTTCATGAAGAATGCATAAAGGATCTCTATCTAGGAAGTATAGATGACATATTGTGTCCATATTGTAGTCCCTAAATCATATAAATGCAACTTTTTCTTTAAAAAATTGTTCTAAACATATTTTTTTCACTACTAGCTTTAAAACGTACCATTATTAACTCATTTTTGAACTGAGAAATCTGTTTTCTCCACCTGAGGTTAATAATGGTTCCATTATCAACCTAGGTCAATAATAATGTCACACCTATTCTTTAATGCAAACACAGGAACAGCAATTTTATTAAGATTATTAATACAATACTTAATATAAGAAAATCAGTTGTTAATATTTTGCAATTATTTCTGACTAGGATAATAATTATTAATAGTACAATTATAGCAATTCATGTTTACCCCTGAACTACCGGTCTTAAGCGAGGTCGTGCTACTGCTTGTAGTAGTGCAGGTACTGTTTTGCACCGGAATGTTTATTGTCATGGGACTTGTGCAGAAAGAAGTAGAAGAAACGGGATGGCCGTATTCATTAGCGTTTACTGTAGTTTGTACTGGTAGCAAATTGACCTGAGATGACGTCCCTTGAACCATATCTGCAATCCCTTTCTTATCGGCAATGGAATCTTCTATATACCCTTCTGCGACAGAGGATGATTTCCACCCCCCATGTCGCTTCAGTGATAATATATCTCCACCACTCTCTGCCAAAAATGTAGCGGAGGTACGTCGCAATGAATGTCCAGTATAACTTTCTGGATGTTGCAACTTCGAAAATGTGGCAATTTCTTTTGGCACCTTACTAATTGTATTGTGCCCTATGTTTTGCCTTGTAGGTTTGCCTTGTCGAAAACCAATAAAGACTTTTGGCATGTCTGGAGTGGGCCTGTTTCCTAGATATTTCGTTACAATTTCAATCCAAAGTCTATCTGTCAGGACAAATTTCCTTGACGATCCATTCTTACTATTCGGGATATTTATAACAATGAAGTCATCTCGAGCGTTGATATCTCCCATTTGCATATTACATAACTCATCAGTTCTGCAAGCTCCAGCCAATCCAATGATTAAAATAGCCTATAGTATAACATTTACGTTTTAGAAGTTCACCACTAGAATAGAAGAACCTTACCTTTGTTGAAAGAAATACTAGATCCGGCGCGTCTATTAGAAATTTTGTGATTTCTTCTTTTGAGAATACGTTGGATTTCTTTGGTTTGTATGATGAGTTTTGGCGCTTTAAAAATGCTATTAGCTTATAATATTTTGAAATGTCTACGTTGTCCTTCAGCCCAAGCGTCGATTTGAGCATCGAGAACGTGGCCCACAAACTGGAGGCTTTCTTTGTATGAGCCTGCTCCTTGAAATATACCAGAAGCACATTCTCCGAAGTCTTCAAAACGTTCTTCTGCCGACACCAAACTTTGTACCCATTATATGTCTTCATGTACACAGTTTTCGATTTTTGCGGCAACAACTGAGTGTCTAGTACATTCTGTGCTTCCTCCCTTAAATCTGGAGGTGTAGATCTTCCGCAGTTTCCGCTTTCTTCGAACATTTTTGCGCTTTTTCTCTGACTTTTTTCAGTAAACAATTTTGTTTCTTTTACTTGTCAAATTAATAATCATACCTACTCGATTTTCACAAATATTCATTATTATGAGCTTCCAAGTAAAAATAATTACTAAAGTTGAAGGAAGGTGCTAGTAAGTGAAAAAACTACTATATGCACCACGGTAGAGAAGACCATTGTAGCCCTCGCGGCTTGCAACCCTCGGTGCTTTGCACCTCGGGTTACAATCTCGCCGCTTGGGCTATAATGGTAGTCTTCTCTACCTTAGTGTATAATATACTATTTTTGAATTTCTTCGTTTAAGTTCTAGTCAATTCGCTTTTATTGCTTTCAGTTCTTTTTCTAATTCATCTCTGTTTATAAGAGAGGTTTTTAAGAGTTCTTGTCAGTCTTGAAGAGGAATGCTTCGACCACGAAAAACAGTTTTGTTGCCGTTCTAAAAAAGTTATGAGCATCACGTCTGTGAGAATTAAATAGCAACCCGACGAAAGGTTACTGAAGAAAAAGGTCCTGAAACGGACCTTCCGGTGAATAATGACATAACACGCGGGAACATATCAGAAATCTATTACAACTGACCGATAAAAATGAGCCTGAGATCAAATAGCCGATTTATATGACGGTGGTTTCGGATACTTTGTTACCTATATGTATCGGGGGCGGTCACGACAATGACGGATGGCACCAGGCCATCCTTGCGTACGGTCGACCGAGTTTTTGGTCGGTTTATTGATACATTTCTCTCGTTATTGCTTTTCTTTGCGAATTCGCTATGACGTTACCGATTTTTCATGTATTCAAGCAAAGCCATGAAACGAACGGAGAGGTTTAGTAATTTTTTCCCTCTTCGATCTGACACCTACACGACTTTTTTATTTATTTGCTCGTTCATAATAATAAGTTTGGGAGTCGAATATATTTTTGGGCTTCTACTCTGAGAGATGCTTTTCCATATTCCTTAATTTAAACATCCTCAGAAAGAAAACAAAGTCTGTTTTGTAAACATTCGAATTATTTGCCAATTTGGTCGCCTTTTACTCAAATTGAAATATTTCGCATACTCGACTCGGTTACGTGGTTGTTCCCTGCAAGAAAGGTAATACCTATTACCTACCATAATAGACGTCGCACTTTGCAAACCCAACGTGCCAAAAATTTAGCAATTTAGACTATCGATAATACGCCATTAAATATTAATATGCTATAGGTAAGTAATTGATAAATTCGGTAGATAAACCGTTAATAAAAGCACTTCTACAAATTCAATCTACAATCTTTGACATAATGTTCTAATCTTAATCATACTAAATAAATATGTCGGTACCTAGGTTTTGTGATATGTATATTAATTAATACCTGCCCCTTGTAGTATTACATAAATCTAATTATCTAGTATAGGAATTTCTGTCACAGACGTTATTGAATCACGTTCAAATAATCAATATCTTGTCCAATTCCGACCGTATTAGGAAAATTGTACGCACGAACACGTTTAAAAGTTGCCACGTGCAAGTGGAAAAAGTTCACTGCGAATGTTGGGAAAAGCGCTGGAATCTGGGAACAGATAAGAACACACAATAGGAGGAACGTACTCGAATGATGAATACGCAGCCTCCACCTTTGGACGATTTGGCAGTAACGTTTCATTCTGATTTATATTTTAACCTCATCACAACTTCTGTATCCAAAAATGCATTCACACTTAGCGCCTTTTTGGCATAAAATCAAAAAATAAAAAAATTCGAAGGAACATTAAATAACACGGTGCAACCCAAACTAACATGATCGAATTGGCTGAAATTTGGTAGATAGAGATTAGAGATATCATAATCCCTCGAAGAGTTAATTTAATTTTGGTGGCATTCGGCGAACGGCAAGTGGCATTTTGATATATCAACTTTGAAATTTAAATAATAAACTCCAATATTTTTTATCAGCACATGAAAGCCTTCAAATGTTGTTTCCAAAAATGTATTCAAACTTGTAGGTACTTTTGGCAAAAAATCGTTAAATTTTGAAAAATTCAAGAAAACGCTTTAAGGTTATACTTATTACTGTTACAGTTTCAAGTTGATAATCCAAAAAATTAAGAAATGGCGAGGTGTTACTTGGGTTCGTTGACACCCGGTATATTATAACGAGTGGTCTGATTTCTTCCCACAAAATTTGCGAAACAAATAAATGAGTAGGAAAAAATCAGACCCCGAATTATATGTATATATACAGGGTGGGTAATTTTTCGATGCTCACCATTGTAATCTCCTAAACGGTAAAAGATACAGGGTCGGTTAAATTACACAAAAGTTGCGCTATTTCTTGGCGATTAAGAATCTGAAGAGAATTCCCCGATATTATGATTCGTTCCTGAGTTATCACAAAAAATCGGAAAATTGCCAATTTAAAGAAAAATTAATATCTTCCTTACGATTGATGTTATTTAAATAAAACTTGCAACTTTTATATTTTTGACAGCTGTCAATTCAATGACATTGACAGAAATTTTCTAGGCCTTCTAGATTTTGAATGAAGGCAGTCAACTTTTCTTTTTCTTATGGGCGCCATATTGAATTTGAACACTGCCGGATACACAAAAAAATTAGCTTCTCAAAAATGTAACGAATATGGACGTTTTTCAAAAAATATGTGAAATCCTGAGTCACACGACCGGAAAACGCAATTTATTACTGTTGAATTCAATTGTTTTCACATGTTATAGGAGATTGAAGAAGTCGGCGTGCTTTTTTGCAATTGTTTTTCATCTAAGTTTAGGCTGATTTTACAAATTATTCATGCCAATTTTCAAATTCTCACATCTGTCAAAAAAGTTCATATTTACTACATTTTTGAAAAGCTAATTTTTCCGTGCATTTGATGATGTCAAAATTCAATATGGCGGCCATAAAAGAATCAAAAGTTGACTATCTTTATTCAAAATCTAGAAGACCTAGAAAATTTCTGTCAATGTCATTCAATTGACAGCTGTCAAAAATATAAAAGTTCCAAGTTTCATATAAATAACATCAATCGTTAGGAAGATATTATTTTTTCTTTAAATTGACAATTTTCAGATTTTTTGTGATAACTCAGGGACGAAGCACAATATCGGAGAATTCTCTTCAGATTCTTAATCGCCAAGAAATAGCGCATCTTTTCTGTAATTTAACCGACCCCGTATATTTTACCGTTTAGGAGATCCCAATGGTGAGCGTCGAAAAATTACCCACCCTGTATGTATTCGGACGACAGACCAACAAATGAAATTTTAATCTTAACAATGCGAAACAATTAAGGTTGCCATGGCATTTTCTATAACAGGCATACGTTTGATTGGTTTAAAATTTTTGCGTGGGTTTGTCATTAAAAAGTCACACCATGAGTTACTTATACGTATACCTATGTTGGCTTCATCGATTAGTTACTAAAATTAAGTTCATCCATTTTTGAGGTGGTCTTATTGAAGTAGCAGCCCATACCTCAGTCTTGTATGTTCCGGTCTGAATTTAAGGCGAATGCTTCCGGAGCGCTTCGGCGGGATTTGTGTGCATCCTGATGTCCTTGGGGATCAACGCCGACATAGCGTCCCGGAAACAAATACAAGTCTTTTAAAACTTCGCTAACAGATGAGTGGTTGGGCTTTCAAAGTCGCTGGCTTTAAGAGTAATACACTTTTCAGGAAAACGATTCATCATTTCAATTGCTTCTACGAAGCTTGTCTCTCTGTACATTTCGTTACGGGATGAGCCTTGCTGGTAACTAGCAATTGAGATAAGACGGGATTTTTAATTTTCAAAGATAAAAAGGAACAAGATTAACACCGGTAAACGAATTTTCAAGAAATTTTGTGTAAGGGTTGCTCTACTCACGGATTATTCTGCCCGAAGGTAGCTCATTAATTTTTGAAGCTAAATAATTATTTATGATATAGTGGTACATACATTCCACGATTTCCACGTGAACTCTGCCACCTTTTGGCAGCCAATTTTATTTTCTATCCGATTGTGATCAGCATGACATATATGCGTGTTGGAATGGCCAAATGACATATTTTCACCGTTCATAACTTAATTGATGGTAATATACAGGGTGTATTTTTTTGAAACATTGGTTATGTACGAAAAAAATTTCTTTTCAAAAATTTTCAAAAGAAAGGAAAGATCTTTCAAATGATTCTTATAAAAGAATAGATGCTCTTTTCGACTAGTGTAAGCATTTTTGGGTAACTCTTTGAATAATACTTGAAAATGTTGTTTTTTTCAATGATTGCGATTTTTCACAAAGTACGTTGTTTTTTATTCGATTTAAAAATTACTCAAAATGAAGCTTATTTTATCTAAATTTAACCCCCTATGGGTTTACGTTGGGCAAACTTTTCATAAAAGAGTTGCATTTTTTTTCTATTGTCATGTTATACTGATTTTAAAGACGATCGAGAAATAGTTACTTTAGTTATGAGTTAAATACATAATGTTTTTTACACCCGCACACTTAAAATTTTGGGAGCAAATCACTGCTCGGTTTTCAACGTTTACTCGCAAACAATCCTCTAATGAGAAGCAATTGGGTACTATGTCTAGCAACAATATCAACAACGTCTTAGAAACTGCACGTGTTTTCAAGCGAGAGAGTGAAAAAATTAACCACTGTGGTACTTCTTTCACGCTTTCTCGTTGTTAGAAATACGCACACTTTAAGAACCTAACAAAAATAGGCACTTTTTTTAAGGAACTTAAAAAATATAATAAAATATTGCAAAGTCATGAATTATACCCTACGTATTCATTGTCTACTTTATTTATGTGTAAGAGCAATAAAAAATCGTTCATAAGTATATCCCATTTTGATTTTTTTACAGGGTGGACCATTGGCAGTTAATGTATGTCAGAAATCAACAATAGAAGTTTAAGGAAGATTATTCCGTACTTTAGACTCACACTGTATAATGTACGCTTTAATGAAGCTTCCATTTTTAATTATTGGAATAATTGTGAATATGATTCTTGAAAATAATGGGAAAAGTGAAGTGCAATACAATGTAAGAAATTTGAGGGTATTTTTTTCTAAAAAGTGATTTATTGCGAAACACTTGTTCGGCTCTCAACTTTGTAGGGTTCTCTCACATTAGGCGCGTTCCTGTGTGTGACATTAAACTACACAACAATTCACTTTTTTTTCAGGGCTAACTAAGTTTATTGACAAGAAATTTTAAACTTGTGTCTAGTCAAATTATTTGTTTCTCGAATTTTCTCTAGTAAAAGTGTAAACTTTTTTTACATAATTGAATGTAGAAAAAAAAATGCAGCAGAGAAGCGGCTGGAACCTCCCCATCGCGTGGATCTTTGTATTCTGTGTAGATAGTAGTCAATTCAACAGAATTTTTTAAATCCTTGACTAATTTCGCAATTTTCTGACAAATACTAACGTCACCTCGGACATCACCCATCACGTTTGACAATGTGTTCATTTTAAGGTTAATCTTTTGCCACCTTTTTGACAATAACTGCCACTTTATGTCATCCACTGTCAGCTCGCTCCCTTTTAATGAGAAAGAATTTTTTCTCTATTTTCCACTGAAATGGCAGAAACTGTGAACACATTTTTAGAACCAGAATTTGATCGCCTTTCTAATGGCGACATAAAAAAGGAGGTCTTGTATTTAGAATTTTAAGTTGATATGCTTAAATGGGACTTCCCGTTGGCCAATTGCTTTCAAAAGCCTTTCAGGTCTTCAACGGGTCACCCAATCTCCATGGACCAAATTTCAGCCAAATCGATTCAGTAATTTGGGCTATAATGTATTTTTACTGTTATTATAAAATTTCGATTTTTTGAACCAAACAGCGCTAAATGCGAATTAATTTTGTCCTATTTAAAACCAGAATTTGAAGACCTTTCTGATGGTGACAATAAATCTTTCAAAAATTTGTTTTTAATGGTTAAATGAGAGAATAATTTTAAATTTGGAAATTGGTGTGCCAAAACGGCACTTTCCCTGGGTCGATTGAATTCAAAATTTGTTCAGCTCTTCGAGGTGCAATACAATCCCCATGTGCAAAATTTCAGCCTAATCGGTTCAGGGGCTTGGGCTGTACCGCGATTTTAAAGTCCGATAAAAATCAATTTTTTTTTAATTTTTTGTCAAAAGGGCACTAAAAATGAATACACTTTTAGAAGCAGAATTTGAAGGTCTTCCTTATGGTGACGTGAAAAATGGGAGTTTGCATTTAAAATTTAAGAGTTGATGTGCCAAAATGGCATTTCCGGTTGCACGATTGACTCCAAAAGCTTTTCAGATCTAAGTTAGGTTACGAGATGCCTATGTTCCAAATTTCAGCCAAATCGGTCTAGTAGTTTTGGCTGTGGCGTGATTACAAAGGAACGTACGTACAAACGTACGTACGTACATACACACAGACACATTTAAAAAACCCCTTTTTTGGGTTCCTGAGACCTCAAAACGTGAAGATCTGGTGCTATCTCAAATTCGAAAATTTTAGTGATTGCAGTAACCTCCCATTTTTTTTAAATTGTGATGGGGTTGGGGAGGTTAATATGTCTACAAGAATCCGCAAAAAATGTAAAGGTTCTCATTAAAAAGAACAGTTGACAATCGTGATTTTGACATATGTCATCAATCATCATACAGACGACTTAATGTTGCAATTTAATAGAGTTTGTCATGCGATTTACAAATGTATATGGTTTTATATATTTGTCTCTTCAAATAAAAAAGTTACAAGAGGGCCAATACCAAACTGAATCACCCGGTATAGTATATTGCTCGACTCCGGATTCTTGACGGTTACTTTATTATCGGAGAAGTTTCGTTATTTCAGATGAATAACTTTCAACCTCTAGACAATCCTAATCGGTAATCACGTGTTTGAAATCGGAAGCATGGTAGCCAGCATACTAGGTAGCATACCAAACTTATAAATTAATACGATTGATCGTTTCGTAGGGAGACCGACAAACCGTGTAAATGGAAAAATTGGCGGATGCGCCGGACCACTCCAATCTAACTCCTTAATTTTTTTCCAAAGGCGAAATGGAAAAGCACGTAACACGGCGACACGATAACCACACCTAATGGGGGGTCGTTAGTGCGCGTTTTTCAGCTTGTCCGGCCACAGGAGACCACGAATGCCGGTAATTACGTCGCGTTTCCCAATTACCTCAATCTCCGCGAAGCACGTTCGGCCTTATTAACGAGCCGTACCGGAATTGTGCCTCAAAAAGTTTTTTCAATTGGGGCTCGACGTCTCTCCTCGTTACACGTACAAAATGACAAATGAAAAATTGAAATGCATGTGCCCTCGAATTCGGTTCGGTCAGAAGGTTGGTTTAAAAAGGTTAAAGATCATTCAGTGAATTTAAATAGAGATGATCATTAACTGTAACGAGATGATGAAGCGTTTCGTGGGACATTAATAAAAATCCAAATCCAATTCACTGCTATCCAATTATCCGGATGCTTACCGACGCAAAACTTTATCGAGTCGTTTGAATAATAAAATATTTGTTCGTGGCAATCCATCAACTTTGAGGGAGCTTTCTAAATCGAAAACAAAAGGCTAAGAAACTTTTCAAACAACTAGACTAATAGGGAGGGCTAGCGATTTCTTCTTTTTCATAAGCTTGGGAAGTTTGTGATTTTATAAAACTGAATAACAATAGCTGGAGTCTAGCAGAATGCTCTAGTTTTTCCTATTTTTTAAATAATGTTGCACGGGAGAATGTATCTTCTGCACTAATATTGATATTAAGCCACCAGCCACCGTCCGTCGGTCAAACTGGAGAAAATAACACATTTTCATTCCGAGAAGGGCTTGTTAAAACAAACTGTTTGACAGCAGAATAAAAGCTAGGGGCGAGCGTGTTTACTTCTTAAAGAAAATATCGTTAAAAAGCTCAAATCCCTGTAAGTATACGTATTATAGTCTGATGGAAAATACAGAGAGGCGGTTCACTGCTCGAAGCAGGTGTACAGTATGCACTTCATTCGGAAGTACTCGAAGTATCTGTCGAAGTACTCAAAGAACTTGTCGAAGCAGTCGAAGTATTTTATGGGTGGAACTGGAAAGTTTGAAACTGCGTGTGCGATAGAATACTTGCGCCTGCGTAGAAGCATTCTAAGTAGTGCTTGACGAAACACTCGAAGTAAAGTCCCGTCGCATATTAACGAACGCGGGGGTTGTGTGTCTCAGGCTTTTTTTCTGTTGGTTTGTAAACGGGATTTGAGTTCCGCGAGTTCTAGGACAGCCTGTATATACTTAAGCAAGGGCGGTTCCAGGGGGAGTAGAGGGAGTCGCTATTATTCCAACATTTCATGCAGAAATGTCCTATTTTACTCTTTTTGTGCGAAATGCGATCTCGATAAAAAATTCTCCTTATGGGAGTTGAGTTTTTCAAATAATTTCATCCTTACACGGCTTAGAAAATGCGTGACCTTGAAACTTTTTAAAATTTAAGTACTTCTTGAACAAGTAAGTATTTATATAAATATCAAGGCATAAAATTCCATTTTGTGTCGGCATTAATATCAAATTATTTGGATATTCTTGTACACGAGGAATCTCATTAAAAAAGCGGCATTTTTACTTATCTGACCAGCGTCTCTTTTTGAGAATATCTGTGCATTTTTGAAAACATCAACTGGCGTAAAAGTGTACTAAAATTTCAAGTATCAATTTGTGGAATCAAGGCGTTTGATCGGTTTCATACATTCATAATGCCTAGTTAATGGAGACACGCAGTTCCCACATAAAATATATTCATTTTCAAAAGACATAAAAAATAATTATTGACAATACATTTGGCAAATCTCTTCCATCTGACAAAACAAGTGTTTGTCTATAGAATTCTTGTCATTGAAAAGTGGTTTGCGGAAGGATCCTTGAGAGAGGCATAGATCCATGTTGCATTTGTGACACATAGAAGCGTATTTGTAATTTCGAGAAAAGCTCCTCAATCTCCGGAGCCGTCGACATTGGCGAGTTCGTGTTTGTGGAACAGCTCCGGTATCCCATCGGGTGTGCTCAGTGACATAGATGAGTATTTTGTTGTGAGCTCGAAGCGTTGTTTGTTGCTCGAGTTGATAGGGAATGGAAAACGTGTCCTGCAGATAGATCTGACGTTCTATTGAAATATTCTCCAAACTTTGTCCCCTTTTCAAAGGATTCGTTGAGGGAAATAAGTTTTACTCTCGGTAATTCAACCGAAAATTCAGTTTAATTTGTTGGCCTGTCGTACATACTCTATTATCAAACTCGCGTGATTTATTTGCTTTGGTAGGGTGACGATAGATGGACAACTTTCTATTTTCCTCTGTGTATGAAAATGTGCATCAGCAGTGTTAGTGTATAGTAAAATAAATCTCTTCGATGCATGGACAACAACATTATTTTATTGTATGTCGTTGCCTATTTGGGAAAGAGTGCAGATGCGTCCGGATTAGGCCTGCGACTTTCAATTGATATATCGATATATCGATATATCGATAAAAGTGTGTTATCGATATACCGAAATATCGATATATCGATATATCGATAAGTTACCGATAATATATCGATATATCGGTATATCGATATATCGATATATCGATATATCGATATATTGATATATCGATATACCGATATATCGATAAGTTATTGATATATCGATATATCGATATATCGATATACCGGTATATCAATAACCGGTGTCCCGTATATCGATACCTATAATGACACTTCTGAAGTTCTGACTTCTTTTAAATGTAGGAGTAGGTATTCGGCCTGATTCAGTCATTTGTTGACAACTGGCTAACATTGAAATGAATCGACAAAATTGAGGAATCTTTGCGTTGGAGATATCAATATTTTCGTGCAGTGTATAAACAATTAGTATATAAACAATTTAAACAAGTGATGGTAGGAATTATTATACTTATTTAAACGACTTGTAGAAAATTGGACATCGCAACTGATGTTTTTCAAAGCACCCTTGGGTCCATAATCGTTTATTTCGAATCCTACGTTATTTTCCAGGGCACAACGTAAACAATAATGTTTGAGCGCTCCAATCCAATCGATTCAATCAATAATTGATTTCAATATTATTAACTAACTAACATCAAGAAACTACAGAAAAAGGACTATTACCTATTCATACCTATCTAGCTCTTAAAACTAAGATGTTACTCGATTACAGATATAATACCACAGTAACGATGTCGATACAATTGTATAAGTACCGATAAGGCGATATATCGATAAGTCGGTATATTTAGTTATCGGTATATCGATATATCGATAAATCGGTGTATCGGTATATCGATATATCGATATATCGATAAATCGGTATATCGATATATCGGTATATCGATACATCGGTATATCGATTAAATTTTAAATATCGATATTCGATATTCAAATTCCGATATCGCACAGCCCTAGTCCGGATGCTATACGTTTCAAATATTAAATCGCTTGATTTAATTTGAAAGTAGCTCTTAGCTTCATAGAACCCGGCAGCATAAGCTCTTTATAGTAAACACGAGCAACAGGATTAAAGTGAAAAGAAAGAAAAATAGAATGCAAATGCGTTGTTAGCGAGCTTTTCATGCCGACCGTCTTCAGATTCAATTTATCATCTAGCGACTGGCAAAAGACAGAGCTCTGGTATAATGAGCTCCCGGATAATCGGTTCCGATCATCTCATCTCTCCTTATGATCGTAATGCGAGCGTTTCACTGTCACTAGGAATGCCCAATACCATACGAATCTGACAAGACGAATAGCTTTTCATCCTGCGAACTCCGCTAAATGTTAAAAAGCTATACCGAGTTTTAACTCGATTTTGGGCAATTTACACATCGTTTCATCTATAGTTACTATTCATGAAGTCAATCAATAGTCCAGTCATTATATGAACTTCGGAAAAATTATCAGAGGGCTGAATTTTTGTACACACGTTCTTTTGATAGTCCTAAATGAAATGCTAAAAGTCCCCTAGAATCCGAGTTCGGCTTCCGATGATATGCCACCAATAAGTGTTAAAAATGCTTCTCAACAAATATCTCCTAAAATATTGGCTTTTGAACAAAAGAGGTGTATATAAAATTGAAGCCCGTCTCATGCTAAACAAAAAAGTTGCTATTCACTTTTTTCGTAGAGTCGACGGTGTGGCCGTAACGCGAAGCAAAAGGAATGCGCGACGCAAGTCTGCGCGCGTTGCGTAATTTTTTTAATACAAATGTTGTTTCGTGATTTTCATTAGTTTTTTTTATAAAGTTTCATTAATATGCAACTAAGTACGTGGAATGGTTTAGGTATTTAAATTTTTTTTACACTTTTTCGATTTGCTATTGTTACTTTTTGATTTTACATGGTTTTCATCAAATTCGCTTCTAAGCCAGTTAAAACAGTTAAAACAGCAACTTTTTTGTAGAGCATGAGACGGGCTTCAATTTTGTATACCACCTCTTTTGTCCAAAAGCCAATATTTTAGGAGACATCTGATGTTGAAAAGCATTTTTAACACTTCTTGGTGGCATCATCGGAAGCCGAACTCGGATTCTAGGGGACTTTTAACATTTCATTTAGGACTATCAATGGAACGTGTGTACAAAAATTCAGCCCTCAGATAATTTTTTCGAAGTAAAATTCAATAATGACTGGACTATAAGATCGTGGCCGAAAGATTGTTGCCGTGTTAATATTTTGGATGATTGGAGAGCGGCATTGGGAAAACAGTTCTTGTCGTTCAAGTAACCTTAAGAAGTTAATTCGGTATTTCCTTGAAAGGTTTCGTAAATAAAACGTCTCAATCCAGCGCATACCAATTTAGCTTAAGTAGATGTGCATCGACCATTGAGAAACACCGTCCCATTCTCGGCTATCCTTTTTAGTCATAAATTGCGAATTTGATGGCAGGGATCGACTTTCGACAAAGAAACAACGGAAAGAGTTAAGAGCGGAACAAGTGCAGGATTTTCTAAACAATGGAAGCGCCGTGGTCTGTATTCAATGCACATTGTCTGGATTCAATCAGGATCGGGTTGATGCATCCACGGATTTCTCGAAGGCGATGCAACTTTCTGGCGAGGAAAGCTATAAATGGCACCTGAGTTTCAAAGACCACTAATAATTCGGAAGGACATGTTTATCATACGAATACGTTGATGAGTGCCCTTCTGCAATTTATATTTTCGCAAGCTGGAAAAGGCATTGTTGGCAATTGCGGCAACATCTGACATTTTCATATGGTATATCACACCTCCAGGTACGTTTCATTGACTGGTGTGATTCCCAGATGGCATGTTTATAATAAAATGAAAGTCATATAGCGTGAGTTTGCCATGTAATCACTGTGCTGGTGAATGGGAATGTTACCGACGTTGACATTTCGACTGAGTTTCCAGATATTATCTACGGTTATTGCGGTGCGGAAGTTTAATCAACGCCCATCGCATCGCAGCCTTGCCTTTACGATGCGTTTGCTCTACCACCGGGTATACGTATAATTCATGACATGGTTGTTCAGGTACACAGCTCTAGTACATCAATGGAATTCGCTTTATATTTAAACTCCCAACTCCACCACACCAAAAAAGTGGTTTTAAAAATGTGTCTGTGTGTGTGTACGTACGTTTGTAAACACTCCATAGCCAAAATTACCGATTTGGCTGAAATTTGGTACGTAGGCATCTCATAATAACCCAACTTAGATCTGAGAAGCGTTTTTGAGCCAATCGTGCAACCAGAAATGCCATTTTGGCACACAACTTTTAGATTTTAAATTCAAAACCCCATTTTTCACGTCACCATACAAAAGGCCTTCAAATTCTGCTTCTAAAAATGTATTCACTGTCAGTGCCCTTTTGACCAAAAATTAAAAAAACTGAAATTTTTATCGGACTTTAAAATCGCGGTACAGCCCAAGCTCCTGAACCGATTTGGCTGAAATTTTGGATTCAATCGGCCTACGGAGAGTGCCGTTTTGGCACACCAATTTCCAACTTTAAAATTATTCTCTCATTTAACCATCCAAAACAAGTTTTTGAAAGATTTATTGTCACCATCAGGAAGGTTTTCAAATTCTGGTTTTAAATAAAACAAAAAAACTCATTCGCATTTAGTACCCTTAAAGTAGAAAAATCGCAATTTTGTAATAACACTAAGATCACGTTATAGCCCAAACTACTGGATCGATTTGGCTGAAATTTGGTACATGGAGATTAGATGACCCGTTGACGTGCTAAAAGGCTATTGCGAGTAATTGGTCAACGGGAAGTGCCATTTAGGCATATCAACTTCACGAATTTTAAACACAAGACACGGAAATCAAAGACCCACACGATGGGGAGGTTCCAGCCACTTCTCTGATGCCAATTTAGCTATGTAAAGTTGGCAGCGCGTCTACATTCGAATCCGAAAACACTCTTTTTAAGGATGCAAAATATGAAAAAGTAAATAAAACAGCCCTGACCGGGTTTGCCGTGCCTGGTAAGTTTCAACAATTTCAGATATAAGCTTGTTTTTTTCGATTATGTTTTGTTAAATAACACAATCTTTTTGCCTTCTAATGGTGTGCAATTACTCCTTGGTTGTGGTGCGGTGGAGAGTCCAGCGACCGGAACTCTTCCTAATTGAGTTTGACGAGAGGACCGACAAAGATCAAGCCACTCCGGGATTAAATTGGATCTCAGTAAGATCAGGTTATACTGTTTCCTCTCCGTAATACTTGATTAAGAATAGGCTTTCTCACATTTGTGATTGATTTTCACGGTTGCTGTGAAGGAGGCACATGAGAATTATAAAATAATGAGTTTTGCTGTAAGATTTTGGTTCTTTTAACTAAAATGTTGGAATACTGCTGTACGTAACAGCATTAACTCGAAATTCGCAGTTTACTTTTTTTAATTCAGGATTTTTCCCGACTTTTTTTAAAATAAAAAATTCGAATCTTGAATTGAAACTTGGCAAATGGGGTGCTAACGATTTATTCTTATGATTTTTTTCGATATCTTGATCGCGAATTCGCGAAGCAAAATACTGAAAAATGTCCCTATTCGCGAGGTCGTAGTAGGCTGCTTTTACTACCTACATTGTAGTTGAATACCTGAAAAGATGCACCTCATAAGGGTCTACGACTCAACGGTGCAAAAATTTATATTCCTATACTTCTAAAAGTAACCAACATATTTGACTGTCACACTGAATATTCAACATTTGTGATTATTCGGTTTCGGTTTATGATTTGGCTGAGAATATTCTTGCAAGACGTAAAATGTCATTGTGATGGTGACGTAAGATTTAAGATTTAATAGAAGGCGAGATAGCAAATAATTAGAGAGACGTAGCGGACGTTGTCAATAAAAGCTGAAACAGCGAGCGCCGCGGCGCTACGCTTTCTGTCGAGACTTCGGCAAAGTGCGTGAGGCGTGAGCTGCGTAGAAATAAGGAAAATTACGCAATATTTATTCGAGTCCCACTCTGTAGCAGCAACCGGAACTTTTTGTATTTTCCAGTGAAAGTCAAATAATATACGTATAACAAGCTCCCCAACTCAGCTGCCGCAGAAATTCAAACACGCTTTATTAATACCAACGAGTTCTCTCCGGTAAAAAGTATGACCCAAATGCAAAACGAAATTTCTCAAATTACTAAAGCACAACAGGAACAGAGAGCCCTTTAAACTATCGCCTACTACGTCTACGTGTTTGTTATGCGTTATGCGAAGAGGGCTGTTTCTGCAATGAGGCGCCTCTACGTCGGTCACAGCGGACCTATCGCCCCGAGAAGGGGAATTGGATGTTTGACGTGCATCTTGACGCTTCTCTGACGGAAGATATGAGTTCTCCCTAAGACCGACGCCGCCGTCGACGACGCCAAAAGTGCAATGTAGGACATATGTATGCATCAGACGTCGATACACACATATACGAAAAAGGATCGTCCTTGCTTCGACGACTGCAAAATCCTTCATTTATCACGAGCGATTCTTATCGAGATCTTGGAGGACTTTATTTTGCACAATAAATAAAAATTCGGTTTCACATCATGCATATTACATTATACATTATGTTTAAGGAATTTATCTAAGGATTTTTTTCGTTCAGATTTCATGGAGAATAAAGGTACAGTTGCGGACATTTTTCTGGCATTCTGTCATTCCGTCATGACTGATGGTTTTTATGGTATTTTTAAAAATATTTTATGCATGCATTTGTTGCCAGTATAATATAAGGCATGTTTACAGCTTTCGTCAATGAATGTAAATGTCACCGTCGCGTCGTACGAAATCCCGTGTCCGCGATTGTGTTAAGATGTATACCTACTTAGGAACCGTGGTTATTATAAAGATCAAGAATGGTTGTCTTATCTTATGTCGTCTCTTTAAACTGAATTTACCACACAAGACTAAACTAACACATACTAGAAAGGCAGCAAAACGCCAAGCAAACCAGTGAGTGACCTGCCCCCAGACATTATTTTTGAGTCAACTTTATTCGCTTGAGTGAAAATGGAAGAAAATTAGAGTCAGGAACAAGACAACCATTCTCGATATCTCTGTATTACTCCCGATTTTCAAGCCTGTCTTTAGTTTTGTAAATTTGCTCCAACTGGCGTTCAAGCAATAGCAATAGGGTACATTGCCCACCATAGAAGCCTATTGGAGATTTCACTTAATTTGCTAATTTAGGTAGAACTGATCGATAGGGCGCTAAAAAGTTGCGATATATCGCACATGGAATACGACCTTTATTTTGCGCTTCATAGAGTTCCCTGTTCCTGAAAATTTATTTCTTTTCTTTTCTTCATTAATAACTTTACGGGGACACTGTTGACATACATTACTTCTTTAACGGACCGTTGACAATGAGGGCATTTACGTTTCACCCCCGAAAATGGGAACAGAAAAAGGAACATAGCAACCAGCCGAGTGACTCATCCGTATATACGTAAAAAAGAACAAAAGTCTACATCCGCGAAGTTGACCAGCGTCAGAAATTATTTGTCACTTTCTGATATTCAATTGTCAGCTCACTGTTTTCCAAAATCTTGAAATGAAGGTAATACTAATTCCAGATGGTAACATTGAAATGACCTAATTCTCAGCCAGTATTGCAGCTTTAGATGCTGTAGTGGTTGCTGCTTCCAATGCACTAGTAGAAAAGAAGTTCCGTCTCAAGAGCGCCCTAATAAATAATCTGGTTATGTAAATTCTCTTCTTAAACTTAAAAGTGGCGATTTGGCATAGAATTTTTCCAATAGTATTTAGTCCAAAAACTTAACTATTGCATTTTCCTTTTCGAAAATTAATGAAGAAGCAACGATCATTCCTCTTGGTTGGACGAAGAGAAACATATTTCCTAGATTTCTAACATATTTACGTCGGCCTGTGAATTCTGCGTAATCGTGAATGTGGAATTTTCACTGCTAAAAGGCCCCCCAGGTTTTCAATGTCGTTGAATTAATAAAATGTACCTAATGAATTTTTTAGAAAAATGGTATTAGCTCATACTGCTTATCTGGATCCTCTTTAAGAAATTTGTCTAAATCTTGCTTGGTAAGAATTTTTCGATTTTATTGTGCCATCGCTTTGGCGCTTCAAAAATTCTATCAACTTATTGTATTTGCTAATATCGCAGTTCTCCTTCACGTTTAAAGTTGCCTTCAACATTGAGTAGGTGCACCAAAAATGTGGAAAACTTTTTGGTGTTTGACTTTTCGGAAAAAATATGCCAAGAATTCCTTTTCGGTGAAGGTCTTAACCTTCTTCGCCCTGCACCAGTCAGTAACTGAACTGGGAGTACGTTAGTTCGTACATTTCTCGCGACTCAGCCGGTAAGAAATTCAGGGTTGCTGCTGCTGATTCATATAAAAAAGATTTAAAAGCTTCCATTATTGATTTTCGCACAAAAATAGGAAAAATCGTACGTAGATTTCAAGCCGAAAGTGTAATTTCCGCACTCTCGTGGTTATCCCCGAGTAATATACTTTTAAAAACAGAATATGAAACATACAAATCGACGACACACGGACGTATTGCATTTTGGTCATGGTAAATTCATATTTACAATAGACTCGACAATTCGCTTGTTAGATGGTCCCAGTAACCCTTTACAAGCTTGGTTACGTCTTTACATGCGCGTTTTTCCTATTCCCGCAGTGAGCGTTGAAAAAAGTGAGTGACATTATAGATTGGTGCTGGATAAGGGCCTTGAAAATACATAGCCCACGGCATCTGCAAAAATATTTCTGTCATTTGGTACTGTTTCTGGTGCGCCTTTCTACTTCTTTGGGATTTTATAGCAGTAAGTAGGACCTACTTTCAACTTTCTGTTCAAAGTAATTACAATAAAATTTTGTGTGTAACTTTCATGCAAATTGTCTTTACTTGTATCGTCGGATTATCATATTCACTCGCTAAACGCTCGCTCATTAGACAAAATTTCCGACTCGACTCTAAAGACTAACTTACTATGCTTGTTACGTAAATAACTGTTACAAGTTAAATTCCAATAAAACTATTATTTCGTATTCTCCAGACCACTTAACCTCTCGCTCCTCCTTTCTTGATTTGAACGGGGGAGGTTAAAATAATTATTGTTACTTATACTTATACAAAAGTGATTGTCGTAGGTAATCAATAAAGACATAATTATTTATTAGCCTCATGTTTTTGTACCTTCTGCATAAATAATGCTAATGAAATCCGAGTGCAGGTATAAGCAAGTTTGGAGACCTACTAAAACTCTGGCCATAATCCTCAAATCCTCTCCCTGTTCTACGCTGTTCTGTTAGTAAAGCTGCAGGCCAACATTGTACGCCCCATAAAGAATAAGATAAAAAGCGTGAAAAAGTGCAATTCTGTATAAATATGCAGTCGGTGAAGCGCAGGAGGCGTCCAGACACCGTATGGGATATGTTTATTGTTTCCAATCGTTACATTTAACTTTTGCTACATCTCTCGTGCTTTAAAGCGTTCGGTTGTTCGGATTTAAGTCCACATAAATAAGACTCTTCTCGAATGCGAAGAACTATTGTACATTTAAATGCCATACTAACTTTCTATACAACACTGATGCAATCGACTTTTTTAAACGAACTGATGTTCCGAGATTCCGAGTACGTCTCGTCAGGGTGCAAATATGTACAGTGTGTCTCTTTTTAAGTGTCAGTTAGCGGTATTTAGAGAATCATTTTGAGCAGCTAAACGAAAATTCAAACACGGGGGTTTCAATTTACTGCCCATCGAGTGAAAATATTTTCAGCTCTTACGCACTTCCGCTTATACAGGAAGTGGCCGCCATCTATGATGTTATTTTAAATGGAAAGCCTATGTTTTGACTCTAGATTCGGATTGGCCTCTTAATTGTCAATTTATTGTACCCCCACTTTGCCTACCTAACTGTCATAGTTTTTCACATAAGTCAAAATTTTTGTAAAAAAAATTGATTTTTATCCGACAATAGAAAAATTTGTATCTTCCAGACGGTTGAAGATAAAGAATTCAAACTTGGTTTTGGTTTGAGCTTTCGGCTGATGGCTCACACAAATGGCGTAACGAAATTGTCCACACCTCAATTTTTTCAAATGCGAGTACCATAATTTTATGTACCCAAAAGATGCAAAATTAAATTTCCTGTACCTAAGCTAGTATTAGCAGACCCTATACCTAATTTCAATATTTCAACATAGACTTCCCATTTAAAATAACAAAGATGGCGGCAACTTCCGGTATAACCGGAAGTGCGTCAGAGCTGAAAATATTTTCACTCGATAGACAATGAATTGAGACCCCCGTGTATGTGTTTTCGTTCAACTGCTCAAAACGATTCTCTAAATATCGTTAACTGACACTCTAAAAGAGACATCCTGTATAAAATTGCACTAAGGCGAATAATTCACGGCAGCATTAATCTATTAACATGATGGGCCAGCGACATTTCCCGCTTGCTATTTTCCCGAATAATTACGGGTACTTACCTGTGCACTATTCCATAGCTATGCATATGAGATAAAGCCGAGGCAAACTGTCTGGCATAAATCCTGGCAGGACGTTCCTCTAGTTTACCGAAGCGTTGTCCTATGATAAACGAACAGAGATCTCCTCCGCCTATGAGCTCGGTAACAAGATAGTACGTGCTGTCGGCCAACTAAAACAGAAAGGGCTCTGTCAACATTAATTAAATTTGAAATGGTATAAGATCACATAGAGCCGACAACGCTCTGTTACATATTGTGTGGTAGTTTCTGGAGTTAGGTAAGTAACTGCAGGTTCGTTTTATCGTATTGTTGTCCCTCGGGATTACCTTCCACTTATTTGATAATTAGTTGTATAATTTTATTAACGAGCAGGTTTTACCTTTGGTATTCAAATTAAACTGGTGCGCAGCTCATTCTAATTCTCAAATTGGGTCAACTAGTGACTAGTGGACAAAATGATTCATACTAAAGGAAATTGGTTTAGCATCGAGTTTAGCATTTTACATCAGCTGTGCGGAAATGGGGATAACAGCAAATATATTCTTTATACTCTTATGAAGCATTTTCGGGCAGATGTCCATAGGAACTTCTCGTCTTAAAATATTTGACCTTATTAAAAACTGCATGGAATGTTGGGAAATTAATCTTGTACAGGTTCCTTCCTTTAGGACAGATGACATTACACTTCAGAATTTCAATGTAACAATACGCGAATCGGCTTTCCATAAGCGCATATGCATATGGCATAAGTATTCAATATTATGGAAATTTCTTATGCGTTTGAGGAGAGGGAGAAATTAGGCACCTTCTTATGAAATGACCCTAAATGGAATCATACTTTTTTCTCAACGGATTCGGAATCTACGAATTTTTTTGAGACAAGAACATGGTGTGATACTTGCCCAAAGGTGAAGTCACGGCTGCCCTAGATTTTCAAAAATATTGAAGAAATCGGTCAAAAAACAATAATTTTCGAAATGGCGAATACACGTCAACCTTATTTTCTTGATACAAATTCAACTGCGTAACTACACCTGTGAAGAAGGTGACAAATATATAGCCGAAACGTTGGCCTGAAAAGGAGTTTTACTGAGGTTTTTCCCCGTCCCATTCCCTGAGAAACCATCAATTATTATCAACTACATTTTCTTAAATTCTTTTTGCTACTTAGTACTTTGGCAGATTGGAATTTTATTTCATACTTTACACTCGCAGTGTAAGTATACAGGGTGTCCCGAAATTAGTGGTCAAAACTGCACCAGTAGATATTCTATGAAAAATATAAAAAATGTCCTTATGAACATATGTCGAAAAATAAGTCCTAAGGGAGCTAAAGCCCCTGAAACGGGCCATTTTGAAAGTGTTTTTTTCAAATATCTTCAAAACGGTTAAAGATAGCGACGTGAAATTTAGTATCTTTACTAAGTCTTTGATGCTGAATTTACTACTGTGGAGAATATTTTAAAATTTTGATCATAAGCGTCTCGTACAGGAGCTAAATTTACTCAGACATTTTTGTAAGTACTTTTTTCTCAAATTTGATTCCAGAATCTGAACATTTGAGGTTTTTTAAGTAAAAACGGTACCTACTCTTGTTTGACATCGATAGAATGCGCCCTTTTCGAAAAAAAATGGCTTTTTATTGGTTCAGGGCTCTATTTGTGACATAAGACATCAAAATATCGTGAACAAGTTCATGCGACGGTTCCTTACTTCATTCTACAGATATTTATATGCTGTCGCGGACTTTTTTGTAGCTCTTTTCGTTGCCGACATTTTTTCCTCATGCGATTTTAAGCCATCTGCAAGCGTTTATGCAGCGTTAACGAGAGTGCGCGTTTTTTCTCGGGCTTCTCCCTCAAGGGCACTATGCCCAAAGCTCGTATTTAGGCGTTCGGCGTTGAGGCCCTAACAACGCATCTATTTTCTTTACATAACATAGATATAAGCGGACACGGCCGACACGGGTGCAGCGTGAGTCATGATGAGGAGTTTTTTTCTGTTGTGGAGTCAGACGGGCTTTCATTTACGTCAAAATTGCTATCGGTGTCAATAAACAGCAAGAATGGAGGTTGGATAATGGTATCATGGTCATTCAACTTAAACAACCCGAGCAACGCCGGGGAATTCAGCTAGTTTTCAATAAATAACAAAAACCCCGAACCACGGCGGCAACCGGTTAAAAAAATGAAACTAATAACAAAGCTAATTAATATGATCAAACACGGACTACACGTCACAAATCAACCATTAACAACCAAATTTCCAAATAAAAATTCGCTATGTCCTGTAAGAATAACTTCCAAGATGGCCGTCTTTACTGGCGGAATGTCCACCAGAGGCCGCCTCTGTTTTTAATTTGGTCAATTCACTGAACTAATGTTAACTTTTGTGTAAACACTCATATTGACCATTGATTCTAAGAGGGCAGGCAGCGGCGTTGAGTGACGGTCAATAAATTATGTTTGAGATGTCAAGTAAGGCAATAATGGTTTTATTTATCGCTCGTAAAAAAGGACCGAATTTATCAAGCTCTTAAAATTGAATATCGAATGAACGTAAAATTCAGACCGTGTGTGTCCAGAATGATGACACGCACGGATTGCCCGATATTCATAATTCAATTTCTAAGACCAAATATCGCCAATTCTCCATTTCGGAAAATGCTTATACCATCATTCTTCGCTTCGCAAGTTGATGATGTCTTTGGGGGAAAACTAAAAGAGGGTTTGTTCTTAATGGTCAGTCGGAAACTGCGAATTATCTACTTCAAGTGCTTTGATGAGCATCGGGTACGCTTTAGAAAAACTCGCCAGGCGTTCTCTTCGTTTTGGATTTTTGAGTTGACATAATGGCTTTAAGCAATGACCGTAAAGTCATAAACTTTATGATAGATGCAAGTAGACGACCGTTGTAGTTAAAATTTTCATTAATGTCCTCACTTTACTACAGTCGAGAACAGAACTACATATAAAACATAAAATAAATGTACGGTTCAAGATTGACTGTAAAATGCCTAATAAAATTTTTGATTTAGGATGCTCCCTGCTACTTTAATTGAAATGCCTCAAATGTGTGTCAAGTACCTAGTGTTTTTTGTTGATCACATGCTAAATATTAATCTAAACATGTGCCTTGTGGCTACTCATTTAAATAAGTACACTACATCATTTTCTATTGAACGCAGGAACATTTTTACTGTTGTTTTGTTAAACAGGTTTTAAGTCCCTACTAGACACACCTCACTACACCGAAAAACTTGATTTACAAAGATTCGAACACAAAGTCCTCATTATCAAAATCAATTAACGTGTTTCGGTTCATATAGTAATAGTGCATTTTTCCACCGAAGTTGTCCATTGTTAACCTTCCCACAACTGCAATCACTCCAAAATCAAGGTCACGAAAAATTGGTTTTTAAAAAATGTCTGTGTGTACGTACGTACGTGCTCACGTATATTTCGAAAACTACTAAACGGATTTTAGTGAAATTCGGTACGGAGCTTAGTGCTGGCTTTCTGGTGAGCCCGGTTAATTTTGCTGCCAATCCGCAAACGCCAAGTGTCTTTTTTCACATCAAACATCAAATTTGACTGATGAACATTAATTTTTCTTATCAGCACATGAAAGGCCTTTTAATTCTCTATCTAAAAATGTATTCACACTTAATGCCTCTTTAGCATAAAATCAAAAAAAACCGAAATTTAGAAGCAACATTAAATAACACACTACAATCCAAATTACTCGGTCGATTTTGTTGAAATTTGTTACTAGCCGAAGAGGTGAGTCGATTTTGGTGGCAATCGGTCAACGACATGTGACATTTTGAAAAATTCCAGAAAATACTGTATAAGGTTGGTGGAATCTTTAGGTACGTGGGACAATTTACCTGTGCTTTTTAGCATATCAGCTGTGAAATTTGAAAGATTGCCACCATTTTTGTGTTCAGCACATCAAATTCTATTTTCAAAATTAGCGCCCTTTGGCAAAAAAATTTAAAATTTTGAAAACCTCTAGAAAGTAAAACTTCAGAAACACTTTCAAACGCTGACTCACAAAACCCTTGCGTTCGTTAGAAAATGATTTAATAGTAGTTATGTTTATGTAATCGCAATTATCAACAACGAACGTGAGCAAAATTAAACTTTTTCACCTCAATTTTAATGGATTCAAATTTTCCCTATTTAGTATGACCATCACAATATTTAACAGACAGCTGTCGTTTTACACATAATTTGCATATACAGTGCTCTTCAAAAGTAAGGAATAAATACAAGAACTTTTTCGAGAGGAATATTTCGGAAATATGCTCGGACGTCAACCTTATTTTTTTGAGGCGCATCCGATGGTGTTCTCTGATATTTTTTGCGCATCCTGTTTAATCGGAAGTGATGCTAATTTAGATTTTTCAAATGGGATCATAATTTCTTCTCAACGGATTCGGAATATACGATTTGTTCCGAGTTAAAAACATGCATCATCCCTGGCCGGAAGTGGAGTCACGGCCACCCTAGGTTTTCAAAAACATCGCAGAAACTGGTGAAAAATTGAGATTTTTGAAAAACGCATAAGCACGTCAACATTGTTTTTTCGTATATAATATAACGAGTGGTACTGATTTTTTCCGACAAAATTTGCGAAACAAATAAATAAGTAGCTTTTGCAACGAAAATCGTCACGAGCGCTTTAGAGTGGCGATTTTCCAAAAGCAAAAGCTACGAATGTATTTCTAAGCAAATTTTGCAAAAAAAATCAGACCACGAATTATATTCGGATGATTAAACAACAAAAGAAATTTCAATGGAAACAATAAGGTTGCCATGCTCGTTGTCATGACATTTCGTTTGACAGAAATTTTTTGATGTATGATTGTATGATCCCGTTTGTAAAATCAAAATTTGGATCAGTGCAAAAAAATATTAGAGTATACACCATCGGACGCGCCTCAAAAAAAATAAGGTAGATATGTCTGAGGATATTTTCGAAATATTCGTATCAAAAAGGTTCTTGAATTTATTCTTTACTTTTGAAAAGCACTGTACAGTTCTTTTTTAAGCAGGTTACCCTTGGGCGCCCATGCAGTAGGCAGTCAAGGGAAGTCTAGGATGCTCACGTAGCAAAATGAATATTGAGGTCTTTTTTTAATACATCTTTTAGAAAATCTGCGAAATCAATATTCAGCTCTTTGGGAGTTTGGCTGCTTCACTCGTTATTCGCAGGGTATCCGTCACGACGACAACGGCGAAATATGAATCCTTGGAGGAGGAGAAATTGGAAGTACGAAATTAAAACACACGATAGGTATCTCTTTAGTAGCGCAGGAAGGAAGGATGTTTTCCTTCCCACCGCACACTCGGCTGATGAGTTCCATCACGGGGTATGCGATTACATCGGGTCTCGGGGGTGCACAGGATCGCCTTACATGCTGTGTCACAACCGAGCCTCCGACTCGATTTGATTAATTCTCTCGTAAAAGCTATCGCGGCTGTAAGCGCCTCGCATCCCTTACGGCTTCAAATTTGCCCGTAGATTTTGAAAAATAGAGTGGTTCAGGTCACTGTAGTTGACTCCAGAGTACCTAAATTAGAAATAAGCTCAAGCTTTGAATTTTAAATATAATTGGCTTTATTTGTTGCCAGCTATAAGTTAGACTTTTCCATTCTGCACTGTACTCGCAATTTGCTTGTTCAAAGCTAATGAGGATTTATGCAAAATGATGGTGGGTAGCTGCAATATACATAGTATCTATTCTAAGTAGTCCATTCCTTCCACGAGACTTACCTGTATCGTTTGGAATAAGCCAGCAATGCAGGGGTGATTCAACATGGACAGTATCCGAGCTTCTCTATACAGATTCTTTATCACATACTTTTCTTTAATCTCCTTAATGTCGATAATCTTCACGGCTACCTAGAAAAAATGTCTTAAATCATAATTCATCGTAATTCAGATTTAGATAACACAAAATTAATCCATTACCCCAATTATGCAAAATTGAAATGATTGCATTCTAATTGAGAAAAAGCTGGGCAATAATGGATATACGATGCTGGAATGTTAGGGTGAAGGAGGACAAAAAGTTAACGCAACCAGCCAGCTCTGAACACTAACGAGTTTCCAACAAGCGCAGGTTTGAAGTCGATTGCGACAACATACCGCCAGCTACAAACGTCCCCAGGGAAACGCCGGGACTTGCACTGCGATATGGACGAGCTATTTCCGCGAACGGTGACGAGGCGGTCTTCCCGGCTTCGCATTGGACTTTCCGGTCGCATTTTTGCGGCGTACGTCACCCAAATTAATTTGACGCACACGCAACATAACTCTTAATTTGTTGCCTCTACAACGCAAAGGTGATACGGTTCAGGTGCGCTTCTGTGAAACGAAAAGTTATATAATAATAATAATAATAATATATATTGATATCAATAACTACACAGTTTTATGTAAGTCAATAAGTACATACATGCAGGGTGACGCATGAAAATAGGGACAATCCAGATTTTCTCCTTATTGGCTCAAGTGAGGAAAAGTTGCCCGAACAACGCACACCCGCGAACCCCAACTTTAATATTTCAAATTACAACTTCCCAATTATGATGTCTATTGAAAGCTGATTTCATTACCAATCCATGGCTGTTTTTTTATATCCGTTCACCCCTAAGCACCCTCTGTGGACGAAACCGAAACCGAAACCGAAATTTTTTGGGTTTCGGTTCAATAATTAATTATAAAAAGGCCTTTCAATTAAATTTGTATTTCGTAAACATTCTCAACCCCAAGGAACTCCAAGATAAGATCGAGAAATGTTTTAAAATCACTTAAACCTGCATGTAAATACACTAATTACATATTATCTAATAAATGTTTTTTAAGTGGGATGTTTAATATTTAAAAAATAATTTCGTTGTGGGTGTGGATTTTCTGGAACCGGAACCGAAAAAAATTGCGGAAAAGAAATTTTCGCCTGCGGAGCACTTATAAAGCCTCGTTTCGCTCGGCTTTTTCCTCTCCCTCTCTCTACCGGAACCAAAAACTTGTAAAGGTTCGGAACCGAAACCGGAACCGGGACCCATTCAACAAATGTTCATCATAATCATAGGAACCGAAACCCATATTTCGAATCGATACCAGTCTCTGATTCTGAGCCAAGAAATAATTATTTGTTTTGAAAAAAACTTTTGAAGTTATTGATGGATTTCAAAAATTTTTGCATCAGGTTTCAGAGGACTTAATGCCCTTCAAAATGGTGTGTGAGGAAGGGCCTTAATGTAGTTTTAAATTCGCCCATACAGGCGCTAGCGGCTGAAAGGACATAAAAACTAATTGCAGCATTGGATTGGTAATGAAATTAGCTTTCAAATGATATATAAGTGGTGTATTGCCATTTGAAATTTTAAAGTCGGTGCTCGCGGGGATTAGGGGGTGAGTTGCAAAACTTCACCAAGCACATACAGGGCGAGTCAACAAGGCGACGGCGGTCCATAACTTCTGAACCCTTCCAGATAGGAAATCAATTCAAACGCCATTATGTACAACACCACCAATTCTACGTCCTAAAACTAATTTCAACTATACAGGGTGTCCCAAAACACTTGCAGCGCATAGCAACTTGATTTTTTTAAATGGAACACCACCATTTTGATGCCATATTCTGGATCACCTATAACATAGCTTTACATCGACATAAGACATTCGATGTTTTAAGGCTCTGTTCTAAAGTAATTAATTCTTTTTGAAAAATTTTGATCATTGCGGGTGCTTCTTAGAAAAATTCCTGAGAACTCAATTTTGTATCTAGAGAGCTGAGATTCGGTACGCATGTGAGGGAAGGTCTATTCTATCTATCTAACATGATAACTATCATTATCACTATACAGGGTGTTACAAATTTTGTGTCACCTTTGGAAAATTTCAAATATGCAAAACTCCATTTTTTCAAATGGCACCTCCTGTTATTATTGTGCCATGGGATTCGGCTGTTGAATTACTTTATTTTTTATTAAGTATGTCCTATACCTAAAGTCAATACTTCACAAGATATTCTTTGTCTTATTTATTTTATTGAAGATTATTACGATCTCAATTAAAGAATGCCATGGACTGTATGACAGTTATGATTAACATTGTTTATTTACATGGTTACCAGACAGTTTGTCATATTTACTGACATACACAATGAATTTCAACCATCAGCAGTAAACCATGTCAATGAATTCTTTCTGGTTGTGTATGTCAATAAATGTGACAAACTGTCTGGTAACTATGTAAATAAACAATGTTAATCATAAATATCATACAGTCCATGGCATTCTTTAATTGAGATCGTAATAATCTTCAATAAAATAAATAGGACAAAGAATATCTTTTGAAGTATTGACTTTAGGTATAGGACATACTTAATAAAAAATAAAGTAATTCAACAGCCGAACCCCATGGCACAATAATAACAGGGGGTGCCACTTGAAAAAATGGAGTTTTCCATATTTGAAATTTTCCAAACTTGACACAGAATTTTTTAGCACCCTGTATAGTGATAATAATAGTTATCATATTATATAGATAGAGTAGACCTTCCTTCATATTCGTACCGAATCTCAGCTCTCTAGATACAAAATTGAGTTCTCAGGATTTTTTTTAAGAAGCACCCGCAATGATCGAAATTCTTCAAATAGAATTAATTACTTTAGAAAGCTATGTTATAGGTGATCCAGAATATGGCATCATGGTGGTGTTTCATTAAAAAAAATCAAGTTGCCATGCGTTGCAAGTGTTTTGGGACAGCCTGAATAGTTGAAAGTATTTTTAGGATGTAGAATTGGCGGTGTTGTACATAATGGCGTTTGAATTGATTTCCTATCTGGAAGGGTTCAGAAGTTATGGACCGCCGTCGCCTTGTTGACTCACCCTGTACATATATACCGCAAGACTGAAGTATAATATGTAATAATGCTATATATATACATTTTCAATTATTATGGAAGAATGATTCATTTAGTCGAGGATCAATTTTTTAATAACAAAGAAGACTGTTGCGGAAAATTATGAGAAATTACGTAGTAAATAAGCATTCTAAACAAAATTAATTAATCCCAAATCTCTGTTTGGAAGCTTGTGTTGTATACGAACACGCGTCGCTAATTGTCGACAGTGATTTGTTTTATTCCGAGCTTGGCTCATCATCTATCATTCTGTACTGTCGATCGTTTAGTACATTATCACTGGCTGATAGGGAATATCAAACCGTTGTAGATTCGTTAACAAAAAACAAAACTTTTGATATTTTCTGAGGACCGTGCAGACTGGGGTTTTTTTATTTAATAAATTAACGCTTTAACGAGCTTATTATAAGAAGGGGAAAGAACAGATCATCTCTCAAAATATTTGTCTGGTCCGTGATTTACTTCTCTTCTTGATGAACTTTCTGCTTTTTTTTGACAGCTATGACAAGTTGGTTAAAAATACATTTACTTTTACGATTCGTCCCATGCAGTGATTCTAATTTAATTCCAGAGCAAACGTCTGATGGACGGCCTCATGACATAGGCAAATAAATTCTTAATTTTTTGCTTGAATTAAATATGAACTTGACCAGACATGTCATTAGAGAATTGCTGGACATTGAGGATAAAATGAGAAAATCGATTATTCCAATTGACTCGAATACGTTAATGTCTCAGTATAGTCTCGAGTATAGTGCCTTTTCCGAAATGGATATACATATTACACACAATAATAAATAGATATAAATGCTATATACTAGGTAGGTCATCTTATTTATGACCCATGTAGGAATACTTATATCATTCTTGTTAAGGGTGGAGGTAGTATAAAACTTTTTGTTATTTCTTCATTATTTGGTAGGTACATACTAGTTTGAGTGGGTATATGAATGAATTCGGAAATGAGGAACTAAATATATTTTCTGGTTCAAATTTCAGAATCCTGCGATACACCATTCAGAAGATATTAAATAAAAACGATTAAAAATGAAGAAATTTGGCGGCTTATAACATCAAGAGGAATCACAATTGACCTAAAAATGTTTGCACCAAACCTCATCATTTAAACAGTAGATTATGTGGTATGAAGGATGTGGTGTAGTTCAGATTCACCCTGTAGTTTAATGAACAAGCGTTTTAAAAAAATCGGATAAGTGACGTCACCATAGGCAGTCAATGCATTAGATCCGGTTAAATGACGTCATCGCCGATTTTTATTAACTATTTTTTCCAAAATAGTGAAGAAAATCGCAGTCATGAATTAAACCGTACGTATTGTATATTAGTGTCCTCTTTCTTTATGCGAAATAAAAAAAATCATTCATTTTCCCCATTATCTGAGGAGCCTCAGTTAATTTCAGCAAATAGATTAGTTCATTTGAATATTGAGCAATCAAATTGCTGAGGTTAAGTGAGGCTCCTCAGATAAATGTGTAAATGAAAAAGCCTCTAATATGATAAATGACAATTAACAGGGTATTTGTACTTGAGGGGTTTAGAATCAAAAGCGACAACCCCCGTGCATAAATTTTCGTTTAGCTGCTCAAAACGATTCTCTAAAGAGACACCCTGTAGTTGGTTCTATTGCGTTCTTACAAAATCAATATGTGAAAACGATTAAAAATAGGTACTTGCAAGCTCCAAATATTGTTAAAAGCATTTTTAGTACTTAAATAATAACTCTACACTTTGTCGTAATTGTTTCTAACAGATGGATTACTTCTAAGTTACCTATCTACATTTGTATACGAATGTATTCATTTTACGATGAAAGGTAGCGAAGGATGTATTTTTGCGTCTTTTGGTATTTTGTCAGCAATTCAATTTGAGCGTTTCCGGTTTCCGATTTATTGGCTCTTGAATTAAATTTTAAATTCAACGACGGTCTACAAATAGAAGGGCTGTATATTCAAATTGCAAGATATATGCTTGGTGGAGTTCGAGTTGGGGCGGGAATGAATTACAACGAAATCAGTCTCTCCCCCTCCTCGCATAGATTACAATTTCCAAGATCTCCTTCTTTGAATTTTTCGCTCCACCTATTATAATAAAGGAGGTAATCAGGCTTTCGCAATTATTTTCTAATTAAACCTAATCGTGTTAAAATACATAATTTCATCAAGGGAACGTCTTTCTTCTTATCACTTTCATTTTCCGATATAATTATGAAAGGCAGAGAACGCTCATTAGAAACAATTATTAATCGTCGTCGTTTTTCATACCGCTGCAAACAGCTTCATAACAACCTCTGACTTAGGTAACAAGAAATTCACAGAAAACACTTTTCCAAAAACGGTTATTACTCGCTGTAAATAATTCTAAAATTTATTGAGCCTATATACTTAACGAGAAGAGAAGTTGTTTCGCGGCCTTTTTAATAAATTCCAACTATACCTCTGACTACAACTTACGACATAGCGTTATGCCAGCTTCTATGTGTGTGTTGTAATATACTGACTCAATAAATATCTTGTTGCATTCGAGCTACCATGTAGACGTGTCCTTGCATCCTTTATTGCAGCAGAGTGTTTCCAGTGGGATTAGTTTTATCGAAATCCAGTCTGCTTTATTAGTTCGAATTTTATTAAAATCTGACAGTGTGACAGTAAAAAGTTCGGCTCTTGAATAGCACGGAGAAGAAAAGGGACAATTTCCGATGAAGTAATCAACCCACTTTGTACCGGTTGATTTTATGGTCGGAACATATGAGAGCGCCAATCTTGATTAGGGCTTTTCGGTTGCATTTTTCCGAATTGCCGACATTCCTGATGAAGCCTTTTATAAGATAGTTGCGGCTTCTGAAGCACCTTCTCTGCTGACGATCCCGTTTTTATGTCCCTCATAAAAATTATCAATCTCACTGAAACAGTGAGCCAGCCGCTATCGCAAACATAAAAGTGTGATGCGGTTTTATTGCAAACTGTCCTCGATCGAAATTAGTTATACGTCACCTGGCGCTCACAACCCCTCGTCGTTAGGACCATTTCCTTACACAATCGACACACATTTAGTATTCCCGTTAGAATTTCCGTACAATAAATTAATGGGAACCCCATAACACTTTATTTAATACATATCGACGATCGCTAAGATTTAAAGAAAGTCGGGGCGAAGATTATTGGATATAGCATACAGCTATAGGTAAAGTACCTACCTACATTGCAAATGTGTATATGGTAATATTTTACGAGCAGTAATGCAGTATTATAAAGAGCCCTCCTGGAGCGTTCCCGAACACGTCTTCCAGATGTCATCGTTTCAATGTTCCTAAAGACATGTTCGTTCCATTTACCTTCGTTTAAACGGCATAGAGGAATAAAAGCTAGCAGCGCAGTGGATGAATTGCGACTCGCTCCTGTCAGGAAACAAATTCCGGTTCGATTACGTTATCAAGCTTGCTTGCTACCAGGCGAATTAATCGAACTCTGAAATAATTTTGGTGAGGGAGAGGTGAAGTACATATCTGTGTATAAAATGAGGGCTTTTTCAGCCCTTCGGATTATTTCCCACTTTTAATCGTCCCTTTAAGTAATGCCATTAACTGATAGAAAAACTACCTAAATAGACCAAAGCAATTTTATATCAAGTTCCATCGGGCAAGGGATAAGGCTTTCATAATTTCCGTGTTGATGGTCTTTCCCTACATTGCTCGTGGTATTTAGAAATGGAAGCGAGAGAGCAATCCGCAAAGATGGCATTTCCCTAAAGCTTCTTCGGTGCGTACGTAACCCACTCCTTCACGCACAAGTGTGTTCCTAAACATTTACAGCAGGCGTTGCCTAAAATCAGTGTTTGCTTCTAAACGGAACAGTTTTTGTTCACACATTGCCAACACTGCCGTCGTCTTACTAATTAGAATAATTGAGGACTTGGAATCAGGACAATAATAGTTATTTATGATATAAGTGTTAAAAGTGGTATGTATTTTATTTTGTGAGAAGGAAAGTTTGGGACACGACGCGTAGCGGAGTGGCCCATCCCTTCGAACAAAATAAGATCACTTTCAACACGCATTTCATACACTATTTTTTCTACAAACACGATTAAAAGCAAAAGTTTTCATATTATTACTTGAAAAAGTCCATGAAATTCGCTGTAACTAAGGTATTCGCGATTCTAGCTAAAGAGAACGCCCTCTGGTGTGTGACGTCACACATGGGGAACCCAACCAATGAAGCGCGCTGAAATATAATGACAGTCATTTTTGGTGACATTTGATTGGACGCTTTCAACAAAATATTCCTATATGTGACGTCACAAAGTTAATTTGAATCGCGAATAGTGACAATTTGTTGCCGGGGCTTGTTTAATTGTTGTTGCATTGTCACTTTTAGCACTGAGTGTTAAAACTAAATGACTTTTAATAATGGTGTCAAAACGTAATTTTTAACAATTGTCAACAAACGTTAACACAACTGTTTTTACTTTTTAATAGTGTTTGTAGATTTTTTTTTTTAATATTTAGTAATATTGTTGTATACAGGATGTTCACCAATCTTGTAGCAGGATTTCTACCATTGATTCCTTAAGCGGCCTTAGCTCCCTTAGGAGGCATTTTCAACATATTTTCATAGGAACTTTTTTTCATATTTTTCATAGAAGAATCTACTGGTAAAGTTTGGCCCCTAATTTCGGGGCACCCTGTATAATAGGCCGTAATTTTGAAACTATATAATACGTGTTGTCTTCAAGATTTTCTAGTCAATTCAAGTGATTTTTGATTTATTAACCTTAAAACACGTTGTCATGGGCGACGTGCTTTATTATAGAATAGCGTGTTTTATAGCAAACATATATGTATAAGAAGCTATAATTCAAATGCACCATAGAAACCGTATAAGGTGTTAGTATTAGAAAAAAGATTCTTTTCTTGGCCAGTGTTATTGCTTAACCTAAACGTCCACCCCTGCCCATTAACTGCATATAGGACGGTTTGATGAGTGAAATTGAAATTGAATTTATGTTACTACGTATCGTCAACCAAGTAAAGGTTAAGACATTGATGATCTACTCATCTTGATTTCTTAGTTTTTTCCGATAATGGGGAATAGGGTACATGAATGAATTCTGAAATGAGGAATTTAATATATTTTACCTAATTGCGTTTTGAAAAGTTGGATTTTACGCAATTAGGTAAAATGTTGTACTGAATACGTCATGAAAAACCTAAATTGTTTGACTCGCATAATGTTGCAAAACTCGCTATCGCTCGTTTTGGCAAATATTACGACTCGTCAAACAATATAGGACTTTTCATAACTAATTACGTAAATAACTATTACCTAATTGCGTTTGAAAAGTTGGATTTTACACAATTAGGTAAAATGTTGTACAGAATACGTTATGAAAAGCCTAAATTGTTTGACTCGCATAATGTTGCAAAACTCGCTATCGCTCGTTTTGACAAATATTACGACTCGTCCAACAATATAGGACTTTTCATAACTAATTACGTTAATAACTATTACGTAATTAGTTATGAAAAGTCATTACGTAATAGTTATATTCTGGTTCACCAATACACACAAGTACTATTAATTAGGTACGAAGATAAATTGAACAGAAAAGTCGATTCATTTTAATAAACAAGCGTTTTTATTTTTAATATATCGGATAAGTGACGTCACCACAGGCGTTTCAATGCAATAGACTCGGATAAATGGTGTGATCACCAATTTTTATTAATTATTTTCTCCAAAACAATGAAGAAAATGGCAGTCATGAATTAAACCCCAAATATTTTGGTGTCCTCTTTCTTTATGCGTAATAAAAATAGTGTATTAAACACCTTTCAGATAAGAGCCTTATAAAACACGTTTTTTGTACAATTTTTTCTATTGCGGATACCCAACTTGTTAATATTTTCAAGAAAAATTCAGATTGTCATTTTCAAAGACAGGCTTGGCAGTTAATTCGATTGTTAGACACAATAGTTGTCTAGGTTATTATGTAAACATTTACTTGGAGGGTGTTGGCAGTTTTGTACCAAAAATTAGCCCATCAAATGCCAAATGCTCAAATGCATCTATTTTAAAAATGATAATGTAAAATTTGTATAAGAAGTTGATTAAAAATGAAAAAATTGAGAAATTTCTTTTTCAATAAATCCAGTGTCTTGCCCATTATTTTCTTGCTTATCATCTTTTCTTCTTCTCATCGGTCTTTTCTAATTTTTTTAATAGTTTTCTTAATAATTCTACACGAACGAAGCGATTTTCACGACTGGGATAGAAATTTCTTCTTTCATAGTGTAAACCCTTCACGAAACGAATCGACAGAATCGTGAAGATTTTAAGGGTGATCCACGATCGCGAATCACTACCAACACTGTCAACATAGCTGTATGTTTGATTTTAGGATGCAACGGAAAACATGATGGGATATGCGGCAAATTAAAATGTCAGTGTATGTTCATAGTATTACAAAACATAAGGAGACCGTTATTCTCGAGGCTCAAAACGGCGTGGCAAAGAGGATAAGATGTTGAATATTGAATAACAAAATGCTTCGTAACCGCATCTTGTAGAATAATGTACGTGATTAATATCCTAACAATCGAGGAAGACAAAATAGGGGTTTAGTGATAAATTTCGTCAATTCGTAAGGTATAGTGACGGCGATAGTAATTATTTATGGTCACAATACATCTTTGTGTGCTTTTGTCGTTTAATAATAATCGCACACCGCTCTGGTCCTTTGAGTGTATGTTTCATATCTGAGTTCTCCCATCTCTGGGGGGGTATAATAAGTCTGTTTTGAGGCGCAACCAGTATCGTCTTATGTTGTACCGTTCCCCACAAAAGCCAAGATTAATCAGGTACTTTTTGTCGAGTATCTGTCCCAGGCAAGTGTACGAGAGAGGGGTCGGTGGAAATCAGGCGTTCAGGAACACAACAATGGGATGAATAAGAGCGCCCTGCAACTTTAAACAGTTCGCATTCGTCTTGACGAGGGCGCAAAAACTTTTGGCGCACGTCACGCCTCCATTCATCATGCGAGAACAGTCGGCGCCGTGCCGGGATTTTATTTAAATTGATCATTGAAAAACATAAAAGGTGTCGTTGAGAAATGGATTCGGCGGCAGTGTCGGCGGGCGCCGCCTCCTCACTGAAAAACTCCGTAAGTCTGAATTTGTTTCGTTTCACTAGTTTCACATTATTTTTGTTCTCGGCTTAATAACGAAATGTCAACTCAGTACTTCAAGAAACATAGACCTTTCGTACAAACTCACAAGAAGGTTAAAAATCAAGTCAGTTCATAAAATTTTAAGAGTTGATTTGAATAAGTTAAAAGTTCACTTGTAGTGTGTGACGGTAGATGGCGACATAAGTATATGACGTATTAATCTAAGGTTATAAAATTCATCGTTAGATTAAATACGAAGTCCCACAGCCATATAAAGAAATTGACTAGTCTTTAACAAATATCGCCGTATTAAGTCTTCTGTAGAAGCTGCGTTGAGATTACCTCTCTAACCAAACCACTAAATACTAACTATACCCACCTATACTAAGGTGACTAGGGTTGCCAACCGTCCCGATTTAGGCGGGATTGTCCCGATTTCTTATAATGAGTCCCGCGTCCCGCCTAGTGCTGAATTTGTCCCGATTTTTAGATTTTGCTTTCTGACTTTTCCCTTTCCCCTTATTTTCCTTAATTGTTATTGAAAACCAGCGTTTAGCAAGCGTTAAAATAGCAAGGTAATCTTGTGTCTATCTCTTATTTGGGTGCACTGCCCAGTGACAACGCAAGTGCTTTTTTTTATTTCGCAATGAGAATAAAATGAATTGATTTTGATTTGAATTTGGACTGAAAATACTTGTTCAAGGTGGAGGTGGTGTAAAGAAGGTCCATAGTTAATGGTTGTAAGGAAAATAAATCCACCTTCTTGATAAAATTCTTGTCTATTAACAAAAACTTGTGGTGACTAGTTTCGACACAACATGTGCCATCTTCAGACCAACGATGTCAACAGCTCTCCATTTTGTAGTACAAAGTTTTTGTTAATAGACGAGAATTTTATCAAGAAGGTGGATTTATTTTCCTTAGAACCCTTAACTGAAAAACAGGCTTGAGAAGTGGGGGCGGGTTAACAAAATTTCGCACCCCCCATTTACACGCGAATTACGTATTCTTATCACTCCACTGTCCCGCTTACTGTTTTGAAATATATGGCAACCCTAAAGGTGACCAACAGTTCTGGTTTAATCAGAAGTATAGTTTGTCAAGAAATAATTGAACAGCCATAAAGACAAACCTTTTAACTTAAGCCGACCGCCTGTTGAGGTTGACAATGCAGGGGAATTCCCTCCATAAATCTTTCTACACAGCCAAGTGTTCAACTACGAGAGCGCCGTACAAGATTTTATGAGGGAATTCCCCTGCATTGTCAACCTCAACGGGCGGTCGACTTAAGTTAAAAAGTTTGCCTTTATGGCTAGTCAATTATTTCTTGACAAACTTTATACTGTTTTTGAGACCTTCATTCTAAGATTCTGAGGAAATCAGAGGCAGTAAAGGTTCTGATTTCTATATTTTTGTTGTGATGGTCTGTTCTGGTTTACAATTTAAAAAAAAAAGCACGAAGCGAGTCGATGCTATTTATTTTTGCCACAACATACCCAAAATAACTTTGATTACATGCATATGTATGCGATGAAAATTAATCCATCCCTAAATTTTTTGTGAATTTTCTTCCAAAGCTTTAAATCGCATAATTTGCAAGAAAATAAGTACAGAGACGATGTCTGTAGGCATGTTTGATTTAAGTTGTAAATTGAGCAGATTAATCTGCATTTTTAATTTAAGTTGTAAATTAAGCTAATAATCTGCATAATTTACATCGACCTTCAGCTACGTCGAGTATAAAACTAAAAAAACATTGCACAAACCTGACGAAGATATACAAAAAAGAAAACTGTCCGGTCTTTTATGGGCCACCCTTTAGGTGTTAATAGGTATTCAATTAAGTATTGAAAATGCCCGCTCTTTACAAATATACATTTTTAAAATAATGCCATTTACCTCTGGAATGGTTTGTGAGTTTTCGTTCGCCAGTTTTGCAAGAATAAAAAGAAAAAACAATTATTATGTAACGTGTCAAGCAATAAAAATTTCATTCGCTTTTTCAGAATTCACACTTAATTATCGACATCAAAGTATCGTTTGAAGTTTTATTTGATTTCTAATTTCGCTTTGAGACAAAATCTAAACAACAGTTTTGTGAGAGTTTTATTTCAGGAAAAGTGCTGACATGAAATAGTAGTGGTTCAGGAAGGACAATTTGTTACGACCTTGTAATCGCTAATTTGAAATACCATACCTCCCTATACTAACAATATTATCCAGTAGATGCGTATGTTCAACGTTCACTTGATCATAAATCGCACCTTTGATGATCTGTTTTGATAATTGACGAATGCGTAGCGATAGAGAAACCCTCCTGAATATTATTTCAAGTGGAACTATTTAAAGAGGTTCTGCTTCAAAGGTAGCTAATAACACGTGTACTCTGTATGCGGGTCTTTTCAGTCGAGCAGCGAGGTTGTTAGAGTTTCCTCAAAATGATGAGATGCATGCGGTGGATGTTTCAAGTTGGAGGATTTTTCTCCCCATGCGTCAAGACCGAACAGCGAAGACAGTAATTATTGCTGGTTGATCGTTCTTAACATTTGCTGTCGTTGTGGCGCCTTTCTAATCGCCAAGCCACTTCCTGCAAAGGACTACGGTCTATCGCACGCGAGATACATCCAGCTCTAGCAATAATAACGCGTCAGTCCCTCTTTAGTGAACCGAAGAATCCGCAATTGCACTCAACGCCATTAACGCTATTTAGTCACTCAACAATTCAGCAATATTTGACGAATGACCATTTCGGAAGGGCCGCAAGATCTGAACTCATTACTTTAGTCACTACCCATCAGTACATACCCACATTTGGAATCAAAGGATCGATTCAATTCCAGCCCTAACTCCATTGCCAACCTGCATCAAAAAGAGGTATTGATTTCCGTTCGACTTGCAACTACTCATACTATTCCTCCTGACAGCTGAAATCACCTCGGTGGCGATGGCGGTGTCAGATTTGTAAAGAATGATCTTGCCTTTGTAGCTAAAAATCTCTCAATGGCCGATATAAGTGACAAACAAAGTCTTATGTAAGGAAGAACGTATATTCACATTCACATCAGGATTCGACATAATTTTTTATTTTCAAACGTCAATTAACAGTTCCTTAAATGCCACTTTTTAACTTCTCCGGAGTTTAAGATTATTTACAGTTTATTTGTGTGTCAAAGTGTCAAGATCAAAGTGACGCGCATCAGACATTAGTAGAAATTTTTTTCCTTTTCGTCTGAAAATAATAGATATTTATTTTATTAGGATTTTAATTAAAACATTATGTGATGGAGTATGGAAGTTTAAACGCCGAGCGGAGCAAGGCGAATTAGATCCATATACGAGTCACATAATGTCGCTTAAACTCCGAATAAAATACAATATTTAATTTTCAAACGAAAATGTTGAAAATTTTTTACTCACGTCTGTTGCGCGTCACTTTGACACTTCTACAATTGCAAATAATGATGAATTTAGACTCCTCCGGAGTTTAACACTCCGCTGAAATTGGTGTCATAGAAATGACGGTTATACCTTATTGTCTACACAGTCATTTAAATAATTGTTATGTGACGTTTGAAAATAAAATATTGTATTTTATTTGGAGTTTAAGTGACATTATGTGACTCGTATGGATTTAATTCGCCTCGCTCCGCTCGGCGTTTGAACTTCCATACACCGTCACATATGTCGTACTTAAACTCCTAAAAAAATAAATATCTATTAGCAATACCTGCTGCAAACAGAATCTGAAGACCTTTTTTATGGTGACGTTAGAAATGGGGTTTGTATTGAAAATTTCCAAGTTGATGTGCCAAAATGGCATCTTGGACTCCAAAAGCTTTTCAGATCTAAGTTAGATTACGAGATGCCTGTGTACCAGATTTCAGCCAAATCGGTCTAGTAGTTTGGGCTGAGGCGTGTTTAAAAACACACGCGCATCCGCGGTACATACACACCTAGAAAGATTTTAAAAACTTCTTTTTTGCACTCCTGACATTAAAAGTATGTATAGGAACTACTTTATTGACTTTTTTTAGGGATTGAAGTATAACATTTAATGCCTGGGCGACTATTTTTTTTCAAAAATCCCAATGTATTAAATGTACAGGGTGATCCAACCGTTTTGTCCCACTTTTAAATTGGAATATCTCCGTTGTCTTATAAATAAGCAGGTTGAATCAAAAAGTGGATCATAGAGTAGACCTTCAAGTTTTGTTTGGTATATAGATACAAATTTTTCAAGGACAAACTTCGTCTTTGCGGAAAAAAGCTACATTTTTTTAAATGGAACACCGGATATATTTTGCATGTTTTGGTTAGATCTGATCATTCTAAGCAAGTTTTGTTTATCTGTCCGGGATCCACATGACCAAGATTCACCCAATTTGAATCTTGGTCGTGTGGATCCCGGACAGACCATAGTATACTATAGCTCTAATTCTAACCGTTCGGCCGAAATTTTGAAATTTGTAGCGCGAACGTTGGCATTTTGAAAATCACGAGAAAAAAAATACAACTAAAAAAATTTCAAAATTGATGCCCTGTTAATGAAGAGTATTTTAGATAATTTATGTGGTAAATTTCATTTTGAAATCTTAAGTGGTTAGCCCGGTACAGTCCTTCAAAGTGCCAACGTTCGCGCTGCAAATTTCAAAATTCCCGCCAAACGGTTAGAAGTAAAGCTATACTATACAAAACTTGTTTAGAATGATCAGATCTAACCAAAAAATGCAAAATATACCGGGTGTTCCATTTAAAAAAATGTAACTTTTTTCCGCAGAGACGAAGTTTGACCTTGAAAAATCTCTTTCTTCTTTTTCTTATATACCAAACAAAACTTGAAGGTCTACTCTATAATCCACCTTTTGATTCAACCTTCACACTTGTAAGACAACGGAGATATTCCAGTTTAAAAGTGGGACAAAACGGTTGGATCACCCTGTACAATAATTATTAAATTTTATCATAGTTTCGAAAATTTATTTATTATTAAAATACACATTATTGAAATACATTTGTCGGTACACCTATCTCAAAGTCGGCAGGGTTGACATTTCACCTTTTGTTAGATCTCGCCTGGTTCAGCTCACTGCTCGGCTCTTTGGCAAACTTTCAATTAAAAATTTTTGTTTCTAAAAACCGCAACCTTCAAAAATCGGTTTGAAAACGAATCAACGAATTAACGTTGATACTTACATTATCGTATCTTTTGCGTTTTATAAGTCTTTGTTCCGCTTTTATCAAATTCAACCTAATATAACAACTTCAATAATTGAATGGTAATTGTGAGATATTCCAGTATATACGAATTATCGACTCACTGCTTTTTCTTCACCTGGTTGATGGGAAAACAGCAACCAATTCAAGGGCAAAAAATAATGAAAACAATCACGACTGTCGCTTCCTTGTCAATTTTTGAATGCCTTTATTGTCGTCGACAACACAACAATACGACCTTTGCGTGGACGCTCGATGTTTTGACAACTTTATCGTCCACGAAGAATCCTTTACCATTTCCTTCACTACTTCAAAAATTCGTCAAACTCTTCCTTGTATATTTTCCTTGCATTTGTTGGTGTAAAATAGTTTTGCCGTTACTTTACCAACTAACTCCTCAATTTTACTCGCCATCACTTCGGGATTAGTTCAAGACGTCACGTTTTTAGGTCGTTTTAACAAAACAATTATTTCAGAAATGAGTTTTTTGAAAAATTACCTACTACCGTTTTTTTTTGTCACCAGAAACTATACGATTTTAATCTTTATGCTTAGTGCATAATGCATAAATCGAATAGGTCCTTTAAGGCACTGGTGGGGGTTTATTGCGCTTGGTCCCGTATGATACGCATGCGTTGATCTTGTGTCATTTCTAGTGCATTTATACGTCATTTGTCACTACTGTCAACAGAATCTGGGACCTTTCACGTTTACCACGTGCTATTTTAACCTACAATGATGAAAAATGACACATAACTGACAGTAGACATTCAAGTAAATTCTGTCGGCGGTCAAAAAATGACTGCGCATACGGCCATACATGGCGGCATGACGTCACGCTTAAAGGACCTATAGACTCCGTAAGGCCTGGCGTCGATTTGAGACCGGATGGAATCGGCTAATCTCGAGTGTTTCAGAAGACAAGTACGGTCGGTGACTTTTGGATGACATATAACAAAAAAATTGAAGTTGTACCAACTATTCTGAACGAAAATAGTCCCTGTTTTGATTCTGTGTTAAATAATTAATACACTGTTGGACTGTTGCTCGTTGCGATGTTGTTGTGTTTTGTGAAAAACGTGTACTTAGTGAAAAGACAAGTGTTAATCTAATAACCAGCCGCACTTACCTCGATTTATTTCGTTCGGGACAGATACGGAAATGCCCGAGTGAGCCCGGACGTGCGCGAGTGACGTCACACTTGCGTAGTCTATTGTCAATTTAATTTAATTATTTATCTACTATTGTTAACAAAGTACTTTTTCAACGAGTTTTCGTTGCCAAAGTAACCGTTTAGTGAACTGTGCAATAAAAATTTTATTGCACAAAACTGTCAAAAGATCTACCACAGCAACAAAAAATTCAAAAGTCAATATCATTTAAAAATTTACGCAATTTATGTAAAAACACCAAATAGTAAATATGTATAATTCTGTAAGATACACATGTAAAAAGTCTATTTAGTGCGTTCGCGGCTTTTAAAACGCTCGTAAACTCGCGGTTTAAACGAGCCACTCATGCACTAAAGAATTACTTTTTACACTTGTATCTTAAATAACTACTAATTTGCAAATAAACTACAGAGAAGTTCAAAAAATAGCGTATATACTACAGGACTGAAGTATCATTTGATCCCTCTCGTAATTAAATGATGCACTATTTTTCACTACTAGCCTTAAAACGTACCATTATCTACAACTATTGAATAATATACACATAATACAGGGTGGGCCCGTAAAAGTTGGAACAAACTTTGTCTGTTAATAAAATTTTTATTTATAATTCGATTTTAATGAAATTTTGTGAGGTTGTTAACTCAACCTTTCTACGTCGAAGTCACTCATTTAATGTACCAACACTCATTCAATTTTTGAAATATTCTTCAGAAAATGAAGAGGTGACGTTTAGGGTCGCTGCAAAATTAAATCAACGATGATGGGCTGCCCTTCTTTATCTTAGAATCATATTTTAAGTTTTCTGAGCGGAGTAACACTGAAAAATTTGGACATTTTTTGTTCGCTTACCCAAAAACTAATTTAACTAAAATCTGCAATGTTTCGCGAGAAACCTGAAATTGTAATCAAGTTGCCCTTGGAATTTACTTTTGTCATATTAAGATGGCTCGATTATTGCTAGAAGATAAATTTTAATCAAAACGCTCCAAGAGCGTAATTTTAGAGCCTTCAGAAAAGTTGCAGTAATGCATTAGATTCCTCTGGCTCCAAAATTACGCTGGTGGAGCTGGTGGAGATTTAAATTTTATCTTCTAGTAATAATCGAGCCATGTTAAGCAGATTAATTTGCTTGACAATGTGAGAGAAGTAAATTCCAAAAGGCAACTTGACTTACAATTTCGAGTTTTTCGCGAAACCGCAGATGTTAATTCATTAATTTTTGATTATAAGAACGAAAAATGTCTTAATTTTTTGTTGTTGCTCTGCTCAGAAAACTTCAAATATGATTTTAAGACAAAGAGAAGCAGACCATCACCGTTGATTTAATTTTGCAGCGACTCTAAACGTTACCTCTTCATTTACTGAAGAATATTTCAGAAACTAAATGAGTGTTGGTGTATTAAATGAGTGGGCCCGACGTAGAAAGGTTGAGTTAACAACCACAGAAAATTTCATTAAAATCGGATTATAAATAAAAATTTTATTAACAGCCAAAATTTGTTCCAACTTTTACGGGCCCACCCTGTATATGCAACACTAAATACATAATATTAAAGGAAAGTAGAAAATTACAGAAAAATAAGACATTGCACCAGTCGAGAATCGAACTCGGGACCTTTGGCATTCTAGGCGAATAGGTACTCTACCACTAATACTTAGACGGAACTGAAAGCCTGTTTGCAAACCAACACAAAAAAAAACCTTAACGCACACAAACCCCGCGTTCGTTAGAAAGCATCCGGATTCGGGACTTTAATTAATTATAGAATTTTGTCTTTTGCATAATAAATTAATGAAATGTACCTCAAAATTGTCTTATTTTCAAGGTGAGAAAAGATGTGAAAACTGAATAAGGTAAGCCGAATTGCTTAAATTTGATTATTGGTCAAAGAAATAATGAAATACAGGATGATGTATTTCAAGGGTTTGCAGATTCAAAAGAGACGCGAACAGATTTACAACAAGCGGCGCATAATAGGACACAACCGCCCGACATCAAAGAAAAGGCGTCTTCCCGGAAACGAAGAAGTTCATCCTCGGTTCTGATCAAATAAGAAAAGGTGCAAACGCCAGATTACGCTTCGCTTGAAAGAGATGCATTTGAATAGAAATTCTGAACCGATTTTATAAGTTATAATATATTTCTATAGGATAGGGATGTCGCCCTATGTACGGAGCTGAAGGCGTCAGGATTCTTCATACTTTTTACCATTTTTTACGTACCATACAAGGCGACAAGTGACAATTGTTAGTTACAAGCGACAATTGTTGGTTAGATACAGTACAGGGTGACAATTTGCTATTGCAAGAAAATTTTTTTCCTGAAAATTTTAAAAACTTTGTTGTGGCCCCTTTACGCCTTCATAGATTGCCATTTGCCACTGTGACTTTACTCTAATGTTTACCCCTAGTTCCTGGTGGGCATACCTGACTCCTTGGGGACTTAGGGGGTCATTCACGAAGGGCGATAAGGTTCGATAACCAATTGCAATTTGCAAATTCGGATAAAGTAATTCACGAATAAATAACAGGAGTGTTTCCATGGTAAGAAACTACCAAAGGTAAGAAACGATAAAAGTCATTCTCTAAACTTTGCAAGTGGTTTGCAAGCCCTCGGTAAGAGGTTGTACTTTGCGGTAGGTACGGACTTGCCGCAAAAACTTGTTATTTGATAAAAACCAAAATTTTTTGTTAAAGAAATATGTAATACGTGTGTACTATCAAATATGGCGTTAAATCCAGCGGTTGCGGCAGAAATTTTTGATTTTGACGATTTTATATTTTAGACACATAAGACCCAATGCATATTGGCGCAATTAATTCGCGAATTTTGACTAAAATAGTGATTTGATGTCAACAAAAATTCTTGATATGGTAGTTTAAGACATTCTAAACAAGGTTCCGGTGTTAGATAGGCCTTTTAGGCTTAGGACGGCAGAACTGTCTATGCACGGTCCCTGACTGCCTGTGTTAAATGAGGTCCCTTTAGTTCCCCAAAAATCATGTGTCTCCGGGCCCTCCACTTCCGTAATGAGTGTTTCTACCTCCGTAGAAGTAAAATTTTGGCTGCGTTTTCGTCTTTGGCCGTCACATTTCACACCGTGACCCATTTTTAGTAACTTGACACTGATGGTGACAATCAAATTTGCAAATATTGACATTTTCACTTTTTGTTGTCATGGAAAAACATTTGCGGGTTCGATAAGGCCCGATAACGTGTCCACAATTTGCAAAAGTTTTGTGAATTGGGTTGCAGATTGGTAGTTAGGCGATTGTAAGACCCTTGCAATTTGCAGGGCCGATAACAAGTTGCATGGCAACTTTCGTGAATGACCCCCTTAATTTTTTGTGAGCGATATATGTCCATACAAAATAAGTATGCATTATTTTTGTGATACATACGCAATTTAAATGCAAAAATTATTCCCTCTGAAAAAATCTGATGTCGTATTTCAGACGTCGTTTAAGTTTCCGGGATTATGAACATAACGTCTGCCGCTAACCGCTAAATCTAAAGCTCAACCATTTTCTCCATCCTGCTCTTACTCCGTGGTTTTGCTTAAAACATCTACCTGTACTGGAGTGAATAATATTTTTTATTACCATTATTGCGTTTTCACATAATGTTACCCAAGAAAATAACATATTTCGTGAATGTTATCTACAGTCGTCAATATATGGGACAAATTAAGGTTTCCACGTCAGGAAAATTTGAAGAAAGCCCAACAAAAGTAGATAAATTTGCTATGAAAAGTTATGAAGAGTATCTAAGAACAAGACCCGAGGACGAAGTAAAAGAGAGAGGATTCGAGATAATGTACACAAGAAAGTTGTGTGGAAATTGTTAAAGTTGAGAAACTGCTGCATGCGATGTTTTCTTAGAAAATTGAGTAGCACCGGAAGAAGATGAATATTTCAGGCCTGCCAACCTCGTCTCATCGGTAAACGGGGTATAAATGTTGCATAAATACGTCCTTGCCGCAACAACATAACATCTCTAAAATGCTCTATTGCTCACAATCTCTAAAGTGATATATATATATATAATTATATCCAGCAACTCCATATCTCCATACCTAGCTAATAATATCCTCACGCGTCGTGTCATTTCATTTTTGCTATAGCTTCTTTGAACCGCGCCGTTGTGACGCTGAGAATTACATCTTAACTCCAGCAATTTGTTGACAGGATAAGCGCTACAAAATCAATAAGCCAACGTTATCTTTCTATGATGCATTTCTTCGTTTATGAACACCAGATCGATATGTCCACTAACTTCTTGAGCAATTTGGAACTGTAAAGCGTAGATGATACGTGTATTCATCTTCCATCCTAAACGACATGCTATGGAGATTAATGAGAAAGGTAAGTTGGCAACCGAAATCAGCAATAAGGCCTGCTGGAAACAACACGAACGTTTAATCTTGACACCGTGGCTGTGGATAACCGTGATTTTCGTTTAGATAAACCAGTCATTTTCTGAAGTGTTACTGAATTATTTGCTAACACATCAGCACCTCGATCAGCATTAAAAGGACTTAGTAAAGGTCGATGCCATTAATTTGGAAAAGCGGCACTTCGCATTTCAGATCTTTACATGGGGGTTGGCATGAAGCTTCAGCACGGCTTGAAGCAACATGAGCTATATTAAATTTTCCATGATAAATAGATTGCATCCAATGGATGAGGGAGGCCTAATTTTCTTGAACCTGTAGTAACGTATCTCTGAGGTATCGTACACGCACAAAGCGGATAATAAAAGATTAAAGAAAATTGAAGATCTCAGGAGCTGCCTTCCATGAAACAGCCCCTGCCTTTATCAACAATTTAAGCATCAGGTGGTAAAATCAATATCCCTTTTTATCAGACCCACTAACTTCTACGCACCAACTCAAACTTCTAATAGAATAGGTAATTATAATAGATGAATAGGTTGTTCACACAATTCTCGCCCATAAAAATGTTCCTACTTCCTAGGTAAAACCCAAGAATCAAAAAATGCAGTCGCATTTAAATCGATAGGTACTAGACTTATGTACAATAACTGCATATTGGCACTTACATAAATTCAATAAAAACGCGAGGATTTTATACTAAATTATGCAAAAGCGAAGCAAGGGTGGCAAGATTTAGAGCTTCTGTGTGAAATGCGATGAAATCTTAATACCTTAGCGCACTTTGCTGGTCGAGACTTAACACGTTATCCACATTATTACCGTTATTAACGAGAACAAGGCGCAATCTAAAGCACCGTTTATACATATAGGGTTGGTGATAGATGTGCGGCTCACGGATGGTGCGGTCGCCGCGTCAGCGCTTCCAAGATTTATTTACGGTAGTGATCGGATCGACGCAATACGGCTAAGCCGATTGATTGCCATCGAATGGACATTGTGCATTCGGTCGTCTCCATCCGATTTTGATGGTGGCACAAAACGAACGGTATCAATAATTCGGCCTTGCAGTCGTCCAGGCGCCTATCGTATTTCGAAAACACGACTTTCGACTTTACTTGGCGTGTTTATGTAAATCATCGGCAACTGCTGCACACACACACACAAACTCACACACCTATACCTATTCTCGTATACAATATCCGCACGTGCACGTATCCGCAAAGCCCAGAGGTATTACCTCGACCCAGCAAATGCAAGACAAGTGAGAACATGACGCCGAGAATATATTACCGGCTTACCACTTTGAACATTATTACAAGATACGCCCATAGAGAAAGGTAAGGGAAGAAAGAAGTCGCTTTTTCTGCCGTTACCTTTGCAAGAGAAAACTGCATGCAGAAAGTCGTTAAAACAGTATTTCACATTTTCTTAAGCGTTTCATGTTATAGCAGAGTTGCATCCAAATAATCCATTTTCTAGTGCTGGCAAAAAATTGGCAATCTCTAAGATGATAGAAATTTCTACTTTTGTACAGAATTTGTACATAATGCAAGAAAATAAAACGTAAAGATTTGACGTTTTTGGCTGTTTCAGTCCTATCGTTTCAATTCAAAAAAATAAGCATCGTCCAGATTTGAACTCAGATCAAAAGTACACCATTTTTTCCAGTTACCGCGCTTCACCAAACACGGACAGCGACCTTTGGTGAAACACTTGGATGAGAGAGCTACTTGAATATGTCCTACTCCGTGCATGGAATTTACCCGAATTTACTAGCTGGATTTTATCGATCGTCTAACCACTATGTTAAATTTAATTAAAAATAGAATAAAAGGCCGCGAAAAACCCCGCTTTAGCAATTTAAAACGTGAACGCTGCGTAAATTGTTGAAGATATAACAGAATTATAAATATAAGAATTGTTGGCTATGAAAAGATCTACCAAAAAGCCCGCGACAACATATACAGGGTGAGTCTAGTTGGACAAATCAGTCGCTCTAGCGTTTAAGATATTGACACTGGAAATTCAATTTTTGGATATGTTGTAGCTGAAATGGTCCCCTACGCCTAGGACCCACAAAGAAAGCTCCAGTTTTATTCAAACCGAAATTATTAAATAAAAACGAGGGCCTAAAAATTTTTTCTTCGATATTCTTGCATTTTTTAAGGTTATTTCGTTAGAGAATTATTTTCTCTTTATGGAAACATAATCTTTTGAAGAAAAAAGTTAATAATAGCCGAGAGATAAATTATTCAAATAATAAAGATTTTTAATTATTTCCTAAGAAAAACCACGAGCGCCGTGGTTTTAACAACTGAAATGCAGTCTTGCTTATACTGCAGACTGTACCCAGAATGACAAGTGTCAGTTGGAAATGTCATTTGGGGTCGTTTGTGGAAAAATAATGCAAAACTGCGAGTTTTTGCCCTTTTCTTCACAGATAATTAGGTAATTTTTATTGCCTGATGGATTTTTTGCTAAATTCGCCGAATACAAGTGTTTCGGATTGTCACCCAATTGATGTTATTTACATTGCCATTGGAGTCGAATGGTTCGACCAAGAAAAGCTATTCTCGTCAGCCAGAAGGGAATTGGAATAGTTGCTAACAGTTTACTAAGTGAGTACACTGCTGTCAAATAAGGTGATTTTGTTGTCTTGTTAAAAAGTTAATCCTATTTCAGCCGTTAAGTTTTCACACTTACGAAAAGAAGATTTATCATCATCGGATGTTGAGGGGTCTATTCATATTCCATGTAGCAAATGTTGAGACTGTTGATATAATGAAAAAAAGACAAAGAAGCGTTGAACAAAGTGAAACTAAGAAAATTCAAGACGGAGGGTGTAAACTGGGATAGGTATGCAATTCAAAAGGCAGTGCACATATGAAATATGAATTGATGCAACGAAGGTGTATGTAGCAGTTACATCACATGAATCGAGATTAGGAACAAGTTCGATGTCGAAGCAAAATGGCTTGATTGTGACTAGCGAGTTATTTCGAGCAGTGGTCATCAATGATGCTTGCGAACATCCAGAAATCACAACATGAAGAGAAAGAGCACAGGAGGATGTTGAGTAACATCGAATTAAACAATCATCTATTATTTCAAGTGAACGTTAAAATTGGACGGCGACTATTGTCACCACATTGTTATTTATTTATCAGTACATTTTATGTTGCAACATTTATGTAAACCTCTATCAATTGTAGTCCACTGCCTTTTAATCTAAATCACGTTTCGTTAAGATCATATTTTTTCAGGTAGGTACCTACCTTTCTATTAAAGTTTGTACTCTTATTAGAAAGTGACGACAGAGGCTTAATGTTTATTTGAAATTTTGTCACTGTTCCTTTCTGGCTGACGAGAATAGCTTTTCTTGGTCAAACCATTCGACTCCAATGGCAATGTAAAAAAACATCAATCGGGTGAGAACCCGAGACACTTGTATTCGGCGAATTTAGCAAAAAATCCATGAACCAATAAAAATTACCTAATTATCTCTAAAGAAAAGGGCAAAAACTCGTAGTTTCGCATTATTTTTTCACAAACGATGGCAAATGACATTTCCAACCGACGCTTGTCATTCCGGGTGGTACAGTCTGCAGTATAAGCTAGACTGCCTTTCAGTTGTTAAAACCACGGCACCCGTGGTTTTCCTTAGGAAATAATTAAAAATCCTTATTAGTTAAAATAATTTATCTCTCGGCTATTGTTAACTTTTTTCTTCCAAAAATTATGTTTACATAAAGAGAAAATGATTCTCTAACGAAATAACCTTAAAAAATTCAACAATATCAAAAACAAAATTTTTATGCCCTCGTTTTAATTTAATAATTTCGGTTTGAATAAAACTGGAGCTTTCTTTATGGGTCCCATGCGTAGGGGACCATTTCAGCTACAAACATATCCAAAAATAGAATTTCCAATTTCAATATCTTAAACGCTAGGCGACTGATTTGTCCAACTAGACTCACCCTGTATACGTATCAATGAAGAAGCCCACAAGAAACACTCAAACCGATTTTTACAAAAAAAGCCAACAGAGAAGCGGCTGGAACCTCCCTATCGCATGGGTCTTTGATTTCCGTGTCTTGTGTTTAAAATCTTCAAGTTGATATACCTAAATGCCACTTCTCGTGGATAAATTGCTCCCAACAGCCTTTCAGCTCTTCAACGGGGGTCACCTAATCTCCATGCATCAAATTTCAGCTAAATCGATCCAGTAGTGTGGGCTAACGTGGTTTTAGTGTTATTACAAAATTTCGATTTTTCTACCCAAATAGGGTACTAAATGTGAATAAGTTTTGTCTTATTTAAAACGAGAATTTGAAGACCTTTCTGATGGTGGTGTTTCTGTTTACACACTTTTTTGGGTTCCTGAGACCTCAACCGTGAAGATCTGGTGTTGGGTATCTTAAATTCGAAATTTTCAGTGATTGCAGTAACCTCCCTTTTTTTAAGTGGTGAAGTGGAGTGACGAGGTTAATTAAAACGCCAAAAAAATTAGGAATTATAGGCTTCCTATAATAGATACTTATATGCTGTCGCGGACTTTTTCGTAGATTAATTTATTGCCAACAATAGGGTTTGTGTTGAAAAACCTGCCATACTGTATCAAACTACAAGTTGATGTTTTAAAGTTGTTGGGTGAAGAAATATAATAATTATTTGTGAAGAAATCCTTGAGCAGGAGAATCAAAAATATTAGCACACCATGCACGCGATACTGTCGTTGAGAAGTTGGTTTAACGAGCCGTACTCGGTTCTCCTATAGATGATTTATTTAATTTAAAAGTTTGAACCAGATAATGGAGTAGCTTGAGTTCCAATAAGGGATGATGGTTTTTAAAGTGACTTAGCTAAGCTGTTGATTTAATATCCAGTTTGTATAGTTGAGAAGGCAATCGTAAACGCATGCATAATCGAATCGAATCCGAGAGGGGCGCGCGTCAAGAAAAATTACGACGGAATGGAAATGAGTCTCAGCGAGCAAATTAAATTATCCGATAAATTCAGTTTGTCCCAGAAATCGCTTCGTTGAACGCACGCCGCTTGGTGACCGTAACATCTTCGTTCTTACGTCCAATTAGTTCCCGGTTCAGAACATTCTCTCCTTTATTTTTTAGGGTGCATATTTCAAATGAAATCCACCCTTTTTGCTTGTTTAAAGGAGGACGATCAGGCTCTTGCAATTGATGGTTATTTACTTGCTTGGTCCAATTTATAATCCCAATCTGAAATTCTCAGACCTGGAGTAAGAGGTTTATATTGATGACTCTGCGACCGCCCAATCGAATTACGTCCATTAGTTCACATAATTTAGGCATCTAATTCAATTGGTTCGTTAAAGGCCCGCCGTATATCCTCAAAAGTACATTATCGGTCGCCAAAGACGCTCTTCCTTTCCTGATTGATACCATAATATCCTCGTTTGGGCGTCGTCAATAATCAAAAGGCGCCTACCTCACAATTAGACCAATAGATAGAAGAAAACGGGCGCTACTATCGACTCACGACTCTCAGTCACCAACTACTTCAAAAGAAAAGGCACATGACCGTGGATTGAAGTTCTTTACTTTAATCAATCAGGTCCGGATTAAGAGGGGGGTTGTAGCCTCCGGTCCCCCAACTTGTAGGGGGGCCCGACTAGTAGGAGCCCCGCAATTTTGTAATTCAGTAATTATTGTAAAAAATATTCCTAACAACAAAAGAACTAAGTACTTATTGTTGTGTATTATGATGCATTATACGCTATTATACCGCTACCGCCTTTTCTCAAAGTATTTCGAGTCCTAGAAATCTGAAATTTGCAAGAGACGATTCTCCTTCAAATTTGAGGAAATAAGATTGGTCGCACTTGCGGTCGCAAAAAACTTTTACCTATGCTTTCTAGTGAATTTCGCATCTTAAGATTTATATCAGGAAAATTGCTGGCAATTGGTTTCACTAGAGCCTTTGATAATACAAAATGCAATTTTGATTAAAAATTTCCCATATTTATTAGTTTTGTTCTATTTTGGAACTTTAAATTAAAGAAAACCTACTTTTCTCGAAGTGTCTGAGCCCTAGAAGTTTCAAATTTGCACCGACCGATTCTCCTTCAAATTTGAGGAAATAAGATAGGTCACACTTGCGGTCGCAAAAAACTTTTAGAAAATGTACGCTCTCTAGTGGATTTCGCGTTTTAAAGTTTTTATCTGGAAAATTACTGGCAATTGGTTTCACTAGAGTCTTTTATCATACAAAATGCTATTTTTATTAGTTTTATTCTATTTTGGAATTTTAAATGAAAGGAAACCTACTTTTCTCGAAGTGTGTGAGTCCTAGAAGTTTGAAATTTGTACCAATTGATTCTCCTTCAAATTTGAGGAAATAAGATTGCGGTCGAAAAAAACTTTTAGAAAATGTAATAATGTGTACTTTCTACTGAATTTCGGCATTTTAAGGTTTTTTCTTAGAAAAACTGGTTTAACTGGCAGTGGTTTTACTAGCATCTCTTATAAGACAAAATCCGGTTTTAATTAAAACTTGCCATGATTCATTATGAATTTTGAAGTTTTAAACCAATGAAAATCTACTTTTCTAGAAGTGGGTGGCTCTTTGAAGTTGGAAATTTACGCCAATTGATTCTCCCTCAAATTTGAGGAAGCAAGATGGGTCACACTTTAGGTCGCTAACGGTTTAAAAAAAAATCACCTTCCAGTATACAACCTCTTGCTGAAATTGGCATTTTCGGTTTTTCACGTGAAAAGTTAATGGCAGTTAGTCTTTTTAGAGTCTCCTGACAGTAGGAAATACGCACCACACCCTAGCTGGCCCACAACCAAGGGGTCCCCTCATTAAACCCGGGCCTCACTATTGCTTAATCCGACCCTGTAATCAATGTATACTAAACTATCTTTTTGCACGTGTCTCAGTTGAAAATTGCCTTTATGAAGAATTGATTCAGTCGACTTAGATTCTATGATGATGAATTTAATGTGCAATAGCTAATTTCCACGGATTACCGTTCTAAATGCCGCGGATTAGGGAAATAGCCCCTAATCAATACCATTGACTGATTATCCTGCTCATTTGCATGGTTGCCAGTTGCCATCACATCAAATGGTATGTAGTGCTGAAGGTAATAATTATCTCTGACCTAATTAGTTATTGGTCTACATGCTGTGCAACAACAATATGAGGGATAAGCGTGTTATTAGCCAACAAAGCAAATTAGTTCAAAGACAGTCAGCTGGTTTAGCAGTTATATGGGGAAGCAAGGTTGGCATTTACTCCGAATTGTTATTTCATGGAAATCGCGTAAAATACCGAGTTACCAAACGGCTGCACAAAAATTGATGAGTTAAATTTATTCAGGCGATCCCAGCAGTTTCAGAACGTTGTTCTAATCCGATTAACTACTCAAATAAAAAGACATATTTTAACAGTGTGGTCCATATTCGATTATTCGAGCTTACGTTTAATGCCCTCTGTAGCATGTATGTACTCACAGTACATACTCGTACATTGTAGGCGAGTGACGGCAGGATTATACATATTACTGCAGAAATTTATTGTAGGACGTGATTCAATCCTCGAGCTCAAAAGAGTAAAATGACAATATCAATTACCATGCCCAAAGTCAGGTTAGTGCAAAGTTCGAGGATACCCTGTTTAATGAACCCCAAGCCATACTTAAAGAAAGTTTAGTGTTAATTTAGGACAGTTAAGCACTCCTGTGGGTGCTTTAAAATGAGCAATAGTATTTTGATATGATGCAGGGATCCCCTCTCGCGGATGGTCGCACTCGGATGACGTACTCCGCGTACAATAGAAACTTTACGCGTTGGCAAAATTATAATATTGAATAGTTACTGCCATCGCTAGTTTTTAAGTTAAATCTGCTTTTTCTTTATACAGAATGCTCTGCATATTTTTGCATATTTATAACCCCTTTAGGAGCCTTTGTTTGTTTTCTTGAATTTTTGGTTTGCGAGCAAAAAATAGCTTTCAAGTAACAGATCAAAAATCCCCATCGATAGCGTTATTTCCTGAGGCCACTTCTTTAATACAGGAAAAAGCACGAGAGAGCTGAAAATAAATAACAGAATTCCGTTATTGACCTTGCAAGTTGAAGATAATTCCTCAAACACTGTCTGCATTTTTTTTGTAAAATATTATCCAGCTGTAACTCACCCCCTATAACCCCCAGACACAAGAAATTGTCTGGTAGGGATTTTTACCCTTGGACTGCCTACAACAGCCCCCGAGCCCAAAAATTTGACTTGGAGCAAATTTAACACTTGAACTAACTACATATAACCGGAAGAGACTAGTTTAGCGCAAAAATTTGCACCCCAGAAACTCACCCCCTTCGACTCCCAAACACAAAAATTTTACTTGGAGGGAATGTAACCCTTGAACTAGCTACACCTACAACCGGAAGAGACTAATTAAACGCGCAAAATTTCAAACCCGAAGTTCACCCCGTTCAACCCCCAAACACGAAAATTTAGCCCTTAAACTGACTACAGGGTGTTTTACAAATTCAATGAAAATATTTTGAGTACTACGGCACTTCCGGTTTTACCGGAAACAGATACAAATTTTCTTATTTTAAATGGAACACCCATCAGCGTATATTATTTGTTGAATATTTGGAAGGCCTGTCTTATGGTACCGTCAAAAATGGGAGTTTGTATTTAAAATTTCAAAGCTAGGTTATGAAATGCCTATGTACCAAATTTCAACCAAATCGGTCCAGTAATTTTGGGCTGTGGCGTGTTTACAAACGTACTAACTTACGCACGCACGTACGCACATACACACAGACACATTCTAAAAACCATTTTTCTAGGTCCCTGAGACCTAGACAAAACGTATAGATCCGGTTTCATTCCGAATTCGAAAATTTTAGTATTGCAGTAACCTCCCATTTTTTTTGAGATTGTTAAAAAATAATACAAGATTTCTATTCCAACGACAACCCGAATCTGTTAGTGGATAAATTCTTGATGAATGAACAAATGATTATTGGTTAAGTTACATCAAGTGTCAACCACCAACTCCATTCGAACAATTTCAGTACGTATGTGACAAAGACTTTTATTTTTATCAGTTGCATCGAGTGTTATTGTAATTCAAATAACGGCTCTTCCTCTGCTTTATTTCCACACTCCGATCACTATACCAAGTGAGCTAATATATCTACTGAATTGAGGCTGACGAATGTAAAAACTGACACGATCGTCTAATTAATTCCATTTTTTCACCGAATCATTAATCAAAAGAAAAACTTTCCTTCCTTTAGAGCTGATCGGCGCCTTAAATAAATTCAAATTAAAACGTCATTGTGACATTCAAAGAGCTTAATTGAAATTGCGGGAGGACGAATACATTGAACAGCTATGTCAATATCCGGACCGCTGCATCTAATTGATCGGCCCGGTTACCCGTGTTGTTCAAGATTGCCGAGGGAACGAGGAGGAAACAGAGAAAGGGAAAGTTGTTAACCAACTTCAGACCCACTGATCAAATTACCAAATTTTAATTACATTTGTAGGCACACTTAAATCTAGCAATGTTTATTTTATTCTGTAATATTATTTTCTGATGTGCTATGTGTCTTTATGTGTCTTACGAATATGGATCAGGAACAGAACAGCATTAGTTTGTTTGTTTATGTACCGTTTAACATACTAAAAGTCCTGAGAAATCCTGCGTGTGCGTTAACCGCAATCCGCAAAAAATGGTGGAGGACGTGGGTCCCACCGAAGTTTTTCCTTTATATCTCGAAAACCGCTGATCCCACGTGAATTTTTCAAGTGACTAAATTGAAAGAGAATAAAATTTGCAACAGAACGAGTATCTACTTGCATTCATGGCTGCGGCTGTTTTGCAGGGAAAAAAATGCAGCAGAGAAGCGGCTGGAACCTCCCCATCGCGTGGATCTTTGTATTCTGTGTAGATAGTAGTCAATTCAACAAAATTTTTTTAATCCTTGACTAATTTCGCAATTTTCTGACAAATACCGACTTCACCTCGGACATCACCCATCACATTTGACAATATGTTCCTTTTAAGGTTAATCTTTTACCACCTTTTTGACAATAACTGCCACTTTATGTCATCCACTGTCAGCCCGCTCCCTTTTAATGAGAAAGAATTTTTTTTCTATTTTTCTAAGTTAGGTTGCGAGATTCCTATGTTCCAAATTTCAGCCAAATCGGTCTAGTAGTTTTGGCTGTGGCGTGATTACAAACGAACGTATACGTACGTACACACAGACACATTTTAAAAACCCCTTTTTTGGGTTCCTGAGACCTCAAAACGTGAAGATCTGGTGCTATCTCAAATTCGAAAATTTTAGTGATTGCAGTAACCTCCCATTTTTTTTAAATTGTGATGGGGTTGGGGAGGTTAAAATGTAAATTGAAACATTTGATGCGTATTAGAATTTTTTCATGTAAATGCGGAAATAATTAGAAGACAATGGTTTTTTGCGTTAAGATGTTCTACTTTATTTACTGATTTACATACTGAAACTCTTGACAAATCCTGTGTGTGCGTTAGCCGCAATCTTCAAAAAATTGTGGAGGACATGGGTTCTACCTAAGTTTTTCCTTTATCTCTCGACAACCGTCGATCCTACGTGAATTTTTCGCGTGAGTAAACTGAAAGAGAATAAAATTAGCAACAGAATGAGTGTAAAATGTACTTGCATTCATGGCTTGTTCTGTTTTGCAGAAAAAATATGAATTGAAAAATTTGATGCGTATTACAATTTTTTTATGCAAATGTGCGTGGCAATAATTACAAGACAATGTTTTTTGCATTGTCTTTATGTACTGTTTAACATACTAAAAGTCTTGACAAATCATGTGTGTGCGTTAACCGCAATCTTCAAAAAATGGTGGAGGACGTGGGTCCCACCAAAGTTTTTCCTTTATATCGTTTCTTTTTTGACACTTTATGGGTACCGTTGAAAAGAGAATACAATTCTGCACCCATCCATGTAGAAAAACTTGTAGGTTGCCATTTAAGAAAAAATATAATTCGGGTTTCAAATTTTCAGTATTACAATTTCCATAAATCAACTTTCTTAATTCTTTTTGGCATGCATAACGTACAACGTTCTTTCTACTTTACAACGGTGTGTCAATAAAGCCTAGGCGGCTGGTGTAAGCGAGTTACATGTTAGGTGTTTTAGGCTTAGTTTTTCTTCCTCTATTGCGAATCTGCAATGAAAAATGGGCGTTGCTATTGAAAATTTCAAAGTTGCACCCTATTTTAGGTATAACCGGTGTCCCGTAGTGGCCAATAATTTTAATAGATTCCGGATGCGCCAATTTCTGTAAAAGCAAAATCTTCTGTACTTCGCTTAAGTCCAGAGATATGTACCAATACCGTTCCATATTCGTAAGACAATCCTGTATAGGATGATTCTAATTAACCCAATTATTTTGAACCTCCCCACAATCAATTTGAAAATGGGAGGTTAATGCAATCGCTCCAAAATTCGAAATTGAGGTAACGCCAGATCTTTACCTTTTGAGGTCCCAGGATCACGAAAAGGAAGTTTTTAGAAAATGTCTGTGTGTATGTACGTACGTACGTACGTATGTGAGCAAGATTTCTCGAAAACTCCCGAACGAATTTTAATGAGATTTAGAATGGGGGTTAGTGGTTGGCCATCCGGTGAGCCCAGTTAATTTTGTTGCCAATCCACAAATACCAAGTGCCTTTTTGACGTATCAACTATGAACACCAATTTTTCTTATGCAGCATAGGAAAGGTCTTCAAATTCTGTGTCCAAATATGTGTTTACACTTAGCGCTTTTTTGGCGTAAAATCAGGAAATTCGAAATTTCGAAGAAAGACTAAATATAACACGTAATACGCTACAGCCCAAACTACTGGATCGACTTGGCTGAAATTTGGTAGGTAGAGATACCATTACCCGTCGAGTCAGCTCCCATTTCAAATGTCGTTTCCTTTAAACACTTTAAGGTTCATTCGCAATGACGAAATTAACGTAGAATTAGAAAATGCCCTTTTGGAAATAAAAAATAAAAATTTTTAAAAGTATTTCAAGAAATAATTGCAAAAAACCTAACAACAATGCAAACCGAATGTAAATAGGTAACATTTTTACTTTCTGATGCAGCCATGCTGGAGAGAATTAAAATGCCTTATTATATAAAAATGTGATAGGTACATGAAAATAATATTAATAGTGATCTGGTAACGTCTAACGTAGATAGGTACTCTCGACATTTTGAATATCGCCTTGAATACCAATATTCATAAATTCAGAAACAAGATTAGGTACCTACCTAAATGCTGCAATGATGTTTTATTTCCAGTCTCACTTCAACCGAAACTAACCAATTTCACAATAATGGTTGTATAATCCATAATTTGTAAAAGTTTATTTTAAATCGTCTTAAACTGAATGCTTTATAAACGAAATCAAATTTGGGGCAAAGTAATTTTAAACCAAGGTAAAACCTAGATAAAATAACTAAAAACTTAGAAAGATTACGTTAAACTTTTGGAAGGCAATTAAGTTTTACAGCTTTCCTCTCGTTATTACGGATTTATGTTTCTAATTTGTGCAAAAACTTTCACAGTATATGTTACAAATTTGCATTGAACCATTTAATAGGGACACTGTTGATTTGATATTTTGGCCTTGCCTTGTAGAGAAAAGTTTTTCAAGTGTAACTTTTTGTTTAAGTAGCGTTCATGCAAGTTTCCCGAGTGATTAGATTATGTAAACAATTTGCACTATAATATACTTCAATCAAAGCCTGTGAAGTAGAGTTAGTATCAGTTCAGCGATTTGCACAAGTTACAATAGCAAACCTGCGAATGGCAGAACGGAACGTGGAGAATCCGTTAGGTTTTACCTTCTATCCTGCTTAGAAGCGTTGCGGCTTTAGTAGCGCTAGAGCCCTGATGTATGTTGCGTGAAGGGAGGCTGGATGAGATGCAAGACCGCTAATCCCTTTCCAAGCGGCATTATTAATGAGAAGACCAAAGTTTTGGTGAGCTGACGTTTCCCCGTGTTCCTTGGAACAATATTAGCGGAGTCTATCGATCTCCCGAGCCCGGGTTTCTCTGCTTAGGATACTGGAATGCGGCTTCTCTATGTCTACCGCTTGGGCAGATATTAATGCACCAAAACTTATTCAATTCTTCATACTCGCTCCGAATTATGACGAGATTTACTCTTTTACACTAACATGAATGTTGGACGCTTTTAGTTCAGCGTTGCAAACATGCAATAGATAGATAGATAGATCTTCAATTTAAATTTTACGTCGAACACTAAAATTAGAAAAGAATTTTTATTTCTTTGATTGGTTGGTGTAATAACTGCCATTTTCCTCTATTTTAACATTGGAGGTGCTTAATTACATAGTATAAAACTCTTAAAAGCCCATTAGAAGATAAACAAGCATCAGAGAGAATCGTATAAAATAATGGGAGTAAGTTCTGCACCTAATTAGAGATATAAGTGCAAGGTGATTACATGCATTGCGGTAAGATCTGCTCAGCAAGACGTAAGATAACGACGTTCGTCGATTCATTACCACAGATGCAGCCGCACAATCTCCATTTGAATTAATGGTTCGTTTCTCAGATAACCCCTTAATCATGATAAATGCAACGGTGGTGATTCTACGGAATTTTACAGGAGCATTTTGCTGAGACCATTGGCTGGAGGACACATTCAGATATCGGTGCTCGACAAATTTAATTGGATGGCCGTAACGTCTTATGCAAAATTGTTTCGGTTTTTGTTTTAAATCCACACTTTTAAAGAGGGCGCAAAGTGCTCCTTTTCCGTGATCCGTTCTTCATGATTATCTTTTCGTTAATTATTTTCTCGGAACGCGAACCTCTTCAAGTCTTGAACCATCTGAAATATTGTTAATGAAGGAAACTGAGGGGTGCTCCTATCTCTCCACGCTAATGAACAACGAAATCCTGCAGGCTAGGAAGTTCTCTTGAAAAGGTAGCTTGCAAGTACCCTTGCAGTTGGACCGCTCGTTAGATCAGAAGGAGAACTTAAGATGAGCCTCTTACGTTGGGAGAAACTGCGCTGCAACCGTCAACTATGCAAACGCCCATAACCGCAAACGGTAGCTTGCCGTATGCTTTCTCGGCCATTAGACTTAAGTGTAGAACGAAATTTCCCGAGTACTTTTGCCGAAACTGCACAAAGATCTATGCTGCGGGTGGGTTCATTACCGTCCCACTATTTCCGCTATCTCTCTTCCCAGACTTAATTAGAGATTTTATCAATCGTTAATTCTAACATTGCACGTTAACTTGGGTAACTTTAATATTGCATCAAAAACGCTTTCACCTAAAAAATTTAAACAATATCGTGGTCGTTAAGTGATCGTCAACTAGCTTTGCAATACCGGGAACATAATTCAGTTTGATTATGACTAGCCCCTATTTTTTTTTAATTTAATTTAAATAATTTCAAAATATTAAATAATTCGTAAATATGAAAACCTACGAATTGTAATTAAGTCCGAATCCCTGTGATACCTATCGTTTCTCGATAATTATATTAACCATGGGGTGGTAACCTGCAAATAATAGTTAGTTGTTTATCTAGGCCGCGAAATGATTGTAGCGAACACTTACCGAACGTAAATGCAGTATAGGAATCTCATAACCTAACTTAGATCTTGAGATAAGCGTGCCACCGAAAGTTCCTTTTTGGCGCATCAACTTACAAATTTTACACGTAAACCCTAATTTTTTAGGTCATCTTAGGAAAGCTCTTCAAATTCTTCTTAGTGCCTTTTTGAAAAAAATTCAGTGCCGCGAGGAAGGCATAAGGACATAATATACATAACTGTATACCTACATTTTTTTTTCACTACTAGCTTTAAAACGTACCATTATTGACTTATCTTTGAACTGAGAATTCGGTTTTTTTTAATTTTTTTTTGCTAGTAAGTGAAAAAAGTACGAGTACGCTTGGGCTAAAATAGTTCTTATCTTACATTGGTCAATAATATACTATTATTCAATTTTGACGTTTTAAACCGTCATTATTAACTCTAAAAGAACAGCCCAAGCAGTGCTTTATTCGCTGGTGAATTCAACGTTTTTAAAACAGTTTCAGCACTTGAATTCACTTTTTCTAACAAATAATTGTATTATATTACGACTATAGATACGAACATTGTTGGTCAATAAACCAAAAACCACCGCTTCTGACTAATTTTTATTGATTCGTAAAAATCTAATATTTAAGGTAAAACCTAAAAATATTCTTCTAGTGAATAAACATTAACTTAACTCACTTGGTGTATAAATAACTATTATTAGTGCATCGAAAACCTTTTTAGTGCCATTTTTTGAATTCTTAGGAGCGTAATAATAACTATCGGGTGTCCCAAAAAAAACCGGACAAAATAGTCTTTGAAATTAGTCAGCCATTTCTTAACCGATTTGGATAGACTTGGTCTTAAATTAAAGCTAAAGAATCAGGCTTTCGAACTTTGCAAGAAACGTCGACAGATGGCGCTGCTGTAGTAGCCTTATTGATACTTCTCTTTAAGGCTTATTTTAGGTGCGTGGGGATTGGTCGGGCAACAACCTATGGTTATGAGACCCAAATAGCCTTGAAGATCTTTCTTTTTTCTTCAAAAATCATTTTTCAGAAGTCCATTTAGCGTAAGCACTAATTTTCTTTGATTTTTCTAAAAAAAGTGTTTTTGCGTATTTTCATGCTTCCATAACCATGACTAAAGTAACATTGATGCACATAGGGCTTAATTTTCAATGATAACTGTTCAGTTGCCCCTCACTGGCATCTGCGCCACTATTCTCACCATATTCGTTCATTTATAACTGAAAATTAAGATTTATTTGCATTACTGTTCTTTGGTCATGGCCATTAATGCGTGAAAATACCCAAAAACACATTTTTTTTTTTTAAGTTACAGAAAATTAATGCTTAAGCCAAATCGACTTCTGAAAAAGGATTTTTGAACAAGAAAGAAAGATCTTCAAGGCTATTCGAGTGTCATACCGATTGGTCGTTGACTGACTAATCCCCATGCAGCTAAAATAAACCTTTAAAGCAAGTATCAATAAGACTACTACGGCAGCGCCATCTACCGTAGTTTCTCATTCAGTCGAAAGCTTGATTCTTTGGCTCTAATTTAAGGCCACGTTCATCTAAATCAGTTAAGAAATGGCAGACTTATTCCCAAAAATATTTTGTCCGGTTTTTTTTGGGACACCCGATAGTTGCTATCATATATTGCTATCGAAATATACTGCAACCGTAAGGCACTCGTACCTTAATCGGTAATAATCTCCTTCATTAACGCGTGCACTTGTTCTTTAAATAATATACTGTTAGTTCACTAGTGAATATAAAGACCTGCTTGTAGTTGTTTTGGAGTTAAGAATGACGACTTAAAACGTCCAAATTAAAAAAAAAACATGAATAGAAGACACGTTGCTTACGAGGCATGCGTGGCTATTAAAATGTTGACCGTGGAGAGGCATGAGCGCCTTGCAGACTCTTCTAGCAAATCGTTCGTAAAATCGTAATAATTTAAGTAACCCTGGCAAATAACTAGTGAATGATTAATTCATTAGGGTGTGCACTATTATTATTATTATAGTTTCATCCAAAACAAAACAAAAATAGAAGAATACTACTTGTAGTTACGTTTCACGAGCTCAGTGATAAATGAATTCGTTTGAAAAGTAGAACAATTTTTTCTAGATTGGCCCGAGTCACGCCGATGACCGGGGCAAATGTTTGGTCAAAATGGACTAGTCACGTCTCTCGGTCACGATATCCCAAGATGTCCATAAAGCTGCAGGTAACGACAGAACGGAGATTTCAAAAATCGTCTACCACGACTGACTCGTTATTGCCTCACTTAGTAAAGGTTATTCTTATTCGTAACATATTCTTCCCGGTCGTTCGGTACAGAAACGGAATTTAAGTGGTAGTGGTGAAATCTGATCATGCAAGCGAAAACCGGAAAACCAAATCCATTGCCTGGACAGGCGCATCCACCAGAACTCGTAACGATTCTGAACGATATAAATTAGCGTTAGCGATACGGTATGTCATTGAGATGTATCATATCATAATCTGAGCTTTCATAATAGGAAGTTATTTATTGTACGAAAGAATCACGAATGACTTACGTCGTGAACTGCAAAGGGGGGAAACAATAATTAGGTACTAGTTTTAACATCAATTTCATAATTTTGATACATTTGCCAGGATTTCTTTCTCAATGTTGTATCGCTGACGTAAAATTCAACAATAAAAGTAATACGGTAGAAAATTGCATGAAACGATGCCAAGTACACTCCAAGTATATGTTTACCGGAATTACTTTGTTTACCGAAACAAACTCTAATGAAACTAGCAAGACATTAGTGCTTCGTCCGATAAAACCGACTGTGTGGTACTTAAATCCCTACGTTTTTATTTAAATAATATACGCCTTTCAAATTAATTCTGTCTATGATTTAGTTTTTCTTAAAATGGAGATTCAATATTGGTTTAATATCGTAACGGCTATCTAGTAATATTCCAATGCTTATGACAAGAGGACGTATTAAATGAGGCTAGTTTTGAATTTAATATCTTAATTATTCGAATTTTCACAGAAATACGAATAGAGAATAGAGTGCAGCATAACAGAATCGAGGAATATACAGGGTGTTCCAATGAAAAGGAGCCACCCCAAATATTTCGTAAACCAAACAAAATATGAAAATTCGCTCGGACAGGTCAATTTTTATTTGAAGGGGGACATGCTTGGCGAAATTTCAAAACTCACCCCCTCTTCAAAATTTTAAATGGCAACCCCCCACTTGTGATACATCATTTGAAAGCTAATTTCATTGCCAATCTAACGCTGTAACAATTTTTGATATTTGTTCAACTCTAGCGCCCTCTATGGTCAAATTTTAAATTATATTAGGGCCCTTTGTGATACATCATTTGAAAGGTTTCAAATTATTTGTAAGCGGATTCAAGAATTTTTGAAATCCACCCACTTGTTCAAAAGTTACATTGAAAGACATGAGCTGGTTCTTAGCCTACAAATCCTTCAAGTTTAGGCTGTAACTTTTGAACGAATGGATGGATTTAAAAAGTTCTTGCATTAGTTTACAGATAATTTCAAACCCTTTTAAATGATGTATCACAAAGGGCCCTAATGTAATTTAAAATTTGACAACAGAGGGCGCTAGAGTTGAACAAATATCAAAAATTGTTACAGCGTTAGATTGGCAATGAAATTAGCTTTCAAATGATGTATCACAAGTGGGGGGTTGCCGTTTGAAATTTTGAAGAGGGGGTTAGGGGTTGAGTTTAGAAATTTCGCCAAGCATGGATTTAAGTGTCCCCCCCAAATTAAAATTGACCTGTCTGAGCGAATTTTCATATTTTATGTGGTTTGCGAAATATTTGGGGCGGCTGCTTTTCATTGTAACACACTGTATAGTTCACAAGAACGAGGCGAAGCCAACCACTAGAACCTAGGCATCAATCGTTAATAATAATAATACCCGCAACATAAATTTATTATTATTTATTACATAAGTAAATACATACGTACAAACTATACATCCTTGAGGTTATGCGGCTCTGACGTTAGGTAAGTTCCAAATGACTTGAAGTAAAATTAGTAAAAATGTGGAGAAAATGGTTTCTGTATGATATTTCGTTTACATTTTCGTGCATAAAGGCATAAAGCAGCGGGGATTTTTGCCCACGGCTGTTTCCTTTCAGTATCCAGTTATCCATGTCCTATTATTTTGGTAATTGCTACAGCCTACAGCCATTAATCTTTGTTTATTGCGCGTGTATTGGACTGATTGACACCAAGATCAAAGAAAACGAGAAACTTCTATAAAAAAAGACGCAGAGCTCCGTCCCTCGAGGTCTCGCTTGTGAAAAGCCTCTTTCCTCAAGTGCGCCATCATTACAAGTTTCGAATATAGATTCTCTTGGGACATCTCTAGTCACAGTTGCACTGTATTTACGTATTTAGATGGTTCATGATTCTGTTGAATTTTTTCATCCATTTATAGGTATACCTAGAGGAACGTTTTTGCTCTAGTTGAAGCACATCTATGAAACTTATACACCCAGGATGCAAATTCGTGTTTATGTTCACGCGGGAGTGCAATTTAAAATACTCTGGAAAATCATTAGACGAGAGACCAATTTCCTCGGTGATCACGGTCAGAGGCAACTTTCGGAGATTGAGTTAGCAAAGTTGGTTTAATAATTGATGATAAAATGCGGTCTATCCGTGAAGTGCTCTTAATCCAGCACTGCTTGCATACCTATTATTGTGATAGTGTTGTTACTTAGTATAGTCTCATGAGAAATTAGAGATAGTGGCTGCTAAACCCGGAGTAGCTTCATTGCACGCATTACCTCTTTACATGTCACGCTAACCCTCGTTACGGGATCTGTCTGGGGCTGTGGTCGCTAACAAATTCACCTGCAGAACCATAATTTATCCGCCGTAGAATCCCTTAAGAAAATTAAATTGGCAGCCCTGCGGACGGTTTACGTTTTGATAGAATAAGGGCCATTGTTTCACCTCCAAAAATAAGATTATCTGCCAGATAATTCTCCTTGAAACTATATGGCAATGTACTTCTGGCATAAGTTTACCTGGAGGTGAAAAGAATGGCTCTACACCCAGAGCTGGGAGTAACTTTAGAAAAAAGTTACTTTCATGTAACTAGTTACAAAAAGTAACTAAGTTACTTGGTAACTAGTTAGTTTTTTCCTCCCTGCGAAAAGTAACTATATCTATGGTCTGTCCGGGATCCACACGACCAAGATTCACCCTATTTCCATGGCGAATCATTGTTGTCAACAATGAGTCGCCATGGAAATTGGGTGAATCTTGGTCGTGTGGATCCCGGACAGAGTATAGTTACTCTACTGAAGTAACTTGTAACTAGTTACTTTTGGTAAGTATCTAAAGACATAAAAAAGTAACTAGTTACTTTTCATGTATCTAGTTACTTTTCATGTATCTAGTTACTTTTCATGTATCTAGTTACTTTTCTTGTATTTAGTTACCTGCTTTCCAAAGTAACTAGTTACTTTTTATGCAATTAGATACTTTTCCAATAATATCAACAATTTTCAGAAAAGTTGCAGGTGTAGGCAATATCCGTCAGTTTTCATTATATTTTACAACATTATTCTCAGTATTTCTATTCAGAGTAAAACAGAATTTTTTTTATGCGAATTCATCTACCCCATTGACACTTTCTTTTTATTTACTTTTGAGATTTTGACAGATTGTGAGGTAAGAGAAAATTTGATAGAAATAAGAGAAATCAAAAAATGAAATTGCTCATGTAAATTTGCATCAAAACAATTAACTTGACGTGTTTTTGCGTTTTTGGAAAATCTCAATATTTCACCGATTTCTTCGATATTTTTGAAAATCTAGGGTGGCCGTGACTGCACTTCCGGTCAAGTATGATACACGTTTCTAATTCAGAAAAAATCATACATTTCGAATCCGTTGAGAAAAAGGTGTCATTCCATTTGAAAAAACAAATTTAAGGTCATTTCTGGTTAAACCGGAAGTGGAAAAAATTTCCTCAATATACGCGCAAGTATCCCCTCTGTGCGGGATCGGCCAGATTTTATTTCAATTCAATATCGGCCAGATTTTATTTCAATTCAATATCTTTATTACTTCCAAATAAGATATTTAAGGTGGGAAGTTTTAAAAATAACACCCTGTATGCTGTATGTACATACCATGAGATCATCAAGATTTATAATTATAGTGGGCCATGATCCTTATTCTTTGGTTGAATGAAAGTAACTCAATTACGCCAAGAGTAACCAAAATACTGTATCCAGTTACTTACAGAAGTATTTAGTTACTTTTTAAAAGTATCTAGATACCAAAAGTAACTAAGTTACTTCAAATGTAACTAAGATACTATATCTAGTTACTTTTCATAAGTATCTTGTAACTAAGTGTTTTTTTCAGTAAAGTATCTAGTTACTTCAGTAACTTAAGTTACTTTTATGAAAAGCAACTTGAAAAGTATCTAGTTACTATTTCAAAGTAACTTTCCCAGCTCTGCTACACCACATTATAAATCGAGGTCCTTAAGTTTGGAACCACAGAATAGTATATTACGATATTAGGTTGGAAAGTATCAGTATAACAGAATCGATGAATGATGATTTGCATTTTCCGAGATTCTGTTAGATGTACTTAACGACTAAATATCATATATGATATTCTATGTCACGCATTTTAATGCTTCATTCTTAAACGATTTTTGGCGAATGGAAAGTTTCATCAAATACGCTTCTAAGAAAGTGGAGGAGTTCGTCTATAATGCCCTTAAAGCAGGCTTCTGCGCCGGACCTTTCGCACACTATTCCTTTCATTTTAGCATTTTTTTAGGAAAACTCTTCAGGGGGCTGAAATTTTGCACACAGGTTCCTATTATAGTTCTAAATCCCAGTGCCGCTGGCGATGATATGCCACCAAGAAAAGTGCCGCTGGCGATGATATGCCACCAAGAAAGCGTTAAAAACTACATTTCAACAAATATATCTTAAAGCATTGAGTTTTCAAAAAAAGAGGTAGGTAATATACAAAATTAAAGCTCAGCTCATTCTCTACAAAAAACTTTGCATTAGTTTTTTTCCTAGAGTCGACGTTCAAGCGCAACACGAGACGTCACATGACACGGCGCGCTTCCTCTGGTGCTAAGCGAAATATTTCATATAGAGGTGTTTATTAATTTTTATGGGGTGTTTGTTTGTTTTTAAACAACATTTAATACATTAAACTTTTGTACGCTATGGAAAACTAGAAGATTGAAAAAAAATAGGAGGATAAAATTCAAAAATGCAGCAGAGAAGCGGCTGGAACCTCCCCATCGCGTGGATCTTTATATTCTGTGTAGATAGTAGTCAATTCAATAGAAAATTTGTTATGCTTTTCAACAAATACCGTCATCATCCATCACAGTTGACAACATGTTCCTTTTAAGGTTAATATTTTGCCACCTTTTTGACAATAACTGCCACTTTATGCCATCCACTGTCAGCCCGCTACCCTTTAATGAGAAAGAATTTTTTCTCTATTAACCTCCCCACTCCACTCCACCATTTAAAAAAAAAGGGAGGTTACTGCAATCACTAAAATTTTCGAATTCGAGATAAGACCGGATCTATTATACGTTTTGAGGTCTCAGGAGCCCAAAAAAGTGGTTTTTAAAATGTGTCTGTATGTATGTACGTACGTTCGTACGTACGTTCGTACGTTCGTACGTACGTTCGTACGTTCGTACGTTCGTACGTACGTACGTTCGTAAACACGCCACAGCCCAAACTACTCGACAGATTTAGCTGAAATTTGGTACGTGTGCATGTGATAACCCAACTTAGATCTGAAAAGCTTTTGGAGCCAATCGTGCAACCAGAAATGCCATTTTGGCACATCAACTTTTAAATTTTAAATGCAAACCCCCATTTTTCACGTCACGATAGGAAAGGCCTTCAAATTCTGCTTCTAAAAATGCATTCATTCTTAGTGCCTTTTTGACCAAAAATAAAAAAAAAATTGATTTTTATCGGACTTTAAAATCGCGGTACAGCCCAAGCCCCTGAACCGATTTGGCTGAAATTTTGCACAAGGGGATTGTATTACACGTCGAAGAGGTGAACAAATTTTGGATTCAATCGGCCCACGGAAAGTGCCGTTTTGGCACACCAATTTCGAAATTCAAAATTATTCTCTAATTTACCCATCCAAAACAAGTTTTTGAAAGATTTATTGTCACTATCGAGGTCACCATCATAAAGGTCTTCAATTTCTGGTTTTAAATGAGACAAAATTGATTCGCATTTAGAACCCTTTGGGTAGAAAAATCGAAATTTTGTAATAACACTGAAACCACTTTATAGCCCAAACTAGTGGATCGATTTGCCCGAAATTTGGTAAATGGAGGTGAGGTGACCCGTTGAAGAGCTGAAAGGCTTTTGGGAGCAATTGGTCAACGGGACGTGCCATTTAGGCATATCAACTTTAGAATCTTAAACAGAAGTCCCTGAAATCAAAGACCCACGCGTTGGGGAGGTTCCAGCCGCTTCTCTGCTGCCATTTTTTTCCACTGAAATGGCAAAGACTGTGAATACTTTTTTAGAACCAGAATTTGATCGTCTTTCTAATGGCGACATAAAAAAGAGGCCTTGTATTTAAAATTTTAAGTTGATATGCTTAAATGGCACTTCCCGTTTACCAATTGCTTCCAAAAGCCTTTCAGGTCTTCAACGGATCATCCAATCTCCATGTACCAAATTTCAGTCAAATCCATCCAGCAGTTTGGGCTATAATGTGTTTTTAGTGTTATTACAAAAATTTAATTTTTTTTTACCCAAAGGGCAGTAAATGCGAATGAATTTTGTATTATTTAGAACAAGTATTTGAAGACCTTCCTGATGCTGACAATAAATTTAAAAAAAAGTTGTTTAGGATGGTAAAATGAGAGTATATTTAAAATTGAAAATTGATGTGCCAAAACGGCACTTTCCGTGGGTCAATTGCCTCCAAACAATTTTCAGCTCTTCTGCGTATAATACAGTCTCCCTGCACAAAATTTCAGGTAAATCGGTCCATAGGTTTCGCCTGTATCGTGTTTTGAAAGTGCGTTAACAATCCCGAATATTTAAATTTTTGTCAAAAAGGCACTAAGAGTGAATACATTTTTAGAAGCAGAATTTGAAGGTCCTTCTTATGGTGACGTAAAAAATGGGGGTTTGCATTTAAAATTTAAAAGTTGATGTGCCAAAATGGCATTTCCGGTTGCACGATTGGCTCCAAAAGCTTTTCAGATCTAAGTTGGGTTATGAGATGCCTACGTACCAAATTTCAGCCAAATCGGTCCAGTAGTTTTGGCTGTGGCGTGTTTACAAACGTACGTACGTACGAACATACACACAGACACATTTTAAAAAACACTTTTTTGGGTTCCTGAGACCTCAAAACGCATAGATCCGGTCTTATCTCGAATTCGAAAATTTTAGTGATTGCAGTAACCTCCCATTTTTTTAAAATTGTGGTGGGGTTGGGGAGGTTAAAATAATAAATAATGGAACGTTTTTTGTAGAGAATGAAGTGAGCTTTAACTTTGTACAGCACCTCATTTGTTGAAAACTCAATGCTTTAAGAGATATTTGCTCAGTGTTTAGGATAAAAATGTGAAGTGTTTAGTACCTTTAGTCGGCTTAGAAGCGAATTTGATGATTTGGATGTAAAATCAAAAAGTGACAAATAGCAAATCGAAAAAGTGTAAAAATTAAAATACCTCACCGTTCCACGCACTTAGTTGCATATTAATGAAATATTATTAAAAAAACAATAAAAATCACTAAACACGAGTCGCGCATTTCTTTTGTTTCGCGTTCCGGGTCAGTCGGGCCACACCGTCGATTTTACGAAAAAAGTGAATAGTAACTTTTATGTGGAGCATAAAACGGGCTTCAATTTTGTATATACCACTTCTTTTGTCCAAAAGCCAATATTTTAGGAGATATTTGTTGAAAGGCATTTTTAACACGTCTTGGTGGTATTTATTTTAAAGTTGTCCACACACATTAAAAAGAAACGATTTGATCGTCGGTCATATAATCTTTTTTTATTCGTTCGACAATGGAATAGCTGACGTCAGCACCCCAAAATTCATAATCATACCAAGACTTTTTGTTTAGACACGCTCTGCTCGCGTTGTTCGTTACATCGTCCAATATGCACGTGTAATGTAATGTGTAGTGCGTGTGGCTGTTCATGTCGAGAGAACGCCAGATTTCAGCGAAGTTGCGCAACACCGCGGCGGCCGTCGTTCGTTGCCGAGGCGATCCTGCGGCCTAAGCGAATCCTGCGAATGAGAGAAAGAAAGATACGACGAAAATGACCCAGCGCGGATTACTGGCAGGATTAGCGTGCATGAGAGCAAGGAAGCAGGAGCGAAGCGTAATTACGCTGATAAGTGACAAGTGCCAAGCGCTTTGCCCAAATCTCTACCAATCGCTCACCGATACGATCCGGAAGTGACGAAAGTTGAAGGTTCACCGACCGTTCTAATGAGCTCCCTTTACTGAATGATTATTCGACCCCTGAATAATTTGTACCACCCGCCGTCAATTTTGAATCCTTCATCAAGATTCAAGATGCCACATTGGAAAATTCAAATTACTTCTAGTGAATTTAGGTTTTGGACCACAAGCCTGCCGTTAAATTTGACCCCCACTCTAAAAAATAACGGCAAAAAAGGCGACATACCTCTACAGGTGTCCCTAAAACCCCCGGCACTATTTTAACCTAAGATTCCCCGTTGAAAATGGTGACGATTATTGGTACAAAAATTTGTATGTATATACCTGTCCGGGATCTACGTAACCCTATTTCCATGGCGAAGCATTGTTGACAACAATGTTTCAACAATGTTTCGCCATGGAAATAGTCAACAATGCTTCGCCATGGAAATAGGGTTACGTGGATCCCGGACACTAGAGTATACCGGGTGTTTCACCGACCCCGCCGTATAGGGAATTAACATGGGAAAATGAATTTGATTTTTTTCCTGCTCCGGAGGATTTTCTCGAAAAGTTTTATCATGTGTGGAGGATAGTCCATAGTAGTCTGGTACTTCTTGAGATTTTTTTCGTTCGTCAGCTCCTCTTAGGTAGTTAACAATGATTTTTTGAAAATTGAATTTTCGACGAAAACGAAAAAATTTTTCGTGCCCAATCGACCCGCTTCGAATGTTTACTTAGTTTGCTGCCTTTGTGGATTGCAAGACAACGCAAAATAAATGAATGCTTCGAAACGGGTCGATGGTGCACGAAAAAATGTTCCGTAGAAGTAGACACGCAACATTTTTTCGTTTTCGTCGAAAATTCAATTTTCAAAACATCATTGTTAAGTACCTAAGAGGAGCTGACGAATGAAAAAAATCTCAAGAGGTACCAGACTAGTATGGACTATCCTCCACACATGATACAACTTTTCGAGAAAATCCTCCTGAGAAGGAAAAAAATAAAATTCATTTTCCCATGTTAATTCCCTATACGGCGGGGTCGGTGAAACACCAGGTAGATCGCTTCCATTGGCAAACTAAAACCTCTCGGCGTGTTTTTTCGAAGCTGTGTGACTGTGACCAATGACCATGTTTGTACAGGACTCACTCTTTTTAACAGGACTCACTCTTTTTATGTAAATAATCGCCAAATCAGTATAAAAATCTGCCCTACTGCAGTTAAGTTTTTCATTTTCTTCCTTGCGTTTGTATATTTCCGAGTATATTTCTGAAATGATGGGAAAATGAAATTTTTTATGCACCCCCCCCCCCCCCCAAACATATAGGGAGCTACGGCCCTGTAATTGAAGTTTTGCGTTAATAAGCACCAGTTGCTGTGTTTAAAATCTAGCCTATTTGATTATGTCTAAAACGGCTGCTTAAGTCAACAATTAACTAGAATAAGAAGATTTGCAGTTTCAGTTGTTCTTTCTAATTCTAACAACACCAGATTTAAAATTCGCGACCTTGAACCATGTTTAAGGAGAAAAATATCTTTGAGGAGCTGTAGCTCCTTTAGGAACCGACTTCGTCCTACAAATATTTGTACCAATCGTCACCATTTTCAATGGCGCATCTCAGGTTAAAATAGTGCCAAGCATTTTCGGGACACTCTGAATAGGCAATAAATTTAGGTCTGCGGAAATAAGTTGCAATTTTTAAATGGTATATTTTTGCACAGATCGATAGGAAATAATTTTCTGATTACACCAATTATGAACCAGTAACTATCTGATTTATATTTTCATATATAATACTATACTACTAGTAAGTACAGAATTGTCGACAATTCCGTGATGCTGACCTGGATACGACTGCTTACTGCGACGAGAATTGGACGAGACCGTAGGTCGAGTCCAATTCTCTAATCAGTATGCAGGAGTATCCAGGCAACACGGAAGTCGACTATACGTGTGTTGTTTTATTCACCCGATGCTTCATCGAATCAATCCAAACTGTTGTTACATTAATCAATGTTTCTAGCGATGTTTAATCTGAATTGTTGTTATATTCATCGACACTCAATCATGATTCTGCATCGGTCCATCGACTCTACGAGCCGATGGATTGGATGGATGGTGGTGGGGTTAACGGCAATGGCGGCAAAATCAGGATAAACGTTGAGAAAGTGTGGTTATTGGCAGAGGTTACTGGTTAGAATCACAAGTTGAAATTGTTGGAAAATTTTTGTTGTTTTTTGAGCTACAAAATGATCGGCAGGTCATGCGAAGAAGAGCAGGAGAAAGTTGTTTTGCAACTTGGGCACAATGGGGTTACATTTAATGTTGCTATCACGGAGACAGAATAGTTGTACTGAGTAATATGGTAATAACCAGAGTCTGACCAGGAGAAAATACAATTTGTGATTATAATAACCTTCAAAATGTCAATAAATTCCTCTGCCTCACCGCAACCGCATCGGTTCTGTTGTTTTCCGCAACGGTCATTGTTTTCATCTCCCTGTTACGTCACGATTAAACAATAATGAATCTCCGCTGGATAAAACAACACACGTTATTCTGTACTTACGAATAGTATTCGGGGGACAATTCGCCGAATTAATATAAAAATTGCAACATTTCATGGAAATTGTGGCAGCTATCAAAATAAATTTCAGCGGATATTTGGAGTAGTACAAAATTTCCGCTGAAATACAGGTGCAAATTGTTGTAGTTGGTCAGAAATTCGTCATTTGCTCTCTGTCATTGGTCAATTTCAAATGAGCCGAATTGTCAGAGAAACAACATATTTTTGTTTTTGACGAATATTGAAAAAACTGTCGGATTAAAGAAATGTGGTGTGCTGTGGAAACAAAAGTTTATTTGTATACAAAAGTGTGCCTTATAACGAGTTTTTGTTTCAAATTTCTAACTTGTATTGTAAGACACCGTATTTCCTAAATTCCTGTTTTTTCAATATTCATTAATAACTGTATGTTGTTTCTTTGGAAATAGTACTTAGGCCTGGGTTTTCCATCTGCGATAACCTCCGATTTACCTAACCAACAGTTTGTTGCATAGCAACGAGTGTTCTGATTGGCTGTATCTTAGCAACTAACCGCTGGTTTGGTAAACTGGAGGTAACCGAAGGTGGAAAAACCCGGCCCTAGTGTGTTATATTGGAGTAATCAGAAGATTATTTCCTATCGATTTGTGCAAAAATATACCAGGTGTCCCATTTAAAAAATTCAACTTATTTCCGCTGAAACGATGTTTGACCTTGAAAAATTTGTATCACTATCAAACAAAACTTGAAAGTGTGCCTATAATCCACTTTTTGAAACAAATTTCTAACTTGTAAGACAACGGAGAGTCGGAGATATACCAATTTAAAAGTGACACAAAATGGTTGGATCAACCTGATACATTCGAATACATAATTGTTTTTTCGAATAAATGTTAATTCGAAGATTATTGTTCATTGGAATAATTGCTTTTTCGAATAATTGTTACTCTTTCGAATTATTGTTTTCGAATAATAATTGTTTTCAAATAATTTTTCTAATTTCAAAGGACCATGCACACTTCTTATGGGAAATTTAGATCGATAGATTTTTTTTGCTTTTTAATATGTTGTAGCCAGAGCGATGCTGATTAAAACGTCTCATGGGCGCAACCTTGTGGGGCCCACGGTTTGGCCGTTAGAGCGCCCCAAAGACAGGGCCGAACTCCATGATGATTCAAGTGATTGAAAAATCGATATACCTAATGGAAATGAAACTTTTGTCTTACGCACAGATGAAAAAATTCCACCGTTGTCGTATTTTGAATTTTGAGTTCAATGTGAATACCTACAAAAATAGTTTGAAAAATTACCTTTCGGATAGCCTTTACTGATAACAGCTGGTATTAATTGTATTAGCGGTAGCAATTATTTTAGTTGTGACGTAGGACAAAAGTTTCATTTCCATTAGGTATATCTCGGCTATTTTTGAAGTTAGAGCCTTCGCTCAAAAAGTTTTTGGTAGATGTTTTGCCAAACTCTCTTGTCATGTACATAGAAAAACAAATGACGATCTGTGGCAAAAGGACTTAACTTTTATTTATGTACTTTTTCAAAAAGTGTTGTATACTTCCATGCAGGACGTTTTAAAATCTCGACAAAAATTAATTTCTCCCTAACGATTGATGCTATTTAAGTGAAACTTGAAAATTTTCAATTTTTGACAGCTTTTAGTCGAATGGCATCGACAGAAATCTTCTAGGCCTTCTAGGGTTTGAGCAATGATAGTCAACTTTTGACTCTCTTATGGTCGCCATATTGAATGTGACACCTTCGGATATAAAAAAAAAGCTTTTGAAAATTGTAATCAACGTGGACTTTTTTAGAAAAGCGTCACAATAATGGATTATTTGAATAAATCGAAGAATTAATAATTCTGTGGTTCAATCACCATTCATAACCAACTGACATAAGTTCTAAATCTCCAATGAAGTTGGACATACGTCGCACCGATTCGATTTTATTTCACGGCCTCTTATGAAATAAAATGACTATTATTTTGTCTAGTTAACATAATCTTAAGGCCCAAAATAACCAAATAGCTACATTATGGACAAAAACTATTAATTCTTTGCAAATATTTACTGGTCATGAATTAGAATGTCATCGTTTGATGCTTCCAATTGGTGCAGATTTTATAAAGATCAAATAAGTGTCTGGCTTTCGCTGTTTGCGGCCTTCCGTCGAAAATATAATAGTAGAAAGTTCACTACCGATTTATGAAAAAGGTTTACCAAGTTGACAATGATTTCTAGTCTGGACACGTCAGCAACACTCGGAAAGATTTCATCCTCTAGAGTGTAACGTCAACACCTGACCACAAGTTGCTGCCTTTAAAGAGTTAGAAAAGCGGACATATATGTAAGCGAACAGACTCCTCCACAATAAATTTTATTTACAAGGAAGACGGCTAGTAAACATAACCTTTTCAATGACGTACCTATACCTATATGTATATTGTATACAATATCGATCCCACTATCCACTTCATCCACCTCCGATCAAACTCAGCGGCGGCAGCGGTTGAATTGAGCGCAGTGTCGCCGATAATTTGTAATTATCCCTGATAATTATCTCGATTTCGCCTTTATACGGCTTTCGAAATTAAGCCGAGGCACACAGCGAGAAACCACTGGGAAGCCATTCGAAATTAACCCTTAATTGTTGGATAACGCGATGCCCGTAGATTCGAGGCCTTTCCAACAATTTTCCGAAATCGCAAAATCACTCTGTTAACGCAGCCCCCCATCGATTCTATTTCGCGCAATTACAGGACGACGAAGACGGATACGTAAGGGTTGCCGCTAATTGAATTTACGATGACAGTTTGGCCCCAGGAGGCCGTATATTTGGCGACGACATCGCTTCCGAGATGCCAATATCGCCGCTTCCCAGAGGAACGATCTGCGCTGCTCGCTCGTTTTCGGCCTCCTGGGGCATCGACGTCACCGCCATAAGGTCTTCGTATCCTTGCTCCCTACTCGTTTCGTCTTTTGCCGACAATGCGAATTCGTATTTAATTGAGATTTCTGTGCACGCAAATTTTTGTCATGCCTGCCTGCTTCAGATTCCAATATCTGGAGGGATTTACAAAAGCATGGTCAGTGCCGATTATTGTAGAAAACCCATAAAAATTCCTGCCTACCTTTTTTGAACAAGCAACGCAGGGAAAATTCCTAAGATTTGGGGAATTGTGTGCTCCGCATACCTAGGTATGCATTATTAAATCCGAATATAAATAAAGTGTGCTCGGTTCAGCCCAATGAATTTCTTTTTTGCATTTAATCGACGTAAGTTAGGTGAAAAAAGGCAGAGCACATTGAGCTCTTCATGAAATAATATAGCAAAAATACCGTGCGTACCTTAATAGTTATTTATGATATAAGTGTTAAAAGTGGTATGGTATTTTATTTTGTGAGAAGGGAAGTTTGGGACACGACGCGCAACGGAGTGGCCCATCCCTTCGAACAAAATAAAATCACTTACACGCATATTATACACTATTTTTTCTACAAACACGATTAAAAGCAGAAGTTTTCAAATTATTAATTGAAAACGTCCATGAAATTCGCCGTAACTAAGGTATAGTGACAATTTGTTGGCGCGGCTTGTTTAATTGTTGTTGCATTGTCACTTTTAACACTTGAGTGTTAAAAGCAAATCACTTTTAACACTTGAGTGTTAAAAGCAAATCACTTTTAACACCAGTGTCAAAAGTAAATGACTTTTAATACTGGTGTCAGAAAACACAATTTTTAACAATTGTCAACAAACGTTAAAACAAATGTTTTTAATAGTGGTCGTAGAAAAAAAACTATAGTCATGTCAGGCTATGGAACTTTGGTATTTCGGAAACCCATGTCCCATGTCGATTTTTAAAATCAGCCGCCGTCATTGAGACGTTAACATGCAACATTTTCGAAAGTACTTGAGTGAAAAGCTGTGACGACATGGAACGTGGGGGTCGGGATGTTTTGCCGTTTTGAAACCTCATTTGGCTTTTTTGTAGGGTTGAGAGATTTGATCGATTCTTGCTTGAGTTAGAATGTTTTACCTGTTATCCTGTTAAGAGTCGAACAGATAAAAGCTGGGAAGACATCGGTTCCTTTTTACCATTTATCATTTATCGTGCCTTAATTAATGCTGTAATTTAGGAATACAGCAGGAAGGCGTCGAAATTAGGTGCTTTGGCATTCAATGGTATGCGTTATCGAGTGTGTCCGAAGACGGGTTGCCATTGTGCGTATTGTTGTGTCCGGTTGATTTATATATGCCATAAATAAGGGGGCGCGAACTCAATGATGCCGCAGGCTCCACACATCCTGCATCGGCCCTAATGCCCTATTGACCCCACATTATTTTGGAGAAAGATGAAAGTGAACGTGTCCCAACCGACAGTAGATAAAATGTGTCCACGCCTCAAATTTGTAGGTCTCAAAGAAATAGATCCAGTATCCAGTTGAACCTCCTCAAAGCACCTTAAAAAGGTGGCGGTTACTGCAATACCTAACTAAAATTTTCGAGTTTGAGTTAGCGCCAGACTGCGTTTTGAAGTCCCATGCTGGAACTAATAAATCCACGCTGTCAACGCAGTTCAAGTCTTTGCCAGGTCAGGTACGCAATTTTTTAGTTATTTGTATCAAATTGCAACTTTGCAACTCGCAATAGAGTATTGCAGCCAAAGAGAAAAATTTTTGAAACCATAATTTTCGGAAAGTAGGACAAAAAGTATTATTAGAAGTATTCATTGTGATTAATTATACTAAAAAAGTGAAAAAGAAGTTTAAAATTCCGCCTTATTTCCTTGCCTTTTTTCTATTGGTGTGACGTCACTACCCGCAATCCATTCCTGGAAGATTCCCGGCATCATTCATCATGTGCTTCGTTTTCAAGTGTCAGTTTTTGTTAATCTCCTTGAAATGCAGCCACCGAATAAGCCCCAGTTTGATTTTAAAAGTCTGTGTTTTAGTGTTGTACTTTGCCGGGAATCGTTAAGTTCTCTTCACATAAATTGCACTGGAGCTTACAGGCTGTGACTACAGGAATTTTTAGCTTCTTCGATGTTCGTTTTTTGTGCGAAAGTTGGCAAATTGCTTAGAAGAACACTTTTAATGAATGAAGCAAAATAGAAGGTTAGATTTATGTCAAAAATGATTTGCTCACATCTGACTCATTATTGGTTCGTCTGGCAACGACGTGTATGACGTCATCTAAAACCAACTTTTTGACCGGAAGTAGACCTTTATTAATTTTTTTCTCGAAAACGGTTCGGAATTTAGCGAAACAAAAAAATACGACCTTTCTCATTTTAAAAGTAGTATCTATTCCAATGTTTTAATTTTTGAGCTGCAATACTCTATTGTGACTCTGCATCTAGCAATAGAATATTATACTGAGACAACAAGCTTTACAAAAAGGGGTGGGAAGGAAAGTACTTAATTTGATGCCTAGCGACGTTGTTATGTTAGTTGTAAAACATGCATTATCTAATGAATATTTGTTGTTAAACCAGTTGTAGAAAATAGTATATACTTTGTGTGGCAAAGCTGGATGTTTGTCTGACGAGCGCAGCGAGGCAGACAAATCCAGCTGCGCCACACAAAGACATTTTTACTCCGAATAGCATATGCTATTTTTTCTTCAAACGCATGAAATTCATGAAAAGTTAATTTTTTGATTGAATTATTTCGAAAATCTATAAGAGTAGTTTGCCCTGGGATGCGGTTACCATGGTTTCAAACTTTCAATGTTATAAACAAAATTGCCCCTGAAGTTTGAAAAATTGTTCATATTTCTTAAATTTGCTGGCAATTTGTAAGTATTCTTACTTCCAGTAGTTTTCTTGTTTGAAACGATGTTGTTCTTTATAGATTTTATTATGTCGGAGTTGACATTTGATGAATTTATGCAATGTACGCCACCGGAGGTAGCTGAAGCCGCCAAAACAGCCGTAGATGATTTAGTGCCGAAGAAATCGAGCAGCATTTACGAGGCAGCTTACCGAAGATTCATAAAGTGGACTGAGAAGAAAAACGTCACTAATTACTCCGAAAATGTCCTGTTGGCATATTTTTTGGAACTGGCCAAGGAAATGAAGATGAAGTGCTCTACAATGTGGTCACACTATTCCATGATCAAATCAATGCTGAATATCAAAAACGGATTGGATATTAGTAAATACGTGAAACTGCGTGCGTTTTTAAAGAAGCAAAGCGTAGGCTATATCCCGAAAAAATCAAAAGTTTTCACGAAGGCGCAGTTCGAAAAATTTCTGTGTGAAGCTGACGATAAACAGTATTTGGGAATGAAGGTTTGAGTATACCTACCTACCTGTATTATAAAATTCCATAATAATTGTTTTATTCAGATTGTTCTGCTAATTGGCATATCCGGGGCATGTCGATGCGATGAAATGGTTAAAATGAAGATTGACGATATAGAAAACTTAGGATCCTTACTTCTCATAAAGATTCCTGATAGTAAAACGAATAAGCCAAGATCATTTACAATTGTCGGAGAGATGTTTATAAACATTTTCAAAAAATATGCTTCTTTGCGACCAAATGGATTCGACGAACAACGATTTTTCTTGAAATATGCGAATGGAAAGTGCACTCGATCAGTGATGGGGATACACAAAATTGGCGCCGTACCCAAAGAAGTAGCGTCTTATTTGAAATTGCCGAATCCAAATGAATATACGGGGCACTGCCTAAGAAGAACTTCGGCTACATTGCTTGTAGATGGGGGAGGCGACATCACGTCTTTAAAGCGGCATGGTGGCTGGCGATCTAGCAATGTTGCTGAAAGCTACATTGAGGAATCTCTTACAAACAAAAACGATACTGCAATGAAAATTTTGTCACCAATTCCAAACGTCCCGGTTAGCAGCAGAATGGACGCTCCATTGTATGCGGCAGCCGAAGCTTCAATGAGAAGAGATTCTTCGATAAGCGCCGATGTGAGCTCAACGTTAACATCCAGTGACTTTAATTTCCAAAATGCTTGTTATTAGCAACTGTACTTTTAACTTAAAGTTTGTAAATGAAAAATAAAATTGACTTTCTTGTTCTTTAAAAGGCTAGGGAATGTTTTATATGAGGAAGGAAATAAGCAATGAAAGTATTGCTTTGTTAAATTTTATTTTTACTCCGGCGGCAGACAAAATTTTTTTCCGCCGCCGGAGTAAAAAGACACTTCGTCGCCATGGCATAGAAATGTCAGTTTAACATTATCAAAAATGTCATTAAAGTGCACTATTTTTGACGTTTGAAGAAAAAAGTATTTTCTGAAATGTGTAAGTATAATATAGGTAAAAGATACTTACACACATGTACTTTACCTCTCCTTTTTAAAAAGACAGGTTAAGTTTAAACTTTTCCATGGACGTGACCCAAATTATAAAAAACGCCTTTCATTAATTTGAAGTCGGTAACCACATTTCACCGCATTCTAATGAGCAAAATATCACTTTCATTTTGTAGGCCCTTGTTTGATGTTTAGGCTCTGCGTTAGTTGCGCAACCAATGAATGTTTGAATGAAGATGGAGAAGTAGAAGACGATAATAAATTCATTAAAGGCAGTTACGATGAAACAAGAAGGAATAAATTTTCATCAGAAGCAGCTTGAAACAAGCGCATATTAAATTAGAATTACATGACGCTTTGGCCATGGCGACTTCACTAGAGGTGGTTAATTTCAAACGTGAACAATTTTCCTGGAGTGAAGTTCGTTTCTTGTTCATTCTAGAGCGAACTTACATTGGATAATTTAAGTTGGAAAGCATTCCGGGAGAAGTTGTTAATTTCAACTGGCTTGCTTTTGAGTACACTATTTGTTTAGTAATCTGCATATAAGTCTATGATGGTGTGTACATGCACTTTGGCGGCTCCGTGTACGAAGTGCAGTCGAGTGCATCCTATTGTGCTGCCGCCAGCACTAAATTGGAGAGCGTATGTGTGTCGTTAATCGGTGCTGTGTTCCCATACATACCATGCATTATGCAACCAACATTTGTCCCCGAATTATATGGTCCGCTGTTCTGTGCAATTAAACCAGATTAATTTATTTTATACACAGGCAACGATAAATGTGAGAAAGTTTACATATTTTACCTTTGTCCTTTATCTGGTCTTGCTGTATATAGTGCTTTTCAAAAGAAAGGAATAAATTCAAGAACACTTTCGAGGAATATTTCAGGCATATCCTCAGACAGGTATTATTATTATTATTGTTATTACTGTTATTTTTTTGAGGCGCATCCGATGGTGTACTCCGATATTTTTTTGCACTTCCGGTTTAGCCGGAAATGATCCTAATTTTGATTCTTCAAATGGGATCATTCTTTATTCTCGACGAATTCGGAATCTACAATTTTTCCTGAGTTACTAACGTGTCTCATACCTAACCGGAAGTGGAGTCACGGCCACCCTCTAGATTTTCAAAAACATCGAAGAAATCGGTGAAAATTTGAGATTTTTTTAAAACGCAAAAACACGTCAACATTGTTTTTTCGATATGCGCATTCTTTTTATTTATTTCAAATTTCTCAATGTCCAAACCTATTGAAGTTGCAAAAAAAAATTATCGGGCATTTGAATTGACATAAAAAAAAACAAAGTTGACGTGTATTTTCGTTTTTCGGAAATCTCAATTTTTGATCGATTTCTTCGATGTTTTTGAAAATCTAGGGTGGCCGTTTTTTTAAGAAATAGGGAGAAATTTGAATTCGTTTCATCAGAATAATGGTATAACAACGTTTTGCTGGTGATTTGATTAAGGTAAGATTGCAAAAAGAACGCAATTATCATTTTTGACTTTACAAAAAATTACACCTCAACCCTTTTGACAAACATTTGACGGATTTCTTACCTAAATGAAAGTCACTATTACACAACTGAGCGTTTGGAGGATTTATAGAACGGTTTCCGACTGTATTGATAACAAACGAAATCATAGGTGCAATTACTTTGATAGGTATAGGAATTAATTCAATCATAGGCGCCATAACGTCAACGCCAAAGCGGCCCGGCGCCGAAACCACTAGCGCCAAAATGTCCCATTCCGTCGTTCTCGATCTCGAAAATTGAAGAGTCTCCGTCTCCGGCTTGTCTCATCTTGAATTGAAGATGGTTAATTTTATTTTGATCATCCTAAGTCTATTTGTTGAGAATTTAGACATAAATAACTTCGTCAAAAAGAGACTCGCGTTATGTCTGCGCGAACATTAACATCGAATCCTGCCTAATAAACCTTTCGTCTACGTACAGGTATGTAAACAAACATATTTCAAGGAGCACCAGAGAACAGATTGGACAAGATAAAGACCATTACTTATGTTGCGTGCATAAATAATTGCCCCGATCAGAGTATCAGCGTGACAAAAAGACGATTGTTCCTTCTTACATGCACTGTCTTCGTCTTGTAAATGATGAGAAAGGGATATGAAATGCTCAGGCTGATACTCGTAGAGTAATTGTATCTGCAGGTTGCTGTTGGTTGTAACATAAAATAAATTAATATGTATACCTACTGGAAAATAGTAAACATTGCTTCGGCGGTGATAAACGACTTCATGATTTCAGGATCAAATTATTTCCTTTTTTAGTCAATTTGTACAATCGTGATCATTAATTTCCAAACACTGGCGTCTACTAATTTTCAGATTTTCGTATGCAGGGTGTCTTACGAATATGGAACAGTATTGGTATCTTTGGACTTAAGCGAAGTACAGTTGTAAGATTTGGCTCTTATCCGACACTTTGCCACTACAGTCTTCAGAGATCATTGTCGTAACAACACTTATCATGCCTTTTTGGCCACGTAAAATCACTAAAATTGTTGACAGAGCGCATGATCGGAGTTCGTTAGCATCTATCAGATAGACAGCAGAAAGATTTAAAAATTATATCCGTATCGTTGAAGGAAATAGCACTTTTCAATTCAGTGAGCGGTTTGAAAATAGTCAGTAGGTACCTATGATTGTTATATGAGGAGTAGAAAAGGAAGTATACCTAATTACATGACTTTTAAGATGGCCAAACTCAGTGCCCTTTTGGAAATTCAAAATTCAAAATTTGGAAAACTCCCGAAACTCTTTGAAGCTGTGGATTGTATAAGTGATAAGATCGGATCATTTACCTAGGGGGGAGGTTCTAGCCGCTTTCGTAGCTGCTCATTTTTTTAAACTGCAAAGCTCACTGAGAATGAGTTTCTCTCTTGATGGTATAGTTTTATTAACAAAAAGAAAATCTAAATATAAACATGGTGTCAGCAGAAAAATTATAGTTTATGATATTCAAGTCGGTGAATTACAAGCCAATGGCGGGGGCTATAAAATAGTAATTTCTTTTAGTGCCTTATCCCAACGAGAGTACATCACGTATTCCAAACTTTAGTAAAATTTACAGTATGTAAATAGAGTAACTGACACGACGCAAGCCTGAAGTTAGTCTGGAACTAGTGGATAAGAATGAAATGTTTCCCTACTAAAGGTAAGTGAAGTGGTTTATGTTGTATTTTATGTGCGCGTAATAATTCGCGGGTATGAAATTTCGCCAATCAAAACAAATCAACCGAAATGCAACGGAGGAATCGTAAAATATTGAGGAAGTAAATAATCCAGTAATAAAGCCTGTACTGATAGTTTTGTTCGCAATGAGAATAAGCTGCCTGGAGAGTTCACCAAAAGATTTGCTAACTTATTTGCGTCTTCAATTACGGATTTTAACATCTCCAACCTCACAATTTAAAAAAATGGGCAGCTATGGAAGCGGCTAGAACCTCCCCACTTGGTGAATGATCCAATCCTATCACCTATCACCTAGTGTTTCGGGAGTTTTAAAAAAATTTTATTATTGATTCCCAAAACGGCACCAAGTTTAATTGCATTTTTGAAAACAGAATTTGAAGACTTTTTATGTGCTGATAAAACAAATGGTGTTCGTCTATTAAATTTCATAGATGACATGCCAAAAAGCCACTTGTTTTTGGCCGATTGCCACCAACATTAAGTAAATTTTCCTACCTGCTATACCTAAACTTTACTCCACCAACCGTAAAGCGTTTTCGGGGATTTTTCAAAATTTTACTACTTTTTGCCAAAAGGGCACTAAGTTTGAAGACATTTTTGGAAACGACATTTGAAGACATTTCATACTGATAAAGAAAATGGGAGCTTCTTGTTCAAATTTCAAAGTCGATATGCCAAAATGGCACTTGCCGTTAACCGATGCACGAAGTATAATATTAAGATAGGAGTGTGCACGGTACATCTCTCGCTCCGCGAGAGCGTGTCCCCCTATCAAATTTCAGCCAAATCGATCCACTAGTTTCGGCTGTAGCGTATTATTTAATGTTTCTTCGTTTCGAATTTTTTGATTTTGTTCCAAAAATGCGTTAAGTGTGAATACATACATAATTTGAAGATTTTTCATGTGCTAATAAGAAAAATTGGTGTTCACAGTCAAATTTCATAGTTTATGCATCAAGAAGGCACTTGGCGTTTGCGGATCGGCAAGAAAATTAACTGGGCTCACCGGAAGGCCAACACTAACATTCACTCCAAACATTAAAATCCATTAAGCAGTTTTCGAGGAATCTTGCTCACATACGAACATACGTACGACGTACGAGTACGTATACATACACAGACATTTTCGTAATATGTACACACGCCACAGCCCAAACTACCTTACCAATTTGGTTGAAATTTGGCACATAGGCCTCTCTTCACCTAACTTAGATCTGATAAGTTTTTGGAGCCAATCGTGCATCCGGAAATGTCATTTTGGCATATCAACCTTTTAATTTTAAATATAAACCCAAACCCCTATTTTTTACGTCACCAAAAAACAGGAATTCAAATTCTTATTCCACTTCTAAAGGTATCTCCTGAACTAACCGGAATTTCTCGCATATCTTTTAAGATTCGAAACGACTTTAAAATAGCGCAACTTTTTTTGTAATTCAGCCGAACTTGTATCTTTTATAGTTTCTGAGATCTCAATGGTGAGCATTGAAATAGTTCCCACCCTGTAAATAGCATAAATTTTAATGGTTTACGGCAATCAAAAAACACATTATTCCAGCCATTTCGAACCAGAATTACCATGCTTAACATTCTAGGCACCATTTGCATAAATATCAAGCACAAATTGACTTTTCAGATAACACTAGAAAGACCATTTCGAATTTGCATAACGTAAAGAGGTACTGTTGCCACTTGTGTGCATATGAATATTTCCTTGTTGATTTATTCTGTCAATTTACATTCGTCAGTCGATTAAATTGACTGGGAAGATCGTCTTGGATGATGTAATCGATTTTGGTTAGTTTGCGTGTTTTTGCCCCTTGAACAAATTAATACTAAAATTTCCTGGTGATTGACCCATAAAAATGGAATACTAGTAATATAACCACCAATCTGTTTGTTTGTTAACCGGGCTTTTTATATCGGTATTTGTCGGCTAACAGTGCCTCAGCTAAACTTGAATACCAAATGTCGCAATACCCGGACGCAGGAGCAAGGTCCGTAGTATGGAAACGGAGAAGGGCTACCACTCTTCTTTTTTCTAACTTGTCAGGGTTGACTTAAAATTACGTCTACGTAAAATTTTATGTATGATTACTTAATTTTACGTTAACTTAACTTTATGACTACTTAATTTTTTCACGTCTACGAAGGGCACCACCACCCTCCAATCCTCAGAAACTACCCCCTGGCAGTTGGAATTTTGCTTACTGAACGCGAACGGGCACATGGGGTAGTGGCACCCGGACTTGCGCTTTTTTAAGGTATATGCAGGGGATGCTCTATTATTCTTAAAAACCATCAGCTGTCGAAAATGTTTCCGTTTAACAAATTTCGAAGTGTGAGTGTGTAGTTTCCGAGGGTTAAGTCGATCTTGGCAAAAAAAAAGAATGCAGCCCTTCTGCGTTTCCTAACCGGTGTACAGGGAGGTGCAAAACTAAAGTAGATACAATAGAAATGGATGATCAAGGATCAAGGACGCCAGTGGCTTTAGAATACCCCGCAACGACAATCTCGACTTTTGACTAGTGAATAGGAAAAATCAGAAAAAAATGGTAAACACGTACAGGGGCCCATTCCAAAAAAATTGCAAGCTTACAAATTCACAAGTGTTGCCAAGTAACAATCAATAGGATCATTTTCACCAATTATCTTATTGGTTATGTGCTATTAGTATTACCTAGCAACACTTGTGAACCTGTAAGCTTGTAATTTTTGTGAAATGGGCCCCTGGAGTGTATAGTAAATCTGTGACCATTATACAGTGCTTTTCAAAAGTAAGGAATAAATTCAATAACTTTTTACAGGACATTTTTAGCTGCTCAAAACGACTCTCTAAATATCGCTAACTGACACTTTAAAAGAGACACCATCTATCACGTTTTCATGACGTGAAGTATGCGTATTTAATGATTGAAGTGATACTTTTACATGCATTCAAGGAAAGACTCGGTGGTTGTGCGGCTCCGGCCGCACTAACTTTGGAACGCCGTGCTCGACGCAGTGTGTTTTGGATTCGAGTTCAAATCTCGACATGGCTCGATTTTTTTTTATGTTTCTTAATTTCTTCAACTAACGTTTAGGTAAGGAAAAGTCTGTTTTTAATTTTGCTGCGTTGTTTTACAACTGCCATTCTAGTCTGTCAGGTAATTCTTGTTTCTTTGTAATTTTTTTTTGGGAAAAATATAGGTACTTACTAGATATTTATTAATTTAAAAAAATATTATATTCCTTACTTTATAAAACACTCGCCCTGTATATTATTGTGTGTATAGGACTATACATGTATAAGGGTATTAGGATAGAAATAGGAACTATCTAGTTAAGAAATCGTCACACGCTCAAAGCGTTCGCTCTTTTGGGCAGCAGCTGGATTTCCAATTAGGCACTATTTGTGTAGCTCCTAGATATTGTGTGCCTTGGATTACTGTTGAAAGAGCCGGAGTAGAAAAGGGTGTGTGTTGCGGAAAACCACCACCTCATTCGGCACGTGGTGTTAACCGACCTTGTGGTGATTGTCCGAAAAAGTTTTGTCATTAACAAAGTGAAAATGGAAGATTAGGTACAGGTTCACAGTCTCAAAGGCTCCTGATTCAATCTATACGCCTACAGTCCGAAATTTGTTGCGAATTCATAATAATCCAGCAGAAACGGTGACAGACTTACTAACGGTGGCAATGTACACGAGCTTGTAGGTATCTAGGAGCTACCCAATATTTCACCTGCAATGCAAATGCAAATGTTACATTACACCAGGCAACAACTAGTAGTAATCGAGAAATGATCACGACTTTCTTGCTCTCAGGGGTCAAAATGCGTGACCCGCGACCACGATCAGCTTCTTCCTGAGTTCTTTCTACGATTACGGACTCAAGTAGTTGAGTGTTTCGTAACTTGGTTAATAATGGCCATGCACTGAGACCGAATGCTGATCGGATCGTGAAATAAACCGACGGTAAACTTGGGCCTGTGATAGTTCAAAACATGAATGATTAGTTTGTGTGTAGTTGGAAAAAAAATAAAATAAAAGAGATATCTAGTTTCCTATAGCAAAATCGTTCGAACGACTGAACAAACAATGCAAGGAGCGAGCACAATACCCTCGAAAATGCCTAAAACAGCAATCTTTCGATCTCGACAAAATGCTTCAGCACTAAAAGTATGTTTCATAAGACCCAACATCTGCAGTGACTAAAACCAATTAATATGGTCCATCGTAAAACGCCATAAGTGTTTCAAGGAGCCAAGCAAAATCAGCGTCGTAATGGAATATCAAATAATTTTATAATCCACTAAAGTCTCCGGTCGAAACTCGAAATTATGCTATTTCAGCCATGTGCATGGGCTTACTAAGCACAATATAACATCAAGCGCACATAAAACCATAGCGATGTAGCACGTGAAAGTGCAGTAAATGCGACTGCACTGCAATATGAATTAGACGCATTAGGTGCATGATGCCGAAAACTTGGAGGCCTAGACCTTTCAGTGTCCACGATTGTGCCCCCCATAAAATCGAGAATGCAGTCGGTAGCAGTGCACATAATCTCAAACTTAATTACGTGAACAATGGCAAGTGAGTACGCTCCATAAAACGCAGGGATGCACCTCGTAAAATATGAACCTCGCGCCGAATTGCTTCAAGCAAAAACTGTAATTGCAAATTGGCCCGGCTTGAAAAGCTCGCCTCTGTGGCGGTGGCAGGTCGTAAACCGCGATAGTAATGCGGCAGATTACACAGCCTCGATGGGTTTATTATTACCGTAACGCCACGCATACTACCACCACCATCGACAGCCCCGTTTCAACTTAACCCTTTTTTTACTTCAAGAGCAAACAGACCTAATTGAGATTTGAGGCCTCTCTTTAATTTAGTGGTGCTTCTTATGTACCATAGGGAGTTGAATCGGCAACAGCGAGTTCGTCCCTAATTTGTTGAAGGTTATAAGCTGGGACTCATCTAACTGTAATCATCGGCAAATTAAAGGGATTCTCTTGCGTCATGCTGCAACTTTGCAGATTATAATATTTAATGAGCCTTTGATGGGCATAATTTTGCTGGCCTAAAAGGCCCAATTAAAAGTACTGTTGAATATTGCATCACCTGGATTTTTAAACAACTTTGCTGTGTTACCATTTTTCCTTAATTACTTAACAAAAATATCTTTAAAACAGAAAACAGGTGCTGGTTAACAATAAGTAGCGTAATTAAGTTTTTCTATTTCGCATTCTCTAATGTGCTCTATTAGAGCAGTGCTTTTGTTTACATCGTAACATAGACAACGAAATAGAAAAAATTGTATAAAAAACGTGTATTATAAGGCCCTTATCGCACTCGGATTTTGTAAAACTCGGGCTTTTCGCCCTCGTTGTCCAAACATCCTAATGCGATAATAATTGGCCTATGAAACATGTTTTTTAATATACTATTTTGCACTCCTTTAACAAAACAAGTTATTACGCACTCTACAAACACCTGGGAACATCAAATTTACAGGTACCGGTGCGCTTTGCACACACAAGTGCGTAAATTACGCACTGCATTTTTTCTTTAATCCGATCTTTCCATACAAAGTGACTATTACTAAAAGAAAGTTTCAACGATGAAATACAGGGTGTCCCAATTGTCTGTATTCGGTCGATAACTCTATTGCTGTTGGAGATAGCGAAAAATTGTTAAATACAAAGTTGCAGAAGGTCAAAAAAGGCACATCTTAAAAATACAATTCTGTATACAGGCTGTCCCACTAAGGAGTAAGAACACAAACATAGGTTTTTTTAAACAGAACACCCTGTATTTTAATTTTTTATTGGATTCTATGATGAATTCCAAGTAACATTCATTAATCATGTTTTCATCTGAAGCGAATGGTTTAGAAGATATTGGTAATTTTGTTGGAAAAATTACTTTTGCAGAACTTGTTTTAAAAAATCACCCCACAACCAATTTTCAACCTTTGGTTTTGTAAATTTGGCATGTCATTAAGGTAGATTTGGGCTATCTTTCAAGCGCTTGAAAACGGTCTTAGCTTCTTCAGTAACATTATGAACCTTCAAAAATGTAGAGGTTTAAATTTCGAAATTTTTAAATGGCACCACTATCAAATGTTATAGCCATAAGCTGTAACATTAAATTTGCTTTCGTTTGATAGAAAATGTCCCTATATCCAAGTCTCGAATTTTTCGTTTAATTCAGTAAATTATGATTTTTAGGAATTTCCATTTTTAGTTTACAATAATGTTTTTGAAAGGCTGCTGGGACACATGTCACAATAGGTGTCACAAATTCTGTCAACCGGAATCCTGCGTTAATTAACCATAAATTGTGATCAAGTGCTTTTTTTAATGTTCATTTATGGAACGCAAGAATGTACCTACACAAAAAAGTGGCAGCATTTTCAGCCCTTAGGTACTTACCAAAATGAAATAAATAGATAAAAATTGCACTTTTAGAATAGGTAGGTACCTTTTTAATTACTTACTTACCGACTTCATTTATTTTTTATTTTTTGGGTCATTTAAAAAACAACAGATAGGTAGGTATTCTGTTAAAATAAAGTGATTATAATGCCAATGAGTTGGCTTTGATGATGAGCAGTTTCTGTTCGAAACACGTTAGCTGTTGAAATAAATCTTTTCGGTATAGTGGGCGTTTCTTGTTGCGTTTCTTGTTATAATTACACTTTGTTTTTACAGACACAGAATTTATTGCAAGTCCTGATTGTAGCCCAAAGGCAATTGGGCAAATTATGAAACGCAACTTTAAATATTAGATCTATAGAAATTGTAGTTCGACTAATAACACATTTTACACCTACAATGAAATGTAGTCAGGGCCAAACGTCTAAAAACATCAGGAAGAAAAAGATGAAAATTGTGTTTTACTGAATAAATCGAAAAATACTAAACTTGGATATAGGAACATTTTATATTAAACGAAAGCAAATTTAATTTTACAACCTATGGCTTTAACATTTGATAGTGGTGCCATTTAAAAATTTCGAAATATTAGCCTCTATATTTTTGAAGGTTCATAATGTTACAGGGGACGAACTTGAAAAGCTAAGACCGTTTTCAAGAGTTTTAAGTATAGCCCAAACCTTCCTTAATGACATGCTAAATTTCCAAAACCAAAGGTTGAAAATTGGTTGTGGGGTGATTTTTCAAAATAAGTACTGCAAATGTAATTTTTCCCGCAAAATGCCAATATCTTCTAAACCATTCGCTTCAGATAAAAACATGATTAATAAATTTTACTTGGAATTCATCATAGAATTCAATAAAAAATTAAAATACAGGATGTTCTATTAAAAAAAATCTATGTTTGTGTTCTTACTCCTTAGTGGGACAGCCTGCATACAGGATTGTATTTTTAAAATGTGCCATTTTTGACCCTCTGCAACTTTGTATTTAACAATTTTTCGCTATCTCTAACAGCAATGGAGTTATCGACCGAATACAGACAATTGGGACACCCTGTATAACTTACCGCATTTACAAACTAACAATTTTGGCGAAATTAACATAATTCAAAGTTTTAAAGACTTTAATGGCCGGTTCCACGGACCATACTTATCACTTAAGTTGGACTTAAAAATAAAGAATGACGTTTGTCTTATGGTATAAATGTCATTATTGTCATTTTAAGACTCTCTTAAGGTTAAGTAAGGTCGGTGGAATCGTGCATGAATCTGCTTGCCATCTCACGTTAAAAATGACAAGACCATTTTCTGCCGAGTGGTGTTATTATATTATAGCAATGGAGGTAATAAATAAAAAAAATTAAAGAATTTTGGGGTTTAAAGAACAATAACAATGTAAGTAGTTATATCTAGTACAGATATGGGACACAAAAATGCCATTCCGTCCGGTACGCTGGATGGGAATGAAAATTGCACATACCCTAAACCCACAATTCAAATGAGTTGAAATTCTGTTTGTTAATTTTATTGGAAAGTTGTCCTTTACATAGAAAATGAACAAAAAGCGAAGTCTGTAAAATTAGCACTCAGGGGGCTGAAAAATTATGGAGGAGATGAGAAGACTAAGGCAATGAAAATTTACTGCAATTAAATAAAAATGCCAAAAATAATACGGAAAATAAACCATTTGTCTGGGATAGGTTGAAATATGTATTGTGAAAAGGCTTGAAAAGTTGGAAAGAAAATATAATCCAAATGAGTAAATGGGTAAAATTACCGAAAAAGAAACAAAATAGTTCGAATTTTGCAAATTTAACGCACCAGGGAGTTGAAAAATCGCGAAGAGGGATGAAAAGTCAAGAGGGGCCAAAATTAATTATGTTTAAGTAAACTTATAGAATACAATACTAGCCCAGTCAAATTAGACAAAAAAGTGGCGATCGAGTGAAAAAAATCCCGGAGTTTTGAAATTTGGCATGGTTGTTCGCTAGTATCTACAGAACATCATACTAAAAGTACCCGAAGGTGGGGGGTGAGCGCGAGGGGGTGGAGCTGGTTGAATGTGCCTTTTCTGCGTTTTTCGTATATATCTCCGTAACTACCGATCCTAGCGAAAATTATTCTATATACAAAATTAAAGCAGACTAAATTTCCTATCAAAACGGTCCTATTCGTTTTTGTCGTAGGATTCATACTTTAAATGTTATAAGCTTGATAAGTTCTCATATTTACTTGGGATGGCTCCAGCCAAGAAGTTTAAGGTTTTGACTCGCACAAAAATAAAGTAGTGCTGAAAATTGGCACTTATGCTCTACTGGCCGTCCTGAATGACGTGTCAAAAGTTCCGGAGCCTGCGGTGCCGGCGTCCTATTTTTTTGGTACCGGAAGGCCTTAAGTGATAGTCATACATTATTTTCCGCTTAACATGATTATTTATGAACCGATTTGATCGGGATTGGTCTCAAAATGACCGCAATGACCTAATCAATACTGATGCTACTGATAGACTCCTGAAATTTTGAGATGAAACATCCTTTTTCTTTCTTGGAAAAATCATGCTCCAGAATCGGCTTCGTGTTGCTTTTTTGCGATTATTTCTCCAATGGCTTATCGGACGACAAAAATGTATAGGATCTTTTCGTTTCAAATTTTATCCTGAGCATTTCAGTCCCTACACATTTTTGGCGTTAGATAAACCATTGAGGAGATAATCGGAAAAAAGCAGAGCGAAGTCGGTACTGAAGTACAATTTCTCCAAGAAAAAGATTGTTCGCATGAAGCATTTGCGACCTAGCCCAGTCAAATTAGATAGGATTAGCTAGGTCGCAAATGCTTCGTGCGAACACTCTTTTTCTCGGAGAAATTGTACTTCAGTACCGACTTCGCTCTGCTTTTTTCCGATTATCTCCTCAATGGTTTATCTAACGCCAAAAATGTGTAGGGACTGAAATGCTCAGGATAAAATTTGCAACGAAAAGATCCTAAACATTTTTGTCGTCCGATAAGCCGTTGGAGAAATAATCGCAAAAAAGCAACACGAAGCCGATGCTGGATCACGATTTTTCCAAGAAAAAAAAAGGAAGTTTCATCTCAAAATTTCAGGAGTCTATTCATAGTATCAGTATTGATTGGGTCGTTGTGGTCATTTTGAGACCAATCCCGATCAAATCGGTTCATAAATAATCATGTTAAGCGGAAAATAATGTATGACTATCACTTAAGGCCTTCCGGTACCAAAAAAATAGGACGCCGGCACCGCAGGCTCCGGAACTTTTGACACGTCATTCAGGACGGCCAGTAGAGCATAAGTGCCAATTTTCAGCACTACTTTATTTTTGTGCGGGTCAAAACCTTAAACTTCTTGGCTGGAGCCATCCCAAGTAAATATGAGAACTTATCAAGCTTATAACATTTAAAGTATGAATCCTACGACAAAAACGAATAGGACCGTTTTGATAGGAAATTTAGTCTGCTTTAATTTTGTATATAGAATAATTTTCGCTAGGATTGGTAGTTACGGAGATATATACGAAAAACGCAGAAAAGGCACATTCAATCAGCTCCACCCCCTTGCGCTCACCCCCCACCCTCGGGTACTTTTAGTATGATGTTCTGTAGATACTAGCGAACAACCATGCCAAATTTCAAAACTCCGGGATTTTTTTCACTCGATTTGTCTAATTTGACTGGGCTATACAAAAATAAGCCAAAAATAAGAATTATGCAAATTAATCTATTGGGGGGGGGGTATGGAAATACTTATACAATGCTTATATGTATGTATACCTACTGCGAAAAATTGAAGAAGAAAAATGAGTTGAGTTTATTACAAAAAAGAACGAAATTTCGCAAATTTTGCAAAATTAGCGCCTAGGGGGTTGAAAAATTGTAAAGGATAAAGTCAAAGGGGGTGAGAACTAATCAGTCGAATTACAGAAAATAACATAATAATAATTTGACAGAGAAGTTGAAAGCCCTTTGAAGCCGGTGACGCATTGGAGAGAAATTACGAAGGAGATGATGGTAAATCGTGTGCCATCACTTAATGCGATTAGATGTCGCATGTCGGTCTCCCCGAAACAAGCTTACAGCAGTGCATGTGTCGTGAAATCATCTAAGTGCTAATCCTGCCACCGGAGGCGCCCATTTTTAATTTTATCGGCATCTCTGGTGAACAAAGCTCGTAAAAATGAAATGACTCTGAAACTAAAATGCTGTAGTCGTCAGAGTAACTTTATATGACCAGTATTAATGCTTTAAGGTGCACTAAAATTTCAGATTTTGCAAAGTGAAGGTGGTCAGCGTCGGCGTACCGCGAATTTCATTGATTATGAGCGATTAAGGCAATAGGGGATTAGAATTATTGCAGTTATTCATGGTAAGACCTGGTGCTCATATTTCACAGCTTGGAAAGAAATGAGTTGAATGAAACTGTGATGCCGGGTTATGCTAATAGAGGATGTTTATATCCCATGAAAGATCGGTCTGACGGATGATGATTAATTTGACAGCTAATTCCAAGTGACGACGGCGAAAGACGAGGGCTACTTTTTAGTCTAACTTCATGAATACCAGATTGAACTCGTCTTTTTCGACCTCTTGTTACATTCATTACTTCACTTCGTATACAAGAGTTTAAGACACTTCGATGTCACAACCCAATCTGCAATATCGTCTTCTGTTTTGTTTGAACTCTGAAGTATTCTCATTATGCATCCGCTCACGTCGCTTCTTGAACAAGATTTAGCTTTTGGTATACCGTTAACTCTGTGTACTAGTTACATTATTCGTATACGGAAATCGCTTTCTAACCATAATATTATCTAGGTACCTAATGTAACCAAGCGCACAATGCACGGCAGTTTTGCCTTTTTTAACCCTTTCACACCACCATCACCACACTTGAAAAAAACTGCAATTGCTAAAATTATCGAATTTGAGGTAACACCAGATGTATACTTTTTGAGGTTCATGAACCCAAAAAAGTGTTTTTTAAAATCTGTCTGTATGTTTGTTCCTTTCTAATTTCAAATTTTTTTAATGTTACTATCTATCATAATTACAAAAAGATTTAAAAAAAAGTAATTAAGCAGTTGAATTTGTATCGAAAAAATAAACTTGACGTGCTTTTGCGTTTTTCAAAAATTTAAATTTTTCACCGATTTCTTTGAGGTTTTTTAAAATCTAGGGTGGCCGTGACTGCACTTTCTGTCAAATATGATGCAACTTTCTTACTCAGAAAGAACCATAGATCAAATCTGTTCAGAAAAAAGCATGATTCTATTTGAGTTGGGGTCATTTCCGGTTAAACCAGAAGTGAAAAAAATTACTTGAATGCACAGGCAAAGCCTACTTGGAGTATATAAAGTTTATTAGCACTATCTAATGAATAGATGAGAAATTCGCCTGTTACCACATGTCTGAAAGACCCAGTACATCTTTATAAATTGTGAAAAATTTAAGATACTTAAATAATACCTATGCCTAACTTACAAACCCTGAATTTTTATTATTTCCTTATTTAACTCGCCAATTTGCCCTAAAATGTTATACATTAAATAAACCACGACTGCATATTTATAATAAATCTGGTTAAATAATTGGTTGTTTGGCATGAGTATACCTACATTTTACAGAATGAATGACAGTACTGAAATCTTAAACTGAATAATTAACATTTCATTGGCAATTTCTATTTTAATTAATAATGAAACAGTATAGTAGAGTGAGTGGATGAAATCCGGTTTAAGCAGTCCGCGATTTAGACTTAATTCTCTTCCACTGGAAGTTTACCAGGTATTTAGAACTCCCGGACTCTAGAAAGCTTCTTAAAGGTTTCATAAATAAATCGGGATATCCTGAATCAAGTAGATAAAAGCAAACGCAATCTGAGGTTCGTTAATAAATTATTCGGGTTTGGATTTTCATTTAGATTAGGCGCAATGGACCAAAGTTTGAATAAAAATAAAATTGCAAAAATATTAATAAGTTGTAATATAAGATACATATAGGATTTGCAATCACATTCTAAAGACAGGGTTAAGGCATTAGAAATAAAACAATGAATCGAACTCTTTCAAACCAAAAAGCAAGTGCACAGATTCTGTAGATCGTCGCATACAAAATAGTATATTATTAAATGAGCGATTATGATAGCGATAGCCGTTATTCACGAGGAAAACAATTGAGCCCACGAGGCTTGCCGTGTGGCGCAAGTCATTCGAGTGAATATTGGCCATAATCGCGAGTATAATACTGTGCTTTTTCTACTCCAAATAAATATTTGTAACTTGTTTAATTTCTTTATTACAGGGCCGTAGCAACGGTGGTGCGGAAGGTGCCCAGGCACCAGGCGCCACAGTGCCAGGGGCGCCAAAAAGGCCACCGTGTTTTCACAATTTTGCATATGTTGCAATTGCACACAGTACAACTTCCGAAAAATATAATTTTAACTCGGTAGAAGGGGAGCGCCAAAAACGGAAAATAGATTTGTCTATAATTATAGAAATCGATTTGCCCAAACAACTAAATTAATATGATGATATAATAAGAGATTTTATCTACGGGCGTTGAATAATGGGCTCATTATTCAACAGGTCAGAGATTTCTTCGGGTTAAAACCCATGGATAAATCATAGTATTCTATTCGTGTGTAATGATTATTGCTCCCTCGGATGATTTATGGCACTCACCTACGGCTCGTGCCCTAAACGTCATCCGCGGAAGCAATAAACTTCATTACACACTCATTGTATAATATACTATTTCAGCTCTTAAAGCGGGAAAAGTAAAAATTCTTTGAAGGGTTTATATTATTTTTTGTTTGCTTGTATTGTTTATATTTTTATAGACTTTGTTTTTAGTTCCTTGTTAAATTTTTCGCAAATATCATTTGCGAGATTTTTGATAATAATTTATAGTCTACCCCCAAAAGCTTAAAAGGAAATTTAATTTACTGAAAAAAGTGCCCTAAGTGTAAGGGGTTAAAAAAATTTCGTTTCCGCCCCCTCACCCCGCTCTGGAGAGGCGCCAAATGCTCATTTCGCACCAGGCGCTTATCTACCTCGCTACGGCACTGCTTTATTACTACACTTGTCATTTTAACAATTCAGCCAACTCGTGTCAACTATTTGCCCTAGAAGTAGTAGGTAATAAGGGCCATTTGAAATTTCATACAGCAGTGATTTTTGATTGTGTGATTGATTGAGAGCAGTGAATTATGAATCCATAATTCACTGCCAGGAATTATAAGTACCATTATTATTTGAAAAGGTTATAATAATCCCAATATTATTCAATAGGATAGGAGTGGAGAAAATCATTTAAAGTTTCCTGATGGTAAAAGGGACATATTTAGGAGGCTTTTTACCTATTGAGAAAAAGAAATAATAAAATTAGGCATAACAAATAGGAGTTTGTCATAGTAGAATGATGAAAAAACCTGAAATTTTCCAAATTCCATCTAAGTATAGTTTTAAGTCATTGACTTATCATATTCTTTATCGAACCTGAAATTGAACGAAGTAACGAAGAGTTCCATTTCATAGTGTAGTCATACCTCCTATCCGAGATAAGAGTTTATATAGTTTAATCTAGGGCATGAATGACGCTTTACCTTTAATGGAGCAGACACCCCTCGATGGCTTAATATAAATCAGCATATTTATGGCGCCTGTGCTTAACGGGTGGCCGTTACGCACAGTCCAAGTTTCTGGGCGGTTGCTTGGGCCATAATCAGGATGTAGAGGATGAAAGTGATAAAGGGACGGGGAGATAACCAACAGAACCCTGGTGGATGTTTACTCCAGATAGTATGGGCTGAATTAATTGTTCGCTTAATTTTATCGTCAGCGTTTATTCGCCTACATATAGGGCTCTTCTCGGACAATTCGATACGGTCAGCCTCAGCTCGATGAAACTCGACTGGGGGTGATATGACACGCACAAAACCGAAAACGAGGGTAGGGACCTATGAGCGACGCACTTCCGACCACTCCAGCTTTAATTATCAATGGAGGGCGATAGATTCCGCACGACCTATACAGAGTTCAACCAAAAATGGCATATCTCGACAATCTTTTAAGACATTTGTTATGCAGTGCCCAGCACATAGTAAATAATAATTAAAGCTTTTTTATACTTATTTATAGTAGACAATAAATCTGCATCAGACCGAGCTAGAACTGAATATAAATAATATGTAGGTCCCTATCACTTCCAGTATCTATCACTTTTTTTTACTGTTGGAATCTCCACTGAATTGTGATTCATTCGACCTAGGTTATGTCAAGCTGACTGTCATATTTCTTGACTTATGTCAAAATGTTTACAGGAAAATCGATTTGCAGGGGGTTCTGAAAAAAATTAATATCTCCGAAATGGTTGAAGATCAAGAAACCAATCATGCCGCGTTTTAAAGTAGAACGTCTGGGCTATCTTGCGTTGAGGACCTAATCAATAGGCTCAACAGTAGGCTGTCTATTAACTTTTGAACATGACGAAAACATATCACGGATTACTCCATTTTTCCAAATGACTACTTCAATTATATTGAATATATATTCTAGGCTTTCTAGATATTGAGCAACGATAGTCACCTTTTCTTTTTCTTATGGCCGCCATATTGAAACATCATCGGATTCACAACAAATTAGCTTTTCATAAATGTCAACATGAACTTTTTTGAAAAACATATCAAAAAGTCACATATGTCATTTAAGATTTTGAAGTTAACTATACATATCATATAAGCCTCTTTTTTTGTGCGCCTTATTTTCAGCCATCTACCGCCTTTTAGATGTGGATGAAAGCCTCTGTTTCGTGGATTTTTCAGCTTTTTCAATTTTCAAAATGCTATTATCAAATTTTCGCTTTCGGTAGTCGCGAGCCACGCGGTCTTGCTGAAAGCACCCTCCTTAAAAAATTGGCAGTCTCGAAGACGGTGGTAGAAACTTCTACTTTTTCACAGAATTGGTAAATGTAGCATTTACTTTAACCAAGTCAGAATCTGTGAGTGAGAGGTCGGACGGGCGGGCGGTTGTCGATCGCTGATAAAATACAAATATTTTTCACCCCTAAAATGACATTTTTTGATCCGGCAATACAACAGCTATCGAATCCTATAGTAAGAATATGATTTTTTGTGAAATAAATTCAAAAAGGGCCCTTTTACCACTAAAATGACTTTTTTCGAAAAAGAAGCACTAAAGTTTCCGGTAATAAAAATATACAGTTATACATAGGTTTTTTTCTCGGCACCGTTTTTTGGTCAAAAGGGCAGCATGAGTGAATACATTTTCAGAAGCATAATTAGAAGAGCTTTTATATAGGGGTTGTTATGGAAACACTGGACAACTTCGGTGGAAAAATGCTCTATCACTAGAAACACCCCACTACACCGAAACACTTGATTTTCACTGCTGACGCGTTTCGAACACATTGTGAAAAACAGGTGAAAATCAAGTGTTTCGGTGTAGTGGGGTGTTTCTAGTGATAGTGCATAGGGGTTGTATTTAAAATTTTAAGGCTGATGTGCCAAAAAGGCACTTGCCGTGAACCGATGTGGCCAAAGATCTAATCTGCACCTACAAATTGCCCACTGAATATGTGTGCCAAATTTAATCTCAATACGTTCAATAGTTTGAGCTGCAGCGTGATCACAGACACACTGACAGAGATTTTTTCAAAAACCACTTTTTTGGGTTCCCAGTACCCTAAGACCTATTGTTTTCAGAGCTACCTACCCGGGGATGTGGGTGGCTCAGAGATTCTTAGCTGTCCAATCTGATATAACGTGCCTATAATACCTCGTCAAGAAGATGTATGAATACGGAAACGAATCCATGCCAGCAGTTTTTAAATTGACGTATTTTTACACCTGTTCTCTTGTGCGATAACAAAGAAAACGGAAGCAACAAGTTATTTAATGGCATGATACAGGTATACGGCTCGAGTTTACACAGCAGCTTCTTTCCTTTCGTGAAAATTATCGTCGGCGATTGATCGAGAGTAATTTCTGCCGAAAAGGAGCTACGAACAAGTGAACAAAGTATGACCTAGCTGGGGCGATTTGGTTAAGAAAGCTTTTCTATTAAAGTAATTTAGACAGTGCAGTGTAGCGATGCGAAGTCTTTGAAATCCCATTTAATTAAATACATCTAGATTTTATCTTCACGGTTTACGTCAGCCCATCGTTTGTTGGAGAATCAGACAGTTTCGTTCTACGCAAACATGCCAGGCAACTAGGCTTTTATTCGAAACACCCTCGTACGAATTCTAAATTTTATTACCAAGCGCGGCTAAAGAGGATAAAGTAAAACGAATAAGTTTAGTCCCTGTTTGTGCGTGTGTGCTTTCTGCCTGTGGTATATGATAATTGATAACTATCCTATACACATATAATATAGCACCTTTTTTCTGCTTCGCCGGTTAAGTTTCTATATTTTGATGCAGGAGTTTTATAAAAGAGTCAATATTTATTCGAAAGCATTCCCAAAAAGCAGGAAGTGGGTAATATTTCTTTTCGAATTTCAGTCATTAAGTAGATAGTGTTGACCCAACGCGTGCACGAGAAGCATCTGATAATTTACGATTCTCTGGAGATGCCCCTTCTTTCCACATAATATGACCCAGATCAGTTCCAATTCAGACCGAACTAAACAATCAGTTTGTTGTGTGCTCGTAAAATATGAGTTATTGCAGAATTACAACGCCAACAATGCTTTAATCCGTGACCAAGCCACCATCATCAATCTGATGTCAATGAATTGATAAAAAGCACATAGCAGATCACATGATGAGCTGTATAGCCACGGTAAACTTTAGAGACTTCACGTTCGGGTTAGATTAGATTATTATCAGAACTTTGCATCGGGCGCAGGTGAAAAGTAAGTCATCTGTACATCAATAATTTACAAGTAAACCGCAGCTTCGCTAAATACCGGAATCAATTCGTCGATATAGATAGAGCGAGTTGCTGAGATTTACACGCAGGTGAGATGGTGCGATTAGGACCGCCTTTCCGGATAACTTTGACTCCTGCGATAAGGAAAGCTGTTCGCATACGGTCGTTCAGTTAATGGTCCTGTCCAATGGGACCGGGTTCTGATGAGGTACAAACCTAATAGATACATGTCATATAAATTCCGTTTGATGTCGGTCCCAGAATAACTTAAATGGGAGTTTGCAAGCAACGCCGCCGGATACGTTGGAATTATGAACACGTTGCGGATTTATCGGTCGGTTCCAAAGTCCGGACCGTGCCCCGAGCCCCGGACGACATACTGGATAGATGGTTATCGCGCCATATACCGAAATCCGGTTAGGTATTCTAGGAAAGATAGGGTGGACCAGATACGATAACTTAAACCACTTGTGTTTACATGCTCTGGTCTGATTACAATTTATCGGATCAATTTCGTCCAAGAATTACACGCTTGCAACTGCTCATGAACCGAATCTGTTCGCTTAATCGCTTTATATTCTACCAATTTCCCTAGCAGTCCACATCTTTTTTACCTCGAGTTAAATGGGTGAAGCAGCTAGTTACCTACAATACAGTGCGAGTGTAAAGTTAAATTTCTGCCCTTGATTTCTGGCAAAAATCCTCGGACAGATCAATTTTATTTTTGTAATGAGGATTTGATAGAGGGAACAGTTATTTTTTCCTATACTTGCGGTTTAATCGGAAATTGCCGTAACTTTGTTTGACACTTTTTTCTCAACGGATTCGGAATCTACGATTTTTTCTGTTACAGGGTAGGTCAAACTTTGCCTGTTAATAAATTTTAACCTCCCCAACACCATCATAATTTAAAAAAAATGGGAGGTTACTGCAATCACTAAAATTTTCGAATTTGAGATAGCACCAGATCTTCACGTTTTGAGGTCTCAGGAACCCAAAAAAGGGGTTTTTAAAATGTGTCTGTGTGTATGTACGTACGTACGTTTGTACGTACGTTCGTTTGTAATCACGCCACAGCCAAAACTACTAGACCGATTTGGCTGAAATTTGGAACTTAGGCATCTCGTAACCTAACTTAGATCTGAAAAGCTTTTGGAGCCAATCGTGCAACCGGAAATGCCATTTTGGCACATCAACTTTTAAATTTTAAATGCAAACCCCCATTTTTCACGTCACCATAAGGAAGACCTTCAAATTCTGCTTCTAAAAGTGTATTCATTCTTAGTGCCCTTTTGACCAAAAATTTAAAAAAAATTGATTTTTATCGGACTTTAAAATCGCGGTACAGCCCGAGCCCCTGAACCGATTTGGCTGAAATTTTGCACATGGTGATTGTATTATACGTCGAAAAGCTGAACAAATTTTGAATTCAATCGACTCACGGAAAGTGCCGTTTTGCCACACAAATTTCCAAATTTAAAATTATTCTCTCATTTGACCATTAAAAACAAGTTGTTGAAAGATTTATTGTCACCATCAGAAAGGTCTTCAAATTCCGGTTTTAAATAGGACAAAATTAATTCGCATTTAGCGCTGTTTGGTTGAAAAAATCGAAATTTTATCATAACAGTAAAAATACATTATAGCCCAAATTACTGAATCGATTTGGCTGAAATTTGGTACCTGGAGATTAGGTGACCCGTTGAAGACCTGAAAGGCTTTTGGAAGCAATTCGTCCAAAGGAAGTGCCATTTAAGCATATCAACTTTAAATTTTGAACACAAGGCCTCCTTTTTTATGTCGCCATTAGAAAGGCGATCAAATTCTGGTTCTAAAAATGTGTTCACAGTTTCTGCCATTTTAGTGGAAAATAGAGAAAAAATTCTTTCTCATTAAAAGGGAGCGGACTGACAGTGGATGACATAAAGTGGCAGTTATTGTGAAAAAGGTGTCAAAAGATTAACCTTAAAAAGAACATATTGTCAAACGTGATGGGTGATGTCCGAGGTGACGTCGGTATTTGTCAGAAAATTGCGAAATTAGTCAAGGATTAAAAAAATTCTGTTGAATTGACTACTATCTACACAGAATACAAAGATCCACGCGATGGGGAGGTTCCAGCCGCTTCTCTGCTTTTTATTAGAATCCGATTTTAATGAAATTTTGTGAGGTTGTTAACTCAACCTTTCTACGTTGAGGCTACTCATTTATTGTACCAACACTCATTTAGTTTTTGAAATATTCCTCAGTAAATGGAAAGGTGACGTTTAGGGTCGCTGCAAAATTATATCAACGGTGATGGGCTGCTCTTCTTTATCTTAGAATCATATTTGAAGTTTTCTGAGCCGGGTGACACCGAAAAATTAAGACATTTTTTGTTCTCTTACTCAAAAACTAATTTAACTAAAATCTGCAATGTTTCGTGAGAAACCTAAAATTGTAAGTCAAGTTGCCCTCAGAATTTACTTTTGTCACTTTGACAAGCAAATTTTAATCAGTTAAGATGGCTCGATTATCGCTAGAAGATAAATTTTAATCAAAACGCTCCAAGTGTGTAATTTTAGAGCCTTCAGAAAAGTTGCAGTAATGCACTAGATTCTTCTCGCTACAAAATTACGTTGGTTAAACAGGTTAATTTGCTTGACAATGTGACAGAAGTGAATTCTAAAGGGCAACTTGATTTACAATTTCGAGTTTTTCGCGAAACTGCAGATGTTAATTAATTAATTTTTGCGTAAAAGAACAAAAAATGTCTTAATTTTTTGTTGTTACTCTGATGCTCAGAAAACTATATATGATATATGATTCTAAGATATAGAGAAGCAGACCATCACCGTTGATTTAATTTTGCAGCGACCCTAAATGTTACCGCTTCATTTACTGAAGAATATTTCAGAAACTAAATGAGTGTAAATGAGTGTATTAAATGAGTGACCTCGACGTAGAAAGGTTGAGTTAACAATCTCACACATCTTCATTGAAATCGGACTATAAATAAAAATTTTATTAGCATCCAAAGTTTGTTCCAACTTTTACGGGCCCACCCTGTAGAAACATGTATCATACTTGACCGGAAGTACAGTCACGGCCACCCTAGATTTTCAAGAACATCGAAGAAATCGGTCAAAAACCAAGATTTTTGAAAATCGCAAATACACTTCAACCTTATTTTTTTGATACAAATTTAACTGCGTAATGACATTTCCTTTTAAATATTTGTCTTTATTTTTACAAATTTTTTCACTTTTCACAATCTGCCAAAACAGCAAAAAGATTTTTTTTTAAATGCAATCACGGAGTTAAATTTGTATCAAAAAAATAAGGTTGACGTGTACTTGCGATTTACAAAAATTTTGATTTTTGTCCCATTTATTCGATGTTTTTGAAAATCTAGGGTGGCCGTGACTTCACTTCACTTCCAAAGGTCATACATGTCTTTATCTCATAAAAATTCGTAATTCCGAATCCGTTGAGAAAAAAGTGTCATTCCATTTGAGAAAACAAAGTTAAGGCCATTTCCGGTTAAAGCGGAAGTGTGAAAAAATAATTGGCCACACCACCAAATCCACATTAAACAAATAAAATTGACATGTCCCAGGATTTTTGCCACAAATCAAGGGCAGAAATTTAAGGAATTTGTATTCCAGACTTGCACTGTATTTAGGCAGAGTGAGAGAAGAATATGTAAGTAAAACCAGTTCCAAGTGTAACAAGAACTGAACCAGAAAAAACTAAAAGTAATCGAAGCTTTTAAAATCATTCGTCTGGACTTTTTGTAGTAGCTTTTCTGGTTGAACAATCTAATCTTCCATCATATTATATGACTGGAACACACCCTTTCGATAGGATCGAGGCTACGTAATTTATCTGAGATCCTCGCATCAATCAGTGTCGCAAATCTCCAATTTCCGCACCCTGATCGCGGGCATTTTTAATGTTGGACGAGTCGCACATGCCAGTTATCCTCGGCGATGATGGAAGAGGATAATCGGGTACGCTATCCTTTCTTTTCCAGGAAGAAGGGCGCCGCCACACGTGAACACAGCAGCAGTTTCGCTTATGTGTTTGAAGCCTGCATAAATCACCATCTCGTCTGCCTCATGAATATCGTTTACTCAGCCCTAGGTCTTCAAGTGCGTATAATACACATATGATCTGAAATATGGATAGGACTCCGCTACGGTTTTCGATATTTTCTCGAAAGGGGAAAATCACGTCGGGAACGAAAGAGCTCCAAAACCTTCCGAATATTTCATGGAATTTTTCGAATGAACGGAGAAAAAGGGCTGCAGCGCAATCTCTTAATAAGAAATAATTCATTGAGGATAATGAATTTTGTTTCCTATCGGGACTGCGTGATACAGGATCTTACCCTCCAAATCGGGGCCGCTCTGACGCCCTGAAGAACGAAACGAACTAATTAGATATATTGGAAAAATACAAGGAAACTCTTTTTATTCCTTTTAACCTCTCCACAACCAATTTAAAAATGGGACTGCAATCACTCCAAAATTCGAAATTGAGATAACAACAGATCTTCACGTTTTCAAGGTTCCAGGTTCACGAAAAGTGATTTTTAAAAAATGTCTGGCGTGTATACGTACGTACGTAACGTATGTGAGCACGATTTCTCGAAAACTACCGCCAGGTGCCTGTTTGGCATATCAACCATGAAATTTGAATGATGAACACCAACTTTTCTCTCATACTTGGCATCATAAACTCACAAGAGTCTAAATTTCAAAGAAACATTAATTGACGCACTACAATCCAAACTACTGATGGATCTATTAGGCTCAAATTTGGTACCTTAGAGATGTCATAACATGCCAAAGAGCTGACTTAATCTCGGTGGCGATCGGCCAACGAGACCTTTACTTAGGCTTGACTTTCTCTAATACCCTCATTTTGTGGACGAAAATAGGCGAAATGAGCCGAATTTGACACGTCGTTCTGAAGGAATTGTGTATAGGTACGTCATTAGCGCGCTGAAACTATGCATTTATTTAGTTAGCTATAAGGAATAAGATTTTTCGTTACTTACACATATATGTATGTATTTTTCTTATGCTACATGGGATCAAACTTACTTACTATAGAATCTATGTATTCTTATGAGTAATAAACTATATTATTATATTATTATTATTAGTAAGGGAAAAATACAGGGTGTCCCGTCTCAGAGTGCAATAATTTCAGCCACAGATTCCTTGCATGAAAATAAAAGGCCCGTATTTTTTTGTTTTGCTAGATTGGCCTCCGCTTCGTCCCTAGGGCTCCTCAAAAGTGAGCCCCAAAAATCGAAAATTAATTCCCACGTCTTAACTATTCCACCGATTTTCCACAAGACCATTACGAACGGTGAAGATTTCAATAATGTAGCTGAATATTTCGTGGTGCCCACCACAGGCGCCCCCTGGTCCGCCCTCGACATTTTCAGCCCAATATCTTTGTTAACGTAATTAAATTTCCGATTTATTTACACACCATCCGATGGTCGATTCAATTTAGAAGCTACGCTTCCTGTAAAATGCATCATTTCCGACTAAAATTAAGAAATGTGGAGCCATACACCATAAATTAAATGCATATCTGCATACCCCGAATTTGCAAAATTGGCTGCCATTATAATATTTCAAAAAAAAAACAAAACAGTGCCACAATGGTGCAAAACTGACAATAATTTAAAACTTTAACAAAGCCCTGACATTAATCGCGCTATAGCTATCTTGATAAGTCTGTCAATAAGCACGTGTATGGTTCCACATTCCTTAATTTTATTCGGAAATGGTGCATTTTACAGAAAAAGTGCAAGACGTAGCATAGTTTCTAAATTAAATCAACCATCGGATGGTGTGTAATTAATTACGAAATTTAATTACGTTAACAAAGATATTGGGCCGAAAATGTCGAGGGCGGCCCAGGGGCGCCTGTGGTGGGCACCACGAAATCATCAGCTACATTATTGAAATCTTCATCGTTCGTAATGGTCTTGTGGAAAATTTCAGCAAAATCGGTTTAATGGTTAAGACGTGGGAATTAATTTTCGATTTTTGGGGCTCACTTTTGAGGAGCCCTAGTGACGAAATGGGGGCCCTTCTAGCGAAACAAAAAAATACGGGTCTTTTATTTTCATGCAAGGAATCTGTGGCTGAAATGATTGCACTCTGAGACGGGACACCCTGTATATCTACCCTTCTTTACAAGGTGATGAAATTCAGCAACTGAAATCTAGACTTGCTATTTAATGACCAGGGGCCCATTCCACAAAAATTACAAGCTTACAAGTTCACAAGTGTTGCCAAGTAACAACCAATATGATGATTTCCACCAATTATCTTATTGGCTATTGCCTAGCAATACTCGTGAACTTGTAAGCTTGTAAGTTTTGTGGAATGGGCCATAATGGGTCCCTGAGGTTGAGATTAATATTCATTGAGTGAGCACTGAAGCCATAAACAAAATTATGAATTCCATTATTCCCGATAAGTTGTTAACAATTAATGAGAAAGGGAAGGACATATCTTCACCCAACCCTGGGAATAAACAGGCACTTTACCTTAATTTGTGCGACCTTGTTTGCACTGATAAGAGAAACACGAATATTTCAATTTCACGCACGAGATGGTCGTGTTTTCATTTAGGCAATTCTGTGATGAGGCATAATCTCTGAAGTATTAGAACGACCGGGCATGATGATGGAGCTGACGTACTTATATACGAAAAGAAAATTCAAGCGAGAGTGCGAGCCATCCGGTCGAAAGCATCGTCGGAATTGAAACGGTCTCTTTAAATTTTTAATTTTCGAGCCGCCTCGCTAAATGATACGCGTAATTTTCAAGCACGCTAACATTAATTCGGATGACGAGAGTCGAGGCCCATAATACCGACACTCCATTAACATTTTTCGCTTAGTTTTTATTTACATGTCGATAAAAGTGAACTGTTTTTGAATTAAATAAGTCCCATACAATAGAAAATTGTGTAACTAGTAGGAAAATATTATATTTCTGGACGATGATGGAAGATTGTAACCATCAGAGTCCCGGAATATTACTGTTTTTTCTTCGATCACGCGATGCATTTGAGATGAAACAGAAAAGTTACTAGAAAAATTTTTCCGGATTATCCGGAAAGGCTTTTGGGAGCAATTGGTCCACGGAAAGTGCCATTTAGACATTTTATCAACTTAAAAGTTGATAAAGTAAGACATGGAAATCAAAGACCCACGCGATGGGGAGGTTCCAGCCGTTTCTCTGCTGCCAATTTTCAAGTACCTATTTGTCATTTGAAAAATTTTAAAACATCAAATTCTTAATTCTTTTTTCTCTATTCCTTTCACGTTCCAAGAAAAAATTGAATGTTTTATTACGAGAAAAACGCACTTTTTGTGATTCGCTGTCGCTGGCAATTGTTGGCTTACTTCGTTCGCCAACAAACTTTCGGCTCTCATCACAAAAAGTGTCCGTCTTACTATACTAATCCTAATAAAACAATATACCATTTTGTCTTCTGTGGGTGGTACATAGGAATCGTCTGCAAACTACAAGACAGTGTAGGTATATGGTCCAAGTCATTCCCTGTACCATGATGAACTGAAGATGTGAATTGAAGATGTGATACGAACCTGCCAATCCGGAAGATACATAATTAATAATAGCTGACGCGTACTGAGGTTCACGTTGCACACTAATCCTGCCAGATATCGCTTAATCCAGCAATGATGGATGATTGGAACGAACATAAATCCGCATTTGCACACGGTTTCGATTCCTAAATGCGATATTAAGCACAGTTTATGGCCGGTGTTCGTTCTGGTATATCGCGGTGAGTTTATGATGCTGAATTTGTGGATTTGATCGCCTCGGTGCTGGCGGACGTGACTTTCTAGGCTGCCCCCGGAGCCGGACAGCAATTACTACGGATTGCGATCCCGGCAATATGCATTCAAAGTGCCAGTTCGTTGTATCGCCGCTGAAATATTCCAAATTAAATCGTCCAAGGCGCTCCTTAGAAACAATAAATTTTCCTCTTCGTTTCAAATTAAACCATTGAAACGATTCGACGACGTGTATGGCCTTCCCGGAATCTGTGGCACTGCGTTCAGGATGGAAAGCTGCACAGCCCCCCAATCAGTTCAATAATTGATATATCTAACAAGTATAGAAAGAAATCCGGTAGGGGTCCCTGCCTTTTAATGGATGCTCAATCTCTTCCAGGAACATAATCCTGAAAATGTGCTAGGCGGGCAGGGTGTTTACTATTACTATGTTTACGCATCGTGGCAGTCACGCACCCTATACCGTCCATGTATGAATTATGATGGCCTTAATTAAATTAGTCTGTTCGTATTCCGGATATCACCCCGGAAGAGGTGCTCCTCTGTTGTGTTTGGACGAGAGAATGAAGTAAGGATGAAAAATTCCCCACTATACGTGATACAAAATTAAAGAGGAATCTTGTAAGCCCCACCCAGATCTCTAATACAATAATTGAATGTTTGATTTGTTAGTTACTGTTTTTTAGTTTGCTTTGTGAAAATTCATAATTTGAAGAATTTTGGTGGGCGGTATGTTCCATTCCTATTTCGTTTATTGTTTTGTTCCCATGTATTCCTGGTTGCCAGTTCCCAACCGTCCTTATGCACGAAGCAACATCTATCGTTGCTTAGCAACGCCGGAGACAGTAATAAAACAACTACGCAAAAAATATGGAGACAGCAGATTAAATTGCATCTATCTGGGTGCCTTTTTGACAATTTCTTCGACTTCGAGACCATTGATACTAACTCCTACGTATCCATCCTTCAATTTTCCATCCTTTCACCGATTGGGATCTGCGAGCTCACCACCCCGCTAATTTGTAAGTGCTTCCTTTTATTTCCTTTCCTCAATTCCAATTTCGTTGCCACCAAAAGACAGCCAGACGACTACTATTCTCCGAACGCGATTCACATTAAGTTTTTTTATTTGTTGTTAATTTTTTTTATTAAAAATACTAGTTTCTTTAAGTGATCTATTCTAATCTATTCTCCCATAATCGTTTTCGTTTTTCATATATTATTAAAAGCTTAGATGCGTGAATTACTATTTGGCTGAAATTTGGCACGTAGGCGTCTAGTAGCCTAACTTAGATTTGAAAAGCTTTTAAAAACTTTTAAATTTTAAATGCAAACCCCCATTTTTCACCTCGCCATCAGAAAGGCCTTCAAATTCTGCTGCCAAGGATGTATTCATTCTTAGTGCCCTTTTGACCAAAACTGAAAAATTAGAAATTTTTATCGGACTTTACAATCGCGGTACAGCCCAAGCCCCTGAACCGATTTTGCTGAAATTTTGCACATGGGGATTGTATTACACGTCGAAAAGATGAAAAATGTTTGGATTCAATCGACCCACGGGAAGTGCCATTTCGGCACACCAATTTTCAAATTTAAATTTATTCTCTCATTTAACCATCCAAAATAAGTTTTTGAAAGACTTATTGTCGCCATCAGACAGGTCTTCAAATTCTGGTTCTAGATAAGACAAAATTCTTTCGTATGTAGAACCCTTTGGGTGGAAAGATCCAAATTTTATAACAACACTAAAACCACGCTGTAGCCCAAACTATTGGATCGATTTGGCTGAAACTTGTTACATGGTAATCCGTTGAAAAGCGGAAAGGTTTTTGGGAGCAGTTGATCCACCGGAGGTGCCATTTAGGCATATAAACTTTAAAATTTTAAACATAAGACACGAAAATCAAGGACCCACGCGATGGGGAGGTTCCAGCCGCTTCTCTGCTGCCAATTTTTTTTTCTACAAAGACTGTTAAAAACAGTTTTAACGTCTGTTGAAAATTGTTAAACATGGCATTTCCTGACACCAGTATTAAAAGTAATTTAAAAAATTGGTGGTGTCCATCTTAAAGTGGGCTAAGTAATTTAAAAGTAATTTAAAAGTAATTTACTTTATTTTTTACTCCGCTGCGCGTCGTGCCTCAAATTTCCCTTCTCACAAATTAAAATACCACTGTTAACACTTACATCATAAATAGCTATTCTCATTCGTACCTACAGTGTTTACTAATAAAAAAAATCAAATTAATATTTATCTTACGAGACATGCCTAATTGTCTACTGTTACGTCATAGGAGCAATATTATTGAAGGTGTCAAGCTTTTAGCTGAAGATTGTTAGCACCCACCAATAAACTAATGCCGGTGAAGAAATGCTAGGTTAGGTAGGTACTTTTTTTTGTCTAGTAATAATTAGCGTGATTAATCGTACGCTTTGAGCACCGACACGGGATTTGATTGGAAATTCAGACTTGAAGTGAACCAAATGATTAATTTATTGGCAATAGCTTTAAAGCTCAAACAGAACGCAACTAGGTTGATTGGCGTAAAATTTTTCGTATAGTTACCTTTGAACATACAAGATAAATAATCAACCAGCATAAATGAGTGTCTATACTATTAAATTCCGACTGAAAAATATTACATTAAAAACAAAAGTCTTCATCATATCAGGAAGTAATTTCACGTAGGAAAGGAAACTTAAAAATTGTAGCCCGAAGAATTTTTTATTTTTCGTCGAACGGTCATAATTTTCAACTGATTATGAGATGTAGAAGTTTATCTTTTTCCTATTTGGCAATAAAAATTGCTGTCTTATTTGGTAGTAAAAATTGTTCTCTGAGTAATTAGTATTCATTTTCTGTGATTTTTTAATAAAATGTTTTTTCGCTTATTTTCATGTTTTCATTCATGACCATATGACTAAATAATAATAATAATAATAATAATAATAATAATAATAATAATAATAATAATAATAATAATAATAATAATAATAATAATAATAATATGCCTTTATTCAAAATAACTAAGTAACAGTGATGCACAAAGAGCCTAATTTTCAGTTATAACTTTCTAGTTTCTCCCTCATTAGCACTTAGCAGTCACCTATCGTCACTAAATCGACTGCAGAAAAAAGATTTTTATGGAAAAAAGAACGATCTTCAACGCCACTGCTTCAGCTTCATAACGATTGACTGTTGTCTGACCAATCACCACACACCGAAAGTAAGATTTAAAAACAAGTATGAAAAGGAATGCTATACGGTAGTGCCATCTGTCGTAGTTTCTTGTAAGGTTCGAAAGCCTGATTCCTTAACTTTAGTTTAAGATCATCAGGTTCATTCAAATCAGTTAAGAAATGGTCAACTTATTCCCAAAAATATTTTTTTTCCGGTTTTTTGTTACGACACCCGATATATTAATCGTCAGTGATTATGATAAACCTATTATTGTTTGAGGCAAGTAGGAGCTGGAGAGCGACGGGAAGGACGTCTTTTACGAATTTCTGCGTTTTTCCGGTTTTAACTTTTTTTTTTGCTATCGGTGTTATAGTTGACCCTGACGTTTGGAAACTGGGAGATGTCATTTTAATTGGTTGCAGGGACTAAGGGTCGGTTTATCGATGCTCAGTTATCGCAAACTGAAAGTCAGTTGCCTAGCAACTAGCGTTCTGATTGGCTAAAATCTGCCAGTTTGAAGTTAGCTGAGCATCGATAAACTGGCCCTTAGTAATGGTCTACAAAGTTTTGCAGTTGCAGTCTCAATAAATAAAACGCTAACGCATACTTAATAGTAATCGCGGTCACCAACGGTCCTTCATATCTTGCAAAGCGCCTGGTTGCAGCCGTTATATTAATTCCGACGTTCCAGGAAACATATTACCTCCTATTCGTAGGTGGACCAGACGAGACGTGCTATTCGTCAAAGCATTGTGGTTGCAATGAAACTACGTAATCCGGACGGGCGGCCATCCCCGTTGGCATTATATTACCCCATCATGTTGTCATTTAATCATATCGAATCTGAAAAAGAGTTTGGAGATAAACTAATGCGGCTGTCATGGATCACATTGTGTTCAGAACATTGAATGGAGGATGCTATCAGAAAGTAAAAATTGACCTACACTGTAGATATGACAATCGTCAATCGACCATCTGTAGAAAATATCTTTCTGTAAATACCTACAACTTCAATTTCTCTTTACAGTTTAAAAGTCGACTCAAAAATTGAGACTTTGGTGTGGGAATGCCCTCTGTTTTACAAGTTCACGGTCAGTTAAAGAGTAGTCACGAATTGGGTCTGATTTAGTTTGATAGTGCACGTCTTCTACCGACCAGCATGATGTCACGTAGGAACGGCTGTACTATACTCTCAGCTTCAAAGATCCACTAAGCAGCTAGTTAAATGTGTTAGGATTGTGATAACAATCACAATCCAAGACCAGGCAAGACAGGCGGGTTAAGTTTCCCATGATGCCATGAACCGGAAAGTATTTGTTAGTTAAAATTGTTGAAAGTGACCGGTTTTTGGCAACACCTTCAATGGCGTATCATTTCTCACTACATATCGGATGAAAATTGAACCCGCTATAAAATTTACAATTTAAAAATACCCTGTTTAGGTACCTAAAACGTAAAAAATAAAAATCATCCATTCCTTTTGATGGTTATTTTAGTCAATATCTACCTAGGCTAGCAACAAATTGGCGATTAATATAGTCAGGGTGTTCGTTGTCCACCACTGGGAACTTGGAAACCATAAGTGATCGATGGCCAATTGCACCGTAGTTTTTGAATGTTCCTTAAAGATAAGTGATCCTTAAAATCCTTGAAAACCATTGTTTCAACAAACGTACGGAATTTAAACGTCACTAAATTAGAAAAAAGTTGCGCTTTTTCAAGGTGGTAATCTGTAAAGAGTTCCCAGATATCTTGATGCGTTCCTGAGTTATCGCGAAAAAACTGAAAATCGCGATTTTAAAGAAAAATTTGTATATTTCTAACGATTGGTATAGTATTTAAATGAAAATGAAAAAAATATGTCAAAGCTTGAGTCACGCCATGCCATGCCATGCCAGAATATTGGACCATAGTAGGTGGCTTTAAAAACAAAAGAATTGACATTTAACACATTTAAGGCTGTATATAAATTTAAAACAAAGCATCACAGCCACCTACCGATGGTACAATATTTTGTAACAATCCTGTATTTTGTTACCGTTGAATTGAGTCGTTCTCACATGAGAAAAAATCGGGGTACTCTTTTGCAATTGTTTTTCATCTAGGTTTACGCTGATTTTATCAATAAGTCATTCATACTAATGTTCAAATTTTGACGATTATGTCAAAAAAGCCCATGTTGGCTACATTTTTGAAAAGTGATTTTCTTTGTGCATTCAATGGTGTTAAAATATAATATGACGGCCATAAGAAAAAGGAAAGTTGACTGTCTTTGCTCAAAATCTAGTGCAATTTTTTTGCTTCTATAATTTAAGCCACTCTCCATATCTTATGGTTGTCGAGTTCCCGATGGTATGCAACGAAAAATTTATCACCCTGACGGCAATAATTATTTTCCATAGATTTCTAGTAAAGAAGTAGGATGATGAAAAGGAAGAAATTTCGATGGGGTGCGCGGCTAACTTCTGCGTGGCAGTAACAATTATTTGAATATCTTGTACCCCGTGACAACCCACCACTAATAACAATAATAACAACTATGTACTTTCGTTATCAAGTTATCGCAAACTTTAACTCACATAATATTTCAATTTACTACACCTAAATATTTCTTTTGTAAAAGTGGTTTTGCTTTTTGTTTCTGGTTAACATAACATAATCGAGATAAATACATGAACACCAACAGCAGGTGGTATTCATCACCATGAGACATAACGAAGCTACCCAATTAATTAGAGGGATGCCGAATTCCACTGCAATTTCTTTTTATTAATGCATATTATTGCCAGGAGGCGCAGCTATGTCTGCCAGCTTAGCGAACAATAAACATAATTAATGCCGCGTGTTTGGAGACGCTTTTCGCAGGGATTACGCTTATAATTCCTTTGGTTTTATTAAATTGTATGTCATCGTTGCACAGACCGATGCACTTTTGCCGGAGACAATGAAAAAAGGGCCCTGGGACGTTCCGCCTCCTGTTAATTAGTCTTTAGCACGCTAATTACGTCCTCAAAGGAAAGCGACAAGGCATCGTCAGCAAACAGGGACTGTAATTAAAAAACTACCACTGTCTTTGACATTGTATGTCTTCCATTGAGCAATTTCTGGCTCTGGGATGCAAACAAAAACCGCCGCTTCCGATTTTGCTATTTTGGAAGATCTTCTAATTTGTTTAGTTAATCCATTTAGCGAATAATCAACATAAACGACTTCCCTTCACAAAGCGAACACAATCCAGACGTGAAATTGACTTGGAAGTCTTGATGTTGAGATTGAATCCTTATTAAGGTGGGTCGACAACGAGGATGCACAATTTTGCACACGTTGAGGCCGAGATCAGGCTACTTCAAAAGTCACTTACCATTTATGAATCTTACAAAAAATTTACTTCAAAAGTAAGTCAGTTATCTACTCGTAGGTATAATTGCAAAAAATGTGTAACGAGTTATACTGTTACCTCAGTTACCACATCATTACCGAACCTTCGCACCTCGGCGTTACAATCTTGCCGGTTGGGCTAAAACAGTCTTCTCTACCGTGGTGCATATAGTACTTTTTTCACTTACTAGCAAAAAAAAACGAATTCTCAGTTCGAAGATAAGTCAATACTGGTAGGTATACGTTGTAAAGCTAGTAGTGAAAAAAATTGTTTTCTGCTGTAGGAAGGAAGTATACGCAACGTAACTCGCTACAAAAGTGGTTTTATTGAACTCACACTCAAGGTAGCCATATTTTGTTTGATTTTCCAGCTGAATACAACTCGTTATCGGATTTTTAGACGTTAGACCACTTACGTTATATTTGGCAACATGTTGTTAGCTGTTTGCTGTTTGATGAAACGTAATTTAACAACAAATCTGTACCGGTCAAAGCAGAGTATCATTCACTAAAAAAAAACGAGAGCAGAGATCCCATCCCATATTGTCATTCTCGTTTCAGTGTAGGAGATTAACTCGGCAGGCGCCCGAAGATTGAACGAACTCGGAAAATAATAAATCTGCCGTACGCGCTTGTAAGCAACCCGTAAAATTGAATATGTTCTTGCCTCCCTTTTGCGGTTTTTATGTTCTCTCCTTCTCTGGTGCCCACGCTGAACATAAAAATGTCACTAGCGTATGGTTCCGGGAGAGCCCCAACCCCGACTGCGATATTACAGTTTCACTATACGCATGTTTTGTGAAGTATGTATGTTTCCATCAGCCGTCATTCCTTTATTCAACGTAACGTAAGCTGAACATGCGAGATATCCTCAAATGTAGCGTAAATATACTGGAGCAATGTTTTGCAGCGCGCAATTAATTATTAAAAGACGGAATGCATGGGTACATAATTAAATTCCCAACATGATCTAATTTGTGATACTCTATGCATTTCTTATTCTCTATATAGTCTATAGACTATATAACACGTATATTTTTGTGAATTTTAAATTTGACAAGAATTATGGTGATGCAAAACCGCAAGGGAAATTAAGTGCGACCGCGACGGGGCCCAACGGACTTACGGTGGACAAGCTTAAGCCGACAAATTTGCATGCAATAGCGAACGATGCCAAGGCGTATTTACATTAACGCTGATGAAACTGTAGTAAAAACCTGGATTGTGATAAAGTTAAATTACCTGGCAATAACTATCAAAAACTTCCGATTGAGGCGATTTTTTTACTGTGAATTACATATTCATGAAAATATTATGTGCACGAGTTGACATGTAATTAATAAATGGTGTGGTGTGTACAATCTTGATGGTATTTTTAGAATCACAACCTAAGGACACGCATAATATTCACGGCAGCTAATGAATTATTTGTTCGGAGTGTAAGCACTAAGAACTACAACAAACCTTCGGCTTATATTATCGTGATACGGAAGCGCGTCGCATTCATTCATCTTTTATGGGTTCGGGCTGTTGGGTAAAAATTATTCTTTGGATTACTCATGACCAAACTTTTTACTCCCATGAGGATATCTATATAAATAATTCAGTCAGTTTGGATTGACGGTAGCTTGGATAATTTAGTACACTGACTAAATAGAGCAATTTGGGTGGATGCGCCGGGCAAGAAGACTGAACCGCTTTCGAGTCATATCGTTTGGATATCGCTGTGTGAAGTTGCGGAAAACATCTGGCATATTGGGGTTTTAGATTTGTGTATTTATACGCAATATCAACCCACAGGCTGTTTTTTTTTTAATTCCCACCTTTAATAGCTTCGGACATAAAAGAGATATTGAATAGTTATTTATGTACCAAGGGTGTTATAAAGATGATAACGCCCGGAGGGCGACGATGATCCAGCCCGAGGGCCTTCGGCCCGAGGGATGGATGTCGCCCGATGGGCGTTATCATCTACCCCAGCAGCACACTTTTATTGGCCCAACATATTTCTCAAATATTGGGGCAACATGTAAACGTCAGATTTTTTTTTATCGGCCCTATATTTAAAGAAATATTGGCCCAACATGCATTTGTTTTATAGGGAAAACATTGTTTAATAATCATTAGCCAATATTTCTTTTAAATATTCGCCCCAGATTGGTTTCTTTCATAGGAGCAATGTAATAGGAAATCAATAGAAATATATTACTAATTACTATTATTAATTTGTATAAAAAAACATTACATTATATTTGATTTTTATCGCTCCCCCATTCCTCCTTCACGGTCTTTAGATCCCGCCAGGTAAGTACAGGGAAATTGATCGTTGCACCTGGACCTCTGTAGCCTCCGGGCACCTCTTTCTAACGGCACCTAGAACGAAAAATCACCAACTGTCAAGTAGATTTGCAAAAAATTAACTTACGTAGTATGGCCCCCCGGCACCGCAAATTTTTGAATGGCAACTTCCCACTTTTTTTACCTTGCCCGGAATACAATGATGACACACTTTTCTGCAAGATTTTTCTCATTTGGTAAAAGACAGCCTTATGGACAGTGTCATCTCCACAAAGGTAAAGATGATTCACCTGAAAACACATTATTGAAGAATTTTGCAAAACAATATCTCATCGTTACCAATGTATTCATCTTTTCTGTCGCCATCTTGAAAATATTTGACTTCGATTCGTTATGATCGATTATGGTCGCATACCAAATTCGAAGATCCTCATCACGTCATCTGTTAGGAAGTCAAACAGTTTCCAACGAACCCGTTCAAAATCACCCTGTATATAAAAGAGTAATCAAAAAGTACGTGAATGGCATGTACTTTTATGTACATACAGTAATTAGATATCCTAATAAAGCAGCTTTACAATATTTAAAGCACTGAATGGCAAAATAGCCTTTAAATAGCTGATAACTGGCACAACTCTAACCCAACAAAATTACATGCTGCCTGGCTTAAAACATCGTTATTTAAGAGTTACTTACCCCACAAAAGATTCAACACCACAAACACTAAAACCAGACAAATGCACTTAATGCACCCCCCGGCTTTTAGGTTAGCGCAATTTTTTCCTGTCTGGACTGGACTGGAGTGTCCGACCAGGAGGTCACGTACACCTCATCGTACACCTTCTGCGACTGCGCACACAGCTGTGGCCAGCCTGCGTGCATCGTCCAAGAATGACCAATGCAGGCCCTAACAAATATTTTATAATTTAGGTATGTGCTGTTTGATTAATTAAATCAAATATTTATTGCACATAGGTACCGAACGAATTTTATTAATAAACTGCATCCTGCTTCTAACCTCCCGATCCCTATATACGTAATTCATCTTTATTATCAAATAAAATTTTAATAAACATACAGGGTGTCTCAGAACGCTCGCACCACCTTTTAGTAGTCAGAATTAAATTCTGAGTCGAAACGTGTTTTTGAAAATTTCCAGGGTCCAATAGTTCTCGAGTTATAACGGATTTGGGAGGACCAATCAGATTTCAGCTCTGAATTGCTTCATAAGGTAACTTATTGTTAGATGCACTGTTTCCTGGGTAAGAAGATACAACAATATTAAATTTTCATTGATAGTATCTTGTTACCAAGGAAATAGTGCATCTAACAATAAGTTACCTTATGAAGCAATTCAGAGCTGAAATCTGATTGGTCCTCTCAAATCCGTTATAACTCGAGAACTATTGGACCCTGGAAATTTTCAAAAACACGTTTCGACTCAGAATTTAATTCTGACTACTCCATTAAAAGGTGGTGCGAGCGTTCTGAGACACCCTGTATAATATGTATTGCATTCGGTAATTTTCATGTGCATGTATTATGGTACCTACTTATTTTCTGAATAATTAAATTAGTGCATTAATTACTATTTATGAAATAATATTCTACCACATTCTACCCATATTGGGGGCATGTTTATGATTTCAACATGTAAAGATACTATGGGTCCTACATTGGTCAAACATTATATATATATATTGGCAAACATTTTTCCACCAATGCACAGCCAATATTGGCTAAAAGTCTGAAATATTGGGCCACGATTAATATATTGGCCCAATGTAGGCTCTGCGTTGGCCCCATATTTGGTGCTGCTGGGGTAGTAACACCCGTGGTGCATACATAATTTTATTTTTCACAGTAATATGTAGAATTGGTTTTAATTCGCAATAATATTTGTGATCAAAGTAAAAGCAAGCTCTGATCGTTGCTAAGGACCTTGTTTATTTATTTTAAAATTTTGACCTGTGCGAATTGAAGGTGCGAAATTTCGGAAGAAGTTTGACTATTTTCCGGCAGATATTTTGGTTAGGTATATCGAAGAAGACTACTGAAATTTTGTTATCTACGACATCGAGGGCGAGTTATGAATAAGAATACATAATATCTGTCATCTTTGGAAGTCGGAGTGTTGGTTGTGAACGATACGGTGATTATGTTGGCGTACTTTTAGGAATTGGTATGTTTTCTACCTACTCGAGTTTTACTAATTTTATTCCTTTTTTACAGTTTGAGACTTTTGGTAGGTACCAACTCGCTCCATTCTGATTGTTAATAATGAAGACTACGTTGACATTTTCCGTTAGAGCATCCGATTGTTTGGTGATGTCATTTATGAAACAAAGGTCCAAAAAGGAGTCAAAAGTTTTGACAGGAAGCTATGCTTTGGCATTTATGAAATATACTCCTAAAGGAAATTTATCTGCTGATGCATAAATGAGGTAAAATGCTGGCATTCATTTACGTTAGGTACATTACATAAATGTTTACAGGCGTCTCTGATTATGGATATTTTGGTGCTTTGATAGCAAGATTTGCAAGCTCGATCTGTGGGAGAAACTGAAAAACAGGAAAGAACCATCAAGGTCCAGATTGCCGTTTAATATTGGAAGATGGTACAATAGAAAATCCTAGGAAACTGCGTGAAGAATATAAGAGCACTAGTTAGAAGTTCACCAGGAGTAATTTTTATGTATTCCGTTTTTAATTGTAACAATAATTACTTATAAATAAAAATCAGTAATAAGCGGGCGTTATGAATTATAACGCCCTCTTATAATACCCCGGATGTTATGGTCTTGTTTATATGCTTCGTATCCTAGGTATTATCAACATATAATAGGCAAGTGAAAAATAAATGAATTAAAGGCTGGTCAGATTGTTTTTTCACTTTCGGCTTAGCCGCAAGCATATTTTGAAGCCTTCCAAATAAGGCTAAATAAGATTAAATAAAATATTTTATGACAGTACTAACCTTCATAAGAAACAAAAATGGCTATTCACAACCTTTGCACCAATTGTTTCTATAGCCTCAGTCAAAGATGTTAATAAAACTAGATGGCTATAACATACCTCAAAAGTGTTCCCGCATTGGGAGATTTTCTTGCCATGTCTGTGCCTTGATAATGTCATATAATGGAAAAGTGTGACAGAGAACAAGCTTAATTCTTTCCTTTTCTCACACAGGACACACACAATGAATCGCTCTCAGTCTGAAATAGGTATCCCCATTTGCGAATTATGGGTAAGAATTATTTTCTTACTCCATAACTCATTTCCTCTTGATGGAACGACAAATATAGAGGTATATAGAGGTATAGAGGTATATATATATTCTCTACAAGAAAGTTCCTAATTATTGTAGGTACTATTCACATGAGAGCAATAGTTACGCCGCAGCAGTCATGCAAAGTTGAGCAACACTCTTCAAACGTAACTAACCCGTAACGTCCGTAAAAATAAGAATACTTAGGCTACGAATTGTTGTTTGGGGTAGAAATGAGATCAAAATACGACAAAAAATAAGAGTAACGTTTTGCTTTAAAATTACTCCTTCGGGAGATACGCCCCTCACCGGTGTACATAACATTTAATTTTTTTCAATTTATTCAAAAAGTATAATTGATAGGAATTTGAAATTTAGAACATATATTAGTAATGCAAAGGGCTTTCTTCTAAATTGTCGTCAATTTTTATTTTCATCATTATCGCTCCTAACGTGGCTTAAATATAAACTACGGCCTCGATTTTTAAACTGCCTATAAAACACTTAATAGTAAAAAATTTCGCCGCAGAGGTCGCTGAAGGTTGAAAATGGGCAGCTACGGAAGCGGCTAGAACCTCCCCACTTGGTGAATGATTCAATCCTACCACCCATAAATTTCAATTCAGTCTCTACCTAAGTGTTTTGGTAATTTTTAAAATTTTTTATTACTTATTGCCAAAAGGGCACTAAATTTAATTGAATTTTTGAAAACAAAATTCGAAGACTTTTCATGTGCTGATAAAACAAATGGTGGTCATATCTCAAATTTCATAGACGCCATGCCAAAAAGGCACTTGTTATTGGTCGTTTGCCACCAAAATTAAGTAAATTTTCTTACTTGCTATACCTAAATATTACTACTGGTATTTTTCAAAATTTTATGATTTTTTGACAAAAGGGCACTAAGTTTGAGGACATTTTTGGAAACGAGATTTGAAGACATTTCATGTTCTGATAAAGAAAATGGGAGTTTATTAGTCAAATTTCAAAGTTGATATGACAAATTGGCACTTGCCGTTGGCCGATGACCACCAAAATTAAATCAGCTCTTAGGCGGGTACTGTGTGTCCCTACCTACCAAATTTCAGCCAATTCGATTAAGTAGTTCTGGCTGTAGCGTATTATCTAATGTTGCTTCGAAATTTCGAATTTTTCGATTTTATGCCAAAAAGGCGCCAAGTGTGAATACATTTTTAGACACAGAATTTGAAGACCTTTCACATGCTGATAAGAAAAATTGGTGTTCATCAGTCAAATTTCTTAGTTAATACGCCAAAAAGGCACTTGGCGTTTGTAGATTGGCAACAAAATTAACTGGGCTCACCAGAAGGCTAACACTAACCTCCATACCAAATTTCGTGAAAATCTGTTCGGTAGTTTACGAGGAATCTTGCTCACATACGTACATACGTACGTACATACGTACATACGTACATACACACAGACATTTTTTAAAAACCACTTTTTTGTGATCCTGGGACCTTGAAACGTAAAGATCTGGTGTTATCTCAATTTCGAATTTTGGAGTGATTGCAGTAACCTCCCATTTTTATATGGTTGTGGGGAGGTTAAAACTTTAAAGCTTTGGATTGCTAATGAATTAGCTTTCAAATGATGTATCACAAGTAGGAGGTTGCCACTTGGAATTTTTAAATTGGCTGGGGTTAGGGGGTGCGTTGTAGAATTTTTTTAATAAATATTCGTAGTGGAAGCTTTTCGATGAACCATCCGGTATAAGTAGTTGCATTCCTTTGGTAACATCAACATTTTGTCAGATGATCCCAATAATGCTATTAGCCAGTTTAAATCTTTGTACACATCCACTTAAATTAACATAAATTGGGAAATTAAAGGTAATCTTCAAGGAAATGCTATAGAAACTACATCATTAAACCAAAGTTATGTGCTAATTTAGTGAATGTGAACAAGGCTTTCACCTCGTGAGATGTGTAACCCGTTTAAATAACAGAGATTAACACCTTGATCACACCTTTTAACATCGATGTTAGAGCACTGTTATAATGCCAATAGGCAATGGGCAGCAGAGAAGCGGCCGGAACCTCCCTATCGTGTGGATCTTTGATTTCCGTGTCTTGTGTTTAAAATTTTAAAGTTGATATGCCTAAATTGCACTTCCAATGTGGACCAATTGCTCCCAATAGGCTTTCAGCACGTCAACGAGTCACCTAGTTATCCATGTACGAATTTCAGGCAAATCGATCCAATAGTTTGGGCTATACCCAAAGGGTACTAAAATCAGAATTTGAAAACCTTTCTGATGGTTACAATAAATCTTTCAAAAACTTGTTAAATGAGGTTAAATGAGAATAATTTTAAATTTGCAAAATTTCAGCCAAATTTCAAATTCTTTAATTTTTAGTCAAAAGAGCACTGATGTGAGTGAGTACATTTTTAGAAGCAGAATTTGAATGCCTTTCCTATGGTGACGTGAAAAATGGGGGTTTCTATTTAAAATTTAAAAGTTGAAGCCTTTGAGATCTAAGTTAAGGTGCAGTTTCGTTCACGCCGTTGACGGTCGCGTCTGACAGCCGCCGTCAGACGCGTCAAAATTTATCACCGTTGGCGTCCGTATTTTCAGCAGCTCGTACGAAACCGCATATTACGTTACCAGGGTATGAGCAGTGTCGCGCGTCTGACTGACTGACTAGGTTATCAGATGCCCACGTACCTATAATTTCAGCCAAATCGGTCTGGTAGTTTTGGCTGTAGTGTGTTTACAAACGTATGTAGACACATTTTTAAAACCACTTTTTTGGGTTCCTGAGGGTTCAAAACGTGAAGATCTGGTGTTATCTCAAATTCGAAAATTTTAATGATTGCAGTAACCTCCATTTTTTTAAGTGGTAAAGTGGAGTGGCGAGGTTAAAAACACGTTTCATAAGGCCAATTATTATCGCAAGAGGATGTTTGGACAACGAGGGCGATAAGCCATATTTTTTCAAAATTTGAGTGCGATAAGAGCCTTATGAAATATGTTTTTATACCATTTTTCCAATTCGAAAACCCAAATTGTTAATATTTTTAGGAAAAAATTGTTTTTTCATTTTCAAAGACAGGTCAATGTTCGCTGACAGTTGGCAATTGTTGGACACACATTACCAAGTAAACAAAAGCCGTGCACTAAAGAGCACATTTGGGTACTATAAAATGTTAGGAAACAGAAATAGAAAAAAATTATTGTGTGGTAGAAATCTATTTTTTAATTGTTGAAAATATTCCGCTTGGACCACTAGTGGTATAACCTATCTCCGTGCCTATTAAACAGCATGCACTAGTGGTGTTATAGCGACTATCGAATATGTACCTAAAAGTAACATTACGTGTGTGTTTTTTTCCACTTGAGAAGAAGGAAGAAGGAAACATGCAAAAAGTTAAAAATGCCTCGACTTTCTTGTTGCTTACAAGCCCACCTCATGGTAAATGGCTTTCATAGATTTGTTGAAAATGTTGATCAATTAATACGTTACATAAAAATTAGAGATGATGATGTCGAACCGTTAGTATTTCGTGTAAAGTGAATAGACCCTAATTGGAATGGGAATTAAATCCCTTGCATGAATTAGTTGCCATTCCCCGCAGGCAAAATCTCGAATCAAAATTCCACCTACAGCAAAATGAGGTCATGAATCCAAAATAATTGTTATGTGACGTTTAAAAATAGCAATTATTTATGCTGGAAAAAAACGTTTCAGGAACCAAATAATGCAGAGTAAATTTGCATAACATTCTTTGTGAGAGATGCATTCAGAGAAAATCGCAGATTCCGAATCCGTTGAGAAAAAGCATTAATCCATTTGAAAAATAAAAATTATGGTCATTTCCGGATGAACCGGAAGTGCTAAAAAATATCTGACTTTACCACTGGATTCACATCAAAAAAATAAGTTTGACTTCTCCGAGGATATTTCTGATTCCTCTGGAAAAAGTTCTTAATTTATTACCTACTTACCTTTGAAAAGTTAAGTACCTATTGTGTGGCCGTAGAAAAAGTATCGTACCCAACTCGAGTTGCAAGGCAAATACGCACGTGCTTCTTACAACTTTCGTTACGTAATATACTATAACAAACGTCAATTGTTTTGCTTTTTATCCTGGATTTTTAGATAATACTCGATCCTATTAATTTTTAAAACAATTCGAATCACATTTCATTATTTTACAGCTCATATACGAATATGTTTGTACAGGTTTTAAGGTCTACCTGTGAAGCTGAGAATGAGTTTAACCAGCCCTAAACTGTTGTGTGATTTAAGAATGTGCCCATTATTGTTTACGTTGTTCCCTTATTGGAGGTATCAGTTTTGCTGTCAATATTTTTCCCAATTCAATTGACATGATTACACAGCTCATAATGTCATAAATCGTGATAAATGAGAATTACACTCAACATGTTGCTAAATAATTCCACTTCTCCGTCGGTGTCGTGGAATTAATGTTTGTCAACATGTTTCGTGAGGTTGATTATCAATAATCACGATACCGGGTGTTTCAGAAAGTGTGTCGCGGCCTGATATCTTGAAAAGTGTGATAGTTAATGGCAGGCAAATACCAATTTACGGAATGTAATACAAAATTTTTTCCACTTCCGGTTTAACCGGAAATGAGCCTAATTTTATTTTTTTAAATAGAAACCTGTATTTTTCTAAACGGACTTGGAATCTACTAATTTTTCTGAGTTAGTAACATGTATCATACTTGACCTGCCATTGACGTCTGCAAAATTTCAAATCGGTTACTTTCATACTTTTCAAGATATCAGGCCGCGACACCCATTCTGAAACACCAGGTATATAAAACAAGCCACTTGCTTAAAATGTTAGGTTTGAAGAAAACATTGGTATCTCCAAGACGTTATCCAATCAGTTGTCTCAATTAATTTCAATGTTGACTAAAGTTAACCAAATTACAGTATAAGGCTGAGTTTATTGTTTAGCAAGTTATGTCAGGTTAAATTTAAAATGAAGCCACTACTAACTTGAGCGAAGAAGACAACCAAGATTTTTTGCGCCGCGACTTCGATAATGAACCCCAGCCATTGTTGACGCCCACTAAGACACCAGCTATCTCGTCACAATCTGCGCCACACTAAATGAAAAAGTCATTAACACCGGCTTTAATTCCCCAGCGGCCGAGTGTTCTGGCTCGTCTTCGCCATTTTCCTCGGTCTCGGCGGAGCGGCTCCGGGAGATTTTGAAGGAGCGCTTGATGAACTGCTATTATTTCAGAGATTTTTACCCACTTTCGGGCTTAAATCTGACGTTTTGTTTGTTTGATGGAGCTTCTTTCACGCTATCCTTAACCGATTTTACTTCCGTCGTGGAACAAGCACTGCGGCAAAAAAGTTCGAAAAATATCTCGGCTCGTTCTGCTCTAATTAAGCCTTCATCTCGACCTTATTCATTTCTTGTAAGATTCTCGCCTGGCGCATCCACCAAAATAGAGACACAGTACTTAGCTTATAAACTTACAGCCAAACATTAGGTGCTTTCCTTTTGGATATCATAATTATTCACTCGGGACCATAATGTATTTTTTCGCCGGTAGTTATTAAAAGTGCATTTTTAATCACAATCGGCGAAAAAATTATGTGTTCAACACGACAAAAAAGCAATTTTGTTGCTTTGTTAAATAACTATTATCTCCAGTAGTCATTAAAAGTGCATTTTACTGCCTCTTTTGCGACAGTAAAAATCGACTTTTACTCAGTAAGCATGCACTTTTTCATTGACAATCGGCGAAAAAATTATGTGTTCAACACATTCATTGGTTGGATTCCTAGCCTCGGCTATGAAACGTCAGCCGCGGCAGTAAACTGCATTTTTTTTGCCGTGTTTAACAAATAATTTTTTCGCCGATTGTCATTAAACACATAACTGCTGTTTTTTTAAATCGTCATTTAAATCACCGAAATCGTCAATAAAATACGAGAAATAGGCAGTGAAGTGGTCCATCCAGGTTCGATTATTGTTTCACGTAACCGAGTAGCCGATAAATTATTGAACAAAAATTAAAGCAATTTTGCTATTTCTCGATTTTAAAAAAAACCTAATGTGTACACTGTAGTACCTACCTCGACACTGAAGCTTCTTCTTATTTCTTCTAATGTGGTTTATTTGCCTCGGCCCTATACGGGCCTCTGCAACTAAAATCCACATACGTACTAAATTCAGCTTCCAAAGATGTATATTGTGCTATTTTTGCAAAAAAATTTAATATTAAGGATTTTTAACGCATTTTAAAAACGCGCTAGACCTCAAACCCCTGGAGCGATTTTGGCGGAAATTTTGCTAATGGAGATTGTTTTTCACATCGAAGAGCTGAAAATTTCTTAGAGACAATCGGGTCACGGCAAGTGCCGTTTTGGCACATCAATTTTCAAATAACATGAATCTGGAAGTTGACCTCTTCAACATTTCCTTCAAAATGTATGCCACTAAACTGGCCGCAATCCATTCTCTTAAGGTGCAGTTTCGTTCAGGCCGTTGACGGTCGCGTCTGACAGCCGCCGTCAGACGCGTCAAAATTTATCACGGTTGGCGTCCGAATTTTCAGCAGCTCGTACGAAACCGCATGTTACGTTACCAGGTATAAGCAGTGTCGCGCGTCTGACGGCGGCTCTCAGACGCGACCGTCAACGGCCTGAACGAAAATCCACCTTAAGGCATTAGACATGGACAAATTCATTTGAACTTGATGACTGATAAAGCTGGATGTAGAACTAGACGCCTTTGCTCCAATAATTTGATTAGCTATATTATTAATCTTATTGGACACAGAATCTTCGATGTAGCCGTCAGCCACGTTGGAAGATTGTCAGCCACCGAGTCAGCAAAACAGCTCCATCATTGGATAACTTATTAATGCCCACAGGTTGAATGGCAGCTACATTTCTCGTTAACATAATTCAGGGAAAACCTGCGATGACCATAGTTGCTCGATCGCAAAGTAATTTATTACTATTTTTATTTTTCATAGGATTAAAATTTTCCATTGTTTGAAGGATGTTGTAATTTGGAACGTTTTATTATTTTAATTTTTTTAAATTTTATATTGGGATTTCTTTATTATTTTTTTATATTGAGTGATAATGATTGAATTAGTTTTTTTTTTTTGGCTCCTGCAAGGACGGGGAGGATGGTAAAACTTCGTGGTTTGTTTGTCTTTGTATCTGGTAAAGTAATGTACAAGGAAGAGTCATTATCTTGAATATCATCAATAGTCAATTTGGTGAGCTCGTCAGAACGGAACGCTCCCGTTATACCCATCAATGCCACTTTTATTAGCAACTATTTAGAGTCAGGTGATTCAATCAAAAAGTTTTCGATGTGCTCCCTTTCCAGTGTCTTTGCCTTAGTGCGTGTCTGTGCGTGCTTATTCTCTAAGATAAGCGGTAACCTTCGCAAAATCTGCAATAAAATGTCAAATCGCATAGGTATACTATTTTCAACAAAACTTCAATTCAGTTGCACGTCATCAATAGAATTTTCGATTTGCACATTTATCTAAGGAGAAAGGAGCCTCACTTAATTCAGCAGTTCTATTGATTCATTTAGATTTTTAGGCATCAAATTGCCGAGAATAAGTGAGGCTCCTCCGGGGGCTCCTCAGATAAATGTGCAAATCGTAGACGTTTATTGATGACGTGCAACGGAAGTTTTGTTGATATGAATATAGGTACTGTTACGTTCCAAATTAACACTGGATAAAGCCACTCGTAACAATTATTCTTGGACAGGCGTATTGGAGGATTTACATAAACACAGCTGTAGTTCTGTTAACTAAACCTAATTTATTCACAATATGTACAGTATTAGAATTGTCGTTCCCCAGGAACTCCTTAATTCGTCCAACAGGCTCTATACAAATTAATAATAGTAAAAGCTAACAAAAACTGCGTGATTGGTAACTGCCATCGGTTTTACAGTGGTGGTTCCTATTTATAATTATTAAAAACAGTCTTCGTTAGACACATAAAATTTATATGAACATATGATTAGCAAAACACTTATCTTCAGTAAATAAGTTGATGATCTCTTCGATTGGATTCCTCCTGCGAACTAGGGATTTGGAGTTGCTCGCGCTCTCATACCAAACTAGGGGTGAACTCATTCAGAACTATTCAGAACTTGAAGAATTTGAAGAACTTGAAATGGTTGATCTCAGCATTTCCTCAATGTCCTCATTTCGGCCTCCAAGGTCAATTTCCGTTTCCAGATTACAAGGAGAAAATTATTCCCGACATCGATCGTATTTATCGACGATGAATAATTAAAGAAATTAGTACTTCTCGTACAGACAGTACAGAAGGGTACAGAAAGACAGAGCTGGAAGAAATAATTAGAATTGCAACAACCGGCCATCTTGTACTCACAATTTATTTCACGTCGCAGATCTGAACATGTGCTCGTTAGCTATTTTCTTGGGCCTAAGCCACGTTCCTCAAACTGGAACCATTTAGTTAATCGGATTTATTGGGCATACAGCCATATGAACAAAACCGGTATAATTCCACCGTTCGTCAATTATTTCCAATTAACTTTTAGCAAAACGAGACGATGCACACGCCACGACCGACCGCAGCAGAGAGAAAGAGCCGGAAAACCAGGCCTCGACCGTTGACACATGAATCACGTGGTCAGGCAAACAGTGGCGTACTAATTAAATCGGAAAGTAATACAAGGTAATAACCAGTGGCGTGGTAATAAATCGCAACCTTAACAGTACGTTCCGTACCAATCTTGAAATATCAATATTTTCGAAAACTTTTTTAAAATTGATTTAACCATGGAATATTTCGTCCAAAGAGAGGAAACTTTAGATATTTTACCCAATTTAGAAAAATAGGCAAGCACAAACTCTTCATTTACACCTCCGGTACGTTCTTGTTTTCGCCAGGCATCGAATAATTTGTACTGTACTTCATTAAATTGTGCTCCTGCATGTTGTAAATCGACAGAAACAATTATGGACATGGGAATGCATTCGTTTTGTCTCAAAATCTCAAAATCTTCCCCTGGATGATAGTGTGCGTTGTGTGTTGAACCTATTGCAAAATGTAACAAACGGAACTAACACGATCTTCTATCACTAATAACTCTGTGTTGCACGAAAGCACAAACAAAACGTATTTTCGAAAACGAAAAAGAACTCGCGAAGTGTATTGCGAGCAAGGTTTGATATTTGCGTCTAAAACGTCATTGAGTGACTGTAGACTCTCCCGCCATCTCTTGGTGTGGGAGAAAAGAAAATGCGGTTTCAGTCCGGGTATACTTATTAGGTTTTCTATGATATTTACCTTAGTAACACAAATCGCCGCGTCATCGCCAAACCGCCAACCTCGTATCAAATTTTGCGTTAGTCTTTTCTTTAAATCTCAATAATCGGAGGTGTCGGATAAAGTTTTGTATTTAACACGCGAATAAAGCCTATATTATCCGCTCGGGAAATTATCTCACTCGGCCTACGGCATTTCTTCTCGTTCAATTTTCAAATTAAACACTCTCGGGAAATTTCTCGAAAATTTTACAGCGGTAAAACCCCTGGCACTCGTGATATTATATACGATTATACCACATTCGCGTTTTCTCGCTGTCAGTGACATTTGTGAAATGTCATTTTAAAATCATTTTAGAAAACTTTTCAGGATAGGTATTTTGTAGCTGTAATAGTATTTTATTATTTTTTTAGATGTTGTGTCTCAGGCTTTTTTTCTGTTGGTTTGTAAACGGGATTTCAGTTCTGTCAAAATTCCTGTTATGGACAATAATGAATAACAAACATCCCTTTCATCAACCTGCATTGTTACTGTTTATTGCAACTGACAGTGAGTGACAGTAGAGATGACGGTAGTTTTGACGGATGTGAAATCCCGCTTACAAACCAATACAAAAAAAGCATGAGACACACAACCCCCGCGTTCGTTAATAATTATGCGACACGACTTTACCTACTTTTCGCGTGAGCAATTCGTCTGATTAAAAACATTGTTAGCAAATTTCTGATTATGATCCAATTTACTTTCATTTTAGAAGTAATAGCATATAATCTCTCATAATTTTAATCCATATGCTTTAAAAAGAATCGATGATAGTTTGTCCTTCCAGACACAAAGACCAGACCACACTAAATGTCGAATCAAACAAACTGCATTAAAAAAATTCAAAAAAAACATGCGTTAAGCATTATGATGATGGTTCCGTAAATAACCTTGTCAAATGCAAGGCATAAAATTTCTGATTTTTTACCGAAAGTTTCTTGGAGCGATTTTAAGATAAAAAAATGCAGCAGAGAAGCGGCTGGAACCTCCCCATCGCGTGGATCTTTGTATTCTGTGTAGATGGTAGTCAATTCAACAGAATTTTTTTTGTGCTTATCATCTGTGACTAATTTCGCAATTTTCTGACAAATACTGACATCACTTCAGACAATCATCACCCATCACATTTGACAATATGTTCCTTTTAAGGTTAACAGTCTACCACCCTTTTGACAATAACTGATACTTTGTCATCCACTGTCAGCCTGCTCCCTTTTAATGAAAAAGATTTTTTTCTCTATTTTCCACTGAAATGGCAGAAACTGTGGATACATTTTTAGAACCAGAATTTGATCGTCTTTCTAATGGCGACATAAAAAAGAGGCCTTGTATTTAAAATTTAAAGTTGATATGCTTAAATGGCACTTCCTGTGGACCAATTGCTTCCAAAAGCCTTTCAGGTCTTCAACGGGTCACCCAATCTCCATGTAGCAAATTTCAGCCAAATCGATTCACTAATTTGGGCTATAATGTATTTTTAGTGTTATTACAAAATTTCGATTTTCTGACCCAAAGAGCACTAAATGCGAACGAATTTTGTCTTATTTAAAACCAGAATTTGATGACCTTTCTGATGGTGACAATAAATCTTTCATAAACTTGTTTTGGATGGTGAAATGAGTGAATAATTTTAAATTTGGAAATTGGTGTGCCAAAACGGCACTTTCCGTGGGCCGATTGAATCCAAAATTTGTTCAGCTCTTCGACGTGCAATACAATCCCCATGTGCAAAATTTCAGCCAAATCGGTTCAGGGGTTTGGGCTGTACCGCGATTTGAAAGTCCGATAAAAATCAATTTTTTTTTAATATTTGGTCAAAAGGGCACTGAGAGTGAATACATTTTTAGAAGCAGAATTTGAAGGCCTTTCCTAAAGTGACGTGAAAAATGGGGGTTTGCATTTAAAATTTAAAAGTTGATGTGCCAAATTGGCATTTCTAGTTGCACGATTGGCTCCAAAAGCTTTTCAGATCTAAGTTGGGTTATGAGATGCCTACGCACCAAATTTCAGGCAAATCGGTCTAGTAGTTTTGGCTGTGGCGTGTTTACAAACGTACGCACGTACGTACGTACGCACGTACGTACGTACGCACATACACACAGACACATTTTTAAAACCACTTTTTTGGGTTCCTGAGACCTCGAAACGTGAAGATCTGGTGCTATCTCAAATTCGAAAATTTTAGTGATTGCAGTAACCTCCCTTTTTTATAAGTGGTGAAGTGGATTGGGGAGGTTAAAATTTGGAGACTTATGCTCTGAAAGCTATTGTGCCCGAAAGCTATTGATTAAAGCTCTTCTCATTATTTTACCACCGGCAACAGTAAGTTTTCGTAATCATTTTCAAAATTTAACCGATGAAAAAACCCGACCTGAAAACCGTCGGAACAATTCGCCTAAAACTGTGGTCGGTTTTTGATAAAATAACAGATGAGTTGAATGTTGCAATGTGGAGCGGTATTATTAAGAATGCTGTTCTTACGGCACAGAACAGATCTGGAACAAATTGCTTCTATCATTGATGGTTTAGAGTCAATTCTCCATTCTTGATAAGCCAAGGGCCGTGTTTGTAACATTTGGAAATGGGTCAAATGGCGTATGCTGACTACTGACATTTGCCTTGCTGACGACGGGCGTTGACGAGACAACGGACGCGGGTATCTGGCTATGGCGTGATAAGACGTCGCTTACGCCGTAGTCGAAGACCTTTGCAGCTATCTACGAGCCTTTCACCTACAAACACAATGTCACTTATATTCCCTCTTCGCGCACTCTTCCAACTTTATAGTTTGTTTGATCAAATGAAACGAACCGAGGCAGCTCCTTCTTGAAGCGAATTTGATGGACCAACGGGCCGGAGATACTCCCCTTATTTGCTTCACGTCTGCTGTCCAGAGTTACCTAAATAAACACCGTACCGGCACCGCTCACCGCCGCTGCCATCGCCTCTCTGCCGCCAAGCAAATTTATGCAAAAGTCGGCGGACGTCGCTCGGTTTATCAAAATATGAAAGATTGATATTTCCAACGGCTGCATTGACGGCTTTCGAAATAATAGGAATAAAATGCACAAAGCTCACAGCGCTGTGTTTCAAAAGTACTGGCGAAGGACGCTTTGAAACTGACACAGCTGATCACAGCTGGGTATTTGTGTTTCAAACCGCAAAATCGCAAAAAACGGCTTAAGTAACAACTATGGTAGGTATAGGTACAGGGTGTTTCAGTTTGAGTGGAAACAAGCGGCTAACTTTTTTATTTATTGACCGATTTAAAAAAAAAATTTTTTTACTTTGTAGAGAATTGAGGAGCAGACATTATTTGTTGAAAGACTTTTTTTGTGGAGCAATTACCCAATTTGTTATAAAGGAAAATACTTGTCGACGTATCAGAAGTAGTTATTAGGCAATTCTTTGGTAGGAAACCGAAAATCCTATACAACAATATTTTTTCTTAAATCTGAAAAATTCGCAAAAAAATCAAAGATATTGTGAATATTTTTCCCGTCAAGGTAGCTAATGAATGCAGAGTGACTATTCTCACCCACAAGCCTTATTATTTCCACTTTTTCGGCGGTTATTAATTTTTCAACGCACGACATGTTCAAAGCAAACTTGTTGACAAGTGTGATAGTGACAAACGTTTGATTGATTAAAGTCACTCATAAACTACCTTGACAGGAAAAATATCCACAAAATCTTTGATTTTTTGCGAATTTTTCCGATTTAAACAAATTATTTTTGTTTTATAGTAGGATTATCGATTTTCTGCTAAATTTGGTATTTGGGTAGTTTTAAATGAACAAAGAATCTGCAAGAGTTTTCCGTTATAACAAACTGGGTAATTGGTCCACAAAAAAGTCTTTTAACAAATAAAGTCTGCTTTTCAATTCATTACAAAGTAAAAAAAAAATTTGAGATCATACAATAAATAAAAAAGTTAACCGGGTGTTTCCACTCAAACTGAAACAGCCTGTATTGTATACGATAAGCGAAAAGTGGAGTTACGTTGGCAAGAAATTATGCTTGATCAGATAAACTTGAATATTATATAATGCTTGATAATTTGTTGTAAGGGGCATAAGTGCAGTTCGCATACAGAAGGAAGAAAGAAAGAATTTACCATGACATAGAATATTGGTGATCTAAGTGAATAATGATAGATTTTGTACAGGGTTGTTACTAAAATGGTTGTACCATCGTAGGTGACTTTGGTGCCTTTGTTTTCACAGTCAATTAATATATCCGTAAATGCGTTAAATGTCAAATTCTTCTGTTTTTAAAGCCACCTCAATGGTACAACCATTTGTAACAGCCCAGTATAAATTAATATCAAAGGGGTGAAATGGAACTTTTAATCATCACGAGAGCGAGGGTGAAGTTTCTTCACAAGTGAAACGAGGCCAGGGTACGAAATATAATTCGAATCACCGAAGGGAAAACGCATTCTATTCCAGTAAATATGTATACAGGGTGGTCCTTTTTTCACTGCTCACCACTGGCATCTTCTAAACAGTAAAAGATACGGAGTTGGTTAAATCAGAGAGGCGATTAAAGGCACAGTAAACTTAAAAATATAATTTTTTTTAAAATTAGTCCAATTGATAGTTTATAGCATTTTATAAATGTTGCCGTAAATAAAATTGCCCCAAAGAACTTCAATTCGTTGCTAGAATCGGTTTGAGTGACGTAATTTGAGATACAGCCGGCCAGCCTGCAGTGATCTTATGGATCTCACGCCGTAGAAATAATTATTATTTCTTCTGTAACTTTTGAACGAGTGGATGGATTTCAAAAATTGTTGCATTGATTTACAGAGGATTTCATACTCTTTAAAATGATGCATCACAAAAGGTCCAAATGTAATTTAAAATTTTACTGTTGATCGGGTTTGAAGGTAGACGGATATTAAAAATATTTGCAGCATTGGATTGGTACTGAAATTAGCTTTCAAATGATGTATTTCAAGTGAGGGGTTGCCGCTTGAAATTAGGAAATGCTTTAATGCAGCGCCAATGCTTTCCTAGTGCAAGCACACGCGGCTTATCACATATTACGTCACGACGGATCTTTGCGGCGCTGTTTGGAGTTGAACATAAAATAATTTTCTTTTTACGGGCATGTTAGCGCTCGTTTCCAGTAATCTTCTGTTCTTTTATGGAATAAAAAATACATGGGTTTTTTAGTTTACTGTGCCTTTAAGAACCTGAAGAGAATTCCCCGATATTTGGATTCGTTCCTGATGAGATCACAAAAAATCTGAAAATTTCCAATTTAAAGAAAAATTTATATCTTCCTAATGATTGATATTATTGAAATGAAACTTGGAGCTTTTATATTTTTGACAGCTGTCAATTGAATAGCATTGACAGACATTTTCTAGGGATTCTAGATTTTGAATAAAGACAATCAACTTTTCTTTTTCTTGTGGGCACCATATTGATTTTTAACACCGTCGAATACACAGAAAAATTAGCTTCTCCAAAACGTAACCACCATTTACGTTCTTGAAAAAATATGTGAAAACCTGAGTCTTATTACTGTTGAATTCAATTGTTTTCGCGTCATAAGAAATTTTTGAAAAGCCAATTTTTGTATTTGATGGTGTCAAAATTTAATATGGCGGCCTCAAAAGAATCAAAAGTTGACTGTTGTTATTGACTGTTGTCAAAAATATAAAAGTTGCAAGTTTCATTTAGATTACATCAATCGTTCGTTAGGAAGATATTAATTTTTCTTTAAATTGTCAATTTTCTGATTTTTTATGATAACTCAGGAACGAATGAAAATATCGGGGAATTCTCTTCAGATTCTTAATCACCAAAAAAATAGCGCAACTTTTCTCCAATTCAAACTACTCTCCATCTATTATGGTTTCCGAGATACTAATGGTGAGCATCGAAAAATTACCCAACCCTGTATGTACTATTCACCTGACGTAACGTCCATAGAGATATGAATAGACCAAGAATGGTTTGTGGTAGAAATGAGATCAAAATAAGATAAAAAATAAGAGTAACGTTTTGCGTTAGGGAGATACGACCCCTCATACTAGGGGTACCTACGTAATTCACTTTTTTCAATTTATTCAAAAAGTACACTAATTGGTAGTAATCTGTTTAGAACATAGACTAGAAGTGGAAAGGGCTTTCTTCTGTTTTTTTTACAAATTATATTTTTATCAGAGACGTGCGTTCCGCGGGGAGTTTAACACATATTTTCTTACACAGATATACATTTTTCTATAAACATTTTTCTCACAAAAGAATATCAAAGTAATAATCACCTATCACCACGTAAAAAATGTCCTCTTGGTCAAACTCGCTACATACACCGTTTTCGAGTAAAACGATCCAAATTTGTTTAAACGCCAAAATTTTTTATGGAAGATTTTAATATATCTACTGATGAAGAAAATAAGTATACTGTTACTGTATGATTCCTTGCATCATCCTAAAAAGAAAAGTTCATTTGAGCATGTGGCGAAAAATGCTTCCTAAGGGAGCTGTAGCACGTCAAACAAAATATGTTTGCCATAGGACCTCTTCGAAAGCCCCATCTTTAATCCTAAAGGAAACTCCGAGTGGATTCCGGTCTCAAATAATTGTTCTCTATAGCTCATACCAATACCATGGGAAAATGCAGTATTGTTTTGGCAACTGATGATGCACTTCGAGAGGGTCGCTCAACTTTGCGCGACTGCTGTAGCTAAGCTATTAGTTGCATGTGAAAAGTGCATATAAACTTTATTGTGGATAATTTATTAGTCTTCAATATTTTATAGGTACCTTTATATTTTTCGTACCTTGAAGAGGAAGCGAGTTATGGAGCAAAAACCTAATTCTTGCCTATAATTTGCTGATTTTCGTGGTCTTCCATGTTGGGGCGGAGGGCGAAATTTTAGTTTGTTTTTCGTATCTCTGAAATCTAACCATTCAACCAAAAAACATCTTTTCTTTGAATGCCTCAGGACCAACTACTTTTTATGAACACGATATTTAGGTATTTTCATTAAGATTGTGAAATTACCTAGGTAATAAAGAAGCATTAAGTTACAAAAATTTGTTATGTTTAACCGTTTAATCCTCCCTGAAACATTCGCTTATTGTCAAAATTGCTGTTCGCATCATTTTAGTCCACATACGCAATCCTGTTTTTAGGACTTAGGTAGTAGGACCGAGAGCGGCGATGACGCAGGGTAGAACGAGAACCGCTTTGAATATAAACGAGCGCACTGCTCTGGGAAGAGGCGAGAACACGCGGTAATGCAACTCTTTAGAATGATTTGCAGCGTTCAGCATTACGCGGAGCCGGTTTGTGAGTCGAGAGCCTTGCATTTCTCGAGTTCCCTTCTCGAGTTGCAGGCCGAGTGTCTGATGACTGCCACTTCGCTCCGGGTTGAAACACGGCTTCTGCAATGAGCTCAGCGATGAATGAGGAGTGTGAGCGTATAGTCTTCATCGGGATGCCTGCAAACAAAAACCTCCCTGGAGGCAGTTCAGTGCAATGCACTCGAAACGGTTGCCTCTCCACCCTGCACTTAATGTCGTATAATATGAAAACAAATGAAATGAAATTGGGTATTTAAGAAAACATTACAGTGCGCTCGTACACCTAAATGAATTCTGCTTTATACAAAACAAACATCTCATATGATGCAATTTCACAGTTGCTTTTTAAGTGTAGGAAATTGTGCAAACGAGAACTAAATTGCCACAGTTTCAACAAATGCCGCTGCACTCGGAACAGAACTCCCCTGCTACCAGAACAGAATCCCAGCATTTATTTCTTTTAATACCACCATAAGCCACCAGATACCTGCATTTCTCCTACAAATTCACTCCATTTCCTTTTGCCTTCCATTTTAGTAGCAAACTCAAAATACCCTGATTAGTGCGTATGTATTCATTTTGAAGTAAAGGATGCCTCAAAAAGAAACTGTTAATAACCCCCATGTTATTATTATTATTATTGAACCGATGTTGTCCAATTTTTTGCAAGATCTGGTCAAAAGGCAATAGGCATATACAATCCATCTCATTCTTCAGTTCTACTAACAAATTTTTATGAAGATTCTAGATAGGGTCATTTTTAAATTGACTGGTGCTGGGGTTAAATTATCTACCAACCGATCAAGATTACATTAGCGAATACAGCTGGTCCCTTTTTCACTGCTCACCACTGGCATTTGCTAAACGGCAAAAGACCAATTGCTCCTTAATTTTAAGGGTTTCTTCAAAGATAAGTGAAGTTTATGCCTGACGAAATACGGGTGAAACCCGGACATTCAAAAAACCGAGATGAAACCTTCTCTATAGACTGATCAGGACACTCTATTTAACATGTCATAGAAAATCCCCAAGAATCCCGGGATGGGTTTAGCCGTAATGACCAAAGAACCAGAGAGGTTATGAAAATTTTTAAATTTACGCTATTTATCAAACAAATTGACGTGGAATGTTGTTTTTTTTGCAGTTCACTTGTTAGGAACATTTTAAGACATATTTAATTTAGCTCTCACCAAAAAATTTGAAGCGGAATGCGCCCGAGCGACCGACCGAAGGAAAAGTTTCTTCATTATGTAATAACTGTCCAAGGAGTTGACCGATTTTGATGAAACTTTCAACCATGGACTCTCGAGTCAGTTTATTTTGAAGTCGTGTGACTTAAACTTTTGACAAGTTTTTTCAAAAAAAGTGGGCAGCAAAGGGGCGCCTAATTTCAATGTACCAAATTTCAGCCAAATCAATACAGTAGTTTGGGCTATGTTATTATAAAATTACAATCTGTCGCATACAATATAAATGAGTGGTCCTGTTTTTCACAATTGGTGTTTTTCAATTCAAAACCAAGGTGATTGGTCGACTGTCGATCAATTTTGACGTTTGATTGGTTTAAAATTCTTGAGTTGGTTCATCTTATTTAAAACCAGAATTTAAAGACCTTCTGATGGTAACAATAAATCTTTCAAAAACTTGTTTTGAATGGTTAAATGGGTGAATAATTTTAAATTTGAAAATTGGTACATATGCCAAAACGCCACTTTAATATAAAAGTTCTAACTTTAATTAAAATAGCATCAATCTTAAGAAAGATATGAATTTTTCTTTAAAACTGCAATTTACATATTTTTTTAGGATAACTCAGGAACGAATCAAAATATCGGCAGATTCTCTTCAGATTCTGAATCACCAAGAAATAGGGTAACTTTTCTCTAATTTAAAACCGACTCCGTAACTTTTACCGCTCAGGATGTACCAATGGTTACGTGAAAAAGGAACCACACTGTATATAGCGTGAAAGTAATAAGAAGTCGAATAAGAGGGGCGTGCTGAAGTCTGTTTCTAGAAGACGCAACATTTGCCTCATATGTCAATGAAAGTGAATCAAAACAAAATGAATAGAATATTTTTTATGTTAAGCAACAGTGAACGGACGTAAAATGTCCAAACATTAATTAAGCCATTTAAAAGAGAATTGTATTACTCCGTCACCACTGGCAATTGTTCTCAAAACAATGAATTAATGCCAAACGACTAATTGTAAATGTTGCGACGTCGACTTATGAGTGACCCGTGGGTGACATCCTGGACGACCCAGAGGTCAAATGGTCTATTGGTTTGGTAGGAACTAAAGAGGACGTATAGACTTGAAGGTTGATCCAATTAACAAAGGAATTATTATGGACGCTTCCTGTTATCCACTATCTGACCAACTTTAGAGTTTAGATCACCAAAATATTAGAAAGGACCCCGCAACATCCTTACGGAAAATGGCTTTCTGTCGGATTGGCTGAAATTTTAGTATGTTGTAAATTTTGACCTCCTGATCAAATGTTATCATTGCCCCAAAGAAATCGTACGGACAGTTTCTGATATCGAGTCTGCCGAAGATAAACTTTTCCCCATAAAGGACATGAGAAAATTTTATCTTCGTCACCCTCTGGAGCAAAAACTGTCCATACGATTGCTTTGTGGCAATGATAACTTTTGATCAGGAGGTCAAAATCTACAACATACTTAAATTTTAGCCAATCCGACAGAAAGCCATTTTCCCATAAGGATGGTGCGGGGTCCAATTTAAGGTATACTAGAAACTAGAAGTATAATCGATTTCAAAATACAGGGTGTCCCAGATCGCGCGAACTTCCTTTTAATAGAGTATTAAGCATTAAATTCTGATGTTTTTGAAAATTTCCAGGATCCAATAATTTTCCAGTTGTAATAATAATGTATATTTATTGGGCACACAGTAGGTAGACAATTATATAACAAAGGGAAAAATCACCCATTATGATCAAAATCAAAATTCAAAATTAAAACAAATCAAATTTAACATCAAAATCCAATTTTAACGTCTAAATCAAAATCAAAATAAACCCGGATCAAATTTAACTCTAGCAGTTAAACCATAGTTTAGAGATAATCTCGGACTGAACAACCGGCCCATAGTGATAATTTAACACTTGCCAAAAAAGTATATGTTCACCATAATACTTATATCTAGATACCTACTAAAACGACAAATTCTCAGAAATAATTACAAAATAAATTCTGCATCCGCCTATGCGATCCTTTTAAATTAACGTTTTCACTCTTCCTTATTCTACAAAAAAGTGCGTGCGATCTATTACGAATTGCTAGTAGATGGATCAATCACCACGTTGATACGCGTAAGCAATATGCAAGCTACGCCTGGTGCCGTAGCTCTGACGTTTGACATATTGATGAATTTATTAGCTTATACCCTCGATATATTTCTCCTAAAGCCCTCACTCCCGCCCTTTTACAGATTCCCTTTGCATTGACGAGATACTTTGATAGTGGAGCGTGGAGCACTGTTGCATTTTATGCTAATTTGTAGTGAATGCAGGTCCTCGAACGCGATTGATATTCATGAGCAAACCGAACTCTTTACTTCGAGTTAAGTGGCACACAGCCGTAATAATTGAAAACGTGACGCAGTCGTAATTCATAATCATAAATTGTATATAGTATGTACCACTACCAACGTTTCTGCTTGGATTTTCTGCATCGTCCACGTCCACGTTAGGACGACCGTCCACAATGTTTCAAACTTTCACTCCTAATGCAATCAAAAATATTATTGGAATTACTGTTTAAATCGATTTTCATTATCGTGAACTGCATCGGTCTAGCTTCTCATAAATAAAAGGTATAAAAGAAAACTTTCTTCCTGATTCGTTATCAAAACTTTGTTGAAAAATAAAATACAAAAAATATACTGCAATAAAGACAAAACAAATCTATTCAATAAATGTGGGGTAAATTTGGGGGTATACATTATCATCGCATCAAAGAGCATTTATCCGAGCTCCACAAACCAGACAAACAAATTAATCTTCTGCACACATTTAAAACAACAGGTAGGTAGGTCGAATTCGTTTCCTATTCTAAGGGAGGGAGCTATACAGCTCCTCAAAAGTGCGCCATCGAGGGTAGTAAGGTAAAATAAATGTGTGACACCAGGACTCCTTCGTATATAGCATCATCCGCAAGGAAGATTTTTCCAGTAACATTATGAACCTTCAAAAATGTGAAGGTTAAAATTTCGCAATTTCTAAATGGCACCACTATCAAACGTTATAGCCATAAGTTCCAAAATTAAATTTGCTTTCGTTTGATATAAAATGTCCCTATATACACGGTGGACCAACATGATTGCCCACCCCAAAAATTGCCCTTTACCTTGAAGCTAGAGTTTTGATTTTTTTCCAGTGTGTATGGGTACTCAGATGATTTGATTGGCCCAAAAATGTGACGTCATGAAATTTTCAATTGGGCTATTTTCATGGAATAAATAATTTTTGCCCACAGGTTGGTTGTTTAGGGCCTTAGGATCCCGCTAAACTGATTATTTAATTTTTTGGACATCAGGTTACCAAACTGCAGAAGCTGAAAATATCGTCAAGTTTTCTCACAACGCGCTATGAAACAACACTAATCATTGCGAGGTGTCCTTTATCGATCGGCGGATATTCAGAAATGTCAGTGTCAGCTTGTCATGTCGACAGGGTCATCAAACCACATTATTCTTAATTTTTGAATTCATTCAATTAATTAATTAATTTTCCCGGAAAATTATTCAAACAAAACGCCCTGAAGGTTTCTTTCAAACAAGCGCGTGCGTAGTTCCATATCGAGCGTCAAACAAAATCACACATAACCTCGTTTTTGTGAAATTTTTTCAAATCTAATTTACGCCTTCTGATTTGGTAAGTTTTTGGAATTTTGGTCGATTTATTTAATTGTAAAATTGAAAATTTTAGATGTTGGTGACGAAGATGATTTGTGTGAACCCAAAACCTAACAGCATTGTTGGACTGGAGCCAAATTTCCACGCTGCTCTGGTACAGCATTCATACAAAAAATAAAGTTTCATATGTTTTTAAGTCAAAGTTTCGTTTTTTCTGCGCCCGAAGCACTTAAACCGATCTATCTTAAATTTAAAAAGATAAATCACTGGATTATCACTTGCTAACTTGCTCTAAGTCTGTGTGTTCTGAGTTCTGACTAGTATGCTTTCCATCGCTTACTTCCTCTGTCAAGCATTGATCGGACAAAAAAAGTAGTACCGTTCAGTTAATTTCAAAATATGACCGCGTGCGAGGGCGCCCCTACACGCAACCCACGTAACACACGGACGTACAATGTACGCCCGAGTCGGTCCATTGTTGGTCCGATTTACTGTCGAACCGTCCCGGTCTAAAATTGGGTATCCATTGAACGCATTTTTCTGGGCACTTTTTGAACCGTCCTGATGCGGACGAAAAAAAGGCGTCCATTGGAAGAACCGCTGTGGGTAATCTTCGGACAGTCCGATTGCGGGCGTGTTTGTATGCTATTTGGATGGCAATTTCCGGACTATTTATGGACCGACAAGAAATGGATGCACAATGGATGCCTGATTACGGATACTTTTCGGATGCACAGAATCTGGCGTACAAAGTACATCCCAAGTCCGGGTTAATTATGAACCGTCCACAAGACGGACGTAATTGGGCGTTCTTTGAATAAACCATCGGCGGAAGATTTTGGACGGTACAAAGTTTTTCGTAATACGTGCATCCATTGAATGCCTGATTACGGATAGTCTTCGGATGACCGAAATCGAGCATACAAAGTTTATCTAATTCCGTATTAACAATGAACCGTCCGCAAATGGACGTAATTTGGCATGTTTATTCAAGCATCTATCAGCCGCTGATTCACAGAAAAATTACTATGCGTTTCGTCTAATATTTATTATCACAAGTGGGAAATTATTCAGATATTCGGGAATTAGAATCATTTATACCTACTTCATCCAGTCGATGGCTATAATTATTTATCAGAGCATTTTCTTCCATTTTAGAAAAATTTACATCGCGCAAACTTTAAAGGATACAAAATTTTATCAAGTTACAAAAAAGTTGTCATTTTCCGTGTAAATTAAGAATCTGAAAAGAAATTCAAGATATCTGGCTTGGTTTTTGAAATATAGGAACTGCGGAAAAAGCTAAAAACTAAAAAATGTCATATTATTTTAACTTTGTGCTTCATGCACAAAGTGAGTTTGCGAGACGTAAATGTTCGAAAAATTGTTATTATTAATGAATGAATACCACTCAGTACAAAAGCGCCGCCATCTTTTGGAATCGGAAATCATATACACGCCTAAGAATAGCGTGGCATGGCGTGGGTACCGGTACTTTTCCCCAAAACCTCGATCGATATTTTCTTCATCCCTTTAAGGCAAGTGTAGCTGAGGGATCACTGCGCAGTCGTGACTTGATCTCAACCAATCAAAATGCCAAATATGTGCACGTGAGGGGTGATGGATACCTGCAGACAGTGACTACTAGAACTGAGAAAATTCAATAAGTATCTGCCTTCAAAGGAAAACATGTCTTCTGCGGTAAATAACCCTGATTATTATTTCATAACATTTCGTTAACTTTTTTGATTACAGGCTGTCCAGTTGTCCACTGTCGGCGGGAAAGACTTGATGGAATTTGTTAGAAGGCTCTTGACGCGAATATTGTCAGATAGTGTAGCTGCCTTATACAACAGCACAGGGATGAACGCGAAGTATTGTTTCGCAGACCTGCACGTTACGGCACTTATCGTTGGTAAGTGTCAAACCAAGAACATTTTTTAGTTATTAGTTACCTAGTTGCAAAAATAGATTCTTAAAGATAATACAAAATAAATTTCTCAAAAATCGGTCGGAAGAACGAGAATAAAGTTCTAAATACAGTGCGAGTGTAAAGTATGATGGAATAAAATTTATTCATAAATCTTTTACGGTTGATTTCTGCCAAAATTCCTTGGATGGGTCTATTTCAATTTTTTAATGCGAATTGGATGCCTAGTCACTTATTTTTTCCGCTTTCGGGTCAACCGGAAATGGCTTTAAATTTATTGTTTTTAACTGGAATGATATAGCTTTTCCTCATCGGGTAGGTATCTACAATTTTTTGTGAGTTAAAAACATCTATTATGCTTGACCGGAAGTGGACTCATGACCACCCTGGACTTTCAAAACCATCGAAAAAATCGGTAAAAAATCAAAATTAATACACGTCAACCTAATTTTTTTGATACAAATTTAACTGTGCGATTACACATTTAAAAAAAATGCTTTTCGCAATTTTGGCAGATTGTGAAAGTGAAAAAAATTTTAAAGAGCAAAGACGAATAAGACGAAATGTAATTGCGCAGTTGAATTTGACTCAAAAAAATAAGACTGACCTGTATTTGCGATTTTCAAAAATCTTGATTTTTAACCAATTCCTTCGGTGTTATTGAAAATCTGGAGGCCGTGACTCCACGTCTGGTGAAATGTGTGTGTTTTCAACTCAGAAAAAATTGTAGATTTCGAATTCGATGAGAAAAAACTATTATTCCATTTGAGAACACAAATTTAAGGCTATTTCCGAAGAAAATGATTGACCACGCCATCAAATCCGCATTAAAAAAAACGACTTTGATGCGTACGGATTTTGACAGAAATGAACAGTAAAAAATTTATGAATATTAGGCATTCCATACTTTACACTCGCACTGTATATTGAATAATCCAGAAAATTTTAGTTTCTACCACCTGCACATCATAAAGCGGAAAAAATCATAAGCAAACAAAATATATACAATTACCTACTTACATATTATTTAGCAATATTTTTTTAATTTCAGAGGCAACGAGACTGTGCAGCAAATTTAAAGACGAAGGAGACCGAGAAATCGAGGCCGTAATAGCAAAATGGTTGAGGAGAGCTCCAGAAAGAAGAAGGAAAAATTAGATATTTGGAGTGTTCTATATTATGTACAGTCTAATTAATAAATTAAGTGTATGTATATATATATTATTTAATTAAACCAGTAAATTTAATTCGTCCGAAAACTGTCCAGTTAGTAACGTAAATTGGTTGTGCAAAGAACACTCAATGGATAAACTAAGGGTATACTTCAGACGGATCTATCAAATCATCCTAAAAGCGTACAAAATGCAGCCGAAACTGAGCATCCGAAGAACGTCCATTAAACGTCCGAAAACCATCCTTTAAATGTCCTGCTTAGGACGTCCGATGTATAATCTAAAAACGCTCCGCGAGTCCCCGAGTCGGGCGTCCGATGAATGCCCGAAGTGCATCCGCGAGGATCCAATTCATGCCGAATAACGGGTATACATTGGGCGTACAAAAAAGTGAACTGCGGACCATTGAGGGACGCAAATCGGACCTTTACGGGGTAAACAATGGATGCACTTCGGACCAACGTTGGTCCGGTTTACGGCATCCAAAGAGCGTACAAAGGATGGATGTGTGTTACGTGGGAACATGCATACTTCGAGCTTTCCTCCCCTAGGCATTCATTACCAACGCATAATGGAAAGATATAGTCCGTCGATTTTTTGCTTAAGCTAAATTATTTTCGTTTGACGAAAAAACATTTTCAGTTTTCCTAATGCTTAATTTGCTAAACGGTTCGAGTAGAATTAACTTTTGAGTGCCGAAGACAAGGCTGAGCCTACTAATTATTCCACGCGCGAAAGTTAATATTAAATTTTATCTTGGGGTACAGTTAATTCTGCACAACAATTTATAATTTTGATGAAAAATTATACTGGCGGGAGTTGAAGACAGCGGATGCGGTGTACAGAATCAGCAGCAACCGGCAAGCGCACCCTCTTTTATATTACTCGGAACCGCGTCGACCCTAACAACTCAAACGTAAAAATTTTTGCTCCTTTAGCGAATCGAGCTTGGAATTCACCGCATTTCAAGTCATGTTTTCCATTATAAGAAAACCCTCGTTTTCTTTCATTAATTTTTTCTATAACGCGACCGTTCGTCATTACTTTTATTTTGACTGTATGTAATTTTAAAAAATTCGCAGTGTTGTTAGTCTTTATTATTGATTAAGCCAAAAACAAACTACCGTCACGACATGTGACCTTGTGCGCATCAGTCAAGTTATGTTATTAAGTTCTATTTATTATTTTTGTTATGATCTCTAATTTATTGTACTGTTTCCTCTATGTACAAAATGTGTCTGTCGGAAATAAAGGGTATTATTATTATTATTATTATTAGGTAGGTAGGTATGCGAAAATTTTTGCGATCACTTGGAAAGGAAGCGGCCCCTTTTGTTGACAGTTTTACCATCATGTACTATGAAATTGTAAAACTGCCAAATATTCGCAAAATAAGAATTAAAGGTTATTCATATACAGGATGAGTCAAACGGGGTGTCCCCTTATAATTTATTTCATTTCCAACATATCAGAACCATTTTTGGGGGAAGTCAAATTTCTACCTATGGTGTATACTCCGACAATATCAGTGGTCCCAAAATGGTTTTATTTCATTGGCTAACGAACGGTCTGTAACTTTGTTATTTTAAATGGAACCCTGTTTTCTTAGTTGTATCTATTAGCATTTTTGTTTTTCTTTACAACGGTGTAATAAAATCATACTCTTACATAATGGAAATTCACAGGAAATGTCATTTGAACGTATTCCCAGAACTATGGATCTGGGGGGGGGAATTCTAGGCCCTTCGCTTATTAGCGAACGTTCGCAGTTGCTAGGGCATCGCCAATCACAGAACTCGTACCATAGCAACTGCGAGTGTTCGCTAATTTGCGAAGGGTCAAGAATTTAAGCCCTGGGTTACGGATTCGAAGAAAGTTATAGAGGGTTCCCCTCCCATTTGACTCACCCTCTAACATTTACTGTGATTTTGAATAAGGTGAAAATATGACTAATACTTGAGGATGTTTATTGTCATCAGTTTTTGTATTGATGGACCTGGTTCCTATTGCCACTAGACCCAAGATGATCTAATTTAGCCAAATTCCATGTTGATAGACGCACGGCGGTCGATATCAATTTCTCGAGGTATTTTAGTTTTTGTATAATAAGTACGGTAATCTCATTCTGTGGGGTGGAGTTGTAAAAGGGTATTACATTCGTTTGCACCTTCCCTTTGGGAAAACTAATTAACGTAACAGGGAACTGAACGGTATTTGCGTCCTGCGTCAGAAACATGCTAAGTCCAGTCGCAAGGGTCCTGGTGTCAATTGAATACAGCAAGTGACTGGAAATGGGCACTCCGAGCCCCTTGTTAATGTCGTCGTTTCACAGACATTCCCCGGCGGTCGAACGAATTGACATTGATTTGGGCTTGCTCAATCACCACCGATTTGAATTGCGTCCTTGCATTAAGATTCCGTTTGTCGAATCGACATAGATAGTCCAGGGAGGAGGTTGGTTGCCAGCGTTAGAAGATGCGTGCCCTCCTATCCTCGACATCATTTATTTTTGACCAGAGGCTCCTCTAAATATACGTTCATTTGTACAAGACCCTGCCAGCGCGATTGCTATCTCCGGGGAGGATCGACAAGTCAACTTGAATTTTTCATTCACGTTTAAAAAATTCTGCAGGCTCACGAAATTACTTCATCTGTTGCTGAATTGAATTAATAAAAGTTTCACCACACCAGGCCCCAACTGTTCCTCGATTTTAAATAATCATTTTTTATCAACATCTCAGAAGAATTTATGAAGATAGTTGGGTCAGAATTCAGCAGAGTTGAGCAATGAGCATACAGCGGAACTTTATTTATCCGAGACGCAATAGTCGTCCGGTTGAAACGTTCCATTTTCGTTGAATTTGGAGTCGCTGCCGTTTAAACGGGTGCATTTCACTGCTTGCATGCATTTTTCGAAGCTGAAGGCTCTTCCTGTCTTCCGACATCATTCGAATTTGCCTCGCTCTGGTGAAAATTCAATCGAAAATCAATCTGGAAAGTAACGGCTTTAGCTCGTTTTCTTTGGCCAATCTCGGAAGTGCACGCAAGTTATGGAACACTTCAATGATGAAATTATTCGGAAAGCTAGACAGTTATCGATAAGTTTGTGTAATGACAACGAATCGTTTTACCTTCTTAAACACTCACTCACTCTCATATATCCACCGCAATGAAAAACTTAAAAAAGCGGCTTTAATTTTGCAGCACCTGGAGTTAGACTATACTTTATTCAGTGAAAGAGTAATTTTATGTAGAGTTAACTATTACCACTATTCCAGAACCTGCTCTACCTCTGCGGGAGTACATTCTCTCCCCTGTGAATTAAATTTAGTACGTGACTGCACTCCGAATAGGGACACAACTTATATCGTTCAACCAAATTACGCGTCTAATTACGTGCTCCGTTATTAATGGGGTGATGGAAGAGACTTTCTCAAAAATGTTTCCTAAATTAAAGCTGATGCTTGAAACGAGAGTCTGTTATTTGGAAAATCCCTCTAAAACACGCTATACTTTATTAAAAAAAACTTCTAGTGATTTATCCCTACCTTGTTTTCAGTAGTCTTCAGATTACCTTTAGGAATGCCATAAATTCGTGGTATTTCGAAATTCGTCTTCATTATGTCTCGTGCCTTGATGTATTGATTTCGTCGAGCAAGAGGGGTGTGTATGATTACACTGATTTCCTCCCCCCCCCCCGTATTACAACATTTGGAAATGCACTTACAGTTGAATTAAATTTACCTACTAACTATAATAGTACGAAAGCCAGTGAAAATTTTTACCCATGATTTGCTACCGCTTAAGTTGCATCTCAATTTGGTCACATCGAATGATGACGTGTGTTGTTTTATTCACCCGATGCTTCATCGAATCAATCGAAACTGTTGTTAAATTAATCAATGTTTCTAGCGATGTTTAATCTGAATTGTTGTTATATTCGTCAACACTCAATCATGATTCTGCATCGGTCCATCGACTCTACGAGCCGATGGATTGGATGGATGGTGGTGGGGTTAACGGCAATGGCGGCAAAATCAGGATAAACGTTGAGAAAGTGTGGTTATTGGCAGAGGTTACTGGTTGGAATCACAAGTTGAAATTGTTGGAAAATTTTTGTTGTTTTTTGAGCAACAAAATGAACGGCGGGTCATGCGAAGAAGAGCAGGAGAAAGTTGTCTTGCAACTTGGGCACAATGGGGTTACATTTCATGTTGCTATCACGGAGACAGAATATAATCTCATACAAGCTGTACTGAGTAATATGGTAATAACCAGAGTCTGACCAGGAGAGAATACAATTTGTGATTATAACCTTCAAAATGTCAATAAATGTCACCGCAACCGCATCGATTCTGTTGTTTTCCGCAACGGTCATCGTTTTCATCTTCCTGTTACGTCACGATTAAACATTAATGAATCTCCGCTGGATAAAACAACACACGTATGCGATCGAGAAAATGCAGGTATGGCAGCCGTTCAGTAAGGTAACACGAGGGGCAGTCCTTTCTAAAATTGTTGAATTTTTTTGTAACTTTTCGTGATATCCTACCAGTAAAAAGTTGCTTCAGTACATTGTTCCAATAATTTAAAACATACAAAACACAATGCCATACTATTTAGGAGGTGGGAAAGGGGCAGGGTGCCATACTGAAGAGTGAAGATGCAAATTTTCAAGTGAAAAAATCGTGACAACCTACCGGCTGATTTTGGTGCAGAAAACTTATTAGACTGCGAAATATCTAGAAACGAAACCTGCCATACTGATAAGGTGGATAGAAGGGCTTGATATACTAGCACAAACTTTCTCTGTTTTAACATTTTTAAATGTAATAAATCAATCAAGTGACGGATTGTCGGTTATGACGGAACATTTTCTCGAAATGGCCGAAAATAGAGCAAGTTTGGGCCACTATGGCAAGTCCTTCCCACCACCCTATCGGTATGGCAGTTTCGTTTCTACATATTTCACAGTCTAAATAAGTTTTCTACACCAAAATCACCCGGTAGGTTTTCACGATTTCTTCACTTGAAAATTTGCATTTTCGCTTCAGTGTGGCACCCCTTTCCCACCGCCTAAACATTATCGTATTGTGTTTTGGATACTTTAAATGTTTCGAACAATATACAGAAACAGGTTTTTCCTGGTAAGATATCACGAAAAATTATTAGAAATTCAACAACTCCCCTTTTCTCGAAGATGCAATGTGCCAAAATGACATTTCTGGTTGCACGATTGGCTCCAAAAGCTTTTCAGATCTGAGTTGGGTTATGAGATGCCTACGACTAAATTTCAGCCCAATCGGTCTAGTAGTTTTGGCTGTGGCGTGTTCCTGCTTAGCTCAAAACGTGAAGATCTGGTGTTATCTCAAATTCGAAAATTTTAGTGATTGCAGTAACCTCCCTTTCTTTAACTGGAGAAGTGGAGTGGGGAGGTTAAAAAACGCGCGGCAAGCCCTACCTCATGGGTGCGGGTGGTGTGGAAATCAGGTTTAACAATGAATATTAACAATTGCAGAAACCGAGTTAAACGTATTTTGTAGAGGAGAATGTACTATACAAATTTGTTCATGTGCATTATTGCCGTAGGTTTAACCGTTTGTGAGATAATTGACCACAAACAGAATCGTTGCGTTTTTAAACTTTTCTGCAAATTTCAGCGTCCGTTGCACGAGAACGGCCGCTCTTGGCAGAAATATGCATACGATCTGTTTTGTGAAGAATTTTATGGGAAACATTTTTCCTCACCACGTTCTTCTTCGAAAAGATAGCCGTTTTGGACAAAATCGCAGAAAACCTCAACGCGGTGCAGATTTAAGGGGCCCCGGGGGAAACCCAACCCCCAGAATGGAGAACTTTTGGTATTCTACACCTAGCCCCCAACCAGCAAATCACCAAAATTTATAATTTATTTCTCCTATTTTATCTAATTTTAACGTGTTATTAATTAACTTTTACCCTATCCACAATTTTTCAACTACTTTCACTCTCAAAAGCCTCAAAAAACTAAATTTACAAAGACCGCTTTTTTTCGTGTAATTTTCGCTAGTTCTACTTAACAACAGTTAATTTTCACCCCCTTTGACTTTTCATCCACCTTTACGATTTTTCAACCCCCTATGTACGTGCTAATTGTGCAAAATTCCCGTGATTTAGTTTTTCGTTGGTAAAGAATTGAACTCATTTGGGATTCAGTTTACCTTTCACAATTTTTCAGTTTCCTTCGCAATATGCAGGTATTAGTAGGTATTTCAACACCCACCTTTTTGACACATGTGTGCGTCTGCGAAGGAGGCACTACTACTAGGTGCATCGAAAAGTTTTATTGTGTGTGGAGGATAGTCCATACTAGTCTGTACCTCTTAAGATTTTTTTCGTTCGTCAGCTCCTCTTAGGTACTTAACCATGATTTTTTGAAAATTGAATTTTCGACTAAAACGAAAAAATGTTTCGTGCCCAATCGACCCGTGTCGAATGTTTACTTAGTTAGCTGCCTTTGTGGATTGCAACACAACGCAAAATAAATGGATACTTCGAAACGGGTCGATTGTGCACGAAAAAATGTTGCGTCTCTACTTCTACGGAACATTTTTTCGTGCACAATCGACCCGTTTCGAAGCATCCATTTATTTTGCGTTGTGTTGCAATCCACAAAGGCAGCAAACTAAATAAACATTCGAAGCGGGTCGAGTGGGCACGAAAAATTTGTTTGTTTTCGTCGAAAATTAAATTTTCAAAAAATCATTGTTAAGTACCTAAGAGGAGCTGACGAACGAAAAAAATCTCAAGAGGTACAGACTAGTATGGACTATCCTCCACACACGATAAAACTTTTCGAGAAAATCCTCCGAGCAGGAAAAAAATAAAATTCATTTTTCCATGTTAATTCCCTATAAGGCGGCGGGGTCGGTGAACCACCCGGTACATCAATATGACGTCACGCTGTGCAAAATTTCATGGGGCGAAATATCCTTTTTTGACACGTCAGCAGTCTTAAATATGTTTTCTCACAGAGTTGATTCTGGGAATGCCTAACCATGTCTACAGGGTTTGTAATTTTACGATGCTCACCATTAATTAGTACCTCAGAAACCATAATAGATGGAGAGTAGTTTAAATTGGAGAAAAGTCGCGCTATTTCTTGGTTATTAAGATTCTGAAGAGAATTTCTCGATATTTTGATTCGTTTCTGAGTTATCGCAAAAAGCCTGAAATTTGTCAATTTAAAGAAAAATTAATATCTTCTTAATGTTTGATGTTATTTGAATGAAACTTGGAACTTTTATATTTTTGACAAATGTCAATTGAATGGCAGAAATTTTCTAGGCCTTCTAGATTTTGAATAACGACAGTCAACTTTTGATTCTTTTATGGTCGCCATATTGAATTTTCACACCATAAAATACACAAACTCTTGGTTTTTCAAAAATGTATTCAACATGAACTTTTTTGACAGATGTCAGAATTTGAAAATTGGTAGGAATAATTTGCAAAATCAGCCTAAACTTAGATGAAAAACAATTGAAAAAAAGTACGCCGGCTTCTTCAATCTCTTATAACATGTGATTCATGTGAAAACAATCGAATTCGTGTGACGTGTGAGCATCGAAAAATTACCCACCCTGTATATTCGACCAAGGGTATAGGCATTATAGGTATGTACGTACGGCGAACATCAACAACTAAATAAAGCTCACTAAAAACAAATATATTTCAAGCCTTAAAAGGGAAAATAAATCAAAGCTTGGTCGGTGTGCAATCGATGCAAAACAGCCGCGCGAATGGCTCTGAACCCGTTTATTGCCAAAGCCGTCGACAGGGAAGCGAACGGGTTAACGCCATGATTGCCCTCTTATCACACCACTTATTTACATACATATCGGCTCATCTTGCCGCACACGTGCATTCGTATTAAACGGGGCGACTGGTTATCAAGGAAGGTATAATTTTGTAAGTACAAAAATTAAAGTAGCTATAGTAGGTATGGTTGCATTTCGTTATATACCGTTCGCTGATTTTTCCCGGGAACGCGGACTTTATGGGGTAAGAAAAAACTGTTACAACGTTACATTTTTTCATCAATCCAGTGCTCGAACTGCTCGAAATTACTGCTGGCAAAATCGATTTCGATGTCAAAATCGAAGTCGATTTCAAAATCTAGTCGGTTTGAAAATGGAGTCGATTTTCGAAGTCAATCCACAAAAATTTGTTTATGTTAAATTATGAATGATACATGTTTCGAGGATTAAGCCCCATCTTGTCTTCTCCGGAGTTACATGAAAAAAGGTGAACTTGTAAAGAGTTCGATGAATTTAAAATGTCAAAAATTGGTTAAAATTTAAAAATTTTGGCATTGTCACCAGATGAACGAAATTTTAAAAATCATCTAAACTTATAGGATTATGTTTTAGTAAGGGGGCCTCGTTAAAATTTTTACATTTTTCTGACTAATAACCGAGTTATGAACATTTCTAATCGCCGCTGCAGGTCTGCCGTCTGAACACATGAGTTCGGACGGGCGGAATTATGGTTCATTGTTGTGTTGTGGGATGCCATAACAAAACAAAAACCCGCCCTGCAGTGAGTTTTCATCGTTTTCCTGCTAAAACAAAAAAAACTAAATTGTTTAAACAATGGATGGCAAAAATCAACAGGAGGAACTTCTTTCCGAACAAATACACCTCTTGTGTTCGTTACACTTTACGCAAGATGACTATTCTCTTAAATCATTCCGAGATCATTCTTAAAGGAAAAACTCACACTACTAAAAGAAATGTGATTTGTTTATGCATGGACTATTTTCGGGAAGTTGATCAAGCATTCTCGATTTCTGGCAACAAAATCTCTCGGTATCCGTTATCCGTGCTCATTATGGTACAGTTTTCATCGTGGCTCGCCCAACTAAAGTTTTGTCGCGGGTTTCTTCAGCTGCAGTAGGGTGGAGAGTAACCGAGGAACTTCTTTTAGGTTCATACATGTACGGTTGAACACCTGACATCGTAAAATCTATTATTCAACACGATTTATTTTTTAAATTTGTCCGATAACGCAGAGCGTCCTGCTTTTACAGTGGAGGGTAATAGGCTGCGTTCATGCGGTGGAACCAATGTGACGTCACGTCTTTTATTTCGCGCTCTTATATCTCATTAACTGTTACGAATTTCAATATAATATTTTGCCTGTGTGTTCATGATAGGGTACTAATAAGTTTGAAACAATAAAAAAAAATGACTTTCATCTCGTGACAATGCCTTTAAAAATTGTTGGAAAAAATTAAAAACGGACCGCACCGTCTGAAGGACGGCGCCTTTTCACTGCCGTTTATCTGACTAATTTAGTTCTTCACTGATCGGTCAACAGAGGAGCAATCTTCACTCAGATAAATGTATTGCGACTATTGCGAAAAAGTATAATTTTTATAAAACATGCTACAGCAGCTCCCTCTACGAATGGTAACAATAGTCTAGATTTTGAATATTTGGCACCATCGGGACCAAATCTGGGTAACATTAGCGCTTCTCAATGCGATACATTTACATTTATGGTATTTATAAATTTTTCTTCAACGACGGATAGATCAAGTGAACGGGAATAACATAACCTAGAAAGAGAAAGGAACCAATCCCCAAGCATCTGAACATACCCTTTTAGAATAAACTTAATACCAAATTCGATAGCAACGCCATCTACACGTTTCCATCAGAAATAAAAAGCTGGAACCTTTAGCTACCCTGGGTTCAAATTTCATTTAAATAGGTTAAAATTTAACCAAGATATAAAAAAATAGCGCTGTTCGGTTTTTTATGATACACCCGTTATAATAATATCTATTCTCCATTTGCGTCTTATAAAGTGATAATCACCCGTAGATCCTAGAGCATTACTTAATCTCGTGGCGGATTGGAATATAGATATGAATGAGAGAATATTAAAGGAAATCCGAAAGACCTTTCCGTCGTCCTCGAAAGTTTGTTTTAACTGCGGCGTCCCGCTAACGAGCCGCTTTGTTTGATATAAACCATTTAGCCGTTACCGTTTCGTCTTATTTATGGCTAAGTACATCAGCAGAAAGCGTCCATTAGGTGCAGAACAAGTTAGAAGAGAAATAACGCCCAAGGATGTCGCTTCAGCCGCCCTGCGATTACGATTACGACCGGTGATTCAAAGCACTTTGGCGAAGATGTCGGGGAAACCTTCTAATCTCCACCCTGGAAAAAATCCACATGTCCAAACACATTTACGCCAACAAACAATCGCAGGAAGATGCTACATTCGAAGCAATTTATAAATTCCAGGGAGAACCAGTCAGTATTTTCATCTTGTTTTCGTCAAGCGACATGGCGACAATACTAACAGGACTCATTTCTTTGACGTCTTCCTCCACTTCGATCATCACCCCCCACGCACCCTCTTTTCCGTCGCACTGAGGCAATATAGGAACCCTCCATACCATAATAGACATAGAAATGTTTAGATTGCGTGTTTTATACTGACGAAATATGTAGCTGAAAGCTCTGTCAGAGCGATTTCGTTGAAATTCGCGATGTGTATTTTCACAAATTAAATTACGAACATGTGTTCGTCTATGCCTTTCGCAACAAACCCTGGTGGTTCTTTCTATAAAATTTTGACAAGTGGCGAATACCTGATGGCATGTCTGGAATTAGGGTTTGTTTCGTCGAAAGGCTACATTCCAGCACGCTGATAATTTTCCACTGAAATAATTCATGCGCCTGCAGCCTGGAATAGGAATTTTCAAATATTCACAAATTGACCAAACGGATCGACATTGTTCGCATGGACCGTGCATGTTAAAATTTGGTATGTAAACTTAGGAAAGAAAAGTTCATAGTTTATACTTTATTATGATGACGAGAGTTTTTCAAGGCATGTGTGGGCATGATATTCTCGAATCTCGCGATTTTGGACCAACCTCAGTAACCTCCTGGTTCTTAAGCGTGCAACATTATCCAGGGGACCCATGTAAAGCACGAATTAATTAATTTATTAACGAACATAAACAACCAAATTTGCTCGAAATAACTATAAACTAATCAGCAAATAACTACCAAATAACTATCTGACTGATCCGAGTCAAATGTAGTTATGTAGTATGGTAGCCAAAAATAACAGCGGTCCCCTGGATGATACTACTTACCAGACAACCTATGAAAACAAGAATATAGGTCAAAATTTCTGTCAATAGGATTTGTTCGTAATTTCACTGCATCATCATTGGCCACCTTTAACAGCAGGCGCTAAGAAAATGAAAATACTGTTTTAATGCTTTTGTTATAACGGCCAAAATAAAAACATTTGTTTCCACCTTAGAGTACAAGAGCAACCGGATTATATATTTATCTATGTATATAATATGTTTCCGTAGCCACTCCTTATCACATATTTTCTGAATAAGCACTGTATAGTGTATACCTACCTATACAACCAAAATGACGGCATCCTATCCTACCTTCCACTGTGCGGCAAAGGTACTGTTTCTTACGTTAACGACTGTCAAAACCGACTTATTTCACTACCCGCACAATGATGGCTTTTGTGAAGCCTTATATATGCGTAAAAATTCCATTGCGGAGAAAACATACCCTCGCCCCTTTTAATAGAAAATCAGGGCTTCACAATTTAAACAGCGGGAGGTTAATTGCAAAAGAAAAATAAATTCATTATACTGGAAAATTGGAAAGGACTTGATTAGTAATGACCACACAGACTTCCTGTGGTTGATAATAATAAATTATCGAAGACAACTGGCAATTACCGTATCATGTAATAACATTTATTATAATAAGTATAATTCCGATTAATTTAAGCATCAGCATTACCCATAAACGCAATTTTCCCAAATATGTCCTGCGTAAAAACCAAACCTTTGTGAAAAACACAGGTCTTGGCTTATACAGGGTGTCCGGAAATAACGATGAAATATTTCGGGGGGTGATTCTGCAGCTCAAAATATGAAAAAAAGTTTATGTAAACACGGGTCCGGAAATCGCTCCTAAGGGGGCTAGGGCCCCCTGAAGTGGGCGTTCAAAATTCGATTTCGATTTTGTCAATTATTAAGTTTTTGCATACTATCTGACATCGATAAGCAACATTAGACTACTTCAGATACTAATTTTTAAAATCCGTTCAGTTTTGTAATTTAATAAAAATCGTTTGATAAGCCTAGGAAATGCAAATGGATCTTTAAATCTAATTTTTTCGAAAACGGTTGATCCTACGGTGTTATAACAAGAGAGGCTTTTTTATGTAATTTTAGTCAGGAAACCATATTCCGGTGAGAAATTGTCTAAAAAAAAACACGTAAAAAAATTTGGGTGGGGGTGGGGAAAGCTGAAGCCCCCCCTATTTTCCACGCCCTGCCACGCCCCTGCTTTTGGTAGATACCATAATCTGATGGCGCTTACTGATGTTAGATAATGTGCAAAAAATGGTCACTGTATCTTAAGCGATTCCTGATTTATTCAATAAAAACCGAATTTGAGGCGCCCCCTTCAGAAGGCCGTAGCCCCCTTAGGAACGATTTCCGGATACATGTTTATAGGAACTTTTTTGCATGTTTTGAGCTGCAGAATCACCCCCCGAAATATTTCATCGTTATTTCCGGACACCCTGTATACAAATTAAAATTTATTGAACCTTGTTCTACATCATTTTGAAAGATGTTCTTTGTATAGCTTCAGTGAGCACCAAAAGTTCGTACCCTCCCCTATCTCTGAAGTCATTTTCGAAAAAGCTTTCAAGTTTGGTGAATAGTACCTAGTAGGAATTTGGGAAAATTATGTTGAATGCTCTTTACATTATCGTGTCCTCGATATGTCAAAGTTACGACATGTAGGTACAACTGGTACAACTAAGGACATCTAAATGGGACGGGGAGTAAAAATAATTGCCAGCAGAAAAAAAACAGCTGCATTAAAATGATAGACAATTAAATTCAGCATCGATGTGAAATAAAATAGTTGGGGCATTCCATTTGAAAAAATTGACTTTTTGACCAATGAAGTTGATGTTTAAAAATTTGCAGAGAGCACCCTGTGACAATTTTACCCAATTTGAGTCCAGGAGCGGATACACCCTACATTAGACTTTACTCCAAATTAATATCGTTTTCTCATTGCATACTGTAAGGATGTTACAGATTTTTGAAGTTAGGTCTGCACTTGACATAAAAAAGCGAAATTCTTGATTTTATCAAAAAGAGTTGACTTTTGGCATAGCAATTCTTAGTAAAACTTGACCTGGAATTAAACGTAGAATCCAAAAATATCATAATACAGGGTCCACCACATCCTTCATACCACATAATCTACTGTTCCAATGATGAGGTTTGGTGCAAAAATTTTTAGGTCAATTGTGATTCCTGTTGATGTTATAAGCCGCCAAAGTTCTTCATTTTTAATCGTTTTTATTTAATATCTTCCGAACTAGCCCAGTCAACGAAGCGAAAATAGAAACAAAAATTCCTGTGGAGCTGCAAATTGGCGGAAGTTGCAGCTTGAACCATTCTATTGAACCTACCAAAAGTCCCCAAGGATCGGGTGTGAGCTCGAGCCGCCATCTTGCTGAAGAGGTACCGTTTTGGTTACCTTTGCAAATATCTCGAGAAAGACTGGTTCTATCGAAAAATTGTCTTATAATAAATTGCAGGTGGATGTGAAGTTTGCTCCGCTAAATTGCTCCAAAAAATGGATGCCGTGTACGTCCGGCAACGCAGCAAATTCACCTGCCTGATTGTTGTAAACCAAGATGACAATTAAATGTCAAAATTAAAAACGCAATTTATCACGATATAGAGGACTTTTAGGCAATTACCTCACTGAAAATGGTTCCATTTGAACATTATGAATCATACCACGTCCACTTTCGTAGGTGTCTTGCAAAAATTACTTAACAAAATCACTGCTTAAAGTTGCTCGTGTAAGGGCCCCAAATCTGCGTAATAAGGTCAACGTAGATCAAACCAATGTCCAAAACATTTAGGTGCATTGCCTATGATGGCATTTTCATAAAGAGATTTACAAAAAAAATATGGGAACCGTCTGCTCTCTCGCAAAATATAGTTGATAGAATCGAGACATGGGGGCGGCCCCAAACAGGTCAAGGAGGTCAACGTAGATCAAACCAATGCGCGGAACACTTAGAGGCAACGCCTACGATGACATTTAGAGAAAAAAAATAATGGGAACCTCCTACTCCCTCGCAAAATATGTTGATAGAATCGAAGACATGGGGGCGGCCCCAAACAGAACAAGGAGGTCAACGTAGATCAAACCAATACGCGAAACACTTAGAGACAACGCCAACGATTAGATTTAGAGAAAGAAAATTAAAAAAAAATAATGGGAACCTCCTGCTCCCTCGCAAAATATAATTGATAGAGTCGAAGACATGGGGGCGGCCCCAAACAGGACAAGGAGGTCAACGTAGATCAAGGCAATGCGCGAAACACTTAGAGGCAATGCCAACGATTAGATTTAGAGAAAGAAAATTTAAAAAAAATAATGGGAACCTCCTGCTCCCTCGCAAAATATAGTTGATAGAGTCGAAGGAGCAGGAGGCTTCCATTACTTTTTTAAAATTTTTTTTCTCTAAATCTAATCGTTGGCGTTGCCTCTAAATGTTTCGCGCATTGGCTTGATCTACGTTGACCTCCTTGTCCTGTTTAGGGCCGCCCCCATGTCTTCGACTCTATCAACACATTTTGCGAGGGAGCAGGAGGTTCCCATTATTTTTTTAAATTTTTTTTTCTCTGAATCTAATCGCTGGCGTTGTCTCTAAATATTCCGCTCATTGGCATGATCTACGTTGACCTCCTTGTCCTGTTTGGGGCTGCCCCCATGTCTTTGACTCTATCAACTATATTTCGCGAGGGAGCAGGAGGTTCCCATTATTTTTCTTAAATTTTCTTTCTCTAAATCTAATCGTTGGCGTTGCCTCTAAATGTTTCGCGCATTGGCTTGATCTACGTTGACCTCCTTGTCCTGTTTAGGGCCGCCCCCATGTCTTCGACTCTATCAACACATTTTGCGAGGGAGCAGGAGGTTCCCATTATTTTTTTAAATTTTTTTTTCTCTGAATCTAATCGCTGGCGTTGTCTCTAAATATTCCGCTCATTGGCATGATCTACGTTGACCTCCTTGTCCTGTTTGGGGCTGCCCCCATGTCTTTGACTCTATCAACTATATTTCGCGAGGGAGCAGGAGGTTCCCATTATTTTTCTTAAATTTTCTTTCTCTAAATCTAATCGTTGGCATTGCCTCTAAGTGTTTCGCGCATTGCCTTGATCTACGTTGACCTCCTTGTCCTGTTTGGGGCCGCCCCCATGTCTTCGACTCTATCAACTATATTTTGCGAGGGAGCAGGAGGTTCCCATTATTTTTTTTAAATTTTCTTTCTCTAAATCTAATCGTTGGCGTTGCCTCTAAATGTTTCGCGCATTGGCTTGATCTACGTTGACCTCCTTGTCCTGTTTGGGGCCGCCCCCATGTCTTCGACTCTATCAACTATATTTTGCGAGGGAGCAGGAGGTTCCCATTATTTTTCTTAAATTTTCTTTCTCTAAATCTAATCGTTGGCATTGCCTCTAAGTGTTTCGCGCATTGCCTTGATCTACGTTGACCTCCTTGTCCTGTTTGGGGCCGCCCCCATGTCTTCGACTCTATCAACTATATTTTGCGAGGGAGCAGGAGGTTCCCATTATTTTTTTTTAATTTTCTTTCTCTAAATCTAATCGTTGGCGTTGCCTCTAAATGTTTCGCGCATTGGCTTGATCTACGTTGACCTCCTTGTCCTGTTTAGGGCCGCCCCCATGTCTTCGACTCTATCAACACATTTTGCGAGGGAGCAGGAGGTTCCCATTATTTTTTTAAATTTTTTTTTCTCTGAATCTAATCGCTGGCGTTGTCTCTAAATATTCCGCTCATTGGCATGATCTACGTTGACCTCCTTGTCCTGTTTGGGGCTGCCCCCATGTCTTTGACTCTATCAACTATATTTCGCGAGGGAGCAGGAGGTTCCCATTATTTTTCTTAAATTTTCTTTCTCTAAATCTAATCGTTGGCATTGCCTCTAAGTGTTTCGCGCATTGCCTTGATCTACGTTGACCTCCTTGTCCTGTTTGGGGCCGCCCCCATGTCTTCGACTCTATCAACTATATTTTGCGAGGGAGCAGGAGGTTCCCATTATTTTTTTTAAATTTTCTTTCTCTAAATCTAATCGTTGGCGTTGCCTCTAAATGTTTCGCGCATTGGCTTGATCTACGTTGACCTCCTTGTCCTGTTTGGGGCCGCCCCCATGTCTTCGACTCTATCAACTATATTTTGCGAGGGAGCAGGAGGTTCCCATTATTTTTCTTAAATTTTCTTTCTCTAAATCTAATCGTTGGCATTGCCTCTAAGTGTTTCGCGCATTGCCTTGATCTACGTTGACCTCCTTGTCCTGTTTGGGGTCGCCCCCATGTCTTCGACTCTATCAACTATATTTTGCGAGGGAGCAGGAGGTTCCCATTATTTTTTTTAAATTTTCTTTCTCTAAATCTAATCGTTGGCGTTGCCTCTAAATGTTTCGCGCATTGGCTTGATCTACGTTGACCTCCTTGTCCTGTTTGGGGCCGCCCCCATGTCTTCGACTCTATCAACTATATTTTGCGAGGGAGCAGGAGGTTCCCATTATTTTTCTTAAATTTTCTTTCTCTAAATCTAATCGTTGGCGTTGCCTCTAAGTGTTTCGCGCATTGCCTTGATCTACGTTGACCTCCTTGTCCTGTTTGGGGCCGCCCCCATGTCTTCGACTCTATCAACTATATTTTGCGAGGGAGCAGGAGGTTCCCATTATTTTTTTTAAATTTTCTTTCTCTAAATCTAATCGTTGGCGTTGCCTCTAAATGTTTCGCGCATTGGCTTGATCTACGTTGACCTCCTTGTCCTGTTTGGGGCCGCCCCCATGTCTTCGACTCTATCAACTATATTTTGCGAGGGAGCAGGAGGTTCCCATTATTTTTCTTAAATTTTCTTTCTCTAAATCTAATCGTTGGCTTTGCCTCTAAGTGTTTCGCGCATTGCCTTGATCTACGTTGACCTCCTTGTCCTGTTTGGGGCCGCCCCCATGTCTTCGACTCTATCAACTATATTTTGCGAGGGAGCAGGAGGTTCCCATTATTTTTTTTAAATTTTCTTTCTCTAAATCTAATCGTTGGCGTTGCCTCTAAATGTTTCGCGCATTGGCTTGATCTACGTTGACCTCCTTGTCCTGTTTGGGGCCGCCCCCATGTCTTCGACTCTATCAACTATATTTTGCGAGGGAGCAGGAGGTTCCCATTATTTTTCTTAAATTTTCTTTCTCTAAATCTAATCGTTGGCATTGCCTCTAAGTGTTTCGCGCATTGCCTTGATCTACGTTGACCTCCTTGTCCTGTTTGGGGCCGCCCCCATGTCTTCGACTCTATCAACTATATTTTGCGAGGGAGCAGGAGGTTCCCATTATTTTTTTTTAATTTTCTTTCTCTAAATCTAATCGCTGGCGTTGCCTCTAAATGTTTCGCGCATTGGCTTGATCTACGTTGACCTCTTTGTTCTGATTGGGGCCGCCCCCATGTCTTCGAGTTTATCAACATATTTTGCGAGGGAGCAGGAGGTTCCCATTATTTTTTTTTTATTTTTTAACCTCCCCACTCCACTCCACCATTTAAAAAAAAGGGAGGTTACTGCAATCACTAAAATTTTCGAATTCGAGATAAGACCGGATCTATACGTTTTGAGGTCTCAGGAGCCCAAAAAAGTGGTTTTTAAAATGTGTCTGTATGTATGTACGTACGTTCGTACGTACGTTCGTACGTTCGTACGTTCGTACGTACGTACGTTCGTAAACACGCCACAGCCCAAACTACTCGACAGATTTAGCTGAAATTTGGTACGTGTGCATGTGATGACCCAACTTAGATCTGAAAAGCTTTTGGAGCCAATCGTGCAACCAGAAATGCCATTTTGGCACATCAACTTTTAAATTTTAAATGCAAACCCCCATTTTTCACGTCACGATAGGAAAGGCCTTCAAATTCTGCTTCTAAAAATGCATTCATTCTTAGTGCCTTTTTGACCAAAAATGAAAAAAAAATTGATTTTTATCGGACTTTAAAATCGCGGTACAGCCCAAGCCCCTGAACCGATTTGGCTGAAATTTTGCACAAGGGGATTGTATTACACGTCGAAGAGGTGAACAAATTTTGGATTCAATCGGCCCACGGAAAGTGCCGTTTTGGCACACCAATTTCGAAATTTAAAATTATTCTCTAATTTACCCATCCAAAACAAGTTTTTGAAAGATTTATTGTCACTATCGAGGTCACCATCAGAAAGGTCTTCAATTTCTGGTTTTAAATGAGACAAAATTGATTCGCATTTAGAACCCTTTGGGTAGAAAAATCGAAATTTTGTAATAATACTGAAACCACTTTATAGCCCAAACTAGTGGATCGATTTGCCCGAAATTTGGTAAATGGAGGTGAGGTGACCCGTTGAAGAGCTGAAAGGCTTTTGGGAGCAATTGGTCAACGGGAAGTGCCATTTAGGCATATCAACTTTAGAATCTTAAACAGAAGTCCCTGAAATCAAAGACCCACGCGTTGGGGAGGTTCCAGCCGCTTCTCTGCTGCCCTTTTTCTCTAAATCTAATCGTTGGCTTTGCCTCTAAGTGTTCCGTGCATTGGTTTGATCTACGTTGACCTCTTTGTTCTGTTTGGGGCCGCCCACATGTCTTCGACTCTATCAACTATATTTTGCGAGGGAGCAGGAGGTTCCCATCATTTTTTTTAAATTTTCTTTCTCTAAATCTAATCGTTGGCGTTGTCTCTAAGTGTTTCGCGTATTGGTTTGATCTACGTTGACCTCCTTGTTCTGTTTGGGGCCGCCCCCATGTCTTCGATTCTATCAACATATTTTGCGAGGGAGTAGGAGGTTCCCATTATTAACCTCCCCACTCCACTTCACCATTTAAAAAAAAGGGAGGTTACTGCAATCACTAAAATTTTCGAATTCGAGATAAGACCGGATCTATACGTTTTGAGGTCTCAGGAGCCCAAAAAAGTGGTTTTTAAAATGTGTCTGTATGTATGTACGTACGTACGTACGTTCGTACGTTCGTACGTTCGTACGTTCGTACGTTCGTACGTTCGTACGTTCGTAAACACGCCACAGCCCAAACTACTCGACAGATTTAGCTGAAATTTGGTACGTGTGCATGTGATAACCCAACTTAGATCTGAAAAGCCTTTGGAGCCAATCGTGCAACTAGAAATGCCATTTTGGCACATCAACTTTTAAATTTTAAATGCAAACCCCCATTTTTCACCTCACGATAGAAAAGGCCTTGAAATTCTACTTCTAAAAATGTATTCATTCTTAGTGCCCTTTTGATCAAAAATTTAAAAAAAAAAGATTTTTATCCGACTTTAAAATCGCGGTACAGCCCAAGCCCCTGAACCGATTTGGCTGAAATTTTGCACACGGGGATTGTATTGCACGTCGAAGAGCTGAACAAATTTTGGATTCAATCGGCCCACGAAAACTGCCGTTTTGACACACCAATTTGTAACTTTAAAATTATTCACTCATTTAATCATCCAAAACAAGTTTTTGAAAGATTTATTGTCACCATCAAAAAGGTCTTTAAATTCTGGTTTTAAGTAAGACACAATTCGTTCGCATTTAGTGCTCTTTGGGTCAAAAAATCGAAATTTCATAATAACACTAAAAATACATTATAGCCCAAATTAGCGAATCGATTGAGCTGAAATTTGGTACATGGAGATTGGGTGACCCGTTGAAGACCTGAAAGGCTTTTGGAAGCAATTGGTCCGCGGGAAGTGCCATTTAGGCATATCAACTTTAAATTTTAAATATAAAGGTCTCCTTTTTTATGTCGCCATTAGAAAGACGATCAAATTCTCGTTCTAAAAATGTATTCACAGTTTCTGCCATTTCAGTGGAAAATAGAGAAAAAATTCTTTCTCATTAAAAGGGAGCGAGCTGACAGTGGATGACATAAAGTGGCAGTTGTTGTCAAAAAGGTGGCAAAAGATTAACCTTAAAAGGAAGATATTGTCAAATGTGATGGGTGATGTCCGAGGTGGTGTCGGTATTTGTCAGAAAATTGCAAAATTAGTCACAGTCGATAAGGGTAAAAAATTTCTGTTGAATTGACCACTATCTACACAGAATACAAAGATCCACGCGATGGGGAGGTTCCAGCCGCTTCTCTGCTGCATTTTTTTTTTTAAATTTTTTTTCTCTAAATGTCATCGTAGGCGTTGCCTCTAAGTGTTCCGCGCATTGGTTTGATCTACGTTGACCTCCTTGACCTGTTTGGGGCCGCCCCCATGTCTCGATTCTATCAACTATATTTTGCGAGGGAGCAGACGGTTCCCATATTTTTTTTGTAAATTTCTTTATGAAAATGCCATCATAGGCAATGCACCTAAATGTTTTGGACATTGGTTTGATCTACGTTGACCTTATTACGCAGATTTGGGGCCCTGACATGACCAACTTTAAGCAGTGATTTTGTTAAGTAATTTTTGCAAGACACCTACGAAAGTGGACGTGGTATGATCCATAATGTTCAAATGGAACCATTTTCAGTGAGGTAATTGCCTAAAAGTCCTCTATATCGTGATAAATTGCGTTTTTAATTTTGACATTTAATTGTCATCTTAGTTTACAACAATCAGGCAGGTGAATTTGCTGCGTTGCCGGACGTACACGGCATCCATTTTTCGGAGCAATTTAGCGGAGCAAACTTCACATCCACAAATTGCAGAGCATAAAATTCTTTATTAAAAAGGTTATATACATTTTTTTTCCAACACTATAATTTAACGGCTAAATCGGCGGCTAAAGTTTTTTCTTAAACCAAAAATGTCATCCTCCACAATTTTGGTAAATTTATGCCAAAACCGAAATTAATGATATGCTGTTGTATATTCAAGTATTGTCTAATTACATTCGGAACAATTTCAAAAAAAATCTCTCTCTGTCCAAACTATACAGTGTTAACCAAAAGTACGCAACCATTTGTTTATTTGACGAACTATTGACATTATCGAAAAACGGCTCCTATAAAGGTTGAATTAGACTTAAAAACGCATCTTTTGACGTTGCTGATTTTTTTTTAGATTACGTCACGGAGTGATAATGTCATCGAAATTTTTATTAACAACGGTAATAGTTCGAGTTTGGTATCGTTAAAAAGAGAATTTTTTTCTCTTTATGACGCGCAAAATACTGGACACTTTTGAATTGATTACAACTTTTTTTCTTTTTTTGCATATATGTCGTAAAATAATGACTTGATCGAAAATGTTGTTAACAATAAATTGAAGAGCATAAAATTCTCTATAAAAAAGGTTCTATTCATTTTTCTCGTAACATCAATCTTTAATATTATAAGTTAGCACATAAATCGGCAGATAAAGAGCGCCCCTATTTCGGATGATGTCGACCTTTCAAGGCTAAAGTAACAAGAAGATCTAAATAAATACGCAAGTTATCATTACCTAGTTAAATAATACACATTTTTGACAATTATTTTTGAATTTATTATTTACGTTGTTTTCAGCTGTCTAGTTGGCGTAACAAACAATAATTATTGTCAGTTTCTATTGTCATTGTCAAACAATCTTCTTAGTTAAACTGTCATGAACGATGGCCGAAAATAAGAAGTGTTTTATATGTGAAAAAGATTTGTCAAATGAGGATGCCTTGGAAGTTGGTGAAAAAGGCATTGAAACTTTAAGAAGAGCAAGTACTGCAAGAAAGGACAATAACTGTCAACACCTAAAAGGCAAAAGGTTTATTGAATTTCACAATTCGTGCCGGAAAAGTTATTGATGTTACGAGAAAAATGAATAGAACCTTTTTTATAGAGAATTTTATGCTCTTCAATTTATTGTTAATAACATTTTCGATCAAGTCATTATTTTACGACATATATCAATTCAAAAGTGTCCAGTATTTTGCGCGTCATAAAGAGAAAAAAATTCTCTTTTTAACGATACCAAACTCGAACTATTACCGTTGTTAATAAAAATTTCGATGACATTATCACTCCGTGACGTAATCTAAAAAAAAAATCAACAACGTCAAAAGATGCGTTTTTAAGTCTAATTCAACCTTTATAGGAGCCGTTTTTCGATAATGTCAATAGTTCGTCAAATAAACAAATGGTTGCGTACTTTTGGTTAACACTGTATAGTTTGGACAGAGAGAGATTTTTTTTGAAATTGTTCCGAATGTAATTAGTCAATACTTGAATATACAACAGCATATCATTAATTTCGGTTTTGGCATAAATTTACCAAAATTGTGGAGGATGACATTTTTGGTTTAAGAAAAAACTTTAGCCGCCGATTTAGCCGTTAAATTATAGTGTATGTAAAATGTAAAATGTATATAACCTTTTTAATAAAGAATTTTATGCTCTGCAATTTATTATAAGACAATTTTTCGATAGAACCAGTCTTTCTCGAGATATTTGCAAAGGTAACCAAAACGGTACCTCTTCAGCAAGATGGCGGCTCGAGCTCACACCCGATCCTTGGGGACTTTTGGTAGGTTCAATAGAATGGTTCAAGCTGCAACTTCCGCCAATTTGCAGCTCCACAGGAATTTTTGTTTCTATTTGCCAAAATCAGGTCTTTATTGACTGGGCTAAACAGTGTATCGCAGAGTTCTGAAATTTTGCACAGCATTGTTACAGACCAGGAGGCAACTTCTGATGGTACTTTAGACATTATCCTAAAATCGGATCCCTGTTATACAGGATGGTAATAATGTTATTTGTTCTTGAACTTTTTTATGTTTTTAAATGTTGGTAGGTAATTTGTCTATGCGGTGTTATTCCTCGATCAATTTTAAAGCTTTTTTGGCTCTTAATTTTCTTTGAAAAAAGTCACCATTCACCAGCAAAATTGAAAAAACCGGAGAATTGACAATTGCGATAAGGCCTTAAATTGCAATAAAAATCAAAGATGCGTTTTTCGACAACGGGGTCCTGAATTCATGTTCACAACTAAAGAAAGATTTGGGTTGTAATTTCACTTTTTTTAAGTGAAATTTTACCATAGTTTTTATGGTGATTACTTGAAACATGTTATCGGTTTTTTCAATTTTGCTAGTAAATTGTGAGTTTTTTCAAAAAAATTTAAGAGCCAAAAAAGCTTTAAAAACATTTAAAAACATAGAAACTTCAAGGACAAATAACATTAGGACCATCAAAATATATCTAAAGTACCATTAGGAGTTGCCTCTGGGTTGGCAACAATAGGTACTGTACAAAATTTCAGAATCCTGCGATACACATAGATATTAAATAAAAACGATTAAAAATCAGAAAACGATTTGAAACCAAGTAGATCCGGTAAAAGTTAAAGGTTGATGATTATTTATAGGAAGCTTGTCATTAAGAAAAATATGTAATTATGCGTGCAGCTTCATTAGGAGGCTCGTTTTTCCAGCAAAAAATGCACTCTCAGCACCTATGCAAAAAACCTAAATTGACTCATCAATAAAAAAAAGGAAGCTGATTTTAAATTGGGAGAACGGTTTTGGGGCACATCAGTTTCATAATTTGCACATAATAAAGAGAAAGAGTGATTTTGAATAACTTTTCACTACCACAACTCCCTTAATAGGTTTCACTGCCAACTTCATGATGCCATCAGTCACATCGGAGAAAAGACCGAGAGGGCGAAACATAAATAAATTCGTGAAACAATTTAAACAAGTGAATTATTTTCATTTAGTGATCGGAACATCCTATCCGATAAATCCCTTTTCTAAAATTAATGGCCTATTCATTATTTAGGATTCACATTCATATAATTTTTCTTGTCAAATTTTGCGTCAATATGATCCAATATGAACCTGTCGGAATATTATGTATCCTATCCATATTGAACACTTAACCCTTGTCAAATCTGGAGGTCGACATTGTCGAAGAGATGTCTTTGAATTACTTTATATTGGCAACTATGGGTGATGAAGCAATTATTAGGATTAAAGTTGCTTGTAACTTGCAAGTTATTTAAGTTAGTTTCATTTTGGGTATGCAGGCAAGGCAGGCAATAATAGGAATTATGGAACGCTGAATTAGTTTTTGCATTTTTGGTGAATGGGCTAATCCGGCCATCATTAAAGAAGGGAAATCCGGGCGTGAAGACGCTTTTCGTTGCAGTTTTAAACTGTGCCTCAGTGGATTGCTTTTCCTAAAAGACGCTGCAATTCTGAGCAGGGAGATCGCGTGCGCATCTCCATCGTCAGATTTTCCAATAAAACCCGGCAAAGTTTCGGTGTTGGAGAATTGTGCAGTAATCCGAAGCGGATTCTGAACGACTCTTCTAATTGCTTGCGGATGCAAATTCTACACTGGGCGACAGAAGAGTTATGTAAAGCAATGTCGTCGTTCCGGCCTTCTTTCCCAACATCGCACCGGGTGGATTACACGACTATCGCGGTCTCTAATTCGCTTCGAGCTGATTAAACTGAATTTTCCGGTCCGATACTCCTGCGGCACATACCTTCAATCGCTTGATGGAATTATTATTATCTTATTCACTGCTCATACTATACAGGGTGTCCGTTTTAAAGTGTCAGTTAGCGGTATTTAGAGAATCATTTTGAGCACTTAAACGAAAATTCACACACGGGGGTTTCAAGTTACTGCCCATCGATAATATTTTCAGCTCTGACGCACTTCCGGTTATACAGGAAGTGGCCGCCATCTTTGTTATTTTAAATGGGAAGCCTATATTTTGATTCTAGATTCGGATTGGCCTCTTAATTGTAAGTTTACTGCACCCCCACTTTGCCTATCTAACTGTCATAGTTTTCGGCATAAGTCAAAAGTACCATGCACACTTAACATGGGCCAGTGTCCACAAGTCGATTTGAAATAAAGTTATATTTATTCTTGTTTGTCTCGATGAGTACACCATACCTATTTTCAATATTTTTGAAAATATTTGAAATAAATGTATTTGTGCGAATTAAAAAAAAATGATCACAGCAAGCTTTGGATCAAACATTAGTAATAGTTCATTCTACTTCTTCAAAAATTTGACTTAAACCTTTCTGGGATAATTTTTTTTAATTTGCACAGATACATTTACTTCAAATATTTTTAAAAATATTGAAAATAAGTATAGGGAATACTAATACCAGCCTAAAGAGAATTTAATTTTGCGTCTTTTGGATACATAAAATTATGGCACTGGCGTTTGAGAAAATTGAGTTGTAGACAATTTCGTTACGCCATTTTTAAAAATTACTTTCCGCCATATTTTTAAATCAACATGATCAATTTAGACATCAAAAGAAAGCTGGAACCTTGTACTTTCAACCCTCCAAGTTTGATTTCTTAATCTTCAACCGTCTGGAAGATACAAATTTTTTGTTGCCGGTTAATAATCAATTTCTTTACACAAATTTTGACTATGATAGTTTGGTAGGCAAAATGGGGGTGCAATAAGCTCACAATTAAGAGGCCAATCTGAATCTAGAGTCAAAACATAGACTTCCCGTTTAAGATAACAAAGATGGCGGCCACTTCCGGTATAACCGGAAGTGCGTCAGAGCTGAAAATATTTTCACTCGATGGACAATGAATTGAAACCCCGTGTGTGAATCTTCGTTCAGCTGCTCAAAACGATTATCTAAATATCGCTAACTGACACTTTAAAAGAGACACCCTGTAGTATAAACGATAAAACTAATTATTATCAATTATAGGGTACAAGTGGGAACGCTGTTCACCTTCGACAGTCAACCCGAACAGGATTTACTACATCCGGGACGACTGAAGCACCCCTTCAATATCCAGACAGTTACCTACGTATGCAATTATGTGCAGTCATGAAACATGCCCTTCATCAAACACCATCCCTTGGGATCATTCCTACTACGCCATAAAATAAAATCAATACCCGCGAATTATATTTCCGTAATAGATGTGAAAACGGCACATGTTTCCCTTTTAAACATCTCACTTTGGAAGTCGAAATCTAATAACGCCGACAATATATCCGCGTTGGATGTTAAAATGAAAACTTCTAAGCGACTATTATAATGTATTATATAATATAAATAAAAGCGAAGCGCAGATGACGCTGCCGATATTTATTTTAGAGCAAATTCGAGATAACGTGTCATATGCATAGTGGATTTTTCGGTTGTCTAACAGGATATTAAGCGTTCAAGTCTAATTATTGTAAGATTGATTCTAAAAATCCTCCAAAATAGATTAAAAACTACTGTGTTGATAGTTGGTAATGGAATGGCGTCCCCCTAGTCCTGCTGTTATTTTCAAAGTAAAGTTACATACTTAATAGGTATACGCTTCGCTTGAGGGGAAAACTGATCTCACGAAGCCGCGGGTCGAATAAAATCTTCTCTCATATTAACACACGCATGACTCGCATGTATTTCATACACTTTAATTGAATTGAATCGAAAAACAAGTAAAAGGCTAAAGACCGGTTTACAGGGTTCAATTTGGTTGGTTCTTTCAATTTCATTGATTCAATATTGAAAAATCCGCTTTAAAACTAGTCCATAATGCTATTAAATTAGCTCTCACTAGTAATAGTTTAAGTGACTTAGAATGTGAAATAGGTTACTGAGATGTAACTGTGGAGGTAAAGTAAATTCTCGGCGTGCTAACTGAATTTTCACGGCACATAGTTATCAAATTTGTCAAAGGAGGGACTCTTCCGAGTTTTTCTTGGCCAACGATTCGTAAACAACCCTCTTATTTGCTGCAGTTTCAGAAAAGAGTTGAAAAACAATCTGTGAAAAGAAGGATGCTACTCACTATTTTCCGGCAAGCCTATTTCCATCGAATTTCTTTTTCCTTCCCGTTCACTTCATAAATATAAACAAAGAAAGCCTGTGGGACTCGGACTATCTATTATTTATTATTTACAGTATAAAATTGCCGCTCGTCTGGTAGTTTTACGCTGTTTTCCTATTATACATACAGGCTGTCCCGAAACTATGCCAGTGGATTCTTTTATGAAAAATATGAAAAAAAGTCCCTATAAACATATGTCGAAAAATAAGTCCCAAGGGAGCTAAGGCCCCTTAAAGGGGCCACTTTGAAAGTGTTTTTTCTAAATATCTTCAAAACAGTTAAAGATAGCTATGTGACATTTGGTATCTTTACTAAGTTTTTGATGCTGAATTTACTACTGTGGAGAAAATTTTAAAATTTTGATCATAGGCGTCTCGTACAGGACCCCTCCTGTACGGGACTAAATTTACTCAAACTTCTTTGTAAGTAGTTTTTTCTCAAATTTGATTTCAGAATCTGAAAAGGACGATTCTTATGGAAAGTGGCTTTCGGTGAAATTGTCTGAATTTTTGATATGTTATAGTTTTCATGATTCTGAATAAAAGTTATCAATGATCATTGCGCCAACCTCCTGACGTGGACATATTGTGCTACAAAAAATCCCGAAGATAGAACTTTTCTCATAAAAACTACATGTAGCGAAAATGGAATCCACCGTTTTGCCATCATAATTCTACATCATAAGTTCAGAGTCACCTTTCTTGCCCATATTGCTAACATGAGTCTATATGGAAGCCTTTTGGGCTTATTTGAATGTTATGTCGGGAAGAGTAGGAAACGGCCGGCCCAAAATGTGTATAAACCTTATGACAAAATTCTATCTTCGGAATTTTTTGTAGCAAAAACTGTCCATGTCAGGAGGTTGGCGCAATGATAACTTTTGTTCAGAATCATGAAAACTACAACATATCAAAAATTCAGAAAATTTCACCAAAAGACACTTTTATACAGGGTGTTATTTTTAAAACTTCCCACCTTGAATATCTTTGGATGTAATAAAGATATCGAATTGAACTAAACGCTGATCAATCCCGCACGGAGGGGGACACTTGTGCGTATATAGAGGGAATTTTTTCCACTTCCGGTTTAACCGGAAATGACCTTAACTTTGTTTTTTCAAATGGAATGACACCTTTTTCTCAACGGATTCGGAATCTACGATTTTTTCTGAGTAAGAAGCATGTATCATACTTGACCGGAAGTGCATTCGCGGCCACCCTAGATTTTCAAAAACATCGAAGAAATCGGTGAAAAATTGAGATTTTCGAAAAGCGCAAAAACACGTCTACTTTAATTATTTGAGGCAAATTCATCTGCCCATTGACATTTTCTTTTTATTTACTTTTTAGTTTTTGACAGATTGTGAGGTAAGAGAAAATTTGATAGAAATAAGAGAAATCAAAAAATTAAATTGCTCAGGTAAATTTGCATCAAAAAAACTAACTAAGCACGGTGGTCAACCACACTTTGGTTTTCGATGTCAACCTTGTTGACGAGAAATCCGCCGTAAGTGTTGGTAAAGACCTCTAGATGGCGTTGAGCCGTCTTCACACCGTTTAATCTTCGCTTTCCGGCTATATAACCGGGTTGGTTTGGTGATCGAGTTGCCTTCCGGGCTTTGCTGTACTGATGAGTTCTAATAAGAACGAAACCGGTCTGCAGCTGTCGGGGGGGCAACTCGATCACCAACCATTGTTTTCATCTTTGAGTTGCTCGTGCTGCCATAGCACGGTGGTCAACCACACTTTGGTTTTCGATGTCAACCTTGTTGACGAGAAATCCGCCGTAAGTGTTGGTAAAGACCTCTAGATGGCGTTGAACCGTCTTCACACCGTTTAACTTGATGTGTTTTTGCGTTTTTCGAAAATCTCAACATTTCACCGATTTCTTCGATGTTTTTGAAAATCTAGGGTGGCCGTGACTGCACTTCCGGTCAAGTGTGATATATGTTTCTAACTCAGAAAGAATCGTAGATTCCGAATCCGTTGAGAAAAAGGTGTCATTCTATTTGAAAAAACAAAGTAAAGGTCATTTCCGGTTAAACCGGAAGTGAAAAAAATTCACTCAACATACGCGCAAGTGTCCCCCTCCGTGTGGGATTGGCCAGCTTTTACTTCAGTTCAATATCTTTATTACAGCCAAAGATATTCAAGGTGGGAAGTTTTAAAAATAACACCCTGTATATAAAACGTGCGGGGTCCTTTGAGAATGTTTAAGTGAAAATGGTACTCTTGTTTGGCATCGATAGCATGCGCCCTTTTCGAAAAAAATGGCTCCTCATTGGCTCAGGGCTTCAAAATTTGTGACAGAAGGCATCAAAATATCATAAACAAGTTCATGGGCCTGTTCCTTACTTCATTCTAGAAAGAAAAGTTCTTATGGGTATGGGTCGGAAAATGCTTCCTAAGGGAGCTAGAGCCCTTCAAACAACATGCTTACCATGATCCCATTTAAAAGACCATAAGAACTTTTCTTTCTATACTCTGCCCGGGATCCACGTAACCCTATTTCCATGGCGTAAGTAAGGAACCGTCCCATGAACTTGTTTACGATATTTTGATGTCTTCTGTCACAAATTTTGGAGCCCTGAACTAATGAAAAGACATTTTTTTAGAAAAGGGCGCTTTCTATCGATGTCAAACAAAAATACCATTTTTATGTACTTAAAAAACCTCAAATTTTCAGAATCAAATTTGAGAAAAAACTACTTACAAATATGTTCAAGTAATTTTAGTCCTAAGCCCCGCCTGTACGAGACGCTTATGATCACAAATTTAAAATTTTCTCCACAGTAGCAAATTCAGCTAAAGATACCAGATTTCACGTTGCTATCTTTAACCGTTTTGAAGATATTTAGAAAAAAACACTTTCAATGTGGCCCCTGCTTTAAGTGGCCTTAGCCCCCTTAGAAAGATTTCTGGCAATATCATAACAATTGTCGACTAAATTCATGCAAAAACGAAGTGTCTTCATTAGAGCGTACCGAGAACACTCCGTTTCAGATTGAAAGTCATCGATAATGAGACGTAATGCAACAGATGGCTGCAGATATCTGCAAAATCGTATTGCTAGCGCCATCTCATGAGTTATGCACCTAATCGAACATACGTCGTTACGTCATGACATAAACCAACTTGAAATCAGCCCCTCAATGTAAGTCAACAGTCATCATTCATGTAGGATAAATTTAAACTATGCAAAGGTAGATTAAACCGATAATTTAACAATATAACATTTTCATGTTATAAGCTGTTTAATGAAAAAACGAACTAATATTTCAGCTGTTCTATTCATACAATGTCAACAGCCTCTTTAATATGCTGTAATAATTTACGTCAGGGTTATTATAGCTTTTATCGTGCTTCATACAATGGAGCTATTATTTATTCTAATCCCCGATATTTCCCAATTGGCAAAACAACCAATTCATCACTAATAAAATTCTTTTATTGCGAAAGTTCCCTCCTGAAATTGTATAGCATATAAAATTAAAGCCGATTTATTAACTCTAACAAAAAGATCAAATTGGAGGGCCCCAATACTTATTTTTGTTCAGACGATGATTTACAAAATGTTTGAAAAATTTTAAGACCGCTAAAGGTAAAGGGCCACTTACCTTGATATTGAGGATGTTGTGGATGGCTTCCTCCACGCGGGCAAAGTTTCCTTTTCCCAGTAGGCGTCCCGTGAACCGGAAATCACTCACGGTGACAACTTTTCGCTTTGCACCTTGTAGAGTCATGACATTTACACTTGTTCGCACATTTCTTACCGTTAATGGGAATGTCGTGTTAATTACTGCAAATTACCACTGAAATAACCGAAACACACATCAGCATTTTTTAACGCTCTGCTGAAATGATACCAAATGGAAAACGAAAGCAAGATCTAACGCACTTTGAAAAGGGTGACAGGCAAAAAACATCGAGAATGACATACTGGTTGTCGTTGTCACCTTCTAGATTATCAACAAGGTATCTTGCAAGTGTCATGTTTGTAGTATAATTATACTATATGTACTTGACATTGTTGTAGGCAGAGTATTGCATGCTGACTTTGGCTTAATTGATTACCTATAGTAGTAGTATTATAGTAGGTTGGCTTAATTCGGCGATCGAACTGCTGTAGCACCTAGCACCTGCTTAAAAAGTTTGTTTTGTAGTCAAGTAAAATGAACTATAATTAACCTTATCTTCAGTCAGATCAAGAAGGGGGAGAAAAGTTAAAGAAGAAGTTGAAAGTTAATCTGGAAAAATTGGCAGCAGAGAAGCGGCTGGAGCCTTCTCATCGCGTGGGTCTTTGATTTCCGTGTCTTGTGTTTAAATTTTTAAAGTTGATATGCCTAAATGGCACTTGCCGTGGACCAATTCCTCCGAAAAGTCTTTCAACTCTTTAACACATAATCTCCATGTACCAAATTTCAGCCAAATCGATCTAGTAGTTTGGGCTTATAACGTGGTTTTAGTGTTATTACACAATTTCGATTTCTCTACCCAAACAGTAGGTACTATACTCTGTCCGAGATCCACACGACCGAGATTCACCCGATTTCCATGGCGATTCATTGTTGACAACAATGATTCGCCATGGAAATAGGGTGAATCCCGGTCGTGTGGATCCCGGACAGACCATAAATGCGAATGAATTTTATCCTATTTAAAACTATAATTTGAAAACCTTTCATAGAACACACTCTACGATGTCAAATAATTTGTAAAATCAGCCTAAACTTAGATGAAAAACAATTGCAAAAAAGTACGCTGACTTCTTCAATCTCTTACAACATGTGAAAACAATTGAATTCAACAGTAATAAATTACGTCTTGCGGTCGTGTGATTCAGGCTTTCACATATTTCAAAAACGTCAATATTGATTACATTTTTAAAAAGCTAATTTTTCTGTGTATGCGGCGGCGTTAAAGCTCAATATGGCGCCCATAAGAAAAAGAGAAGTTGACTGTCGTTATTCAAAATCTAGAAAGCCTAGAAAATTTCTGTCAATGACATTCAATTGACAGCGGTAATGGTAGATTATTGGGCTGAATCTAAGACGTATTTTCTTTTGCAAAAATTGCGAGGGTCAGTAGTTTTCAAATGGGAAGCAATTGAAGTGCTCCAATCAGAATGAATCTTTGGATTAGATTGTAAAGTAAAATAAAGATGTGCAATACTGCAATACCCAAAACATAATAATGGCACAAAGAATCAGGTATCATAACAATTTTTTGTGTATCCCAGCAACAGCTTGCACATCCTTATTTTACTTTATCATTTAATTAAGTATGCTGCATTCTGATTGGTGAATTTGAACTGCTTCCTATTTGAAGACTATTGGACCTACACAATTTTTGCAAAGAAAAATTCGTCTTAGATTAGGTCGAGGAATCTATCTACCATCACCGGCTTTATACGGGAGTTCTGAGACACAATGTATAACATCAAACGTTAAGAAGATATTAATTTTGCTTTAAATTGGCACTTTTCAGATTTTTTGTGATAACTCAGGAACGAATCAAAATATCGGGAAATTCTCTTCAGAATCTTAATGACCAAGAAATTGCGCAACTTTTCTCCAATTTAAACTACTCATCCTGTATACCCATATATCTTCGTGGTCGAATTCGAGGACATCCTGTATTTCTTCATATTCTAGAGTGCTATTGAGGCATAATTGTTAAATTCAGCCAGGACTTTAAGAAAACAAGAAAATTTGCGAGAGGGAAAGAATCTCGCTTTAATTTAGCCTTAAGGGCAAGCATGGCTTTTGAACTTTTTGGATGCGTCTCGCATCAACACAGATGACATGTCCTGTGCGAACTAATTTCCGACAAACGTCCTTTCGACAGACTGCGATTCATTTGTTATCACACATTTTCTGACTGGCGCACACTTATATAGGACAATTTTAATTTTATCACGATTTTTAGCCGGAATGTTAATTCCGTAAGGTTTATTGCTGTAATGGTAGTTTTTCATTATCTTTGCTTTTGTCATTATCAGATTATCGCAATATCGAAATATGCGGTGCGGCTGCTGAGGAAATTCGCCCACAACAATTAATAATAATCATCAGTCATCACTTCACTTACCGAGTCTTACTTTTAAACAATATATTACCTACAGTGACTTCGACTTCCTCTTATTGCCTCTGTTTAATTAAAACGTTATTATTATAAGTTTAAAGATTAACAACAAATACTTGTTTGCTGTAAAGTTTCATTCTTGTGGAATGAGTTACAGAGTTGCCCAACAGATGTCGCTGCAATGCGAAACCTGCTTTAAAATTCATAGCATAGTATTATGGTATTATGTACAATCGCCCTCAATTTGGATGTTTACTTATTGGTAGTTACAGGATCTTTTCAGAGGGAGATTTTCGGAAAATCCCCCGGAACGAAAATCTTCTGGAACCATCAATAGCAACGCCATGACGTTCAAATATGAAAATGTGACTTTTAATTTTATTTCAGGCGATTTTCTAGCTGAACTCCCTCTTGCCAGCAGCCAGCTATATTTTCTGGAAATTTCCCTTGCTGCGCAACATTCCTGTGAAAACAGACCTATAGCACTACGCGCTCGTTGCAACAAGAACTTGTGTGGCAGCGCAGGAAATTTCCGAAAATATAGCTAGCACTCGCGCGAGATGACAATTCAACTGGAAAGTTCACTAGTGGTGTTTTCTAAACGGAAATTTTACCACTTGTCAGAGTCGTTCTTGATTTTAGAATTTCACGAAATTTTCTTCATTCCGACAGTTTGTTGGATTCAAAAATTACCACTCGTGCAAGCACTCCTGGTCATTTTGAACCAACAAGCATTCGTATACGCTACAACTCGAAAATTTCCGGAAATTGTAAAATCACTTGTACAGACCGCGCATTGTTTCTTGGCGAGAATTTTGAATTCTAATTGCGGTTTATTTTATTAAGACCGCTGATTTTAAATGCAACCACCTGTTTGATAGTTGCAATTGTTGATTGGCGTCTAAAAGTGGGTGATTGCACTTTCAAATCTTTGTCTTTAACAAAATAAATCCCCATCTGCGTTCAAAATTCTCGCCAAGATATAGTGCGCGACTTGTATTATACAGGGTGAGTCTGAAAGACTCCACATCCTTTATACCACAGAATCTACTGTTCAAATGATGAAGCTTGGTGCAAAAATTATTGGTCAATTGTGATTCCTCTTGATGTTATAAACCGCCAAAGATCTTTCATTTTTAAACGTTCTTTTTAAATGTCATTCGAAAGGTGTATCGTAGGATTTTGAATTTTTGCACAGAATTGTTACAGACCAAGAAGCAACTGCGGATGGTACTTAAGACATTATCTAAAAAGCGGATCTCTGTTATACAGGCTGGCCCCGATGTTATTTGCCCTTGAACTTTTTTCTGTCTGAAGATATTGCTAATTTGCGGCCGTATTCCCTGTTCAATTCTAAAACTTTTTTGGCTCTTAAAATTTTTCGAAAAAACTAACCACTCACGAGAAAAATTGAAAAAACCGAAAACATAATGCAAATAATCACCTTTAAAACCAATGATGAGTCTACCTCATAAAAAGTGAAATTACCATCAATGTTTTTTCTTCAGTTGTGAGGAATGGTTCTGGACAACACATTCAATGCTAAAAAACAGTTGAAATGTGATGCGTGTCAACGTACACTTTGATTTTTATTCAAATTGTAGGTTTATCACGATGATCATGTTTTGGGTTTTTTCAATTTTCCTCGTGAGTGGTTAGTTTTTTCGAAAAATTTTAAGAGCCAAAAAAGTTTTAGAATTGAACGGGGAATACGGCCGCATAGACATATTAGCAATATTTTCAAGCATAAAAAAGTTCAAGGGCAAATAACATCGGGGCCATCCTGTATAACAGGGATCCGCTTTTTGGATAATGTCTTAAGTACCATCAGTAGTTGCATCTTGGTCTGTAACAATGCTGTGCAAAAATTCAAAATCCTACGATACACCCTTAGAAAGATATTTAAAAAGAACGTTTAAAAATGAAGATCTTTGGCGGCTTATAACATCAAGAGGAATCAGAATTGAACAATAGTTTTTGCACCAAGCTTCATCATTTGAACAGTAGATTCTGTGGTATAAAGGATGTGGAGTCTTTCAGACTCACCCTGTATACAGGGTGTCCCAGAACTCACGTATAAGCCGGTAATGGTAGATTCCTGAACTCAATCTAAAACGAATTTTCCTCTACAAAAATTGCGAGGGTCCTATAGTTTTCAAATGGGGAGCAATTGAAGTCCGCCAATCAGAATCTTTCCCTAAACAGTAAGGTAAAAAAATATGAAGATGCATAAGCTGTTGCTGGGATACAAAAAAAAATAAAAACGCAACAATGAATCAAGTCAACAATGATATGACGAGAATCTAGATCTGTCACTTTGACAAAAATTTTTAAATGACTATCAGCAGTTTATTGGAAATAGGGACTAATTAATGCGAACGCTACTGCTGTGGAATCTTTCACATCCCACACACAACGCAGGCAATTTCGAAACAAAATAACGCACTTGGTGTGGATGCGCTGCTAACGCTGTAAAACGATAAACTGAGTTTTGAGACACTTTTCGGAACTGCTCCATACCTCAATGGTTTATGCGTATCGATGATCTGTACAAAGAATAGGTATACTTCAAATAATGGTGAACATGCTTATTCTTTTACAAGCTTATCCAAACTTTGAAAAACGAATAGGAAAACCCAAACGTGTGACCTTTAACAGGGTTAGACGATCCAAATTGTAGCCAAAAACTGCATTTCGGCCGCACTCTCCGTAAAGGATTAGCATTTCGCAATAATCTGCTGATGTAAACATTTTTGTCAAAGTGACAAATTGAAATCTTTATCCTAGCTAACCGTTTTTAATATATTTTTTGTATCCCAGCTACAGCATATGCATCTTCATATTTTTTACCTTAATGTTTAATTAAGAGAAACATTCTGATTGGCGGACTTCAATTGCTCCCCATTTGAAAACTATAAGACCCTCGCAATTTTTGTAAAGCAAAATTTGTCTTAGATTGTGTTCAGGAATCTACCATTACCGGCTTATACGCGAGTTCTGGGACACCCTGTATGACAAGAACATTTATATTATAAGAAACAATCAAAAGCTCTATATGTATAAAACCCGTACTGAGAACATTTTTTTGGAACCCTTTCCCTTGGTGAGTAATACTTTTTGCAACGTTTTTTCCAGTAACCTACACCTAATTACAAAATTTAACGTGCATGAAGTATTTTATAAGCATTAATAAATTATAGGTAGGGAAGGCACCTACAATAACAATTAAATACATAATGCTGATGTCCATTTTCTATAGCAGAATTAAAATTTTTCTTTAACTGTATAAAGACGTTGTATAAGTAGGTATCTTGGTTTTTCTGACAAACCAATTTAATAATTAGTGTAATGTGCTATTTCTGCCACCGTAAATGTAACCATCTTCACAATGGCGGACGTTACGTTAACATCAAATGTAACCATCTTCATTGAATGACCACTAATGGATAGGTATAGGTATATCTGGAACAGAAATTTTTTTATAATGGAATGGTCTAGGTCTATGTTTACCTGTCGCGGGATTATAAGATAACGAATAATTTATTTTCGCTTAAAATTTATTTTTCAAATGAATTTCTATTATCTACCCATTAAAGGTAAACTGGCAATGAACTTTTAAAAACTTTATTTATTTCCAAGAAAATATTATAAAAATATTTTTATTGCATGGCCATAAAACATTTGTCATTCCTGTAGTTATTTAAAAAAAATTAAAGATTTTGGCATGAGCACCACAATATTCTAAGCTATTTTAAGGTCAAACTCAATGTCAAATGTGAATACTATAGTACAATGCCACGGTCAACCATATTTGCAATCTCAGGGAAGACCGAATAATCGATGATGTCTAAGGCCTGAGCCTTAAAAGTAACAGCCGGAAGTTTTGTGAGCGGTTAACCGAAATTCAAATTAACCTGGCAAAGGTTAGTCGAGTTGTTAAAGTAGGCGTCTAATCAATATTGCTACTGCCGGTTACGAAAAATCTAATTAACCGGAAACTGAAAAATCATCAGCCCATCAAGTACTAATAATAACGACTTATATACCGGGTGGTCGTTTTATCTTGAGACTGACTGGCAAGACTGGATGGAAGCGTGTTAGAAAAAAAATTTTTTTTTTAAGTTTTAGCACTTCGAGGGGGAAAATAGATTGATGGTCATTTTCCGTTGAGAACCGTAGGTGGGAAAAAATAAATGATTGCATTACGCTGCATTATCAAATCCTGTATTAAAAAAATCAAAGTGACCTATCGAGGATTTTTACCAGAAATCAAGGGCAAAAATTTTCTAAACTTTACACTCGCAATACTCGCATTGTACAGTATGCGTCAGATGTTTTGCTCTATCGTTTGTTACGTAACTGAAAACTTTACGGAACAGACTCGGTCATGATGCCTAAAAAACCATAGTTACCTGAAATCCAATCATTGTCATATCATATAATTTCAGTTGCTTAACAAACGATGGAGCAAAACATCTGACGCATACTGTATACCGGGTGTATTGTACCTTAAAAAAGGCGGTCTCGGAGACGGCAGGAACTTCTACGCCGCACTGCATTGGATTAATAACAGCAGCATTTATTAAATTTTTAAATATTTAAAATAAGAAAGTTGCTATGCCAAAAGGGCACTTCGGGTTGACTGATCGGCTTCAAAATCTAATCAGCTCCTCTCCCGCACAGACAATACCTATATACCAAATTTCATCAAAATCAGTTCAGTAGTTTCGGCTGTAGCGTGTCCACAGACATACGGACAGACACACGGACAGACACACAGACACACATTTTTCAAAAATAGGTTTTTTGGGTTCCTGGGACCCCGAAACGTAAAGATTTGATGTCAGTTCAATTTAGAATTTTTCATCGATTTTATATACTGCTCCGCCTTGAGCGTACAAGTTAAAAAACTAGTCATGGCAGGCCGTGGAACTGCAAAACAGCCCGACCCCACGTCCCATGACCTCACAGCTTTTCACTCAAGCACTTTCGAAAATGTTGCATGATGACGTTTCTCAGTGACGGCGGCAAATTTTTATTTTTTAAGTACGCACGCGGGTATTTCCACAGCTTGCAACGTTGGTGCGTTTCAATGATCAGGAAGAACCGTCAATTTGGCACACACTACACGGTCTAGGTAGGTATCTAATTATAAAATAAAATCTTCACGTTCTTCACATATCCATGCATTGTCCATACTTAATAAGTTTCCGGCATAGAATAAAACGAAGAATCATCCCCAAAATTTTTTCGGAATCGTAGAAGTTGTTATAGCTTGTTACATGTATACGGGGCTGTAACGCGCTTTCATTAAAAAAGTCATTTGGAGCAGTAGGGTTTTCTACAAATGACTTGCGGCACAAAAAAGAGAAGACGTGTGCTTTTTTAAATTCGTCTGGCAGACAGCCTGACAACTGCCACTTGTGAAAATTAGATGTGAAAACTAGAAAACTATCGGATTTTTTCATTTCTCAGTTGCAAGACACTCAAATCATCCTGTGACCCTTTTTTGAGAGGCCGGAAGGTTGAATAGAATTGTATAGGATTATGTGAATTTGCAGAATTAGGAAAAGACGCACGGGTCTTTTATTTTTCAACGCCTGCTCCAAATGACTTTTTTTAATGAAAACCCGTTATTTTCTATTAGTGACTTAAAAGTATGGTAGGGCACTACAAGCGTTAATTATTTTTTTTACATAATCTATTTATTATATTGTTGTGATGTCGCAATATGTTATCGACGAGATACAAGGTTCACTCTACAAGGTTGTATAAATCAGCTGTTTGCCATTAAATACAGCCTATCCCTAATCTCAAAATTGCAAATCTCATGCAACACTATGCATGCATATTTATAAGAGAGATAATTTATAAGTATATAATCATTATGATTTCCGCAAGCACAACAGAAAGACCGTATATATTAAACGACATGCTACATTAGTTTACGCTACTGCGTAACCTAAAAATTTTTATTATTTTTAATTTTATTTTAAATAATTTTATTCGTGCTAAATTACTCGGAAAACAGACTGGCAAAACGAACAAGAACACATAGTAGTTTTGAAACCTATAGCTTATTACTTATAGGCGTTTTACGAGAGAAGATCAGGTAGACGAGCGGTCTGCTTTTTTAAGAGAAATAATTTTTGAGTGCCACAGGCAATCGACAGTTGGTAAACCTACGTCAATAATATTAAATATAACCTTTTGCAATCTTACCTGTGCCAAGTGTACAAGAACTGAGCAGAGGCCAAGGTCTGCGAGGATGCCAATAATAATTTACTGGCAAGCCTTCCCTAAAAACCGCCAAACCTAAAATAAATGTAAAGAGTAAGTTAGTCCGCGTAGACCGGTCGCTCGGTTCTTGGGACAATTATTTTATTTACTTAAAAAGCGAAATCAGAGTTACACGGGGATCATCTCACTCTTGAGAAAATTGTGGATTTGTGAACTTGAAATTCGATTTTTTGGGAGAGAGAAAGGATGGAACATCTGCATGGACAGTTGGATTTATTCGGTCACAAAACTGATTCTTTTGGGTGTATACACGAGGACTTCATTAAAGTTCCTGTAAGGCGCATAGGCCGCGATATTGCCTACATTCATATCCATTTCCAGCAGCTTTCCATTCATAAATCCTTTCAACGGCGCTCCTATCAATAATATTTTCATCTCTTTTAAATGCGTGGAATTTTGCAGGCAGCAGGTGCGAAGAGGCACAATTTCCTGGTTAGGAACAGTCGATTAATTCAGGGATCAAATGGACAGAAGGACAGACCCCTATCTGTTATTAGTGTTATTTGAGCTCCCCTACCGCTTTGTGCGGCACTCAAGCTCTTCCCAAGCGGGGAGGATAATCATAATTTTCAACTTTTTAGCTTCAGCATATACCCCTACATAAAATACAAAAACAGCTTTTCTAAAAAAAACACATTCGTAACACTTTCCCTCATATAGTATTCTTATGAATGGAGTTGGGTCAATGGTTGGACGAAAAGTATTAAACCTGAATGTAGGGACAAAAAGGACATGTCATATAAGGAGAAAGTTAACTTGTAATTAACACACTGTTACATTAGCTTATTTCAAAAATGTAGATGCCTTTTGAGCCTCCTCAGTGTAGAAACATCTTTTTATAATTTTTTAAAATCTATTTCTACTTTGTTTTAGTCTGTTTTACCGTTAAATGAGATACTTACAAATTCTGTGAAAACCTTTATATACAGTCTCGTGTGCCCGGACTGCCAATTTTTCAATTTTAGCTTTATTAACGGATGACATGCTCTGTTATGAAATTTCTAGGAACTAAAGCGGTATTTTTTGCATAAATGTAATTAAACCTCATCGACGTGGAAACAACCGATGAGGTAGTTATGTCGGTGATATCATTGATAATGAGCGGCCTTGCCGACGTTCGACGAACTAGCTCATTTGTGTGCGTCAGCTGATCGTGGGATTCGTGGGTCGCAGTCTGATCTGATAGACTTCCTAATCCTAAGGCCTGGCGGCTGTAGTTTTTATTTAAAAAATCGGTACCTACCTGTCCTTCTAAATGCAACACATTGCCCATTTGCCTTCTATATCCAAATTAGTATAAATACCAAAATATATTAAACCATATTCTCAAGCAACACGCATTATTCTATTATACGTTTTATTTATTAGGTATAATTCAGACTATATTCCTGTCGACTTCAACTTTTAGACAAGTTTATTAAAGTCTTAATACTGAATGGGTTAATTAATCTTATTCAAAGGTGCACAGCACAGCCAATTTAGGCATGTCAACCGCTTGGAATTAAATTGATGCAAAAAATGTGGACTGTGCCGGTTCACTAGCCTCGCTCCCCAATATCAACTTTAATTAGTCATTCATAATATTTTTTTAATTTCTACGCATCGCGGGGCAGTTACTCGAATTGATCGAAAAATGGAATCGCTTGTTTTAGCTTATTCGCTCGCTAGCTCGTCTACTCTGTCCGAGCCATAACTTCTGAACGCATTGAAATATCGAGCTGAAAGTTTGTGGACAGTTGTACTTATCCTGAAATGCTCGGCGGGAATTGCTTTTGGGCCACCTTGGACCACGGGGGTGGGAGTTATGGGTGAGAAACCGAAAAACTATTAATTGCAATAACTCCAGAACTAGTGGAGGTATCTCGCTGAAAGTTGGTATATACGTTTCGACCTACAAGTCTGCTGAAAGTAAAGGGGTGCCAATTTCGAGGGTCGAAAACTACTGGATCGATTTGTCCAAATTTTGGTACATGGCGGTTAAGTGACCCGTTGAAGAGCTGAAAATCTTTTGGGAGCAATTGGTCCACGGAAAGTGCCATTTAGGCACATCAACTTTAAAATCTTAAACACAAGCCACGGAAATCAAAGACCCATTCGTGGGGGAGGCTCCAGTCGCTTCTCTACTGCCAATTTTTGACATAGAGAAGTATATTCTGTTGAGACTGTGAGGTCATACACTTACACATTGAGAAAGGAGGAGTGAATTTTAGGAGAAATTTATCGAAGGTGATTAAATTTAGGGGTGGAAACTCGAATTTTCACTGAATAATGTAGGGTTGAAAATAATACCATTCGATAGCTCTCTATTGATGGTATAAAAAAGGTCTTAATCATCATTCGCGAAAAACGACCCATGAAGGCGGTACAATCCCTAACATGCCGAAACACAAAAATGCGAGAACTCAAAAACTGCTCAACGTATCAAGCCCTGGATTTGGTGTTAATTTACAGCGACACTGTGTGCGGATGGGCAAATTTTCTTTATCATCTAACAAGGGTTATGAAATTTAAGGGCTGAATCTGGAAATTCGTTCATGTAAGTGGTAAAATAAAATTATGATGGGGTTCGATAGATTTCGGTCAACCATTGAAAAAAAGTCTTAAAAGTCGTCAACCTAAAACCATCCCCTAGGCTACTAACAGCCCAAGCCCTACCCCAGCAGCACCAAATATAGGGCCAACGTAGAGCCTACGTTGGGCCAATATATTAATCGTGGCCCAATATTTCAAACTTTTAGCCAATATTGGCTATGCATTGGTGGAAAAATGTTTGCCAATATATATAATCCATGTTTGACCAATGTAGGTCCTATATAGTATCTTTGCATGTTGAAATCATAAACATGCCCCCAATATGGGTAGAATGTGGTAGAATATTATTTCATAAATAGGTATTAATGCACTAATTTAATTACTCAGAAAATAAGTACCTACCATAATACATGCACATGAAAATTACCGAATGCAATACATATATTACATATTTATTAAAATTTTATTTGATAATAAAGATGAATTACGGATATAGGGATCGGGAGGTTAGAAGCAGGATGCAGTTTATTAATAAAATTCGTTCGGTACCTATGTGCAATAAATATTTGATTTCATTAATCAAACAGCACATACCTAAATTCTAAATTATAAAATATTTGTTAGGGCCTGCACACGATGCACGCAGGCTGGTCTGGTCACAGCTGTGCGCGCAGTCGCTGATGGTGTACGTGACCTGCTGGTCGGACACTCCAGTCAAGTCCAGACAGGAAAAAATTGCGCTAAGCTAAAAGCCGGGGTGTGCATTAAGTGCATTTGTCTGGTTTTAGTGCTTGTGGTATTGAATCTTTTGTGGGGTAAGTAACTCTTAAATAACGATGTTTTAAGCCAGACAGCATGTAATTTTGTTGGGTTAGAGTTGTGCCAGTTATCAGCTATTTAAAGGCTATTTTGCCATTCAGTGCTTTAAATATTGTGAAGCTGCTTTATTAGGATATCTAATTACTGTATGTACATAAAAGTACATGTCTTTTACGTACTTTTTGATTACTCTTTTATATACAGGGTGGTTTTGAAAGGGTTCGTTGGAAACTGTTTGACTTCCTAACAGATGACGTGATGAGGATCTTCGAATTTGGTATGCGACCATAATCGATCATGACGAATCGAAGTCAAATATTTTCAAGATGGCAGCAGAAAAGATGAATACATTGGTAACTATGAGATATTGTTTTGCAAAATTCTTCAATAATGTGTTTTCAGGTGAATCATCTTTACCTTTGTGGAGGTGACACTGTCCACAAGGCTGTCTTTTACCAAATGAGATGCCGTGGGGCCATACTACGTAAGTTAATTTTTTGCAAATCTACTTGACAGTTGCTGATTTTTCGTTCTAGGTGCCGTTAGAAAGGGGTGCCCGGAGGCTACAGAAGTCGAGGTGCAACGATCAATTTCCCTGCACTTACCTGGCGAGATCTAAAGACCGTGAAGGGGGAATGGGGGAGCGATAAAAATCTAAAATTTGTAATGTTTTTTTTATACAAATTAATAATAGTAATTAGTAATATATTTCTAATGATTTCCTATTACATTGCTCCTATGAAAGAAACCAATCTGGGGCGAATATTTAAAAGATATATTGGCTAATGATTATTAAACAATGTTTTCCCTATAAAACAAATGCACGTTGGGCCAATATTCCTGTAAATATAGGGCCATTAAAAAAAAATCTGACGTTTACATGTTGCCCCAATATTTGAGAAATATGTTGGGCCAATAAAAGTGTGCTGCTGGGGTAGCAACTGGAGCAAATAATTATTTAATTTTTTTTCGGGCTTTTTTGTGATTTTTCAATAATCCGAAGTCATTTTCATTAATTCAGAATTTTTTAACCCCTTTCATATGTGAACCATCAGAAACCATTTACGCAGACCTCTTCTGTTCGTGTAATTTTCGCTAGTTTTACTTAACTACAGTTAATTTTCAAACCTCTTGACTTTTCATCCCCCTTCACAATCTTTCAACCCCCCAAGCGTAAATTTTGTAAAATTCGCGCAATCTTGCCTTTTTTCGATAATAAATTTTACTCGTACCGATTGTTTGCCATTTTAACTCTTTCGACCCACTTCGCAATATTTCAACCCCAAAAGCCAAATTTGCAATGTATAATTGGCTTATTTCCGTGTTATTTTCTGTAATTCTACTAAATTACGATGAATTCACATCCCCTTTGACTTTTCATCCCTCTTTATTGAACTCATTTGGATTCAGTTGACCTTTTACAATTTTTCAGCCCTCTTCGGAATGGGTATACCGTATGGACTAAAAAAAAATATGGACTAAAAATATGACTGACTACTACTGACTAGAAAATTATTAGCTTTGTTTGGACGTCCGCCAGTTCTCTATTGTTCCTCTCGACGTGTGACAGCTAAAATAAAAGTTCCAAAAAACTCGCTAGACTTCTAATCAGTCACATTCTTAGTCCACATTTCAACAATTTTTCCATCAAATTTTCCAGCTTTACGAATTTCTAATTTCTAATTAATTTAATCACATTTTAGTCTCTAACATGAAAACAGTTTATTAAATTATGAATGAATAGCATTTCTCAAGAGCTTTCATTTAGTATACGACACGAGGTATGTTGCCATTATGATTTTGTCGAAAACCGCAAGTCGATATCTTGTTCCGTTCAAAAGTTATTAAGACGGGATCGTCTTGAATGCGCCACCCGGTATATTGTAAGACAAATGATTTTTTTTTAAGTGTATCACAGATCTCACAGAAAGACACTAGTCCTACAAATTTCTTTATTTGATCCTCATTAGAAGATCCTGATCTGGCACTAAAGGTGCAACACTAATAATACTATACTACTTGCCCATGTTTCCAATGTTCGGAGACAAATAATTTTTTTAAACGAGAGCTAATGGCTGTTTTTGACCCAATAATAACACCTGCATTCATGATAATGCACATCGTGCACACTCTTGTTTGCCAAGAAATTAAACGAACTGTTAATTCTCGTGCTGTGGAACACGCAATGCGGGCAAGATTGATATTTCCGGAGCATTTTTTAAGCAAAAAAAAATTCCAAGAAAATGCTAAAAAGACTGTGGTGACTGCAAACTCACTGTGTTTACCTATATTTTAAGTATTTGCTAGTGAAATTTTCGAAAGACACACACAATAATTTTAGGAACCCTGCATGGGGCCTTGTCCCTGTTTTGTGGAAATCATTGGGTCTAATAATGATAATTGATAAGGCCTTTTGCATATACTCAAACTAAGACATTTTAGTTGAAGGGATCACATTTTTTGACTGCTAATTATGGAGCAGTAACTCCAAGATAGTTAAGAATCAGTTCCCATGACTTTGCATTACGGCTTTGCATGAAACACCATACATAGTTTGCTGCAAGGCACAGGAAGGTTTAAGTAAATCAATCGTGGACAAACAGTTGCTTCTACAACAGGTATTTCACCTTGTTCTGGTTCAGTAAGGATTTTCAATCGCGGGCTTTATTAAGCTTTGACCTTGCCTTCCACACGTCATCATTATCATAATAAATTAATGGAAATTCTCACAGAGACTTGGTGATGCATTATTTTACGTTACAGTTATTGTCGTTTTATATTTACCATCACACCACTTCACGTCAATGTTTCTACCTACCCTTAAATAATTTGAATGAAGCTCATTCATACAGGGTCCTGCATAGTGCGACGGGCTTCCATAGCGCCTAAAACATCCAACTAGAAATGAAGGCGCATTTCAGGAAAATATTTTTAAATGTACAGAGTGGTTCAAAAAAATTTGACATGTCAAAGTTGACTTTTTTTAAATGGTATGCCCTGTATATTTTTGCATATTTATAACCCCTTTGGAAGTCTTTGTTCATCCCTAAAATATTACTGCTTTGGGACACTTGGTTTGAGAGCAAAAATTATTATTGAAAAAGAATGAAGTTGACATGATTTTATTTAAAAATTCATCATTTACGCAGTTTTTATAAGAAAGTAAGATAATAAGTTCTTGTTGTAGAGGCTCTTAGGAACGTCTCATTCGATTTTAGTGTTGTTTTCCTGTAGAGTGTGCTTAAAATTAATTTAAAAAATTTGAACATTTTCAAGGAGTTTTTCTCAATTTTTTCAAATGTAACACCTTGTATATTTTTAGTCAAGTTAATGCAGAATTTATAAGAGAATATTTTTTGTCATACAAACATGTTGGTTATTTTCATCCGTTTTCGAGTTATGCGCAAATATTACAAATTTTCTTGTTTGCAGACAATTTTAACTTCTAAAATTATTACATAAACATTCAATAGTAATACGACGAGTAGTCTCTTGATTGCCGCGGGTTTTGACGTCCGAATGGCTGTCAACTACGAGTCAAAATGGTAGATTTTTTTAGGCTAAAAAGAGGACGAGAGCTCGCTCGCGTCCTCTTTGGCCGAAAAAAATCTACCATTTGACAAGTAGTGCATCCATGAGGACTCAACAAGGCAACCAAGAGACTACGAATCGTATTTTGCAGATTATTTTATGAATTAAAGTATTTGGTAAGTAGTGTCAAGTTGACGTTGTAGTCTTATCACTGTAATCAGGATTACTGGTATGCTAAATGCTCCTTTGGATTGGTTCAATACTTAATGAATAAAATAATCAGACTAATATTGCACAGTACAATAAATGTTCAAAATGTTTTCCATTTTGGTCTACGATAAAATTAATTTATTCATGAGGACATTTCCACTACCTACTCTTAACACTTCATTTGCAATATCGAAGAGATTAATTACGTAAAAACGTGGTTTTCGGACAGATACCACAGGTTTTCTGTTTTATGTAATTTGACTAATTGTGGAAATTAATGTCAACAAAGAAAATGAAAGTGAAAGAGATATTTTTAATTTGTGCATAGATTAAAGTGAAACACATTTTGAATATTTACTGTATCGTCGTATACAATTATTAGTCCTGCCCTTGATTAATTAAGTATTTCTGTTAGTAGACACATATTTTTTACACTTAAAATTAAAGACAGTAAAAATGTCTCTTCAATAAGAACAAATTAAATTGTGCATAAATCAAATTAAAGAACAGTTTGAACATTTACATTTTGAAAAAAATTGGAGATGTCCGTCTTGAAGTGGGCTGTATAGAATTAAATGAGGAGGATATAAAAGAGTTTCGATTTTGAGTTATATCCTCCTCATTTAATTTACATTTTGATTTGGGTGCTTATTTTATAATCTTGTAAGTAAAAATGTCCGCTGGCAAGAAAATTTATAATATTGCTCATATCTCGAAAACGCATGAAATTAACCAACATGTTTATGTGACAAAAAGTATTGGGTCATACATTCTACAATAACCTGACTAAAAATATACAGGGTGCCACACTTGGAAAAACTGAAAAAACCTGCTTTTTTCCCACGACGCTTTTCACTTATAATCTCATAAGAGCATTAATTCTTTCCGGAAATTTTTGGAGTGCATTCCAACAACGTATTAATCGGCCCGAGTGGAACACGAGGGCCCGATTACGTTGTTGGGATGCACGACTAAAATTTCCAGGAAATGAATTAATGCTCGAATGCAGATTCGGTAAGAAAATAGCAACGATACAGCCACAGAAATTGAATAAAAATGATTTTTGACATTTAATTTGACATACAAATTTCCACTTATTAATTTCGTTTAGGTTGGTCTACGTAGGTATAACCAAAATTTCCAGGGAATCCTCGAGTTGCCATGGTAAACACACAGAAATCAATTTTTCTATTGGCTAATGATTAGTATCGTGCGATTTTCTGTATAATATAGGTACACGCTCCAAATTCTACCATTGTTCTATCTAAGGGTCGAATTATACTGGAGCTGCGATAAACGATAAAAGCGACGACAAGAGCGAAGCGAATATTTGAGGTGTATGTCCTGACTGTTATTTCTTTTGTATTTTTATCTACCACCATAAGAACCATAGTTAACCTCCAATAGCCTCATCCTTTTCTAATAATAATCAGAAACCATAAATGGTAATTGCTAATCTGGAAGTGCGGAATTTCTATTTACCTTCATGATATAATTATTTGCCTTTTATGTCCTCATAAAATAGGCAACTAACGTCCACTTTTTCTCAAGCTACTGCTTGGCTACAGCTTCATGGGTGGAACACCTGCGCTCTTTATTTGTAAAAATAATCCACCGTGAGAACTTACTCACCTTATATAACTTACTTATAAGTGTAGCTAAATGGCTGCACGTAAATGTTCATTCAACAATTGTATAGTGGAAGAGCTTAGAATTACATTTCAAAATAAACAATCACAGCTAAAATCGTACTTAAAACAACTAACTGTAACTGATAAATATAAAAAGGCAGGCAATTAAAGTTATTCTTGATTGGCTCTGCCATTATTGCCATTATACAAAAAAATGGGCAGCTACTGAAGCGGCTGGAACCTCCCCATTCGGTGAATTATCCAATCCTATCACCTATAATTTTAAGCTTGATTGCATTTTTGGAAACAGCATTTGAAAACCTTTCATATGCTGATAAAAACAAATGGTAGTCATCTTTCAAATTTCACATAGTTGACAAGCCAAAAGGCACTTGTCGTTGGTCGCCGATTGCCACCAAAGTCAAGTAACTTTCCTGCCTCCTATACCAAAATTTTTCTCCACCGACCTTAAAGCGTCCTCTGTAGTTTTTCAAAATTTTACGATCTTTTGACGAACGGGCACTATTTTTGAATACATTTTTGGAAACAAAATTTGAACACGTTTTATGTACTAATAAAGTAAATGAGAGTTTTATGACTCAAATTTAAAGGTTGATATGCCAAAATGGCACTTGCCGTTCGCCGATTGCCACCAAAATTAAATCAGCTCTTGCGTTATCTGTATTTGCCAAATTTCATCCAGATCGATAGAGTAGTTTGGGCTGTAACGTGTATTTAAGGTTCCTTTGAAATTTCGATTTTTTTTATTTTATGTCAAAAAGGCACTAAGTGTGAATTTTTATGTACTGATACGAAAAATTGGTGTTCATTAGTCAAATTTCATAGCTGATATGCCAAAAACGCACTTAGCGTTTGCGGATTGGCAACAAAATTAACTGGGCTCACAAGAAGGCCAACACTAACCTCCATAACGAATTTCATTAAAATGCGTTGGGCAGTTTTCGAGAAATCGTGCTCACATACATACGTACGAACGTACGTACACATAACACGCACGAACATTTTCTAAAAACCACTTTTTCGTGATCCTGGGACCTCGGTAAGGATCTGGTGTTATCTCAGTTTCAAATTTTGAGTGATTGCGGTGACCTCCCGTTTATCTATTTGTTGTGGGGAGTTTAAAAAATGCGATTTCCTTACAAGGTTTTTTATAATCAGTACATAGTGTATTATTTGCCTCTATGCCACGTGGTGTAATTATTATTACAGGCTGGCGACAGGCGGTCTAGAACAAAAAATACAACTGCGCATACATATACACGCCATGTCGCAAGTGCACAAACCTTGTTACTCATAGAATTAACCCACTGACGCACAAAGAAGAAAATAATTTATGTATTTTAGAACACCAATCAAAATGAGTGGACTTATCGAATTCGATAGTAATTTTTTTCTGTTTAAAATAAAGTGATTGACGGGGGATCTAACTGTACTTATTTTATTTATTGGCAAAAAGAGGAAAATCCTTGGAGCTTTGTTGTATTGCATTAAAGTACTATACGACCTGCATAACAATTATTGTTAGGTACTAGAATAATTTTTGTCGTAAAATGACTCATGTGGTTGAGCTCATTAGTTCTCCGATTGTCGGTGTCTTATCCTATTATTAATTTGCACACAATGCTTTTGAATTTGAATTTTAGTTTTTGCTGCTTTTGTTTTTTTAGGCGCAATTACGAGAAATGACTTTTTACCTACCTAATTTCCTAATTGCCTCTCGGAAATTATCAAAGCATCACCTTCGGCAAGCGCCTTGATGATGGAGCTATTGTATTTATTTATTCACGAACCATGAAGTCAACAAAGTGAGATACATAGCGGTTGCCTATACGTGATTTCCACCAGCACATTTTCTCAATTTCTGTAGGTATCTATTTTATAAAAAATGCAGCAGAGAAGCGGCTGGAACCTCCCCATCGCGTGGATCTTTGTATTCTGTGTAGATAGTAGTCAATTCAACAGAATTTTTTAATTATGCGGTGTCTTAGAACCACCATGCAACTCATCATCACATATTAGTAAATAAATCAAACGACGGCCAGGTGGCCCATACGTTCGAAATGCCCCTGCCAAATTTCAATTTGGCAGGAACTTCAAAGAACCTCAATTCCTGCGATGGTGGCACAGCAGAAATTATCCATCGCAAACGTCAACGGCACAGTCAGACTGCTCGACGCTGCTTCAAGGTCGGTGTACAACGTGGGAATAACTTGGAACTTGGTAGATAATAAAAATCCGCTGTTGCCCTACCCACCATAACGATCAAAAAATTATATTACATACTTCGTTTTCTTATTTGTTGTTTTTGTCCCAGTTTCACCGAAGTTATAATGTTAAAATAGCATGTAGAAATTATAAAATATGATGTAGGTATACGAAATTCCATAAGAATTTGGAGCCAGGATCACGTCGCAATTGAAATGTTATTCTTAAGCGTACGTACTCGCACTTCGCACTACTCTAATCAAGCAATTACTTATCAAATACGAACGAGAACTACACTGCATTTAGACTATTTTGATTAAAACATGCCATTTTCAGATTTCATATCTGCATACTACGACCAGATGTTTCTATTTTAAACTTTTTGCTTTAAATGGTGACTTACAAAGGTCAAACCTAATTGATACAACATATACGTAATCAGAGAGTACGTAATTTAAAACTAATAGTGAACCATATTTCGTGAAAAACTTTATTCAACATTGAAATGAATTGAAAGAACTGATTTGGGACATAATGTAATCATTGTTTACGTTGTTGTCTTGGAGATATCACGTTTTCTTGAAATTTTGTCAACACTTTAAGCAAGTGATGATATAGGGACTTTCCATCTCAGTTGACTAAGGAAAAATTTTGACGTCAAAATTGATATCTCCAAGACAACAACGTAAATAATAAGCACATTTTTCAATCAGTTCGCTTAATTTATTTCAACATTGACTAAAGTCAACCAAGTACCAAAGTTACAGCATAGGGCTGATGTATGCCTTAATGTTTGATCATACGAATTGAAAGCGATTACTATTTTCCTTACCAGATTTGTGCCAAATTCAGCTCATTTCATTTGGAAATGAAAGGAAAGAAGCAATAACCTTTGACCAAGTTTTTCGTGTGGAAGAAGAGAAAATGGAAATTCTTGATGCGGTAAATGTTGCTTGCTTGAATTAAAAAGGCATACAGCGGATGGAAATTGGAGATCCACCACCAAAAGTAGCATGGATAATATCGGTACCACTCCTGCATCAGAAGAACCAAGTGAGTACCATTCCTGCATCAGAAAAGCTATGTGTTTCTGAAACCCCTTCGGTATTTTCCAGAAAAGCCTAAGTACTCAATATAGTTAAAGATAGGCATTAATTTAGTTGACAACTTAACTGGAAATTTCCTAGTGATTTTTTCTAAAAGGAAATACAACTTGTCACTGTCAGTGAAACCTAGCGTCATGCATGTTAGAATTGTCTAGCCAAATTCAACTCTAGATTTTACAGTTTCAGGAAATTTTTTTCGTTCTCCTAGCCCATGCTTGTCGGATTCATGCATTCGCGTCTAAGAGCTCGATAATTAATCCAGGTATTTCTTGAGAGAAAAGACTACACATTATGCTCAAATCTGAATGCTTTAAAAAAGGATGACAATATGATTCGCGTGCAATTGGAGGCGATCGACAGAGACCGATATTCCTTTCTTTAATGGGCGGGAGAGGGAGAAATATATTTTCAGCCTCCAAATGGTCGTCGCGTGACGTCACTCAAGAAATAGTTCCATTTCCGGAAATTGTAAAATCTTTTGTTGTATTATACAGGGTGTCTCAGAACGCTCGCACAATCTTCTAATGGAGTATGTAGGAATAAATTCTGAGTCGATCCGTCTTTTTGAGTCCAATAGTTCTCGAGTTATAATCAGTGGTTGGGAGTAATTGAATTACTGTAATTGAATTACTTTTTCAGTAATTTGTAATTGTAATTGAATTACTTTTTTTTAATGTAATTGGTAATTGTAATTCAATTACTGGCTATGAGTAATTGTAATTGAACCTTTCAATTACTTTTTTTTTCAAACTTAAAAATGACCGAAGTATACTTTCCTCATTTTTAAATTCAAAAAATTGAAATATAGCTATTCCAAGAACAATTATTATTTGTTTCGTTTAGTTTTCAACGGTTTTCCTGTATATTGCTGCCTTCCAAGAAACTGATAATGACGCTTGGGGCCCATCATTACCGTTAGGGATTAGCGTAACTCAAAACTCAATACCCTGGTCAGTCGATCGATATCATATTTAGTGTAATTTTGATCTAGTTAAACGAGGGTGAAGGCCATTGGGCGCAAGGGGCTGCACATCTTTTTGCTAATCAGTGGGGGGAAAATGATTTCGATTTTTCAGATAATGAGAGGGAGGGAGACTTTCTATAATGAAGTTTTCTGAAATTTTGAATATGAACTGTGAAATGAAGGCACTCTGTGTTCAGTCAGATTGTTTACAATAAAGAACGTTATTGCCAAAAAAACAATTTCGGTAATTAGGATATTTTCGTAAAAAAGTAATTGTAATTGTAATTGTAATTCAATTACTTTCCCACAAAAGTAATTGGTAGTTGTAATTCAATTACTTTTTTTGCAAAGTAATGAGTAATTGTAATTCAATTACCCACCCAAAGTAATTGTTCCAAGCACTGGTTATAATATATTTAAGAATACCAGTCAGATTTCAGCTTTGAATTGTTTCATAAGGTAATTTAATGTTAGATGCATTATTTCCTATGTAACAAGATATAACAATATAAATTTTCATTGATAATATCTTGTTACATAGAAAATAGTATATCTAACATTAAATTACCTTATGAAGAAATTCAGAGCTGAAATCTGATTGGTCCTCTTAAATAAATCTCTTATATAACTCGAGAACTGGGCCCTGGAAATTTTCAAAAACACGGATCGACTCAGAATTTAATCTAGAATACTCCATTAGAAGGTGGTCCGAGCTATCTGAGTAATTCTGAGACACCCTGTATATGACAATTTAATTTTAAATTTAAAACTGGGTTCCACGAGACTTTGCAACGTTAGCAGGGATAGAGGCAAAAATACGCACTCTTTTGATTGGTGCAGACGACCAAGCTCACAGCTGGCAATGAAAAATTTTGAATTACCTAGACATCAGTAATTTCACAATGACGTGCTACTAAAACTCTAAAATGTTGCGTATATCAAGGCCGGTTTATCGATGCTCAGTTAAATGAAAATATCTGACAGTTAGCGTTATTCGATAGTTACCCCCTGATTCTGTAACTTTTAACATCGATGTTATAATGACAAGTGACGTATAGACAATGCAATTTCTGTCATTTTAACATTAAACAGTGCCCTAACATCGATGTTAAAAGTTACAGAATCATCCCCTTTAACTGTTTATCAACAGCAAATTGACTGCAAAGTCCTTGCTAAAGTGCTGGGCAAACTGACTGACAGTTCGAAGTGTCAGCTAGAGTAGAAAACCGACGGTTTTAGCATCACCCAGACTCGTTTAAATGACGAGGAAGGTGAATCTTTTGCTTCTTCAATATGAATCAAGCCGATATAAAGTTTAGTAAAGCATCTGACACTATTTTGAGGAATTTGACACTCTACTTAAGATTTTTTCAACTTTCTTCAGACCTCCTACTTTTACCTACCATATCCCTTTTCTTATTCTCAATTACATCTTATTCTACTAGTTATTTTGCAAAGCAAGTCTCGATCGTAAGCAGAAAAGTTTACTCCTAGTTTCTTTTCTGTCACCAATCAGAGATCACCAATACAAATTTAAACAACATCAGCACCCCACAGTAAACAAAGGCCGTAAGGCATTGCTATGGAAACAGTTGACTATAGTAGCGTGAAATTTAGAGGTGATTCTGTAACTTTTAACATCGATGTTTTAGACACTGTTAAAATCTTAAATGACAGAAAATGCATTGTCTATCTGTCATTTGTCATAACAGTGCCTAACATCGATGTTAAAAGTTACAGAATCAAAGAGGTAAATCTGTTCAACAGAATCCAACATCCGCTAATCCAATTGTTGCCAACACAACTCAAACTGTCAGGCACGTATAACTGACAGCAAAAGTCGATGTCAATAAACGTGAAACAAATTTATCTGTCAGCTATTTTAGATAGCTTTACTCCAGACTTTCCACTGGCACTGTATACAGGCATGTTTTGTTTTTGTTTCGCGGCAGTGGCGGGCGGGACCTTCGACTCAAAATTTTGCCAACACCTACGAAGTGTCCACTGAATACGTGTGTCAAATTACATCTCGATTTCTTCATTTTACCAGTAAATGAAGTGTAAAATTGCTAAACCACGTTTGTTGAGGTGGCACGCAAAAAATGTTCATTGCCTCCCGGGCTAATAATAATATTCAGAAAACCCGAGGCTGGTTTAATATTAAAATAATTCGGAATTTCACGCGGCAGGGCAGGAGCGATTCGCACTTGACTTATTTCTCCAACAATTACTAAGATAAAAGTATAATAGTAACAGGCACTAACCATCCAACAATAATCAATCCATCAAAACTTCATCAACATAAATATTACTGACTCGAAACAAATCGCATACATAAAAATAGACTTATATTTATAACCTGTCAGTAGATTTATAATTTAAGCAATAAATGCTCTGATTCTGATTGCTCTGGCTGACATTGTATACAGGTATCCATCTAAATAGGTACTTTATGTAATCATCTAGGTATTGAGAATTATGATACAAGGTGTAACGCAGTGGCGGATCCAGAAGACAATCTCGGAGGGGGCGAATTGATGGGAAACCATAATTTTGAACCAGCGGATGGTGGCAGGGGCCGCTTAGGAAGTTTTGTCGCCCTAGGCAAAGTAGAATTATGCCGTTTCAATAGTATGATGGGGCTCGTTGAATGGGGGAATAATTTGTTAGACAGTAATAGCAAAGGGGGGTTGAAAATGCGCCGCAGGCGAAAATTTTACAAAATTTCAAGGTCACGCATTTTCTAAGCACTTCAGAATGTTAGTGACATTATTTGAAAAACTTAAGTCCCATATAAGGAGATTTTTTTATCGAGTTCGTATTTCTTACAAAAAGAGTAAACAAAGAAGTAAAATTCCAACATTTTCTCGAAGTGGCTTGGTAAATTCAATATGCGTACAGGCAGGTAAATTCAATATGAATTTTTATTCTTATTAAAAAGAGTAAAATAGGACACTTCTGCATGAAATTTTTGAATCATAGCGACTAACTCTATTCCTCCTAGGACGTCCTAGGTCCCGCCCTTGCTTAAGTATACCTACATTTTATTTTAAAACCTCATGTCTGAATAATTATTTTAAGAAATGCTCAATCAAATTGGTAGGTACAGACAATGTGTAGAGCGTGCCCTGAGTGGACGACAGACGAATTTTGTAAAATGCACGAAGTTTATGATTCGGCACGGATCTCGGGGGGGGCGATCGCCCCCTCGCCCCCCCCCTAAATCCGCCACTGGTGTAACGAAACCTTTAGTCAAACTACCAGTGGATTCTTCTATGCAAAATATGAAAAAAGTTCGTATGAACATATGTCAAAAATACCTCCTACGGGAGCTAGGGCTTAAAGTGGGACACTTTGAAAGTGGTGTTTTCTTAATATCTTCAAAATGGTTAAAGACAGTAACGTGAAATTGGGTACCTTCAACAAGTCTTTGATGCTGAATTTATTGCTGTGAAGAAAATTTTAAAATTTTGATAATAAGCGTCCTGTTCAGGGGGGCTTAAGGCTAAATTTACTCAAACATTTTTGTAAGTCATTTTCTCTAAAATTTTAAGCTTTTTACGTAAAAATGATACTCTTGTGTGACATCGATAGGATGCACCCTTTTCGAAAAAAATGGCTATTCATTGGTTCAGGGCTCCAAGATTATTATTGTGATGGAAGATATCAAAATATCGTAAACAAGTTCATGGGAGAGTCCTTTACTTTATTCTAGAAATAAAAGTTCTTATGGACATGGGTCAAAAAATGCTTCCTAAGGGAGCTATATTGTCTTTCAAATGGGGTCTTGAAGGACTTTCGACCCATGTCCATAAAAAATTTTCTTTCTACAATCAAGTAAGGAACCCTCTCATGGACTTGTTTACAGTATTTTGATGTCTTCCATCACAAATTTTGGGGCCCTGAACTGAACCAATGAAATGTTTTTTTTTTCGAAAACATGCATCCGATCGATGTCAAACAAGAGTACCCTTTTTCGTACGAATCTTAAGTTTTTTAGAATCTAGTGTCAAATTTGAGAAAAAACGACTTACAAAAATATTTGAGCAAATTTAGTCCTAAGCCTAAGCTGTACGACGGGACACATGTGATCTTTTAAAATTTTCTCCACAGCAATAAATTCAGCGTCAAAGACTAACTAAAGATTCCCAATTTCATTTTACTGTCTTTAACCGTTTTGAAGATAATGAGAAAACACCACTTTCAAAGCGGCCCTTAAGAGGCTTTTTTGACAAATGTTCATAGGAACTTTTTTCATATTTTTCATAGAATAATCTATACTGGTAATTACGCGTTGTAATAAAGTCGCAGCCCCTTAATAACATTCTGCTTCTTTTTTAATAAAATTTTTAATCGTTTCGTAATTTAATACCTATAAGTAGGTATCCAAGTAGTGTATTTCAACTAAGCATGTAACGTTATAAATCAATGTATCATAAACAAATTGGTTGTTATGGTGGTTTGCATTTTTTTAAATAAAAACTCTGAGTCTATAATTATGCAATTTGTCTGGCCAAAATCATCGTAGGTATTTAAAATAAAAATAAAACAGTGAGAATTTGTTATTGACTGACACTGTTCTTGGAATTTGACTCATCCGTTTTCTGAATTTCTGTCTATCAGCACCCTCGCGTTTTATGCATAACTAACTCGAGCACCTACATATGTATCTATAGGTATTCGTATTATATCTAAATTACTGATGTGGATGTGTATTTTACTTGAAGATGGTAGGCAACGGGCAACGCCTCAATCAACGTCATTCTTCGGACTTCATTTTCTTAATAAACTTAATAACCCGTTGTAAATATAAAGAACTTAATAGCTTACAATTAAATACAGTAATAAGGTACATCAGTATTTGCGAAAAATTCATCACGTCATCAAGTTTATCTGAAATACAGAAAAATTGCTTTCAGCATACCTATGGGAGATGACTTCCAAACCATAATCTTTATAGCAAAATAAAACAAGTCCATACTTCCAATCCGCGTAGCCATTTTTGTTCTCCCTTAACAGCTGATTAAAGAAAGTTATTTGATGTTTTATCGCGAAATAAGTTTGCCGCGAAAATAAAATATTATAAACAAGCATAAATACCATACAATCATTTATCGGATAGAACCTATATCATAAGTTTCTTCGTTGAACTTATCTGACGGTAATTTTCACATTTTCACACATAACTTCCATTATTTCATATTTTATGTTATAGCTTATCGCATCTATACTTTGTTGTCGTCGTTTAGTTGGTTATTCTTACACATACTAACTTATCTTATTAAAGGAGGTTTCTTCAACACATTGGCGTTGGCGCAATTATAAAATGTGATCAGAAATATTATTGTCATAAGGTGCCCATGAAAAACAAATGTAGAAATTTTGATTAGTTCATTCACACCTTGTACTACCTACAAAGTACCTAGTTGTATTCTCAAGCCATCCAAAAAAAAATTGTATATTTCAAACCAAAGGTAAGAAAGTTCTCTCTTGCAGATCGCGGGCAAAGTATATAACTGCGCAAAGGTCTGCAAGAGTACTTTTTTACCAAGGTATGTACACTATTTTTTCCAGCCAGCCCCATTACGTCATAATTTAACACTTTCAAATCATTAAAAATAAAAATTTTGATAACTGTTTTAAAACTATCATCGACCAGATGTAATTTTTGTAAAAATAATTCATCATTTACTTTTCCTACCTACAGAAATAACGCATACTTTGGTACCTGATGGAAATGAGGTGAGCAACACCTACTTTTTTAACCGACTGGGAAAAAAATCATTTTGATACTATAATGGATTTTAGAATTGATGTTTTTGATTATTTCACTTTCTTAAAGTCTGTGTCAATAATTTTGTAAAACAATGACTTAAGCGAAGAGCCGATTTAATTTTGGAAGCAATGGAATCAGGCAGGGGGCACTACGCCTGAGATGTATGTAATCCAGCACTAATACATAAAACAAAAACTCACTTTTCACTTTTTAGGCGTGGGGCGCCGGGCTCCAACTAAAGTCCACACTCCACAGATCTAAAAATATAAAAGAGACGATTTTGAAATTTGGGAATTTGGGCTAGTGTTGTAAAGGGTCTTCTTCTGGTTTTTTTCAAATTTGGAGGCGGCCTTACATATTTTTTGCATATTCTTTTGTTATGGGAATTTTCCTTACCCAACTAATAAAATCGTAATCTGTGTTCTGTTGCTCTAAGCCCTACATAAAAAAGGTGCACTTGTTGAATGTTTATATCTAGGTATATCTATAAAATGTAGTCGGTGGATTATTACCGTTTTTGGATAATCTTGGAGATCTCGTAAAGCTTCTAAAACGGAAGATCAAGAAGTCTTTCTCCGAAAGATTATACGTCTGCTCATTACGGCACAGTTAAATCAACATGATTTAATTATATACCTATCTTAATATACGTCCTGCAAAACAGAAGCAAAATTCCTTGAAGTGAAAACTAATATTTTCTAATTAAGATCAAAGTAAACCGCTCCACTCACGTCCATGAAAACAAGCTGCATATTCATAAACAAGATTTTGTTTTTCTAAATGAAACTACAAATTTTACTTTGTAATAAGTATTTAATACAGGTATACAATGACAACGTCATTTATTTTCATCGACCCAAAATAAGTAGGTAGGCTGTTGTAGGTAGTAGGCTGCTTCTTTTTTTTTCACTGCTCAGCAATCTCCTAAACGGTTAACAGGCTATAGATACCGAGTCGTTTAAATTATAAAAAACTTGTGCTATTTTTTGGTGATGGAGAATCTGAGGATATCTTGAGTAATTTCTGAGTTAGCCTCAAAAACCTGAACGATTAATCGCTTATAATACAGTGAGATTCAAAACGTTTGTAATTAGGGTTGGCTTTGGAAACAAAAGTTTCGAAAGACGTTTGTCCAAAATTAATCACACTGTCCGCAAAGAAATTCACTAAACTAAAATTGACAGATGTGAATTTTTAAAATTAATTTCTTTTGCATTTATTAATGCAAATTATTTCGAAAAAATATCGACCTCGCCACTTCCAGCATCTTTGGCGCCCTTCCGTGACCAGTCCCAGTGCAACCAAAAAATCTGGAAAAAGTTAGGTTATGTTAGTGATCCTCATAAAATTTTTCAACAAGCATCTTGAAGCATTCCTCAAAAACAATCTTGGAGGCCAGGTCGAATCGAAAGGTGATTTGTTTATTAAACCCATGCAACTTGCTCATTTGAAAACCGTTTCAGAAACAAATACTGGCGAGTAAATTTGGTCATAACAATTTCTAGAGGCGAGGGCTGCCTTCAATATCCATCGAACATTCATCCTGGACCCCGGGCTGCTTTTTAGAAGAAAAAGCACCAAATGAACAGAGTGCAATGTCCTATTTACCTACATGGTGTTTAAAATTAACACCCACCTAGTTTTTATCAAAAAGAGTAGTAAATTCATAAAACAAGTAAATTTAATGGTTTTATTTTTCAATTGCAAATAACACACAACACGGTGAGAACAAAACTTTAGTTTAGATTATGAAAAAGTGTTCTGATTTTGAGACGGCGAACAAAAATTGCTGGCCCCACAAATTGATGTAAATAAATTGAAAGCAACATGATTGATCTTCTACTTATTCTGTGCTGCAGTTCAGACCATGTCTTAAAGCAGGGGGCCAAGTCAGGATCATCCGTATGTCACGTTAATTGGATTAAAAATTTCACTGAAAAAATTGCCTAATGCACACAATCCTATGCACGTTATTCACATTTGTAACTTCCCGGAATCACAGACACATTGTTTTATTTTATCTGAGGGTGCACCTGAAGAGAGATAAATTATAATTCAATAAGTTCCATTCGTTAAGTTTTACCAAAATGCTTTCCTTGCAGAAAAAAAAGGCTGTTTTGTGTTGTGAGAGAAAATTCACAAAAAACAGAGAATCGGGCCAATCGGAGTCTCCACTCTCCAAATATTTGTTTCTGGAACGGTTTACAAATTACAAATTAGCAGGTTGTTGATTTTAACAAATTACCTTTCGATTCGACTCGACCAGATGGAGAACTGGCCTCCAATGCTGTTTTTGACGAGTGTTTCAAAATGCTTGCTCAAAAATTCAAGATTTATGAAGAAATTCAAGAAATAACAGCTGTTTAAACTTCTATGGGAACACCAACAAACCTAACCTAACTTTTTCCACCAAGTTTTGTTGGTTGCAGTGGCACTGGGATTCATTACGGAAGGGCGCCAAATTTGATCGAGGAAGTGGAGAGGTCGATATTTATTCTAAATAATTTGCAAAACGAATAAATTTAAAGAATTCACATCTGCCATTTTAGTTTAGTGATTTTCTTTGGGGACAGTGCGATTAATTTTGGACAAACGTTTTTCGAATCTTTTGTTTCCAAAGCCAACCCTAATTACAAACGTTTTGAATCTCACTGTACCACAAGTGCATGCTATTTAATCGGTTAAATTTTGAAAATGGTTACGAAAGCTTGTTGCCGGTGGTAAAACAATGAGAACTAAATTGCCATTTTCGCTAGGTCTACTTAACTATTTTAAACCGGGGTTGCCTATACTCAAGAGCCCAATAAGATGTGAACGAGCCTTTATAATTCATTGACGTTTGAGGTTAGGAAACGTGCAAACAAAATGTCATTGAATTTTGAGATTATATCCAGAAGAAATCAGAGTCCTTTATGTCCAAAAACACTTAAAATATGGTTTGTGGAAGGAAGACTTTAATTGCGTGTAGGATATGTGCCTGGTGGTCATATTTATGGACGTTTATTTCCCTTAACTGATTTTACGTGGTATGTAGTTATTTTCAGCAGTAAAAAAATTGTGTTCAAAATCGAGTAGTCAAGAAAACGATTAAATGACTCGTGCATTAATCACCCTTAAATGAATTCGATTGGATAGAAATTTCAAAATGAGTCTGATTGATTGGTTTAGAAGGTAATTTGGAAATAATCCTACTTAAATTAAACTTTTGAATTTCTTACAGCTGTCAATCGAATGGGATCGTCAGAAATTTTCTAAACCTTCTAGATTTTGAGTAACGACAGTTAACTTTTCTTTTTCTTATCACCGTCATATTGAATTTTAACACAATCGGATAAAATTGGCATAAAGCTTTATGAAAAAAATAATGCAAAACAGTACAACTTTTTTAATCCCCTTGACATGGAAAACAATTGCATTCTAAACGATAATAATAGTATATTATATGTGATATTGATATATATATATGCTATTTTTCGTCATTCCGGAATTTAATTTGCCATTTCAATTATAATACCTAAAACGTTTTGCTCGTATATTTCAACGAAAAGAGTAAAACACCTGCGCTACGCTGCAGTGTAAGAATTTACATCAATATTGGGAAATTTCCGAAATTGGTGGCCCTGTTAAAAAGGAAGAATGCAGGATACAAGCACAAAAAGTCGAAAGTTTTGGAGTGGTAGCACATAGAAATTTTTTTGCATGAAGCTCCGGATGATGTGCATCTTATGAACAAAGTTAAGTAGGTAACAAATTTATTATTGAGGATATTTATTTTCTTTATAATAGGTCGCACAGAAATAAAAATTTCAACAATTCAGAATATTGCGCCTTAGCCTCTGTTAAATAATATATCACATGTAGTAACCTCTTGGTAAATTTTGTATTTCGCGCCACGTACGGATGTTGCGCCCTCACCTTAGTAATAGAGAATTACGGAATAAGAAAATGGTTCCGTTTCCGCATGTACTGTGAAATTTCCGATAATATAATCCTCGTTCTATTCTATTGTTCTGAATTATTTATTTTGGAGGAAGGTTATATAAGCGCCCCACAATCCTCGGATATTTACGGGACCAAATAGTAGTTAGCGCGTAACTCATGAGTCGGCACTATCACTCGGCGCTAGAAGTCATTTAAAGTAGATTTCTTTAATAATTTTACTTGCTATGTATCCCACATGGCTAGTAAAAGAGATCTACTTGCAATGACCACTAACGCCATCTCATGAGTTACGCGCTAACTATGTGATGCTACCGTAAATCATCAATTGAAAGTCCATAGCCTGTAATTACTCCTAATAATATAAAAATCTATTTTTTAAATATGACCGAATCTGTGTCTCTGCCCTGTGGTTACGCGCGACAGCCCAAACTACTGAAAATTTCGAGATGATAATCTTATGTCATACATATTTTATTGGGTCGGTTATTAAGTCTGGGCAATAGCTTTTAAATGGCTGCACATATCCAGATGCTGCTGATGCACAATTATTCTGCACTATAGGAACCCAACGATCGCAAACAATCAAGTTCGTCCACTAATCATGAAATTAGGGGGGGCCTAATTCTTGAATCGGACGAACAGCTTCGCAATCGGAGGAACTAATGCCGATTTCGTACTGCAGCTGCACTGTAGAGTGCAGTTACAGTGCAGTTGAAATAACACGGTCTGATTGGTGAGTTGCAAAGCAACTTGGGGTAGCGACCAATCAACATGTGTGGATTCTACTGCACCCCGCAATGCATGACAAACCAAAATAGGCATACGCATACAAAACAGTTCGAACAGAACAGGATCGGGTCCGATTTGCGTTGCAGGAATTTGTTTTCATATTTTCTTTAAGCGCTAGTATCTTTTTAGGTTGTTACCCTTTACTTATTTGAAATATTTGCAAATTCCGTGAAAAAGTCTAGTTTGTACGGTCTGCAATGGCCATGAACATATTTTTTGCAAGTAGGTATACCTAATTGATTTGCATCATATTTCCATGATGGGTTTTTATTATACTGAAAATGCCTGATTTGACAATGGTTAGATTTGGCAAATATTACTTTAATGAATGATATAGGTACTTAGTAGGTATGTAGGTATGTTTGCTTACGATTCCATTTCATAAATAAATCTCGAAAATACATTGTACTCATAACAGCTGACACTGAAAGAGTATTTTCTCATCTGGTAGTCTATACGTAGGATGGGTGTTGGGTTGAATAATATATCTAAGTCGTTCCTTATAATTATTATGTATACCTACTTATACTAAATGCACAAGTCGTAAATATCCTTAAAAATCAATTTCATATATGAAATTTACATGAATTTCATAAAATGATATGGATGTCATAAACAACTATTAACCTACCATAAACGTAAAATAAAATGTGTATTCCATATTTGATACTGGTGCAAACTTTTCTACAACACACAGAAGCATATCTTGTCTCTTTTCTCCTCAAAGCTAAACAGTTTAGGACAAATTCTTGTGTATTTGGCCGGTAGAGACTGAATTTTCAGTTGCAATTTGAATATCTTCCAGCTGAAAAGTCTTGAATGTTAAAATAATCAGATATTTACGTGATGCTAGGAAAACATATCGTGATATGGCTAAGTGTCGAAGTTCAAGCTCTTAACTTAATGATTTTCGGTGTCGTTGAACTATACATGATTATTATAGCATTTTACCTGCTATCAGCGATTCAGCGCTGATCCCTAACTCCTAACTTTATCATATCACCTTGGTTAAAGTTGATCGAACTGTCTGTTAAGACATAATTAATTGAAAAACATTCCAATTAAAGAAATATCCATCATAAAAATAAGCTTCTAACTTAATTAACCTCCCCACAACCAATTTAAAAATGGGATTTTACTGCAATCCCTCCAAAATTATAAATTGAGGTAATACCAGAGTCCAGCATTTCTGTTGAGTGCATTTTGAGCGAAAATTTTCGCCCAATAGAAATTCTGACCTCAAATATGGATATATTCAAAAGAAGAAAACTGTACACTACATATTTTTTTGTATTCTATAGTGCTATTAGTTAGATTTGTTAAATTCAGCCAGGACTTTAAGAAAATAAGAAAATGTGCGAGAGAGAGAGAGAATCTCGCTTTAGTTTAGCCCTAATCTTAATTGTGAAATCGGTCCTTAGGAGCGCTTAAAGTTGCAGTACAAACGGCCATCGGCCATTAATCGCAAACCCTCATTCATCATTTATTTCAGTAGGTACAACCCATAATTTGGATTTGGATTGTGAAAATAGCGAAAACCTCTTGCCACAGTGGGGGAGGCAGCAAGCAAAAAATTTCGTCTAATTTTGATGCACCGCCCTGGCCCCCAAAGTCAAACAGGAAACAGGGAGCTACGGCCCTGTAGACAAGTGAAGTTTAATTGCATACATGGAATACATGGAATGGAAAGCCAATTGTTCGAAAAGCCAATTATTAAGATAATTATTATTAGTTCGAAAACCAATCGTTCAAAAATAAGATTAATGTAGAGACTGTTCGCAATTACACATTAAGTCAAGATTTTTAATGAATTTGACTTGTTTTGAGAATAAAATCCACTTTTTATCCCTTTAGATACATACCTATTTATTACTCTACTTCAACTTCTTTTTTCAACTCTATTTAAGTCTATGTCAGGCAGTGATTTTCGGCACAGCCGAAAGCAAGCAGTTAACAAGAAAAACAGGACGCGAGATTAAAATTCCAGAACGCTATAATTTTCTTATTTGTTGTCCGATTTTTTATTTTTTAGTGAACCAAAAACCAAATGAAATTGCTCATAAAACACTACAAACCCAAGACAGCTTTCATTTTTATCAACTTCAACTTGAATGTCAACTGGATGTCAACTTTACATTTTCAAACGGATATACCCGGTTTTTTTTACTCAGGTGCTAATTCAAAGTCGATTTATGTCATTATGTCATGACATAGGTATGTCTGATTAGGTGCGTAACTCAGCAGATGGCGCTAGCAGTACCATTTTGCAGGTTTCTGCAGCCACCTGCTGCATTGCGTCTTATTATCGAAGACTTTTATGCTGAAACAGTGTTCTCGGTATACGCTCTAATAAGGACATCTCGTTTCAGCATGAATTTCCTCGATAGTAAAGTGCAATTATTAAGATGTTGTCAGAAATCTTACTGTTAGCGCCATCTGCTGATTTAGGCACATAATCAGATTTATGTCATCATGATGTAATGACATAAATCAACTTAGAATTTGCCCCTTAGCCTAAAAGCTAATTTTTTTCTGCATCTTTTGATGTGCAATAAGGCGGGCGGGCGGGTTTGCTTTATAATTAGTTCTGAAAATAATTACAACTTTTTGTTAAAATTTGAATATCTTCTACTCAAAATTTTCGAATAACTTTTTGTTAAAATTTGAATATCTTTTACTCGAATGTGCTGAGACTTAGCGAAACAATTAAAATTGTTATTTTCTAACACGGAAAATGCATTTCAAGAATCTTTTTCACGGTACACTCGAAAATTTAGCATTAAAAGATTGAATTGTTGACAATATCAATAATTTTAATTATTTTAAAAATTTATTATAAACTAAACTTAACTTATTGCACTCGAAAGACGCAGAAAAAAATTTGCTGTTAGACTGAGCAAAAAAACTGGGTATTTGTGTCCATTTAAAAATGAGAAGTTGACATCCAGTTGACGTTCAAGTTGAAGTTTCAACCCACTGAGCGCCATTTTACAAAATTCGCCGGATTTTGTTTTTTTTCGATAACTAGGTATTCATCATTTACTCGTTTCGTTTGGATTATATTTATTTTCACTCTTTACAACTTTTCCATCCTCTTCACAATATTTCAGCCCCTCCAAAACATAAATTTGCAAAATTGTCTTATTTTCCGTGTTATTTTTGGTATTTGGTATCCAGATGCATACGCGAATGTTTCAAATTCCTTTCTTCAAATTACATTCAGACTTATGCCAGGCAGCTTTTTTTTAGTTAAACTATGTCTCAAATTCTGGATGGTTTTCGGTTTTCGAACAATTGACCCTTCGAACAATTAGATACGTTTTTTGAGGCAGACAATAGGGTCTATTCTCTAATTTTAACGTTTTTTGCTAAATTTCGACAGCATCATTGCATTGGTAAATTTTGTTTCCTTGGTGCTTGGTGGCACTACCATTAAATTGTATTTGAAGCTGATTAGTTAGTTGATTAGTTAGATCTCTAAGGCTGGGGTTGTTCACTTGCTCAGTCATGGGTTATCTTCGGTTTAACTAAACGTGGTTTGGCTGCTAGGCAGCAGCCTAACGCTTAACCCTGATGGCAGTTAAACCAAGTTTAGAGATAACCTCAGACTGAACTAACAACCGGCTCGCATATTGCATAATTAACAGCATGGTAAAATTTTTAATGTGTAAATTACAGACTAGACCCTGATGGTTGCTAAGTGTAAGTACCTAAATACATAAAGTGTCACCTACAACTTAATTCGGAGTTTCTACAAAAGAAAATTGATTCTGTCTGGCAATGACGTAACTAGTGTATAATGTAAACATTGGCGTAACTGGGGGAGGGCCTGGGGGGGCACGCCAAAATCAGAAATCGTCACTTCACAAAAAAAGTTCACTTTTTTCCAATCGATATCAATCAATGCTCGAACTGCGTGCCCGAAAGACACTTAGGTACTGAATTTAGAATTTTTGATTTTTGATTCCTCGTTACAATAATACGGTAAGGACCTAATTAACAAATTTTTAGTACTGACAACATGCAGAATTTGATGTCGAAATGTCTATTAACTGGTCTATGGATGTCAGTACGTTATTGTTCTCTTTTGAGTTTCTTGTGTAGCATTGACAAAAAATTTGCAACAATTTTTTTCGCGAAATGCAAAATGGGGGGGGGGGTAGGCAGGGCCGAAGTTCGGGGAATCTGTTTTATTGCTAAATTTAAGTTTTTCATTGTTTTCCTTGCGTCTGTACACGATACGTCTGTATTACTCTGTAGTGCTGCAAAAATGCATGACCTTGAAATTTAAAAAAATTTTCGTCTGCGGCGCTTTTTTGCCTTTTAAATTGAAAAATTCAATCGTTTTGAGTCGACAAATTTTTATGTACACTCCACCCAAACTCATACAAGGAGCCTGGGGCCAGGACCACCCCAGAAAATAATCTTAGTTACGCCAATGAATGTAAATAAAGGAAGATGATCGGCTCTTACTCAATATTACCGTCTTTAATTTATTAGTAATAATATTAATAATAGTAACGTGACACTGACTGAAAGCGAACAATATCTTGGAAAATCGAATTTCAAAACTTGGTGAGCCTTGAGGAGCCTTAACACGGCCCTGCATCCCGGTAAGGTAGGTAATAGAGATTTAACGATTCAAGTTCGCATTTTTTATAATTACATACTGGATTTATTATTCTTCAATGTCAATGACAGAGAACCTGTTCCTGTTTAGCTGGTTTTCTGCCGTACGGGGACTTCGCATGAACCTTGACTGGTGTTGATTTAATAGAAGGAAAAATACTTCCTTGGCGCCTTTTCGTGTATGACCTCCTTTCCAAACACATCAATTATTATGGTCGCTGGTGGCACACCACTGACCCACACTATTTCCGTGCTTGTAGAATAGCGCCTTCCAGATAACCTCAGGCTAATCTGCAAACTAATTTTAATTAGGCTTATACGCGGCCATAAAGTCCGGCCCCCCCTTGTATCTCGGGAACCGCTTGAGCTAGAAGTTTGAAATTTGGGAACGTAGTTATGAATGACGCATACTGTACCTAGATGCTGTGTTATATTAATTATTAATAATAATAATAATAATAAATTAATGTTTATTGCCTATAAATGTTGATTACATTTTAGTTTTAGAATTTGGTATTAGTACCTATATATTACATACACGGTGGTCCAAATAAAAATTTCCACCCCGAATATCTTGTGAACGGCACGAAATATAAAAATTTGCTAGAACAGGTCGATTTTTATTACGAAGGGGCACCTAAATCCCTTAATCCCCGCCAACACCAAGTTCAAAATCTCCAAATGACAACCCCCCACTTGTGATACATCATTTGAAAGCTAATTTCATTGCGAATCCAAAGCTGTGACAATTTTTGTTATTTGTTCAACTCCAACGCCCTCTTTGCTCAAATTTTAAGTTACATTAGGGCCCTTTGTGATACATCATTTGAAAGGGTATGAAATTCTCTGTAAACTGATTCAAGAATTTTTCAAATGCATCCACCCGTTCAAAAGTTACATTGAAGAATATAAGCTGGTTCTGGGCCTAGAAATCCTTCAAGTTTACGCTGGAACTTTTGAACGAGTGGGTGGATTTCAAAAATGTTTCCATCGGCTTACAGAGAATTTCAAACCCTTTCAAATGAAGTATCACGAAGGGTCCTAATGTAATTTAAAATTTGACCCCAGAGGGAGCTAGAGATGTACAAATCTCAAAAATACCTGCAGTGTTGAATTGGCAATGAAATTATCTTTCAAATAATGTATCACAAGTGGGGTTGGCATTTGAAATTTTGAAGTTGGGATACTGGGGGTTAGGGTTGGGTGGTGGAATTTCACCAAGCGTGTATTTAAGTGTCCCCCTCGAAACAAAAATCGACCTGTCCGCGCAAATTTTTATATTTCGTTCCGTTCACGAGATATTCAGGGTGGAAACTTTTTGTTGAACCCCAGTTGGACCACCCTGCATCAGAGTCCTGCACGGGCCGGGTCTAATATTGTGAATTAATATCGTGGACATGGGCCGGGTCGGGCCCGCATACGAATCGAAGCGGGCCGGCCCGGGCCCAAAATGATTGCGATTGCAAATTATTCGAATCAAATCTCGTTCTCGAAATAATATATTGATCTGAGATGCCGGCTCGGCAGGTTTCAGGTTTCTAGATAACAACAATAAATCCTAAATTATATTACGTTAGGCTTTAATCAGTTAGGACTCAGGATTCAGCTTTCAGATTTTGAAATATGGTAATGTAAAAAATATATTCTGGATTCTAGAACTAAACTTTTCATGAAGGTGGGTATCAAATGTCGTGTAAACACTTTTAAGGAACGCCTAATTTTTCTGCATACATAAGGTAAATTTGTATCCAAACCATAGGCTGCGGGCCGGGCCTGACACAATATGTGGGTAAGAGAGATTGGGTCATACCGGGCTGTGTACTTCTGAGTAGCGGGCCGGGCCGGGCCCCCAAAAATCGGCCCGTGCAGGTCTGTGCCCTGCATATTAATTAATAACGAACATCTTCAAAGCTCTTTAATAAATAATTCGAAACTCATCTGATTTAATGTCGCCGAGGCCACCAGAAACCAATTTCCTATCAATCTTTTTTGTGAAAAGTCGTCCGTCTGATGCGTCTTCCACCAAGTTAAAAAGAGCACCTACCAATATATCTGATGGCGGTGGAGTTGTATATAAAGGCCTAAAAGCAAAAAAATGTCTTACAAATGCGTTGGTGATTAATTACTGACAAATCATAAATACGCTCTCTCCCGATCGAATTTTATTGATGATGCGCTAAAAGCTTGTGGAAAGGAGCAAGGGTGAGACTGAAAGGAAGGATGGCATAAAAGAATCGGTCCTGACACTGTTTACATACTCGTAATTCATAATAAAACTTCGCACTATGGAAGTCGTGGTTGGGATCCTGGTCGTTGACCAGGTAATCTTTGCACAAGTACGAATTGAAAGGATGTGTCGGCTACCAGCAACAAACATGCGATGATGACATAACTTCGTGAATTTAGAAAACTTCTCAGGTCGATACTCTTATATTAAAACTGTAAAAAGTGAATATCTATTCACATAATTTCATAGAATTTGCAAATAGTTGCTTGTTTTTGGTATACAGTTACTGAAATTTCATTACACAATATAAACCCCCATAAAGAGTCAACAACACCATGAGAATTTTGAGGCCTACCTATTACTATTGCTGATGCATTCAAAATGCGATTTGTATCCTCGTAGATGTTTATTTTGTTGTGGGTGTGCATGTAACAACTGTTTACAGATTTTCGCAGATCTGCACCTAGCGGTAGTGCCTCGCATTATGCTCTACTGTACATTATTGAAACATATTTTTCAATGCAGTGGTACCTGTAAATGTTTATTTATGGAAACAGGTGAAAATTTATTGAATCAGATTTAATAATAATAAACGAAGGGGGCCGGGGAATATAATAGTCAGTTAAGTTGGCTAAACTGATTCTATAATCAACAGGGTGGGAAGTGAGTTTTTGGCGGTGAAATTTGCGACGAACAATTAATTAGTCTCAGGTTGTAGGTATCAATTTGCTACAGCCAATTTTTTATGTTTATAGTTAGAGTGTTGCAGGAGGTGGGGGTTGAATATTTGGGGTGAAAATTTTGGCAGTTATTAAGTTTTTCCAGGTTGTACATACCTATATGATTCAAGTGTTCAATTTCCCCAATGCTAATTTTTGCTTTTAGAGAGTTGCAGGTGGTGGGGCTTGAATTTTTGGGGGTGAAAATTTCGAGTCATTGAGTCTCTCCAGGTTGTATGTGATTGAAAGAGTTCAATTTGCTCCATTCCAATTTTTGGTGTTTATCGAGGTGTTTATTGTACATTCAAGATTCAAGAGTTCAATTTATCCCCAATGCCAATTTTTGGTATTTAGAGGGTTACAGAGGTTGGGAAGTAAATTTTCGGTGGTGAAAGTGATGGTCGACTTCTTTTTTCAGGTGAGGGGGTAGTTTTCTGGGGATAAAATTTTAGACGTTCAATATTCAATATTCACGGCATCTTCTGCGACTTGATGTATGCACCATGACATCCCTATCCTTTCCCATGTAAATTAGGTGTTTTCAATCAATTATAAAAAATTAAGAGAAGCGTCTCATGCCTAGAAATTGCGTTTAAAAAAAATTGCCATGGCTTTTCTTCAAATGACTAAATGATGGTTATCATTAGGCTTCAAGGTAACTGTCTAGTGTAACACAAATTTTATTTGCAATCTGAATGCGTGATTTTAAAATTACCGCCAATAGTTTAATTTTACGCGTCAAGGTTGACACACGACTTATAAGAAAGGCTTATTTCTTTCTCTTTTTTCTCAACGAGAAAAAGGGGGCATCCCGCCAAAGCAGAGGAAATTTATACGGATGTATATTTTCTTTCAAAATGTGAGTCTTAAATTAACGTCATCCTGTAGTCTCATCCTTCATCTACAAAATGCTCTTTCAATCACTTCGTTAGGCCACTCGTAGCCTCCTGTGTCCAGGAAGTCCCGAGCCGCGAAAATGTCTCTGTCGCCTGTTCCTATACCGACCAGGTAAATATTCAGCTACGGGTGGGCATATTCATATTTCTAAGCTGAACATACGTCATACCGCACTCGTTTTGGAAAATTTGTATATATTTGTCCTTAAAAATATCTCACTCAAATTGAATTACCGGGCTAGTATTACGTTTGTGTATACTTAAGTTTAAAATGACCAAAGTGATGCAACTTTTCGATTATCTTTTCTTTTGTCTTTGTTATGTGAGATTTATTGCCTTTGCACCAATAATGTTCCCGACCACAGGTGACTCATGTAAAATTTCCACTGCGCACTTGTTCTCACCCTTTGTTGCTTTAGTTTTGTTTGGGTTTAAAATAAACAGGTCCGATTTTAGATAGTGCACTTCATTATCCTTAAATCATCTTTGTATACACCCGAAAGCTGTGCCGAAAGCAACCTTGTTGGAGCCCCCCCCCGTTCCGATAATTATGTTTAGGCGACAGACATTCTGCAGCTGCAACTGATAAGCAGTATCATCATAATAACTTCATGATACATCTTTCCGATGTTTAAAGTGTTGTCACACGAATCGACAAATTGCGCAGTAAGCGCTGTCAATGACCTCATACTAATGTGAGCTGAAGTAAATCTGGTAATATTTATATGCTTTGACTTGAGCATTGCAATAAAATAATGCCTGTGCTCAAGTGTGCGATAAGAAACTTATTGTAAGGAATGTTTTCATTATAGGTCAACCTGATTATCGTGAAACGCAATTAAAACCGAATAAAAATTAATTTAATTGCGATTTGTTTTGTGTTCTATGCTATTTAACCACATCTGTGTTCTGACGATAAGGCGGTAAGATAAAAATGTTGATGTTTTTGTTGTAGATACTGGTCATCAATCCAGTAAAATACTATGTTCCTACTCACTATAGGTACCTAAGGGCCGTGTGACACGATACAATATTTGGTCATAAATTGCCTACAATGCCTATGCGTGTCACACGGCCCTAACTGATAAAAAAAGTTATCAATTTCAGAAAATGTTTTCAGATTTTCATGCACTGTAAGATTTCTTTTGATATTATTGTCTGATGAGTGAAGCCTATTAGGGAATTTTTCCACGAAATTGTAAATCGGTGTTAATAAGTACTACGAAGGCGTAGATATCTTTTTTCCAAGGCGATTTTCAATCGACAGTTGTCGAGTCGATCGATTTCTAGTCGACAATTTGATAATGGAAGTTGATAAGGGTTGACCAATCTAATGCCGATTTCGACATGCCTCGTGTTACGTTATTACCTCGCCTAGAGGAAAAAGGATGCAGATACTGCCGGGCTAAGCAAAATTACTGCGCTTGCTGCAGCTGCACTAATTTACCTACCACTAGATTTAAAATCTGTGGCCTTGAACCATATTTAAAAACAAAAATATCAAAATCATTTCGGGTTTCTGAGGATTGCGTCGTCAGAATTCGATAAAATTCGCAGGGTAGGCATAGGTCCATACAGTGCCAATAGCCCCCAAAATTCATTATGATCCGATAGTCCGTTCCTTAAATATCTGAAAAAAAGTTCTCCCAATGGCGCACTTTGAGGAGCTGTAGCTCCCTAGGAGGCGACTTCGACCTACAAATTTTTATACCAATCGTCCCCATTTCCAATGGGAAATCTCAGGTTAAAATAGTATCAAGCATTATCGGGACACTCTGTATGCTGGAGATGATTATTTACTGTCGATCGGGGCGACAATTGTCGATCGGGGCGACAATCGTCGATCGGGTCGACAATCGTCGTTCGGGTCGACAATTGTCAATGCCAATTGAAAATCTTGTTGGAAAAAAAGTGTTTGTGTTGGCCCCTCTACGCCTTCGTAGTGTTGTGTCATATTTTGAAAAATTTGGTTGAAAAAATCAGAATCATAATACTGATGACCCAAAGTGGATAAAGAATGTATAAGAATACAATTATTATGTTTTAAAATAAATGGAATGTGTTTTTAGGGAGTTATCATCAAGTTTTTCTGCTTGATAAGATGTGACGGGTTCACGGATAAGTCGTCCCCTTACGGCTGGTCCCCGGGCATGTCGTCCCTCGGTCATCTCGGCCGTCAGTATATTTTCCTACCCAGGCCAGGTCCCTATGGTCCAGTTGCGTCGAAGCAAAATGGGCGCATCTCAAATAACCTATCTTGTTTGGTAATTTCCATAGGAACACCTCACTTTTTCGACTTCCAAATTCTCCTCCAAAATATTTTTCCAATATCGACCCATTATTCCCTATTTTTAACAATCCCTGTTTAGAGCGATTCAAATATTACAAAAAGGAAATGAGGCTTTCGTCTTTCATCACAATAACCACAGCTATAAAATCATTGCTACAATTCCGAATTGATGTCAGTACATTCTATCCGAGAAGTAATTTTTCAAACTATTTTTGCAAAAAAAACTTTGGAATTTTTCAGTCGTTGCGTAAGACGAAAGTTTCGTTTCTTTACAATAAGTATTCTATTACATTAGTTAATCCAGGTGAAAAGCTATAGGGTTTGCAAAAAATTCCAGGAAAACACCATTACCCTTCACCGGCGACTATCGATGGGGGACACGGAAATCAATAAAGAATTAGTCCGGGGACGACTTATCCGTATTTCGGTGTGAACAACGTGAAGGTATACAAATTCTTCAAAAATATATTAGTCACATCACAACACAATCAGAGGCAGGGCCGTGCGGTAGATTTTTTTCAGGTGATGCGACTCTCCGAAATGGCGCCCTTCCAAGCAGGGTCGTAGCTCCCTGTAGGGGATGCACAAACATTTTTTAATTAAAAACAATCGAATATTCCAGCTGAAAAAAAAAGCCAATGTAGCGCCGCAGGCAAATTTTTTTGATAATTTCAAGGTCACGCATTTTCCCAGCACTTCAGAATAAGAAAAGGAAAAACTTAACTTTAGTAAGGCAGATTTTTTTACCGATTTGGCACTTATTTATATAAAAAGAGTCATTCCTAGTCAAAGAAGGTTAAGTCCACCGGGTTCAACTTCGAAAAAACATGCGCCCGTTTTTGACTGCCAACTCACACCTGACCGAAGTAAATTTGACATCCAGCAAAATTTTGACTGACAAAACCTACGAGAAAAAAGAGAAAATTTTGTGTACAGAAACGAATCTTACTTTCATACCTACTTAGTTTTCCAGTTAAACTTATGATAGGATAAATATTTTTTACAAAGTTATTTATTTTTTAATTTACTATGTACCTACTTTTTGAAAATGGTGAAATGGCGCCCCCTTAGAGTGGCGCCTGATGCGGCCGCCTCTCCGCCTCATAGCACCGCACGGCCCTGATCAGAGGTATCAGAGGTAAAATCTGACATTTTCTGAAATTGATAATGTAATATACATACGTATATAGCTAAATAGCCGTTAATAGAAAATATATGGGCATAGTTAAAGTTAACACCGGTAGCGACGAAATAGATGGTTAATTATGCATATTTTATAATCTCCAGGAATGTTGTAAGAGAGCGCCTCGGAGAGCGCGTTTATGTCGAGGCTTTCTTTTGTGTATTGATACGATTTAATTGAGTTTACTCATATTTTTTATTTCCAATGATGGTGACAAATCTTATACCTATAGGTATAATAATTAAAGCAATTTCTATCGGTTTGAGAGGATGTGAAATGTGAATAATAGGTATCTACCTATTACACACAAAATTAAGTAATCGCAGAAGTTAAAAATTAGATGACGTGCATAAAAAAACTACCTAAATGCAATAAAATCACTGAAAAGAAACATCCCAGTACACTGTTAACGCGTTTCAAACACAAAGTGCTTATTATTAAAGCCAAACTATTCTCTTCGAATTAGAGAAATGGGCAGCTAAGAGTGCGGCTGGAACCTCCCCATTGCGTGGATTTCAGTGGCGTAAGACGCGCCTGGAAGAGATGGAGGTTTGCCCTTATTATAGTTATTATTATCATTATGGGTAGGTTTCAGTTTTAATAATAATATTAATATTAACAATAATTAAGATACTCTCAAGTAAGTGTATAGTAAATAAAATAGTAAATAAAAAAAATAAGTCACTGATTTTTGCGAGGTTTTCAATTTCAGCGTCCAAACGACGCTTGTGGAATTCCTAGCCAGCCCAGCCACTTAGCTTTCTTCATGATTTTTAACAACCAACAATACATTAATGTTATATTAAATGATTTGTGCTATTTATAACTAACCCCAGTGCCCGAGTCCGTCGGTTTTGTGAAATTATTAACAAATAAAATTTCACGAAAACTCTAGAAATTTATAGGAAGTAAGTAGGATTGGATTATTCACCAAGGGGGGAGTTTCTTGCCGCTTCCGTAGCTACCCATTTTTGATGCAATGTCTCAATAACAAAACCAAAACGCCAAACTGCTAAAGTGTGCTTAATAAAAAACGGCCAGCTACAGAAGCGGCTAGAAACTCAGCCAAATCGATCCTGTAGCGTTTTATTTAAGGTTTTTTAGAAATTTCAAAATTTTTTGATTTTAGGCCAAAAAAGCGCTAAGTGTGAATATATTTTTGTATTTTGTTTCGCCAAATATTTGAAAAGCCCAGCACGTGAAAAATGTATAAAACATAAGATTCTATGCGTTTTCCTATACCTACTATAATTTGTAAAAAAAAATTAACTTGAAAGCTACATTCTTAAAATGCTGTATCTCCGAAACTATTAGAGGTAGAGTTCCGGTTGGCGGCACCCTCTTCTTCGTAGACTCTAGATTAGAAAGTGTTTTATACGTTGACATTCCCCACGTGCGCGGTTTTGCAAATGTTTGGCGAAACAAAATACAAAAAATTATTTTCGACTGCTATAACTCCGGAAGTATTAGAAGTAGAGAGCTCCAGCTGGTGGCGACTTATTCACAATATAGTCGAGATTAAAAAAGCAAAAATTACCGACTTTTGGTCGGAATTTTTTTGTGCAAAATATAATCCTTAAAATGTACACCTAAATAAACAATTTAACACAAAAATCGCGCTTATGGGAATTAACTCATTTTTAGGACAACATCAACATTATATCTCTGCCTACTGGCTTAAATGTATATATTTTTGAGAAGAGAATTCTTGTGAAAATATGGGGAAATTCTCTTTACATTTTTAATCATCAAAAAATAGCTCTCTAATTTAATCCACCCCGTATTTTTTACGGTTTAGGAGATTGGTGATTAATTAACAAACAGTGAAAAAGGATCCATCCTGACTTACTTGTGAACTTGTCTGTTAATCAGTTAATCGGTATAAAAAATTCCTCAAGACTGACGCTCTAATAAATTCCGACATGATAATGAAACAAAAATAATAAGGTAGATAGATACTTATGTCGACGAAATTAATGTTTCCAAAAAATCTTCAAAACTATAAAATAATAATTATAGAGTAGACGTATTGTAATTATAAGAATGAAAGCCAAATTGGACCATAAAATTGTAGGTCGTAATAATGTGTAATTATACAAGTTTGGTACATTATGAAATACGAATAAATTATTATTATTATTATTTGCGCTTTGAGACCACGTAAGGGTAATTTCCTCGAAAATCGCACGATACTAATCATTAGCCAATAGAAAAATTGATTTCTGTGTGTTTACCATGGCAACTCGAGGATTTCCTGGAAATCTTTGATACCTATCTAGACCAACCTAAACGAAATTAATAAGTGGAAATTTTTATGTCAAATTAAATGTCAAAAATTATTTCTATTCCATTTCTGTGGCTGTATCGTTGCTATTTTCTTACCGAATCTGCATTCGAGCATTAATTCATGTCCTGGAAATTTTAGTCGTGCATCCCAACAACGTAATCGGGCCCTCGTGTCCCACTCGGGCCGATTAATACGTTGTTGGAATGCACTCCAAAAATTTCCGGAAAGAATTAATGCTCTTATGAGATTATAAGTGACAATTCCACTTTAAAAATTTGATCCAATTACGAACGAGGATTTAAATCTTTACGACGGATTTTGGCCAATCAAGAAATTATATCGAAAAATTTTCTGTCAAGTTCCTACTGTCAGGGTTTTGTACTTAAATGAAATTTTCGTATATAATATCCCGCGTGTGAGGGATATTTCCGGAAATTTGACCGCGCTGTTATACAAGTGCTTGTTGCAACGAAAACAGACCGAGCGCGTAGCGCGAGGTCTGTTTTCTTGGGGCAACAAACACGTGTATCAGACAGCAAGGGCAGATTTCCTTAAATATCCCAAACACAAGGGATATTCAGCCAGAAAATCGCCTGAAGTAAATAAATTAAATAAAAAGTCATGCATTTATTGCAGTATGAAATAATAGGTAAATTCAGTTTTTCGTAATTATGCTTATTCGCGTCTCTTGAAAATTGCAGGGACGATTTCCTGGAAATCACCCCGACCCAGGGTGATTTTTTCCTGGAAATCACCCCGACCCAGGGCGATTTCCTGGAAATCACCCCGACCCAGGGCGATTTCCTGGAAATCACCCCGGGTGATTTCCGTTGATATAAAAAAGTGAGGGCGATTTTCTCGCTGAATACCACTCGTGATCCCTAAAATTTTCGGAAATTTATTTTTCACATTTACTCCAAATTTTTCGTCTTCGACTCGTAATGATTTCCGCTTGGCAAAAAATTAATCGTAAATGTCAAAAGATTTCCGTAAATTTTGGTGTTACTCGTGGTACCGGGTGGGAACTATTTCAATCTCACTATTGGTATTTCGGAAACTATCAGCGATAGATGTTCGGTTAAATTACAAAAAAGGTGAATAAGAATCTGTAAAGAATTCTTCGATATCTTGATTCGTTCCTGAGTTATTCCGAAAAAACCGAAAAATTTTATTGTAAAGTAAGAATCATATCTTCCTAACAGTTGATGCTATTTAAATGAAAGTTGGCACATTTATATTCTTGACAGCTGTCAAGCAATAATTATTTATATGCCCAGAACCAGTTCATGTACCATGAGATCAACAAGATTTATAATTAGCGTAGCTAGTTTCATGTCAGTTTCATTGCGTTACTAACGAAAGAACAAAGACTATGGCCCACTCTAATTATAAATCTTGTTGATCTCATGGCTTCAGTGTAACTTTTGAAGGAGTTGATGGATTTGAAAAATGTTTGCACCGGTTTCATGCCCTTTCAAATGAAGTGAAAAAATATGTGAGAGCCTAAGTCATACGACTGCAAGACGTATTTTATTACTGTTGAATTCTATTGTTTTCACATTCATGAAGTCGGCGTACTTTTTTGCACTTGTTTTGCACATTTTTGAAAAGCCAATTTTTTGCGAAGAATGAAAAGTTGTCTGTCATAATTCAAAATCTAGAAGGCCTAGAAAATTTCTGTCAATGTCATTCAATTGACAGCTGTCAAAAACATAAAAGTTTCAGATTTTTTGTGATAACTCAGGAACGAATCAAAATATCGGAAAATTCAGACTCTTAATCGCCAAGAAATAGCGCAATTTTTTTCTAATTTGACCGACCCCAAATATCTTTTACCGTTTGGGAGATCCCAATGGTGACCATCGAAAAGTTAACCACCCTGTATTAAGCGTGGGAACTTTGGGTGTCCGGTGGCTTCATGTGCCATTATTCTCTCGATAATCCCCTCTCAACGCCTAATGTCACTATAGGGTGAAATGGGTACGTAGAGTAATTACACATAAATTGCAACAGTAAATTTTGGCGTACGCACATTCGCTCAATAAGGCTTTACGGGAGCTCTTGGGTCGTAATTAAGTAGGTACCTACTCTGGTAGTTGAATTTCCCTTGAAATCTAAATCTGGGATGGAAGAGGATCAACATATCTATGTAAAATAATAATTAGGAATAGGTACCTATTATACGTTAAAAATTAAAGTGAGGACATTCATGACCGTAAAATATTTAATAATAATCGACCAGATTATCGCGTTTTATTGTTTAGAAATGCGATATTATGTCGCATCTAAAAACTTGTTTCAGGAAAAAATATAGTTTTCAAGGTTTTTAGGATGTCCGGGGTTAGCAACCTAAAATTGTCGAAAGTCAAAACACTATTCAAGAAAATATTTTCAGTTTGATAAAACCTTTTGATAAAGAATCCGCAAAATATCAACTTCATGCAATGTTTTTTTTTATATTAGAGGTCGAGAACATTCTTTACATTAATTTAGTAGGTACCTGAATAATTGAATAATAAATAATTTTTGATTCGTTAGTAGGTAATTTTAAACAATCAAATGAAGGTTTAATTCCTACATTTAAAATAAAATAGCCGCTTTGCTATAATTTAAATTTAGCGGGTGTAACAGGTCAGGTGCGGTATTATAACGTGAATATTTTAATTATTATTTGGTTTGGACACGGGACGGGACGGGACTGTACTTGTCTTTTCCATTTATGGAAACAATTGCGTTCACTATCAGCATTATGATCTCTGAATTTATTCCAGAGCCCGGGGAACTGAAACTATACGTTATTAAAACTTCCATAAACATACACTACTACTACCTAGTGTAGGGATGTATACGATGAGGCGGTCAGTCAGTGACACAAATGTTGTCGTGATTCCGGGCTTTTCTCAATCTTGATGGGTTGCATTGTATTTCAAGGTCATCGGCGTGACGTCACGCTGATTCCTGATCACTCATTAAATTATTATCTGCATCAGTGGATCGACCTGCCACTAACCCAAACCAGAAGTTTTGTTGTAGAGCAAGAGTTCATCTTCAATGTCATGACTTGCTCTATGTGGAAAATACATTGCTCTAAACTGACGAAATTAATTAAAATGAATAGATTCATGCACTCTTAGAAATGGTTTGATTTTCAGAACATATAAATATTAGTTACTTATGATCAATTCCCACAACTAACATTTTCGGTTGCTAAGATGAGAAATAAGTTTCTTTATCAAAATTACGATGTTGAGAGAACAATAGAAATTATTTGGAACATATCGTCTGCAAGAAACAACGTTATTAGTTGCATCTACTGAAATAAACCTGTAAATAACTATTTTAGTTGTGGGAGCTAAAATTCCGATTGTGAGAACTAATACATTTATTTCGGGGATTCACATCATTCGGGCGCTTGCGTAGTGAGTGAACGCGTAGAACAAAGAAAGTTTTAGTCATTTGTCACGTTCACGTTTTGTGGTGGTTTTGTGCAAGAAGGTTTTATTTGTGTGTGGAAAATTAAGGTAAGTAACTCCCTTTATCTTCTCGTGTATTCGCAAATAGGGATGAGGTGATTAATAAAAGAATGGTGAAAGCATTTAGGCGCCGTAACCAGTCCTAACCAGTTCTTGACAATTTTAAGGCTAGGTTTTTTGTTGCGTTCAAATTTTGACGGTGATGATGGAGGCATTTCTCAAAATTACCTAAAACTCAAATCAATCTTGTGGAATCGAAGCTTTCAGTAACAGTAAAAATCATTCAACAAATTTACAATAATTATGGCGTCATACCGTCAGCCTAGTTGCGTGGTTTCTAGAAAAAGGCGGGCTCTGTAAAATTCTTATTTCTATTTCAATTTTTTTTAGATAATGGATTTCATTAAAAACAAATTGCAAGAATGGGAACTATCTTCTTTGATAGATAATTTTATTGGTAAGAAAACTTTTATACTTAGGTTTAGGTACCTATACCTATAAATATTTGAATCTCTTCTCAATATTTTGAGGTTACCACAACCAGCCCCTTTCAAAAACTTTGCATTAAAACCAATAAGGTGTGCTTCTTCATGTGCTTGGTTTCATTGCCAACCAAAATATCAATTTATGAAATATTTCTAATATTAATTTATTTCTATTTACAGCAAATAATATAACTGAAGAGGTTTTCTACTCCCTGGACGAGAACGATATCAAGGAATTAATTCCGTCTATCGGTACCAGAAAAATTTTTATTGCTCAGTACAATAAATTTTTAATTGAAAAAGTAAGTTCTTATAAAGTTGAAACAAGCTGATAATGCATTCTCTGTGTAGGCTTCCCTAAATGCAAATACCGAATCACTGGACAATACTCAGAACAGGGACAACCCATCATTAACAGATCAGCAATCAACAATTACATTGGTAGTTCGAAATTCTTCAGATTCCTATTCTTTGGATGATCCAATCTCGTCTCCATCGGTGGTTTCTCTTGCATCAGGCTCTTCAGATGCTCAATTATTGTCTCCAGCACTAAACATTACCGAAAGAAATTTCCAAGAAAGTCGTTTGAGCAGCCTTAGTGAAGCTAATGATACTGATGATGTTACAACAGCGTGGATACAACTTAATACAATCGCTGTTACAACAGATCCTTAAATGTATCCTCGACAAATGTCCTAGTTGGTATCAAAAAAATATATTGTTCAGAAAAATAGTGCTTTAGTTACAGTAACGAAAGAGTTTTTGTTGGTAGAACCTATTTAATATTTTGCCCGTGCTAATCAGTAGTGACAATATTTATTTGTTGTCGGAACTAAAATATCAGTTGGGACTATTTTAAATGAGAAAATCAGTTGAGTTAACTAAAATTTAGTTGTCAGTAACCAGTTATTTCTAAGAGTGTGTAAATTAGACACGGAAAAGAAGTCGTAGAGCACCAACAGGAAGCTTTTTTTCTAAACTTTTAATCTTGACGGGTCGCAGGAAATGAATCAGACAAGCTTAATTAACTATCGCCGATTTTGTGATTAAGGTGAATTTACCGTTGTTTTCGCAGCGACACGATGATTTAGAGTAAGTTTTGTGCCTCTATTATCCTGAAGTATTACCTAATAGTGGGAGTAGCGGGATTAATTGAATACCACATTACAAATTTTCAGGTAATTTCCCCAGTCAATTAGGGAAGGGAGCATATGTAAGTCATTAAAATTTTCTATGGCATCATCAATTTGGTTTTAGCTTCATTAATTTATGTCTCTTGGTTAGATTGACAATGACCCCGGCCTTTTCCTTGACTGCTAAAATAATTTGTGATTTACCGCAATGGCCAAACTATACGAGGCTTTAAGTTGTATATTATATATAAAGTCTTAAGGATTAAGGAAACTCATCAATAATTTTCAAATTTTGATTTTAAATGATCAGCGGCACGCGACATGTCTTTCTAATTAATCAATTTATAACGTCCCGTCGCATATTAACAAACGCGGGGGTCGTGTGTCTCAGGCTTTTTTTCTGTTGGTTTGTAAACGAGATTTAAGTTCTGTCAAAATTCCTGTCATGGACAATAATTAACAACAAAGATCCCTTTCAACCCCCATTATTACTGTTTATTGACACTGACAGTGAGTGATGGCAGAGAAAAAACAGAAAAAAAGCTTGAGACACAACCCCCGCGTTCGTTAATCGGTCTTATTCTGGATGACATTGAAAACCTTTCAATATTGAAAACTTTTGGGAAATTGAAAATTAATGTCCAATTCAATTGATTATTTTATTCATTAAGTATTGAACCAATCCAAAGGAGCATTTAGCATACCAGTAATCCTGATTACAGTGATAAGACTACAACGTCAACTTGACACTACTTACTCAATACTTTAATTTATAAAATAATCTGCAAAATACGATTCGTAGTCTTTTGGTTGCCATGTTGAGTCCTCATGGATGCACTACTTGTCAAATGGTAGATTTTTTTCGGCCAAAGAGGACTCGAGCGAGCTCTCGTCCTCTTTTTAGCCTAAAAAAATCTACCATTTTGACTCGTAGTTGACAGCCATTCGGACGTCAAAACCCGCGGCAATCAAGAGACTACTCGTCGTATTACTATTGATTATTTTTTTATACTTGTATCTTGTTATAATTACAAGAAAGTCACTCGCCGGAATGTAAATTTGTAGCACTTTATAACATTCTCCTAAAACTCACGAGCCAACAACAGGAACTTAACATTATTTTAAACACTGGATATAAGCAGGTCCTCCTCTTTTTGAGCTATTAGTTATTTTATCCATTTATCAACTTTTGAAATGCAAATCTCCTCTAATAAACTCTCCCCGGTGTCCTTCGGTCTTCCTGTGTCGCGTCTAATTGGTCTTCGCTTCCCATATTCTTCATACGAGTTTTTTTTCGTCCATTCTTTTCTTAGTAGGTAGATGCCCCCGAGCAAGAGTTCACCTAGTAAGAACTCCGTTGTAAAGTTTTAGGTATTCTACCAAATCTCATACCAAGAATGTTATAATGCGATTAAAATAAAATTCAATCGCCGTAATCAGTCGTAGGTATTATAATGCCTTTCCGCCATTATTACGTCACTTCCCGAATCGAACCTACCAAACAGGGCGCCACCGTGGTCTTTACTAATACCAACTCCAAAAGACCAGGAGAAAATGAGTTACTTTAACGCACCGGGAAGCAACGTGGTAGGCGGTGCAGCATTATAAGGGGGGGGGTTATTTGCTATCCGGCATAGCTGACAGTGGAGAAGGGTCGGGGTTGACGAGTTCGGACGCCATTTACTCAATAAGACGAACCATTTACTAAGTAAAAGATGTTTAATAAACGAAAGAGAAAGAGCCGAGCTAGTTACAAGCAATTTACAATGAACGAAAGTACGGACCTACATCTAATTATCCTAAATGACATTACAACTAATTAAAACACTAACTACCGGGTATTTCCGGAACGCGGACATATACACAACGCATTGATAAACTAACAAACAAGTATCGTTTACAAAACAAATACACAACCTCGTGATAAACACACAATCAAACAACAGATTCAAAATTCCCGCGTCGAGTGGACGACATATCCAACTCGAACCAATACCAATCAAACAAATGCACAACGTATTTGTAAACGCACAAACCATCAAACATTCAAAATTCCCGCGTCGAGTGGATGACATGTCCAACTCGAGCCAATCGTGGCTATGTCCAACCTAGTGGGGATTTATGCGACGCTGGTCAGGAAAGGGACTAGAAGTCCGCCTTTCCGCCGTACACCAGGAAATTTGGCGTCCTGGGCCATCTCCGTGGAGCTAATCGTGCTTCCACTACCTCTTACCGAGATCCAAGTCCATGTCCAAGTCCAAGCCCGCAGGCCGGAGCGAGTGACTTAACACTGTCTTCAATGAAGTGAACCGCGTCTTATATTCGAAGCCGGCATTTCAGCCGCTGCGACGGGTTGCGCGTGGCGCCCTCTCGTAGCGTTCGTGCAGTAGCCTATTGCTACTCGGGAATTGTGTACATCTCGCGATTCTAACCTCACACGGTTATTCGTTGATTCTTCTCGCGGTGCTTCGCCCCTTTTGAGGGGTATTCCTCCTGAAATCGACTTCCTCTGGTGTGACGGATTTTTCACGACATCAGGTACGTCTTGTTTCGGCTATAATTACCTCAGACGGTTCGTTATCAGTAGGTGCCCCCTTTGAGGCGAGGATTCCGTCTGGGTCCCCTTGTTGTTATCGTGGGACCTCCCTGAGGCGTGTGCATTCCCTGTGGAAGCCTGTAAGGAGATGTTTTCCCCCATTCGTCGAAAGCAGTTCGAGTTGTCGGAGAGAATTTGTAATATGCCGAGAGGTCATGAACCGAAGAACACTGGCGAAGATATCGTCCAGAAGTGTCTTTTATCACTAGGAGCACTACACAAAGTGTCTTTAGGGGTTGCTGCATTGTATTTTCACAACCAGGAGTCCTCCACTTCCAGTGGGGAAGGTAATTTTGTGGAAGGAAATGTGAAGAAAAGTGACGTAGAATTATTTCGGAAAATCTCATTTTCCCAACACGAAAGAAATAATTCCAGAACCGTCACATATCCCCCCTCCTTCCTCAAAGTATCTTACTTAACCTAACACAAACAACTAATTAAACTTATCCTCACTACCTCACCAAACCAGTGAAGGGAAAAAAAAATATATACAAAACTATCATTACTTAACAAGTAAAATGATGTACAATTATCCAACAGGGGAAAATCAACCCTACAAACAACGGCAGATCAACAACAATAGTACTAACTCATAAGTACAACGGCGAATTAAAACGCAACAGAGACAGAAATCATAAAACAAAATGTACGAGAATAATCTTAAACTGCAATATTCGGAATGCGACGCGACGGTACTAATGTTTGGATGCGTTTTGACGACGATAAAAAAATACAGGCTGGCCTAAGTGCCAAGTCAGTTCCTTCTGCAGTTAGCCAACCACCCACGGGTTCCACTAAAAACATTCATGAAGCAAACTGCACTTGCAGTTATCCAAACCTATCCTGGACCGTACTTGACTACACCACTCCCAAGCCCTTCATCGGCCGGAGCTCATCAAGCTTCCGCGGTCCACTATAATACAGAGTACATACTCTCTAACAAACATCATCGCTTTTCTATCAACTCTACATCCATCCATGACTATCATCAGGTTCGCGTCGAACCTTTTCTTTCTCGTACTTTCATTATTATTCTACTTATTCCCTGCCTAATTAAATCTCTAAGTACCGAGCCAACAAAAAAATGTCATTACTTATTCACAAAAACATGTCCGAAAACTTAGTAAATAGCTTATAGCCTACTCTTTCTGTCTTTCTGGCGCACCGCGATTCAAAAAAAAATTTTGATGTAAACGAATATTTGCTTGGCCCTGCGTTTGCGGCGACAATTTATGTCATACACCGTTATGAACGTTGAACCAGCCCAATGTCTCACAAAAAAAATTTTGATGTAACCGAAATCTCGTCGAGCCCCACGTTTGCGGCGACATATTTATATAATGCCTTTCCGCCATTATTACGTCACTTCCCGAATCGAACCTACCAAACAGGGCGCCACCGTGGTCTTTACTAATACCAACTCCAAAAGACCAGGAGAAAATGAGTTACTTTAACGCACCGGGAAGCAACGTGGTAGGCGGTGCAGCATTATAAGGGGGGGGGTTATTTGCTATCCGGCATAGCTGACAGTGGAGAAGGGTCGGGGTTGACGAGTTCGGACGCCATTTACTCAATAAGACGAACCATTTACTAAGTAAAAGATGTTTAATAAACGAAAGAGAAAGAGCCGAGCTAGTTACAAGCAATTTACAATGAACGAAAGTACGGACCTACATCTAATTATCCTAAATGACATTACAACTAATTAAAACACTAACTACCGGGTATTTCCGGAACGCGGACATATACACAACGCATTGATAAACTAACAAACAAGTATCGTTTACAAAACAAATACACAACCTCGTGATAAACACACAATCAAACAACAGATTCAAAATTCCCGCGTCGAGTGGACGACATATCCAACTCGAACCAATACCAATCAAACAAATGCACAACGTATTTGTAAACGCACAAACCATCAAACATTCAAAATTCCCGCGTCGAGTGGATGACATGTCCAACTCGAGCCAATCGTGGCTATGTCCAACCTAGTGGGGATTTATGCGACGCTGGTCAGGAAAGGGACTAGAAGTCCGCCTTTCCGCCGTACACCAGGAAATTTGGCGTCCTGGGCCATCTCCGTGGAGCTAATCGTGCTTCCACTACCTCTTACCGAGATCCAAGTCCATGTCCAAGTCCAAGCCCGCAGGCCGGAGCGAGTGACTTAACACTGTCTTCAATGAAGTGAACCGCGTCTTATATTCGAAGCCGGCATTTCAGCCGCTGCGACGGGTTGCGCGTGGCGCCCTCTCGTAGCGTTCGTGCAGTAGCCTATTGCTACTCGGGAATTGTGTACATCTCGCGATTCTAACCTCACACGGTTATTCGTTGATTCTTCTCGCGGTGCTTCGCCCCTTTTGAGGGGTATTCCTCCTGAAATCGACTTCCTCTGGTGTGACGGATTTTTCACGACATCAGGTACGTCTTGTTTCGGCTATAATTACCTCAGACGGTTCGTTATCAGTAGGTGCCCCCTTTGAGGCGAGGATTCCGTCTGGGTCCCCTTGTTGTTATCGTGGGACCTCCCTGAGGCGTGTGCATTCCCTGTGGAAGCCTGTAAGGAGATGTTTTCCCCCATTCGTCGAAAGCAGTTCGAGTTGTCGGAGAGAATTTGTAATATGCCGAGAGGTCATGAACCGAAGAACACTGGCGAAGATATCGTCCAGAAGTGTCTTTTATCACTAGGAGCACTACACAAAGTGTCTTTAGGGGTTGCTGCATTGTATTTTCACAACCAGGAGTCCTCCACTTCCAGTGGGGAAGGTAATTTTGTGGAAGGAAATGTGAAGAAAAGTGACGTAGAATTATTTCGGAAAATCTCATTTTCCCAACACGAAAGAAATAATTCCAGAACCGTCACAGTATACATACAGGGTGAGTCTAGTTGGACAAATCAGTCGCTCTAGCGTTCAAGATATTGGAATTGGAAATTCAATTTTTGGATAATGTTGTAGCTGAAATGGTCCCCTACGCATGGGACCCATAAAGAATGCTCCAGTTTTATTCAAATCGAAATTATTAAATAAAAACGAGGGCCTAAAAATTTTTTTTTCGATATTCTTGCATTTTTTAGGGTTATTTCGTTAGAGAATCATTTTCTCTTTATGTAAACATAATTTTTTGCAGAAAAAAGTTAATAATATCCGAGAGATAAATTATTTAAATAATAAAGATTTTTAATAATTTCCACGAGTGCCGTGGTTTTAACAACTGAGATGCAGTCTTGCTTATACTGCAGACTGTACCCAGAATGACAATAAGTGTCAGTTGGAAATGTCATTTGGAGTTGTTTGTGGAAAAATAATGCAAAACTGCGAGTTTTTGCCTTTTTCTTTACAGATAATTGGTAATTTTTAATGCTTGATGGATTTTGTGATAAATTCGCCGAATACAAGTGTCTTGGGTTGTCACCCTATTGATGATGCTTTTTACATTGCCATTGGAGTCGAATGTTTCGACCAAGAAAAGCTATTCCCTTCAGCCAGAAGGGAATTGGCAATATTTACTAACAGGACGGTTTAAAATTCAGTATAAACATTTTATTACATCCCATAAAACAGTGACAAAATTTCAAATAAACATTAGGCCTCTGTCGTCACTTTCTAATAAGAATACAAACTTTAATAGAAAAAATATGATCTTAACATCGATCTTAACGAAGCGTGATTTAGATTAAAATGCAGTGGACTACAAGGGTTTACATAAATGTTGCAACATCAAATGTACTGATAAATAAATAAATAAATAACAATGTGGTGACAATAGTCTCCGTCCAATTTTAACGTTCACTTGAAATAATAGATGATTGTTTAATTCGATCATCCTCCCGTGCTCTTTTTCTTCATGTTATGATTTCTGGATGTTCGCAAGCAAGCATCTTTGATGACCACCGCTCGAAATGACTCCCTAGCCACAATCAAGCCATTTTGTTCGACATCTACTTGTTCCTAATCTCGATTCATGTGATGTGACTGCTACATACACCTTCGTTGCATCAATTCATATTTCATCTGATTTCATCCGATGATGATAAATCTTCTTTTCGTAAGTGTGAAAACTTATCGGCTGAAAAAGGATTAACTTTTTAATAAGACAACAAAATCACCTTATTTGACAGCAATGTACTCACTTAGTAAACTGTTAGAAACTATTCCAATTCCCTTCTGGCTGACGAGAATAGCTTTTCTTGGTCAAACCATTCAATTCCAATGGCAATGTAAAAAAAACATCAATCGGGTGACAATCCGAGACACTTGGATTCGGCGAATTTAGTAAAAAATTCATCAAGCAATAAAAATTACCTAATTATCTGTAAAGAAAAGGGCAAAAACTCGCAGTTTTGCATTACTTTTCCACAAACGACCCCAAATGACATTTCCAACTGACACTTGTCATTCTGGGTATACAGTCTGCAGTATAAGCAAGACTGCCTTTCAGTTGTTAAAACCATGGGACTCGTGGTTTTCGTTAGGAAATAATTAAAAATCTTTATTATTTAAATAATTTATCTCTCGGATATTATTAACTTTCTTCTGCAAAAAATTATGTTTCCATAAAGAGAAAATGATTCTCTAAGAATATAACCCTAAAAAATGCAACAATATCGAAAACAATATTTTTAGGCCTTCGTTTTTATTTAATAATTTCGGTTTGAATAAAACTGGAGCTTTCTTCATGAGTCCCATGCGTAGGGGACCATTTCAGCTACAACATATCCAAAAATAGAATTTCCAATTTCAATATCTTAAACGCTAGAGCGCTGATTTGTCCAACTAGACTCACCCTGTATATAAATGTTTAAATCTTGTTGAAAATAAATAATTTCGCTTCTATTTTGTGACGTGACAGTCAGTTGACAAGTGACTCACAACTGACAGCGATGATCCAACATTTTTAATCTACCCAGGTACCAATGTACTTTGGAACTATCGGGTGTCCCAAAAAAAACCGGACAAAATAGTCTTTGAAATTAGTCGGCCATTTCTTAACCGATTTGGATAGACTTGGTCTTAAATTAAAGCTAAAGAATCAGGCTTTCCAACTTTGCAAGAAACGTCGACAGATGGCGCTGCTGTAGTAGCCTTATTGATACTTGTCTTTAAGGCTTATTTTAAGTGCGTGATGGGTATTGGTCGGGCAACAACCAATGGTTATGAGACCCAAATATTCTTGAAGATCTTTCTTTTTTCTTCAAAAATCTTTTTTCAGAAGTTCATTTGGCGTAAGCACTAATTTTCTGTGATTTTTCTAAAAAAAGTGTTTTTGCAGATTTTCATGCTTCCATAACCATGACTAAAGTAACATTGGTGCACATAGGGGTTAATTTTCAATGATAACTGTTCAGTTGCCCCCCACTGGCATCTACGCCACTGTTTTCACCATATTCGTTCATTTATAACTGAAAATTAAGATTTATTTGCATTACTGTTCTTTGGTCATGGACATTAATGCGTGAAAATAACCAAAAACACATTTTTTAAAAAAATTACAGAAAATAAATGCTTAAGCCAAATCGACTTCTGAAAAAGGATTTTTGAACAAGAAAGAAAGATCTTCAAGGCTATTCGAGTGTCATACCGATTGGTCGTTGACTGACCAATCCCCATGCAGCTAAAATAAACCTTCAAAGCAAGTATCAATAGGACTACTACGGCAGCGCCATCTGCCGTAGTTTCTCATACAGTCGACAGCCTGCTTCTTTAGCTTTAATTTAAGACCACGTTCATCCAAATCGGTTAAGAAATGGCAGACTTATTCCCAAAAATATTTTGTCGGGTTTTTTTTGGGACACCCGATACTTCAATACTTTTAATTTATAAAATAATCTGTAAAATATGATTCGTCGTCTCTTGATTGCCTTGTTGAGTCCTCATGGATTCACTACTCGTCAATGGCAGATTTTTTTTCTACCATTTTGACTCGTAGTTCAACCATTCGGACGTCAAACCTGCGGCAATCAAGAGACGACTTATCATATTACTAATGAAAATCACGGCAACAGGTAAAAGTTGTTGCTTGAGTTTTCAATTGAAATCGCTGTTTTATTAAGAGTCGCTATAGCAACCGAAAAGATCACCAATCACATATCTTAAAAGTTTTCAGTGTCATCCAGAATATGCGGATATGCGAATATGCGACGGGACTTTAAATAAGAAGGATGTGTTTTCTGCAACCCAGTAAACACCTTAAGACCGTATAATCGTAAAAAATTTAACATCTAACATGATGACAACGTCCAGGTATAACCTACACCTATCTTTTTATAAGAATAAGATGCATATTTTCGAGTGTTTCGAAAATTTCAATTTCTCACCGATTTGCTAAGGGAGCTGAAGTCCTTCAAACAACATGCTTTCCAAAACCCCATTTGAAAGACCATGGCTCCCTTAGGAAGCAGTTTTCGACCCATGTCCCATGAGCTTGTTTACAGTATTTTGAAGTCTTCAATCACAAATTTTGTAGCCCTTAATCAACGAAAAACCAGGGTATTCCAGCGACGTAGAAAACTTCAGATTTTCAGATCCTAAAATCAAATTTGAGAAAAAAATACTTACAAATTTGTTTGACTAAAAAATTTTTTCCACGGTAATGGATTTAGCATCAAAGGCTTCTTAAAGATACCCAATTTCACTTTGCCATCTTTCACCGTTTAGAAGATATTTAGAAAAAAACATACTCTCAAAGTGGCCCTTTTTATGGGCCCTAGCTCCCTTAGGAGACATATGTTTTTTATAGGAACTTTTTTCATATTTTTCTTAGAAGAAACTACCGGTAAAGTTTGGCCCCCTAATTTCGGGACACTCTGTATTTTTATTGTAAGGATTGCTTGAGAAACATATGCATGAGGTATGTTACTCCTTTAGGTAATGATCTTTCAGTTCGCGTTTTGCTTACTCATTGTGACAAAATTTTAAAATAGTTTCATGCAAATTAGAACAAAACGGATGCGTGTGCTCGCGGGGTGAACATCCTTTTATTCCATCAGCAAGAAACTTTATCGGACAATTATATACCCGGATTTCTGTTTATTTCACGGGTGGCAGACCTTCCTAATGTGTCAGGAAATTTAACATATATTTAAAATTGTAAATAAGGCCGCCTAAGCGGTCCAAATCTCTTTTGGCCGGAGCAATAAGCATTAAGCAATTTTTATAACATACACGGGCATTATATTATTTTTCTCATGCGTGGAATTTTATTATGTGTAACTGCTTTAAATTCGTTTACTGTTAATGCGTTGAAAACTCAAAATGTACCAGTTATGGTAAATTTTGTAAAGGTGTTCGCTCATTTAATTCCTTTATTAATAATTATATTATTAAGAAGGCATACAAGCATCTACAGAAACCTGTTTCACATTTGAACTTGTTAACTTTCTTAATCTGGCATTCAAATCTTTCTGCTGAATTACCCATTCATTATGGTTCAGATGTGAAATGAAGTAAATTGGTTTTATTTGTGATCATAATTTTGATAAATGAGAAAAATTATGGAAATTATAAGTTGCAATGCGACTGTGATATAATTATATCACCTACGGTACCATAAATTCGGAAGCGCTTAACATAATAAATTACCAAAAATAACGTTCATTACAATATTTCGACACAATTAACATTTACAAATACACGCAGTCTACATTTGAAAAATTACTTGTGCGTTTCCTATGCGATTATGATCGCCGCCGTACAAAAATGTCTGATACAGACGGTCGATGTGAAATTTGCTCCCCTAAATTGACGTCTTCAGTTTGTCGGATAAAGAGGATGCCAATTTTACCCGCTACTATGTAAATGTCAAAATTAAAAGCGTAATTTATTACGAAATAAATGACTTTCAGGCAATTACATACCTCATCACTGCTAATGGTCCCTTTTGAACATATACATATGTACCTTGCAAAAATTTCTTAACAAAATCACTGGTGCTTAAAGTTGCTCGTATCAGGGCCCCAAATCTGCGTAAAAAGGTCAACGTAGATCAAACCAATGTCCAAAACATTTAGGTGCATTGCCTATGATGATGGTATATCTTCATAAAGAAAATTTAAAAAAGATAATGGGAACCATCTGCTCCCTTGCAAAATATGCTGATAGAATTAATATATGGGGGTAGCCTCAAACAGGACAAGGAGGTCAACGTAAATCAAACCAATGCGCGAAACACTGCAATACATATGAGATTCAGGTAAAGATAATTTTAGAAAAATTATGGAAACCATCTGGTCCTTAGCAAAATATGTTTAGAATTAAGGCATGGGGGTGGCCCCAAACAGGATAAGGAGGTCAACGTAGATCAAATCAATGCACGAAGCACTTAGAACTTAGAAAGGCAATGCATATATGATGAGTTTTAGGTAAAGAAAATAAAGGGAACCATATGCTCCCTCGCAAAATATGTTGATAGAATATGAATAACTTCATAGTAACGGGTTGAGTTAAGACACATTTAACAGCATTAAGTGTTGTTATAAATCACATAACATAAGGGGTGCGACAATTTGACAATAAATTCGAGCACACTGTAGATAAGAACTATTTTAGCCCAAGCGGCAAAATTGTAACCCCGAGGTGCGAAGCACCGAAGGTTACAAGACGCGAAGGCTAAAATAGTCTTCTCTACCGTGGTGAATATAGTACTTTTTTCACTTACTAGCAAAAAAAACCGAATTTTCAGTTCAGGTTTTAAAGCTAGTAGTGAAAACTAGTATATTATTATATTAAGTTTAGCAATTTCTGCAACAGTGGACGTGGTCTAATCCGCAATGTTCAAAAGGGACTATTAATTAGTGAGGTAATTGCCTAAAAGTCTTTTATTTCGTAATAAATTACGTTTCTAATTTTGACATTTAATTGTCCTCTACGTTGCCGGACGTAAACGGCATCCATTTTTCGGAGCAATTTAGCGAAGCGGAGGGTATACTATCATCATATCCCATATAATTTTGCCCGAGGCTACACTAGTCTCTTTGATTCACAGTTTTCTTATGACATGCTTTATAGCTTATAAATACGTGTTATGTTATTTACTAATAACAACACACATGAATTTAATGATGCCATTAGCATTATTTCACCGCATTTAAGGTGGCCCCGTGGCCGGTTCCCGCCAGAACAGGGTTTTTTTGCTTCTAATTTGAATTTGAGGACTATCAGCTTACAATTATTGCTTTAATACTTGCATGTTTACTCTTGTAACACGTTATTATTATTATTGTTAAAATTACGCTGGTTTTTTTTTGTACACTAATGTTGTATTTGGCGCGAAATCGGAAAATTATACTTTGAAAAACCGCAGTGTAGTTTAAATTTAAATCAGAAGCGAAAAACCCTATTTCTACTGTTTCTAGCGGGAACCGGGCCACGGGGCCGACTTAAATTCCGGGCTATAGTACATACATAATAATATTTTATCAAAACCGTATGCGTATTATAAAGAAGTTGGGGCTAGAGAATTCTATTTCTTGCCAAAAGGGCAGTAAATTTGAGTACCTATACATATGTTTGGAAACAGAATTAGAAGACCATTTATGTATGTATATTGTTAAGAAATTGGTGTGAAGATGAATCTTTCAAATTTCTTAGTTAATATGTCTAAACTTGCTTACAATTCTGTGTGTAATTGTGCAAAGGAAGATACTCTCATAACCATTGTAATAATTAAGGTTGGGCCAATCTTCGAACATGAGCAGAAATGTCAGCGCCTCGATCAGCGCCTTGAAAAATTAATAATTATGCAACTCAATTTCACAATTCCTGGAATTACTATAACTTAGGAGCAATTCCGTCTCGACTTGGCTGTGTGAACTTGATAGGGAGATAAACCAATATAAACTCTCATATAATTTAAAACGTAAAGCACTGGAGCTTAGAGAGTGCATAATGTTATCATTCATTTCTACGCGTCAACGCAAGAAGTTTCTAAACTTACTCAGAAAATTGAACTGCCGAAAACATCTAATATTTATGTTTTATGCAATGCAAAAAACCTTTAAAAATGGGTTTTTTGAAAAATATCTGACCAGTCAGTCGCTGGTGAGCCTGCTACTGATCAAACTACTGATGGAGACAACGAGATGAAATTTGGCCCACACATCCTAAAGAAACTTCATCAATCCTAATTAGATTTTGAGCCAAATCGACCGTCAGTCAATTTTCGAAAAATGCAATAGAAGAAAAAATCGTGGTATTGAGATTATCTAAATGATGAGCTCATAAAACAAGACTTTCAGTAAATTAATGGACTGTTCGGTTTCATGTTATAATAATTATCGAACACGGATACGCATTTACACACAATGAGCAGTTAGGTACGCTACGTTCCTGAGAGGTGGGTGGACCCAGTGACGACCGTTTGTTCGACACCTCCATTAAAAGGCCCATTTCAACTCTTCTACTAGATATAAAAATTATAATTACAGCCATTAACTTGATTCGTTTTTTTTTCTTTAATTTTCACGCATGAATCGGTACGTTGCGTGCTTATTGCTTCGCGCTCAACAGCTGCACCATAGTTGCATAACGTTGGTCTCGTTTGTGACTAGCGCAACAACAAGCATCGGCGAAAGTTGATAGTTGAAGTAGGGTCAATGTCAAAAACACCCGTTTAAATGCGCATAAGTTTATAATGTTTGTAAGCAAATGCACGATTTAGGTAGAAATGGCAATTAAGTAGATATTAGTCTTAAGTCAGGCTTTCTATTATTTAGGTATATTCAGTGGCGTGCCGTGCCCTTTGGGGAGGGAAGGGAGAATTGAACAGGGACAGGAGACAGCCTTCAAGGCAGATTCAGACGTCTGGCCTGACTTCTACAAAAGCAAAAAATCTGTCAATAAGCTGCTCTAATTTATTTCATTAATAGATGTGCTCGCTCGTTGCCACACAACTCGGATGAGCTAAAAAGCCAATTTTATTTTTCACCATCTAGTTCTGAAAATTTTAATTAGACGGTGAAGATATAGCTTTTGATTCGGTGTTAATGTATACTTGCGAATTTTTAACATGAATTTCAAAGGGTTTCGAAGAAACCCCACTTTCCTCTAATAATTATACAATTATTATTGATATTGGAAGACCAAGAAAAACATGGACAGAATAAGTTAGAGGAAGTGCAGGGGTTAAGTAAGTAGGTACCTATTATTGATATTGCTATCGGGACCAAACCAAGTGGCTAAGCGCTGAAGCAGACTACGGTAGTGAGGCAATTATGTTATATCTTGTATACGCGCCAATAATACAACAATCATCAATCAAGTAGTGTACTGCACCCACAATCTCGATACATCTTGTGACATTTCAGGCATTGCATGGGATTTCTACTCAACGAATATTGTAATAGTTGAATATCACTTCTGGAATAATAACAATAACCGTCCAGCCTGAAGCGGTTTTTACAATAAATTCTATCTAAATGACTATTATGTATTGATTACAAGAAAGAAACATTTACTCAATTTTTATCAGAAAATTTAATTTGATTTTGATTAAGTACATATCTAGGAACTTAAATGGGCCAATAATAATTTTCGTCGAACTTAAGTAAGGCGCTAATGATGCAAGCACACACAATATTGCATGATGCATTAATCCTACCAAAGTTATCAGACCGAGAAAATTTTCATAATCTTTATGATAGACTGATTTACATAACCTACGGAGCTTTTCTTATTGTATTACATATCAGTTAATTAATTCTACCCCTCAGCTCAAAACTTATCTGTGTAAGATCTGAGCTAACAATGCCATTTCTTCCGACAAATTGGATGTAATCACCTCGATAAAATCGCAACCTATGGCAATAACGAATAACGCACTGCAAATTTCAACTGTTTTAGATATAACATTAGATAAGTAGGTATACCTATACCTATATACAGGGTGGTGAATTTTTCGTTGTCCACCATTTAGTAACTCGGAAACCGTAAGAGATGGAGAGTAGCTTAAATTAGAAAGAAGCTACTGAGTTATCCCGAATAAATTCCAAGTCTCAATTTTAAAGAAAAATTATTCATATATTTCTAACGACTATGGTGGTAATTAAATGAAACTTGGAACTTTCATATTTTTAACAGCTGTCAACCCAATAGCCTTGACAGAAATTTTCTGGGCCTTCTAGATGGACTTTTTTAACAAAGACAATTGACAAAATTTGAAAATTTGTGTATGAATAATTTTGTGAAATCAGCCTCAACTTAGATGAAAAACAAGAGCAAAACTTAATATAATTACTATTGAAGGTACATTTCGAATCGTAGGATCAACTTTCTATTGATCACAGGCTCTTTATTTAAACCAAGTTATTATTAACCTCCCCACAACCATATAAAAATGGGAGGTTATTGCAATCACTCCAAAATTCGAAATTGAGAAAACACCAGATCTTTACGTTTCAAGGTCCCAGGATCACAAAAAAGTGGTTTTTAAAAAATGTCTGTGTGTAATGTACGTATGTACGTATGTACGTATGTGAGCACGATTTCTCGGAAACTACCGAACGGATTTTAGTGAAATTTGGTATGCAGGTTAGTGTTAGCCTTCTGGTGAGCCCAGTTGATTTTGTTGCGAATCCGAATATGCCAAGTACCTTTTTGACATGTAAACTATGAAATTTGACTGATGAACACCAATTTTTCTTATCAGCGCATGAAAGGTCTTAAAATTCTGTATCTGAAAATATACTCACAGTTAGCGCCTTTTTGGCATAAAATCGAAAAATTCGAAGTTTCGAGCAAACATTAAATAACACGCTACAGCCCAAACTGCTGGATCGATTTGGCTGAAATTTGGTAGGTAGAGATACCGTCACCCGCCGAATGGCTGATTTAATTCTGGTTGCAATCCGCGAGCGGCAAGTGCCATTTTGGCATATCAACTTTGAAATTTGAATAATGAACTGCCATTTTATCTATCAGCACATGAAAAGTCTTCAAATTTTGTTTTCAAAATTGTACTCAACCGTAGTGCCCTTTTGGCAAAAGATCGTAAAATTTAGAAAAATCACAGAAAACACATTTGGTTTGATGGAGTAAAACTTAGTCATAGTAAATAGTAAAATTTACGTGATATTAGTGATAGGATTGGATCATTCAATAAGTGGGGAGGTTCCAGCCGCTTCCGTAGCTGCCCACTTTTTTTTAATCGAGTCTATATGGACAATCCATACTAGGTTACACTATGCAAATAATCTATAACCCTCTCTCTCTATAGACTACTCTTGTACCATCGTATTTACGACCAAATCAGCTCTTGCGTTTTTCAAAAATCTCTATTTTTCACCGATTTTTTTGATGTTTTCGAAAATCTAGGGTGGCTGTGGCTGATGCTCTTTCTATCGAGTATAACACATATTATTCTATCGTCGATAAAAATGTGGGTTTCCTTTTAAAAAAACAATGATGACGCCATTGCATTATGTTAAAAACGACTGATCCAAAAAAAATGGGAGCGGCACCATCGCAAGCAGAGTCCAAAAAAATGCGACATCTCTTTGAAGATTTTACGATTCAAGAATTATTGACATTGTCCCAACCCGGTATAATCAGGATCTAAAAATATAATGTTGATTACCAGGCAATACAATTTTCAACAAAAAAAAATTGTTTCAGGAAGTGCGTCTAAATAGTTTACTGGTGGATTCACTTCATTTCGTATGGAATTATGAAGATAGGAAATAGCAAATAAGCATAATGGTTGAACAAGTGACTATAAATTTTGAAATTTATTACCACCAGACACATAATGCATGATAAAAATTTTTCGTGGCTATCAAGAAATGTACCTATAATGTTTACATAAAGGAATTTAAGTAAGTAGTTGGAAGTTTTCTCCTGGGTGGTAGTACATAACTTGTTTTATAAGAACACATATAGGTACATATCATATAGGTATAGGGTGTGAAAACTGACAGGGGATGAGAATTAATCATAATTAAGTAGAATTATAGAAAATAACTTTTGAATTTTGTGGGGTTGAAATACTTATACCGGGTGTTTTTTTAAACTTCCCACCTTGAATATCTTATTCGGACGTAAAGAAGATATTGAAATGAAATAAACGCTTGTCAGTCCTGTACGAAAGGGCACACCTGCACGTGTATTCAGGTAATTTTCTTCACTTCCGGTTTCACCGGAAATTTTACCCTAATTTTAGTTTTTCAAGTGGGATTATACTTTTTTCTGTCAATTTTTTTGGCTTAGTCGCTTTTGATATAATAACGTCATCATAATTTTTTTAAATAGAAACCGACATTTTTCTCGACGAATTCGGAATCTACGAAGTTAGAAACATGTATCATTCTTAACCGGAAGTACAGTCGCGGCCACCCTAGATTTCAAAATCATCGAAGAAAGCTGTGAAAAATTAAGATTTTCGAAAAACGCAAAAACACGCCAAGTTAGTTTTTTTGATTCAAATTCCATTCAGTGTAATTAGATTTTCGTTTATGTCTTTATTTTATTCACGTATAAGAAGTGCCGAGACCTATCGGAGGCTTATAATTTCCTGTTAAACTGGAAGCTCAAAACAATTATCAAACTATACCTTAAGATATGTACGTCTCAAAAAAATAAAATCGACGTGTTTTTTTAGTTTTTCGAAAATCTTAATTTTTCACCGTTTTCTTCGATATTTCTTAAAATCTAGGGTGGTCGTGACTAATGTACTTCTGGTTAATACATGTTTCTGACTCAGAAAAAATCGTAGATTCAGAATCCGTTGAGAAAAAAGTATAATCCCATTTGAAAAACCAAAATCAGGGTCATTTCCGGTATATATTTTTAAATGACTATTAACTTGTACGATTTATTCTTGATAATGCCTTTATCACCCTCGAATTCAGTATAGTTTGAGTCTTACAGTGGTGGTGGAATACAAAGCATTTTGATCAACAAAACAATTTTTAGAAAATTACAATATTGCCAAAATAATGTGTTATTTCTATAGGGACACAAAAGCTGTATTTTGGAGTATGAGACCTTACTGTTGCAGAAAACCGTTTACTCAAAAAACATATACTATGTATATACATACCAAAATTTGTTACAACTAGCCTCTGTCTCCCCTCCCCTACTATGTTTTATCTTATTTTTTAAAAGACATTAGGCGCCTTCCTCGCAATTATACCTTAATAGTAGGTACCGAACAATTACTTACGCGTACGCCTTAATAGAATCAGAATCCTAAATCCTACACAGAAATTCAGAAAATATAAATACCTACTTGTTATGTACAATATCTCGAAATATACCTACCTAAATTCTACATTGCCCAGTCGTATAATTATTTCCGTAATAGTTTATGTCGGTATATGAAAGGGGAATAATATTGACGGCATATGTTTTTGGTGGTGTATAAAAAAGTGCTTAATTCTTGAACATCGTCGGTCAAGGTTGATAAATTAGCTTCATCAATTAATGGCGACTGCTATCTCAGCCTACTCTTGCTCTCCCCGGGGTACAGAAACCTTTGGATCTCAATTGCAAAAACGCCCTCTCCTCATCGAATATTTATTTGGAATTATCATCGCCGACTAAGTGTCTGCAAAGTTGAATGGATGAGAAACGGTTATTTCAGTTAGGTTTTGCGTTAATTATGTAAATGTTGAGATTATTTGAACCGCAAAGACACAATTCATTAACGGCCCATCAACAAACACTCTCTTTATGATGTCTTTTAGACGTTTAAAATGAGATGTAATTTCTTCTATAAAATCTTTTTGTAACATTTAAATTCTAATTAAGCACGTAATTATATATTAACATGCTAGTTATCTGCATCTCTATAAGTCAGACGTAATTTCTCCTATTTATATAGCAGTAAAGTTAAATAGACCAAAACATAATAAAAATGCAAGTAGTAGACATTGTTCCGCGCAATGACTTTATATGCAAATCACTTGAGAGGTCTTAACAAGGAAGATGAGATACTCGAAGACGTACTTGTTTGTATGTAAATACTTGCACCAATGAGAAGAAGACTAGATTGCAATGCTTTTTACGTTCTCTCATAAACCCGCTGAAAAACTACACAGAAAAAGTAGGTATACATGATGCCCAAACTCCTGAAATTAAAAAACGTCAGGATTTAATGACATCAAATAAAGAGTCCTTAAATTCCTTTATTTTATAGCAGATGTTAAACTCAGAATGTGTTGCTAAAATAATGCTTCAACCGTAAGGATAGATAAAATATTGGCAGTCTCGGGGACGGTAGAAACTTCTACTTTTTCACAGAATTTGTAAATGTAGCGTTTAGCTTTAAGCAGGTCAGAATCTGTAAGTCAGAGGTCGGGCGTTCGGGCGGTTGTCGATCGCCGATGCTGTCGTGCCCATTGCGCCCGGCGCTCATTTACTAAAATTTAAATGCAAATGTTTTTCAATCCTAAAATGACATTTATCGAAAATATGGCACTAAAGTTTTCGATCCGGTAATACAACAGCTATCGAATTCGGTAATAATAATTGGCTCTTTTGCTAAGAAAATCTCAAAAAGGGGCCTTTTTGCCTCTAAAATGGCAATTTTCAAAAAAATGGCACTAAGGTTCTTGATTTGGCGATGCCGATATTAAGAATATGTTTTTTTGTTAAATGAATTCGAAAATGGGTCCCTTTGCCACTAAAATAACATTTTTCGAAAAATGACACTAAAGGCGTCGACTCTAAAAAATTCAGCTATCAAATCCGTTACTTAATAAAAATATACAGTTATACAAGTGTGAATACATTTTTAGAAGCAGAATTCAAAGAGCTTTCATATGGTAAGGCCAAAGATGGGGGTTTGTATTTAAATTTTAAATGTTGATGTGCCAAAAAGGAATTTTTCCGTGAACGGATGTGGCCCAAAAGCTAATCAGCACCTACAAATTGCCCACTGAATATGTGTGCCAAATTTCATCTCGATACGTTCAGTAGTTTGAGCTGCAGCGTGATCACAGACAGATATACACACAGACACACAGACATTTTTCAAAAACCCCTTTTTGGATTCCTATATAGGTCCCTAAAACGTAAAGATTAGATGTTTTTGGCAATTCGATTTTTCGATCGATTTTATTAACTTGCTTCGTTAAAGCGTAGAAGTTAAAAATATTTTAACATCAGTAAGGGTAGAACAAATTGCCATTTTAACAGTAAGAGTGGATAAAATTGACCTTCTGACTGTAAGAGTATAGATAAAATCAACGCACTTTAGCTGCAACCTCGGCAGCAACTAACGAGAAAACAATTCAAGCATGCAACAGTTAAAATTAGTCGCCAGCAATAACCAGACAACAACCATGGTTAAAATATAGTCAAAATACTACATTGTCTTAATAATAATTGATAATGTTTAATTTATTTTGTTTACTTTTAACATCCGCTATAAGATAAAATAGAATATTATACACGACGGTAAAGATGCTTTAGACTCGTGAAAGACAGCCCACTCGCTCCTTTGTCGCTCGTGATCTAACACCTTTCACTAGTCGATAAAGCATCTCTATGTCGTTTTGTATAATAGGTAAACAACTATTTTGCTATAACCTATATATGAAATGTTGACATTTTCTACCGTTACATTTTTATTGTTAAATATGCAGCTACTCTGCTTTAGTATAGGTAAACCATATCCATATACCCATACAGAATATGCAGAACACAGAATCCCTTGTAGGTGTAAAACCTTAGGTTTTGCAGGTTTTTAACGTGAATAAGCACTTTATTTTCATTTAACTCGCACAAGACACTTGGCGGTCCTAAAGAGTATTATACCTGCAGAGACAACAAGTTTTACAAAAAGGGGTGGAAAAAAAAGTACTTAATTTGTTATGATGTCCAGCGACGTTGTTAGCTGTAAAACATGCAATATCTAATGAATATTTGTCGTTAAAGTTACAAAAATTTAAGGTTGCGCGAAAATAGATCGGCCACCCGACATCATTTTTACCTACGTCAACTCTCAAATTCAACCGATTGGACATCGTCATGGCAACGCCGTCAGTTCAAACGGAACACCTATACAATGCTACAATTTCATTGGTCTTGACCGAGTTGATAGGTGACGTAAACTGTTAGGGAAGGGAGGTGCAAATTCGTTTTTCTTGCTTTCTACAATGTTTTCGCAAAAACAAAAAAAATGCGACCACATTTTTTAAATTCAAACTGTTGATTGGGAAGTTTTCATATTTTGAGTATAATATTCTAGTTGTGGTCCATTTATCCCGTTGACGCCTGGTCCAACTAATCTTTTTTTAGGGGATAGATGAACAGCATACGCATTTAAATTATTTGATAAAACATTTGAATTATTATAATTTTGATTGGTTTTGTATAATTAAAGTTGTAAGGTGATGGAAATAATTACAATTATTAAATTTCCATGATATGCCAGTGCGGGCCAGTACACCTATACCTAATACGGGTTAGGTGCGAAACTGGCATTTTGTCTAAATTTCTAAAAATATCTAGGAATGATTATATACGTTGACTGTAAAAATGATAATTCACAAAATGTTAGTAATTTAAGGGTAAAACAGGGTGCGAGCGCTATTAGTGAGTTTAAATAAATAAAAATCTGTCATTAAGTGAAGTTCAGATACGTTAGGTATAGGGCAAAAAACAAATAATTATAACCTTCGTGATTTGGAACAATTATATTCCCCGCATAAATCGATAAATAGCTTGTTGTTTCCCTGCAATAGCGTTATTATTTATTTAAAAACTTTGATATCATTCTAGGATAGCGGCAATAAAACGTGGTGAGCCAACGATACTTCTTTGAAATAAATGATTACCCGTTTCCTTTGAAATAAACCTGGGGACATTCCGAGTGATCATTATCATGCCCGTAAATGTTATTTTTCCACTTTAGAAACACCTATTCCTGCAGGTTAAGCAATTAATAATAAAAAGCTGAATTAAGCGTTGCCTTTATAAAGCAGGGCGAACGAGAGTCTGAATTCTTTTAATTTAGAAAGGAGATTGAGGCAGATTTGAGTGCTCTTAAAAGGAAATTAAACATTTAGTAAAAATACTTTGAGGGGCGGGGAAATGTCTTTTTTACAAGCGCAGCTAGGGCCTGGCATTCTTTTATTGTGAAATTTCAATATAGCGGGGTGTAGGGAACCGTAATAAAAAGTATCAAGTGTTTACGCGTATCCCAGCTGACGCCTGCATGGAACATAAATCTACTTCTTGGCTCGATTTTCGGCATTTTAGGAACATCAGCAACTTCATTGCCTGCTAATAAACCAATAAATCAGTTTAAATGAATCTTCTCACATCACACGTCGTATAACTTTTACATACCGTGCTTTTACATTAATTTAGTAGATGGGTTCGGCATGATTTTTTTTCAACCCTGCAAAACGACGCTCATAAATTACAGTCTATTTGTCATGCATAGCCAGATCACTGATCACTGCATTGGAAAATAAAACGGGAGTTCAACTACATATTTAGAAATTTAGAGTTTCCTTTTCATGTTGATTATGGTCGTACACCTACTCAAATGCACTACTTGCTGACTTAACAAACAAATTAATTCGATTAATTCAAAATGAAGCAGGATGGAAGATGTACAAAACAAAAGCTCGAATCGCATTGCAATAATTGCAACCCAGTGCCTACCTATACATATACAACAATTCAACGGTAATATCACGGTATATCTCTCTACGGGAGGCCAAAGGGGACCAGAGTGAATGCCCCTGTAGCCGGTGTTTGGCCTTGAGACAGACCCCAATGCAAATGACGGGACCACGCGGTTGAGTGCATCTCCCCCGATGCATCGTGCATTCGCCTCGCTGATGGGGCATCAACGTTAAAGCACTGAGATAAATTTTGTATCGTTGGGTATAGACTCGGTCACACTCCGTATAAGATTACGTAAAAAGGTACAATCTCGCCCTGGCAGAAACACCCTATATTACCTATACTATCTACTGAATATTTTCATGCCATATAGCCAGTATATTAAATGCTTAATGGTCTAGATTCTAGAAGAATTAAGTACTTAAGCGTTAAGGTGTATGATGGACTTCAAATCATCAGGGTCTATATAGGTACGCAGACAGAGAGGGAATGGTATTTTAGAATGAATGAAGTGTTAGAAAATGCTTAAAATTTGCAATTATCAATTAATAACAGTAACTCGATCGTTAATGATGGTCACTCGTTACGACCCTTATTCGTGAACATGTGACTATACATTTTCATGGAACAAACGTTTTAAACATCCCTCTTAAGGTACATTATGTAGTAAATTATAATGATGTAACTTAGTAGTTAGTTAATTAAAGTATTTTAAGATCCACCGCCTGAAGATGGCCCAATCGTCATTCAAAGGCGGAAACGTATAACATGGTACGTGTAACACCTTAAACCCATTGTAACACCATTCAAGAAGAGGGGATTTTCATTTATAATGAACTTTATCATCAGATGTTGAAGATGGAAATGGATTTACCAAAGATTATACAGAATACTTCGATAATGTTTGGCACTATTTCAACCTGAGATTGCCCGTTGAAAATGGTGACGATTGGTGCAAAAATTTGTAAGTTGAAGTCGCTTCATAAGTGCGGCATCGGGAGAAGTTTTTTTCACATATCTTAGGAATGGGCTGTCGGATCTTAATGACAGTTGCTACTTTCTGGACCTCTTTTATCTGACAACGATATCCTCAGAAACCCGCAATGACCTTGATGTTTTTCTTATTAAACATAGGTCAGGAATATTAAATCTGGTGGTATTAGTTACAAAGAGCAATTGAAGGTGCAACTTTTTTTACAAAGGTTAATTTTTGATTTAAGCAGCCGTTTTAGAGATAATTGAGCTTTTGCGTTAATAATCACCATTTGCCTTGTGTAAAATCTATATTTGTGTCAAAATTAGGATGGGGAATTAGGATTAGGAATGGGGAATCTCAGGTTAAAATTGTGCCAAGCATTTTCGGGACACCTGCAGGTATACCATAAAAACACAAGTTTACATACTGAAATTAGGCTGCAATATTTTACCAGTGCCCTTCTACGATCATCAATAATTATAAAAGCCCCAGTAAATATTTGTCGAAAAATGCCTCCTAAGGGAGCTACAGCCTTTCAAAGGGGTACTCGAAAAGTCCGTTTTCTTAAAATTACTCGAATATTGTAAATAGTAGGATTTTGAAATTTGGACCATAGGTTAGTGTTATCAAGGGCTTTCTTTTGAATTTTTTTCAGATATTTATTTTAGTCAGAGGCGTGCGTTCTTGGGGGGACGTAACACATTTTTTCTTCATTATTTTGCTGTTAGTGTTTATTTCATGAAATAGTAATGAAATCATAATCTTTGGCCTATTCCTCATAAAAAAAGTTCTCCTGCTGAACGTCGCTAGAATACACCGTTTTAGAAAAAAATGGCTTTTTATTGGTTCAAGTCTCCAAAATTTATGATGGAAGACGTCAAAATAATATAAACAAGCTCACGTGACGCGGTTCCTTACTTCATTCTAGAAAGAAAAGTTCATATGGACATGGATCGAAAAATGCCTCATAAGGGAGCTATGGTCTTTCAAATGGGGTATTGGAAAGCATATATGTTATTTGAAGGGCTCTATGTAGCTCCCTTAAAAAGCATTTTTCGACCCATATCCATATGAACTTTTCTTTCTAGAATAAAATAAGGAACCGTCCCATGAACTTGTTTACAGTATTTTGAGGTCCTCTATCATCAAATTTTGGAACCCTGAACCAAGAAAAAATAATTTTTTTCGAAAACGATGTGTTCTAGCGACGTTCAACAAGAGGACCTTTTTTATGAGGAATAGACCAGAGATTATGATTTCATTACTATTTCATGAAATAAATACTAACTACGTCTATTTACAATATTCGAGTAATTTTAAGAAAATCGATATTTCGGGTACCCCTTTGAAGGGCTCTCTTAGGAGGCATTTTTCGATAAACGTTTTCTGGAACATTTAGTCTTATTTTTGATCGTAAAAGGCACTGGAAAAATATTGCAGCCTAATTTCAGGGCACCCTGTATAGCAAAAGCTTTTGTTACGTAATGTTTCATCACACCAGCTTATACTATGTCTACCATTTACCTCTGAAACTTTATACACTTTATATGTACTGAAAACAGATTCATATCTCTTCTATGACTGATTCAACTGAGTGTTTGTATTAACTTTACTTCTCTTAAATGCAGAACATTGTTACAATTTTGAGCAAGTATAAATTACGAAACTCCAGTCTTTACTTATCTAACATGAACATCAATGTTGTGTTTGATAACTTAATAATGTCCGGAATTGCGTGAGTTTAGAATTGGAACCACCTCTATTGATGTAGAATAATCAAGTTGGCCATTAGTGTGTAAGAAACTGTGAATCTCGCCTAATTATCTTGTCAAATATATAGGTGGGTATTTGAGTGGAATAATTGATTTTTCCTGTATGAGTCCGAAACAATGGGCAATTTCGGTGAAGTCGTTACACGCTATAGGATGTACCTGAACACGGAGGAAATGGTGGCAATTTAAATAAAACAAATTGTTTATGTAAATTAATTATATAGCACCATCATATCGTCGTAAAAAGTCTCACAATCGTCCGATAATAATTATACCTATGCCGAAGTAAAATTTAAATAATTAACGAGTCCACCAGCAAAACAATCTGGTAGTGGTGAGTAAATGATGTAGAAGTTAGCAATACAAAAATAGAAGGTGTTAAACGAAATAATTAATTTATGGGTATTGCTAATAACCACCCGTGCAATAATAACAATTATCGTCGTCTATTACTTAGTATTTGACAGGAAACGGCGGCAAATACAGTCTCGCTAAGTGTATCAATAACATGCATTTACATACATTGATTCCAGTTTCCTCTCGACCGTAAATCTAAATGATGCTAATGTGCTGTGTGGGCAAAGATGTACGACCGATTAAGCGAATAAGTCTCGTTATCCTTTATGCTTCTTTTTGTGCAAGTTTTGCACAATCGTTTTTTATTTATGTCGCTGAATTTATAATTACCGTGCTTAATTCATCCCGTTATAATACGTAGGTATCGCATTTATGGCAGTAATGTCCATTATCTTACCTTGAACTTGTTTTAATTAAATATTTATGAGTTCTCACAATTCAACAAATACATATTAAAATCTTAATAGTCTGTATAGCGGCGCGTTAAAAACTATAAACTATAAAATTTGATAATAATCTTCAGCAAACTAAACGTATGCTACATGATATATAATTATAAAAATAAAAAAATAAAGAAATTTATTATACAAACATTCTAAATGTTAATTTTTTAAATGATATTTCTGTTTCGTATTGTTTCTATATACATAGATAATTAAAAGCTTCCTCTCTTGGAAGGTTTTCAAAGTGGTCATGTAGTTTACGCCCCAACTTCCGTCAAATACCAACAGGAAGCGTAAAAACAAAAGAATAACCTAATCCGTCAACACTTAATAAGACTTTAATTGAGGATTCTATTGTTTCTAATGTACTGACACTTTAACGTAACACCCACAACTGTTTGTATACACAGCCGAAGTTTGTAAATTTGTAGAAGTAATTTCAGTGCCTACCTAATTCCTAACCGAATAAGTAGGTGAAAATCTTATTTATTTACTTACTTATTTACTTACTAACTAATCCCATGTATTTAGGTGAATATTGGTGAAATATATTGAAAAACTCCGTAAGAACTAAGAAACAAGTTTTAACTTCTACGCTCAAGGCGGAGGGAGCATCAGTATATAAAATCGATCAAAAATTCGAAATTGAACTGACATCAAATCTTTACGTTTCGGGGTCCCAGGAACCCAAAAAACCTATTTTTGAAAAATGTGTGTCTGTGTGTCTGTGTGTGTGTCTGTCCGTGTGTCTGTGGACACGCTACAGCCGAAACTACTGAACTGATTTTGATGAAATTTGGCACACATATTCAGTGGGAGATTTGTAGGTGCTGATTAGAATCTGGGCTACACCGGCTCACGGAAAGTGCCTTTTTGGCACATCAACTTTAAAAATTTAAATGCAAACCCCCATTTTTCGCATTACCATATGAATGCTCTTCAAATTCTGCTTCTAAAAATGTATTCACACTTGGGCCCTTTTGACCAAAAAATGGTGCCGTGAAAAAAAAACTATGCATAAATGTATATTTTTATCACCGGATTTGATAACTGATTTTTTTTCAAGCCGAAAACCTTAGTGCCATTTTTTCGAAAAATGTCATTTTCGTGGCAATTTATTTTATTGTCTGTGCGGGAGAGGAGCTGATTAGATTTTGAAGCCGATCAGTCAACCCGAAGTGCCCTTTTGGCATAGCAACTTTCTTATTTTAAATATTTAAAAATTTAATAAATGCTGCTGTTATTAATCCAATGCAGTGCGGCGTAGAAGTTCCTGCCGTCTCCGAGACCGCCTTTTTTTTGATTAAATAGGGGTAAACCGTCGTCTGTACGAAAAAAATCATTAGGGCCTTTGTTGTAGAGAATGAAGCGATCTTTAATTTTGTATACGTCGTCTTTGGTCGAGAGCTGTGTAATTTTCATGCTATTTTGGATATAACGCTCTGCCTTGAGCCCCATCTAGAATTACGACAGTGATTTCGTGTTCAGCAGGGTCCAATTAGTCTACAAACACTTGCCGTCAAAATGTTATCCGATTTGCTTCTAGCATAATACAGAAAACGTTTTTTTGAAATTCTAGCCTTTTCTAATACGAGTGATCTCTAACATCAGCAAAGCTAAATCCGGCCCTGATTTTTAGACCTCTCCAACAGTCATACCACACAGTGGGTCAATGAACAAATCTAGCGGGTCAAAATCCAAAAAAAAACAATTTTCGAATTACTATTCGCTAACCCTCTAGAATCCATGTAAACGAAGTAAAATAAATGCCTGATAAGTATCACATCAAAGGTACATTGCATTTTTGATTTTAATCGAACGTAAAAAACGTTATAGCTGTCGCATTTGTGTGTAATTTGAATTGGTTGTTTTTAATGGACTGTCACAAATTTTGTTCACGTTTGTACCTACATCGCATAATTTTTAACGTCTACGCTTCGCAAGCAAATTAATAAAATGGATCGAAAAATCCAATAGCCAAAAACATCAAATCTTTACGTTTCAGGGTTCTGGGAATCCGAAAAAGTGGTTTTTGAAAAATGTCTGTGTGTCTGTCTGTCTGTCTGTGATCACGCTGCAGCTCAAACTACTCAACGTATCGAGATGAAATTTGGCACACATATTCAGTGAGAGATTTGTTAGGTGCTGATTAGAATTTTAAAAATTTAAATGCAAACCCCCATTTTTTGCGTTACCATATGAATGCTCTTCGAATTTTGCTTCTAAAAATGTATTCACACTTGTGACCTTTTGGCCAAAAAATGGTGCCGTGAAAAGAAACCTATGCATAACTGTATATTTTTATTACCGGATTTGATAGTTGATTTTTTTTCAAGCCGAAAACCTTAGTGCCATTTTTTCGAAAAATGTAATTTTAGTGCCTGTTTCAATTCATTTTACAAAAAAGCATATTCTTACTATGGGATTAGACAGCTGTTGTACTGCCGGATCAAAAACCTTAGTACAATTTTTTAGAAAATTTCCATTTTAGGGACAAAAAGGCCCCTTTTTGAAATTTTTTTTAGCAAAAGGGCTTATCATTATCGAATTCGATAGCTGTTGTAATGCCGGATCGAAAACCTTAGTGCCATTTTTTCGAAAAATGTCATTTTAGGGGTGAAAAACATTTGTATTTTAGATTTTAGTAAAGCCACCGACAACCGCCCGCACGCCCGACCTTGGTTAATTACTGCATTTACAAATTCTGCGAAAAAGTAGAAGTTTCTACCGTCCCCGAGACTGCCAATTTTTTTTTCTGAGACTAGTCTGACTGCACTTAGGATTACATTGGATGTAGTTTTATCTGCGGTAGCTTGCGGGCTTTGATAATGAGCCTTAATGCGCCATAATCGTCCTCAAACTGTATCTAGATGATCTGAAATAAAGTGTGCATTATGAAAGCTCGCAAGTTCATAGTCTCCGAGAAAACAAAATGCGATAATACACAAACGCGAACAAAATTTGTGGCAGTTCATTTAAAAAAAAACAATTCGAATTACATAGAAAATGTGCCAGCAAACAACATTTTGAGGTTTGATTCAATCTTTAATCAAATCTCTAATCTTTAATGTAATATATACTTTTCAAGCATTTATTTGGGTTCGTTTACATGGATTCTAGAGGGTTAGCGAATAGTAATTTGAGAATTGTGGTTTCTGAATTTTGACCTACTATCCAGGGAGTGCCCATATGTAAATATAGGAATAGAGTACAATACGAGTACTTTCCTTAATGACAGTTGCCAACTTTGAGTTTTACGAGCAAAATAACGAAGCTGTCGATCAGATGAGGTTCCTTATTTGGATTGCAGATTGAGCACATGCAAAAGCCCGTACAAATTTTAATGCTAAAGCTTTAGTTTTCAATTTTTGTCAATAGAAATTCTGTTGCATTGTAATAGTCAGCATACAGCTAAATATTACTGGGACAAAATACCCATGACCGCTCTAACCCAAAAAAAATATTTTTCTCTGTTGGTTTGTTTTTTGTGTTCTAATATGTGCTCATTTGTTTAACTCTGGTCTTAATTTTGATACCTCAATCCTTAACCTGTCGTAGTTCCCCATCAGTCTACCCATACTTGTTCTTCTTAACTTAGTTATGTTACGTATCGATAACATGACCAAGTTACAAAACTGTTTCGGATTATTTTTAAGCAAGAAAACGAGATGTTTGTCACTCCAAAGGCAGTTGACATTTTGATTGACGATCTGTTTTCAAGAATTTGAAAGTTTGTATGGGGTGAGAGACTTTGATTTTTCGTGTTGATAAACGGGTTGTTTCTAAAATAGATATTCGTCATAATGTCACAAACACCACGTTTAGGAACATAAGAACGCACGCACATAACTTACACACTAAATAACTGAACTATCTCTCTGATGTAGAACAAATGCCCTATAGTGTACCAAAATGACTAAAATAAACCCGCTGTGACTGGTTAAGCGGAACGGAAATGGAATTTGTTAGCTCATGATTGAATTTTTTGAATAAAAGTTATCTATCAAAAGGATCGGGGGATATGTCGTGAAACATTGTTTACCGGTTTCTAGAGCTTGCAAAGTGTTCTTCCCTACATTTTATGTAAATATTCTCCTATCATTCCATGTTTAATGTATAAGCTATTATGTTGAGTTTGGCGGTTGTTTATGGTTTAGTTAGCAGCATTAGCATCGCAGCTATCTTAACTCCCGATAACGATCTGCAACAAACTGCTGTTACGACAACCATCATCAGCAAAAACAGTAAAACAACTCATTTGTGGATTTAGGAAATTAGCATTTCCAACATTATCCCGAAATCTGACTGGAGATGTTATGCCTAACAAATCTCAAGAGGAAGCTTGACGCCACTGTTGGCGACGCCATATCCCATCGACTATTTTCATAATGTCAAATGTAATTTTTTTATACAAATTACTAAGTCCTCAATGCATATATCTTCCTCGCTTATCTTTATCGTTTTTTCTGCGAAAACGTTGTTTTTTCCTGTTCAATTATCAAAAGTTCTTTTGGGTGAATCATCACTTTGTGTTTAACTTTATAAAATGGCTATTGACGGTTTTACATAATAACTTTTTCACAGCGTGTGATTCCTTATTTTCATAGTGGCAACGGAATTAAACCGTGATTTCATATCATGATGGAGGCATTTAGGTTTATATACATACATATACCTACCTATTTAGATTATTTTGTACCGAATATATCAGAAGTCACTAAATCGAATAAGTGCATGCAGGATTTCTTTTAACCTCCCCACAACCAATTTAAAAAAGAGGCGCATGAAAGGAAAAGTCGTTTAAAAAAAATGCAGCCAGCGAGGCGACAGCACCTGAAAGGTCTTCAAATTCTGTTTTCAAAAATACAATCAAATTTGGTGCCCTTTTGGCAATAAAAAATTAAAATTTTTAAAAACTCCCGAAACACTTCGAAATTTACAAGCGATACTGATAAGATTGGATCATTCACCAAGTGGGGAGGTTCTAGCCTCTTCCGTAGCTGCCCATTTTTTTATGTATACCTATATAAAAGTCACTCTTCTGAGCCTTCTTCATTATTTGGTGTTAATTAGAGATATAGTGGCGGCGCATTTATCTTCATAAAAAAACGCCACAGCATTAAAACATGTTCGTGACAATTTTAAAATTTAATTGCCCATACTGGGAATGCCGTTATCAATACATAACGGACGTGCGGTGAAATAGTATTACTAGTCGCGCGAACCTGACGTTTCTGAATCGACCTTAAACGGGGACTAGATAGGGCTGAAAATGAAAAATAAAAATGTGATGGCTGTTATCAAATTATGAATCATGGAAGCGGCCTTTCCAACCCCCACAGTAATTACTGAGGGTGATTGCACCCCGTTTGCTCATTGCAATCAGTCTTTCCCCTTTTCATTACACGGGTTTATTTTAAACACCCCGGCTTTTAATTTTTGGTGGGACGAGTCATTAGCGACGAGTACTTTACATAAAAATACAATGGCAGTAAATAAGGATTAAAGTTTTGAATTCATTGTGTTTTGCAGAAATTTACCAATTCCACCCTTCTTAAGCTTTGTTCACTACTTAAGAATAAATAATAAATAAAATAATAAAATAAGGAATTAAGGACACATAACCTTATTGGTAACGATGTAGTTTCCACGGCATTTCCTTGGAGATTGTCCTTAATTTCTTGATTTATGTTAATTTAAGTGGATGAGCTTTTTAAACCTATACTTATCTACATTGTACCTTCTTTGAAACTATTATATTACAGGTACCTATGTCTGATTCGGCTGAACTAGTACCTATAAGATCATCAACCCTAGTAGTTACTTAATGTGTGACAAGGACAGACATTTTTCCAAAATTACGTATAAATAGGAATAGGCCTTGGCATAATTTTAAGCTCCCCACTCCACTTCACCACTTAAAAAAGTTGCTGCAATCAATAGAATTTTCGAATTTGAGATAACACCAGATCTTCACGTACAACGTACGTTCGTACGTTTGTAAACACACCACAGCCAAAACTACTAGACCGATTTGGCTAAAATTTGGTACGTGGACATCTGATAACCTAACTTGGGGGTTGGCCTTCTGGTGAGTCCAGTTAATTTTCTTGCGATCCGCAAACGCCAAGTGCCTTTTTGGCATTACAACTATGAAATTTGACCAACTCTTCTTCAAATTCACACTTAGCGCCTTTCTAGCATAAAAAAAATCATAAAAATCGAAATTTCGAAGAAACATTAAATAACACGCTACAGTCCAAGCTACTGAATCAATTTGGATGAATTTTGGTGCGAATCGGCTAACGGCAAGGGCCATTTTGAAATTTGAATAATAAAATCCCTTTTTATTAGCACCACCTTCAAATGTCGTTTTCAAAAATGTCCCTAAACTTAGTGACCTTTTGGCAAAAAATCGTGGAATTTAGAAAATCCCAGAAAACGCTTTAAGGTTCGTGGAGTGAAAATGTTGGTATAGCAAGAAGAAAAATTTACTTAATTTTGTGCTTTTGGCATGTCATCAATCATCATCTATGAAATTTGAAAGACGACCACCATTTGTTTTATCAGCACATAAAGATGTTCAGATTCTGTTTCCAAGAATTCAATCAAACTTAGTGCCCTTTTATCAATAAATAATAAAAATTCAGAAAAACTTCGAAACACTTACGTAGAAATAGAAAACAGAAATTAATAGGTGATATGATTGGATCATTTACCAAGTGGGAGGGTTCTAGCCGCTTCCGTAGATGCCCATATTTGACTCTTAACGTAGTTCAACAGTTCAACCATTCATTCGTACGTTAAAACTCGCGGCAATCCAGAGACGACTTATATTACTATTGGTCATATGTTGTCGATGTAGATAGAACTACATATTACACACAGTACAGAGAGGAGCATAAAATAGAGTATTACATTGAGAGCCATAAAATTTATTATTTCGAATGAAACTAAGAGATCGATTCGGATGATAGTTTAAGGAAGCAAGATATAACACATTTTACTTACTTTATTTTCTCTAGCGCGGTACCGAAAAATTCCATTGAAATATTGTCTTGTCGTATGTGTCTTTTGGCAAAATATTGTTTTATTCCATGTGATTTTAAAATTTATTGTGCCATTTTCAAATTGTAAATATGGTTCGCTTCCTAGGATTTACTACTTTTGTTACAGAAATGTTTGATTTATCAATTTATCATTCTCAAATACGAACTTCCTCGCTTATGTGTATTAATGGAGCGAATGCGTTTTGCGAAATTCTTTCGTTGTTTACCTCATAATGTCAGATTTAATAATTTATCGCCAAACCGAAAATGCTGGATTTTTATTTTTAAATTTCGTTTCATTCCTTTAATGTCAGGGAGCACAATATTTCTTGGCGAAATAAAATTTAACATTACCCAACTTCCAGTGTAAGAAATAATTCATCTCCGGCCGTATTTCATCAGAACGTATAAATTTTCAATTGAACAATCATGTAAGCGACAAATAAATTTCATACTGATTCAGCTTATGTTACAGTGACGTAACAACGGCCCCGCAGACCCCGCGGCGCGGGTGGGGCTGCTCTTTTAATAATAATAATTTTTGTTGATAAAAATTAATAAAAACTTTCCTGAATTGGACGCGTGAAACGCCACACTGAACTCGCAGACAAAAATAACCAAAGCTTTAATATTAAGTATAGATACCTTACCTTTAAAAGTTTATGCCTAACCCTAAATGTGCAACACTTGGGAAAAAATGGTATGTAAAAATGCAACTTTTTTTGTCTTTGTTCGTGGTATTATATCGCTATATGTATAACTCAAAAGTTTGGGGAACTCATGATAATAATCTTTATTTTAGAGGTAAGTATCCTCTTTTCTGCTTCAAAGATTTTTCGGAATAAGTGCGAATTTGATAACAATTCTTTTTATTTGAGTAAATTTTTCACAATGTTTCATCCCGACACTTACATTCTGAAGTGCTGGGACACCGTGTACGTATAATGTTTTCTTGACGGCACCGACTTTTTGCCAAAAAAGCACCAAGTGTTATATATATATTTAGAACCTGAATTTGAAGCGCTTTCCAATGGTGATGTTTAAATTGAAAGTTCATGTGCCAAAAAGGCACTTTACGTAGACAGATTTGGACCAAAATCTAATCAGCTCTTATGTGGATCATACATGTGCACATACCAGATTTCAACCATTTTTCAAAAACCACTTTTTTGGGTTCTCATGACCCTAAAACGTAAAGATTTATTTTTATTATTATTATCGTCTCTTCTGTTTTTTTGATCGATTTTAGTTACTGCTCCGCGAGCCACACTCAGATACGAACCCGAGCAGCAAAAGGTAGGTACAGTGTGCGACAGATGTTTTGCTCGATCGTTTGTTACGCAACAGATTCGGTCATGACGCCTAAAAACCTGAAATCAAATCATTGTCATATCGTTCAAAGTAATTGTCATGACAGAATCTGTGCCGGAAAGTCTTCAGATCAGTAAAGTCAGCTCATTTTCTGTAGCTGAACTAAAATTTTTCTGGAACTGTACAACCCTAATTTGTAAGAGCGTGTACTTTTGATAATTTCATCGAAATTTAGCGGGAAAGTGAAAACATTACATAACCCAAATCTTCTAGGGTTTATTTTGATTGTCAACAGCAGTGTCACAGATAAACGTATTTATTTTATACCCAAGGCTTTTTCGTGAATATTTTTATTTTTGTACTTTACTCAAAACTGCAGGCACACAAGGGCCATTTTGGGCCAATTCAGAGCAATTGAAGGTTCCATTGCTAAAACTGGCTAAGTCCATATTATATAGTTTCTCAGGAGGCGAAGAAATTATTCATGCTGACTTGGGAAATATATAGGGGTTTTGAAATTTACATACGCTTTCTTTGTCTCTATTTTCACATATTTATGCAAATTATTTTATAGGACGATGCAGAGACATTTATTAGACGTATCTGCAGGAATAACTCATTTTCGCAAAAAAGTGGACATCTTAGCCAGTTTTAACTAAATTGGACCCTCGAATTGCAAAATTTTGACATTTCTCATGTTTTCTGACGTATCGCTTGAACTCGCTTCTATCAACTCACGTGTTAGTAAAATTCCTTGCAAAATTTCCTCATACCAATCTAAAATTCAAATTTTGACGTTCTGTCACTTCAATAGAAAATGAATGGAGAGTAACAAACGATCGAGCAAAACATCTGACGCATACTGTACCTAGGTACAGTTACGGACACGGAATTTCGTACTTCATTTTTCTGTCATTCGATGTAAATTACGCTTTATTGTCATGATTAACGTTTTCTATGACACTTTTTCCGTGTCCGCGAACTTACCGACTCCCATTCCAAAGCTAACAGCACTCTGACCAATACCTGACAAATCTCTCCACAATCTCATTCGCAAATCACTTAATTCAATCTCTTGTAAAATTTGCTTGTTCAGCTAAAAAACTCAAACCTTGGCGACCCTTTCGCTGCAATAGAAAATTATTTTCTTCTACTTCTCGCCAACCAAATCTTGTTTGCTGTCGAATTTTCGACAGGAGGGAAAGGGATAGGTGGTGGGGGCTATAATAAAGTCATCACAACGTTTCTGGGCAGTAAAGGGCATGCAATGATAAGTATGAGTTATTAAAAAATGTATTGGTGCGTTCAAAGCCATTATAGTTGGTGGAAAAATGTTACCGACCGATTGCATGTAAGATGCATTTGAAGTAAGCACCAGGTCTGAATTCTATTAAACCAGCAAAATAATTTACATTTCTTCAAGGCGATTTCAATCAGGTGATCAAAGTAATGTTTATGACCGATCGTGTTCCGTAATACTTTTTTTACCATTTTATCCAAGATATGGGTTGGATAACAATTACTCACGTTTTGAATTAATTGATAATTTATATATGGAACGCAATTAAATTTTCAATATCAAGGGAGTGATAATTTACAATATAATGTGTTTGATTCATGCATTGATAAGTCGTTGTGCGCGTACCGGTATCGATCACTGATTTATTGGCCTATAGTTTAAGTTAACTCGCGAGAACAATGGCGAAAAATAAAGGACGACATCACCCTTGTATAATTCGACATTTTGACAAATGAGCCACAGCGTTGCAGTAAATTGAAGATTTACAAATAACAGAGCTCATACAAAATAGGACGGCCATGTCATTTTTCTCTTTGGAATAATCGCTGAAATTCAAATTCGTGAAACTAAATGTTACACGACAACATTAAAAAAAAGGCTAAACCTGCCTATTTATAAATGAGAGACAAGTTTATTATGACAGGTCCTATTATTTCTTTATGATTATATTATTAGAATAATATGGCGTGACGAAAAAACATTTAATTCAGGGGCTGGCATACATGAAAGATGAAGATTTGAAATGTGAGGGACTCCATAATCGGTGCAGATTTTTTGGACAATTTTAATTTAATAGTGGACATTTGCAGTAAAAGACACGTAGACGCGACGACCTCAGTAACAGTGCAGTGCCCAGTTCAGAACTCTCGAGAAGTGGGAATTCGTGCGATCTTTGACAACACCAGCGATAAGTTTGGGGCACTCCTCAGAAAATTTCCTGAAGTGTGTAGGCCAACCACGAGGCTGAGAGAACCCAAACACTCGATTCTGCACCCCATCGAAACTAAGGGCCCATCAGTTAGCCCTAAACCTCGAAGGCTTCAAGAAAGTACTCGAGGAATTACTCAAGGTAGGCATCATCCAACCTTCCTCCTCTCCATGGTTGAGCCCACTGCACAATGCACATGGTACAAAAAAAGACCTATAGAGACCCTGATGGACTTTCGCAGCCTCAACGCAGTTGCTATGGTACGAGTTCTAGCAACTGCGAGTGTTCGCTAACAAGCGAAGGGTCAAGAATTGGCCCCAGGTACCCCATTCCCCACATTCAGGATTTCAGCCATAATCTTCGAAGCAAAACAATATTCCCGTCACCCTATCTGGAATCTGGTAAGGGCATATAAACCCATTCCAGTTAACCCTGTATACTAAACTAAGACCGCTATCACTACTCCGTTCGGGCTGTTTGAGGTCCTGAGAACCTCTTTCGGCTAGGGAGTGCGGCCCAGATTTTTCAAAGGTTCATCGTCCAAGTACTGCAAGGACTAGATTTTGTGTATGCGTACATTGACGAGATCCTTATAGCCTCTGAATCCGAGGAAGAGCACCTGGAGTTAGTTTTGCACAGACTGGATAAGCACGACGTGGTCATCAACCCCCGAAAAATCTTTGGTGTTAACTGAACATTTTAGGCGTAAAAGTCCCACCTTAAGGAATTATAGAGCCCTACCAGAGAAGATAAAGGTCATTCAACACATGGAGTTTCCAAAAACTTCTAAGAAGCTGCAGTGCTTCCTGATGGGAATGGTGAACTATTATCGCCGATGGCTCCCCGACCCTGCTGCAACACGAGCTCCTCTAAACGCCCTTCTAAACGGAAGCACGCGTCAGAACGTAGCCAAAGATCGAACCAAGGAGGCTGTCACAAGTCTTGGGAAATGCAAATCAGATCTGGTGAACGCTGCGAAGCTGGCTTATCCAAATTCGGGCTACCAAATCGGGAAGAACAGTGAAGTTCCCCAAACGATTTTGTAACCTAATGACTAATGAGTACATCAGCGTTTAGGCAATCAATAATTTACTAATTCCACTCTCTTATTGGACTTACACGCTTCTAATCTCGTGTTATTGATTGTCACGATTAATTTTTACGTAGATAATTGCTTGAGGCTAGGCATGTAATTTTTATTACACGATGATTTCAATATCGGGTTGGTGGACAAGAAATGGAAGAGAAAAAAAATGCAACAGAGAAGCGGCTGGAACCTCCCCATCTCGTGGGTCTTTGATTTCCGTTCTTTGTATTTTAAATTTAAAATTTGATATGTCTAAGTGGCACTTTCCGTTCACCAACTGCTTTCAAAAGTCTTTCAGCTCTTCAACTGGTCGCCCAATCTCCACGTACCAAATTTCAGCGAAATCGATCCAGTAGTTTGGGCTATAATGTGTTTTTAGTGTTATTACAAAATTTCTATTTTTTTACCCAAAGGGCATAAGTATGAATGAATTTTGTCTTATTTAAAACCAGAATTTGAAGACCTTTCTAATGGTGACAATAAATTTTTCACAAACTTGTAGATGGTTCGATGAGTATAATTTTAATTTGAAAAGTAGTGTGCCAAAACGACATTTGCCATTTGTCGATTGCCTCCAAAAAAAATTCTGCTCTTCGACGTGCGATACCATCTCCATGTGCAAAATTTAAAGTGCGTTAAAAATCTCGAATATTTCAGTTTCTGTCAAAAAGACATTAAGAGTGAATACATCTTTAGAAGCAGAATTTGAATGCCTTTCTTATGGTGGCCCCAAAAATAGGGGTTTGTATTTAAAATTTCAAAGTTGATGTCCCAAAATGGCACTTGCGGTTGCACTGTAGGTGTATTATTTTAAAACAGTAAATTTATTATTTAATTTTAATTTAATTTGAATAACAATTGCGTTTCAAAATTTACCACTGCTTGAGATGGCTAAAGTTAGTTTTATTTTCTTCAGCTAGGAAATTATTTCAATTCTGTAGAAATATTTAATCCGGAGTAATTGCAGAGAATATCGCTACTAAAAATAGCAGGAAAACCTCTTCAGAATGCATCAATGTTTGCTTGGAGGCGATAGGTAAACAACCCCGCTGGGTTAGGGTTAACTCTGATACCAGTAGTACCTAGCTACTTCCTGTGGTGGTTATTTCATTTCACAGAATTACATTTTTCATAAAAGTTTTATTTTTGCGTTTATCAATTAAGGGTAAAAAAAGTAATGGTTTTCCATTACAATTACTAAAAAAATGTAATGCATTACAATTACCCATTACTATTTAAAAAAAGTAATGCATTACGATTACTCATTATCAGCTAAAGTAATTTCATTACAGTAATGCATTACTTCCGACCACTGATACGTACAAACTGGTTTTAGAAACCTCTTTTTTGGGTTCCAGGGACCTCAAAACGTATGGATCTGATGTTATCTCAAATTCGAAAATTTTAGTGATTTCAGTAACCTCCCATTTTTTAACCTCCCCGACCCCATCACAATTTAAAAAGCCAACGAAAGATGTGTATCAATGCGATGTGTGTCCCTGTAGATGTTTACCTTGTTAATGTGTATGTAGGGGCGAGCTGAATTTACTGGTGGAGTCGGGTGCAGATTTTATAAATCTGCACCTAGTAGTAGTGCCTCCGCAGACGCACAGTGGTGTTAAAAAGACGAAATTATGAAAAAAAGGGGGATGAAAAGTCAAAGAGGGTGAAAATTAACCCAAGTTAAGTAGAATTACAGAAAATAATACAAAAATAAGACAATTATGCAAATTTAGCCCTTGGAGGGTTGAAATATTGAATTTAGTAAAATGGGTGCTTAGGGGGTTGAAAAATTGTAAAGGGGGATGAAAAGTCAAAGAAGGTGAAAATTAACCCAAGTTAAGTAGAATTACAGAAGGAAACTGAAAAATTGTAAAAGGTAAACTGAATCCCAAATGCGTTCAATTTTATGACCGACGAAAAACGAAATTATGCGAATTTTGCAAAATTAGCACTTAGGGGGTTGAAAAATCGTAAAGGTGGATGAAAAAATCAAAAGGTATGAGGATTAACCGTGGCTAAGTAAAATTACGGAAAATAACACCAAATTAACCCAATTATGTAAATTTTGCATTTGAAGACTTGAAACATTGCGAAGGGGGATGAAAAAAGTGAAAAGTTTAATCATCATCCAAATGGGTTCAATTTATTACCGAGGAAAAACGAAAATATCCGAATTTGGCAAAATTAACACCTAGGGGGTTGAAAAATTGTAAAGGGGGATGAAACGTCAAAGTGGATGAGAATTAATCGTAATTAAGCAGAATTACAGAAAATAACACGAAAGTAAACCAATTATGCAAATTTAGCTTTTGGGGGTTGAAATGTTGCGAAGGGGGTTGGAAAAGTGAAAAAGATAAACATAATCCAAATGAGTTTAATTTATTACCGAAGGAAAACTAAATTGCGTGAATTTTGCAAAATAAACACTTAGGGGGTTGAAAAATTGTACAGGGGGATGAAAAGTTAAAAGGGATGAAAATTAATCGTAATTAAGTAGAATTACAGAAAATAACACGAAAATAAGCCAATTATGCAAATTTGACTTTTGGGGGTTGAAACATTGCGAAGGGGTCGAAAAAGTGAAAAACTCAGTAACAATTCATACGAGTAAAATTCGGTAAAATTTATTACCGAAAAAAGGCAAAACTGCGCGAATTTTACAAAATTAACGCTCGGGGGGGAGAAAAATCGTTAAGGGGGATGAAAACTCAAAAGAGATGAAAATGTACTGTAGTTAAGTAGAACTAGCGAAAATCACACGAAAAAGAAGCGGTGTGGGTAAATTTTGCTCTTTGAGGGTTCACATATCATGAAAGGGGTTGAAAAATTGTGGATGGGTTAAAAATTAATGAAAATGACGTTGAATTATTAACAAATCAGAAGAAAGCAAAAAAATAAATAAAATGTGTTTACTCCGCTTGCTAGGGCTTAAGGGTTGTTAGTAGCGTAGGGGTTGGTTTTAGGTTGAAGACTCATAAGACTTTTTTCAATGGTTGACCGAAGTCTATCGAACCCCATAATTTTATTCCACCACTTACATGAAAAAATTTCCAGTTTCAACCCTTAAATTTTAACCCCCTTGTTAGATATTAATGAAAATTTGCCCATCCGCCTACAGTGGCGCTGTAAATTACCACATCAAATTTAACCCAGATACGTTGAGCAGTTTTTGAGTTCTCGCATTTTTGTGTTTCAGCACGTTAGGGGGTTGTATCGCCTTTAAGGGTCGTTTTTCGCGAATGATGAATAATACCTTTTTTGTACCATCAATAGAAAGCTATCGAATGGTATTATTTTCAACTATACATTCTTCATTGAAAATTCGAGTTTCCACCCCTAACTTTCATCCCCTTCGATAATTTTCTCCTAAAATTCGCTCTTCCCTTATCGAAGATGCAGTGTGTAAGATGTCACAGTTTCGCAGAAGATATTGCTTCTCTGTGTCAAATTACAGGGCTTTATGGACGTTTCAACCCCTAAACTCCAACCCCCTATTTCACCACCCCCACATGCCCTAAAGGAAGTTGTGTTTTCAATTTCACCACCCTAATCCAATTCGTTGAAAAATTAAGGTGATTTGTAGATTCATGTTTTCAACACCTCATGATTTCACCCCTTTATGATTTACAGGGGTGAGTTTATTTTTCCGGTGTGACATAACTCCTTGCGTATTTACTGACTTCAGTTCATAAATAAACCAATAGGGTTTCAGAAAAAATAAATAAAATGTAATTATCGACTTGCAAAGAGTTAGGGGTGGTTAATGGCCCAGGGGTTGGTTTTAGATTGAAAACTCATAAGACCTTTTTTCAATAGTTGACCGAAATCTATCGAACCCCGTAATTTTAGGCTACCATTTACTTGAAGAAATTTCAAGTTTCAACCCTTAAATTTCATCCCCTTTGTTAGATATTTTTGAAAATTTGTCCATCCACCTATAATGTCACTGGAAATTCACAAACCAAATTCTGCCTTGATACGTTGAGTAGTTTTTGAGTTCTCGTATTTTTGTGTTTCTGCATGTTAGGGGTTGTAGCGCCTATAAGGGTGGTTTTTCGCAAAATATGAATGACACCTTTTTTGAATAATTAATGGAAAGCTATCGAATGACGCCAATTTCGACTAGTACTTATTAAGCGGAATTTTGAGTTACAACCCCTAATTTCCACCCCCTTGGTCCGATATGACCCAAAAGCAATCTCCGCCTTACTTTTTAGTGTATAAAGCCGTATAGTAAATTTGAGCTCGACACCTCACTCTGTTCTCAAGTTATCCGACGTTATGTATTTCTTCATGTTAGGGGTTGTAGAGCCTTTAAGGGTGGTTTTTTGTAAAACATGAATAACACCTTTTTGAATCATTAATGGAAGGGTATCGAATGGCGTTAATTTCGACCAATACTTATAAGGCGGAATTTTGAGTTACAACCCCTAATTTCCACCCCCTTGGCTCGATATAGCCCAAAAGCAATCCCCGCCTTACTTTTTTGGGCAAGATTCCGTATAGCAAATTTCAGCTCGATACCTCAATCCGTTCTCAAGTTATCCGACGGACAGAGTGAGGAGCGATCGATACGACGAGCGAGCGAGCGAGCGAGCGAGCGAATAAGCAAAGACAAGAGTACCTCCGCATTCTGCTACGGCACTAAAAAAATGGGAGGTTATTTAAAATTGTAATGGGAATTGGGGAGGTTAAAACTTCCAAACTTAAGGTTTGCCGACGTTTCGGCCACTCTTGGTGGTCTTCTTCCAAGGTTAATCTTAACGTAGGAAACAATTGTTAGGATTAAAAGTGAACGTCATCTGTTCCGTTGCAGACCATGTCATGTCATGGTTTCAACAGCGACATCGTTACTATACAATACATATTGTTATTGTTAAAATATAATTATTGTTACGTTACTTCTGTTCATTTAACCAACCAACCCGCTAAAATCGTGAACCGATAAATTAAATAAGGATATAATAAAATCTTATAGGTTAAGTAATGGTGTTGTAAATTTCTTCTGATGGATAGAGCAGAAAAACTAAAGGGTGCGCGCAAAAACCTGACACTTTTTGATTGCCCATAACTTTTTTATTATTCGGCCGCATTGAAATTCCTCAAGGTGCTACACAAAAGAATGTGCTTTTTTGCTGTGGCAAAAAATTATAGATGGCGTCACCATCAGAGTAGCCACAAATATTTAAAGATTAGTGTGTGTTTAAAAACACGTGGGGATTCGTCCACCCAGTCAGAATGCGCATGGCACCAATTGAAAGATAGTTCTTTTCGTTTCTCTTTAGATTGCTTATTCTTTTCTATGAACCGGCAGCGAGAAAATTAAAATTTTCAAGCATTTTTTCAGTAATTTTTTTAAATGTTTGCGATTAGTGCGGCTGGCATCATCTGTAATTCTTTGTGACTCCAGGAACAGCATATTGTTTTGTGCTGGAAATTGCTACATTTCAACTATAATCAATACAAAAGTGTTCGTTTTTTTGCGCGCCACCCGTTAGTTGTTAACGTTTTTTATTATTGTCATATCGTAGGTGATTTACTTTCTTAATCAAGTTTCGCCAACCGTGAAAATCAGTGCTTTTGCTAAGAGCTATTCGATTGAGACATTTCGAAATTTTCGACTTGCAATTACAAAAAAAATAATTTAACCATTCTGAAATATAATATAATTATGGTTCTGCCGCACGGATCTTTGCAATTATTTTTTCAAATCTTTCCCTGTTAACTTTGCCTTATAACGTGAAACCAACTTATTATTTACGGCTCAACACCTCGCTGAGCCGAAAGGACTGTAATTTAATATTTTTAACTTTTTTTGCTGTATGGCTGAAAATTGTTAAAAGACATGCTTGAAACTCAAACAAGAGTGATTTTAGAGATTTAACGATTATTGCATGAATGTTTTTTTTAAACATGGTGTTTAATTAAACAGGTTTAACCACAAAAGGTGGAAAAAGTTTCCTTTGAAAATGACAATAAGCGATCTGTAGACTGAGCATGAGAGACCATAAAATATGAAAGAAATCATAGTAAAGCTTCATAATTCATCCACAATGCGTGCAGCTTTAATAAAAAACTTTCACGCACAGTACAAGAGAGCCGTTTGATAAAAAATTGTGAAAAAGCGGCGAGGGCATTCAAGCGTGCCAGTTTCAACGTTGTCCATCCCGCATAATCCAGGGGCGTGTCGTCTTCATTTCAAAATCGTGACTGTAATTTTAAAAAATCATCGGGAGTTCAGCCATTCCGTGGCAGATTAGACTGAAGGCTATACGTTATTCGTTTCGTTCCATTTGGTAGACTGGAATAGGTATAGTTATCATACGATACGAACATCAATAATATTAAAAGTTAAATCATCAATGTTTTAACTGTAAGACAGCTCATTATCATCATGCACCTAATTATTGGATTCTACTAAGTATAGGTACCTTACCTACTAGAACCTTTCGCTGTGTGGTTGTATAAACGTGAAAAATAGTGCTAAGGTTCGCCGCTGGCGCCACTGACCGAAGTCGGTTGCAATTTCATGATTATTATTAAATTATAGAGCAGAGTAATATTGTGCGTTTACCATCATCAACTAACTCAAAAATGTGTACTTGATTGTACACCCAAATGTTGACGTGAGTCATAAAGGTGGCCAGAGACAGAGAAGATGCAGCAGAAAGGGCCTCCGGCAAAGTGATGCGAAGCGACAAGCAACGCAAGAGGTCGGTAGGTAGTTCAACGATGAAACCAGTGAGGCAAACTTTATTGTTAACAACAAATCTCTTATTTCATTAAACGCTTTGATTAAAGCTTTTACTTGCTCACCAGACCGTGCACACACTTTGAATCATATTGAGATCAACGACACCCATGCAAACATGTAAAAGAGCACATACACATATTATATTGCATAAAATTTCGTATTGCAAACAGTAAATCGCGGCGCTATTCGGAGTTTCATGGGTACGGCAATGTTGATTTGCAGGAGTAATTATTCCATTTGTGGTTCTTAAAACAACTCAGCGTGAGGTAAATTAACTTGGTGCAAATAACGTATAGGTTCCACAACTAATTTCTACCAACAAGAAAATCATTTCACGGGATTCAAAAGAATCAAACACATTTTGAATTGAATGAACGCGTTATTGAGTTCAGTAAATTTTATTATTTTATAACATGCACGTCACGCCTCAGCGCCGCGCAAAATAATTGTTTTAGTTCAGTGGCGCACCCAGAAAAACACTTTACAGGAGGCGTGGAGTCATTCATTTTGGTCAAAATACAATATAACTTACTTCAAATCCAATATCATAGGTACATACAGGGTGCCTCAGGAAAGCTCGCACCAAATTCTAATGGAGTGTTCAGGATAAAATTCTGAGTCGATTCGTGCTTTTGAAAATTTCCAGGGTCCTATAGTTCTCGAGTTATAAGAGATTTAAGAGAACCAATCAGATTTCAGCTCTGAATTGCTTCATAAGGTAATTTAATGTTACATGCACTATTTCCTAGGTAACAAGATCCAACAATATAAATTTTCATCGATAGTATCTTGTTACCTAGGTACTAGGTACTAGGTACTATTTCCTAGGTAACAAGATACAACAATATAAATTTTCATCGATAGTATCTTGTTACCTAGGAAATAGTAGGTACATCTAACATTAAATTACCTTATGAAACAATTCAAAGCTGAAATCTGATTGGTCTTCTTAAATCTCTTATAACTTGAGAACTATGGACCCTGAAAACACTGAATACTCCATTAGAATTTGGTGCAAGCGTTCTGAGACACCCTGTATACGATTACTAAATTAATTCCAAAGCAAAATTACAGGTTACCCTAACTAATTTTTCTTTTTCCATTGCATGATCGTTGCAGAAGATTATGCTGCGATTTGCGGCCGAGTCATTAGGGAAGGTGGCGGGTTTTTGGGGATTACCTACTTTAAGGAACTCGCATAAAGGAATGGGCGAATAAATAACTCGTTCCTAATTATTTTTCGATACCAAAGAAGTAAACTAAAGGATAATAATAAAAATGCAATTTGCGATTTTTCACAGTGCTGTTTGCACTCATGCAAACCTAATCATAAGCTTTATGTCTCATCGTCAGGTCTGCGAGCAACCCGGCCGCAAGATTTTGATCCATGAAATTATTATTTATTATTGCACGCCAACAATTTTTTACAAACGTTTAAAATTGTCATAACGATATCGATTTAAAACTAATTATCCAATTCGCCATTACGTTTTAGTCACGTGCTGATGAAGCACACTAAATTTTTTATGTCTGAAAATAGGACGTATCTGCAAAAAATATATGTACATATTCATACATGTTATTCGCAACAGCCGAATTCGTCCGATTTTTTTTCCACAACCCGTTGAAGGCATTTTCGTTTATCCAGCCCGTTACGAACTAATAAAACCAAAATTTGAAGACAATAAATTTTTCAAAAGCTTGTTCGGGATGGTTAAATGAGAACATAATTTTAAAATTTCAAAATTAATGTGCTAAAACGGCACTGGTCGTTATGAAAGGCATAAGGATGGGGGGGGGGTTCCTTGAGGGACTAGGTGGGCTAGTATATGAGTTGTGTTTATTAGTCATCCATGCAGTAGCCTAATGGACTGTATGTATGTGTGTCCCTCTATGTTGGGGCAATTAATGTAACCTCACGTGTAAATAGTATGAATAGACGATGATTCTAGTGCTTAATTCTCGCTCACTTTTTTATTTCCAAGATCAACCCATCAACAATTAATTCAAGCCGTTAACCCCGCGACAACAACGAACAGTATATTTGTTCTTATTTTTAAGAATTTTAAGGAGTATGATGCCAAATTGGGCACTTGCCGTTCGCCGATTATACCAAAATAAAATCAGCTCTTCGGCGGGCAATGATATCTCTACCTACTTTTCAGTTAAAAAGTCCAAAGTCCCACTGATGAGCGAGCATACATTTTAACCTCCCCACAACCATATAAAAATGGGAGGTTACTGCAATCACTCCAGAATTCGAAATTGAGATAACACCAGATCTTTACGTTTCAAGGATCACAAAAAAGTGGTTTTTAAAAAATGCCTGTGTGTATGTACGTACGTACGAATGTGAGCAAGATTCCTCGAAAACTATCGAACAGATTTTAATTAAACTTGGAACGTGGGTCGATGTTGGCCTTCTGGTGAGCCCAGTTAATTTTGTTGCCAATCTACAAACGCCAAGTGCCTTTTTGGCGTATCAACTATGAAATTTGACCGATGAACACCAATTTTTCTTATCAGCATATGAAAGAACTTCAAATGATGTGACTAAAAATGTATTCAGACTTAGCGCCTTTTTGGCATAAAATCAAAAAATTCGAAATTTCGAAGCAACATTAGATAATACGCTACAGCCCAAACTACTTCATCGATATGGCTGAAAGGTAGGTAGGGATACCAGTACCCCCCTAAGAGCTGATTTAATTTTGGTGGCCATCGGCCAACGGTAAGTGCCATTTTGGCATATCAACTTTGAAATTTGACTAATATTCCCATTTTCTTTATCAGAACATGAAATGTCTTCAAACGTCGTTTCCAAAAATGTCCTCTTTAGTGCTCTTTTGTCAAAATATCATAAAATTTTTAAAAATCCTAGTAGTAAAATTTAGGTATAACAAGTAGGAAAATTTATTTAAGTGCCTTTTTGGCATGTCGTCTATGAAATTTGAAACATGAACACCATTTGTTTTATCACCACATGAAAAGTGTTCGAATTTTGTTTTCAAAAATTCTATTAAATTTAGTGCCCTTTTGGTAATAAGTATTAAAAATTTGGAAAAACTACCAAAATACTTTGGGAGAGGCTGGATTGAAATTTATGGAGGATAACCCCACCAAGTGGGGAGGTTCTAGCCGCTTCTGTAGCTGCCCATTTTTTTTTTAATAGAAAATTTAGATACAGTAGAGTAGACTCGCCAGACACCGTGCGTCATCAGTAACGATAACGAACGATAATATCAATAATTAATTTACATGATGCATCTTTGAATTTTTGATTTCAAGACGTATTGCTTTCAATCATGGCTATTCAGGTATTTCGTGAAATTTGTCAATATTGAAATCAATTGAGAGAACTGGATTGGTGGAATGTGGCAATTGTTTACGTTGTTGTCTTGGACATCTCGGGATATATCAATTTTGATATCAATATTTTTCACAAGTCAATTGACATTTAGCAAGACCCATCCATCACTTTCTGAAAATGTTGACAAATTTCAATAAAACATTGATATGTCCCAGACAACAACGTCAACAATAGTCAAATTGACCAATCAAGTTCTCTCAATTGATTTCAATGTTGACAAATTTCAATAAATACCCGAATAGCACTGAATTACGCAACAAAGTATAATTTTCTGTTAACAACACTACGGTGATACTGACCCAATAATGTGCTGTAATATTCTAAGGGCCGATTTCATAATCAAAATTGAAAACTATGGTCTGTCCGGGATCCATTGTTGTCAACAATGAATCGCCATGGAAATCGGGTGAATCTCGGTCGTGTGGATCCCGGACAGACTATAGTTAATTTCGATTATGAAATCGACCCTGTCAAATTAGAATTGAATTACTCATCTTATAATTAACTGCGTTTATTACAGCAACTATACGGTAAACTGCGGAGAGTTGATAATACCAGACAAAAATTAACTTTATAATATGATAATAAGCATGACTTCGTATGATATGTGATACTAATCAAGGACGACATGATAAATCCTTTTTCAATTTCAAGTCTCCGTCAGTATTATGGATATCGTAGAATTTACCACTTGATTTGTCAGCTTTGGTCGCTGATAGGAATTGATTTCATTGCCTCACCTCGCCTCGCCACGTTTTAAACTGACTTCCGTTACGTTGTCTATTTCAAGAAATAGATTGTATTCAGAATTGACTATAAGATAAATTAGGGGTTATTTGTACCAATCTCGAATGATGCAAGCTAAGTGTAGTGTTTTATTATTAATTGCATTCTGGGAGTTGAACATGGCGTGCGCCATCATTCTTCCGGGAACAAATGAAAAAGGATGAAATTTAGAAATTCGGCGTGGTCTCATTAAATTAACAAATCAGCTTGAAATTTTTTAATGCTGCTTTTAAATCGGTTACAATTCTTCTGATGGTTGAGTAAACATTATTGGTTTGCATTATGCATTAGACAATTTGTTCTGGATTGACTTTTACGTGGACAATAATGGAATCAGATGTCATGATTTAATTCTCTATGAATGGTAGCTATATGGTTTACTGATTCACCTTTACTAAGGCTCTGCAGGTGTTCTGATTTTTCTTAACCGTTTGAATAACATATCTTACAAAGGAGACAGTTGGCAGGACTTAAATGTCTACCCAGATCGATTTGTTAGTATTTTCAGATTATTCTGACGTTGATGATTCGATTGAAGTTGATAGATTGACAGAAAATGTAAGTGGAACGTTAAAGAGGTTCCATGAAATATTACTACTTTATTCAGGTTCTACTTATGCATGAACAATCCCCCAAATATTTCTTTGACAGGTTATGCTTAATATAGAAAAATGATGGAACATGATTAATCTATTCCTCGATTTCAATGACTAAACTACCAGTGTTGCATAATATTCTATCACCCAAAACCAAATTAAAGCTGTTTATTTCGTAACGTTATGACAAATTCTTGGACTCGTTTCAATTTTTAAAAAATCCCTATTTCAGTAATGCTAATTAAATTCTCTGTGTCATCTGTGGAATGCCGTCCATAGACTGTTGGATTTTTTGAGGATTAGTAAACGTCAAATGGCTGTTTTATTTGTGTAACTATAAATAATGTTTAAATTCATTCGGTTCGGCTTTGCTTTTCTGTAAAATTGGTTGGTGTTTTTTCACTGTTTATATCCTCGAATTGGTTGGAATTGAGAGCTGTCTAGATCTACGTAGTTAAAATATTGTGGCAACACTTGGCCTAAATTGCCGGAATCAGCGATATCTGGGAAACAATTTGCGGGCAATCCCGTGATTGGGACTATTCCTGTCGTCGTATGTATCGCGCCTTCGTCTTTACAATCCACTTTGCCAGAAGATACCAACCTCACCCCAACAAAGTGTCCTGATAAGTCGACTCCTGCCAATATTGGCAACCGATATTGTGGGTTAGGAACGTTTTCTCCGCCGCATTTTTATATGTTGCGGACTGTTTGCCGACATAATAATGAAAAAGTGGAGTATTCAATTTTTGAAATATGGATGCTTAGGTAACGTCAATATTTGTATCTTATCCTCCCGTCAGGATTGGCCTTTATTAAAGGGACCCTGGAAAATTTGTTGTTCTTGTGACTTCGCCTCCGGGGCGTATGCAAAATTTCGATTATGTTTTCTCAACACTCGTCTTCCTTTATGTTTATAATAAACATGCTAATAGTGCTTTATTGTTTCTACTGTAACGAAACATGTTTATGGGGACGCTTTGCATTTAAATCAGAAATTCAATCTGATTATACTTTACTTCCTAGTTCCTATATATGCACAAAGTAGGAAGGCAGTAAAAACACAAATCCGAAAGCGAGGTTAGTAAAAGAAGTGTTCAGTGGCTCTTTAACCCCCCCCCCGCACTATCAGATCAGTTGGCATGCATATTATATGGTCTGTCCGGGATCCACACGACCAAGATTCACCCTATTTCCTTTGTTGTCAACAATGAGTCGCCATGGAAATTGGGTGAATCTTGGTCGTGTGGATCCCGGACAGAGTATAGTTAGTTGGCAATTTTCGTTAATCTCATATACGACTACTAATTTTATTTATTTTTTATGCCAGTATTAAAATTTCTAGTGGCCGTTTGTATCTACCCTACCTCCTATAGTCGCGATGTTATGCTGTCGGCTTTCACGTCGCTCTTAAGCTTAACCGGCGCTTGAAAAGACCAGAATGACGTTTAAGCGATAGAAAAAATGCCATTCTTGTAATTTTAAGGCTTTAAAAGCGTTGTTTAAAGTTAAAAGCAAACGGCCATATCTGAATAGAGTATTGCAGGATTGCAGCTCAAAAATCAAAACATTAAAATAAAGACTATTTTTAAAATGAGAAACGTCGTATTTTTGGTTTGGCTGAATTCAACACCGTTTTTGAGAAAAAAAATAATAAAGGGGAACAGAAGTGAACAAATAATTTTTGATTTAAACCTAACCTTCTATTTTGCAGAATTCATTTGAGGACTTCTGGTCAGAAATTGCCAACTTGTGCACAAAAAATAAGGAAGCTAAAGATTCCTGTAGTCACAGCCTGCATCAGTAACTCCAGTGCAATTTATGCGAAGAGAACTTAACGATTCCGGATGAATATGCACAACACTAAACCACACACGTTTAAAGTCAAATATACTTTCAAGAAGATTAGCAAAACAGCCCTTAGAAAATACAGAATATGAAACGGGATAGAAATTCCGTTTAAGTTTGTTGCTATAGATCGAAAAAGACGAAAAGACGAAAAAGACTGATGCCGGGGTGGGTTGCGAGAAATGTCGTCAACGGAATTAGCACCAATTGATAACGTTAGTTGACTATCTACTTTTTAACGTACTTTCAGAAAATTACCTATGGTTTCAAAAATTTTTTTCTTTGATTGAACACTCTTTTATGAACTGTTTTCTGGAAAAAATTGATGTAGGTATTCAGCATAAATCCCATATTGTTTGACATTCATTCACAACCAACCGTCTCAGCTCTATAGAGGGCCCCTAAACTTATCTGGCATATCGAGCCAGGTTGCTCGTAGGCCTTCAGCCGCTTTGATTGTAGGCCTTCAGCCTTACCATCGCTATATTGAGAGAGTTCTGGTTTCTGAGGCATTTTAGCAATATTCGGGTATTAGATTTGTTTGTTAATTTAGGGATTCATCACCTCATATTGAGTAATTTTCAGAGCTGTGCCTGATGTTATTATTAATTTTCGCCATTACATATTTGTGCATAGTTTTACCCGAATATCTGGTAATTAATTTTAATTAAACACTATAAAATGAGTTCCTGGTCGTTCAATACTGCCTCTGAATAATCAGTCTTATTCAGGGTGACATTGAAAACTTTGAAGATATATGATTGGTTAAGTAGCAATTTTTACAGGTGTTGTACCTAATGGGAGATTGATAAATTATGTCCAATTCAATTGAAAATCATAGAAACAAGAAATAGTTGTTTATAACCCAAAGCGTGAAAGTGATGTTTTACACGGCGAAGGAAAATATGGACAGTCGAGGCTTAGCCGAGACTGGCCATTTCCTGAGAGGCGTAAAATCACTTTTTCGCTGTGGTTTATACAACATTTTTCTTCCTACACCAGTTAAAAATAAATAATTAATTAATTTTGAAACGTGAGAACCCAAGTGACAGATCAAGAAGATCTAGACGTCAAGTCCTACAATTTAAATTTGGCAAAATCGCGCGTGCTGTCTTCCGTCATACACCAATCGCCGTCGCCATATTCGCGAAAATCAGCTAAGTGTCTGACATCTTGTGGCAATACTTTAACTACACTGAGAGACAGGATACGGAAATACTTTTAAACGTCCGTCATCATAATTTCGGCTTACGTCAGTCAGTTGTCAGTTGCGAGGTTAGGTAGTAGTTTTGTTAGGAGACATCCTCTCGCTGACTCGAAATTTTAGGAATAATTCTGTGGAATTTTACGTTTTGTGTACTTAAGTGGAACATTGTAAATCCAGGAAAACTTGGCTTTTAAAAAATCCACGTATCGATGTCACTGATGTCACCAACTGACACTGTCAGGCACGTCACGCTAGAATTCTCACTTCCGGCTCCCCAATGGGGTGAGACCGCCATTTTGTGGTTTAACAATGCCATCTATTAGCAGCTGATTTTCGCGAATTGTCCATTTTACACGCCTAGCCGTTAGTATATTTTTACACAACTAGCCGTGAGAAGCGGTCCTTTCACAGCCCTTCTGGACCCCGAAAATCTCATCTTCAGTTAGTGTAGGAAGAAAAAGTTGTTGCTTGAGTTTTCAACTGAAATTTCTATTTTATTAACAATCGCTATTGCAACGAAAAGATCACCAATCGGATGATTGAAATTCCTATTTTATTTAGAATCGCTATAGCCTATAGCAACCGAAAAGGTCACCAAACAGATATCTTAAAAGTTTTCAATATTGATAAGTTTTCAATGTCATCCTGAATAAGACATATTGTCGTGTTTGGTGCCTGTTCTGTTCTCGGCTACTCGGTATTGGTAAAGCACCTGGTGCCCTATGTACAATTTTCGCTCTCACCTTCGAGGAGGGTATCCACCCACTTGAGGTGAGCACTGAGCAGTCGGCCCGAGGAATAGCAAGGGGGAAAATCCCCCCCCCCACTGAGTCTGAGTGTCACCTACCCGGGCCCAGAGGGAGCTTGGTGTACTTACTGCAAATTTTGATTGCCGACAAAGCCACACGATAAATGAAATCGTCACAATAAAATCATACTCTTATACAATATAATAGAAATTTCAAGAAAATGCCAGTTGAAGGTGCTCCCAAAAAATATGGATCTGGCCGTTTATTTCACAAACTATTCACTTTATGAAAAAATTGTTCTAATGAACGTGGAAAGCTAAATCTAGCCGCATGGATCTGTTGATGTGATGATTAACCCGACATAATCTAATATCTAAAAATGTAGGTAATCTAAATCTAAAAATCTAATATCTAAAATAATGTGTGCGGCGGCACTCACACTTCCTCTCATAAAACATACTTCAAGCACCAGCATTGTTAAAGTAAATTTCAGCAGTAGGTAATTATTCTATGGTAATAATCCTTAAGAGGATTTTCTCTTAGCAAAATTTCTCTACTATGCGACAGCGAGACTCCGTGAAGAATATGTCAAGAAAAAGTTAAGTGCATCAAAAGAGGCACCTAAATTTACCTTTCAACTTTTATTGGACCAATTTTTGGATAATGTGAATGGTTTGCGAAACAAACGGCCAACTCCATACTTTTGGGTACACATTCAATTAATATTTTTTCGAAATAATGATGTATAATTTTACATACCAGACGTGTTTGGGCACTCGATACCAACATTACTTAATGTACGGCCGATTTAATAATAAATAAAATCCAGTTCCTTAAAATTAAAAGCGACAATAAATCTTGGTTAAGCAAGGCCAGCTATTTAAAATATTATAGGCAAATTTTTGGCAAAATTTTCGAATGCACCAACTCCAACTTTAAAATTTCAAATGGTAACGCCCATTTGTGATACATCATTTGAAAGGAAACTTCGTTGTGAATGCAATTTTGTGAAAATTTTTGATGTTCATTCCCATGGTCGAATTTTAATTGCATTAGGACGCCTTGTGATAAATCATTTTAAAGGGTGTTACAGTTACGTGAAGAACATGAACTGGCTCTGGGTCTGGAAAACCGTTAAGTTTATTCTGCAACTTTTGAAAAAGTTGGATTTCAAAAATTTCTGCATTCGTTTGCAGAGAATTTTATGTCCTTTCAAATGATGTGTCACAAACAAGGCATGCTAGAGTTGAATAAATATAAAAAAAATATTCAAAATTGTGTTCGCAACGAAATTGAAGTATAAGAATCGAGCCACGGCGTTTAAATAATAACACATTTGCATGATTGCATTTATCAGAATTTTTTTTACGAGATTCATATCGTTGAAACTTATTTCGACTAACTTTGATGACATGACAATGTGAAATAGGTTCGTTAACGCGCGACGAACACTGAAAAGTGAAAAGAAACATTATATAGTTTTCAATTAAAGACAGTAACAATCGATGATCGCAACTTAAATAAAATTCATTAGTGTTATTCAGCGTTCCAGCGGCTAAATTAACACATACTTCTTCAAAATATTCTTAATAGATGGAAGAATAGAGGCTTAATAATATTTTACGACTAAAGACATCAATCACCTTCGCTTGGCTTCAGACCAAACAACGGTAACTATACAGGAAAAGGACTGAAGATTTCCCACTTATCGTTAGTGAATTTTTGATTTTTTTTAATTTCGGGAGGAATAACGATAACAACAACGCAAAAGACAAGCACTAGAAGGTCTTGAAACATTCTGCATCAAATGGCAACTAATACATACAAGCCACCCTTTAATCGCACTTGGGACTTGGCAATATCATCGTAATTTTGTACATGGTGATCACGATCAATCGATTTTGTAACCCCCTTTTAAATTTATAGGCGATACGAATGGACGATTCACCAAGTGGGCAGTTTCCAGCCGCTTCCGTAGCTGCCCATTTTTTCTACCTCCCCATCACGAAAACGTGGTTTTTCAAAAATGGGTGTGTGTGCACTATCACTGTGCACTACCGAACGGATTTTCACGAAATTTAGCAAGGAGGTTAGGTTTGGCCCGTAGGTGGTCTGGTTAGATTTTGGTGACACTCGGCAAACGACAAGTGCCCTTTTGGCATGTCAACTATAAAATTTGAAAGATTAACACCAAATTTCTCTATCAGCAATTGGACAACCATCAAAATTTTATTTCCAAAAATGTATTCACACTTAGCATAGTAAATATACCTAATGGAAATAAAACTTTTGTCCTACGTCACAACTAAAATAATTGCTACCGCTAATACAATTAATACCAGCTGTTACCAGTAAAGGCTATCTGAAAGGTAATTTTGCAAACTATTTTTGTAGGTATTCACATTGAACTCAAAATTCAAAATACGACAACGGGGGCATTTTTTCATCTGTGCGTAAGACAAAAGTTTCATTTCCATTAGGTATAGCATAGTAAATAACACGCTACAACCCAAGCTCCAGTCTACACATCATGACCCACCAAAGAGCTGATTTGACTTTGGTGGCAATCGGCGAATGGCAAGTGCCTTTTTGGTACGTCAACTATGAAATTTGAAAAATGAACAATAATTCTTTTTAGCCGCGCAGAAAAAGTCTTCAAATTCTGTTTCCAAAAATCTATTCAAACCTAGTGCTCTTTTGGGAGAAAATTGAGAAAAAGTTTATATGAAGTAGGATTGGATTATTTACCATGTGGGGAGGTTCCAGTCGCTTCCGTAGCAGCCCATTTTTTGAATATGAAATTCGGCGTTGCTGGACCATAGAAACCGGATTACAAAAAAAAGTTTTTAAAGCTTATACAGAACTTTGGTAATTTTAACCTTGACAGAGAAAACGCAATGAAAAAGTTCTCAACGATCCAAGAGATCAGAACAAGCCACTATTTGTCATAGTAATGAACGTCACGGCAAATACAACGTGGTTTTTATAATAATAATTTCAACGTAACGCAACCATTACACATTATGAAGTTTTATTATTGCGACAAATAAAGGTGCACAGTGCACACTGCTCTGTGTTGCAGTTTCTTTTCTTGCTTTTTTGATGGGGTTTTAATGATGATGGAATGGATTCTTGCTTTATTCAAATTCAGTTGCACAGGTTTATTTTTCTCTTCGTCGAAGTTACACATTTTTCAGGCAATTCAGGAAATGGATTCTTTGTGTCTCTTTCATATTCCACTCAGCCTCCATCTACGTACCTAAACTAAGATAAATTTAATATAATGAGTTGAAGACTTTGTCTGGGAACTACACGTTCGCCGAGGCGGCTCCTTACATGACTATATTATATCTTTATAAATCTCAAAGAAGATGCAACTCTGTAACTATAATGGGCCATCGCCATTATTATACAACCAACTTCCTTATGCACGGTTTCCAGAATAGGAGAATCAAGCCCAAAGGATCATATATTAAAAGTGAAATTACTGTTTTATGGTACCTAAAGGTAAAAAATTCGTGCCTGGTATCTGACAAAATGGCTTTGTGGGTGTACAAAATTAATAGCGTGCCATTATTTCTTATAATCTATCAAGCGTGTTGTTATTTAAATTTCTGACACGTCATCGCCTAAATCATACCGTTTGATTTAACCTGCGATTTTATCAGATTTGAATTACTTCCCACTAGAGGTTCGTGTAGAAAAACTGGAATGCTTTTTGGAATTACTTCCTAAATCCACAAGTAGATTTATTATGCGGCGATATACGGCCGCGGACTTGTTGCTAAATTTTACCCACCTCTTCGACTTCAATCACTTCCATTTCATACATATTACATGAAGGTTCAATATCAACAGTTTTATCATTTTATTATGGTGTAGAGTAACATCTCCCTGCTTGCAGCAGGAGCTTCTTTCTATATCGATCGTTTTCTCTTTCTATCTGCGTGTGGAACTTGCTTTTCAATGCAGGTGCGTAATTTAATTAAATCGATTGCTTGTTTATGTTGGTTAAAGTGTTGATCGCAAACTTGAAACTATCTGTAGATTGCCTGGTTGCCGTTTCTCGACGCCGTAAAAAGCCAATCATGCCATGAAATAATTTCGTTAAAACGTGTTGTATATAGTTGGACATATCTGATAAAACTAGATGCTTGATTTAGTCTTTTGAGGCCATATTACTTCCTTATATCGAAGTTACGTCGCGTGATTACTAACGATATGTCTACGGATATTATTAATCTAACCCTGTATTCAGGAAGTAACTACCTATATATTTTTAGCTGATAGTGGTTTTACTTTGTGGAAATAAAGGTATCAATTTGGAATACAGCGGTTGTTTCTGATAGTTTTAACTAACTATTTAGAATGTTGTCATGTCACTAATGCAATTTTATTTGCTTATTGCTTTCTAACAACCTGCCTCTACAACAATGTGACCGCCTCTCCCCTAATAACAACATGAACTTAGTTCTGCTTTGCCTTTGCTTTCTAACAACCTGCTTCTACAACAATGTGACCGCCTCTCCCCTAATAACAACATGAACTTAGTTCAGCACAGCACAAAGCAAGTGCATCAGTTTGACATTTGAGCCGTTTTAGATGATAGCAATTAATAAGCAAACTCGAAACAAATGCTTTGTTAGAACTGTTTTTAAGCTGTTTTTGACCGTCTCGTGTCGAAAAGGAGTGAGTTTGTATACAACGACTAGGATTTTAACCTCTCCACACCACTTTTTAAAAAAGATGATGTTTCTGCAACTAGTAAAACTATTGAGGTAACACCAGAACTACGTATTGAAGCTCGAGATGTGAGCGTGAAAAGTTTCAAAAACTTTTCATTTCATTGAAAAGTTTCAGCCTATGTTGAAAGTTGAAACTTTTCACTTTTTCTTGAAAAGTTGTTGAAAGTATCAATGCGGCTATATATATGTGTAGGTATATTAATAAACTTCCACCTGTTAAAACTGGAAACAGTGAAATGAAGCGAAATACAACTTAAAAGATGAAAACAAAGATGAATTCAAGCCTTAGGTACTGGTACTTATCTCTAACCTACCAAATCAGCCAAGTCGATCCAGTAGTTTGTGAATACATTTTTAGACACAGAATTTGAAGACCTTTCATAATGATTAATGATTAATTCGATGTGGTGATGGTAGAATTATTTCTCGAGGAATCACCGCTGGGGAGGGGAGGTTCATGTGGCCTCACTGGCTGCCTTTTTTTAAATTGGTTGTGGGGAGGTTAATATTCATGTTGCCCTTGCCTTACAGACTTTTCGGGTGAGGTCACTAAAATGTACAATCGATAGGTGCTTGTGAAACTTGATACAATTGATTTGTTTTCATGGCTTTATGGTATTATGATTAAGTATACCAGAAACTATGACAATAATTAAATTGAAAGTCTCAACTCGACCCAGTATAAATACATTATACATTGATAGGTACAGCTTAGAAATATGAAAATCCCTACCCAGCGCTGAATATTTTGCTAGCCGCCTAGCGGTCAAACCCGGGGTTGGGGTAATTAACTTCTGCATACGGTTTGTTATAAGGTTTGAATAAGAGACGGATTTTCATACTTCATTACAGCCGAAAGTAGTTTTTCTGAAATCTTACCACCATGCAAACTCGTTTTCACTGCTCTGGCTTGCCATAACAGTATTCAGTATTCATTTAAATTTAAATAACATCAATCGTTAGGAAGATATTAATTTTTCTTTACATTGGCCACAATATCGGGGAATTCTCTTCAGATGCTTAATCGCCAAGAAATAGCGCAACTTTTCTGCAATCTAACGGAACCGACCCCGTATCTTATACCGTTTAGGAGATAGCGATGCAGTCGACCAAGTGAATCGTCGTGGTGGGATGGGCATTTTCAAAGTCCCCGACTGTACTTCTAAAAGTTTAAAAACATGACATCAGGGCCGTGCGGTGCTATGATGCAGACTGGCATCACTCTAAGGGGGTGCCATTTCACCATTTCCAAAAAGTATCCTAACATAAGTTTGACTGAAAAACTAAGATACTATTCGTTTCGGTACACAAAATTTTCTCTTTTCTCTCCTTGAAGCAGGACCGTAGCTCAGGTAGGTTTTGTCAGTAAAAATTTTGCCAGTTGGCAAATTTATTATGTAGATTGTGTGCTAGCTGGCACTGCTGGCAGGTAAAACCAGGCGCATATTTATTCGAAATGGAACTCCAGAGTTTCATAAAATATCTACTCGATGGCCGGCCTATAGCCTATGGCAGGCGGTGGACTTACCGAACCTTCTTTGACTAGGAATCACTCTTTTTCTATAAATAATAATTGCCAAATCGGTAAAAAATCTGCCTTACTAAACTTAAGTTTTTCCTTTTCGTCCTTGCGTTTGTATTCGGTATCTGAAGTGCTGGGGAAATGCGTGACCCTGAAATAAAAAAATTAAAAAATTGCATGCGGTGCTACTTCATCTTTTCAGTTTTCAGCTGGAAAATTAGATTGTTTTCAGTTAGAAAATTTTTGTGCAACCATCCAGGTCGTACGAGGAGTACGGCCCTGCCTGGAGGGGCGCCATTTCAGAAACTCGCATCGCCTGAGAAAAATTTACTGCACGGCCCCCAAGAAATCGATTCTAAACCGTTCTCCCGAGTCTTTCGCCATGCCGAGTCTCGATTGCACATTAACACACGTCACCAAATGGAGCACATCGCTGAATGGAAGTTGAAACCCGTATGCGCAATTTTTTTACGGGTGCAAACGAGCAGCAGACCTAACCTGACATAGACCTGAATGGAAGGTTGAAAAAAAATTATCGTACCAGATTCGAACCTACGCCGAAAACGCCCTCCATTTTCAAGCTACCGCGCCTCATTTCATGCAGTCGTCCCCAAATTCTGTGCGTAACGCTCAAGACCCGAGTGCATGACTTACTTTCTCGACTGTACCTATTACCTACCTAAGCAATTATTTAAAATGTAAATTAAAAGCATAATATTAGCATATTCCAACAAAATTGTTGCATTTATACCTACTTAAAAATCATTGTTAAAATTAAACGATTGATTGCATATCGGCTTACAAACATCGTACAACCAAATTCCTGGTTTAGTTGCATAGGTATGTGGCGCATCATAGCATTCGCAAATCAACCAGTTTTGCTTTTGCAACAGTTTCAGAACAACTAGAAAACTGCATGTGGACGACTTGCCTAGTGGTCATTTGAAACCGGTTAGGTTCCATGCGAATCCAATTTCAGGCGTTCTTCCAAAGTTACCATAATTTTTTTTTTAATCCTTATTTTCGGTGCTTTGACCGCTAGGAACTGTCGTCAAGGTTTTAGAACAAAAGAGACTTCCGCAAAAGAATCAACTATATTCAGCATTCGGCATTTTCATATTTCTAAGCTGTACCTATTTAATATATAGTTTAAAATTAGGGTATAGCAATCAACACGATAAAGTTTATGAGTCATCAGATAACTCTAGAACAGCTCCCATTCGGCTTCAGTTTCTATGAAACTTGTAATAAAATGAAAAATCCAATTAATTGCCAAAGTACAAGAAAACGTGTTTTGCGGTTTAGAGAGTTTTTTTAGTTCAAAAATGAGTGAATTTGTAACCCGGCAAAATGTGTAGTAAGTTTACTTATGCAATTAAATTTTTGACTTAAACTTTTTGAGCTGCTTGCCCTCGGTATTATACTTTTGTGACCAAGCGTTCAACATTGAGGAAACTATGCTTCCGCCTCGAAGTTTTAAGTTGTGGTTAGCAGGGCTTGTAGGTTGGTCGGTTCGGTGGACTTTCTAATCTTGAAGGCAGGAAACAATAATTTCAAAAGTGCCTAAAGAAATTGGCCAGGTTGAATCTGGTATCTCAATTATTATGACACAACAATAGAAAATTGGCATTACATGATGGTTATTGGTTAAGTAGTATATTCTAACGGTCATTATCGAAGCTAATTCCGATATGTGGGTGTTAAAGACATAATAACAAGGAACTGCATCAAGACTCGATTGAACACAGGCAGGCTACCATCGACTGTTCATTAATCATTTGCCGATGAATAATTCATTTTTTAAAATAAACAGTAAACACATCGCTGTTCTAGCAATTTTTCACAATTGTTACGAAACCCGAGTATTATTAGTCGTTTAAAAATTACATTTTCAAAGATTAGTCTACAAAAAACCAACATGGACGGTCACGAAATTTTCGAATTCGTGACTGCAGCCGAGGTACCTACTAAAAAACTATGATTAACGATGCCTAGTAATACAGTAGTTAGATCTGAGATAGCTTGAACAAATATATTAACGACAAACTTTGAATAGAGCCGTTGTCTTATTAAATTATGTCGGGTGCTTTAGTTTTATAAGGCCGCGCCGCACGTGTAACGTATACACTATCTTGCTCCTTATTGAGCAAGTAAACAATGATAGCGAATGATGATTGTTGTGAAAGTATCCGCGGCAGCGTGGGTGCAGTTAGGTGAAGTGTTACTAGTGCCTTTTAGCTATGACTCATTCAAAATTTTTACCCGATTTCCACTTTAATTCCTTTCTACTCCCATCCCATTTAATGATACGACCGCGCCGTAAATTTTAACGAAATACAAATTTATCGTAATTAGCGTGCACGAATCGACTATATTACACCTTAATTGAATTTAAATCTTTTGTAATGTATTTGTGAAGTGATTGCTGACAGTTAATATAATATAAGATATTGCAGCAATAATTAATTGTCATTTCATTCAGACTTTTTTTTTTAAAGAAATTGCAATTCACAGAAACCCAAACCGTAATTAGTGACGGAATTGTAAAAATATCACTGAAGGTAGGTACGTCTCAAGTGCACACATTATTTTTCATATCAGATTAATTATGGAATTGCATGTTCACCTCGCCTTAATATTTCGATATCTCATTTTAGCTTTTACCAGATTGCTTTGACCTTAAAATAATGATACTGTTTTTGATTTCTTTCGATGATAAATTAATAAATTTCTTATATAAACTATAATTACTTTTTTTCTTATATTCGAGCGTATATTAGGTATTCTTAGGTACACACGCTGCGGTGTTTGGAGTTTTGCTCGAAACATTAAAATATAGGTGTGGCGTGGGCATAATATGAAATCACATTGTATCCTTGGCATTATCAAGCAGTTAATTTTTCAGAACTGACACTACATATCATCAAGAATCTGCCAACCGGTGCTTCGCCGGAGGGGCAGCATACACCACTTAATATTAATTTTAAATATAATAGAAGTATAACAGGCTTCCGATGTGTTTATACTAGATCAGTGAATTATTCCATTTATTTAGGTTGTGTTTTGGTTTCGCTATAACTGGCGCTTCAAGAGTCATTGACATTTCATTTTGGAAATATCCCTTGAAATCCATGCTTAAGTACCTTACCGATCTGTAAACTTACTTTTTTGCTTCCTCATTTCTGACGTCAATATTATGCAGCTATAAAATATATTCGAAAAAGTCAAGGTAGGTAAGGAAATTAACTTAGGATTGACCATTTATATGGATTGTACTAATGCATTCAAGGTCACGGCACTTTATGTAGGTTGTAATCCGCATCATTTCTCAAGTAATAGCCCCATTCCGAATTTCAAAGCTCTATCTAAAGCGGTTCGAAAGATACAGGGGGGGCGTACTTTTGGTCCTCACTGTATTGCATTACCGAGATAGGAATTTTCGTTGGTTTTACTTCACTGATGGTTGTTTAATTTTGTGTGAACTTAGGGTTTATTATAGGTGCAGTGCAGTTCAGCCTTGTGACACTTTCCTGGAAATTAATTTTTGTCACTTTATTTTGTTTATCTAGATCTGCACGGTTTATTAAAATAAAAGAAACAATGTATTTGTTACTTTAGAATTATAAAAACTAGGTCACACAATTAGTGTAGGTACGAAGTTACCTACTGCGATTCAAAAAATGACTCTCCCAAACGATTTATCAATATGCGAGCTGTCATAGCTTTTGTATTTTCGCCAACGTTTAATCGCCTCAAATAAGATTTAAAGGTAGTGCTACCAAGGAAACGAAAGAATTGGCCAATGATGCTGTCGAATTTTAGCAGAAAACGTTAAAATAAGAGAACAGACCCATGCACCTTTTGAATTCTCCCGGGTGATTTTTAAATAATAGTATCACCAAATTTAAAAAAGAAGAGAAGTTCCTATAGACTTATGACCGAAACTGCTTCATAAAAAGTGGCGGCATCTCAGTGGTCGGAACATTACTTTTAAAAAGTAATTCATTACCATTATACATTACGTCGAAATTACAATTACTCATTACTTTTTTCAAAAACTAATGCATTACAATTACAATTACTTAATAAATGTAATGCATTACTTTATACATTACTTTTAACGTGACATTTCTTAAATTTCTAATTGTCGCTGACAGATTTTGAGATCCGCAGTAAATGGAAACATACGTCATTCCAGACACGGCCAACTCTAATTGGAATTTTTTAAAATGCCACGTTATAAAAAAAACTGTAGGTGTATTATTTTAAAACAGTAAATTTATTATTTAATTTTAATTTAATTTGAATAACAATTGCGTTTCAAAATTTACCATTGCTTGAGATGGCTAAAGTTAGCTTTATTTTCTTCAGCTAGGAAATTATTTCAATTCTGTAGAAATATTTAATCCGGAGTAATTGCAGAGAATATTGCTACTAAAAAATAGCAGGAAAACCACACGGCGCCACACGTCTCTAGATTTAAATTTACTCATTTGAGTGGATTTCTAGGGGCTCTGCTCTGTTAGAGTTGCCACATTTGTACTGTTGTAAAAATTTCATGAAACTTATTTTTTTGAAATATTTCATGAAATATTGAAATATTTCATGAAATATTGAAATATTTCATGAAATATTTCATGAAACTTTGGTCTAGCTTAAAAATTTATAAGAATTAATACTTTTTGTTACAAATTAAGTACTTACAACCCACAAGTTTCAACAGTCAGCAATACTGTTTAATGAAACAGTATATTTTTATTTCTTATATAAGAAATTCGACAAAATTTAGAACAATGTTAGGTATATTTACAAAGGAAATAAAAAAAACTTTGAATAAAATAGCCTTTGCAAATCTCCACATCTTTAAGAAGGTGCTAATTCGTGAAGCAGTTTTCCAGTCGCAGTAAAATCAACAATACAAGTGAGTTATTTTTCAGTTAGGACAGAGGTTAGGATCAGCATTATTAAATTTTTTGGAATATTTCCCCATTTTTGAAGTTATATGAACCTCGGTGGTGGGTGGAATGTGATTCACTTGTCATGTTGACTCATTTTGCGGGCGTTTTTTAAAATAAGTTTCATGAAATATTTCAAGGGGTGTGAACTATTTCAATGAAATGAAATTAATTTGACATTTGCGAAGTACTATTGTGTATGTAATGTTTTAAAATACAGTTTCCTTACAAAAATCGGAAATTGTGTCAAAAATTTTTGCATCCCCCCCTCGTCATTCATCCAGTGATGATAATGAGCACCACACGCTAAAAAGAAAAGTTGCCGCCTCTGTTCATAAGGATTACCTATACATACCACCTCATATATACCTATACATGCTCACCATAGGGATCTCGGAAATCATAAAAATTAGAAGATCGGTTAAATTACAAAAAAGTTGGGCTATTTTCAGATTTCCCTTAGTTGATAATCTTTCCGCACATTACATGTCGATCCGAATAATGGTTTTGAGGCTATTCAACATTTTAAATTTCAACAGTTTTCGTTTTTTTGCGCTTATCTGCGCAACTAATCGGAATTTCTCGGATATCTTTTAACATTCGAAACGGCCTTCAAATATAGCGCAACTTTTTCGTAATTTAACCGAACTTCTATCTCTTATAGTTTTCGTGAGCATTGAAATATTAAGTTGCCTGTATACTCGAAAAGTCAGTTTTCTTTAAATTACTGTAATATTACAAATGACAGTATTTTGGAATTTGGACCTTAGGTCACAGTGTTATAAAGAGCTTTCTTCTGAAATTCTTTCTCAGATTTTTATTTTATTCAGAGGCGTACTTTCTTACCTACATCCACAGAAACATTTTATTTCCAAAAAACGTTTTTTGGGCAACCGAAACGTTTGCACATCAAAAAATACCAAATTAATTATTTTCTTCCTTAACCTATGTGAAATTTTGACATTATCTACATCTTCTGTACGTCGTATATTCTACAGAGTACGGGTAATTTTTCGATGCTCACCATTGGGATCTCGGAAACCAAAAGATACAGAGTACGTTAAATTAGAGAAAAGTTACACCATTTCTGGGCAATTAAGAATCGGAAGAGACTTTCCCGATATCTTGAGTCGTTCCTGAGTTATCCCGAAAAAACTTAAAATTGCTATTTTAAAGAAAAAATCATTTCTTTCTTACGATTGATGAAAGTTGGCGCTCTTATATTTTTGACAGCTGTCAATTGAATGGCATTGTCAGAAATTTTCTAGGCCTTCTAGATTTTTAGTAAAGGTAGTCGATTCTCTTATGACCGCCATACTGATTTGAACACCGTCGGACACGCAAAAAAATTAGCTTCTCAAAAAATAGTCTCTTTTGACAGATCATCAAAATTTGAAAATTGATATGAGTAATTTGTAAAATCAGCCTAAACTTGTGAGAAAAAAATACAAAAAAGGACACCAACTTTTTTCATCTCTTATGACGTCAAAAACGATTGAATTTTGAACGATAATAAAATAGTTCTGCACGCGAACTTTGGCATGTTTTTTCAAATAAGTTCATTTTTGAAAAGCTATTTTTTTTCGTATTTAACGGTGTTAAAATCCAATATGGCGGCCGTAAGAAATAAGAAAGTTGACTGTCGCAACTCAAAATCTAGGTCAAACAAGATTCTAATTAAGTGACCAGTTTCGTCGAAATCATTCCATTAATGGCGACGCAATTAAATTTTTTGTTAAATGCAATATTTCAGTTTTCCGCCAATATCTTCAGAAGCAGCCGAGATATACAAGATGTCTCTTCAGATTATTATTCAGCATAAAATCGCGCAACTTTTCTTTAATTAAGCTTACTCTCTATCTCTTATGGTTTCCGAGATCCCAATGGTGCGCATCGAAAAATTACCCACCCTGTACGTACCTACGGTTTATCCGTATATCGCAAATTTTTGCAATATATCGCAATTTATGGGGAGCTTTATACTTCATTTTTTAATGGACCTGACCTTATGACTTCTATTCTATTCTATTCTATGCCAACAGGGCACCCAGTGTGAATACAATCTCGAAAACAGAATTTGAAGACCCGATTTGCCAAAAAGACACCTGCCGTTAGTGGATTGGCAACAAAATATAATCAAACCACCTATGGGCCAATCCTAACCCCCATGCAAAATTTCGTGAAAATCCGTTCCGTAGTTTCGGCGGAATCTTGCTTACATACCCATGCACAGACATTTTTTTTGTGATCCTAAGACCTCGAAACATAAAGATCTGGTGTTATTTCAATTTAAGATCGGTGAATTTATTCCCATTCTGTATAGAAAGTTTTTTCATTAATCAAGGGTGGTTTATAAAATGGCATGGTTTTTGGTCCATGTTTTGTGACATTTTTTTTGAGTTTCAACCCCTAATTTCAACCCCTTTGTCTCAAGACCGCCAACCTAAGTAGCTAGACGTTTTTAGTTGCCTCAAACGCGTCAAATCAATCACTTTTGCCAGCCTCCCCGATTTTATTAAATTATCAAAACGACTGGTGCAAACAGTTGACATGTTGGGTTTGCCAGACTACATTTGACAAGCTTGACTCGATTCCGTCAAAAAAATTGTGGGTTACTATTAATAAAAAAATTGATGTAGACACGTGAATATGATAGGTATATGAGTGTATTCTCTGAAAAGATGCGCCGGACGTCGAAATATAGTCATGCCAAAATTCAGAACTTAACTTCGAGTCACGACGGCGATATTGCCCGTCACATTGAATCTGGGACACCCTGTATAATAAATAGCTATAAGGTGGTTACGGTAACTAAGTTAGTAACAATTAATTATGCCATTTTGCGGTCGCGACTGCAAAATCTAATTTCGCAACAGGATTTGGATCCGTAATTGATATATGTTTTTGGTGAGATGTCGAAAAAAGTTTTTAATAGTGTAAAATTGTATTAGTTTCTTATGCTTTTAATAGATTAATTCCTTCATGAGACTAAGGATTCATTAGTATACTCGGATGACCTTCTTGTAGTTGCCAAGTTGCCTTTATGACCATTCTTATTTATTATTATGTATTATTTAATAATTATTTAGTTAATTAAAACTAAGCCCAGTTGCTATAAGTTTATGGTAAATCTCGTTTTTTATTAATTAACATATCGTAAAAATGTCATAATAAATCTGCATGGTGAATGTTGAATAGCTTTAGGCTCGTTTCATTTTTTATACAGGTAAATCTTTTCTTATCTCATCATCATCAGTTCTAAAAGACTACTGTCGTGGTTCATTATTTCAGTTCCTACCAGTACTACGCAACCAACAGCTTGGACAGTAAACAATTGAATTTGGTTATCAAATCAAAATCATTAAAGAATAACACGGTGAGGTACGACGATCAGAAACAAGAGTGTGAGTGTTCGGTTGATGTGGTGTATAAAGTAATAAATACTAAAATTGCTAGTGGTAGCGATTTTTATCGAATAGTAAAGTTGACTGAACAGTAGAAGGACCTATCACGTGATCGCCACTGTGTACGAGGAAAATGTGACAGTTCGGTCAACTATACTGCCCTGCAATGGAAAACATCGTATGTGCATTTTTGAGAATTTGGAGTTATTGATAGATTTGAAATCCTCAATAAATTTTCTTTTATAATTATATGATGCTTCTCAATTTTTTTAAGTTTTAAGTGTCAAAAATCTTGTTTTAAAAATAGCAAGTTTGTATTTTGACTGTCAAAGTCATAATAATGCAAGTCAAAAACACCGCATCTGCAAGTTAATAGTAATAAAGGCCGCATGTGCTAAGAAAACCGACGATTTACTAAGCATGAACCTCTTATGTGAGCATATACGATGTTTTAAATTTGCTTCAGTGCCTCTTTCAACAAAGTTTTACAAATGATCGTCACAAATTTGTCAAATTAAATCTGATTGAACACATTGATGCAGACTAATTTTCATTAACTTTATGAGACCAATATTTTTTATATTCTGCAATGTTTTTAGTGCATAATTCCGTAAAACAGTTTCTTTTTTGTGAAGCAATGTAAGTTTTGTTTAAATAAAAAAATACTAGTTTAAATCAAATCCTAGTTATATACTGCGTTTATATCATGCAAAATGTCCGTCTTGCTAGTTAAAAATGCCGTAAGTGACATTAAATTCCAATAAAACAGTGATTTAAAAAAATTTTTTTTTTCTTCAAGCAAACGGTCCAACATGCATGTTTAGAAAAAACTAGAAGAAAAACATTTCAGATAAAAAAACTATAGCGATTTGATTGCAGCCAAAACTTTGATCTTCGTTCCTCAAAAGTTGGGAAATTTCACATACGCCGTTCTTCTGTTGCACGGCAGTATATATGGGTACAAATTTAATTATTGCTTCTATACTGTAAGAAATCCTTCATATTGATGATTTCAATAATTCCAGGGCATAAAGGGTGCCAGTCTACGCAATAGGTAAAACAGTCCGGCTGTATAGGACTGTATTATCGGCTCTGCCAGTTTTAAGATTGCTGTGACACAAGAATGACAATACTGACTAACAAATAAATAATTTGTCACACCAGATGTATTTAGTGCATTAATCACCAAAATTGGCAACCCTTAGACTGGACGACCGTTATTTTCATTTAAACACGTTGATTCGAGTAAGTATTCATAGATGTCCTTCTTTTATTAAAATCAACAATAGCGACAGAGTTGTCGTTATGGCAGAATATTTCTTATTGGTCCCACCAGCAACGACATTTCTAGCGTCAGCAATTAGATTATTTGCAATAGGGTAGCACATTATAAAGATTTACAGAAATTTTATCAAACCTACTGTGACTTTGTGAATAATGCCAATTTTCAATATTTTGCTTCGCGATTAAGATATCGAAAAATTAATTTGAATAAATTGTTCAGAATTCAAGCTCGATTATGTTCGGTGATGGATATCGAAAAAAATTGTAAGAAAAAGTTGTTTGGGAGGCCCCAATCCTGTAATGACGTTTCCGTGATTGATATAAAAACCGACGAAAAACGGAACATCTTAGGCGCCTTAAAATTAAAGATTCACATTTGAATTCAAACTTAGCGTAAGTATGGAGTTAAAACAAGATTGCGAAAAATGTATTCTTATGAATATCGATATCTTGATCGCGAAGCACAATACTGAAAAATAGCCCCATTTGCGTGGCCGCAGAATAGGCTCCTGTTGAGGATTCCTCAAAAGATGCATCTAAGATCTGTAACGGTACAAAAATGTATAAACCTTAAAAGTAATCAAATTATAAGACTGTCTTTATCTTAATTGGGACACACTGTAAATACCAGAAATGAAACGCATCATGAAATCCAATATTTAATTAAAAATTTTTAAAGCCCATTTCGAAGAGAAGAATATTCAGATCTGATGCGAAAGAGATTGTGCCGTGTGATTAAGTCTTCATTATGTATCTAATAAAAGCTAGGTTACATTTTATTTATTTATTCAGGCAGTTTGGTACTTTTTATTGTTATGACTTATTTGTTTATAGGCTTATTTTTTATAGCTCGTGTTAACATTAACAACTGGTGGTCAGCCCTCCCAATTTACCGTAAAACACCGTATTTATTGGGCAATATAGAATAATGTGCATATTATCTCGAAAGCTGTAATTCAAACATTTATGAAGACTATAAGAGTGCGAGCAAAATAAATCAGATAGTCCACATACTTCCCCATTTTCCAATTAAAAACATTTATGTTCGGATCGACCGTTGGATTAATGGGGGAAACTTTTTATAATGTTACATATCTACGGTAGAAAGAGCAAATATAGCTGAAGTGTTTTTTGGTAGGGTAAAATGAACATTGATAGGAGTACAACAGGATTCGTTGCAATTTGTATAAACGAGAGGTAAACCTGATGTGACTTTCTATTGCTCCACTGGATGGTCACATTCAATTGCTCACGTTTCATGCACGTTTCCCGTCATTAATTTTTAGTGCTCTTGCAATTAGATGTAGGTATACTGCCGCAGTGTATTATTGCAAATGACGGAGTTTAATTACATCGTAGTTATATACAGATTTTAATATCATTTGTTTTCCACAAGTTTGATTTCAGTTACTTATTTTATATCAACGGCTTTTAGTTGGAAGCATATGAAACGATCCATGGGGATTTTAACAACAGGTAATCCATAATTCGCCGACGATGACTCGTTGCTTGTGTTGTTAAACCCCATCCAGACCTCGGGATTTTTTGACTGTTTTACCCGAAGCGCCGAAACGCCCATCACATACAGGAAAAGATGATGGCATACAGGATGTTTTTTTTTAAACTTCCCACCTTGAACATCTTTGGACGTAAAAAGGATATTGAATTGAAATAGACACTGGTCGTCACAGCACGGAGGGGGGGGGGGGGGGCACTTGATTTTCACTGCTAAGCTAAGCAGTGAAAATCAAGTGTTTCGGTGTAGTGGGGTGTTTCTAGTGATAGTGTATGCAATAAACTATGTATGAAGCGGCATAGAACATATTCGTAAATTACAATGTCATTGCTCATTAGATGCTTTAAAAGATGTTAGTTACATACAGATACCCAGAGCATTCTGCTCATGATATGGGCACGAACCAGACGAACAACACGAAGACAAGTTTTTTAACATCTACTGAATACTAAATTTTATATCACCGCTATAAAGTTTTGTTTATATACAAATTTTATTATATTAGGTATTTGACCGCATAAATGTTGGTTTTGGATTTACATCAACGAAAGGGGTGAGTGGCACGTATTTTTTAATCTGTGAACCGAGAACGGCTTACTATTTATGACATTTTTTTTTTTTATTATTAAACTAAGACGTTAACGTAAAACGCGTGTATACACGAGATACATGGTATTCTGATGAGGATCATAAATAAACTATGTACTATGTAGTTACCTAAAGTCCCGTCGCATGTTAACGAAAGCGGGGGTTGTGTGTCTCACGCTTTTTTTCTGTTGGTTTGTAAACGGGATTTCAGATCCGTCAAAACTCCCGCAACTCACTGTCAGTGTCAATAAACAGTAACAATGGAGATTGAAAGAGGTCTTTGTTGTCAATTATTGTCCATGACAGGAATTTTGACAGAACTGAAATCCCGTTTACAAACCAACAGAAAAAAAGCCTGAGACACACAACCCCCACTTTCGTTAATATGTGACTGGACTTTACCAAACAAAGTTTTACTTTTAACTTATTGGGTGGTCGGTTCCCGTATAGGGATTCTATAGTCTTCTCTCGGATTAGAAAATTTTAGTAATTTTTAATTGTGGGGTTTGGAAGGTTACAAAATATCGGATAGGGCTAAATACCCCTACCTATAGGCATGGCTGGTAACTCATGTATTAGACCATCATCAGATAAGGCGCCAAACTGACTTGTTTCCCTTCCGCAATTCAGTTAAGAAGTCTTATGACGGCTCTTCTTTCTCCATTATTTGATTGAACACATATCGCTCATGTTACATTTATATTGGGAACAAAGTATTTCAAACTTATCTTTTATGATTCCCATATCCTTAGACTCTGCCTATGACAAGTAGAAGGTGTTAAATATCTCAGCAGCTTCAGGTCCTACTACGGACATAAATATGGCAACTTGCACCTCAGCAGGTTTATCGGTCATCCGGTGGCTATTTTGAACCATTTGAACTGTTGGAACCACTTCTTCCATTCTGTCGCCATATTAATGTCTGATGGTCTCCCTTGACACCTGAAATTCGTACATTGGAGATGTAGTCCAACCACCCCCGCTGGCGTTGCAGGTGCTGGGAGTACTTCCAGTTGCTGTGGTCGGCATGTTCAGTTGCAGCCTATTTTTCAAGTTTCCCTACAACAAGCGACTAAATAACTTTCTCTTGTTGTTGTCGATCTTATCCTTGATTATCCTGATCCAATGACTAATGTTTACAAGTTCAATGGCTATACAAGATAATTGTTTTTCAAAGTGACCGTTACACGCCACAGCTCAAACTACTCAACCGATTTGGCTGAAATTTGATACGTGTGCATGTGATAACCCAACTTAGATCTGAAAAGCTTTTGGAGCCAATCGTGCAACCAAAAATGCCATTTTGGCACATCAACTTTTAAATTTTAAATGTAAACCCCCATTTTTCACGTCACCATAAGAAAGGCCCTCAGATTCAGCTTCCAAAGATGTATTCACTGTCAGTGCCCTTTTCACCAAAAACTAAAAAAATCGAGATTTTTATCGAACTTCAAAATCGCTGAAATTTTGAACATGGGGATTGTATTACACGTCGAAGAGCTGAACAAATTTTGGATTCAATCGGCCCACGGAAAGTGCCGTTTTGGCACACCAATTTTCAAAAAAATTATTCTCTCATTTACGCATCCAAAATAAGTTTTTGAAAGATTTATTGTTACCATCACAAAGATCTTCAAATTCTGGTTTTAAATAAGACAAAATTTATTCGCATTTAGTTCCCCTTTGAGTAGAAAAATCGAAATTTTGTAATAACACTGAAACCCAAACTAACTGGATCGATTTGTCCGAAATTTGGTACATTTAGGTTAGGTGACCCGTTGAAGAGGTGAAAGACTTTTGGGAGCAATTGGTCCACGGGAAATACCATTTAGGCATATCAACTTTAAAATCTTAAACACAAGTCACTAAAATGAAAGACCCACGCGTTGGGGAGGTTCCAGCCGCTGCTCTGCCGCCAATTTTTTCTAATAAAAATTATAATTATAATTTGTAAAATAAACAATGATTAGTGATTAATCACTAATCAGTAATCACCACTGTTCGTACAATAATTATGCTATTCAATGCTATGAAACGTCGATCACAAACCGTGATATAATAACCCAACGCCATCGCCACGTGCATAACAGACGTACACTGAGAAAAAAATGGGCAGCTACGGAAGCTTCTGGAACCTCCCCACTTCGGTGAATGATCCAATCTTATCACCAATATCAAGTAAATTTTACTGTTTACTATACCTAAGTTTTACTCCACCAAACCTAAGGTGTTCTCTGTGATCTTTCTAAATTTTACGATCTTTTGCCAAAAGGGCACTAAGCTTGAATACAATTTTGAAAACAAAATTTGAAGACTTTTCATGTGCTGGTAGAGAAAATGGGAGTTCATTATTCAAGTTTCAAAGTTTATATGTCAAAATGGCACTTGCCGTTTGCCGATTGTCACCAAAATTAAATCAGCTCTACGGCGGGTAGCGGTATCTCTACCTACCAAATTTCAGCCAAATCGATCCAGCAGTTTAGGCTGTAGCGTGTTATTTAATGTTTCCTCTAAATTTCGATTTTTTAGATTTTGTGCCAAAAAGGCACTAAGTGGGAATACAGTTTCAGATACATAATTTCAAGGCCTTTCATGCGCTGATAAGAAAGATTAGTGTTCATCTGTCAAATTTCATAGTTTACATGCCAAAAAGGCACTTAGCGTCTGTGGATTCGCAAGAAAATTAACTGGGCTCACCGGAGGGCTAACCCTAACATACATACCAAATTTCATTAAAATCCGTTCGGTAGTTTCCGAGAAATCGTGCTCACATACGTACATACGTACGTACGTACGTACATACGTACGTACGTACATACACACAGACATTTTTTAAAAACCACTTTTTCGTGATCCTGGGACCTTGAAACGTAAAGATCTGGTGTTATCTCAATTTCGAATTTTGGAGTGATTGCAATAACCTCCCATTTTTATATGGTTGTGGGGAGGTTAAAAAAGGGATATCTAATACTTGAAAAGCATTATATTATACTAGTTGTAGTAGTGAAATAGGCGCCAACTAAACGATCTGTTGTAAACCCTGCTCCCCGTGTACAAACGGGCACTAGTATTTCCTAGCGCGAGCCCTTCCCGAGAGGCCCGGGATTGGGTACTTTACCTTCAAAACTTGGCGTTTTGGGTGGATGTGTGGTACCTGTGCGAATTTCGGCGTCCGCTTCGCCCTGATTACTTACTACTTTCTTCGGATAGGCTGCCACCAACCTCCAGGTTGTTTTCGTTGGCCTGGAAGTACACCAACTGACTGCGATCCTGGCGCAGATAATTTGGTACCACACTAAATTTTATCTCGTAATTTTGGTAGGTTTAACCGAGCGATTTTGGCTCTCAGCCGCTCGCTCTAGCTGATTTCTCTTACGGAGAACTATGGGGAACCAGAACTCAATTGACAGGTAAATTAAAAGCTCGGGACTTCTAATTAATACATATATTGAAAGAAACTAAGACTAACAGCTGACTTTACCGCCACTACTGAGTAGGGAACAATTTAATACCTTATAAAATAGGAACGGAACGTCGCAAATTCTTACGCTCGGGATTTCGTCGACAATTACATCGGCCACATATCAATGATCAAGTTATACATAAGAGGAAAATTCACATACATTTAGTATATAAAGAAATAGTGGTTAATACAATATTTTTGGGGGCGACTCACCCAATAATCATCCCTCAAACAACGGAGCTCTCTACTGGGCCCGCGATAACGGCGACCTCCGTCCTCTTGCTAAATCTACAGGGTCCGGGGGTGATTTACAACTCCAATCTCCAGGAACTAAGGATTTCCACCATATGACTGAATACGGCTACGCGTGCAACTCGCGTGTTTAATTATTTCCACTAGCAAAATATGTTCTCGCGACAAAGACTCTACTCACTTTATCTCAATTCAACAATTAATTATCAACTATTTAAAACAACGGGGCTCTGCTCCGGCCCTCTATTTAAAGAAAAAAACAAAAACCTTCTCTCAAGGCTTTCCTACTCAAAAACTTATTCTCGGACGCCGGCTTGGCGGTCCCGCACTCCGAGTCCCCTGACTCGATTTTTACTCGTACTCGACTTGTCACTTACGCGACTCGGACTTGACTTTCGCCCGTCGCGGACTCGACTTTACTCCCGCCTGTCGCGGACTCGACTTGACTGATCCCTTCGTCACCACTCTTGGGGGCGGCGAAGAGTTCATGGGAACTTGCTACTCAGCAAGTTTGCTTATCACTTTTCCAGTAAGCTAACTTTACTTATTCGACGTTATTTTATCTGGACTTTCCTGTGGGCACAACTGTGCTTGAACTCCTGACTATGCAATTATCTTTAAAATTGCAACTCGCTCAGGAATGTGCTATATCCTGCCGACTTTTTATGTCTCAACTTTCTGATAAATTTCGACGTACTTTGCTAGCGGTTAATTGATTTGAAAAATAATTCAGGTATAATTCCTTCATGCCTATAGCGACTGCTACATCACCCCCTCCTTAAAAAAAAGAAGGAGTGTCCTTACGACAGTCATTCTTTTCTCTTACAACACATAACATTTATAAAAGTAAAATACAATAAGTTCTCAAATTTAACTCATAAAATATCAACGTCTAGTTGATTCCAATAAAACAATTTATCATAACTCACGGTTTAACAAAGTTTTTAACTCTTCGTAAGATGTCTTCGGATCTTCGGGAAGTCCGGATGCAAAAAGGTTCGTTCACAGTTCGCGACACTTACGTTTGTGGGTTCGCGACCGAATTTCACTTCTGTCGGTTCTCATCGGTCCAATGAGTCAACTTCGGATACAAGTCTACGACACTAACATTGGTTTGCTTGTTAGCGGTACCACGGGGTTGTGTGTCGTGCACTTCTCGCTGATGAGGTACTGGTCTCTCGGTAAGTACCTCGGGCGTAGCCTCCCTCGGCTCTGGACAGCAATTTTTCGGTGTGTCTGCCTCTTCATCAGAGGGCTTTCTGTCCTGTTTTCTGAGGTTCTCATGAACTACCCACAAGGCAAGGGTGTTCCACACTCCGGCTAGGACAGAGACTCCACATCCAACAACCTGATATATCTGCCAGCTATTGATAGCTACTCCAAGAATATATTTAATCATTCGAAAAACAACATAAAAGCCCATCACTCCACTGATGACGATTCCAAAATCTGTAAACCAACCCCACATGTGATATAGGGTGGAATGTGCTAACTTCTTCAGTTCAGCACCATCAAACATACTAATTGAGGTCAACCCTTGATTATCGGTTTCCCCTCCAACTAGTTTTCGTATTAGGATTGTTTCGACCGCCTTTCGTTCTTGTCCAAAAATAATTACTTTTTGGCTCTTTGCCACTTCTTCTTGAGTGTATATTCCACCTGAGCCTAATGGTTTGACCGGTTCGAAACTCAATCTGGGCTCTGGGTCCACGCTTAATGTGATTGGTGGGGTCCTTACGATAGGATGTGGGGCCATTCCTACCCACTGGTCATTAATATAGTACATAGGCGGGGAAAGTGAGCTGCAGTCTACCTCTTCTGCGTGGCTCTGGATGATATGGTGTAGTGGTGAGATGAATTTGGTTTCATTATTTACGGCTATCGGTAGCTCGTGATAACACTGATCGGTCCTTCGTAGCGAAACAGGTCGGGGGGTGCACTGCACCAAGTAGATTACTTCTCCCAACACACGACCGACGTATCCACGTTCGTTAGTCAATAGTTCTCCGATTGAGGATGGATTTGCAGCTGCCATCCACAGTCGGTTCTTTAACACTTCGCGGTGAAGTTCACATCTTCTAAACAAAGTATCTACATAAAGTTTTTCTACGGCACGTTTATGCGTCGCCTCTACGTACAGGAATTTACTGTTTATATACGTCACTAAGTTTATTTCGTTCGCGGGCATTGTTTTTGAACCGCGAAACACAGGGGCTTGTCCAACTTCCAACACCAGCAGGCGCGGATGCTCTGTAACCCAAATTACTCGGTCACAGGCCGCACTTTTCTTCACGAGGGTAACGGCGAAGACTTTGTCTTCTTGCTCCACGATTAGGTAGTGCTGACGTGTAGTTGAGTCCATTACCTTCTCGGCGGTACCTTCATAAAGGATTGTAACGGGGGAGCATTCTTCCTTTGGTTCAACCTCCCACACGGATTCTCCAGCGAGACTATCCATACAATAACCGCGGAGGTAGCTACACGCTACTCCTCCGGATACTACTATTTCGTTTGTTTCCATTCTTACAACGGCATCATACTCCTTTAAGGAGATTTTAATGGTGGCTTGTACTATTACATTTTCCCAAGTCCTCCCCTTTTCGGTGAAAACGGTACCTTGACAAGCACCGTCAGGGTCTATTTTTCCAAATAGCGTGGCATCTATCGACGTGGTTGCGTTCTTCTCTAGGCGTCCCACGTGGATATTGTAGATGCTGGTTGTTTGTGTGCGATGAGCACTGGTGCAGGCCTCTGCTCCCATCTTGAATATGTACGAGGATAGTCCTCCCGATACTGCTGACACGTGGCTGTGCATGCCACAATAGAACATTTGGCGGTAAACCTCCACCAAGCAGGTTTTCACTGGCTGTCTTCTGACTTCCGGTCTCTGCACCACCTGAACGGACAGGGCCTGGCTGACGAAATTGGACGCATCCCTTTGGCATGGTGCGACCGCCCTCAGGGAGACTGCGGTGACGTTCATCGTCGGGGTTTCGCAGTCATAGGCGATGAGGGTGTGGCCCATGGGTATCATCAACAGGGTGACCAATAACTCTACCAAGCGCTTCATGGTCGTATGACTTTTTAGGCTGAAACCTCAGCTGGATTAATATCTGCTCCTACAAAGCTAATTACTTATAACATAAACAATTTTTTTTTTTATTTTATTGACTTCCCAGTATTTATACATACTATTTTACTCCCTCAACTTCGCCTCAGGAGCGTCCATCTCCGTTTGGAGGGTGAATGCTGCTGGGTGTTTTACTTTGATCATACTTACTTAATTTTTATTTGCTGCCCTCTGTGGGACTTGACATCTTCTGCCTTTAGCAGGTAAACAATATAGGCCTATTCTTTGACACAGCCGGGCTTTAGCGGCTACAACTTATTAACACACCTTTCTCTGCGCTCGGCAGGTAACCACATAGCAAAACTTCCTTCTGCACTCGGCAGGCAACACGTAGGCCTATTCTTTGCTGTAGCCGGGCTTTGGACGGCTATACCTTCTTAACGAACACTCCTCTGCTCTCGGCAGGTAACCACATAGTAGGCTTTTCCTCTGCACTCGGCAGGTAAACACATAGGCCTATTCTTTGCTGTAGCCGGGCTTTAGCGGCTGTACTTTTTTAACAAACGAACTCCTCTGCTCTTGGCAGGTAACCACATAGCAAACTTTTCCTCTGCACTCGGCAGGTAAACACATAGGCCTATTCTCTGACACAGCCGGGCTTTAGCGGCTATACTTTTTTAACAAACGAACTCCTCTGCTCTTGGCAGGTAACCACATAGCAAACTTTTCCTCTGCACTCGGCAGGTAAACACATAGGCCTATTCTTTGCTGTAGCCGGGCTTTAGCGGCTATACTTTTTTAACAAACGAACTCCTCTGCTCTCGGCAGGTAAACAGCATAGGCCTATTCTTTGACACAGCCGGGCTTTTGCGGCTACAAATTATCCATGAGCTCTTCCTTGGCTCTATTTCCCTCCAACATTACACAGGCCTATTCTTTGACACAGCCGGGCTTTAGCGGCTACACTTTCTTAACAAACATTCCTCTGCTCTTGGCAGGTAAACACGGCCTCGGCACCACGGACATTACGGTGTCGGTGCCGAACAAAACTCCTCTCTCTGCGCTCGGCAGGTAAACACGTAGGCCTATTCTTTGCTGTAGCCGGGCTTTAGCGGCTATACCTTCTTAACAAACACTCCTCTGCTCTCGGCAGGTAAACACATAGTAGGCTTTTCCTCTGCACTCGGCAGGTAAACACATAGCAGAACTTCCTTCTGCTTTTCCTCTGCACTTGGCAGGCAACAGTCGAAGACCCCGATGATGACCACAACACCACCGACATTACGGTGTCAGTGCCGAACAACACTCCTCTCTCTGCTCTCGCCGGCAGGGAACAGTCAACCCCGCACACTATATAATTTTATAAGATTTTTTTTTTTTTTTTCTATTTGACTCTCCGGTCCCTTATCCCAACTGACTCTTATACGTTTCTTCATTCCCTCGCAGGGCGGTCGTGCTGAGTCTCACCATCAACACGCACCGCCTGCCCATCTATCTCCTTTTAGAGGACTTTTACCTCAGGCAAGGGACGAAGCCTCAGGAGTATTCTTTTGCCGCCCCTGCACAGCTAAAAACGGGTCACCTCTTAGAGGACTTTTACCTCTGGTAAGGGATCAACCCTAGGGGTATTCGCCAACCGCCCCTAAACAGCGAAATGGGTGTCGCCTTTTAGAGGACTCCTACCTCAGGCAAGGGACGGAAACCTCAGGTGTATTCTCACGCCGCCCCTGAACAGCTCAATGGGGGTCACCTTTTAGAGGACTTTTACCTCTGGTAAGGGACCAACCTCAGGAGTATTCTCACGCCGCCCCTAAACAGCTCAAACGATAAGAGAACCTTACAGGTTCAACCTCCGGGGGGGTCGACGCGCACGGTTCGACCGCCTAGGCAACTGCCTGTCCTCTTCTGGCTCGGCCCTGGGCCCTTGAGGCCGTGGAGGGTTAACACATGGTTCCTCCCTTGGTACTGGGGGTCGTCGGTTACCCATTTCAATCAGGAACGGTACTAGGGCCATGGCGACCTGTTGTTCCTCCTCAGCTTCGTCAATGATGGGATCCGGTATCGGCAGCTCCTCTGGATCCGCGTCTTGCTGGTCCTGGTCTGCCGGTTGGTCCCGGATCACAGTTCGATATGTTTTCAATCGGTTTACGTGCACAACCAGTCTTTTCCTATTATTAATGTCCTTAATCTCATACGTTAAGGGTCCCTTCTTGTCAACCACCCGATAGGGTCCATCCCACTTCTTCATCAACTTGTTCGAGAGGCCCTTTTTCAGCGCAGGGTTGTACAGATACACTAGGTCTCCTAAGTCGAAAGTTTTTTCACTTGCTCGTCTGTTGTATCGATCCTCACGGTCGTCTGCAACTTCTTCCATTCGTTTTTGCACTTCGCGCACCGCTCGGTTCATTCTCGTCATCATTTCTGACGCGTAATTTTCCGCCAAATCATAACGTGGTCTAGTTGACTTTATGACGTCATCAAATGGCAAGACCATGTCTCTGCCATATAACAGAAAATGTGGGCTATATCCCGTTGAGCTATGTATGTGCGACCGGTACGCCATCAATACATAGGGAATCCACTCATCCCAGTCCCTTTGGGAGTTGGATACAAAATGAGACAGCGTGTCCTTGAACACTCTGTGACTTCTCTCCAGAACACCATTGGATTGCGGGTGATATCCAGTGGTTTGTATCTTCTGGATTCTGAGGTGGCTGCATACCTCCTGAAACAGTTTTGACAGGAAATTTGAACCTTGGTCGGTAATCAGGGACTTCGGTGTCCCGTGTCTGGCTATTATTTCTTCCACAAACACTTTTGCGACCGTTTCCGCCGTCTGATCTGGTATTGGGTAGGCCTCCGGATACTTACTGAAGTGATCCTGGAACGTCAGTAGATACTTATTTCCCTTATCTGACGTCACAAAAGGTCCTACAAGATCCATAGCCGTCCTTTCGAAAGGCTCCGTTATCTCTGCAAATCGTCCCATTGGCGCTACCTTCATGTGGGGGGAGGTCTTCCTCCGGTTACACGCATCACAGCTTTGGACATATTCCGTAACATCCTTCCTCATGGTAGTCCAATATAACTTCTCCTTTATGTGCTCCAGCGTCTTATCCCGACCTGGATGTCCTGCCATTGGCAGATCATGGTAATCATGCATCACTTTCTGCACCAACTTTTTTGGCACAATTAGCACATCACTGTGGGTCCTAGGGTCTACTCGGTATAGTAACCCGTCCCGATCTAGGTAGTAGGTCTCCTCGAAGTTTTCTTGATTCTTGAGCTTCATTATTTCTTGACAACAGGGGTCCAGTTGCTGAGCTGCTCGTATGACTTGACGATCCCATATTGGCTCTAGCTCGGGTGTTCCCTCTACTGCATACGTTGGCCCTAGCGATTTTCTAGGCAAGTAGATATTCACTTTTATTCCCGTTCGTCCGAAAATGAAAGCTATCATTGGCAGGACGGTATTCCAATCCAGCCCATCTATACCGCATCCAATTTTTGGTATCGCAATTTCGAAATCCTTGTGCAGTAAACACGCATACTTTAAATCCCAGAGACTTTCCCACAAGTGCTCGTAAATAGGCTTTTGCTGACTCTGTTCCTTAGTGACCAAGTAATACACGTTTCGTCCTTGACGATTCAACACAGCCACTTGTCCTACGTCACAGTTTTGATCCTGTAACTCCTTGATTCCTCCAAATCGTCTTTTAAATTCGACAGCTATACCAGCTGCCATTGCAAGGTCTCTTGCCACACAATGTGCCAATGCCATACCCTGTGGGGCATTGAATAAGTCATCGTTTACTATGCTCACATTATTGTTGACTATCTTCTTTTTTTCTAATATCTGTAAAAATTCTTCGAAGGAAATCGTATCATCTTCGTACACTCTGCTGAGGGCGTCCACGTTTCCGTGTCGACGTCCCGCCCTATATACCACTTTAAATTCATATTCCGCCAGGTACAACGCCCATCTGGCTAACCGCGATGCGGGGTCCTTTAAGTTTATTATCCACCGAAGGGGTCGGTGGTCCGTGATTACGAAAAATTTCTTACCATATAAATACGCTCGGAACTGTTTGATCCCCTGGACAACTGCTAAACATTCTAGTTCCGTTACTGAATAATTTCTTTCCGCTTTATTTAACTTCCTACTGTAGAAAGCAATTGGCCTCTCGGCATCATTTCTAATTTGACTCAAAATGGCGCCTAGCCCGGTTCCGCTGGCGTCCGTTGATAAATAAAATGGCTGGTTGAAATCCGGATGGATTAATACACTGTCCGAAGTGAGGGCGTCCTTGAGACTGCCCACTGCTTCCACTACTTCTGGAGTAATCACAAACTTCTTATCCTTCTTCGTAAGTTCTGTCAATGGCTCTGCCAATTGACTGTAGTTCTTAATAAATTTCCGGTACCATCCTGTTAGTCCCAGGAAACTTCGCACTCCCTTCACTGTTGTAGGGATCCTGAATTCCTTTATGGCTTCCACTTTAGAGGGGTCTGGTTTTACCCCTTCTCTACTTATCACGTGACCCAAATAATTTACTTGAGATTGTAAGAATTTACATTTGCTAGGCTTTAGCTTAACATTGACCGAGCGCAGTCGCTCGAATACTGCTGCCAGACGCTGAAGATGCTCTCTAACGTCTCCTGAATTATAAACGATAATATCGTCCAAATATACCAAACAAACCTGCGGCGCTAGCCGTGCTAGCGTGGCATTCATAAACCTTTGAAAAGTCGCCGGGGCGTTCATTAACCCGAACGGCATCCGTAAATATTCATAATGATCATATGGGGTGGAGAAGGCAGTCTTCTCCCTGTCTCTCGGGTCCATTTCTATCTGATTATACGCCGAAGTTATATCACACACACTAAACAAGCATGAATCTTGGAAATACGATAACGTCTCGTCCACGTTGGGAAGGGGGTAAAAATCCCTCTTGGTTATCGTATTCAATTGTCGGTAGTCAATACACATCCTAACCTTGGTTTCCCCATCAGGTAGTTGTTTAGTGATTAGAACGATGGGTGCCGACCATGGTGACTCCGAATGCTTAATCACTTTGGCATCCAATAATCGATCAATTTCTTTTCGTAATGTTTCCCTCTGATGAAAGGGTACCCGGTAGGGTCGCTTCGACATCGGCATCACATCTTCCGTCAGAATCCTATGTTTAATGTTATGTGCCACCGTTAACTCTTCATTATCACCGATAAATAAATCCCGATATTTCAATAAGAATTGGGCAAGTAGCTCGTAAGCTTCTTCACTTAAATGCTCCAGTTCAAACTCATTCAAAAATTCTTGCTCCGATATCCCCGGCATCACCGCCGCCACTGGGTGAGGCTTGCCTCCCCTGTGATTCACTTCCGTTTCCAAAATGTGAAAATTGGTAGTGGCCCTTCCTATCACCACATCCTTTTCGAGGTGAACGGGGTACTCCTGTAAATTGATTGCTCGAACGCGTACTTCCCGATCCGCTTTCACCACCGTTGGTGCTACTATAATTTCGGGGAACTCCTCCGGTTCAATCACTAAATTTGGTTGTCCACAACCTCCTTTGAACTTCCGGTCCAAATATCCAATAAGGTTCACTTCACTTCGAGGGGGTAGGTTCATCCCCTTCTTCAACTTAACTTGATTAAATTCTTCTACCCTTGGTGGGGGTGAGTCATCCTCCCTAAAACTTCCCGAACGCACCCCCTGGTTGGGGCGCATCCGCCTAATTCGCCCTATCAAGGCACCCTCGGCAACCCTTATTACGTAATTATTTTCATTTCGGGCCCCTAAATAAATTTTATTTCCAACTTTCACTGATGTTGGCAGTATTGTTAAATTATTTCCTTCGTTGAATTCCAGGATGTCCTCCTGGGGTCCTGAAAATTCCTTTCCAACCACTTCGCATTCCAATTCGGTGTCACTTCTCGGGGGTATATCCATATCTGTAGTAAGTCGTAACTCCTGTACTCCCGTATCCGGATATGCGATCCTCAATTCGTCGGATTCCCCAATGGGACTCCGCCTTCCCCCTTCCTGAGGTAACTCAACAGTATAGAGGGGTAGTTCATCCTTGATCTCTCCCACTTCCATATTTTTCGGAAAAATTAGGGGCTGGTCCGCCCTATTCTCGATTTTAATCGATACATCCATTCCATATTTTATCGTAGTGGCCGATAGCCATGCTTCATGAAATCCATAAACTTGTATGGCCTTTCCCATTTTTCGCAAAATTCCAGCGAACTCCGCATTAACGTAGCATCGTAATTCCATTTCTTCCCCGGGTCTAACAATCGTATCGTCAACCACCCGAATTTTATCGTCCGGCTGCGGCCGTTCTATTGATTCTTCGACTTCTCGTTTCGAAGCCCTTCTTCGCTTCCCGTTTCTTTGACCCCCTTTTTGGGCATTTTTTTCTTCATATTCCTTACTCTGTACACATCCGTACATGCGATTTATTTCCATATCGGACGACGGCTCCTCGAAATCTTGCGACGTTTCGCAGTATTTTTCATAAGTTGACCTGGAACCATACGACTCTTCCCCTTCGTAGTCCTCGTCGTCCTTTCGTACATATCGATATAGCGCCTGTTTAAGTTTTTCAGCTTCGATAACACTTATCATTTGTAAAATTTCCCCGTGGACTTTAATAGTTCCATTCCCGAAATTTATTTCGGCCTTATGCGATAAAAGAAAATCTCTTCCAAGGACACCACATCCTTCAATAGGTAGGTTTTCGCAAACCAAAAATTCCTGGGTACCCAATATACGTGACCCGTCGTTACTGACTACCGCTGACACGACTCCACTACATTCGAGGTCATGTCCCGAGATGCTTCGCAGCGTATCTCGCTTCGATACGTCAATTTCCATATTAATTATCTCGCACTGTCGTATTAATGACAGAGCGGCACCGCTGTCTACTAACAAAAAATATTTATATCCGTCCAAAAATAACGGAACCATGCACCTATGTGTCATCCAAGCGTCACCTCCGCTTGGTGACGTCACCTCCTCGTCATTACGTGACGTCGACTCCCTTAAAACTACCTTATCCGCTAACAAAACTCCGCCCGACCACCTTACTTCCTTTGAGGAACCAGGGGCCGGGCTTCGGAGTTTAAAGGCTCGGTGCGAACCCTCTCCGAATCATTAACCCTCGGCTCCACGTAATTTTGTGTACCTCTACCGTCGTTTCTTGTAAATACCCTTGATTCTACCTGGTCCTGACCGAATCTGCGGTTCCTATTCGATCTAGTTTGATTTTCCATTCGCGCATCCTGCGATTGGTTCCTAGCGAAATTATTTTGGCGAAAAGTTTGATCTCCGCGTCCGCCGCGGTTAAAGAATTCTGCTGGCTCAGCCGCTCTCGGTGGCGCGCTCGATGACCCTCGGCTATTTCCTGCTGCAGCTTCTTGACCTCTCGCATTTTCCGGGGTTACGCGATTATCGCGCCTATTAAAATTTGAGAAATTCCGTGGTTCACGCCGCTCCCAAGCGTTACGTTGTGGAAAGTCTCGTCGAGGTGAATTCTCCCGTACTTCATAAAGATTTTCCGGACAATTCCTACTATAATGGCCCGGCTTATGACATTTATAACAAATAACTTCCCGTCTAAAATTTCGGACATCTTCCCTGGAGAATGCCTGATTACACGCTTGACGTAGGTGACCTATTTCGCCGCACACGTCACATCTTCTTTCTTGCTCGCGATAACGTCGCGGTTCACTTTGCGTCCCAAATAATGGTCCGGGGGGCCCTGAGCCTCGTCCGGTTCTCTGCTTCATAATTTGTTGATTAAGTTCAACTTTTCTCGCGACTTCCTCGACCTCCTTTAAATCTGCCGCGTTCCTGACCATTAATAAAAAGGGCCCTATGCTTCTTAAAATGTCCTGACGTAGTCCTACTTTTAACTGATTTAGCAATAATTGCTCCATTTTAAATTGTATCCCGGCTAATTCATCCCTACTGGCTAGTTCCCGGTCCTCACTTATTACTTCTCGACTCAAATATTTCAGCCGCGTTATAAAATCCGTCACGGGTTCATCTTGTCGTTGAAAACAGCTTAATAATTTAGCGAGTGCTTCGCCCGGTATTTTTACTGGTGCGAAGTGTTTAATCAACGCTTCCTTAAAGTCCTCATACCCTAAATTATCTAATTCGGGGTCCGACTTAAAAAATTTCTGGGCCGCGCCCGACAATTTATATTTAATTAATCTCAATAACGTCTCTCGCGACCAATTATCGAGTCTAGCTCGCTGCTCTATTTTATCAAAATAAAATTTTACGTTTTCCTTCCCGGAAAATCCTTCCAGGGTGGTTGCTACTAACCCTAGCATTTGCGCTACCGGGGCTGGGTCCAAAATTCCCGCGCCCGCATTATTTACTGGATTTATGGGTGGCGGTATTTCCCGACGCTCATCCACAAATCTTCGTCTCCTTTGATCCTGGCCCTCGCCTACATCTGCGTTGGGGTCCATCTGACCTTCACCCTCGTCGTCAGGGGGAGGTTGCATTCCAAGGCGGCCTCCACCGAGTAAATGTGCTAGTATATTTTGATTTTCCATTTTTCCGGTTTTACAATATTTTTACCTCGATTTTTACGCTTCCGGCCGTAGCCGCTTACCTATTTCCAATCAATCAGTATTTCCGATCGATAATCAACAGATCAATACCCCTCAAAATCAATGCTACACCACGACAATCAATAAAACAACAAAATAACTTCAATATACACTGAGAAGAATAGTTAGTCACAAAATTAGTATTTAATCATGCACAATTCACCTGAAAAAAAAACAAATAACTCTGCCGAGTAATTTTTCCCGGATTTTCCGTTCAATACCCGCTCGATACCGTCTCGCGATACTTTTATCAATTTACTCAATTTAATCCTGGATCAGGACACGAGTTCCTTATTTGTTTTATTATTTATTTTCAATATTTATTTGAATAACCGTCGATTTCCGTGATTTTACCACGATTTCACACCTAATTTTTATCCGTCGGCTCGCGACAATTATTTTTATCTTTCCCGTCGCTAAGCTCCAAGAATAAAACTTGCAACAATTGCGTTTATCTTCTAAATTTCTCGCCCGTTTTTCGACTTCTATTTTTCTACGTTTTACCACTCCCAGCCTCTGGGCACCAATTGTAAAATTCTCGACCACTTCTTTTTATCTTTCAGCCACTTGGGCCACCGCTTATAAAACCTGCTACAATTGCGTTTATTTTTTGAAGTTTTTCCTGTCTTTCGAGTTCTGTTTTTCTAAGTTTTACCAATCCCAGCCGCTTGGCCACCAATTGTAAACCCTGCTCCCCGTGTACAAACGGGCACTAGTATTTCCTAGCGCGAGCCCTTCCCGAGAGGCCCGGGATTGGGTACTTTACCTTCAAAACTTGGCGTTTTGGGTGGATGTGTGGTACCTGTGCGAATTTCGGCGTCCGCTTCGCCCTGATTACTTACTACTTTCTTCGGATAGGCTGCCACCAACCTCCAGGTTGTTTTCGTTGGCCTGGAAGTACACCAACTGACTGCGATCCTGGCGCAGATAATTTGGTACCACACTAAATTTTATCTCGTAATTTTGGTAGGTTTAACCGAGCGATTTTGGCTCTCAGCCGCTCGCTCTAGCTGATTTCTCTTACGGAGAACTATGGGGAACCAGAACTCAATTGACAGGTAAATTAAAAGCTCGGGACTTCTAATTAATACATATATTGAAAGAAACTAAGACTAACAGCTGACTTTACCGCCACTACTGAGTAGGGAACAATTTAATACCTTATAAAATAGGAACGGAACGTCGCAAATTCTTACGCTCGGGATTTCGTCGACAATTACATCGGCCACATATCAATGATCAAGTTATACATAAGAGGAAAATTCACATACATTTAGTATATAAAGAAATAGTGGTTAATACAATATTTTTGGGGGCGACTCACCCAATAATCATCCCTCAAACAACGGAGCTCTCTACTGGGCCCGCGATAACGGCGACCTCCGTCCTCTTGCTAAATCTACAGGGTCCGGGGGTGATTTACAACTCCAATCTCCAGGAACTAAGGATTTCCACCATATGACTGAATACGGCTACGCGTGCAACTCGCGTGTTTAATTATTTCCACTAGCAAAATATGTTCTCGCGACAAAGACTCTACTCACTTTATCTCAATTCAACAATTAATTATCAACTATTTAAAACAACGGGGCTCTGCTCCGGCCCTCTATTTAAAGAAAAAAACAAAAACCTTCTCTCAAGGCTTTCCTACTCAAAAACTTATTCTCGGACGCCGGCTTGGCGGTCCCGCACTCCGAGTCCCCTGACTCGATTTTTACTCGTACTCGACTTGTCACTTACGCGACTCGGACTTGACTTTCGCCCGTCGCGGACTCGACTTTACTCCCGCCTGTCGCGGACTCGACTTGACTGATCCCTTCGTCACCACTCTTGGGGGCGGCGAAGAGTTCATGGGAACTTGCTACTCAGCAAGTTTGCTTATCACTTTTCCAGTAAGCTAACTTTACTTATTCGACGTTATTTTATCTGGACTTTCCTGTGGGCACAACTGTGCTTGAACTCCTGACTATGCAATTATCTTTAAAATTGCAACTCGCTCAGGAATGTGCTATATCCTGCCGACTTTTTATGTCTCAACTTTCTGATAAATTTCGACGTACTTTGCTAGCGGTTAATTGATTTGAAAAATAATTCAGGTATAATTCCTTCATGCCTATAGCGACTGCTACAATACTCCTACAAAAAAGTAACTTACAAAGTGTTTCCAATACTACGTTGTAGCGGTAAAGTTGTAGTGGTAAGACGAGCCCCTACAAGGGAGTGGGAACTGTCCCTCTAGAGTGGTGCAGGGTACTACTACATAGGAGTAGTAAATATAAGTATTGTTGTTAGGAATAACAAACGGAAGTGGCGTTCGGAATCACTTCGTGTGTCAAGAGAAAAGAGGTTTTATTGTTGAATATAACTTTCTGTAGTATTACAATTGAGCAATTGTATCATCTAAACGTAACGTAATATCTAGTTGGGTGCAAGAAATTGTACCCATAAATCAAAATGGCAAAGATAGTAACCAATACACTTACCTACTTTCTTCAGATACACTTTGTTTTTTAAATAGCACTTTCACGAATTTATTATAGGTATACTTAATGAAAAAACGTAAAAAATAAGAATCGATATATAGGCAGAAATTTTTAATAAAATGAAACATGGAAGCTTAAAATGAAAACATGAACCGTTTTTTTTTATACATTTATACCTACTAATTATTAGTACACGAACAACGAACAAAAATAGCAACAGTAAATAATGATTCAAAACATAAACTAAGCTATAAACGATACGAATACCATCAGTAACTTTTATAAGTGAAATGGAGTTAACAACAATTTGTAAGTTATTTACTTTATGCAAAACACATAGTCGCTTTCTTGAAGCGAAATAAAGGCTTCTTCATCAATTTCATTATCTAAAATCTTTCATCATTTAAGGCGATTATTCGCAGTTTTTATTGCCTTTTAGGTATAGCGATTTCTGGACGGGTAATTTTGGTGAATTTTTTAGTGGAATCTATTCACAAAAAAATTGCAAATAATCCTCGAACTAATCTCACATAAAATATCATCACCTTTAAGGTCTACAACAAACAATCGCCAATAAATTAACGTTAACTACAGAAACATTAATAATGGGGTAACATTAGCCATCATTCCATTAGCAAAACATTTGACTTAAATTTAGGTTAGGTCATTTCATCAGAACAGAAACAGTATTATATCTACTCAATACCAATACTAACAGGGGACAAAGTAATCTGCACTCGGTATTAATTTGAATCGTGTGTCGGCACTTACTTTGAAAAACTTCTTGCAACGCTTGCAGGCCCCAGTCGGCTAATCTTTCCAAAACAAAATTATCCATTTCCAATTTTCACTTCAATAATTTCCAACACTCACAACACAATAACGCAAATGTAGAATAGACCTCGAGATACATAGATTTGCATCTGCAGTGCCTACAATAATTGTTGCATCAGCCTGATGCTCGTTCAACGTTCCAACCCCCAAATTGTAATGACTAATGAGTAATCAACGCTTTAAGGTCGGAAAAAACTAAAAGTGGCGGGAACATTAACTCCTTGTAAGAGTTAGAGTTTAATGTTCGTAGTGGTAATTTTAACTCTTATGTTACGCGTAGATTCTAATAGTATAATTTGATGCCACACTGCTTGTATCCCTTTACATTTTGTAGGAGTAGATCCTAACATACCATTTTACTATTTTGTAGGAGTAATTAATAACGGTTGCCACGGTCATGCTTCATCAAGACGAACAGTATTTATTGTGCCACGCGGTTTAACTATTACAAAAAGTAATTTTTCAAAACAGAATTTTTCTCAGTGTAGATTTCTGATATAGTCCAATAGTTTCCTAGCTCTGTTATAATGCAGCCAGCTATTGCAAATTTGTTGGGCAACTGTGCTATGAAAGACTTCGAGTGGTTTTAATATGAGCACCGATGAAAGAACGATCCAAGCTTTTCAACAAATAGAATTAGGTTAAGTTACATTAGGATAACGTATGTATTTATAGGGGCCGGAAATTTCTCATACTAAATTGGCAGCTACGAAAGTGGTTGGAACCTCCCTACTTCTTAATATTATTTTCAAACCACCATATACCGGTCTTTAAAAAGAGGTTTTTCAAAAATATTAAATTTTTTGCCAAAATGGTACTACTTAATACTTAATACTTACCGCTTGTAGGCCAACGCAAACCCCCATACCAAATTTCATGAAATCCGTTCGGTATAGTTTTCAAGAAATCTTGCTCACGTACGTTACTACGTTACACACCCAGACATGTTATGACAATCATTTCTTCGTCAGATCTTTACGCTTCGATGTCCTAGGGTCCAAGATAAAGAAAAGCGTTTTTTTGAAACTGTACCTACCGTACATGCACATGTATGTACATACGTATGTATGCATTTTGGCAATACTTACAAGTTACAATACTTACTTACTTACAAGTTACAATCTTTATAAGTTTGATTGGTCGACTAGATTTTGGCGATGACAATCAGCGAACGACATGCGCCTTTTTGGTATATTATCTATAAAATTTGAAAGATGAACACCAGTTTTTTAAAGAAAGATTTACATGTTTCCAAAATGTATTCACACTTTTGGCCTAGAAACCAAAAATTAAATATTCTTAATAACAAGCTGCAATCCACACTACTAGGTCGATTTGGCTGGGTACGTAAAGATGTTATAACCAACCGAAGAGCTAATTAGATTTCGGTGGCAACCGTCGAACGACAAGTGCCTTTTTGGCACCTTTTTGGCATGTCAACTATGACATTTGAAAGACAATCACATTTTTTTATCAGTACAATCATCTTCGACTTCTGTTTCCAAAAATGTATTTAAACTTAGTAATCCGAGGCCTCCAGGTTAACCACAATGCGATCTAGCGAAAGCGAGAGTTAATTGAAATGGAAGACTTCGGTCAATGAAACATAAAGTGTTCTTGTGGCAAAAAATTGAAAAATTCAGAAAAATGAAAAACCTCAGAAAACACTTTTAAGGCTCCTTGATTGAATTAGCAAGTAGGATTGGGTTATTTACGAAGGAAGGAGGTTCCAGCCCAGCCACATCCGTAAGTGCACATTTTTTTTATGTTGATTGTAGGCATTTAATTTTTGCTACTTTTGTGAAAGTACTGAAAGTGAGCATTGTTTGCAATCCGATTCCTGTTTTATATCAATATAATCTGCGATGGGAAATTTGTTATTCAAATATCGCGGAAAATAAACACAAGACATGTGCTTTGCTCAGAAAATATCAAGGCAATATACCATACCTATCGCTCCCTTACATAACTGGAATCGAGAAACAGAAACATTAAACAACTGCGTCCTCTAAAGGGGGTTATTAGTTGTTTGTAAATTTTTAGCTGTCCTTGAGAATGATGATTACACGCCGGACCTTATTCGTATTTACATTTAATTATGAAACTATTTAGATAGGTTAGTATAGTGGCTTTTGCATGCAAATTAGAGCATGCAGGAGTTACCTAGCAGCCCCAGATGTGGTATGTATTCAGTTACAACAGTGTTTGCTTAGTTCTGTCAATAGTCAGGGGGTGTATCGAGTTGGTTTATCCCCCTCCGCCCAGCAGGAACTCGACCATACTCCAAATATACTGACTGATATATTGTTTGCTTTTGACGCCATCCAGTTCATATTACACAACACCGCGCCAGTGTGTCATGGTCAACGTAATTACGTCCAGTAAAAAGCTTATAATACCGTATTACTTTCACAACTCGTAATTGTCAAGAGTCAAACTACTAAACTTATAGGGAGGGACGGACGACGACGGCCTGGGCTTGCACTCTGCAATAACCTTCATGGACTGAAAGCTGCAGCAATATGAAACACGTTTCCTATAAAAGCTTTCATCTTTGAATTGCTTAACTGCTTAAAAGCTCTTCAGAATATTTGATTTCTTTAGTTCAAACATTAATAACTATAGTCAAGAGAATATTTGGAATAAGGTAAGTAAGTACCTATACATTATAAAATGTACCTACGTTCAACATTCAACTTTAAATTTGATACAATCGTCTTTATGTTTTGTTGTCCCTGACCAAATTAATCAGATCTAATGGCTTGTTTTTCCTAATCTTAAGTCTGGTCCTCAGAAGTCAGAACCATAGAGTATTGTCACATTTTAAGAATGTGCTTTAGAGTCATTTTTAGACTTTAGTTCCGTCAAAATTTGTATCTGGCCATCAAATATAGTTGTGGGAAACCTGTTTACATTTGCTGGTGTGATTGCTTTAGTTCCTAATAAAGGCTCTATTTACTTATTCATTGGAGCACTTGAAGTTAGAAAACTTTTTCAAACTAGAAAGATATGTTGCATATCTTTTTCTTTTCGTTCTTTTATCATTTCTCATTATTTCTTTAAAGGAATAAAGTTACTCCTCATGATCTTTACAAATAGACACCGAGTTTCTACATTATGTTATGATGGCACTGTTGGACGCGAGACCGAGAACATTGCATACCTACCTACATAAAATATGTATTACCTTCTCAAAAACTTGCAGTGGGTCAAGGTCACTTTGTGTTGATATTGTTTAGTTCATTCACCTCAGCTTATTCCATAGGCGTACATAGGAGCACAAACGATCCAGTCGTTAAGTGCAGCTTTTGAACATAAAGTACCCATGCATACTTGCGGTTTTCGATAAAACGGGGTGATTCTGTAACTTTTAACATATGTTAGATCACTGAGTAATAATAACAAGTTCAGGTAGAAAATGCATTTTCTTCCTACATTAACTAAATGCATTTTCTACCGACATTAACTGAAAATGAGATTTTCGGAATTCAAGTGGGTTGTGAAAGTACCGCTTCTAACGGCTAAGCGTGTAAAAAATTATACTAACGGCTAGCCGGGTAAAACGCGACAATATAGCAACACCGCATCAACTGATTCAGAAATCACTGGATAAATGAGGGATGACAAGTTATCTCACTAACGTATTCGAGTGATTTAACATGAATTTCCTTTATTGTTCCACTTGACTGAAAGTGATTCTCAACATTAGGAAGAGCTTTATAACTAAAAAAAATTTAAAATGCACAACACTGTTTAACGTAGGTGCATAAAGTTTCTAAAATATATTCACAAATGATTCAACCCAACACAATAAAGTGTGTAATTCCTTGAGAGGCGTTATCTTTAATTTAGTATTCCAAATTCCTTGTGATTCCTGTGATTGGGCGCTTCGAATGGAAGTTAGGAAAATTCGTAGAGAGCAATTCGTCGCCAGCAATTTGTCGCCCCAGCAATTCGTCGCTTCGACAATTCATCGCCAGCAATTCATCGCCACAACAATTCGTAGCCAGCAATTGGTCGCCGACTTAATTCGTCGCCGCAACATTTCATCGCCAAGGAAAAAAAAGCACAAGAAACGGATGTTTTTCATGTTTAAATAACTTTTAGCATATTCTGCAAACTTTATTTCTTCAGAAAACGACCACAGAAAGGCAGGTACCTACCTGGGGTTTTCTTTGAATTTATTCCTTCTAATCCTTTAACGACTTCAGCAGGATATTATACAAAAATATGCTTCCAAGAAAGAAATTATCGTAATTAGTTTGTACTAAAATGAAGAGGGATGTTTAGTTTTACTAATTCGGTTGGGTTGACCTAACAGCACCGGTATATAGGACTACTGCGCCGCTTGACCCCCATTAGCATAAAGGAACGGCACCACTGCGCCCGCCAATTCTGGAAGGTCGTTAAGCACACGGCACCGCTGCGCCGCTCAAATAGACCAAGTTTGCCAAAGAGAGACTGCGGTCTTGGTTAAGGCTGGCGCTGGAATCGTTTAAAAATGACATTTTCGCGGCTCGGGAATTCCTAGTCACAGGAGGCTACGAGTGACCTAACGAAGTGGTTGAAAGTGCATTTTGTAGATGAAGGATCAGACTACAGGATGACATTAATTTAAAACTCATATTTTGAAAAAAAATTTATATGGACAAATTTTTTTTCAAAATATGAGTTTTAAATTAATGTCATCCTGTAGTCTGATCCTTAATCTACAAAATGCACTTTCAACCACTTCGTTAGGTCACTCGTAGCCTCCTGTGACTAGGAATTCCCGAGCCGCGAAAATGTAATTTTTAAACGATTCCAGCGCCAGCCTTAAGGGAAAAAGGTAGAAATGGCATTACTCATTTAAATAAAATTCAGTATATTTTTAATCAAAAACAAAAAATACAACTTACATTATAAATTGCAAATTGAAATTCTATATACAAAAAAAAAGACGAAAATACTTAATATAACAGGTATGTGCATATACAAAATTAGTACCTATCTAAAAAAATGCAGCAGAGAAGCGGCTGGAACCTCCCCATCGCGTGGATCTTTGTATTCTGTGTAGATAGTAGTCAATTCAACAGAATTTTTTTAATCCTTGACTAATTTCGCAATTTTCTGACAAATACCGACGTGACCTCGGACATCACCCATCACGTTTGACAATATGTTCCTTTTAAGGTTAATCTTTTGCCAACTTTTTGACAAAAACTGCCACTTTATGTCATGCACTGTCACCCCGCTCCCTTTTAATGAGAAAGAATTTTTTCTCTATTTTCCACTGAAATGGCAGAAACTGTGAACACATTTTTAGAACCAGAATTTGATCGCCTTTCTAATGGCGACATAAAAAAGGAGGTCTTGTATTTAAAATTTTAAGTTGATATGCTTAAATGGGACTTCCCGTGGGCCAATTGCTTTCAAAAGCCTTTTAGGTCTTCAACGGGTCACCCAATCTCCATGTACCAAATTTCAGCCAAATCGATTCAGTAATTTGGGCTATAATGTATTTTTACTGTTATTATGAAATTTCGATTTTTTGAAACAAACAGAGCTAAATGCGAATTAATTTTGTCCTATTTACAACCAGAATTTGAAGACCTTTCTGATGGTGACAATAAATCTTTCAAAAACTTGTTTTTAATGGTCAAATGAGAGAATAATTTTAAATTTGGAAATTGGTGTGCCAAAACGGCACTTTCCGTGAGTCGATTGAATTCAAAATTTGTTCAGCTCTTCGACGTGTAATACAATCCCCATGTGCAAGATTTCAGCCAAATCGGTTCAGGGGCTTGGGCTGTACCGCGATTTTAAAGTCCGATAAAAATCAATTTTTTTTAAATTTTTGGTCAAAAGGGCACTAAGAATGAATACACTTTTAGAAGCAGAATTTTAAGGTCTTCCTAATCGTGACGTGAAAAATGGGGGTTTGCATTTAAAATTTAAAAGTTGATGTGCCAAAATGGCATTTCCGGTTGCACGATTGGCTCCAATAGCTTTTCAGATCTAAGTTAGGTTACGAAATGCCTATGTTCCAAATTTCAGCCAAGTCGGTCTAGTAGTTTTGGCTGTGGCGTGATTACAAACGAACGTACGTACGTACATACACACATACACATTTTAAAAACCCCTTTTTTGGGTTCCTGAGACCTCAAAACGTAAAGATCTGGTGGTATCTCAAATTCGAAAATTTTAGTGATTGCAGTAACCTCCCATTTTTTTAAATTGTGATGGGGTTGGGGAGGTTAAAATGCAACTAGAAAAGCGCAGAAAAAACTAACTAAATATTCTACGTTCATCAGCGCAGTGGTGCCCTGATTTCTAACGACATCGTTAGACCCAAGACCAGGTACCTCTCCATCGGCGCAATGGTGTCGGACCACTTGCGGCCGGACCAGTTGCGGCTCGGTTGAAAATCGAACCACTTGCGGCCGGGGCGATTCTTACCTGGAGTCGACCGACCCACATGCGGCTCAAATCGATATCACAAACATTATTGTAAATATTATGGGTAATGAAAACAAATCAATTACTTCAGCTTAACTTTATGGCAGGATGCAGGTACGTACTTTCATAGTTTTTAATGTTTAAATTCAGTACCTGCTGAGATCGTTAGAATAATACCAATATCACACAGACACATTTGGTGGAACCAAATCAACGTTAATTTCTTTTTCACAAACACAAATCAATTACTTCACCCCGTCAGCTTGACTTTATGGCAGGTACTGAATTTAAACATTAAAAACTATGAAAGTACGTACCTACATCCTGCCATAAAGTTAAGCTGAAGTAATTGATTTGTTTTCATTACCCATAATATTTACAAAAATGTTTGTGATATCGATTTGAGCCGCATGTGGGTCGGTTGACATCAGGTAAAAATCGCCCCGGCCGCAAGTGGTTCGATTTTCAGCCGAGCCGCAACTGGTCCGGCCGCAAGTGGTCCTATTTCGGCGCAATAGTGCACTGCTCAACAGGGGGCTCGTAAGCAGGAAGCTCAAACGGAATTTATTCGCTTATAAAATTTTATTGATTTTGCCTTTCTATGCATATTACGTAACCAAATATCATTTTGAGCATCAAACCAACTTTTGACTATCTGAAGTTATACATACATAGGTATGACTGTATTCTCTGAAAAGATCCGCCGGACGTCGAAATATAGGTAGGTACTCATGCCAAAATCCAGAATTTAACTTCGGGTCACGATAGAGATATTGCCCGTCACATTGAATCTGGGACACTCTGTATATCTAAAACTTACTCAGGATAGAGGGCACAGTCAGACCAAGAATATACAATATCCGGACTCGCTGGACGTCACTACAAATGTTGCAAAATCGTAGCATGAGATTATTGATTATTTGCATGGATTCTCAACATTGTAAGAATAAAATTTATAAAATCTCACGCTGCATTTTTTTTCCTTGGCGATGAATTGTTGCGGCGACGAATTGCTGGGGCGACGAAATAAGTAGGCGATCAATTGCTGGCGACGAATTGCTGCAGCGATGAATTGATGGCGATGAATTGTTGAGGCGACGAATTGCTGGGGCGACGAAATGTTGGCGACGAATTGCCGGCGACGAATTTACTGGACAACTTCGGATGAAATCGAAGGCCAAAGCGATTGTTCGAATTCACAACACTAGGTGCTTTCCTTTTACACATTCACCTATCTGAAGTGCCTCCGTTAATCTCAGCAATTTGAATGGCCAATATTCAAATGAATCAATTAAATTGTTGGGAATAAACTGAGGCTAAGCGTCAGATAAATGTGTAAATGGCAAGCGCCTACTGTCACTTTGTTATTTAAAAAAGTCCTTCCGAAGTCCTGTTCTCTATCCCAAAAAGGCTGGCGTTTGTTTAGTGCATGCGTTATTCCATTTCATTTTGGAATCATAATATTGGATGCACCTTGAACATCTAGCCAAAAAATTAAGAGTGGCAGTTTTCTTTTAATTCTTATTACAATAATGACGACCAAAACGGAAAGCGACATTTTATAAAGTTCACCTCCAGATAATATACTAACTGACAGTTAGTTCCCATTGAAACTTTCAATATTTGAAACTATATGGCGATGGACTTCCAGATAAGTTTAATGGAGGTGAAAAGAACCGGCCTTAAATTGAAATACAAGTAGTGCATGATGGATGTGAAGGCCAATGTACGTTTAAAATAGATATTATATGAAAAAAAATTCGCAACGAGTCCGTAATATGAAGAATATTTGAGTAATTTTCCCTAGGCCCCTCCGAGGGTCCCTCTTCAAATTTCATCATTAAGGGAACTTGATGTTATTTGGAAAGTTTGCACTCCTGTGAGTGCGTTCATGTCTATAATTCACGCTCGTGTGCTCTCACGCATCTGCATTCCCAGTTCCCACCCCATCCAATCAATCGAATGTTAACTACAGAAGATTGATTTATACCAAGGGATTGAGGTCCTTTGTGTTTGATTATCATCATTAAATAAGGGGTGTAAGCGAACTGATTTTACTATTTGCTATGCTCGTTTAATAGTCAAGTACCTATCATTGAGTACTTACCTCCGACTTCCACGTTCATTTTTCATTTTACATCAAGGACAATTCAACACACGGTGTGTAATAATAATTAATAATTGCAAAATGCAAATGCGACGACAGAGGCGGTCTAGACATATTTCGTATTTACCGCATATCATAAATGTCAAATTCATGCATTACAGATTTTTGCATAAGCAGTTAGTTGTGTAAATGATCGCATGAGAATTAAAATGTCCACAATATTTAAACTAGAGGCGTGGGCTGACGATCGCTTTTTATGGCTTTCTATAAGTTGGTAAGTATGTAGGTACTTCTACCATAAAAATCTTGCAAAACTCGATACCTATGTAATTTATCATAATTCATAATGCATCAGTCGATTGTCGGTGTTCAACCGATTGCTGCAATAATAATTATTAATAAAATTAAATAGACGCCAAAAATTATAACGACTTACACAACTCTCCCCTACATGGTGTCCTGTATTTTTTAATACTTCATTTTAGTGGTAATCTGCATGTCAATCATAGGTGCACTTGATGCCAGCAAACTCTATTGTAAACTCGTTTTTTCACAACAGAACCCAAATTGAAAAGGTTTGTTCATGACAAAAAAAATGAGTTTCTAATAAATGCCATCGAAACTATGACAAAGAAAATAATTATCCCTACGACAACCCGTGCTCGTTTAATTACAATGATTAATGATTGCGTTTAATAAAGTGTCAACTGGAGGGAAATTTCGAAACATCAAATAAAATAGATTTCCTTCGTAAAGGATATGATATAGGCAGTAGAAAATCCTTTATTATTTTGCTCACAATTTTTAAGAATTCAGGTAGGTTTACATCAGAGTGAAGCATGACTAATGTGAGTTGCACATGCAGTGCCTTGAGGTGAGGTGCAATATTATTGTAGAGCAATTTTATTTTGATCTAGTGCTACAATAAGGAAACAATATCAACTCACGAAACACGCTGGTGTGCTGCTAACAATATGGGGGAGCAGCTCAGAATTTATTCTCTTTATCATAACTATTATTTGTTTATGATTTGATCGTGTGGCCCGCGATCACTTTAAAGCATCTGTTTGATATCACTCCTATAAAGATGTCTTTATAAAAATGTTGATTCAGCTTTAAAATCTTTATTAAACAGAGGCAAGTGTTTAATAAACACACAAAAAAAAATTTGTTTTTCTTGGGATAAATGTTTTTTGCCAAGACTGATGCAAACGTCAAAAAATATTTACATTTAACACACAAGTGTGAGTTCATTGACATTAATTAACTTACAACTTACAATCGATGCAACAAAATAGTATATTACATAACGAGCTACGAAAGTGGCTTATATCATACGAGTGGGGAATTTCTCACACGAGGCGCTAGCCGAGTGTGAAAACCCCACGAGTGCATCGTAGACACTTTCGTGCGAGTTGTGTACAGTATTTTTCCTACGAACCACAACAAAAAATCATTTCTTCGTAAATTTCTCTTTTTTTATCATCGTTGTCAACAAAACAGCAAGTGTCAAAATTTATTAAATTTTGAAATCCAATCTGCTATGATAATGTGATTGATGCGCGTTGCCACGCGATGTGGGCGGAACTGTGCGATATTATATCGCACAGCACGCGTGCGTTAGTGTCAACTTTCGGGGCTACTTAATTGTGCGATATTTACTTACTTTCGTAAGTGGTCGTAGGAAAAAAGTTTTTCGGATTGTAAGAATTTAAAGAACTTGAATAAATTGCTGTAAAATTTTTCTTCTTGAAATAAACTTTAGATAAAGTAGCAACAACTTAAATTTTATTGTCAATCCCTCTTCAGTTCCTTATACCCCCCACATACATATAATACACAATATCGTGCAGGGGCTTACATGGTTCTATCATTTTTTAAAATTCACTCCCATGGCAGCTATTGTATTATATGAAACTACATGGAGTCTTGCTTGAAGGGTCAAATTCCAAACACGTGATGGACACCCTTTTCCTTGGGCCTAGAAACGGCGACTAATTGACGCGAGGTCTCAGTGTAAAGCCATAATACTTGAGTTATACACATTTCCGCTTCCTTTCATTTCACGATCCCATGTTTCCTTGTCACTGTCATTTCAATTTTTATGAGAAATGTCCCATTATTATCTCGAACACCTCCCTAACATATTATTCCAGTCCTGGACACTTTATATGGGTTGGACAAATTTCCAGGGGTAAACTAGCTGAGCTGAGCGTATAGTTTAATCGAACTTCTTTCACTGCCCTGAGGCCCTTAATTAATATAAAAATATAATGTATGAAGCTAGAATGCTGATGAGGAGAAAAGACGAAATGCAAGAAATGATGAGTTTTCCTTGTCATTTCCACATAAAGCTGAAATTTGCGGCAAACTCAAGAGTTATATGGAACTACAGAAAAGTTACTTCAAGTTTTAAAAGTTTCTTATTTATTTAACAGCAGGACCTTGTAATGGCGTACAATATCTCTTTACAATGTGTTTAGATCAGTTTGCTACACACACTTTACATGTATCAAATATTAAATTTTTACAAGCTGCCAGCTGCGAAATAGCTGTAAAAACTTCATATTTACATTACAAATTTATAAGACGATATAGAACCACCTAATAATATTAAAGAACGATGTGTGCAGAAATATTACATAACCTATGAAAGTTTTTCCCGAACTTCTGTAGGCTTCATTAATGATTCCCTGGAAGACAAACAAGCAGATGAGGGAATAGATAAAAAGACATTTGCATGAGGCCAAACAGTAGTAATAAATATCGCAGATGGAATCCCGTTTCAAGTTGCATTTTTACGAGTTAGATAAAATTTAATAAAAACATTATATTAAATTTATCTCAGTTGTAAAAATGCAATTTCCATACGCTTTACCATAAACCAACACGCTCTGGAATCAACTGTTTAATATATCTGTTACTTAAAACTGTCCTGTAATTTGGCATAGAGCCCATTAATTTGCACTGTCAATGTGTATTTTAGCCTAACTTCACTTGCGCGTGGAATTTATTGCAATAAATCACAGATTATTTCATTTATTGGTTTAGCGAAAACTCATCTGCACCTATACGCTCAAATTTATAGTTCAGGCTGGAGAGACGTATTCACACATGCACCAGCTTGTGATAATATAAAACTGGGGGTGCCCACACTATTTTATGATCTCGTTCAAAATTGCGGCCACTGCACCACCGTTCCCTCAATATAGCTCGTGATTTTCAAATCGTAAAAATGACACATCGTGCAATGACATCTGTTTGAACAATGCCATGCTCTAAATATCAGTCCTTCATATTTTAGAATCTCTTAAGAATACTATACACATAAAGCATCGTTTCAACTCGACGGTTAAATTAAATTGGTACAAACACGTATTCGAGTTTAAAAGTTGATCGAATCTTAAAATGCAAATTTTTGACATGATCAAAATATTTTTTAAATTTTTGTATGTTTTTTCATATAACATTGACTTCTTCGGACGTAAGAATGATTTTGAAATAAAACAACGCCCTGTACAGTGTACACTGTACATGGAGGGACAATTAAGCGTAATTTTTGTCACTTCTGTCATTTTTGTCACCATCCTACATCTTATTCATTTACTATTGACACTTTTGGTTTAATCATCCTACATTCATTTACATTCATTTACTATTAGCATGACAGATGGTCAGGTTTAATTTTGTTGGCCACACGAGCAAATTTTACAAGAGGTAGACCTATACACCTATGCACAAAAAATTTGCTTTTCAAAAATGTAATCAAGTACTTCTTGAAAAAACAGGTCTACAAGACCCTCATTTTATTGTCGTTTAATTTAATAGTTGAAAAAACTTGCTGCGCTTTTTTGCCGTTTTTTTTAATAATAAAAATAAAAGTTGACTGTCGTTACTCAAAATCTGGAAGGCATAGAAAAATTCTCAATGTCTATCAATTGACAGTTGTCAAAAATATATAATTCCCAACCCAAGTTTCATTTCAATAGGAAGATATAATTTTTTTTTAAATGGCAATTTTCAGTTTTTTCGGGATAACTCAGGAACGAGTCGAGATATCGGACAATTCCTGACAGATTCTAAATCGCCTTGGAAAAGGGTAAATTTCTAATTTAGCCGATACTCTTCATCTCTTATGGTTTTCGAGATGCCGACGGTGAGCATCGAAAATTAACCATCCTGTACATGATGTCTCGCCGAAAGGGATTGTAGAGAGATTTGTTAGGTGTTGGTAAAAGAAAAACGGCAGATTAAATCATTTTACAGTTCAAGAGAATGATAGTTCAGGCAACAGTAAATGAATGAAATGCAATTTTATCCTTTCAAATGCAAAAATTGCAAACCTACGTATATGTACTATCGGGCATTCACAAATGAATATCCTAGTATTGAGATATACGTCTTTATTAAAAGAGGAAGTAAAGTTATAAACTGTATACCTACTGAAAGAAATGCGCGTGCGATCCGGCCAAGTTTATTTATTATATCTCCTTTTATTGGAAAACATCCAGAAACATTACATAAAACAGATTTTCCCGTAGTTTTTATGTATCACGCGCTGATGATTATAGTTTTGGATTAACGAGTGCTCCACTGTGGAATGAGAATGCTAGAATAATTCCGTAGATCTGGTACGGACTGTAAGTCGATTGCGAAGTTTATGTCAGAAGCCCCGAAAAGTCGTTACAGGACAGTTTTTCGGCAATAATCGTTAAATCCTGTCAGGTACGGCTCTTAGCCAGTTCCTTAATTGAAATCTACGAATAAGATCTTTCCGAAACATTACTTTTGCAGCAAGTCCGCTTCAGATTTCCGGTACTTTTCCTATTTAGTTTTAGGATTTGTACGGAGAATCATTTTCGTCTGATTTCCTTCGTTCCGGTAAGACATTTGTCCTACGTCATCGATCACCCTTATTACCTTTGTGTGCGGGAGAAAAATGGCTTACCATTCTAAACCATTGAATCTAATAATTTTCGTAGTCGGATGAGCATTGCCTCCTATGATATAAACGGTTATATTGTCTTATTACAGTTCTGTTTAGGATAACCGTATAGACAAAAAACAGATAAATGAATTATGGACATCCAGGATGTCTTGCACAGAAACATACGATCAACTTGAACTTCACCTTAATTCATCATCCCCTGAAAAACAAACCTCATTTAAATAAGAGATATTTTTTAATCACTTACCTATACACATTTTGATAAATGGCCGGTTGAAAAAACCGAATCTGTGCCGTGGCTTTGTTGTATTGTGTTTGTCGTCCACTTAGAGATATATTATGGCAAATGATTTATGTGGAAAAAGGGTGGCAGCGCCGACTTTTTTGAATATTTATCCCGGGCGAGCTAGAAAAACAAACACTGCACTGAATTAACGACAAATTACGAGATAAATTCTTATCTTCCATTTGCTTTTGTCGTTTGTTTTCATTCGTATAATATATTGACAGCTCATAAATAATAATGATTTATGAAGAGGGTTTGTATTTGTGAATGAGTTTAGTGTCAATTTATTAAATCTGTTTAAACGAATCCTGCATTATAATTTTATTAAACTAATGTCTACACATACATATCTATACAACAATAAAACTGAAACATTCCGGACTATAATTACATTCGTGTAATATTTATTTACTATGACATCTTAACATCATGAATGCACAGAAATGTGCCTTAGAGCCGAGAGCGCCACCTTAGTATAAGGGCCGCACAGAATGCTGATACAATAACCCTTTACTATCTGTATAGTAGCCGTCTACTAGAATACTAAGGCTAATTACATTAGTAATATGATTGCCGCGGGTTTTGACGTCCGAATGGTTGAACTACGAGTCAAAATGGTAGTTTTTTTTTAACTCAAAAAGTCAAAAAAGTCTTTGACCGAAAAAAATCTACCATCATTGAATCCATGAGGACTCAAACAAGGCAATCAATAGCCTACGAATCATATTTTATAGATTATTTTGTAAATTAAAAGTATTAAGCAGTTCCAAATTACGTTCGTAAATAGGTAGTTTAAAAATGTTGGATCGTCGCTGTCAGTTGTCAGTCACTTGTCAAGTGGCTGTCACGTCACAAAATATTAGTGAATTATTTATTTTCAACAAGATTTTAAACTGATTACACAAGGTAGTTTCACAGTCTATCGTTCCACAAAATTTACTTACTGTTTAGGACGCGTTTCGGAGTGTTACTCCATCTTCAGCTATAAAAGAAATTAACACAAACGAAACGCGTCCTAAACACTAAGTAAATTTTGTGGAACGAGACTGTGAAACTACCTTGTGTAATCAAACATCAGTTCCTCTTTGAAAAATGGACCAAGATTTTAAACATTTATATACAGGCTGTCCCGTCTCAGAGTGCAATAATTTCAGCCACAGATTCCTTGCATGAAAATAGAAGACCCATATTTTTTTGTGTCGCTAGATGGGCCCCCATTTCGTCACTAGGGCTCCTCAAAAGTGAGCCCCAAAAATCGAAAATTAATTCCCACGTCTTAACCATTCAACCGATTTTGCTGAAATTTTCCACAAGACCATTACGAACGATAAGGATTTCAATTACGTTAACAAAGATATTGGGCCGAACATGTCAAAGGCGGCCTAGGAGGCGCCTGTGGTGGGCACCACGAATTCATCAGCTACATTATTGAAATCTTCATCGTTCGTAATGGTCTTGTGGAAAATTTCAGCAAAATCGGTTGAATGGTTAAGACATGGGAATTAATTTTGGATTTTTGGGGTTCGCTTTTGAGGAGGCCCTAGAGACGAAGCGGAGGTTAATCGAGCAAAACAAAAAAATACGGGTCTGTTATTTTCATGCAAGGAATCTGTGGTTGAAATTATTGCACTCTGAGACGGGACACGCTGTATATACCTACGTCTGATTACGGTGGTTGAATTTTATTTTCACCGCATTTTAACATTATTGGTATGAAATTTCTTGGAATACCTACTTACAACTTTACAATGAAGTACTTACAATACTAGGTGAACTCTTGTCTCTAGAGCGGGGGTGGGTCTACGAATGGACGAAACAAAACTGGTACGAAGAATATGGGAAACGAAGACACCATTCAAACGCGACACCAGAAAGACCGAAGGACACCGGGGAGAGTTTATTAGAAGGGATTTGCATTTCAAAAGTTGATAAATTGAAAAAATAACTAAATAGTTGAAAAAGAGGACCTGATTATATCCAGTGATAAAAAAATGTTAAGTTCCTGTTGTTGACTAATGATTTTTAGGTGAATATTATAAAGTGCTACTTTACATTCCGGCGAGTGACTGTTGTAATTATGACAAGATACTCCACAGTTTACAATTTTTCAAAAGCACTTGTTGGAAAAAAATTAAGTAAGAACGTCGCGTGCTATAATTATTACGAGGGTTATTATTAATTTTCAAAACAAATTGTTCACACTGTGATTAAAAGATGACGGTCAGACAAGACATTCGAGAAGGCGAATACACAGGGCAATTATTACGTCCGTTTTGGTTGATGGGACAGCAAACTGCAAAATATTTACCAAATGACTTGCACATGTTCAATTTCCATAAACATAATGAAAATTACCATAAAATAAGAGAGGACATTAATCCCCTTCACATAAGTGACTCAAGCAATGCGTAAAAATAAAAGAAATTAATTCTTGCAGCTCAATATAATATGAATTATATTCAACTGTATCCTGAAACTATTATAATCTATTTTAACCAGCTAGCAGCTTCCTTTCTTTAATAACCTAAATCTAAACCCAACCCACCCCTAAACTATTTAGTAGGTACCACAAAAACTTGGACAGAAATTAAAATTAAAAATGACTCCACAACTGAATAAATAAATTTCAGGATCACTGTGAACAGTTCCCGGAGTTATTTATGTAGTCATTTTGTAACTTTAGTCGCATGTCACCCGCTCGCATTCATGCTGTCACTCATAAAAGGGGAGAAACCAAGATCCAAATTTTAATTATCTCCTCTACACGAGTACACGTGTTGAAAGACAAATGCTAACCCGCCCGTCGTGTTTACACACTCTTTTTGAGGAATATAATGATTTCAATAAATATTTACAAACCTTAATACATATCTGGGTTTTTAATAACAAAAAATAGTATTGTTCACATCTTGCTGGAAAATTGTATTGGGCGAGCTAATTAACTGACTTACAAAGTTTTAAAAAAACGCCAAATCAAAAACTACTTAGGTATTTCCGGACTTTATCTTCGATTTATTTAAAAATTACATTTATTTATGAGTTTGAATTGAACCCTGTCGAAAAGCCACCTGCTTATTGTAGTTTCATCCGAAGTGCGAAGCTATTAAGTTAATTGACTAAAAAATTGGCCTACCTACTTGCTTATTTTCTTCGTCTAAATTGGATGGCTGGCTGCATCATGGAGTGCATTGTGGGAATAAATTGATGCCTGGAATCGCTGACATTTCAAGTAGTAAGAAAAGTAGGGTCTCCAATTTGAATAGGTAGCGCAACGTTTTAAGGTGCACAGTTCTAAAATTTATCAGGTGGAACAGACAAGAGTCTTTTGTAATGAAATATGAAATTAGTTTGACATGTTAATATTTCATTTAAACCTTTTCATTTAAGCAAAGGCTTTTACTTATAGCAGTCATAAATTTCTAATTTAATACTAAATTCTAGTAAAATAATAATATAGGTACATACATACATAGTGATTCACATTGCAGCAAGTGGAAGTGGACTATGAAATTTGGAAAATAATTATATCTCGTACAGTCGTACATGTAAGTGCTCATTAACAGTTTTATAGCTTATGAAAACTAAATTTAAAATTTTTGTGGAAAATTTAAGGTTATAGCCTCCAAAACATGCACTTAGCTCCTAAAAGAAATCACGAAATTTCGATCCCTATGCCAATCATTTATTTATATTGAAGAGTTTATTTAATGGCGATTATATGTTACAGTCATAAAACTAAATTAGGTGGAATAAAACTAATTTAAAATAGATTTTACGTTGGAACTTCTGATCTGGTGAATTGCCGTCTTCAATTTAAACCCTATAATCAAAAGAGGTAAACATAAATCTTGAATTTATTGTCCTTGATGATGCAGCATTAATTCTTGCACCATCAGCAGTGTAGTGTGGTGTGGTGGCATACAAAAATCAAGATTTTACAAGTCTGGTGCAGTCGTGCCTTTTTATTTATTTAGTTTCTTTAATGAGGGAACGTGTTTGAAGTTCTACTCCTTCGAGATTTGACGTTATAGCTATTTGTGTAGGTAATACATATCTGACATGATGAATAAAAATAAATATTTTAGCTTATGGACAAAAATAGCCCGCGACAAATTAGCCCCAACAAAATACCCCGATCCCCTAGTTCCAATCCGGCCCCCCCTCCCCACACATACACAATAAATAGATCAGTTGTCGTATTATAAACTAAGTTAGCATTTAGCAATTAGTTTGCTATTTCTTATAGGATATTCAAAAAAACATATAAAGGTATATAAATATTGATTTCATTCCGTAAAGGTTTTTTCGTAGGAGGCTTTGAAAACGAAAGTGGCGCTATCTTCATCTACGATGTTACAATAATTTATAAGACCTCTGTATAGTGATGTCCTTAGGAAACTTATGATGGAAAAAAAGGTAGGTACAAAGCAATAAGGAGGAGGATGAGGTAGGAAATTCAAGCAGAGCGGATAGACGAATTAGGTAACATTTATGCCATCCATGGATGACAATAATTGATAAGTAGGTACCTAACAAGTGAATTTTTCATCAAATCCATTATCAAACATTCATCCTTCATCTTGCATACAATTTACGACGATGACGAACATATACGTAATAATAATTTATTATTGTGCTCGCTGGTTGCAAAGAAAAGGATGCCCCAGACATCAACCGGAATGACAAGTTTACGATCGAATTAGTACCTGATAAAAGTCGTTTCGTTTAATGTCAACAATTTGAGATCTAATCTTTAATTGGTTTCATGTGTGATCCGGTTGCGTGTTAACAATAGTTGTTACTTTGGCCCAAAGAGTTGCTTAGTGTTCGTTCAGTCAGAGGGTGGTTATAAAATGTTTGATGACAGATATGTGTGTGGCCCACGAAAATACTACTTATACCTTCTGGGAATAATGAACGCACATCTTATTATCTTCATATCTTATTTTGTGCACGTCCAATTGGCTGGTCGGCACCGCAACGGAAGTTCTTGTGTTCACCATCGGCACCAAACATTACAAGGTCATATTCTAATATAGGTAAGTGTATGGTGTTGGTGTATTAATTGGAAATCTCTCTGAAAGTTTTAAATGGTTGATTAGACTTACCTTTTCAAATTTTTGCTCAAAGGGACAACCGACATTGCGAACAACTTCAGACTCAAGAAAATATGAGAATCCTATAAAGCCATGATGGCAGGAAGCACCAACTTTAATCGGCACTGCAACTGGAGAAGAAGAATCGATATATTTTTCTAATTATCGACGTTTGTGTTCTAGCCTGGAGGGGCTTGTTTTGAGGATTGCGCGAATAGAATTTTGGCCTTTCTAGTTTCTATTCATTTGCTCTCATAGCTTTCCGTTATCACTCTTATCAAAAATGTATTGAGTCTCTTTAATATCTACTTAAATTAATGTTTGTGGATATGCACCGCCAGAAAAATCTTGCAGTCATTACAAACCTGCACCTGATGCTTCATCAGAGATTTGCTGAGAATGCAACTATGCGTGTTAGGTACTTGTTACAAATGATTATACCATTGTAGGTTGCTTAAAGATAAAAGAATTGACGTTTTAAAAGGTTTCTTCAAGCTATTGTCTTTCACTCTCTTTCTTTGTGTGAATTTAATTAATTACTAATTTGATTTGAAAGAAATTAAATAAATTCAAAATAATCTGAAAGAAAAAACCTGTGGAAATAAAATAAAATCAAATAAAATGTCAAAACAAAGCATCAAAGGCCAAATTTATGTTGTTAGGTACATCATTTGTAACAACCCAACCCTGTTCTATAGAATGAATATGTATAATATAGTAGCAGTTAATAATACTTAGTGATGGATCAAGTAAAACAGACAAAAATTTCTGCTTTTCTATAGAATTATTACGACGATCAATATACAGACATGCATTAACAATTAGCGATATATTGTGATGGATTAACGCACGCGCACTGTATTTATAAAAATTGCATTCCATTACTATTGTTCCGTTTCTCATGATGATTATATAGTATTATGGTATAGAGACAGTTGGAGATTTATAACTTTCCCGGTGGCTTCTGCTATTATCTACGTATAAGAAAACATCCTTCTTTGCTTTCCTGAGGTAAAATTTATTGTTAACTTTGTTTATCGCCTCGGTGCAATTTTGTAAGCCGATGACTTTATTAACATTATTGCCGGGGATAAGACACGATTTAGATTGTCTCGGACGCGTGGACGAGTCTCTGGCGACAAGAACATTAGTATCGCCTCAATTATTGTGCAAGCTTTTTGATTGTTGAGTAACAAACAGTAATAGCTGGGTGTCGAAATGATTTGTTGTTACTTTCCTGTGCAATCTATTGGTGTAAACATTATTTAACGATTTATGTTTTATTGTCATAAGAGCTTCAATGTTGTTAATCTTCTTGATGCAAAATTATGAATAACTGTTCACAAGTAGGTTGTATACGACCATTGGTACGACTCCCATTTCTTATGTAACCGTCATAATCATCGTCTTGCCTAGGTACTCATTCCTAATGAAGTTGTCTGTGGCTGTGCGTCCTTATTAAAAATATCACAAAGTTTTACCATTGTTATACATACCTAACTATATTATTATAATGCTTTATATTAGGTCTTAACCTGCATATGTATAGATATCTAGGTATACTTAATAGGTCAGTTTCTTTAGAATGTTGATCAAAAAAAAGTCAGTAGGGATGGCAATAATTATGGGATGGCATGTAGGTACCTATATGTTAGTAGAGTGACAATAATTATTTAAGGAAATTTATTTTGCACCTGCGTATCAATGATTATGGTTAACCGATAAACCGTTTGGTGCTTGGTGCTCTTAAAAGAGTTGCAAATTACCCTATAATGAAATGCAAATTGAAAAACAGTATCACGTTGCATTTTCGTGCATGCATGCAGTATCGAAGTGTTCGTTTTGGTTCTTCATCAATAATATTTTATTTTCACCTTAATAGCATTTATGTGTCGTTTATAAATTATGTAGATTTATCAAAATATAAGGAAAGGAACCAGCCTTAATGGATGTCACAATTTAATGAAAATTAATATGATCACCATCAATCTATCATCAAGAATATCATCACACACTATATTTTTATTTGAGCCATAGGTGTAATGACTAAGCAGGATTTTCAGGAATTTCAAGGACGCAATACTATACAGGATGATGGTTATTTCGTATAGGGATCTCTGAAACCCTAAGGGCCGGTTTTTTCATTTCATGTTAACTTTAACATGAGGTTTGTTACCTTAGTTTCCATTGTGACAACAATTTGTTTCTATAGTCCAGTCGGTTCGCGACAATATATGGTCGAATACTGCATTTCATTCTACAAAGATGCCGTTTGGCACAGTTGGACATGGGACCAATACAAGTGATTTCACCCGCAGTGCCCAAAAAAATTGCCCTTAGGAACAAAATGGCGACGGTTTTTTTCAAAATTTCCGAGAAAATTGCTAATAGCTAAACTATTGTTAACTATTTGAGGAAGCAACAACTATTTTTCTTGCACATTACAACCAAAAAGAACATTACTTCTCATTTTAGTAATGTACTGGGTGGTCGTTTTAAGTTGAGGCTGGCAAGACGCAATCGGAAACAAAGCATTTTAGAAAAAAATGTTTTGAATAAAAGTTTTATGACTTCAAGGGTGAAATAGATGGCATCATCGCCATTTTGATTCAAGGTCATTTTCAATGTCAAATGAAGGTCAACTTCAACTTTGTTTTTTTTATGGAAACCTATCCACCGGATCCAAAAATAGTTTAAATGAGAGTAGTTTGTTTTTTTACGGGGAATAAGAATCTGTAATAAAAAATATGTTTCCATTTAAAAAAATGAAGTTTACCTTCATTTGACCTTGAAAGTGACCTTGAATCAAAATGGCGATGATGCCATCTATTTTCCCTCTCGAAGTCATAAAACTTTTATGCAAAACATTTTTTTCTAAAGTGCTTTCTTTCCGATATTGCGTCTTGCGGTCTCAAGATAAAACAACCACCCGGTATATTACTAAAATGAGATACTTCTCATTTTAGTAATATACTATGTTCTTCTTGGTTGTAATGTACAAGAAAAATATTTGTTGCTTCCTCAAATAGTTAATAATAGTTAAGATATTAGCAATTTTCGCGGAAATTTAGAAAAAACCATTTTGTTCCTAAGGGAATTTTTTTTGGGCACTGCGGGTGAAATCACTTGTATTGGTCCCATGTACAACTGTGCCAAACGGCACCTTTGTAGAATGAAATGCAGTTTTATTTCTCGAACCGACTGGACTACTAGGGAAATAACCTCATGTTGAGGTGAAAAAACCGGCCCTAAGAGTTAGAAGATTATGGTTATATTAGAAAAAAGTTACTCTTTTGAGGGTAATTAAGAATCTACGAATATCACTACTGAGTTATTCCTAAAAAACTGAAAATTGACATTTTAACAATAAGACATTGGCAAGACAGCTGATGCTATTCAAATAAAATTTGGGACTTTAATATTTTCGACAGCATTGACAGAAATTTTCTAAGCCTTTTAAATTTTGAGCAACGACAGTCAATTTTTCTTTTACTTGTGGCCGCCATATTTTATTTTAACCAATGGATTTTAACACCAGCAGATATGCAAAAAAATTGGCAGTCTCGGAGGCGGTAGAAACTTCTACTTTTTCACAGAATTTGTAAATGTACCATTTAACTTTATTTAACCAAGGTCGGGCGTGCGGGCGGTTGTCGATGGCTGATGCGCCCGGCGCTCATTTACTAAAATCTAAAATACAAATGTTTTTCACCCCTAAAATGACATTTTTTGAAAAAATGGCACTAAGGTTTCCGATCTGGCAATGCAACAGCTATCGAACTCGATAATGATAATAGGCCCTTTTGCTAAGAAAAATTCAAAAAGGGGTCTTTTTGTCCCTAAAATGGAAATTTTCTAAAAAATTGCACTAAGGTTTTTTGATCCGGCAATACAACAGCTGTCGAATCCGATGGCAAGAATATGGTTTTTTGTAAAATAAATTGACACAAGGGCCCTTTTGCCATTAAAATAACATTTTTCGAAAGAATGGCACTAAGGTTTTCGGCTTGAAAACAAAATCAGCTATCAAATCCGCTAATAGAAATATACAGTTATGCATAGGTTTTTTTTCACACCATTTTTTGGCCAAAAGGGCAGAAGTGTGAATACGTTTTTAGAAGCAGAATTCGAAGAGCATTCATACGGTAACGCGAAAAATGTGGGTTTGCGTTTAAATAAAAAGGCACTTTCCGTGAACCAATGTGGCCCAAATTCTAATCAACACCTACAAATCTCCCACTGAATATTTTTGCCAAATTTCATCTCGATACGTTCAGTCGTTTGAGCTGCAGCGTGATCACAGACACAGACACGCAGACAGGCATTTTTCAAAAACAGCTTTTTCGGATTCCCAGGACCCTGAAACATAAAGATTTGATGTTTTTGTCGATTGGATTTTTCGATCGATTTTATTAATTTGCTTCGCGAAGCGTAGAAGTTAAAAATATACATTTTGCTTAAATAGTAAATTCTCAATAATTTAGTGCTACAAAAGTGCTCTCTTAACTCTTCTTGAGAATATTATCTACGTCGCTGTCAAATAGGAAGTGGTTTATGATACCACTATATTATCAGTTAATCATTTTGCGGAAAATAATAGCCATATCACATGATATGAGTTGTAAGTACTTCCGACCAACCACACCACATCACATCACATTGTCATCATGTGGTTACTTATGCAACAATATTAGGGAGCTGTGTTTTAAACTTGTGTCATTATTTGTTTGTTTCCTTGTTGTCGGAATAATCCTTTAATGTTTTCACAATCACAATCGGTTTCCTTTTTTGATTAACCATACCGGACAATTGAATCTTTATTCCATAAATCGCAAATAATATGCATTAGGTCGTAAGTACAACAAAAATAAGAAAAACCTAACGGCTTGCTTGATCAATGAATTCAAGAAAAAACATTTCGTCCAATTAAATAAAATGTATAAAGAAAATGTCTGGATTTACTAAACATACACCATACAGCGGCTTGTTCAATGAAAACATGTCGGAATGGCCACAAATCTTTCTATTTTTCTCGCTTCCATTTCGTGCAGCAACAACGGCCTCAACAAAGTTCAAAACACCTGAAGTCTGAAGTTATGTTTATTTCAGTCACATTGCCGGGAATGTTTGCTCTAAAACTTTGCATATGATGGTGAGAGAAATTTAATATTGTTGTAGGTCAGGGATTTACTACTCTACGTGAAAAACAATCAAAAAGGATATGAATCATGATTCATGAGTGCAACGTCCTTCAACCTTGAAATGATTATTTTCGCACATTAGCCAATTATCACTTAACTTTTTACATTACACTTCAGTGACTCGTGTCTAGTCGATATTTTGCTGGTCTGGTAAAAATTCATGTTCATATTAATAGCACACCTTCAGTCGAGAGGTAATGGGCACGGACAGGGTTGGAAATAAATTACTGTTATAATATGCACGCAGCAGAACCATTAGGAATCGAATTTCTCACAACACTCGTATCTTTAATACCATGTGTTATATGATGGAATAAATGCTGTTTACAAAAGGGCAACGACATTTTCTAAATTGTGAGACATCTTTACAGCGCTACTACACTACTTTTTCTGTTTTTGTCGCCCCGACTGTTATTGTTATTCATGGAAGTATTACATTTCGGTCTATAAACAACGTCTACTTTACAATGTCGCAATTAATTTACTAAAAGCAATACCTCTAGAGGGGAAGAAGTGAGGCCTTTTTCTTTATTTATGTTCATACATAGGTCATCATACCCATTACCATTACTCCATCTTATTAAGTAGTTTATGCTTCGTGAAATCTTACAACGCCCGCCCTTAAGGGGGTCCACGGTGAGATTTTTCGTGAGATTTTGGTTTTGCGAAACAAAAATTAGGGCTTGTAGCGCCTTTAGGGTTGTTTTTCGCAAAAGATGAATAACACCTTTTTTGAATCATTGTTTGGAAACCTAAATTTGGACCAATACTTAGCTATTTTTACTTTAAATCCTCAATTATTGTCAAAATTTTTCTTTCACGAAAGCAAAATCTCACGATAATTCTCACCGTGGACGCTCACCTTACTCCGCCAGCTTCAACTTCGAAATTTCAAATGTGTAAATGACAACCTGATTTAGCAAGCATAGACTTTGATTTTAGTGACCTCTTCGATATAAAACTCAAAGTAAGATGTACATCAAAGCGATGTTTATTCCTGCAGATTTTTATCAAGTTGATGTGTGTCTGTAGAGGTCGGCTGGATTTACTGGAGGAATCGAGTGCAGATTTTATAAATCTGCACCTTTTAGTTAGGGCCTCGCATTCGCACAGACGTGTCAAAAGGGCAAGTTGTTGCGTTTAGAGTAAGTATGGTATTAAAAAGTTGTTCAAGGGTTTTTACTCCGATTTAAATGGAAAAGTGGTCTCGGTGGATTTGGCTGAATTTTTGATATGTTGTAGCCCATTCAATTCTGAACAAAAAACGTTAAGACCAAACCATATCCTATGACCAGTTTTTCCGTTAGAGGTTGCCAAAATCGCGATTTTTCGATATTTTTCTTCTCGGCATTCAGTATTCAGTTATACTTTTTGTTAGAGGCAATCTTTAAAGTGTAAAGCAACTTGTTTTTGATTTTGAAGGGTCAGTTGAAGATATTTTGATGACCCATGGGTGGCTCTATTGAGATATGATTGTAATCATGTCTAATCTCGCAATAATTCAAGGGGTGGTGTGAAAAATTTTGCAATTGAAAAGTCAACAGTCGGTTTAGTATTCAACTTTTTCTTTAAAATAATACCCTGTATATTGACGTGAAGTGAAAGTCTGGAAAGTAAATGCTTATGTTACTTATCTTTAAAAAAATCCGGCGCCCCTCCCGAACGAGTCACCCATGGGTCATCAAAATATCTTAAACTGAGTCTTTACAATCGAAGACAAGCTGGTATACACTTAAAGATTGCCTCTAACAAAAAGTGTAACTGAATATCGAGGAGAAAAATATCGAAAAATCATGATTTTGGCGACATATAACGGAAAAACTGGTCATAAGATATGGTTTGGCCTTAACATTTTATGTTCAGAATTGATCGGGCTACAAACATATCAAAAATTCAGCCAAATCTACCGAGACCAGTTTTCCATTTAAATCGTGCGGGTCCTGATGTATATTGGGGGTTGAAGGGGTGAGTTGTGGGGGTGACATTTTTATCGTTCAGTGAATACCCTCAAGTTGGAGGTGGTTCAAAGTAAATTTCTTCCGTGTTACTTTGTTGTTTAAGGGTTGAAGGTGGAGTTGTGGGGGTAAATTTTTTTACATTCCATTAGGTAGTCTCTTGAACACGGGTTAGTTTTGGGGATTTTGCATCAAAAACATTAGGTTGACTTGTGATTGCCATTTTCAAAAATCTTAATTTTTTACCGATTTCTTCGATGTTTTTGAAAATCTAGCCATCTAGGGTGGCCGTGACTTCACTTCCGGTCAAGGGTCATACATCTTTTTGTCTCAAAAAAATTCGTAGATTCCGAATCCGTTGAGAACAAATTATGATTCCATTAAAAGAAACAAAAGTTACGAACATTTCCGGTTCAACCGGAAGTGGAAAGAAATAATTGACCACACCATCGAATCCGCATTAAAAAATAAAATTGACCTGTACGATACGAAGGCGTAGAACGGATATGGGTAAAAGAAATTCATATTTTCAACTTTACCGCCCCTCGTACCTCGCAGAGCCAGTGCCAACCTCCACATTAAACAACGTGTACGTTAAAACGGGGCATGCGCGATGAAACTAATTGCAACGCTTGCGCAATAGATTTATTTTCGAATTCAAAGTCGAAATTTCGAGTTTGAACTCGAAAATATGAAATTTATTTATCCATGTCCGTTCTACGCCTTTGTAGTACGAGGACTTTTGTCAGAAAACAAGCGCAATAATTTAAGGAACTTTATTCCAGACTTTACATTTGCACTGCATATTGCTTCCCTGTGTCAAATTACAGGGCTTAATAAACGTTTCAACCCCTAAACTCCAACCCCCTACTTCATCACCCCCACACGCTCTAAAGAAAGTTGTGCTTTCTATTTCACCAACCTAATCCAATTCGTTGAAAAATTGCGGCTATTTAGAGATTCCTGTTTTGAACCCCTCATGATTTCACCCCTTTACGATTTACAAGGGTTAGTTTATTTCTATGGTATTACATAACTTCTTGCGTACTTCGGTTGTTCATAAACAGATCAATTACTGATCAACAGGATTTAAAAAACATAAATAAAACGTATTTATCCGCTTGCAAAGCGTTAGGGATTGTCAGTACTTAGCCTAGGGGTTGGTTTTAGGTTGAAAACTCTGAATACTTTTTTGCAATGGTTGACCGAAATCGAAATCTATCGAAATTTCCAGTTAAATTTTCCTATACGCCTAAAGCGTCGACCACTTTAAATTAACACCCCAAATTCTGCCTTGATACACTGAGGAGTGTTCCAGTTCTTTAATTTTTGTGGTTCGGGTTGTTAGGGGTTGTAGCGTCTTTAAACGGGTGGTTTCTTCGCAAAATATGAATACAAAGCTATCGAATGACGCCAATTTCGACCAATACTTATTAAGCGTAATTTCGGGTTGCAACCCCTAATTTCCGCCCCATCTGTCCGATTTTGCGGAAAAAGCATTCCCCGGCAAGATTTCTTTGAAATATAAGTGTGTGTTGAGGAGTTTTTTGTGGCTTTCATCCCCCGAAATTGCCACCCCTTCACCTTCAACAGACTTGAAGGTTGAACGTGCATACCAAGTTTCAGCAAGATACCATCACTGTTTCTGGAGTTATTGGAATTAATAATTTCCATCTTACTTTTCGGTAGACAATGCCGCATACCATCTTTCAGCTCGATATCTCAATTCTCAAGTCATCCGACGGACAGAGTAGAGAAGCGAGCGAGCGAATAATCAAAAAGAAGATTGTCTCCGCATTCTGCTATAATAGCACTAAAAACACTGTACGTTTGTGTTGTATTTCAACGCTCGAGCTCGCCATAAAGAACCAACAATTATTGTGTGTGGTTCCAGGCAAGCTTTATTGACCTTAATATTACCCTTGAGGTGTATTATTTATTATATACTTACTTCAATATGAAATCCGACATGAACACACGCAAGGAAGGGCGCTGCCGGTTAATATTTTACACAAACGCATATCAATTTTCATACACCCTTAATCGAATGAAAAGTGTGGTCTATAATGACTTAAAAAATCTTGTTTAGTACCTACTTCAGGACATTTCCTATACAACCTTGAAATTGTTATATTTACCACCGCACTCCAGCTGTAGATGGATGGGAACACACCTTGATCTTCGCAGGTGCGGCCAAAAACCGTGTAATTCAAATTGCAGCTAATTATATGATAGATGTTCTACTATTACTCTCCTATTAAGCATATGATAAACGAGCCCGAATTTATTATTAAGATCCTATCTGGTCGGATTGAATTAATCGAACATTGTAATTATTATTGTTGTAAAGATTATTAAGGTATTATATTAACAAAATTAAATTAAATGGTAAAAAAACCGCAGCAAACATCGTTCTGGTCGATTTATAAACCAGTGTACTGGTGATGACTGTCTTCACTCTGGATCTAGGCTCTAGGCTATAAAAACAAAAAAAAAATATCGTTTGTAAATGCTACACAAACACGAATGAAATCATGGCTCAAGGAGCCCAAAACTGGAAGAAGTTGCAAGGCAAGGCTTTTCTTCTTTTATATACTGATGTAGTTTCAAGTTGAGGGCGGGCATACCTTGTATTGGGAATTATACGCATTTTATAATTTTATGCGTTTCTGATGCGAAATGTAAATCTAAAAATGTCGGTCAAAGATAGTTATTTATGCAACAAGTTAGTAAAGTGTAACTATTTTTAACGAGAAGCCTCAGGTCAGGCCCGTAGTCAGAAGGAAGTTCAAGGTAGGGCAAACTGATTTGAACTAAGGGCCCGTAAGCACAGCGGAAAGGGATGGGCAGGGGGCGGTAGCCTTCCGGAAAATTCCCCCCCGCCTCTTCTAGGGCTCAAAGTCGTTTTTTATGATTCTTTTCTTCAAATAACTCCTTTTTAAATAGGCACTATATAACGAACTGTTTCCCAGAATTTACTTGATGTTGATGCAATGTTACCTGCAATGTTACCACGAATACTCCTTTTCATTTAGCAATTGTTATTGGCGCATGCCCCGGTTTTTTGAAGCGCGATTTTTAAAACAGTCGGACAGTGACTTTCTTAGTAATTTTTTTTGTGGTGAAATTTAGGTATTTCTTTGTTGTCAGGTTAGAAGTGCCTTTGTTGTGAGGTTAGGTTACGGACAGCGTCCTGCTCTTAGCGTGTCCGACGCATAACTTAGAGGCAAAGTAAGCAAAAATCCCTATATCACCAACTGAAATCTCCCTAAAACTCTGAACTTTGCGATTTTATTTTTATAATATCCATGCAATAAGCAAACTTGTTCACTCTGAACCACTAACATTTCATCTTAGTTAAAATACTAAGGGCCATTTGCACCAACATTGTTTATCGGCTATCGCTTAAGTCCAACTTAAAAATAAAAGTGACAGTTTTCTTATGGGAAAAATGTCATTCTTGTCATTTTAAGCTCCTCTTAAGTAACGTTGGTGAATTTGCGGCTAAATAAATTAAACAGCTTTGTGCGGCCAGGTGGTCATACTAATGATGATGTATTAGTAAATTACCGCCTTTGGTCCGACTGCATAGTCGGCCAGAACTAATTAAAAGTGGCCAAAATTCTCAAACTTTCTAAATGAGCTGCTTTTAGATAGATATTTTGTCAAAAAAATATTAAAAAAAATTTTGTCATGGCACAGAGCAGAGTGAGACGGAATAGCGTATAAACCTGCAAACCTGGCCAGAATTGAAAACAACAAAGTGTATGGAGGCGCCATACAATTAAAACCCAATTAAGGTTAGACAGCTTGGGGCTTCATTGGGGTAGAAATTTTACCTGTGCTTATCCCAACACCAGATCAGACGGTAGGTGAAGCGGCCACGCACTGGGGCGAAGTGAGTTTCGATAAGTGATTTTCTTAATTTTTCATAAAATTATTGGCTTGCTTCATCATGGATCCAATTATTCAAAGTATAGGTAATTTACTAAAATATAATATTAATTTTATGTTGTGTCCGTCGGCCGAATTTGTACAATTAGCTTAACTATGACAGTTTAAACTTGCAATTAGCTTAATTGCCACTTTAAACTTGCCATTAAGCCTTAGTTTAAAGTGGCAATTGAGGCTTAATTGCAAGTTTAAAGTGGCAATTAAGCTAGTTGCAACTTTAAGGTGTCAATTAAGGCTTAATTGCAAGTTTAAACTGTCAATTAAAATCAAGCGGCACCAACATGGCCCTTCTACACCTTCGTAGAGTGTCCTAGAAGCCAATTCAACGCTGCAAGAATTTTTGATAATTATTGTTCAACTCCAGCGTTGTTCAACTCCAGCGACCTCTATGGTCAAATTTTGAATTACATTAGGGAATTTTGTGATACATCATTTGAAAGGGTTGGAAATTCTCTGTAAACAGATCCAAGAAATTTTGAAATCCACCGACTCGTTCAAAAGTTTCTACAGGGTGAGTCTGAAAGACTCCACATCCTTTATACCACAGGGCACAGAATCTACTGTTCAAATGATGAAGCTTGATGGTGCAAAATTATTGGTCAATGGTGATTCCTCTTGATGTTATAAGGACAACAGCTTCAATGCAAAAAAACAGTTGAAATGTGATGCGTGTCAACGTACACTTTGATTTTTATTGAAATTGTAGGTTTATCACGATGATCATGTTTTGGGTTTTTTCAATTTTCCTCGTGAGTGGTTAGCTTTTTCGAAAAATTTTAAGAGCCAAAAAAGTTTTAGAATTGGACGGGGAATACGGCCGCATAGGCAAATTAGCGATATTTTCAAACATAAAAAAATTCAAGGGCAAATAACATCGCGGGGCCACCCTGTATATAGGGATCCGCTTTTTGGATGTCTTAAGTACCATCAGTAGTTGCATCTTGGTCTGTAACAATGCTGTGAAAAAATTCAAAATCCTACGATACACCTTTCGAAAGATATTTAAAAAGAACATTTAAAAATGAAGATCTTTGGCGGCTTATAACATCAAGAGGAATCACAATTGACCAATAATTTTTGCACCAAGCTTCATCATTTGAACAGTAGATTCTGTGGTGTAAAGGATGTGGAGTCTTTCAGACTCACCCTGTATAGGCCGAGAACCAGCTCATGTTCTTAAATGTAACTTTTGAACGAGTGAGTGGATTTAAAAATGTTTGCATCGATTTACAGAGAATTTCAAACTCTTTCAGACGAAGTATCACAAAGGACCCTAATGTAATTCAAAATTTGATCATAGAGGGCGCTGGAGTTGAACAAATATCAAAAATTCTTGCAGCGTTGAATTGGAAATCAAATTAACTTTCAAATGATGTATCACAAGTGGGGGGTTGACGTTTGAGATTTTGAAGTTGGGGTTGGCGGGGATTAGAAGGTGTCCCCCTCGAAATAAAAATCGAACTGTTATTCGAGCGACTTTTTATATCTTTTGTAGTTCTAGAGGAAAGGCTAATTGTAACTTTAAAAACTACTGCTACTAAAAAATTGGATATGGTGAAAACAAAAGTTGTCTATGGATTATTAAACTCGGATATTTGCCAATTTCGTAAAGTTTCAGTTTAAAAAAATCAATGAAATTCAAGGTATGTATTCTTTTAACACATAAATACCACGTTATTCTACGAGCAATTTTGTGAAAAAAAAAATATAAATACCTATATGCAATCTCGTGCCGCAAAGAAATATTCATTTTTTTTACTCATTTTGATCCGCCATAACTTTTTTCGATACCACTCAAAAAAGTCGCAAAAAGAGATTGTGGTGGCCCAAACCCAAAGGGTTCCAAAAGAGCAGAGGTTTCATACTTTTATACTCTCAAAATTTATTTTCGACATATTTCAGAGTTCTATCCGCTGCACTAAAACCTGTTGTATAAGTACGAAATCCAGGGGGGGGGGGGGTGTGGAAGAGAGTACGTGGCCAAACATGTGTGCTTAAACTCGTCTCATAATCGCGTTTAGACTTGCCTGTTAGTCGTAGGTACTTAAAAACTTGATTGTTAGTCGACTTTAAAAGAGAAGCTATACTAGCCTTGCAGCGCTTCCGTACTTTTTTAGGTCCAATAAGACCAAGTTCACGAACAAGATAGTGTCATGGTTTATTTTGGTTACTTATTGTTAATTAATGAAAATACTGGAAAATACATATGGAAAATATTATAAACCTTTTCTAGGCGATTTTTCACGTTCATCCTGATGGAATTATAATCAGAATAAGCTACACGGTGGTCCGAGACGAGTTGAAGGCCGACCATAAACTTTTATTTTAACTTTTATACGTACGCAAAGAATCAGTGTCGTATACTATACTACTTACTAGAGCCCATTATGTTGATTCCACTCAAACTCAATGCTTACAAGAAGTGTGATAGAGTAGCTTATTAACTACCAATGATCTTTTACGACCCAGACACACATCCTGCTACGCCTGTTAACTACGAGGTTCATGAAATTTTTATCCGTCATACCTTAATGGAGTGTGCGTTTTTCTGACCCATTTATTCTAGATGGTTTTAGTTTGAGGGGTTTAATAAATAAAGGTTTCAAATGTTACAGGTTTATAAGTAACTAATCCATCCTAGGTATTGATAAAGCTGCGGGAAAAACCGTACTTGGTACCTACAAATAAAATTTAACGGTTTTCCATTAATGTGAAATTGATGGTGTAATTGGGAGACCGATGATTTGATTTTAAACCGCTACGCTGCGCTCGTTAAAACTTGAAAATTATAATCCCTCTGTCATGCGATTCAAAAATGAGAAATACCTCAAAAGTGTGAAAATTGTGGCAAAGTTTGACAAGAAGGTTATAGAATCAGGAAGCATTAAACAAAGGTTAAACCTTTAAGTCCCTTTTGTCGTCCTGTCATGGCTTTATCTTAGCTATATTGCGAGGAGCATTTTCAAGAGAGCATTCAGATCCCAACTTTAAATTGTTCTATTTTGCTATAATTTCATGAGACTCCGCCTTTAGCCTCAGACTTGAAACAAATTGGAAAAGTTTCATGGTTTTGACGCGGGATGGAATCAAAGAATACGGCAGCCAGTGCTTGGCAATTGCCCCAAATTAAAGCCAATTGAGCTAAACGGCACTATTTCATATAGTCTTGCTGGAAGGACGTACAATATTAAAAATTTTCTTATTTCACCAGAATACCAACTAGAAGATCGTATTACCAGAACTATAAAACTGAAAGGATTAAACTTAAGACCTATAATATGTGTGCACGCGGAATTCAAGTCTAGGCGCAGTTAATGGTAAAAAAGCATCACTTCCTACAGGTGTTCGAATAAATGTGTCACGGAACGTTCCCCATTAATGGCATAAACGTTGAAGTTTGTAATTTTTTACTGCGTTTCCAATGATTGTCATTTAAGGGAATATAAAAGTTAAATATGCAGTCGTAAAAGCGAATAAATAAATCATTCCTAAATCTTATTAACAGTGATCGTAAAAAGTGGAAATATTAATACAAGAGGTGATATGGTTCTGTCTAAAATTAAAATAGCCGCTTCAACCGAACACCCATCAACTTATAAGCAGACTTATCTCCGCGCGATTTCGGACGTCATAAAAGTATTTTACAACCGTCGCAAGAGGAGAACTCATATCACACAAATAGCCTCATTGGCCTTTGCAGATTTAAAAGTTTAATTTTAATGTTCTGATACATCGAGCCGCGATAATAAACTGCACTTATCAAAAATTAAAAACGTTGCCGGCGAGTGGTTTTGAAATTGCATTTCTGCAAAAAACTTCATAAAAATCTCATAAACCAGCCAGCTATCTTTTCGTTACAAAGTAGTCACTTAACCAGTTAAATATTTCATCAACTTTTTAACTAGCTTTCGCAGACGTTGTGCTACCTATCCTACTAGATTAACTACATTAACATAATGCTTTTCAAACTATCACAAGGCCCTAGAGATATAACTGATAAGATGAAAGTAGTTCCCATCAGCCACAGTCATCATTCAGCGTCACGTCATACCGATACTAAAAAAGGCAAGAAGCCACCGGAAAGCTGTACATTATTAAATCAATGTGTATTTCTTTAGATATTTATCAGTTATCACGTTGTGTAGTAGCCGACTGAATACTGGTGAAATCGGGTGCAGATTTTATCAATCTGCATCTAGTGAGATTTTTTGAGACTGGCATCAGGTCTAGTCATAAGACTACACCAGGTGTTTCACCCGACCCGACCGTGACCTTAGGCAAATAACATGGAGAGTGTAATGACATTTTTTCCTGCTCCCAAAAATTTACTCGAAAAATTTGAGCGAGTGTGGAGGGTAGTATGGATTAGCCTGTACCTCTTGAGATTTTTTTTGGTTTATCACATGACAAAAATGTATAGAAACTGAAATGTTTAGAATAAAATTTGCTACGAAAAGCTGTTATACATTTTTGTCGTCCATATTAGCCGTTGGAGAGGTAATCGCAAAAAACTAGCACGAATTCGATGCTGGTGTACGATTTCTCCAAGAAAAAGAATGTTCCGTCTCAAAATTTCAAAGGAGAACTATTTATATTCTTTTTTTGTAGCTCTTATGGAGTAAGTATTCTGCGTAACAAAATTTATGATTGTTTCCTCTAGGTATAAAATCTAATTTGTCTGCATGAACTAGGTTGGAAACGCTTCTCAGCTAACAAAACAAAGTATCATACGGTCGATTTATTACTGATTGGGTCGTCGTGGTCATTTTAAGACCAATCCCGACTAAATCGGTTCATAAATAAGCACGGTATGCGGAAAATAATGTGGCTACCACTTAAGGTCCTCCGGTACCAAAAAAAATAGACGCCGGCACAGCAGGCTCCGGGATTTTTGGCACGTCATTCAAGACTGCTAGTAGAGCATTTAAACCAATTTTCAGCCCTACCTTATTTTTGTGTAAGTTCGGGCTATTTTTGAGTAAAACTGCTGGGCTATTCCTAGTTCTGGTATTGTAGCAATGAAGTTAATTGTAGGTTACTAATGATGTCAACTGTCAACTTCATAATTCGATCTCTGTTCACTAATAACAAAGGGGTGTATGGATTAGAGCTTGAATATGGGCCACCCAGTTCTCAAAATACCGCACATACCATTTTGGCATATGATACTCTAGAACACATAAGGAAACTATGCACAAAAAATCACGTGTGCGGTATTTTGAAAACACTATTGGAAATAAGACAAAAAATACCCTCTATGGGTTTTCTTCTTCATTGTACCCTATTTTCATCCGTTCTTTTGTTAATATGACTTTGTTAACCTGATATTTGGCCCAAAACAGTGGCTTATCCCATACACTCCTTTTGGATCACTCTGATATTCACTCTCTGACATCACATCACCCGCACTCTGATGGCTCATTAATCATTTAATCATGTTGCTTGGCTTATTGTTAATAAAATTTCGAAGTGAGCAGTGGAGCATTAATAAAAGACTCGCGAAGGAGGACGACAATCATCGTAAAAATCTTAATTTCCAAGCGTAAAAATTTATGTGATCACTTAAAATAATTCTTTTGTCTGGTAGTCAACTAAAGGTTTTACAATCCATACACATACATGATTGATACCCATAGAACATTAAAAACGGTAAAATTTCGTTATCTCCCAGGAACACATAAGTATACCATATACCTATATCTTCAAACATAAAACGTGGAATTGGCTTTTAAATGTCAAAACTCCCATAACTTAAATTTTCTTTTGATAACATTAAATGAGCATCTTATACAGGGTGAGTCTAGTTGGACAAATCAGTCGCCTAGCGTTTAAGATATTGAAATTGGAAATTCAATTTTTGGATATGTTGTAGCTGATATGGTCCCCTACACATGGGACCCATAAAGAAAGCTCCAGTTTTATTCAAACCGAAATTATTAAATAAAAACGAAGGCTTAAAAATTTTTTTTTCGATATTGTTGAATTTTTTAAGGTTATTTAGTTAGAGAATCATTTTCTCTTTATGGAAACATAATTTTTTGTAGAAATAAGTTAATAATCTCCGAGAGACAAATTATTTAAATAATAAAGATTTTTAATTATTTCCTAAAGAAAGCCATGCATGCCGTGATTTGAACAACTGAAAGGCAGTCTAGCTTATACTGCAGACTGTACCCAGAACGACAAGTGTCAGTTGGAAATGTCATTTGAGGTCGTTTGTGAAAAAATAATGCAAAACTACGGGTTTTTGCCCTTTTCTTTACAGATAATTAGGTAATTTTTATTGCTTGATGGATGTTTTGCTAAATTCGTCAAATACAAGTGTCTCGGGTTCTCACACTGGAGGGGCCCGATTAGGACAAGTTAAAGTTTACACCCTTCGAGTTGAATTTTCTTGGTTTCGCTTGGCTCACCGCTTCTTTGTCTTTGTTCATTATATCAACACGTTGAGTGTCTTCAACATTTGCTGGGCCCCTCAACATCCGATGATAAATCTTCATTTCGTAAGTGTGAAAAAATTGTCAGCAGAAATATTAAATTTTTAATAAAACAACAAAATCACCATATTTGACAGCATGACAGCAATGTAAACTGTTAGCAACTATTGCCAATTGCTTTCTGGCTGACGAGAATAGCTTTTCTTGGTCGAACCATTCGACTCCAAAAAACATCAATCGGGTGACAACCCGAGACACTTGTATTCGGCGAATTTAGCAAAACATCCATCAAGCAATAAAAATTACCTAATTATCTGTAAAGTAAAGGGCAAAAACTCGTAGTTTTGCATTATTTTTCCTTTGATTTTTCCACAAACGAAAGCAAATGACATTTCCAACTGACGCACTTGTCATTCCGGGTACAGTCTGCAGTATAAGCTAGACTGCCTTTCAGTTGTTCAAATCACGGCATGCGTGGCTTTCTTTAGGAAATAATTAAAAATCTTTATTATTTAAATAATTTATCTCTCGGTTATTATTAACTTTTCTCTGCAAAAAATTATGTTTCCATAAAGAGAAAATGATTCTCTAACGAAATAACCTTAAAAAATTCAACAATATCGAAAAAGAATTTTTTAGGCCTTCGTTTTTATTTAATAATTTCGGTTTGAATAAAACTGGAGCTTTCTTTATGGGTCCCATGCGTAGGGGACCATCTCAGCTACAACATATCCAAAAATTGAATTTCCAATTTGAATATCTTAAGCGCTAGAGCGACTGATTTGTCCAACTAGACTCACCCTGTATATGCGAAATAAATCCGTGGTCAACCGATTTGATTAAGTAATACCTGGTGCCTGTGACACTTAGAACTTTCAAATTACGGCTATAGTGCCTAATTATATGTATCTATATTAATTCTGGAGACCTGTTTGAGAGGAAGCAAAGTGAAACTGTACAGGAACGGGCTCTTATGGAAAACGTTCTTCCTAAGATAAACCTACCCATAGGGTATCATCAGAGTGCATCTCCCTTTACTCTAATAGCTGAACTAAAGCAACGTGTTAAGGGCGACTTGGTAGCTGCAAATGCACTTGTTTTTTGTATATAATTCAATACCCAGAGCTGGTTGATTGGAAAAACGAGGGACAACCACATCGAAAGGTCTTCATATAATGACTGTTAACCTTAACAACACCGCTTCAGCTCAATCCGTTTCACCTCTTCAGACAAGTTGATTCATCATCAAAACACAAATGGTCCAACGTAACACACCACACCTACAGGGAATAGTATACAATACTACTATACAAGATCTGCCCCCTATATGCGTATTAAGTTCAGCCAGCTCAAATTGTCGACACTGTCCCATACAAATGCCTTCTCTCTTCGTTTGGTCTACGAGACCAACAAGAGGCATGGTCCAGGTAACATTTTAAAAAGGAGGGTTATTTTTTTATTTCTTGTCTCTGATGATACGATCTTTCAATGGAATAGTCGATTTTTGTGTTCTGATGAGCGGTAATTTTTCAAATAAGATTATAACATGAAACATGTTTACTACCATTACTTACATTTGTTTATTTTTGTAAAGGGGCAGATTCAAGATTCTTATCAACCCTTAACCTTTTATCAAAGTTCAAAGTATGGTTTCACCTGTAATAATACCAAGTTTACTACAGAAAACAGCAAGAAAAGTAAGTAAGACATCATGTGACGGAGTATGGAAGTTTAAATCCAATTAAATCCATACGAGTCACATAATGTCGCTTAAACTCCGAATGAAATACAATATTTTATTTTCAAACGAAAAAATTGAAAATTTTCTACTCACGTCTGTTGCGCGTCACTTTGACACTTTGCAACATTGCAAATAATGATGAATTTAAACTCCTCCGGAGTTTAACACTCCGCTAAAATCGGTGTCATAGAAATGGCGGTTATACCTTGTCAACACAGTCATTTAAATAATTGTTATGTGACGTTTTAAAACAAAATATGTTTTCGAAGGTCAAGGTATGCCCGGTCTCTGACTGATCATCAAAGATCCATCAGAGACATTTTGCCCTAAAAATGAATGAATTAATTCCCATAAGCGTAATTTTTGTCTTAAGGTTAAGGGTATATTTGGTTGTACATTTCAATGAATTGCGTAAAAGAATTTCAACCGGAAGCTGGTTATTTTTGCTCAAAAAGGCAGGTACACTTTTTTCTCTTATTGCCCTACATCGGCGAAACTGTTGAGAAGCTCGTCGAAACGATAGACACCATTAATTTTCTCTATTCCCTGGCAATAGAGAGTGGCGTTAAAACTGCAAATCTCTACCTCTGATATGATAACAGTTTCGGAGATACTACTAATACGCCATTTTGCACATACATTGTAAATATTTGACGAGTCAAGATATAAAAAGTAGCCAGTTTTAGCCGACTTTCGAAATATTTGCACTAAATTTGAACCTCTGTATTTCCCAAGCTATTAGAGAGACGCCGTTTTGTTGGCCAGGAAATAGAGAAAATTATTGGTGTCTTTCATTTCGACGAGGGTTTCAACAGTTTCGCAGATGTAGGCCATAAGTGAAAAAAATGTACTGAGCAAAAATTACCAACTTTCGGTCGGAATTTTTTTATGCCAGCCTTAAAATGTACACCTAAATAAACCTTTTTCGAAAAATATTGTCAAAATAAGAAACATCTCAAATTCCAGTTTTAAATAAGACAAAATGCATTCACATTTAGTGCCGCTTGGCTAAAAAAATTTAAATTTTGTAAGGACATCAAAAACACACTACATAGTCTACAGCAAACTACTCGATCGATGTGGCTGAAATTTGGTACATGGAGAGTATGTGCCCCGCTGAAGGGCTGAAAGACTTTTGGAAGAAATCGGTCCACGGAAAGTGTCATTTTGGCATATGAACTTTAAAATCAAAGACCCACGCGATTGGGAGGTTCCATCCGCTTTTCAGCTGCCCATTTACCTTTAACCCACATTTTTGGGTATTCTATGGGTATTATTTGTCATTTCGCAAACTTCAAATTATCAAATTCTTAATAAAATCAAAATCATGAAACGGCAGCAGTGAAAACTAGATGTTTCCTTATTTTTATTTTAATACTTTTTCTTTATTTTTTCCACGTTCCAAGAAAAAATAGCATGTTTCATTCGGAGTAAAACGCACTTTTTGTGGTCTCATCACAAAAAGTGTCCGTTTTACTCCTAATAAAACAATTTACTATTTATGACTTCCTTTAAGCCCAACAACAGAGACATTTCGGCTTTCGGAAAAAACTGACAGATAGCAAAGCAAAGTACTGGCCCGTCCGTAACAGAACGCGTTTTGTTAAAGGCGGGCCTATACTTAGACCCGTATTTATAGTATGTCCAATGAATGCTGAAAGTCCGAAACACACTTAGGGCCTTGTTCGCATATTTAAAATTTAAAAAAAATCTAAATTTCGAAGTACCTAACATTAAATAACCCGCCAGCCCAAACTACTTGATCGATTTGACTGAAATTTGGTAGGTAGAGATACCATAACCCCACGAAGAGCTGATTCAATTTTCGTGGCATTGGCATTGGCATTGGCATATCAACGTTGAAATTTGAATAATGAACTCGGATTTCTTTACCAGCACACGAAAAGTCTTCAAATTTAATTTCCAAAAATATATTCAAAAGTGCTCTTCTGGTGGAAGATCGTAAAATTGTGAAAAATCCCAGAAAACGCTTTAAGTTTGGTGGACCAATAATCTAGGTATAGGAAGTAGAAAAATTTGCTTGATCGACAAGTGCCTCTTTGGCACGTCAACTGTTAAATTTCAAAGTATAGACTACCATTTGTTTTTAGCAACACATATAAAAGGTCTTCAAGTTCTGTTTCCAAAAATGCAATGAAACTTCGAGGGGTTTTGGCAAAAAGCTTCAAAATTTTGAAAAACTCCAGAAACTATGCAATTTGACACAGTGGATTGAAATTTATAGGTGATCGTGTAGGTGATATAATTATTAAACATTACATTACATTTCTAGAAAAACCCGTGGCCTCTCGCACGCTTTCGTCCGTAAATATAGGCATTATGACGCGAATCTGATCTGTAATAATGCGTTTAGAACATACGATGTCACTCGTGGACTAAACGACCTTACAAAAGTTATGAGTCTCAGATTAACTTTAATCCTTTAGGTAAAATAGTGTTATATGTTCACAGCTGTTCCCTAAAATAATTCTATTCGACAAGTTAACTCTGTTTGACAAACTGTTAGTAGTTTTCATCATAAATAAGTACTCGGGTTCAGACGGCTATTTATTATACTTCTTATTTATTATGTTCATTTAATATGTATTTAAAATTACTGACATTTTATCGACGCATAACTCATATCATAGCACCATCGGAGCAAAATGATTATTTGTATAGGGACCCAGCGTCTTTCAAATTTTGCGCGCGTTTGCAGCGCCATCGGCGAATTCTGAAAGCTTAAAAAGAAAAACAAAGCGTAGTGCGCGTAACATCAACCTGATTTCTTTATCAATTTTAATGCGATTCTTTTCTTAAAAAAATGGATCGACGGAAAATTATGAATTTGAAGCCGATATTTTTGTTTATTTTCAAAAGTCACTTTAAATGATTATGTTGACAAGGTATAACCATCATTTCTATGACACCATGTTTAGCGGAGTATTTTACTCCGGAGGAGTTTAAATTCCTCATTATTTGCAATTTTGCAAAGTGTCAAAGTGACGCACAACAGACGTGAGTAGAAAATTTTCGATTTTTTTGTTTGAAAACAAAATATTGTATTTTATTCGGAGTTTAAGCGACATTATGTGATTCGTTTGGATTTAATTCGCCTCGCTCCGCTCGGCGTTTAAACTCCATACTCCGTCACATGATGTCTTACTTAAACTCCTAATAAAATTAATATCTCTTATTTTCAAACGTCACATAACAATTACTGAAATGACTGTCTTGGCAAGGTATAACCTTGGTTTAGTATAGACATGGCAGACATTCCCAGGGACCAACCCTGAGCAAAAACATTTAGAAGACTTCTAACATGTCAAAAGAGGATATCTCGCCCCATGTAATTTTGCACAGCGTGACGTAATTTTGACGTATATACAGTGACTACCAAAATTTGCGGAGTGACTAACCATGTCTATACTCAACCAAGGATATAACCGTCATTTCTATGACACCATTTTTAGCGGAGTGTTAAATTCCGGAGGAGTTTAAATTCGTCATTATTTGCAATTTTGCAAAGTGTCAAAGTGACGCGCAACAAACGTGAGTAGAAAACTTTAGATTTTTTCATTTGAAAATAAAATATTGTATTTTATTCGCCCCGTCACATGATGTCTTACTTAAACTCCTAATAAAATAAATATCTATTATTTTCCAATATCGACTTATTTCCGTTGATTTTAATACTTAACTACTTAAATACTTGTTTTTTGAATTTAAATTTTATCCTAAACCCACTTAAGGAAATGAAAATTGTTACCTAATCTTCCTTTTGAGAGATGATAAGTTGTCCACGGTGGCAGGAAATGTCTTTAATTTCCCATTTTTAATCATGTTTACCGCACTCTTTTACGTACATTTCTTATTTCAATTTACATTTTCTGTTTCAATGTCTCTTAATAGAATTCTGACAAAGGCAAATTACAACGACACAAATTATTTTGAAATTGCCTCAGATTTTTCATTTTAATATAATTCAAATTTCCCCTTCTCGAACCTGTGTCTAAATTTAAACTTTACTTGTTGAAGAAATGCTATTCATATTCCGTGTTTTATCGACGACCTTACCTTCCATAAAGAAAACTAAATGTCATGCCAAATACGTAATTTTATTGTGGTAAAAGTGACCGCTATTGATTTAAAAAGTTCACTATTATACTATTCTGATTATTTGTTATAGATAAATCCATAAAAGTCAAGGAGGTAGTTCCCAGGACTGTAAATACTAGAATTGAATAACTGGCAGAATTTTGTAACGGCCAAAGATAAGACAACAATAAATACGCGGCTAACGAACAGACAATATGTTGTAATTTGTGGGTTATGAAGTGTTTTCATGTCCTCACAATGGAAGGGTGTGACATTAAATAACAAGCTCCACAATATTTGTGTAAAAATCTTCTTGATTAAATTGATAATAGATTAATTATGTTGAGCAATATGCAAATTCGATGTCGTAAGGTAAAATCAATCAAGACTGCTTTTGTACAGAAACAATACTGCCAAACGCCCACGTCCATGTTGTTCACCAAAGAGAGAGCATCGAATCGAGTCTTAATTTTAGTTCAAACCAAAACGAATTCAGGTATGACCGAATGCGCGCCCAGAATTAATAAGCCCCAGCTATTCAACACAAAATAAACACAAATAAACAAAAATGTACGCGTAGTGGCGTAGTTTTAATACCAAATCCGGCCCTGGACTTACTTAGGTGGCGAGGCAGCTGGGAGAGTGCAATGGCCATTAGAAAGTGCAAAGGTCAAGGATTCAGGTTTACATGGACGCTGAAATTGATCTCGAGTTTCTGGAGTTGTGCAAGAATCGATTTAGCTGCAATTTTATTGATCTTACTTGCAATAGTTTCGGGCGTTCAAAACAATTTCAATTCAGACACTTCCTTTTACTGAATCAGAAAGTTCAATTCAATTAATACTTTAGGTTCGTTAACTGGGCTGCTTCTGTAATTATGTGTTACGATAAAATCTGTGTGGCTTCGCTAAAATTTCAACTGTACTGTAGGTACACAATAAGCCAGGCAACCAAACTTTATCAACCCAGTTAATTATTTTTATTGTAGTAGCAGAGTAGGTAACAAACTCATGGACTCATGGAAGAGAGATATCTAACCTCGAAGGCGTAGAGGGACCACAACAAATATTTTAAAATTTTCTGAAAAAAAACAGCTATGTTCAATAACAAATTGTCACTTGAAATTGCCAAATTGCCACTTGTAACTGACAATTTTGTCACTTGTAACCGACAATTGTCACTGGCAGGCGCTTCAGTGACTTGCGCATATATTAGTCATGAAGGGGGGGGGGGGTTAAGAAGAATAGTGTGTGCAAAAAGTACTAAAAGAGCATAAATACGTATGTTCATTCTCGTGATTTTCTAAAAACTGAAAAAAACAATATTTCTGGAATCACGGAAGTTGTAACCCCCCTAACCCCCACTGGCGTACGCCATTGAACTGTTAATGCCAGCTACAGGTGACAATTGTCGGTTACAAGTGACCATAATTGTTAGTTACAAGTGAAAATTGTCACTTGCACAATTTGCTTCTGCAGGTTGCAACAATTTTTTTTTTTCTGAAAATTTTAAAAACTTTGTTGTGGCCTCTTTGCGCGTTCGTACGAACCACCTTTGTGGATTATTATATTTACAGATTTTAACTTCTACGCTTCGCGAAACAAGTTAAAAAAATCGATCGAAAAATCGAATCGCCAAAAACATCAAATCTTTACGTTTCAGGGTCCTGGGAATCCGAAAAAGTAGTTTTTGAAAAATGTCTGTCTTGTCTGTCTGTGTGTCTGTCTGTGATCACGCTGCAGCTCAAACTACTGAACGTATCGAGATTAAATTTGGCACACATATTCAGTGAGAGATTTGTAGGTGCTGATTAGAATTTGGCACATCAACTTTAAAAATTTAAACGCAAACCCCCATTTTTCGCGTTACCGTATGAATGCTCTTCGAATTCTGCTTCTAAAAATGTATCCACACTTGTGTCCTTTTGGCCAAAAAATAGTGCCGTGAAAAAAAACCGATGCATAACTGTATATTTTTTTTTATTACCGGATTTGATAGATGATTTTTTTTAAGCCGAAAACCTTTGTGCCATTTTTTCGAAAAATGTCATTTTAGGGGAGAAAAACATTTCTATTTTAGATTTTAGTAAATGAGCGCCGGGCGCATCAGCCATCGACAACCGCCCTTGGTTAAATAAAGTTAAATGCTACATTTGCAAATTCTGTGAAAAAGTAGAAGTTTCTACCGTCTCCGAGATTGCCAATTTTTTCTTATAGATTGGGAGGAGGCAAAAAAAATCGCATTTCTGTAAAACGAATTAGCTCAAAATCTAACCAGCTCTTCCGTAGGCCATACAATGTCCACATGCCAAATTTTAACCAGGTCGGTCCAGTACTCTATCATGGGTTCCCATAGGACCCTAAAACGTAAAGATTGATGTGTTCAACGATTCGATTTTTCGATCAACTTTAGTAAGTTGCGAAGCTGAGGCGCAGAAGTTAATAAAATAAAATCTATTAAGTTCGAGTTGTTACATGGTTTAAAAATTTTTAGCGTCCAAAGTGTGATAAACTTACTCGCAACGCAAGTCGAGAGGGAAAATGATGGATTTTCTTATAGGAAAAGTTTTACGTGCAAGTAGTTATCTGCTGATATACTTTATGTGCTATCATTTCTTAAAAACATTTCGTACGTCAGCAGAAAAGTTCAAAAAATATTATCGAAACGAAACTGTCCCTGAACAACAACGGGTATCAATGAAACGAACTTAATTGTGTACGTAAGAAAAGAAGCAACAAATAACGCCTGCGGATTACTAAAATAATCAACTTTATGCAGTTGTGGATGCAAGTTAACAGGGACGCAATTCTGCATGTTGCAAAGCAATATGTAAAACCAGTACCTAAATAAATAGCTATAGCGTGTGTGTTTCGCGACATTAAAATCAGCAAACAACGTCGGTTCAGAATGCGTGGATAAAAAATATCACCATACATCCTGAAAGCACGACAACGACCTAACAAAATTACTCCAAATACATTCCCGTTTGAATATTTTTACACGAGAAGTATTTTTATGTTAATTTCATGCATTGCTTTTTAAATCATAACATTTATCGGCGCATTTAACAAATTACAAGACATGGTATCTCTTCATTTTTCATTTGCATTAATTCGATAGAATATGTTAAAGCAACTAGAAGCCAGCGAACTAATTCGGACTGTTAAGTAACCCAGGAATAAACCGTGGAATCCACAAGCAAAGTGCATGGGGACTGGCGTGACTTTGGTAACAACTTCGCAAATGACTTTTCGATAGTGGTCTTAGTAATGCATTTCGCAATTGGCAAAAGCCAAGTTTGATGACTTCCAGACCGCGCCACTTCCTTAACTTAATCCAGGCTATGTGCTCCGGGATCATAAGAACTTATTGATCATAGCTTTAAATTATGCAACAAGTTTCTTTAATAAGGTACCTACTTCTACAAAACAAAACATCGCATCGCATGTATGTTCGTTTAACACAACGTTAATAATTTTATGCAACAAAATGAATTTCGCTCATACCTAATAGGAACGTAATAAATGTTATAAATTTTTTGGTGTTGATCCAAAATAGTTATTTATGATATAAGTGTTAAAAGTGGTATTTTATTTTGTGAGAAGGGAAGTTTGGGACACGACGCTCCGCGGAGTGGTCCATCCCTTCGAACAAAATAAAGTCACTTTTAACACGCATATCATACACTATTTTTTCTACAATCACGATTAAAAGCAAAAGTTTTCATATTATTAGTTGAAAACGTCCATGAAATTCGCTGTAACTAAGGTATATAGTGACAATTTGTTGCCGGGGCTTGTTTAATTGTTGTTGCATTGTCACTTTTAACACTGAGTGTTAAAAGTAAATCACTTTTAACATAAATGTTAAAAGTAAATGACTTTTAATACTGGTATATCATAAAATGTCATTTTTAACAATTGTCAACAAACGTTAAAACAACTGTTTTTAATAGTGATTGTAGAAAATAATAATTATTTTCAAACGTCACATAACAATTATTTAAATGGCAAGGTATAACCGTCATTTCTATGACACCAATTTTAGCGGAGTGTTAAACTCCGCGGAGGAGTTTAAGTTCATCATTGTCAAAGTGACGCGCAACAAACGTGAGTAGAAAATTTTCGATTTTTTCGTTTGAAAATAAAATATTGTATTTTATTCTGAGTTTAAGCGACATTATGTGACTCGTATGGATTAATTCGCCTCGCTCAGCTCGGCGTTTAAACTGCCATACTCCGTCACATAATGTCTTACTTAAACTCCTAATAGAATAAATATCTATTTCCCATCTTATACTTATCATATATACGAGTGGAATCGTGATTACTGATAACAAAACCACACGAAAAATGTTGCCAAACATTAATTCCACGACTCCGGAGGAGGAGTGGAATTATTTGGCAACATGTTGAGTGTGTGATTCTCATTAATCATGATTCCACGAGTCATATTCGTTATTGTACCACGAATTGAACAAATATTATAGCAACAATAAAGAAGGTCAAATTGACATTTTAAAATACAAACTAACAAGCATCTGGTTTCTAATTGTTTAGGCAGCACAACGGCTTCTTATTGGTCCAAATCAGTACTTTGTGATGGAAAGAATCAACAAATTTGATTTCCGCTTATTAGTCAAATGCATGGTTCTCGCTTAGTCGACCACTTTCACAGGGACTTATTACATTATGAGTGGTATAATCATGTTTATGCACCTAAAGTTTTATACTACTCATATCACGTTATTTTGTACTGCTCTCAAAAGAAAAATAAAGTCGTTTGACAAGTTTATAATAATAATAATAAGAATATCTAACTGTAACTACATAATTTAATTTCTGGTGTAAAGTAGACCCTGGAGTAAAATAATCATCATAACCAGCACATTTTCGCCTATTATGAAACATATGTCCAAAGTTCAAACGTGGTTTAATTTTAAACAATAAAACAATGCTCTCTTTTTAGACAAACGCACCAGAACAGAATTTACAATAATTTTATTGTATTGAAAATTTAAGCTGCCAATCGCCATTTGGACCAAAAATTTTAGTGTCGGGTGTAGTAGAGTCCGGTAGGTACGAGGCGAATATAGTATAATATAAAATACTATAAGAGCTAACTTCTTTCTCTCGCCCATTTTCTTGTTCCCTTAAAGTCCTGGTAGAATTTAACAATTCTAACCCAATAGCACTCTAGATTGAATATGAGAAAATATGTCAACTACGGTTTTCTTTTTTTGAATAGGTACATATAGGTATCCATTTTATTTGAATACAGAATTTTTATTGCGCCAAAATTTTTTGAAACCGAGCGGTCAAGTCCGTAGGACGAGTTAAATTTATAGCTTCGGTTTCAACTAGAAATATTCTTGATTATTCATACCACTACGAGATTATATTTAACGAGAAAATGTAATGAATATCGGTATGCCGCCAGGACATTAAGAAAATAAAACATTTGTTAAAAATGTGCCACAAAGAATTTAGACTTAATACCTGCAACTTCTAAATCGATACTTTCTTGCATTTCATAAACACAATCTATACCTGCGAATCCATTTGGCTAAAATTTGGTACGTAACTCACTAAAGAGCTGAGAAACTTTTGGAAGCAATCGACCTATAGGAAGTGCCGTTTTGGCACATCAACTTTCAATAATTGTAGGTTTACAAATTTCTGATGTTTGATGTATAATTATATTTTTGCATGTTTGGATTGCTTTATTTCAGTTACTTTTGACCAATAAAATTATTAATACAAAATAATGTCGTCCGAAAACAATTTTAAAAGACTGCTATTTCAGAATAAGTTGACAATATTCTATATTCTTGATGCAATATAAATGCAATATAGAATATTGATCGAAATCACTTCTGAAGTAATTTCGATCACTGCCACTCCTTTTTCTTTAATTTCGTTTTTGTTTTTCTCACAGTTAAAAGCATCTAATTAATTTTGGGTTCATCGACACGTTTTATCAGCTAATTTCTCTGAAGCAATATGAAGGACAATCCATTATCATGTTTGTTACGTTCGCAACGTAATAATTAATTTTTGTCCAGATTAGACTACTCAAAATATGAAATGGTAATCACGCGATGGATATTTCGCAGCTTGACGTCTAACACGAGACTCCCTCATCAAGTTGTACCCGGACAATTACGTTCTCTGCATCACCCAATTTAGTTTCATTCCTGTTAACAGGGCAAGTTCCGCCATTAGCTATTAATCATAAAAATGAAAAAGGTTAAGGTTAATGAACGTTATTACTGCATCATGCTCTGCAAATATCTTTGCATTAGTAAAATTAGCAAGCTAACAAGTATTAATCTGGATTTCTTAATGGGACCACTTAATTACCTGATGCGTGTTAAGAACTTAACATAATACTTGAACCAGATTTGGACTTGGACCTTCTTATACCTACTATACTATACAGGGTGTCACAGGATCATGGTACACCCCCCTTTTTTCCATAGTTTCTGGCATACATTTTTGAACCTTGGAACATCGAATGTTCTTATCAAAGGCCACCATATTAACCAAATTTTGTGACAAACTTTTTATTTTCAAATGGAACATCCTGTATATCAATACATTTTTGGAATCTACCACATAAGACCATTTAGTTTAGACGTAGAATATCGGCAGTCTGACGACAGAATTAAGGAAGTCCTTTATTGCACCTTCCAGGTAACCAGCAATGTAACAGAAATGGATAAAACTAATGGTGTGAATATGTAAACTGTGAAGCAAAAAAAACAACTTGTACGGCACTTACTACAGGTTTCCTGAAATCATTAAAATAATAGAAATAATTAAGGTGGAACAGGTCTGTACAAGATTAGACGAGAGGGATTTATACCCGTCTGCCTGTGTATGAACGTTACAGCCGGTTTGTGTTTGTTTATAGGAGGCGAACCATGTTGTTATTCGCAATATCCGCCGCGATAGAGTTATTATACCCAATCTGCATGTTTTAACGTGTTGCTTCATATTTAATGCAAGATTATTCCTTTATGCCAGGCAAGCGTTATTAATCTTCCATTAAGTTAAATGTAATAGTAAAAAAATAAAATAAAACGTCTCATTTTTCTAAACATCACCATAGAAAGTTTAAAGTTATCTGCACTTCACCTGTATGCTGTATGTTATTGCCGGTTGACGTTAAAATACAACGTGTGTCCGCTTTTATCAGGCATCTTGAACTGTTTTAAATAGCCGGCCAGTTTCGAGTCCCTGCATGTGTCCGACTGGCATATATTATTTGTATATCTCGATCTACAGGGCTGGTTTTTTAAACTCTGGATGTCAGCGCTCACAAGCGGCAAGTGAGGGGTGCGTCAAGTTGACCCCCCCACCTAACAATATTAAAATTTTTACTAGTCAAATATATTGTGCTCGAGTTGTGCTAGTTTGTGCTGAATTCAGTTGGAATTGTGCTACTTTTGTTTTTTAGATATACAGTAAAAAACATCGGGGGGGCAGAATGACGGTCAGCCCCCCTAAAATTTCGAGGTAGCCTAAAAATTAAGACAGTATCTTGAAGCACTTGGAGTGTGCTGAATTGTGCTGTACGTTATTTTCGTTTCACATATTGTTTTATGACCTCTTTTTAAGAAATCAAATTGGCGGGGCCAGGATGACGGTCAGCCCCCTCAAAATTTTATGCTACCTTAAAAATAAAAACAGTGTCTTAATACACTTGAAGTGTGCTGAATTGTGCTGTATGTTATTTTTGTTTCACCCTCTACTTTATAACGTCTTTTAAAAAAATCAAATTGGCGGGGCCAGAATGACGGTCAGCCCCCTCAAAATTTTGTACTACCTTAAAAGTAAAAGCAATGTCTTAATACACTGGAAGTGTGCTGAATTGTGCTGTATGTTATTTTTGTTTCTCCCATTGTATTATGCCGATTTTTTAAAAAATCAATTTGGCGGGGCCAGAATGACGGTCAGCCCCCTCAAAATTTTGTGCTACTTTAAAAGTAAAGACAGTGTTTTAATACACTTGAAGTGTGCTGAATTGTGCTGTACGTTATTTTCGTTCCGCCCATTGTTTTATGGCGATTTAAAAAAAAATCAAATTGGAGGAATCAGAATGACGGTCAGTCCTCTCAAAATTTTAAAAGTAAAAGCAGTGTCTTAATACGCTTGAAGTGTGCTGAATCGTGCTGTATGTTATTTTAGTTTCACCCATTGTTTTATAGCGATTTAAAAAAAATCAAATTGGCGGAGCTAGAATGTCTGTCAACCCCTTCAAAATTGTCTGCTAAATATCTTAAAAATAAAGGTAGTTGTTACTGATAAAACAACAGATAGTAAATTGTTTTATTAGGAAAAAAGAATTAAAAGTACTTGAAAGAAAGCTTGACATCTAGCTTTCACCGACACTTGATGATTTTATTAAAAATTGAACGATTTGAAAGCCAAATGAGAAATAATACCCAAAAATGTCGGGTGACAATTTTGTGTGTGTAACGTTGAAAGTTGTGGAACAAGCAAAATACCTATTGCTATTGAGAATTTAAAAGATAAGAAGGTGTGGCAAATTTTTAATAAAGATTTACTGGAATGGTCTCATATACTAAAAGGAAATGAAACTTTCGTCTTTCCTCACAAATAAAATCATTGCTACTGGCCACACAACTATTTCGAATTGCTGCCAGTAAAGGCTATCCGCGAGCTAATTTTTCAAACTATTTTTGTAGGTATTCAGATTAAACTCAAAATTCGCAATAAAGCAATGCTGGAATTTTTCAATCCTTGCGTAAGACGAAAGTTTCGTTTCCCAATACTATAGTGGAGTAGATAAATAAGTAGAGTAGACTGGGGGAATGGCGCGACCCGTTAAGGATTCGTTGATGCTCCGCAAAAACGGTTAGCTTTCATAAAAGGATTGAGGTATCAAAATGAAGCCCAGAGTGTTCTTAACCGAATGACCACACATTATAAATTAAAAAACATGAACAAAGAAGAATAAAAAAGCTCCCGGAAGATGTATATCAATGCGATTTGTGGCCCTGTTTATCATGTTAATGTATATGTAGGGGCGGCTGGTCTTACTGGTGGAATCGGGTGCGGATTTTATCAATCTGCACCTAGTAGTAGTGCAAACGCACAGATTTGTCAAAAAGGCGAAATGTTAAAAAATTGTTGTTACAGAATTTAAAAATATAAAATGAACAGGAATGAGTAAATTAAAAGAATTGCCGGAATTAAAACAAAATTTGGCGAATTTTGAAAAATTAACACTCGGGGCTGAAAACTTGAGAAAGGGGATGAAAAATCAAGAGGAATAAAAATTAAGTGTGATTAAGTAGAATTACGAAATATGACACGAACATAAACTTTTGTTGGGGTTGAAATACATACTTATACCTGTGCTTATACATACCTACTGCGAACGAAACTGGAAAATTTTAAAAGGTAAACTGGATCCCAAATCAGTTCGATTTTATCACTGACGAAAAACGAAATTATGCGAATTTTTCAAAATTAGCACTTAGGGGGTGGAAAAGTTGTAAAGGTGGATGAAAAGTCAAAGGGTATGTGGTTAAGTAAAATTACGGAAAATAACACCAAAATAACCCAATTATGCATATTTTGCGTTTGAAGAGTTGAAATATTGCGCAGGGGGATGAAAAAAGTGAAAAATGTAAACAGCATCCAAATGAGTTCAATTTATTACCAAAGAAAAACGAAATTACTGAAATTTGGCAAATTTAACACCTAGGGGGTTGGAAAATTGTAAAGGGGGGATGAAACGTCAAAGTGGATGAGAATTAATCGTAATTAAGCAGAATTACAGGAAATAACAAGAAAGTAAGACAATGATGCAAATTTAGCTTTTGGGGGGTTGAAATATTGAGACGGGGGTACCTCGAACTACGGTCTCGTCCAATTCTCTATTCAGTATGCAGGAGTATCCAGGCATCACGGAAGTCAAGAATTCTGTACTTACGAATAGTATTCGGAGGACAATTCGCACCACCGAAACAGAGCTGGGTAGTATTTGGAGTTTTTAGTAGTTAAATACTTGTCTAAATACTTTCTTCTGGAACGTAATTAGTATGCGAATATTTTTTTCGACAGGTAGTTAGTATTAGAAGAATCCGAATACCGGAGTAAATATTCGAAAATTGTTCGAATACTTTTATTTGAATTTCGCGCCAATCATTCGGTATAGGATCGTGAACGAACATGTGACTCACATGATGTGAGCATTGACCCCGCCATCGGCATTGCATGAAAGCAGTGATGTGATGATGTGTATTGTTGTAATGTAATCGATAATTTGTGATATTGTGATCAAATGAAATTGAAAATTCCCATTATTAATAATGTGAGGTGTCTATCTGAAGACAAATAAGTTTTGCAATTATTGTAATTAAATTAGTTTTTCAAAATATAATTTTTTTCATTAACATTGCATTTATTTTAATTCTACTTTTTTATTAAAATATTCGGTCAAAGTATTCGAATACTTTTTTAAAGGAGTATTTGGTATTCGATATTTAAGATACTTTTTGTCTGAGTTATTTAGTATTCGAAGTAGATGAAGTACAAGAATTTAGTATTTAGTATTCGGATACTTTTTCGCAGTATTCATATAAAATATTCATATAAAACAATGGACGGAACGAAAATAACATACAGCACAATTCAGCACACTTCAAGTGTATTAAAACACTGTCTTTACTTTTAAGGTAGCACAAAATTTTGAGGGGGCTGACCGTCATCCTGGCCCCGCCAATTTGATTTTTTAAAAAGACGGCATAAAACAATGGGAGAAACATAAGACCATAAAAGTTCGTGAAAGCTACAGGCCTATTCAATCTAGTGTAAATATAGCCCCTAAATTGTAAAGCATAGGTTCGGGGCCAATAACCCTGCGAGGTTGACCGTTGACGTCCCATTTTTTGTTCAATAAAAAAAAAAACAAAAAAACAAAAATAACATACAGCACAATTCAGCACACTTCCAGTGTATTAAGAACCTGTTTTTACTTTTAAGGTACCACAAAATTTTGAGGGGGCTGACCGTCATTCTGGCCCCACCAATTTGATTTTTTTAAAAGACGTCATAAAACAGTGGGTGAAACAAAAATAACATACAGCACAATTCAGCACACTTCCAGTGTATTAAGACACTGTTTTTACTTTTAAGGTAGTACAAAATTTTGAGGGGGCTGACCGTCATTCTGGCCCCGCCAATTTGATTTTTTTAAAAGACGTCATAAATTAGAGGGTGAAACAAAAATAACATACAGCACAATTCAGCACACTTCCAGTGTATTAAGACACTGTTTTTACTTTTAAGGTAGCACAAAATTTTGAGGTGGCTGACCGTCATTCTGGCCCCACCAATTTGATTTTTTTAAAAGACGTCATAAAACAGTGGGTGAAACAAAAATAACATACAGCACAATTCAGCACACTTCAAGTGTATTAAGACACTGTTTTTACTTTTAAGGTAGCATAAAATTTTGAGGGGGCTGACCGTCATCCTGGCCTTGCCAATTTGATTTTTTAAAAAGAGGTCATAAAACAATATGTGAAACGAAAATAACGTACAGCACAATTCAGCACACTCCAAGTGCCTCAAGATACTGCCTTAATTTTTAGGCTACCTCGAAATCTTAGGGGGGCTGACCGTCATTCTGCCCCCCCGATGTTTTTTACTGTATATCTAAAAAACAAAAGCAGCACAATTCCAACTGAATTCAGCACAAACTAGCACAACTCGAGCACAATATATTTGACTAGTAAAAATTTTAATATTGTTAGGTGGGGGGGTCAACTTGACGCACCCGCAAGTGAGGCCGTGTTTTCGCTTGTTGTGCGAGTTTTTTCTATCGATCTGTCACAAGCACGTTTCTAAGTTTATTACCCACAAATTTCAAAATTTTTCTTTTTACATGTGCCTGCGTTGAACGCCGTTTCTTCAAGGCGGGATGACATTTTATGATTAAATAAATACTTAATGTGCTACTATATAAACAGTAATCAAAATCAGGTAATAATCTGTAACTACAATGCCGCAAAACCTCCAGGTAAAATTCAATTTCTCTACAAAAAAAATGGGCAGCTACGAAAGCGGCTAGAACCTCCCCACTTAGTGAATGATCCTATTCTATAACCCATAAATTTCAGTCCAGTCTCTACCTAAGTGTTTCGGTAGTTTTTCAAAACATTTATTACTTATTGCCAAAAGGGCACTAAATTTAATCGAATTTTTGAAAACTAAATTCGAAGACTTTTCATGTGCTGATAAAACAAATGGTGGTCATGTTTCAAATTTCATAGACGACATGCCAAAAAGGCACTTGTTATTGGTACCGAAATTTATTAAATTTTCCTACTTGCTGTACCTAAATTTTCCTACTGGGAAGTACCTATACCTAATAATAATAATAATAGCAAGAGCAATAGTTATTTATGATATTAGTGTTAAAAGTGGTATTTTATTTTCTGAATCCCTTCGAACAATATAATAGTACATTATTGACCAAGGTAAGATAAGAACTATTTTAGCCCAAGCGGCAAGATTGTAACCCCGAAGGTGCGAAGCACCGAAGGCTACAAGACGCGAGGGCTAAAATAGTCTTCTCTACCGTGGTGAATATAGTACTTTTTTTACTTACTAGCAAAAAAAACCGAATTCTCAGTTCAAAGATAAGTCAATAATGGTACGTTTTAAGGCTATTAGTGAAAAAAATAATTTTTAACGCACTTATCATACACCATTTTTTCTACAAAGACTATTAAAAGCAGAAATTTTCAAATTATTAATTAAAAACGTCCACAAAATTCGCCGTAACTATAAGGTATAGTGACAGTTTGTTGCCGCGGCTTGTTTAATTCACCTTATTAAAAAGTCAATTTTTACAAAATTACCGACTTTTACAGGAACCCTTTTACCATTTTATCAAGATGTCACATAAATGCATAGATAACCCTATAATATATATACGTGATAGAATGCAATGTCCCGTACTTATTAACGGATCATTGCTTGTGGCGCCCTCTGGCGGATATGAGGACCCGATGGAGGGAAATTTAAATTTAATTATACCTCCAAATTGTACACGTATTGTGTGTTGCCTAAAATTGAATAGCAGGTATTTACTTGTTAGGTTACAGATTTATAATGTTAGGAGGAAATCATACAGTTTGCTGTTCAAATTTAGTAGTGACCTTTCGGAACACAATTACAGATTTTAATGAAAATTTGAAAAACAGTTGCAGCAATTAGGAATCTATTTGACAAAACAAATTAACGCGTTTCATAAACATTGTAAACTAATAAACTAAATGAAATTAATAACAATAAAAATAAAACTATAAAAGACCCGATTTTGAAACTGATGAGGACGTTACTCCCCTAATGCGCCTTCGCTTTTCCCAAATACATTTTGCTTGGCGTATTAGGGGGGTCATCCGGGTATCAACAACTTCTCTAGAATCTTTACCTGATATTAAGTTGTTAATACCTTTGCAAAAATTAAATATTACCAATTTGCAAAAATGTGTAACAAGTTCCTTTTTCATTTCCCTTGAATGCTCACATTCTATAAAATTTAAGTTAACTTTCCCTTCTATTAAATGAAGAATATATTTTAATATATATTTTTTACATGGATTGACTCCCAGAACTTGCAACACAATATTGTAGCATTTACTTAGATTTCTCACGAGCTCAAAGTTGCAATATTTTAATCGCTTCAGATTTGCCCCCCCATACTCCCTGCTCTTGATGAGTGCGTTATATCGAGAATCGTCCTCATTGGGTCGCCGGAGAATATTGTATTTGCAAGCTACACAGTTTGTAAGCTTGGATCTCAACTTTATAATATAGCCAGCCACATACGAGACAGCCAAACTTTCGATGGGGCGCAAGACGACTTCTTCATTCAAGTTAACGGGCTTGTCGCTTAGTTCTTCAAATGCGTTACTGTGAACATTCTCGGGGAGCCCCTTCAAAATTTCAAAAATTGATAAGTATACTCGTGTACAATTCCATAACATGTACCTACCTGTGTTATGAAGCGCTGTAAACTCAGCAATATATTGCTTCCATCATCTTCACAATTGCCTCCGAAGGAATGCTTGGAGACCAGTCCGTTGACCAACAGTGATTTATAAAAATTCCCAAAAGCAGCGCAAGTTGGATTTGAAAACTGTTGACCTCTTTGGCGTATCCTTCCAAAAAAATTTTCCAAGGGATCTTGGTTGAAACGACGCGTTTTCAATCTCACAAATCCCGACTCTTTGAGTAGGTCCTTGAGAATCATAAAGCCTTTAAGCGTCAAGATCCAATTCTTCATTACTTGTAATTTTTCGGTTGAACCATTTTTCTGAACAGACATGCTATCCAGAATAGGTATGCTTGCCCTCCAGAACTTTTCGTGAACAGTCTGACTGTGAGATTTTACTTTTACACATGTTCTGAGAGGTTTGCCCACCGTATCCTCCTTAACACTGCCGTTGCAACTGTCAAATAAATCGTCGAATAACTTGACGAAAGCAGCAGTCCCTTTTGCTTCTGCAGTTAAATGCAGACTTTTGTCCTCTACCAGGGAGGCTGAAACACAAAACGAACTTAACTAGGTATATCAAAATATATTTATAATTTGCAGGGCTGGGTACATTTCAAATACTTGTATTTGAAATATTTGTGATATTTGTTGAAATAGGTACAAATTGTATTTTGTATTCTATACCTACTTTAGGGAAGTCAATAAAATTATTTTGCATTTTACATTTCAAATGAGGTGTAGACAGTATTATTGAACAAAAAATATTATCACTTTCCAATGAGGGATCTAGAAATAAATAAAATACTTACTATTCCCAATCATAAGGTTTAAAGTAGCAGCAACTCGATGACTAAATACTTGGGCGCATATAGAGACTTTCATTTTCTTCATCTTGAGAGGATCCACATGGTAGTCTGACAGTTTGTTCAATGCTCTTAAATTGTGGCTGTGACCGTCCATTTTATATGCTTTGAAAATGTGGTCCCAGTTAGCTGTCAACTTCTGACCATCCATCACAAAAGAAATGGGTCTTGCAACCAAGTTGTTTCGCACAGTCTTCAGCAAATGGGGGACGTCATATAATGGCACAACTTTGTTGCCGTCCACTTCAAAAATAAACTCCTCAGAGCCCGTCTGTTGTTTACTTTCCTGAACCAAACTGTTAATGGCGCTAACGTTGTTACTCCCCTGGTCGCAAATTGTTACAATAACTTTAAGACCACAAAGACCCGCCTCTCTAATTATAGTTCTTATGTTTGCTTTTATTTGAGCATTTTTGACCGCACCATTTACAAAGAAATAACCTACTGGTTGTTTCCAGTTTCTGGCAATTCCTCTTAGCATATATACCTAAAAAAATAATTACTGAATTAAAGAGTTGTTGCTATGGCTCAATAATTTTAAGTTGTCGTACAACAACAAACCGTGATAACAATACCTGCACATGATTGGCCAATTCACTTGTGCTCTTTCCAGATCCAAAATCTTGAAAGCCGTGAATCTCATCTTGATATTGATTGTATTCAATGCCATGTGTCAAGGCCATCTCATCAAACAACAATACGCAATATTTGTCTAGATCCTTCATTTTCTTGCTGGTTCCTTTTAAAGCCTCAAATACTGGATAATGAATTCCAGGAAAAATAGGAATTCTGGACAACATTTTTTGCAGGGTCACTCGAGAGGGTAGTGTAAAAATTGCGGAAAGCAATTTATAAGCAGTAGGACTCTGCTTATATAATGCCAATGCCAGAATTTTATCCTCTATAGAGAAGCGCCTTGCGTAAACCGACTTTCCCGCAGATTGTATTTGCCGCTTGATGAAATGAAAGGCAGCTCTATTCAAATTTTTGGAAAGGTCCAGAAATGATTTTTCGGAGCTGGCCTTTTTGATTTCGTTCAATTCATCGCGAAATGCCATTTTTCTTTTGGTCAGACGGGCCGCTCTTCGTCGATAGTAACAAGCTTGCCGATAAAGGGCTTTTGCTTTAGGGCTCAAGTCGGATGATCTTTTAACACCAACGGTGGTAAGTAATCCTAAGGCTGAAACAGAAGAAGATGCGATAAGAGAACGGTAACCATATTCAGAGCTAAGGCAATTCTCCCTTGAATGAATGCAAGAACAGAAGATGATCCTCTTACTTGAATCTCTTCGCAATTTTTTTGCCGCTTTTTCCTTTATCGTGACACTAGCAGGTCTCTTGTTTCCTTGGTGGCAAGATTCAACTTCCACGTGTTCCTCTTCCGCATTGTTAGGCGAGGAACTACAGTTTGAAGGTATTCTGTCATGGTTCATCAAAACATCGTGGCGTACAGCATTGCAATTTAAACGACAGTCTAAAACATACATATTGTTCGTAGATATCATACCGACAAAAGGGATGAAAAACACTAAAAGAGCGATCTCCGTGAAACTATCTATCTTTAAGAAACATATACCCCTTATTCTCTATCATATCAAGTGAATTAATAGCTAAAATTCAAATTACCTGATGTATTTCCTGTTACGGGAAGATAGTATTTAGGATAAACATCTTTATCTTTTCTTAACATTTTTCTCAACCCATTGTCCTTCCATATATCCTCCTCGTCAAAGTGCTTGCTACAGACTCTTTTCCTTTTGAAAACTACCCCTGGGTCTTCGGTTTTCAGTTTCATATTACCAATAAGATGCAACCACGTTAAGAATAGGTGTTGCTTTTTCACTGGATTTGGAAACTGATGCATCGAATCACTTTTGTTAGGCACGCAACCTGGTACTGCACAAGAATGTCCTCCCATTGCACCCACCTACCTTGGAACTTTCTACTTGAAGGGAAGCAATCCACCAGCTTAAAATTAATTTTTCGTATTAAATATGCATTATATTAAGTGCACAGGCACACCTTATACCTTTGCAAAAATGGTGACGCGACAGCTGGATGTTAGCGATTAAAACGGCGTTAAAACGTCAAGCCAACAATAATTATACAACAAAGGGATTCTCACTGCTAAAACACTTCACTACAAGATAAATCTGTTTCGAGTAAAAACAGTAAACGCCAAGACCCAAAGCACAAAAGCCCAAAAACAATAAAGCTGTTCGTGGGCAAAAATCGCTTCATTTTAACTTCCCGCCGCAGATTCCCGCGACTTCTATTGTTTAAAACATGCAGCATATGCAACCAACATTTGACATAGAACATGTGGCGCCATCTCTTGGATATGCGGACGCCGTCCCACCTGCGTCGTTCAAGCTATCCTTCTATTTAGTAGATATATTATAGGGTTATCTATGCATAAATGTAACATAGAATATAATGGTAATAATGTCGCAGAAACTGTAAACATTGTAATAACCATGGTTACTTTCGCCAGTAGTCGTCATAAAGAGAAACAGTGATCGTAACGAATTCGACATAGGTTCTGAATCTTGCTTTGACACCTATTGGAAGTATTTTCACTAGATGTCGCTTGACTTGATAAGATCAAATTGTGTTATACAGGGTGTTTTGCAACCGCGCGTAAGTTTTTTAACATTAGATTGCCCATCAAAAATGGTGACGATTGGCACAAAATTGTTTAGGTCGAAGTCGTCTCCTAAGGAAGTTAGGGCTTTACCATAGGGAGCAGTTTTTCTTATTTGGATATCTCTAAAACCACTCATTAAATAAAAAAATACCAAGAATAGTAAAATTTGCAGTTTAAGCTGCTCTTTACAACAGCCACCACCATTTTTAAAATGCGTGACCTTGAAAAATTTTCCAGTTACCTCAGGTACGGATATCTCTAAAACCACGCATTAAATCAAAAATTACCAAGTATAGTAAAAGTTGCAGTTTGAATTGCCCTTTCTAACGGACACCACCATTTTTAAAACGCGTGACCTTCAAACATTTTCCGGAAGAAAAATGTCAAAGGTGTCTCCGTTTTCTGGGGATCCCGTGGTCATAATCCAACGAAATTCCCCATGTAGATGTATTTTCACTGACTACTAGTGTCCACCAAATTTCATTCAAATCCGTTAATCCGTTCCTGAGATAACTAAGAAAAACTGCTCCCGATGGCTGACTTTAAAGCCCTATAACTTCCTTAGGAGACGACTTCGACCTAAACAATTTTGTGCCAATCGTTACCATTTTCGATGGGCAATCTGAGGTTAAAAAACTTACACGCGGTTGCAAAACACCCTGTATTGTCACTTTTAAAGCTGAATGTAAAAAGTAAATTACTTTTAGCACCAGTGTTAAAAGTAAATGACTTTTAATACTGGTGGCGGAAATTGCCATTTTTAACAATTATCAAACAAACGTTAAAACAACTGTGTTGATTCGTGTTTGCGGAAAAAATTTTGTTTCCCGCATATTGACAAAGAAAGACGTCTTTTTTTAATGAAAAAAGTACCTACCTTTTTTTTAAAGAAAAAAATCGTAATGGAAGTATCACTTTTTTAAAATTTTTTTGTAAAGAAGAACAAAATCTTATCGAATGGAAGTTAGGAAGTCAAGGGCTAAAAATTGTTGCAAATGGCAATTTTCCCTCGATTTTCCCAGATTGTAAAAAAATCTCTTTTTTACTTTTTGGGTATGAGGGAGATAAAAAAAAATTACGTGTACAGCATGTAATGAAAGCACCTTTTTTCCTCTCCGCGCGCCTACGGCGTCGTGCGTGCATCATCACGCTTCATCAGACTCATGAAAAAAAGAATTCCTTTCATTCTCTAGTACAAATACTATAATTATTAATCAACCTAATTTGTTGTAAAATAAAGACTGGGGATTATTCTTTACATCATTTTAGGAAGAATAGTTCAGATTGACATTTATGGTAAAAAATACGTCTTACGAGAGCTATGGGTACTTCAAATGGGTTCTCGGAACACATGTTATTGGAAGGACCATGTTCCCTTCGAGGTTCCCTTAGAAAGTATTTTCTATCATGTATATGAATGCTAATATGAAGTTTTCTTCATAAAACGATGTAATCAAATTTTATACTTCAAAAATTTTCGCGCTGTGAACCAATTATTCGAAAGCGCTGAAGCGTCCTAGCCGCGTTCAACAAGAGCAGCTTTTTATGCAGAATAGACAAAAGATTACGTTTTTGTTACTATTTAGTGTGAGAAATGCCCGCAACAGCAAAAAATTCCAAAAATATGTGGGCCCCCTCCGAGAACTTACACCTCTGATGTTAGGAAAATCTGAAAAAATCCAAGGGAAAGCTCACTAACCACTGGTCCAAATTTCAAAATACTCTCATTCATATTTTCGAGTAATTTGAGGAAAACTGAATTTTTGTGCACCAATTTGAATGAAGGGACACGTAGCTACCTTACGAAGCATTTTCGGTCATATGTCCAAAGGGACTTTTTGACTTAAAATCAACTGGCCGGGAAATCCGATACTAATACTAAACCCTCGAGGGTTATTCTGTGTGTCCATTATTCGGGTAAAAAGATTTTCAGACCAAGAGGTCGAGTTTTGAGAAATGCCACTATTAATAAAAGGCTGGGATTTCACAGTGAGTTTTCAGATGCAAAACATGCACGCTTTAACACAAAATAAAATACTGCAAAGTCAAAAGCTGCTGGAGTGCTGGCAGTCCCCTTCCATCTTGTTCTACCACGCCAGTTTAAAAATTACCTCCAAAATGATAAACAAATAATTTTTCCACCTTATTTGCTCTAAAATAGACTCAGCATTAGGTACTCAACTGCATAATAAATAAAGGTGAAGGTTGAAGCAGGTGAGTTAAAAAATAAGAGTACCTACCTAAATGTAATAAGTTTCCTGATTGCATCTCGAAACAAAAATCTATACCTAAAAATAACTAATTTCGGCAAACAAATTGAAAGCGTGGTTGAAGCTAATGTTTTATCCCTAACCACGAATCCATAACTATACGCATGAAGAAGGAGGTGAGAAAGAGAGTAGACATTTTTGTACTCTTGCCAGATTGGCGGAGGTGCACCCTCCAGCATATTAAAAATGTCCTGACTTCAAAGAGCCGCTTGTTTTTAATATTGGCCCGCAAATTGTAGAAACTGATTCTTGGAAGACACGCACACAAAAAGCGGTTTTTTACGGACACGACGTTGTAAATGTAGGCAGGTTGACGACTCTGCGGTTATTATTATTCAGTGAGTTATGACATTTTTATTATTTTGCCGTTTATTAGTCGGTGAGCAATTGTGATTTCGTCTGCTTCGTCAGGTCTCCTTATTTCCAATGTTCCCTCTTGAATTTTGCCCTGAATGCCCTGAATCCCTTCCCCCCGTACTGCACTCAACGAAAATTTAACGAGTCCGACCTACCTTCAGAAAAAATGATGGACTTGCTGATTCCAGGATCCTTGAAGATTTGAATGCGTATTTAGCTATGAGCAATTTATTTTGTTTCAGCTAATTTGACTAGTTTTCCTGGGCAGAGGCGAACAATTATGGGAAATTTACCAAAATAAATAATCGAACATGAGTCTTTTGCACAAGTTATACTATTTTTAAAGGATAAACTACCAGGAACGGCGCCAGGATTTAATGACTGGGATGGCACACATTGTTAGATTTTTTGTAGGGAGAGCAGTGGGCACACATAAAAAAAGTAATAACAGTAGGTAACGCGAATTTTTAATGATAATCATTGAAAATCCCATGACTATACTCGGGATAGGGAAACAGGCAAAATGCACGTCATCAAGGATCCTTGTGACGTAATGCTAAAGTTTTCGACAAAAAAAAATATGGAGGTAACTATGTATGTATATTTTCAAAAGGGAACCTAATGAAAGTTTTAGAAATTTTCCTTATCTATTTGCTATAAAGATAGAAATTAGAAAATGGGCTTTTCCGTTAAGTGTCCGAAAAATAACATATTTTTGTCACAAAACTCGATTATAGGTACTGAATAAAATACATAAGTTAAAAATTGAAAATCACGAAGACGGTACTCGGTAGAAACAACTTTTTCACAGAATTTATAAATGTAGATATAACAACTATAACGTTATATACCTAAAGGAAATGAAACTTTCGTCTTACTTACGCGCAGATGAAAAAATCCCTCCGTTGTCGTATTTTGAATTTTGAGTTCAATGTGAATATCTACAAAAATAATTTGAAAAATTACTTTTCGGATAGCCTTTACAGGTAACAGCTGGTATTAATTGTTTTAGCGGTAGCAATAATTATTTTAGTTGTGATGTAGGACGAAAGTTTCATTACCTTTACGTATAGGATAGGCTTCTTTCTTTACTACTGGCAGCTACAAGTATCAAGTAACCTATCTGATCTGATCAGGTTATGGCTAAGGTTTAAAGGTACCTTCAAGGCGTAAAGCTTAAATTCAAATAGCAATAAAACCTACAAGGTGAAGGAGACTTTTCGATTAAAATGAAATTTTTCGAAAAAATGGTACTATGCTTTTCTGAAAGAAATCAGCTATCAAATCCAGTAATAAAATATCTAGTTAATCAGAGTTAAAACTGACTTAAAAGTGTTAACATCAGAACTAATTCGTATACTATACCTCAACATGTAACTAGTAAATTTGAAGGCTGTTTCTCTTGGGTTAGTATCATCTCATCCCAATGACCAACTCATCCCATCTGACAACTCATCCCAGACCAACTCATCCCAGATCAACTCATCCCAAACTAACTCATCCCAGACCAACTCATCCCAGACGAACTCATCCCAAACCAAGTCATCCCAAAAGACAACTCATCCCAGAACGCAACTCATCCCAGACCAAGTCATCCCAACAGACAACTCATCCCAACCGACAACTCATCCCAACAGACAACTCATCCCAAACCAACTCATCCCAGACCAACTCTTGCTTGTTATTGTTTGGGCTGTTCGCTTTAAGGTAGCCGCGGGCTAATTATCATCTCATACAATTTTCCAATTCATCCCAGGAGACAACTCATCCCAAATGACACTACAACCCAGGTCAAAAACCTGACCAGACCTGAACTGCCCTAGCTTCTCGCACTGCAATACCGATATTTCGAAGAGTACTCGCTTTCGGCTCCGCCGAAAGCTCGCGTAGAACTTTCCACGGGCAGAATTTAAAAAAAATGTTATTAAAAAACCTGACCTGACATAGACCTGAACTGCCCTAGTTTCTCGCACCATTGCAAGACCGATATTTCGACGAGTACCTACTCGCTTTGCTCGCGTGAATCTTTGGGCGGGCAGAATTTGAGAGAAAATGTTATTAAAAAAAAACCTGACCTGACATAGACCTGAACTGCCCTCGCTTTTCGCACTCCAAACCGATATTTTAAAGCTTTGCAAGCGTGGAACTTTGGACGGGCAGAATTTGAGAGAAAATGTTATTAAAAAAAAAACCTGACCTGACATAGACCTGAACTGCCCTAGCTTCTCGCACTGCAAACCGATATTTTGATCTGGGATGAGTTGTCTGCTGGGATGAGTTGTCTGCTGGGATGAGTTGTCTGTTGGGATGAGTTGTCCGTTGGGATGACTTGGTCTGGGATGAGTTGCGTTCTGGGATGAGTTGTCTTTTGGGATGACTTGGTTTGGGATGAATTTGTCTGGGATGAGTTGGTCTGGGATGAGTTGGTCTGGGATGAGTTGTCACCTGGGATGAGTTGGTTATTGGGATGAGATGATACGACACCGTTTCTCTTATGTGGCACCACTGATATTGCATATTGAATAGGTTTTTCGATTGTTTGGGCATTGGGCATGACCTCAGAGTCATTCAAAAGGGCTGTTAGGTCTAAACTTGAGGATCTGATGCGGAATCGTTGGAGTTATTGTATTATAATATTGTTATTTTGGATGTGCTTTTGTTCTGTGTTTTCTTTCTGTGTTATATGGGGGCAGTGGAAGATAGCGTTACGCTAACTGCATTCCTTTTGTATGTATTTATGTAAAATAAATCAACATTATTATTATTATTTAGGCCAGAAATCCATCAAATGTTTGTCAATCAGTTTTTCGCGTAATTTCAAAAGTCAAAAAGGATAATTACAATCTTACCCTAATCACTATAGCAAAACTGAGCAAAACGTTCTTAAAGTTCCGTCGCATATTAACGAACGCGGGGGTTGTGTATCTCCGGCTTTTTTTCTGTTGGTTTGTAAACGGGATTTCAGTTCAGTCAAAATTCCTGTCATGGACAATAATTAACAACAAAGATCCATTTCAACCTCCATTGTTACTGTTTATTGTTTATTGACACTGACAGTGAGTGACGGCAGAGATGACGGGAGTTTTGACGGATGTGCAATCCCGTTTACAAACCAACAGAAAAAAAGCCTGAGACACAAAACCCCGGCGTTCGTTAATATGCGACGGGACTTTACACCATTATTCTGATGAAAACGAATTCAAGTTTCTGTCATTTTTTCACGAAAAACTCTAAAAGCAAAACGGTTGCAGACACATTATTTGACATTGTCAAATTTGAAGGCTAAAATTACGAGCTTGTAGAACGGGTTTCGACTGTCATTTATTAATTCTAATTGCAGTTGGCCGTTTATTTATTAGTTATTAGTTATTAGTTAGGTTATGTGAAACAGGTTGAAAGACTTTGACTAAATTATCATATCAGTGTCGCATCGGGCACAAAATAAGTAATGCAAACATCTTCAAAGAACGAGTGATAAAAACTTATTTGCTAGGTAGGATTAGAGTAAATTCAGCTCTAAGTATTTCCTGAAAAACGTAGCAGAAAATCTACAAACTCCGCAAATCTTAAATCTGATGATGCTTGATGATGCACAAAGCACTTAAAATTTCTTTGCTAATTGCATGCCTTCATCAGAAAAAAATCTTAAGAAATAACAATTTTCAGCAAAAAATCTTGCCAGGTTGCAAACAAATAAATCACATTCTATACATACAGGGTGAGTCAAACGGGAGGGGCCACTCCCTATAACTTCCTTCGTATCCGATGGATCAGAAGAATTTTTGGTATTGCCATATGATTGCCTCTGAACTACATTTCGACCACATCAGTGGTCACAAAATGTTTCTATTTCATTGAATAACGACATGTCACTCTGTTATTTTAAATGGCACCCTGTATATGTATTTTATTTATCGCATCAAGTAACATTTTTGATTTTCTTTACAACGGTATAATAAAATCATATACCTTTACATAATATAGAAATTTCGAGAAAATGTTAATTGTATGAAAAGTATGGAATTGTTCCAATAATAGTTGATAGGTAAATTTAGGTGCATTACTGGCTGAGTAATTACTTCTTATTTCTTACACATTTATTTAATACAAGGTTATGTAGTTAAATACAGATACGCTTAAATTTACCTTTCAACTTTTATCGAGACAATTTTTTGATAAAGTGGATAATACCTATGTAAAAAATGCAGCAGAGAAGCGGCTGGAACCTCCCCAACGCGTGGGTCTTTGATTTCAGGGACTTCTGTTTAAGATTCTAAAGTTGATATGCCTAAATGGCACTTCCCGTTGACCAATTGCTCCCAAAAGCCTTTCAGCTCTTCAACGGGTCACCTCACCTCCACTTACCAAATTTCGGGTAAATCGATCCACTAGTTTGGGCTATAAAGTAGCTTCAGTGTTATTACAAAATTTCGATTTTTCTACCCAAAGGGTTCTAAATGCGAATAAATTTTGTCTCATTTAAAACCAGAAATTGAAGACCTTTCTGATGGTGACCTCGATAGTGAAAATAAATCTTTCAAAAACTTGTTTTGGTTGGGTAAATTAGAGAATAATTTTAAATTTCGAAATTGGTGTGCCAAAACGGCACTTTCCGTGGGCCGATTGAATCCAAAATTTGTTCACCTCTTCGACGTGTAATACAATCCCCTTGTGCAAAATTTCAGCCAAATCGGTTCAGGGGCTTGGGCTGTACCGCGATTTTAAAGGCCGATAAAAATCAATTTTAACCTCCCCACTCCAATTCACCATTTAAAAAAAAAGGGAGGTTACTGCAATCACTAAAATTTTCGAATTCGAGATAAGACCGGATCTGTACGTTTTGAGGTCTCAGGAACCCAAAAAAGTGGTTTTTAAAATGTGTCTGTATGTATGTACGTACGTTCGTTCGTACGTACGTTCGTTCGTTCGTTCGTTCGTTCGTAAACACGCCACAGCCCAAACTACTCGACCGATTTGGCTGAAATTTGGTACGTGTGCATGTGATAACCCAACTTAGATCTGAAAAGCTTTTGGAGCCAATCGTGCAACCAGAAATGCCGTTTTGGCACATCAACTTTTAAATTTTAAATGTAAACCCCCATTTTTCACGTCACAATAAGAAAGGCCTTCAGATTCTGCTTCCAAAGATGTATCCACTGTCAGTGCCCTTTTGACCAAAAACTAAAAATATCGAGATTTTTATCGGACTTTAAAATCGCGGTACAGCCCAAGCCCCTGAACCGATTTGGCTAAAATTTTGCACATGGGGATTGTATTACACGTCGAAGAGCTGAACAAATGTTGGATTCAATCGACCCACGGAAAGTGCCGTTTTGGCACACCAATTTCCAAATTTAAAGTATTCTCTCATTTACCCATCCAAAACAAATTTTTGAAAGATTTATTGCCACCATTAGAAGGGTCTTCGAATTCTGGTTTTAAATGAGATAAAATTTATTCGCATTTATTACCCTTTGGGTAGAAAAATCGAAATTTTGAAATAACACTGAAACCACGTTATAGCCCAAACTACTGGAAGGATTTGTCTGAAATTTGGTACATGGAGGTCAGTTGAAGATCTGAAAGGCTTTTGGGAGCAATTGGTTAACGGGAAGTGCCATTTAGGCATATTAACTTCAAAATCTTAAACACAGGTCACGGAAATCAAAGACCCACGCGTTGGGGAGGTTCCAGCCGCTTCTCTGCTGCCTTTTTTTTTTCTTATTTTTGGTCAAAAGGGCACTAAGAATGAATGCATTTTTAGAAGCAGAATTTGAAGGCCTTTCCTATCGTGACGTGAAAAATGGGGGTTTGCATTTAAAATTTAAAAGTTGATGTGCCAAAATGGCATTTCTGGTTGCACGATTGGGTCCAAGAGCTTTTCAGATCTAAGTTGGGTTATGAGATGCCTACGTACCAAATTTCAGCCAAATCGGTGGAGCAGTTTGGGCTGTGGCGTGTTTACGAACGTACGTACGAGCGAACGTACGAACGAACAAACGTACGTACGTACATACATACAGACACATTTTAAAAATGCAGCAGAGAAGCGGCTGGAACCTCCCCATCGCGTGGATCTTTATATTCTGTGTAGATAGTAGTCAATTCAATAGAAAATTTGTTATGCTTTTCGACAAATACCGTCATCATCCATCACATTTGACAACATGTTCCTTTTAAGGTTAATATTTTGCCACCTTTTTTGACAACTGCCACTTTATGCCATCCACTGTCAGCCCGCTACCCTTTAATGAGAAAGAATTTTTTCTCTATTTTCCACTGAAATGGCAAAGACTGTGAATACTTTTTTAGAACCAGAATTTGATCGTCTTTCTAATGGCGACATAAAAAAGAGGCCTTGTATTTAAAATTTTAAGTTGATATGCTTAAATGGCACTTCCCGTTTACCAATTGCTTCCAAAAGCCTTTCAGGTCTTCAACGGATCACCCAATCTCCATGTACCAAATTTCAGTCAAATCCATCCAGCAGTTTGGGCTATAATGTGTTTTTAGTGTTATTACAAAAATTTAATTTTTTTTTACCCAAAGGGCAGTAAATGCGAATGAATTTTGTATTATTTAGAACAAGTATTTGAAGACCTTCCTGATGCTGACAATAAATTTAAAAAAAAGTTCTTTAGGATGGTAAAATGAGAGTATATTTAAAATTGAAAATTGATGTGCCAAAACGGTACTTTCCGTGGATCAATTGCCACCAAACAATTGTCAGCTCTTCGGCGTATAATACAGTCTCCCTGTACAAAGTTTCAGGTAAATCGGTCCAGAGGTTTCGCCTGTATCGTGTTTTGAAAGTGCGTTAACAATCCCGAATATTTAAATTTTTGTCAAAAAGGCACTAAGAGTGAATACATTTTTAGAAGCAGAATTTGAAGGTCCTTCTTATGGTGAAGTAAAAAATGGGGGTTTGCATTTAAAATTTAAAAGTTGATGTGCCAAAATGGCATTTCCGGTTGCACGATTGGCTCCAAAAGCTTTTCAGATCTAAGTTGGGTTATGAGATGCCTACGTACCAAATTTCAGCCAAATCGGTCCAGTAGTTTTGGCTGTGGCGTGTTTACAAACGTACGTACGAACGTACGTACGAACATACACACAGACACATTTTAAAAACCACTTTTTTGGGTTCCTGAGACCTCAAAACGCATAGATCCGGTCTTATCTCGAATTCGAAAATTTTAGTGATTGCAGTAACCTCCCATTTTTTTAAAATTGTGATGGGGTTGGGGAGGTTAAAACCACTTTTCTGGGTTCCTGAGACCTCAAAACGTATAGATTCGGTCTTATCTCGAATTCGAAAATTTTAGTGATTGCAGTAACCTCCCTTTTTTTTTAATTGTGAGGTGGAGTGGGGAGGTTAAAAATGCAGCAGAGAAGCGGCTGGAACCTCCCCATCGCGTGGATCTTTGTATTCTGTGTAGATAGTAGTCAATTCAACAGAATTTTTTTATCGTCTGCGACTAATTTCGCAATTTTCTGACAAAATACCGACATCATCACCTCGAGCATCACCCATCACATTTGACAATATGTTCCTAGTTTGCCACCATTTTGACAATAACTGATACTTTATGTCATCCACTGTCAGCCCGTTCCCTTTTAATGAAAAAGATTTTTTTCTCTATTTTGCACTGAAATGGCAGAAACTGTGAATACATGTTTAGAGCCAGAATTTGATCGTCTTTCTAATGAAGACATAAAAAATTAAAGTTGATATGCTTAAATCGCACTTCCCGTGGACCAATTGCTTCCAAAAGCCTTTCAGGTCTTCAACGGGTCACCCAATCTCTATGTACCAAATTTCAGCCAAATCGATTCACTAATTCGGGCTATAATGTATTTTTAGTGTTATTACAAAATTTCGATTTTTTGACCCAAAGAGCACTAAATGCGAACGAATTTTGTCTTATTTTAAACCAAAATTTGAAGACCTTTCTGATGGTGACAATAAATCTTTCAAAAACTTGTTTTGGATGGTTAGATGAGTGAATAATTTTAAAGTTGGAAATTGGTGTGCCAAAACGGCACTTTCCGTGGGCCGATTGAATCCAAAATTTGTTCGGCTCTTCGACGTGCAATACAATCCCCATGTGCAAAATTTCAGCCAAATCGGTTCAGGGGCTTTGGTTGTACCGCGATTTTAAAGTCCGATAAAAATCAATTTTTTATTTATTTTTGGCCAAAAGGGCACTAAGTATGAATACATTTTTAGAAGCAGAATTTGAAGGCCTTTCCTATCGTGAGGTGAAAAATGGGGGTTTGCATTTAAAATTTAAAAGTTGATGTGCCAAAATGGCATTTCTAGTTACACGGTTAGCTCCAAAGGCCTTTCAGATCTAAGTTGTGTTATGAGATGGCTACGCATCAAATTTCAGCCAAATCGGTCTAGTAGTTTTGGCTGGGGAGTGTTTACAAACGTACGTACGTACGTACGTACACACACACAGACATATTTTGAAAACCGCTTTTTTGGGTTCCTGAGACCTCAAAACGTGGAGATCTGGTGCTATCTCAAATTCGAAAATTTTAGTGATTGCAGTAACCTCCCATTTTTTTAAAATTGTGATGGAGTTGGGGAGGTTAATAAGGGGCCAGATCGTTTCTTACTTTTGGAAACATGTTCAGTTGACATTTTCTCTAAATTTCCATTATGTAAGATTATGTAAGAGTATAATATGATTTTATTACACCGTTGTAAAGAAAAACAAAAATACTAACAGATACAATAAAGAAATATACAGGCTATCATTCAAAACAACAAAGTATAACATGCTACATGCTGTTAGGTTAGCTAATGAAATAAAAACATTTTGAGACCACCGATGTTGTCGAAAATGTAGTTCATAGCCATTTGGCTTTCCCAAGAATGGTACTCAAATTTTGGAAACTCACCCTGAAAGTGTTAAACAAAATTAAAAAAGTGCAGACAATAATCATTAAAGCAAACAAATATTTATGGTGGGTTGCATCCGGTAACCTATATTTTTCAGGTAACGAACTGGAAGAAGCTGTGTTCAGCGGTATAGGACTACTGCGCCGCTTGACCCTCATTAGCATAAAAGTACGGCACCACTGCGCCCGCTAATTCTGGAGGGTCGTTAAGCACACGGCACTGCTGCGCCGATCAAATAGGCCAAGTTTGCCAAAGGGAGACTGCGATCTGGGTTAAGGGGAAAAGGTAGAAATGGCACTACTCATTTAAATAAAATTCAGTATATTGTTAATCAAACACGAAAAATACAACTTACATTATAAATTGCAAATTGAAATTCTATATACAAAAAAAAGACGAAAATACTTAATATAACCCCCCAGGTATGTGCATATACAAAATTAGTACCTATCTAAAAATGCGACTAGAAAAGCGCAGAAAAAACTAACTAAATATTCTACGGTCATCAGCGCGCAGTGGTGCTCTGATTTTTAACGACATCGTTAGACCCAAGACCAGGTACCTGTCCATCGGCGCAGTAGTGCACTGCCCAAGTAAATTTGGTGCACACAATAATGTTCTCAAACTTTGACACTAATTAAATATTGGATGTGTACAAAATTGGTTCTACATGGAATAGTAATTTAGTTAATTGCACATAATTATCTCAAACAGAATGACTCCAAGAAAGCTATACAAATTACAGTTCTAGTTGGTAGTTGAAACTTAAACAATTGCATTTAAGAGTATATACACTAATATGTTTCTGGCTCTGAAAGCTGCACTTTCCTTAACGTTCAATTAGATTCTCCATGGATTTTCCTCAGTGGAATAAGATACAGAAAATCGGACATGGACAAAACATAAATCTGCGAGTTTTAATTTTAATAGATCATCCCCCGTGTTTTATTCAGTCTCAAGGGATTAATGAACGTGAAGTAGGGGAGACAATATTATTCTAGGATGCATTTTGTTTTAGTTCCTCTATAACCCTTTCTTCAAATCTCGTCTGTTCGTCTTCGGTTAGTAAGGATTTCACTGCAGTTCGTTCTCTCTTCGGTATAGCTTTGGTTTTATTCAGCGGCACGATTTGTTTTAGCTTTATTCCTAACATAAAATGATTGCAGTCTGCATCCGGCCCACGGTATGCCCCCAGGGGAGATCCAGGTAGTTTTGAATATATCCTTATGTTCACTTTTTGCAAAGTTAATTAACATCCGACCGATCTCATTAGATCTCCTTTGCTTGCTGTAGTTTCCAATTGTGGGCTTATACATCATGCCTTCTCGTCCCACTTGCGCATTAAAATGACCTGTATGAATGCCTTATGTATTATTTTGCCCCAGGGACTTTTTTCTGTCCTTAATATTTTTGTTTTTCTTTTTATGTTAAAGTTATGTTATGTTAAAGTTAAAGTTTGTACCCCCTATGTGTAGCTTAGCTTATCTATGCTGCTTTCACTACATATTCGTACGCAGGGCCTAAAAAAATTCTGGTCATGCTGAAAAGGATCCTTAATTTTTGTGCGCTTCATGGCCTGGAACCAGCTTAATCCGGTACTGAACGTAATCCCCACAAATTGTTGCAAACACAACACAAGAAATCCCTAAAGGGTTGAAAAAATATATGTTCATTCATAATTATAAGTACTTACAGTGTGGCATCAGCTTCGTCCAACTAAGACGCCGAGGTAACTAATAATTGGTACACGTGTAGATCAACCAGTAGCTGACTAATAACATAAAATAACGGTTGTTGTGTGTCTCGATCTCGGATGCAGGTGCATGGTAGATTTTATATCAAGTATAATATATTTCTAGTAGACGAAACGAGCAATATCCTCAAACACGCCAGACTCCTGAAGTGTACTTTATTGAGGCAAGACCGGTTTGATGCACCAAACGGTAGCCAAATCAGGAGTATATACATTTATATTATCGCGTCAACGCCAAAAAACTTTAATTTATTGCCCACCTAATAATAAAGTTGTAAGGAATTTTATTTCCAAATAATTTCGCTAGGATAATCTCGATGTTGAAACGTGTTTATATGTGTATAGTAGCAGGGTATTATATTTTCATAATGCTCTTACAAAATTGTTACAAAGTTTCGCTTCGGTAATATTACTAATATTAATAATAATAAGTAATTAACAACTTATGAATTTACATACCTTTTCGCCCAATCGCCTTTAAATCATACACCTGCCAATGCTGTTGTAACAAAAGTTTGATTTACAAAACACTGGTACCCTTTAACAGCCTTCAGTTACAATAAGATCTAGATGCCTGAAATTTGGAGATTTTTAATTTCCAGATAATTTAAAAAAATTTAAAGCGCAATTTCAGTTTTTTTGTGTTTCGCATTATCCGAGTTTTTCGTTATCCGCAGCAGCTCACGTTGCCTCGGATAATCGGGATTCTACTGTATTCCTCGGTTTTCGATTAAGTTAGGTAAGTATCGGGTGTCCCAAAAAAAACCGGACAAAATAGTCTTTGAACTTTCTTAACCGATTTGGATAGACTTGGTCTTAAATGAAAGCTAAAGAATCAGGCTTTCGAACTTTGTAAGAAACGTCGACAGATGGGCGCTGCTGTAGTAGCCTTATTGATACTTGTATTTAAGGCTTATTTTAGGTGCGTGGGGATTGGGTCAGGCAGCAACCAATGGTTATGAGACCCAAATAGCCTTGAAGATCTTTCTTTTTTCTTCAAAAATCTAGTTTCAGAAGTCCATTTGGCGTAAGCATTAATTTTCTGTGATTTTTCTAAAAAAAGTGTTTTTGCGTATTTTCATGCTTCCATAACCATGACTAAAGTAACATTGATGCACATAGGGCTTAATTTTCAATGATTACTGTTGAGTTGCCCCCCACTGGCATCCGTGCCACGGTTTTCACCATGTTCGTTCATTTATAACTGAAAATTAAGATTTATATGCATTACTGTTCTTTGGTCATGGCCATTGATGCGTGGAAAATACTGAAAATCACATTTTTTTAAAAAATTACAGAAAATTAATGCTTAAGCCAAATCGACTTCTGAAAAAGAATTTTTGAACAAGAAAGAAAGATCTTCAAGGCTATTCGAGTGTCATACCGATTGGTCGTTGAGTGACCAATCCCCATGCAGCTAAAATAAACCTTTAAAGGACTGCTACGGCAGCGCCATCTGCCGTAGTTTCTCATACAGTCGAAAGCCTGATTCTCTGGCTTTAATTTAAGACTACCCTCATCCAAATCGGTCAAGAAATGGCAGACTTATTTCCAAAAATATTTTGTCCGGTTTTTTCTGGCACACCCGATATTACCACTATTACCAAACTAATATCGTATGTAATATACTAAAGCGGCATTTTAATTACTTTATAATTTCTAATTTGCTGGCACCAATGGGAGAACGGCACGTAGGTACCTTTTTGGAATTTTGACACATCAACTTTGTAATTCTGGGTCCAAAAACGTATTCACACCACACTTAGTGCCGTTTCGACAGAAAGTCCAAAAATTCGGAATTTCTAATTTATAGCATTAAGAAACACGTTCCAGCCAAACCACCAGGCGGATTTGACTGAAATTTGGTACGTGGAGGGCTGATCTGAATTTAATAACAATCCGCGAACGACAAGTGCCTTTTTGGCTTTTTAACTATGAAATTTGAAGGATGAGGGCCACATAAAAGGTCTTCAAGCTCTGTTTCCAAAAATGTATTCAAAATGGTGCCTTTTTGGCAAAAAATTGAAAATTTTTGAAAAATCTCAAATCATTTTAAAGTGGTTTGCGAGGGACAAATCTATGAGCAAAATTTTGTACACTGATTTCACCTTCCTGTGTGATTTCACCTGATTTCACCATGATTAGTGATTACACCATTTACACCAGGTGATTTCACCTTATTTCTCTTGATCTCACCTGGTTTTCCTTGATTTCGTCTGATTTCACCAACATGATTTCACTTAGCTTGTACACTAATTTCACCCATAGATTTGCTCCTAGGTGGTATGATATTTATAGGACGTAGGATAGGATCATTTACCATATGGGAGGTTCCAGCCGCTTCCGTAGCTGCCCATTTTTTGGTTTTAGCTGCGCTAGAGACCTCGCCTCGATTTTCTCGCCTCGATTTTTCCGACTAATTAAGTGCAATAATTTATAACAGCAAAAGACGACTTAACATGTGCAATGTTCTTTAATCTGACAGAAGTAGTAAAGCAAATAAGATAATTGAAAATATGTGTTGGCAAAGTTTCAAGGTCGAGGGATGTTATTTATCCCATTCCACCATGTGGATGTGTTAGTAAATACATATGTACATATTCGATTACCCTGAGTTCTGAGACCAATGACGATTCTAATTATTCTGCTTGAATTTAGTAGGGACAGGGACTGACGCCGACTGACTTCTGGACATCTTTCGAATCCATTTCGAATCAAACCTGTTGAATACTCCTAATTTATTAGACAATTATTTGCTTTTCGTTTCAAATTTTAGAGTAGAAAATGGTATTTTCTCCTTTATTTTATTAAATTAGGGAATGCCCGTTAACCTCCCCAACCCCACAATTTAAAAAAATTGGAGGTTACTGCAATCACTAAAATTTTCGAAAGTGACCTATTCGTTTCGAGGTCGGCGCCGGCGCGGCGCGGCGTCTCAAAAAAGTAGTTTTTTAAAATCTGTCTGTATGTATGTATAGTAGCTACAAGTGGACATTATTCATATTTCTAAGCTGTATTTAAGTAGGGTGTTCTTGTTTGTAACCGCCCTACAGTTCAACCCATATTGATCCGATTTGGCTGAAATGTGGTACATGGGTATCTCATAGCTTAACTTAGGTTTTGGACCCAATCGCACAACTGTAAATGCCATTTTGGCTCATCAACTTCGAAATTTTAACTACAAACCTCCATTTTTCGGATCACCATAAGAAAAGCCTTCAAATTCTGCTTCTAAAGATATATTCACTCTTATGTCTTTTTGACAAAAACTCAAATATATTCGAGATTTCTAAAGTACCTTAAAAGCACGATACCTACAGCACAAACCTCTGGACCGGTTTGACTAAAATTTTGCACATGGAGATTGTATTACACGTCGGAGAGCTGAAAAGTCGCTAAAAGCACATTATAATTCAAACTACTGGATCGATTTGAAGAGCTGAAAGGCTTTTGGAAGCAATTGGTCCACGGGAAGTGCCATTTAGGCATATAAACTTTAAAATTTTAAATGCAAAGCCTTATTTTTATGTCATCATTAGAAAGATGACTAAAGTCTGATTCTAAAAATCTATTCACAGTTCCTATACCATTTCGGCGGAAAATAATAAAAATTCTCAATTTTCTTTAAAACGTGAGGACTGACAATGTCAATTAATGTGGTAGGATATTAACCTTAAAAGGTAAGTGTTGTCAAATATGATAGGTGATGTCGCTCTTTGTCAGAAAGTCGCAATGACGAGCGGTCTAAAATTTTTCGTGTTCGGCTGGCTCCTTACTAAGACGCGATTGGGAGGTTCCAGCCGCTTCTCTGGTGTTAAGTTTTCCTTTTATTTTTCAATTTTTACTTACGGGCTAAGACAACTTTCAATTTGTTGAGGGTCTAGGCGTGAGTTTACTGAGAAAGGGACGATTTGAAAAGTGATGTAATGTGATCCTCCAACAGTTTTGAAAGGATATTTGTAATGAAAGTTTTATCGGAATTTTATTAGGAAAATTGGTAAGTGTGCTTTTATGAACGATTTTCAAAAGTAGATATGAAGTACTAAAATCGCAAATGGAAAAGAAAGGAAGAGAAAGGTAGTTTAAAACTGATCAACAGTAAATCGAGCGCTTTTAAGTCTCGAGGAACCTCCTGTGGAACGATACGAGGGCATAAAGACGCATTAGGACTATTTGTGTATATTATTGAAGCATTTTAGCGACCGTAAAAACACTCTAAACACGGCAGCTGTAAAAATGGCAAACCTGCCCAACGGACAGAAATAAACGTGTTGGATGAAACTACATATGCTAAAATATTTCAGGGTGTAAAAAATAAGGTAGGTATGAACTTGAGAAATGTTGGGTTCTATAAATACCTGTAATGCATGCAATGTCACACAGTCAATGTGCTCTACCACATCAGAAAATATTGATAAAAAACTGAGACCCTTACATTTATCGGCAAAACAAGATGTCCTTAATTATGGTCTATTTAAATTCAGCTCAATAATGTATTGTTCATTGTCTTTAACATCAAATAAAAATTGTGGTGTACTTTTTTTTAATGTAGCGAGTCTGTGGAACGGTATATTGCAACAACATAAAATTCCATTATCTATAAAACGAACCATTGTTTATTGTTTATTAGACTGGTCGTTTGCTTCCCAGTACTTGAGCAAATTTTATAATTTGCAAATTTTTTACACATATTTCAAAAATTTAATTGAATCAAACAATATTTTTGTAATCACGAGACATTTCAGTTTTTTGGAGGAAGTATCTATAGCTGTTAAATAGGTTCCTTCTGATTAAGTATTTCAAATCGGTATACTGATGTTTTAAAGATCACAGTGTATGCTGTGATATTACGTATAAAAATAGTTGTAACGGGTTGAGCAAAAATTGCGCGGGCAGGTCGATTTTTATTTAAAGGGGAACACTTAAATCCGTGTTTGATGAAATTTTACAAAGCACTTGTGATGCACCATTTGAAAGTTAATTTCATTACGAATTCAACGCTGTATTTTTTTAACCTCCCCAACCCCATCAAAATTAAAAAAAATGGGAGGTTACTGCAATGACTAAAATTTTCGAAATCGAGATAATTTCTTCCTACACTAACTGAAAATGTGATTTTCGGGATTAAGGAGGGCTGTGAAAGTATCGCTCCTAACGGCTAACCGTGTAAAAATTATACTATAAACATTAGGACTTGGGGTCTAGATCTTATTGATCTGTCACTTGGGTTCTAAAATTTGAAAATTAATTAATTTTTTATTTTTAACTGGTGTAGGAAGAAAAATGTTGTATAAAACCACAGCGAGAAAGTGGCTTTACGCGTGTCAGTAAATGGCCAGTTTCGGCTACGCCTCGACTGTCCATATTTTCCTTCGCCACGTAAAAGATCACTTTCACGCTTTGGGTTATAAACTACTATTATACCTATTATACCTATTTTTTGGCATTCTTCGATAATTTTAGAAATCTGCGACTTTTAGGCACTCTTGACTTTAGACTCACCCTGTAAGTAGGTATGTAGATGCAGTCAAACACTTACGTGCAGTGGCATGAAGAGAAAACGGATTAATTTAGGTCAACAAAAATAAAATACCCAAATAGCTTTTAAAACGTAGTCGGTAAAATAAACGTAGGAATGGACTCATTTCATTTTACAACCAAAATAAAAACGTACAATGTTTTACATCCTACGTCTGAGCAGAGGTATTTTATGTTAAAATATCAATTTATTCTGCACATGCTTAAAAATGAGGTTGCTACACTCAGTGGTATGTTATCGAGTATGTTATAACCTAAGAAGGGCGGATTGAAAAGATAAAGATAAATCTTTAAAGATTGGCACAATAAATCCATAATAATTCAACTTATGAACGTATATTCATCAAACCTACCTGGATGTATACAGGGTGTTATTTTTAAAACTTCTCACCATCAATATCTTTGGATGTAATAAAGATATTGAATAGAAATAAAGGCTGACCAACCCCGCACGGAGGGGACACTTCCGGTTTAACCGGAAATTACCTTAACTTTGTTTTTTCAAACAGAATTCAAACTGAAAAAGCGAAAATGTGAAAATAAACCGACTGAGTAAAATTATTATTACCGAAAAAAGACAAAATTATGCGAATTTTACTAAATTAACGCTTAAGGGGTTAAAATGAAAAGTTATAAGGAGAGTGAAAATTAACTATAGTTAAGTAGAACTAGGGAAGATTACAGGAAAAAGAAGCGATCTGCGTAAATTTTGCTTTTCGAGGGTTCACATATCGCGGAAGGGATTGAAAAATGGTGGAATTTATGAAAATGACTTTGAATTACCGAAAAGTCACAAAAAAAGGTCGAAAAAATAAATAAAATTTATTTACTCCACTTACTGTTAGGGGTTGTTAGTAGCCTAGGGGTTGGTTTTAAATTAAAGATTTGAATAACATCTTTTTTGAATCATTAATGGAAAGCTATCGAACGACGCCAATTTCAACCAATACTTAATTAAGCTGAATATCGAGTAACCCCTAATTTCAACTCCATCCATTCGATTTTTCGGAAATAACCCTTGCGGAGTTTATCATATTTTTTGTGGTTTTCATCCCCAAAATTTCATCCCCCGAATTTCATCCCTCGAAATTGCCACCCTTTCACCATCATCATACTTCAAGGTCGAGCGTGCATACCACGTTTCAGCAAGATACCTCCACTACTTGTCTCTTATTGCAGTTAATAATTTTTCGGTTTTCCACCCCTAACTCCCACCCCCTTGGTCCGATATGACCCAAAAGCAATATTTAAGGAGCCACAACTATACACCCAAGTTTGAGCTAGATATCTTAATCCGCTTTCAAGTTATCCGACGGACAGACTAGACGAGCGGACAAACGGACGGACAGACGAGCGAGCGAATAATCAAAAGACAAGTAGACGAGTACCTCTGCATTTTGCTACGGCACTAAAATGCCCTGTTTAAGCTGAAAATATTTCATCACGTTAGAGATACAGCCATAAGTTAATCTCCTACAATGTCACGACATATGTAATTGCTTATTTACGATAAGATAGCAGGAGACGTATATCGAGGTCTGCGAGCTGTATTTTGCCCCAGGTCAGTAACAGCAGGCGACGACGCCCACGTAAGTCTGGACCTGGAGTACGTCCAAGGCAAGGTTATTCTGTGGATCAAAGTGTTTCTATCCGTTTTTTACGACGCGTCAAATTCTAATCCAGTTGGAAATATGCATAAACATGCAGGTTTTCGATTTACCCATTTTGTAAATAGAGCTTTATGTCGGTAAATATTTTCATGCAAATGGAGATGGAGAGTGCATCGCGAAAACAAGTCAGGGATACGGCCTTCTCTCATGGGTATTTATAGAAAATTTTATTTTATGGCCTTCTCATTTATATTGAATCTGTATGTACGTTTAATGACCGCAGTATATTTCGCTTGCTAAAGTTATCGGGGTAAAGAAAACAGCCTCATATGCGGCTATTTATTGAAACCTTAAAGCTCAATTTATTTCGTTGAATTATTTATCATTAGGGTTACTCCACTTTAAGGTCAACTACGTTTAGTAAATTTTTTCCTCGAAACACAGTGCATTTAACCTTTACCATCGTTTTTAATGAACACATGACTTATTTCATCCGCTTGTTGCATTTTTAGTAATGGTACTTCGTAGAAATATTCCAATTTTCTCCTGACAATAAATTAACCATGAACTTTGAACACTTTTTATTTTAAACTTGACCTGAATATTTTTATATGAGTATAAACATCAACCAAATTGTTATAATATGTTATACGAGATAATTATTTAAACTAAGATTTACAATACAATAAATAAAGCAGAGGCGTAATTATTTACATATTATTGAATGCCACATATTTGAATTTTCATGAACCGGTTAATCATGGTTAATACAATGATTCTCTGAGCTTTACAGTTACCTACACTTCTTTCTTGTACGAAAATTAGTTCAAAAATTTGACTGATAGTTCGTTGCTGATAACCTTGACTGTGAAAGTTAACCTCCACATAACTGTATATATCACTGATAAATGTCTTTCTTTAATTGCCACAATCATATAGACTTTCGTCAGATCTCTAAGCGGTTTGCAGCTATCGGTCATTTTAAAACGAGAAACTCATTATTATTAATGTAGGAACATACGCTTTTTAGTGCCGTAGCAGAATGCGAGGCACTCTTGTTTTAGCTTATTCGCTCGCTCGCTCGCTCCTCAGCCTGTCCGTCGAATAACTTGAGAACGGATTGAAATATCGAGCTGAAACTGGGTAGGCAGCTTCGTCTCCCGAAAAGTACGGCGAGGATTGCTTTTGGGCCATATCGGACCAAGGGGGTGGGAGTCAGGGGTGAAAAACTATTGATTGCAATAACTCGAGAACTAGAGGAGGTATCTTGCTGAAACTTGGTATGTACGTTCGATCCTCAAGTCTGTTGAAGGTAAAGGGGTGTCAATTTCGGGAGATGAAATTAAGGGGATGAAAACCACAAAAAATATGAACCAATATTTATTGGGAAGTTGGACGCGGTCCCCCCTGAGCCCGGGTCCGTGTTCCGCGAAACACGCGGAACAATATGGTAGTTACGCCACTGCTTCTCGCGCACCAATCTCAATTGACATTAAACATCATTCAAAGCATTTCAAAAACCGACGAGCATGGTGAGCATACAAACTGAGACCTATATACCACGTATACATCTGACAAGAGGGCCTAACGGTTGCCATGTTTTGGCAAGTAGGACAAAAAAATGCACCAGAGCCAAATTTTTTTTCAAAAAATATAAGCTTGGCTTAGTTGCCCAACATTTTGAGATATCTTGACCAAGATTAAGTTGACCCGAAAAGAAAGGTTCAATGGATCACTTAATTTTTCATGATGCCCCACTCTGCAGGCAGCATAATCTGCGTTTGATTATTGCTCTAGAACAAGAATAGACTTAAAGCGATAACGCAAAATCAATGAAGTACACCACAGCGATAATTTTCGAGCAGATTGTGGTTGGCTTGGTTTTCAAAAACTAATAGCCCAGTCAAATTAGACAAATCGAGTGAAAAAAATCCCGGAGTTTTGAAATTTGGCATGGTTGTTCGCTAGTATCTACAGAACATCATACTAAAAGTAACCGAGGGTGGGGGGTGAGCGCGAGGGGGGTGGAGCTGATTGAATGTGCGTTTTCTGCGTTTTTCGTATATATCTCCGTAACTACCAATCCTAGCGAAAATTATTTTATATACAAGATTAAAGCAGACTTAATTTCCTATCGAAACGGTCCTATTCATTTTTGTCGTAGGATTCATACTTTAAATGTTATAAGCTTGACAAGTTCTCATATTTACTTGGGATGGCTCCAGCCAAGGAGTTTAAGGTTTTGATCCGCACAAAAATAAAGTAGTGATGAAAATTGGCAGTTATGCTCTACTTGCAGTCCTGAATGACGTGTCAAAAGTTCCGGAGCCTGCGGTGCCGGCGTCCTATTTTTTTGGTACCGGAAAGCCTTAAGTGACATTATTTTCCGCTTAACATGATTATTTATGAACCGATTTGATCGGGATTGGTCTCAAAATGACCACAACGACGTAATCAATACTGATACTACGGATAGACTCCTGAAATTTTGAGATGAAACACCTTTTTTTTTTCTTGGAGAAATCGTGCTCCAGAATCGGCTTTGTGCTGCTTTTTTGCGATTATTTCTCCAACGGCTTATCGGACGACAAAAATGTATAGAATCTTTTCGTTGCAAACTTTATCCTGAACATTTCAGTTCCTACACATTTTTATCGTTAAATAAACCATTGAGGAGATAATCGGAAAAAAGCAGCGCGAAGTCGGTACTGAAGTACGATTTCTCCGAAAAAGGACTTCGCGTACAACAGCTGAAGTGTCATATAAGGTCTTTTGGTTGAGCAACTTGTTGCTCTATTTAAGAATTTCAAGTTACATGAAGGGCGAAATTTATTACATTGTCAATCAAAACTAAAGATGTTTTTAATTCGAAAATGATACAGGTCAGCGGAGGCGCCATATCCATAAATTTATTATTCAAAAATGTAAATGAAGTCGTTGGAGAATTCATAAATCTGCTCAAGTATTAGTTATAATCTTTAATTTAAAAGAATAACAGTAACAGTTACAAATTACATGGTGCGGTATAATTTACTCTTTTTGAAGGAGGCAAACAGAAGTGACCGGACACGCATGATTATAATTAATCAGCCAAATAACCTCTAAGTAATTAGGCTCAATTTTTTATTCTATACCAGTCCAGGGAGTCAAGCCACACTTGATTAAAAATATGTAACTTTTTGGTTAATTAGGCTGATGCCATGACTTAAAAATGATACGACTTACAACTTGTTTGGAGAAGATACAAGAGTTCTGTTTGTTTATTTTTTTGTATAATAATTCAATATTTATTTAAATCAATTTCTGAAAGTGAAAACATTTGGTTATTTTGATTATGATTAGGCCTTATTTACAAAACGAGTTCACTAAACTGTGGACGATTTTTTCTTCGTTTCATGGCAAAATCTAAATTAATGGTTAGTGTGTTCATAGGATTTTTTAATATCTGATGAAATGTTATCTTTTCATCTGTGACTGATTAATTAATATCATCGTATTATCTATCTCTGATAAAATGAAAGTAAACAGGTAAAAAGGTTTGATTAGTTAGCTAGCACCTTAGGGCCTCTCTGAAATTGTTTACATCTATTTATTGCAAACATTAAAATGCGTCGCTTTTCTCCGTTAAATAAATTGACGATTCTTGTACATTTGCCAAGTTTTGACTTTTAACCTTAACTTGTCGCTTAACCTAGAAAAATGAAATGTTGATAAACCGCGCATTTTCTGGTGCGTAAAATTTGACCTCACTAGATTACAGCCTATAGGTACTAGAGCTGCCAGCGTTTTGAAACATTTTTAATAATAATTGTGATGATTGTGCACAGGTACATACATACAGTGTTGACGTTTAACTGTTACCCCAGCTACTCAAAAAAGAATCGCACTGCACGTTTCGTCCAAATTCAAATAGTTTCAAAAAGCAATGTCTTCTCGTGTCATCGTGCCGTCCTTCTGGAGCCCGTTCAGAAAGTCATCTTGAGCATTTTCTGTCTTTGTTTTACCTTTAGAGAGGGTATCTTCTATCCTTTTCTAATTTACCCAACGGTTACCCAGAGCTACGTTTTTGAACGCACCTCTGCTGTACTAGTGCCATATTGAAAGCAACGTTGCCATTTAACGGTCAATCATTTATGACCACCCGTTAGCACAAGTGACAAGAAAATTTTCGGAAATTTTTTGACATACGCTACGACTGATTTCCGCGGCAAAAAATCAAGAGTAAATGTATATACAGTCTATATGTATGTATACAGCGAGAAATTTTCAATTAAGTACAAAATCGTGACATATTAAAACCTATCAAATAAAATTTCGGAAATAATTTTCTTCTCATTGGCCAGAATCCGTCGTCATCGTCAATATTCAAATCTTCCTTCGTTGGTAATTGGATCTTTTATAAATTGAGTTTTCGTATATAATACCACGAGTGAGACCAAAATTTCCGGAAATTTTTTGACATTTAGTGCTGATTTCCGCGGTAAAAAATCTGGAGTAAACGTCAAAAATTGCGGGAATTTTAGGGATCACGAGTGGTATTCAGCAAGAAAATTTCACTTAAGTACAAAATCCTGACAGAAAAATTTCCGATATTCTCTTGATTTTCCAGAATCTGTCGTAAATATTTAAATCCTCGTTCGTAATTGGATCAAATTTTTAAAGTGGAATTTTCGATGATATTTTACGAGTTGAAACCGAGCGGTAAATTGAACGAGTCCGTAGGATGAGATTATATTTAACGGGACAATATAATGAATATTTGATTTACTTACGAGGAAAGTGAATTGTTTTTTGCTGTTCCAGGTCATGCTAATAGTGAGTTCCCAAAACCGTTCCCGTGCAAATTTATTTCCTTTCCACCATTTAGGGGATGTAACTCAGTTTGGTGATACCATTTAGGGAGTGTAACCAACTCCTGGTGTAACTCGGTTTCCATTGAACAGGCTGATTAATCGATTTCCCAATCCTCTCCGAGGTCTTTTAAGATGAGACTTGAACCAAAAAGCGAATTGTAGGGCATGGTCTGGACGTACCTCTACGTACAGACATAAATTTTTCAAGGTCAAACTTAAAAAATATGAATACTTGTAACTTGTGTTTTTTTAAGTAGTATATTTTTCTACAGATCGATAGCAAATAATTTTCTGATTACTACAATATAGTACACTTACACTAGGCATTTCAGACCGATAACTTCCAACTAAGATTTTTTTTAAACTTGAGAATACTTTCCAAAAATGATGCTTTTCTTTGGAAAAAATTGCACGCACCATTGTTAAGACAACTAATTGACAGATACAGGTAAACAAACTTTTGTTTCATAGCATTCTTTGTTCGCAAATTTTTTGAAAAATCACTAAAGATGTTTTGTTTTCAAGAAATATCAATCTGAAATGCCTAGTGTGATATATTGTAGTAATCAGAAAATTATTTGCTATCAATCTGTAGAAAAATATACTAGGTGTTCCATTTAAAAAAAACACAATTTATATTCATATCTTTTAAGCTTGACCTTGATAAATGTATGTCTGTATATCGAGGTGAACTCCAGATCATTCCATACAATTCGCTTTTTGGTTCAAGTCCCTATCTTAAAAGACCTCGAAGATACTCAAATTTAAGAGGGTTACAAAATCGATTAATCACATTGTGGAACGTCTATGGTGACGTCACTTACCCCATTTTTTAATAATGCTTGGTTATTAAAATGCAAGATGAGTCATGTGACACATGAATTAGATTGTCATTTCGCGTATTTTGATGACGATTTTAAAAAAACAATATTTTGAAAACCAAACTATTGGAGCTTAATTATATTGTAAAAATAATAAAAAAAACATAATTATGAGGACAATTTTAATTATCGTCATAAGTATCTTGAAACCGTTATTAAGTATGTACCTTCATCGCGTCGCAGGCAAAAATCCATCAGGTCTGCCTGAATAGACAACTTGTCGCCATAAATTTATTTATAAGTATGGATAGCTTACACCACGAATATATCTTATCTTTATCAATACTGATATAGTTATAAACAGATACAATAAATTCACACCAACATGCTATATTGTTATTATAAAAAAATATCACAAAGTATGTCTAGTATACCTATAGGTACCTACATACCTATACGTATACTGACGTATAAGTACTTATTAAGACCATCGTAGCCCATCCTTGTATCACTTTGTATTCGGTTCGGTTCGGATGAGCGTAGAGGTATAAAATTCGGTTGATAGATTCGGTATGCGGATTTATTAGGTTTGGTTAATAGGCATTTTCAGTAAATCTCAAAAATAACGTATAATAGGAACCAGAATAGAAGATTTTTGTATCTGTTTTTTTGGATTTGCCTAATTTTCTGATTTAACCATGTAAGAAAAAAAGGGCAATCTCGGAGACGGTAGAAACTTCAAGTTTTTCACAGAATTTGTAAATAGGGGGTGCCCCTAAATTAGAGGACAATATCTTAAGGGCGAATCAAAAATCAAAAATCAAAAATATGAAGAAAAGCTTTTATAAACATAGGCCGAAAAATGCCTCCCAAGTGAGCCCTCCTTAAAGTTCTGAGGAACGCCTTATGATAGGGTCACGAAATTTTGAAGTTTGTTGTATATTTTTGTGCTGAATAAGACAGATGCAATGGTTTCTGGCAAATCATAATTACGTACCTACCTTGTTAAACATGAATTTTCTCGAAAACGGCTTGAGCTATGAAGTTTCAACAAAACCAGCTTTTTTCCTTAAAATGTACAAGGAATTCAAATCTGTATTCATAATTGATCTGAGATGTCAAACAAAAAAGTTAGATACAAAAATGTCCGCGGCCCCTCCACTCACGCATGTTTATCAAATTTTTTCTTCATATTTTTGACCGTGGAATACGCCCTTAAGACATTCTCCTCTAATTTTGGGACAACCTGTACAGTAGGTTAAATGTGTCGAAGAATCATCATGAGAATTACGATAATAAACACGTGGACTGCGCAAAACATCCCCGGTCGGAGAGGCGCGCATCGACCGCTGGCCGAACCATGCGGACGAGTTTGGGATGCGGCAGATACAAAATACAGCACAAAAAAATTTAAATAAAAATGATTTTCACCTCTAAAATAACATTTTTCGAAAAAATGGTATTAAGGTTTTCGATCCGGCAATGCAATAGCTATCAAATTCGTTAATAATAATATACCCTTTAGCGAAGGAAAATTCAAAAAGGGGTCCTCTTGCTTCAAAAAAATTGATTTCTGATCCGGTAATGCAACAGCTATCGAATCCGATAGTTAGTGAAGTTGTGGAGTTGTCATATTTTTTGTGGTTTTCATCCCCTAAATGTGTAAAGTGTAAAGTATTTAATAAAATTCATACATTTTTTGCCGTTGATTTATGCCAAAATTACTAATGGTCGATTTTATTTTTTTGATGCGGATGATTTTTTTTCACTTCCGGTTTAACGGGAAATGACCCTAATTTTGTTTTTTCAAATGGAATCATACTTTTTTCTCAACTTATTCGGAATCGACGAATTCTTTTGAGACAAGAAGATGTATGATAATTCCCCAAGATTAACCTAGATTTTCAAAAATATCGAAGAAATCGGTCAAAAAACAATAATATTCAAAATGGCGAATACACGTTTACATTTTTTTTATACGAATTCAACTGCGCAACTACATTTTCTTAAATTCTTTTTGCTATTTTGGCAGCTTGGAATTTTATTCCAAACTTTACACTGCACTGTATATATATACCATCTCCGATACTGCCAATTTTTTTATTTATCACTCCGTACTACTAGGTACTAATACTACTGTTAACAATATTCCTTGTGCTCTAAAAAACTCTAATCTGTTTTTGAAAACGCGCATCCCGACAATTAAATTCCAAGCAAGGAACAACAAAGCTCTTTTGAATAAGAATTCAAGAGTTGCACTCTTGAGGCGTTTACATCTAGATTTACTGCAGTTTTGTTTAACATCCACCATAGCTAACGTTATTTATTTGGACGCTTCACGTTCGCGTATGATGCATTTTCGTATACGAGAAGTATGAATGTTTGAACAGAATGCTCGTTCTAGTCTTTGCATTAAATAAATTTTCACAAAATTTATGCTGGAAATCTACCATAATTCATGCATCGCCTTTCAGTTTACACTCACAAAGGGAAAGAAGCACCATTCATTAAATTAGAGTCTTGAAGTGAAAAATTTAAAGCAGACTGTCATCAGTAGGTATAAGGTTCTCAAACATGGTAAAGTCTACAGCTTTTTAATTGTCTGTTTGATATAGTGTGAAGTAGTTTAAAACTTACAAAGCCATCATATTCATTAATTGAAGAGAAAGGGCACAGACCGAAGTTGCGAATACAGTTTGAATATTTTATAACTGCTTTTGAACTGAAGGGTAGCGTCCGTGTAGACAATTAAGGCGCACAATAAATCTAAATAATGGCCCCCTCTCGGCTTCATAACTTAATCTAATCCATTACTATTGCTACTTCTCTTGGGCTAATTGCTTTGCAATATGGGCCTTACTGATAATGGCGCTTTTTAGATGCTAACTGTGATAAATGAGACACTTTCGATTATAATAGATTTTCCGCTTTATTCAACCATTTAAAATAATTTTCCATTACACGTAATATTGAAATCAACACAGCTTTTGAAAATTGGATACTATTTAATTGGATTCTCATCTTTACTTACGAGCTGTTAGTTACAACCGCTTTTCAGCCTTAGGAATATCAGAAGCAATAAAAACGTTAAAACCTTAACCTAGGCTTGGCCGCATCGTGTAAAGTGCATGCGCAATATTACGAAGGCCTAGAGGAGCCACAACAAAGTTTTTAAGATTTTCAGAAAAAAAAAACACTTTGTTTCAATAGCAAATTGTCACTTGCAAGTGACAACAAGTGACAATTGTCAGTTGTAAGTTGACAATTGGCACTTGTAACTGAGACAATTGTCATTTGTAACTGACAATTGTCACTTGTAACTGACAATTGTCACTTGTAACTGACAATTGTCACTTGTAGCTGGCGATAATTCGTTAATTGAAACAGACCAATGGCGTACGCAGGAGGGGGTTAGGGGTGTTACAACTTCTGTGATTCCAGAAATTTTTGTTTTTTTTTCAATTTTTAGAAAATAACGAAAATGTAAGGATTTATGCTCTTCTAGTAGTTTTTGCACACCTTATTCTTTTGACACCCCCCCTTTCATGACAAATATCTGCGCACGTCACTGAAGCACTTCGAAAGGCCTGCCAGTTACGAGTGACAATTATCGATTACAAGTGACAATTGTCAGTTGCAAGTGACAATTGTCATTTACAAGTGACAATCGTCATTTACAAGTGACAATTGTCATTTACAAGTGACAATTGCCATTTACAAGAGACAAAATCACAATTGTCATTTACAAGTGACAACTGTCAGTTACACGTGGCAATTGTCTGATGAAACAAAGTTTATTTTCAGAAAATTTTAAAAACTTTGTTGTGGCCCCTCTACGCCTTCGTACAATATACAGAAGCCGGTAAATGATTCGAAAACAATTATTCGTAAGAGACAATTATTCGAATGAACAATTCTTCGAATTAACAATTATACTTTACCTAAAAAAATATATTTTTCACATTGTGTCCGCTCACCTGAATGAACTATTCCTTCTACCAATTATTGTAAATTCGTCGGGGTTGTCCTTTTATGTTTCCTTATTCTCTTTCTTGCTACTGTTTTAAACGCGGCGAGCAAATTTCAATAAGCTGTATGTGCAATGATCTATTGAACTTTATCATTTCATTCACTTACATTTGTTTTTAGATCTTCTTAGGAGATGATCTTTTTCCATAATTATGTCCCTACGAAATTTTCGCCTTAAAATAAAACTTCCTTCAATTTGTTCAGATTATGCAGTTCGCCCCTACCCTATCAACGTAAAAATCTTAATGGCAATCAAATGAAAAACGCTATTAATTTCTTAAATCTGTCTGTGAATTTAATGAACCGTTATCATGTTAGAGACGAAAACGTAATGTAATTATTTAAATCAATTAGAAATTCATTGGAAAATTCGATGAATTTGTTGATATGTGGACTAAAAATGTGGTTGATTAGAAACCTAGCGAGTTTATTCATTGTTAACTTTGTTTTTGACAAGTGTTTTAAGTATTTCTTGGTCCTCTTTTTGATCCCTGCGTGACAGGTAAAATAAAAGCTCGAAAAAAGCTAATAACGAGTAAAACGCGGTGTAGACTTCCAAATCAGTCACATTTTAGTTCAATTTTTCATAGAAGTTTCCAAAGCTGTCCACAAATTTCTAATTTCTAATTAATTCAAATACATTACGTTTTCGTCTCTATCATGAAAACGGTTCATTAAATTCTCAAACTGTTTTGAAAAATGAATAGCATTTTAACCTCCCCAACCCCATCACAATTTTAAAAAAATGGGAGGTTACTGCAATCACTAAAATTTTCGAATTCGAGATAAGACCGGATCTATACGTTTTGAGGTCTCAGGAACCCAAAAAAGTGGTTTTTAAAATGTGTCTGTGTGTATGTTCGTACGTACGTTCGTACGTACGTTTGTAAACACGCCACAGCCAAAAGTGCTAGACCGATTTGGCTGAAATTTGGTACGTAGGCATCTCATAACCCAACTTAGATCTGAAAAGCTTTTGGAGCCAATCGTGCAACCGGAAATGCCATTTTGGCACATCAACTTTTAAATTTTAAATGCAAACCCCCATTTTTCACGTCGCCATAAGAAAGGCCTTCAAATTCTGCTTCTAATAATGTATTCACTCTTAGTGCCTTTTTGACAAAAATTGAAATATTCGGGATTGTTAACGTACTTTAAAAATACGATACAGCCGAAACCTCTGAACCGATTTGGCTGAAATTTTGTACATGGAGACTGTATTATACGCCGAAGAGCTAAAAAATGTTTGGAGGCAATCGACCCACGGAAAGTGCCGTTTTGGCACATCAATTTTCAATTTTAAATATACTCTCAAAACAACTTTTTTAAAAATTTATTGTCAGAATCAGGAAGGTCTTCAAATACTTGTTCTAAATAAGATAAAATTCATTCTCATTTACCGCCCTTTGGGTAAAAAAAAATTGAATTTTGTATTAAGACTAAAAACACATTATAGCCCAAATTACTGGATCGATTTGACTGAAATTTGGTACATGGAGATTGGGTAATCCGTTGAAGACCTGAAAGGCTTTTGGAAGCAATTGGTAAACGGGAAGTGCCATTTAAGCATATCAACTTTAAATTTTAAATACAAGGCCTCCTCTTTTTATGTCGCCATTAGAAAGGCGATACATTTCTGGTTCTAAAAAAGTATTCACAGTTTCTACCATTTCAGTGGAAAATAGAGAAAAAATTCGTTCTCATTAAAAGGGATATTAACCTTAAAAGAAATTTTTTGTTGAATTTTCTGTTGAACTGACTACTATCTACACAGAATATAAAGATCCACGCGATGGGGAGGTTCCAGCCGCTTCTCTGCTGCATTTTTTCAAGAGCTTTCATTTGATACAAAATGATGACACGAAGTAGTATGTTGCCATTTAAGATTTTGACGTTAATAGGAGTGGGATAAACTGCACAATCTGAACAAAGTTCAAGTTCAAACATGGTCCCCCAATGCTAAGAAATTGTCGAAAACCGCAATTCGATATCTTATTCAGTAGAAAAGCTATTAAGCCTGGATCGTCTTGAATATGCGCCATACCTACTTAACAGAGGGCGCTGGATCTGAATAGAAAAATCTACCTCTCCTCAACTGCATTAGAGAGGTGAAAATCATGAGAAAAACAATGGATCACCCTGTATATAGGTGCCCATTGTTAAAATCATCCAATCGATAGAAGAAATGATTCTACATAGAAATAAACCAAAGGCTAATTTTTTTCAAATCTAAAATCAACATGTCGTTGGGGTTGCCAAAAATGGTTTTAATAATAATTGGCGCCAATAAAATTTAATTTAGTAATTGCTTATTCTGTATCTGTGACAACTCCGTAATGTATATTCAAGGATATCATTTCCTATATTGGGTATTTAATTTGCATAACTCTATTTTGGGAGCATGTTCGCAATTAACCTTGTGTGTGCATTTTCCAACTGAAAAATCGTGACCCACTCTCATGAAAGTTTTTCCGCAATCCTTGAATTTGAAGACAAGTGACTTTGTCAAGTAATTCATGTGATTCATACATATTGCGCTGTATTAAATTTCGTATCTTGCAAGTTGTAGCCTGTTTCCTGTCAGTGAACTTGATAAAATTTACTAAAAACTTACACTTGAAACTACGTGGTAGCGGCAGGTACTTAATTATCTAATATTATTATTAATTCCATAAAAACATTTCGAATTTATAAGCCTATACCTACTACTAGGTAAATTGTGGTAAATAAGGATTTTACAGGTTGTTTATTTGTTTAAAATCCCGAATGTGTTCAAATTCGATGCAGACTATCTTGTTGAAAGATAAGTAGGTCCCTATAGGGTGAATTAATAAACAGGATGTTCCTAAACTAATAGTCCTAAGTTCCTATAAAGTCATAACTCCGAGGCATTATTTCTTACATCACTCTAGGAAAGAAAGCTCCTGTCCATAAATGCTTCATAAAGGAGCTACACCCCTTCAAAGGGTTGTAGGTACTCAAAAAGTCGCTTTTCTTGAAATAAAAATTTTAGAATTTGTAACAATGGTTAGTGTTATAAAGGACTTTCTTTTGAATTTTTTTCAGATTTTTAATCCAATCAGAAGCGTGCTTTTTTGGGGAGGGATACACATTTTTTACTCACCCACGAATCATTTCCGGACATATGGATGTCTATATGAATTTCTCTTCCTAAGGAATAATATGCCGATGAATTTAGGAACACCTCTAGTTATTACTAACTCAAGAGGTAAATATAGACTTAATAACTTTTTAATTTGACCTTAACACCAGATCTATAAGTTTTGAGGTCTGACAAATCCGAAAAAACTACTGAGCCGATTTGGTTGAAATCTGGTAGATAGGCATCTCATAACCACCTCATAATCTGAAAAGCTTTTGGAGCCAATCGTATAACCGAAAGTGCCATTTTGGCATCAATTTTGAAATTTTAAATACAAACCTCCAATTTTGACAACACAGCAAGAAATGCTTTGAAATTCTGCTTCCAAAGATGTATTCACTCTTAAGTACTTTTAAAACACTATACAGCCCAAATCCCTGGACCCATTTGGCTGAAACACGTGGAGATCAAAGAAATCAAAGACCCACGGGATGGGAATCTGCCAATTTTTTAAAGGTAAAATTAAACACGGAAGTGTTTTTGTTGGAATAGTGGTTAAATTTCGGAGCCACGAAAAACACACCATTTCACCCTCGGCCCCAGCCTATGGAAAACACCTCCAAAATTTGCAGACTTATGCGCAAGGATTACGTTTTTGCCTAATAACTCGCTTCGTCTTCCATGGTTGTACGAAAAATATAGACCTATACAATATTGAAGACTAGTAAATTCTCTACAAGAAAGATCCTATGTACTATTCACCTGAGACCAATAATGTTGCCACTCAGTCGCGCAAAGTTGAACGACTCTCCCGAGACGCAATGTTATAATCCAGAGAGTACCAAAACAATATACTTATTGCATTTTTGCATCCCGGACCCGGACTAACTATTTCTATCATGATAGTATGTACCACAGAAAACAATTTGAGACAAGGACCCACTCGATATTGGTGAGCAATCCTGATGAACGAAAATATAACACTTATGGTTATGACTCTGTCAAAAATAACTCAAAGTAATTTACCTGGTCAAAATAATGAGGATAATGACTCCATTTTCTTTAAACTTGTTCATTGAACTATAGGGTTTTATATTATTTTTGTGACAATTTTGGAACGGTTTAAATCCGAAACAACGAACTTACGAATCGTAGCTAAGAATAGTATGCAAGTGAGCATTCTGTAGAATTAACCATTTAACGTGGTAATGCAAAACACGTTTCGATGAATGGCGGGAGATTAATTTTCTGGTCAAATTTAATTCGTGATAACTTTGATTTCTGCAAATTTTTCAATTTGTTTCGTATATTTACGGCTAATAATACACTCAGCACTTATAGTTATCATTAGTAATATGATAAGTCGTCTCTTGATTGCCGCGGGTTTGACGTCCGAATGGTTGAACTACGAGTCAAAATGGTAGATTTTTTTTAGGTCAAAAAGACGCCGAGAGCTTGCTCGAGTCGTCTTTGGCCGAAAAAAAATCTACCATTGACGAGTAGTGAATCCATGAGGACTCAACAAGGCAATCAAGAGACGACGAATCATATTTTACAGATTATTTTATAAATTAAAAGTATTGAAGTAGTTCCAAAGACGTTCGAATCTAGGTAGTGTAAAAATGTTGGATCATCGCTGTCAGTTGTCAGTCACTTGTCAACTGAGTGTCACGTCACAAAATAGAAGTGAAATTATTTATTTTCAACAAGATTTAAACATTTACGTATACCTACGGCTGATTACGGCGATTGAATTTTATTTTAACCGCATTATAACATTCTTGGTATGAAATTTGGTAGAATACCTAAAACTTTACAATGGAGTACTTATTAGGTGAAGTCTTGTTCGGGGGCATCTACCTACTATGAAAAGAATGGACGAAACAAAACTGATACGAAGGATATAGGAAGCGAAGACCAATTAGACGCGACACAGGAAGACCGAAGGACACCGGGTAGAGTTTATTAGAAGAGATTTGATAAATTGAAAAAATAACTAATAGCTCAAAAAGAGGAGGACCTGCTCATATCCAGTGTTTAAAATAATGTTAAGTTCCTGTTGTTGGCTCGTGAGTTTTAGGAGAATGTTATAAAGTGCTACAAATTTACATTCCGGCGAGTGATTTTGGTGCAATTATAACAAGATACCACACAGTTTAAAATTACCCAACAATTTTCTGTACAAATCTGGTAACCGTATCTTTTTCTAAATCTGATTAAATGTTTACTTTGAGTATATTTTTACTTTTGCCATTTTTTAATGACAGTTGTGTTAAATGTCGTAGGATTACCAGTTGATTTGAACTACGCCTGTCGTCTTATCACTGTAATCTAGAGGTTGCTAGGTTACTGTGAACAAAATCTACCTTTGGATTGGTTCAATACTTAATGTATAAAATAATCTAGGTAATTTTTGTTTGGAAAACATCCATGTTTATCATACTTGGAAATACAAAGGTGGTCGTAAAGCCTAAAGGTAACTAAGGAAAATAACAATTAACAAACTATGTCATTTGCAAGCCGATATTAGTCGGTCATAAAAGTATAATTTCACGGCTGCTCAAAAATACTGTTTTAACGTTTTTACTTTGACGTTGCTATAACAGCAAAAATACAAAACCAATCACAACATACACATGATGGTTTACTTGTAGTCTTCGTAACTAAATCATTTTTTGTGCTTATGATGCCCCCTGCTAAGGGGCGAAAACATGTTTCACCAAAAATTTAAGCTCTGTTGGGTGAAATTTTAACTTCGTTTCTTTATTTCTTTGATTGGATATACCTATAGAGTGATCCAACGAAAAGATTCCAACCTAGGGCGGTAAGTATCACCATACCAACCTGAAAACATGGTCGGTAAGCGATGAAAATGAGCGATACATAGTGCAAAAAGAAAATTAGGAATCCATAAATCATTAAGGCGAGAAATTTCGCGCGAGTTAGTAGTTACTGTCCGCTCCCCCCCCCCCCCCTCCAAGAGTCCAAGAATGTAAACCCTGGCGTAAGTCATCAACTTACGGATCTTGCCTGACACTTTATACTTGCCAGTCTAAGCACTTAATTTCACTTGCGCAAATTTCTCACAACTTCCATAATTTGTTTCGATATTTCGAGTACGAGTTCTGACATTGTTCCGCTAGGAGAAATTGAGGTAGAGATACGTAGGTAGATGAGTATGTATTTTTTTCGATTTGGCCACTAACTTTTTTAAAGCAGAGTTCCTCAAAATCGACTGTACCTACTTCCCACACCTATTCCTCCCTTGAAATTTCTCAAAATCCATTTTCTCCCAACAGTGCTGCAGCAACGCGAAGCCGCCTTCGGGCCATGTCACAACGAAAACTTCGAAACCCACGATGGGAGCAAGCACTCTCTAAGGGAGTATAAACGGATTTGTGAGCACTTACGAAAGCTAGAACTCGCGGAACTCGCCCGACAGTAAATCGCGACAATTATTGCAGGTAACTGCAATCAAATAGGGAAACCGTTGTACCCTGAGAAACAATCAAAAAAGAATAATCGACTCAGTATTTTTGAAGGTAGTGGTGATGCAATTTATGAATGGGTTTTTCTAGACAAATGTTAGCCTACTGCTCCGGATCCAATGCCATACCGATATTCCATCCTTCGAGATTTTGCGACGGGTTAACAACTTGATGATGAGCAAAATGTTATCGATGCAGTGCAACAACGAGGAGGTTGCCAGTTCGCCAATCTTTTATGTGAGGTTATGTTGCAGTATTAGGAAAATACCACTGAACTTTATATAAACATGGAATACCAATGCTACAATGTCATGTTACGCCAAATTGAGCCTCGCGCAGGGGTATTACGACGCATGCGCTTTGAGACCAACAATCAAAAGTAAACGGCTTTGCAGTAATAATACAACATATTTTTGCTTTACCGAAAAAAGTGTATATCTTTAAAAGAGGACTTTCCTACCATAAAGCACATTCCTACTTTATTGCGACAAAACCACCATGACAACAACAGAGTGAATTGACAAGCAAATCTGTCAAAAGAAAGGTAATGTCAAAGTGCGCATGCGCACTTATACCACTCGTACGGGAATTTCGACCTTATTGCGATGTACTTACTACTTGGCGTAAAAATTTCACGCGCATGCACGCAATACGATTCTCCTTCCATGTTTATATAGAGTTCAGTGGCAAAGACGCACGGCTTGGTCAATGGTCAGGTCATCCTTTAGCTTCGTTTTTCGACACCTGCTTGAAATGACTTTTTTAATGAAAACCCGTTAGAATGGGGCAACTATTTCAAATCGGTTCTTCAGCAACGTTCCTACATGATCTTCGCTCTTTGAAATTCGCACACAGCAAAACATAACACACGTCACACGTCATGATTAATCTGGAAAATCTGTTGACTTGGCTTGACTTTTCAATAACCGGATGTTGATTATAAAAGCCGCCGCATTTAAATCAAGAAATTGCTATACGTAAATCTCAACTTTGAAAGAAGATTTGGATCGATTTTATTTCAGTCATACGTCGTTTTTGTTGTTTGACATAACCGTCAATTAGCACTAACTATTGTATAGAAAAATTACTACCTAAACCTGAACGAAATGAAACTTTCGTCTTATACGCACAGATGAAAAAATTCCCCCGTAGTCGTATTTTGAATTTTGAGTTCAATGTAAATATCTACAAAAATAGTTTGAAAAATTACCTTTCGGATAGCCTTTACTGGTAACAGCTGGTATTAATTGTATTAGCTTTAGCAATTATTTTAATTGTGATGTAGGACGAAAAGTTTCATTTCCTTTACGTATATACTTTGTATTATACAGGGTGACATCTAAAAGTTACAATTCGATTTTTCTCTGGAACTACGAAATACATCAAAAATAGCTCGAACATGTCGATTTTTGTCTCGAAGGGGACACCTAGTTCGTGCATGGTGAAGTTTTACAACGCACTCTCTAACCGCCGGCGCCGCCCACCCCAACTTCAAAATTTCAAATGGCATCGTTGTTTCATTATATTCCATCTTCCTTTCAATGATGGATGAATTTACGGTACCGATATTTCCGCAATACCCAGCTTTTTTACGATCTTATATATTTTGTGGCGCGGCGCTGATTTTTTGCCAAGAGAGCAGTCGTTTAGGTCAATAGACAAGGCTAGAATTTCAAAAAACGCTCTCTATATTATGCTAGAAGCAAATCGGATAACATTTTGACGACAAGTGTTTCTAGACTAATTGGATCCTGCTGAATCCGAAAATCACTGTCGGCAATTCGAAATCTTAACCGGAAGTCCGTAATTCTAGATGGCGCTCAAGGCAGATCGTTATATCCAAAATAGCATGAAAATTATACAGTTTTCGACCAAAGACGTGGTATACAAAATTAAAGATAGCTTCATTCTCTACAAGAAAGGCCCTAATGATTTTTTTCGTACAGGCGGCGGTTTACCCCTAGCGCGGGCAACAAAGTTGCGCTCGCCGCGCGGCTTACGCGCTCCACGATTATTTAATCAAGAAACTTGTTTCTTAAATTTTAGGGAGTTTTTCAATATATTTCACCAATGTCCACCTAAATACATGGAATTAGTAAGATATTCTCTATTTATTTCCCCTTTTTCAATGTGCAAACGCCGTTTTCTGTCTTTCATGTTGGTTTCTTTTGAGGTGCGCTACAACAAAGAGCTGATCGGATAACATTTTGACAACAAGCATTATTTGAAAAATTGAACCCTCCTGAATCCTGAAATCACTGTTTAAATTTCAAAATCTTGAGAGGATGTACGCTATTCAAGGTGGCTTTCAAGCTCAGTTATAGTTTCTATTTTATTTTCAGGCCTCTGCAGCAAGAACCGTCTATACGATTGCTGTGTGTCAATGATAACTTTTGATCAGGAAGTCGAGATCTACAACATATCAAAATTTCAGCCAAATCGGCTTCAGCTATTTTCCCATTAGGGTGGTATTTTGGATGGTGCCATCTTGAATAAAACATTTCCGGTCAAGATTTCGAAATCAAAACAGTGATTTTCGGACTCAGCAGGGTTCAATTAATCAAAAAATACTTGTTGTCAAAATGTTATCCGATGCGCCCCTTGCAAAACACGCACCTCAAAAGCAGCCTAGAGTCAAAATAGAAAACGGCGTTTGCACATTGAAAAAAGGGAAGTAAATTGTGAATATCTTACTAATCCCATGTATTTAGGTGGATATTGGTGAAATATATTGAAAAACTCCATAAAAATTAAGAAACAAGTGTTTTGATAAAATAATCGTTGAGCGCGTAAGCCGCGCGGCGAGCGCAACTTTGTTGCCCGCGCTAGGGGTAAGCCGTCGCCTGTACGAAAAAAATCATTAGGGCCTTTCTTGTAGAGAATGAAGCTATCTTTAATTTTGTATACCACGTCTTTGGTCGAAAACTGTGTAATTTTTCTGCTACTTTGGATGTAACGATCTGCCTTGAGCGCCATCTAGAATTACGGACTTCCGGTTAAGATTTGGAAGTGTCGACAGTGATTTTCGGATTCAGCAGGGTCCAATTAGTCTAGAAATACTTGTCGTCAAAATGTTATCCGATTTGCTTCTAACAAGTCGCAAAACTCAAAAATAGCCTGGTCTACAAGGGGTAAAACGAAAAGATTGGATGTTTTTAGCGATTCGATTTTTCGATCGGTTAAAGTAACTGCTTCGTATAGAAGTTAAAAATGGACAGAAATATCATCAAAACCGGTGGTTCTTTGAATTATGTTTCTAATGGAATTAGCCTGAAAGTATGTACTAAGACTGACTGCAGTGGCGGATTTACGAATTAGGTTCTAAAGATTAAAGGCAACGAATATTTATTTTCTTGATCGGTTTCTTGTTGTTGACATAAAAATGCCCCTTAGGTGTAGTTGATAGTACCTAGTTGTTTATTATTAATATGAGAAAAGATTATTTCAATTCCGATAAAGAACAGTTTTAAAACGAGCGTAATTTTTGTTATCAACCATTAGTCACCTATAACTATGTAATTTTTTTTAGGCACAATAACCTATCTGTCACACCTCTCCAATCACCATTTGTCTGATGACCCTAATCATTGATTTTTGTTTCACAACTTTAATAAATACTGAATTCGAATTTATCCCGTCTATATTCTATAGGTATGTATGTACCAGCGGAACATAAAATTCTGATAGTAATGATATACGAATTCAAATATGGGGGTTTCCTAGTTCTGGTTAACGGTACTTCATTCAGGAGCTTCCGTCGAATCCTAAATGGTAGGCATAGTTGTGAAAGTTAAGTTTATGACTCACGGAGTCACGGACAGAGATAAAAATAGATGAATGTAATTTGTTGCTAGCCCCATGAAAAATAGGTACCTAAATAGTAAAAGATAGGGACCTTATCCATTTTGGTAAACTTTAAAAGGTCTGACACACATCCATGATGGTTTAGCCTTGATCTGACAACTCAGTATTAACCTCCCCCTTTTAAAATAAAAAAAGGCAGCAGAGAAGCGGCTGGAACCTCCCCAACGCATGGGTCTTTGATTTCCGTGACTTGTGTTTAAGATTTTAAAGTTGATATGCCTAAATGGCACTTCCCGTGGACCAATTGCTCCCAAAAGCCTTTCAGCTCTTCAATGGGTTACCTAACCTCCATGTACCAAATTTCGGACAAATCGATCCAGTAGTTTGGGCTATAACGTGGTTTCAGTGTTATTACAAAATTTCGATTTTTCTACCCAAAGGGTACTAAATGCGAATAAATTTTATCTCATTTAAAACCAGAATTTGAAGACCTTTCTGATGATAACAATAAATCTTTCAAAAAGTTGTTTTTGATGGGTGAATGAGAGAATAATTTTAAGTTTCGAAATTGGTGTGCCAAAACGGCACTTTCCGTGGGCCGATTGAATCCAAAATTTGTTCAACTCTTCGACGTGTAATACAATCCCCATGTGCAAAATTTCAGACCAATCGGTTGAGGGGCTTGGGCTGTACCGCGATTTTAAAGTCCGATAAAAATCAATTTTTTTTTATTTTTGGTCAAAAGGGCACTAAGAATGAATACATTTTTAGACGCAGAATTTGAAGGTCTTTCTTATGGTGACGTGAAAAATGGGGGTTTACATTTAAAATTTAAAAGTTGATGTGCCAAAATGGCACTTCTGGTTGCACGATTGGCTCCAAAAGCTTTTCAGATCTAAGTTGGGTTATCACATGCACACGTACCAAATTTCAGCCAAATCGGTCGAGTAGTTTGGGCTGTGGCGTGTTTACGAACGTACACAAATGTATTCACACTTTGAATAGCATAAAGTGACAAATGATTTCTGACGTTGTTAACCTTAAAGAGAATTTAATTTTGCATCTTCTGAATACATAAAGGTATGGTACTCGCATTTGAAAAAATTGAATTTTGGACAATTTCGTTACATCATTTTTAAAAATTGATTTCCGCCGTATTGTTATGTCCACAAGAACAAGTGAGCCATCAGCCGAAAGCTCAAACCTTTTATTTTCAACCATTCAAGTTTAGTTCCTTAATCTTCAACAGTCTGGAAGATTCAAATTTTTCTATTGCCAGACAAAAATAATTTTTTTACACAAATTTTGACATATGTCAAAAACTATGACAGTTAGGTACGCAAAATGAGGGCGCAATAAACTCACAATAAATTAAAAGGCCAATCCGAATTTAGACTCAAAACATAGGCTTTCCATTGAAAAAAATGGCGGAAAGAGACCTGTATACCTATACACACCTAATAATTGTGATCACAAAGAAGCCTTTTGGTCTGATTGTATAGAGTGCCGAAACGTCCAGCCTGAGTTAAGTTTTAATTTTCTCATAAAATAAGATAATATGAGCCCACTAATTTGAATATGTCAATATTTTTGAATTCTTTCAATTTTTAACTCAAATTTTATTTAGTAGGTGGGTATGTGTAGGGTGGTGAATTTTTCGTTGCCCACCATTGGGAACTAGGAAACCATAGATATCAAGAGTAGGTTAAATTAGAAAAAGGTTGCGCTTTTTCAATGTGATTAAGAATCCTAAGGAATTCCCCGATATCTTGATTCGTTCCTGAGTTATAGCAAAAAAACTGAAAATCGCGATTTTAAAGAAAAAATTATATCCTTCTAACGATTGGTGGTATTCAATTGAAATTTGTAACTTTCATATTTTTGGCAGATCTGTCATTGACAGAAATTTTCTAGGCCATCCAAAGGACCCCGCACACTTCTTATGGGAAATTTAGATCGATAGATTTTTTTTGTTTTTTAATATGCTGATTAAAACGTCTCACGGGCGCAACCTTGTGGGGCCCACGGTTTGGCCGGTAGAGCGCCCCAAAGACAGGTCCGAACTCCATGAGGCAAATAATTAAAAAATCGATATCTCAGTTATCTCTGAAGTTAGAGCCTTCGTTCAAAAAGTCTTTGATACATATTTTGCCAAACTATCTTATCATGTACATAGAAAAACAAATGACGGTCTTTGATAAGAGGACTTAACTTTTATTTATGTACTTTTTAAAAGGGGTTGTATACATATAACTACGTCCAAGCGGAAACTTTAGCCTGCTCTATTTGAAGTTCTTCTCCTTTATTAGCGTGGAAAAAGTTCATGTAGGTTTCATTTTTGAAAAGCAAATTTTTTATACATTCAACGGAGTTAATACCTAACATTGCGGCCATAAGCAAAAGAAAAGTTGACTGTCGTAGGTGAAAATCTAGAAGGCCTAGACAGCTGTCAAAAATATAAAAGTTCCAAGTTTAATTTAAATAACATCAATCGTTAGGAAGATATTACCTAATTTTTCTTTAAATTGTCAATTTTCAGATTGTTTGTAATAACTCAGGAACGAATTAAAATATCGGGGAATTCTCTTCAGATTCTTAATCGACAAGAAGTAGCGCAACTTTTCACTAATTTAACCGACCCCGTATCTTTTACCGTTTAGGAGATCCCAGTGGTGAGCACCGAAAAGTTACCCAACCTGTATACATTATACCGAAATCATTCTTACTATTTCTTACATATAGCATTATTTCTTTTCCAATCAATTTTCTATGCCAGTTTTTTCGTAGATTATAATAAAACGATTCCGTATATCTCGTTTAATAAGATAATAGGTAATATAATAATAATTTAGTTCGTCAATCGTCACTACGCCAGTAGCCACTTCTAATTTTTTATGTGGATTTATTATTGTTATGAAAATTTTAGTAAGAAGCCTCTTCGCAAATCATTTTTAGGCTGACTCGAATTTTCACACAGATTCATTTAATTGAAACGGATGACACTCTTTATTCAGGGAGATCCGTTTTTACAGGGATTAATATGTCAGTGTGCATTCATGGTACATTTGTAAAAAAGTGAATTTGAAAAAGTGTGTTTTTCTTTCCTTCTTTTTCCGCCATCATAATTTGTCAACCTAACGATGCTACATTTGAACTAAGTCGATTTCTCAAGTTTTTTACGTCCCAGCAAACAAACAAATGTAAATAAAATCTCAACATATTCTTTTATAAATGCTTTAAACGATTTATTAAACTTTACCGTAAAATATTAAACCTCCTAGGGGTGATTATGTCATTATGGGCATTTTTTTACCAATGTATACGGAACAGTTGACACTGCTAAATTAGCTAATAACCTCACATTACCGGTTCTTCTGAAGTAAGTAAGTACGTAATTCCGTTAAAAAATAAAATACTATTAAAATGTCATTATCGAGATTAAAATATTGTTTTAAATTGATTCCTCCTTCGATACATATACGTAAACCTTCAGTTATTTAAACATTAAAAATCAATCAACTTTATCGGGTTATGCTTTGGTTAAACAAATTGAAGAACGTCGACCTTTTAACGGTATGGGTTTCGATAACGATAAAAGTAGCAATTAAAAAGAAAAGTGTCATCTTGGACTGAATTCGTTTATATGCGCACGTGGTATAGGTACACATACATAAATGAATAATAATTCATTTTTTTCACCACTAGCTTTAAAACGTACCATTATTGACTTATCTTTGAACTGAGAATTCGGTTTTTTTTTGCTAGTAAGTGAAAAAAGTACTATATTCACCACGGTAGATAAGACTATTTTATCCCTCGCGTCTTGTAACTCTCGGGGCTTCGCATCTCGGGGTTACAATCTTGCCGCTTGGGCTAAAATAGTTCTCATCTACTTTGGTCAATAATATAATAAGTAACTATTATTCAATTTTGACGGCTTTAACCGTCATTATTAACTTCTAATTAAGAACAGCCACATTGTATGCAGTTCTTTGTTTACTAGGGAATTCATGGTTATTAATCATCATAACGTGCCATTTTCATTTCACATACTGAAATTTTGAAAATTGGATGCTTAACGCATGTTTGGTTTTAACTTTTTGAATTGCAGTTTGTTTGATTTCGACTTTGGTGTGGTCTTTGTGGAAGGGCAAAATATCATAGCTTCTTTTTAAAGCAAATGGATTAATGTTATTAGAGATAAGGTATTATTACTTCCAAAATGATAGTAAACTGCATGACAATCAGAATTAAGACAAATTGCGTTTTTAATCAAACGGACTACTCACGCGAAAGGTAAATAGGTTCCGAGGTATCTAAAAAAGCAATAAAACACCCTATATTTCACCTTTGTAAAATGATTTTAACTGACATTTCACAAACGTCACAGTGCATGACAGCTATAAAACGCGTGTGGTTTAAACGCTGATAAATGGAGCAGTAAGGACCTGATTGGTCAATTAGAATTATCATAATTTTGCTACTAGTTATGATTACACCTAGTTATAATAGGTGATGGAAATAATTTTTGGAATCCCACAATACTCTTGTTTGTTTACCTTGATGTCTATCCAATGCATGTCAAAATAAGGGACATTTGATAGCTCGCATCAGAAGTCAACAAACTCCCGCAATAATAAAATAATCGACGACATATTCCTCAAAATGCGTGGCATCAATTCCTTGGTCGTTTTTGTTTGACCACTCCGTATAAATAAATATACACCTTCATATTTAGGTTTATAGAATTGTAAACTCAACGATTCCACCACCCCGAGGGCACGTGGCTTTCCAAACATAATATAAGTAATACTAATCTTATCAAAATAAATCTATTAATAATACGTCAGCTTCTAGTAAATATTTACAACACACCGTCAAAATGCACGATCAGGAGAGAAAAAAGTGTTAAAATTCTATTCTACAAGGAAAATTAAAGGAAGAAAAACGATGAATCGTACATATATACATATATATCACACCAGTCTTATTATAAATAATAGCCGATACCTATAAAATGTCCCTCGTCCCGCGTCCTAACGAGTCCTACAACATAACGTCTACTTCACTTATTTCACGTATATACACCTAATTAAATTAATTACCTCACCTACTTACATACTCTACTTCCAATTATCACCTAATAAATGTACGCCATATGGCAATTTGAAAAGTGTACCTACCATCCGTTGTCGAGGTATATGTATGTTCCAAATTTCAGCCAAATCGGTCTAGTAGTTTTGGCTGTGGCGTGTTTACAAATCAAACGTACGTACATACACGCATATACGTCCAAACTTCACCCCAAATCAATGACTGTTCATTAATGTGACCAATATTTTCCTAACGGGACATCTTATTTACCTAATCATCACCCCATCACCTAAAAATCAAACTTATCGAATAACATGCATAACATAATTGCTGTTGAATACAAAGATATTAAGAATTTGGGATCTTCTCAGAAGTAGGACTCGGGTAATTAGGTGACTCAGCAAAATCTCGAGGGAGATAGTCTTCTTCAATACATCCTGGGACTGGGACAACAGAAGAATTTACCATAGATTCACAGCCGCACCATTTCCAACGCTTCGGGTACCTAGAAGACCCCAGAGTCGGCAGCACCGTGTGTGTTTCACCATCATACGCGAGAAACCTCGCCTTCTGGTCTTCGATAATAATAATTGCTCTATTGCCAAGAGAAACTGAAAAACAAAACAGGCCTTTTTGCCTCTAAAACGGCAATTTTTTTAAAATGGCACTAAGGTGTTTGATCTGGCAATACAACATGCAACAGCATCGAATACGATAGTAAGAATCTGCTTTTTTGTAAAATAAATAAAAAAGGGCCCTTTTGTCACTAAAATGATATTTTTCGAAAAAATAGCACTAAGGTTTTCGTCTTGAAAAAAATTCAGCTATTTATCAAATCTGGTAATAAAAATATACAGTTATACATAGGTTTTTTCAATTCACCTTTTATTGGCCAATGGGGCACCATGTGTGAATACATTTTCAGAAGCAGAATTCGAAGAGCTTTTATATGGTGACGCCAAAAATGGGGGTTTGTATTTAATTTTTTAAAGTTGATGTGCACTTTTCATGAACCAATGTGGCCCAAAATCTAATCAGTACCTACAAGTTGCGCACTGAATATGTGCCCCAAATTTCATCTCGATACGTTCACTGGTTTGAGCTGCAGCGTGATTACAGACAGACAGACATTTTTCAAAAACCCCTTTTTCGGATTCCCGGGATCCTAAAAGTTAAAGCATTATGTTTTTATGTTTTTGGCGATTCGATTTTTCAATCGATTTAATTAACTTGTTGTTGTTGTCTCAGCATAGGGGGAAAAATGGTATTGTTATACAGTTGACTTTCATCTAGGTTAGGAATCCGGGAAATGTTTGTCAAAATGTTTGTTGCGTAATTTTTAAAGTCACAGAAGATAATTGGCTACTTTTTACAATCTTCACTAGCAAAACGTTCTTACACCATTATTCTGATGAGAATTTATATTATCAATTATCCGCAGGTGAAAATTACGAGCTTCTCAGATTTGAGAGGTTTTATAGAACGGGCTTGGACCTAATGTTCCTAAAATTTAGTGCTTCAGCTTACAGCAGTAAGTAGGTAAGTTGGCGACCTATGATTATATTTAAGGTCGATTTATCACACAAGGAAAATCTTGAGATAAAGAGTGCTATGCAAAATGCGTAGTAAGATAAAGTGTTTGCAGACTTTGTTTATAGAAATTTTAAGTTAACGAATTGCTTAATTCTTTCAGCAAATATTTTTGCGCTTTATAAATATTTTTAACGCGTGCCTGACCTTTGCCAAAGTGAAAATGTTGTGTAGGGTTACGGTGAGTACTATTTTTATTTCGCACTAACAGAATACGACGTGTGTTAGGCAAGGCAATAGTTTTGCGATTTAAAAGTTGACTTTTGTTGTTATGTTACACATATTTACGTTGCAAAAACAAAAATAATTAATTTCGGCAGATATTTGGCCAGAACGCAAAGTTTTGGGAAATTCTGCTCCCCACCGAAACACGTGAAAATTTGGAATAATAAATTTTTCGTACCTACCATAAATTTCCGTATAACGATCTTTTGGAACATTTTGTGGGACAGCCAGTCTGTTGAATACCCTATGGTTATTGGTAATTTAACTATCTATACTACCTTGGTTTTTCGACCTAGAATTGCAAGTTTTCTATGCAACTTATTTTGAAAATTGCGCCATTAGTTCGTTCAACAGGATATTATTGAAAATTGTAGGATTCAAACCACAATTTTAAATTACGTTTATTTTTATGACTATCGATGTTTCAATGCCACGCAAGATTGCGAAAGCCAGTTCAGTGACTGCAAAGCCTCATATTAAAAGTCAAAACACATAAACAATAAGCACACCTTAAGGACAGACGGAGAAAACTGAACGGCCATAAGTCAAAACACTCTTCCTCCATGGCTGCACGATTGGCCATGAGACTGTTTATGTACACTTGCCGTGTATATACGTATATATGAGGAGAATCCTATACTTGGTGATTTCCTATGATATATGAGTAGCTTACAATATTATTTATAAAAATTTTTCCATTGAGGGCCCTTTAAAAACACGTTGTAATTGTTAAAAAAATTCGTTCGGACATGTCGATTTTTATTTGGAGGGGGCGCTAATATTTCACAACGCACCCCCTAGGCCCTAACCCCCAGCAACCCCAACTTTGAAACTTCACATGGCAACTTGTGGTAGATCATTTGAAAGTCAATTTCATTACAAATCCAATGATGATGCAAAGCTTTTTTGTATTCGGTCACCACCAGCGCCCTCTACGGTCAAATTTTAAATTGCATGAAGGCTCTTTGTGATGCATCATTTTAAAGATCTGTAAACTGATATGAAATTTTTTAAATGAAAACAATAATGATTTTTTGGGCCTAAAACCATCAATAATTCCATGTTCTTCAGCGACCACTTTAGCGTAATTTTTGATTGAGTGGATGCAGGGGCGCGCCCAGGGGGGGCTGGGTGCCCGGGCCCCCCTCAGGTTTCCACATTTTTTTAATCACACAATTTCCGAAATTTCGGAATTACCTGACCTAATCTTGAACGCATTACGCTCTGGCAATACTTACGCGTAGGTACCTTTGGAAGGGGGGAGGGAGGAGGATTATAAAATGCATGCTCACCCCCCCAAATGTTATTGATGTGAAAGAATTAAAACTCGAATTTTTAACTTCTGATGATTGAAAAGGTCCAAAAGCACTTCAGCATTATTTTGTTGTTATCTCTATCCACACCTTAACAATAAATAGGTTCTATCTTTTACTTCCATTAACAAAATATTTTGGGCTTGTATGAGCTTAAAATTTCAGGCAGCTGTAGCCAAAAAAAAATGCCGTACAAAAAATTTCGAAGTAACATTTCGATTTATACATATTTCACTCTATAAAGGAACCTTGTAAAGTAAAAACTACTTGAAAGTTACAATTTTGATGAGAATTCTCTTAAAGTGGCTGAGATTTGCAGTTACTAAGAAGTTGAAAACAAGAGCAGATATCGAGCTGAAATTTTTTACACAATTTTGTACATCTCGAAAATCTCATAAGTTTTTTCAGGTTCAAGATGACCACTATATTACCGCAGTTAAAGTCAAAACACAACTTAAATAGAGGTAACAGTGACCAAAAATGCTCCTTGGGTAGGCAGCATAAAGCAAAAAGACTAATATTGAGGAACACTGTTTAAATCCAGTGCAGTTTTATGTGATGAAACGATTCAGGGTGAATCCTCACAACAGCACAAAGCCACATTAGGGTGTCAACAAATCAGGGAACTTAAAAAAAACTAAAAATGAAAAAGTGCAGTAAACCTTGTTTTTCACCTTTTTGCCACAATTATTATTCAGAATGTATACTAGGTATGTATTGTCATATCAACAAAACTTCCGTTGCACGTCATCATAATAAACGTCTACTATTTGCACATTTATCTAACTGGAGCCATCGGAGGAGCCTCACTTATTCTCAGCAATTTGATGCCTAAAAATTTTAAAAAATCAATAAAACTGCTGAAATAAGTGAGGCTCCTAAGACGTTTTTATTATTATTATTATTAGTACTTGATCATATGTTTATTAGAAAACTGCGTCGTCAAAACTTACACCCGCCACCCAACAAAGAATCGATAAAAAATCAAGGATTAAACGCATTTAAAAAGATAATCTATCAACCTGTATTTTGTTGTAATATTATTTAAAGGAGAAAATTAGGCTCTCCAAACAAAGAAGCATGATGATCTATATCGGTCACAAAAGACAAGGGTGAGTGATCTTTTTTATCTTTCTATAACCTGCGCTTTCTCTGCGAAACAAGGTAAAATTGTCGATAAGTATCTCAAGGCTTCGTGTGTCGCGATATTTAGAGGCTAATATTTTCGATAAACAATGACAAGGCAATCCCGAGAGCATCAACCGTTGTGTTACCCCCTGAAAAAGCCCCTCTTATCTCAAAATTGCAGAACAGGACAGGAAAGCTTGCGATAAACAAAATTAAAGCGCAATTACAGAAGGCTTTAGTGTATTACCACCAATAATAGATGGATTAATTTAATCAACAAACATTAAGTTTTTAAATTTTTAATGAAAAGTGTAAATATGATGTATAAGTATAATAGTATAGAAAATGTTACTTCAGAATCAACTTTATGAGTACGTCCCATCAACAAGCAAGTCAAGTAGGTATACGTAGTTACATTAATAAGAAAATTGATACAATGAAGAAACTACGGATGTCCAATGATGCATCGTCTCTTTGATATTAATGGTATTTTGTTATATAGTTGAAAAGAGAATAAGTAGTGCTAAATGCTAATTACTTTCAATATGGCAAAAATTTATAAATTGTAGTTTTAAAAAATTGTTACACAGACCGAAAAATTTATGTGGAAATTATAGAATTATTGCAAAATCAGACATTTGCTACGGATTAAGAAACGTGATTGATGACAGGCAGTTTTAGGGTGATTTTTACGAGCCTATCACTAATTGAAAATTCAGTATTTTTAAACGGTTTCGGCTGCGGACTAGTTCTCTGATCCATTAATTAGTAAATCCATCATGTATGCTGTGTACACGTAATCGTAATCCCTTCCCTTGCTGTTTGTGTTTGATACCTACGTTTGATGTCATACCATACATACATACATGCGTACCTACATAATTAGGAAGCTCACGATCAAAAGCTTCGCAGTTTAGATTTAGGATTACAAGTGCTTTCATAGGCAATTTTCAAAAATCAAGAATTCTATAATAGGTAATAACGACTTAATTATTACGAATCGTAGGATAATACACGTCAGAGGAATCATTTGACAACATTTCACAATTCGTCGAAACTTCGTTGAAATCGCACGTTATCTGCAATTGAAATAATTCAATTTCCTGGTCGGCTCATAGTATTTGAGAGAAACCTAGACAATTTGACGCACATCAAATTGTGCAAAGATAAGATAAATTTCATAAATATTAAAATGATACCAACACTGGCACTGTTTTGTCTAGAGACGTACATGTTTAACCAGCGCAGAGAGGTGTTAAACGACCATCTGCAAGGTCGTCTGCACTTTATTTTATTACTGCATCCAAGTACACACATATTATTATTTTTACTGGCCACAGCTGCATGGAGAAAGATTCTTCAACAGGGCTCAAAAAGTAATAATTATTATAAACATCTCAGATAATCAAACATGTCTTTTACATATATAATAACCGGGTGTTTACTATACTGCTTACTGACCACGGGACTGACAAAAATTTGGCAAAATCCTTATAAATCAGAAGCAAAATTAATATTTGTTGTTATTGCTTCTTTGTGCAGATAAGAAAGACGATAAAATCGATAGGTATTAGTTTTATAATAAGCAAAAATAGAAGCTTAATTTATGATGTCTTGAAACCACACAATGAACCGTCATAAAACGCCGTTTTTTATATACAAGGATTTTGTGTGAAAATAGCATTGAGGTGATAATTTGATTAATGATTGCTCATCTTTATTGCCTAATAAAGACTACCACTGTCATGTTTTAAAGGAGTGCAGTGGTGCCGATTCTCGCGGTTAGATAAGACATTTTGCTTACTGTGATTTGATGAATCAGTTACCTACCGTCTTACGTTACAATATATGAGGTTAACTAAGTAGTTTAGGGTAAATGCAGTTCAGTTAGTCTGCACCAAAAAGTAGTTTTATTATGTTTTTATGACAAATTCCAAATTATACTTATGAGTAATTACGTTTGCAATCAATTTTACACGCGATAAGTAAGTAATGTTGTCGTTTTAACGAAACGATATAGGTACAGTATACAGGGTTGTTGTTACAAATGATTGAACTATCGCGAACCCTATAAGCTAAAAGCAAAATGATGGATATCCGTCCTGACATAGGCGGTTATAGTATGTACGAGAGCTAGTGAAAATTTTTACCCATGATTTGCTACCTCTTCTTAAGTTGCATATCAATTTGTCATATCGGATGATGTGATCGAGAAAATACAAGCATGTCAGCCGTCCGGTGGTCAGCTAAGCTAATTGTTGAATTTTCGAAACTTTTCGTGGTGAAAAATTTGTTTCCGTAAACTGTTTGAATAATTTAAAGTGGCCATACTGTTTAGGCGGAGGGAAGGGAGTGCCATACTGAAGCGAACAATAAGTACATTTTCAAGCGAGAAAATCCTGATTCCTACCATTTTCTAATGCATTTGCCAAGGCACTAGCCACGTACAAAATGTATGCCTGCATATTTTTGCGTTGAAAATCGAAACGTGATCGCAGGTTGATTATTACAATTTGTCAATTTGACAAGATTTAGAAGGCAATTTTTTGTTGCCATGGTACCTCTCAGATATTTTTATTTTTCTATTGTTATCATCTACATGTTTTCAGCAGTTTCTAAACTTTGACAAAAATATTTGAACATTATAGCCGCCCTTAAAATTACGGGGTACAATTCCTAACACCCTGTATTTACCTGAAAGCTTGGATGGTTTAGGCGCTAAGGAAGCCCAACGTACTGATGCGCTGTTGCAGGACCCTCTGAATAATATATTTTATTTTACAGCTATTTTGTAGTTAAACAGTAAGGATAGATAAAATAAACATTTTAACAGCAAAAGATATCTAACATGAGTTTACAAACCCACTGAACATCACATTAGAACATGCAACTATTACTGAAATATTTCGGCGAATTTTGTAAAATGGCGCTGTGGGTTGAAAAATTTTCAAATTCTCACATCTGTCAAACAAGTTCATGTGACTACATTGCCAATTTTTTGGTGTATTTGATGGAATCAAAATTCAATAAGGCGGTCATAAAAGAATATAAAGTTGACTGTCGTTATTCAAAATCTAGAAGGTTTAGAAAATGTCTGTAGTTGGCATTCAATTGACAGCTATCAAAAATATAAAAGTTCTAAGTTTCATTTAAATAACATCAATCATTAGGAAGATATTAATTAACTTCTACGCTCAAGGCGGAGCAGTATATAAAATCGATCAAAAATTCGAAATTGAACTGACATCAAATCTTTACGTTTCGGGGTCCCAGGAACCCAAAAAACCTATTTTTGAAAAATGTGTGTCTGTGTGTCTGTCCGTATGTCTGTGGAAACGCTACAGCCGAAACTACTGAACTGATTTTGATGAAATTTGGTATATAGGTATTGTCTGTGCGGGAGAGGAGCTGATTAGATTTTGAAGCCGATCAGTCAACCCGAAGTGCCCTTTTGGCATAGCAACTTTCTTATTTTAAATATTTAAAAATTTAATAAATGCTGCTGTTATTAATCCAATGCAGTGCGGCGTAGAAGTTCCTGCCGTCTCCGAGACCGCCTTTTTTTTCTTTAAATTGGAAATTTTCAGATTTTTTGTTATAACTCAGAAACGACTCAAAATATCGGGGAATTCTGTTCAGATTCTTAATCACCAACAAATAGCGCAACTTTTCTCCAATTTAAACTATTGTGGTTTCCGATAGGTATACTAATGGTGAGCATCGAAAAATTAACCATCCTGTATTTAACATTTGCTATAAATTTTGTAATCTGTTGTTATAAATCTATTATTATTATTACTATTGTTATTATTTATTTATCGACTTTTGTCGCTCGTGACAACTTTCACTCGTCGACAAAGATCCTTTTTATCGTCTTATTCGTCTTGTACAATAAATAACTAATGTCGGCAAATTTTTCTTGTTTATTAATTTATTATTGTCCAGTAGCAAAAGTGTTATTCGATTATTGATGATCTTAAAAAAACAGGACATTTATGAATACTCGAAGCAACCTGCTTAAACGAAAAATAACGGCCGTCAGGTCAGTTTGTAAGATAAATAAGATGCTAATGCTAAGACCGCGTGTAATATGTCAACATGAATAAGAATATAATGCACGCGCGTATAGGTTTTGGTTTCCAAGTTTCCATCGAAACACACAGGTAAAAAAGATTTCATTGGGTAAAAATCAGCTGTGACAGACCTCCAGCCAATGAGTGAGCAGGCAAAGGAACCAACATGCGCGCGCCGCTCAGGTAAAATTGAAAACGTTTACTTAACGCTTAATGCACTAACTTTTAGTGCTTTAGAGCGCTTTCATTTTGGGGCAGATTAGATAGTGCTTTTGCGGTCGCGGATCGAGAAGACAATCTCGGGGGGGGGCGAATTGATGGGAAACCATATTTTTAAACCAGTGGACGCAGGGGCCGTTTAGGAAGTTTTGCCGCCCCAATAGTGGGACTCGTTGAATGGGGGAATAATTTGTTAGACAGTAATGGAAAATGCGCCGCAGGCGAAAATTTTACAAAATTTCAAGGTCACGCATTTTCTAAGCATTTCAGAAAGTTAGTGAGATTATTTGAAAAACTTAAGTCCCATAAGGAGAATTTTTTATCGAGATCGCATTTCTTACAAAAAGAGTAAAATAGGACATTTCTGCATGAAATTTTTGAATCATAGCGACTAACTCTACTCCCCCTAGGACGTCCTAGGTCCCGCCCTTGCTTAAGTATACCTACATTTTATTTTAAAACCTCATGCCTGAATAATTATTATAAGAAATGCTCAATCAAATTGGTAGGTACAGACACTGTGTAACTGTGACGCCCCAAAAACTTTTTGGAAAACCCAAACTGCCGCCCTAAAATTTTGCCGTTCCAGGCGGCCGCCTACACAGCCCACCGTGTAGAGCGGGCCCTGAGACAGACGAATTTTGTGAAATGTACGAAGTTTATGACTCGGCACGGATCTCGGGGGGGGCGATCGCCCCCTCGCCCCCCCCCTAAATCCGCCACTGTGCTTTTGGTACATATGTGGTTAGTTTTAACCTGTTGTTATTTGTCACTCTTGTGTCCACAGCAGTGTCAACAATGACAGCCGATAATACAGTCAGATGTCAGACAGTTTTGCCTACTGTGTAGAGACTGACTTCCATCAAGCACTGGAATTATTGAAATCATCAATTGCCTTGAGAGCAACATAATTCCAAAAACTTAATTTTTATTAAGTATGTAGGTACCTACTTACTTAAAAAATTAAGATAATTTTTTTTGTGTATCTACCTACAAGGGTGTCGCAGTGCCTTTATTTAATTGCTGCCGGGATAACTAAATCCCTAATAAAAAGCATTTGCGTGTATGGTAAGTTGCAGCTTGACATTTGACTCGAGCATTCGTGAGGTAATTATTCAATGCCCCACGTATAATTATCTCGACTAGTTTCACACACACATGCATAATATTAAGAGTGATTTACGTTAACGGGTCCCTGCATACGAGTGCATTGCTCCATTTGCAATAACAATTTTTCTTGGAAGATGGCATCGAAAAATTCCACGTCGAATCCTGACAACAATGCACTACAAACATTAAATAGCTTGATTATCCAAAATCCAAATTGCGGTGAAAAATTGGCTGCATTTGTATACATACGCCGGTACTTATATTGAGATATTGTTAATTGAGACGATTTATGATGCATTTCAGCAGAAGTAAATCATCGAACAACTCCATTCAATGAAGAAACCACTCGCTATTTATTATTTATTTGTGGTCTCGCAGACAACTTAATGCAGCTACCCTGACTTTTTTATTTGTACATTAACTAACTTGAATTGCAGCAACTTTGGTTTTGCTTAAAATGAGTTATGGAACTACACATAAAATTTCCACGTTCACAAAAAACTACCGTACCTACCCCCAGTCACGATTTTAATTTTTAATGGTTCATAAACACCCGCCTACGCTATTATTTCATTTTGACGACAGTGGCGTAGCAAGTAATTTTCGGCCCCAGTGCTTAAAAGGTTATTTGACTTCCCCTTTGCTCCTTGGCATAGGATAATAATAATAATAGTTTTTTTACTATAAGAATAAAAAAAGTATAAAGTTATGCTTAGACAAAGATGTAGACAAGCAAATACAAAAAATACAAAACACATTAATAAACTAAAAATTTCGTTCTCGTGTTTTTGCTGATGCAACAGTTTCTATTCAATCACACATTTGAGGTCCATTTTTGGCGCTTCCCTGTGCCCAATAGCCATAACAGTGAAAGATCTTTTAAGCGTGCCTATGTCATTAAATTTCTTAAATAATTTTAATGATTTTCAGTTCGCTAAACTAGGGCTGATGCGATGACAATTATCCAAAAACAATTGTACAAATTCCGAACAATTGACCATATTAAAAAGTGCACGGAATTATGGGAGGTTAATCTTTTACAGGTTCCTTCTTTTATAACATTTAAGAATATTTCAGTGTAACAATAGAAATAAGTGCTGAACATGCCCGAACCGGCCTTATTTAGGGATGCGATGATTATATTTGCGAGAATAATCGACGTTCGCCATTGTTACTCTACACTAAACACGCCTAAATAAAATCGTGGTACTGGTTGCATGCATAAGTGATACCCGATGTCAATTTGAATAAATAACAAAAAGCCCAAACCATAGCAACCAGTTCAAAAGAGTAAACTAATAACAAAGCTAATATCATCAAACACGAACTGTACTTTATAAATCAACCATTAACAGCGAAATTTCAAAATAAAAATCCACCATCTACCGTAAGAATAACATGTAAACCCTCATTCGCGCCAAAATAAACGCCACTTCCAAGATGGCTGTCCTTACTACGGAATGCCCACCAGAGGCCGCCTCTGTTTTTAATTTGATCAATTGTCCTACAATTACAAATCAAATTGTCCGGACAATTATTATGATTATCCGTTTTTGAATTTCGCGCCATTTTTTAACGTCTAAACAATACCGTTATGCAATTTGTATATTATGCGCCTTTGCCAGCTGAGAGCTTATTTTTTGTTTATTGTCTATTTTAATTGTTCGTTATTCTTCGTAAAATGAGGGTAATTTTTAATTGAATTTTTTGAATTTTTGGTGAATTCTGTCTTTTTATGATAAAAATTCGTTTTGCATTAATGCCGTAAAAGTACCAAATAAGTTGTTGACCTGCAGTTCGAATAATCACACAGATATTTAATAGATTTAAGGATAATCGTCCGCAAAAAAGGTAATTGTCCGAATTTATAATTGCCGACAATTATGCAACCCTATATGCTAAGCGACCTTTTAGCTATTACTGAAGTCACAGGAAGCGTCAAAAATGTTAAGAAGACCGTATACACATATGCTAAATTACTTTCCAAACAGCCATATTTCGGTAATCAACAAATTGAAAAGTGATATGATATAACTGACATAGATTCTGCCAGTTTACTACGAACACCAACACAAAGTATAATATTTTTTGGCCCCCTTGGTCATTCGGGCCCTTGCGCATTGCATATATGCTTGCACTATCATAGCTACGCCACTGTTTGACGATATATTTTATTCATCTGGGCAGGCCGAATCAGCCAGCCCTACAAACCAGAAGAATAAATATTTGACCACAATAACCACGTTTTATATTTTACCGAGTGTTTTCCGCATTCAAAATTGATTAAGTATATTATATGCCATGTTTATGAGTTTCATGTAATTTTTGAAGGGGATTTTAGATTTAGGCAATTCTATTTTCGGTGCGATTTTGAAAACATGTGCCAACGCCGTCGCGTACCTACAGAAAGTAAAAAACCGTCATAATTATTATATTATTAACAACTGCAGCTGTTTTAATCTCCGAAGTCTTGGCATATCAAGAATAAACTTTGATAAGATAATTTTAAAATACATAATATGTACATGTTTGCCCTCCTATCTTTATAACTCTATTTGCATATAAGTAAATCATACTGGTCATCATCTATTTCAATTTAAGTAATATTATTTTTGTATTTATTTAACGATCATGTGAAGCATATTGACAAAGCTGCGATTTTAGACAAAAAATTAGAAATCAAACAATAATCCACATAATGCCCGGGCAACCTGTAGAATGACCAGATCAACAGACAAACTGGAGATTAGATATTCTACAGAATAACTAGTATGTTCCAGGGACTCCAGGCAGTCCGCGAATGCCTGGCCTGGCTCATCATTCGAAGTGGAGACTTAACCCTTAGTTGGTTGAAAGCTTGGTCCATTTTTCACTTAACCCTTACCTTATAACCTCTCTTGGACTAAATAAGATTTATTGTTATTGTTATACAGTGCTTTTCAAAAGTAAGGAAGAAATTCAAGAAATTTTTCGAGCAGAATATTTTGGAAATATCCTCAGACAGGTTAACCTTATTTTTTTGAGGCTCATCCGATAGGTATTTTTTTGCACTTCCGGTTTGGTCGGAAATGATCCTAATTTTGATTTTTCAAATAGGATCATACTGTTTTCTCAACGGATTCAGAATCTACAATTTTTTCTGAGTCAGTAACATGTGTCATAGCTGACCGGAAGGATGGAGTCACGGCCACGGTTTTCAAAAACATCGAAGAAATCAGTAAAAAATCGAGATTTTTAAAAAACGCAAAAACACGGCAACATTGTTTTTTCGATATAAATTCATTTCAAATTTCTCAATGTTCAAACCTGTTAAAGTTGCAAAAATACTTTTTAAGTGAATGTAATTGGGTATTTGAATTGGCATCAAAAAAACAAAGTTGACGTGTATTTTGGTTTTTGACACCACTTCCGAGTCAGGTAAGACACGTGTTGCTAACTCAGAAAAAATCGTAGATTCCGAATCCATTGAGAAAAAAGTATGACTCAATTTGAAAAATTTAAGTTTGAGTAATTTTCGGTTAAACCGGAAGTACCTACAAAAAAAATCTGACTACACCACTTGGTGTACATCAAAAAACTAAGGTTGATCTGTTCGAGGATATTTCCTAAGTATTCCTCTCAAAAAAGTTCTTGAATTTATTCCTTACTTTTGAAAAGCACTTGTATACAGTGCGAACGTTGGCTGTGGAATATTATAAATAAAAAATTCTTGGGTCATTTGCTGCTAAAATCCTCGGACCGGTCGATTTTATTTTTTAATTGCGGATCTGTTTCTGCAGTCAGATTTTTTCCCCACTTCCGGTTTAACCGGAAATGACCTTAACTTTGTTTTTTAACATGGAAAGACACTTTTCTCAACGGAATCGGAATCTACGATTTTTTGTGAGTTAAAAGCATGTATCATACTTGACCGGACGTGCAGTCACGGCCACCCTAGATTTTCAAAAACATCGAAGAAATCGGTCAAAAATCAACATTTTTGAAAATTGCAAATTCACGTCAAGATTACATTTTAAAAAAAATATTTTTGCTATTTTGGCAGATTGGGAAAAGTGAAAGTATTTTAAAAAACAAAAGCAAATATAAGGAAACGTAACTGTGTAGTTGAATTTGTATCAAAAAAGTAAGGTTGACTTGTATTTGCGATTTGCAAAAATCTTGATTTTTGACCGATTTTTGCGATGCTTTTGAAAATCTAGGGTGGCCGTGACTGCACACCCGATCAAGTATGATAAATATTTTTAACTCAAAAAAAATCGTAAATTCCAAATCCGTTGAGAAAAAAGTGTCTTTCCGTTTGAGAAAACAAAATTAAGGTCATTTCCGGTTAAACCGGAAGTGGGAAAAAATGCGACCAAAGAATCAGATCCGCATTAAAAAAATAAAATCGACCGGTCCGAGGATTTCAGCAGCAGATGACCCAAGAATATTCCACAGCCAATGGTCGCACTGTATACAGGGTGCATGAGCCTAGTTAGACCAACAGTCATAGAGCTTAAACGATATTGAAAATGTTTCTTTATTATGATTTTCATTTAATCAAATCCAATAATAAAAACAAAATAATTATTGTTTTGCTTTTATCAAAGTGACGCTTCTTAAAAAATAGTTTAAGTTCGAATTTAGGTGAGGGCTAATGAAGATTTTTGTCCATAAATCTTCCCTGTCCAGTCCGTCACTCATCACAATCATTGCTGATACGATACATGCACACACTTAGCTCGAGCTAACTAAACTCGGTACTTTTTAAACAGCGTTCCATGAGATCTTGCGGCGGTGGTAGCCTTTGAAATATAGTTTCCTCATTTGATTTCGATGAGAAAACTATATTTCAAAGGCTACCACCGCCACAAAGTCTCGTGAAACGCTGTTTAAAAAATACCGAGCTTAGTTATCTGGAGCTAAGTGTGTTCATGTTATGTATCCGCAGTAAATAACCAATGAGATCAGACGAGTCCACACTCGAGAAGAGAGTGGAATGAACAAGTTACATCTTGCATCTCCGATTATACCTTTCTAATTGGACTTCAAGTTGTAAACGTGAGCTAATTTAGGAACTACCGAAAAAATCACGTAAGATGAAACGCTAATCTGAGTTTCGATCTGAGTGCTCTACTACTCCGAAAAAATTGTGCAATGGGGCAAAACGGCAAAAATAGGCAAATAAAAACCCCAACCGGGTGAATTCTCGGAACGGCCGCTGAACTTGGGACCTTGGCTGGCAAGTCACGGCGCGGCGAGCCGGCCACAGAGCCGTCGGTCGGTCGGTACCGCGGTCTGGCCTTAAAACCTCGTCCCCATGTCTTGTTTGTCTACCGATTCTTGTAGCCGAAACCTGTGCATCCAACTCGGCGGAACTGCTATGACATACATCGACTGCGTTCTATCTTGCTGTGATTTCAGATAACATTTTAATGGTTTCTTAAACACGTGGCACTATGGGACACAAAATTATTTACTTTTTTCAAAGCTTAGTTACCGTGATTCATAATTTATGACTTTTTTCGATCCTATTTAGTTTTATGGATGGCTAATTTAATAGTCATCAAGGGTAAAGTAAAATGAAATGCATTTTGAGCTCGGATAAAAAAGCAACAGAACCTCAATTATTGAAGTTGTACCTAATTATTAGTTGTACCCACGATTACCTTTGGATATGCATGTCTGTGGGTCTGACATTGATTCAAACAACAATTTAGCCATGGGCGTACTGCTAGCTAGAATTTTACCCAGTGGGGTAGGGAAAAATGTAAGCCGCCTACTCCTACACTCTTGGACGCAAAACTTCAAACCTTAAAGGAGGATTCGACCCAAGAAATCGATGTTGAGGTTATGGCTGATTCTAGGGAAAGGAGCGTATTTAAAAATTCTTTGCCGTTTTGAAGATTTTCAGAAAAAACAGCGGCAAAGATGACGTCATCTTTCCACGATTTCTTGCCCATCTTATGAGGATATTTCCAGACGCCGGCTGAGTATTGGTTTGTCCTAACTCCTACGTGTTTCCTATGGAGCTAGGACAGCCGATGTCTGGAAATATCCTCAAGATGGCCAAGAAATCGTGGAAAGATGACGTCATCTTTCCCGATGTTTTTTCTGAATATCTTCAAAACGGTAGAGAATTTTTAAATTCTGATAACACCTTTGGAGTCAGACGCTCTTTTCTCACTAGAATCAGCCATAACCTCAACATTTTCTTGAGTTAAATCCTCCTTTAAAAACAAATCGGTTTCTAATAAAATTCTAGTACCACCTAGTACATACGAGTCCCTCCCCTGTAAGCTGAAGCACTAAATTGTAGGAACTTCAGATACCTACCTAACTACAATGTTTCCCCTAGACTGTGATAGCCAACTGACAGCAGTGGCGTGCTGTTTAAAATAAAACTACGACTGTCTGACGGCCGATTTGTTCCATCAATGAAACAGTCGGGGACTTTAAAAGAGACCACCCCCCAGCTACAATTCATTTGATCGATTGCATCGCTGCATTTCCATTTATATTTGTCTGACAGGTCGGCAAACATTGACCGCGTTGCAGCGACACAGCCGACCAAGTGATTCGTCGCGGTGAGGCGGGCATTTTCAAAATCCCCGACTGTACATACAATGTAGTTGTTCAGCTGTGGCCGCTTCTGCTTCCAGCGGTCCCTTATTAACTCATTTACAGATAAACTGTCAACGGAAAGTTACAAGTTCATTGTGTAACCAGTAGCCGCACCAGATTCCTCCTGGAACATAAAACACCATTTTCCGTAATTATAATAATATTTACTATACTAAACATAGTTATCTGCTTCAAATTCATAATTTCCCGTCGATACATTTCTTTTGAGGGAAGAATCGCATTAAAATTAATAAAGAAATTACATTGATGTTACGCGGACTACGCTTTGTTTTTCTTTGACAGCTTCCAGAATTCGCCGATGGCGCTGAAAACGCGGGCAAAATTTGAAATCCACTGGGTCTTTATGATGGCATAGTATTGGTATAATTGCTGATTAAGATTAACCAGAAGCGGTGCAAGTGGGTATTAAAGGATTTTAAAGGATGCACACAAACAAAATTGTAAAGCTCCAATTTTACTATTAGTTTTGCAGGTTAGGGTTAAGCAATTAGAGATTAGATTAGACGATCAGGAATCAGGACTAAGTATTTATTATTTCTTCCATTTACATCATAACTCGGTCGCAACCGCCGCTAATTGCATTTTCCAGAGAAACCAAACACCTACACCTATAGGCACTCCTACAAAACGGTTAAGCGATTTTTAAAAAAACTAGAATGTCCTATTGGATACTGCTAATATAAATAGTTATACTAAACTGGTTAAATCTATTTCTTCCTGATCGATAACCGTTAATAGGTTCTTATTACCTATATACAGAATGGTTTCCTTTTCACTGCTCGCCATCGGCATCTCCTAAACCTAAACGGTAAGATACGGAGTCGGTTCAATTAATGAAAAGTTGCTCTATTTCTTGGTGGTTAAGCATCTGAATGAATCCCACAATATCTTGATTCGTTCTTGAGTTATCCCGAAAAATCTGAAAATTGTAATTTTAAAGAAAAACTATAATATCTCCCAAGTTTATATTTTTGACAGCTGTCAGTCGAATGACATCGACAGAAATTTTTTAGGTTTTCTAAAATTTGAGCAATGAAAATCAACTTTTGATTATCTTATGGTCGCCATTATGAATTTTAACCCTATCGGACACATAAAGAAATTAGCTTTTCAAAAATGTAACCTACCATGCACTTTTTTGAAAATACCTGTCAAAGTTTGAGACACGACTTCGAAACCTATTTTATTAGCATTTAGAATTCAATTGGTTTCTACGTTAAAATGGATTAAAAAGTTAAGTTAATTAATAATACAAATTTTAGAATTTTTACTATATTAGTTACATTCTTGAAAAACTAATTTTTTTCTGTATATCGATGGTGTTAAAATTCAATATGGCGGCCATAAGAAACAAAAAAAGAAATCTAGAGGGCCTAGAAAATTTCTGTCAATGCCATTCGATTTACAGCTGCGAAAAATATAAAAGTTCCAAATTTCATTTAGATAGGATTAATCGCTAGGGAGACATTATTTTTTCTTTAAAATCGCAATTTTCAGATTTTTCGGGATAACTCAGGAACTAATCAAATTATCGGGGAGTTCTCTTGAGATTTTTAAGCTCCAAGAATAGTTTAAATAACTCCGTATCTCTTACAGTTTAGGAGGTGCCAATAATGGTAAGCAATGAAAAAGGAACCATCCTGTATGTATCAAGGTTACTTCTGTAATAGCATATTGCCATTTAAATGGATAAATTAACAGTTTTTGTTGCAATTCAATCCCCTTTTGCCATAAACGTGAATTTGAAGTCTTCGTGGGGGTCGGACACTATGTATATTTATTTTAGTCTATAGTTCACTTATTCACTTTTAGGTGTTATCTCTGCAAACAGATTTTCAATTAATCTTCAATGAGGATATGATGTGATCACTATCAGCATGCCTGATAGTTCAAAAATCATCGTGAGTAAACCAAAAAATTGGCCATCTAGGAGACTGCAGAAACTTAACTGAAATATCACACTAGAAATTAAGTAAAATGTATAACTTAAAAAAAGTAGGTAGGTAGGTGTATGTAAAATACTCCCTCTTCAGGAATCGAACCCGAGCTGCCATGCCAGTCAGGTAGAATCTCATGATTAGCAGTTGTAATGCAGGCACTGGTGCTATGAACTTTTTTTGTGACCTTGAAGTAGTATGACCTTTATCAGTTCCAACCTCAGGTGAGCCCCTTCAAATAAATGTTAATTTGGAATGCACCTAGATGAGCCTCAATAATTTACAATAGATAAAAAGCCAATGTGAGCTTACTGTTAAGTATCGTGTGAAAATCAATATCTCCTGAAGTGTGTGTAGGTGGATAAACATGATAAAAACATTCAATGTCCTTTTATCATATTAAAAATAAACTTTTTATCAAGTACCATGAAATTGTTTAATTATGCATTAAGAATGAAAAAATGGACAACCATCATCATATTTTAGATGTTCTAGTAGAACCATAGATATCTTAGTATTAATGTAACTATAGCAGTCGTTACTTTTGTCGTTGTTTATAAAGTCAGACAGAAACCTGGTATAAGACAAATGCAAGATTTGGTTTAGAAAGTAAGTATTATAAGGTACATTTTACAACTCCTGCAAACGGGCAATCTTATCTAATTTTGATCATCTCTACCACTGACTAATTTTTCCTTATCTTTTTACTGTCAACTGACACACTCATGCTTCAATAATAATTATTATTAGGAAAAGTACTTATCACATTAGCGTTTTCATTCACTATTCTAGTTCTTTTAAGACTTGCCAAAACAGTTGCTTGAACATTTCATGTTACTAAGGTCTAAACCAAGACTAGTAAAGAAATTGGATACAATTTAAATTCATATTACCTAAGATTATTAAGTTAACGGGGTTGTTACGAACAATTCTAACATCGTCGGTGACTTTAAAAACAAACGCGTTTACTTTCGGCTACACAGGGTGTCCCAGATTAGGACTGTGCGATATCGGAATTTGAATATCGAATATCGATATTTAAAATTTAATCGATATACCGATATATCGATAAACCGATATATCGATATACCGACGTATCGATATATCGATATATCGATATACCGATTTATCGATATATCGATATATCGATATACCGATACACCGATTTATCGATATATCGATATACCGATAACTAAATATACCGATTTATCGATATATCGCCTTATATCGGTACTTATACAATTGTATCGATATCGTTACTGTGGTATTATATCTGTAATCGAGTAATATCTTAGTTTTAAGAGCTAGATAGGTATGAATAGGTAATAGACCTTTGCGATTTCCAATTCTCTACAAGTCGTTTAAATAAGTATAGTAATTCCTACCATCACTTGTTTAAATTGTTTATATATACTAATTGTTTATACACTGCACGAAAATATTGATATCTCCGAGGATATCTCCAAGACATATACGCAAAGATTCCTCAATTTTGTCAATTCATTTCAATGTTAGCCAGTTGTCAACAAATGACTGAATCAGGCCGAATACCTACTCCTACATTTAAAAGAAGTCGGAACTTCAGAAATGTCATTATATACGGGACACCGGTTATCGATATACCGATATTTCGATATATCGATATATAATAACTTATCGATATACCGATATATCGATATACCGATATATCGATATATCGATATACCGATATATCGATATATTACCGATATATCGATTATCGATAACTTATCGATATATCGATATTTCGGTATATCGATAACACACTTTTATCGATATATCGATATATCGATATTCGATATATCAATATATCAAATAAAAGTCGCAGGCCTATCCCAGATTCAATGTGACGAGCAATATCTCCGTCGTGACTCGAAGTTAAATTCAGAATTTTGCCAGGAGTATGCGCATCCTTTCAGTGAATACACTCATATACTTCACTTCCGGTTATACCGGTAGTCGACATCAATTTTGTTATTTTAAATAGCAACCCACAACTTTTTTTGCGGAATCTATTCAAGCTTGTCAAATGTAGTCGATAATTTTATAAAAGCGGGGAGGCTGGCAAACGTGATTGATTTGACGCGTTTGAGGCAATTAAAAACATCTAGCTACTTATGCCTTTATGACACTAATGGCGTTTTCGTCTCGGTGATCTAGATCTGCTCCAGATCAAACAGCGCATGCGCATCGTTCTAATTCTAGGGAGATCAACTTTTTTCTCATGTTCGCCTGGGATTTGATCTTTTGGCGGTTACATTTTGAGAGTGTTCGTCTCACTGCCGTCGCCCTACTCGAGATCAGTTTTTTGGAACTAGCATCCTATCCTAGAGCGGCTGGAGCAATTTTCATACGCTTGCGCACTAGTGTTGAAATATAACCTGGAAAGTGCAAATCACGTGTAAATTCTCATTTTTTTTCGCCTTTGGTGTCGTTATGGCGGAATCCATTCTTAATTTTTTGCAATTAGCCGAGGAATTGCTAGGAAGGAGCAGTATAGTTCTAATGATGATGACGATCAAGAATTTCTGGATAACAGCTATGAAACATGGGCACCAACCTCTGCTTTAAAATAACACCAAATCCGTGGCAGAATCGCCTATACTTGGAGCAAATCTGTATCCAACGAGGAGCATTTGCCTCTCCGTTCGAGATTCAACCGATCTTGATCGGGATTCAGATTGCTCTGAGACGAAAACGCCATAAGTGTCTTCCATGGCAACGCAACTAATAAGTCAAAAATTATTTTCAAAATGCCGTACTCCTTTTCATCAAATGAAAATTAATTAAATGATGATTTTTCACTTGCTAGCTAGCTGCGTTGCCATGGAAGACATTTAATGTCATAAAGGTATATAAGTAGCTAGATGTTTTCAATTGCCTCAAACGTGTCAAATCAATAACGTTCGCCAGCCTCCCCGCTTTTATTAAATTATCAAAAAATTGTTATAAAATCAAAACGACTGGTGCAAACAGTTGACATGTCAAGTGAACATTGACCTGTCGTTTGTATAAAAAGGCGTTTGATGAGGCTCTTATCGCACTCGGATTTTGTTAAACTCGGGCTTTTCGCCCTCGTTGTCCAAACATCCTGGTGCGATAATAATTATGGCCTAATGAAACATGTTTTTTTAATATTGTAACAACCCGAACATTACATTCTACATATAACGTGTGAACAAAAAGTTTTTCGATCTAGTAGCCCTTGTCGTGAGAGACGTAGGGTGTAGACTGCTGAAATTATCATTCAAAGCGAAATCTGACATTCACGCGTTATCCCATAATTTCTGCAGTCTATACGTCCTACGTCTCTCACGTCAATGGCAACTCGATCGGAAGAGTTTTTGATTACCGTTTACATAGAATATAGAGTATATAGGTATAGATAGACAACAACCTTTTAATACTGTAGGTGATGTAACCATACATACACAACACCATTATGTTACGAATCCAAAAACGAATCAATTTTGTATTAACATGGTAGCAGAAAGCGGAAACTAAAGTGGTATTTTCAACACGCAATTCGTGTCAAACGCGTTTATCCTGACTGATCGGGTTAATAAATTAATATTTAATAAATGCCGTGATCGTTACCAGATGGGCCCCACTAGATATTTGGGGATGAAATTGGGACGTTGCTCTGCGGAACAAAACACGGTTTTCACATTCTCAATGTAAATCTTATATAGATTTTCATGCGTTGGATGCGCAGATTGTCTAGACTTTTTTGCCAACTTTCGTGTTTTTTGCATGTTATTATCTAATAATTTAACCTACACAATAAATTGGCAAAATCCTATATTGATTTCAAATTTGGAATTTCTACTTATACCAAATATGCACAAGTAGCTTGCATATATAAGAGTAACTTTCATCATCATATATACCTTCTTAAGTATCATACCTACCTAACCAATCAGTCGGAAAAAGGTAGGTAATTTGTTTGTTGCCCGCCTTATAGTACTTATCATTAATTCAGGTCCTTAATAACGGATAATAACAAAAAAATCGGGTAGGTGTGTGAATTTCCGTTGGAACTGGTTTAATTAGAGACTAATGCGTGCCGGGCCCCTTGTAGGTACACCATGCACAGCCAACATTATAATATACCTACTAATACAATAAATTGTTCAGAAGGCTTGATGAATATCGAAAGTACATACCTACTTACTATATGGGGGAGCGGTTAGAATAAACATTTTTTAATATCACACGCTCGAATAAGTCAGCTTCTTGTTATAGGATGTATACCGCACTGTTATGGATGAAACAATTACCTTGGTAAAATAGGCAGATCATTTTGTAATCAATGTGCAAAAAAGTGTTTAGTGGTATTTTTTTCTAACATCTTTGGAAGCAGAGAAGAGCGCCTATAACTTCACCGCAAAAGACAAATCTATTGATATTCTTGGCAATTTCTTTAGAGCTCTTCAAATTGTGGTGCATGATGATAGATAGCTAAGAGTTTCCAATACAAATGTGGAAAAATTTATTATTTGCATTTATGACAGAAGCATACATGATGAATAAAAAATCAATTTAGACTCGCGGCTATATAACATCGACGGTGGACTCCATCGCTTCTGCACAATATTTGGACATTTATCAATTATTTATACTCAAATCGACGGGATAAAAATTTAAAACTCAAAATTGACTCCACAAGGAAACAGAATTTACCTATAGGTTTCGGCCGACAACGGCCAGCATCAGCACTATAAAAATAAGTAATAACATACTGAGAAATTAAGTTTGGACAACCCCAATTTTAATACCTTAGTTATTTATGTACCCCCGTTGCCATGAAAAGATAGATTTTTGCTAGGATTATTCTGATTGACGTCATTCATATCATGCAGATAAAAACTGCAAAAATGCATTTTTTTATCGTTATTTTAATAGTACCTACTCATAGAACACACAGGTAAATTGCTACATCAACGCTTTAATGTACTTTGATCGCCAGTTTACAACAGATATCGCATTTGATGATTTCACCAACAGAAATAGCGCACCGATTATTTCCATCCAAATAAATTTTATGAAGGGACAAGCCGACAGCTAAATGTTGACAATATAATATGAGAAATTGAAAAGTTAATGCGGTAATGGTCTGCTCTCATAAAAAAGTATTCTTAGGTAAAATCTACTTAAAATAATAAAATAACTAGTTATCAAGAAATTTCTGTCTTTGATGAGCAACTTATTTTCTGTCTGACTCTCACTTCAGTGTTGAAGGAATAAATGCAAGTGCCTGCATGTTTCCGGTTAGCACCCACTGTCGGAAGTGTTGCGGTTATGTTTACATACTTATGCAGCATATGCAAATGTTGTAGTCATAAAAAATGTAATGTTGTGTGAGGTTATGGCCTCTGCAGCGCTGATAGACGAACTGCCGCTTGGCTGACAAGCTGGAAATGGCCTGATAACGTCCTAATCAACATTTTCAAATAATTTACAAACCCTGTTGGGGGATTTTTTGCGACCCAACCTGATAAACTTTTCATGCACTGCAGTTCAGAGGCGTACTTTTCTTGATTGTAATCGTGATTTTAACGTCCCCGCAACCAATTTAAAAATGGGAAGTTACTGCAATCACTCCAAAATTCAGGTCTTCAAATTCTGGATGGAAATAATCGGATATTGTTCTAATGTTGGTGTGTTTTCCTTGCAGGTAAGATCGATGTTTAGCAGTCCATTGAGCGCGAAGCGGTCCAACGTTCCATGGTCCATGGGAGGAAACGAAAAGAAGTAAGCTAAGAACAGATACAGGAAAAAGGGCCGTGAAATATAAAGACAGAATGGGGGAAAAAGAGGAAATTGTAAGAATGCTGGAAAGAGGAAAAGAGAGAGGAAGAAAGAGAGAAAGAGAAACAAAGAGAGGAACGGATACGCAAGGGAAGATATAGAAAGACGCAGGTAACAGGGGAGATTGACGAATATGGGAAAGAGATAGAGATATAGATGTACAGGAAAGAAAAACAAGGATCAGAGAATCAAGATATAATGCAAAATATGAGGGGTTGCCAAGTTACTTGCAGAGAGATAATCTGAAAGAGAAATGAGAATGATAGCGAGATTCACATGCGGAAATTAGGAGATATAGGATAAGTTTTGGTAGGAGGAGGAAGAGAGGAGGTGCAGGAAAGAGAGAGAAAAAGAATACTGAATGAAAGGGGAGAGGGAATAAAATAGATGAAGGAAGTGAAAAGGGCGAGAAGTGGAAGAGGAGGGAAAGGGAAGACAGAAACAGAAGCTAGAAGGGCTTATTACAAGCTACAAAGGCAGGAATAAAGTTTTGTTTATCTATGAGACAATATCGCGACTTTTTTGTGCTATTAGATTTTGAGCCAAAGTATTAGGAACTTTCTTCCAATTTCGCCAACTAACTAGCTTTTTTATTTCATAGGTTCTCGACAACAAAATAATAATGGTATGAAATTTCATTGCAATTTAGCTAAATAAATTAGTTTGCTAGCTTATATTTGGGGTTTCATTTAATTAATGTATAGTTACTCATACCCACGCATCAATAAATTGTTAGAAGGCATCCTCAATATATATATGATTACCTGTACCTACTATGGTATTAATTTTAGTGCCGCAGCAGAATGCAAGGCCCTTGTTCCTGATTATTTGTTCGCTCACTCGCTCGTCCACTCTGTTGTCTGCTCGTCGGATAACTTCGAATTGAGATATCGAGCAGAAACATGTTACCTATACAGATGCATATCCCTAAATACTCGGCGGGAATTGCCTTTGGGTCATATTGGACCAAGGGGGTGGGAGTTAGGGGTAAAAAGGCGAAAAACTTGTAATTGCTATAATTCGAGAAGTTGTCGAAGTATCTTGCTGAAACTTGGTATGCATGTTCGACCTTCAAGTCTGTTGAAGGTGAAGGGGTGTCAATTTTTAATGAAATTTAGTGGATTAATTAAAACCACAAAAAATATGATAACTCCGCAAGGGTTGCACCTACTTGAATCCAAGGCACACACATATTGCAATAAAATCTTGCGGGGGTCAACCATTGAAAAAAGGTCTTATGAGTTTTCAACCTAAAACCAACCCATAGGCTACTAGCAATCCCTAACCCCTAGCAGGCAGGAATAGTACAAACGTTTTATTTATTTTTTCTGTCTTTTTTTGTGGTTTTCATTATTTTTTAACCCATCCACAATTTTTCAACCCCTTTCACGAAATGTGAACCCTAATTTTCGCTAGTTTTACTTAACTGCATCAGTTAACTCTCCTTTAACTTTTCGTCCCCCTTTAAAATTGTTCAACACACTAAGTGTTAATTTTGCAAAATTCGCGTAATTTCGTTTTTCTTCGGTAATAAATTGAATTCATTTGGATTCAGTTTTCTTTTTAGAATTTTTTAGCCTCTTTCGTAATAGGTATAGGACCTAAGTATTTCAACGGCACAATTTGCATAACTAACTTATTTTCGTGTTATATTTTGTAATTATACTTAACCACAGTTAATTTTCATCCTCCTTCGCAATTTTTCAACCCATCACGACGTTAAATCTACAACTTTCCAACCGCCTTCACAATATTTCATTGCCTCCAAAACATAAAGCAAAATTGTCTTATTTTCCGTGTTACTTTTGGTATTTCTACTTAAGTGCAGTAAATTTTTTCTTACCTTGGTTTTCTCATCCCCTCCCATATTTAGTAGTTTTTCGTTCATTTCCTACTAAACACTGTAAAGGACCATCATCCCAATACTGTACTGTAAAACAATTTTCGCCCTTTGGACACGTCTGTGCATCTGAGAAGACACTACTAGGTTCAGATTGAAACATCTTCCGGTGGCTTTTTCAACATAGTTTTTGTAGTCCAGCACACATCCTGCTAAATTAATCCATCTTAGAAAATAAATTTAAAACTTTGGTTACGCCACTGGAATGCATTGCTTATCGGTTTTTATTTGCCTGTAGAAGGGGAGGCAAGTTTAGACGTAGTATTTTAGAAGGAAACGATACTAAACACGCGAAGAGGTGAGCTACTTATTTGTATTATAAACCCAACTTCTGCTGTTATCTACGGTGAGGCCGACAAACTGCCGATAACTTAGTGACACGATTACGTTTTCTGTTTCCTCATTCAGCCAAAAAAAAAACGGAAAGAGTACTTTTAATACTTTGTCAGCCAAGAAAGCGACTGTGGATCCTTGATTGCCGTGTAGCTACGGGTAGTTAATAATTATTAAATTTCACACTTTTTTGACAAATAACGACATCACCTATTCCATTTGACAACATCTCCCTTTTAAGGTTAATATCCTGTGAAGTTTACTATCTCACCAAGTATAACTTTACGTAATTTACTGTCAGTCCGTTTCACTTTACCGAGAATAAAAATTTTCATTTCCGCCGACATGGTAGAAACTGTGAATACATTTTTAGATGACATAAAAATAAGGGATGCCTTGTATTTCAAATTTTAAACTTGATGTGCCAGAATGGCACTTCGAATGCACCAATTGCACCAATTTGTTTTATCAGCACATGAAAGGTCTTGAAATTCTGTTTCCAAAAATCCAATCAAACTTAGTGGCCTTTTGGCAATAAAAAATAAAAATTTTGAAAAACTCCCGAAACACTTCGAGACTGAATTGAAATTTATAGGTGATAGGATTGGATCATTCACCAAGTGGGGAGGTTCTAGCCGCTTCCGTAGCTGCCCATTTTTTTTTTTTTGATGTGCATTCAGTGGTGTAGTCAGATATTTTTTTGCTCTTCCGGTTTAACCGAAAAAGTTCCTAATTTTTATTTTTCAAATGGACTCATAATTTTGTCTCAACGGATTCGAAATCTACGATTTTTTCTCGAAGAAGTCAGTGAAAAATTGAGATTTTTAAAAAACGCAAAAACACGTCATCTTTGTTTTTCGATATAAATTCAATTGTGCAGTTTTTTTTAAATCTTGTTATTTATTTCAAATTTCTTCAATTCTTCTTTTTTAAGTAAACGTAATTGCGCATTTGAATTGGTGTGAAAAAAAAAACAAAGTTGACGTGTATTTTTGTTTTTCAAAAATCTCAATTTTTCACCGATGTCTTCGATGTTTTTAAAATCTAGTGTGACCGTGACTCCACTTCCGGTCAGGTATGACACATGTTTTTCACTTAGAAAAAAGCGTAGATTCCGAATCCGTTGAGAAAAAAGTATCACTCCATCTGAAAAATTAAAATTGGGATTATTTCCGGTGAAACCGGAAGTGCAAAAAAATATCAGAATACACCATTGGATGCGCCTCAGAAAAATAAGATTGACCTGTCCGAGGATATTTCCTAAATATCTCTTGAATTTATTCCTTACTTTTGAAAAGCACTGTATATTAATGCATTATGAACCAATATTATTAAGGCCGGTACGAGATGTTATATTATAAGAGGAGCCAGGTATTGAATTATTGTTCATTCCTCACGTACTAAATTCATTTTTGCCTTCGACATTAATAAACTAAGTGTAGGGGGAGCTTACACAACCGTTATTGAGTGTTTCGTTTTGATAAAAGAATACAATTTTTATCAAGCCATGAAAAGTGGTTTTTAATTTAATGGGTGTGTTATGAAATCAATTATTCATTACAAAAATAAGAGTTTTATAGCACTCCTTTATACTGTTGTTAAGGGCTCAGGGACTCCGCAATCCGCATTAGCATTTTTTAGCCACAAATCGATTTAATCTTTCGTAATTTAAAATTCATTTAAACAAGAAACTTAATCCTGAATCCTCTCCAAAGTATCCTCCGTGTTTACAAAAAATATAATGAATTTGCATGAATGTGACACTAGAAGTGCAGATGTTCCATTGCACTTCTGCGTTCCAAGGTTGACCGAAATTAGAAACACGTTGGATTTTTTTGGCTACTGTTCCAAGGATTCCTACAAATGACAACCATAACGAACGTATTTCAGTTCAATTAAAATATTTCAGGCATCCGTTCCATTCATGACCCGAAACATAGAGCAATGCCTTCCTTTGACAAAAATAGTAAAGAAAAATTGCAGACCTGCATTAATTATGTTGTATGCAGGCCTTTTCACGTGATGAAGAATGAGGGCAACAAGGTCCATCATAAATCACAAGTCGTAAATAATCCACCTACGACTAGCATTGATAAATAATATAAATTTTTTGGCTGCAAATTTTAGCATTCACATGAAATATTTTATCTTTATTATTTATTATTATTATTTTACCTTTGACAGTTTTCGTAATTTTAACCAAATATGTTTTAACCTCCCCCTTCCAAACTAAAAAAAAAGGGAGGTTACTGCAATCGGTCCAAAATTGAATTGAAATTGAATCGGGTATGGAGAATAGGTATAAAAAAAGGCAGCCAGTTAGGAGAAAGGAAGCCAACGGTGAGTCCTCGACAAATAATTACGTGTTTTTTTGGATCCCTGAAACCTCAAAACGTATAGATCTGGTCGTATCACAAATTTGAAGATTTTAGAGTGATTGCAGTAAACCTCCCATTTTTTTAAATTGTGGGGTTGGGGAGGTTAAAATACCATTCTTTCTCCAATGTTTGGAATATTTTTGGCATACCTACCTATCAACTTTAAAATTTTAAATGTAAACTACCAGATGCATTTTTAACTTGTACGCTTTATTTTATATCAAAATCTGTTCCCAAAACTGTATTCATAGATACTTCCTTTAGGCAAAAAATCCTAAAAATAAAAATTTTAGAAATTTCCCGCTTTTGGTTTCCGATTTTTATTTATTTTTAAACAAAAACGATGAAAATTTGCTTTTTAGCATTAATGTATTTTAACCTAATGGTCCACGTTGCTTTATAGTAACAAATTTTTAAATGATACACTAAGACAAAAAATTTCATACACAGGTTGAGGCCATTTACGGTTTCCGCAATTGTACTGACATAATTGGACCTAGGTTTTTATTTAAATTACGTGTGCATAACTAATTACATAGCTGAACCATCTTGTTTTGTTTCAAGTGTCTGTGCAGCAGGTAAAAATCATGAAAAATATTAATTTAATTTACTCCTTAGTTGTCATTCTCACGATTATTTTTTAATTTGAGCGTCAAGATGAAAGATTCGTTAATGAAAAAGTTAAAAGCACATCTCACTAGGTAAGGTATACTCATCACAAAGCAGTCCTTTAAAACGTTAAAAATTAATTTCGGACGACAACCGGAATTTTTAATGTCCCATTATGTCACCGAACCAGCCGACGGCACTTTTTTTGACGGCAACTTCTTGGCCAATTTAACTTTTATGGGTCCCCAAAAAGTGAACATTTTGCCGACAAAAAAGATACCAACCTAATTGCCTGTTAACGACCAGCTTGTATCCGTAATGCGTAATGACCCACTTCGGATTAATTTGAAGACATGATTAAAGTCATCTATCTATTTCGTATTGACAGGAAAATAGAGACAAGTTTCACTCAACTGTTGGGAATTTCAGGCAAAAGATTAATGCTTTTCTTCGTCAAAATGAATTAGCCATTTTAGTTGTTTGAAGTTTTGCCAAAACCTGCGCTCTTGAAGGGGAAAGATGTTTTTTTTTATTTTGTGGAGGTTTTGGACATTGAAATTTAAAAGTATTTCTTTGTCCTCACAACTATACAATTCCGCAAAAAATTACGAAAAATTTGAAACACGGGTTTGGCAAGTACTTTTTTGGAAAATTTAAATGTGAACTCCCATTTCTCGTATTGACATAAGAAAGATTTTCAAATTCTATTTCAAAAAATTTATTCGCAGCGAGATTTTCAGGGTCCTTTTATAGCAGGTATACCAAATATTCGACATTCCATAGAAACATTTCATTTAAACAAAGCGCCACACACAACCCAAACTACCAATAAGCCGATCTGCCGATTTGGTAATTAGAAATGCCAGTCGGCGGTCGGGAAGTGCCTTTTTGGCATACCAAGTTTGAAATCAAACAAATTCTTTTGGCAAAAATCCATAAAATTTTGAAAAACACCAGAAAATATGTACTTTAAATACTGGTGTACTTACGTACTGAAATTTTAAGAAATAGAGCTATTTACCAAATTTGGAGGTCCCTGCCGCTTACCTAGCTGCATATTTTTTACTGTTTGAATTCTCGATATAACGTGAAATTTTTGTAATCTCTAATAGATGGCCATGCCCGAAATGACTAATTAGTTTCTTTACTTATAACAAATGATGGTGATGCCTTTCAGTATACAAACGAAAAGATGTTTCTTCAGAGTGCAGGATTACGAGCCATTTTGCAACTTTTTATCGGGGTGCGTTAATTAATAAAATGAGCAAAAACTACATATCTGAAAAAACATCTTTAATAATAAAAATTTAAATTTAAAAATTTACTGTTCAATTTATGTACCTACTTTTTGTTTATTGCTAAATTATGCAACTGGCTTACCATGCATTTTTTATTCTATTCATCTTAAAATTTGGCCGTAAGAGCCGTGAATTTGTTGCGTTTGGACTACCCTACAACTCGGTAACGGTGCTCTCAGAACGAAAACATAAATTTACACTTTTTTCTGTAAATTACAAAATAAAAAAGTCAACAAATATCATGACAGTTCTATACGCTTTCGTGCTAGGACTAATGTTATGCGTAAATCGCCAGTCTTTGTTATGTGTGATTTATTCAATAAACTTCCCACTTGTGATATTCATTTTGATTCACTTAATATTATTAAACGTAGCATTGTTGATATATTTGGAATCTAATTAATTACTTAGTTTCTTGAGCCGCCATCAAACAGTCTCGGACCGGCTCAAGAAACTCAGCAGTATTTTTCTTATTTTGCGCTTTGCCACCTTTGGCAATTTGAGTGTATCGGGCTTGATTTCAGAATTTTTCGCCGTGGAACGTTTTCTGCTAATCATGTGCTCATTGGACTTGTTGTTTTACGCGGTAGAGGGCGGTGTCGCTCTTTATCAGTGCGCTACATATTACTATCAATTTTTCAATTTTTCAATTTTCTGTAATTGGGTGATTCACCTGTTGAAAATAAACTATTAGGTATTATTATTATTATTCAATATGTCGAAATTGTGGAATTATTGTAAGACTAAGATACCAATGCAATTGAAAAATTTTTGTTAATCCTGCATAGCAAGAAAGGCAGGAAGACTTGATTCTTGCAAATAAAGTCGAGAACGGAGCTTAAGTGAGCCAGTAATTGGCAACGTGGTATAAAAGTGTTAGTGATGATGATGCCGTCTGGGTGAGATAACTGCACTCTTCTTTATTAGAGGACTCCAGGCAACGATCGTTAGAATTTTTGTGGCAAATCTCATTAAGCGATGCAAATGCATCATTGATCCAGAAAGTGTGGTGGGTTAAATTGTTTCGTTGCCTCGGGATGTATGTAGCGGATCTGCCTCCTTGACTGTCTGTCAGTTTGACGAGAAGCGATTGTTTTTGCTCGACGTTCCACAATGATCTAGAATCCATCCACCCGCTCTGGAGAGGTTAGCCTAGGTCAGGCATCCACTCACGCTATTACAGACAACGGCGTTAAATTGCTATTTGTTCGGCGCCGTGCAAAAAGTAGGTAGATGCTGAACACGGAAGAGGTGATGAACTTAAGCTAAGCCGCTGAGGTCATATACGCTTGATGCTTGTTTTTCCTTTTATTTGCTTAAGTGCATCGGTGTTATTATTTTTAGCGACTTTGATTGAACAAAGCAGTTGTTGGCTTGAATAGGTGTCTTTCACACTTTTTTAGACTGATGATGAGTGTCTGCTTTTCTCTACTTTTCTACTCTGGCGCTAACGGGACAGATAAAGATTGGTAGCAACTTGAGCTCCGCTGCACTGAAATATGTATGCCAAATATCATTTCGAGTCTTGATATCATCAGTTTGATAGTTAGGGCTGCAGCGTGATCGCAGTACTGTAGAAACAATGAAAACCGGGAAAGATAAAGATAACTAAGGGCTAATTTCTCGTTTAGTACTAAAACCTTTTTGGATCGCGTGATTTCCTAAAAGAACTGACCCCGGTGAAGAGGGAAATTGAAAAGACCGAACAACAGCAAGGATCACATTTTTGGATAATGTTGCCTCTATGTCTGTATTGTCTGTTGCAATTCTGTACACTCAGGAGATAAAGTAATGGCCTTAGATCGTTCACAATGTAGATAATTTTCACAAGTCTTATCAAAAAAATTTAAAGTGAACGTGAAAGCCTCTTTATTAAAAACGACTCGAGTGGGATACAAACCTTCACAAACCTATCTTGAGTGTCTTTTCTAAGAATCTGTCGACATTATTCCCGGTCGAAGGCCAAGACTTTATCCTGACTGTACAAAATTAGACCGTTCGGAAGATATTTTTAAAAAGCTTTCAAAATGAAAATCTTTGGCCCTTTACAAAGTATAGGTATCTAGTAAGGATTGGGACGGCCCGCGGATTGGCTGTATTAGAACCTAATACGGTTAATCCTGGTCGACAGTTTCCTTTATTGTATATCTTCGTTAGGTTTTGTGCAATGTTTTTTAGTTTAATACTCGACGTAGCTGAAGGTTGAGGTCGTCGATACCACTCATTGTATTTGAATTCGCACCATCAGTGTCCTTCCTAAGGATTTTAATTTAACACCATTATTTAGGCCAATGGGGTTTCGTTACCCATTGACATATGTCAATGGCCTTTAGACAGGATTGAAGGTCGTTCTTTCCTCTTTCCAAAATGTACTTCAAAATGAAAATTAATCCATCCCTATTTTTTTTGTGAATTTTATTCCAAAGTACTATAGCACTAGAAACACCCCACTACACCGAAACACTTGATTTTCTCTGCTGACGCGTTTCGAACACAATGTGCTCATTATCAAAGCCGAAGCTAAAACAAGGCTCTAAATCGCATCATTTGCAACAAAAAGTTCAGAGACGATGAAAACTCGGTAGCCATTTTTGTTTAAGTTGTAAATTATGCAGATTATTAGCTTAATTAGCAACTTAAATTAAAAATGCAGATTAATCAGCTGAATTTACAACTTAAATCAAAAATGCCTACCAGAGCTTTGGAAGAAACCCCACAAAAAATTTAGAGATTGATTAATTTTCATTTTGAAGGAGATTTTAGAAAGAGGAAAGAACGGCTTTCAATCCAGTTTAAACGCCAATGTCATGTGTCAAAGGGTAACGAAACCCTATTGGGCTAAATAATGGTGTTAAATGAAAGTCCTTAGGGACGAAACTGATACTGCGAACTTAAATCAAATGAGTCGAGTATAAAACTAAAAAATATAGCAGAAAAACTAACGGAGATATACAAAAAAGAAAACTGTCCAGTTTTTTATGGGCCACCCTTTACATTCCGATGCTTCCGAGGTAGCAGCAGCAGCAACAACAGCAACAACAACAACATTATGAACAATAGTTTTGGCCCTATACTCGCTGTAAAGCCACCTGATGAGCCCATTCGACCCTGACCTATAACACCATATTTCATACGCAAACTTATTAATACCACGAGTGTCACTCAAAAACTACTCAACGTATCAAGGCAGAATTTGGTGTGTTAGTTTTTAGTGACATTGTAGGTAGATGGACAAATTTTCACTATTTAAAGGTTGAAACTTGAAATTTCTTCAAGTAAATGGAAGCATTAAATTACGGGGTTCGATAGATTTTGGTCAACTATTGAAAAAAGGTCTAATGAGTTAGTTTTCAACCTAAAACCAACCCCTAGGCTATTAACCACTCCCAACTCTGCAGCACCGGAAAAATAAACTCATCATAAAAGGGTGAAATCATGAGGGGTTGAAAACATGAATCTACAAATCACCGCAATTTTTCAACGAATTGGATTTGGGCGGTGAAATTGAAAACACAACTTCCTTTAGGGCATGTGGGGGTGGTGAAATAGGGGGTTGGACTTTAGGGGTTGAAACGTCCATGAAGCTCTGTAATTTGACGCAGAGAAGCAATATCTTCCGTGAAACTGTGAGGTCTTACACATTGCATCTTCGCGAAAGGAGGAGTGAAATTTATAGAAGCGGATGAAATTTAATAAAATCTGCACCCGATACCACCAGTAAGACCAGCCGCCCCTATACATACACATTAACGTGATACATCTTCCGGGAGCTTTTCAATCAAGAAAATAGCTCAAAAATTATCAAAATGCTCCTCATTAATTTTGTGGTTCATTTTATATTTATTACCTATTACACCTATTGAAAATGTCAAAACTTTGCGAGAAATTGTATTTTCTTTCAAATACAACTTAATTCGTATGCGTTCTACACGTGTTCATTCCTCGTTTTGTATAAAGAACTATGGATAATATCAATATCAGATCCCTTATTTTTATTACCCTTGAGAAAACAAATGCATAAATAAATCCATTAATGCTCATACCTTGCCCTCTTGAGTGTTGAGTCTTCACTTCCTCTGGTGGTTATTGTCTTCATATTTGTGTCTTTGCAGTAAATGGTGAATCCCGTTAGGAATAGTAGCCCGATATAACAAGAATTTGAGATATAATCTGAAATATAGCTGAAGAAGTGATTTAGTACCGCCGACCATCTGGTTATTGACCTTCATAACTTGCTAGATAATACTGGTATATATATCGCGATGGTAATATATATATTACCATCGCGATTTTCGATATTGGGCATAATTTTTGTTGAAGTCGCTTCGTGGGAATCGAGCTTCGAACGATTGCGATAATGTATCTCTCACCATCTGCCGATAAAACATCTCAATGCGTGCAAGATCATGGTCGACTTAAACATTTTATCGCACGCCACCAATTACTCGTTTTATTTCCTTTCCTTCGTCAGTCCGTCTTATTCGTGTTTGGTTCCTATAACAGTTCCATCACGGAAACTTTATTGCTTTTCCCCGAACGACAACCCCCTCCGTTATCTAAATGGGCATTCCAACTATAACACCCATCAGGTTAAAGGTTACAGTTAGAAAGACCTAAAATTTCAGGTGCTTTGATGGAATTAATCGAGAAATTTCAATTTCAGGGTGCTTCCGTTTTATACTCGGCACCAGACATGTGAAATTATACCAAACGCCCTATGCGGATTTCGTCACAGCTGACGGCTCAATTAGTTACGGAAATTAATTAATTCCTGTTGTGGTTGGAAAAGCCCCTTGGAATTTTTGCGTACCTGTTGCGACATTATAATAGGATGATAAAGCAACAATATTGCTAAGTGGTACATAAATTATAATATGAAGCCTCCTGTCAAAGTGAAGGTTCTCGAAGGGTGCGCTTTTGATAGGATATTTAAATACCGCAGTAAGAAAATTTATTTAAGTAGGCATCTTTGCTAAAAACAACGGACAACTTCGCTGAAAAAATGCTAGTCTTTTAAATCAAAACTAGCCCCTGATGAGCTTAAAAAAAAATACTAATATATGGCGTTCGGGAAAATCTAGGGTGACCGTGACTTCACTTCATTTCCAAGGGTCATACACGTTTTTAGACTCCGAATCCGTTGAGAAAAAAGTGTCACTCCTTTTGAGAAAACAAAGTTAAGGCCATTTCGGCATTTCCGATTAAACCGGAAGTGGGAAGAAATAACTGACCACATCACCATCAAATCCACATTAAAAAAATTAAATTGACCTGTCCGAGGATTTTTGCCGGAAATCGAGGGTAAAAATTGAAGGAATTTTTTATATAATTTTCAAAGAAACATATTGGCAACTACATAATCTTTTCTTCATTAGCTAGCTATACGCTGTAAAATAGTTATTTACCTAAAATATTGGAGTTTACACTGAAAAGTCGATGCGGCAAATTTCATATAAAACAAGATCTCGCGGTGGGTGACGAGAAGCATTTATTTTATCGCGAAAGTTACGCGTAGACTTCGTATTTAGTGGCTCTAAAACAACAAGCTATAAAATATATATAAGCCGCCATTAAGATTACAGTAAGTTTATACCTAATCTACGTGTAGCAAATTTATTATTTTGTCATTACGAGGAAACCATTTTAATTTCGGGGAATGCCGTCTTACTAAATTAAATTTGATTTATAAATCAGGGTAGGTACGTCTTGCCTGGAATGAAATTCGCAGTTATCACACACGGTTAGCCCGCGCAGACGACGTTGACAACCACTACCGCTCCACATAGCTATCATCATCAGGTTTTATTGCTGTTGTGTTGGTTTGATATCATAGTAGATATAAGTCGTATATCAAATGCAATTATCTCTTCAGTGCCATTTGGTTTCCAAATATTCAGTTGGCTTATAGGTAGGTATCACAATGAGGTCTCTCCAAGCAGGTGATGGAAAGTCGGATAAAATTGGAAAAAAATTTATTGGCCATATAATCAATATATGTAACAGCAACTACAATACAAAATTTACACACTATATAATAACTTTAATATAATATATGAATATAATACATGGGCCTACAAAATGTGGGGGGACTTATACCTACACAAAGATTTTTAATATGTATGCAAAAATATTGCTAACTTTGTAATCTCTCGATTGTATGCCAGAACAAAAAGGTCAACAATGCCACAAAAGTAACGTTTTTTACAATAGATGTCTGTTTCGACGTCAAACTGTGACAGCCATTTCAAGAATGTCCAAATTGTGGTGTTTCACAGCAGGAAGTCGCGCAAGACCGCTAGCGATAGTTATTGCAATGATCCAAATGATTGCATAAACAGTACGTCTCAACAAAAACAATTTTTACATGAGCAAATCTATACAAGTTTATATACAAATCGCGAAATGCAAGAGCAGAGCCGAGTTCTGGGCAACAGTCGAACCAAAGAAAAAGGCGATGAACCAAAAAATAAGTTTATTATCGTCTTAGCTCATAACCAGTTTAATGTAAAAACCTACAGTCTAAGTCAGTCAGCGACATGATCCAGCCAATTCTGCTCCTGCATCGCTTGAACAAACATTGGGTACAAAAATACACCGAATATGTTATATTCTACATTTTCTTCATACTTATTGAACCAGGCCTCATAAAATTTTAAAATTCGAAAACTCTTATTATACGGACAGTCCGATCTAACTTTAATATTATCGTAAAGTTTAATCTAGTACATTGAAAGCACACGTAGAGCGCTGGTTGTGCTTCAATATCATGTTATATAAGAATATCGATGTCGCTTGCTACCTATAAAATTTTATTATTAAATTTGAAAATGTTAGATTACTCTTTTATTTTATTAAAAGTTTTGTGCTTTGACTTTGAAGATACACAAAAACAAAACGAAATTTAAGCGTATATAAACAAGCTCATCGCGCTGACATTATTTTTGCAATCATGTAGGGGCTGAACTGAAGGTAAAGAGACGTTTATGTACAACGAAGTGTGGGTAAAAATTATATGCCCGAGTCGTTGAGAGCTGCAGCAGCACGAAACAATCCTAACCTATTTGGATATCTTACTGTTAATATCAATTCCTATCACTACACAGTAAGAAATATCTAACACCATCATTTTATACCAAACGACACCGCTCGGTGTTCTGCAAGCACCCAAGGTGTAAAATAATACCCAAATCTTCTTTCCCACGGAATCAGACGGTGCCATTTGGTTAAATGCGAATTTGGAATTTCAAGACAACATACAGAAACATGAAGTTGGCCAATGAGTAACTATTGAAAGCCCTATAACCACTACTTTGCGAATTTTTGAAATTTGAACAGTCGAAACTACAATAGAAGTTAAAAATCTGAATAACGTGGAGTTCAAAATAAAATACATAGTTGTAAAAATATGGTTGCCGAGCAAATTGTCCTACAAAATTCAGTCATACTGTCATGAATCAGAAAGTCACGGTTTATTATTTTTTTGGAAACTCAAGTGTTTGTTTTAATGACCAAATGACACCGTTTGTCACCGTTGCGTTGCGACACTCAACAGTTTGATGTTTCCTACTGTTCGATTTGAACTTCCGATGTGTTAAGTTGCAATTACAATTTTTTTTACTGTATATTACCCACAGTGCTAACTTAACCTCACAGCTGTACAGCATCTTGGATTAAGTACAATTTTTGGACGAACGAAATGAAAATGAAAGATTTTTAATAACCGGCGTAGCGTTGACGGAACGAAACAATCTTTGCGTCGTCGCTGAATGCACCCACAAATAGATAAAGCTGGGGGCGGAGAATTGAGGCCTAACGCGACCTTTTTGAGAAATAAAAATTGGTCATCAACAGATGAATCACAGCCTGATTTTGTATCCCGCACAGCGCCGAAATGTACAACTGGCAGCAGACGAGATTTTACAATGTGTCGAAACTAATGACGGGCGACCCGGGTTTTGTCCGACATATTTTCATACTGAGCTAGGCACTAACAACTGGTTGAATCCGGGAATACGTATGATGAACCGAATGAACAAAAAAACGGCGACGCTCTACTACATGATAAATACAATAAGACAAAAATGAGATCATTTAAATAACAATATATATTTATAATATTAAAAAGAGACGGTACGGCCAGTCCGACAATTTGAGCTTGAGTGGAACGGTTCCGTTCGTTCGACTGGGACTAGACCGAATGCTCAATCGACGCGCGTGTGCATGCATCAGTAAGATGATAACAATGATTGTATGTGCCACACGGATCAACACAGTCTTTAAGTCTCTCAATCAAACACACCATCGTTCCATGGTGACGTATCATGGGGACTCGAAAATATGGTGATGTCTCTTGGAAAAGTAAAGTCTAAGTGAGATCCGGACCCATTAGATCCACTATCCATTTCTATATCCAATTCTTGTAAATCGAATTCTATAGGTGGAAGCAAATCGACATCTGTGATGCCGTCGAGATCAGCAAGACTGGCGGTGGAGGAAGCATTTAACCTATCTTCAGGTCCTGGCAGATGAGCCAAGGAATCATCGTAAATTGTCGCACTTTCCGGGGAATCCGGAATATCGCACGAAGGACTAGATGGCACTTTTGCTAAAATGCTGACTGGCGGTAATGGGACCGAAGTCGCTTGCGACAAATCTAACCGTTCTTTCAGTTTCGAAGCGGTCGATTCCGGTACGGCCGTTCGTCGTGCAAATAATCTCTCTTTCACCACGGCATTATTATTGTTTGTATCGTTCTTTTGAACTCGGGACGTCCTTTTTGTTGATTTCTTACTAGAAGCAGACTTTGGTGCAGGTTTCGTCGTCTTTTTCCTTGGCCGATATTTGTAGTCTGGATATTCCCGTTGGTGAAGTTGCCTCAGCCTCTCGGCCTCTTCGATAAATGGTTGGCGTTCATCATCTTTCAGTTCTTTCCAACGCTTACCTAACTGCTTCGAGATCTCAGCATTGTGCATGTCCGGTTGGATCTCGCAAATTTTTCTCCGCTCGATCTGCGACCAAACCATAAACGCATTCATGGGTCGTTTAATGTGGTTCGGATTGTTTTTCTTGGTCTGAAACAAAATAAAATTCTATTAAAGACATGTTCTACTATTGCACGTGTTAAATTACATCTTAAGAATACTGATTCCTCGACTAGATTCATTAATCTTTTAAAAGCACGATCTACCAAAACAACTGGCAAGGACAAATACAACAATACCATCCAAATAAGGCTAGTGTCCTTTCACGACCGATCCTCAATATAGTGCGCAAGTCCGGAAACTGAAGCTAAACTGTCTTCACGTTCACCTCGTATCAAGGATTTCACGAGATACGTGATTATTGTACCTACGTTATTTTTTACATTATAAAGCTGAAGTATTAAAGATAACTTATTTATGATATGAAAGTACGGTAAGAACAGGCATCAACTTGTTTGTGATCGAATTTTAATTCGGAGATTCGTATTTGGTTGGATTTGCTTTTTATCGTGGACTCAGGCTCAAGAGAAACCCTGATGCCTTTGTCATAGCAAACAAAACAAAGTCCCTCTTTTCTTCCAGTGTTTAGTTTTCATTATAAAGAGTGGATGCTGCAGGCTAAAAAATTATCATCCTCCATACGGCATTTCAGTAATTCCATCAATTAAATCAGGAGATGTTACGAAAGTGATCTGATCCGACGCGACCGACTAAGATTTTAGAGTAATTGCTTTAGTGTAAATGGAAAAATACTCTTTCAGCAATGACGTTATGAAAGTGTTACAATAAAAGCCTCTACTCTAACGAGAAAGCCCCACTAGCACTCAGTTGGGGCTCCGGATTGCAAACAATCCAAGGATGAAACATGCCGTGTTCTAAATGTCGAAACCTTGACGCAAAGTATATTACCTACAAGAAGTAGAATGTCCATTTGTTAAACAAAGATGACCCGATCTTTGGGTAAATGGGGGCATTAAGGCCGCAATGGCTGCATGAATCCCTTGAACAGCTGTACGTTTTCCTTATGACGTATTCAGGTCACGTGTGGCGCCGCTGTCATGGCGGACACGCATAACTATTGCCATGGGGCTCACGCACGACTCGATGAGTTTGCATGTTTTTGCGACCGCTCATTGAATATATAATTTTCGATTTTTCACGCGGCCCGTGCCCGCTACACGTTTCCTGCTGCGACAGGAAAAATCTCCTTTCAAAATGTCTTAATAAGTGATGGGAAATCCTCGGGGAAATCTGTCTGAACCTTGGCCCACTTCCATAATTATCCTGATTTACAACGCATGGATGAACCGACGAAAATTAAAACTTGATTACACTTGCAGTTACACCACTGTTTAATTACTGCTTTCAAGGTTGCTTGCCCCTACACTCAGGTTTAGATTTTACTATTAGATATAGGAAAGTTCAATTGTCTATTCACACTATTATTCCTCCTGAGTCCTGATACATTTATGTTACGGGCAGTACCGCAGGCAATACTTTACTTATGTCCGGATGCCAAATGCCTTTTCCTCATTTGAATCCACCAAACAATATTCACTAACCAATGCAAAACGCAATGACAAGTAGGTAATTGATTCCTAACAATTCGTACCTAGTTCGAAATATTTTTCTGGATAATTGCTAAATATTTCCTGAAATTTTCTCAAAGCAATGTCAAAATGTCAAGTATTTTAAGCCGTTTTCTGGCGGCCGCTATGTCTTTGAATATACAAGTTTGCATTTGAAAACATAAGGCGAACGCTTATTTTGTATTAAAACAGTGTCAAAATAATGTCAGTTTTGAATACATTTCCGAAATGAATTTGAAACTGACAACAAAGTGACAGTATATTAATTCAAAACAAGAGTTTATCCTATGCTTCCAAATGCAAGTTTGTATTTGAAAACATGGCCACCGCCAGAAAACGGCTTATATTAATTGAAAACAAGAGTATCTCCTATTGATAATTTTCATAAAACTAGGTCATCTATGAACACTAACTCGGATCAACGGTCGCCAGTCTAAGGGTTGCCAATTTTGGTGATTAATGCACTACATCTGGTGCTTTTGGGCACTTTCATCTCATGACATTTTGTGAGAAATTATTTTTGTTAGTCGTTATTTGTCATTCTTGTGTCACAGCAATCTCAAAACTGACAGAGCCGATAATACATGTGGACTGTTTTACCTACTGCGTAGACTGGCTCCCTTCATGCACTGGAATTATTGAAATCATCAATATGCTTCCAAATCCAAGTTTGTATTTGAAAACCTAGAGAGCCACCGCAAGCAAATGTTAATATCAAAATTGACAGGCAATGCCAATTTGTAGGTATTTACCTATTACTATTTTTGACAAATCATTAGCATTCCCTTGCACTATAATGTACAATGTCGATGAGTTACCCTAGTATTAACAGAGTCTACGATCACTTTCAATTTCATTAAATAAATAAATAATCAAGCAATAATTGATAGAAATGTACTTTAACTTCAAACAAACATTGCAGCCAATTTTCAAGTTTAATTAACTGATAGAAAAATGTAATATTGAAAACTATAGATAGTATAATGCGAGGTATAATAGATACTATTGTATATTGTTTACATTAACTGAAGTTGAGACAAGTAACTCTCCAGTACACTGAGGGTATGTCATGTAATGTCCCCAAGGATTGCTATGTATTGCCAAGATATTGACAAGTATTGATAAACATTGAGGTTGAATTGCACGGTATCATCTAATAGCCCGGTTATGTACAGTTATTGCCGTCACCTCATTTTGCAACTTATTATTAAAACCCAAAATCTGGATTTGTATAGGGATCATTTACTTCAATAGTTCCATCGACAGCCCCATAATGTAAACGGAGAATTAAGGCGAGGATGGAGTAATAGCTAAAGAGAGCTTTAGGTAAACATCATTTTAAGAAAAAAATCTCGGCCGAGCTTCTTCGCCCGTTGAATTCGAGGTACACTCCCTATCTAACATCTAACTGTGTTCTCAGCAGACACGAAAAAGTCAAAGGAATCCACCATATACAGGGTGTTCCTAAGTACACCGACAAACTTCAGGGGGTGATTCTTCACCTTTTTCTGAGACGAAAACATTCTACATGAACATATTATGTCCTAAAATGCTTAGTTCCAAGTTGGTGTACAAAAGTGCAAACTCCATTGCTAATGTTTCAAAACCATTAATATATTTTGATAAAATTATATGCGAGGTCTATGCGGAAATGTAGGTAAACAGGTGTATACTTTTCCCAAGACTTTTCCCGTCAAGTAATGTACGCCGATAGTTTTTTTTTGCAAAAAATATGAGTCGTATTTACTATTGCCTGGTTAAAATTGCCCAGAATTGTTCTCTTTCGCTATTCCCGAGGCTTTTATTTTAATTTTTGAGAAGAAGTGGGGAAATGGGAGGAAACCAATCGGTGGCGAGTAAATTAAGTTAAGCCACTAGTGATTTAATTAATTACAGACGAGAATGTAAACCTTAACCTCGACCTTAACAAAACAAAACATAATTAAAAGAAAATGTTTCAAGGCTTGCCCATCTGTGCCTTGTTAATTAAGCACTTATGTCCTTTAGGAACAACCGCCCCATCGACCACCTTTCCTTTAAAGTTTGTCGGCACAGGCGTCGGAACTTGGAAATTGCAAGGGGGGCGCGGCTCTAGAGCGAGTAGTAATAATAATAATAATGTTTTTTGGCGATTGATGGCTAGATATGAACTATTTGTGATGAATTCAACATTTTTACAGTCCACTCGGAAAACACGACCTGTGGTTCTAACTCTTGGCTGAAAATATCAGTAGGTATGGTATATCAGAGTTTGCATTAATTGTATAAGAAAACTTCTTATACGGGCAAAGCAGGGGCACATGTTTTGATTTAATTTTCATTCAACTGAATGAATAATCGAAAAGTTAATCGGTGTCGATCATCTGTTAAAAAAAAACAAGTATACACACAGAAATTATCAATTCGAGTCTCTAGGGGGGGCCAATTTCTCAAGGGGGCCTATGTCGGTTAGGCACCTACTTAGGAAACACTCTGTACCCTTGGCGTGACCAATAAGTGAACGAATAAAGCACTAATTGCCGTTTGCATTACAGATGATAGTTGATTAATTTTAAGCAACCCTTAAAATAACCTAAATGACGTTTAAAAATAAAAAGAATGTCATTTTTGTCATTTTATTAAAGGTCGCTTTAAAGCATTGCTTAGAATTAATCAAGTGTAATGCAAACGGCCATAAGTCTTCAAGATAATTGAAATTTTCTCGTAAAAATTATTTATTTAAGCATCAAGGGCGGTAGGTGCATCTTACCGGTGGAGGGTAATAGGAGATGGAGGGCTCCAGCCCGAGATCTTCAATATCACCCGAAAACCGGTCGCCCATGGTGCTAATAAAATTTTTTGCAGGATCAGAATAGTAATTAATAAAAGCAGAGAAAATCAAATGTCAATTTCAAGATGACAAGTGCAGGTACTTACTGCCCGATTTTTGGTCAACGCTTGTAAATCGCAAAAACACTGAAAACATCGTCGGGAAAGCGATGAAAATGACCGATCATGGAAAAAAAGTCAAAAAGGGTGTCGAAGGGTTCTGTCTGTCATAAGTTGTTTAAGAATTTATAGTTGATATCTTGCCTAACATTGACTTAAAATTTTGTTGTCGTATTTATTATAACGTATTTTCCGAGGTATTTTCAATAGTAATACGACGAGTAGTCTCTTGATTGCCGCGGGTTTTGACGTCCGAATGGCTGTCAACTACGAGTCAAAATGGTAGATTTTTTTAGGCTAAAAAGAGGACGAGAGCTCGCTCGAGTCCTCTTTGGCCGAAAAAAATCTACCATTTGACAAGTAGTGCATCCATGAGGACTCAACAAGGCAACCAAGAGACTACGAATCGTATTTTGCAGATTATTTTATGAATTAAAGTATTGAGTAAGTAGTGTCAAGTTGACGTTGTAGTCTTATCACTGTAATCAGGATTACTGGTATGCTAAATGCTCCTTTGGATTGGTTCAATACTTAATGAATAAAATAATCACAGCAAATTTGCTGGTAAATCTTTACTAGGTATACTATTAATTTTAGAACATTTCCTGTATATCTAGCACAAATTTTCAAGCTTTGCTTAATGTAACACCAGAGTAAAATTTCCGTCATCCCAATTCTGATGGCAGAAATGTTACCGTGTCAGACAGCCTTAAGACAAACATTTCAATCCAGCAACATTAATTCGCCTACGAATTTTATTTACATGATGGGCCCGTGCCTCTGTTCATATAGCTGAAACGTGACGTGAGTGCATGGTTTCGTTGGTTCATCCCGATATGTCACACATCATCCGCTTTATCAATTTTTTTAATTTGGCTTACAGGCACAAGAGAAAAAAGTGGCAATAAAGCCCTCGGGCATATTAAGTAAAAGCGCCGTGCTGAGGATAAAATGAAGCCAGTTTTCAGAATACGAGGAATTTTGGAGCGTGTGCCTGTAAGGAATAAGGATATGAATGATAACACTTGCGCCATCCTGGCGTAATCGGATTATAGGAAGCTGTTAGTCCAGTCATTAGGGTAATTAAAATGGCCGTAACGCGTTGTCGGAGAGGGCACCAGGGGCGTGATTAGGTAGTGAACCGTCCACACGAGGCCCTAATCTATACGAAATTGCGTATTGATTTTCAGTTTGGCCATGTTCGTTGCATATTTTATAGAATTAATGTTTTTTAATGCAGGAGGGTACGTCGTCGTCCTGATTAAACACCAGACGTGGCACTTAAATAGAATAAAAAAGCACGTCTAAATTTCCGTTTGTTTTACAAAAACAACGGCGAATTGCAGGGAAGCGATGTTTGTTCTATACTTTCAGGTTTTTCCTCACGAAACAGAACAGACGCAAACAAATCTGCTCCAGCAATTTTAATTTCCTGTATCAAACTTGTATCAAACGCGGCGTCTCCCTCTTCTAACTTAAATAAATTCATGCAAACAGCAAACAGGGATCTTGCCATCAGCAGGTGCAAATTTGATAAGGTCTGATAAATTATATCTAATGGGTGCGATAAGGTGTCCAGACTGAGGTCGTTCCGCTTCCTCAATATTCATATGCGGGCCACCAAAACATAAATAAACGTACAAGGATTTTACCAATGTTGTTTTGACCTTCTGGGACCGATGATAGCGTGCTATCGCTTCCGGACAGGAAACGCGTAATTTCTACACTTGTACGCATTAAAGTGATTAGTTTTTTCACAGCGCATTAAAACGTTACCCTATTAGGACCAACCTTGAGATCTAAGATCTAACTCTACCGCAATCAATTCTTCATTATGGTTTCTGGCTCGACTGATCCATCAAGGCGTTTTATTTCCTTTTGAGAACGCCCGAGAGCGAGCCCTTCCTTAACGGTACTGAATGCAAGTAAAAATAATAAGACGTATAATTGAAAATTGCCCACAAAACCTAGGTAATATCTCATACTCGGTCTTCTCATTTATCATGAGGATCATAATCATCCGTGCAATAAAACACGGAATATAAAATATCTAATAACCGCACTTAGAAGAGCATCGCGCTACAAGAACTGGTTTTCAGAATAAATCAAGTGTGCCTGTAGAAACAACGGCACGACTTAAACAACCGAGAGAGATATGAGGTAGATCGCAGCAGGTCATGCGGTTCATGGACTACTAGATCGTCGTAAAAAACTACATTTTTATCGCGCGCCTCCTGTCTACAGGAAACCTGCGTGCTTTACTATTGTTTTATTATTCCTCTCTTCCCGGTTTTTTCTTAAGATAAAATCCGAACGACCTCGATGCGAGAATGTCGCACACAAATCATCTGACAATAACGAGTTTCAACTAATTAAACAAAATCAACTAATTTGAATTAATTCTGACTATAATTCAAAATCGCACTCTAATCTCTGTTTTTCATAGACGGTTCATTTAATTCGGTGTTAATAATTTGCACTCGAATTTGCTGGTCGTTAGTAGGATACAACACGAACACGGATAATATTTTATTTTGTTCGCTTTGCTTGGTAGACTTCGAGAGCGCGTCGTCGTTGCATAATTTGCGAACTCTATTGCAGTTTGCAGTATTGCACGGCAACTTTCCCCAATGCGTAAACTTTATTCGCTTTTTAGTAAGGAATTACGATGGCACTTTACTTAATTATCTTGAATCATAATTTACACAATCATACGTCGTTATCAGATAACTGTTATTTTTATGGCAATACATCGACCCAAAATGAACTTGAGGCAACCTGACGTTTGTTTACTGCATATTCCGAGGCATATTCTCCCGCATTGGAAATTATAATTTCTCATTTCTCTCAATTTCCATACTCTCATCATCATTAATGGCGACAATTTCGCAATGGCGACCATAGAAATTAGCAATTTTCCACCGAACAAATAAAAAAGGTGTCCGATATCTGCTAGTTGCATCAGACCAAGATATTTTCAGTTTCAATAAAAATTCCTGCATTGACGCGACGGACGCTGATCACTGATCAGACCTTATCATTTACAAATGCCTGATCCTGATCTATAAGGAACTCTTTCTGAACACGGTATAGAATTTCTGAGACTAAACAAACATGTTATTTAGTATAATCGCCAAGTGCATTTTAACCTCGATTTTAACCATTCCCCTCCCTGAAATAGTCCATCAACCAAAATAATGTTGGATTTATTTAGATATCTAGTGAGGTGAATGTTTTGTTTTTCTTTGGCGAATTCGAGGGCGAATCACATGATCATCCTAACCGTTAAAACTAAGGCTTTAAAAACGTTATTATGGACGAACTCGACACCTTTTTCGCAATTCAATAAAAACGATACCAAAAATGTTCCTAGGTATTGAAATGGTTGCTAGAACACATTACTTTCAATTCTTTTCGTCAAGCCTCCGGGGATAATTCTTTACAAGAAATGGGAGCGAGCCGCAATTTAATAGTCAAGGTTAAATTTTATTTCCGCGGTTCTAAAGGTTACAATTACTATTTTTTAATCCATGCATTCTGTCGGTAATATGAGTCAGAGGCCTTGAAAATGCCAAACACCTCAACAGCTGATCGCTTTGATGTCGAAACAACTGGTTTAGTTATTTTTATAAGGAATCGAGTTAACACATCCGCCAAATTTCAACAATTATTATTCAAAATAAATACACTGGAAGACCTATTTTGTAGTTTCCAAAGCGGATTCTCGAAAATGCTTTAGTATTTCTCCAGATGGAACTGAATTTTTGAAAAAATAGCAATTGATGGAATGTTATCGTCAGGTATTTATCAACCTAAAAGTTTAATTTGTTATCAGACAAGCACGTGGGTACTTTATCATGGCATTTGAGAGACAAACAGTCTCGGGGCTCGAAAAAACAAAAAATCCGCAAACCTACCTGAGTAGCATCAGAGTAGGGGGTTGCCGAATTTTTGTCAACTAGCTGTGAACCAAATTTTGGAGGTACTGCGACACTGGTATCTGTTGGACTTTCGGTTCTAGTAGTCTCCATAATGCTCTGTTGGGGCACCATATCCAAAAAAAAATGAGAACAACACTCACTTAACACTTTGGGGCAGAAGTCACTAACTACGTTCATAAATCTGTCTAAGTTCTCAAGTGTATTTACACTCGACTAAACTTAGCATATTTGCACCTTCCCTCTATCACGGACGACCAGCGCGCGACTGACACAGCGAACTTGATGTTTTTGGTGTGTATTCGAAGCTCAGCTGTTTTCCCCCCTCCATGCACCGGTGAAGTGGGGAGAGCATGCGTTTTCAGGTGTCGTCCAGCTGATGGATTTCCACATACACGCAGCTTCCAATTTTTACGTTTTTCGTTTTCCTGCTAATTTTGCTAAACTTCTGACCCTTTATGGTTTACCACAACTGAATTTCAGTGTGAACTCTAACAAGTAGGATACGAAAGTTAGGCTTAAATTCAGGTCCAGAAATCCTGAATTGTAATTTTGCTAAAATTCCTAACTAATTGCTCTTAAAAAAATTGTATCAAGAAATTTGGCGACTCGATAGTTTTCTGACGCTCGTATCCGCACGCTACCCGTCCACAAAGACGGTATTCACTAAACTAAACAGCAACAGCAAGGAAGGCTGAGCAAGCCAACGAACATTGTGAAATCAGTGTGTCCCCACCATCAGATTTATAGTTCATGCTAACGCCGTTTTTCAGGATGACGCCACTTTACAGCCGCACAATATTGCTGGAGAATAAATAAATTGATAAATTATTTTGATCATTGGCTTTGCACTGCTGTGCCTCGGACCGGAGCCTCTTGGAGTCGATTAACAAATTGTTAAATTATTAATTTTTTGAAGTGTGAATTTTATAATTTATTAATTATTATTCATTCATTTTTCATGCATATATAGTTCATATGGACATTCCTGAAAAGCAATATAGTAGAGTGCTCGCGCGCGGATAAGTCGCTTAGTTTTTGAGTCTATGGGCATTTTGAGACTAAAATGTTTCAATTAGCCAGAATTGTAGCTTATGAGCTCTAGTTTACGAATCTGCTTGTTGTCCAAAAATCGTCCCATGGAGAAGAAAGTTATGAAGAAAATTCAAACTAACCACATCCAAATATTCTACAACAAATTTAGGAGGTTTTCCTGAAAAATCATCCCGATATCTGTACAATTGAATTTTTTACAAATTTTTAAAGAGGAGCATAAAAAATGTTTTGCATTGGTTTTACATGGCCCTCCAGGAGTGCTCCTTGCTAAAACTGTTAATATCTCGAAATCAATTGCGATGAAAAAGTGCATTTTTACGGTCTCTTTTTGGTTTACACCGTGATTACTTCGAAACTAAGGGATTTATGCAAAAAAGTTGTTTCCCATAAATTCAAGAACACTGTCTTGGGATTCCAAATATGATCCTCTCGAAATTTTTGATTGCGGATTAATCGAGATAATTAACACTATTTACGATAATGCAACCTCGGACGGGAGCCAGCCCGATCCAACGTCGCTGCTGCACACGTGACTTCCTCCTACTAGGCGTCTCGCTCCTGCTTACCCCAAATCCAGCGTTCTTCTCGTTTTTTATCGCAGAATCATCCCTCAAGAAACTATTTGCATTTTCGCCGGTATTTTAGTCGTGCCTACAAATTATTGAGGATTAGTAATAAATAATAGTTACTACCTACTTTATTCAAATATTGTTCATTTGGACCTTACGATGGTTGGTAGGTAAGCTAAATGGTTCTCATATAATACTGTGCTATTTATTAATTTATTAGGTGTGTACTAACGCAACAAATGAACATGGAAAGTTCCGAAGACCAAGACAATACAAGCTCGGAAAGTGACACTGATTCTCGAAAATTGAAAGTTACGGCCCAAAAAGAAGTTCCAATTTGCATCTTTTGCGGTAAGAATAAGCCAACAAATGTATGTACGCAACGGTCTTTTGCGACTCTGCAGCAAGCCGCAAAAATTAGAAAAGCATCTGAAGGGACTGAAAAAATAAGTAAGCTTTTAATGTCCTCACTGCATTCAGAAAATTTAGGCAATTTAAAGTGGCATAGGAACTGTTACGCAAGCTTCACTAGCAAAAAAAACCTCAAAAGCCTTCAAAGCAAAATTACTTGTGATGAAACCACAACCAGTAAAATTGTTTCATCGATGTCTCTGAGAACTGGACAATTCATGGTAGGAAGGTGTGTTTTTAGCCAAAAGAGAAGTGATGGGAAATTTCTTTCTCAAGTACTCACAATGAATGTTCAAGAAAAAATACGACAAATAGCGAAAACTGATTATAAAGTATCTGAACGAATTGGATCGAATGATCTAATTGCCATGGAGATTAAATATCACGGAGGGTGTTTCGGTAGTGCTTGGAAGAGGTCTAAAAGACCAGAAATTGTTGTTTCATCACCATCACCTTTAAAAGATGAGGCCTTTGAAAAAATATGTGCTATGTTAAAAAAAGGTATCGTGATAAAACAAAAAGCTTACACAGTTTCAGCTGTGTATAAGAAATACTTAAGTTTGAATGGCCACAACTCAAAAAGACAGCTTTTAAGGTTAATTTTGGAGAAGTTTAATGACCAAATCGATTGTATAGAAACTAAGGGCCAATCCAAATCCAACTTATTAACACCCAAAATGACAAAAGAAGAAGCAGTTGAAACTATTCTTGATAGCAGTACAGCAGATGATTATGTCCCAGTTTTAACTGTCAAGTCTGAGGCAGCGACCATGCATAAAGTTTGTCTTGATATCAGGACTGAAATGGAAAGGATACCTGAATACACTTCCTACAAAAATTTAAATATGCAAAATTATAAACCATTTGTACCCGAAAGTTTGTATTGGCTAATAAGTTTGTTAATTTCGAACAATAAATCTAGCGATGACACGATTACATTGAGCATTTGCCAAGACATTATTTTTGCATTTTCAAAAGGCAAAAAGTTTACTCCTAAACACATTGGCTTAGGTCTTCTGGTCCATCAAGAGACCAGGTCTAAAAAAATCATCGAAAATTTAAATGATTCTGGTCATTCCATTTCATACAAAGATGTCCTTAGGTTAAGGAACAGTATTGCTCAAGACGAAATAGCGAGATACATTGAAAATGATAATGTTGTCATACCTAAACAACTAGTTCCTAACAGATTCTTACAATTTGCCGGTCATAATATTGGCATATTAGAAGAAACTTTGGATAAGTCACCCACCTTCCATGGCACACAGACAGCAGCTTTCCAGCAAGGTCCAATAAGTGAAGACACGACCGATGACTTTAAATTTCTTCCTTACAAATCACAACTAAGTATTCCTGAATCGTTCCACCTGTCAAAGAATTCTAACTACACAAAAACTGTAAAAGCTGCCCCAAGAATTAAGAAAAAAGAATTGCCTTCTGGAGCAGAAAAGTCTAACTATATTTGGAAACACAATCTTTCTTGGGTTGTTTGTAGACTTTTAAATAAAGAAGATGCAGTAATTCCGCAGTGGACTGGATTCAATAAACTGGTTTCTGAAGATAACGCCGATATTACTACTTACGGTTACTTACCAATATTACCTCATGTAGCTTCTGAATATGACACTGTATGGACTGTGATGAAACGCTGCCAAAGTATTGCCCATAGCCTAAACGTTGAACATGTTGTAATTACCTTTGATCAAGCAATTTACTTTAAAGCCAAAGAAATACAGTGGCACAAAGAGTTAGAATGCCAAAAGATTGCGGCATTAATACTGAAATTGTAACTAGTGGAGGATTCAAGTCTCTTACAGAATACAAAAGCAATTCTAATTTGCAGGACGATTTATTAGCATCAACACATGAAGAAGCAGATACTCGAATCTTGCTTCATATTTTATCAGCAAAAAAAGCTGGCTGCTATAGATCCATCGTTGAGTGTCAGAATACGGATGTCTTGGTTCTTTTAAGTTACTTCATTAAGGACTTGACCACTGAAGTGTGGGTGAAACTTGGCAAAAAGGAATCAACTAGATTTGTTAGCATTCATTCTATTCGGCTAGATTCGGCACTGATAGAAAACTTACCGGTTTTCCATGCACTTACGGGGTGCGACACTACGTCTCAGTTTAGTGGAATAGGCAAAAAATCAGCATGGAAGTGTTATGTTGAACATCACAGTTTGTTGTCAGGATTTAAATCCAGCAACTTCAGTGATGAGCTATTTAAGAGAATGGAAAAATTTGTCATAAAATTATATTCTGCGGATGCTCAAACTGAATCAATTAACAACTTGAGATCACTGATGGCAATTAAAAAATCCATTGATAAACTCCCCCCTACTGCCGACAGCTTAAGGCTGCACTGTTTGAGGACATTCTACCAAACCAATATATGGCTAAATAGTTTAAACCCTACACCCGATTTGCCGCCATTTACGAAATTCGGTTGGAAAATTGTAGGAAATGATGTCGTGCCTGTACTCACCACGCAACCACTTCTGCCAAGAGATACAAGCATTTTGACCACTTGTGGATGCAAAAAAGGTGAGAAACTACAACTATTTTGAAAACCCGTATTTTTACATAGGCAATAAGTAGGACCATTTTCTTGATTCTGGTAAAAGTAATGTGGATAAGATCGACTGGTCAAGTACTTACCTACTTATATTCAAATAGTTATAATACAGGCTGATGAAATAAAAAAAAACGATCAAGGGTGGCTATGGAAGTTCAAAAAATTGCCTCTAATAATCATAAAACACTTTTCTTTGTTTGCGTTGATGTTCCTCGTAAAAATAAGGGTTGACTGACAGCCGAACAACTCAAAAAACACTAGTAGTAATTAATTAAGAACGTATTTTATTTTCCAAAATTCGTGGCCTCCCTATTTGATCTCTCCGTATAATTATGCACATCACGGAAGATGTACTTTATTGCCCATTACGTCGACAAAAGTTAAAAATTTAGGGAATTCTCTTGAATGAATTTGTTATAAATATTAATTGACCCCATATTTTCAGATTGTGCAGCGAAAACATGCTCTTGCAAAAAAAAGGACGTCTGCTGCATATTCTCCTGTGCTTGCCATGGAGGTACTCATTGCAAAAATGGACGAGGCAATTTGGTTGTAAGCAAAATTCTTGAAATTGATTCCGACAGCGACTAAACTTTACTAAATGGTCTGTTAATTTCATTAAACAAATTAAAATAGTTATGAATATTATGATTCTTGATTTATTAGCAAAGAATTTATTGGCTGAAAGTTTGCAAGAACGAGAGAATCACGTTAAGTAAGAGCAAGAGCGAGACGCCTAGTACGAGAAAGTCACGTGTGCAGCAGCGACGTTGGATCGGACTGGCTCCCGTCCGAGGTTGCATTATCGTAAATAGTGTTAATTATCTCGATTAATCCGCAATCAAAAATTTCGAGAGGATCATATTTGGAATCCCAAGACAGTGTTCTTGAATTTATGGGAAACAACTTTTTTGCATAAATCCCTTAGTTTCGAAGTAATCACGGTGTAAACCAAAAAGAGACCGTAAAAATGCACTTTTTCATCGCAATTGATTTCGAGATATTAACAGTTTTAGCAAGGAGCGCTCCTGGAGGGCCATGTAAAACCAATGCAAAACATTTTTTATGCTCCTCTTTAAAAATTTGTAAAAAATTCAATTGTACAGATATCGGGATGATTTTTCAGGAAAACCTCCTAAATTTGTTGTAGAATATTTGGATGTGGTTAGTTTGAATTTTCTTCATAACTTTCTTCTCCATGGGACGATTTTTGGACAACAAGGAGATTCGTAAACTAGAGTTCAAAAGCTACAATTCTGGCTAGTTGAAACATTTTAGTCTCAAAATGCCTATAGACTGAAAGATAGAGGCCCGCGAGCACCATACTAATAACACTAATTGTAATATATGAGGATAAAATAATAAATTACTCACATTTCATAATAATCAAGGGATTAATATTGGATAATCAAGGGATTAATATTGGATTATCAAAAATAACATAAAAATTAAGCTTGACTTGAAATTAGCAAGTCGACCGCGTTCCACCTGCAAGGCATCATAGCTAAGTACCTATTTCCGTCACCCTTTAATTCCATAATTAGTTAATGCCCGTTTACACCGAAGCTGATTACATTTAATTGACTTTTTTAAGTCCTCGAAACGATTGATGATTGATCGATTGATGAAACAAGTACTTCTATGCAATTTAATTTACGCGTGGCTAGAGTAACGTTAGACCCGATCCATCGGAGTAACGTCGGATTGAAATGACGTCATATGATGACGTCGGGGGTTAACGTTGGTCCCTTCGGTGTTGATTGTTTTCGATGAGTTGTTTTGTTTCTTAACCTCAAATTGTTGCCGATAGAATCATAAAAATATTTTTTAAGTTGCTCTTTTAGGGCCGTAGCAGAATGCGACGCACTCTTGTTTTAGCTTATTCGCTCGCTCCTCAGTCTGTCCATCGCATAACTTGAGAATGGATTGAGATAGCGAGCTGAAACATGGTAGGCAACTTCGTCTCCCGAAATTTAGGGGATGAAAACCACAAAAAATATGATAACTCCGCAAGGGTTGCACGTAGCTATTGGAAACTCAATGTACACACACATATCGGTGAAATCTTTCGGGGGATGCGTTTTTTTCGTAAAATCGAACAGATGGGGTGGAAATTAAGGGTTTCAACTCGAAATTGCACTTAATAAGTATTGGTCGCCATTCGATAGCCTTCCACTAATGATTCAAAAAATGTGTCATTTATATTCTGAAAAAACCACCCTTAAAGGCGCTACAACCCCTAACATTCAGAAACAAAAATACGAGAACTCAAAAACTACTCAACGTATATCAAGGCAGAATTTGGTGTGTAAATTTTCAATGACATTGCTGGCAGATGGACAAATTTTCACTAAGATGTAACAAGGGGGATAGAATTTAAGGGCTGAAACTTGAAATTTCTTCGATTAAATGGTGGCATAAAATAACGGGGTTCGATAGATTTCGGTCAACTATTGAAAAAAGGTCTTATGAGTTTTCAATCTAAAACCAACCATTAGGCTATTAACCACCCCTAACTCTTTGCAAGCGGATAAATATATTTTATTTATTTTTTCTGAAACCCTATATTAATTTATGTATATGAACAACTGAAGTCAGTAAATACGTAAGGAGTTATGTAACACCGAAAAAATAAACTTACCCCTGTAAATCATAAATGGGTGAAATCATGAGGGGTTGAAAACTTGAATCTGTAAATCACCGCAATTTTTCAACGAATTGGATTAGGGTGGTAAAACTGAAAACACAACTTCCTTTAGGGCATGTGGGGGTGGTGGAGTTTAGGGATTGAAATGCCCATAAAGCCCTGTAATTTGACACAAAGAAGCAATATATCTTCTGCGAAATTGTGAGATCTTGCACACTGCATCTTCGAGAAAGGAAGGGTGAATTTTAGGAAAAATTTATCGAAGGGGGTGAAAGGTAGGAGTGGAAACTCGAATTTTCACTGAATAATGTATAGGGTTGAAATTAATACCATTCGATAGCTTTCTATTGATGGTACAAAAAAGGTCTTATTCATCATTCGCAAAAAACGACTCTTAAAGGCGGTACAACATGCCGAAACACAATAAAAATGCGAGAACTCAAAAACTGCTCAACGTATCAGGGCTGGATTTGTTGTGGTAATTTACAGCGACACTGTAGGCGAATGGGCAAATTTTCATTATTATGATCTAACAAGGGGGATAAAATTTAAGGGTTGAAACTGGAAATTTTTTCATGTAAGTGTGTAAGTTACGATCACTCTCTTACTCTTATATGACGATTAGTCGATTACATACTGTCGAAACTCTATAACCATTAATATGATGTTTATATCATATAATGTTTACTGTTTCTGGTACGTCCATATTACCATGCTATGTTACATTTATTTTCTTCCTACACTAACTGAAAATGAGATTTTCGGGATTCAGGAGGGCTGTGAAAGGACCGCTTCTCACGGCTAGTCGTGTAAAAATTATAATAACGGCTAGGCGTGTAAAATGGACAATATGGCGACGGTGATTGGCGTATGACAGAGCACAGCACGCGTGATTTTGCCAAATTTAAATTGTACGACTTGACGTCTAGATCTTTTTGATCTGTCACTTGGGTTTTCAAATTTCAAAATTAATTAATTATTTATTTTTAACTGGTGTAGGAAGAAAAATGTATAAACCACAGCGAGAAAGTGGTTTCACGCGTCTCAGGAAATGGCCAGTCTCACCTACGCCTCGACTGTCCATATTTTCCTTCGCCGCGTAAAACATCACTTTCATGCTTTGGGTTATAAACTACTATTATGTGACATCTTGGAAAAAAATTGTAAAGGCGTTCCTGTTAAAGTTGGTAATTTTATAATAACAGGACTTTTTAATAAGGTGAATTAGTTCTTATCTGACGTGAATGATGGGGTTGACGCGTTAACGGTTGACGTAGAAAATTTAAGTTGGAAAATTCAATTGTTTTGAGTTGGCTAATTTGTATGCCCGCCCCCCGCCAAGTCATACAGGGAGCTCCGGCCCTGTAGGTACTGTTAACCATTCAATTTAGACCAGATATTATAAAACAGATAAAACCAGATAGGTATAAGACATCTTGCGTCAAGATTTACAAAAACCATAACTTATTCTATTTGATTACCTCTATTGCCTATTTGACGTTAAAACTCTGATGACAAGAGATAGAAAAGTTTAAAATTTGCGGCATGCAACATGCAATCAGGTATGAATGCGTCGAATAGAATACGATACGAGAGTATTTTATAAGTAGGTAGGTAATTTTGTCAAAGTGCCTGTTTGAGGCCTTCACGATAACAATATCTATAGGTATTATTAACCATTTCTTTTAAATCCAGTGACTTAATCATAAGTGCGTTCGATTAATTTGCATTCCGAATAAAAAATTACACATACTTATTATTTAACAGAAGGCAATTAAAATTTGTTTAGTTACCTTGGAAGTATCAGACTGCGTGACGCCAATGTAAGTATACGTTAATAACATCCTATTTAACCGCTCAATGAGTTTGCATACAATACAATCATATATTGCGTTTATTAATGGTAAAAGGTACTTTGTACCTACCTTTTTTATAACTAAAGATGTTATATTTTATAAATCATCCCCTCTGATAGCTTCATTTTACTAAATTATTATATTCCTTCAAACTGGGCGATTTGGTTGATTAAATGAGTAAATCAGTATTAATAAATAATAAACTGTAAAATAAGTATACCTAATCAATGCTCTAGATGATATTCATTTGATTACTATTTTAGAAGAAAGGTTTTAATGATTACGGGCTATTAGCGTGACGTAGGTCCGCCATCTTTGTTGGGCTAGGTTAAGGTTGTTACCATGGCAATGAAGCTAAACAAAGCGAGAATTTCCTTGTCTTGATTTGATTTATTTCAGCACAAAGCTCATTGTGGACATAATGTAATGATTTAATCGATAGAAATTTTTCAATTTGCCAATATTAAGGTCGTAAAACGCAACATAGTAACTGTAAATAAAGATTTTGACGAAAAATGAAGTTTTCTGGAATTTGCACATTGAAATCTTGCTTTGTTTGGCTTCAGTGGGAGGCGTACACAATAAAGATGGCGGTTCCACGTCATCGCTAATATCGCGTATTGCTTAAACCGTGTTCCATGAGAGTTTGCAGCGTTGGCAGCAATAGGGGCAAAAATACTCACTGTTGATTGGTGCAGACGGTAACCAAGCTCACAGCCGGTAATGAAAAATTTTGAATCCAGTAATGTCACAATGACGTGCTACCAAAACTGTAAAACGCTGCGCGTTTCAATTAGATACTTGTGCTTCGCAGACGCAATGATCAAACGTGATGAATTAAATTATTTACTTACTCCGTATACATGCACACACTTAGCTCGAGCTAACTAAGCTCGGTACTTTTTAAACAGCGTTCCACGAGATTTTGCGGCGGCGTTGGTAGCCTTTGAAATATAGTTTAAAAAGTACCGAGCTTAGTTAACTCGAGCTAAGGGTGTGCATGTATACAGTGTAACTGTGCAAAACCGATTGAACTAGCAGTGTGTTAAGTTCACCTGTGTAATACGGCCTTGATAAGCCCCGCCCACCACTGTAAACTCTCGTGGAACACACTTTAGGTGTTTATTTCAAATTTCTGTCCGTCGGAGTTTTCGTAAACGTCAGCCGCGGCTCTCAGCAGTGTTCCCGACAGGCGACTTGGCTGCTTTTGATGAGCAAGTGGGTGATTACAAACACCTGTCGCAGCAACCACATCCGTTTCCGTTTTGGTCTGAATTCTGAAATCCACATTTTCCAATTCGACTTCTAAAATTTCAGCGGTTGTAGTGGTTAACCTTAAAATTAAATAGGTTCCTATTCCTAGGTATACCTATATAACGTGTTTGGTACTGATGTGTTGCGGACATAGAATTTCATAATCATACTTCATTTTTCTATCATTCGATGTACCTAAACGATGCTTTATTGTCATGACTGACGTTTTCTCTAGAAACTTCATCTTTTGACTACGACCAGTATAAAATTATTGTCGCATGTCACACGTCAACGGGGAAATCAAAACAATCCTGACATAAGTTTCAACTGCAATAGCACACTGAAGATGAGTTTATTTTGGATCGCTTGATATTATGGTATGGGTATAATAAGTAGTCTTCATTTACGGAAATAAAGCCACAAAAAAAATTCAATAGTCATCTTCAGTTTCTTGTTATAATTTAATGGCAATTTTTGGAGATTCCTATTTTTTGATTGTTACTTGTGATGACCTCGCTTGTGACCGGCCATTCTATTTGAGAAAGGGGTGAATGAATTATCAGCATTTAAAGGGATTTCCCGGTTGCTATAACGAAAAGTCCGTTAAATGTATGATTCAATTCACACACATAAACCTTTCGACCTAATTGTCATATTACATTTCGGCATTATTTAAATACGAACGTGTCCGTTCACTTTGACAATGGATTTTCTCGCATGGCTTCATTTGAAACCACAAGTAACCCGAGATGATGACAAAACTGGAGATATTTAAATTCAGAAAACTTGTACACACCCCGAACGGACGGGTTTCAGTTTTTGGGCTTTTTACCGCCTTGCTTAGGGTCTTTGCGTTCCTATACAAATAAACTGCTAACTTACGTGTTTAGTCTGAGTTAAAAGCAAAAGTGCGCCGGCACTAGGAAACATCAATCCGATCTCCTTTAGGAAATAACATCTCAGCAAGATAACATCCTCTATTACCAATATTTACGGATTAAAACTTTACATAAAGTAGTATAGTATAGGTGTACTAATTTCAATGAAACTTCCGTTGCACGTCATCAATAGGGTTTTCGATTTACACCTTTATCTGAGGGGTATTACTCTCAGCAGTTCTATTGGTTCAATAGTTCAATTTAATTTTTACCAATCAAATTGCTCAGATTAAGTGAGGCTCCTTAGATAAATGTGCAAATCAAAGAAGTTTATTGATGACGTGCAACGGAAGTTTTATTGAAATTATACAGGGCGTTCCAATGAAAAGTTTCCAACCGAAATATCTTTTGCAAGTTGCAAGCGAACCGAAATATGAAAATTTTCTCGGACATCAGGTCGATTTTTATATAAAGGGGGAAAATCTCACGATGCACCCCCTGACTGCTCCCACCAACCCCCACTTCATAATTTTAAATGGCAACCCCCCACTTGTGATACATCATTTGAAAGCTAATTTCATTACGCATTCAATGGTATAAAACTCGGTACAAAACTTTTTGATATCCGTTCACCTCCAGCGGTCAAATTTTCGATTACATTAGGTCTCTTTGTGATCATTTGAAAGGGTTTCAAATCCTCTATAAACCGATGCAAAAATTGTTGAAATGCATCCATCGTTCAAAATTTAAGCAAAACGAGAAGATTAATTTCTAAAAACTTTGCATCGGATTACAGAGAATTTCGAACCCTTTCAAATGACCATATTATTGTTATTTAAAATTTGGCCGTGGAGGGCGCTGGAGGTGAACGGATATCAAAAAGTTTTACACCGTTGAATTGGTAATGAAATTAGCTTTCAAATGACGTATCACAAGTGGTGGATTGCCATTTAAAATTTTGAAGGGGGGGTTGGTATGAATCAGGGTGTGCATCGTGAAATTTTATTAATCACAGAATTTAAGTGTCCCCCTAATATAAAAATCGACCTGTCCGAGCGAATTATCATATACTTCGAATTTTCGGTGCACTTGCGAGATATTCGGGTGGAAAGTTTTCATTGGAACGTCCTGTATGTAGGACGTATCAAAAGGCATCAAAAGTGAATATTTGGTGTAGGTTCATTTTTAGTTTTCCGTAATACATATCAAGTTTTCTCCCGATTAAATTATGCCAGTACGATATTTCAAAGGGTTGTTTAATGGAATGCGGTTGGAATTTGGAATTCGCTTTGTTTAAGTAACAATCATGAAATAATTCAATATCTCCTATTGTGATGGTAGGCTGCCCAGCTAGTGTATTAATTTGATCATATAATTATTTTGACGTAGAAACAATGTAGGTATTGTGCTTCCGTCAGTATCAAAAGGGCTTATAGGTATATTGGAAATACAGTTTCATATTTTCTCTGATTCCGACTTCCAAATGACTGCAGAGCTAATGATACCAGGCAAAAATGGTGTCTTGTTAATCTACAGGTATATACCTATATTGCAATGAATAATGCGCCATGATGGTATCTTTCTAATAAAGTACATAAAGTACATAAAGTATATGAACAATAACATTAATTGATTTTGTGTATCAAGGCACGAAGTTGAAATTTTTACTACGAATGTGGAGTTTAGTTGCAGAGGCCTGGAGGGCCAAGGCTACTAAACCACATGAGTAATAAAAAGAAAGCGCACTAGGTACAGCTTAGAAATATGAATATGCCCACCCAGAGCTGAATATTTTGTTGGCCGCCTAGCGTTCGAACAGCAGGTAGGTAGGGGTATTTAATTTCTGCACCGTCTCTGTTATCGCCTGGTCCATCCGAACAGGTAAATATTCAGCTACGGGTGGGCATATTCATATTTCTAAGCTGTACATGTTTTCCAGATTTCCAGGTTCAACGCATTTTTGCATAATTTTCTTTGATTCATCAGGCTTTTTAATACATAGTTATTTATTATTGGTTACCAAGGGCATTAAAAACTGTTTGTACGTGGTCTAACACGGACACGAAAATTAAAGCTAGAGGCGTCAGCCGAGCTCCTTTGTTTATATCTCAACTTTAACTAACAAAATCGTCAATAGATAAGTAAGTACCTATACCTACAGTTTCTGTAAAAAGTATTTTAAATTAAATACCAAACAGACACAATGTGAATGAGAGGCATAAATACTTAAAAATAATAGATATCAGATTTCGTATTATGCTAGAGTGACATGCCAACAAAAACCTGCCTGAATAATTTTCTGCCACGCCAACCCGAACAAATAGATGCAATAGGAGCAAACAAACTCATTTTGTTTGCCGATATCGACTCAGACATTAAAATATTCCTTAAAAAAGCGCCGCAACGAAATTCAGGTGGTCTAGAAGTTAGGCCTGGGGCCTCAACCGGCTCTGTGTTTTGCATAGAATGTTCTGAATTAGTATCGTGGAATCAGAATTAATTATCCTTTACCTTAAAGGATGGACTATCCCAGGCGAAATAATAAAAAAGAAACCTATTGCACAGATGCATTTTTACAATATTTCTAGCTATATTTAGGATTAGGAAATTAGGCAAGAAAGTTCACTGGATACACAGCTGGATGATTTGTTAAGAATATCAGATTTTACCGCCGAACTAACAAAGTTAAATCATTTATCACAAAAGCTTAGCTACCGCTGTAAACATTACTATCAACACTAAATTACCCCGACATTTACATTTACACAACTGTTTTTAATAGCCAGGATTATTTCTCCAAAAATTGCATATAGGTTCAATGCACTTGGCAGTATACCTATTATAAAACTAATGTGCCTACATTATTAGGTATACCATGTAATGATCTGAACTCTGAAGGTTTTTTTGTTGTCTGTTAATAAATTCATTTTGAACAAGGCACTTTCAATGATTATACTAAAATAAAAACATCTCGTGAATGTCAGAGAATCTGCCCGAAACGAATTTTTTATCTAATTAAATGCGAGGTAAACAATTTTCTATATAACTGGATCCTCTAGAGTGGAACTAAATTTCCTTTCTCACGCAAATATTAGCAATTTTTTGTGGTTTGATAAGCGGAAATTGCCGCTGGGGGAGTTAAATACCGTATACCTAGTATAATATCAAATATCATATATAATATTATTTAATATTTCAAAGGCGATCTCTACTCTGGGATACACTTAGCAAGATTGCGTTACCACAAATCCATGCATTAGGTTTAGGTACTCGTGTATTTTCTTTTACGAAAACGTCTTTTATTGTCCTAAACTACAATTTAATTACTAAGAGGTTTTATCAAAAAGGATCAGCAAGTGGAAAAAATTGCCCCAAGTCAGGATGTTCAGATCAAATCACGTCTTGAATCACGTCGTGAAGTCATGCTTCAGACGATTTAAATAAAAGATCGAAGAAAATCAAATTACCTAACTGACGTTAACGATGTTTTATACAGGGTGTCGCAGAGCGTTCTCTCACAGTTTTAATGTTACCTAGAAAATCGTTTATTTAGCTTTAAGAAGTAATTCAGAATTCAAATATGATTGGGTCATCCCTACCCAGAATTTAAAGACGAATACTAATTTCAAAATAAATGCGAAACTTCTGAAACACCCTGATTACACCCTGACTGCGGTGAATCTCAATCATTTGAAAATTTCTAATCATTGAAAAATTGCTATGGATAGGTATAGTACTTATGTATAGTTGCTGCAGCAATGTGCGTTGCTAAAATTTCATTTCAGTCTCAATCATTGGAAGTCACCATAACAAGCCTGATTATGTAGGTACATTGAGCCGTCATTTTCTGAACAATAATTTCAAAAAACATGATGTAGTAGGGAAAAAAGGGTCCTGACTCTGGCGACGATTTCCAATAAGGGTGCTCAAGTCAAGAAACACGGGGATTCATCATTAATATCTACTATAAGAACTGTCATTGGATTCACAATAATAACGATTTATCCACCACAAAGTACGCCAGGTTTCAATAAATTCTAAATAAATAACAATCAATATTTTCGTTCGGCACAATGGGTTGATAAATGTTTCCAACGAATCAAATCTTCCATGACGGCCATTTACACATCATTTGCACATGTAACTCATTTCCAGTCTGGGAACTAAGAAGTGTGAAAAATCAACCCTTAGTCACTGGGATAAAGGAAGAACATAAAATGGCCTCTTGAAATTTTTCAGCAGCTTGTGCTTGTACAGCTCGACTACTAATATTAAAAAAATGGTGCCCTGCATTTTCTTGAGTCTCCAATAATTTTAGTAAGCAGTTACGATTATGCCGGTTTATGCACATGGGAATGCAAAAAATTATAGGTTATGACATTGATTCGTGACTGCTCCCCAAAGATGTTGTAATAAAATAGATGGCTATAACTAACCTCAAACGTGTTCCCGCATGGGAGATTTTCTTGCCTTGTCTGTGCCTTGATAATCTCGTATAATGCTCAATGTGACATAGAACAAGCGTAATCCTTTCCTTTTCTCACACAGGACACACAATGAATCGCTCTCAGTCACAAGTCTCCCATGTGGGAACCACTTGTCATGTAGTGCTTTAAAGACTTCCAGCCATTTAGTTGTACAGTGCTTTTCAAAAGTAACAAATAAATTCAAGAGCTTCTCTGACAGGAATATTTAGGAAATATCCTTGAACATTTGTTTGATGTGCACCCACCCATCATTGGTGTTGTCAGATGGAATTATACTTTTTTCTCAACGGATTTTCTGTGTCAGAAACATGTGTCATACCTGACCGGAAGTGGAGTCACGGCCACCTTAGATTTTCAACAACCACCTTAGATTTTCAACAACATCGAAGAAATCGGTGAAAAATTGCGATTTTTAAAAAACGCAAAAACGTCAACATTGTTTTTTCGATATAAATTCAATTGCCCAATTACATTCACTTAGTTTGAACATTGAGAAATTATATATTTATATATAATATTATATATAATTTATCATTTCCGGCTAAACCGGAAGTGCAAAAAATATCAGAGGACACCATCGAAAAAATTCTTGAGTTTATTCCTTGCTTTTGAAAAGCACTGAATACAGAGTGTTCCTAAACCTCGTGCAGATTTTTCAGAGTATTATTGACCTATCGATTTTAAGTAAAAAAGTTCCTATGGCCATATGTCCAGAAACGATTCGTAAGGGAGTTACGCCCCTTCAAAGGGTTTTCTTTAAATTACTCGAAAAGTACGAATGTTGGTATTTTGAAATTTGGACCAATAATTAGTGTCATAATGGGCTTTCTCTTGAATTTTTTTTAGATTTTTCCTAACATCCGAGTCATACGTTCTTGGAAGGCCTCCATATTTTTTGCAATTTTTTGCAGCTGCGGGCTTTTTTCACACTAAGTAGTACCAAGATCATCATCTTTGGTCTATTCTGCATAATAAAGGTAGGTACTCTTGTTAAATGTCGCTAGGACGCACCGTTTTCGAATAAAATGACTTTGAACTCTACAAAGCGAGAAAACTTGTGGCGTATATTTTGTTCAATGGGGAACATGAATGATTTTTTTTTGTTACGCATAAAGAAAGAGGACACCAAAATACCTAGGGTTTAATTCATGACTTCGAAATTTTCTTCACTGTTTTGGAGAAAATAATTAATGAAAATCCGCGATTGCGTCATTTATCCGCCGCTAATGCATTGAAACGCCTGTGGTGACGTCAGTTATCCGATTTTTTTAAAATGCTTGCTTATTGAAATATATCGACTTCCTTGCTCAATTTCTCTTCCAATAGCACTTGTGTGTATTGGTGAACCAGAGTGTCAAAAGTGCTGTCCTTTTTCTCTTCTAAAATTAAAATTAATATGTTTATGTTATGTATGTTATTTATCTTTCGTTTTTATTTTATTTATTTTTATTTTATCATGTTTGTCTGCTTATTTATTTTTTTGTAATAATGACAAAGCCAGTGTTTACATGTGTAAATTCATGGTTAATAAATGATTGAGTGAGTGACAATGGGGGATTACGGTACCTCCGGATTATTGCTCTGATTGAAAGACCTTTTAAAATGAGCTCTGACGTGTTTTTTTTTGCATTTTTGAGTATAACCAGTACTAAAGCCATAAAACGAAATATTAATTTAGATGACGTATGAGCCACGTTCTCACGAAAAGTACGAGCCAACCTGTCCAGTTCATTCCTGTTTAATTTCGTCAATGTCAAATCTAATTTTGTAATGGAAACAAGTGACATAACTGTCATCTACCTATTTGTCGTGTTCTTACACCAATAACTTGTACAGAAAGGTGAGATCGCTAGCACATACGGCATCAATTTTTTTAAAATAGCTTTTTGAAGTGGAATATTTGATGAAATCTAGAACAAAAATGATGCATCTCTATCAAATTTGACTATTTATCGAATTATACTAATAATAAAGAAAGTGACATACCGTAATGGCCTATTATCGAACAGTTTTTCAGCTATACGAATTTGAGCTGGGCAATTTATATTGTTAGAACTGCTTCATTTCGTCTCTTTCCTGTATAGGTTATCAATCAATAACCAAGACGGCACTGATTTTTTTCCAAATTGACACCAAGTGTGAATATATTTTTAGAAGCAGGGTTTGTAGAGCTTTCTAATGGTGATACGAAAAATGGAAGTTTGTATTTAAAATCTTAAAGTTGACGTGCCAAATAGGCACTTTCCGTGGAACGCGAGTTGGTCCAAAATCTAATCAACCCTCCCGTAAACCATATTATGTGCACGTACCAAATTTTAGCCAAATCGGTCTAGCAATTTGGGCTATAGCGGGTCTACTAACGCACCAGACACAATCCCACACAACCTCTGCGTTCGTTAGAAAGCAAAGTAGCGACTTTATGTCTAATTTATGTGAGCTGGAATTTATAAATCTGCTTCCCTCCCTTAAAATAGTGTTTTTGAAAAATGTCTGCATACCGAAATAGGCCAAAGCACCTGTAGCTCCGAAGGGAAAAAAATTGTTCATAAACTAAAGGTAGTCGAACCATTCTGTATATGTAGAGTGACTAAACCATTATTTGGGACTCGTTGAAAGAAAATTTGCATGACATAGGACGTATTTGTGACAGCCAATTGACATCATATAAAGCAGTCACGTGGGGTGCCCGATTCATGAAGTACTAAAATAGATACTTGTCTATTCTTTGGTCACCCCTCGAGGCTGCAGTAGCGCATCCCGCTGGTCGTTCCCTTCTGCAAAACGAAACCCTTGGAGTATTCATCGGTGCTACTGGTTACATAGAATTCAGTGTTGCTTATATAATATGACTAACCGTATATTGCGTGATTATAAAGAGTCCTGATCCTAACTTACGTAGGTACCTAACCTACCTGATGTTTTGATTTTGGGTGCCTTGCCACCACTATATGTATATCTTCAATTAAGAAAAATTAATTGAGATATTGTTGCACATACAAGGTATCTAACAAACAGTTTTTACGTTTTTCTTATCTCATGAAAATATTCCAAGCCTTGAAAGCCATTCATGAAGGGGGGCATGGTATTAATTTAACGGCAGGAGGTTACAAGAGGTTGTAAGCAAAATTGGACAGATGTCTGGTGTTTTGTAAAAAACTCTTTCTGACAGGAGGGATACTTTAATGCCCTTATTGGTGGATTTTATGGAGCTCTACGCTTTACTCTACCCCCCGCTGAAGTTGTAAACTTTTGCTATATTGTTATACAAGAGCCCTACTTGGTAGATATTTCCATTGTGAAAAATTCAGATTACTTAATATTCGTTTAAACACATACCTGCCTGATTCTATTAACTTTCTAACTTAATTCTTAATTTCAGATAACTAAACGCGTTTTTATAAAAAATGTCAACTTACAGTACTTACACCTCTCTGGAGGCTAATGCAATGATTTGGAAGGATTTCACACGTAACTTGTTTAAATATTAAAGAGACTATAAAACCCTACCGTTAAGATAGCCTGTCAGGGGATTAAAGCAAACACCCCACATTATGTGTAAAAGTAGTAAAAAGCATACTTTATGGATACAATAGTGGCATCCCCTTAAGATTAGGATTATAGCAGCTATGCAAAAATGTATTTTTTTCCGTTCCAGATCTAATAAAACATATCTATAACCGTTCATACGTGAATGAAGGGAGTGTGTTTGTTATTATTCAGAAGGGAGGTACCAATGCCAAGCTGGTTCTGCTTTTCGGAGTCATATGTCAATATAAATATTTTGTAAGGGCTGTTAAAACTTCGTGTTGGCATATGTGGTTGTTTTCTCACGGACATTAGGGTTTCATATAAAAATTTTATTACTCAAGTGATTTCTTTATGAAAGATTTTTCCGTTAGTCCTTTGGACGGGAATTTTTAACCAGAATAATATCCACCACTTCATCAAATGATCTCGAGAGGAAATTGTATGTTTAATTATTCGATTCAAGACACGCTCTTTCACATGCAATTTTCGAGTATCCATTGAATTTGTAATTCATAAACCCTCGACGCACGCTATGTGATTGACACATTCGGAAAACTTGTAATTAGGGGATACTTATACCGGTCACTACACATTTAAACCATTGTTTGTGTATTTGGAACTGTAGATGAGAAGCTTAGATATGGACATATGCAATTTTCCCGTGAATCCTTTCGGAACATGATGCCTTTGGTTTGGTGTAACCTTCGTTACACAATAGTATATTAAAAAACACGTTTCATAAGGCCAATTATTATCGGACGAGGATCTTTGGACAGCGAGGGCGAAAAGTCGGAGTTTTACAAAATCCGAGTTTTTTCGAAAAATGTCATTTTAGGGGTGAAAAACATTTGTATTTTAGATTTTAGTAAATGAGCACCGGGCGCATCAGCCATCGACAAGCGCCCGCACGCCTGACCTTGATTAAATAAAGTTAAATGCTACATTTACAAATTCTGTGAAAAAGTAGAAGTTTCTACCGTCTCCGAGACTGCCAATTTCAATTCAGAAAAATTGAATCGCCAAAAACATCAACCCTTTACGTTTTAGGGTCCTGGGAATCCGAAAAAGTGGTTTTTGATAAAATGTCAGTGTGTCTGTGTGTAAACACGCTACATCCCAAATCACTGGACCGATTTGGCTGAAATCTGGAACGTGGACATCCAATGGATTTTGGAAGTTTTGCGCTAAATCGGCCCACAGGAAGTGCCATTTTGGCACATTAACTTCAAAAATTTAAATGCAAAGCCCTATTTTTCACATTCTCATATGGAAGCTCTTCCGATTCTGCTTCTAAAAATGTATTATTCACACTTAGTGCCCTTTTGGCCAAAAATCGGTGCCGTGAATAAACCTATGTATAACTGTATATTCTTATCACGGAATTTTATAGTTGATTTTTTTCAAGCGACAACCATTCAAGCTGAAAAGCCATTTTTCGAAAAATGTAATTTTAGTGACAAAAGGGCCTTTTTTCGAATTCTTTTTAGCAAAAAGACTTTTCTTACTATTGAATTCGATAGCTGTTGCATTGACGGATCAAAAACATTGGTGCCATTTTTTCTAAAAATGTCATTTTAGGGTTGAAAAACATTTGTATTTTAAATTTTAGTAAATAAAATGAACTCCGGGCACAATGCGCAACAGATCATCAGCGATCCACACCCGGCCGCACGGCCGACCTTGGTTAATTTAAATGCTACATTTAAAAATTCTGTGAAAAAGTAGAAGTTTCTGCCTTCTCCGAGGCTGCCAATTTTTTAGTTAATTATTTTAACCTCCCCAAACCCATCACAATTTTAAATGCAGCAGAGAAGCGGCTGGAACCTCCCCATCGCGTGGATCTTTGTATTCTGTGTAGATAGTAGTCAATTCAACAGAATTTGTCATCCACTGTCAGCCCGCTCCCTTTCAATGAGAAAGAATTTTTTCTCTATTTTCCACTGAAATGGTAGAAACTGTGAATATATTTTTAGAACCAGAATTTGATCGTCTTTCTAATGGCGACATAAAAAAGGAGGCCTTGCTTTAAAATTTAAAGTTGATATGCTTAAATGGCACTTCCCGTGGACCAATTGCTTCCAAAAGCCTTTCAGGTCTTCAACGGTCACCCAATCTCCATGTAGCAAATTTCAGCCAAATCGATTCACTAATCTGGGCTATAGTGTATTTTTAGTGGTACTACAAAATTTCGATTTTTTTACCCAAAGAGCACTAAATGCGAACGAATTTTGTCTTATTTAAAACCAGAATTTGAATACCTTTCTGATTGTGACAATAAATCTTTCAAAAACTTGTTTTGGATGGTTAAATGAGTGAATAATTTTAAAGTTGGAAATTGGTGTGCCAAAACGGCACTTTCCGTGGGCCGATTGAATCCAAAATTTGTTCGGCTCTTCGACGTGCAATACAATGCCCATGTGCAAAATTTCAGAAAAATCGGTTCAGGGGCTTGGGCTGTACCGCGATTTAAAAGTCCGATAAAAATCTTTTTTTTATAAATTTTTGGTCAAAAGGGCACTAAGAATGAATGCATTTTTAGAAGCAGAATTTGAAGGCCTGTCCTATCGTGACGTGAAAAATGGGGGTTTGCATTTAAAATTTAAAAGTTGATGTGCCAAAATGGCATTTCTAGTTGCACGATTGGCTCCAAAAGCTTTTCAGATCTAAGTTGGGTTATGAGATGCCTACGCACCAAATTTCAGACAAATCGGTTTAGTAGTTTTGGCTGTGGCGTGTTTACAAACGTACGTACGTACGTACATACGTACGTACACACACACAGACACATTTTGAAAACCGCTTTTTTGGGTTCCTGAGACCTCAAAACGTGAAGATCTGGTGCTATCTCGAATTCGAAAATTTTAGTGATTGCAGTAACCTCCCATTTTTTTAAAATTTTGTTGGAGTTGGGGAGGTTAAAAAATGGGAGGTTACTGCAATCACTAAAATTTTCGAATTTGAGAGCACCAGATCTCCACGTTTTGAGGTCTCAGGAACCCAGAAAAGTGGTTTTTAAAATGTGTCTGTGTGTATGTTCGTACGTACGTACGTTCGTACGTTTGTAAACACGCCACAGCCAAAACTACTGGGCCGATTTGGCTGCAATTTGGTACGTAGGCATCTCATAACCCAGCTTAGATCTGAAAAGCTTTTGGAGCCAATCGTGCAACCGGAAATGCCATTTTGGCACATCAACTTTTAAATTTTAAATGCAAACCCCCATTTTTCACGTCACCATAAGAAAGACCTTCAAATTCTGCTTCTAAAAATGTATTCATTCTTAGTGCCCTTTTGACCAAAAATTAAAAAAAAATTGATTTTTATCAGACTTTAAAATCGCGGTGCAGCCCAAGCCCCTGAATCGATTTGACTGAAATTTTGCACATAGGGATTGTATTACACCTCGAAAAGCTGAACAAATTTTGAATTCCATCGACTCACGGAAAGTGTCCTTTTGGCACACCAATTTCCAAATTTAAAATTACTCAATCATTTAACCATTAAAAACAAGTTTTTGAAAGATTTATTGTCACCATCAGAAGGGTCTTCAAATTTTGGTTTTAAATAGGACAAAATTAATTCGCATTTAGCGCTGTTTGGTTCAAAAAATCGAAATTTTATAATAACAGTAAAAACACATTATAGCCCAAATTACTGAATCGATTTGGCTGAAATTTGGTACATGGAGATTAGGTGACCCGTTGAAGACCTGAAAGGCTTTTGGGAGCAATTGGCCCACGGGAACTGCCATTTAAGCATATCAACTTAAAATTTTAAATACAAGGCCTCCTTTTTTATGTCGCCTTTAGAAAGACGATCAAATTCTGGTTCTAAAAATGTACTTACAATTTCTGCCATTTCAATGGAAAACAGAGAAAAAATTCTTTCTCATTAAAAGGGAGCAGGCTGACAGTGGATGACATAAAGTGGCAGTTATTGTCAAAAATTTGGCAAAAGATTAACCTTAAAAGGAACATATTGTCAAATGTGATGGGTGATGTACGAGGTGATGTCGGTATTTGTCAGAAAATTGCGAAATTACAGACGATAAGGATAAAAAAAATTCTGTTGAATTGACTACTATCTACACAGAATACAAAGGTCCACGCGATGGGGAGGTTCCAGCCGCTTCTCTGCTGCATTTTTAAAAATAAAATAAGCTGTCGGTTTGAACTTTGAAGTCAAAAGGGCTAAAAGAAAGGCGAAAGAAAATATTGTTTAAGAATAATAATTATTATTATCGTTCTAGTTACAATCATACTTAGTAATTTCTGGGACGCTATTCGGGATCGCTGCTTTGAAATAATAAAGGTGATATTGATGTGATTAAGGTTTAAAACGACAATAATTTAGGTACCATTTAAGTATAAGTACCTATAAAACTGACTTTTAATAATTTTATAATCTGTTGTAGGTTGTAGACGTAATCACAAAACCACAGTTTTTATTTAAGTGAAGTTGTCAGGCATTATTGTTCAATTTTGACCGGAAGCACTTTGAAAACACCATCGTAGCCCTCCCTTCTTATTAAATAATAAATTTCCAATTAGCTCCTGTCTCAGATGCTTCATTAATTTCGCTTGAATCCGAAGGGACTACTGATGTAGGTCAAAATATTTACATAATTACTTCGTAGCCACTGCCAAAACTAAACATTCATTTATGCTAATTATTCGTAATATGATTTTAAAATATCAGTCAAAAGTTTGATTCGGTTCTATTTGTTGGCCGAAAGTTTCCCACGAGTTTATGCAAATTCATTATAAACAAAAAGCAATAAAACTTACCCCGTTGACGGATAAACAAGTTGCTAGCTTTTTGCCCATCCATGTCGAAGCAACTTTAAATGATGTGTTTATGAATAAATAGAATTTTGTGAATTAGCTGATTAGTTCCCAATAGTCGATAAATTTATGGTGTTAGCCTTTACCTTTATGGCTTGTAAGCCGACCAATTAATTTGGAACATTGTCAATATAAACTACAAGATTCAAACGCGCCGACAAATACCTGCAACACATATTTTGATGTTGTCGACTAAGAATTTCATTGCTACTAAATGGTGACATTCAATCTATTTTAATTACGCTGATTTACTGGACTTGAGTGCATTTTCTCATTCTAAACGTCAGGCACTTGCCCTGAACTACGCCGAGATTAGTATGCGTCAATTATTGCAGATGCCCATGGTGTTTCAAGCCCTGTTGCAAAAATATTGACAATTCATTACCATAAAATTAATTATTATTCCTGCCTATAATCTTTGTAGGTAAGCTTCTTTTTCTACTGATGATAAGGTTCCGTTTTCTAAAATTAGAAGATTTCTGCAGACGAACATTAAACTATACCTAATGGAAATGAAACTTTTGTCCTACGTCACAACTAAAATAATTGCTACCGCTAATACAATTAATACCAGCTGTTACCAGTAAAGGCTATCCGAAAGGTAATTTTTCAAACTATTTTTGTAGGTATTCACATTGAACTCAAAATTCAAAATACGACAATGGGGGAATTTTTTCATCTGTGCGTAAGACAAAAGTTTCATTTCCATCAAATAAATCACAAAGACGTTTTAGTAGGTGTAGAAGCACATAAAAATTACAGCTAAAAGTAAAGGGATCATTTTAAAACAGATACTCTGGAGTCTGTTTCTTTTCACTTGCATAGAGTGGTGTGATATTTCTGTTTTCGTGGATATTTCGGGATTAGCTTTATTATCGACATTCGGCAATGTTACAAACAATTTATTTTCATTAAAATAAGCGTTGATAAAGTGAATTGAATTAATATGGTATGTTTCATTTGACACATAACACAATCCAGAAACTAACTGCAAGTAGTCATCTCCAGCACGAGGCCCTTAAATTACTAAAAATGTGCACTTTTTTTGAAAAAAAGTGCAGTTGCTAATAAGGTTTTGTTGATATTGTTGTTATATAGATCTACGTAGGATAAAGTGGTGAGATATGCCCCACTTTAAAAGAAAATCGGAAAAGGAAAATTGACAATTTATTTCGAAATTAAAATAAAAAATTGGCATCAGTCTCGGAGACGGTAGAAACTTTTACTTTTTCACAGAATTTGTAAATGTAGCATTTAACTTTATTTAACCAAGGTCGGGCATGCAGAGCGTTTGGATAGCTGATGCACCCGGCGCTCATTTATACTAAAATCTTAAATATAAATGTTTTTCACTCCTAAAATGGATATTTTTCGAAAAAATGGCACTAAGGTTTTCGATCCGGCAATGCAACAGCTATCGAATTCGATAATGATAATATGCCCTTTTGCTAAGAAAAACTCAAAAAAGGATTTTTTTTGTCCCCAAAATGGAAATTTTCGAAAAAATGTCACTAAGGCTTTTGATCCGGCAATATAACAGCTGTCGAATCCGATAGTAAGAATATTTTTTTTGTAAAGTAAATTGAAGCCCTCCTTTTGCCACTAAAATGACATTTTTCGAAAAAATGGCACTAAGGTTTTCGGCTTCAAAAAAAATCAGCTATCAAATACGGTAATAAAAATATACAGTTATGCAAAGGTTTTTTTTCACGGCACCATTTTTTGGCCAAAAGGGCACAAGTGTGAATACATCTTTAGAAGCAGAATTCGAAGAGCTTTCATATGGTAACGCGAAAAATGGTGGTTTGCATTTAAATCTTTAAAGTTGATGTGCCAAAAGGGCACTTTCCGTGAACCGATATGGCCCAAATTCTAATCAGCACCTACAAATCCTCCACTGAATATTTGTGCCAAATTTCATCACGATACGTTCAGTAGTTTGAGCTGCAGCGTGATCACTGATCACAGACAGACAGACAGACACACAGACAGACATTTTTTCAAAAACACGTTTTTGGGTTCCCAGGACCCTGAACCGTAAAGATTTCATCTTTTTGGCGATTCGATTTTTTTGAATTTTCCGATCGATTCCAGTAACTGCTTCGCGAGCGTAGAAGTTAAAAATAATGGCGAACAAAGTGTAGTCTTATAGTTACTATTAGATCAATTTGGCTAGAATTTGTTATGTTGAGTGTGTGACCCACTGTGACCCACTCAAAGGCTGGCGAAAAGCTTTTGGAAGCAATTGGCCCACAGGAAGTGCCTTTCTGGCACATCAAACTAGTTATTGCGACAATCAATTACAGCGGTTGATATGTTCCAACCGCTTCCTTGGCTGCACATCTTTTGAAAAATTAATTATGAAATTTGAAGCACAAACACCATCTTTTTTTATCAGCACATGAAAGGTCTTCAAATTCTGTTTTCAAAAATTGTTTCAAATTCAGTGTTCTTTTGGCAAAATTTTGAAATACCCCAGAAAGCACTATAATACTGATGCTTTGAAATTTATACATATATGTTTAGTAGAATTGAATTTTTTACCTATAGTGGCGAGCTTTTTAACTTCTACGCAGCGCGAAGCAGTTTGGAATCGATCGGAAAATTCAAAAAAATCGAATCGCCATAAACATGAAATCTTTACGTTTCAGGGTCCTGGGAACCCAAAAAAGTGATTTTTGAAAAAAAAATGCAGCAGAGAAGCGGCTGGAACCTCCCCATCGCGTGGATCTTTGTATTCTGTGTAGATAGTAGTCAATTCAACAGAATTTTTTTTATCCTTATCGTCTGTAATTTCGCAATTTTCTGACAAATACCGACATCAATATGTTCCTTTTAAGGTTAATCTTTTGCCAAATTTTTGACAATAACTGCCACTTTATGTCATCCACTGTCAGCCTGCTCCCTTTTAATGAGAAAGAATTTTTTCTCTATTTTCCATTGAAATGGCAGAAATTGTAAGTACATTTTTAGAACCAGAATTTGATCGTCTTTCTAAAGGCGACATAAAAAAGGAGGCCTTGTATTTAAAATTTTAAGTTGATATGCTTAAATGGCAGTTCCCGTGGGCCAATTGCTCCCAAAAGCCTTTCAGGTCTTCAACGGGTCACCTAATCTCCATGTACCAAATTTCAGCCAAATCGATTCAGTAATTTGGGCTATAATGTGTTTTTACTGTTATTATAAAATTTCGATTTTTTGAACCAAACAGCGCTAAATGCGAATTAATTTTGTCCTATTTAAAACCAAAATTTGAAGACCCTTCTGATGGTGACAATAAATCTTTCAAAAACTTGTTTTTAATGGTTAAATGATTGAGTAATTTTAAATTTGGAAATTGGTGTGCCAAAAGGACACTTTCCGTGAGTCGATGGAATTCAAAATTTGTTCAGCTTTTCGAGGTGTAATACAATCCCTATGTGCAAAATTTCAGTCAAATCGATTCAGGGGCTTGGGCTGTACCGCGATTTTAAAGTCTGATAAAAATCAATTTTTTTTTAATTTTTGGTCAAAAGGGCACTAAGAATGAATACATTTTTAGAAGCAGAATTTGAAGGTCTTTCTTATGGTGACGTGAAAAATGGGGGTTTGCATTTAAAATTTAAAAGTTGATGTGCCAAAATGGCATTTCCGGTTGCACGATTGGCTCCAAAAGCTTTTCAGATCTAAGTTGGGTTATGAGATGCCTACGTACCAAATTGCAGCCAAATCGGCCCAGTAGTTTTGGCTGTGGCGTGTTTACAAACGTACGTACGAACGTACGTACGTACGAACATACACACAGACACATTTTAAAAACCACTTTTCTGGGTTCCTGAGACCTCAAAACGTGGAGATCTGGTGCTATCTCAAATTCGAAAATTTTAGTGATTGCAGTAACCTCCCATTTTTTTAAAATTGTGATGGGTTTGGGGAGTTTAAAATATCTGTCTGTCTGTCTGTCTGTGATCACGCTGCAGCTCAAACTACTGAACGTGTCGAGATGAAATATGGCACACATATTCAATGGGAGATTTATAGGTGCTGGCTAGAATTTGGGCCAGATCGGTTCACGGAAAGTGTCTTTTTGGCACATCAACTTTTTTCGCATTACCATATGAACTCTCTTCGAATTCTGCTTCTAAAAATGTATTCACACTTGTGACCTTTTGTCCTTTTGAAAAAAAAACCTATGCATAACTTTTTTTATTACCGGATTTGATAGCTGATTTTTTTTCAAGCCGAAAACCTTAGTGCTATTTTTTCGAAAAATGTAATTTTAGTGGCAAAGGGCCCTTGTTTCAATGTATTTTACAAAAAAGCATTTTCTTACTATCGGATTCGACAGCTGTTGTATTACCGGATCAACAACCTTAGTTCAATTTTTTAGAACATTTCCATTTAGGCGCCTTTTTGAATTTTTCTCAGTAAAAGGGCATATTATCATTATCAAATTCGATAGCTGTTGCATTGCCGGATCGAAAATCTTAGTGCCATTTTTTCAAAAAATGTCATTTTAGGGGTGAAAAAAATTTGTATTTTAGATTTTATTAAATGAGCGCCGGGCGCATCAGCCATCGACAACCGCCCGCACGCGACCTTGGTTAAATAAAGTTAAATGCTACATTTACAAATTCTGTGAAAAAGTAGAAGTTTCTACCGTCTCCGAGACTGCCAATTTTTTATTATGTATCTGATATGATTCTTTAAAATCGGAAAAACCTCATAGGTATCTTAAAATATTTTACATCTCGTGGGAGTCCGGAAATCGTTCGCGATAAAAAAGAAAAGAGACTTTGCTTTATTTGATTGTGGAGGACGTATAGGTAGACTCGAGTGCAGGGCCGGATTGCCCATTAGGCCAAGGCCTCAAGCACCAATATTCAAGGGGGAGCATTCTGGGAAGCGATTACCTATCTTCTTAACTATTACTGAAAACCAGGTGCAATCGGAGGTGAGGGGAAAAATAATTCGCTGGGGGGCTACGCATACTATATGTAATCCGCCCCCGGTACAAGTTAACGATTTGTTAAAATTAGTGGGTATAGCAATGAATAACGAATGGAAATACATAAATACATTGGCATTTATTTCATGACTTGAAACCGGAAAGGTTCATTCAAATGTAGATCTCAGCACAGTTGAAGGTAAAGAATTCTAAAATATAATTCGAACTTATTTGCACTAGTTGGAAAAGACAATAATTTTGTTTTCAACCTCTCCACTCCACTTCACCACTTAAAAAAAGGGGTTACTGCAATCAGTAAAATTTTCCAATTTGAGATAACATCAGATCTTCACGTTTTGAGGTCTCAGGAACCCAAAAAAGTGGTTTTTAAAATGTGTCCGTGTGTATGTACGTTCGTACGTTTGTAAACTCACCACAACCAAGACTACTAGGCCTATTTGGCTGAAACTTGGAACATAGGCATCTCGTAACCTAACTTAGATCTGAAAAGATTTTGGAGCCAATCGTGCAACCGGAAATGCCATTTTGGCATATCAACTTTTAAATTTTGCGCATGGGGATTGTACACGTTGAAGAGCTGAACAAATTTTGGAGTCAATCGGCCCACGGAAAGTGCCGCTTTGGCACACCAATTTCCAAATTTAAAATTATTCTCTCATTTAAATATCCAAAACAAGTTTTTGAAAGATTTATTGTCACCATCAGAATGGTCTTCAAATTTTGGTTTTAAATAAGATAAAATCCATTCGCATTTAGTAGTATACCCTTTGGGTAGAAAAGTCAAAATTTTGTAATAACACTAAGACCACATTATAGCCCAAACTACTGGACCGATTTGACTGTGTAGAAAAATCGAAATTTGTAATAACACTAAGACCACATTATAGCCCAAACTACTGGACCGATTTGGCTGAATTTGGTACATGGAGATTAGGTGACCCGTTGACGTGCTGAAAGATTAGGTGGGAGCAATTGGTCCACGGGAAGTGCCATTTAGGCATATCAACTTTAAAATTATAGACACAAGACACGGAAATCAAAGACACACACGATGGGGAGGCTCCAGGTTTAAAATATCTATTACCGGTACTAGTTGTTGAAAAACATCGAAGAAATCGGTAAAAATTGGAAATTTTTGAAAAACACGTCTGCGTTATTTTTTCGATGCAAATTCAACTGAGCAATTACATTTTCCAAATAGTTTTTGAAATTTTTTGTCAGATTGTGGAAATTAAAAAGCAAAAATAGTGTATTAAATAACAAGGGACTAAAAAATTGTTTTATTCCTGAGGGAATGAAAAACAGTTCCTGTGTTACTTAAATACAATTTTTTTCCATATCGACAACTTTCACTAAATTCAATTCTGAAATAATGTCACCTACAACATTATATTTATACCGAGTGTTCCATTCTAGGCGCCCTATAGGGAAATGTAATTTTATTTTCAGACACATTTTAATTTAAAACCACTTTTTGGGTTGCTGAGACCTCAAAACGTGAAGATCTGGTGATATCACAAATTCGAAAATTTTAGTGATTGCCGAGGTGATTACAGTAATCTCTCTTTCTTTAAATGGTGAAGTGGAGTGGGGAGCTTAAAACCTAAATACATACCTACTTCTAAAAGCAGAAAAGACAAGTTCAGTGGTAACAATACCTACCTAACGTTTATGATGTCCTCATCTTATTTCAATGTTATATTTAACATTGTCAGAACATATTTTACTTTCATCTTGTTTACCTGTTGTCAAAAAGCTAATTCGAAAACCCGGGGCATGGGTCCTTTTTGCCTAATTCGTGCAGGTACAACCGGTGATCGCGTCGCGTCGGGTGGCGAATTTAAAAAGATTTCATGTTGAAGAGTTATGAAGACGGAGTTCTGAAACGTTCAGAGTGAATTATGACCCTGCATCAAACATAATAATTAAAATTTCAGCTTGATATTGCGTGAGATCTATATCTAAGTGAGTTTAATTACTGTAATTTATGGTAGTGACATTTAGGTGCAATATAATTGCCCTCGTAATTCTCAAAAATTCAGATACCTAGTATACAAATTAATAATCAACCCTAAAAGCACTAATATCTTTATGGTAATGGTATAAATAAAATGTAAAATGGCGACTTCAACATGCAAATTGTTGATTTTGTAATGAAATATTTATTCGGGACTAGTCCAATCACAGCAAATTTTAAATAAAATGAAACGCGTGCTTTGAATTCAGTTTGATGTAAACATGTTTGCCGATGCGGAAATGTTGCCTAATTATTTACCTTTTACATGCATGCAGACTTCGAAATTAAAAATATCAAACACAATGTAAAACGGCGAACAGCCGTTTTGAATATAAGTAGGTAAGTACATGAAGCGAAATATGTTGTGGCTAAAATATATCAATTATTAAGAACTCATACCTTAATACCTACATCATACATCATATCTTTAATACTATTGCACGTGGAGTGAGGTTATTCCCATTTGAATGGAATCGTAATCTGGTGCTGAATAATTTGAAACTTTCATTGATGTTTTAACTGTAGGTACACACATTCATTCGTACATTCGATAAAATCCCTAACGTATGTATCTTAAATCTTGAATACTTATCCAGTAATCAAGGTCTGAAGCCTTCATGATTATTTTCAATTTTTTGAGAAATAATTACGGTCGACTACTTTATGTGTAAGAAGTATGGTAATTAGTGCACGAAAACCAGACACTGAAAATATAAATCTTAAGCAGGAATTAAATTTAATCCAACAAAGGATGTTTCTACAATGTTCACCAAACTCTAGGGGACTTTTTGTGCGAGTCCAAAGACGTTTGTTACTTGGACTCCCCAACCCTCATTAATATTTTACCCTTTGCCATTTTCTTAGAATTGCTGAGGTTTGGTTTTGCTGCGATGAAATTCGATTATGAGATAACACAAGCCCAAATTTAAATTTCAATAGAAGTAGATGTCATCGTCGTTTTTAAAGCTCTCCTTTCACGTCCGCGCTCGTGTTCATTCATTAATGTTTTAAATTAGAAAGAATTATTTTCAGAAAAAATGTTGCTTTTGAAGATGACATGCATCCACAAAATGTTATCTGCTAAAATAAACCACAATAAAAGTAATAAGCAATTCAAAAGTGATTCTGTTCTGCAAAAATGTATTAGCAAAAGTAGATTTTTTGACGGAAAGTTCACGATCACACGGTTTTAGATGAATTGAATTGTATTGTTAAGGTTATTAACATTCAATGCATTGCTAATGAAATGACCTGTCTAGAGTTAGTCAAACCGAACGTCTTCGAACTGAACCTTGGAAAATTGTTAATAGTCAAGGTAAGCAGCTGACTCACGGAACGAAGGGGTGGAATATTCACAAATTTCCACGTTTCAGTACATGCATATTTAATGAAAGTTAAGTAGTCGACCCTTCAGCTTCTCCTATGTCAATAAAGTGAAACTAGTAATTATTATAGTAGTGGTTTATAATTAAAACGAATACCTAATAGATTTTTCCGAATTACGTGTCCATACCTGTAGTTTTTGTTTTTGACGGAGCAAGCAGCAAGATAATGACAGGAAATGTGGAAACCTCCCACTATTATTAAGGGGCAACGACTTTTATAAAAAATGTGCAAAAAAGATGCAATACGTAAATATTTCAATTGAACCTGGCGCTTCAGATTTAAATAAATAATAACCTAATAGCAACGTAGACACCTAGAGTCGATATGGTGATATACATCAGGGTGGTGAATTTTTCGTTGACCCACCATTGGAAATTCGGAAACCATAATAAGAGATCGAGAGTATAAGTTAAATTAGAGAAAAGCTGCGATTTCTCTACATTATTTGTAATATTTGGTGGCATTCAAATGAAACTTGGAACTTTGGTATTTTTGGCAGCTGTCAATTCAATGACATTGACAGAAATTTTCTCGGCCATCCAGATTTTGAGCAACGACAGTTAACTTTTCCTTTTTTCCTAATGGCAGCTGTATTATATTGTAACACCACCGCATACACAAAAAAGAGCTTTTCATAAATGCAATCAATATGGAGTTTTTTGAAAAGCTTGAGTCAAATCATGTCAAGACGCATTTTATTATTATTAATGTTGACTTCAATTGTTTCACAATCATGTCATAAGAGATTGACAAAATCGGTGTTCTTACTCCTTGTCGTTTGCAATTGTTGTTCATCTAATTTTAGGCAGATTTTACAAATTTATTCATACCAATTTTCAAATTTTGACGAGCTGCCAAAAAAGTCCACGTTGGCTACATTTTTGAAATGCTATTTTTTTGTAAATTCAACGGTGTTAAAATCTAATAGGGCGGTCATAAGAAAAAACCGAAGGAGACCAATTGAACCAACGAACACAAAAAATTGACGAAGAAAATTTAACATTGACTAATTGAACGCAAAATGTTTCATCACCTGAAATTGACACCCTCTCACGCTTCCTTTATCATGAAGCATATGCTTCGGCACTGCTACTAGGTGCAGATTTAACAAAATTCACGATAAATAAACATCTACATGGATACACATCGCTTTGATACACATCTTCCGTTGCCTTTTTTTGTCTTCCCTCTTAAATGCGACTTGTCGTAACTCTGCTGCCTCTGCAACATTGTTGAGATTCTCGCCGGACATTATGTCGTATTTAACGTTCGTGTTTTCTGTTTGCCTTACTGTTTATTAAGCCGTTTTCGATACTCTTCTATACTGCTCATGTAACGTTTATGATGAAGAATGTTAAATAATCGGTATACAGTAAAATATTTAGCGGTCCTAAACTCCTAAAGACGCTGCCAAAATGTCTTTTATAGGTAGGAGAAAGACAAAGTGATACATTTTGAATTCAGATTCTGATTATTTCCAACTCTATAACGACGTCAAATACGGTCCACAATCACAATCAATGCAACCAAATGTTATTACGTCAGTAAAAATTCAACGCGTAATAAGCACACTATCTCGTATAAATTTAGGGCCGTTACGTTAGCGTAAATTGAAAACTGCATATCTCCAAAAACCGAACACTTTTATTATGAAATTTTACATCCCTCCGACTTCTCCCTTCTTATCTTGTTTGTTAAATTTAAAAACATTGGCAGCAGGAAGCGGCTGGAACCTCCCCATCGTGTGAGTTTTTGATTTCCGCGTCTTGTTTAAAATTTTAAAGTTGATATGCCTAACTGGCACTTTAACATGAACCAAATTTCAGCCAAATCGATCCAGTAGTTTGGGCTATAAAGTGGTCTTAGTGTTGTTACAAAATTTCGATTTTTCTACCCAAAGGGTACCTACTAAATGCGAATAAATTTTGTCTTAATTAAAACCAGAATTTGAAGACCACAGTCTACAGCTTTTACTTTCCTCAATCAATGTGGCCAACAGTTATGGAACCTCCACAGTGCAACTTATAAATTTAAAAAAGACAATACTGCAATAATTTAATCAATAATTCAAATCGGCTTAACATTGTCAATTTTTATGGATTTTAACGTATTAAGCAACCAAATACTTAAATTTCTTTTGTTAGTATGTAGATAAATGACATATTTATTGATAGGGTAGGATAGATTTAAACTGCTTAGGCTCGTTTTGTACCATTGAAGTTCAGGAATGGTTTACCTTGGTTTACCTGAACTTGGTTTAATATCTTAGCAACTAGCTCTCTCATTAGCTGTCAAGAAGCAGTTGAGCCTACCTCCAAGTGAACTTCCACTGACCTTGCATGGTACAACCGGGTTTTAGGAGCAAAAGCTTACCATATCTACACAGTCGGAGCCTGTTTTATAAAACCTCTCAAATTTGACAAGCTCCTAATTTCCACCTGCGTAATATAAATTTTAGACTTCAAATTTTACAATGTCAAATAATGTGTTGATAATGTGTCTGCCAAACATTTTGCTCTTCAAGTTTTTCATGAGAAATAGGGAGGAATTTTAATTCGTTTCATCAGAATAATGGTGGTAAGAACGTTTTGCTGGCGATTTGATTAAGGTAAGATTGCAAAAAGAACTCAATTATCTTTTTTGATTTTACAAAAAAAATACGCGACAACCCTTTTGACAAACATTTGACGGATTTTGACAAACATTTGACCGATTTCTGACCTAAATGAAAGGCCCGCTATTACAGCTGAACGTTCGGAGGTTGCGTTTCAACTGTAGGTACTCTATATGCTATAACACTAGGTATTTTGATGAAGTATAGTGAATGATCTGATAATGATGAAAGTCATATTAGAATGTTATCTATGTTTTATATTCCAGTCTGCGTCAACTGTACCTACCTAATAGAAAAAAATGGAATGTAAAAACAGAATGTAGTAAGTTAGTTTCGAGTAAGATTGATGGGTACTATTAGGGCACTTGGAATATTCTACTAGCAGCCATAAAGAAGTTTATGCGTAGGCAGTTTCACGGAACTCATCCACGGTTGGGTGGACTAAGCAGGCTGCCACATCTTGGAGAGGAAATAGATTAAAATAATCTTATGTGGCGGCAGACCATAAAACAAATTATCATCGACTATACGAAATAACTCGGTTACACTAATATTTGAGGGCTCTGCGTTATTAAACACTGAAAACTGAAAGTTTAATAGTATGTCCATTATTAATATTATTAATTAAGAATTTTTGTGTTTACAACACTGTTGCGATAATTACTAAGAGCTGTAAACAATTTATTACTGTTTCACTCAGTGATTTATTGTTTAAAATAATTTTCGGTTCTGTTGTTGCTATTAATGCCCGCTTGTTTATTAAATACATTTTGCCCACCTCTTGAGCTTCCTGTGCGATCTTTTATCAACACACCTACATCAGACAGGAAGTACGGCTATCCAAGTATTTTTCACGCTAAACCAAACGTAATTAAATGTCCCTTTTTTATTTTCAGGTTACAAAGGAAATGTTACATTATTATTTATTTAACGATATCAATGTGCGTGAATAAATATTAAAACATAATTATCAGAAAAATAATATTCGAAAAACGCAATTTCAATGACCCAAATTTATTGATCGAGGTAGAGCTGGTTTCAAATCTCATGATCCGTGAGATGCGCAAAGGGCGTGGCCTGTTGGGGAAAATTTCCGCGGTTTCTGTTCATGCCGAAAACATCGGTTCTCCGGTGCGGTAGCGCTCGAGTTGAAATGTTTCAAACGTCAAAGAGCGGCCGCGCCGTTTGCAGGCCTGTTAATTGGTTTTGCAAGTTGCAATGACTATTGTAAATTGGCAAACTGGAGAAGCGCAGGTAGAAGTTAGGTTAAACACGTGGAGGTTAGACACGAGGTAATCTCAACGAGGCAACGACGCAGTACAGAATGACAATATTTTCAGAACGGTGCGTAGTTTGCGGGAACGACCGACTTGAGAGCTCTGCGCACCGAAGGTCACAGATCATGAGACTTGAAACCAGCTCTACAAACAATTATTTTTAACCGACATACATGCATCGAATCACTTTAGAATTATGTTTATGACATGAGTAAATAGAGTAATTTTAGCGTAACCCACTTTGAACAATTGGGATGGTTATAAGTACGGGTTAAAAGTATTTTTCCCCATCTAAGCAGAGATCTAAGTTAATGTTTATATGGAACCGATTGTATACAAAAAGCAGATACTTAATACATAGGGCCGTCGGATTATTCCAAGTGTTTATTCTTATTTCTAAAGGGCCATTTCATAATAAAAATTACATTACCTATTATGTCCTTTAAATATTTGCTTAGCAATATTTCAAAGCGGCTGCTCAAAAACCCCTTTAAAATCGACCAACTGTAAAGGATCTTTAACTTTTATTATTAAATCGGTCCTAAATCATTTATTTACCTACCCCTAGAAGTACAAGAAGGGATTGTAGGTATCAATAATTTACTTGTAAGCAGCAATAGCACTAATAGCAGGTTATCTCATGTTTTCATTGTTTCATCAAGTACCTCGTGTATAGACGCTTTAAGTACATTTTAAGTAGGAAGGCCGCAGCCGCCCCCGTTTCATTAAAAATTCAGCTACATACTTAGTAAAATATTCCGTATAATAAAACTTTTACACTGCGAAGTGCGAAAGGTGGCAATAATTTTCAAGTCGTTAGTCGTTTTAATAAAGTCACAGCAAATAAATGTTCGGTGCACCTGACAGACGTATAAAAGGTGAGACCCACATTCCGAATGAAACTTTTAAAAATATGTCTAGCGTACTGACCTAGTGTCATTGTCAAGAATAAATTGAACTATTTCCTTGGAATTTAGCTCTGCCGATGCTGGATGGACGTTAAAATCTAAGTGTATTTATTACAAGGGGGTAGAGGAGTAGGGCGTTTATTACAGAGAGTATAACAGCTGGTTAATGGATAGAAGAACAGGATTTTCTGCATTTTATTGAAAATTGCTTGCCAACAAAACAAGACGATATTATTTTAGTGATGGAAATACAACTTACTAAAGCCATCACGCGAGTCTTTTGTGTCAGCAGCTAAACATTTACAGCTAAATTACACGCACTTAAGGTTCAAGTATACAGTAGAAAAAAAAAATTCTGAATTCAAACTTCATAAAAAAAATACCAGGCGTTCGTTTCAGTATCAAATTCATTGTGTCGAAATATGAAACAATTCTGGTATACAGTTTTTGAAAAAAAAAATAAAAAGTTGAAAAAAGGGTGCATTTAACGGAATTTATTTTTTTTTCTCGAAAACTATGTACCAGATTTCGTTAAAATTTTTTTCTGAAATTGCTGGAACTGCAAGGCTATCTCCACATTTTTTTAAATTTATTTGAATTTCCAGTTTTTTTAATAAAAAATAATGAAAAATTAAAATGCCAAATTATGTACGATAAATTTATAAAATAGTTAGATCTAACTATTATAATTATTCTAATAGGGCCTGTGTTGCTTTCTGTGAAGAAAAACCGGCGTTTGCTTATAATGTCGCTGAAATATTAACAATTTACCGAACTAGAATTTCAATTTCAATGCGTGCAATTCATTGTCTGCACAGTGCTGCTTCTGCCTACTTTTAGCGAACTAGGGATGCACCGAGGGATGCACTCTCTATCGCCCAATAGCTAAAATTTGGCCACCTCAGGCTTACTACACTACACTGGAAGAAGCCGGTTGCAGCGTTGCCATGTTTGCTTGTCAACGATCAAGTGCACATTCCATTAGTTCCTAATGCAATGCTTATTTATCATTATTTAATAAAGTTGGAATTATTGTTTTACGCGTAATTTTACCGTGATTTCAATGCTCAGTTTTTTGTTGATCAGCTCCTCTTTGGTACTTACCTAACAAATATTCTTGGAAAATTGATTTTTAAATGGAGACTGGAGATTTTTCGGGTACAATCTACACGAGTACTAAACTCAAATTAATTAAAACATTAATATACCCACATATAGAGTACTGCTGTACTGTTTATTACAATTTTCTCTCTCATGACGCGCTCTACAATTTATTCAATAATATCAAGATATTCGTGGCAGTTGTAACTATAGAAATTGCAAAATAAACAAAATACAACAAAAGGTACAGGCTTGTCCATATTACCCTCCACACTCCCTAAAACTTTTGAAGTAAATAAATTCTCAGGAACAGGAAAAAAAATTAAATCTTCTATGTTAGTTGCCTGTGGTGATGGTCCGATGAAACAACTGGTATAATTTGTCAAAGACGCAAAAATAAGTACCTAAATAAAGAAGTTAAAAAAAGTGATGTAGGTCTTTATTGTTTTTTTGCGTTTTTCGAAAGCCGCCGAAAGGGCATAAAATTTAAGACAACTTTGTGAGACAATTACAGTGCTGTAGTCCAGCGTATCCGCGGGTACACGCCGTAGGTATGCACAAGGGAATAAAAATCGATATTCATGCCAACATTTTTAGAAAACTTTAAAGATACCTATTTCCTGGTTAACAGACGGTTGGAAAAACCCCAGCTAATGACCTCGACCCAGGTAAATGGCTAAGTTACCTGCCCTATAAACCCACCCTTCGCTACCTGTTACATGCCTGATGGACCGCTAAAGCGGTCCGAGGATTTTAGCAGCAAATGACCCAAGAATTTTTTATTTGGAATAATCCACAGCCAAAGTTAGCACTTTTACGATTAATCCTTCGGTTATAAAACGGAATAAATCTGATGACAATGGCAGAGTATAACTTTATTTAACCAAGGTCGGGCGTGCGGAGCGGTTGGATGGCTGATGCACATTTACTAAAATCTAAAATACAAATGTTTTTCACTCCTAAAATGGACATTTTTCGAAAAAATGGCATTGCAACAGCTTTCGAATTCGATAATGATAGTATTCCCTTTTGCTAAGAAAAACTCAAAAAGGGGCTTTTTTGTCCCTAAGATGGAAATTTTCTAAAAAATTGCATCAATGTTTTTGATCCGGTAATATAACAGCTGTCGAATCCGATAGTAACAATATTTTTTTTTGTAAAATAAATTGAAACAAGGGCCCATTTGCCACTAAAATGACATTTTTCTAAAAAATGGCACTAAGGTTTTTGGCTTAAAAAAAAATCAGCTATCAAATCCGGTCATAAAAATATACAGTTATGCATAGGTTTTTTTTCACGGCACCATTTTTTGGTCAAAAGGGCACAAGTGTGAATACATTTTTATAAGCACAATTCGAAGGGCATTCATATGGTAACGCGAAAAATGGGGGTTTGCATTTAAATTTTTAAAGTTGATGTGCCAAGAAGGCACTTTCCGTGGACCGATGTGGCCCAAATTCTAATCAGCACCTACAAATCTCCCACTGAATATGTATGCCAAATTTCATCTCGATACGTTCAATAGTTTGAGCTGTAGCGTGATCACAGACACACAGACAGACAGACACACAGACATTTTTTCAAAAACCGCTTTTTTGGGTTCCCATGACCCTAAAACGTAAATATTTGATATTTTTAGAAATTCGATTTTTCCGATCGATTGCAGTAACTGCTTCGCGAAGCGTAGAAGTTAATAACTGTGAAAAACGTCTGTGTGTCTGTCTGTGATCACCTGCAATTTTTTAGAAAATTTCCGGTTAGGGACAAAAACACCCCTTTTTGAATTTTTCTTAGCAAAAGGGCATAATATCTTTATCGAATTCGATAGCTGTTACATTGTCGGATCGAAAACCTTAGGGCCATTTTTTCGAAGAATGTCATTTTAGGGGTGAAAAACATTTGTATTTTAGATTTTAATAAATGAGCGCCGGGCGCAACAGCCACCGACAACCGCCCGCACGCGGACCTTGGTTAAATGCTTCATTTACAAATTCTGTGAAAAAGTAGAAGTTTCTACCGTCTTCGAGACTGCCACTTTTTTATTATAATTTATAGTGTGAACGTATCCCAATTTTTTTGGCGCAGATGTATACATGATCGGTAGGCAAAAATATAATTAATTTGTTATTTACGCAAATATTCGGTAACTATTTTTACAATAAAATAATATAATGTAAAACAAAAAACTAACTTCTGCATAAATACACTACAGCATAAAATTACAAATCTTAATTTGCAATTTTTAATTAAAGAGAATCTTAATTATTTTGGTGGAGTCTCAAAAATAGCCTTGTCTAATTGTCTATTATAGATTAATTCCTGACTGGTTATGTAAAATCTTTACCAAACTCCTATCAGTTATCAGTCATATCACAGTCTTAAATGTAATGCAGTAAATACTATTAACGTCATGGATACACAAATCTGATTCCATGGTCTGATTCTTGAATGTACCTATGTTGTATATTGTCAAAGTAACATAGTGGCAACAGGGCAAGTTCAACCTTACGCAGGTGCTCTGCCGGTAACCTTACCCTGCGCAAAGCACCTAGCGGCGAATAGCGACACTTCGGGGATTTGGTATCCTCGATACGTAGGACGGGTTTTTAATGCAACTACGCAATCGGCCCCGCAACCCACAATACAACTAATTCTGTGAGTGTGGAGCCATCTCCTGAGTCAGAATCACATTAAATATGCTCTATACTTAAACCTTAATACATTTCATGTTATTCGGAGAACTTCGATGATATCATTTTCGTTTATTGTAGTTTTTTCATTGTCGTCTCCTCCCTTTCCATTTTCAGTGATTTCACTTGTGACCTGGTTATTAATTGTTATTCCTATCCGAGGGTTTTGTTGGGTTTCATCATTTTAGCCTCCCCGGCACAGTTTCCTCAAAATAGATTCGGAGGGACGAAGTCCAGGCCTACGGAAACGCCGAAGACTCACCCGTATAAATCACATATACATATATTTTTTTTAAGTCAAACGTTTGAGATAATAAGTCAAACGATTTAAAAATTGTGAGATAAGATTTAGGGCTTGAAAAGAACAAAAATATGATAACTTCGCATATATTGCACGCAAGTTTGAAACTCAACACACACACATATCGTCGTCAATTTTACAAAGTTTGCCTACGAGAAACATATAGTCCAAATGGCAATAATTATTATAAATCTCTACCACCCTTTAGGAGCGCTACAACCAACAAAATGCACCCATAACTTCCACCCTCGTGCTCCGATATGGCCCAAAAATAATCCTCGCCGAGGTTTTCGAGGTATACACTCCTGTGCAAAATTCCAGTTCGATATCTGCTTTCGCTCTCAAGTTATACGACGGACAGAACAGACTAATACCTAGACGACAGTGCGCAAGCTTGGGGTATTATTTCAAACCTTCGACTTATTATCTCAAACGTTCGACTTGTTCTTTCAAACGTTTGACATTATCTCAAACGTTAGACTTAAAGAAAATTGGCAGTCTCGGAGAAGGTAAACTTCTACTTTTTCACAGAATTTGTAAATGTAGGAACTAACTTTAACCAAGTCAGAATCGGCGAGTCGGGGTCGGCGCGTGGGCCTGGTGTCTACCGCTGATGCTGTTGTGCACATTGTGCCCGGCGTTCATTTATTAAAATTTAAAATACAAATGTTTTTCACCTCTAAAATAACATTTTTCGAACAAATGGCGCTAAGGTTTTTGATCCGGCAATGCAGCCGCCAGCCGCTATCGAATTTGCTAATAATAATAAGCCCTTTTCCTAAGAAAAATTCAAAAACGGGAACCTTTGACCCTAAAATACCAATTTTAGAAAAAATTACACTAAGACTTTTGATCTGTCAATGCAACAGCTATCGAATCCAATAGTAAGAAAATGATTTTTGCTAACAAAAATTGCAAAAAGGGTCCAGCCAAAACAAATGGAAAAATACCATTTAATGGAATGCAAACGCAGTCCAAAATAATTCAGAACACTGTTTGATGCTGTCTTCCAGCCGCTTCTACCCAAAAGTTCAGGTACAAGTGTACAAGCGCCTCCTATAGTTACGCCAATGAGCAGTTATAACTCTCGGGCTTTAATCTTTGATATAAAATAAGTGGTATTCGGTAACATTATTTCGCATCAAATTAGACTTTTTACTTTGTTTAGGGCCTTTACAGTTCATTGACGTTTGGGGTTAAACGTTAAAACAAAGTGTCAATGCAATTAATTTTCAGGTTATATCCAGAAGAAATCAGCGTCTTTTATATCCAAAAACACCTAGAATATGATTTGTAGAAGGAAGACATTACGTGCATCTAGAACCTGATGTGTCTGTTGGTCATATTTTTTATATTTTTGTTTACGTACCTACTGATTTTCAAGAAAATAAAACTTAAAGATCATTTTTGGCAATTCGATAATAACCGCTGTCAACAAATGAACTTGATTCGGTATAGAAGTTTTAAAATGATTTAAAGTCATTGGTTTAAAAGTTACATTTGGAAATAATCGTCACAACAGCATGCGATTCACTGTGAGGATCGAGGTATTGATTCAACAGATAACGTTCAACGTGTTCAACAGGAATTTTGAACTTTAAATGATCAAAGGGAGTGGTTTACTCCTCCTTCCAGTCCCAGTCACATTTTTTTCCTGGGTACATACCCTACCTATTTCAGGTACTTACACGTACATACTATAGGTACTAAGTAATCTTTTTTCTAGCACATACCACTCCCCAGCAGCCACAGCTAACTAATCTATTCATTCATTTTCTGGCTTTTACACCCCATTTAGGGATATAGCCTCCTCTACAAGCCTCCTCCATTTTTGTCTGTCCGCTGCTACTTTTCTCCAACTGTCGGTGAGTTTCAGCCTTGCTAAGGATTCCGTCAGCGCGTCCTTCCACCTCGTTTTTGGGCGGCCCCTTCCTCTTGTTTCGCTTGGGTTCTTCTCCATCATCTTCTTGACCATTCTTTCTTCTCCCATTCGGCTGACGTGCCCTGCCCATCTAAGTATCGCCTTTCTTACCATTCCGAGTACATCGGTGTCGTTAAACCTTTTCTTGAGCTCTTCGTTGTATCTTATCCTGTACTCCCCTCCTTCATTTTTTACCGGGCCGAAGATTCTTCGCAGTACCTTTCTCTCGAACACGGCTAGTTTTTCTGCATCGTTTTTGGTTAGGGCCCACGTCTCGGCTCCATAAAGTAGAGTCGGTCTGATTATCGTCTTATATATCCTTAATTTCGTTGCTTGGCTTACATTTTTTGATTTCAATATATTTGACATGGAGAAGTATGCTTTATTCGCCGCCGTTATTCTTCTAAGTATCTCCTTGGATATCCCCCCATCTTCTGTCATCAATGAGCCGAGATATATGAACTCTCTAACCCTTCCAAACTTCATGCTTCCCCATTTTATCTCTTCCTCCGCTGTGTCCTTATATTTATCTAGCTTCAGTTTCATTAATTTGGTTTTTTCCTCACTAGCGTGCAGCCCCACTCTGTTTGCCTCCTTCTCTAGTTTTTCGAAACTTTCACGTACTGATTTTCTATTCCTTCCTATTATAGCTACATCGTCCGCGTAAGCAAGTAGTTGATACGATTTGTTAAAAATTGTTCCTTCCATATCCAGTTTACTCCTTCGTATTACCACTTCCATCACGCAGTTAAACAAGACTGTAGATAGGGGGTCTCCTTGTCTTAACCCGTTATTAATACTAAAATCCTTTGATATCTGTCCCCCTATCTTAACTTTACTTGTAGTCTCTTCTACTGTTGCCATCACCATCTTTATCAGCTTATTGGGAATACCCAGCGATTCTAGCGCTACCTTTAATTCCGATCTGTTGATGCTGTCGTATGCTTGCTTATAATCGACAAACAAAACTTCCACCCCCACGTTATGTTCTCTACATTTCTCTAATAATATTCTTAGGGTTGAAATTTGGTCTATCGTTGACCTATTCGGCCGGAATCCGCACTGGTATTCCCCCACCTCTTTTTCGATATACTTCATCAATCTATTGTATAGAACTGCCGCTAGGATCTTGTAAACCGTGCTTAGAAGGGTTATCCCTCTATAATTGCTACACTCGAGTCTCTCTCCTTTTTTATAAAATGGGCAGATCACTCCTTCTTTCCAGTCTCGTGGCATCTGTTCCTTCTCCCAGATTACTGCAATTAACTTATATATATTCTCCTTCAGACTGTCTCCTCCATGTTTTAGCATTTCCGCTACTATCTCGTCGCTGCCTGCCGCTTTACCCGACTTCATTTTCCTTATTGCTTCGTACACTTCCTCTTCACTAGGTGCTTTAACGTTATCTGCTCCGGTCTTGCCATCTTTACGGAGCCTATCCTCTTCCGGTCTATCTTCCCTGGCGGCGTTAACCTTGTTCAGTACCTCTGAGAAATATTCTGCCCATCTGTTTAACATCTGCTCATTATCACTAGTTATGTTACCCCCCTTATCCTTGCACATTCCAACTCTCCCTTTGTATCCCTTTCTGGTATCCTTAATTTGCGCATAGAATTTTCTTGTATTGTTTTTCGTGTTGATGCCAGCTTCGATTGCTACTATTTTATTTTTCTCGTAATCCCTTTTCTTTCTTCTCAGGAATTTATTCGTACTTCTTCTCGCCTCCTCCCACTCGTTTTTGCTGTGTTCGTCTTGTTCCTGTATCCATTTAAGCCTTTGCTTTCTTTTTTCTGCCAGTCTTCTTTTGCACTCATCATCAAACCAACGTTGCTTTCTCGTCTTTTCCTCTCTTCCCAATACTGTTGCGGCACTTTGGTTTAATGCATTTTTCAATTTTCCCCAATATTCATCAACTTCTTTGATCTCTTTTGCTTCACTTTCCGGCAGATTTTCCAGCAACTTTCTCGTTACTTCTTTCTCCCAGTGGGTTTTCATTTCTTTACTTTCGAGTTTAGTTACATCCCACGTTTTTAATGCTTCCGGTGTTACTCTGTTTCCGGTTGTAGTCCTTATCCTTAATCTCGTTTTTACTAGAAAGTGATCACTATCCGAAGTGATACCTCTCATACTTCTCACGTCCATTATCGTCTTCACATGTCTGCTATTTATTAATATGTGGTCTATTTGGTTTACGGTGCATCCATCTGGAGAGGTCCAGGTTCCCTTATGGATCCTTTTATGTGGGAACATAGTTGAGACAATTCTTAGTTCCTTTGCTGCCGCCAGGTCGATTATTCTTAAACCATTATCGTTGGATTCTTCATGTAGACTGTATTTCCCTATGATCCCTTGAAACAGTTCCTCTTGGCCCACTTTGGCGTTGCAGTCCCCCAGCAATATTTTTATATCGTATTTCGGGCTGGCGTCATACACCCTTTCAACCTCATGGTAAAATTCTTCTTTGGTCGAACTATCTTTGTCCTCTGTAGGAGCATATATATTTATGAAGGTCACATTGAAGCGTTTCGCTTTTATTCGGAGCACACCTATTCTCTCGCTTACCGCTTGAAAGTTGATCACTGCCGGTTTCATTTTGCTTAGTACCATAAATCCTACTCCTCCCTGTCCTTTTTTTGCTGCGGTGTAAAACAACGTGCCTTTGTCTGAGTCCAGTATACCCCCTTCTGGCCACCTTATTTCCTGTAATGCAGTTATTGCTATCTCATGATTTGCAAGTTCCGTAGTTATTTCTTGAAAGGCTCCCGGTTTTAATAAACTTCTTATGTTCCAGGTTCCGAATACTATGTCCTTCATCCTTTTTAGTAGCTTTGGTCGTGTTAAGTTAATCCGTCCGGTTTTTTCCGAGGCTGTGTTTGGTTCCGTAACTGGTTAAATTTTTGGAGGAACGGGTAGTTGGCCCGTCGCCCAACCCCCAACCCCAACTTAAGTTAATAAACGTTTTCAGTTTTACCTGAACGGCGCGCGCATGTTGGTTTCCTTGCGTGCTCACTCATTGGCTGGAGCTCTGTCACGGTTGATTTTCACCCAATGAGATCTTTTTTACCTGTGTGTTGCGATGGAAACTTGGAAACCAACCTACGCGTGCATTATATTCTTACTCATGTTTGCACATTAGACGCTGTGTTAGCATCCTCTTTATCTTACAAACTGAAGACGTGGATTGTCAAGAGTGGTTTGCCCTGAACCCTAACCTACCCCGGAAATGTTTACTATACTTACGGCCGGTAGGTCCATTGTTGGTACAATCGTATCTAAGAAAGTTAATCATGATTGTCATTTAACCAGGCACTGAAATTTTGGGGGTTAATTTTTATATTTTGATTCTCGAAAGGACGAAGTTGACGCACTATACGAATGTCCATCATGCTTATGCAGATTAGTTGTAAATATATAACCAAAAGCAAAATCCACGTTGTCATCATCAGACGTTCATGATGTGTTGATAAGTACAGGAAGGGAAGGTTTTAAAGGATAGGATACTTGAATTTGTTTGTTCATTTTGTTTTTTACATGTCTATTGGTTTAACGGTTTGTTATAGTTTTCGTTTAGTTTATTATTTTTGTTTTGGAAGTTTTAATTTTTTAAGGCTAAATTGTACGGATGAGGATTACAATAGGTTACGGGGGATTGGGGGATTACTTTTTCTTGTTGTATTTATGGGTATTTTGCTTTATTGGGTGATTTTTTTTACTCCTTATTTAATTGTTCTTCCTTTTTATTTTTATGACATGTATACACATTTTTCTACGACCACTATTGTAAATAGCCAATTTTGTACAACGTACAAACTAAGTAAGCCGTTCCTTACGCACACAAACCTAAAACTGTGCGTAAAGAGTGAAAATCGCACAGTTTTCAATTGTCATTTGTCAAATGTCATTTTTCACTCAATTTTATTGTTAAATTCATTTTTCTCCCCTTATTTATTAGGACATTTTAAAAACATATCGACTACTCCTCTTCCAGGATAAAAGCAGTTCAACTGCAAAATAAAATCCGAGGTAAAATCAATAAAAATCTTCTGTGCAAAAGTTAGGTTATATCGCAGGATCTTTTCGTCTGAAAATGCCTTGGGACCGGTAAGTTGTATTTATTCGTATTATCTTGAACCTTTGAGCAGGTATTTTAAAGAAATTGTCATAATATAGAATACTGGCAGGTTTTTGGTACCCAGGAACAATCAACCGTTAATTTAGTTGACTTTAAGGCAAGTAATTCCATTGTAAGCACGAATCAATTATTTATGCTGGAAAAAAACGTTTGAGGAACCAAAATAATGCAGAGTAAATTTGCATAACATCTTTTGTGAGAAATGCATGTGAGAAAAAGTATGATTTCATTTGAAAAATAAAAATTATGGTTATTTCCGGTTGAACCGGAAGTGCTAAAAATATCTGACCATACCACTGGATTCACATCAAAAAAATAAGGTTGACTTGTCTCAGGATAATTCCGAAATATTCCTCTCGAAGAAGTTCTTCATAGTGCTGTCAGGAACCGTGATTTTTTAGAACCGAGGACCCGTTAAAATAAATACCCGGAACCGTATTACCCGGGTAACGGGTAATAGGTTCGGTTCCGGGTATGGAACCGGGTTTAGAACCGAGGACCCGTTCAAATAACTACCCGAAGATGCATTATTTCATTCCAGTTTATCGTCCATGAAAGTAAAACAAACTTAGTTTTGTTGATATTTTATTAAATTGCGGTCCGAATACTATGAGAAATTGTGCTGTTTTGTTTTGACTTTTGGCCGTTATTTATGCTTGCGTTTAGCTTTGGTCGGTGAAATTTGAGAGTAAGTATAAAAAAAACATAAAAAGTAACTTGCTCTGTCGAAGCGCCGAAAGCGAAAACTTTATCTTATCATGCGCAATTAAATCGGAAATCCGAGAATGGTAAACTCGGTTCCAAGTAATCCGGGTACCCGGAAATTAATTACCCGGGTACCCGGTTCCGGGTATTCGGGTCCTTATTAATCCGGTTCTACCCGGTTGCGGGTACCCAGAACCGGGGTACCCGGAATCGTCTGACAGCACTAGTTCTTCAATTTATTAAACCTACTATTGAGAAAAGTTAAGAAATATTGTGTGGTCGTAGAAAAAGTATCGTACGCAACTCGAGTTGTAAGGCAATTACGCACTGTGGAATTATACACTCGCCGTTACGCGGCTCGTGTACAACTTCTTCCACACGTGCGTAATATGCTTCTTACAACTCTCGTTACGTAATATACTATTTTCTACGACCACTATTGTAAATAGCCATTTTTGTACAATGTGCAAACTAAGTAAGCCGTTCCTTACGCACACAAATCTAAAACTGTGCGTAAAGAGAGAAAATCGCACAGTTTTCAATTGTCATTTGTCAAATGTCATTTTTCACTCAATTTTATTGTTAAATTCATTATTCTGCCCTTATTTATTAGGACATTTTTTAAAAACCTATAGACCACTCCTCTTCCAGGATAAAAGCAGTCCAACCGCAAAGTAAAATTAATAAAAATCTTCTGTGCAAAAGTTAGGTTATATCGCAGGACCTTTTTGTCCGAAAATGCCTTGGGATCGGTAAGTTGTATTCCTTCATACTATCTTGAACCTTTGAGCAGGTATTTTAAAGAAATTGTCATAATATCGAATACTGGTATCAGGTTTTTGCTACCCAGGAACAATAAATCGTTAATTTAGTTCACTTTAAGAAAAGCAATTCCATTGTAAGCACGAAACAATTATTTATTCCGGAAAAAAACGTTTCAGGAACCAAAATAATAATGCAAAGTTTTGCATAAAATCGTAGATTAGGAATTCGTTGAGAAAAAGTATGATTCTATTTGAAAAATAAAAATTATGGTCATTTCCGGTTGAACCAGAAGTGCTAAAAAATATCTGACTATACCACTGGATTCAATAAAAAATTAATGTTGACTAGCATATTTCCGAAATATTCCTCTCGAAAAGTTCTTAATTTTATTACCTACTTTCGAGAAAAGTTAAGTACCTATTGTGTGGTCGTAGAAAAAGTATTGTACGCAACTCGAGTTGTAAGGCAATTACGCACTGTGGAATTATACACTCGCCGCTACGCGGCTCGTGTACAACTTCTTCCACAAGTGCGTAATATGCTTCTTACAACTCTCGTTACGTAATATACTATTACACAACCTTCTTCTATGATACAATAATAGTAGGTATACCTAATGGAAATGAAACTTTCGTCTTACGCACCGATGAAAAAATTCCCCCGTTGTCGTATTTTGAATTTTGAGTTCAATGTGAATATCTACAAAAATAGCTTGAAAAATTACCTTTCGGATAGTCCTTACTGGTAACACCTGGTATTAATTGTATTAGCGGTAGCAATTATTTTAGTTGTGATGTACGACGAAAGTTTCATTTCTTTTACATATAATATACAAATATATCCTAGATTATCATGTTTTCAATACAAATGAAATAAATTGAAAATAAAAAACTATAAATTACATTAGATATAAACCGAATATTACAATATAGTGGTGAATTATAAACGCAGAGAGATAAAGTTTATGTAGTCTAAAACTGGGAGTAATAACATTGTTATCGTAATTTTATTATACCAGTGCAGTGTTATTGCACCTGTGGTCGGATTAAAAAGTTATGTTTAAAGAAGCAATGAAATTATAATATGGAAAGTTTATCTGATAGTTTCAAACGCAGTTTGAAATGCATGGCTGAAACCGAGAACATTTCAGGCATAGTTCACGCCTGTCTTTGGGTAATAAAAAGCCCCTGGCAATTTAAATAATTTAATCAAATTTTTAGACCATAACGAATAGTAAAACATCTCTTTACACAGTGGCTCTACCTAAATTTGTTGAAAAAATATGCGGAGATAAAAAGTAACGGTTCGTTTAAGTCTCAAGGAAATGGTAATTTTTAAATATATCATTACGGCTGTTGTTACTTAAACTACTAGGCGTTCCTTTATACCAGGACAAAAGATTTTTTGTTGCTTTATTTAACAAAGCCATTTTTACACGCTCAGAGAACCGCCACTTAGTAATTTCTTTCTCGAATCGTTGGGTCGCCGCAATCCGCGTCGATTAATTAACATAAGTATACTTAATTAAAACAGAAGTTAAAACAACAATACAAAACAGCCGAAATTATAAGTTTGAATTTATTTTGCTAAAAGCATTATTTTGGAGAAAACTTGAGAAGCAAAATAAATTTGAAGACCTTGGTGTAAAAACCAGTTAAGTCCATTTATGGAGTATATTGAGTTATACACAAATCAGACAAGTAGAGGAAATGAAAGGAATTGATAACGTTGTTATACGATTAGACATACTATAATAAACTATACAGGGTCTATATGTACAGGGTTAGTTCAAAATCCCGGAAAGGTCCGTTTTCTCTGTTAATTCTTAAGAGTTGACTTTGAAACTTGGAACCTATGCATAGTTGAAAGCAAAAAAGTTTTATCCTTCCGGTTCCCCAATTTTTTCGGTGTAGTGGGGTGTTTCTAGTGATGGTGCATTTTTCCACCGAAGTTGTCCAGTGTTTTCCATTGTAGACAACATAGAACGAAGAAAACTCCAGTGGCATCTCATCAAGGAATTAAATTGGGAAATTGGAATTTCGATTACTTTTGATATCAACTATGGACATCACCTTAGGGGATTAAAATAAAACCCGCAAAATACATAAAAATGTAAGTATTCAAAATTCTGTTGCTAGTTTGGAAGTTGAAATTATAATCTATCTTATACATACATAACTTATGTCTGCGTTGGTGTGTAAATGGAAGTCAATTATGGAAATCGACGGTATGTTCATCGTGTTATGATATATTAGTTTTCTCATTAACATAAAATAGTCATTACTAAATAAAACGTTCCAATAGAGTTACCTATTCATGGTGGAATATTTTCAATTGTTTTGTGGTGTAATGTGTTTCCTGTATCTTTATTAATTATTTCAATATTTACTGCTTGACACAGGTAGGTAAAGGTAATTTGTTCAAGTTCCTGTCTACACATTTTTAAACGCATCTAAATAGGCGACCAATAAAATTTTTATGTGTTTTTTATGTTAGAACAAATTGCTTTTGGGCGTGCACCTCCATTGTTTTATACGGATGCACAGGGGTTAGTGTTACAATAATTAGTTTCGGTTCTTCAGGTCTTATAAACCTATGCAGTTGGTCCCTTCTCGAAAAGCTGAAAGTGCATTCAAGAGCCCCAGCTGATGGCAACAGCTGATGCGCTGTATATAATTGTGTGACGTCACAGGATCCGCATGTTTCCTGTCACCTGGTCCTCCACATTCTTACACAAGAACAAGATAAGCAGGTCCTTTAGAGTGGAGAACCGGCGCGGTAGCCTATAAATATATGATGGGTCAACTGTTCCACCAGTTTTCAGATCCATTAGTGAAAGCGTTAGGGAACGTTATCGAGAAAAATCAAAGAGGAAATGCGTGATAGGTATGCCACCGAAATATAAAAAACAAACACTCCGAATCGACCAATAAATCAACACCTTATCTTTACACACACTTTAACAGCACACAAAAATGTTGATTTATATCGAAAACTGCCGGAGTTAATAAATATATACACATCCCCCTAAAAGCGATCTGCAAAATACAACGGAAAAAACCGACACCCTGTGGAGACGTGGGGAATAGGCGGCCCATATGAGCTGCAAATCATCAGCCGGAATTCCTAAACGCACCCGCTTCCGGTCGAGCATAAATTCGAAGCAGGATCTGCCAGATTGCGTTCCAGTGTAGCGAATCTTGTGACCTGAGCCAGATCACAGGACTAACTTATTATTTTAGCACGAAATGCTGATGGGGCACCACTCCCTCAAATCTGATCTGATCTCACTTGGTTAGGCCAAAGCCCAAAGCCATTTTTTTATCCCCATATCTTAAACCTTTTCCTGACTAGCTTTTTCTCTACTTCCCGGATAACTTTATAGAGGAAACAGGTATTTATGATGGCTTTAATAAACCAGACTGGGAAGTAATTTGAAAAATGTTGCCTTCAGACGCAAATTAGAAGTTGGCTTTTAACACTTATTTTTTAAAAGAATCACTTTTCTTGAATTATTCATACAGTGCGAGTGTAAGTCCGGAATAAAATTCCTTAAATTTTTGCCCTTGATTTCTTGCAAAAATCCTCAATTGATTCGGAATTACGATTTTTTCTGAGTTAGAAACATGCATCATACTTGACCGGAAGTACAGTCACGGCCACCCTACATTTTCAAAAACATCGAAGAAATCGGTAAGAAACCAAGATTTTTGAAAATCGCAATTATTTTTTGATACAAATTCAACTACGCAATTACATTTCCTTTTATTTATCTTTGTTTTTTAAATTTTTTCACTTTTCACAATCTGTCATAATAGCAAAAAGATTAAAAGAAAAATGTAATCGCGCAGTTGAATTTATATAAAAAAAATAAGGCTGACGTGTACTTGCGATTTACAAAAATCTTGATTTTTGTTCGATCTCTTCGAGGTTTTTGAAAATCTGGGGTGGCCGTGACCTCACTTCCGGTCAAGGGTCATACATGTTTTTATCTCATAAAAATTCGTGGATTCCGAATCCGTTGAGAAAAAACTGTCAATTATAATACCTTATTTCCGTGCCAAATCGATTGCCACTTGAAAATCAAAAATCCACGCGATGGGGAGGTTCCAGCCCCTTCTTTGCTGCATTTTTTAATCTCTTTCCGAGATGGTGGGCAACAAAAAATTCACCTCCCTGAACATATTCGCTTTAACAATATACATACAATACCTAAACTCCATTCATTTTCTATTGAAGATCTAAAATTTTTCTGGAACTGTACAACCCTAATTTGACAATTTGATAGATATTTAGCGGGAAAGCAAAAACATTGCATAACCCAAATCTTCTAGGGTTTATTTTTATTGTTAGTAAGTATACCGGAGGCTTTTTCGTGAATATTATTTTGTCTTTGCACTTTAGTCAAAACTGCACGCACACAAAGGCTATTTTGGGCCAATTCAGAGCAATTGCAAAATTTGGACATTTGTCATGTTTTCTGACGTATCGCACTGAAATCGCTTCTATCAACTCACCTGTTAGTAAAATTCCTTGCAAAATTTCCTCATACCAATATAAAATTGAAATTTTGACGCTCTGTCACTTCAATTCGCGATTCTCAGCCGTCAATAGCGGGCACTGTTAACAATGAAAAATGACTGACATTAAAATGCCAGAAATCCAGAAAATCTACATTTTGTGCCAGTGTTTGTGCGAGTTCTTTTAATAGATTTGCTGGAGATGGGCCTCGATGGGCTTTTAGTTGTTCTTGTCAACAAAGCAGCCACAATAAGTCGCAACTTAGAGTAGTTAAAGGTTCGCCACCAGATGTCAGACACTTTGCTGAGGATCGCGAATAGAAAATGAACGGAGAGTAGTAACGAGTTTTTATTAAAAAAGTTATTTGGAGCAGGCGTTGAAAAATAAAAGAAACTAAGCCGTGCGTCTTTTCCTAATTCTGCGAATTGACATAATTCCGATCTAATCTTGGTTTTCTATTCAAACTTCCGGGCTCACAAAAAAGGGTCACAGGATGATTTTTGTAACTCATCAGAAATTGAGAAATCGGATAGTTTTCTAGTTTTTACAAATGACACTTGTCAGCTGTCTGTCAGATGAATTTAAAAAAAGCTCACGACTTTTTAGTGGGGCATTTCATTTGTTCAAAACCCGCTTGCTCCAAATAACCTTTTTCATGAAAGCCCATTATGTTGAGGCGTTTTCATACAATTGCTATTTGTAAGTATTTTAATTTATGGAGCCAGAAGACCTGCAGTTGTTATATTAAATAATGAATGAGGCAGGTGACGATATTGTAAAATAGGCCATAAAATTGAATGATTCGCTTCGTCAATACAGCTGCGGAAACCAACGATTTAAAATGTTTTTTGATAATTGAGGCTTAAAATGATAAAAAGTTTATAAAGCATATAAGTCCTTGCTGGAATTCTGATGCGGTTTAGTCTATTCAGGGCCAGATGAAGGCCTGGATGGCCCTAAACGCAAACAATTTTGGTACTCCTCTTCACGTTTGCTGATATCAATGGCTAACAAATATGTCGCAAATTAAATATAAATGTTCTTCCCTGCAAATTTCATGGTGCCCCTATTTCCAGGATTTTCTAAGCAGTATAAGCAATTGCTTATTCTGTGCTTACGTGTGTATACTATAATGATACAATACCTAATCCAAATCCAGCCAAGAGCCACTTTGTTGTGGGGCAACCCAATGAGACTGTCAATACCGTGAGACCATCAATAGTAACCTCGCTGAGTGCTATTTGGACTCGGATATGACGTGGTAAAGGTAAAGGGTGCTACTGAGGTAGAATTGTAAAATTCCGCCAGCAATTTAAGAAAAAAATTTATTTATTAAAAATGTTCGTAAGAGAAAGAATTTAAGTTTAGGCTCCTCACATTTTTCAGTTTAGATAATTTAAATTTAATACGTAACTCACAGGTAAAGTGTCTTTCCTGGACTCACAGGCGTTCAGGTTTCCGCCTACGGCGTCAGCCTGAAATCTGCCTATTCGTCCAGGAATTATCACTTTCCATACTCTTTACGTAAACTATTATAGTCCTCGTCACGTTAAGATACGTCGTTTGAAAAAATTAGGTGGGGATAAGCTAAATGATGAAAAGGACTTTTTAATGCAGAATTTCATGAGGAATATTCCTGATTAGAGTAATTTTTTGTCCGTTTGATAGTTTAGACGAAAAATCATAAAAACTAGCGCCATGTCCACGTCTGGGAGTAGGTTCTTGCCAAAAAAGGGATGAAGTTTACACTTGGGAGGTGTTAAGTTTGCGGCCCTTCATTTCAAGGCCCATTAGCAGTCCGTAGCAAAAATTTCATAAATATATAATTCTACTATAGTATATTACGATATTAGGTTGGTAAGTACAGTATAACAGAATCGAGGAAAGGTTTGCAAAAACGAGTCGAAGACGAGTTTTTGCAATTTCCGAGACTATGTTAGATGTACTTAACAACCGTGTATCGTATATGATTTTTCGCACAATCGAAATTAACTTATTGAACATTTTTCGTCAGCCATTAAGCAAATCCTGTTTGACAGATCGCCGAATTTTCCAAATGCTCTCGATACCCTTGCCAGTTCAATTATTTTACTTACCATGCCTGTGTCAGATTTGCATGCTGTTATGAATTCATAACAGCACTGTTATTTTTCGTTGCCTGGGAAACCAAACCGAGCTTGGTAAGTTGAACTTACACCTTATTTAAACTACGTTGGTAAGAGAGTTATAACATACGATTGTGCGAAAAAAAATCTAATTTGACTGTTCTACAACTTTAGACGCTGTTTGTGAGAATTAGGTGGGGATAAGCAAAATAATCAAAAGGACTGTTTCAATGCAGAATTTCATAAGAGATACTTTTGATTAGAATACATTTTTTGTCAGATGGATAGTTTCGCCGTTTGGGGGTGGTTTTCGACAAATAAGGGATGAAGCGCACACTTGGGGGTGGGAACTTTTCGGCCCTTAATTTCAGGTGCCAACAGGAGTCCGTAGCCAAAATTTCAAAAATATATAAATTATTTCTTCTATTCGTCTTTTTTAGATCTAATATGTATGACTGGACTACTTGACACTTGTTGATTGACTTTATTTTATATTAATATTATTATGATGGCGCATTGGCGCTAGAAGCTCAATCTCAATCCTCTTATAAAGATTAGGTTTTTTAGACTTTCCAAGATGTCTATGGCAATTTATAAGTTAATAAGAAGCCAAGTAACGGATTGTAGTAAAACACGTGTCTATAGTTCATACTAGGAAGCTGCGACAGCTGGCCGGCTGGTCCATAATAATTGATATGCTAATGTTCGATCGCAGAAGGAAGGTTGGTGTGCCACGTGCCCCTCATATACTATGACTAAAATCACCTGTTTTCCTTGAGTGCATCTTATTTAACCCGCCGCCCGGAGCCCGGATTACCGGAACAACATCGCGGAATAGTCATGAAGTACGTCTAATTTATCAAACGCATAATCGTGTCAACGGCTTAAAACCATCACAATGAATCTATCGAAAGCAAACAAAAGGTTTGATTTCACACATGCAGAGTAACAATAGTTCACAGGGTCTGTGGTCATCACTCAATCATCACACAAACGGCCTGTCAAAGTGCCACACACGGAAACCCAGATTCCCCTAGATAATGCATAAAACATTCAAACATTGTAATTTATAATACAAAATTTCCCTGATTGTATCGGGACCATTTTTCAAACACGTATGCGTGCAACGCCTTAAATCCACTTGTTTTAAAGTCGACATCTCTGTGGCCGTTCCGCACAGTGATGTCCGTTAATGTGCTGTTCCCGAACAGAGGCATTATTATAATTAAGTGGTATCTACGCATAACATCAACATTGTTAAATTGTTCTCAGTTTTAAAATTTTTATTGCCCTAAAAACACAATAATTATTGACGTTACTGCGTACAATCTGCCCAGTCCTCCAGACTGTTTAGAGCTACATAGTGTATACTTTTCATATATAATTACTAATTACTGTCAGCAGCTAACAGACCTCCATTTTTTTCCAGGTTAGTGTTGTTGGTGGCTAATAAAACTCATATCTACGGAGATAATCGATTCAAATATCGAAATAAATTTTGTAAAAGGAGAAATGTCTGTTTACTTAGCGGAACCTGTTGGAATGGCCTCAAAATTACTTATTGGATACCTATGTGAAAAGGCAGGTGATCATTGCAGGTGGTTCCGAATTTTTCTAAATACCTGGAAGGCAACCGACCACCAAGAACAGATACGACATGTGCAGCTTGATCAACATTCGCCAAGGTGCTAATTTCCTTAATTTCAGCAATTTATGAACTTAAGCGGTTGTGGCTCACCGCAGATGGTGGAAAGAAGTCCGTTAACATTTTGTTATCCAGGTTTTTCGATATCCTTTTTCAATATTTTATTTTTAGCACCCAAGACGTACTGGATTTAATTAAATAAAAATTGGCAAGTTGGAAGCTAATAACGCCAACAAGTTGGCTCAACAATCAATACACGCGCTGGCTTACCTATTATTTTGTTGTTTTTGATATTCCTCGGTTCATAATTATTATTAGATGAGTTGCTTTGCTACGAAGCTGAGAGGTTGGAGGTTTACCTATGTAGCAGTGAATATTTATGATGTAGGTAAGTATAACAAAATGACAACGAAATGAACCTTCAGCTGCAAAAAGTTAAGGAATTCATGATTCATTCATTGCTAAGCTGGTGATATTCTTACTCCTTCAGATTTATGCCCTCATCACTCTCTCTAATCATTTTTCCTTATGAATGATGGAATGCCCTTTTAAGAGAGCTTGAAACGTAAAAATCTGGTGTTATATCAATTTCGAATTTTGGAGTAATTTCAGTAACCTCCCATTTTTATATTGGTTGTGGAGAGGTTAATAATATTATCAGATTATTTTATTTAGTTACATCGTTCTAATGCAGTGTCTGCAATCCGCATGTTATCGTTCAATATTTTGCGAGCACTCCTTAAAATGTCCCTTGATCACATTTTATAATGGAGAAAAATTGACCACAAAACCGACACTAATTTCATTAAATAGTGGCAGTTCACAGTAGGTAGTGAGCACGTTCTATTATTTTATTTATCTTGCCCTAACACGAGCTACCGTAAATTTGTCGAAATTTCTTATTTATTCCGAATGGGTTGCGTGTACTTCAGGGAATGTTTTTAATGATGTCGATGCACATGGCATTAGTGGTATATAGCTAGGTTTTGACCGCAGAATTATATTTCGATTTGGAATAATAGGGACGGAAGGACCTGAGGTATCGTTTCAGGATAGCCACATGGCAAAATTAGGGACAATTGAAAATTTAATGTCATTACTAAATAAACCCTTTAGCAACAACACAACAACATGCACTAGGTAGGTACTCAGATCAGAATGGTACCTGCAGGGATCTTCGATGTTGTTTCGGTAGCGGAGAAAGCAAAAATAAGTGACTTCCTTATTTTATTCATTACCTCCATCGTGACTTCCATATAAGATAAGCATAAGAATAATCTATGATGTTTATGTATCTATGTTATAGGTAGGTACAAATTATTGTAAGCGTTTGTGAATTCGTCGCTTCTATACTGTTAACGGTTATTTGCTGACTTGCTACCCCAACTTAAAGGCTAGAGAATGTGAATGATCCAATCCTATCACCAATATCAAGTAAATTTTACTATTTACTCTACCTAAGTTTTACTCCACCAAACCTAAGGTGTTTTCTGTAATTTTTCTAAATTTTACGACCTTTTGCCAAAAGGGCACTAAGCTTGAATACAATTTTGAAAGCCAAATTTGAAGACTTTTCATGTGCTGATAGAGAGAATAGGAGTTCATTATTCAAATTTCAAAGTTGATATGCCAAAATGGCACTTGCCTTTCGCCGATTGCCATCAAAATTAAATCAACTCTTCGGCGGGTAATGGTATCTCTACCTGCCAAATTTCAGTCAAATTGATTCAGCAGTTTGGGCTGAAGCGTATTATTTAATGTTTCCTCGAAACTTCGACTTTTCGATGTTATGCCAAAAAGACGCTAAGTGAGAATACAGTTTCGGATACAGAATTTCAAGACCTTTCATGCGATGATAAGAAAAATTTGTGTTCACTAGTCTTTCATAGTTTACATGCCAAAAAGGCACTTGGCGTGTGCAGATTCGCAACAAAATTAACTGGGCTCACCAGAAGGCCAACGCTAACCCCCATACCAAATTTCATTAAAATCCGTTCGATAGTTTCCGAGAAATCGTGCTCACATACGATACGTATGTACTAACACACAGACATTTTTTAAAAAACACTTTTTTGTGATCCTGGGACCTTGAAACGTAAAGATCTGGTGTTATCTCAATTTCGAATTTTGGAGTGATTGCAGTAACCTCCCATTTTTATATGGTTGTGGGGAGGTTAATAGTAATTGGCAATTAGGTATTTATGATACAAGTGTGAAAATGGCATGTTGAACACACGCATATGAAAGTCTGCATAACGAGCGCAACGAGTTCTGTAATTCACACTAATGCGTAATAGATTTTTCAGAGGTGTCATACAAAATTTTTCCTTTTACATACAGGATGATTCAGATGTGCGGTCACTAATTTTCTTCACGTTCTTAATTTTATCGACCCATCGAATTTTTTGTTACAGGTTAGGTTTCTTTGACAGGTGACAGGTCACGGCTCCTGCTCTGGGGGCGGTTTTTCGCGCTTGCCCCGATAGATGGTCGGGTCGGCGCCTGTGTCGCGCTCCTTTCTTTGCTATAGCATAGACAGAGACGGGTACGGTTGCGCTGAGCCTGACCGTTTTATTCCGGTTGGCGCGCAGAAACTGCTTTTGACTTTAGTGTGACTCTAACTTTTCCCGCCACCCACCAAATTTCTCCAAATTTTCGTGCCTTTCTTCGATGTTTGAGCGTCTCTCGATGAATTTACAGTGTGACTCAAAAGCTGTTATTTTTTTTTGACCCTAACGTTTTTTCGTTCTCCAGGCAACTGTTTCGTATTTTGTGTTAATTTATTTTATAGCTGAAGATGGAGTGACCCTCCGAAGCGCGTCCTAAACAGTAAGTAAATTTTGTGGAACAACACTTTGAAACTACCTCGTGTAATCGAAATTAATAAAGCTGGACTTCCGGTCAAAAAATTGGTTTTAGATGATGTCATATGTCATAAACCGAGGGAAAAAATTCATGATTGGCCGCCAAACAACCAATAATAAGTCGTTGCCAGACGAACCAATAATGAGCCAGATGTGAGCAAATCATTTTTGACATAAATCTAACCTTCTATTTTAATTCATTCATTAAAAGTGTTCTTCTAAGCAATTTGCCAACTTTCGCACAAAAAACGAACATCAAGGAAGCTAAAAATTGCTGTAGTCATAGCCTGTAGAAACTCCAGTGCAATTATTATTATTATTATTATTATTATTATTTATGTGAAGAGAACTTAACGATTCCCGACGAATTTGTACAATAATAAACCACATACTTTTAAAGTTAAATTGGAACTCCTTCGATAGCTACATTTCAAGGAGACTAACAAAACACCCCTTTAGAAAAGAAGGAATATGAAACAGGATAGAAATGCCGTTTAAATTCGTTCATTTCGATCGAAAAAGTCATGGTTGAATGCGGGATGACAATTTGATGACAAAAACTGACACTTGAAAACGAAGCACATGGTGAATGATGCCGAGAATGGATTGCGGATAGTGACGTCACACCAATAGAAAAAAGAAAGGAAAGGCGAAATTTTAAACTTGTTTTTCACTTTTTTACCATCATTAGTCACAATGGATACTTCTAATAACGTTAGACTAACTTTTTATCCTACTTCCCGAAAATTATGGTTTAAAAAAATTTTTCTTCGGCTGCAATACTCTATTAAAATTTCAAAGTTGATGCGCCAAAAAGGCAGTAAATATTTTCCGATGTTCACCAAAAGCTTTTCAGCTCATCACCTTCTGTCCAAATTTCAGCCAAATAAGTTCGGTAGTTTCGGCGGAATCGTGTTTACAGGGACATTTTTTAAAACCTATTTTTTCGGATTCTCCACATCCGAAAACGTATCTGCTTTTATCTGGATTTTCAATTTTAGACCGATTTTTTAGTTTGGAAGGGGGAGGTTAAAATTAAGAAGGCCTTATGGAGTTTTTGGTGAAAATTCTAATCATTTGTTTCTCAGGATGAATTATCAGTTCAGTGAAAATTTGAAAGAAATCGGTTAACGAATACTAGGAGTTGCGATTTTTCTTCAAAGTAGGTATTACAATGTAACACATCGGTTAAGTATCTGGTCTTTTCAAGTCAACACAATCTAAAATGTTTGGTGGGAACTCTTCAGCCGCCACTCCGTCAGCTTATCTAATTAAATTATAAATTATTAAACCCTTAGTGCCACTATCTATTAGGAAAAAGAATTTAAAATGCAGACATTTTTTGTGGGTTTTTTTAGTTCGCCGAGAGAAGTGCATAATTCCTACTAATTATTAATAGGGCGGACTTATTAAAGAAGCTTTACAGAATAAACCCATTAGTTCACATCAGATTTGTAAAACAAAATGATCCTTTTGCATTTCCTTTTTAATGACAGAATTACTGACAAGGGTGGCTTTAAATTTTTTATGTTCCATATAGTAGTTTTATGAAAATGGATAACGAAAGTATGCGGACTTATATAATAAAATCGAGTGGTTGTGTCTCGTATGCAGGAAGCTTGGCGGCTATAAAAAATTAATAATTAAGTTTTCCATTCTGCTTTTTACGGTTGAAAGATATGCCGTCAATTTCACAAAAATGCTCAGACTAACTTGTGTCTGCTTTTAATTAAATATTTACAAAGACAGTAGGGGAGCGAGTTGGCTTAAAGATGCGTTTCCGTTTTTATATATTCATAATCATCATATAACAAGATTTCATAAAAGCACAGGAAAAGCTCCGCTTAAGTATATTCAACACCATTCGCAATTAAAATCTTTATTATCTCATAAATATTGCAGATGGTTTACTTTGATCACAGAATATTTAGAGATTTTTCAGGAAATTTTCTTTTAATTTATGGAAATATATTAACTGCTCTTTAGAGATATACATATTTATGAGCCTTGGCTTAGAGTATATGATAGAATTTTTATCTTGATAATTCAGTGATAATTTCCGCCGCTTCTATTACAATTGAGCTGAAAATTCAGATTCGTTTGTAGCTTATCATTTCTTAGATTAACCGGTTTGGTCGAGTCCCGTATTGCTGGAAGTTCTATAATCTTATTATACACATTAACCTGTAACAAGTAGGAAGATGCCGGTCGATGAAAGATTACATTATACAACCTGGTACATAATAAGTTATGTATTTTAATTTTCAGAATTTCAACAATTAACAAGAACAATGTCATTATTAAAGAATATTGGCCTACGAGGTAATAAATCTATCCCAATGCTGTAACATCAAAAAACAATTTCGTTCTTTGATTACCTCTCAAATTCACGCCTTAGGTTATCAAACTCCCTCTGCGCTTCATCATCCCTTCTCGATCCTGACAGATCTTTTCACGCTCTACATCTCATCTTAAATATTGCTCTTTTGACAAGAAATACACAAGAGTGTGTTGAAGTTAAAAAAATAACCCGACGATGAATACTTTCCGCTCCGAGAAACATAAAAAATAAACTAAAGATTGTTGATTTAAGAGAGTGCCTCGCTGAATTCTTCCAAAAACGGAAGGTAAATTTCTGGATCTCCGATATTAATAGGCAATGCTGAAGAGAAAAAAACGATCTCATCGGACCCGAATTGACATGTATTTTCATGCGTCGCTGACTGAAGTTGCGTTTCTCCCTTTAAAATAACACAAGGGCGGCGTGACCCTTGTAATTCGATCGTTTTATCAAAGTTTAGGGAAATTGTTATTAACTGCGTGGCCGCAAATCCATTTTTCATGTTAGTCTGTCGAGACCAACACTTCATCCAACTATGATGTTTGATGTAGCAATAATGATCTTGCAATGACGCTACATTTTTACCAATAGGATCTCAGATACATGATTTCATTTTCCCATTACACCTGCATATGTGGCACGACGCCAACATGGAACGCGCATCAGATGATATTGTGAACTAGCCCTAAGCAATGTCGTTTTCCCCTTGCACGTGGAGTTCTCAATTGAGCCCTTATTCGATGGACCCCCTCGTGTATCCAGGGCAACGCTCTTGGATACATTCTACTCCGCGGATTCCAAGATTTAAGGCGTAATATTGCAGTGTTCGGTTTATGACGCAGCATACCTTTATTCTGGGCAACTTCCTGACGATGATTGACGCCTTCAACGTTATTTCCTCCAAAAATGATATCAAATAAATTATTACCTTGAAATCGAATCATGACATTTCAAATAAAAGATATTCCATATACACCCCGTTCTTTTTCAGGTGCAAAAAATGCATGGCATTGCATTGTTGCAACAATAGGTTACTTACTATGGATATTTTCCACCAGGATCGGTTTTTTCATCTCATGTGAACTTTAAAAAATGAGGTTTGTCACCTTAGTTACCATTGTGACAACAATTTGTTTCTATGGAAATAACCTAACCTCATGTTAAATGTTAAATTTAACATGAGGTTATTTCCATAGAAACAATTGTTGTCACAATGAAGAGTAGGGTGATAAACCTCCATGTTAAAGTTAACATGAAATGGAAAAATCGGCCCTTAGTCACATAGAAAAAGAACAGGGTGTAGGTACATAGTATTCGGGCAAGTAGTCAAGAAGTAATATGTCGAATATCGCATTTATAGAGAAAACATAAATCAGGCGCAAATACGCATCACAACCGTGAGATAAATTTCAAGAAAAGCACCGGAAAAGTGAAACAAATTTAATCCCTCGGAATACAAGGTAGCACCGCAGATAATCTGCAGCTATAGAATAATTTTTAATTATTTATTAGATAATTCTTTGTAATCAAGTTACATACATTCCTATTATTGTTTGCTTTATCCGAGAACTGTACTTTAGTAACATCTGAGTAAACATTGATATAATAGGAGGTATCACATATTTTTTTTATATTTTAAGTTCTTACATGAATTAATAAATATTGACAAAATGGAACAAAAGTAAGACTATACTATAAGATAATTCATTAGGTAGACTAGTGAACCATAGGGTTCACCGATGTGGGTGTTACCAATTTCAATGTCGCACTATTGGGATCTTCGGAACTACAAGGGATAGAAGGTCAGTTAAATTAGATAAAAGTTGCTCCTTTTTAAGGTGATTAAGAATCTGCAAAGAATTCTTCGATATCTTGATTGGTTCCTGAGTTATTCCGAAAAAACTGAAAATTGACATTCTAAAGAAAAAAATTCATAGCTCCCTAACAGTTGATCAGCCAACTTTTCTTTTTCTTATGGCCGCCATATTGGATTTTAACACCATTAGACACAAAAAAATTGACTTTTCAAAAAACTAACCAATTGGAGCTTTTTGAAAAAAAAATTCAAAGTCACACGATACCAAGACGTGTTTTGTTATCGTTCTCCAGCACCAGGATCTTACGTGTAAATATAAGAAACGTCATCAGATATAAAATTTAGCAAACGCAAAGTTGTAGTATCTGTAATAAACAATAAACAATATGGCGACGGTGATTGGCGTATGACGGAAGACAGCACGCGCGATTTTGCCAAATTTACATTGTAGGACTTGACGTCTACATCTTCTTGATCTGTCACTTGGGTTCTCAAAGGACCCTATACAATAAGCGACTGCCTGATGGGCCCATCTCTACCAAATTTTAAATTTTGGTAAGCGAGGGATAGGTGAATGTTTGGTGGAAAAATAAAATAATAATAATAATAATAATGTAACTTTATTTGTAAGAGGAAAAATTCATTACAAAAAGGGGGAAACTCAGTCAGAAGACTGTTTTTCATTTTCGCCCTATAAAAACACGAAGGAAAAAACATAAATAAAGTAAAAAATGTTAGTACATACTTTAGAACCATTCAAATTCAAGATTATCTTGCAGTTGCAAGAAATGTTTTCGAGAAAAAAATTCGTGAAAATCCATTTTCGGGGCTCAAATTGGTTTAGAGCCACATAAAAATATGACCGCCTGGGAAAATTTCTATATTTTTGTGTTCAATGTTGTAAGAATACTTTATTATACCTCCACAGTAAAAATCAAATATGCGGAATGTGTTGAGGTTGGACCTTATAGTCTACTACCAATCAAAATCGATGAGTTTAAAATTGTATATTATAAGATGCTACACATAATTATGTGTTTCGGTCAAATTTTTTAACTGCTTTATTGTTAACATTTAATCATGTGAATTTTCGATATTCGTCTTTGACTAGACTTGCTTTCAACCCCCACCCTCCCGCCTGAAGATGGTCTTGTGAATTCGTATTGACCGAAACACATAATTATGTGTAGCATCTTATAATATACAATTTTAAACTCATCGATTTTGATTGGTAGTAGACTATAAGGTCCAACCTCAACACATTCCGCATATTCGTTTGCCAATCTAAAAGAATGGATTTCGAACCTTTTCATCGTAAAAATCAAAGTTTGGAATCGTTTAGATCAGATTTTTCCTGAGCCAGTATCGTATAGGGTCCTTTCAAAATTACTTAATTATTTATTTTTAACTGGTGTAGGAAGAAAAATTGGTTGAAAGCTTGGTCCATTTTTCAAAGAGGAACCGATGTTTGATTATACAAGGTAGTTTCACAGTCTCGTTCCACAAAATTTTACTTACTGTTTAGGACGCGTTTCGGAGAGTTACTCCATCTTCAGCTATAAAAGAAATTAACACAAAATACAAAACAGTTGCCTGGAAAATGAAAAAACGTTTGGGTCAAAGAAAAATAACAGCTTTTGGGTCGCACTGTAAATCGAACGAAAGACGCTCAAACATTGAAGAAAGGCGCGAAAGTTTGGGGAAATTTGGTGGGTGGTGGGAAAAGGTTAAAGTCACACTAAAGTCAAAAGCAGCTTCTGCGCGCCGACCAGATGAAGACGGTCAGGTTCAGCGCAACTGTACCCGTCTCTGTTTATGCCATAGCAAAGAAAGGAGCGCGACACAGGTCTCCATCCGACCGTCGATCTCGGCAAGCACTAAAAAACCGCTAAGGGAGCTTTAGACGTGACATGTCACCTGTCAAAGAAGAACCTAACCTGAAAGAAAAAATTCGATAAATCGATAAATAAAGAGCGTGAAGAAGGGAATTGGTGAACCTAAAACAGAGCTGAGATGACCGGGGTAATAAAGCCAATTTGATCGTTAAGGAGAGAAGATTGTGGCACATTTTTAATTTCCAGAATTTCTAGATTATTGAGAAGACGGCCTTTTGGACAAACATGTAGCAGATCTACGTTGGAATTTGGGTCAAAGGAGTGTCCAGCTTTTAGGATGTGGTCAGCGAAAGCAGATTGGGAAGAAAAATGTTGTATAAACCACAGCGAAAAAGTGGTTTTACGCTTTGGGTTATAATTATAAACTACTATTACAATCCCTTGCCATTCCGGTAATTTTCATCATTTGACAGTTCGGTGTGAACCTGGCTGCAAAGTAAATTTTGACAGTGATATTGACTGCGATGTTGCCAGATGAAAATTTACAGTTTGTGGAATACTTTGGTCTTTGAATGGTGAGAATATTACAATTTTTGTTCTTATAATGATTTTTTAAAATATAGACCAAAGTTTCGTTCCTATTTACCCGCTAGTCCCTATTCATCCGGTTCTATACGGAACTTGAAGAGAAGGGTCATGCGTTTAAAATTTTAAAGTTGATATGCCAAAAAGGCACTTTCCGTGGACCGATTTTGACCAAAATCTAATCAGATCATTCAATGGGCACATACCAAATTTCGGTCAGATCGATCCGCTAGTTTGGGTTGTAGGACCACATATTATACACACAGTTATTTATCAAAAACCACTGTTTGGGTTCCTTGGACCCCAAAACATAAAGATTTCATGTTTTTGGTGGTTTGGTTTTCGATCGATTTTAGTAAGTTAGTACATACCCTAACCGCTTCGCAAAGTTAAAAATTAAAATGGGAAGCTAGCTAGTAGCTACTGGTAAGTAAAGTAGTCCAAAAGCTGTTAGCTGTATGGCTATATCTTATTTGGCCCCTTTACTTGTTAAATATTTATTAATTATAACGAACCATCAATTCGACGAATATACATCATTCCTATGTGTGTTCCTATTAGAAGATTATTGGTCTATAGTGGGATATCACAGTTGAGTTAAGATGCAATTTGATTAAATTTATGTTGGATGAAACTTTGCTTTACATTTCCTTTTCAGAACCTTCCTATGATTTCTTTATGTTAATGGTTTACATTAGCAAGACATATTACATTCATTTATGCACTCTCATATACCAATAAGGAAATCTGAAAACGATGGATGAAATTATGGCTTCATGGAAGTATGGAACGTTATGCACTGCATTTGTTTCTACATTTACTTATCCCGTTGCATAGGTATTTTTTTATTTCTTACGCGTTAAAGATTCTCATATGTTTGGGAAAATAAGTAATAAATAGACAAAGCACCTATTCCAACAACCTACTTATTTTATGCTTTATGAAAACCTTCAAGGAGACGAAGCTACCCTACATCTGGAAGGGCTTTCACAGGCCCTAAAAAACCATCCTTCTCTGAAGATGTCACAATGTGTTGGCAATAGACATTAGTCTTAATTCGTGGTCTTAATCTAATGTTAACAGCCCATTTAAATTTTCATTCCTTTCATCTTGCCTGAGACGAACCTACCTAATCCCATGGCATCAGCACAGTGCCACTTTTTTACAGCTGTATCTGCCGTTTTTTCTCCAACTGAAGAACAAGGTGATTTTTAATTGCTGCAGCTGATAGTAAAATATGGGTACCAGCGTTCCTTGTCTAATCTGAAAGGCGAGAAGAGAAGGCCAAATGAAACGTTGCAGAGATATTCGATACCTGGCTGCTTTTAGGTTCTTATGTGGGTACCTTTATGTCTGCATCTCAGGGAAAAATAATTGCGGGAAGGATTGTGGAGGTTTTTGTGCGAACAGGTAACCGCGAAACGCCGAAGGCCCAGCTCCTCGCTGCAATAAATTCCGTGGGTAATAATTTTCGATGGTTTTTATCAGTGTTTCGATCTTTCATTTTAATTCTTTGTTCATGGTCATTAGAGTTAGATACCTGCAAAGGTATTTGTTGATAATAGGAAAGTAGAAGTTATCATCTCTTTAGTGGGTAATAGCATTTCCGCGTTTTGGACTTAACCCACACAACACAACCGTACATTGTTTTCCATACAAAAAAAATGATTAAACGAAGACGTGTAAATGAATACCAATAACATTACAACTTTGTGTATTAAACACGTGTGTTCCATATTTGTAATAGTGTTAGTCATTAATTACACAATTCTGTCACTTTTATACAAATCGACCTCGAATTACACAAAATAATAACATTTCCTTATCGCTAATTGTCTTATTATCTCAGTGCATTAGTCAGATATTCCGCGTTGCTTCAAGAAGACGATAAAGCAAAGCAAATCAAATCAGGTCGCCGCAAAATGCCCTCTTCAAAAATAAAGATGAGAAAATAACTACCCGAGTTGGGGTACAGGAAAACGTAATTGAGGCGGCGATCGCAGACATGAGAAATCCGCGATCCCGACCGCGATTAATACGAATTTTATTGTAATTTTAAGTATAATTTAACGAGACCTCGTTGCATAAAATTGCATCCCAAAAATACGGTAATGGCCGATAATGAACTGAACTGCAGACCGTGAAATGCACACCCTCGCTAACTGCATCCCATAACTTAATAAACAAAACAGGTTTCTACACAAAACAAAACATTCACTTCCCATCAAAGAAGACGGAGGAACCACGCATCTGGAACCGGTGATGCTGATGACAATAACACACCGAAATTTCAACAAGACCGATTATCTCTGTAGCCTGTGACAGGTAAAGTGTAAATGATGTAAATGATGAGAAATGAGAAGAGCAGTTTTCTTAAGAGAAAGGCTTAATTCGTCGGCACGAAACGAAGAATAAACTCAAAAATTTTCATATAGTTTTAAAGAGTGATCAAAGATCAAATACTCTTCCGATCTACTTACCAATGACGTGAGAAACGGAGGGTATAGACTGCGGAAAATATATGATAACGAACGTCACTGTACGTAACTGTCACTGGCGTGCCGTGCCCTTTAAGGCGGGGAGGGAGGGTGCTCCACATTGTTGAGGCGAAGGGCAGGGCTCAATATTATTGAGGAAAGTATGGGGGGGGGGAAACATGTTCAAAATTCTTCGGGGGGTATTGAAGTTTACCCTTTCTTTCTTGCTGCTTGTGCTTCAAATATATACCTAAACAAGAAAATTTCTTTTGAAAGCATAAAATATCCGTGTTGTTTGTTGAAGTTGCTGCCCTTAACCTAATTTCTTTCCCTTTACGGTATGCTGCACTAGACTTTCTTTTTTTTGAATTGGGTCCACATTCAATATGTTTGTGAGTTCAGTACGCTTGGTTGTCTAAGTACGAAATAATTCCTGTACTTGCATAATAACCGCCCCAAAGAAAATACATGATTTTTAAAAAAAGTAGAAATAAAAAAAGTGAGGCTTGAGGGTTATGAAATACCTATGTAGGTACCAAATTTCAGTCAAATCGGTAAAGCAGTTTGGGTTGTGGCGTGTTTAGAAACGTATGCACGTGCGAACGAAGGCACATACACACAGACGCATTCTAAAAACCACTTTTCTAGGTCCCTGAGACCTCAAAACGTCTACAAATCCGGTCTTACCTATTCGAAAATTTTAGTGATTGATGCAGTAACATCACATTTTTTTGAAATTGTGGGGTTGAGGAGGTGAAAATTAAAATTATAATGCAAAATCAATATCGGCGAGGCCCGGACGCATAGGCCATAGACCCGGCCGATCGGAAAATGTCCCGATTTCCAGATGCGCCCTTCCAACCCTGGCCAAAGGGCACATTTTTAAATAAAATAAAAATGTAACCATTGTATCCTAATGTATAAGAATAGTACAAAGTAATAGCTATTTCCAGAGATTACTGAACTTCCTGGTGATGGATTTTAGGTCTAATTTTTAATCTTATCGTCCCCAGTAAAAAGGCGAACACGAATTTAAATGAGTCATTTAACTACCACGTGCATGGTTATGGTTTAGTGGGAAAGATATGCAGGGGGGTGAGGGTACACAACTTTGCTTGACTCATGCCACAGGTGCTTATTCTTCGTATTAACTTTCTTGCTGCTATGCGGCTACAAGTTGGGAATATGCCTTTGTTAAAGAGAAAGTTTTTGTCACCTCCCTCACCCAGCACCCATTTTTGATTTTTATTTCTACCTACTATCTACGTATAAGTGTTTTACATATCGGAACCTGCAATGCATAAAAAAGGCTACGAAATATGTGTCTGTTGAATTTCTCGTCGCCTTGGCATTTTCGTGATTTATAAGCAAACCAGAATTTTAGTTTAGGATACTGGAATTTTCCTGTATTATAGCATTGGAATGAACACTAAAACACCATCACCATCACCATCATTACCATCCGGATATACTAATACTTATTGTTCTATTATTATTTATTACTTACCTATATCTATGGCAAATCTTATGTAGGTAACAATTTGCATGACTTTTACAGGTTTTCCAGGGCCTTTTTTTAAATCCAGTACTGTAGGTACTAGGTAGACTAAATAGGTAAGTATATAGGCGTATCAACAAAACTTCCGTTGCACGTCATCAATAAACGTCTACGATTTACACATTTGTCTGAGGAGCCCTCGGATGAGCCTCACTTATTCTCAGCAATTTGATGCCTAAAAGTTTTAATGAATCACTTACTCCGTATACATGCACACACTTAGCTCGAGCTAACTAAGCTCGGTACTTTTTAAACAGCGTTCTACGGGATTTTGCGGCGGTGGTAGCCTTTGAAATATAGCTTGCCTATCTGATTTCGAAGGGAGAACTATAACTCAAAGGCTACCACCGATGCAGAATCTCGTAAAACGCTGTTTAAAAAGTACCGAGCTTAGTTAGCTCGAGCTAAGTGTGAGCATGTATACGGAGAACGGAGTAAATATAACTGCCGAGATTAAGCGAGGCTCTTCAGATAAATGTGCAAATCGAAAATTCTATTGATGACGTGCAACGGAAGTTTCGATGAAAAAGTACTTACCTTTAGTCCCTTTGCGCACGGAATTTTGAAAGAGATGCAGATCATGATCACTGAATATGTCCTTTTTCCCGTCGGATATCCGGGGGAGTATATTTATTAATTATTGCATTTTGTAGTTTCACGAAACAGATCAATACAAAACCAATGACCAAAATGCGTTCTATTTCATAGATTTAAACTATAGATAGCGAAGAGTCTGTTTTACGACACAAAAGACATCTAAATTTACGTAGGTGATTGAATGCGCTTGAACATAGCTGTTTTCATTTTCTAACGTACCTATAGGTTTAACAATTTATTCCTTTCTACGGTATCAATTACACGGCCCGAGACTAGGCTCTTTCAGGCTCTTTGAAGTTTGAACTTAATTTTTGAACCTCAATTTATCTATTATCTATGATATTTTTCTGTTCATATAAGAAAAACCACCCTTAAAGACGCTACAACCCCTAACATGCAGAAACACAAAAATTCGAGAACCCAGAAACACTCAACGTTAGGTCTTAATATAAGCAATGTAGTTGATGTGAATAATTACTCCGTCCAATCGTAAGCCAATAGATAAATATTAATATATCTCAGGAAGCCTTGCACAATTTCCCAGTTTAGGTGGTTATGCGTTGCATACACTAGGGGGCGCGTTCACTTTTAATAAGAGTCTCATACCTTGTCATCCAGCAGGAACCCCCAAGGTTGAACCCAACAAAGTTAAAGAAAGCACTGAAAGCAGAATATCGATGATGTTTCACAAACATTGATGTAGGTACAGTCGAGAAAGTAAGTCATGCACTCGGGTCTTGAGCGTTACGCACAGAATTTGGGGCACCACCATCGATAGTGGTGGTGATTTCTATTTGATATTAGTACCAGCAGCAGTTGGGGGTTGTGTTGGTAGGTCAAGGAACTTCAAACCGTGCGCAGATAAAGAGTTATCCGGCCAACAGATCAATGAAAAGTGCATTATTTAGTTTCTCGACTGTACTAGGTAGATACAGCTTAGAAATATGAATATGCCCACCCAGAGCTGATAATTTTGTTGGCCGCTTAGCGTTCGAATAGCAGGCACTTAGGTGTATTTAATTTCTGCACGGTCTGTTATGGCCTAGTCCATCCGACCAGGGAAATATTCAGATACGGGTGGGCATATTCATATTTCTAAGCTGTACCTACCAATCTACCGTGCGCATCCCTACAACCAAGTTTGAAACACCATTTCGATAGGCGAATTTTGATCTGTTGTGTCTCCTCCACCAAGTAAAAGTGTTTTATTTAGTTTCTCGACAAGATTTCTATTGAGCGAACATTTTTTATTTAAGCTCTCTCAGTTCTCTCTCAAAGAAAATAAAATTTTTATTGAGTGCGCCAGAGAAACAATCTCATTTTAGTTCAGCATTTAGCTTAAAAAGAAACGATTAATGTTGTTCAGAAAAGATAACCAAGCCGGTTTTGATGTGACGCATCTCCCATTTTATTTACTTTTTTTATTAACCGCAGACATAAAATTGTATAGTTGATCGTACGCTTGCTGGGCGCCGACCCGAGAAGGACCGGAAGCGCCTGTTGAGGTGAATCACAGACTTTACAGGTCACTTGATCAAGCCATCGAACACCAGTTGACTCATGTTTCTGCATTTAATTAAAACAAAAAAGTGCTGTTATTTATTTGTTAGGTAACTGTAAAAATTATCACCTCCTGTCAACTACCAACTTAAATTAAATACGCATTTGGCTTTTTTGTGAGTCAGTCCAAATTACTTATAACCTATCTTTAAGCCTTTTATTGAATATTTATCAATCACAAATTCATAACTACTACAAAAATCCACGAGTGGTATGACTACAGGACGATGAATAAAATAGAATCAGGTTAATTGGGAACAAATTCGACAAATAGGTAAATTAAAAATAGGTAATTATTGGTCAATATGTCAAGGTGATCCTAATAACAGTAAAAATAAGGATAACTACTAATTAAAATAAATTTTTAGGACACCTAATAATGTTTGTAATTTTCTTATTGCGCAAGTTAACGATAATGTCACTCTGTAATGGGAAATTAACGCTGACAAATAAAAGATAAGTGATTCCCAAATTATCGAAAAAAGGTTTATAATGCAGCATTTAAAAAATATCGATGAAGTAAAAATGCAAAAATATTCTGTATTAAAGGGAAAGGACAATTTCATAAATACATGCTAGCCCAATCACAAATAATTTCTATATAAAACCATGCTCATTTTTTCTTAACGCCAATAATTCACCTTCCAAAGCAGCAATTCTCTGTTTTAGCTCAAAATTCTCTTCGGCTAAAGCTTCTGCAGTTCCAGGGGGATCCGCCGACAACGTTGTTTGAATGTTGAGAAAATTGTTTTCAACTTTAATAAATTCTTTAACCATTGACATTAGTATATGAAGAGACATCTGCCTAGTTTCAGAAATGGTGTGTGTAGCATAGAATTTAACCTCATTCTTCACATCGGAAGTTAGAGCAGAAATGTCTTGCTTCAGTTCATTACGCAGAGTAGAGAATAATGTTGTCATCTCTGACTTCACAGCGCTTTGCACAAGATATTTTATATCGGCGGAATCAGTTTTCAGATTACCGAGAGCAGACTTGGATGGCGATGCTTCTTCGACTTCGTAATTTGGTGTTGATGTGATAATACTTTGGGTGGTCCTCAGTTTTCCTTGAACGGTGGGTGTAAACTTGTTCACTGGTTGTGGCGACTGCTCATAGCTTTCTTCACTTACAGAATTGTGGGTTTTACCAACTAGGCCTAATGCAAATCTGAAAGAATCACCAGTCGGGTTACTAGGTGAAATTGATGAATGTTGAGTTGAATTATAATCATCTAAAGGCACTGACACTTCCAAACTAAAACTTGGCTTTTCTTTAGATTCAAGGTTGCCATTAGTATCATCTTTAGCCAGTTCATATGTGGTAAAACTGTTTTCATAATCTTCATTTTTGCGAAATAAGAGGTGCTTTATGGATCCGTTGTGCGCAGCGAAAGTGTGCACAGTTTCTTTGAAATTCCTGCAGTCGTAGACATAAACTTTTCCTTTTTGCGAAGCGGTAGCTACAAATCTACCATCCGGTGAGAAATCAACGGCGGTCATATTGTTTTCCACGAAAATATTAGACAGAACTTTGTTGCCACCAACGTCATACACACAAAGCTGGCGATCCAAGCCCGTGGAAACCACCATATCCAAATTTAAGGGTGAAAATACAACTGAGGTGACTGGGGCTTTGTGAGAACCAACAAAGTATTTATTTTTATTCCCATTAACATCCCAAACCACAACGACACCTTCGTTGCTTCCTGCAACGATATAACCCCTATTAATCGGATTCGTGCGTAACGCACTAATGCTCTTCGACTTTGGCACTTTAAAAGTAGCGGACAAAATATTTGAAGCATAGCTGTACAGAGAAGCTTCGCCACTTCCGCATGCGGCCACTATGTGGCTGTCTTTGGCCGTGAATTCGACATACGACACTGGGGACATGATTTGTGGGTATCTCTTCTTCACGCCTCTTGATTTGATATCATAAACTAGGACTTGGCCGCTTTTCGTACCAACGGCCACATTTTTCTTCGTGGTGTTTTGAAAGGCAGCACACGATGGTTCCTCTATACCCTGTATTGTGTGGATTAGTTTCAGTTGTTCTTTGACGCTGACAATTTCTATCGGGCCCGAATATGGGACCAATGCTAACCAGTTGCCATCCTTGCTCCATGAAATGCTGCGAATAGGACCGTCGATGTTGCCACCTGGTCGGTAATGATGGACCACTGTTCCGCTGGGAAATTCATGAAATTTCACGCTAGTAGATGCCGAAGCAATTATTGCCATCCTGAAAAAAATATTAATGATAAATATTTCATTTTTTCCAGCTCAGTAAAGCATCGTTTTCAGTAGCGCGAAATTCGCAGGTTATGCGGCGAATTAAAACGGCCATCGACCATTTTAATCTGCGTAAAATGTGAATTTCGCTAAAACGGGGACTTAACCCTACATAATAAGATGTAAAAACCGACCCTATAAAACAATATACCTAAATTCCGTTTACGATGTCCTAGTGTAGAAGCGACATCCCCCCTATTAAGCTTAGACATTCGTAGGTGTTTGGTTAGTCTGGTAAGCTTATAATTATTCATTTTGATGAAATTTTACAACTTATATTGCTTTATTAGGTTGAAATTTCGGATAGAATAGCATTGAAATCAAGAAAATCGCGAGTGGAGGCAAACAAAATGATGTCAGAAGGAAGCTCATCTGATGGAAGTCTCACAGAGGATCCAGAAGCAATCACAGGGCATCTCATTTCTGATATAAAATTCATTCGCAATCCAAAGATCCACCGATATGGCAACATGAGCAGTACAGCCGACAACGCCACTTTAGTAACTTTAGGGACATACCTTGTCGAACGATATAATTTAGGGTTATATCACCCAAATTTGACAAATCATCTCTTTAGGAAGATTTTACACCTTGCTTTTCATATTATTGTTGAATTATCACTGTTGCATACTATATACAATAATTAATTACTCCTCAAAAATGTGTTCGTTATAAAAGCGACTTTATCATAAAAAATGTAGCAGAGAAGCGGCTGGAACCTCCCCATCGCGTGGATCTTTGTATTCTGTGGAGATAGTATAGTAGTCAATTCAACTGAATTTTTTTTATCCTTATCGTCTGTGACTAATTTCGCAATTTTCTGACAAATACCTACAGCACCTCGGACATCACCCGTCACATTTGACAATATGTTCCTTTTAAGGTTAATCTTTTGCCACCTTTTTGACAATAACTGCCACTTTATGTCATCCACTGTCAGCCCGCTCCCTTTTAATGAGAAAGAATTTTTTCTCTATTTTCCACTGAAATGGTAGAAACTGTAAATACATTTTTAGAACCAGAATTTGATCTTCTTTCTAAAGGCGACATAAAAAAGGAGGCCTTGTGTTTAAAATTTTAAGTTGATATGCTAAAATGGCATTTCCCGTGGGCCAATTGCTCCCAAAAGCCTTTCAGGTCTTGAACGGGTCACTCAATCTCCATGTACCAAATTTCAGCCAAATCGATTCAGTGATTTGGGCTATAATGTATTTTTAGTGTTATAGTATATACATGGACACAAAACTAGGTGACCCTGGGGGGCAAACCACTGGGGGATGTCAGGTGTACAATTTAGGGGGAAGTCCGGGGATTTCAGAGGATGTCTGGTGTACAAAATACGGTGAGCGGTTTACCCCCCAGATGACCCCGTTGAAGAACTGAAAGGCTTTTGAAAGCAATTGTCCACGGGGGAAGTGCGCCATTTAGTTACTCTCCATTCATTTTCTATTGAAATGACAGAACGTCAAAATTTGACTTTTATATTGGTAAGTATGAGGAAATTTTGCAAGGAATTTTACTAACAGGTGAGTTGATAAGGCGTTTTTTCTCGGTTTTATGTATTGAAATACAACCTTGCATTTGAAAGCATAGGAGATAATCTTGTTTTGTATTGAAATACCTTCAAGATAATGTCAGATTTGAATCGTCCTTCCGAGAAAAATTTGAAACTAACGGCAAAAGTGATAGTATTTCAATACAAATTTTAAAAAATAGTAAGCTGACCAATCATGTAAGCCCATTTGCATTAATTTGTATTGAAAAACATAAAATCGAGAAAAAAACGCCTATAGAAGCGATTTCAATGCGATACATCAGAAAACATGACAAATGTCAAAATTTTGCAATTGCTCGGAATTGGCCCAAAATGGCCTTTATGTGCGTGCAGCTTTAAGTAAAGAGCAAAGAAAAAAATGGGCAGCTACGGAAGCGGCTGGAACCTCCCCACTTGCTGAATGATCCAATCCTATCACCAATATCAAGTAAATTTTACTATTTACTATAGGGACCTAAGTTTTACTCCACCAAACCTAAGGTGTTTTCTGTGATTTTTCTAAATTTTTTCGATCTTTTGCCAAAAGGGCACTGAACTTGAATACATTTTGAAAACAAAAGACTTTTCATGTGCTGATAGAGAAAATGGGGGTTTCAAGTTTCAAACTTGATATGCCAAAATGGCACTTGCCATTCGCCGATTGCCACCAAAATTAAATCGGCTCTTCGGCGGGTAGCGGTATCTCTACCTACCAAATTTCAGTCAAATCAATGCAGCAGTCTAGGCTGTAGCGTGTTATTTAATGTTTCCTCTAAATTTCGATTTTTTAGATTTTATGCCAAAAAGGCGCTTAGTGGGAATCGAGGTGGGAATAGTTTCAGATACAGAATTTCAAGGCCTTTCATGTGCTGATAAGAAAAATTTGTGTTCATCAGTCAAATTTCATAGTTTACATGCCAGAAAGGTAATTCGCAAGAAAATTAACTGGGCTCACCAGAAGACCAACGCTAACATACATACCAAATTCCATTAAAATCCGTTCGGTAGTTTCCGAGAAATCGTGCTCACATGTTATACGTACATACACACAGACATTTTTTAAAAACGACTTTTTCGCGATCCTGGGACCTTGAAACGTAAAGATCTGGTGTTATCTCAATAGACCTTATTCTAAATTAAAGAGCCATCTATCGGATGTCGTAGGAACTTCAGATGGTGTTTCAGGCTACAAATATTCAAATGCGCCGCCAAAAATTAACCTATATCTGTCAATAATTAGCGTGACTTGTTGTTATGAATTTTATGATAATGGATCCTACACGTGGTAGTGGCATTGACTAATGGCCTAGAAACGAACTTTGGCAGTAACTTTTGGTCCTTTAATGCATTAAATAAATTATCTACGATGATTCCCCAAGTGAGGCTGTCACTCCTGTCACTTGTCATTCTTGTCAATTTCTGTTCCCACTCGGTTCAGCATGGTTTAGTTCTGAATTAAACTGCTACTATTTTAATATTGTTTTATAATTATTGCATTAGGAAAATTAGCACTTTGAGGTACAAGTTGCAATTCTGAAGGTTGATACTGCTAGTTTACACGAAAGTTGGCAACAAGGAGCCCGTAAATGATTTGGAACACAGGCCCTCACAGACTTTACTACGCCACGCGTACGTACTTATATGCAAGATTCCTCGAAAACTACCGAACAGATTTTAATGAAATTTGGAACGGGGGTTAGTGTTGGCGTTCTGGTGAGCCCAGTTAACTTTGTTGCCAATCTACAAACGCCAAGTGCCTTTTTGGCGTATCAACTATGAAATTTTACTGATGAACACCAAGTTTTTTTATCAGCAAATGAAAAGTCTTCAAATAATGGACCTTCTTTACACCTCCACATCAATATTCCAATAAAAAAAAATAAATTATAATTATTATTATCATAGGGCGGCATAATGTTAACTTGCACAGGGCGGCAAACTAGCTAGCGCCGGCCCTGGAAACACCAGAGCCCTTCGCGCCCTGCTACGCACATGCGCATTATAATTTTGAATATCGTCTATTTAGAATTTTGGAGTGATTGCAGTAACCTCCCATTTTTATATGGTTGTGGGGGGGGGAGGTTAATATTCACGAAAAAGCCTCAGGTACGTTTATCTGTGACACTGCTTCTAACAATAAAAAATGCAGCAGAGAAGCGGCTGGAACCTCCCCATCGCGTGGATCTTTGTATTCTGTGTAGATAGTGGTCAATTCAACAGAAATTTTTTACCCTTATCGACTGTGACTAATTTTGCAATTTTCTGACAAATACCGACACCACCTCGGACATCACCCATCACATTTGACAATATCTTCCTTTTAAGGTTAATCTTTTGCCACCTTTTTGACAACAACTGCCACTTTATGTCATCCACTGTCAGCTCGCTCCCTTTTAATGAGAAAGAATTTTTTCTCTATTTTCCACTGAAATGGCAGAAACTGTGAATACATTTTTAGAACGAGAATTTGATCGTCTTTCTAATGGCGACATAAAAAAGGAGACCTTTGTATTTAAAATTTAAAGTTGATATGCCTAAATGGCACTTCCCGCGGACCAATTGCTTCCAAAAGCCTTTCAGGTCTTCAACGGGTCACCCAATCTCCATGTACCAAATTTCAGCTCAATCGATTAGCTAATTTGGGCTATAATGTATTTTTAGTGTTATTATGAAATTTCGATTTTTTGACCCAAAGAGCACTAAATGCGAACGAATTTTGTCTTACTTAAAACCAGAATTTAAAGACCTTTTTGATGGTGACAATAAATCTTTCAAAAACTTGTTTTGGATGATTAAATGAGTGAATAATTTTAAAGTTACAAATTGGTGTGTCAAAACGGCAGTTTCCGTGGGCCGATTGAATCCAAAATTTGTTCAGCTCTTCGACGTGCAATACAATTCCCGTGTGCAAAATTTCAGCCAAATCGGTTCAGGGGCTTGGGCTGTACCGCGATTTTAAAGTCGGATAAAAATCTTTTTTTTTTAAATTTTTGATCAAAAGGGCACTAAGAATGAATACATTTTTAGAAGTAGAATTTCAAGGCCTTTTCTATCGTGAGGTGAAAAATGGGGGTTTGCATTTAAAATTTAAAAGTTGATGTGCCAAAATGGCATTTCTAGTTGCACGATTGGCTCCAAAAGCTTTTCAGATCTAAGTTGGGTTCTCACATGCACACGTACCAAATTTCAGCTAAATCTGTCGAGTAGTTTGGGCTGTGGCGTGTTTACGAACGTACGAACGTACGTACATACATACAGACACATTTTAAAAACCACTTTTTTGGGCTCCTGAGACCTCAAAACGTATAGATCCGGTCTTATCTCGAATTCGAAAATTTTAGTGATTGCAGTAACCTCCCTTTTTTTTAAATGGTGAAGTGGAGTGGGGAGGTTAAAATAAACCTTAGAAGATTTGGGTTATGCAATGTTTTTGCTTTCCCGCTAAATTTCTATCAAATTGTCAAAAGTACAGGCCCTTACAAATTAGGATTGTACAGTTCCAGAAAAATTTTAGATCTTCAATAGAAAATGAATGGAGTTTATATCAACTTCAAGATTTTAAATGCAAGACAGGGAAATCAAAGACCCATGCGATGGGGAAGTTCCAGCCGCTTCTCTGCTACCCATTTTTTCAATTGAATGTTAAAATCTGGTTAAAATTGACATGGTGGCGCCATCTAGACGCAGGAAGCAACATTAACGTGATTAGGAGCCGCATCCCAGCAGGCAACTTTCGAGAAGATGGACGGTCGATAACTTCACTTTCTTTCTGATCTGACTTCCACTTCACAACGCAAACGCATTATTTGACAGATTGTCTTGTCATTAACCGGTGATATTGTAAATACAAGCCACGTAAAAACACATTTGTGTACAAAAAAGCCATTAGCAGCAATCCACAGCTAGGGCAGGTGAGTTAGTCGAAAGCATTATTACTTATTTTATTAGAAAGTAAACGGTTGATTTGTTCACGTTGAGTTGCAAAGTTCAATCACGAATTTTCTTGTTGAAGTAACGTTTTCCAATTAATTTCTTATATTACACTCACCTGAAATTGATAAACCGGCACTGTGCACTGGTATTTACAAAATAAACTAAGCAATTTCACCTCTTAACCGCTGATGAGACTTTATTTTAAAAACTTAACGAACGAACAGATGTGATGTGCTTGGAAGGTGCTGACATCTGTAGCAGTTGGCGCAACATACTAATACGATAACATTAGTTCCCTGTAACATTTAAATAATCATTTTTCTTTTCAGCATGGTTACCGACGTCCATTTGGCCATACTTTCAAATGCATTAGGAATAGTACTGTTCCTTTTGGTAGTTTTATTTCATTATATAAATGCTAACTATTCAAGGCATCAGTCTTGAACATGTTATCTAATTCATTATATTTGTCTTTTAAAAATGTATGAATATTTTTTTGCAATATATCAAGTTTAAAATCGTGATCTTTATTCTACATACAGGTGGTCCAACGAAAAGTTTCCACCCCTAATATCTCGTGAACGGAACGAAATATAAAAATTTGCTCGGACAGGTCGATTTTTGTTTCGGGGGGGCCACTTTAATCCACGGTTGGTGAAATTCCACAACGCAACCCCTAACCTCCACTAACCCCAACTTCAAAATCTTAAATTGTAACACCCCACTTGTGATGCATCATTTTAAAGCAAATTTAATTGCCAACCCAACGATGTTAAAATTTCTGGGATTTGATCAACTCCAGCGCCCTCTACGGTCAAATTTTAAATTACATTAGGGCCCTCCGTGATACATTATTTGAAAGGGTTTGAAATTCTCTGTAAAACGATGCAAGAATTTTTGAAATCCATTCACTCGTTCTAAAGTTACATTGAAGAACATGAGCTGGTTTTGGGCCTAGAAATCCTTCAAGTTTACGCCTGTAACTTTTGAACGAGTGGATGGATTTCAGAAATTGTTGCATCGGTTTAGAAGGAATGTCAAACCCTTTCAATTGATGTATTACGAATGGCTCTAATGTAATTTAAAATTTGACCATAGAGGGCGCTGGAGTTAAATAAAGCTCAAAAATTCGTACAGCGTTGGATTGACAATGAAATTAGCTTTGAAATAATACATCACAAGTGGGGGGTTGCAATTTGAATTTTTGAACAGGGGTTTAGTAGGGATCAGGGGGTGTGAGGAAAAATTTCACCAAGGGCGAATTTAGGTGTCCCCCTCAAAATAAAAATCCACCTGTTCGAGCAAATTTTTATATTTCGCTCCGTTCACGAGATATTCGGGGTGTAAACTTTTCGTTGGACCACCCTGTATAGGTACAACGTACAAACAAAAAGCCATTTATTATTCTTCTTCGACGAAATTTTGTTTTGCCAGGTAGTCGAGACGGAAAATTACATTTGGTATGTGCATATTGTATGCTTCACGCCCTCCACGGAAGAGGTGATTAGATTTTGGGCCAAATCGGTCAACGGAAAGTGCCTTTTTGGTACACCAACTTAAAAATTTTAAATGCAAATCACTTTTCACATGACTTTTAGTGTGTTTTTGGCAAAAAATCGGTGCAATGAAGAAAACATACAGTGCTTTTCAAAAGTAAGGAATAAATTAAAGAACTTTTTCGAGACGAATATTTCGGAAATATCCTCGGACAGGTCAACCTTATTTTTTTTGCATTTAATTACAAAACTTTTGAATCACACTACAATGTTAAAGGTTAAAGATTAATAAATTCTCTACAAGGTCCCTCTATTTATACTTTTCACCTGAGACCAATAGTTTCGCCGCAGCGGATTGGTTTCAGGTCAAATAAGTGTATAGAAACTTTCTTGTAGAAAATTTATTAATCTTAATGTAGAGTACAACCAGAGAGGAAGCGTAAGCGGGTCATGGGACAGAAACGTAGTTCTTGTGCATATAGCTCGCAGATTTTTAGGGTGTTCCCGGCTGGGTCGGAGAGCGAAATTTTAGTTTTTCGTAGCTTTGAAATCTAACAATTCCAACAAAAAACGAGGGTAAAAGTTAAAAGTCTTTGTTTAATTTTTACCATACAAAAATACCGACTATTGTATAGGAATTAGGATAATGTGGATAACTCTAATTGGTTTGGATTTTAGTTTTGAACTATGAAAATCCAGAAAACCAGGTGCAGCAGAGGGTAGTTCCTTTTTCACTGCTCACCATTGGCATCTCTCATTGTCGAGTTACGGAGTCGGTTAAATTAGAGATAAGTTGCGCTATTTTTTGGTGATTAAGAATCTGAAGAGAACTCATCGTATCTTGATTTGTTCCTGAGTTACTCCGAAAATTGCGATTTTAAATAAAAATTAATATTTTTTTTTATAATTTACCTAAATGAAATTTGGTACTTTGATATTTTTGACAGCTACTAGGCCTTCTAGATTTTGAGCAATGACGATCAACCTTTGATTCTCTTGTGGCTGCCATGTTGAATTTTGGCACCATCCGACACACAAAAAAAATAGTTTTTCAAAAATGTAACCAGCAAATACTTTATCGAAAAAACATGTGAAAAGTTTGAGTCACACGACATCAAAATCTATTTTATTGAATTGTTCAATTATTTTAAACGTTAAAAAGGATTAAAAAGGTAGTGTACTTTTTTTACTTTTTTTCAAAAACTTTTACACTAATTTTCCAAATTATTCATACCAATTTAAGAATTTTGACGATTTTCCAAAAAAGTCCATATATCATTAATTACATTTTTGAAAAGTCAATTTTTTTCTGTATCCCATGGGGTTAAAATTCAATAAAAAAAAGTCATTACCGACTCAAAATCTACAGTGTGTCTCATTTTAACTGGAACTACCCAAATATTTCGGTTAATTTTAACCGAATCAATGCATTCTTTTTTTCTTCATGTAGAGCTCCAAAATCTGCACCTGCGTGATACTTCACTTTTTTTATAGACCGAAATCCCAGCCTACTGCGATTTCATAAAGAGGCCAAAAATGACGAAATCGTATTAGGCATTTTTTTTATCGAAAAATTTTATAAGGAAAAGTTGCTCAGGAGGGCCCCAAATGGCTAAATCCGAAATTTCAGGAAAAAATAAAAATGTTGAATTTCTTGAGGAAGAATCACAAAATAACGAAAAGTTCAATATTTTTGCAACATAATGGGTGCTGTGTAATAAACAAACAATTGAAATGAATTGATTTGACATTTGCTATCGGCTATTGATGGATAAAACTTAACAATCGCAGAAAAAGTTGAAATTATTAAGATAGTGTAAGATTTTCGTTTTTCTTAACAATTCTAAGGGACACCCCAACTAATCTGTTGCAATGTGCCACAAACAGCAAACATATGCGCTTCCATTGGTTTTTTATTTCACATCACCAGTTATGTTGCAAAAATATTGACGTTTTCCTTATTTTATGATTCTTCCTCAAGAAATTCAACATTTTTATTTTTTCCTGAAACTTCGGATTTAGCCATTTGGAGCGATCCTCAGCAACTTTTCTTTATAAAATTTTTCGATAAAAAAATGCCTAATACGATTTCGTCATTTTTGGCCTCTTTATTAAATCGCAGTAGGCTGGGGTTTCGGTTTATAAAAAAAGTTGAGTATTACACACCTGCAGATTTTGGAGCTCTACATGCAGAAAAAAAGAACGCATTGATTCGGTTAAAATTAACCGAAATATTTGTGTAGTTCCAGTTAAAATGAGACACACCTGTAGAAGGCCTAAAAATTCTCTTTGAATATTATTCGATTGACAACTAGGTAACTATTTTACTTACTGTGAACTGTGACCAATTTTCAATGCCGTTTTATCAGTTTATACAGGCTGTTTCAAAAACATGGTGCCAACACTTAAGCACAGGTTCCTTAGGTGAAAATGAGAGGAAAAGTAAGTATAACTTTTGTCCTAGACAGGATACTCTGAGAGCTACGCCCTCACGAAAGGGTAACCCAAAAATATATGTTTAGAATTTTCTCGGACACTTCCACAAGTACGACTTTGAAATTTGAAACACCAGTTTACTTAATAACCGTCTTTATTTTGTGGCTTTTTCTGATTTTTCGTTCATTAGTTTAGTGCAGGAAATTAAAAATAATTTAGTTTCAAATGATGTATCACAAAGGGCCTTAATGTAATTTAAAATTTGACCATAAAGGCGCTCGGGATTTGTAATTAAATTTGCTGACAAATTAACAAATGATGCGTACTTATCACAAGAGGAAGAGGGGAGTTGCCATTTGAAATTTCACTAAATACGTATTTAAAGAGACCCACTCGAAATATAAATCGGCCTGTCTGAGCGATTTTCATTTTTAATTAAATTTCGGATAGTTTTCGTTGGAGCACCCTGTTTTCCATGTGTTTACTTAAGTTAAAGAAAGATTATGGAAATCCGATAAATTATATATGGAAGTAGTAGAAAAACAAAGAAGAGCATTTATATTTGAAGGGTAAGGTAAACAAATTATTGACAGTAATCCTTCGGCCCTTCGCAAAATTTTCTTTCACATTTGAATAGAATTATTAGGTATGGGTATCATCAAAAGGGACAGTATGGGAGTACAGTCGATTTGATCCAGTAGGAAGCTACCCTATTAATGCTGAAGATCATTTTAAATACCTACCTACGAAAGGTACCTACGATAATTACAATACCGACCTAGAGAAGTCATTAATAAGTATTTAGAGAATAATTTAGTGGGTCAATTAGTGCTAGTCACTGCCTTATTAATGTAAGAAGCAGTAAATACGTTTGCGTATTTGAAGGTAGTGGCAGTTAGTGTCGTGTACCTAAAGTAGGTATCGCGAAACGTTCGTGTCCAGTTTGTGCAGTGCTTTAAAAACCTGGGAATATAAAACGCGGTTATGTTTCAATTATAATGTTGCTTTCCAAAAAAATCTATTTTTGTTTTGTGATATTAGTTAACGTCCAGTTGTCACAGTGTTTTGAACGTCTCCAAAATAAATTAATGGAAGCTTGTTGTAAGAGTTTTTGCCCAGCAGAAAAAGTAAGTTTTTTTACTGCACAACATTTTGTACCTATTTGCCACTTATAATCTAATCTATTGTTAATAAAATTTCAGTAAAATGTTTTATGTAAATGCTGGCTGGATCTTCAATGTTAATTAGTTGTTTATACGTTATTGTAAAAATACCTACTTAGGTTTACATGGTTTTACAAGGGCGTGATTTAATGAGTTAAGTTAGGCTGAAAATATTCTGTACGTTTGTCATGCTCATGCAGAATGAAAATATGGATGGAGAATGGTTCAAAGAGAAATTTAAGTCCACCAGTGGCCCTGGGTCCAGAGCTGCCCATAGGAAGTACTTTTGAAGCATTTTTGAATTTTTTTTTCCATGAGTCATAAGAAATGCGTAAAACCTCAAAATGACCTAATTTCAGAGCATCCATTCTTAGGTATACCTACATCTAAAATAGGTAGTCAAAGTGAAATTGCTCATCATTGACTAAATCAGATTCTTACTAACTCAAAAGTGAGGACATTAAGGATGTAGCGAGGACTTGTGACGTACCGTACGTGCGTGCGTAATGCGTCTGCCTGTATACAGGATGGCCCACTGAAAAGGGACCAACCGCGATTTTCTTGTTTCTAAGTGAGGAACACACCCCCGAACGCCAGCCATCTCCAACATCAAAATTTCAGATGGCAACCCTCCACCCTCCACTTGTTACACTTATTCATTTGAAATCTAATGAATGCTGCAAAGCTCTTTTATATCCGTTCATCCGTGCGTGGTCAAATTTTAAACTACATACATATGAAGGCCCTTTGTGATGCATCATTTGAAACGGTTTGAAATCTTCTGTAAACCAGTGCTAGAATTTGTGAAATCCGTCCACTCCTCCAAAAGTTAAAGTATAAAAATTAATTAGGTATTTGTAGGCCGAGAATAAATTCAAAGTGTAACTTTTGACGGACTGTAACTTAAAATTTGAACAGGGCTCTCGAGGATGAACGGAAATAAAACTGTGTTGGATTGGTAATGAAATTAGCTTTCAAATGATGTAGCACAATTTTGAAGTTGAGGTTAAGGGATGCGTTGTAAAATAACACCAAGCACGGATTCAAGTACACCCTTGGAATTAAAATCAACCCGTTCAAGCGATTTTTTCGCACTTTTAAAACTTTTTAAAACTACTTTGTTGAGTTCCTGGGAGCTCTGGATCCTCTCATTTTGTGGTGTGGGAATGTAAAACGAAATAACATTACCAACTTAATGCACCTAGCCATGACGTAACGTTGGTACATACATAGGTACGTAATATAGGGTATTCCGGATATGCAGGGTGGTTCCAGGTATGCAGGGCAGTGCAATTAGATTTGAGGTGAATTTATTAACAACAAATAATAACATTTTTATTTTGTTGTTGTTCTACCAATCGTCGTCGCCGGCTCTGGGCTTTTATTAAAGAAAATTTATTAAATATTTGGCCTTGAATCGTGAAAATTTGTGAAAGAAAATGTTCGTGTTTTTAACTTCTACGCTCGTTTAAAACTATAGACCTTATCAAATAGATTGGTAGAAGGTCCAGAGAGAAATTATGTCGCCTGTGGAAAACTGGAAGTAAAAAATGGTTTAAATTTACCTACCGTAGCAGAATCGGGAGGTACTCTTGTCTTGTACACGGGTGTATACCTGGAAAATCTCGGCGGGGACTGCTTTTGGGCCATATCAGACCAAGGGGATGGGAGTTAGGAATGAAAAACCGAAAAATTATTAATTATAATAACTCGAGAACTAGTGGAGGCATCTGGCTGAAACTTGGTGTGCACGTTTGACCACAGGTCTGTTGAAGGTGAAGGGGTGTCAGTTTCGGGGATGAAAACCATAAAAAATATGATAACTCCGCAAGGGTTGAACGCAGCTATTTGAAACCCAATGTCCACACATATTTCGATAATAACGTTCATGAAGCCCTGTAGTTTGACACAAAGAAGCAATATCTTTGTGAAACGGTGAGGTCTTATTCATTGCATCTTCGGGAAAAGAGGAGTGAATTTTAGAACAAATTTATCGAAGGGGATGAAATTTAGTGGTGGAAACTCGTATTTTCACTGAATAATGTAGGTAGGGTTGAAATTAATACAATTCGATGGTACAAAGAAGGTCTGGATCATCATTCGCGAAAAACCACCCATAAAAGCGCTACAACCCCTAACATGCCGAAATACAAGAAATGCGAGAGCTCATAAACTGCTCAACGTATCATGGTTAAACCTAGATTTGGTGTGTTAATTTACAGCGATACTGTAAATTTTTCAGGTAAATGATGGTGGAATAAAACTATGGGGTTCGATACATTTTGGTCAACCATCGCAAAAAGTCTTATGAGACTTCAACCTAATACCAACCGTCATAGGCTGCTAACAACTTCTAACCCTTGGCAAGCGGAGTAAATATATTTTTCATTTATTTTTGCGGGCTTTTTTGTGCTTCTTTTGTAATGCACAGTCATTTTCATTAACTTTTAACTATTCACAATTTTTGAAACCCCTTTCACCCTCAAAAGTCTTAAAAAGCAAAATTTACGCATACCGCTTCTTTTCCGTGTAATTTTCTGCAGTTCTACTTATCTACAGTTAATTTTCACCGCCATGGACTTTTCATCGCACTTCACAATTTTTCAACCCAGCGAGTGTTCTGTAAAATTAGCGCAATTTTGTCATGCTGCGGTAATAAACCTTACTCATTTAGATTATGTTTTGCCGTTTTCACTTTTTCGATCCCTTCGCAATATTTCAACCCCCCAAACGCAAAATTTGCATAATTGGGCTTATTTTCGAGTTGTATTCGACTTAACTACAGTTAATTTTTATACTCTTTGACTTCTATCCCCATTTACGATTGTTCAACCCCCTATGGGTTAATTTTGCAAAATTCGCGTAATTTTGTTTTTCTTCGGTAATAAATTGAACTCACTTAGAAGATATTTACACCATTTTCAACTCCCTTCGCAATTTTTCAACTCTCCAAACCCTAAATATACATAATTTGGTTATTTTGGGTGTCATTTTCTGTAATTTTACCTAACCGCGGTTCTCTAAGTGCTAATTTTGCAAAATTCGCGTAATTTCGTTTTTCGTTTTTAATAAATTGAACTCATTTGGGATTCAGTTTACCTTTTACAATTTCCCAGTTTCCTTCGCAATAGGTACGTATTTGAACCCCCACAAAAGCTTTAATTGCATAATTGGGTGATTTTCAACAAGAAATTGTTAACATTTCACCTTTTTGACACATATTTGTGTATCTGCAGAGGCACTACTACTAGGTGCAGATTGATAAAATCTGCACCAGTTTCCACAAGTAAGACCAGCCGCCCCTACATGCACATTAACGTGATAAACATCCACAGGGATACCTACACATCGCATTGATGTACATCTTCCGGTGGCTTTTTTATACATTCCTTGATTAAAATTTATAATGAACTCGCGCACTCTATTCTAAAGTCATTGAATTAGAATTCTAATGAAACTATTGAATTTTAGATTGCGTTTCGCCTAAGTTTGTTAATGCCATGTCCGTAGCTGTGTACAAAAAAGTGGCAATAATCATAATAATAATAAATGTAGCAATTAACGTAATTTTATAAGAAATAGTTGTTCAGGATGACTCCAAATGGGCAAATCCGAAGTTTTAGGCCAAAATAAAAATGTTAAATTTCTTGGGAGAAAATCCTCAAGTTCTATATTTTTCCAACAAAAAGTGTGCTGTGGCATAAAAAACAATTGAAATAAATTGGTCTGACTTTAATCAAGCAAACGTTTCTCACTAATTCCATCATTTGCAAAAATATTGAACTTTAGGATATTTTCTCTCAAGAAATTTAAGATTTTTGTTTTAATTACACGAGGTAGTTCAAAGTCTTTTTCCACAAAATTTACTTACTGTTTAGGACGCGTTTCGGAGTGTTACTCCATCTTCAGCTATAAAAGAAATTAACACAAAATACAATTTTTTTTACATCAGTTCCTCTTTGAAAAATGGACCAAGCTTCAACCAATTTTTATTTTTGCTTGAAACTTCGGATTTGCCCATATGGAGTCATCTTGAACAACTATTTCTTATAAAATTTTTCGATAAAAAAATGCCTAATACGAAATCTCGATTTTTGGCGTCATGAATCATCCATTTTTTACAGTTACTTCGAGATTCATAATTTCACGTGCCCAATTAGATTAAGGAAAAAAAACTACTCGTAATTACGGCACCCCATACCCTCGTAGCATCATAAAAACAATTGGACGATTAGATTTTCGAAAAACTATTAAAATTTAATTTGCTATTTACAGATTTTAGCTAACGCCTCCGGGACGCGGTGTATGTACCCGTAGTCGGCCTGTCACCGGGATTACTAAAACAGAAGTCTGCCGTAAATCTTGCGGGACAGGGGCTAATGGCAGCCATTTAAATTTCTCAAAAATTGACAACTCGGATACCGTAAAAGATACGAAATTTTATTAAATTAGAAAAAAGTTGTTTTTCACTGTAGATTAAGAATTTGGAAAGAAGTTGAAGATATCTGCTTTGGTTCCTGAAATATACTGAAAAAACTAAAAAATGTCATATTTTAATCTAGAAGGCTTAGAAAAGTTTTCGTCGCCTCATTTTATTCTTCGTGCAAATGGTGCAAGGTAATGTAATAAGGGTTTTTAGTATAAGAGGGTCCTTTTCTAATTGTGACGCCAAGCCAATCAAGCGGCAGCGCACTATGCGCAGATGGTATACTGTTTATGGCGGCGCATAGGGGGTCTGACATGGCACATCTTCCATCCTTTTATGCTGAAAACCCTTATTGAAGCAAATTTCATAATGATCTGCCGATTAGTAACCAAGTTGTCAATTTTCAGTCTTTTCAATATATTTCAGTAACCAATCTAGATATCTTAGATTGCTTTTCAGATTCTTAATCTACACTGAAAAATTCAACTTTTTTCTAATTACATAAGTAAAATTTCGTATCCGTTACCGTTTTCGAGATGTCAATTTTTGAAAAATTAAAATGGCCGCCATTAGCCCCGGTCCCACAAGATTTATGGTAGACTTCCGTTTTAGTAATCTCCAGCATGAAAATAACTGCAAAAGTGCTAAACCAAACTCGCTGAAATGACAATCCAAAAATGTTCACTGCCTCCCGGACTATGTGTGGACTGTGGACGCCGAGGTTACATAAATACATAATGGCCGGTATGAATAAACTGTATCAAATAAACTGTATGCTTATAGTTCTATCCTTTTCTCGTGCACGAAAAACTTGTATTTACGTCCTTTGTTAATGTATGAGTATGAGCATCTTGTAACACTTTATCCATACCAGCCAATATTATGTTTTACTCCTAATAAAACAACGTATTATTTTCCAATTGAGTCTGATTTTAGTATTGCAGATATCGATTTTAATGTAAGCGTTTTTGTTACAGGATGATTCTCCCTGTTGTAATTTTGAATGTCCTTGTCCGGAAGCAACCTTGTGTGAATCAGGTAAAGGTATCTGTTTCTTGCTTTATTTCGTCATTTGTTCAAATTGCACAAGTCACATGTCTTTTGTTGAATTTGGACATTTTTTAGATAAGTATTTACGATTTAGAGTTTGGATATACCTATAGCTTCGTAGCGCGTAGGTATGTAGGTAGTACTTATTTAAAAAAAACAGTGGGGTACTTTTTGTCGGGCCCAATTTGCATTCGATTGTAACAAATATTTAATAGGTTTAGGTATACTTATACGATATTTTGGAAAAAATAAATATAAAATTTTCCTAATGTATGTTGAATGTTTCGGTATGTTGGATATACTTAGGTACGTAATCCATAAATGCCGTTTTGGCCCGTTTTTTTAAATAGATTCTGAATAGGTACTAAGATTTAGATGCAGCAAATCTTTAAAATTGAAATTCTACTTTTAACATATTCAAAAAAGGAACAGAAAATTGTGCTCCCATTAGCTGATTGTTTTATTTTTGGTATAGGTAACTGATGGGAGTGTTTTGTTCTCAAAACGTCGTTCTAGATTTACAGATGAACATGACAAGATTGACCGCACCGGACATTGCGTGCAGGAAGGACGATGGATCTTTGATTCTTTCTTGGGAAGCGGATTTAAATGCCTCGTATTTTTTGGAGGTTGTGAAAAACCAATCAGAATTTTATACCAGCCTGGTGAGTGCAAATTATTACGTCATAATTTATCATAGCGATCAGAAAAAACTAGTACAGCGAATGATTTTAGTTTAGACACAAGCATTATCTAACATTTTAAACTCTGTGTCTAAAGTCACGTCACTGTACTAGTTTTTCTGTTCGCGATGGTACTTTTCGACTTTTCTTTACAATAATAGGAAGTGTTAACCGGTCTAAATCGTTTTTTTTTCTTGTAGACCACCAACAACCAGTTTCAGTTAGACAATTTGGCAGACGGTAATAATTACAAAATTAGACTTTGGGCTATCCTGAATGACCGGCAAATTGTTGCAACAAGTGATTTCATTGAACTGAATACAATTCCACTGAGAAATGAAACTCCGTCAGAAGTTCCACAGATTTTCGTTGAGAGAATGATCCTTCAAAACGACTCATATGATGTTGTTCTGAAATGGACTCCAGCAGAAGGTATTTTGTAACAATAATCCTCGTATGTAGGTAACTCGTTTTGTACAGATTTTTCTTGCCATTATGAACTTTTGGTTTGGTTCAACGATCCTTACAGTATGGGAATTTATAGGCAGATTGACATAAATGAGGTGATTTGCAAACAATACTAAAATATAGATTGAAAAAAAAAATCTTTCAGCCATCAAACTTCCACACATACGCTGTTACAAATTTAGAATTTGGAGCCAACATCTCTGTGGGAATAAGATCCAAGAAATTTAACCCCTATTCTGAGAGCAACTTCACATGGCTTAGCATTGATATTCCGTCATGTTTGGAGGCCTATGCGAATCTAGACAACTGTGGTACATAATAATTTAATGCTTATTAACTTGTCATGTAATAAATCTTAATTGCCAGCACCAGCAGAACCGAAAAATTTGACGGAAGAACACTCCTTAGTTAAAGTTACCTCAAAAAATATACATCTCTATGATTTAGTCCTCCATTGGTCCAAACCAACATTGACACCAAACTACTATATTGTTAGTTTCGTGAATGTAATATCTCCAAAATCGAGGGAAATGAATGTTCAAGTTGAAAGATCCTTAAATATTTCCGGGGTATTATGAATAAGCGCTCTATTAAAATTATTCGCTGATGAAATTTTTTTAGGAAAAAATCTCGGCAGATTTTAGAGGAGTTGAGTTGGGACCATATTTTCATGTAGGAGTTACTGCTTGGTCCTCTGCTGGTCCTAGCAAAGAAACAATTATTGAAGGTCATCTAATAAACAATAAAATTGCCACAAAAGCATCCAAAACGATGTTTTTAATTGTAATTTCCGTAGTAGCAGCCCTGATTTCCATGGTTCTCCTTTTAGTGGGACTAATTTTCTTTTTCAAGCACTACCAAGCGAAGAAAATGAAAATGGAGCAACGGTGTAAATACTTTAATGTATGATTTTATTAAGTACTCATTTTGGCACTCAATTTATTGATTTACTATGTTATACCAGAACGTGGAGGATAAGTTAAATATAACTCAAGAAGTGGACTTGATTCAACGTTTCTCAGACGAATGGGAGTTGGAATACGACAAACTTCAAGTAGCTTGCGTTCTTGGTGAGGGGGCATTTGGCATTGTTAGAAAAGGGCTCTTACGAAAGGGCAATGATGAGCAAATTGAAGTTGCCATTAAAATGTTGAAAAGTAAGTGCCTGATTTCTACTTTATAGCGAACATTTATATACAGTGTCTCCAGTTGATTCAAATACTGAGGAAAGGAGGTATTTCCTTCAAGAAATTGAAATCATGAAGTCGGTGAAGTGTCATCCTCACATAGTATCTTTGATCGGATGTGTTACTGATCCAAAAATAGAAGGACCCCTACTGGTTGTTGAGTATTGCTCGAGAGGAGATCTCCAAACACTGTTAAGAACTTCTTGGAACAAAGTTATAAAACTGTAACCACAGCAGAAACTTCTTGTAGCAGGCATTTAATATGAAGCAATTTTAGGAATTCTGAAATGGCTCACACCGATTCCGACGGTTATAGTTATCATGGAAAATGTTTCACAAATCGAACCTATGACATTGCTGAGAATTCTTTACAAAAGAACATTCTGCATGAGCCGAAATACTTACTAGGAATTTCCCGACAAATTTCTTTGGGAATGGTAAGTACCACTAAGTTAGAGTTACGTCAAAATTATGGTCGGTCTGTGTTCTTCGGATTGATTTCTCCACTGCCCCCTAATTTTCATTCCATTTTTTTCTGAAATGACATAAATCAAAATTATGCACCTGGGTTAGCTGCACCTACGCCCTACGCCACTGGACTTGATACAAAATTTTCAGTTTACGCCGCAGGATGCTCTTTATGTGGTAGAAACGTATAGGTACCAAGTTTCAACAAGATAATTTAACGAATCTTAGAAATATTAGCAAAATATATATTTTTTAATTTGCACACCCTGTATCTTGGAAACTAAGCATTTTATAACATTTGTCATATACGCCATACACATTACGTACCTACCTACAGTTTAATGGCTTATGTAGGTATGTCTATTTTGGGAATTTGTTCATTGCTGTAGGTTGATTTACCGAGCGTAGAGGTCTATCACTCGTTCTTTTCACACTGTTATTGTTTAAATATTTCTGAATGGCTCTGAATTTCCATTAATTTTGTGTAAGAGATAAAAAAGAAGTTAAAAATGTTGATGACTTAGGTAACTACTATGTATCGATGTCAAAATAAATCAAGAAACTCGAAAAACGGATTATTTATACTTATAGGTTATTTACTCATCAGAAAGACCAAGGACCAAGTCCAGTTGCGTCGACGCAAAATTGTTGCGCAATTCAAATCGTTTGTTTTGTATGGCCATTATTACCACGGCAGTAGATTACTTTCAGAACTTTCCATCAGTGACTTGAAATTTCCCCTATTTAATGCAAGCTAGAACAGTCGGCCCTTCAAAACTAGGGTAATAATAACAGAATTTTTCTACGACCACTATTAAAAACACTTGTTTTAACGTTTGTTGACAATTGTTAAAAATGACATTTTATGATACCAGTATTAAAAGTCATTTACTTTTAACATTTATGTTAAAAGTGATTTACTTTTAACACTCAGGGATAAAAGTGACAATGCAACAACAATTAAACAAGCCCCGGCAACAAATTGTCACTATACACCTTAGTTACGGCGAATTTCATGGACGTTTTCAATTAATAATTTGAAAACTTCTGCTTTCAATCGTGTTTGTAGAAAAAATAGTGTATGATACGCGTGTTAAAAGTGATTTTATTTTGTTCGAAGGGATGGGCCACTCCGCTGCGCGTCGTGTCCCAAACTTCCCTTCTTACAAAATAAAATACCACTTTTAACACTTATATCATAAATAACTATTATTTTTCCATCGAATTTACAGAAAATTGAAAAAAATCTTTAAATCCTGTTGACATGAAAGTAAAAAAAGAGTACCGATATTCTATTTTTGAAAATCATGACTGCACATTTGGATTGTGTGTAAAACAACCTGTTTAAAAGCGAACTTTTTTCTCTTTTCACCGGAATGTGATTTAAAAAATTGCGTTCTAGATCGGTATTTATTTACTATTCTTACGCAAAACCGGCGGACGTTGGTTAAAAACCCGCCCGTACGGGTCAAAAACGACTACATGTCTAAGAAAACGAGGACGTCTGGTCACCCTATGTTTGGCACAGCTCTTGATATACAGGATAGGTAGTTAATTTTTTGATACTCTCCATTGGGATCACGGAAACCACAATTAAAGATGAAGAGTAGGTTAAATTAGAGAAAAATTGGGCTTTTTCAAGCTGATTAATTTGAAGAGAATTTCGTGATATCTTGATTCGTTTTAGAGTTATGCCGAAAAATCTGTAATTATGAATACCTACATGCCCTGTTATGTTATCTTTCTATCTGTATCTGTATCTTTTACTAGGAGCATTTGGCTAAAACTAGAGTCGTACACAGGGACTTGGCTACTCGTAACGTCCTTGTCTGTGAAGATTATACAGTTAAGGTGTCTGATTTTGGACTAAGCCGAGATGTATATCGTGATAACGTCTATTGCAAAATTGGAGGGGGCAAACTTCCTGTAAGATGGATGGCTCTGGAGTCCTTAACACATCAAATTTATACAACCCAAAGTGACGTATGGTCATTTGGGGTCCTGTTATGGGAAATTGTAACCTTAGGTGCCCTTCCATATGCTGGCATTCAATCAAGAGAACTAATAATGTTACTACGAGATGGTTATCGATTGGAAAAACCTTCTGGATGTGCACCGGAATTGTATTTTGCCCAGCAATTTTTATTTCAAAATCGTTTACAATTGTGTTTTTCAGGTATCAGCTAATGCGATTGTGTTGGGATGCTGTTCCGGCAAACCGACCTACCTTCACTCATCTATGCAAGTCTCTGGAGGATCTCTTAGAAAATATTAGCGACTATATAAATGTTTCCAATATCTGCCATGTGGATAGCATTAATAGATCTGACTCTGCCGCTCTTTCCTCTTCTGAATGTTATATTAAGCCAATGAGCCGGCATTCGGAGTAAGGAACCCAAAACATATTATTCTTCTCCACCAGGATGACTGATATTTCCTTAATGTGATCAATTTGACGCTGTGAAAATTTCATGCATGCACAATTTAAGTACATTCATTTCATTGGAAATTCAAATAATTAAACTTTTTGTACCTAAATATCTATACAATACCCAATTTATTTATTTGAATTAAATAAATTGGTTTGCTGTGTGCATACAGAAAAGTGTTTCTGTTGACGATAACTAATGACATTATGAATATTATTGTTGTTATGTAAATATAGATTTATTGTGTTCTTTTAAATTATTACCATACTTGATTTGATTTAAATCCAGAGTGCTAAGAATTTTTTGGTACCCTTAAATTGCCCATATAACTATTTATACAGTGCGAGCGCTGGCTGTGGAATATTCCAAATAAAATTTTCTTTGGTCATCTGCTGCTGAAATCCTCGGACCGGTCGATTTTATTTTTTTAATGCGGATCTGACTCTTTAGTCCGATTTTTTTTCCCACTTCCGGTTTAACCGGAAATGACCTTAACTTTGTTTTTTCAAATGTAAAGACACTTTTTTCTCAACGGATTCGGAATCTACGATTTTTTTTGAGTTAAAAATATGTATCATACTTGACCGGAAGTGCAGTCACGGCCACCCTAGATTTTCAAAAACATCGCAGAAATCGGTCAAAAATCAAGATTTTGGCAAATTGCAAATACACGTCAATCTTATTTTTTCGATGCAAATTCAACTGCGTAGCTACATTTCCTATTATTTGCCTTTGTTTTTTAAATTTCTTTCACTTTTCGCAATCTGCCAAAATAGCAAAAATAATTTTTTAAAAATGTAATCGCGCAGTTGAATTTGTATCGAAAAAATAAGGCTGACGTGTATTTGCAATTTTCAAAAATCTTGATTTTTGACCGATTTCTTCGATGTTTTTGAAAATCTAGGGTAGCCGTGACTGCACTTCCGGTCAAGTATGATACATGCCTTTAACTCATCGTAGATTCCGATTCCGTTGAGAAAAAAGTGTCTTTCTATTTGAGAAAATAAAGTTAAGGTCATTTCCGGTTAAACCGGAAGTGGGAAAAAGATCTGACCGCAGAATCAAATCCGCATTTAAAAAATAAAATCGACCGGTCCGAGGATTTTAGCAGCAGATGACCCAAGAATCTTTTATTTGGAATACTCCACAGCCAGCGTTCGCACTGTATAGGTAGGTAATTTAACTATACCGGGTGACGAGACCCATGTACGCTGCAATAACTTGGTCAATTATCAAGATAGAAATCTGAAAAAATTCACAGTAAATATGCTCACCGGACATCATTTCTTGACATACCTACATTACAACTTTTTATCACTTCCGGTTACGCCGGAATTAGCTTTAATTTTGAAGTTTTAAATGGGATATTTTATTATTACCTAAATGGGATATTATATTTTTGAAATTTCGGGGCCATTTCTGAGTATTGTAGTGAAATTTTTGTGAGTTTTCCCTTATGTTTTTGGAAAAATTTTGTTGTGGATCTAAAGTGCTGCGATACGCCCTTTTTGTCCTTTATGGAGGTCGATCAGAATTCTCATAAAATTAATAATATTTAGTTTCGGAGGGTTTCAAAATATGGAAAAAGGTAGGTATGAAAGCCGATTCAAAGTCGATTTAAAGAAATTGAAATGTTGGAATTTTGACACCCGAATAACATTTTTAGCCTCCCCACTCCATCACTTAAAAAAAGGGAGGTTAGGTACTGCAATAATAAAAATTTCAAATTTGAGATAACACCAGATCTTCACGTTTTGAGCTCTCGGGAACCCAAAAAAGTGGTTTTAAAAATTTCTGTGTATATATGTACCTACCTATACGTACGTGTAAATGCCATTTTGGCACATCAACTTTTAAATTTTAAATGCAAACCCCCATTTTTACGTCACCATAAGAAAGGCCTTCAAATTCTACTTCTAAAGATGTATTCAAGGCACTCTTAGTGCCTTTTTGACAAAAACTGAAATTGAAAGATTTTTAACGTATACTTTAAAAACACGATACAGCTCAAACCTCTGGACCGATTTGACTGAAACTTTGCAAATGGAGATTGCACTGCACGTCGAAGAGCTGAACAAATTTTGGATTTAATCGGCACCAATTACCAAATTTAAATTATTCTCTCATTTAACCATCCAAAATAAGTTGTTGAAAGATGTATTGTCACCATCAGAAAGGGCTTCAAATTCTGGTTTAAAATAAGACAAAATTCATTGGCATTTAGTGCTCTTTGAGTCAAAAAATCGAAATTTTGTAAAAACACTAAAAATATATATTATATTGTGGTTTGCTTCGAAGATCGTGGGAACCGGTTAGAATTTTGGTTGAAAAAAGGGGGAAGTTATGGTCCGTTAGGTATCCCAAATTAATAAGGAGCTAATTTCCTGCTATATATATATATATTTCGACTAAAATTTTATAAATTCGTCATCTTCAGGCAGGCTGAAATCGTCATACAATAAATTAGCAATTAAAATGCAGTCCTTTCAAAAATCAAATGAGGTTTTCAAAAATCAGATGATCACATGTCATAACCTCATTTGATTTTTGAAAGGACTGCATTTTAATTGCTAACTTCCCATAACTTCCCCCTTTTTTCAACCAAAAAAAAAAAAAAATAGGTATATATTATAGCCCAACTATTGAATCGATTTTGCTGAAATTTGGCACATGGAGATTGGGTAATTGGGTTTTTGCAAGCAATTAGTCTACGGGAAGTAGCCTTTTGGCACATCAACTTAAAATTTTAAATAAATAAATAAATAAATAAAGACGATAAAATTCTGGTTCTAAAAACGGATTCACGGTTTCTGCCATTTCTGTGGAAAATAGGAAAAAAATTCTTTCTTATTAAAAGGGCTTTCTTCTATTTCGGTTTCCTAATGAACACTTTATACAGTGTGATTCAAAAGTTTTGTAATTAGGGTTGGCTATGGAAACAAAAGATTCGAAAAACGCTTGTCCTGAATCATTTGGCACTGTCCCCAAAGAAATCCCCAAAATTATTTAACGACATATGTCAATTTTTTTCATTATTTTTGTGGCTTTAATTATTTCTAAAAAACTTCGTGTTCATCGAATTTGGCGCGTACCGTAAATAACGTCTTCAGTGCGGTCAGTGCAGCGCAGCCACCAATCGAAATGAAAATTTACTGTGGGTAATCCGAAAGTTAGGTTATGTTCAAGTCGCAAATCTTGGGAAATGGAAAAGCCATGAAAAGCTTCTAATTCTTCAAATTTTGAGCAAGCATCTTGAATAGCGCATCAACATCCATGGAACCCATCTTAAAATAGAATGCTGGCAGCTTTTTGACTCTTACCGAAAAAGAGATTTGCCACCGGTCGAACATGAGTCCAGGTAATTCGCTTTTCACCTGCTCAACGCTCATTTTCTAAACCGTTTCAGGAATAGAATAACTGAAAATAAACCTGAATCTCAACAATTTCTTGACGCAGAAGCCCTGTCTTGAGACTTCCGAACTGGTGGAAATTAGGACTTATCAGGTTGAAACTGGAATTGCATTACAATAACAAGAAGAGGCAAATAGAAACGTTTTTGGTAGATTAAGAGTGATCAAAGAACAGTGTGACATTTAATTTATGTAGGTTTTAAAATTTTGTGAGTGCCATTATTGCGGACCTCCGGATTCTAATTTCTAGGAGGAATCAACTAGAAAATTGTCTAAAACAACTTAATGTGGGCTTGATTCTCAACAGAAGTCTCAATAACCCCAGCTACACAGATTCTACCACCCCACCTCTAACCATCACCAAAATTACTTTTAAGTTGAACACTTGAACTTGAATTACGTTGAACAAAATTTGACAATGCTTATATTTTTCATACTTATATTTTGTTATAAAATAAAATAGGAAAACAATGTTTATAAAGGCATGCTCATCTTTGTCAATAACATTATGCAATATTTAAAACTAAAATGTGTTTCATCTTAAATAGTGGTTAATTAAAATTTGTAAGTCTGGTTTAAGCAAAATATTATTGTTCAGCAAGGACCAACGGGTGGAGCATTTATCTTTGCAAGGAAAGGAATTTGGAATTAGGCTGTTAGTGGCAATTTAAACAGTTAGAAGGTTAGCAATGGGCATTAGAATTAAGACAATCATGCAAATAATGAACGAAACAAAGAAATAATTGAAATGTTATGAAGAGACAGGCAAAACTTGAACTATCTTCAATGGAGTTACAGCAACTCTTGAATGTGGTTTCCATTCACGTCTAAGCACAGATTTGCTCTTCGTTTCATGCTATCGAAGACATTTTCAAGGACTTGGGGAGTTATTCGTGCACATTCTTCTTGTATTCTGATCTTCAACTCGTCTATGTTGTTTACCCTAGTTCTGAAAATAGTATTCTTTAGATGACCATACAAAAAGAAATCTAAGGGAGAACACTGGCTCCATCTTCTTGAAAGAAACCGTCCTGCAGTTCATCAGGATGAAGTTGGTTAATGAACGGCTGCAAGATTTCATTTCGGTACCTCTCGGCATTTAATGTCCCATCAAAAAAGATTGGTCCAATTGTGTGTTTGTATGCAGTTGGAAATCGAGCCATAACATTAAGTTGTTTTAGTTGATTCCTAAAATATAAATTAGAGTACGAAGGCCTGCAATAATTGCAAACTCACAAAATTTTAAAATCCACGTAAATTAAATGTCACACCGCTGATTGCATATTTCTGCTCTTTGATCACTCTTAATCTACCAAAAACGTTTCTATTTGCCTCGTTTCTGTTATTGTAATGCAGTTTCAACCTGATAAGCCCCAATTTCAATCAGTATCGAAGTCTGAAGACAGCGCTTCTGCATCAAGGAATTGTTGAGATTCAGGTTTATTCTCAGTTATTCTAAATTCCTGAAACGGTTTAGAAAATGAGCATTCAGCAGGTGTTAATTTAAAAAGCAAATTACCTGGACTCGAGTTCGACCGGTGGCAAATCTCTTTTCAAGTAAGGATTAAAAAAAAGCTGCCAGCATTCTATTTTATGATGAACTCCATGGATGTTGATGCGCTATTCATGATGCTCGCTCACAATTTGAAGAATTAGAAGCTTTTCATGGCTTTTCCATTTCCCAAAATTTGCGACTTGAACATAACCTAACTTTCGGATTATGGCCACAGTAAACTTTCATTTCGATTGGTGGCTGCGCTGCACTGACCGCACTGACGACGTTATTTACGGTACGCGCCAAATTCGATGAAGATGAAGTTTTTTAGGAATAATTAAAGCCACAAAATTAATTTAAAAAATTGTCATCTGTCGTTAAATAATTTAGGGGATTTCTTTGGGGACAGTGCCAAATGATTCAGGACAAGCGTTTTTCGAATCTTTTGTTTCCATAGCCAACCCTAATTACAAAACTTTTGAATCACACTGTAGCACCCAAACGCGTTCTCTAATGTGATCTATTAGAGCACGGCTTTTGTTTACAACATAACCTAGACAACGATTGTGTCCAACAATCGCCAACTGTCAAGCGAACATTGACCTGTCTATGAAAATGGAAAATAAATTTTTTTCTAACAGGTTATGGGTATCCGAAATAGAAAAAATTGTATAAAAAACGTGTTTTATAAGGCTCTTATCGCACTCGGATTTTGTAAAACTCGAGCTTTTCGTCCTCGTTGTCCAAACATCCTCGTGCGATAATAATTGGCCTTATGAAACGTGTTTTTCAATATACAATTTTGTCAAAAAAGTGGCAAAATATTAACCGTAAAAGGAACACGTTGTCAAATGTGCTGGGTGATGTTATTTGTTAGACAATTGCGAAATTAGTCGCAGATAAGAAGCATAAAAAATTTTCTGTTGAATTGACTGGTATTTCCAGCCGCTTCTCTGCGGTATTTTTTTGCCTTTAATTTAAATCAATAAAAACGTGCCCTTTCCAATATGTAGCCTAAACCGAAATAGGTACATACTAATATAACTATTATCGTAGAAAATATATATTTTGAAATATTAAAATGTAGCAAGCTTAAATAACTTTAGTAAGCATACAAAGTATTTTATACTTAAACATTGTACATTTTGTTGTTTCTTTACAGTAATTGTACATAAATTACATAAAATATGTTATAAAACGTAAGTCTATTGCTTCTAGGAATGTATTCACAGATATTTATTAATACTCAAAAAATGAAACCGCAGTGCTTTATTTCACCCTGTGAACCACAAAATAAGAAGTTTTACAGTCCGTCCGATCTAACGGCGGTATCTTCTTTATCGACCGGTGGTGGTTGCATCGGGACCTTGCCACTTGATCCTTGCGTTAGATATCCAGCCGTAGTCGGCGTTCCTGCTAAAATTTGATTGGAATGCGCTCCAATGAGACTGCAAAATTCTTACCAGTAAGGTATCCAGCTATTGGTGTACTGGAAATGAATAAATCATGTTTTTGATCTCTGTATTCCGCCCAAATTGGACTTTTCTCCAGGATACTGTTAACTCTTTCGCCGTACAGAACGCTTTTGCTCATCGATTTTAAAGCTTTAACAATCTGAGCTTTGGTCATAGCTGGATTGTCAATCACTTCCAAACGGCCTTCCAAAAGGGTAAGGAGAAACTGAACGAAATCCACATCCAGGGCTTGTTTAACTAACTGATCTTGATTATTGGAGAATAACCTATTGAGGGCTTCGCAAGCTACCGCAACCATGTCTTGCCTGACTTGCATGGCTTGTTTCAAAGGGTGCATGCATTCTGTCTGTGCAATAGATGTCACGCATATCTACAATTTCGATATCAATTAGGGTTTCCAAACAATTGTTTATCCACGATTATTAAATAATGCCGTTGTTATGTACGTAACTATGGTTACATAATCCTGTTCATAACATACAGCGTGACTTATGGTCATAAGTCACGCTTCTGTCACATTATTTAACAGCACCTGTAATGTTGGCTGCCTATCCAATGAACATAATGTCGTTTCAAAATCATGCCAACTTTTTGTTTTTGTTGGTTTGTGTTTACAATAAATATAAAGTCATAAAATTTTTTGAAAAATTTCAATAATCTTGGATATATATATTTCAATAATCGTGGATAAAACGTCGTATTTAACTCGCACATTATGGGCCATTATTCACTTGGTTGTTTACAACCCTCGCTACGCTCGGGTTCTAAACTCAATCTCGTGAATAGTGGCCGTCATAATGTGCTCGTTTAATAATATATACTATTAAAGAACATACATTACTATTCGATAACGAGTTCAAGATGAGGATACCCGATTTGGGCACGGCGGTTTGCCTAATGTTGGCACCCATTTGACGACAAAGCCTAGGAATATGGCCCATTGATGGAATTAAATCGAGGAGAGCTGGCTGGGCGTGTAGTAATGAACAGAGAGCTGTTGTTCCAATTTCCAATTGCTCTGACTACAAAGTGATTACAATAATATGTACAATGGAAAAACAGTGAACAACTTTGGTGGAAAAATGCACCTCACTACACCTAAAAACTTTTAATTAAGCATCTAACACGATTCCAACATCAAGTGTTCAGTATCAAAGACAAACTACCTATTCTACATAATTGGGAATATTTATAGTTCCTACAGGGTCCTGCAACAGTGCGTCGGCCTTCCATAGCGCCTAAACCTTTTCAGTTAGCAATTTCTTTCAAGTGCATACTTAAACTATAAATGAGGGTGCATTTCAGGAAAATATTTTATAATTAAGGGTGACCTAAAAATTTTTGACAGTTCGAAATTGACTTTTTTGAAATGGAACGTCCGGTATATTTTAGCAACTGCACAACCCCTTTAGGAACCTTATTTATTCATGCGTAAAATATTAGAGCTCTTGAATCCTTAGTTTGGGAGGAATAGATTATATTTCAAAAAAATTCGAGATTACATCGCTCTGCTTAAAAATTCGCCATTTACGCGGGTGCAGTTTTTATAAGAAAATAAGATGAGAACCTTGTTGCACACGCTTTTAGGAAGCTCTGGTCTTGTTTTCGTTATTTCCCTATGTACAGGGTGTTCACAATTAATTTTTCTTTTCCAAATGGAACAGCATGTATATTTTCAACTAGTGTAATGTAGAATGAATAAACGAACATTTTTGTAATACAAACATGTTGGTTATTTTCATCCGTTTTCAAAGTTATTGGCAAATTTTACTAATTTTCTTGCTTGCAAACAATATTATTACTCATAAAATTATAAAATAAGTACCCGAATGTTTAAATCTCCTCTATTTTGGTTTATGAACAATTTAATTGGTTTTTCAAAAAACATTTTGAATAAAATATATATGCCTATTCCTACTAACAAATATATCAAAATTTCAAAGGAATTGTTAAAGAAGGGCAGTGAAAATGTTTTCGTGAACAAATTAAATTGCTTTTAGTACTACATAGTACTAGTCTGATTGTTTATATTACAATTTTAAAAGCTAAAAGTTGTCTGCAAACAAGAGAATTAGTGATAGTTGCCAATAACTCCAAAACGGATGAAAATAACCAACATGTTCGTATTACAAAAAATATACGCCTATAAATTCTACATTCCACTAGTTGAAAATATACAGGCTGCTCCATTTGAAAAAGTTGAGAAAAACAACTTCAAAATTCTCAAATTTTGAAAATTAATTTTGTAAACCCTGTACATAGCGAAATAACGAAAACAAGACCAGTGCTTCCTAAAAGCCTGTACAACACGGTCCTTATTTTATTTTCGTTTCAAAACTGCACCCGTGTAAATGGAGAATTTTTAAGTATGTGATTTTTTTCAAAAATGTTTGTTGTTCCCAAACCACATACTTAAGAGCCGTAATATTTTAACGACGAACAAAGGCTCCTAAAGGGGTTGCAAATATGCTAAAATATACCGGGCGAACAAAGATTAGAAAGGAATGGGACCAGCATCATCATTCATGTCATGAGCCTAATCTCCAGACTTATACAGGTGTCCCGAAATTAGTAGTCGAAACTTTACCAATAGATTATTCTATGAAAAATATGAAAAAAAGTCTCTATGAACATATGTCGAAAAATAAGTCCTAAGGGAGATAAGACCCCTTAAAGAGGCCACTTTGAATGTGCTTTTTTCTAAATATCTTCAAAACGGTAAAAGATAGCAACGTGAAATTTGGAATCTTTACTAAGCTATATTGATGCTGAATTTTCCACTGTGGAGAAAATTTTTAAATTTTGATCATAAGCGTCTCGTGCAGGAGGGGCTTAGGACTAAATTTACTAAAACATTTTTGTAAGTAGTTTTTCTCAAATTTGATGCCAGAATCTGAAAATTTGAGGTGTTTTAAGTAAAAATGGTACTCTTGTTTGACGTAGATAGAATGCAACTTTTTCGAAAAAAATGGGTTTTCATTGGTTCAAGGCTCCAAAATTTGTGACAGAAGACATCAAAATATCGCAAACAAGTTTATAGGACGGTTCCTTACTTCATTCCTGAAAGAAAGGTCCTTATGGGTATGGGTCGAAAAATGCTTCTTAAGGGAGCTATATGGTCTTTCAAATGGGGTCTTGGAAAGCATCATGTTGTTTGAAGGACTCCAGCTCCCTTGGGAAGCATTTTTCGACCCATACCCATAAGAACTTTTCTTTCTAGAATGAAGTACGGAAGCGTCCCATGAACTTGTTTACGATATTTTGATGTCTTCTGTCACAAATTTTGGAGCAGTGAACTAATGAAAAGCCATTTTTTTCGAAAAGTACGGATTCTATCGATGTCAAACTAGAGTACCATTTTTACTTAAAATACCTAAAATTTTCAGATACTGGGATCAAATTTGAGAAGAACTTCTTATAAAAATGTTTTGAGTAAATTTAGTCCTAAGCCCCTCCTGTACGAGACGCTTATGATCAAAATTTTAAAATTTTCTCCACAGCGGAAAATTCAGCATCAAAAACTTAGTAAAGATACCAAATTTCACGTTGATATCTTTAACCGCTTTGAAGATATTTAGAAAAAAACACTTTCAAAGTTTTCCTTTTAAGGGATCTTAGCTCCCTTAGGACTTATTTTTCGACATATGTTTATAGACACTTTTTTTCATACTCTTGATATAAAGAATCTACTGGTAAAGTTTTGACCACTAATTTTGGGACACCCTGTAGATGAGGATAGTCTCCATTGCATCAAACATCGATATTTTGTTCAACATACTTAATATTGAATTAGGGAATACGGATTTATCAGTCCTTCCAAATCTAAATAAAGCGAGCTAAGTGTTCCTGGTGCCAATCTAGGCTCAAAAATGGTGATGCTGGTAAAATAGCTAGTTTGGCGTTGATAACGAACACTTGGTGTTCGAAACGCGTTAGTTGTTTAAATATGGTTTTTCTGCGTAGTCGGGCGTTTCCAGAGATAATGGTAATAACTAGAATAAGAAATAATTATCCTTCACTTACATTGGTTTTATCTTTCGACATCAAAGTTAAACAAGTTTCCATCAACTCGGACAAGAATTCTTTTGGCCTGCGTAGTGTCCACGCTGGATTCGCTATGAATATCCTTAGGTAAACTCCTCCAACAATAAATTCGTTTGGAGTCGCATAGTTGGTTAACCCGTTTGTGTCGGGCATTTTCCACACAGCTGAAGGGTTAGTGTTCTGAGCGCTTTGATGCCTAAAAATTAACGATTAATTTGCAAATCCATTTTGACAAAGCAAACGTACTCTCGTCTGAAACGTGCGACAGCTGTACAAACTCGATCTTTAGCATCTTGATCCCAAATAAGTTCAGGATGTTCATGGGCTGACTCGAACATGTTCACGGAAGCCTCAGGACTGTCCCTCATGGCATCCGCGAAAATCGGTGGCAAAAATGAGCCCAAACATAATCTTATCTTTGGACCGACAAGTTTGTCTGCGCTCATTTTTGCCAAAAGCTCGGCACAACTCATCCGAACTTGAGAATTCGTGGAGTTGCAAAATAGATCCAGAAGGTATATAACTGCTCCTTTGTTGAGGGCCTCTTTGACGATTTTCGTCGTCGACATCAGCGCGTGTAATACGTCCAAGGTTTGCGGCTGTAGATCTTGCAGTGAGTAGATAACCAAAAGAAGGTAACCGAGCACTTCACTAGCAGCTATGTCATTAATACACTCATTATTCCTAGTTATTACTGATATCACATTAAGAGCTCCTTTTTGGATGGGACTATGAACTACGTTAAGTAAGCCAAACAGCAAACGGAAATGTCCGATGCACTGCAACTCTACACCTGTATTGTTCCTTATCACATTGGTTAATGCTTCCAAAGCCATCACAGAATGCTTCAGTCTGTCCTCTTTGGTGACAGAGTATGCTACGTTGACCAGGTTTGAAAGATAATCGCACTGCTCTGATAGGAATTTGAGGAGATCTACTGTGAAGCTTTTTGGCTCCTGAAAAAAGTTTTAAGTCAAGCTCGGAATACAGGCAAAAAGAAAATTAAGAGGCGTGTTTCTTGCAAAATATGCTCGCGGATCTTCAAAATAGGCAACAATAGTGAACTTTACTATTTCGCAGTTGAATTGTGAATGAAGGCAATAAACAAAAATTACTGTTCCGCCCCTCCCTTTATTTAAGTACTAGATATCCAGATTGGACGGTAATGAATGAGTTAAAGAGGTACTAAAGAGAAAATAGTAAGTTCGACCAAATTTCACGTATTTTAGGGAATTTCTTCTTTGTCCGATTTTATGTGCTTCAAATTTCGTGGAGTTGATTTTATAAATTCTAGTTTAAACAGTGACAATGGTTCCAACCAGGGTTGAACAGATTTTAAAAAAATCGTTGATTTTATGATTCTATTAAGGGATTATGGCTGTCTTCCGGACTGGTTTAAATAAAAATGCAGTGTAAAAAGCCTTTTTACACTGCATTTTTATTTAAACCAGTCCGGAAGACAGCCATAATCCCTTAATTATACACACCGGACAGTGATTATGGATCATAACCTTCAAAAATTTTATGATTCTAGTCATTTGTTTAAGAAAGACAAAAGTTTAATGTATTTCAGTCAATCAGAAATTAGAAACTCGTAGAAAGTTTGGGAAAATTTTATTAAAAAGTTGTTGATATGTGGACCAAAAATGTGGCTAGATAGAAAACTACCGAGTTTTATTCGTTATCAGCTTTTTTGCAGCTTTGCATTTAAATTTTTAAAGTTCATATGCCAAAAAGGCACTTTTCGTGAACCGATGTGGCCTAAACTCTAATCAGCACCTACAAGTTGGCTACTCAGTATGTGTGCCAAATTTCATCTCGATACGTTCAGTAGTTTAAGCTGCGACGTGTTTACAGACAGACAGACATTTTTTCAACAACCACTTTTTTGGGTTGCCAGGACCATAAAACGTAAAGATTTCATGTTTTTGGCGATTCGATTTTTCTGAATTTTCCCATCGATTCCAGTAACTGCTTTGCGCTGCGTAGAAGTTAAAAACACATTGCTCGTGTTCCGCCGACACAACTGTTGTGCAACAGTTGACATAATTCGGCGCTACATAGCACTGCATGCCACTAATGCGCAACTGTTGCCTCACAACGGTTGGAGTGACAACCGTTTTAGATCCGTCGGCTGAATGCAACCATTATCAGTAGGACAGCGGGCTATGGAATTGAAATTCATGTCCTTTGATTGTTTGCTTTCCTATAACATTTCTCAATAATTTTAAAAAACGATATTCTCAGTTTAAGAGTTGCCAATTTTGGTGCTTAATGCACTATATCTGATGCTTTTGGGCGCTCTCATCTTATTTGTTAGTCGTTATTTGTCGTTCTTGTGTCACTTCAATCTCAAAACAGGTTGAGCCGATAATACAGCCGGACTGTTTTACCTACTGTACCTTCATGCACTGGAATAGGCATCTTGCATCAATTTGGTTTTTGATGTTAAATTGAAGTTCAGGATATATTTAATCCTTCCAGATACCTTAAATTCCAATATTTTGTCCGTGGAGCTCAAAAAAAAAATGAGAAAATAGCATTTTCAGACTTCGCGCCAAAAAACCCCCACAGCCATTCGAACTAAATTTTCTTACATGTACAACGTCGCTGTCTAACCTGACCCGACGTCTTTCATTTATAAATCTTAAATATTTTATATACTCTGTCCGGGATCCACATGACCGAGATTCACCCTATTTCCATGGCGATTCATTGTTGACAACAATGATTCACCATGGAAATAGGGTGAATCCCGGTCATGTGGATCCCGGACAGACCATAGTAATAGTCACCAGTACTCTTTGCCAGTGGGTAGAAAGGTACAAGATGTTAACCCAAGCAACTAATAACATTCTATGGTCTGTCCGGGATCCACATGACCGGGATTCACCCTATTTCCATGGTGAATCATTGTTGTCAACAATGAATCGCCATGGAAATCGGGTGAATCTCGGTCATGTGGATCCCGGACAGAGTATATTTACCACCTTTTTCAACGTCAGAGGTTACTTTTGACCCCTCTTATTGTCAACTGCCAAGGTTGACTTTTCAAATTAATTATTAAACGTCACCCTCAAATAAACTGTTGTCAGATGCATCGGCTGTACGACTTATGACGTCACAAGTCGTACAACGGCGTTTCTGAATTATTTATTTATTTACAAATAAGCAAACGTTTTTTAAATAAAATTGATGTTCGTGGACGATTCCTTGTATCTTTATTGATGCATTTACATTAAAATAGCCCGAAATTAGGAAATGTGCAAGATGCCTATTGTTCAAATCATTAATACATGTCTGACGGAAAGTAATAATAATAATCAATTCCTACTACCTGGTAAAACTCTGGTAATTCGTTATTTTTGGTTTATCGGCATCTTACTTTTTTGTTGGTCTGATTTGCTTATAGAAATTGAAATACAATGAATCGAAAAAACATAGCGACGTTTTGGTTTTCACCAGCATGCCGCTTTACGTACTCCGTGGTCAATTTCAAATTAGTGGAATGGAATTACACATACAGCGGAGTCTGAACGACATCACATCCTTCATACCACATAATCTACTGTTGAAATGATGAGGTTTGGTGCAAAAATTTTAGATCAATTGTGATTCCTCTTGATGTTATAAGCTGCGAAAGTTCTTCATTTTTAATCGTTTTTATTTAATATCTTCCGAATGGTGTATCGCAGGATTCTGAAATTTTGTACAGTATTGTTGCAGACCAAGAGGCAACGCCTGATGGTACTTCAGACATTATCCAAAAATCGGATCCCTGTTATACAGGATGGTTCTAATGTTATTTGTTCTTGAACTTTTTTATGTTTTTAAATGTTGCTAATTTGTCTATGCGGTGTTATTCTTCGATCAATTTTAAAGCCCTTTTGGGTCTTAATCTTCTTTGAAAAAACTCACCATTCACCAGAAAAATTGAAAAAACCGGAGAAATGACAATCGCTATAACGCCTTAAATTGCAATAAAAATCAAATATGCGTTGATACGCATCATATTTCGATTGTTTTTATGCAAGGGAGCCATTTTTCGACAACGGTGTCCTGAATTCATGTTCATAACTGAAGAAAGACTTGGGTGGTAATTTCACTTTTTTTTTAAGTGAAATTTTACCATTGGTTTTATGGTGATTCCTTGAAGCATGTTATCGGTTTTTACAATTTTGTTGGTAAATCGTGAGTTTTTTCAAAAAAATTTAAGAGCCAAAAAAGCTTTAAAATTGATCGAAGAATAACACCGCATAGACAAATTACCAACATTTAAAAACATAAAAAAGTTCAAGAACAAATAACATTAGGACCATCCTGTATAACTTTGGCGGTTTATAACATCAAGAGGAATCACAATTGACCTAAAATTTTTGCACCAAACCTCATCATTTGAACAGTAGATTATGTGGTATGAAGGATGTGGTGTCGTTCAGACTCACCCTGTATAACCAATCCTAAGGCCATAAAATCAAATATTAATTTTAATGACCTAAATTCTCACGAAAAATATGAGCTAACCTGCCATTTGATTCCTGTTTAATTTTGTCGTGGCACAAGTGTCATCTGTGTTCTTGCAGCAAGAAATTGTATAGAAAGGTGCGATCGCTAGCACGTACGTCATGATTTTTTTTAAATAGTTTTTTGAAGTGAAATATTTAATAAAATTTAAAACAGAAACGATAGATCTCAATAAAATTAAATTTTTCGAATTATAAGGATACCTATTGTCTACGATACTACTTTCGACCCTATTGCTAAACGTAAAAAAGCAAATTTAATGTTACAGCTCATGGCTATAACATTTGAAAGTAGTGCCATTTAAAAATTTCGAAATTTAAACCTCTAGGTACATTTTTGAAGGTTCATAATGTTACTGGAGACGAACTTAAGAAGCTAAGACCGTTTTCAAGCGCTTGAAAGATAGCCCAAAGCTACCGTAATGACATGCTAAATTTACAAAACCAAAGCTGGAAAATTGGTTGTGGGGTGATTTTTCAAAACAAGTACCTACTGCAAACGTAATTTTTTCCAAAAAATTACCAATATCTTCTAAACCATTCGCTTCAGGTGAAAACCTGAATGAATGTTACTTGGAATTCATCATAGAATTCAATAGAAAAATAAAGGGCGTTCCATTTTAAAAAACCTATGTTTGTGTTCTTACTCCTTAATGAGACAGCCTGTATACAGGATTATATTTTTAAAATGAGCCTTGTTTGACCCTCTGCAACTTTGCGTTTAACAATTTTTTGCTATCTTTAACAGCAATTGAGTTATCGACCGAATACAGACAATTGGGACAGCCTATACTAAAATACGCAAAAATGCCTATAATCCGAGCCTCAGTTTAAGTACAAAAGCAAGAAAAAAAAATGGACTGCCTACTTGTATTGGGTATGTGGCTTGTTGATTATAAATTCGAATAAATATTCCTCCAATCCTTAATTCTCCAGAATGAGCGCTGTAGCTGAATTTTTGTTCGACACTGATATCTACTTCTTCCCTGCAAATGCGTTGTTTCTCTAGAAATTCTAGGAGTTCGGCCCTAGTTCCATTGTCCCACACTAAATACGGCGTCTCACTATTGCTATTCAAAATCTTTAAAATCTGCAAAAATACATTATAAATGGCAATTATCACAGCATTAGCAGCAACGCTCACTTCTTCCGGTTTGTCATTGGCAAGCTGATTCGCCAAAAACGGGGTTAACAACGAATCCAAGATGCCCCTCGTTCGAGTATTGTGCGGTGGTACATTGTCTCCTTCTATGTAACCACCAAGAGAAGCGCACGCCTTGACAGATTCTTTGGCCAACCGGTTACTGATTTCCTGCTGATTGGCATCTTCGCTGCGTTCTACTCCGCCTTCATCCAGAGTGAAGTCATAATGGAACATGTAAAGAAGCAGGTGCCACAGCGCCCCAGATTTGAGTAGTTCCAGTTGCAGGACTGGATCAACGGCGAGGGCGCTAACGCATTCCGTTGCAACCGAACACAGTTTCGTTAGATGCTAAAATTCATGAAATCAAAAAAAGTTACGGAAAAAACCCAGACAAAACCTTGAAGTAAAGAATGCGACAGAGGTCTTTAATTAGTTGTTTCAGGTCGATTATTTTTTCTCGGCAGGCAGGGAACTGGGCTGCCACGCAGAAACATCTAGTGACGTGGGTGCAAACTATCACGGCTGTATCAGTTGGTTTGGATGATTTGCTAAGCACGTTCACACATCTCGTGTAGGCCTCCAGTAACACCTAGAAACAGAAATCAGTAATTGTGACAAAAACATAAATGCTTCACTACGCTACAGCCATCGCAAAAGGTACCTTGAATTTGAAATTAACTAAAACTTGGCATATGAACGTAGAACGTTGTGTTAGTAGAGTTAAGAATAAAGAATAAAGAATAATTCAATCAATTGTTAACAGTAATACTGCGAGGTCTAATAATAAACGAATTGGAGTCGAGAGATAACCTCGCAGGAGATTCAGGGCTCAGTGTGGTGTGTTTTTGTCGTGTTTCACAAAAATACAGGCGGTTAAATGCCTATGCCTAATATTCTGAAGTGTTTTCTGCTTGAATCACTACCGTGTAGGGCACAATGATTGCAGGCTCTTTTCAGGTCCGGATTAAGAGGGGGGCTAGGGGGGTTGCAGCCTCAGATCCCCAAACTTTGCAAGAAACGATTCTCCTTCAGTACTTTTATAAAAGCCGGGTATGTCGTTTTTGCAATTGATGCTTACGGAAATAAGATTGGTGTCACACTTGCGGTCGCAAAAAACTTTTACAAAATTTATGCTTTGTAGTGAATTTAGCGTTTTAAAGTTTATATCAGGAAAATTGCTGGCAATTGGTTTCACTACAGCCTTTGATGATAGTACAAAATTCAATTTTGACTAAAACTTTCCCATATTTATTAGTTTTGTTCTATTTTGGAACTTAAAATTGAAGAAAAGCTACTTTTGTCGAAGTGTCTGAGCCCTAGGCGTTTCAAGTTTGCACCGATGCATTCTCCTTCAAATTTGAGGAAATAAGATAGGTCACACTTGCGGTGGAAAAAAACTTTTACAAAATGTACGCTTTCTAGTGAATTTCGCGTTTTAAAGTTTTATCAGGAAATTACTGGTAATTGGTTTCACTAGTCTTTGATAATACAAAATGTAGTTTTGCTTAAAACTTGTCGATATTTATTAGTTTTATCATCACATTTTGGTACTTTAAATTAAAGAAAAGCTACTTTTCGCGGAGTGTGTGAGCCCTAGAAGTTTTGAATTTGCACCGACCGATTCTCCTTCAAATTTGAGGAAATAAGATAGGTCACACTTGCGGTCGCAAAAAACTTTTACAAAATGTAACGCTTTCTAGTGAATTTCGCGTTTTAAAGTTTTTATCGGGAAAATTAAATTAAAGAAAAGCTACTTTTCGCGAAATGTGTGAGCCCTAGAAGTTTTAAATTTGCATCGATCGATTCTCCTTCAAATTTGAGGAAATGAGATAGGTCACACTTGCAGTCGCAAATTTTTTTTACAAAATTATGCTTTCTAGTGAATTTCGCGTTTTAAGGTTTTTATCAGGAAAATTGCTGGAAATTGGTTTCATTAGAGCCTTTGTTAAAATAAAATGAAATTTTTATTAGTTTTATTCTATTTTGGAATTTTAAATGAAAGAAAACCTACTTTTCTCGAACTGTGCAAGTCCTAGAGGTTTGAAATTTGCACCAATCGATTCTCCTTCAAATTTGAGGAAATGAGGTGGTTCACACTTGCGATCGTAAAAAACTTTCAGAAAATGTAAAAATGTGTAGTTTCTACTGAATTTCGGCGTTTTAAGGTTTTTTCTTAGCAAAACTGGTGGCAATGGTTTTACTAGCATCTCTTATAATACAAGATCCGGTTTTCATTAAAACTTGCCATGCTTTATTGATTTTATTGAATTTTGAAGTTTTAAACCAATGAAAATCTACTCTTCTCGAAGTGGATAGCTCTTAGAAGTTCGAAGTTTACGCCAATTGATTCTCCCTCAATTTTGAGGAAACAAGATAGGTCATACTCTAGGTCGCTAGCGCCTTCCAGTTTCCAGTGTATACCTCTTGCTAAAATTGGCATTTTCGCTACGCTCGGGTTCTAAACTCAACCGCGTGCTAATGTGCTCGTTTAATAATATACTATTATACAATACCTCTAAACCATTTTCTCTCCTTAATTCTTCAGCGTTCAGAGCAGAGCAACGCACAGTGTGGTAGGCCAGCTCACTAGCTGCGGACAGCAATGGGGCGCTTTTTGAAAACAATTGCTCATCGGCTGTTTCCATCTTTATCGTTTTAATTAACTGCGGGTAACCTGCATACTTATAGGGCTGCAACTCTAAAATTCAACATTTTCATTCCTTGACCATTAAACACTCTCCGTTATTGATACCTTCCGAATATCTATGGAAGAGAATGCTTTGAGTCTGCAAAACCAAAACAATATTATGTGGATTGGGACCATCTTTTGTCCAACTGCTGCGACTGCACAAGAATTCATATGCCTTATTAACTTGTTCGAATCGCTCCTAAAAGAACAAATTAGAGCAAAAAACAAACAGAATTACTATTTTACCCTTCCATCTGGATTTTTATCAGGGTGGAATTGTTGAGCAAGCTTGTAATAAGCTTTTCTAATGACGGCTTCTTCGTGATTGGTACCATTTAGGCCCAGACTCTTATATGCTTCCTCTACGGTCATTGTCGGTGGTTTCTTTTCTACTTCTGACTTCCACGCCTCAAGTACGTCTTTCAACAACTTAACCTGTGATTAAAGTATTAGTAAGATATCACAGTCGGTTGCCTAGGTTAGCGCGCCAACTCGCATGTTTAGTTATTATTCGATGCATCCCTTGAAAGTTTCAATTTTTGGAATAGGGTGAATACTACACAAATTAAAACCTACTCCTACGTCGCTATTCTAGCGAACGATTCAAAATTTCCTGACTTTTCCAGGTTTCCCAGACCGTCTGGCAAAATTTTCCAGTACCTACAATCTGCTTTAATTCTTAATTTTCTACTGAAACTGAGAATTTTTAATTCTATATTCATTTTGGATAAAACTTCGCAAGTTCAGTACAGTACCATAGGTATGTCACAAATTTCTTAAGATCCATCGTTTTTGTTTTAGATTTTATTAAGTACTCCACTTCAAAAAGCAATTTAAAAAAATTGATGACGTATGTGCTAGCGATCTCACCTTTCTGTACAATTTCTTGGTGTAAGAACACAGATGACAGTTTTGTCACTCGTTCCTATCACAAAATTAGATTTGACATTGACACAATTAAAACAACACACTGTGTACAAACAACACTTAGCGTCACTTGAACAGAAGATTGATTCTGCGCACATTGAAGTTTATAACCAATTATTACATGATCTTTCTAATGATAGATACCGCCAGTCGGTGAATATTGTGAATTAAGATGGAAAGGTTTTAAAGAAGTTTCAAAAAGTGCACTGGAAGAACCTCATAAGGTTCTCCTTTTTCACCTTATAACTGATTTATTACAGTGTTCAAGACTCCTTTAAGGGAGAATAGCTTTAAAGAAACTCTCTTGTTAGTAAGTTTTATAGCTATCTCGTAGATTGAAATAAAACTTAAATTGTTACTTGGGGCGGTTCCGTTCTTTTTCCCGATCATGGATAGCGGTTTTGAATCGTTCGCTAGAATAGCGACGTAGGAGTAGGTTTTAATTGGTGTAGTACACTCTCTACTCCAAAAATTGAAACTTTTAAGCAATCCATTGAATAATAATTAACCTGTGATTGTTTTAATTTTTGGTATTAACCTACAAGCAAGCGAGAACTTACAGGATCTGGAATAGGCCAATCGGGAAACTTTGTAGTATCACAGAGATGACGCAAGTAGAAAATGTTGCAGAACAGTTCTCTTTCTAATTGCGGATACCTAATGGCTGGAATAGGTATGTAGTGGTAACGGGCCATTGTATGACTGCGCAACCTGGGGGTAAAATCGGCAATGTGTGCGGCAATTTTTTCAATTAACATTCTCCTGCAAACAAACTAATGAGCGTTTAATAAAAGTTAAATGGTCAACCTCATTTCTGCACTCCAAATAGCCTCGGGAGTATCGAATTCACCGAGAAAAATTTGAGCGAATTTTTCAGCACCATGATTCTCCAGATAATTTACCATTGCTTCGGGTAACAATTGTCCTAGAATACTTCTTTGCATAATATCGGAAATTGCCTAAAATGATTTTTAGAAGCACCAAGAAACGAATCAAAGACAAACCTCCTCTGCTTTGAAAGCCTGTTTCATGTGGGTCAATTGCAGAAACCTAGCAATTGGTAAAACGTTACTACCTGTATACATTAAAATAAAATAGAAAACGCCAGTGAGATAAATCTTTGACATTTCCGGGTTATCACGCATTATTTCACACAGGAGAGTAGCCACTTTTTCCACTAGAGTCGGATCAAATGTTAAGAGCAGCTGGACGACGTGTGCTAAACTTGTTGGCTCGGATAAGTAACGCTTTACTTTCGGTAGAGGTCTTATGATTGCGTCGTCTGAGTCTCTACTGGGGTAGTATTCGCACATTTTGATGAGAATGTTCAGAATGTAGGTGCACAGCTCACTTTCGTTTAAAACTGGGGAACCTTTGGCAAGTAAGCACCATTTTAACTGAGGTAGTTGAGATACGATTTTCCAACTGTCCAATCCCATTGCCCAACATCTCGTGCGGTGAGTTACGACACTTTTCTTGAATAAGTCTTTCATCTGTGGCAAAAAACAGTATGTTAACATTATCAAATGGTTGTTCCGAATGGAGCTATGAGCCATTCTCTTTTATTTAAGCGAGAGGGGGTCATGATTATTTTTTATATTTGTCAAGATAACGAAAGAGCAAAATTTGAATCATGTCATTTGTTGGTTGTACTCTGTTGGTATTGAGGATTTCAAACCAAAATACGGTCCCACACTTTTCATTGATAGGCGGCATATTACGCACTTGCTCTCCTAGTGGTCCCTCATAGCCACAACTCCCTAGATCGAACGATAATAAATCAAATGTAGAAATAAATGCAATATAGAATTTAAGTGTTTATATCATCGCGAGAACTCCCGCCTGTATTTTTTTAGCCCGAATTCAAGGAGTTTCTGTAAATTTTTGTAAATAATGACAGTAATGATACCTAAATATGTAGTTTTCGTTTTGGATTGTACAAATCAAAAAATTCATTTTTAAGAACTCTTACCTCTTGGAAGCTAACTGGTCCTTTTCGGCCGGATTCATCCGTATTGTAATACCATTCCTGTTCTTGAATAATTTGCATTCCAGGCCCAGCTTCGATAACATTAGTTTGCGTTGGGATAACAGCCCGAGAAATATGCAGATGCGCCAAAGTCATCAGGTCAACCAGAATACGGACGCCGGATGAGTCTATAATATCCCGAACATTCCTCGGATGCAGTATCAGCTTGCTTACAAACATAACTAAGCGGTCCCTTTCCATTTTATCCACACACTAAAAGCAAGCTCAATGCACTCGTTTCATTTCCACAAAAAAAAACTTACTCTATCTAACATTCCGACGGTATATTTGGTATCACTGAAAGGCCCGATCTTTTCGAAGTACCGTCCGTACACTATAGACATGGCTTGAAGGCACATGCACTTCATTTCTACTTTATTAGTTAACAGGAACCTATGGTAAAGATCGTTAAAAAACTCCAAAGAACGTCTAATTGGCGAATCGGCGTTGTTGTTGTCCATCTCCAACAGTAATCTTAAATAGTAGTCTCCGATTTTGACTTCGTCCGCGAGACATTGATAATGTAATTCGAATTCTTGGTGGTTCCAAGCTACTAAAGCTGAGCCGGCGAGCTCACGGTCGGAAGCAAAAGTTCTCACTTCGTTGTCTAAGGCACTTCGTAGTTCTTCTCTAGTCTGAAGTTTGAAGAAATTTTCTCACAAAATATACTTTAATAAGCTAACAATATGCAGTATTACATGAGTGTAGAGATGGGTAAATTCCCATTTATTCAAAATTCCCGGAAAGTTTCCATTGAAATTTTCCGAAATATGAAAATAAAGTAAATTAAATACAATAAGAACCTGAAAAATTTGGATAGAATATTTTGATAAGAGCCGTTAACACTGTTGCTGCTGCTCACAATAAGAATTAACAAGGTTTTTTCGATTTTGGTTACTTACGGCCGGTAGGGCTCTTTTAGGTTAAAAAACCGCTAAATGTGGAGCAAAATTCAAAAACCGGAGCATGTTTATAGGAAAGTTTCCGGGAATATTTCCTGGGAAAGATTGCCTGAACTTCGTTTATTTCTTTCCGGAAATGTTCCCAAAATGGAAAATTTCCGCCGACCCATCTCTACATGAGTGATTTAGTCCCCCTTATAAAAAAACAGGACCGAATACAAGATGTCCCAGAACTCACAAAATAGCCTGTAATCGCATACTCCTGAACCCATAAACTAAGACACTGAGCCTTCGTGAAAACTACCAGGGTGCCATGGTTTTTTGAAGTCCACTAATCAGAATTAATCTCTGAACTATACTCTGTCCGGGATCCACACGACCAAGATTCACCCGATTTCCATGGCGATTCATTGTTGACAACAATGATTCGCCATGGAAATAGGGTGAATCCCGGTCGTGTGGATCCCGGACAGACCATAGATTGTAAGGTAAATTAATGAAATGTTGCTGGGATACACAAAAAATTCCATTTTTCAAAACTTAAGCTGAACCTTCGCTATTTACGCAAAGGGAAAATTCCTCTTAGATTGGGCCCAGGAGCCTGCCATTTCCGACTCTTACGTGAGTTCTGGGACATCCTGCATTACAATAGTAAAAACTGAGTTCAGTGTCAATTTTGCACATTTTCGGCGTGGAAAAAGAACTTCAAATCGATTTTCCTCAAAAACGGCCTGAGCTATCGAGTTTCAACTAGAGCACCTTTTTTACGTAAAAATGTACAAGGAATTCAAATTTGTGTTCATAATTGACCCAACATGTCGCACAAAAAGGTTCGATAAAAAAATGTCCGCGGCCCCTCCACTCAAGCACGTCCCTGAAACTTTTGCCAAAAACCATTACATCAGTCATGTTCAACACAAAAATCTACGACAAAGTTCAAAATTTCGTGAACCTATCGTAAGCGGTTCCTCAGAAATTGAAGAAATAACTATGTTTTTTACTCCCTTTGAGGGGCCCCAGCTCTCTTAGGACGGATTTTTAGAAAAATGTTCACTAAACTTTTAGTCCTAATTTTGATCGTAGAACGCACTGGTAAAATATTGCAGAATAATTACGGGACACCCTGTATGTATGTAGGTTTTTCATTTAATTAAGATTCTTGTCAATAAACGTGATGCAGAGCCCATCTCTTCTGGCACCAACAAACACGTAAGCGCCAAGTCACGTCAAACGTGACGTGACACTTGACACTTGATTACAAATTATTACTATTGAGAATTAAAGTATTTTCGTAATGAACACTAAACACACAGAATTAGACTTCTTTAGTAAGTTGTTTTTTGCCTGAAACCACGATGGATGGAATTGACGATTTTAATTTAACAGATTCATAGCAAATAACTCGTCGCTATTGCTACATTTTTTTTTGCTACTGGGTTGCCATAGCGGGTGCCAAAATTACGAAATGGTCCCGCTGTCAAATCCAGTGGTAATTAATTAATTTCTAAGTTTCCCTTGATTTCGTTTTATCTCTTACAAATTTCTTTTTATTTTCCGAAGATTGTTGACATTAAATTAAAAATGTTTTTAATTTTCTCTGTTTTAAATAGAAATTATAAAATCAAGTCGACGAAACTTAAACGAATATTTAAACGACAATAAAATCGACAAAAAAAATCCGGTTCGAATACGAGGTGACAGATGGTCGAACTTGCTCGTTTCTCTTTAATACACCCTTCAGTATTGTGTACTAGCCTGGTACGATCGTTCTCAAAACACCTTGTATAATAAATAACTATGTCTATATGAAGGTGGTGTATAAAAATGGCAAATGTATTTTTAACGTAAATCACATACAACGACCAAAATGTATCAAGCAATTTTTTACTATTTTTTCTGTATATCTTTGGTACTTCAGCCCATTCGTCTAAAGTTTTAACACTATTATAATGTTAAAAAATGATTTATCATTATAATTCGGTACCATTTTTGCCTTAATAGTTCGGGAGGTAGTGAACATTTTTGGTATGTCATTTCAGCGAGTTTGGTTTAGCACTTTTATAGTTATTTTCATGCTGGAGATTACTAAAACGGAAGTCTGCCATAAATCTTGTGGGACAGAGGCTAATGGTGGCCATTTTAATGTTTCAAAAATCGATATCTCGAAAACGGTAACACAGATACAAAATTTTATTAAATTGGAAAAAAGTTGTATTTTTCAGTGTAGATTAAGGGTCTGAAAAGAAATCTAAGATATCTAGATTGGTTACTGAAATATACTGAAAAGACTGAAAATTGACAACTTGGTTACTAATCGGCAGATCATTATGAAATTTGCTTCGTTACATTACCTTGCAAGAAGAATAAAATGAGGCGACGAAAACTTTTCTAAGCCTTCTAGATTAAAATATGAGATTTTTCAGTTTTTTCCAGTATATTTCAGGAACCAAACCAGATATCTTCAATTTCTTTCCAGATTCTTAATCTCACAGAAAAACACAACTTTTTTCTAATTTAATAAAATTTCATATCTTTTACGGTATCCGAGTTGTCAATTTTTGAGAAATTAAAATGGCTGCCATTAGCCCCTGTCCCGCAAGATTTATGGCAGACTTCTATTTTAGTAAACTGCAGCATGAAAATAACTAGAAAATTGCTAAATCAAGTACGCTGAAATGACGTATCAAAAATGTTCACTGCCCCCCTCTGGGGCTATAATAGATTATTTTTCTATGTATACGCCGTTGCTACTTGCTAGGCAGTAAAGTACCACTTTACTAACTGATTTTAAACATGGATTTACAGAATTTGGTCCGTTTTTAAAATGCGAAAAACTGGATCATTTACCTTGTGATTCCAAATTAAGTTGGGAAGAGCATGATCTTGATTAAATTTCCAATAAAAATATGTCCAATTAGATTCAGCCTTGATCCCTTCTCTCCTTCGTCTCAAAACAATTGGCCTCTCTTTAATCTTCTCCTTCCGATCAAGAGTTATACCAACTCTGGCGCCCCAATGCTGCAAAGCCAAGTTCGTGTAATGTTCCACCCGTTTTTCAACATTCTTCAACTGTCGCTCAATCGCCGCCCAATTGGGATTCTTTTTGGATTTGTTTGCGTGGTCCTGTGCGATTTTTAAATTGTCTCTGTAATTTAATAGTTCTTGTTCCAAAGCATCCTCAGGTACTGTGTCGTGCGAATCCAGAAACGATATTAACCCAGTGGGCTGAAAATTTTTATTAAATTGTTGATGAAGGAAATAAACGATTTCTACCATAATTCGCTTTAACAGACCCATAGCGGTTGGGTTTCCAGTCACCCAGAGACCCACCAAATGCCTGGATAGTTGCCGATGGGTCAAAAGACGTCCATCTGAGCCCTGCGTGTACAAAGAGGCAAGAAGATGACGAGGCAAGGCACCTTCCGCTAGGGCCAAGTCTTGCATCCGAGCTGCGACTTCACTTGCGCCCTCTTCGACTAAGGCTCGCATAACAAGGCCAGCCCCTTTTACAATAGCCATCGATGGGTGCTGGTAAACATTTAAATTCAAACTTTCTAATTGATCCATAACCAAAGTGGGCTGTTTTCTTAAATCGAAGCAAAGAAGCACGAAGTTGATCCCACACAATGTATATTACAATTAAATTTTAAATTTTAACTCAAAAGAGTTTAGATTTTAAAAAACATTTGGTGTAACCAGTTTTCGCCCCTCCTCAAGGAGTATCATCTGCACAAAATTGTTGCGAGGGAGACTGTTTTCCAAGGGTCAAACGAAAGAAAAACATTTTCGTGAAAATTGATTAAAAACTTAAAATTAGCATGACCTGTCAAATGGCGACTAAGCTTAAAATTAAACTGTAATAATTCGCGAAAATCAGCTGCTAATAGATGGCATTGCCAAACCACAAAATGGCGATCTCACTCCACTGGGGAGTCGGAGGTGAGAATTCTAGCGTGACGTGCCTGACAGTGTCAGTTGGTGACATCAGTGACATCGATACGTGGATTTTTTAAAAGCCAAGTTTTCCTGGATTTACAATGTTTCCACTTAAGTATCACAAAACGTGAAATTCCACAGAATTATTCCCAAAATTTCGAGTCAGCGAGAGGATGTCTCCGAACAAAACTACTACCTAACCACGCAACTGACAACTGACTGACGTAAGCCGAAATTATGATGACGGACGTTTAAAAGTATTTCCGTATCCTGTCTCTAAGTGTAATTAAAGTATTGCCACCAGATGTCAGACACTTTGCTGATTTTCGGGTATTGTAATAATTCTCTCCATTCATTTTGTATTGAAGTGACAGAACGTCAAAATTTGAATTTTAGGTTGGTATGATGAAATTTTGCAAGAAATTTTACTAACAGGTGACTTGGTAAAAGCAATTTCAATTCGCGAAAATCAGCAAAGTGTCTGACATCTGGTGGCAATACTTTAACTACACGTCAGTCAGTTGTCAGTTGCGAGGTTAGGTAGTTGTTTTGTTCGGAGACATCCTCTCGCTGACTCGAAATGTTGGGAATAATTCTGTGGAATTTTACGTTTTGTGTGCTTAAGTGGAATATTGTAAATCCAGGAAAACTTGGCTTTTCAAAAATCCACGTAGCGATGTCACTGATGTCACCAACTAACACTGTCAGGTACGTCACGCTAGAATTCTCACCTCCGACTCCCCAGTGGGGTGAGATCGCCATTTTGTGGTTTAGCAATGCCATCTATTACATCTATTACTTTGACAAATGTCAAAATTTTGCAATTGCTCTGAATTGGCCCAAAATGGTTTTTGTGTGCGTGCAGTTTAGAGTGAACTGCAAAGAAAAATATTCATGAGAAAGCCTCAGGTACTTTTATCTGTGACATTGCTGCTAACAATAAAAATAAACCCTAGAAGACTTGGGTGATGTAATGTTTTCGGTTTCCCGCTTAATTTCGATCAAATTGTCACAAGTACACACCCTTACAAATTAGGGTTGTACAGTTCCAGAAAAATTTTAGTTCTGCTATAGTAAAAGAACGGACTTTACATTGTGTGGGATCGACTTTGTGTTTCTTTGCTCCGATTTACATTTAAATTCAGAAAATTTTACTGGTAAAAAAAACATTGGAACTGAAAGTCATGTCATGTTGATTCTGCAATAATCATTGGTTTATAAAAGTAATGACACTTCTCAAAGAAAACGAACTGATGAAACTATCACTAGAAATACCCCACCACACCGAAACACTTGATTTTCACTGCTGATGCGTTTCGAACACAATGTGCTCATTATCAAAGCAGAAGCTAGTTTCGGCTAGTGATAGTGCATTTTTCCACCGAAGTTGTCCAGTGTTTCCATTGTGAACTGATGAAAGACATAAGTTTCAATTGCAAAGCTCATTGACTGAGTTTTTTAGATCGCTTCATATTTACTTCAAATAATCTGAAGAGCATGCGGCCTCGGTCGGACACCATTTCTAACAGGATATCAAACTGTTTTCCATCTGTAGTCTCGCTATATGGGACACACAACGCAAACGTCAAAAAATCCAACATTGCTGATACAATTAGGGCCCCTGTTCCCTGCGCCTAAACAAAAAAAAAGGCTATACTATACAACATTACTGTACCTTATTATGTATCTAATTTAATAAATGAAAATTATGTCACAGTAGGCGATTTTGTTTCGTTTTTAAATCTACCTTTTTAATCCCCCTGCCTTGAAAATCAAAGAAAGCATTAACGAAAAGTCCGACAAATGTAGATCAGCATGATTTCAATAGCTAGAGAGTCGTACATTTGAATTACAAGTCAACGAAAATCTCAAATGGAGGTATCGGGTGTCCCAAAAAAAACCGGACAAAATATTTTTGGGAATAAGTCTGCCATTTCTTAATCAATTTGGATGAGCGTGGTCTTAAATTAAAGCCAAAGAATCAGGCTTTCGACTGTATGAGAAATTTCGGCAGATGGCGCTGCCGTAGCAGTCCTATTGATACTTGCGTTAAAGGTTTATTTTAGCTGCATGGGGATTGGTCAGTCAACGTCCAATCGGTATGACACTTGAATAGCCTTGAAGGCCTTTCTTTCTTGTTCAAAAATCCTTTTTCAGAAGTCGATTTGGCTTAAGCATTAATTTTTAAAAAAATGTGTTTTTGAGTATTTTCCACGCATTAATGGCCATGACTAAAGAACAGTAATGCATTTAATATTAATTTTCAGTTATAAATGAACGAATATGGTAAAAACAGTGGCGCGGATGCCAGTGGAGGGCAACTGAACAGTAATCATTGAAAATCAAGCCATATGTGCATCAATGTTACTTTAGTCATAGTTATGGAAGCATGAAAATACGCAAAAACACTTTTTTTAGAAAAATCACAGAAAATTAAGGCTTACGCCTAATGGACTTCTGAAAAAAGATTTTTGGAGAAAAAAGAAAGATCTTCAAGGCTATTTGGGTCTCATAACCATTGGTTGTTGCCTGACCAATCCCCACGCACCTAAAATAAGCCTTAAAGATAAGTATCAATAAGGCTACTACAGCAGCGCCATCTGTCGACGCTTCTTACAAAGTTCGAAAGCCTGATTCTTTTGCTTTAATTTAAGACCAAGTCTATTCAAATCGGTTAAGAAATGGCTGACTTATTTCAAAGACGATTTTGTCCGGTTTTTTTTGGGACACCCGATATAAACATGCATGCGCAGACGGATCCAAAACTCGGCGGATTGAGCATATTTCTACGGTCTTAATATCATGGAGTGAAATACAGGGTGGTAGTTTTATCTTGAGACTGGCAAATATCTCGGAAAGGAAGCATTTTATAATAAAATGTTTTGTATAAAAGTTTAATGACTTCGAGGAGGAAAATAGATGGCATCAACATCATTTTGATTCAAGGTCAAATGAAGATCAACTTCATTTTTTTTTAATGGAAAGCTACATTTTTTATTACAGATTGTTATTCCCCGTAAAAGAACAAGCAACTCTCATCTAAACTATTTTTGGATCCGATGGATAGTTTGTCAGATATTTAAATGAAAATTTTAATCTTCTTCGAAATCCATTGCCTTCCCTAGCAACAGCAACAAAATCTACAACAATTTTTGTGTTTTATTTATCTAGAATTCATCGTTGCTAAGATACAACGGTTGTTCATTTGTTTTGTAGTGCCGCTGTTACTAGGGAGTTTCTTGGGATTTCGAAAAAGATTAAAATTTACATCCATCGGATCCAAAAATAGTTTAGAAGGGAGTTGTTTGTTCTTTAACGGGGAATAAGAATCAGTAATAAAAAATATAGGTTTCCATTTAAAAAAATGAAGTCGACCTTCATTTGACCTTGAATCAAAATGGCATTGATGCCATCTATTTTCCCCCTACAAGTCATAAAACTTTTATACAAAACATTTTTTGCCAGATATTTGCCAGTCTCAAGATAAAACGACCACCGTGTATGTAGTGCATCTCAAAAGTTGGCGCCAATCTTTACCAGTGTTTTATTAGAAAACGAGATTGAATTTTAACAAACTATTACTAATTTTGAGTTCTATTTTGGATGAACAATCACCTATTTGCATAGCTACTATTATGTCAGACTCGCCCTGTAGGTGTTATAGAAATGAAATCCGTCAATGGTTACACTTACTATATGAATAGTCCACATGTTCAGTAGATTTTCCAAAAACGCTTTAGTTTGTAACAACGAGGACTTGTTGAGTTGCTCCTGCCTCAGATCGTAGTCGTCGTGCATGGGATGCATCAAGGCACAGATCATGTCGACGGCAGCGTGAGTTAAACCGAAATCGTTCCGTCGCAAAGAGGCAACCACCTTGTGTCCTATCGCTTCTCTAAACCTAAATCAAATTGCGGTGGTAAAATGCAATTGTCAACAACTCACAACAATACCCTGGCAACGTTGTGAAGGCCGAGTACCCCACTTTACTAGCCACAAGTCGCCTTAAAGCATGAAACTGAGCTTCGAGTTCGGTCGACGGAAGATTTCTTTGTTCGACTTCTTTATGAACAAGCGATTGGAGGGCACCCATTATTAATTTTTCCTTATTTTCTGAAAAAATTCCCTAAGTACTTTCATTAGTACAGTATCAGCTTCCGAAATAATGAACTCACTTCTTGGGTAACACTGTAAAGTAGTCCGCTGTAGGGTACGTTCGCGTTGAATCGACGGACACATTCGGCAAAATTCTTTCTCGGAGGAAGATTTTGGAGGAATTTGACGTGAATACTTTCGGCCTCTTCTTCTACGGGCAAATGCAAAGGACCTAAACGTAAACCTCTTTCAGTTGGCAGCATCGTAACGTGAACATCCCTATTTCCAGATGCACGTACGCCATCCAATAAAGAAGCCAGTAGGGAATCTCTGAAATTTAACTGTTAAATTTACCTGAACATTTGACTTTATAGTTCACCTATCCGTGGCTATGTAAGTACGGACATGACCGCTGATGTATTCTATGTTAAACAGTTGCGGATTACTGTTGTCCCTGACAAGTGCAAATACGTCACTGAGTGGTCTAAGAGTACATATGCTGTAAGTTTGTGGATCTCTTTCCAAGAGGCAAGTTTCAGATAAGCATAAAGTTCTTCTTACGGGTTCCGAATGGCGTGCTTTATGCATCTTGTAAACATGAAACTCAGATACCGAAGTTAAGTGTTCATCTTCACTGGAATAAATTATTAATAGTCGCACACACAAACTTTTACATTCCAAAAACACACCTAAACTTTCCGAATCTCTGCTGTTGAAAGTCTTCCAGACTTATGGGAGCACTTAATATTTTAATAGTAATTCCTAAATTCGCAACGGCGTTTTCCAACATTTTCAGCTTGATATCTTCGAATTCAGATGATTGAAATAGGTGCAATCTTCCGAAGCCCCCGCATACTATTAGAAACGCTCCTGTGAAAACACGTGTCAATCGTTCAACACACAAAACTTCATGGCACTCACCTGGATAATCTGATATTGTACAAATTCCTTCAAAATCCTTATAACAATAACTAGCTAACACGTGATTTGTGGCAGGATCTAGTTGATCAAGGGAGTACGGGGTTACTTCCAGCAACGTGGGAAGTCGAATTTCCGACCAATGATGTTTATATGCATGATAGCGCTGAAAATATTTCATTATAGGCACAATTAGTCTGATAAAAAAAAGCACAATCAGAAAATGGCTTGGGCGACGTTTCACTCTCTTGAGATCAGTAATGACACTTTGTGCGCGAGCTACACACATTGGCTACTTAATCAAATAAACTGTGAAAAGCAAAATCACCAGCAATGACCCTTATTGTTGACTTGTTGTCAATAACACCATTCATACAGGGTGAGTTAAACGGGAGGGGGCACCCTCTATAACTTCATGGTTGTAAGGAAAATAAATCCACCTTCTTGATAAAATTCTTGTATATTATCACAAACTTGTGGTGACTAGTTTCGGCACAACATGTGTCATCTTCAGACCAACGATGTCAACAGCTCTCCTGAACAAGACTATAACTTCCTTCGTATTAGATGAATCAGAACCATTTTTGGTAATGTCATATGACCTGAACTACATATCGACAACATTAATCGTCCCAAAATGTTAATAACGAAATGTCACTTTGTTACCTTAAATGGCACCCTGTATATTTCTTTACTACATCCAGTAGAATTTTTGATCCTCTTTACAACGGTGTAATAAAATCACACTCTTACATAATATAAATTTCAAGAAAATGTTAATTGAATGTGTTTAAAATACAAAAGTATGGATGTGGTCGTTTATTTCACAAACTATTCACTTCATCAAAAAATTGTTTCCATAAAACTTCTTAATAGTTTCTTCACTGAGTCTCGCTGAGTAATTATTACGTCATACACACTTTTTAACTTCTACGCTTTGCGAAGTAGTTACTGGAATCGACCGGAAAATTCAAAAAAATCGAATCGCCAAAAACATGAAATCTTTACGTTTTAGGGTCCTGGAAACCCAAAAAAGTAGTTTTTGAAAAAATGTCTGTCTGTGTGTCTGTGATTACGCTACAGCTTAAACTACTGGACGTATCGAGATGAAATTCGGCACACATATTCAGTGGGAGATTTGTAGGTGCTGATTAGAATTTGGGCCACATCGGTCCACGGAAACTGCCTTTTTGGCACATCAAATTTAAAAATTTAAATGCAAACCCCCATTTTTCGCGTTATCATATGAATGCCCTTCGAATTGTGCTTATAAAAATGTATTCACACTTGTGCCCTTTTGACCAAAAAATGGTGCCGTGAAAAAAACCTATGCATAATGTATATTTTTATTAGCGGATTTGATAGACGATTTTTTTTCAAGTCGAAAACCTTTGTGCCATTTTTTAGAAAAATGTCATTTTAGTGGCAACAGGGCCCTTGTTTCAATTTATTTTACAAAAAATCATATTCTTACTATCGGATTCGAAAGCTGTTGTATTGCCGGATCAAAAACCTTAGTAACATTTTTTCGAAAAATGACTCGTTGAATGAATGTTTTGTGTATGGCTGTTCACATCCACTTAAATTGACATAAATAAAGAAATTAAGGGCAATCTCCAAGAAAATCCTATGGAAACTAGATTGTTGACAATATTATGTGTCATAATTCCTTAAATTAACATAAATTAAGAAATTAATAGCAATCTCTAAGGAAATGCCATAGAAACTACATTGTTACCAAAGTTATGTGTCCTCAATTCCTTAATTTATGTTAATTTAAGTGAATGTGAACAAAGCTTTAGTACATAATCACAATTCCACTTGGCACTTGTATTATAAGAATGATCAGCAGAAGCAATAATTTTAGTTTAGTTAGCACATCCAACTTAAAGATTGCCTGTAGGCAGGCAAAATGAGATTATTTTTATAGCCCAGATAATCTCACAAATAAGCTCATTAAATATATGTGTGTGAAGTTAGCGCCTTCTCCAGCGCCCGGCGATTTCCCTAGATTTGACGATGTGGCAACCGCGCATTCTCCTTCTAACCAATCAGAGCGGCCGACAGACACGTCAAACTAGAGCTACCTGCTGAGGTTATGTTACTATAATTTAAGTTTTCACCCCCTTTTCAAAGAAATATAGATCAAACTTACTTTCGGCGATCCAAGGGCGACCCATGCTGATAAAAATTATACCAAAAAACATGGGACGACCCCTGAAATTAAGGGAAAACATTGAGAATTACAGAAATTATTTAATTTGAACCCCTTCCAGAAAAATGTACCACACGCCCTTCATACCGACGAAAGCCCTATTCGAGCGAAACAAAATGACACCAAAGTCATCCACCTAAAGACATCGGATGGCCCTTAAAATTAAGGGAAAACGTTGAAAATTGCTTATTTTATTTAATTTGAACCCCTTCCAGAAAAATGTACCACACGCCCTTCATACCGACGAAAGCCCTATTCGAGCGGAACAAAATGACACCAAAGTCATCCACCTAAAAACATCGGATGACCCTTAAAATTAAGGGAAAACGTTGAAAATTGCTTATTTTATTTAATTTGAACCCCTTCCAGAAAAATGTACCACACGCCCTTCATACCGACGAAAGCCCTATTCGAGCGGAACAAAATGACACCAAAGTCATCCACCTAAAAATATCGGATGACCCTTAAAATTAAGGGAAAACGTTGAAAATTGCTTATTTTATTTAATTTGAACCCCTTCCAGAAAAATGTACCACACGCCCTTGATACCGCCGAAAGCCCTATTCAAAGGGAACAAAACGACACCAAAACCATCCACCTAAAAGCATCGGATGACCCTTAAAATTAGGGGAAAACGTTGAGAATTGCTTAATTTATTGCTTATTTTATTAAATTTGAACCCCTTCCAGAAAAATGTACCACATCCCCTTCATAACGCTGAAAGCCCAATTCAAGCGGAACAAAATGACACCAAAGTCATCCACCGAAAAATATCGGATGACCCTTAGAAATAAGGAAAAACGTTGAAAATTGCCTATTCTATTTAATTTGAAGCCCTTCCAGAAAAATGTACCACATCCCCTTTATAACGATGAAAGCCCAATTCAAGCGGAACAAAATGACACCAAAGTCATCCACCGAAAGACATCGGATGACCCTTAAAAATAAGGAAAAACGTTGAAAATTGCTGATTCTATTTAATTTGAAGCCCTTCCAGAAAAATGTACCACACACCCTTCATACCGACGAAAGCCCTATTCAAGCGGAACAAAATGACACCAAAGTCATCCACCGAAAGATATCGGATGACCCTTAGAAATAAGGAAAAACGTTGAAAATTGTTTATTCTATTTAATTTGAAGCCCTTCCAGAAAAATGTACCACATCCCCTTCATAACGATGAAAGCCCTATTCAAGCGGAACTAAACGACACCAAAGTCATCCACCGAAAGATATCGGATGACCCTTAAAAATAAGGAAAAACGTTGAAAATTGCCTATTCTATTTAATTTGAAGCCCTTCCAGAAAAATGTACCACATCCCCTTTATAACGATGAAAGCCCTATTCGAGCGGAACAAAATGACACCAAAGTCATCCACCTAAAGACATCGGATGGCCCTTAAAATTAAGGGAAAAATTTGAAAATTGCTGATTCTATTTAATTTGAAGCCCTTCTAGAAAAATGTACCCCACGCCCTTCATACCGACGAAAACCCTATTCAAGCGGAACAAAACGACACCAAAGTCATCCACCGAAAAATATCGGATGACCCTTAAAAATAAGGAAAAACGTTGAAAATTGCTGATTCTATTTAATTTGAAGCCCTTCTAGAGAAATGTACCACACGCCTTTCATACCGACGAAAGCCCTATTCAAGCGTAACAAAACGACACCAAAGTCATCCACCGAAAAATATCGGATGACCCTTCAAAATAATGAAAAACGTTGAGAATTGTTGATTCTATTTAATTTGAAGCCCTTCCAGAAAAATGTACCACACGCCCTTCATACCGACGAGAGCCCTATTCAAGCGGAACAAAACGATACCAAAGTCATCCACCTAAAGACATCGGATGGCCCTTAAAATTAAGGGAAAAATTTGAAAATTGCTGATTCTATTTAATTTGAAGCCCTTCTAGAAAAATGTACCCCACGCCCTTCATACCGACGAAAACCCTATTCAAGCGGAACAAAACGACACCAAAGTCATCCACCGAAAAATATCGGATGACCCTTAGAAATAAGGAAAAACGTTGAAAATTGCCTATTCTATTTAATTTGAAGCCCTTCCAGAAAAATGTACCACATCCCCTTTATAACGATGAAAGCCCAATTCAAGCGGAACAAAATGACACCAAAGTCATCCACCGAAAGATATCGGATGACCCTTAAAAATAAGGAAAAACGTTGAAAATTGCTGATTCTATTTAATTTGAAGCCCTTCCAGAAAAATGTACCACACACCCTTCATACCGACGAAAGCCCTATTCAAGCGGAACAAAATGACACCAAAGTCATCCACCGAAAGATATCGGATGACCCTTAAAAATAAGGAAAAACGTTGAAAATTGTTTATTCTATTTAATTTGAAGCCCTTCCAGAAAAATGTACCACATCCCCTTCATAACGATGAAAGCCCTATTCAAGCGGAACTAAACGACACCAAAGTCATCCACCGAAAGATATCGGATGACCCTTAAAAATAAGGAAAAACGTTGAAAATTGCCTATTCTATTTAATTTGAAGCCCTTCCAGAAAAATGTACCACATCCCCTTTATAACGATGAAAGCCCTATTCGAGCGGAACAAAATGACACCAAAGTCATCCACCTAAAGACATCGGATGGCCCTTAAAATTAAGGGAAAAATTTGAAAATTGCTGATTCTATTTAATTTGAAGCCCTTCTAGAAAAATGTACCCCACGCCCTTCATACCGACGAAAACCCTATTCAAGCGGAACAAAACGACATCAAAGTCATCCACCTAAAAACATCGGATGACCCCCAAAAATAATAGAAAACGTTAAAAATTCCTTTTTCCCTTAATTTTAGGGGTCATCCGATGTTTTTCGGTGGATGACTTTGGTGTCATTTTGTTCCGCTCGAATTGGGCTTTCATCGTTATGAAGGGGATGTGGTACATTTTTCTGGAAGGGGTTCAAATTTAATAAAATATGCAATAACTTAAGCGATTCTCAACGTTTTCCCCTAATTCTAAGGGTCATCCGATGCTTTTAGGTGGATGATTTTGGTATCGTTTTGTTCCGCTTGAATAGGGCTCTCGTCGGTATGAAGGGCGTGTGGTACATTTTTCTGGAAGGGCTTCAAATTAAATAGAATCAACAATTCTCAACGTTTTTCATTATTTTGAAGGGTCATCCGATATTTTTCGGTGGATGACTTTGGTGTCGTTTTGTTACGCTTGAATAGGGCTTTCGTCGGTATGAAAGGCGTGTGGTACATTTCTCTAGAAGGGCTTCAAATTAAATAGAATCAGCAATTTTCAACGTTTTTCCTTATTTTTAAGGGTCATCCGATATTTTTCGGTGGATGACTTTGGTGTCATTTTGTTCCGCTTGAATTGGGCTTTCATCGTTATGAAGGGGATGTGGTACATTTTTCTGGAAGGGGTTCAAATTTAATAAAATATGCAATAACTTAAGCGATTCTCAACGTTTTCCCCTAATTTTAAGGGTCATCCGATATCTTTCGGTGGATGACTTTGGTGTCATTTTGTTCCGCTTGAATAGGGCTTTCGTCGGTATGAAGGGGATGTGGTACATTTTTCTGGAAGGGCTTCAAATTAAATAAAATAAGCAATTTTCAACGTTTTCCTTATTTTTAAGGGTCATCCGATATCTTTCGGTGGATGACTTTGGTGTCATTTTGTTCCGCTTGAATTGGGATTTCAGCGTTATGAAGGGGATGTGGTACATTTTTCTGGAAGGGGTTCAAATTTAATAAAATAAGCAATAAATTAAGCAATTCTCAACGTTTTCCCCTAATTTTAAGGGTTATCCGATGCTTTTAGGTGGATGGTTTTGGTGTCGTTTTGTTCCCCTTGAATACGGCTTTCGTCGGTATCAAGGGCGTGTGGTACCTTTTTCTGGAAGGGGTTCAAATTAAATAAAATAAGCAATTTTCAACGTTTTCCCTTAATTTTAAGGGTCATCCGATGTTTTTAGGTGGATGACTTTGGTGTCATTTTGTTCCGCTCGAATAGGGCCTTTCGTCGGTATGAAGGGCGTGTGGTACATTTTTCTGGAAGGGGTTCAAATTAAATAAAATAAGCAATTTTCAACGTTTTCCCCTAATTTTAAGGGCCATCCGATGTCTTTAGGTGGATGACTTTGGTGTCATTTTGTTCCGCTCGAATAGGGCTTTCGTCGGTATGAAGGGCGTGTGGTACATTTTTCTGGAAGGGGTTCAAATTAAATAATTTCTGTAATTCTCAATGTTTTCCCTTAATTTCAGGGGTCGTCCCATGTTTTTTGGTATAATTTTTATCAGTATGGGTCGCCCTTGGATCGCCGAAAGTAAGTTTGATCTATATTTCTTTGAAAAGGGGTGAAAACTTAAATTATAGTAACATAACCTCAACAGGTAGCTCTAGTTTGACGTGTCTGTCGGCCGCTCTGATTGGTTAGAAGGAAAATGCGCGGTTGCCACATCGTCAAATCTAGGGAAATCGCCGGGCGCTGGAGAAGGCGCTAACTTCACACACATATTAAATATACCTACCGATACTGACAAATATTATGTAGGTATTATATTTATCAATTGAAATTAAACCAGAGTTCAACACTTATTTTAATGTAACTCATTAGTTAAGAGTAAAATAATATTTTTATATAATTTATATAAGTGAGTCCACTACTCGATGATGAGATACGTAAATACTTGCCCATTTCAACCCACATAAAATTGCCAGTTTATTGTGTTTGTGTACTTACAAAAATTTCTTTGGGTTTTTCCGCAAAGTTGAGTCTAAATTTTAGAGCCTCGGTCAATAGTTGTGCTCTATGTTCAGTTGAAAACCTCATATGATCAACTTTCTTGTCCTTCTTCATTGTTATCACAAATTCATTGATCGTATTCCCAGTGTTTTTTGCGGGCTGCAGTGAAATAACATCACTGTAAGCCCATTTGTTTGTCACCTCCAAGGCTGATGGGTTGTAAGTGGTAATGCCCAACGAACCCACCGAGAATATTCTTTTGTATCTGCAACAGTACATAGAAGAAATGCGTTATGGATTACATATATGACTACGTACTTTCCCTTCCAGGAGTGTTTCGTGACGAAAAAACATGCAACATCTTGATTATCCTTAATAGGCATCATTTTTTCATCTCCTGCAGACAAGACTTGTGAAATAGAGCTTTGCATTGTATTATTGCTTTATTATGATAAGTTTGACAACAAGTCGAAATTAATAAAGGATGACTAATACAATACTTACGAATTCTTATCTTTTATCAAATTAGGTGAGATGTAATATAATAATATTTACAAGTTAAGTTTTATCCTTCATGGGACAATAATTTCTAAGGGGGTGTCAGACTGTCAGCTGTTGAGTGTTGTGTCAAAATGAAATGTCAACAGCATCAAAAGATGAGAAACATAACCTCAATAAAGGTGCAATTATTCAAACAAATTTTTGCGATATATCGCGATTTCTGTGGTTTTCCACTAAATATTGACGGATTCCAGTAAAAAATTCGGTAAAACTCTACTATTTTACAGAATTCCGTTGGTGATGTATGCAACCTGCCTGTCATGTTTGATGGTAGTTTTCTGTATTCTTGATTCTCCCCTATTTTCGTGAAGTGAGCGTTTAGTAACTTTACTCCTGCTGCGAGCTTACCACTCAGAGATGGCGCCACATGCTTTCAATAAAACCAACCTAGCCTGTTCGTCTTTAGACGCTTTCCTTTTACTTGTCTCTGCTTTTACTCATTTATCTGAGGCGCCTCAGTCAATCTCAACAATTTGATTGGCATTGGTATGGCATTGGTTCTTGGTTCATTTGAATATTGACCAATTTTGCTGAGATTAACTGAGGCTCATCAAATAAATGTGTGTAAAAGGAAATAAGCGCCTTTTATTAAATACTGAGCATCTACATCAGCAAAATAAAATAATGCAGAAAGGTTTTCCCTTAGTTTTCCCTGTTTTCCCGCAGCACCTAGGCGCCTGCGCCATTAACGGTATCAAAATGTAATTAAGAATTTTTGACGTTTTCGACGGGCGAAATGACAAAAAGGTGTTTTCCTTTTACACATCCCCAGCAAACCTCAATCTTATGGCCGGTTGCCGGCCGGAATGAGGCTGCCCGGACAAGCCGGAACCGGCCCAGAAGCGAGTGCCTTATCTGGCGCGGCATGTGTGCCTCTGGTTTTGTTATACGGCCGATCTACGTTGCCCAGGCACGGGCCGGGTCTGGTTCTGTTTGGGCCCACATTACGGTGTTCTTATGGCCACGTTCAGGCCGGAACTACCTCGGGACGAAAAAAAACGTGATAAACCGCTTCACCACCGAGAACCGAACCCGGATTCTTCGGACGATAGTCGAGTTTCTTGCTACTAGGCCGCTTCACCTCATACTTTATTTGTTTGTATCTTGTACATAAACTAACCGGCAATTATTTAAAAAATATGTAATACTCTTTAATTTTGCGCATTGTATGATAGTAAGGGTTACATTATCAAATTAATCACTATCATCATATTACCTATTTAACTACAGAAACATTTTCAATACGGCCAGAATGAGGCAGCCAGAGGCCGGCCGGGCTAAGGCTATGTCAGGAGTCGGCCGGGTTAGGGCTGCCAGAGGCCGGCCGTGCCATGGCTGTCTTTGTCTGGCCGTTGTTCGTATGCCCATAGTACGGCCACGTTGTGGCTGCTTTCGTATGGCCGATTCTCGTCTGGCCAGTACACGGCCGTAATTCTATTGCCAGTGCCGGACTTGCAGGACAGTTGCCATAACACGGCCAGACCTTCTGTGTTTGCTGGGTCCCCATTCATATTGAAGATCTAAAATTTTTCTGTACCCAAATCCTATGCCCAAATCTTCTAGGGTTTATTTTTATTGTTACAAGCAGTGTCACAGATAAATGTACCAGAGGCTTTTTCGTGAAAATTTTTCTTTGCACTTTACTCAGAACTGCTCGCACACAAAGGCCATTTAGGGCCAATTCAGAGCAATTGCAAAATTTTGACATTTGTCATGTTTTCTGACGTATCGCATTGAAATCGCTTCTATCAACTCACCTGTTAGTAAAATTATCATTAGTAATATGATAAGTCGTCTCTTGATTGCCGCGGGTTTGACGTCCGAATGGTTGAACTACGAGTCAAAATGGTAGATTTTTTTTAGGTCAAAAAGACGCCGAGAGCTTGCTCGAGTCGTCTTTGGCCGAAAAAAAATCTACCATTGACGAGTAGTGAATCCATGAGGACTCAACAAGGCAATCAAGAGACGACGAATCATATTTTACAGATTATTTTATAAATTAAAAGTATTGAAGTAGTTCCAAAGACGTTCGAATCTAGGTAGTGTGAAAATGTTGGATCATCGCTGTCAGTTGTCAGTCACTTGTCAACTGAGTGTCACGTCACAAAATAGAAGTGAAATTATTTATTTTCAACAAGATTTAAACATTTATGTATACCTACGGCTGATTACGGCGATTGAATTTTATTTTAACCGCACACTGAGAAAAATTCTGTTTTGAAAAATTACTTTTTGTAATAGTTAAACCGCGTGGCACAATAAATACTGTTCGTCTTGATGAAGCATGACCGTGGCAACGGTTATTAATTACTCCTACAAAATAGTAAAATGGTATGTTAGGATCTACTCCTACAAAATGTAAAGGGATACAAGCAGTGTGGCATCAAATTATACTATAAGAATCTACGCGTAACATAAGAGTTAAAATTACCACTACGAACATTTTACTCCTACAAAATAGTAAAATGGTACGTTAGGATCTACTCGTACAAAATGTAAAGGGATACAAGCAGTGTGACATAAAATATACTATTAGAATCTACGCGTAACATAAGAGTTACGAACATTAAATTCTAACTCTTACAACGAGTTAATGTTCCCGCCACTTTTAGTTTTTTTCCAACCTTAAAGCGTTGATTACTCATTAGTCATTACAATTGGGGGTTGGAACGTTGAACGAGCATCAGGCTGATGCAACAATTATTGTAGGCACTGCAGATGCAAATCTGTATCTCGAGGTCTATTCTACATTTGCGTTATTGTGTTGTGTGTTGGAAATTATTGAAGTGAAAATTGGAAATGGATAATTTTGTTTTGGAAAGATTAGCCGACTGGGGCCTGCAAGCGTTGCAAGAAGTTTTTCAAAGTAAGTGCCGACACACGATTTAAATTAATACCGAGTACAGATTACTTTGTCCCCTGTTAGTATTGGTATTGAGTAGATATGATACTGTTTCTGATCTGATGAAATGACTTAACCAGGGACCTAACCTAAAAAGTCAAATGTTTTGCTAATGGAATGATGGCTAATGTTACCCCATTATTAATGTTTCTGTAGTTAACGTTAATTTATTGGCGATTGTTTGTTGTAGACCTTAAAGGTGATGATATTTTATGTGAGATTAGTTCGAGGATTATTTGCAATTTTTTTGTCGTGTAATATTGAGATTTCGTTGGAATTGTGAATAGATTCCACTAAAAAATTCACGAAAATTACCCGTCCAGAAATCGCTATACCTATAAGGCAATAAAAACTGCGAATAATCGCCTTAAATGATGAAAGATTTTAGATAATGAAATTGATGAAGAAGCCTTTATTTCGCTTCAAGAAAGCGACTATGTGTTTTGCATAAAGTAAATGACTTACAAATTGTTGTTAACTCCATTTCACTTATAAAAGTTACTGATGGTATTCGTATCGTTTATAGTTTAGTTTATGTTTTGAATCATTATTTACTGTTGCTATTTTTGTTCGTTGTTCATGTACTAATAATTAGCAGGTATAAATGTATAAAAAAAACGGTTTATGTTTTCATTTTAAGCTTCATGTTTCATTTTATTAAAAATTTCTGCCTATATATCGATTCTTATTTTTTACGTTTTTTCATTAAGTATACCTATAATAAATTCGTGAAAGTGCTATTTAAAAAACAAAGTGTATCTGAAGAAAGTAGGTAAGTGTATTGGTTACTATCTTTGCCATTTGATTTATGGGTATACAATTTCTTGCACCCAACTAGATATTACGATACATTTAGATGATACAATTGCTCAATTGTAATACTACAGAAAGTTATATTCAACAATAAAACCTCTTTTCTCTTGACACACGAAGTGATTCCGAACGCCACTTCCGTTTGTTATTCCTAACAACAATACTTATATTTACTACTCCTATGTAGTAGTAACCTGCACCACTCTAGAGGGACAGTTCCCACTCCCTTGTAGGGGCTCGTTTTCCCACTACAACTTTACCGCTACAACGTAGTATTGGAAACACTTTGTAAGTTACTTTTTTGTAGGAGTATTTCCAACAGATCGTTTAGTTGGCGCCTATTTCACTACTACAACTAGTATAATATGGTGCTTTTCAAGTATTAGATATCCCTTTTTTTTCTCAGTGCATTATAACATTCTTGGTATGAAATTTGGTAGAATACCTAAAACTTTACAATGGAGTACTTATTAGGTGAAGTCTTGTTCGGGGGCATCTACCTACTATGAAAAGAATGGACGAAACAAAACTGATACGAAAGATATAGGAAGCGAAGACCAATTAGACGCGACACAGGAAGACCGAAGGACACCGGGGAGAGTTTATTAGAAGAGATTTGATAAATTGAAAAAATAACTAATAGCTCAAAAAGAGGAGGACCTGCTCATATCCAGTGTTTAAAATAATGTTAAGTTCCTGTTGTTGGCTCGTGAGTTTTAGGAGAATGTTATAAAGTGCTACAAATTTACATTCCGGCGAGTGACTTTGGTGTAATTATAACAAGATACCACACAGTTTAAAATTACCCAACAATTTTCTGTACAAATCTGGTAACCGTATCTTTTTCTAAATCTGATTAAATGTTTACTTTGAGTATCTTTTTGCTTTTGCCATTTTTCAATGACAGTTGTGTTAAATGTCGTAGGATTACCAGTTGATTTGAACTACGACTGACGTCTTATCACTGTAATCTAGAGGTTGCTAGGTTACTGTGAACAAAATCTAGCTTTGGATTGGTTCAATACTTAATGTATAAAATAATCTTGGTAAAATTCCTTGCAAAATGTCCTCATACCAACATAAAATTCAAATTTTGACGTTCTCTCACTTCAATAAAAAATGAATGGAGAGTGCTGTTATAACGAGTTTGAGTTTGAGTCCATTTGTGCAAAGTACGCAGGCGCCCGACATCCGGCGACTTGTGGTAGGTGCCTTCCTTTTGCATATTTATCAAAGAAACCTGACTAAATTTCAGCAATCTGATTGGTCAATATTCAAACGAACCAATAAAATTGCTGAGATTAAGTCTGGTTTCAGAGGTAAATGTGCAAAAGGAAAGCGCCTTTATCCAAGGAGCCTCCTCGAGAGCCTCAGCTAATCTTAAATCTCAGCAATTTGATTGGTTCATTTGAGTATTGACCAATCAAATTGCTGAGTTAAGTGAGCCTTTCTCAGATAAATAAATGTGTAATGTGTAATGGAAAGCAGCAAAAGTCGTACGCTATATTCCGTTCGAAGATATAAAAAAAACAATATTTGGATATAATGTAGGGGAGAGGGGGGCACGTTCGGACAGGGGGCACATACGGGGGACAATTCGAATTTGCCGGTAATAAGATTTCACCCAGTTTTGAAATTTTCACAGTTAGGGCACCAGTGCCATATGTCCAGTTTGCCTCTTGAAATCATCAATGCGAACGTGTTCGATTGTTAAGAAAAAGTGTGTTTTCGTTGTTCGGGTATGTAATTTTTTGTCTTTATGTGTAAGGATATTGACTTTATCCAGTCGATGTTTTGTTCCTGTCAATTATGTTACGTCATAATTTACCAAAATGTATACTTTAATTACCAAAATTATTATACAAAATTATAATGTACTTTACCAAACTTTGTCATAGTACTTGTAAATAGTCCATATTCTACATCTACATCTATGTATAATAAAATTGCAGGGAATATTTTTTAAAAATATGATCAGTCCTGCACCGTTCTTGCAATCAATATTTTCATACATACAAAAAAAAATCGATTTTTTTACTAATTGCGGGCTTTTATTTAATTTTAATAGTATTATGCTCTTTATAAATCTCATTATTACTGTGTTTAATAATATTATTTTAATATTGTACATATACAGGGTGAGTCAACAAGGCGACGGCGGTCCATAACTTCTGAACCCTTCCAGATAGGAAATCAATTCAAACGCCATTATGTACAACACCGCCAATTCTACATCCTAAAAATACTTTCAACTATACAGGGTGTCCCAAAACACTTGCAACGCATGGCAAGTTGATTTTTTTAAATGGAACACCACCATTTTGATGCCATATTCTGGATCACCTATAACATATCTTTACATCGACATAAGACATTCGATGTTTTAAGGCTCTGTTCTAAAGTAATTAATTCTTTTTGAAAATTTTCGATCATTGCGGGTGCTTCTTAAAAAAAATCCTGAGAACTCAATTTTGTGTCTAGAGAGCTGAGATTCGGTACGAATATGAAGGAAGGTCTATTCTATCTATCTAACATGATAACTATCATTATCACTATACAGAGTGTTAAAAATTCTGTGTCAAGTTTGGAAAATTTCAAATATGCAAAACTCCATTTTTTCAAATGGCACCCCCTGTTATTATTGTGCCATGAGGTTCGGCTGTTGAATTACTTTATTTTTTATTAAGTATGTCTTATACCTAAAGTCAATACTTCAAAAGATATTCTTTGCTTATTTATTTTATTGAAGATTATTACGATCTCAATTAAAGAATGCCATGGATTGTATGACAGTTATGATTAACATTGTTTATTTACATGGATACCAGACAGTTTGTCACATTTATTCACATACACAACCAGGAAGAATTAATTGACATGGTTTACTGCTTATGGTTGAAATTCATTGTGTATGTCAATAAATGTGACAAACTGTCTGGTAACCATGTAAATAAACAATGTTAATCATAACTGTCACACAGTCCATGGCATTCTTTAATTGAGATCGTAATAATCTTCAATAAAATAAATAAGACAAAGAATATCTTTTGAAGTATTGACTTTAGGTATAGGACATACTTAATAAAAAATAAAGTAATTCAACAGCCAAACCCCATGGTACAATAATAACAGGGGGTGCCATTTGAAAAAATGGAGTTTTGCATATTTGAAATTTTCCAAACTTGAAAAAGGAATTTTAACACCCTGTATAGTGATAATGATAGTTATCCTGTTAGATAGATAGAATAGACCTTCCTTCATATTCGTACCGAATCTCAGCTTTCTAGATACAAAATTGTGTTTTCAGGAATTTTCTTATGAAGCCGCCGCAATGATCGAAATTTTTCAAAAAGAATTAATTACTGTAGAACAGAGCCTTAAAACATCGAATGTCTTATGTCGATGTAAAGCTATGTTATAGGTGATCCAGAATATGGCATCAAAATGGTGGTGTTCCATTTAAAAAAATCAAGTTGCCATGCGTTGCAAGTGTTTTGAGACACCCTGTATAGTTGAAAGTATTTTTAGGATGTAGAATTGGCGGTGTTGTACATAATGGCGTTTGAATTGATTTCCTGTCTGGAAGGGTTCAGAAGTTATGGACCGCCGTCGCCTTGTTGACTCACCCTGTATATATCGGCATATTTTAATGGCTTAACACTAATCGTTTATTTCACCGTCACTCAACAAATTTTGTTTCCTAAGGTTGGAATCGGGTACATTCACACCCAAAAATTTTATCAATCAAAATGAAAATAGTCTAATTTAGCGAAACAAAAACTATTTATACGAAAAATGTCTTGCTATTCGTTAGATAAGTCCGTAAACTATTCTTCATTGCCTTCTCGCTATTATCGCAACGTTCAGAGGATAGATATTAATTTATTTTAAATTCTGGGTGCTTTTCGCTCCGATTGTATGTCTACATCCTTAATTAGTGTTTCCAATTAAAAGAGATAGACAATATGGAGGCAAAATTTGACAAAGCCCGGTATGCAAAAGCAATGCAAAAGTCTGTCATTGTCAAATTTTACCTCCATATTACGTCACAAAATAGAGAGAAGCCTACAAGTTTGGAAACCGTCATTGGAGGGATCAGAAAATGCACAGTAATTGAAAACTGAAATGAAACGTTAATTTAATTCACCATAATTCCTGTAAGTTCAAAGGTAAAATATTGTTTTTATCCATTTCTCAAAAATAAAATAGTATAGGTAAGTAAATAGAATAATTGACTGGGAAGTTAGACTCAGCGTCGTCGTCGGCGTCGCCGTAGTATAGAAATAAATAGACAATGGTTTAAATTAAGAAGGTATTTTATTTATAATACAAAAAGTCAATTTTATTCTTGGTACCTACATATCTACACTTTTCGCTAAAGCTAAAAAAATACAAAGATGGAATGAAAAAAATTTACAGGGTGGAATTTGGTGGAGATGCGGTGAAGTCTGGTAGTTTTTACTGATGTTAATATCCAACGCAAAGATATGTTTTTATACATAGCTGGGTAAAATATGACAGATGGAGCCTGGATTTTGGTACAGTGGAAGTGATGACGGTAGGATTGTAGGGCTTGCGGGGTGATAAATGAAAGTCGTATTTACAAGAGGTTTCATCTGATGTGTTTTATTATGAAGACAGAGATACTATATACAAGGGTGCAGTGTAGCGATAAAGACAGCGGCGCCGTGTTCTTGTTTCCGTGTTGCATAGCCGCTGGGTGCTCTCCTGAAACGTCACAAGAAATCATCATTAGTCTGACAAACATATATGCATACAGTATAAATGGAGCGGCAATTACACGCGATTCATTCTCTAAATATGCTTCATTATGACAAAGTTTCAAGACCGTCAACACCTACACCTAGACGCCTTTCAGATTTACTAAACTTCTGTGCCGCATGATGCCTAATATGCCTATTACGATATTCTACCCGTCAGAGCATAGTTCTGAAAATTAAATTTCTCCACACGCCAGTAAAAGTGGCGTAAACATATCACAGGTAGCTTGAAAAATGTGCCATTTCAATTTATTTCCTAGACGTGACTAAATAATTCAACAAATAGAAACATTTCTAAGATGTTCATTTTGTTAGATATCACTTTAGCATATAAACGTGGGGAAGAAAAAGCCAACATTTCTCTTTTGCACCCTTCAGACTTCACTTTAGGAAGGTGGTATGTAGCCATATGCCCGTATTACAGTCATATCAATCATCCTTTCGGTCGATATTCTTAACATCTTTATTTTTAGTAATACGTTTATGTCGGAAACAAAAATAAATCAATTGGATTAAAAAACCGGTTACAGCGCTGCCAACTGCTGGACATTCCATCTTCTCGTTGACGTGCACGGAAGTAAATAAAAGCTTTGTGTTGCTGACCCGAGGTTGTGAAGGACTTTTAGTTAGCATCAAAGCTGCCACAAGATATTTATCACTGAATAATCAGAAATGCAGTGATTAATAGAAACAATAAATTAAATAGGATGTTATGAAGTTAAAAATACATACGCTGGCCTGGCCGGTCGGCCGATCGAGCGCCTCCACCAGAATTTCATACATCGCGGCAGTCACAGTTTTTCTTACCGAGAAACTGAAACTACAACCTTCGAAAGTTTTAGAGCTTGTTCATTAATTAATTAATTTTGTTCTCGTATGTAGGTAGTTACCTAGACAAAATTCAGTTATTTGACTTTCCTAAGGCGTATGAAACTTTTATTAAGCTTAAACTACCTCTACAAATGAAATAAAAATATTATGAGAATGAATAGTTAATTTAATTAGCGTACGTTCTACATGCCGCAATAATTGAACTATTAACCTAATCATGGATTAGCTCATAGCTAATTACATTGACGAAATCCTGCTTTGCATCCACTCAATGCAGGCACTAAATGCGAATTTACTCAGTTTATTACTGGAATAATTGACAATATACCTGCGCTCTTATTCTCTCTTAATTAGCGAAAAAGATTGATACCATATTATACCGAAATTGTGACCATTCATTTGTGTAACCATTTAAATTTCACATTAGGCAAGTGGAGGTCATGTCATGTCTTTGCTTAGTCCAGGGTAGCAGCTTTGTAACATGAATTTGTTACTGGTCCTTTACAGTAAAACCTCGAACTCGGTTCAGCTTTCTTGGCCCGCAATTACATAATGTAAGATTACTATTATGTAACATAGGCGATCGGCCTAATTCTGTAATTTGTTGATAACTAGTCAACATTGAAATCATTTGAAATAACTGCATTCAGCCGACAGATCTAAAACGGTTGTCGCTCCAACCGTTGTGACGCAACAGTCGCGCATTGGCTGGCAGTGATATGTAGCGCACAATTTCAGCCGAATTATGTCAACTGTTGCACAACAGTTGTGTCGGCTGAACACCACCATTATTGGTCAATGTTACTATTGTTTACGCTGTTGTCTTCGAGATATCAATATTTTCTTAATAATATGTTTTGGCATTTGAATGTCACCATTCAAGCACGCATTTTAATGCTAGAATGAGTTTAATTCTTAAACGATTTTTGGAGACATTTTGTTTTCGAGAATTGTATGCCTGCATTAATTAGATAACTGACAAACACAAATCCATACATGGGCAAATCACTGATGTGACCATAACCTAACTTTTGCACTAAAATTTCCCCAAATGTAAAATGTAACTTCACATTTTAGGCCCAATCTCTTAGTTAACGTAATTAAATTTCCTATTTAACATCCGATGGTCCATTGCATTTAGGAACTATGCTACCTCGTGCACTTTTTCTGTAAAATGCACCATTTGCGAGTAAAATTAAGGAATGTGGAGCCATGCACGAAATACTGATGTATAATTATTATTGAGACTTATCAAGATAGCTATTGCGGGATTAATGTCAGGGCTTTGTGAAAATCTCATATTACTGTCAGTTTTGCACTGTGGCCTGGGGGTTTGCTTATTTCGAACCAAAATGCGATCTTTTGTTACTGTAGTATAATTCTTGAATTAGTTATTTAATAAAATGGAAAAAAATCACCTGCCCATTGCAGGAATGCAAAAATGGCAGTAACAAGACAGCAATTTGGAACTTTTACAAAGCCCTAACATTAATCGCGGATCGCGCCATGGCTATCTTGATAATTATGTCAATAACTACGTCAGTATTTCGTGTATGGCTCCACATTTCTTAATTTTACTCGGAAATGGTGCATTTTACAGAAAAAGTGGAAGAGGTAGCCTAGTTTCTAAATGCAATGGACCATCGGATGGTGTGCAATTAAATAGGAAATTGAATTACGTTAACAAAGAGATTGGGCCGAAAGTGTTGAGGGAGCCACAGGGGGTGCATATGCTGTACACCATGAAATCATCAGCTACATTATTAAAATCTTCATGCAAAATTTCAGGTAAATCCGTTGAATGGTTAAAATGTGGGAATTAATTTTCTATTTTTGGGGCTCACTTTTGACTGGAGCCCTAGTGACGAAACGGTGGCCCATCTAGCGAAACAACAAAACCCAGGTCTTTTATTTTCATGCAAGGAATCTGTAGCTGAAATTTTTGCAATCTGAGACGGGACAGCCTGTATATGTATATCAGTCCCTAAAAAAAGTCAATAAAGTATAGTATACTTTTAATGACTAGATTACAAAAATTTTTATTCACAATTAGTCTGTAATATGTCCAATTTATCTAATAAACAGTTTTAAAGAACGCTTAGGACAAACATCAGCAGGCTTTGGTACCAAATTTGAAAACTTCCGGACTAACTTTGATGTCAGCACCAGCATTTTATGGTCCCGTTTTGCTTCCATTCCATAGGTGGTGTAAGTATCTCTAGTGTTTGACGTTCTGGCGAAGACGTTAACGACGACAAAGTGCAACATAATATAATATCATTCTACTCTGTCTTACTTCCATAAAAAACAGATAATATTGCTAAATTTTCAGGCATAACATTCTTCTAATTTATTATTCTTTTTTACTTTTACAGTAAGTTAAAATTTTCTGAATTCTTGTCGTAGATGAAGTAGATACAGGGTGGTTAATTTTTCGATGCTTACCATTAATATCTCGGAAACCATAATAGATGGAGAGTAGCTTAAATTGGAGAAAAACTGCACTATTTCTTGGTGATTAAGAATCTGAAGAAAATTCCCCAATATTTTGATTCGTTCCTGAGTTATCACAAGAAATCTGAAAATTGCCAATTTAAAGAAAAATTAATATTTTCCTAATGATTGATTCTATTTAAATGAATCTTAGAACTTTTATATTTTTGGCAGTTGTCAATTGAACGGCATTGACAGAAATTTTCTAGGCCTTCTAGATTTTGAATAAAAACAGTCAACTTTTGATTCTTAAAATTCAATACGGTGTCATAACTAAAAGAAAAGTTGACGATCTTTATTCAAAATCTAGAAGGCCTAAAAATTTTCTGTCAATGCCATTCAATTAACAGCTGTCAAAAATAAAAAGGCTCCAAGTTTCATTTAAATAACATCAATAGTTAGGAAAATAATAATTTTTGTTTAAATTGGCAATCTTCAGATTTTTTACGATAACTCAGGAACGAATCAAAATATCAGGGAATTTATTCTCTTAATCGCCAAGAAATAGCGCAACTTTTCTCTAATTTAACCGACCCCGTATCTTGTACCGTTTAGGAAATCCAAATGGTGAACATCGAAAAATTAACCACCCTGTATAAGTACTTAAATAGACTCGAGGGCGAGCAACAGCCAAATTTGTTTGTGTTTATAACAATATTGCTTGTAGGTAATTATTGGTTTCTTATATTATAACACTCACTCTTGTTAAGTAATATAGGGGAAGGGGGAGGGGGGGCAGAACCGGATATCGGGTCAAAACTGATGGATACCTTAATATCTGCTAAAGGAATATGCTGTAACTTGGCTACTAACAGCTAAAACTTGTTGTCATTTTAATATGCTACAGAAATCTTTAGCGTTGTGGTGTGGTGCCCGATTACTTACACAGGAGACTTTTGATGGTTTTGAAGGTCAAGGTATCTTGTCTTTACGCATTTTGAACCCACCAGCAGATGATGATGCGCATATGTTGCATATATTTTATTGATATGTATCAAAGGGGCAGCTTCCTTTGGAGGTGTTTCGATTTAGGTTACCTATCTTTTGGTATGACTGTATAGCGCATTCATAAAATTAGTGTCTGGGGCAAAATCGGAAAACGCAGAGCTTTAGGAAAACATTTTTTTCATCCATATGTAACTAAGTAGGAAATCTTTATGTATGTTTTTCAACAATACTGTAATACTTCGAAAGCATTACAATAGTTTTGCTAATAAAATAACTACTTAATTGATTTTCTACATAGTTTTAGAGTTAGATATCCGGTTCTGCCCCTACTTCCCCTAGCCCCTACTATTATAATGAGGGATCTTGTGCAACAACAAACGTCTTATTGCCGCACCATTCATGGTAGTCAATTTATTCCAGAACATGTAGGCATCAGTATGCTTACCGTTAATCACGTGTACATTAACACTTGTGGGGGCTGCGATTGTGGGGACGCATGAGTAGTTCCCCGAATCCGAGAGATGTGCACTTGTGATGTGCAGTCGTGACGTTAAACCATCCGTCCATTGGTTCTGCAACACATGTCGCTAGTTGCAGAAACCTCCATTGAAGATACGTGACAAAGATTCAAATTGTAAGATTACCGAGACGGCGCCGCCGTATAATTGTGCTTAGGGTGCATTTCTTGGATGCATTCCCTGCAGAAATAGAACACATAATTACCTGCACTGCAACTCTTGGTGAAGAGTCAGCATCGTTGACGTGGGGGGGCGATGTCTGTACAATTTCGCTGCCTTTATACCAGAACACCGTTCCCAAGTCGTGTGGTCCTTGGTTGATTACGCAGGTTAAAGTGACTGAGCTTCCAGCTTTTACGTACAAGTCACTTGCTTCAAGTATCCGAGCTTTTGCTTCTGAAAGCATTACAAAAAAACAGTTAATTTACCTATAGATTCTATTGATAGTTAGTGTTTATAATACGCAACTAGGTTATGTGTTTAGAATTTACTACCTTATGATGCGAGTATTAATGTATTAACCTCCCCAATCCAACCACAATTTAAAAAAAATGGGAGGTTACTGCGATCAGTACAATTTACGAATTCGAGATAAGACCGGATCTATACGTTTTGTGGCCTCAGGAATCCAAAAAAGTGATTTTTAAAATGTGTCTGTGTGTATGTAATGTACGTATACGTTACGTTCGTTTTTAAACACGCTACAGCCAAAACTACTAGACCGATTTGGCTGAAATTTGGCACGTAGGCGTCTAGTAACTTAACTTAGATCTGAAAAGCTTTTGGAGCCAATAGTGCAACCGGAAATGCCATTTTGGCACATCGACTTTTAAATTTTAAATGCAAATCCCCAGAAATCCTCAGAAATAGAAGAAATAACAATTTTTTTTACCCCCCTTAGCTCCCTTAGGATGGATTTTTCGAAAAATGTTTACTAAACTTTTAGTCCTAATTTTGATCGTAGAACGCACTGGTAAAATATTGCAGCCTAATTACGGGACACCCTGTATGTATAAGTATTATATGTTTCTGTTCTGTTTATAGCATATTTACGATATAAAGCTTATTATTACTATTATTATTATACGTAAAATGTGCAAACTGTGAAACTAAAATGCCATCTGTGACCTGAGCCCCGGAGCCCGTGGTGCCTGCAAACGTAATAAAAAAAGAGATTTAGAGCCCCGGAGCTTGGCCAGACAGACCTTAACAATGCAAACGTGTTATTTAGTGCCCGATGTAGTTTAACAAAGAGTAATTTCCATTGTTTCTAGCAAACCGCGCACATGAAAGACCTTTACTGCGTTACGCAAACAGACAATAGAAGATTGAAAGCCAGTATATTTGGCCGGGGAAGATCAGGGATAAATCCAAGGTGGGAAATATCATGTGCGGATTTGTTCAGAATCCACATTCGGGACATTTCTCATTCTGGACCGATAGAAGTAATTTACGATCGGACTGGTTACCCCTAGAGAAGAGAGGTTACTTCGAAGACTGCTGGGCCGAAGCCAATTTCACAATATATGTGGGATTATATAAAGATGAGAGAGAAGACCATCCGTGCCTTCACTATGCGATTTATTCGGATTGACCCGCTCTTGCCGCTACTCGTTATTCTACCACGTCTGAATTAAAAGTTTAATAATCCCCATCGGGAACTCCCCTGCAGATAATCGTACGCAGAGAGCGTTATTTATTCATAAACATCGTCATTTTCTACTTTTCGCGCATACAATGTCTAAATCAGGAAGCTACGAAATAACATTCTCTGGATTTTCAGCAGATCGTTGATAGCATGTTATTGGATGTGAGAGAAAGATTGAATGAATTCTTTATATCCTGTAAACGGCCCGGTTTACTTCTTACTGCTACAGGATACCTATGCATAGGCGGAAATTTATTTAATATATAATGATTTTCGCGACATTAAAATGCTTCTATCAAGAAATTTAGCTCTTAAATCAAAATAAACACTGACGGTAAAGAACTTTAAACGAGCTGTCCTGTGGTTTGCGGTTGCTTAATAGCTACTTTGTGGACCTTCGTGTACTTCACAGGATCACTAAAAGTGTGGCTTTCGACAATTTATAGTTGATCTTTTAAGATATATTTGAGGGTCCCTGCAATCTCTATAATTACACTCTGATAAGATTCACTGCTCAGCTGAATCGTTGTTTTCGCAGTTGGAAATGAAATGTTGAATAACTTTTTCTTGTTTTCAATCCTCTCATGATCAAAATATTTTACGAAACCTCCCCTCCTACTTCAATTAAAACCTCATTACATAATAGGTAGACCACGCTTTTAAAAAAATGGGAGGCGACTGGAATACCTAAAATTTTCGAATTTAAGACAAACCCAAACCCAAACCCAAACCCAAAAAAGTATTTTTTAAATTGTTCCTGTATGTACATGGTAAGTACCTACACCACAGTCCAAATTACTGGAGCGCTTTGGCTCAAATCTGATATACAGGGTGTTTTATAACCGCGTGTTCGCGTGTAGGTTTTTTTAACCTCAGATTGCCCATCTGGCAATTTTTTTTAAATATCTCAGGAACGGATCAACGGATTTGAATGAAATTTGGAGGAAGCTAGTATCCATACTGTGAATTTCGTTGGTTATGACCACAGGATCCCCAGGAAACGGAGATACCTTACATAAAAACTCGAATATCTCTAAAAGCACTCATTAAATAAAAAATGTCCAAGAGTAGAAAAAGTTGCATCTTGAATTGCCCTTTCTAACAAAGACCAACATTTTTAAAACGCGTGACCTTGAAATATTTTCCGGAAGAAAAGTGTCAAAGGTGTCTCCGTTACCTGGGGATCCCGTGGTCATAATCCAACGAAATTCACAGTGTAGATGTATATTCATTGGATACTAGCTTCCTCCAAATTTCATTCAAATCCGTTGATCCGTTCCTGAGATAATTAAGAAAAACTACTCCCGATGGCTCACCTTTAAAGTCCTGTAACTTCCTTAGGAGACAACTTTGACCTAAAAAATTTTGTACCAATCGTCACCATTTTCGATGGACAATCTGAGGTTAAAAAATTTTCACAAGCATATTATAACCCGGAATAGAATTAATAGATCTGAAGCGCTTTCGAATTCCCAGGCTAGGCGACAGCCTTTGTGGCAGAAAGCAGTCGTCTACTTCATGAAGGTGTATTTGTCGTCCCTGTTGAGTGGAAGAGTAGTTTAAGCTAAAGCTCCGTCAGGACGTTAATATAAACAAGACAAATAAATAAAAATCGTGCAATTTCAGCCAGTGGCGTAGTTAGAAGTTTTTCCTTTCGGGGCTATCCCGCAGATTGGCGCCCCAAACAGGGAAGTTAATAAATGCCGCTCCAACTAAGTGGCGCCCACTGTAGACTGCTCCCTCCGTTCCTCCCCTTGTTACGATCCTAAATTTGACACATAAACTATGAAATTCTAAATGCAAACCCCAAGTGTATTCATACTTGGTGGCAGAAAACAAGAAATAGAAATATATTTTTTTTTTATAAGCTGATTTCCAAGTTTTTCTGTTGTGTCGCATTCCCCCTGTAAAAAGTATCGCGTCAGGGCACCCAAAGCGCTAAATCCGCAACTGAAACCCGTTTAATTTTCTGTGTATATTCGGCCACTACATATACAAACAAATCAAAGTTCCACTGGGTGGCTGTAGGGAGGTCCCAACCGCTTCTATGTCGCCCATTTTTTTTATTGTTATTTCCGTTTTTCCTCAACATATATTTTTGGAACTTAGTTTTTTCTGGGAAAGGTTTCAAAATTTAGAATCTGAAATCTGAAAGCGTGTCGTGTCAACTCAAAGTGTTAACCAGCCGCACTTACTTCTCATATTTTGAGCTGTAGAATTACCTCCCGAAATATTTCTATGTTATTTCCGGACAGCCTGTATAAAACATTCAACGGAATGCAACAATTTGGTATCACGCACAATTAAATACAACAAATTCAAAAACGATTTTAGAAATTTTCTTGGACTTCCGGTTTAACCGGAAGTCCCTTCTCTTAAAGAGAAGCCCCCATTTTTTTCAACGGATTCGGAATTTACGAATTTTTTTGAGTATCGTATCATACTTGACCAGAATTCAAGCCATGGCCACCCTAGATTTCCAAAAACGTTGAAGAAATAGGTCAAAAAGCAAATACCCGTCAACCTTATTTTTTTAATATAAAATCAACTGTGCAAACACATATTCTTTTGTTTGTTTTTGCTTTTCTGCTTGTTCCTTTTAAGGTTAATAGTTTGCCACCTTTTTGACAGTACCTGCCACTTTATGTGATCAACTATCAGCCCGCTTCCTTTTAGTGAGAAAGAATTTTTTCTCTATTTTCCACTGAATACATTTTTAGAACCAGAATTTGATCGTCTTTCTAATGTCGACATAAAAAAGAAGGCATTGTATTTAAAATTTTAAGTTGATGTGCTTAAATGGCACTTCCCGTTTACCAATTGCTTCCAGAAGCCTTTCAGGCCTTAAAAGGATCACCCAATCTCCATGTACCAAATCTCAGTCAAATCGATCCAGTGGTTTTGGGCTATAATGTGTTTTTAGGGTTGTTCAATTCTTTTTACCCAAAAGGCAGTAAATGCGAATGCATTTTGTCTTATTTAGAACAAGTATTTGAAGATATATTTAAAATTGAAAATTGATGTGCCAAAACGGCACTTTCCGTGGGTCGATTGCCTCCAAACATTTTTCAGCTCTTCGACGTATCGTATAATACAGTCTCCGTGTACAATATTTCAGCCAAATCGGTCCAGAGATTTCGACTGTATAGTGTTTCTAAAGTAAGTTAACAATCCCGGATATTTCAATTTTTGTCAAAACGGCACTAACTAAGAGTGAATACATTTTTAAAAGTAGAATTTGAAGGCCTTTCTCATGGTGACGTGAAAAATGGGGGTGGTGGTGGTGCTGAAGTGGAGTGGGAGGTTAAAAAAACGATTAGGGTCGAGAAAATTTTTGAAAATTTTGAATTTCCTGTATTTAATTGTGCCTCTCTACTAAATTTCAAAGGATGGCTTAGTAACTGACAAAATTTTCTTCTTTGTATTATTATACTTATAGTTATTGAATCTGTCATAAAATGAAAGAATCTAATACAAAGCAACCATTTGTGTTGAGAATATGATGGATAAACCATGGCAAACAAGTCACATTTTTATAAGTACCTAACGTAACGAGTCCCAAGTAGACCTTAAATCGATATCAACAATGTCATGTCGAACAATTTGTAGCATTGCAGTACATGTTTGTTTGAAACAAGCACAAATATCGCTAGAAATGAACATACACAGCATAATCATTGGAATGGAACCTGAAGTAGTTTACATAATGCAAACTGTGCAATGGGCAATCCTGGAATCCTCAGCAGCGCAGCGGGTGAAATCACTTCTTGTTTCCAAGCAATATTAGGTATAGGTACATCAGGGATAACAATGAACTAAAATCAATATGAAACTAATAATGACAGTTACACTTATTTTATTCGGGGACTGCCCAGTATATCGCACGTAATCCGGAGATATCCTTTGGCAGGATTTGACGGCCGTTATAGATTAAGATATTAGAGCACGGGAATATGGATCGTTCGGTCGGTTCCGTAATTGCTTGAAAGGGACTTAACGGAAGAGACGGAGAAGATGTCGGATGAAAGGAGAAAACAAACGACGAGGAAAAGACTTATTGCATACCAATAGGAAAGGATAAACGGACGGAGCTTTTGCTTATTTTGTTAAAGGCTGTTTTTATGTATTTACACAATTTGTTCTGTGGACGCCCATAAAACCTCGCATAAAATCCTTTTAGTTTTCTCTCTTACACAAGGAATAATTTTATTTAAATGGTGTTTATAGGAATAATGTGATTGTAACATTTGCCCCTGTGCAACACCCACAAATTAACTTTGTATCGGTTGGTTATAAATATTAATTACCGTGAAAAGCGTTTTCCGGTACGAGGCAATTTAATTCCTGGCCCGAATATGGAAAAGGCAATTACTTTTTAAAGCGATGATGTCAGAACGAAAAATCACCCTGGAATAAAATTGTGCCGCTTAAGTAAACAGAGAAAAAATCTTCACGATAAAAATATATATTAATGAAAATCTCCAATTTAACTTTTCTCGACACTCTTGGTATAGATTACGGCCTATAAGTACATAATGATACTTAGGGGGAGTTTGATTAAAATTTTAAAATAAACCGATACGGCAAGTTTTGGACGAGTTCCTCAGTGGGATTAGCAATTTCAATATTGAGCGATTTGGAATTAAAAAAATTTTTAAGCAAAACTGAAATCGGAATTAGTTTCTCGTTAGGAGGTTGCAATATCAAATCTAATTAAATTTTATTTACAACAAAAAAATATGCATGATACGGAGTCTGTTTTTTTGTGAAATAAATTTCGGGGGGGAACTAGGTGAAATCAAAGCGCCTTTCCAGCATCAGCGGCAGCCTTATTTGCATCTTAATTAATTTAATTATACATTTAATGAATTTAGGGATTCAGTAAGCAAGCAGATATTACGTCATCATAATGGAAGGCAGCCGCTCATGAGTAAAAATAATGGGAGTATTTTGTATTTTGTTTGTATATTTCCGCGTTATTGGGCTTAAAATGTGACCCATTGAGTATATGGTTTTTTGTTAATATTTCAGAAACCACTTTTTCTACCGTTTTCATATTTTGAACATTTAAATAGCTCTTGAGTTCTTATGTATTGGTAGATTTTGTTTATTTGTCAGTAATATTCTTAAAAAAAAAGACGTATGAAGTACGTTCTCACAAAAAGTACGAGCCAACCTGTCCATTTCATTCCTGTCTAATTTTGTCAATGTCAAATCTAATTTTCAAATGGAAACAACTGAAACACAGGCATCTATTTGTCATCTGTGTTCTTACACCAAGAAATTGTACAGAAAGGTAAGATCGCTAGCACATACGTCATCAATTTTTAATTTGCTTTTTGAAGTGAAATACTTAATAAAATCGAAAACAACAACGATGGATCTCAATCAAATTTGATTAATTTTCGAATTATATCGATAATAAGGAAATTTGAGACATGCCGTAATCGCCTATTATTACGAATTGATGCCAGTACAGGTTATCCGAGAAGTAATTTTTCAAACTTTTTTGCAGGGTATTGATCTTAAAATTCACAATAAAGCCACGTTGGAAATTTTTAATCTCTGCCTAAAGGTGCGTCAGACGCGCGACGCTGCTTATACCTGGTAGCGTATAATATGCGGTATCGCGTTTGAGCTACTGAAAATTCGGACGCCAACCGTGATAAATTTTGACGCGTCTGACGGCGGCTGTCAGACGTGACCGTCAACGGCCTGAACGAAACTGCACCTTAAGACGAAAGTTTCCTTCTCCAATATAAAGGGTGTCCCGTCTCAGAGTGCAATAATTTCAGCAACAGATTCCTTGCATGAAAATAAACAACCCGTATTTTTCTGTTTTGCTAGATTGGCCTCCGCTTCATCCCTAGGGCTCCTCAAAAGTGAGCCCCAAAAATCGAAAATTAATTCCCACGTCTTAACTATTCCACCGATTTTGCTGAAATTTTCCACAAGACCATTACCAACGATGAAGATTTCAATAATGTAGCTGATGATTTCGTGGTGCCCACCACAGGCGCCCCCTGGGCCACCCTCGACATTTTCGGCCCAATATCTTTGTTAGCGTAATTAAATTTCCGATTTACTTACACACCATCCGATGGTCGATTCAATTTAGAAACTGCGCTATCTCTTGCACTTTTTCTGTAAAATGAATCATTCCCGAATAAAATTAAGAAATGTGGGGCCATACACCATAAATTAAATGTATATAAGCATACTCCGAATTTGCAAAATTGGCTGACATTATAATATTTACAAAAAAAAACAAACAGTGCCACAGTGGTGCAAAACTGACAATAATTTCAAACTTTAACAAAGCCGCGACATTAATCGCGCTATAGCTATCTTGATAAGTCTGTCAATAAGCACGTGTATGGCTCCACATTCCTTAATTTTACTCAGAAATGGTGCATTTTACAGAAAAAGTGCAAGAGGTAGCGTATTTTTTAAATACAATCGACCATCGGATGGTGTGTAATCAATTACGAAATTTAATTACGTTAACAAAGATATTGGGCCGAAAATGTCGAGGGCGGCCCAGGGGGCGCCTGTGGTGGGCACCACGAAATCATCAGCTACATTATTGAAATCTTCATCGTTCGTAATGGTCTTGTGAAAAATTTCAGCAAAATCGGTTGAATAGTTAAGACGTGGGAATTAATTTTCGATTTTTAGGGCTCACTTTTAAGGAGCCCTAGTGACGAAATGGGGGCCCATCTAGCGAAACAAAAAAATACGGGTATTTTATTTTCATGCAAGGAATCTGTGGCTAAAATTATTGCACTCTGAGACGGGACAGCCTGTATACACCCATATTTACATAGTAAACTGACATAATGATGCGAAAATACAATTACATTAAGTATTAAGTCCTTCGTGCCTCAGCACGCGGGTAAGTGTAAATTAAGATAATTTAACTTCCTATACCCTAACCCACGGTGACCATTATCTAAATGTTCTTACCGATGACATTTAATCTGAAGGGAAGAGACATTTTGGGCTCAGTATTGACCTGACATTCGTACACTCCAGAGTCTCGAAGCTGAGGAAACTTAATCTGCAACGTCCAATTGTCCGACTTGTCCGGTCGAATCACTTGGAATCTTTGGTCCGACGTATATGTCAATATGCCGGCGGTTAAGATGTGCAAGTCTCGTTTGCGAATCCACGAAACCTACAACAATATGGGTTAAGTTAGACACGAATAATAACTTAATCATATATTCATAATCCTGATGACTGAAGCTTGCATGAAAATTGAGTTAAAAACGACTTTAAATACATGCAAATGAACAAACAATGGTTTCACGAAAATTTCTTTCGGGGAAATTAGATGAAAATCCACTTTACCGTGAACTCTAAATGCGTTCGCAATCATTAAAATATGAACTTAAAATAAATGGACCTGTGCATTGTTTCCGAAAAGGTACGAGAAACCCGAACCCTTTTAAAGCATTAGGCATCCTAATAATAATAATAATACCCCATATGGGTATTATTTTTCTCTGCGTTATTTAGAAAGTCTTTATGACTCATAATACATATCTGATAATTGTACTTATTATGTATTCTATACATATTAGCCATCAAGGTGTCTTCACAACAAAGAAGGAAATATTTCCAATTATTTACACAAAAGGACCCTATACGTTAAGGGCGAATTCTCGGCCCAGTCGAAAATGACCAAATTATTTTTTTTTAGTGTAAGTGGGACCAGATGTTTGCTAAAGTAATATTATAAGTCGAGAGTAACAATACAGGGTGCCCCAACACCGATGTGCAACGTATTCATGACCCTTCATTTTGAAGCTATCGTTTTTACAAAAATACAAGCGCGAAAGTATCCCCCTGTACATGCGGAGCTGATCAGCGTTTATTTCATTTCAATATCTTTTTTACGTCCGAAGATATTCAAGAAGCAAAGATTTAAAAAAAAACCTGTATATCTTGAAAACGAAAAATTCTCTTTATTATTTTTTTTTATGGGCATGAATTATAATCTCCTGAATCGATTAAGACTAAATGCAAAAAAATTGGCCCAAGCAGTCACACTTTAAATTGAACCTGCATTTCAAGATGGGCCTATATTGTTGCTTAAATCAGGTTGTTATGTGTCATATATGAAATAGCATGATGTGAATTATCTGCAAATTCACATTATGGTTATCTGTTCGTACTACACGGCAAGAAATCAGCTTGGTTTTGAACCAATTTGCATAGGATAATATACTTAAAATTACCGATTTTTGAAAATTTATATTTTCTTAATTAAAAATTACTCTTCTTTTATTTTTCAAGGATTCATTAATTGAGCATCCCTCTTTCCAAAACTACAAAAAAAAAGAAAATTCTCCCAAGCAGTCATTAATGACTAGGGCCCTTTGACAGTCCTTACTGCTCAAAATCTAGAGGGCCTAAGAAATTTGAGTCAATGTCATTCAATTGACAGCTGTCACAAATATAAAAATTCCTTTCATAACTCAGAAGCGAATCAAGACATCGGGGAGTTCTCTTCAGATTCTGAGGGCTGAGCGCAAGTTTTCTCTAATTCAACTCTAATTTATCGTTTAGAAGATGACAATGGTGTGCAGTGAAAAAGTCACCGCACGTGCGCACATCCTGTAGGTATAGGATGTTGGCACGTATAGGTATACCATGCGGAAGAGAACCGATAAAAGCCGACAAGAAAAATTAATATCTTCCTGACGATTGATGTTATTTAAATAAAATTTGGAACTTTTATATTTTTGACAGCTGCCAATTAAATGGCATTGGCAGAAAATTTCTAGGCCTTCTAAATTTTGAGCAACGGCGGTCAGCCAACTTTTGGTTTTCTTATCGCCGCTATATTGGAATTTAACACTCCTAGAAAAAAAATTAGGTTCTCAGAAATGTAACCAACATGATCGACGCTCTTGAAAAAATATGTGAAGGCCTGAGTCACATGACCGCAAGACGTATTTTATTACAATTGAATTCGATTGTTTTCACATGTTATAAAAGATTGAAGAAGTCGGCGTACTTTTTTGCAATTGGTTTTCATCTAAGTTTAGGCTGATTTTACAAATTATTCATACCAATTTTCAAAGTCTGACATCTATCAAAAAAGTTTAAGTTGACTACATTTTTGAAAAGCCATTTTTTTAGCATTTGATGGTGTCGAAATTCAATACGGCGGCCAATCAAAAGTTAACTGTAGTTATTCAAAATCCAGAAGGCCTAGAAAATTTCTGTCGATGAAATTCAATTGACAGCTGTTAAAAATATAAAAGTTCCAAGTTTCATTTAAATAACATCAATCATTAGGAAGATATTAATTTTTCTTTAAAGTGGCAATTTTCAGATATTTTGTGATAACTCAGGAACGAATCAAATATCGGAGAATTCTCTTCAGATTCCTAACCAGCTTCTATAAGGGCTGTCTGGATTTTTTTCTATTTTTCGATGTAGTTAACCCTGAAAATTAATGGACTGCATACCTGAATCACCCTGTATATCAAAATATCTAGAAGCTTAAAGTCTACGACTCGTCATGATTTTAGCGGCAAAAAATTTAGAAATTCCGATATTATTTTCTCTTGATTGACCGGAATCCGTCGTCAAGATTTAAATATTCGTTCGAAATTGAATCAAATTTTGTAATTTTCATAAGTAATATACCACGATGCATGCCTTGTTATCGATAATTTTGCTTCGGTCAATTGTGAAGACCTGCACTGTGCTGTTTTCACCGTAACACCCATGAAAGATTGACCAATGCAAAATTATCGACAAGATATGGACGAGTTGTATAATATGTTTTTATTTTTCAAAAATAAGCCAACCATTTGGTGTTATTGTATGATTTTGGATTCCGGATGGATCCCGTGTCAAATGGCTTGTTCTTACCGACGTTTCGTACACCGTTGCAGGTGACACATCTTCAGGGCTGGATTGGCGCTGAACAATTCAGTTATTTTTCAAAAATAAGCTAACCATTTGGTAACGAAACGTCGGAAAGAACAAGCCATTTGACACGGGATCCATCCGGAATCCAAAATCAAAGAATTAACTTGACCCGTGGAAGCCTCTATTAAAATTTGGTGTTATTGTTTTAAGTCAGTTCTAGCGCAATATTTAATCTAAATAAATTCGAACATGGCGCGAGTTTCCGTCAATGTTGATCTATGATGTAATTTGAATAATATTGAAGGGAATATTAGTAGGTACCTACATTACCAAATTAATCCCAATTCCAACGAAAGAGACTCAGATGTGGCCCTACCGAGTTCCCGAGTTTTACATGATAAATTTCGCTAAGGCCATCAACGGCTAAGGTAAGTTTTCTTAAAATTTTGCTTTCAAACAAATGTTCTTGACTTAATTATCGCGGAATTATTACGTCTCGGCTATTTTAGAAGCAAAATATTGTGAAAATCTACCTACGCGAAATTTAACCAGCAAAATTTTCAACCAATCCTAAAACTTAGAACTCTGGTGATATAAAGTATGAATAAATTGACGAGATGATTGCAACAAACAGGAAAGCTCTAATTAAAATCAGCGAAGGAAGAGCGGGCGATACGGGTCAAGTCGGCAACTTTCCTAGCAAATTTCCTTTGAACCACTTACCGACAGAGGGAATATGTTAATTCGTGGGTAATTCCGGAACTAGCCTGTAGTTTAGTTAATAATCTGTCAGCATATTCTTGTGATTTATAATGTCAGAGTTAAATCGTAGCTCTGTTTTAATCGTCATAGCGACTAGCAGTTGTGACAAATGTCTTTTCTCTCTTCGCCTTTGCCCCTGTACACGCACGGCTAAATATAATTCAATTAACGTTTGTTGAAAGCTCAACTCTCCCGTCAAATAATATCAACTGTCGATTTACGGAATCCAATATTATGTTTCATGCGTGCTTTTGGGTGCGGTCTCTTTAATGGGATCTAAATTACTTCCCTGTAACCATTAATAACTTGTTTGTGGTATGTATCAGGTTTTATTAAATCGGAGAAAATAATTATGCTTTTATTAAAGCGGTGTGGAATCATCACCAAAGATTCTATTTTCCACGTACCTGCCTCAAGTAATTAATCCTAATTCGATTTGATTGAATTGCCGAGTCGACGTACCTAATCTTGAAAGGTAATCATTGTTAAATTATGTCTTTGTTTTTCCGCCACTATAAATTGTTAACAATACTGTCTAATGAACGTAAATGGTTAAAGTCTGGGGGTAATTTTATGTCAAATTTGAAATTACGCTCTCATTAGTTTGCATTTACCAAGGCACTTGAAACGTGTAAATTATTTCAGTAAATTTAATTGTTGTAGAAGGGATTTTAGTCGAATTAGTATGCAATTTTCCATTGCGCAAGCTGCACTGCTCGGATGCCAAAACAACTTAATAACGTGATTAGAAGAAGCGTTCAAATTAGATTTTCATTGATGGTGCGCTTTGACGCGAAAAGTGTACTCGACTACATGGGAGATGCGGAGATAGTGCTCTAAAACTCCTCTCGAGATGAAAGAAATTTTTCCGGATTGATTCTCCTCCAGCAATCAGGTCCCAGAGGCGGAGCTGACGTTTTGTTCCTCAATTTTTGTGATGGCATTGTGGATGGCATGTCTTGGTGCATAATGACGCCCTCTAGATGACTTCGCCCTTTTAATATTATAGACGTTTAAACGCGCCTATATTGCTTTTTGATGCGGTCGTAGTCAAACGCCTCCCTTCTTTGAGATTGTCGTCTTGGTTCTAATGCTTCCAGTTTAAATTCAGTTATTGCTCCACATGAACATTATCTCATGCATGAACTATTTTATCTTATTTATAAAACAAAAAGTATGTTTTAAGCAAAGCTTTCCGATCGGTTCTAATGTCTTAACCGACTTAGGTATTCTTTTAAAGACTAAACAATCTCGATCAGAAATTTATCGACAGGCTTAAATGCTTTTAAAGGTTAAATAAATATTTTAACAATGAGGAATTAGGAGGAAGTGTTGTCAAAGATGGAATCCATAATGGCGTTAAGCTTTTAACGGGCACGTTCGAGCGACTCCCTTAAAACAAGAGGGAAGGGTTTCCAGTCTTTAACCTTCTAATTTTCATTTACTCGATTCAATATTACTCTTCACTGCAATCGATGCTCGTAAATTGCACTAATGGCTAGTATCTGACCACTGGTTGATGTTTTATAGCTGAATCAAGACTCTCTAAATAACTCTGTTCGATTCGTCAATCTTTTTAGATGCGATTTTCTTACTAATATTAAATGGATTTTAATTGCATTTATGAGAGCATTCTTGTTTGAAGCATTTACATACCTACTTTATAGAGTCTAGGTAAGTACTTACTTGTTAATGCCATGAGATCATCAAGATTTATAACTAGAGTAGGAAAGTTTCATGTTAGTTTCAATGCGTTACTAACTAAATAACAAAGATCACGGTCACTCCTCTCTATAATTATAAATTTTGATGATCTCATGCCATTAAACAATATGTACGTAACGTGACATTTTTTAAATTTCTAGTTGGCGATGCCCGAGGTGACTCATGTCGAAACTTACTTAAGTTATGTCAAAGAAGTTGATAAGCTTTGATATCTGCAGTAAATTGAAGCATACGTCGTTTCAGGCACGGCCAACTCTAATTAGAAATTCAAAAAATGTCACGTTATAAAGAAGGATATTCTCTATACACTGAAGGGTAAAAGAGAGAAAAGGATAAGTAGGTGTACACTGATCGAGGTGATACCTATTAACCCCCGATTTCATAATCAAAATTAAAGTGTCCCTTAAATATTTGCCTAGCAACGTACCAAAGCGGCTGCTACTGATTGGTCAAAATCTCCATTAAAGGCGACTTTAACTGTAAAGGAGCTTTAACTTTTATTATGAAATCAGCCGCAAGTCTACTTCAATGTACAATCCGTTCATGATGTTTAAAAACGGCAGTAGGCCGTGTTGGGGTGACAGAATTCACTAGCTGTAGTACTCATGACATTTGTCAAATTGTACCGTTTGTTTCATTCCAGGCGCCGCGCCGTATAGGGAAATAACACGGGAAAAGTGTTTTAATTTTTTGTTTGCTCCTGGAACTCCTTCCGGCCAAATCTGAGTATTGCGGTCAATGGGCCTTAGTGTCCTCTACGTATGACAAAAAGCTGGCCCTGAAATGCCCCCTTGTTAAAACGGGAGGACCGATTGAAAATCGGAATTTTAAATTACGCGGGTGTCAATTCAGCGCTGTTTTACGTCTCAGAAAACTAAACTTCCAGGGCCGGCCTTCAATTTTTTTTGAGTTTTCGCTAACGTCATTATTACTTTTTGGAAATTCTACAAATTATTGAGTGAATTCTGAGTCGAACTAAACCGGCAATGCAATAGTTCGAGAGAAGTCTAAAGCCTCGTTCTCATTAGTCAAGTAACTTGTATCAAGTCGCTTGAATTCAAGTTTTTTGAAACCACTTGACCAATATGAACCGTAAATTTACTTGACTTGACATATCTTTTCAAGCTGGTTTCAAGTTTCAAGTGCAGTAATCTAGGTTCCCACTTTTCAAGTAACTTGAATTCAAGTCCCTTGAATTCTAGGTGATTTAAAACACTTGACCAGTATGAACCGTGACATCACTTGGCTTGAAATATCCTTTCAAGCTTCAAGTGAAGTAGAGGTCCGTTCTACTTTACTTGCCTTGAAAAACAATGAGCAGTGGGAACTGTTTCCATTGATCAAGGAAATATTTTTTCAAATTTATATGAAACACGAAGATTTATGGCATATTCAATCATTGAAATATTGCCGTCGATGTTTATTAGAAGAAATAATCGGCAAAAGGCTACAACCAGGCATTGGAAGTGGTTCGCGAGAAAATGAAGAGAAAATGGACAGCTACGGAAGTAGTTGGAACCTCCACAGCCACACTTAGAAAACTATCCTACTTCCTACAAATTTTGTTACACCAGTCTTGTTTTCCGGGGTTTTTCAAAATGTTACGATGTTTTACCAAAAGGGCACATTTTTGCAAACATAATTTGAAAACTTTTTATGTGCTGATAGAGAAAATGGGAGTTTATTTATCATTCAAATTTCAAAGTGGATGTTGCAAAAAGGCACTTGACTTTCGTTGATTGCCACTAAAACCAAATCGAGTCTTCGGCGGGCTGTGGCATGCCTATTCTACATATAAATATCAAATGCTAAAAAGACAATAATTGTCATCGGCCGATTGCCACCAAATCTAACTCACTTGCCATGTGAAAAATCGTTCAGCAGTTTCAGATCGAGAAATCTTTCTTACACATGTACACACATTTTTTAAAAATCACGTTTTTGTTATCATACAACCTCAAAGATCTGCTGTTCTCACAATTTCGTATTTTGGACTATTTTCAGCAACTTATCATTTTATACTGATGGTTGTAAAGAGGTTAAAAAGCCTAAAGTGAACTCTTTCAACAATCCCCTAGGCGATCCCCTGGGCGACTTCTTTCTGACAGCGTAACCCACTTCCTTACCCATACGGGACGTTTTCGAGTCGTTTCATTTTCTAAAATGTTAGCAATTTCAGATAGCACTCAACGAAATTCCAGCGCTCAAAGACTCACTTATTGAAGCCATTTTTTATCTACTTTACTTGATTCAATTATGACTGACTTGTAGATGTGTGAACACAAACTTGAAATCAAGAAACTTGAATTCAAGCGGCTTGAATCAAGTTACTTGACTAATGAGAACGAGGCTTTAGTGTCAGATACCTACTTTACCCACTAAAGAAAAGCCACTATGAACGTAGCCTCCAAAAATTATTTCTTTAACTCTTCCCCAGAACCTGGCCGTATTTGCCGCATTTATTAATATTTTAATTCTCGAGGTAAGTCTCTGTTTATTGTTAAATCTGTCTTAATCGTTGTTTTGCTGCAGTTATGAATATTTTTGCTGGAATCACAGACCACGAGAAGGGTTGGTCGAATGAGGAAATGGCCCATTAAAATTTTGCAACCTACCACCATCCGCTTATTACGTTTTGCACCTATAAGGCTGATGGAAAATGTCACACCTGCTGTCTCCACTCCAAGGCCTGGAAGCTGGTTGTGATGTCCTTGCCTAGATTTGTGGCTTCGGCTAGGCCGAGGAATCTGTTGCAGAAGTTACGATGCCCTGTTTGTTTACTGGGACAGGATGTGCCTTTGCCCCAACAGTTATTTAACCGCAAAGTGCGTGTTTGGAGTGTGGACTTTGAGATCGACTTTGTGGGGAAATGTTTGTGAAATTTAATTGTGTAACACATCAAAAATTAAGCAGCTGCTAAAATTTTTTTATTTAGGTACTTATTTATTTTATTTGTAAGGTGAGAAAGTAATAAAGTTAAATTTACATAGCAGAACATAATAAGTAGACGGTGGTAGGTTGCAAAATGTTAATGAATATTGGGATTAGCCATTTCCTCATTCGACCAACCCTGCTCGTAGTCTGTGATTCGGATTCCAGCGAAAATATTCATAACTGAAGCAAAACAACGATTAAGACAGATTTAACTATAAACAGAGACTTACCTCGAGAATTAAAACATTAATAAATGCGGCAAATACGTTCAAGTTCTGGCGGAGAGTTAAAGCAAAAAATTTTGGAGGTTACGTTCATAGTGGCTTTTCTTTAATGGGTAAAGTAGGTATCTGACACTAAGACTTCTCTCGAACTATTGCATAGATGCGCCAATTTATTTTGACTCAGAATTCACTCAATAATTTGTAGAATTTCCAAATAGTAATTAAATGACGTTAGCGAAAACTAAAAAAAAAATTAAGAGCGGCCCTGGAAGTTTAGTTTTATGAGACGTCAAACAGCGCTGAATTGACGCCCGCGTAATTTAAAATTCTGATTTTCAAGCGGCCCCTCCGTTCTAACAAGGGGGCATTTCAGGACCAGCTTTTTGTCATGCGTAGAGTACACTAAGGCCCATTGACCGCAATACTCAGATTTGGCCGGAAGGAGTTCCAGGAGCAAACAAAAAATAAAAACACTTTTCCCGTGTTATTTCCCTATACGGCGCCTGAAATGAAACGAACGGTACGTCACGCTCAAATTTGCACTCAAAATAATTATCCTTTGTTGCCAAATCGCAGAATAGAATAACGTCGAAAAAGTATCAAAAACTAAGTGACAATAATTGTCACTTGTAGGTGACATTTGTCACTTGCAACCGACAATAATTGTCACTTGCAACCGACAATAATTGTCACTTGCAACTGACAATATTATCACTTGCATCTGGCGATAATTCTTTAATTGAAACAGACCAATGGCGTACGCGGGGGGGTTAAGGGGTTACAGAAATTTTTGTTTTTTTCAGTTTTTAGAAAATAACGAAAATGTACGGATTTATCATCTTTTAGTACTTTTTGCACACCTTATTCTTTTGACACCCTTTTCATGACCAATTTCTGCTCACGTCACTGAAGCAGTTTGAAGTGCCTGCCAGTTACATGTTGACAATTGTCGGTTACAACTGATAACAAACGAACAAAAATATGAAAAATAGCTACGCGAAAATCAAACTTATTTTGAAACCACTGATAAGGTGCATGTCTCTAAAAATCTTTCAGATTACGTTACAATTTTCCGGACATTCAAAAATGTGGATGTCACTGAAACCTTTTTAACGCTTAATGAAAAATGCGCAGTGGGTGGAATGAATTCAATAAACAAGATGCTCTTATACTTGCATTAATAAAGGATATAAATACAAGTTTTTTAGGATACAACTCTAGTACATATAAGCAAAAGCTTTGTTGCCGTTTATTCATATACCGCCGGTCAGTGTGTTGTATTCTGGAGTGGTAAATTGAAATAAATACTCGACAGAACTTGCTCGGCTTTATAATTCGACTGCCAATTTATTAAGAATTACCAAAACAATCTAAGAATCGTCCTGACTGTAAACTGAGAAAATCGACAAACACTACGTTTAAATTTTTTTCAGTTCAATGGCGTTCAGAATAACACTGTATATCATTTTTTATTCACAAGTACGTGACTGAGTATAAAATATTTTGATTGGAAGCCTTTCATGTTTCCTTTGATAGAAATGCCATTAAAAATTTCCGCTAAACACCACAGGTGAACTGTGAACTAAACATAGACACGTCGATAAAACACTGCATCATTGACGATTTGTGAACTGCCATTTGTTGCCATTGAACTCTGGGTGTTTTTCATTTAAAAATTTACCGGCGATTTCGTTATTAGTTCCTCTGGAAGCTGCGTCCTTATTGTTCGTGAGAGAACAATTCTGGGTTAATATTATCGAGCAGGTTAGCGAACATTCATGGAAGCCGCTAGGCCTGTCTAGCTTAACAGCTGATCTCTGTGGTATTCGCAATCAGCACTCACGGGGGTGATTATCTTACCAAGATTGCGGTACGTCCGGAACCTGCCGCCCTGTCGAACTTCCGACGTCATCTGAGAGTTTCATTCGCCTTTAGTCTTGAGAATTATGGCTTGATTTTGGTATTTGCGCCGATACTCAATGGTTTCATTTTCCTAAGGGGAAACCAAAAACAAATACTCACAAACCGAGATACCTCCGGGGCTCGCCTGCAGCTGTCTTCCTGTGGTTTATGATCTGGCAGCTTTTCGTTAACCATAATGTAGATAATTAAAATATAAGGTGGTCCTTTTTTTTTGTTCGTTTTTGTTCGTCTACTTAACCATTCACAATTTACATCTGCCAGGTTTCGCGACTTAACTGATCTTGAAACGGCAACCAGCAATTAGGTATATTTACTAAAACGGCAGTGGATGCGACATTATGAAACCTGGTAATGCCAGTGCCAACTTAAATGTAAACAAAAATTTTCATAGGCATATAGGCATTTTTTGTTAAGAAAATTGTCCTAGAATGTGATTCTCCATCAAAGGCAGAAAAACTTTCAAGATACCAGGCACAACCTGTGATGCACGAAATTTGATATCGAAATATAGGTAGACTTAAGCCTCCTTTAGGATGGTGAGACAAATTCGGCAGCGAAGAACTTCAAGGCGTCAAAATTATGAATCTATAAACGAAGCGTTATTTTGGCAAATTTCTGCACATTTTATTAAACAGGTAACTCAAAAACTATTGAATTTAAGTGTAGGACACATCTGACAAAAGTTGCACAGAATGACAAGTAGAAACCAAAAAAGAATTATTGATGTATGGTGTGTTCCATTTAAAGAAATATAATTTTGTCCTGCCCCCCTGCAGGAGCCGCCCATAAGTTTATAGCATGCACATTTCCAGTCACTAACGGTTGACGTACACCGATTTTTGATATTAGTCATACATAACCTAGACATAAATGGATTTTGACACAACGTTGTTGCGGCGAAACCCTCGAACAGTCGAGTCAAAATTGGTGGATGCGCCACATATTGTGTAGTCCTACGCCTACTTCACCTACCTACATTTGACACTGGCAAATATTTCACTATTCACCCACCTGAGATATGTATGTGAGAAATGCAGATGACTTAGAAACATATACTTAAGTAATATGCACTATACATACATGTAACATGGTCAAATTCAGTAGGCACGTCAAACGTGCATGGTAATTGTATTTCTCAAATTTAGACTGCGCAAAGCTACTAGAGGTACAAATCTTTCCTCAGACGAGATCGGTGAAGGTAAGAAATAATGTATACCTAATGAATTCGTACGTTGAGTCGGAAATTTTTAAATTATTCGACTGTAGGAATCATAATAAGCAATTTAAATCGCAAGTGATTTCGTTTAGATTAAATTTCATTCTAAATTTTCTTTCCATGATCTCCTAACAAAAGTTTTCATCTTGACAGTTTCAATTTTCATTCCCCTTCCTCCTGAATCTGGCTGCTTTTTATACGTATTTATTATAATGATGCCTGCTTAATATCAATATCAATACAGGGTATCCCTCGACGAGCGTCAGTTAGCCGTATCTGGAGAACTGTTTCTAGCATCGTCATGAAAATTTGTACACAGGGGTTTCGATTAACTTTGAATCGATGTAAAATATTTTCATCAATGGCGCACTTCCGATTATACCGGAAATAGGTACTAACTTCCTTATTTTAAATGGAACATTCTGTATATTATGATATTTTTGGATTCTACGTTTAATTTTAGGTGAACTTTTACTAAGAATTGCTATGCCTAAAATCACCCGTTTTGGAGAAAATCAAGAAATTGGCTTGTTTATGTCAAGTGCAGGCCTAACTTCAAAAAGCTGCAACATCCTTACAGTATGAAATGAGAAAACGATATTGATTTGGCATGAAGTCTAATGTGGGGTGTATCTGCCCCTGGACTCAAACTGGGTCAAATATATACAGGGTGTTCTCTGCAAATTTTTAAACAACATCAACTTCATTGGTCAAAAAGTCAATTTTTTCAAATGGAATGCCCCAACTATTTTATGGCACCTCGATGTAGATTAAAATTGGGGAGGTTAATGATAGACAAGTAAATTCTGCATGTTTTATTCGGAGTAAAACGTCCTTTTTGTGATTTGTCCATTCTCTTCACAAAAAATGTCGCTTTTACTCCTTATAAAACATTTTACTCTTTGTACAATTATCAAAGAAGTGTTTTATTTCACACTGTGTCGCATTTGCTTATTTCCCGGACTCGTTTCAGTGTCCGGTAGGTGACACATTACAGTACTCGGTGCGGTAAAATGGTTGCTATAACAATCTGTGGAAATAAATACAATTAGTCAATCGATGCTATCGAAATACTTTTCCGAAAAATAGTGTATTTGACTCACTTTAGGTGTTGTAAATAGGTATTTATTTCAATCCGGTTATTTATTCATACACTTCCTTAGAGGCATATTCATGGTGCTATTTATTATTAATTTACTGTTGGTAATTTTGTTCAAATTATTGACACCCAACCGTTTAATTTATATGAGCTTTATGAGGTTTTGTTCATATTATGCACATTTAATTAACCAGAACAAAGGTATTTCCATTGAACAGATTATTTTAACGTATACCACATTCACCTGTTAATTAAAAAGCTTCAAGCCACTGAATATAATAATTGTTTTGTCATAACTATAGTATATTTCTGGGATTCACTTGGTCTAAATAATTTATCCTCGAACATAAAACATAGCACCCGTTTTTTGATATCTATTTCAATTACCTTTTGTGAGTTTTGGGGCGATACATTAATGTGTATAGTCGCTTGTCCTGCTGGAAGGGCCTTTCCGGAAGGACAGCTAAAAATTCTTTAATGGCACTGCCCTTTCAGTAGGACTTGCATTCCAGTGATGGCGTATGCTAATTATATCGGGGGGAATATTTATCTGTTTATCTAACAATAGATTATTATGGAATAGATAATTACAGGATGATGAAGTTTATAATCCGAGCCGTAGGCGAGTATTTATAATCATCCGAGTATTTTTAACGCTCGCGAAGCAGTTACTGGAATCGATCGGAAAATTCAAAAAAATCGAATCGCCAAAAACATGAAATCTTTACGTTTCAGGGTTCTGGGAACCCAAAAAAGTGTTTTTGAAAAAATGTCTGTCTGTGTGTGTGTGTGTGTGTGTGTGGGTGTGTGTGTCTGTGTGTCTGTCTGTCTGTGATCACGCTGCAGCTCAAACTACTGAACGTATCGAGATGAAATTTGGCACACATATTCAGTGGGGGATTTGTAGGTGCTGATTAGAATCTGGGCCACATCGGTTCCCGGAAAGTGCCTTTTTGGCACATCAACTTTAAAAATTTAAATGCAAACCACCATTTTTCGCGTTACCATATGAATGCTCTTCGAATTCTGCTTCTAAAAATGTATTCACACAAAAAATGGTGCCGTGAAAAAAAATCTATCCATAACTGTATATTTTGCTATAGTTATAGTTATAGTGCCGGATTAAAAACCTTAGTGCAATTTTTTCGAAAATTTCCATTTTAGGGACAAAGAGGCCCCTTTTTGAATTTTTCTTAGCACAAGGGTATATTAACATTATCGAATTCGATAGCTGTTGCATTGCCGGGTCGAAGACCTTAGTGCCATTTTTTCGAAAAACTTGTATTTTAGATTTTAGTAAATGATGAGCGCCGGGCGCATCAGCCATCGACAACCGCCCGCACGCCCTGGGACCTTGGTTAATTAAAGTTAAATGCTACATTTACAAATTCTGTGAAAAAGTAGAAGGTTCTACCGTCTTCGAGGCTGCCAATTTTTTCTATTTCGGATGCCCAGCTTGTGAATATATTCAGTTTATCTCCTCCTCTATTAGTGCCCGAAGTACCTACTTGGGCTGTCGCTATTTAACTGATGAGCTAAAATGACGTTATGGAAGTGGTAAAAAAATGCGCTAACAGAGGATAGACTCCTCTGTTGAATAGTATATTTTTTAGGCCTGTAGGTAGGACCTAAAGTACATTAATACGCTACCAAACATGGTATAGGGCCGGTAGAACTGTGCGTCCTGCTGGAAGGACGCTATCATTAAGGACTCAATCATTTTAAGGCATAGTCATAGGTACCTTAACTTTAAGCGGTATCATAAAGATCCTGAGTTTATCGATAAACAAAACAAAATGTTAATTGAAGAATAGTTTAAGAATTTAATAAATTATCTATGCGGTCAATCTGTCAAGCTATCGTTCAAGAGAAAAGGACTAGTTTCGATTCGAGTTCCTTGGCTCCATATAGTTGGCTCTCATTAGTTTAAATTTAGTCGGATGGCACCTTGACGGATGGACCTCCAAATCCTTGCTTGCGCAGGGCAGGACACGGCTCGTATTTGTAATAGGTAAGTCTGGTAAGTACTTCTTATGAGTATGTTATGTCGCAACAGGGGTGGTGGGAAGTGTGGGGAATGATAATAATTAGGTACCTAATAAGTTTTGTAATACCTTAATTGCACAAAATTAGATCATTTTTGCTTGAGTAGATCACAAAAGGAGAATTTAACGGTTTTCAGGAATCAGCCTGAAAATTCAAATCTTAATTAGAAGCTTGGTAATTTGCATTACCTACGTGAAGTAATGCGTCACACCATCATAGTCCTGACAAACTCCGAAATAATACATCCCGTAAAATCGGAAAATCCATACCGTCGCAAATTTTATACGTACATAGAAGGGATGGAACCGTAATAGTGGTTAGAATTCCGGTGTTGTGTTCCTGAATAACTGGCGAAAAGAAAATTTTCCTGTTTCAATACCTACAGTGAACACCGACCCATGAAATACTCAAATACGATTAATTAAAACTACCTACCTTAATAATAAATTAATGTTTTACTGTAGGGTTTATTATCGTTGAGATGAGGTTGGGTTGGTTTGTATGTTACGCTGTAAAACAAGCGAGTTCTCAACGGTGGCGAGGCTGAGGATTTTGGCTAAACCTACCGTAGATGGATGATGGATTCGGTACACAGTTGTTTCAAATTGGAATGGGATTAATGGGAAACTTCAAATATGTATAAAATAATTCGCTTTACATTCAAGATTTTTAAAAACTGAACAAAAGTAAGGTATACACATTTTTATTGTTAAAGGGTATGTTTACTTTTATACACTATGTAATTTTTCGTGCGATTGTACCTACATAATGATTTCAAACTGTCAACTGTCAGCAATCATATATAAAAAAATATCAAGAGTCATAGATACATAATGCACGCACGATATCCATGAATCTTAAAACGCGAATGTAGGAAACTGGTGGAGCTACAATTTCTCACTTCCTTAATGAGATGCGTCAGTTTATGAGAGTCTGTACGAAAGCTTTATTTCAGCGGAGGAAAACAGGTTAAAACGAAGCAACCAAATGGCGTATAAAATTTCTTCGAGTGAGAGATCCACTCGAAAATGTGCTTGTTATACAATTTGATCTTTCATAACAATTTCACGTTTCAATTTTTAAAGCGTCTTATTTGCTGAATCAGACGATATCGAATTTATTTATTTATTACTATTTATTGTTATTGGAACTTAATAATTTAATAATTTCGACAGGGGGTTCCTGTTATACGGTTTCGGTCCACGAAATGTTCCAATCAGCCTTATGTTGTAACTTGGTTGATTTTGGTCAACAATCAGCCCTATGATGTAACTTGGTTGACTTTAGTCAATGTTGAAATACATTGAGAGAACTGATTGGAGAACGTGACCTTTGTTTACGTTGTTCTCGTGGGATATCAATTTTAATGTCAATATCTTTCCCAAGTCAATTGACATGGAAGCAAGTCCCAACCATCACTTGCTCAAAATGTTGACTTTCAAGAAACTCAGTCGTATTTTAACCTCCCCAACGCCACTTCTCCACTTAAAAAAGGCATCCAATGAGGCGACAGGAACCTACCCAACGGTGAACCCTCGACAAATAATTCTACCACATCACATCCCGATCCCACATCGAATTGATTATTTGATAATACACCTATCACATTTTGACACCTATCTCTTTCACGTCTCCCTTTTAAGGTTAGCAACGTCAGAAATCATTTGTCACTTTATGCTATTCAATCTTGAAATTTTTAGGTTTTTGCCAAAAGGGTTCAAAGTGTAAATACATTTTTAAAAACAGAATTTGAAGGTCTTTCGTATGGAAATGTGAAAAATAGTAGTTTATATTTAGAATTTCAAAGTTGATGTGCCAAAAAAGCAGTAAATATTTTCCGATCTGACATTTTTTAAAACCTATGACATGAAAGCAAGTCCCAACCATCACTTGTTTAAAATGTTGACAATGGTTACAATTTCCAATCAGCTCTCTCAATTCATTTCAATGTTGACTACTAAAATCAACCAAATTACAACATAGGGCCGAATAGATAAGAGCTTATTCACAACCACTTTACGTACGAAACGTAACAAACTTTTTCCTACGACCACTTATCGCACAATCAAGTAACCGCGAAAGTTGACACTAACACACGCGTGTGTTAGTGCTGTGCGATATAATATCGAACAGTTTCGCCCATGTCGCGTGGCAACGCGCATCAATCACATTACATAGCAGGTTGAATTTCAAAATTTAATAAATTTTGACACTTACTGCTTTGTTAACAACGATGATAAGAAAAGTGAAATTTATGAAGAAATGATTTTTTGTTGTGGTTCGTAGGAAAAATAGTGTACACAACTCGCACGAAAGTGTTTAAACAGTGTGTCTCATTTTAACTGGAGCCACACAAATATTTCCGTTAATTTTAACCGAATCAATGCGTTCTTTTTTTCTGTATGTAGAGCTCCCAAATCTGCACCTGTGTATTACTCAACTTTTTCTATAAACCGAAACCCCAGCCCACTGCGATTTAATAAAGAGGCCAAAATCATAAAATAACGAAATATTTGGGTAGTTCCAGTTAAAACGTGACACACTGTATATCTCGTGTGATATAAGCCACTTTCGTAGCTCGTTATGTAATATATTATAACAACGCTCAACAATTATTCATTAGTTCATGACAGCTTCTGACTTTTCCAGCTATTGTTGACGATTGTTAAACAGCATGACAGGAAAAAAATTGCGGTCTACTAATTTTTTTAAATGTCCATCTTTAAATCACAACTTATAGTAGACATGATTTGAGAATTTTTCCAAATTTTTAAAATCATGTACGCGTGACACATAATATGAGATGGTCTGAATAGGTTGAGTGGTTGTCATTTATTCTATTTTAATTTAAATTTAACATTGTGCTATGGCTAGACGACCGATAACGGCTGGCTATATCCATCCGATAAATTTTTGTAAACTCCATGAAGTGAGGTGCCCTACCTCACCTAGCCCTTTCGCAGGCATTTCACCGAAGGCTTGTTGGTTGTGTGGAGTGGACCGCGCTAACTTTGGAACGCGGTGTGTTTTGTTCGCTTTTGGAACAGACTTATTTTTAATTTCTCTTTCTTGCTATTATTATATTTACAAATTCTGTGGAAAAGCCGAAGTTTCTACCATCTCTGAGATTGCAAACTTTTTTGATCGATTTCAAGTGGAATGCTCTCTTAGAGTATGTAAAAATTGAGGATTACATGTTCAACGTTACTTTATTTCATTGCCTTATCGGATAGTGGGCGTTAAAGGCTCCTTTCAACGATTAAATTTTGGATTGAAAATGAAACCGATCGGTAAATGGACCATCACTCAAACTGAATTCAATCAAAGCTCGTGCCGAAGCTTTCAGCATTCAATCGGATAGAAAGAAATTCGCGGTTGAAAAATAATTGATGTTTATAATTTATTTGGATTATACACTCATCAAATTACCTGTATCAGTTTCATAGGTAGGATCTGAGTGGTGAACCGAAATCTGGAAAAAGAACCAATTACAAATTGAGTGGGAGAGATTACAGAATACGCAAGCAGCTTACACAGTCGGTTGATCCGATTTGTGATTTTAGAGAGAAGCACAGATTGATTTCCTACTCGGGGTTTAGTCGCTGTCAAAGTTCTTTTAGGAATTGTTGCCTTTTATTGGATCTCAAAGTGACTGGTAACTGATCCATCTTTTGGAAATTGGCTATGTACATCAGCAGAGCTCTTAACTTTTCAAGTTATATAAACCCGTTTAAGAAAACGCATTAGAGATTGTTCTGGAAGTTTCCTTACTTTCCTCCATGCTGTTTAATTATTGTTTCGTACCGTCCTAATTCTGCGATTCAAAATTTTTGTTTCACCAGGAATTTGGCACAATAGTCGATACATAATTGAAAATGCTATAAATTACTCGGAAACTTAATAAGTTCATACTACGCGGCAAAAGGATATTGTCAAGATTAATATTAAATTTTAAAATTGAATGTTTCTGTGTACGCCAGTTAATTTTCGTCGCCCTGGTTTTAGTCATTTTGAAATTTATTTTATAATCGAATAATAAAGCACAGAAGGCAGATTTAAAGTCTCACAAATATTTCAATCAGCAGCCAGCTCAGAAATTAAAGCACCAACCAGAGGAGAAAGTCTAAAGTTTATTAAAGTGTCGGGAATAACTCTGTCCTGTACCTGCCACTGGGATAAAGTAATAAGGAGGATAATAAAAGAAGTTTGCAAGTCATTTTATGGCATTTCATTAAAGCGTCACCTTGCTGTTGACAGAGTACAGTCTGCATAATAATGCAGAGGAAAATAAGATATTTTTTGAGGACCGCTGTTGCTGTTACCGCAAGTTTTTCCTACGCAATTAGGAAAACACCGCACTTCGGTAAGCTTATGGATTATATCCATACACATAATAGTAGTGCATGAAGTTTGCCAAACTCAGTTAGTTATTGATGAATACGCTCAGCAGAAAGTTAGAAACTCGTTAGGTGGGTGTCGCTTTGATTAAGCTAATAAGCTAGAGCTCGCCTTAAAATTTAAGTCGCGGTTGTCCGTATAATTACAATTTCTAAAGCGATCATTCTTGTTTAGGAGTTTTTATAACAACACTCATTAGACTTATAAATATTGAGTAACGTTCATTCTACCGAGTCGTTTCTCTCCTCTGCAACTTAATCGATTTTCGGCAAATTGGAGCCATCGAATCGTACACTGTGGCAACAAAATTAATTCAGAACCATGATGAGAACTTTGATTTGAATTATTAAATTGACATATCGACTGGTAAATGAAATAATTTAATATCAGCACTCTCCATGTTGTCTGAGTAGTTTCAATTTGAGCAATATCAAAATAATTAAGTATAATTAGTTCATTTTAACAAGCGGTTTTCATCGAGCGAAAACAGCTGTATAATAAAATCATCTTCTAGCGAATGCAGGGGTTGGGTTGAGTGAGTCAGGTGCCTTTTCTGTTGTTTTGTTAAACGGGCTTTCAGTTATGTCAAAACTCCTTTAAGTGTCAAAAAACAGACACAATGGACAACAATTAAGAACAATAATCCTTTCCAACTTACATTGTTACCTATTCTGTTCTGTGTTAACATCCATTGCAATTGATAATGAAAGTTGCTATCAATAGTTAAAGTTGCTATCAGGTAGATGGACTATTTTATTTGCAATTATAACTTTGCAAATAAAATAGTCCATCTACCTGATAGCAACTTCCATTATTGTTACCTATATTGTTCATTAGGCGCTTTCCTTTTGCATATTTATCTCAGAAACCTGAGTTCATCTCAGCAACCTGATTGATCAAAATTCAAATAAACCAATCAAATTGCTAAGTTTGAGTCAGGTTTCTGAGATAAATCTGCAAAAGGAAAGCGCCTATTGACACTTACAGGAATTTTGACGAAATTTAATGAAAGCCCGGTTAACAAAACATTAAGCTGGGTTGTACGAAACATTTAATTCTGGAGTTAACGCTGATCCCATTACGAGATCATCGAAACAATTGTTGTCAACAATTTGTTGCTATAGAATTTTTGAAGGATTAATTACCTCCATATCACGTGATACTTATTCAACAAAAGACATTGTTGGATTTTTCCAAATTGAACCAATCACTGTGTTTAATACTGATAAATTGCACCGTGCTATTTAATCACGATAAAATTTGAAGCTAGCTGTTTGAGGCAATATTATGTAGCTAAGCATCACGGTCGTGTGTTACCGAAAAGGATCTCTTGAGCTTGCCCTCATTTTTAATGGAAGCATTGATCGTAAACATCTTCTCAACCCTAAAATACTCTTAAAACATATTTTAAAACACAAATTATTAAAATATAATATTATTAAAATTTCCAAATTGATGTGACAAAAAGGCAGTAAATATTTTCCGATCTTCACCAAAAGCTTTTCATCTCATCAGGGACCGCCACTATGGCTTCTGTAGAAATTTCAAACAAATCGGTTCGGTAGTTTCGGCGGAATCGTGTTCACACGGACATTTTTCAAAACCTATTTTTTCGCATTCTCCATACCGGAAAATTTAAAGATCTGTCTTTATCTTCATTTTCAATTTTGGACCGATTGCAGTAACCTTCCATTTTTAGTTTGGAAGGGGAGGTTAGTCACACTATGCTGTGGTCACACTATGCTGTGGTCACACTATGAGGAAGACGCACTCCGTCAAAAAAAATGTACCCACTTTTTAATTTTAATTCGGGTTCCGCAGTTTCCACCAGATGTCGCGGCGTTCCACAGTGGTTCAATTATTCAATTTTGTGGCCAAAAATCATAAAAACCAAATTAACTGAGTAGTATTAAATATCGCATAGTTTAATAATGAAGCATTCATAGCTCTGAAAAAATAAAGCAAGCCGCAGAAACACCGGTCTGTCATAGTTACTAGTGCCAATTGTGACGTCTTTAAAAAAGTCATTAGTTCTAGACTGCAAATTATAATAATCATTTTTTCAAATCGAAGAGTTAGTGCAGCATAAATTCTTTCAAATATCAATTTTGTGCACCTTTATCTGTAACTTACGTATATTTTTGAACATTAATCAATATTCATTTGGTCCCCGTACATCAAAATTAACGTTTTATTATGAAACCAATTTTTACCTTGACTTTTCACCAAGTGCGCAGGGTTTCCGCATGAAAATTTTAGGCTCTGATGATAGCCCTAATTGAGTACTTGAATCCAGAGTTGAGATTTGGTGCCCCCTTTTGCCCCTAAGCCCGATAGACTATTTTAAAATAAACAAGTACGAACAATTTCAGGAGACACAAAGTTTTATTCCCTCCCCTTAACATCCCCCAGGCCGACTCGATTTTTTTCAATGTTTTTTACGTATTTGTCGTCATCTAATTGACAAAATCTCCAATTTCCATAATTTTAGGAGACATATGGTTTTTACACCTCCTTCTTGGAATGCACCCCCCAGACCGATTTGATTTTTTTTGATATTTTTTCCGGTCTTCTCGTAGCGTAACTGACATACATTCCAATTTTCATAATTTTAGGAGACAAAAAGTTTTTTCGTCCCATTTAATTGGCCCCCCAGATCGACCTAATTTTTTTCAATATTTTTCCCGTTTATGTCGTCATCTAATTGTCAAAACTTCCAAGTTTCATAATTTTCGGAGACAAAAAGTGTTTTCGCGCCCCCTAATTCGCCCCCCTAATCGATTAAATTTTTTAAATATTTTTCCCGTTATTGCCAACATACTTCCGTTCAACATTGAAAGTTTCTAATTTTTGGCCATATTTCGGGGATTCTGAACCACTGTGCGTTCGTATCCGATTAAGGAAAGAAAATATAAAATTCGTTATTTCACGAAAAAAAACTTTAATATGAGCGTAAGTGGGAAAGAATTAGATAAAATACGCACCAGATCGATGGATTTCATTACTTTCACTTACTTTTATCTTTATCTAGAAAATCATCGTACCTACAACATGCCAAAGAAAAATTACAATTTTATGACAAATTTGGAAAAATACATGGGACAGCTGCTTGCCATAACATATTACTCTGCCGCTACGAACTTGATCTCTTCTTGCATCAAGCAATTTTGACTCATAATGGTAAATAATATCTTCCTCCATAAAATGTAGGTAGCCCGCTCCACAGACCTCATTATTAGACCATAAGCAGACCTATCTGCTCCTGATTTAGCCAGCGGCCATTTGTTAATTGACCAGGATCTTCCTAACAACAACAGTTACCTACTGTGAATTGGTTGCCTCTTAAGAATATTATTGCTTTTTACCTTTGATGCCTTATGACGTGACATTTCTCACATTTCCGTCACGGAATTTCTTTCCAGAGGCATAGAATATCCTCTGCTTGTCGCTATTCTAAGTTGTCCTTTAATAAACAGTCAAAAAACCCATGAAAGCTAATAAAACTTCCAATAATTCGCTTTTGACCGAACATTAATGTCAGAATGACAACCTCGCTGTCGCCGATTGCGCCACTTGATTATTATTGGAGAATCACTCAAAAAGAGGGACGAAAATTTCTCAATTTGCGGCATGAGTTCGGCTTCCTTAGTGGAGTGTTTCATAGGTCACACATAGGTTTTTTTACGGCACCGTTTTTTGTGACGCGAAAAATGGGGGTTTGTATTTAATTTTTTTAAGTTGATGTGCACAGCACCTACAAATTGCCTACTGAATACGTGTGGTGTGCCAAATTTCATCTCGATACATTCAATAGTTTAAGCTGCAGCGTGATCATAGACAGACAGATACCCAGACAGACACTTTTCAAAAACCACGTTTTCCGATTCCCAGGACCCCAAAACGTAAAGATTTGATGTTTTCGGCAATTCGATTTTTCGATATATTATTATATTAACTTAAAAAAAAGAAAGCAGATTGCCTGCTCACCACTGCTCACCGCAAGCCGGCTTACCTGCTTTAGCTGCGTTTCTACACTTTGACCATACCTACCTTTTACAAAATACTTTTAAGAAACACCCCCTTTTGCCAACGTTACACATGTTTTGGAATGGGTTTTATCTTGAATTTTGTTATGGGAGCTCACAAAATTCGACCAGTGGCCTGTTTTTGCGGAAAGTCGTTTGGAAGAAGTCATGTTGACAGACTAAACATGACATAAATTACAAAATTAAGCGCATCAAAATGTTCGTGTAAAAATGTCTGTTGTTGAAACAAATCGGTGTGATGTCACCATTGTTGTAGAACGAAGAAGTTCCAATCTTTTAATCGAACGAAATTTCAGCGAGATATTCTCAACAACAGACTTGGCCGTGTGTCGCATATGCCACATGAGTAACGTGTCTGGCGAAGCCCTAATATCCCCATGTAAGTGCAAAGGATCTCTAGGATACATTCATTTAGCCTGTTTGGAGAAATGGCTAAATCAATCCGGACGAATCAGCTGCGAATTGTGCGGATTCCAATATAATTCCGTGCAAACACAACGTTACACGTTTTGCGAAAGTATCAGGGTGTGGATGAGATTCCCTGGAAATAAAGCCCATGTCCAATCGAACATTTTAATTGCCGTTCTCTTGACCCTTGTTACCATTGGTCTCTTAACAGTTTGCTTCATCGGAATGGACTATTTTGTGATAGAAGGGGTCAGACTTGGAATTGATCAAACGTGGACGAAAGGAGGATTGTGGTTCTTTTTAGTAATCGTAATTGCCGGATATGTATCAACCTTATATTTAGTAATAAGAGATCAAATAACTCCCTGGTACAACTGGTGGAGGAGAGCTGTAGAAGTTCGTTTGCGACTTACGCCATCCATTATGCAAAATGCTATTATTAGCGGGACTCCGGAAGTGGTCTTTTAAATTTCTTATACAAGCCGTAGCATATTAAAAATTGTCGACACAATGAAAGTTTTATTCGCTTTTAACATGATATCCTTACAAGTATTTTGGATAGTTACGTACCTGATCCCAGGGAACTTTTCGAGAATAGGTAATCTTGCGTTAAAATTTGTTCTGAAGTTTTATATCATAAACTTAAAGAACATAAAAAAGTTTCGAAGGGCCCCGCACTTGCTCCTTCATTTTAAATTGAACCTTGATGTGACTTTAAATTCAGTGAATCATTTTAGATAGATACACCCATAAGCATATTATACTAAAACGACTTTGGTCCTAAATCATAACTAAAGTTATTGCTACTGCTAACACAATTGATACCAAAGTTACGAGTTACCAGTTAGGTAAGTACCATTTTTTCAAATGTGTGTTGTAGGTATTAGATATGTACATTGAAATCAGAATTCACAATACGACAACGATGGAATTTTTTTAATCTTCGTAGGACCAAAGTTCTGTTTACTTTAGTTAGATATTCAGAGTCCAAGTAGATATAACAACTCTAATCGGGTTGGAATTAACCTCCCCACAAGTAATTTAAAAATGGGAGGTTACTGCAATCACCCCAAATTCGAGATCGAGATACGTTTCTAGGTCCCCAGGACAGAATCACGAAAAAGTGGTCTTTAGAAAAATGTCTGTATGTACGTAGGTATATGTATGTATGTACCGGATGTATACGCATGTGAGCAAGATTTCTCGAAAACTGCCGAACGGATTATATTGAAATTTGGAATAGGGATTGACCCTCTGAGCCCAGTTAATTTTCTTGGTGATCCGTAAACACCAAGAACTTTTATGGCATTGCAACTATGAAATGTGGCCGATGAACAACAATTTTTCTTATCAGCACATGAAAGACTTTCAAATCCTGTATCTAAAAGTGCGCCTTTTTGGCATAAAATCAAAAAAATCGAAATTTCGAAGCAAACTACTGAATCGAATTGGCTGAAATTGGAAAGGTAGAGATACCATTATATACCAGATGATTTAATTTTGGTGACAATAATCGGCGAACGGAAAGTGCCATTTTTGGCATATCAACATCGAAATTTGAATAATAAATAAACTCCCATTTTCTTTATAAGCACATGAAAGCCTTCAAATGTCGTTTCCAAAAATGTCTACAAACAGTGCCCTTTAGGCTAAAAATCGCAAAATTTTGAAGAATCCCAGAAAACGCATTAAGGTTGGTGGAGTAAAATTTAGGTATAGCAAGTAGGAAAATTGACTTAATTTTGGCGGCAATTGACCAATCACAAGTGCTTTTTTGGTATGTCATGTATGAAATTTGAAAGACGACCACCCTTTGTTCTACCAGCACATGAAAGATCTTCAAATCCTTTTTGTTTTAATTCACTCAAACTTAGTGCCCTTTTATCAATAAATAATAAAAATGTTGAAAGATCTCCCGAAACATTTAGGTTGAGACTGCCAGATTGAAATTAATAGGTGATAGGATTGGATCATTTACCAAGTGGGGAGTGGGGAGGTTCTAGTCGTTTCCGTAGCTACGCATTTTTTTAAATTGAAATGTAATAACCTCTTACTAATAAGTAATAAGGCAACAGAATAATTTTATATCGATAGGGCATGATGGAAGCATTTTGCAGGTTAAGCCTAGGACGTATATAAAGATTCTGTAGAAGTGCACTTTGCATGGAAGCCGCATAGGATGCCATTAATCAGGATAAAGTCTAGTGGAAACTTGTCAGGCATTTAACTTAATTCCATTTCTTACCTACTCAATGGAGAGTCTGGCCATATAAATATTATTTCAACCATTTAGCTTTCAGTTCATTTTAGTGGAGCGATTCCAAAGTCCTAAATATCTCAACTTAACTATCCCTTAAATGACCTAAGCAGTAACGCGAAAATTTTATTGCGCGATAAATTTCCATGAAGTTTCTTTCACATTTCACAACTTTGTCAAAAACCTCGGCATGCTAAACTAGTTTTAACTTTGTACATAAAACCAGTTCCGTAACAAAAATATCTGTAGCAGGGAAACATAAATTTTTTATTAAGCCCTATGAAACCACGCTAAAGTACATAATGAAGTTACGAGCTATGGCTGGAATTCTAAGTTAGTTTACGTTATGACTCATAACGTATCTTAGTGCGGATCGTAACTCAGCAGTGGGCGCCACTAGTACAATTTTGCAGAGTTCTTTAATGCCGCCGGTTGCTCGGTCGAGGTCGAATAGCAAGTGAAGTGACAATCGTGTCGTGACATTTGACATTTGAAACACCGGTCGCAAAGATGGCTGCTGCACGAAATTTTATCCTTGATTTCGCAAATGATTTATTCGAAGAAATTAGTTCTGATTCGACTGATGAGAACAACGAAGACGTTTTATTACCCCCCGGAGTGCCCTGAACAATTAACGAGATCAGCGAGCAGGAATTGTTTCAACGAACCCAATGTTTATTTATGTCCTGAACATCATCGCTGAAAGATTAAGAAAAACCCAAGACAAAGGGAAGGGAGGTATCCACACATTACGCCGATGTACAAGTTATATGAGTGGTCTGGCCTCGCAATTTTATGCTAGTCGTGGGTTACAATGGCTTGTTGGTAGCAGTTGGCAGTGGTGGTCGAATCTCACAACCCGCAGCCTGCAGAGGAATCGATGAAGTAACTCAAGCCCTTGTGGATATACCACTACCAGATTTCCCATGGCAGATAAATATCCTCAAGTGGTTTAGGAAACTCAGGACATGCTAATCTGGGAAAATATGTTGTTTTCTTGATAAATGCAACTATTAGTAATTTGATTACTACCTCGGTTAATCAAGCATCAGTTCCTCTTTGAAGAATGGACGAAGCTTTCAACCAACTATTAGTAATTTGTTATAATCTTTATATTATTATACAATTTCTTGAGTTGATTTTAGTTTTATTAATTTTGGTAAGTACATACATACCACTGTCTTGGGGTTGCAGAATGCAGATTGGTTCAGGGAAGTCAGGGAGATTTAGAACTGTTAGTTAAGGGGAATGTTAATAATAATTCAATTGTCTACATAAAATTTAGTTTATTTGTAGCTGTAATATCATTCATAATATGTATTGTGAGTTTCAAAATGGAAGGATCTGAGCCTACCACAAATTGGGAGTTAATAGAGTTGTTCAGGTGTCGATCGAGGTACTGTGAAGGTCAGTGGGGGTTCTCAATGCTGTGTGTGCAATCGATCGCTCCAAGAACTTCTTGTAATCCAGCTCCGCCTTTTTGTCATTCCGAATGCCTGTTTAACTTGAGGATATTCATCTGCGCTGCGAATAAACTCTGGTGGTGGTATATCCACAAGAGCATGATTTACTTCATCGATTCCTCTGCAGGCTGCGGGTTTTAAGATTTGACCACTGGTACCAAAAAGTACTGCAACCCACCACTGGCATAAAATTCCGAGACCAACGTATAACTTGAACATCGACGTAATGTGTGGATACCTCCCTTCCCATTGTCTCGGGTTTTTTGCTAATCTTTCGGGCGATGGACCGATGCTCTTGGTCTTGCGGACATAAATAAACACACATTGCTGCTCGCGGATCTCATCAATTGTCCAGGCACTCTGGGGGGTAAAACAGCGTCTTCCTCGTTCTCATCACTCGAATCAGAACCAATTTCTTCGAAGAAATCAACTACTTAATCAGGCATAAAATTTCATGCAGCAGCCATCTTTGCGACAGGTGTTTGAATTGTCACTTGTCACTCGACCTCGACCCGACCGAGCGACCGGCGGCATTAAAGAACTCTGCAAAATTGTACTAGTGGCGCCCTCTGCTGAGTTACGATCCGCACTAAGATACGTTATGAGTCATAACGTAAATTGACTTAGAATTCCACCCTATGCCTTTAAGTTTTCTCACCGAAATTGAGTGATAGATGGTGGATTTCCTCTGTTTGAAGTAGTCCAATTGGTCCTTGGAAAAGTTCGCTATACATTACCTGAAAATTTTGTCACCGGTATTATAGTTTCAAAGTGGCTAATTAACTTTAATTTATATCAGTCAATCAGAAAGAGTATCTAATACAACAATGATTATCTCATCTCTAAGTCACAAAACAAGCTGTTAAGTTTTTCCGATTTGGAAGCTATATTGTTGACAACAATGATTCGCCATGGAAATAGGGTGAATCTTGGTCGTGTGGATCCCGGACAGACCATAGTAGGTTTTCAAGTGATTATATTTTTAAAATAATAAAATCATTTTGGTCATGTCATTCTAATACCATTCGCCGTGGGAAAATTTTGTCTGGAAAAGTTATTAATTCAACACCAGTTTATTCCAATTTTGCTTGTTACATTGTCAAAAAATCACTCGCCGATGGCTCGAGATTTATATTGTTGCCTATGGTCACTCGCAAAATTATGAGCCAACAAACTCTTGTACAATGTCCGACAAAATTTTCTCACTTATTGATATTGTATGTGACTATAGTAATTCGTATGTTTTGCACAAAGGTAAATTAAGCTTTCACAACAGGACTCCATACAGATTGGAAAAATGCGAAAGGCTTATTGCCAAAGCAAAGATTGAACAAGGTATTCATAATTAGGTATACTGTGTATATTTACGCTAAGTTTCATTACTCACTAGTCAGACAAAGCTTTGACTGTTTGATTAGTTTGTTTTTGAACCGTAAGTAAAATATACATATAAAAAAATATTAATTTATATTTATTATCAATTAATTTTGTTTGAGGATCTGCTAGTTAAGAATAACACAAAAAGATCTTATAAATAAAATACCTATATAAACTTATGTCCGGTGGCAAAAGCACTGAATCAGTGGTCAGGGCTTTAAACATTTACAATAGTCAAGTCAATAGCCGATGGGCCTAATCTGATACTCAACATTAATTTCATGCCCAGTTTTCGAGGCAAATAACATAATGTATTTTGACAAATTCGCACGCAGTCTTCCAACCTTCTGCAAAATGTAGGTAAGTATGTAGGTACTATATGCAGTAAAATCGATATATCGAGGCGCTTACCCGTCCTAGCGTGTAATTTTGTTGGTTTAAAACAGAAACTAAGGGGAAGAAGTGTAAAATCAATCCGCTGCGAATGATCTTCGGAGCTTTGTTCCCCTTTTATTAAATAAACTTTCCATATTTTATAAGAAATTGACTTGACATTCTCATACCTATTTCACGAATCGAAATATAAAAAGCTGAAATTGGATGGCAAAGTTCAAATAAGAAAATACAAAATAATGTATATTGAGCCAAACCGAACAGAAACTTACCTTCCTGCGCTGAAACCTGTTTATCTGAACGAATATCCTAACAAGAAGTTTATAATAAATTGCCGAGGAATATTATATTATTAACGAATTTCAGTCAGTCTTTTAATTTGGAGGTATAAAAATGCGGTTACTAATCGCCTTTAAGGAATCACTTAATTGAAATTACAAAACAAATTCTTTAGGAAACGTAACCAGGCCTGGAGAAATTAATAACACCGGTTTAAGAAAATGAATATTCATAAATGGATTGAAAGAATCCGTCTTTTAATTTAATTTTGTAAAGTGGCAAGTTTCAATTTTTTTGCTGGCTAAAGTATCCAGTGATTCAAGAAACTCATCCTTTGGAATTAATACTCATGTCTTTGATTGTTCTTTTTTTTTGACATGTGGCAATAATTTTAAAAACTATTTTATTCTGACAGAATCAGCGACACTGCTTTGGGTTCCAAAGCCCATAACATGTAAATACCGGTTGTTTCATTCCATTCGCCGTATAGGGAGTATTTATTTACGTATAAAGAGTATCGAAAGTGATCTTTCCTGGACGAATAGGCAGATTTCAGGCTAACGCCGTAGGCCTGAAACTCCGGACTTGCGCCCATTTGGGGTCATCCTGAGCAACGTTTCTTAATAAAATTTTTCGATAAAAACTGCCTAATAGGTTTTTCGGATGTTTGGTATTTGTTTTTGGTCTTAGTAGGCTATGGTTATATTTTTGAAAAAATTTTAACTACTCCAAAAACACAACTTTCTGAGGTCTACACCCAAGAAAAAAAATTGTTACGATTTTCCATAAAACAACAAAGATACAGGGTTGTTGCCGTCTAAAGTGAGACACACTGTACATATAGCTCAAGAAATTATTTGAAACGTTTTCAAAACGTACACTTTGTGCCTACCAGGAATGGGTTAGACCTGGCTTCCTTTATTGTGCGATGTCGAGTTTACACAAAAGTATAATTGTTGGGGTTATAATGAGGTTAACGGACTTTAATTTTTGCCTAATGTTTCGATCTTTAATTTGATCATCATCAAAGACTAATTTTCTTGTTCAGGCGCACATGGAGGCATTTCCATCACCGAGGACGTCGGAAGTATAATCTTCTTTCAAATCAAACTTGGATTCTCCGATCCTCATCCTATACGTTATATGTTCAGCTTTTGCCTCTCCACTGCAGTAGCGAATAATTATTAGGCACCTTATTAGATTTGATATAATTACGTGCTTTAGGTACATAGCGCCCTGGAAAATCGTGTGATACATTCTAAGAAGCTAATGAGAGCTGTATCTGAAAACTGTCCTTTTCATGCTAAAATCTCAGACAAGGAAAGGCATAAAAGAAGAGCAATAACGCTAGCAGAATATTAATATTTTATTTCTCGACAACTGAAACAAACTACCTTAATGAAAGCTTGATTATTTTCACAATGGTAATTTTTCTGTGTCTTCCCTAATACATATTTAGCAGGCAGAGCTTATAAATCGAGTTTCCGAGAGTGACGGTGAGGAAGTCTGATAAACAACACAGTTATCTCGTGGTTTAATACGGCTACGAAGTACGAATAGTCTAAATTGTAAGAGGAACTTAGCTTGCATTGTTGAAGTTATCAAAATCTTCTGCTTGGCGAGTTAGACACAAACACGTGGATTTATTAGACGTTTGGTAAATAAATCCTTGCAAGTTGGTCTTAAATTAGGCGATCGGTTGGGTCGGGTTCGACAATTCTATTACGCTATAATGCAAACTAAATTGCGTTTTCTGAAATGTATGCAAGGAGACTGGCACGGCACGCTAATACCGAAGGATAACTGCCCCTATTGTCGGGCTATATGCCTGAACACTGAACAGCTCAGGGTTCAAGGCTAATTTAATTGAGGGGCATCGAATTCCCCAAATTTGATTTGTGTATTTGTCCATTAATTTCCGGTTGATATCCTATCAAATGTATCTCTTATTCTGATTATTTTATACATTAAGTATATTGAACCAATTCAAAGGTATAGATTTTGTTTACAGTGACCAACCAACTCTAGATTAGAGTGACAAGACGACAGTCATAGTTCAAATAAACTGGTAATACTACGACATTTAACACAACTGTCATTAGAAAATTGCAAAAATAAAAGTATACTCAAAGTAAACATTTAATCAGATTTAGAAAAAGATACGTTTACCAGATTTGTACAGAAAATTGTTGGGTAATTTTAAACAGTGGGGTATCTTGTTATAATTATTACAACAAAGTCACTCGCCGGAATGTAAATTTGCAGTACTTTATAATATTCCCCTAAAAATCGCGAGCCAACAACAAGAATTTAACATTATTTTAAACACTGGATATAATTAGGTCCTTCTCTTTTTCAACTATTAGTTATTTTTTCAATTTAACAATTTTTGAAATGCAAATATAATAAGCTCTCCCCGGTGTCCGTCGGTCTTCCTGTGTAGCATCTAATTGATCTTCGCTTCCCATATTCTTCGTAGAGAGATCGCAGGTTGAAAAGGACCTGTCACGTGATCGGCGCGAGTCGACTGGTTGAAAACTGCCGTGGTCGGGAGGTCTCGTGGCGGGCGTTGCTGCGCAGATAGGCCCCGCCCACAGGTCCTTTTCAACCTGCGATCTGTCTACCAGTTTTGTTTCGTCCATTCTTAGTAGGTAGATGCCCCCGAACAAGAGTTCACCTAATAAGTACTCCATTGTAAAGTTTTAGGTATTCTACAAAATTCCACAAAAATCTTGTTGAAAATAAATAATTTCACTTCTATTTTGTAACGTAACAGTCAGTTGACAAGTGACTGACAACTCACAGCGATGATGGCGATGATCCAACATTTTTAAACTACCTAGAATCCAACGTACTTTGGAGCTACGTGAATACTTTCAATTTATAAAATAATCTGTAAAATATGACTCGTCGTCCCTTGATTGCCTCGTTGGATTCACTACTAGTCAATGGTAGATTTTTTTCGGTCAAAGACGACGAGCAAGCTCTCGTCGTCTTTTTGACCTAAAAAAATCTATCATTTGGATTCGTAGTTCAACCATTCGGACGTCAAACCAGCGGCAATCAAGAGACGACTTATTATATTACTAACGACCATCTTTTACGTTTTTTAACTATACGCTCGCGAAGCAATTACTGGAATCGATCGGAAAATTCAAAAAAATCGAATCGCCAAAAACATGAAATCTTTACGTTTCAGGGTCCTGGGAACCCAAAAAAGTGTTTTTTGAAAAAATGTCTGTGTGTCTGTGTGTCTGTCTGTCTGTCTGTCTGTGATCACGCTGCAGCTCAAACTATTGAACGTATCGAGATGAAATTTGGCACACATATTCCGTGGGAGATTTTTAGGTGCTGATTAGAATTTGGGCCACATCGGTTCACGGAAAGTGTCTTTTCGGCACATCAACTTTAAAAATCTAAGTGCAAACCACCATTTTTCGCGTTACCATATGAATGCTCTTCGAATTCTGCTTCTAAAAATGTATTCACACTTGTGCCCTTTTGGCCAAAATATGGTGCCGTGAAAAAAAACCTATGCTGTTATATTGCCGGATCAAAAACTTTAGTGCAATTTTTTAGAAAATTTCTATTTTAGGGACAAAAAGGCCCCTTTTTGAGTTTTTCTTAGCAAAAGGGCATATTATTATTATGGAATTCGATAGCTGTTGCATTGCCGGATCGAAAACCTTAGTGCCATTTTTTCGAAAAATGTCCATTTTAGGAGTGAAAAACATTTGTATTTTAGATTTTAGTATAAACATTGTATAAATGAGCGCCGGGTGCATCAGCCATCCAACCGCTCCGCACCCCCGACCTTGGTTAAATAAAGTTAAATGCTACATTTACAAATTCTATGAAAAAGTAGAAGTTTCTACCGTCTAGCGTCTCCGAGACTGCCACTTTTTATGATTTCGAGCTTTTTAGTAGTTCAATTGATCATGACCTTATAAATTCCGTAATGGGTTTGTAAGATAATAGAGAGTAGAGCAGATATCTCGTTCAAAATTAAAGAACACATAAAACTTAATACTATGCATAGCGGTTGGTCTCAGGCATAAAAACTCAAATTACAGGATACCTTTAGTACCGGTTTTAGTGTCGTAAGCCCCGGCAGCCTGGCAGATCGTAAAATTTCAGCAGACCCGTCCTTAGCTGAAACGGATTTCGCATTACGGTTACCCGCACAACAAATGCTTGAATGTATCATTTTACAGTATCTGCAGCGCACAAATGCAACTTTAGACCTAGATACGTCTTCGTGACCTGTCAAGTCTAAGCATGAATTTTTTTGCCATCACCGCAATTTCTACGATCAATAAAAGCTTCGCTCTAGCCACCTTCCATTCCACCAGCGAAGCGGATATATACTCAGTCTCAAGACGTGTTCTCTATTTTGGCCTGCACATCCCAGTGGCACCACGTGCCTAAGGTCGTAAGTTGTTAGTTGTTTTATCTTAACACTCATCAATTTATTTAGGTACATTTATATACAATCTGCAAATGATGCCAGCATCTTTTTTCTCTATTATTTGTAATGGCACTACTTGGTCAGTCAGGTCATAATGTGACATTTAGAAAAATTCTAATTGGAGTTGGTCGTACCCGGGGTGATTCACATCGAAACTTAGTTAGGCTATGTCGACAGATTTGGATAACTACACTAGAAATTAGAAGTTTAAAAAATATCACATTAAATTAGGTATAAGGTATAGCTTACTTTTTTATTTTTTTTGGATGTGGGAACAAAATAACGCTCGTTCATATTCAAATTTAATCAGAAATACATATTCTGGAAGCACGTTCTCATTTTTAAAATGATAGGAAACTATTTTGTTGGAGGCAACCTACTCATCTGCTAATTAAATATTGAAGCAATTAACAAACTGGTAATTTTGTAATTTTGGTAGTTCTGTAAAGTGTTTCTAAGCAAACTTTATTGTTATTGATTCGACACAAATAATAAATGTTTGTTACCCTTTTAAAAGTAAAGTGCTTTTGAAGGCACAAATCAATATTGCCTTGTTTTCTGTACTGAAATAAATACTGGATTGTATGGTATTCTTTTTATCGTCATTATTTAATTATTCAATAACTTTTCGTTTAAGGCAAACAATAATTTAAGTACTTAAGTAATTACTAGAGTTCAATATTTAGTTTTCAAATGAGACGCAATTTAAGTTCGTCAGAATTCATCTTCTAGCTAAATAATGAAGTAAAATTTTAGTATATTACTATATTACTATAGTTACCAACAGCATCTAGAATCACTTGTCAAATACTGATTAATACATACATATAATAATTATCCCGTGTATTCCCAATGAAATTCTGCGTTAAAAAGTCCTTATGATTATTTCGCTTATTTCTACATAATTCTTACAAACGGCGTCCGAAGTTGAGGGTAGTTTTTCAAGCTCGCGACCGAAAATCAACCTAGCGCGATGCGACTTTACGCTGCGAATACACCAAAAACGGTTCGTGCTACGAGAACAATGCTATTATAATATGACATTAAAGAGCAGAATTTTCTACAAAATAAATGCGGTTACCATTTTTTAAAGAAAAAAATTTATTGGTTTTCATATTTTTATTTGCAGCCGTGAATATTGTCCTTTCGGTTTTTTTTAGTTGTTTTCCCCGGCATCATCTGCAACTAATTCATCTTGGATTGTTGCATTAGGCACCCTTGTCCATGGCTACTGGAGCACATCTTTGAGCAGCGCAGTCCAGATTTGGCACAGCCGCATCATTTTCCACAGCCCATTTTGCAATTGCAAGATACCTATAAGTTGCAGAATTGTGTGTCGTTAGTGTAAACCTGTGACAAAGCATTGGGACCTTTCTTTCAAATAAAATTCGTGGGCTGAATGTTGTTTCCTCGCAATGACTGAATTTGGTGAAATACTCTTGCAATTGCAAAATGGCCTGCCGAAAATGATCGGCTGTGCGGATGCGGACTGCGCTGCTCGCTCCAGCTGCCATGGACAAAGGTGCCTAAATGCAACAGTCCAAGACGAATTAGTTGCAGACGACCCCGGGAAAAAACAACTAAAAAAAACCGAAAGCACAACAATTATTCAGGACTGCAAATAAAATATGAAAACCAATAAAATTATTTTCTTTGATAAACGATAATGGCATTTATTTTGTAGAAAAATCTTCTCTTTAATTTCATATTATGGCATTGTTCTCGTAGCACGAACCGTTTTTAATGAATTCGCAGCGTAAGGTTGCGCTAGCTTAGGTTGATTTCATTTCCGGCCGCGAGCGAAAAACTACCCTCGACTTCGGACGTCGTTTGTAAGAATTATGTGAAAATAAGCGAAATAATCATAAGGACTTTTTAACGCAGAATTTCATTGGGAATATTTTTGATTTGAATAATGTTTTTCGCCACTTCATTTCAAGCCCTTTCAGCAGTCCGCAGCCGCAATTTCAACAATATATAATATATAAATTATTTCTTCTAAAAAATCTAACTTGACACATTGCTCTTTTTACTAAAACTCTTTAAATTAGGTAATTTATAAATACGTACATCTTTTATCAAGGATTCTCTTTTGTTCTAAGATAAAAACATATTCCTGAGAAGTTCAATAACAGTGTATATTGCATGTCAGATCGGCCCAAAAATACTAACTTTTTGCACTGTCGCAATTGGTATCGTGACAACAATGTAGAAGTATTATTAATTGAAAAGATCGTAAAAATTAATCCAGAAAATGAATTATAGTAGATGAGTCTGTATTCTGTGCTAACGTGGAGCAATTTGTTTCTGTCATGAGTAACATCTCTCATGACCGCAGCAGCTCTGAAACTGGTTGCAATCATTCGTCAATGCAAAACTACGGAAATTACAGCGTTCTAGTTTCGTTCAGGATTTTGAAATATTATCTCCCCTAATGCTCTCACATATTACAATGAAATGGGTTTATCAAAATTGTGTAAAGGGGATTAAGTCAATCGATCGAGAAAAAAAAAGATTTATATTATGGGGAGTTGCTAGTCGTTATCTCCAACTTACGGCTTTGTCTCCTAGCTGTTCCACCCTACAATGCAGGAAAGCAGTTTGGCCAACTGCGGTGGTGACATTTCGAGGTACATTGAATTCGAAATAGGGATAGCTGCTGACGCTGCCGTTCAGAAACCCTTCGTTCGAATAAGCCTCCACAGCACCTGGAAAAAGAAAACAAGATTAAACTTTCCTATGAAAAACTAACTTGGCGGCGGCGGCATGACTGGCACGGATTCAATTCGAGAAAAAACAAATCAATGCAGCCAACCGGAAAATTTTTAATTATCTCGGACTTGAGAATCGAAGTTGGCAAAGCACCTTAATGCCAACTATAGTTTATCCTCGTAAATGATGACGCAGACCTTCGTTATTATTCTAGATTGTAAATCAAAGGGCTTAAGTGCTTTTTGCAGCCCTATATTAGGCGGATTTTAATTAATACAGTGGGAATTTGTCCGGAGAGCTTTGTATAATTTGCGACAATCAACAGATCTTGGAAGAAAAATACGTGTAGACCTCACCCTTGACTTTTGAGGTAGCAACTAAACACACCACTAGACCACTTAAAGTTGCACGTAATAACAAACAGGCAAAACAAGACGTGTTTGTCGAGCTCTTATAACTTAGCAGGGTCTATAGTCTTGTAGCTGCGCCCCCTTAGGCGACCCTAAACGATGTCATACATAGGGCGTAATTTTCTCTGAGGCGAATGTTAACGTATTTCTCCGGGTTGATGAGCTTATAAGTGCATTGCAAACATAGGCGGCTCTAAATTTAGATTCCGTGCTATGCTGTAACATATTTTCGTATACATTCTAGAGTAAAACATAAAATTCCCGATTAAGTTAAACGAAAGCGCCTAGGTCAATGTTTGTCGCTCATCTAACCCGCTGATAACATGCACAAATAAAATTTGGGGCGTAAACGGAATTGTATGGCTTTAAATAGTTACCACTCTGGGTAAAATGTGTACCGGCGTAATTAATTGAGTGTATAAAACAAAGGGCAGGTATAGTAATTTGTTTGTACAGCCTTGATTTCATGTTCCTGTCCTGAATTTCGGAGCCCAGGAAGCCGTTTGATCTGGTCTTGATAATGAATATTAAATTAGGGTATGTTAGTAATTTTGTCCCTGGTGAGTTGCTTTATTACATATTTTATTAGTCCGGCAATATTGATACACAATGTTAGATAATCGCAGGATTAAACTTCCTATGATTGATGATAAGCTAAACTATCTCAATGTTTCAATTCGGGAGACAACGTTTTGGAGGATTTTGATTTATATTCCTAAAACGAAATGAAATTCTTTTTGTGTAGACAAGTGAATTTGCAAAAAAGGGCAGGCGCAGAAGCGATCTCGTAGGTATATGTAGAAAAATCTCCACACACTCCAAATAGAGGGTAAAAAGGCAGTAACATAAACAACTCAAAATTTTTAAAAAATGGGCAGCAGAGAAGCGGATGGAACCTCCCCATCGCGTGGATCCTTGAATTGAATGCGAAAACTTTTAGACCGCTCGTCTAATTTCACACTTTCTGACAAATAGCGACATCACCTATCATATTTGACAACAGTTACTTTTTAAGGTTAATATCCTGTCACATTTAAGTACTGCCATTCTGTCAGTTCGCAAATTTTACATCTCATTCATTTAGTATTGACTGAGCTGTCACTTTTCTTGGTCTGTAAAAGGGTTGAATCTGCCGTTTATTCTGACCAATACCTGACAAATCGCTCCACAATCCCCTTCACCAACTTGCAGGTCAATCTGTTGAAAAATTTGCTTGTTTAGCCAAAAAACTGAAATCTTGGGGCTTCACGACCTGTCACTTCAATAGTAAATGAATGAGGTGTAAACACAAATCATTAAAAACGAGAATTTTCATTATTTTTCGCCAAAACTGTGAATATATTTTTAGAACCAGAATTGATGTTCTCTCTAATGATGACATAAAAAATGAGGCCTTGTGTGTAAATTTTTTTAATGTTGATATGCCTAAATGGCACTTCCCGTGGACCAATTGCTTCCAAAAGCCTTTCAGCTCTTCAACGGGTAACGCGTCACTCAATCCCAATGTAGCAAATTTCATCCAAATTGATCCAGTAGTTTGGGCTATAATGTGTTTTTTAGCAATACCTGTATTGTAAGTTCTCCATTAGCGTCAAAATTCACTGACAGTAAGTGGATCTTACAAAACATTACCAGTCGCTAATGTCGTTTCTATGCTTACGCACAGGATTGTAATATTTACTTACTGTCCATGGGCTGTAAATGTTACTTACAGTGCAAGGTGAGTGCAGTATTTTTCTCTTCCTGCCTCAGGTATTGCTAGAAATACTGTACGCACCTCGGAATGTAGTTTATTTTTGTGATCTCGCATGCTTAGGAAACCTCGGCCCTGTGGGTCTCGATTTCCTAAAATTCCTCCACTACAAAAATTACACTTGGATTCCTCGGTACGTAATATACTATTAGTAAAACAAAATCTCGATTTTTTTACCCAAACGGCACCAAATGCGAATTCGATGTGCCGTAGGTCAATGCCTACAAAACAATTTGAGCTCTTCGACATGTAAAATAATCTGCTTGTGCAAAATTGCAGCCAAATCGGTCCAGAGCTTAGAAAATGCGTGGCCTTCAAATTTTCGCCTGCGGCGCACTCTCTATTTGATTACCTGCCTCTTCTTTCAAAAACATAATTATCATTAATAGCAATAATATTGATAATAAGGGGCCCAAATTAGATTTTGCGGGGGGGGGGGGGGGGGTACTGAATGTAGTTACATCACTGGAACACCCCTTATGTGGTTGCGCAGCATTTAAATATTACAATAATTGTACCTATAAGTTACAATGCAGTAATGCACTCTCGATCTGTTTTTCCTCTTCTCCAATCTCCTATTTATATTTTTCGGCTTAGTGCTCTCAATAAAACATTAGCTTAACCATGCAAGGACTATCTGCAAGCCACATAAATTAAACTTGTATCGAATCAATTTTTTAGAAGGAAAGACATAAAGTACTATAAGTTCTGTTTAACAAGAATATGTCCATAAAACAATAATAGAAGCGCGATTATTGAAAGAAGCGATTATAAGGATTTTAATCGTTGATTAAACAAAAGCAGTGCAGGCAGGCATAAGGCAATTAATTGTCTGTGTGCTAGGTGATTCCAGTCAACCATATTTGCACTGCTAACAAAAAGCTGTTTAGAAACCGCACGCACTCTCGAGTGTATTACTTACGTATGTTATTATCAGATGTAATTAAGGTGATTTGTGGGCATCGTGGCCAGGTGCAATTGTCCTCGAGCAGGATAAGAGAGGATATACTCCAGAACTTAGCTCTTAACTTAGTTGCCCTGTTATAATTCTCGTCAGCGCGACTAGGCAGATGGCACTAGAAAGCTATTGGGCCATTGTTATTTCCGTTAAATGGAATATCTGCAAACTTCGCTGATCAGATTTTACTAAAAGCGAGATCTACAAAGCTGATAAATTAATAATGCCTGCCATTTATTTACGGCTGGGGGAAATTATTTACATTAAAAGATTTAAATTCCCAATTAAGAGCGGATCTGTCAACATTCTTCTGGCATTGAATTAGAGAACCAAATCTTATAATACCTTCATTAATATTGAATTTTTCATTTCCAAATTTAAATATACAGGGTGTCCGGAAATAACAATGATATATTTCGGGGGGTGATTATGCAGCTCGAAATATGAAAAAAAGTTTCAATAAACATGTGTCCGGAAATCGCTGAAGAGGGCGCTCAAAATTCGATTTTTATTTAGTCAATTATTAGTCAATTAGATTACTTTAGTTACTAATATTTAAAATCCGTTCAGTTTTTCAATAATTTGATAAGCATAGGAAATGCAAATGGCTCTAATTCTAATTTTCTCGAAAACGGTTCATCCCACGGTGTTATAACAAGAGAGGCTTTTTTATGTAAATTTAGTCAGGGAACAATATTCCGGTGAGAAATTGTCAAATTGTGTTATTATCTGCAGTACCTACGTCGTGTCATTATCGAGGACTTTCATGCTGAAAAGAATTGTATTAATTACGCTGGCGCTGTACCGACGACACTCCGTTTCAGCTAGGGCTGTGCGGATCGACCGGATCTTTATTTCGATCCGGATCCGGATTACTGAAAACAAATTATCCGGATCTACTAACCTGGATCTTATCCGGATCCAGTTTGCAATCCGGATCCGCGGATCCAGTTTTTGCGATCCGGATTCACGATCCAGTTTAGCGATCCGGATCCGCAATCCAGTTGGTGATGATCTGGATACATTCAAATATCCGGATTCAATCTGGTGTCTGACTGGAAATTCTAATCTAACGTCGACCAGTCAGTTTATCAGTCCACCTAGAAATGCTAGGTATAATAAAATAGGTGTATAGGTACGTAGATATATCGCTCATACGCCTTTTCATGTGCCATTGAGTAGGTTTTTAATTTGAGGTTTTTACTTATAAAATAGACCCAAAAAACAAAGACATTATCAGATTAGTTCTCACGGAGGTGTAGTCAAAACATTCCCCCACGAATTCATCCCATTTTGCTGTTCTGTTAATTTCTCCAGATTCATTGTTCTGCTTTATTTTCAAGAAGCAATGGCATTAGCCCGACTTCGTGTTTAGTGGCTAGGTATATTTAGTTCCGGCTGTAGATTTGGATCCGTATTTGGATCCGCATTAGATTCGGATTTGGATCCGGATCGAGACAAAATCTAGATTCGGATTTGGATCCGGATACTTTTTAAGATCCGGATACCAGATTGTGGATCCGGATCTGGAAAAAATTTGGATCCGTACAGCCGTAGTTTCAGCATGAATTTCCGCAAGAATGAGACGCCAAAGCTGAAGATGGCTGCAGAAATCTGCAAAATGTTACTGCTAGCGCCATCTCATGACTTACGCACTTAGGTGCATGACATCATGACATAAATCAACTTAGTATCAGCACCCATGTAACTTTTAACATCTATGTTACGACAAGTGACAGATAGACAATGCACTTTCTGTCGTTATAACATTAAACAATATTCTAACATCGATGATAAAAGTTCCATGAATCACCCCCTAAGGTTGAATATGTTACAATTATGTCAGTTGGCCTGGTATACACTGATTCTGTGACTGAGACCAGACCCCTACGTTTAAAGAGTTTTAAGGGAAATACACGGTAATTTAATAAATAGGTAGACATTATGTTTGTCAATTTAGCCTTAGCTAGAACTTACTATTTTTCTGGTATAAGTCCTGGTTAATGAAAAATGTGCCTTTTAGGAATACGAATAATGAAAAATCTATACTGTCTAGCCCTTCATTAATTTTCAATTGTCATTTTGAAATTGTTGTTGTACCTAGACGATGAATGTTTCAGTAAGATCACGGTATCAAAAAAATTTCCACTTATACTTTGGAAGGATGGAGTTAAAAGTTTTTCGAGGTTTTAGTACGGTTCTTGAAAAATGTTTGTGGTGGTGAGATGAATGGGAACAAGTTTTATGGAAGGAGCGCCGGCGCTAGGGAGTGACAAAAATATCGTTCGAAGGCCACAACCCCAACAGGTGAGACCACAATATGTTTCTCAAGGGTGCAAAATGCATCTCCTGAATTTAAATCAGCCTTTTGGCGACGTATTTCATCATGTCGATGAAAGAATAGCGCATTCGGCCAATAATTTCATAAAAGTTTGGGCTTAATGGCAGACCCGCGGGAAAAATAATATTAGATTGTTTCCAGTAAGATATTCAAGTTAGGGAATAAACTTTACAAAAGGTTACCTCTTTTGTTAACATTTACTACTGGACATTCTCTAGTTGCTCCCCAGACAGTTGCACGATTCAGGAGTTTCCTTTACTGTTTTATTTTATGGACGGAATTTGAATGAAACGTTGACATTTACTAGCAGATTATTTCGCTGTAAAAGTTTCGCAGCTTTGACTGTCGGATCAGAAATTCATGTGAATGTTAATCGGTGATGGAATGAAGCCTTTTTATTTTTGCTTTTTATTTACGGCGAAAAGGGTGATAGTCCCCTATCGAATATTTATGACATGTAAACTACATTTCTTGTAGAAGAAGAATTGGCCCGTGATCGATGAATGGACATTCACTCTAGCATGCATTATTCATTGGAACTCCGGTACAGTCGTACCCCGGAGACGTCGCCGCGGGCTCCGGGACAGATCCGCTAGCCATACTCTATTCTTATCCGATTCTACCACATTCGCTCATGTTTATTTGGAATATTTCAGTCCAAGTCAAATTTAGTCTCAAAGTCCTGAATACGAATAAGACTTTCATGCTAAATACCCTGAATACGAACAAAGAAAATAGTCCGATGTCGGTCAGATCGCTCCGGATATGTTATTGTATTTGCACTGAATTGCTAACGTGCTCGTAAACGGACAAATACAATAAAAACAGATTTGCCTCCAGAAATATTCCTACAAAACCGAGACTCCTCCGTAGAAGTTCCGCACAATCCAGATAACAAACTTTCCTCCCTACCAACCCGCGATTCATTAAAATTGAAATAAAGACACAATAATCGCTTAGAGGACTTACCAAGTTTACTTCTAGTATTTGCTTTGCCTTAATTTGAATATCATTTTCAATTCTTCTTATTGCGTCATTTGTATGCCTTTCGTTATCAATTTATTATTATTGCGATTCACCGCTGTAGAAAACGACGACAGTTATTGTACTCATTCATTTTGTCTCATTAATACTTAAATAAAAATGAATCATGGACACACAATAAAGATTGGATATGGATAATGGAGAGATATATCGAAGGTAAACCAATTTCGTTAGTTTGGGGTGAAGCCAATATGAAACATTCCGGACAATTATTGGTCAATTTATTTCATTTATTGCACTCATATATTTTAAAGGCACAAAGTATCAGCGTTTACCCCAAATTTATTTGATGGCCGTCGTGTGTACAAGGCGGAGAGTGGGTCCTAGCGCCCTAAAAATTTATTATTTTTTCAATAAATCAAGAACGAAGTGGATTAGATCTTTCTGAATTGAAAAAAAGTCTTATTTACAAAACAACCAGACCACTTGTTTTTAACAGTAAGCGTTTATTTTGTACGAGGCGTCTTTAAACTTGATTAAAAAATTTGAAAATCTAGGACGACGGGTGTCCGGTCAATTGTTCGAAACCGATTGCTTGAAAATAAGACTAATTCGCAATATTTTAATGCATTTGAGTTGATATGAAAATTAAATTGGTAACATTACGCGTTTGTAAAAAGTGCAGTAACCTCCTATTTTTTTAAATTTTGATGTGGTTGGGGAGGTTAATAAATCGCGAATTTTGCACTTAAGTTGTTACGTAAGGTCAAAATTAACTTTTGAACAACTTTCCCTTTCGATATCTTTAACGAAAACGGGCAAAAACGAGCTTCAAATTCGGCATAGGGCGCCAAAATTGAATTCTGAAGAACTTTTTCTAATAGCTTTTTTCGATATTGATCGCGAAGGAAAATATTAAAAAATGGTCCTATTTGAGAGGTCGCAGTAGGTTGGATTTACAACTTACATTCAAGTTGACCACTTCAAAAGATGCGCCTTATGAAGTTCTCTGAGTCTGCAAAAACTGAAGTCTCCACCTACAAAATTAAGGAAAATATCTCGTCTTAAGTGAGACACACTGAACATAATGTGAAAGTTACACAAAGGAATAAACACTAGAGATTAGAGGTTTGTGTTCTGTACCTATACATATTTAGTGTGTTTAATTGTTGACGACTAGTTGATGCCAGAATTAATGCAGGTGTAAACAATTGCTTGACCACAGTATTACCCTGCATTTCACGGCTAAGTGCTCGGTATACAAGATTATTATTACATATGACTGCATTAGTTGATGCAAGGCCTATCCCGAGAGAACATTTCTTGTCCCATAGCTTGCTAATTTGCCAGGCGAAATACGTAGTTAATCAAAATATACCTATTTTACGACACATTATTTGACCTATTTTCAGCAGCAATTTAAAGACATGGGAATGCAAATCACTAACATTTTCGAAAATGAGTTATTACCAGGTCTATACTTTTCGAAGTTCCACGGTCCCTAAAAAGTAGTTTGTCGTCGAACGTCATAGAAATATGACATTTTTCAGCCGACCATGCGATGGAGTGCCAGTAAATGTGACAGGATACTAACCTTAAAAGGTAGATGTTATCAAAAATGATGGATGATGCATGGGTATTGATGATTTAAAAAAAAGGACATCTATGAATACTTACTCAAAGTATTCATTAGTCTCTTCTGACAGATTAGATGGTTTTGAGGGTGCTTGGATAGTTTTAACCCGTTGCTTGCAGCCGATGTCCGTAATGGGATGTTTCGACGCCGGCCCCGGCGTTTCCACGCGAGAACATTTCGACGCCAAATACAAAAATGTCATGGTCCATAGCTGCAGATTACCTACCCATATCAACTTCCCCTGTAATCCTCCGCTATAACGCAAAATGCTTCAAAACAAAGCTTGCATTAATCGTAGCGTATAGGTTTACCTATAAACTAACAATTAAACCATTACAATGGAATAATGGAAGCCACGACGTATAACACTTTTTTGGTGGTCTGTCGAATTTCGCAGAAGGCCAATTGTATTTCGCTAATTATAATTTGATTCATAAATAAAAAATTATCTACATTTTAATTTTTGGTGTCGAAACGTCCCGGCGTCATAAGTCTAGAGCGCGGACGTATAAGCACAAAAAAAAGTTGTTTTAAGTGCTTAAAATAGCATAAAAACCGCCCAAAAAAAGCTCTAAAGTAACTCAAAAAAAAGCTCAAAAATAGCACAAAATTCTATATAGTAATCCCCACTTGTGATACCTTGTTTTAAAGCAAATTTCATTACGAACTCAATGCTGTAAAAGTTTTCGATATTCGCTCACCCATGGCGCTCTTTTATACTTAACTATAGAAGGATCCAATTTTTTTTTAAATACTTCTATTATCCACTCCTTCAAAAGTATATTGAATAATACAGTTTCGTAGTAGTATTTACTGCAATTTTGAAATATGTACTTAGATGAATTTAAATTTTGTTTTTATCGGTCTGCAGAAAATTTCACCAATAACGTTAAAAAATGGAAAAAAAAACCTTAAAAAGCGCAAAAAAGACAAAAAAAGCAAAAAAATTAAGAAAGCTCAGAAAAATGTATAATTAATGCTTTCGATATAATTCGGGCTCCCTACAGATTATTTTTGATCTGATATTAATACTACCAAATAGTATAATAATAGCTGGAAATCCGCGCTCTAGGACGTCCACGCGTCGAAACGGCGCCGTCGAAACGTCCTAGCCGGCCAATGTCACAACTGACAGCCGATAAAATGTAGTCAGACTGTTTTGCCTGCTGTTTAGACTGACTTCCATCATGCACTGGACATCAAATGCTTTTTTTTTGTTAGAAAGTGTGAAATTAGTAACAATGACTAGCGATCTAAAAATTTTCATGTTCAACTGACTACCACCTAAAGAAAAAAACAAACATTCCCGCGTTTGGAGGGTTCCAGCCGCTACTCTGCAGACCATTTTGTAGAAACCGAATCAAAAGAAGGTATACAAACACGCCTTCAGGTCACAATTGAAACTCGGCTATTATAAACACTGACAACCCTTTTTATTTACACTTTTGTAGTTTTTTTTTCCACCTGCGAGCGATCCTGGAAGTTTTTTCAATTTTTAACAAGATAACAGTTCCACCTTTTCGAACGCTTATTTCAAATTCAAATTACTTTTCGTAAGGAGGAAACCAATCAACCATAGTGGAGCGTCTCTAATTAATTTAATTACAGAGTGTAGGATGTCACCGCCTTATTTAAGTTCAAGACTGCATTGGCAGTTGAGGATGCAAAAGGACGACGGAGACGACGACTATTTTAATTAAGTTTGCTTTTATTTGTTCGCTTGTCAGGTGTCCCTTTAATTGCGACTATAACGCCTTTATGTAAATACATATATTCGTCCGTTTAAAGGATTTTGCTCTTCTTAACCACTTCTGCACCAGCCAAGAACTAAAACGCATTTTAAAGTTTTCAACTTTGAAGAGAACGCTTCCATAGTAGCTCTCATGTGAAATAAAAGCAAACGAATATGACAAAGGTGGAAAGCAGGTGGAACAGAAAATTCCTAGATTTGGAAGTTCTGCTTTTCTGTTAATTTGAAAGATGACGTTCCGATTTAATAGTCTCATACAAGAACATTTACGTAACACGATATACAAAAATGCATGAAATATGAATTCTGCCCTTTATAAAAAAAAGTATTACCATATTTGACATTATCTCATCAGATATAACTCCACAATCCATTTATATTAATTTGAGAGGCAGGTATTTGGTTAAACTTGCTTGGAAGCTCACTTGGAAGCTCCGACACAATAATATGTCAGGAAACGAACTATCCACAGACGTACTAGACATAATAACAGGAACGAGATGTGTTCGTATTGAATGAGTTTTGTTGAGGCTGATAAGCAAACCATCGATTTATTCATTGCCAATATTGCCATGTTCATTCACTCATGAACCATGAAGTTATATAAGTTTATCTTCGTATAGCGCCTCTAACTTACTTTATCGAAATTCATAGTGAACATGGAATAAAAAGGAAAAGGCGCAGAACAATTACGCGGACTCATTAAGCCGCTCAGTAATAAATAGGTGAAACGGACATTAAGTTCCGACACACTTGCGACATTATTCGGGTTAAAATGTTTGTTTGAATGCGGTTAGAAGAGGAAGCTCACATTTGAATAATCTTTTTTTAAACGAAAAACATTTTTGTAATATTCATGAAAAATCCTGGGGCTTTCGTGTCCAACTCCAACAAATGCTCCGTGACGTGGCATAAATATTAATGTTCCGCTTTGTTGACTCTAAATATAATATTATGGCTCGAAAAATCCTTTCTCAAACCAAATCCCTTCCGATAAGTCCCTTCAAATGTTTGCTGTATGACTGGTAACGACACACCCGGGGGTAGGTACCTATTGCGACTTTGACTCCTATATGAGCGGAATAACTAAATTGTGTGGAACTAAAATAGCAGGTAGCAGATAATCTCTGTTTCCAGTAGGCATAAATCATAAATTACATTTGACACTTCATACCTACTACCACACTACTTTGTTTAGTTTGGTCAGATCACTAGCAGATAAGATGAATAAAGAATGGCGGATGATGAAACTCGGACTGTCTTGAAAACTTTTTTGCTTTTTAAAAATTGTTATGTAGGTGTAGTAAATCATAAATTGAATAAGTTCAATAAGTCGACAGAACTAACAAACATCAAATTAGGTATTTTATACAGGGTGAGTCTGAAAGACACCACATCCTTTATATCGGGTGTCCCAAAAAAACCGGACAAAATATTTTTGAAAATAAGTCTGCCATTTCTTAGCTGATTTGGATGAGCGTGGTCTTAAATTAAAACCAAAGAATCAGCCTTTCGACTATATGAGAAACTACGGCAGATGGCGCTGCCGTAGCAGCCCTATTGATACTTGCTTTAAAGGTTTATTTTAGCTGCATGGGGATTGGTCAGTCAACGACTAATCGGTATGACACTCGAATAGCCTTGAAGATCTTTCTTTCTTGTTCAAAAATCCTTTTTCAGAAGTCGATATGGCTTAACCATTAATTTTCTGTAATTTAAAAAAAAATGTGTTTTTGATTATTTTCACGCATTAAAGGCCATGACCAAAAGAACAGTAATGCTTATAAATCTTAATTTTCAGTTATAATTGAACGAATATGGTGAAAACAGTGGCGTGGATACCAGTGGGGGGCAACTGAACAGTAATCATCGAAAATTAAGCCCTATGTGCATCAATGTGACTTTAGTCATGGTTATGGAAGCATGAAAATACGCAAAAACACTTTTTTTAGAAAAATCATAGAAAATTAATGCTTACGCCAAATGGGCTTCTGAAAAAAGATTTTTGAAGAAAAAAGAAAGATCTTGAAGGCTATTTGGGTCTCATAACCATTGGTTGTTGCCCGACCAATCCCCACGCACCTAAAATAAGCGTTAAAGACAAGTATCAATAAGGCTACTACAGATCAATAAGGCTACTACAGCAGCGCCATCTGTCGACGTTTCTTGCAGAGTTCGAAAGCCTGATTCTTTAGCTTTAATTTAAGACCAAGTCTATCCAAATCGGTTAAGAAATGGCTGACTTATTTCAAAGACTATTTTGTCCGGTTTTTTTTGGGACACCCGATACTTACCGCAGAACTGACGTTTGGCGCAAGATTATTGGTCAATGTGATTCCTCTTGATGTTATAAACCGCCAAAGACCTTAATTTGTTTCAGGATTCTGCAATTTTGCAAAACAGTTCTACAAATTAAATGATACTTCAGATATTTTTCAAAAATCGCAACCTTGTTTACAGGTGGTCCTAAAATTATTTGTCTTCGTACTTCTTTATGTCTGTAAATATTGCTAATTTGCCTATGGGGTAAAACGATTCTTAAACTTTTTACTCCTCACCAAAGCCTTAAAAAAAGCATAAAAATTTGCCAACTCAAAACAATCCAATTTTCCAACTGTAAAGCCAACGGAGGGAGCACCGCAGGCGAAATTTTTTGAACATTTTCCCATCACTTCAGAATGATATAAACGCAAGGAAGAAAATGAAAAAGTTATTAACTTTAGTAAGGCAGATTTTTATTGATTCTGCGATTATTTATATGAAAAGAGTGATTCCTGTAAATTCTTTATTGATTTTGTCAGTTACTAATTTACTAATAACTAGGTGAAATATTCTGCAAGTAACAAAATTGTTCATATTTGACTATAAACCCATGTGTTTTTATTCGAGTTTTTTCTTACTTTTAATTTTTACTGCATGCAATGGGCTAGTTTAGGTTTTTTGACCTAAAATGACATATTTTAACAGTTTTTGTAACCTACTCATACCTTTTTTGAGCTTTTTAAGGACCTAAAATCCGGGCCCTAGTGATCATCATTGCTAGGTGATTAAGACCGAAAATTACAATTCGAGTTCAGTGGAGGTTCAAAGAGCTAGGTTCAGTTTCTACTTGAGTACTTGACAGCCAATGAGAGCACCCATTGCTGAGAAATTGAGCTGAGCTCAGTTAAACATCCCTGAACTCGAATTTATTGCAAAATTGGATCTAAGTCGGTTTTGACCCATGTTTGATTTAAAGCCCAAAAATTCCATGTGGGGCTGTGCCACACATTAATCTTTCAATGTGGGGCTTGGGCCTCAACGCCCCCATCAAGTCGGCGCCTATGGGTTAGTCATGGGGTATCTTCGGTTTAGCTTAAACCTGGTTTGGTTGCTGGGCAGCAGCCAATCAAAACGCCTAACTCGGACTGTTAAACCAAGTTTAAAGTTAACCCCGGACTGAACCTCCGACCCTAGATAGCGTAATGGACGTTTAGCGGTCTGATAAGTGATAAGATAAGTAATGTTTCAGAATACTAAAGTGGTTACTGTAACTAAGGAAATCGATAGTTGTGTCATTTTGCGGCCGTTACTGATTGATGTCTTTTTTGACGCGATTGCACAAAAAGTATTTATAGTTCTTTAACGAACAAATGTGTTGAAAAGGCGATTAATAATTGAAACACTCTTAATTTTTCTCATTTTGCATTTTTGCAAGACGGTGTTAGAGTACCTTAATCCAAAAATTAAGATGTAAGGGATGGGAGTACGAGGGCAAAAAGGATCGATGAATTAAAAAATAATGGACCAATAGCGATGTCGTCTTTTTCTGAAATATTCAATAATGAAATGATAATAATCAAGAACATAATGAGAAAACAGCGAATGAACGTGGTGAAACTGCATGGGGCCTGAGATTACGGATTAATGAAAATGGTGCTGTTATTATTGTTCTAAAACGAAAAAACAAAACGAGGGGGAAGACCAAAAGGAATGTGCAAATATACAGTGAGGACCTAAAGTCCGGCCCTCCCCCCTGTATCTCTGGAACCGCGCTAGCTAGAGCCTTGAAATTTGGAATGGAGCTATTTGTGGAGAAATGATGCCATGACCTTGAAATGTCAAAGCTATGTGAAACAAGTCAAATGTTTTAAATTGCAAGAGGGGTCTTGTGACCCCTCATTTGAAAGCTATTTTAATTCTTTATAAAATGGTGAAAGTTTCAAAGAAATTGGTTGGCTCAAAAAATATTTTTATTGAAAATTCTTATTTAATTTTTTTATTTTATCACAGTAGATCTTCAAGATGGGCCCTTTGCATTTCCTGACACAAAACATTAATAAACCCCAAAAAGTCCTTTTGCAAACTCTTTCCCGCCTTTATCTAATATTAGGAAGTGCAAGGAGCTCATTTTGAAGATGTTCTTGGGCAAAAAAAAATTAAAATAAAAATTTTCAATAAAATTCATAATTTTCATTGAGCCAACCAATTTCTTTGAAGGTTTCACCATTGTATGGAGAATTAAAGTAGCTTTCAACTGAGGGGTCACATGACTCCTCTTGCCATTTAAAGTTCTTGACTTGTATGTCATAACTTTGACATTTCAAGGTCACGGCATATTGTGTAGTTGGCAATCGGCACCATTTTTCAACTAATAGCTCAATGGACAGACTTTAGGTCCTCACTGTATAGAAAGGTTCAGAAATTAGCAGATGCCTTTTATAAACGAACTAGAAAGACCGAAAAATGGGTCGAGATTGAGTTTTGTTAAGTGTTATTCATTGAGCAGCATCAGTACATAATTGTTTCTTGAGATTATTTGAAATTCTATAATTTATTAATTTTCATAGGGAGTTGACAGGCAGGTATGTAAAATTGTAGACAAAACTAATGTAATAGTAGCAATTCTAAGGTGGCTAAGCGTGAAACGTTCATGAATGGGCATTTAACGTTATTGACATTGATAACGACAGTTCCAAACTCATGGATGGGAACATTTATTTTATCGAATGAGATATAAACGTCATAACTTATCGTAATTATATGACATTGAATAATGTGGCTTTTCATCCTGAATTTCTATTAGTTTTAAATGATAAATGAGTTCACTTGGGGAATTTTGCTGGTATAAAATATATGCCCTTAAAATAGTTGACTTAATTCATCAAAAATTCCACAGATATTTCACAAGACACGGAAGGATGCTGTAGCTGAGACGAATCTCCTGCTGGTGTTTACATTTTAATTTAACTGTGGGCTTGAAGATTCCTTAATTGATGTAGACAGATGTTGGAAGCTTGCGATTTGTACGCATTATTTTCGCTTAGGCCGAGAGGGACTGTAAATAATTTATAAAGAAAGCAACGACGGTAGTAGAAAACCAACGATGTAAATCTTTAAGTATCAGCACAGCGGCTCCACATAGTCCTCCAGGAATTTTAGCAAATACACGATAGGTGGAAAGTTTCCGGTTCCAGCTACACGCCTACACTCGTAATTATTTCTTGGACAGTTCAGGAAAAGTTTAATGTTTTGTAATTTATAGATCCATGATTTCAACCCGAGGAGTGAGTTTTAACCGTGTTTTAAAGCCCACTATTCCAGGCATTAACTACGGTTCCTGCTTTCTTCAAAACTATTGCCACCTCCCACTCTCCAACTACCCTCAAATGGATTCCCGGGTGTGTTTCTGGCACAGCAATTATTATTTTAATTATTCCGGGACAAATAGGCAAACTTCTAATAACCATTGTTTTGTTTGATGGGAATCACTAGGTCTAATAGCAAAGTAAAAATAACAGTATACCTAACAAAACCAGAAACGGATATTTTTGTTCGACACCTAGTGAGCATGTCCTTTATAATTAGAGAAGATTATCTTGTTTGGGGAAAAGTGAAGCCAAAATCAGGGGTGTTCACTGTTCGTGTATGAAGGCACGATTGCTAAGTCACGGACGGTGTGGTGCCGTCGCCTAATTGACGCCATTCAGTGACGAGTCGCGATTAACTTAATTGGATTGCACACAAAGAGCAACGCCACCGATTGCCAATAACGGACCGATGCGTGCAACCGAAAACTTCAACCACCTACCCAGACCACCTGCTCCCAACAGCAATATTATAGGGATGTCAATTATTACCTTCAACTGGAAACTTTCAAAATTCGGTTTCGGGTCTAATTAAATTAATTGCCATTTGGTATGCAATGAATGACATAATTAATCAAACCTTATATAAACTTGCACCTAGATCATAACAAGTGAAACTCCATGCGTTATAATACAGAAGAAGTCATATTCTCTTTCAGAGTTTATCTCACCGCTCAATAAAGGTTCAAAAGAGCTTTCTAGTAAAACAATCATATTTAGGGGATATACATTGTAATATAATTTGATTAGCTGGAATAATATGAAATTATACTCCAGACCACTTTCTTGAGTGCGAATTTCAGCACATAAAATAGGTGCTGACTACTGCAAATTTTTTTACTGAAGCATTTTAGGTACTTGCGTTTGAAAATAAACATCCGGTTCAAGGACAAGAGCCCTAAAAAATGTCCTTATAGAGGAAAATTTTAAGGAGGATTTTTGGAATAGTATTTTTCGTTAATGCTTATTTACTGCCTGTTACTGCTTATTATATTCCTGTTCAGCAGATTACTCTGCAGACAGCCACAGAGTACATACTTACTAAAAAATGGTCTTGTAGCGGAAAATTTTGAGCAGTAATTTTTCGAATAGGATTTTTCGATAGTGTTTACTTACTGCCTATTACTGCTTACTTACGGGATGAGACAAAATGCCGCGACCGAAATGTCGCAGCCGAAATACCGCGGCCGAAACGCCGCGGGGACAGAATGCAGCCGGGACATAACGCCGCCGGGACATAACGCCACCGGGACATAACGCCGCCGGGACATAAAACCGCCGGGACATAACGCCGCCGGGACAGAATGCCGCTGGAACATTGGGCATCTTTTTCATGGAAAAATCGCCTAACTAAACTCTCAATTCAAATTCAAAATCAAAATTCAAGTAAGCAGGAGAGTGGCTGGATGTTTAAAGATGGAATATTGTTTTTATTTATCGTAATAAAGTGATGAATATTTTGAAAGGCAATTGAATTAAACAATCTAATTAAAATTAGCAGCAAACTCATTATTAAATATTATCATATTTATGGTTTGTAAATTAAGGGTTGTTTATAATCTTCTTAACCACAGCGACGGCATATTCTATCCGGTAGGTACGGCAATTTCTAAGAAGTCGTAATGTTCGGGAATTTTTCCAGCTTAAGGACAGGATGCAGGTATAATTATTAAGAGAAATGTGTAGCGGTGGTGCAAGTATGCCCGGGGGGTTAGAAACCCGCCTATTCAATTTTTCAATGCTGGTGTAATTTTTCTGGCAAATTTTAAACTAACGGCTCAATTCAAAATAAAAATTTAACTAGGGTAATTGAAAAAAGTTCAGTTGTTAGTCCTTTCTTTACCTGGAATGGCAGGTAAACTAAACAAGCAAATTAAAGCCAGGCTTCAAACTCCCGATAAATTATCGCTTTTCAAAAAATTTATTGTTGGGAAGAAATGTGGAAAACAAATTGTTCTAAATTTTATTACGCTCGATTTTGTAAAAAATATGATCTATTTAGTTGTTCCTACTAATTTAATAAATATTATTATCAAATTCATGCAACGGAGACCGAAACCAGTCGCAATTGACTCCATATGGGTTACAGATCAAAACTTGGTTGGGGTCGCAAAAACATGTCAGTCGCAAGTGTCGGCCCGACACCTTTAAATTATCTAACACTTTCGAAAATCAAAACACAATGCTAACGGACGCGGAGTAGATAAAAAATATCAGTAGAAATAATAAAAATATGGGAGGCGGCTTTTTGTCGCAGCGGCATTCTGTCCCGGCGGCATTATGTCCCGGCGTTATTTTGGAACCGCAGCGTTTCGTCCCCGCGGCGTTCTGTCCCCGCGGCGTTTCGGTCGCGGCATTTTGTCTCGCGGCATTTCGGGCGCGGCCTTTTGTCGTATACCGACCGTGGGCAGAGAATGTTGCAATATTTTTCTTTGTGTCACAACTTGTTTGTTTGTTTGAAATCCGATTTGTATCATCATTTTTGTAGCAGAATCCTGACACTTCAGCCTTTCATAAAACGCATAACAATGAGTTAATTATTTAAGGATCTGCAAGAACTAGTGAGTCGTTTTAATAAAGAGGTTTTCAATTTCAGTTTTGATTTTTTTATAAGGTTTGTGAGAATCTATCCACATTGTGAGCGGTCTCGGGCCATAACTTTATCTCCTGAGTGTACCACAAAATTTGGGGGTCCTCTATTCGATTTCAATTCCGTTAGTTGCGAGTTGACACCCTGCTATATTTACCGAGTTTTAGCTTCTGCTTCTACGCTTGTTTTAAGCTCAAATTTTGGAGGATCTAGCTGTCTACAGCGTGATCTGCTAAACGGAAATATATAAGTAGTAACAGGCAGTAAATAAAATACTATTCCCAAAATTCCTGCTTAAAATTTTCCGCTATAGTGACATTTTTTTCGTCTCTCTAACTGTCTCCAGAGTAAACCGCTGAACTGGCATTTATAAGCAGTAATAGGCAGTAAATAAGCACTAACGAAAAATCCTATTCGAAAAGTTACTGCTCAAAATTTTCCGCCACAAGACCACTTACTTGGTGCTCTCTAGCTGTCTGCAGAATAATGCGCTGAACGGGAATATATGAGCAGTAAGAGGCAGTAATTAAGCAGTAAGCACTAATGAAATACTATTCCAAAAATTCCTGCTTGAAACTTTCCGCTATAAGAATATCTTTTAGGGCACTCTAACTGTCTCCAGAGTAATCCGCTGAACTGGAATATACCGGGTGATTCAATTTGGTATTCGCCCCCCCGTAACTATTTTATTGCAACAGTAAAATATATAAAACCATATATATTTGTAAATTGCATGACAAACTCCATGAAGTAACGTCAATAAATCGTCAATATGATGACATTATGTCAAAATGACGATTGTCAACTTTTTTTCTTCAAATGACATGCTGTATATTTCTTAGCGGATTCTTGTAGACGTTTTTTTTCTACATTTAATTATGTAAAAAAAGTTCACAGTTTCACTAGAAAAATTCCGAAAAAAAATTTATTTTATTAGGCATAATTTGAAAGTTTCTTGTCAATAAACGTAGTGAGCCGTGGAAAAAATTGAATCGTGGTGTTGCCTAATGTCGCCCTCACACGAAGGGTCCTGTTTTTCAAAAATTATAATTGATTTACCTGTTAGATCGTTAATAGTAATAATGTTATTGTTATTCACTAGTTATAAGGTAAATGGGGTATTATTGTTATTAAAAGGGTAAGTAATAATAATTCTTTGAGAAACTACGGTCCTTGCGATGTGAGTGACTTAGACTACACTATAATTCAATTTTTTCCATGGCTAACTACTTTTATTGACAAGATACTTTCAAAGTATGCCTAATCAAATCAATTTTTTTTTCGGAATTTTTCTAGTAAAAGTGTAGACTTTTTTTACATAATTGAATGTAGAAAACAAATGTCTACAAGAATCCGCTAAGAAATATACAGCATGTCATTTTGGAGAAAAAAAATTGACTATCGTCATTTTGACATATGTCATCATATTGAAGATTTAATTACGTCATTTAATAGAGTTTGTCATGCGATTAACAAATATATGGTTTCATAAATTTTTCTGTTGAAATAAAAAAGTTACAGGGGGGCGAATACCAAACTGAATCACCCGGTACAGGGTATTATTTTTAAAACTTCCCACCTTGAATATTTTTAGACGTAAAAAAGATATTGAAATGAAATAAACGCTGGTCAGTCTTGCAAGGAGGACACTTGCTCGTGTATTCAAGTATTTTTTTTTACTTCCGGTTTCACCGGAAATGACACTAATTTTGGTTTTTCAAATGTGATTATACTTTTTTCTCAACGGATTCTGAATCTATGATTTTTTCTGAGTTGGAAACATGTATCATACTGGTCGTGACTGTACTTCCGGTTAAGTATAATACATGTTTCTGACTTGGAATAATTCGTAGATTCAGAATTCGTTGAGAAAAAAGTATATTCCCATTTAAAAAAACAAAATTAGGGTCATTTCCGTACAGGGACTGACCAGCGTTTATTTCATTTTAATATATTTTTTACGTCTGAAGATATTCAAGGTGCGAAGTTTTAAAAATAACACCCTGTATAAGCGGTAATAAGCAGTAAGTGAGCAGTAACGAAAAATTGTATTCGAAAATTTACTGCTCAAGATTTTCCGCTTCAAGAAATTTTTGTTTAGTGTCCTCGTGTCCTCTAGCTGTCTGCACAGTTATCCGCTGAACGGGAATATACAGGGTGTCCTCGAATTCGGCCACCGAAATGTATGGGCATATCCTCTGGTCAAAATAAAATTAAAAACATCTATAAATCTTTTTCGATTTCCGCTTCCTAAGGGATCTATGTTTGAGTTATTTGGGAATAATTTTTGAACGGTTTAAGCTACGACAACCAAACTTGGGTCATTTGTTTAGCTTATTGGGCTACATAATTCCCTGTAATTTTATCAAAATCGAACTACGTGAACCCGGATATTCTTGCCTACCATGTTGGTAATATCTCTCAAACTTTTTGTTGGTTCATTAGAAAAATTACTTGATTCTATTTTCAATAAGCTTGTTTAAAAAACGAAGTTTTTTGGCTCTTTAATTTTTTCATGCGGTACTTACTTTTTGAGAAAAATGAAACCTAATGCAAGCATCATGTACCCCAAATTTCCGGCAAAATTCATAGCTTCGATATCATAAAGGTGGTTACTATTTCCGATTGATAAAACCTTTGAAAATGAGCTTAGAGTTATTGTGTATTACTGAAACGACGACGACCCTCTTTATTTTAATAATTGAAGCTATGGCGATTTGGCTGATTTTATTAAAAATCCATGCTTACATCTAGTTTCATTTTTCTCCAAAACCTAGTCCCGTATAAATAAAATTAAAGAGCCAGAAAAGTTCGCTTTGAAACAAGCTTTATGAAAGGCACATCAAATAATTTTTTTGATGCTTTAGCAAAAAGTTTGAAATTATTTAACATCATGTTAGGCAAGAATATATGGGTTCTCGTAGTTCGATTTTGGTAAAATTGCAGGGGATTATGTAGCCCAGTAGGCTAAATAAGTGACCCAAATTTGGTTGTCGTAGCTTAAACGGTTCAGAAGTTATCCGAAAATAACTTGGACATAGCCCCTAATTTAGGGGGCTGTAGCTCTTTAGGGAAGCGGAAATCGAAAAATTTTTATAGGCGTTTTTAATTTTATTTTTGATCAAGAATATGCCCAGAAATTTTCGTGGTCGAATTCGAGGACACTCTGTATGAGCAGTACAGGTAGTAAGTAAGCACTAACGAAAAATTCTATTCCAAAAATAGGCAATGTCTGTATGAAGCTTGTTGTTAATGTTGTTTAGTCGGCACTAGAGAGGTGTTGATATCATTGTTATTTGATGTTAACGTAAATTAATTTGGTAGGTGTGTTTACTTTTTGTGTAAAACTATATTTGATTGTATGTATTAGTGACAGAGAAAGCAAACAGAATTTCCTTTAATTGGAGCAAAGCTGACAGTAGACCCTGGCTTGAGTCGGTCTGCAATTAGATCGGTTTACATAGTCTCGTTCGAATCGATGTGATCAGGGAACATGTTTGCCTACCACTCTTAGCAAAGTAAATAATTCGACGCACTTCGTCAAACTGATGTTACTAGAACTAGCAGAAAATTTGCTAAATCAACATTAATTATGAACTGCTAAAAAGCAATTTTCTGGGGCTTTTAAAAGCCTGCTGTTTTTATTGAAATAGTTAACGCACAGCGAGTTGATAAAAAACGGGAAATACCTACCTAATTGCAAACAAGCTTTAAACCGAAATTGCACTCGTTAGTTGAGAATATCAGGCGGGCAAAATAATTTAGGTCTCTGCAACAAGGCGTTCATGGAGCAAGATAAAGACCTACTCTAACTTTGATCGATCCATGATCAGCCTGCGGCGGCAACTCAAGCCGAGTAACCCCATACCCTTATTGACCACCCACAACCCTTTCGTTTTATCCTGACCATACTTCTCGATTTCCATTCGGTTTTATCTCGTTCTTTTCTCTCTCCCACATGATTTTACAAGAATTCAATTCAGCCCCTTTATTGATTAAAATTGCCTACTACGAACAATGTGAAAGTGGTTTTACCGTAACGATATACCAGTATCTATTCAATTGAGTCTACGCACTTAGGCTCACTAACAGCTAATACACATCTAGATGCAGCAGTTTAGTAACGGACCAATTATTCCCCCATTTTCACCATGTTACACTACCAATTTAGTTCCCCATGGGCGACGATCATGTTATAAGACAGAAAATTGCAAGGGTCAATTAGAATTATTAATAGCAGTAACAATTTTTTATTTAAATTTAGGGAACTAAAATTTTTTTGTTCTTCTGAAGGGCAATTATGTAGCAAGTGACTAACGCTTTAGTCGTGGTGTTGCATACAACATTTTTTTAGCTGATGATTATAGGGACGGGTAGTCAGAAAAAAGTATTCTCTTTAAGCCTCCTAGAAGCGAGAAAAAATATTACACTGCCTGAGCAAACTCATTCGGAACTGTTTGTTTCATCTTGATAGTTTTTCGTTAGTGATCAAACGTCATAAACTGCTTGTTTACAAGGTTCACAGTGGCGCGTCTCGCGTCAATCGTAAATTTTCCTACCAAATAATTAAATAATCTGAATTTAGCAAGAAGTAAATATGATTTAATTTTTCTCGAGTTTTGACTTTTGACATGGTATCCAAAGTTTCGTGTAAAAACAAGTTTATCAATAAAAAAAATCTACCTCTCTTGTTTATTTACTATTTATCACCTATAATTTAAAACTACTTATAATAAATTAATGTAGTCACGTATCTACTTGCTGAGAAGTTGGTGTACGTAATAATATGAAACGTATCAAATATAGCTAAAACAAGTAAGTTAAATTAATTACTTATTATGTCGTAAATTAAGATCTTTGCAAGATGTAAGAAATTGTTAGTTAACGTATTACAAAATAAACGACGGCTACGTAAACGTTGCTATGTAAAAACAAATGTTTGGTTTGCAGACAGTTAAAGCCTGAATTAACTGTCATTAGTTGTTTTTACAAAGCACCCTTGACGTCGTTTATTTTGAATCACACGTTACTTGACCAGCGTAAATCAAGCATAAGCGATGCCAACATGATTAAAACGGCCGGGAGGTGGCCATTCAGTCCTGTCAATAATGGTGAATGCGCCGGGTCAGACACAATCTTCAAATGCCATGCCAAGGCTTCCCGCAGTGTTTATGTCTTATGAGGTCTCGGGATTTCATGATAATCGGTCGTTTCATTAAAGATTAATAAATAATTAATTTACTTTCGGTATTTGTTACAAATTGAATTAAAAAAATGTTGGAACCTTCCCAGTCTTTTATTTCCGTTCCTTGAATTTAAAATTTAAAATTTGATATGCCTAAGTGGCACTTCCTGTTCACCAACTGCTTTCAGAAGCCTTTCAGCTCTTCAACTGGTCACCCAATCTCCATGTACCAAATTTCAGCCAAATTGATCCAGTAGTTTGGGTTATATAATGTGTTTTCAGTGTTATTACAAAATTTCGAATTTTTTTACCCAAAGGGCATAAGTATGAATGAATTTCGTCTTATTTTTAAAGAAGAAGACCTTTAAGAAGACCTTTTTAATGGTGACAACAAATTTTTCACTAACTTGTAAATGGTTAAATGAGTATAATTTTAAATTTTAAATTTGGTGTGCCAAAACGGTACTTGCCGCTTGTCGATTGCCTGCAAAAAATTTCTGCTCCTCCCTCCTCGACGTGCGATACCATCTCCATGTGCAAAATTTCAGGCAAATCGATCCAAAGGTTTGGGCTGTATCATGTTTTAAAAGTGCGTTAAAAATATAGAATACTTTAGTTTTTATCAAAAAGGCATTAAGAGTGAATACATCTTTAGAAGCAGAATTTGAAGGCTCTTCTTATATTGACGTCAAAAATAGGGTTTGTCTTTAAAATTGCAAAGTTGATGTACCAAAATGGCACACGATTGGCTCCAAAAGTATCTAAGTTAGGCTATGAGATGCCTTCTGTACCAAATTTCATCCAAATCGCTCCAGTAATTTGGTCTGTAGAGCGTTTACACACGCACGAACGTACGTACAGCTTAGAAACATGAAGATGCCCACCCAGAGCTGAATATTTACCTGGTCGCATGGACCAGGCCACGACAGAGACCGTGCAGATGTTAGTTACCCCTACCTAACTGCTATTCGAATGCTAGGCGACCAACTAAATATTCAGCTCTGGGTGGGCATGTTCATATTTCTAAGCTGTACATACATACATACAGACATATTTTAGAAACCTCTTTTTTGACTTCCTGGGACATCAAAACGTATATATCCGATGTTATCTCAAATTCGAAAATTTTAGTGATTGCAGTATGTAACCTCCAATTTTTTTTAAAATTGTGATGGGAATTGGGGAGGTTAAATGTCGCGCTTCGTATATGAAAGTAAAGGTTAACATTTTAGACCACTAACTGCAAATTGAGACAAAAAAAAAATTCTTAAAATTATGACACTGATTAAATAGTGTAATGATCCTTTTGCCTAATGAATATTTTTGGGTAGTCGATTAGTATTTCCTTTGTAAGATAATTAATAAAGGTATAACGATATTACTGTCTGTTGATTTTACTGGCCGTAAATTTAACAGAGCGGCACAAATTGATGCCTGCCTAGGCCGAATATGATGTATTTGGGAACGTCGAAAACTTTGATCTCATTTATTCAATCTTCCTCTATATTCTATATTAATATATTGACTAGGTATAGGCTTACATAATATTTAGTGAAGAGTAGTTTGAATACAAATATACCTTGCATTAATGATAAGGTATAATTATTGGTATAAATTATATTATATTATTATACGTATAATATAAATATGTAAACACATGATAGGTATAGTAAAATACCTATATAAAATACCTCATCACCTTCACATTTTTGCCATTTTTCCTACTATAGACGGTAAACTGAGTTCACGTTCCTGCCGTTTGTCATCAATGTAAGTTTGCAGTTTTTTGAAGAGCGGAAATTCATTGGAAATCCTTGAATTTTAATACGAAGCGTTGAACAACATTTCCCGGTGCTCTCCAATTTCAATTTGAAATATTTATTTATCTCCATGACGGTAACTTTGCGAGTATTCTCGGGAGAAAGATAAACAATAAATAATTTTCATCTGGTCGTAATATTTGAAATCTCTGGACGACAAAGGACGTTAACATTAACAAACGATGGTGTGCGGATTCCACCGCCTTTTGAGGAGAAAGCTTCCTCTGCCACGCTGGATAATTGCCTCTCAAAATATTAATTCCTTTCAGACTCTTATCGTCTAGTACGGTTTCATTTCGTCAAATCACCGTTTTTATTAATGTGTCGAGAGTGAAAAACATCCTTTAATTTAATCGCGGCTACGTTAGTGTTCGGCTTTTCAGGAGATTTCATAACGCACACTTCGTTATGATTATGAATGGTCTAAGCGAAACTTGGAATAATTTGCGGCGGGCAGCTATTTAATAACTGTCATAGACGGAAGCAATGTGATTTGCAAGATAAGGAACAAACTGACATGAAACAGAGATAACAGTTTCCACATTAAGGTGGTTTTAAGAACAATGACGCAGTTTGCTTTTCGAACAAAAAGTCGCCTAGAAAATCAATCTGAACTGAATGAAAATCGATGATGCTATACAGGGTGGGTAATTTTTCGATGCTCACCATTGGGATCTCGGAAACCATATAAGAGATAGAGAGTGAGTTAAATTAGGGAAAAGTTGCACCATTTCTTGGCGATTAAGAATCTGAAGAGAATTTCCAGATATCTGGATTCGTCCCTGAGTTATACCGAAAAAACTGAAAATTGCAATTTTAAAGAAAAATTCATATCTTTCTTACGATTGATGTTATTTTAATGAAAAGTTGTCACTTTTATATTTTTGACGGCTGTCAATTGAATGGCATTCTCAGAAAATTTCTAGGCCTTCTAGATTTTTAGTAACGGTAGTCAACTTTTGATTCTCTTATGGCCGCCGTATTGAATTTTAACACCATCGGACAGGCAAAAAAAAAATCTATTCAAAAATGTAATCAAAATAGACTTTTTTGACAGATCGTCAAAATTTGAAAATTAATATGAGTAATTTGCAAAATCAGCCTAAACTTGTGAAAAAAAAATACAAAAAAGGACACCAACTTTTTTCATCTCTTATGATGTCAAAAGCAATTGAATTTTTAACGATAATAAAATAGATCCAGAAGTCGTGTCACGCGAACTTTGACATGTTTTTTCAAAAAAGTTCATGCTATGGTTTGTCCGGGATCCACACGACCAAGATTCACCCAATTTCCATGGCGACTCATTGTTGACAACAATGATTCGCCATGGAAATTGGGTGAATCTTGGTCGTGTGGATCCCGGACAGAGTATAGTTACATTTTTTTGAAAAGCTAATTTTTTTTACGTATTTAATGGTGTCAAAATCCTATATGGCGGCCATAAGAAATAAGAAAGTCGACCGTCGCAACTCAAAATTTAGAAGGTCAAAAAAAATTCTAATTACGCCATCGAATTCCCCATACTGAATAATACAAATGTGCCAAGTTTCGATCAAATCATTCCATTATAAGTATATGCGTTGGCTTTATGTGATCAATTTGGAAGCTTGATGCTCGATGCATATTGTCCAAGCATACATGAACAAAAGAATGGGCCTTGCCAATTTAAAAAAAAAAATACCGTTTGTTTTGTTATACTTGCAAAGTTGAAGCAATTTCTATAATTTTTGTTGAATTAGTTTGCAACGTAATTGCGTCTACATTATTTAAAAAAATAAACACAGATTGTGACTGTAATTTGTGCGCCAGAAATTTAAATCAAATTCAGCCAATTAGAACAGGACATGCGGGAAACTTCGCCCACTAATACGCACCGACAGAGTTCAGCCAATAGCACTGAGTGGTTTGTCGGCATATATGACGTCATATATGCTGACTTCGAATTTTCAAGATTTTTTAATTAAAAAACTACGAAGTTTTGAAACATTTTATTTACCGAGGAGGTCTTGACGAAGTGTAGGTATATTCTTCGTTATTTTATAATTTTTTTAAATTGTTGGAAAGGCCCATTGAATTTTGATCCGCTTCAGAGATTTTACACACATAATTGGAAGTTACGAGGTATTGTTAACGTAGGTAAATCACGTCCGAATTACATGTGACAATAACCCTTCCCCATTGAATATCGATATGCGTTAGCCCTGTCATTAACAAACACAGGTAAATAAAGGTTGATGGCATGTGATTAGCTGTTTTACTTGCCATTGCCATTGTGAACTATAATCCGGTCAATCAAACAATAAATTTTCCCTTACAGAAAATGAAGCCTTTTCCATTATTGTAACCGACAAAGAGCATTTGCAATTTATTGAATAAGGTACATCTCAAAGTCAATGATAAAGATTAATGACAGACGCAAGATATCAGCAAAAAATTACTAAGAGAAAGTTCGGAACAAGAGAGGGATTATAATTTAATAAAGTAGGTAGAGCTAAATCGATTCCTCAACATTTTCAGGAGCATTTTTTAATAAAAGGGTGTTTTTAAATTTCGTTGTCACTTTTTCTCATAGTGCCTTCTAATTATCATAATTAGCATTTTATTATGAACAATGGGGGGAATGGCGAACAAGTCCTCATGCTGTGTTACTGAAAGCAGCTCTCAATTATGAAATTTAATTTAGGTCACCTCAATTTGTATACTTAGTTGTGTAATATAAGGGGCACAACAATCACAACATTTACTTGAGAGCTACTACTGTCTGCCGAAGAAAATATTATTTTTGTTCGATCGTACTGGAAACGTCACATTCTTGACATGCAATTATAAGTCATATCAACAAAACTTCTTTTGCACGTCATCAATAAACGTCTACGATTTGCACATTTCAGTTAGAGTTTGGTTTAGCACTTTGATTGTTATTTACATGCTGGAGATTACCGATCGGATCTGGATCGAAATAAAAATCCGGTTGATCCACACAGCCCTAGTTTTTCACAGCTACCTAACCCATTGCTATGAGTATGTAATTAGCTTTAAATTAATTTTTTTTCACATCTTCTTTGTCTAACTTAGGATATGAATTGGCCCAATTGCAAAGTGGGCACACGGATATAGACTCTTTATTAGGTTATTATTAGGTAACTGCACTTTCAAATGGTACATCTCGGTACCATTATATGGTAGATTTGAAAACAAAAAAAGTATTTTGAGAAGTTCATTCGTTGTTCCATGTTGGAACATTTTTCTCCAAAAAATGTAGGAGAAAAGGTGGATGTACGACGAGCCTGTGACACCTTGTATATCATAAAATTTTAAGCTGTGGACTCAAAATTTTGGTATAGTATCATAAAATTTTATGTTCATCTCAGAACAAATGTCACTTCAGCTCCGCCGTACATCCGGGAGTTACATAATCAATAATATAAATAATTAGGTAAAAAGCACAAAATCCACCACTTTAACAAAACGTTTTCCTAAATTTTCTTATAAAGCCCGTGATGCATGATGAGTTATAAAACGTGGTTCAGAAATTCTTGCAAGCAAAGATAGTGACGTCTTTCTTGCAAGCGCCCCCTTGAGACAATGCCAACTTACTTGAGCGTTTCACGGGATTTTAAACGTATTTTTATTGCATCCATCATAAATTAATCTAGGGAATAAATTTTGTATACTTAATAACCGTATCGTCAAATACTTATACTAACATCCAGAACGTGAATTTATTACTCCCTATAATAATTATTATAGTATTGTAGTTGTAATAAAGAAGGTGAATAGTACCTAATTTCACGAGGATCAGAGGATCAGGTTTAACATGAATATAATTATTATTAGCGGTGCTGGAGTCTGTAGTGCGTAATTACAATTTGCTGAGTCCAATGAAACTGAAATTATTAAAAAATAATAAACCGATTTATATTTAGGTAGGAAGTTGGTCAAAAGCAAGATCCGTGAAACCGGATTTGCATCGAAAACTGCTGACCAAAGCCCAATCAGGTTTACTATTATTTTAGTTTTAGCTGGATCATGTCTTTTTCTGACCCTTTTTCCAGTCCAAAAATGAATTTCCGATTTAATCCCTTATCCAAGTTGGAATTAGTCTATTAAATAAGCCCACCGAATAAACCGAAGTCCGTGGATTCCGGATTAAACAGAGGCGTTAATGAAAATAAAACGCAGCTTTCTCTTTTAATAACAAAAGCCGTTGTGCTATAATAAATCGTCAGTAATTACGTCGCTAGTAACGATTATAAATCTAATACACACAGAGAGAATAAGCCGTCCCGCTTTCCGGATACCCTCCTCAATTGAGGGGCGACACTATACCGCTTCCATTGTCTCTCAAATCACCGGCTAATTGTAACGTATACATTGCGAATACATTCGTCTTTAAATGATAGCCGAGTCTTCCTTTATGTTATGTTTGAACGTCTTCCTTATAGGTAGTTTCCTAAGTCGGACTTCAGACCTACGCTATATGCTATACGGTATGCCATATAAGCTTAAAGTTCGGAAAACGAATAATTTAATCCAAATATAAAAGAAGAGTTTATTTTGTAAAGAGGTTTTATGATTGCAGTTTCTCAGCATTATGTATTGCTTACGATTTTATTTCATGCAAATGTAATTCCCAAGTCTTAGATATTTATTGCGTACTTCAGTTCAAATAAAAATGTACTCGGGGGGAATTTTTCTGCTTCTTCGCTGGATGAAAGCACAAAATAAAAGCTTTTACCAATACACAATGGAAGCTTCCTTGTACAGAACATAAACAAATAAAATTATTCTATTGTAGAACTATATTAGACTTACAACGGCTAAGAAGGGTGCCATACTTTATTAGAACAAGCATAATAGTCCGGGAGGCAGTGAACATTTTTGGTATGTAATTTCAGCGAACTTGATTTAGCAATTTTATAGTTATTTTAATGCTGTAGATTAACTAAAACAGAAGTCTGCCGTAAATCTTCCGGGACAGGGGCTAATCGCAGCCATTTTAATTCCTCAAAAATTGACAACTCGGATACCGTAAAAGATACTAAATTTTAATAAATTGGAAAAGAGTTGTGTTTTTCAGCGTAGATTAATAATCTGAAAACAAATTAACGATATCTGGTTTGGTTCCTGAAATATACGGAAAAAACTGAAAAATGTCTTATTTTAATATATAAGGCTTAGAAAAGTTTTCGTCGCCTCGTTTTATTCTTCGTGCAAGGTAATGTAATTGAAGCAAATTTCATAATGATCTGCCGATTAGTAACCAAGTAATAGCGCGTTGTCAATTTTCAGTCTTTTCAGAATATTTCAGTAAGTAGATTTCTTTTCAGATTCTTAATCTACACTGAAAAATACAACTTTTTTCTAATTTAATAAAATTTAGTATGTTACTGTTTTCGAGATTTCAATTTTTGAAAAATTAAAATGGCCGTCACTAGCCCCTCTCCCACAAGATTTATGGCAGACTTCCGTTTTTTTAGCTGAAATGACATACCAAAAATGTCCACTGACTCCGGACTATGTGATATTTTGAATTGTAAGGTTCGCTAATAATAATATTACACTCTACTTGGAATTTGGAAAGATACCATATCAACAACAAAACTTAAGATCAAGAAGGCCATGAAAACAAAATATCATGTCTTTGATTAATTCTCAATTTGCAATCCATCAATTTAATTTGTCACTGTCGTGTCAATTTGTGTTTGTGTCATGTGTTTGTGAGTATTGCTAATGGTTTTTCGCCGATGCACAGTGATTCTTACTTTAAAATTGACAGTGATAGTTTCTGTCCATGCGATTTAATTGACAGTTGTCAAAAATATAAAAGTTCCAAGTTTCATTTAAAATAACATCAATCGTTAGGAAGATATTAATTTTTCTTTAAATTGGCAAATTTCAGATTTTCTCTAGATTCTTAATCACTAAGAAATAACGCAACTTTTCTCTAATTTAGCCAACCCCCGTATCTTTTACCGTTTAGGATATCCCAATGGTAAGCATCGAAAAATTACCCACCATGTATACGATTTTTTTACAAACATTATTTATTAAAAGCAGAAGTTTTCATACTTTTCAAATTATTAATTGAAAACGTCCACGAAATTTGCTGCAATTAAGGTACCTATACTGACAATTTGTTGCCGCGGCTTGTTTAATTGTTGTTGCATTGTCACTTTTAACAGTGAGTGTAAAATAGTATATTAAAAAACACGTTTCATAAGGCCAATAGTATTATCGCACGAGGGCGAAAAGCCCGAGTTTTACAAAATCCGAGTGCGATAAGAGCCTTATGAAACTTATACAATTTTTTCTATTTCGGATACCCAACTTGTTAGAAAAAAATTGGTTTTCCATTTACAAAGACAGGTCAATGTTCGCTTGACAGTTGGCGACTGTTGGACACACAATCGTTGTCTAGGTTACGATGTAAACAAGAGCCGTGCGCTAAAGGAGCACATTAAAGAACTCATTTTTGTGCTATAAAGTGTTCATTAAGCAACCGAAATAGAAAAAGTAAATTACGGGTGTTGCAGAATGGATTCATTCTACAAAGGGTGAGAGATTTTTTCGCTTTTAACCCCGTGTATAAAGCATACTACCTATTCTATTCGTGTGTAATGATTATTGCAATAAAATTCATTACACACTTGAATAATATACTATTTAATACTGGTGGCAGAAAATGTCATTTTTAACATTTGTCAACAAACGTTAAAACAAAGCTTTTTAAATGTGTTTGTAAAAAAATTAAATTATTTCCCAACTCAAACTTCAACAAAACCTCTAAAATGTCAATTTTCACAAAAATTGCACTAAGGCTTTTAATTCGGCAATGCAACAGCTATCGAATCCGGTTGTAAGAATATGTTCTTCTGTAAAATAAATTCAAAAGATTCAAGATTCAAGATTTTCGACTTGAAAAAAAAATCAGCTATAACATCCGGTAAAAAAAATATACAGTTATACACATGTTTTTTTCTCGGCACTGTTTTTTGGCCAAAAGGACACCCATGTGTGAATACATTTACAGAAGCAGAATTCGAAGAGCTTTCATATAGTGATGCTGAAAATAGATATTTGTGTTTAAATTTTAAAAGTTGATGGTCCAAGATGGCACTTCTTGTGGGTTGATTTGGCTCAAAACTTTTTCAGCAATTCCCAGATCCATAAGATGTTCGCGTTCTATTCCCACCAGATCTGTTAAGTAGTTTAGGCTGTAGCGTGTTCACAGACACCCAGGCAGACACACACACAGACACACAGACATTTTTTCAAAAACAACTTTTTTGGGTTCCCAGTACCCTAAAACGTAAAGATTTGATGTTTTTGGCGATTCGATTTTTCTGAATTTTTCGATCGATTCCAGTAATTGCTCCGCGAAGCGTAGAAGTTAAAAAACAATGCAGCTAAGTTTGGTAGATACATTATGCATTTACGTATATAAGCATGCATCAACATCAACAGAATAAATACAAATATAAATTATTTGCCACTTTTAATTAACGGGGAATAATAGGGAAGACAAGGCGGAAGAGCATAAACAACTGTCGGGAAGAGGCCGTCCCTGTGTTGCCGAACGTGAAATCGCATGACAAAAGTAAGTAGGAAAGTCGCATTTTCAGTTAAGGCAACATATTTTACCCCGTCTGAAAACAAATGACGTCGTCTTAATTATGCGGATGAAGGAGAACAGGTGAAGGGATCGACATCGGCGCCTCTGCGTCTGAAACCGGAACGTTTGCTAGGTTTTCAAGCCATATCTCACAGTAGCGCCAAGTCAACAACGCTGAAAAGCTACAAGTAGGTCACGAGATCTTTAGAGTCTCCTGGATTGGACTTCACCTACTTTCGCTATATGCTGGAAGTATTGACAAATAAACTGTTCAAATCCGTAATGGTTCCAACTGGACAATTCAACGCAATTTAGGTTACCTAACTTCTTTTCTGACGAAAAATTGGGGCTCGACAAACTGGTCGCGACGTCGTCTTAAACCTCACATTTCACTAGACTGGTCCCGCTCGACTGAACCAGCCCGAGTTTGCAATGCATTATTTCTTAAAGAGCCATGAAACCTCTTTATATAGTTATTTATGTAACAAGTGGGTAAAGTGTAACTTTTTTTCACGAGAGGGAATGTTTGACGCATGCCGCCGTAGGCGGAGTGCGCAATAAGTTACTTTACTCAAGAGTTGCATACAAAATCTTAAATGAAATCTTAATGAACCGCTACGGCAATTTTTTTTCGCGCTTTGTCGTCGATAAAAAAACACTTTAAGAACGTTTTTGGTGGTTTAATTTCTGCCACCATCTTCAAGACTAGTGAACTTTTTTTGACTAACGAACTAAATAGTTTGCCAGCCATTTTAACTTGTTTTTAAATTGAGATTTAATGACCACCAACTTGATGAGGCCCTGTTATGGTACCTATAACAAGAAATTAAGTCGTAGTTAAAAGTACACTAGTCCTGAAGAAGGTGACAGAAATTAAACTTCGCCATCCGAACCATGCAGCAAATACAAAACAGCGCACAAAGAATTAAACAAAAACATTTTTCACCCCTAAAATAACATTTTTCGAAAAAATGGCACTAAGATTTTCGATCTGGCAATGTAACAGCTATCGAATTCAATAATAATAATAATAATAATGCTCTTTTGTTAAGATAAAATTCAAAAAGGGGCTTTTTTGCCCCTAAAATGATACATACAGGGTTAGTACAAAGTCCCGGGACCGTCAGTTATCGCCGTTATTTCTTAAGGTTTTACTTCAAAACTTGGTATGTACCCACGCACAATTAAATACAGGGAATTCAAAACAGTTTTTAGAAATCTTCTTGGACTTCCGGTTAAACCGGAAGTGACCCTAAAAATCGGTTTTCTAAATAGAATTATACTTTTTTCTCAACGGATTCGGAATCTACGAATTTTTTTAAGTTGAAAACATGTGTCATACTTGACCAGAAGTCAAGTCGCCGCCACCCTGGATTTTCAAAAATATCGAAGAAATCGGTCAAAAAGCAAGATTTTTGAAAACCGCAAGTACACGTCAACCTTATTTTTTTAAAGCAAATTGAACTGGCCAATTACATTTTTAAAAATTCTTTTTCGTATTTTGGCTGATCGTGAACATTTAATGAATTTCAAAAAAGCAAAATCAAATAAAAGGAAATGTAATTGCTCAATTGAATTTGTATTAAAAAAATAAGGTTGACGTGTACTTGCGGTTTTGAAAAATCTTGCTTTTTGACCGATTTCTTCGATGTTTTTGAAAATCCAGGGTGGCCGCGACTTGATTTCTGGTCAAGTATGATACATGTTTTTGATTTTAAAAAATTCGTAGATTCCGAATCCGTTGAGAAAAGAGTGTGATTCAATTTAAATAAACGACTTTTAGGGTCACTTCCGGTTTAACCAGAAGTCCAGGAAAATCTTTAAAAACAGTTTTTAATTCCCTGTATTGAATTGTGCCTGGGTACCAAATTTCAAAGTAAAATCTTACTAGGCGTCGCAGGTCTATTCCGAGGGCAGTTTCGTGTTCGGGAGGGTCCATTTACCAATTACTGAAAGTTTCTATCGATTAGGAGGAAAAACATTTTTCCGATCATTTTTGACGAATGTAGAATTTTGGAAAAATCAAAGTTCCCCGATCTTCACCAAATTTACATATTGCCCTAATTTGGGGACGAGAAAGTGAATGGTGAAGACCGCGATTCGATATCTCTAGCCTTTTCCACGATACGGACAATCAAAAGTCAAAAAAACAGAAAAGAATTCGTAAATTATTAAGGGGGCGTCGCAGGTCTATTCCGAGGGCAGTTTCGTGTTCGGGAGGGACCATTTACCAAGTACTGAAAGTTTCAATCGATTAGGAGGAAAAACATTTATCCGATCATTTTTGACGAATGTAGAATTTTGGAAAAATCAAAGTTCCCCGATCTTCACCAAATCTATATGTTGACCAAATTTGGGGACGAGAAAGCGAATGGTGAAGACCGCGATTCGATATCTCTAGCCGCTTCCACGATACGGACAATCAAAAGTCAAAAAAAATGAATAAAATTCGTAAATAATTAAGGGGGCGTCGCAGGTCTATTCCGAGGGCAGTTTCGTGTTCGGGAGGGTCCATTTACCAAGTACTAACCCTGTATAGGTTTTTTCACGGCACCGATTTTTTTACAAAAGGGCACCAAGTGTGAATACATTTTTGGAAGCAGAATTTGAAGAGCGTTCGTATGGTGACGTGCATTTAAAATTTTGAAGTTGATGAGCCAAAGGCACTTTCCGTGATTTGGCCCAAAGTCTAATCAGTTCTTGTTAAATCATAATATGTGCACTTAACAAGTTTCGGTCAAATCGATCCAGTAGTTTGGGTTGTAACGTGTTTACAGACACTCGCACGCAGACAGACACAGACATTTTTCAAAAACCACTTTTTTGGGTTCCCAGGACTGAAACGTAAAGATTTGATGTTTTTGGCGATTCGATTTTTCGATCGATTTTAGTAATTGCTCCGCGACTATCGGCTACGTCACGGTCAGTCGCGGCTTCTAGCAATCCTACCGAAAACGTCCTCAACCCAAACCCAAACCAAACGGTCGCGTGAACTTGCTGAATAGGTAAACTTCCTGGAGAATCTAGTGTGGGTTTGCTCCTATTTTATTCTCAGAATTATTGCCATAGCCCCTTCCGACCTCTTTTCACTTCAGGTGCTTCAGCTTCTAATCTTTAGGTTAAGCTGCTTGCTTTGTCTACTAAGAATTTATAGTGATACTGTTTCAGGGACATTGCCCAAATTGAAGTTGAAATGAAAGCATAACCCGACTAGAGACCAGTTGAGTTAGGGGAAATAAATATAAATTTTTATTCATATTATACAGGCCGCGCATATTATATCTTGGCGAGAATTTTGAATTCAAATTGCGTTTTGTTTTATTAAAACCGTTGATTTTAAATGCAACCACCTGTTTGATAGTTGCAATAATTGTTGATTGGCAACTGAAAGTGGGTGATTGCACATTTAAATCGGTGTCTTTAACAAAATAAATCATCATCCGCGTTCAAAATTCTCGCCAAGATATACAGGATGTCGCAGAACGCTCGCACGACCTCTTGGAGCATTCAGCCTTAAATTCTGAGTCGATCGGTGGTTTTGAAAATTTCCAGTAATAAGAGATTTAAGAGGACCAATCAGATTTTAGCTCTGAATTGCTTCATACGGTAATTTAATGTTAGATGTAGTATTTCCTAGGTAACAAGTTGCTGTCAATGAAAATTGATATTGCTGTATCTTGCTACCTAGGAAATAGTTCATAGCTGAAATCTGATTGGTCTTCTTAAATCTGTTATAACTGGAGAACTACTGGGTCGCGGAAATTTTCAAAAACACCGATCGACTCATAATTTAATGCTGAATGCTCGATTAAAAGGTAGTGCGAGCATTCTGGGACACCCTGTATACTGCGCGGCCTGTATCTACCTCGTGCTTCCTAGTAAATCGTTGCTATCGAAATTGTATAAAACGGCGATGACAGGGATTATTGACATATTATTTTGAAAAATCTTTAATTCTAAGCAAATTGCGACACCGTATGAAGTAAAACGTTATGTGGTTATTATGCATCGGGTAAACATTCTCACAGTTCTCGTTTCAAGTTAGTCAGAACTCGGCTCCTGAGTCGAGGTTGTTTTTAAGCATCTCGCTCGTACCTACTGTAAAAGAAACAGGAAGATGTACATCAACGTGATGTGTAGCCCTGTAGATGTTTATCACGTTAATGGGTATGGACTTATGGAGGGGCCTCCGGAATTTACTGGTGGAATCGGGTGCATCAGATTTTATCAATCTGCACCTAGTAGTAGTGCCTCCGTAGACGCACAGATGTGTCAAAAAGGCAAATTGTTGAAAAAAAAAACAATATTAAAAAACTGTGAATTGGCATGAGAAGCCTCCTTTACAGTGTTTGCAGTAGAAAACGAACAAAAAAACACAAAAATTATGCGAAGTTGCAGAATTAGCACTACAGGCAAGAAAATATTTACTGCAGTTAAGTAGTAATACTTACCAAAAGTAACACGGAAAATAAGACAATTTTGCAAATTTATGTTTCGTAGAGGATGAAATATTGTAAAGAGGGTGAAAAAGTTGTAAAGGGTGAAAATATAATACAAATTAGTAAATGATGAGTAGTTGTCGGAAAAAAAAATTCGGCGAATTTTGTAAAATGACGCTCAGTGGGTAGAAAAATTGCGAAAGGGGATGAAAAGTCAAGAGGGGTGAAGATTAACTGTAGTTAAAATAAAAAATATTACACGAAAATAAGCCAAGAAAAATGGTCAAAGCCGCGGTTGAATTTGCTTTAAAAAAATAAGGTTGACGTGTACTTGCGGTTTTGAAAAATCTTGCTTTTTTACCGATTTCTTCGATGTCTTTGAAAATCCAGGGTAGCCGCGACTTAAGTTCTGGTCAAGTATGATACATGTTTTTAACTTAGAAAAAATTCGTAGATTTCAAATTCGTTGAGAAAAAAGTATGATTCCGTTTTTTAAAAACTATTTTTATTGTCACTTCCGGATTAACCGGAAGTCCAAGAAAATTTTTTAAAACAGTTTTCAATTCCCCGCATTTAATTGTGCCTGAGTACCAAGTTTCAAAGTAAAATCTTAAGAAATAATGGAGATAACTGACCGTCCCGGGACTTTGTATTAACCCTGTATATCTGATAATGGACCAGATAAAATGTTAAATTTAATAATTTAATAAAATGCTTTTGTAAATAATTGCATATACTATTTATTATGAAGTTTTAAAATGAAAAACTGCGTGCAATTTTCATTGTATGTCGGAATGAAAAATTCTACCTGTGTTGGTAGCGATTTTATCGTGTTGCTTGTATTTTAATGTCCATTAATCAGTCGCGTGAAAGATTAACGACATTATATCATTTAGCATTGCAATTTTAGATGACTCATATTTTTATTAATACATTAGTTCCGAACGATTGCAAAACCGTTGGTTTATTGTACCTGCATACTGAACTATCACTAGAAACACCCCACTGCACCGAAACACTTAGCTTTGATAACGAGCACGTCGTGTTCGAAACGCGTTAGCTGTGAAAATCAAGTGTTTCGGGGTAGTGGGGTGTGGTGTAGTTGTAGTGTGTAGTGATTTTTCCATCAAAGTACTCCAGTTGTGCTACATACTGAAACCTCAATGTGACTATAATAATTATTATATATTTCTAAATATTATACTCAATTTTCAATTTATAAGTTATATTTTAGACAAATCTGACCTGCTAAAAATTAATGCTTAATAATTGTTTGTCGATGGTTAATCGAATAAAATATAAAATAATAATCAGTAAGTATATGTATGCATCAGAAACAAAGTAGGAATATATAGATGGTTATTAATTTATTATACGCTAATGAAAGCAAATCTGTCGGGATTGAACACTGCCGTGACCAATTTTAAAGCCTTTACAGTCGCAATTCGCAATGGATCACCATGGGTTTATAAATATTTATCAATTTGAAAGCTGTGAGGCAGAGTGTTACTGTTACTATACTATGGTAAAAATCTGGCATGGATATGGCCGGCGCACACATCACATACACACAAATACATTCTTTATTCGAATTATGTGGTTATGATACATAAAAGCACACATTCGTCATAACGCGCTACCTTATGAATACCTAAAGCGGAGCCTGTGTTGTGTATACTGACATAAAGGGTGCGAAATTCCATCGGCTAGCATAACAGGCCGATTGAAATACGCGTACGGGCGTCAAAATAAATGACTTGCTTAATTAAAAGGTCGCATTTTGAGCAGTCTATTTGCACCCCAATTCAAAGAAAATTCCCTCGTTAGTCGCCAGCGGCAATAGATACCTAATAATTTTTCCGAAAGCGGTGCCAGGGTTTATTCTTTCAATTAGAACGTTTGGTATAGGTATAGGTGCATACACCTTTGTGGCGGTAATCAACTTAATTGAGCCACTTTGTGATTATGAACGCGAAAATTACTTAATACGTTCTTTTGAAATTATAATTTCATCAACCTGAACCGTCAAAGACCACCACGATAAAGACAAACATCCGGAATAATTACAAGCAATAAGTGAACCCTGATGAATAAGTAGTAAAATGGCAATTGAAAGGAGCAAAAGGAAAGGGCGAGATGTTCGTTATTTTACCTGTGTCAAGGTGCAAAGAGGCCTTTACGAAAGCTCTCAACGTCCCTAATTTGATTTCTCTGTCACATAATGGACGTGTTGTTTTTAGCCCCGCCAGCTCGTTAACGTTGTTAAAATGTATGTCGACGCAATTTTTAAACTGGTTGGTGTTGGGTTGTTGTCCGTCCACGGATTTCCATCATTATTAGGAACAAGCAAGCCTAACTTAATTACAGGGGTTCCTTTTCAAAGAACGTGAGCGGTTTAGATCCTTTTTATTCATTCTAAGTTCTTTTACCATGACGCACGACGGACGACAGGTCCGTCACATTTTCACCCAATATTCGGTAACTTGCTTATCTAAGGGTGTTCCATAAGAAACGGATTTTTTAATTTTTAAGTTCTACGCTCGCGGAGCAGTTGTACTAAAAGGAAATGACCACTACTACTACTGCTCACAATTTTTTTTTGTAGCTATTCATATTGAAGTCATAATTCAGAATAAATCAACGTTGGAATGTTTCAGTCTTTGCGTAAGACGAAAGTTTCGTTTCCCAGTACTATACCTAGGTACTGGAATCGACCGAAAAATCGAATCGCCAAAAACATCAAATGTTTACTGTTTAGGGTCCTGGGAATCCGAAAAATTTGTTTTTGAAAAATGTCTGTCTGTCTGTCTGTGATCACGTTGCAGTTCAAAATTCTGAACGTTCAGTGGACAGTCTGTAAGTACTGATAGATTTTGGGCCCCATCGGTCCACAGAAAGTCTCTTTTTGGCACATCAACTTTAAAATATTAAGTGCAAATCCCCAGTTTTCGCATCACCATAGATAGCAAAACTCTTCAAATTCTGTTTCTAAAGTGTATTCACCCTTGGTGCTGTGTTTATACCTATATTACCAAATTTAGCTGCGCCCTTGTATGTAGTAGATTGACTATTTTGGTCAGGTAATTTCACCTCAAAATCTTAGATCACGAAGGGTTTTTTAAGGTCTATCTTTGTGAAGTAACAACAAAATTCACCCTACGTAAATGTTGTTTGAACATCAAAAAAGAGAAAAAGAAATGTAAGTATTTACCCATAGAGTCATCATTAAAAGATGAGTGTTTAAAGCAGATATTCAAATTGAGGCGATAAAGTTTCATTTTGTGACGAAGAATACGTAGGGGTAACGTAATTTTGTCTGAAATTGGGTTAGAGGAGCACTCATCAGAGTAACTGGCTATTAACAGTATAGAAAAAAGCATTAATCTTTTGTGAAAGAGTTCATTAAATGTATACTTTGCCAGAAGTTTACTGGGTTGTATAAGGCTAGGCCATTTACGAGTTTTCCATTAGGTTGTTCTTATTTCGATAATAAACTCCAATATTATCCAGTGGCCACTTTATTATTTAGCAATTACTGCAAACTCAATAAAAATACATATTAATAAAACTGAAAACTTTCCGCATTCTTTTAACAGAGTCGTGACAGAAACCAAATGATTCGGTCTCTCAATAACGCAAATTGTAAAATCAATTATATCGCCACTGACTTTTATATCCGAGCTTTCAAACTTTCAGTAGTTTAACGAGAATTCGTCTGTGAAGTTTTCTTTGATTCATTGGATTTTCTCATAAAAACTAGGACAAAAGGAGGGTCTTATTATAATTTTATTATTAATCAGTCTCTCGCTTCCAAAGGGGAATTACAGGGCAATTAACGATTCTGAAAATTTCACAAAAAAGACTGAATTAATCAAGGTGCCATCGCGCTAAAAACACCGTTTTCACGACACGATGAAGATGTATGAGATATATTTCCGGTATCAATATACGTATATATCAATTTTGTGGCTGGCGGGAATAAAGTTTTGACAGGTCGATATGTGAAGTATGGTGGCAATTTCTTATACTGTTGGCCTCTTTAGCTGTGTCCTATTTCATAGAGAAGCTAGGATAAAATCATTTTGGCCCCATACCGCCCCAATAAATCTAAGCTTGCATATAAAAATTGACCTGCTCTAAATCCTGAGATTAATGGGATAAACGAATATGACCGATTTATTACAGGTAAACACGACGCTAATAAATTTTCACACTACTTATATACTTAAAAATAAGAGCAAACATTTCCTAACGCTATTAAATTTTAAACTTTATTAGTATTTCCCTAAACCCCTTGTCGTGGTAATAAAAGTCTTGTTTGACGTCGCTGTTGCTTATGCAAAATAGGAAAATAAGCGACGAGTATATTTTTGCATATATCACTCAATTTAACGAAGAAACTTGTCATTGGATTTTAGGAAAATGTTATTGCAAAAGTAGTTATAATAAAACATGCAAAACACAATTTCGGTTAAGCCTGTATATCTACCAAAATACTTATTACTACAATACAAAGTCTAAACAATGATGAAACTAACACAAACGCACTAAAGTCATAATTTTTGGGCGTACTTTGTACCTATACCTATTTGGGGCGAAGGTTCGATACTCATTATCCAATAATACGTACAGGGTTAGTCGGGTACGGTTAGTTATCTCCGTTATTTCCTAAGATTTTACTTTGAAACTTGGTACCCAGGCACAATTAAATACAGGGAATTCAAAACTGTTTTAAAAAATTTTCTTGGACTTCCGGTTAAACCGGAAGTGAACCTAAATACCGTTTTTTAAAATCGAATCATATTTTTTTCTCAACGGATTCGGAATCTACGAGTTTTTTAAAGTCAAAAACATGTATCATACTTGTCCAGAAGTCAAGTCGCGGCCAACCTGGATTTTCAAAAAGATCGAAGAAATCTATCAAAAAGCAAGATTTTTCAAAACCGCAAGTACACGTCAACCTTATTTTTTTAAAGCAAATTCAACCGGTCAATTACATTTTGTTAAATTCTTATTCCTATTTTGGCTGTTTGTAAACATTTAATAAATATCAAAAAAGCAAAAACAAATAAAAGAAAATGTAATTTCGCAGTTGAACAAAACCATACCTTATCTTGATACATCAAAATAAAATCAAAAAAACTATTAATTGCTCCAAATATCAGTTTCACCATGGTGTATTTGCAAAAATTCAAAGTATTGCAGAGTATAGTGACTTTGTCGCTCTTCACACATGGGGGATACGGCGGTCGGTACTATTTTTTGTTGCAACCGCATTGTGATAGTCACATCCATTAATAAAAATTTCTATAACCAATGATTACGCTAATTTAATTATAACAACAAGAACAAAGGGAAATTTAGAACAATTGAGTGCAGTAATAATGAGTAACAATCAATAAATAGTTTTAAATGTTTGATGGATGTTTGTCATAATAGTTGAATAAAGGTTTATCGCTTTAACTACTGATGAGGAAAAAATCTATTTTCATATTATTTATTCATTTGAATTTATTGAAAATCTAAAATAATATGAACATAACAGCTAGCGTCATACACGGCAAATCACTGTTACAAAGCAATCACAATCAAATACATGTAGGTAAGGTACAGTTTAAGCGATTGTTTAAATTTAAATTGAACTAAGAATCGGACTCATCCTTGACAGTTAAGTTGATATTTTGCATCTTCTATGTCTACAAATATACGTATAAAGTCGAAAGTTTGTTTGTCCGGAAATTAAATCGTGGCGACCTGAAATTTGGCATGCTGCCGATATAACATGAAAAACCTCAAACCTATAAAATGACGTTTCGTTTGCTTTTTGTGATCATTGTCAGGTTTTCACCTAGGTTTCCTCCTTTTGACTGCAAACGCTGCCTAAACACTTGCAGATAGATCAAAATTTTGAATGAAGGAATTGTTGGCAATGAAAAGATCTACAAAAAAGTCCGCGATGGCATGCATATGGGTACCTACGATGGGTAGCTCATCATAACGGTTTCTACGTTTTAATCATTGAGGAAAATCACACACAGGAGCAGCGTGAATTATCAGTCGTTGTTTCTGTTGTGGTGTTAAACGGGTTTTCATTTACGTCAAAACTCCTGTAAAGGTTGGATGGAATCATGGTAAAATAAAATAAAGGAATTTCTGTTTTTCTACTTAATCAACCTGAGCAACACCGGGGGAGTCAGCCAGTGCCAAACAAACGTTAACTTCCATGCTTCTCTAAATGTAATGTCCTTTAATATTTTCGGTTTATTGTAAAATAGTAGTTAAAAGTAAATGCTGGAAACATCGTTTCCGATGATCCGATCTTGGTTTAAATCGTATTCAGAAAAGGTTGCCAACATTGTATGATGCTGTTTCAGAATTTACTGCTTTATTGAGTCTGCCAAAGCTCATCATAATCTTAGAAGCGGAATATATTCTTGCCTAGAAAAATACTATGAAAAATATGTCATTTTAGTGGTAATGCAATTCTATCTAGACTATCGATATAAATACGGATTTCATTTCAGATAGAAGCCCTTTGAAACAAACGTAAAGCTCTTCTGTATTGTAAACAGTGGTTGAATTCTCAGTCTGTGATGCAGCCGTATTTCGTTGGATATGTGAATTTCTCGCGCAATAATCCTAGAGCTTAATTTCCGGTCTAGTTTGGAAAGGACGATAAAGGATCATCCATATTTTTTGTTGCTAAAATATTTATGCGGTGTATGAAGGTTGCGCTATAAACATTTTGAAATTCATGGTGCATAAATCATTGAAAAAAATCGATAGATAAAAACGTGGTTTCACGCCCAAGATTCTGTTGCATTAATTTTAATGCCTCTGATATTTTTATGTCCGAGGGTTGGTCACTCCATTTATATTAATGCTGTCGATAAAATTTATGAAGATCTTTGCGTGGTCGCATAAAGTGGATGTGTCGAAGGTTCTTGTTATGGGGGTCTGACGAGATTTTATCGATCCTGGCGAAGTACAGGATGTTTTATTTAATAAAATGTTCTGTGTGGCGCCTTCAAACTACTGTCGATTGAGATTAATAGTGAAGTCTGTTTTGAAGTCCTCTTGGATGTGAGCTTGGCTTGAAGTTGTCCTGTTATTGCTGCAACTTTGTAAATTTATCAACCAAACCTTCAACTAGTTATAAACTAGCGGTTTGTTGTGTAGAATAAAGAAGCAAACTTTTGTTAACACTGTGTTTGCCTAGAACAATCGGAACTGCTTTCATCACCAGAACAAAATAACGAAAATAATCCGACATCATCGGGATTAAAATCTCTTTGTTTACAAATTCACATATCCGGACTCGCTGCTAATATCTTTCAAGAGGAAGTTCAGGTCCATAGCTTTATATCATGGATGTCAGGATTCTTTTGTTTTCGTGCCTCTAATTTATGACCCAGCTTCACCCATCATTACTGGTCCAGTGTAGATGAGATGCTACTAAATTGGTTCAGTGATATGAAACTTAAAAGATTTGTTTGCTTTTGGGTTGAACTACTTTTTGGGAGTGCTCCTAAGCTGTAATTTTGTGTTTGCTGTCCCGGATCAGCTATATCTCTCTGTCCGCCGTCGTGCTAAAGTAGAACGTGGAACCCTTTCATGTGTTGCTTTGTTCTCTAAAAAGATTTCCTTCGCTCAATCTGGGAGGTCCACTTTTCTCAAAACCGTCTCGGGGCAAAGTGTTCATTACACTAATTTAAACGGTGGTCCGAAATGGTCAGAGGAATCTTTGTTAGATTGTTATTAGACTGTGATTGTAGTGTAACAGATGTTTATAGCACGTAAAAGCCTAGTTTCTGTACGTGACTTTCCTTGGGGCACATGACCGAAAATCAAGCCCGCAACATAGCATCAAATAAATAAAATTACGAAATTCAGGCAAGTTTAATAACGCAATTTACACTTTTTTTAAGAGACACTTTAGCCTTCCATTTTCCGACAGAATTTGCGATGTCGTAAAAATCATATTACGATTCTTTCCATGACAGTGTTCGTATTAAATTTTTAAACTTAATGGAACGTTGGCATTTTTTATAATAACATTTAAAATGTTCTAACGTAATACACATCTATCAAAGTTCGTATATAAAAGTATATTATTCACCAAGGCAGATAAGAACTATTTTTGCCCAAACGGCAAGATTGTAACACCGAGGTCCGAAGCACCGAAGGTTACAAGACGCTAGGGTTAAAGTAGTCTTCTCTACCGTGGTAAATATAATAGTTTTTTCACATACTAGCAAAAAAACCGAATTCTCAGTTCAAAGATAAGTCAATAATGGTACGTTTTAAAGCTAGTAGTGAAAAAAATTATTTTTTCATCGATCGTACTGGTTTATGACCGATTTCTTCGATGTTTTTGAAAATCTATGGTGGCCGTGACTGTACTTCCGGTAAAGTATAATACATGTTTCTGACTCAGAAAAAATCGTAGATTCCGAATCCGTTGAGAAAAAGGTGTCATTCTATTTGAGAAAACTAAGTTAAGGCCATTTCCCGTTAAACCGGAAGTGTGAGAAAATAACTGTCCCCTCCATCTCCATCAAGTCCGTATTACAAAAATAAAATTGACCTGTCCGACGATTTTTACCACAAATCAAGGACAAAAATTTAAGGAATTTTATTCCATACTTTACACTCGCACTGTATGTATGTTTAGGTATGGTCTGTCCGGGATCCACACGACCGGGATTCACCCTATTTCCATGGTGAATCATTGTTGTCAACAATGAATCGCCATGGAAATCGGGTGAATCTCGGTCGTGTGGATCCCGGACAGAGTATAGTTAGGTACTTCTAAAAATGCGCATTTCGCTTTTAAAAGGACATTTTTCAAAAAAAAAGTTAATGATGTAAAAGGATATGTCGCTAACGGGAATCGTACCCTTAGTACACGAGGCGCGCAAAACCTGGCATAGTACGTTAGCGTGGCTCCACCACCACGCCTCTCAAATTTTTTTGATTTATTAGCCTTAAAAAACACGTTGACATGGGCGACGGGCTTTTATAGAATGGCGTCTTTTATAGGTAGGTAGCAAACATAAGAAGCTAATTCAAAGGAATCATAGAAACAGTATAAGATGTTAGTATAAGGCCTGTCCTGTGTGACACGATACAATATTTGGTCCTAACTTGCATACAATCAGGCCTATTAATTACGGTGGTGGCGTTCAATATTGTAACAAGATTGTAATTGAGTCGAAACCGCTCATTGACAATTGAAATCCATTATAATAAGATCGAATGCCTATAGAATTGCATTGCATTGGATACAATTTAGGACCAAATATTGTGTGGTGTCACACGGCCCTTAGAAAAAAATGTGTAAAAATCCGGCGGGAGTCGAACCCACGCGTGGCTGGCCTACGGAAAACGGCATCTATTTTTTGCCAAAACAGCACCAAATGTGAGTGCATTTTTAGAAGCAGAATTCGAAGAACTTTCATATATAGTGGCGCGAAAAATAGGCGTTTGCATTTAAATTTTTAAAGTTGATGTGCCAAAATGGCTCTTTCTCGGAACCGACCTGGCCCAAAATCTAATCGGCACCTGCAAAGTGCCCATTGAATATGTATGCCAAATTTAATTTCAATATCTTCAGTAACTTAGGATGTAGCGTCTTTCCTTAAAGATAAAGCAACTACCCTAAATGTGAAACTTTCCGACGACAATTTGATGTTTTCTATGTTTTCTAGAAAACGGTCGCGCAAACGAAATAATCTCAAGAGCGGAAAAAGTTTTGTTTAATTTCATAAGAATGTATGATGATGTAATTACGTTTTCCGTGTTGACTAGAAATTCGTGGTCAGATAACTCTGAAGGAGGCCACAGATAGTGGACGAAACGTCGGCGCCAATAGTGTAGAAGTTGTTTCATTGATTTTGCTGTCCACTTACTCGATAAAAGAAAACTGCAACATAATTTATTAAGTGCATCACTAAAGTTAAAGTTTGCGATTTCCTTAAAAGACGAAAATAATCGGAAGTGCTAATAATAAATCATGCGATAGCCGTTTATTTTAAGCGCGATTTCCTTAGGAGTGACCCCATACAATCTAAATCTAGTTCAGCATACAATATTGCATGCAGTATAATCTCTCAAGCTTGTTTCGCTATTAATTATAGAGATGCAAATTCGTTGCGACGAGCAAATTCGTCTCGGATTACGCTTGTGTCGGTTACGGAATACTATGGTCAATTCGGGCTTTATTCAATTTATGAATACTCTGGGCGATCCGGATAAACGTAGGTACGTACTGGTCCATAAATTTTCAATTTCTATTCTAATTCTCTTCAATGAAGAACTAAATATCCACTTATTCGAAATTGATTCGAAATCCCAGAGATAGAGGCCAAATGTCACCGTATAATTAATATTAGTAATATTACTCTAATATCATTGCATCATTGGAAATTGATTATTCATGAAAATGGCGCGACCAAGAGGAGAATATAATTTACGCAGGGCTATCAATTTTAATGCTATAGGTATTTTGGGTCGGAATGATAGTGCTCTGCTTTAATGAGAAGTATTTAATTCGTTGAAAATTTGCTGAGATGTTCTCTCTGACAACAAATTTCTATAAGCTGTTGCAAATGTTCAATAGTTCAATCCAGCTATTAAGTCAATGTGACGTTTCCAAAATGCAAGGCCATGAAAATTGCCTGTAATTAGGACGTTCCCTGCTTTCATCAACTGGATTTCCTCTGCCACGGCTTTAATTACGGATAGAGGGGATAGAGCGATTTCGACCCTCGCAGTGCTTGCAAACTCAAGTTGCAAAATGCCTTTATAAAAAATAATCTTCTCCGAGGCAAATAATTTTTTTATTTAATTTGGCAGTTTTTAAAGATTTTGTTCAGATTTTGCAGTAAAAAATTATGTCTCGGAAAAGGTACCCCAGCAGCACACTTTTATTGGTCCAATATATTTCTCAAATATTGGGGCAACATGTAAACGTCAGATTTTTTTTTAATGGCCCTATATTTACAGGAATATTGGCCCAACGTGCATTTGTTTTATAGGGAAAACATTGTTTAATAATCATTAGCCAATATATCTTTTAAATATTCGCCCCAGATTGGTTTCTTTCATAGGAGCAATGTAATAGGAAATCATTAGAAATATATTACTAATTACTATTATTAATTTGTATAAAAAAACATTACAAATTTTTGATTTTTATCGCTCCCCCATTCCCCCTTCACGGTCTTTAGATCTCGCCAGGTAAGTACAGGGAAATTGATCGTTGCACCTCGACCTCTGTAGCCTCCGGGCACCTGTTTCTAACGGCACCTAGAACGAAAAATCAGCAACTGTCAAGTAGATTTGCAAAAAATTAACTTACGTAGTATGGCCCCACGGCATCGCATTTGGTAAAAGACAGCCTTGTGGACAGTGTCACCTCCACAAAGGTAAAGATGATTCACCTGAAAACACATTATTGAAGAATTTTGCAAAACAATATCTCATAGTTACCAATGTATTCATCTTTTCTGCTGCCATCTTGAAAATATTTGACTTCGATTCGTCATGATCGATTATGGTCGCATACCAAATTCGAAGATCCTCATCACGTCATCTGTTAGGAAGTCAAACAGTTTCCAACGAACCCTTTCAAAACCACCCTGTATATAAAAGAGTAATCAAAAAGTACGTAAATGGCATGTACATGCAGTAATTAGATATCCCTCGAGATATCCTAATAAAGCAGCTTCACAATATTTAAAGCACTGAATGGCAAAATAGCCTTTAAATAGCTGATAACTGGCACAACTCTAACCCAACAAAATTGCATGCTGTCTGGCTTAAAACATCGTTATTTAAGAGTTACTTACCCCACAAAAGATTCAATACTACAAGCACTGGTCGTGAACTCGTTGGGCAACTTTTTATCAAAAAATTCTGTAAAAAATTACGATTCTTACGCTGCAAGTTGAATTTAAATACGATTAGTAATAAATGAGTTATAAGCCTCTGAATGTGGAAAAATACGATCTGTGACGTCATTGGTGCAAGCCACTGCAAGCGCTGCGTAAGAATTGCACAGTCTTGATCATAATAAATCGATGGAAATGCCCCAGTGCTGTGATTACGGTGGCAGTAATAACGAAAAATCCAGGTAATATAGTTTTTTTGCTTTTCCCGATAAGAACAAGCATCGGAAAGTTTCCAAACAGTGGTTGGATAAAATTAAAAGATCAAATTTCGTTCCCGCGCAAATAACACTCGAAAATGCTCGGCTCACTGCAGAGTGCAGAGACAACGATTTCGAAAACTTCATTGTCGAAACAAGAATTAGGTACTTGGTGGTAAAACGTAACTATTTTTAAAGAAAGATGTTGTTCCTTCGATACAATATTAAATGGAATTGATAAAGACAAGAAGCAGCCATTACAAGAACGAGCATATAATAATTACGCGAGAAAGCAGAGGAAGGACTGAAGGAGTTAATTGATAGTATATTCAATCGATTCGACAAGTAAACAGGTGAATATTTTTTTTTGCAACATTACGCGAGTCAAACAATTTAGGCTTTTCATAACGTATTCCGTACAACATTTTACCTAATTGTGTAAAATCCAACTTTTCAAAACGCAAGTAGGTAAAAAATGTTTATAGTTTAAAAGTGCCTAAAATAATTATTTGTTATTTACATTGTATATTTTAATATTAAATTAGAACGATCTGTTCAAATCGAACCGTAACAAACCCCAACAATATTGTTAAAAACCTCAGGTTGCGCTATTCCACGCTTCGATGCTTGCACCAATGACGTCACCGCGAGCCGCCAGCAACGAGTTCACGACACCTTTAATGCACACCCCGGCTTTTAGGTTAGCGCAATTTTCTCCTGTCTGGACTTGACTGGAGTGTCCGACCAGCAGGTCACGTACACCATCATACACCATCTGCGACTGCGCGCACAGCTGTGACCAGCCTGCGTGCATATCGTCCAAGAATGGCCAATGCAGGCCCTAACAAATATTTTATAATTTAGAATTTAGGTATGTGCTGTTTGATTAATGAAATCAAATATTTATTGCACATTGCACAGGTACCGAACGAATTTTATTAATAAACTGCATCCTGCTTCTAACCTCCCGATCCCCATATCCGTAATTCATCTTTATTATCAAATAAAATTTTAATAAATATGTAATATATGTATTGCATTCGGTAATTTTCATGTGCATGTATTATGGTAGGTACTTATTTCATGGGCGTCGTTACATTGTTTTGTAGGGGGGGGCAAGACCATATGGGATATGATAGGCATGGGGAGGCAGCCACGGGAAAGGGGGGATGCGGGGGGCGGGAGGCCCCCGCGAAAATTTTTCATCCCCCCCCCCCGGGGGGTGGGGGGTAAATCAAGTATTTTGCGCAAATTCTTGAAGATGGTTAAAATCAGGTCCCATGACGTTTATTGTCAATTTGACATAGCAACGAGAATGGAACGACAGATTACAAATTGGATATAATACTTATTTATTAGGTATGAAACAAGAAACAATATTAAGAAAATCAACATTATAACATTAACAGAAATTACAAGTACCTATAAACATTTGGTTTTATTTAGCTAAATTGCTCTCTGCTCTCCCTGCTCCTGCCCCTCGTAAAATTATTAGGTATGTTGGTAGTTGGTAACAATTAACAAACCCAAAACTCAATCACTTCACTATGATGAAAGAAAATCACGCCACGTCCAGTTGTTAGGGAATGGGGGATGGATGGGGGTGGGGGATGTTTTCGCGCACTGCGGAGAGGCGTTCCAATGCCTCTCCGCGGTTGACTTTACTTGCACCTTGCACTTATAATGCGCTAATGACGGGAGAGCAGAGGGTGGGTTGGATTTTTTGGTATTACTAAATCTTTGCGCCGTCTATTAAAAAAATGCAGAAAGATTTCCTTGATTATTTTTTTCTGAGGTGCAAAAAGATTTTCTTGGATATTTTTTCTGGCAGGGCAAATGCCAGGGGGGGGCAAGTGCCCCCCTTTGCCCCCCCCCCCAAACGACGCCCATGACTTATTTTCTGAGTAATTAAATTAGTGCATTAATTACTATTTATGAAATAATATTCTACCACATTCTACCCATATTGGGGGCATGTTTATGATTTCAACATGCAAAGATACTATATAGGACCTACATTGGTCAAACATGGATTATATATATTGGCAAACATTTTTTCACCAATGCACAGCCAATATTGGCTAAAAGTTTGAAATATTGGGCCACGATTAATATATTGGCCCAACGTAGGCTCTACGTTGGCCCCATATTTGGTGCTGCTGGGGTAGTCATAAATGTTACATTATTAAGGCCCGGTTTTTCCATCTTCGATAACCTCCAGTTTACTTAACCAGCGGTTAGTTGCTAGGATGCAGCCAATCAAATCACTCGTTGCTATGCGACAAACTGTTGGTTAGGTAAACCGGAGGTTATCGAAGATGGAAAAACCGGGCCTAACACGTACAGTCTCAAAATAAGTAAATAATAAAGAACTAAAAGAAAATACTCCGCAGAGTCCTCCTCTTTGAGTCCTGCGAGCACCTGGAAAGTGCCGACTGTGCGCCTTTCATGTTGATAAATTTAGTAGTTCAGGTCATCGAGTGACAACATAGGCGGTTAATATTGAGCAAAATCAATTCGCTCTTTTTTTATCTCAAAATCTCAGCCCACTACAATTAATGAAAAAGGCCAAAAATAGAGAAATTGTATTTGGCATTTTTTTATCGAAACATTTTATTGATCAAAAGAAATGGGTAAATCCGAAGTTTCAGGTTAAATAAAAATGTTGAATTTCTGGAAGAAAAATCGAAAATTTTTTAAATATTTTTACAACAAAGATTTGCTGTGTAATAAAAAACATTTGAAATTAAGTTTTTTGACATTTGCAGTTAGCTGTGGCTGGGCAAAATTTACAATCTCAGAAAAAGTTGGAATTATTAAGATTTTTGGTGATATAGCTTATAATTTCAACTTTTTCTGCGATTGTTAAATTTTGCCCAGCTATCGCTAACAGTAAATGTCAAACAAACCCATTTCAATTATTTTTTATTACACAGCAACCCTTTCCTTGCAAAAACATTGCAGTTTTCGTTTTCGATATTTTTGATTTTTTCCTCCAGAAATTCAACATTTTTATTTTGGCCTCAAACTTCGGATTTACCCATTTGTGGTCATCCTGAGCAAATTTCTTAATACAATTTTTCGATAAAAAATGCAGCAGAGAAGCGGCTGGAACCTCCCCATCGCGTGGATCTTTATATTCTGTGTAGATAGTAGTCAGTTCAACAGAAAATTCAACAAAAAATTCCTTTTAAGGTTAATATCCCTTTTAATGAGAAAGAATTTTTTCTCTATTTTCCACTGAAATGGCAGAAACTGTGAATACTTTTTTAGAACCAGAAATTGATCGTCTTTCTAATGGCGACATAAAAAAAGGAGGTCTTGTATTTAAAATTTAAAGTTGATATGCTTAAATGGCACTTCCCGTTTACCAATTGCTTCCAAAAGCCTTTCATGTCTTCAACGGATTACCCAATCTCCATGTACCAAATTTCAGTCAAATCGATCCAGTAATTTGGGCTATAATGTGTTTTTAGTCTTATTACAAAATACAATTTTTTTTTACCCAAAGGGCAGTAAATGAGAATGAATTTTATCTTATTTAGAACAAGTATTTGCAGACCTTCCTGATTCTGACAATAAATTTTTGAAAAAGTTGTCTTGAGAGTATATTTAAAATTGAAAATTGATGTGACAAAACGGCACTTTCCGTGGATCGATTGCCTCCAAACATTTTTTAGCTCTTCGGCGTATAATACAGTCTCCATGTACAAAGTTTCAGCCAAATCGATTCAGAGGTTTCGGCTGCATCGTGTTTTTAAAGTACGTTAACAATCCCGAATATTTCAATTTTTGTCAGAAAGGCACTAAGAGTGAATACATTTTTAGAAGCAGAATTTGAAGGCCTTTCCTATCGTGACGTGAAAAATGGGGGTTTGCATTTAAAATTTAAAAGTTGATGTGCCAAAATGGCATTTCTGGTTGCACGAGTGGCTTCAAAAGCTTTTCAGATCTAAGTCGGGTTATGAGAAGCCCACGCACCAAATTTCAGCCAAATCGGTCTAGCACTTTTGGCTGTGGCGTGTTTACAAACGTACGTACGTACGAACATACACAAAGACACATTTTAAAAACCACTTTTTTGGGTTCCTGAGACCTCAAAACGTATAGATCCGGTCTTATCTCGAATTCGAAAATTTTAGTGATTGCAGTAACCTCCCATTTTTTTAAAATTGTGATGGGGTTGGGGAGGTTAAAAATGCCTATACAATTTCACTATTTTTGGCATCTTTAATTAATTGCTGTGGGCTGAGATTTCGGGTTAACAAAAAGTTGAAGTATCACGCAGATGCTAACTTTGAAGCTCTACTTGTAGAAAAAAAAAACGAATTGATTTGCTCAATAGTAACCGAAATATTTGGGTAGTTCCAGGTAAAATGAGACACACTGATTATGGTTCCTTCCGTCTATGATTTGCACATTTATCTGAGGAGCCCTCGGATGAGCCTCACTTATTCTCAGCAATTTGAGGCCTACATACAAATTTAAATGAATCAATAGAACTGCCGATATTGATGACGTGTAACGGAAGTTTTGTTGAAAATACTATATCTCCCTAACTATTGATGCTAGTTAAATGAAACTTGTAACTTTTGTATTTTTGACAGCTGTCAATCGAATGGTATCTACAGAAACTTTTTATGCCTTCTAAATTTTGAGTTGACATGCAGTCAACTTTTGATTCTCTTATGGCCGTCATATTGAATTTTGACACCATGGGATACACAAAAAAACAGACTTTTCAGAAATGTAATTAATATGGATTTTCTTGAAAAATCGTCGAAATTGTAAAATTGGTATGATGAATAATTTGTAAAATTAGTGTAAAACTTTTTAAAGAAAAGTAAGCATTTTTAATCCCTTTTAACGTTTAAAATAATTGAATTGAAAATTCAATAAAACATATTTTGAGGTCGTGGGATTCAAACTTTTCACTTGTTAACCTCCCCACAACCATATAAAAATGGGAGGTTACTGCAATCACTCCAAAATTCGAAATTGAGATAACACCAGATCTTTACGTTTCAAGGTCCCAGGATCACAAAAAAGTGGTTTTTAAAAAATGTCTGTGTGTATGTACGTACGTATGTACGTATGTGAGCAAGATTCCTCGAAAACTACCAAACAGATTTTCACGAAATTTGGTATGGAGATTAGTGTTGGCTTTCTGGTGAGCCCAGTTAATTTTGTTGCCAATCTACAAACGCCAAGTGCCTTTTTGGCGTATCAACTAAGAAATTTGACTGATGAACACCAATTCTTCTTATCAGCATGTGAAAGGTCTTCAAATTCTGTGTCTAAAAATGTATTCACACTTGGCGCCTTTTTGGCATAAAATCTAAAAATTCGAAATTTGGAAGCAACATTAGATAATACGCTACAGCCCAAACTGCTTAATCGATTTGGCTGAAGTTTGGTAGGTAGGGACACACAGTACCCCCCTAAGAGCTGATTTAATTTTGGTGGTCATCGGCCAACGGCAAGTGCAAATTTGGCATATCAACTTTGAAATTTGACTAATAAACTCCCATTTTCTTTATCAGAACATGAAATGTTTTCAAGTCTCGTTTCCAAAAATGTCCTCAAACTTAGTGCCCTTTTGTCAAAAAATCATAAAATTTTGAAAAATACCAGTAGTAATATTTAGGTATAGCAAGTAAGAAAATTTACTTAATTTTGGTGGCAAACGACCAATAACAAGTGCCTTTTTGGCATGGCATCTATGAAATTTGAGATATGACCACCATTTGTTTTATCAGCACATGAAAAGTCTTCGAATTTTGTTTTCAAAAATTCAATTAAATTTAGTGCCCTTTTGGCAATAAGTAATAAAAAATTTTAAAAATTACCGAAACACTTAGGTAGAGACTGAATTGGTGGTAGGATTGAATCATTCACCAAGTGGGGAGGTTCTAGCCGCTTCCGTAGCTGCCCATTTTTTTTTCAATAAAGTTCTTGCTGGTAACATTTTTGAAAACCTAATTATTTTGTGTGTCGGACGGTGCCAAACTAACATGGTAGCCATAAGAGAATCTAAAGTTGATCGTCATTGCTCAAAATCTAGAAGGTCTAGAAAAAATTTTCCGATGTCATGTGATTGATAGCTGTCACAAATACCAAAGTGACAAAGTTTCATTTAAGTAGCATCAATCGTTAGGGAGATATTATTTTGTATTTAAAATCGCAATTTTCAGATTTTTCGGAATAACTCAGGAATAACTCTCGAACGAATCAAGTTATCGGGGAATTCTCTTTAGATTCCTAATCACCAAAAAATTGCGCAACTTTTCTCTAATTTAACCGACTTCGGAACTCTTACCATTTAATGATGAGCCGTGAAAAAGGAAACACTCTGTATATTTTTATTACTGGATTTTACAACTAAATTTTAGGGCATTTTGGCAAGTAATCGTCAAAAGGAGAGGTTACAGCCCAAATTACTAAAGCCCTTCCTTGCGAAAAAACCAACACGTAAACTGTACATTTTTGTTGTTTCAGGGTCGAAAACCTTAGATCATTTTTTTTAAAAAGGTAATTTTAATGACGAAAAGCCTCCTTGACTTTGTAGGTTCTGTTGCGATTTAAATTTACACTTCGCGCCTTGAATCTAGTAGCTACTTTTAACCATTACCATTACCATTACCATTTTAGTTCACGATATGTTTACGCTGTACATATGCTTTAATCAGTTATCAGAATTCAGATTTTTAAATGCTAGTAATCCAAATAATATATTATTCTGCTACTAAAGTTAGATAACATCAAAGTACGTATCAAAGATCATAAACACTTTGAAGAACGGCTAATTTTTCTTAAAAGAAGTACCGGGCTGTGTAATTGTGAGTAACGACTCGGGCCGGGCCTCCAAAAATCGGCCCGTGCCAGTCTCTACCTCCTGCTGCCCATTCGGTCAGTTTTAGTTACAATAAGCACTTGAAAAGTATACAATTATAATTTATAACGCGTGTTTATTTAAAATTTGTAACTTGGTTAGATTATGTTCAGCAAGTTGACAGACTACCTACTGAATTGAAACATGTGTCATTCTGTGCAAATGCAGAATGTTACAATTAAAAAAATTAAAAATCTAATGTTGCATATACTTAACACTGAAAATGAAAGAATCAATAATGAAATATCACTTGTAAAAACGTCAGTTATCATGACAAATAAAGCATGGACTGCATAGTCTTTTTTGACGTGACAAAAAATTTGATGGTCCATTTTTTTTGCCCGCGACCGTATATGTACACCAAGGCACCATGAAAATGACATATTTCTTTGCAGTCAAATCCCTAGTTTATGACACTTGTCAGCGATAAGTTAATTGATCTTTAGGGGGATTTAGAAACTGACTAGTATTAATTATTAATAAATAAAAATGTGGAAAACTGCAATACCTATACTGCAAACGGCCTCGTTTCAACAAAAATAATGTGGACGACCTAGTTTTGAAAGACATCCAGTTATTACCAAAGCAATTTTAAAAAGATGACTTTGTCAACAAGCCAATTACTGCAATTATCTTTGCCCAATGAAGGATACGAGAACGACAATTGACATTGTTGCACGTGCCAAGACAGTACCTACGTCAATTTATCAATAGTCTTGTGTTTATAATCATTATTATAGGGTCGGAATTGGGATTGTTAATCATTTTTGTTGAATGGTAACTCGGACAGGTATCTTAACGACGAGGTCGCCGTCGGGGATAACAAGGCACTGTCTCTTCGATGTGCTTTTCAGGATGAAAGCTATACCGCCTCCAATTAACTAGAGCTTTGTTACCTATGACTACAGGAAGGATAATGGGAAATTCCCTGTTAATTGGAGACGAATTGAGATTCTGTACACGGCACAGACTTTTATTCGAAATCTGCGTCATGTGTTACGCCCACCAAAATTTACTCACATCGTGGATTTAGTAGTCGTGGTAGATTATAGAGCACCCCCAAAAGCTCATATATCAGAAACTAGTTAGAGGAACGTATGTGCATGTATGTGGTTTTACTGAACTCTATTAATATATTTTCATCCAGTGGTTGGTTTTCTGCGGTAGCGGAATGATTGATTATCCAGTGGTTTACGTAATTGCAAACACGGCCGAACTGCCTAAACTTCTAAACATGAACTTAACTAATGGACCTACCAACACGCGAACTAAGCTTTAAGAATACAACGGGTTTTCCGCCTTGGAGCGATTGCTGCAGTAATCTTTTCTATTTTTAATTCTCCGTTCTGAAATTGCTCGGAGTCCGTAATAAAGCTTAATTTGCTCTTAAGAGGCGCCCCTAAATTATTTTAAAGTAATAAAATGTTAACTGTTAACTATTTTTCGAAGCGATGTTGCAAAGAAAATTTTTATCATAAGCCCTAGATAAATTATCTTCGTTAAAATTAATTTCTTCCCGAGAATTTTTCAGAACAAGTTAAGACGTGATACGGAGATAATAGTGGAAAAACAGGAAGTGCAATGAATCATGGAACCCTTCCAGACACTCGGTCACTCTTGAAATATTACGCAAGACGGTTTTCTTGTCTCAAGCGAAAATCTCGGCGGAATTATTTTAATTGTTGAAGTGTAAAAAAAGGATGATCAGACGGTTCTTTCCATGGAAGTTCCTGCAGGAATGCGAACTCACGGAACACTACTTGATTTATCTATTTGTTTGTGAAATTCAATTTCCTTTGGTTATATACGTCGAGGAGAGATTGTGTATATCAAACTTAAATATTATCATATTCAGTTGTTTACTGAGTAACTTTCCATCATGGAATTTTGGGCTACAGAAAATATTTACTGGTCTATTTTGTTCTCTGTTCCTCATCCGATCGGGATTTGTGAATGGAAAAACTAATTTATTGTGGCATCATTCCTATCTGAAATAATTTAAATGTCACTGAAGTCCCAGGCATCCAATCGTAGCATTGACAGCTCGATTTCATTGCAAAAAATTAATTTTCTTTCGGGGTTCAGGGTGAAAAGTCTATCAATTTTTATGCGATTTATAAGAAGTCGTAAAATTTATGTTTCAGGAGGTTCTGCTTTTCAAGAAAATATTTCCATCTTTTGTGAAGTTATGTATAGGCCTATTCGTTTAATATTTTGGTTGGCTCATTTATTGGTCTATGGAAAAAATGCACGAAATGTGGGTAGAAAGGCTCCGACCTTTCACAAACACATTTCGTTTTCTATCTATTCCACCCGGCCACGGCTATCAAATTTTATTCCTGTGTAACCTGAGGCTCACAATATCGGCCAGCTATTCGTTATGTATTCTTGCACTCTATCGATTATTGGCCTCACGTTACACAAACTCCTAATAAATTTTTGAGGCATGAATAAATTTTTGGAGACGTGTTAAAGTCGCTTAAACATGTCCTGGTGATTTATGGAAATAAGGTTTACCTAGCTCTGTATCTGTATACCTAATGAGACTAAAGACGACGGCGAAGTCTATAAATAACTGAAGCGTCTTATTATCGGCTTGTAAAATTACATCGTGATTACATCACAATGTTATTTAACGAAGGAAATTAATTATAAAGTTCTGCCTAGGACAACCCTGATTTCACTTTACGCGGGAGTCACGGGACGCTTAATAAAAATGAATTATAATTTTCAGGAATTCTCCATGGACATCGCAACCGCCGAGTTGACTTTCTACAGAGTGAATCCCCAATCACATCATTATTTTATTGTTCTTTGTGTCCAAATTGGGACTTATAACTATTTTTAGTGACATTTTAACCTCGTTAGTTATAATTATGTTTGTATTTCTCTAACCACGTAATGTTTTTGCCTATTTGGCGTTTGCTATAACAATTTACTGGCATTGTCCGGTTGTGGAATTTTCATGATGACAGTATGCATCATTAGTGTGTTGCCGTCATTTCCGGGACCAACAGACCGCGCAAACTCCGGTTAGTTTTCCGGGTTAAGGAGTGTTTGTCATTGGCCACAAATGGCATTCATTTCATAGACACTGTGCCAATTTATCGACTGATTTATTGCCACAATCTATTACACAAGAGATAAATTTCTGAACCTTTTGAACTGAAGCTGCACATGAAAGTGACGGAATCAAATTCTAGTGATGCCAATTAAGCTTTACTCTCTCAGCATGGCGGTTTACTCAACCATGATATGAAACTGCATAATAGCCTGAAGTGACGAAACTTTTACATTTGCAGCTGAATCTTCACCACAGTACTAATGCTTGAATATTTAGAGCTGTTTTTTCGCGGTCACCATGACACCATGATTTGAAATACCAAACTACTTACATGATTTAGTAGGTTGATATTAGACCCGATAAGGGCAAATAGAAGAAATAATTTATACAATTTGGAAAGTTTGGTGAAATACTCTCTGGAGTCTGGAGCCTAAATAAAGAATACCAAAAGTTCCCCATATCAAGTGTATGCTCACCACTTAAATCAACGCCGTTTAAATAATGTCTGAGATTGCAACTTCAATAGTATATTATACACGATGGTTATAAAGTATGGAATATTCTCAACAACATTGCAATCAACAATTTTTGGGAAAATCTGTTGGACAGGTAAAATTCATTTAAATTCTTGCGGAACTTTTGACATCAGTTTTAAGTCTCTCAGAGCAATCACGTCATCGGTGTTTTTTTAAATGACAGCCTATACTTTTCTCAACTGGTTTTGATATACATGGTTGAATTGTCTTTTCAGCCATATTAGCGGATAAATGATTTTTTTTTCTGAAATCCTCTTGGTTTAAATATTTATGAACAACCGAAGTCAGTAAAAATCTAAGGAGTTATGTAACACCGGAGAAATAAACTCACCCCTGTAAATCATAAAGGGGTGAAAACATAAGGGGTTGAAAATTGGATTAGGTTGGCGAAATAGAAAACACAACTTTCTCTAGAGCATGTGGGGGTGGTGGAATAAGGAGTTGGGTTTTAGGGGTTGCAAAGTTCATGAAGCCCTGTAATTTGACACCGAGAAGCAATGTTTTGTGAAACTGTGTGGTTTTACACACTGCATCTTCAAAAAAAGAGGAGTGAGTTTCAGAAGAAATTTCGCGAAGGGGATGAAATTTAAAGGTGGAAACTCGAATTTTCGCTGAATAATGCAGGGTTGAAATTAATACAATTCGATAGCTTTTTATTGATGGTTCAACTAACAACCCCAAGGCCCTAGCAAGATGAGTAAATACTCAGCGTATTAAGGCAAGATTTGGTGTGTCAATTTTCAGTAATAGTGTAGGCGGATAGGCAAATTTTCTCTAAGATTTAACAAGTGGGATGGAATTTAATTGTTGAAACTGGAAATTTTTTCGAATGGTACCTAGTATAAAGTTACGGTTTTCGATATATTTCGGTTAACCATTGATTTGTGTCGTTTTTGTACCAAAGGATGCACATTCGTATGCTTAATATTACAGAATGTAAAGCCCATTTTCGCCAAAAAAAAATGGACTTATCTCCTTTTTGCAGCAAGGTTTTCAATTGTTAAAAAGAGCGTTTTCTGGCACCAGTATTAAAAGTCTTTTACTTAACTGGTTTACTTTTTACACTCAGTGTTAAAAGTGCCAATGCAGCAACAATTAAACAACAAATTGTCACTATACCTTAGTTACAGCGAATTTCATGGACGTTTTCAACAAATAATTTGAAAACTTTTGGCTTTTAATCGTGTTTGTATAGAAAAAAAGTGTATGATATGCGTGTTAAAAGCGATTTTATTCAGTTCGAAGGAATGGGCCACTCCGCTGCGCGTCGTGTCCCAAACTTCTCTTCTCACAAAATAAGGTATCACTTTTAACACTTATATCAAATACATTTTTTCTACCAAAAAACGCAATTTTTAACAATAATTGTCAACAAACGTTAAAACAACTGTTTTTAATGAAACCGGAAGTGGAAAAACACTACACCCTTAGATCCGTATTAGAAAATTAGAATTGACCTACCCGAGGATTTTGGCAGTGGAGAATTTTCTGTTTGAAGTGTTGTACAGTCAATGCTCGCACTGTATAAAAAATAAATACCTGATATTTAAGTCTTTTAAGATACACTGTAAGTCGTATTCAATAGTTCAGCCTTATGTAGCTCAACAAGACGCTATCAATTTAAATAAATTGTTTTCATTGTACGAAATCCGGAGCGACTGCCAATTTTATGACGTTATACCCGGAAAACGTAACAGGTGGCGAATGCTCATCCGAGTCAAAGGCAAAAAAAATTCTCTCTTCTCAACTTTTTCTACAGGACCTTAGTCCAGATCCAGGACTAAAGTGCCATTTTGGCATATCAACTTTGAAATTTGAGTAATAAACTCCCATTTTCTTTATTAACACATGAAAAGTCTTAAAATTTTGTTTCCAAAAATGTGTTCAAACTAAGTGCCGTTTTAGCAAAAGATCGCAAAACGTTGAAAAATCCCAGCAGACGCTTTAAGGTTGGTGGAGAAAAATTTAGGTATAGAAAGCAGGTGGCAATCGTCGGCCAACAACAAGTTCTTTTTTGGCAAAATGGCAAAATTGGAAAAATGCAATGAAGCTTAGTACCCCTTTGGCAAAAAGTTTAAAAATTTTGAAAACCTCCAGAAACATTTAGACAGTTAGAATTTATGGGTGATAGGATTGGATCATTCACCAAGGTGCCAGCCGCTTCCATATCTGTCCATTTTTATCTCATCAGCATGATTTCCTACCACCTGCCAAATGCACCTTTCTTTCACAGCTATTGTTATCGTCCTTGACGTCCATTTAAGTATTAGAAAATTAAAAAAATGGAAAGCTGAAATAAAAAACAAGAAACAGCGCAGAGCAAAAAGGTGAAGTAGTGTATCTATGAAAGAGAAAAAGGCTGCATATAAGCTGAATTTATATTGCATATCCTTGGACCCCGTGGTTGTTACAGCAGCAGCAAGGTAGTTATGCACCAAGACAAGCGCCAGGTGAATCTTCAACCAACTAATTAGCCTCAGATGAATACACTGCATATTCTAATATAATTTACGACAACATAGTGTTAGCTAGGAACAGTGGAGCAGATTGTGGTTACGAGATTTCAAATAATGTTCAAGAGCTGTTTGCAGATTTGCTGGGCCGGTAAACATACGGGCATGAATTAGAAAATCTTAAAATGTGGAAGCAAATTAAAATTGCTAATGATTCTACACACATTTAAAGCAAATTGAATGGACTTGCTTATAATACTCGTAATTATATACGCACATGTACTTATTTAGTTTATCTTACAAAGAAACGTTCATTAATACCGGAATGAAGGGCTCGATTTAATTGGTGTAACTATGGCAGAATGAAGGTTCAAAGCCTTAACTTATCCAATTAGCACAAAAATGTCGATACAGAGGAAATTTCGCCTTAATTAACAGAGATTTTATGAACGATAGCATACCAGGGTGTTCTTGAAGCAAAGTAAAATCAAGTTTCACCCTGATGCATAAAAAGTATATTTCGTACAGTCGAAAAACTAAATAATGCACTTTATGCCAAATTCTTGAGCGAATAATTCTTAACTGGCTTACAATCCTGCGTTTTTTGACCCAGCAATACAACCCCTAATTGGTGCTGGTTCTAATGACATGGAAATGCACCACTATCGAAGGTTGGTTTTCTAAATTCTGGGCTTAACGCTCAAAAGTTGGGTGCATGACTTACTTTCTCGACTGTACCATCAAGGACCTAAGTGTAATCTTTGTGGTCGATGAATGCAATTTAGGAAATCGACGCCGGTAGGGCCGATGTTTCCTAAACATTCGAGAATACAAAAATAACTACGTTCCGCGGTGCCTACATCATTTTTTGCAAAGAGAAAAATACTGCACATATTTTGCACTGTAACTGCCACTTACAGCCCATAGACTGACATGAGTGACAGCAAACATTACAGCTTGGTGTATAAGCATAGAAACAACATAGCAACACTGCTAATGCTACAGTTATACTGTCAGTGAATTTTGACACTAATGGAGAACTTACAATGCAAGCATTACAAAAAATTATGTATGAAATATTGAGATTTTTAAAATTTTCTACAAGAAAGGTAAGGTATTAGTTTTTCACGGACGTAAGGCCAAACAGTGATCGACGCATAAAAAATAAGACAAATCTCTGCAGAACACATAGACTACTCTACTGAGAAATAAAGTAATGAAATTCTTAAAAAAGTGTAACAATTTCTAAATTTGCTATATGAATCTCCTCGTGAATCTCCTAATAAAGAGGAAATATAAATTATTATCTCTCTACTTAGCAAAGCTTCAGGGGTGTTTCGTTAATTATAGAGTTAATATCGATACGATAAGAGTAATGAATGTTTCCTTAACTGGTCTAAGCACGCAATACTGAATTAATCTAGGCGCCATGTGTTATAGCGTTTTATCACCCGCCTTAATAACTTACCTGTTCAATTTAATTAAAGGACTCATAATCTTGCCACGATATCCTTCGTTCCGCTCTCTTCCTGACAAGTTACGTAAAAATATTTGCATAATTACGGACGATCGATGTCCATCAGATATTTCCCCCAGGAGGAGCTTGTGGATTTATTAAAACCAGTCAGGTTTTCAGTAGAATTTCAATCACAGTTCTGATGCGCATTTATCTCAATCTATGGCTGGCTGAATAGTCAAATTCCATAGAGAATTCTTATGCGTTCATTGCAAATTACAGACGCATCTGACAAATGCCAGGTGCAGCCTCGAAACAGTTCATCATGTTTATAAGTAGAGAATAACCAATAAAGTAATAACTCCGAGTTGTTAGACCCAATTCTGGAAAGCTCGTGGGATCCAGAAACCGCACTTTTGCAAAACTTACCGAATCTTATAGCAACCCGAGGGAATAAACTTTTTGGACCCAACCCAACTCAAATCAAACTATTTGCTGCGACTTGCCCCGATGAATAAACACATGAAGAATATTGGTTGAATGATTCGAAATTGCCAGAAAATACATTCTTACTATTATTTATCCACGATTATTGAATAATGCCATTATTATGTACGTAACTATGGATACATAATCCTGTTCATAAAATACAGCTTAACTTATGGTCATAAGTCACGCTTCTGTTATATTATTTCACAGCACCTGTAATGTTGGCTGCCCATCCAATGAATATATCATGATGTTTCAAAATCAAGCGAAAGTGTGCCAAAGTAGATCAAGCATCAAGCTGTTCCTATGATTTGTCAACTTCCTGTTTTTGTTGGTTTGTGTTTACACTAAATATAAAGTGATAACAATTTTTGCAGAATTTCAATAATCTTGGATAAATACAATATTTCAATAATCGTATAATCGTATCAATAATCGTATTTAACTCGCATATTATGGACTATTATTCACTTGGTTGTTTACAATTAGGTGTCCCACCATATAATTTTGACTTAGAAAAATTCCTAGATTACGGACCAATTATTTGAAAAAGCAGCAAACCATGTTTTGTTTGGATATAAGTAATGGGGTCTTACTTGATTGAACCACCTTATAGGACATGAATTCCTTTCAGACACGTATGAAAGAAATCCAAGATACAAAGAGCAAAGATATAGTCTAATTTGGTACTGAACCGACATTGCGTTGTATGTATAATTCTGAATTAACCCTTTTGTTGCTCCTTTTGATAACAAATCAAGCTGTATAATCATAACGGTAATGGCAGATAAACCAATTTTAATAATAAAAATAATAAATTCACAATGTACTGAAATCATAGCTTTACGTAGGTGCTTAAATGAACTGGAACAATACCCCATGCATTTTAAATAATAAATTTGTCATAAATGATTTGTGAAAACATACGCCAATTAATTTAATGCAGTTTACATGTAAAGATAAAATATAACGGTCGCTTGGTAAGTACATGGATCGTTACAAAAAGTCGAACTCGTAATGTTTTTATACAGTGCTAATCAGAAAATATGTGATAACGCGAGGCTGTGGAAATAAAAAGTGAATCGCAATCTGTCGAAAGGACATTTTCTAAAGTTCACACAGCCCCCAAGTAAAATGACAGATGTCATGTCCCTAAACAACCCCGCGGTAAATTGACTGTACGAACTAACTTTAGACAAACGTTCTTTCGACAGATTCCGATTCATTCTGTTTCTATAGCCACCCGTTATCAAGCATTCTCTGTATAGCACTGTATACCAGCGGCAGCGCATTTGTGAACATTTTTAACTAGTAATAACTTGGTGTTCGACTGGAGCATCGGGCAAATTGAATAAGAAGAAAAAAAAACTAGGCGGATTAAGGATTATTTCTTAATGAATGGCAGTAATGCCTATTGTTATATTGGATGCATGCATAAGACGGTATAAGAGCAAAAAAAATCAAGCGGTCCGACCCAGAGTGACGAGCGAACTATGACAAACAAAATTACTAAAATAAGAGTGACAATTAACTTCGATACTAAAAATATTATTAAAAAAACTTGTTTTATAAAGGATTTAACTATACGAGTTCACACTCATATAATTATTGCATTATACTATACTACTAACAAAAATGCCATCGCTGAATAATCCAAAAGTAATTCATTAGTAACAAATAATTGAGAGCAGATAGGGACGGCGGGTTTGATTAGCTACCGTATTGTGTGAGATTACAGCCGTAAGCTATTAAAATGCGGTTTAAATTTTTACAGATTTTGCAAAGTTGGCCGTGTTCGTAGCCCCAGGTCTTGAACTGGCCAACTAAAGAGAATCTATGGCCCCAACCGGAAATTACAAGTCTCATGGAGCTAAGAAGATAAGTGTAGAGATGAGAGCTAGGGCTGCATCGTGTTATGCTTCCAACCTACCAGTAATCAAGTTCCGCTTGGGATAAGTGCCAACGTTTTAGATAAAGTTGGGATTTTTATTTGCTTTTGCTGGCCATAAGACAATTGTGTCAAATAAAAAGTATTTTGTTTGCTTTATCGGGTCCTTTCGGCAACAAAAATGGAACAAAAAAAATTAAATCGACTGATCGTTATGGCAACAAGTACCATCCTCTGCTTAACAAACCAAACCCGAAATTTTTAACGAAATAAGTAACTTTTCGATTAAATTACGATTTAAATTTAATCTAACTTTTCGTATGCAACTGACGGCGGTTTCTGACAACTTATTTAATCTTACAACCAACGTTACTAATATATCACTGGATAAACCAGTATAAATTTGCACAGATCAATGTGAATTTGTAATCCCTGCTTCAACAAAATAAATAAATCTGTGTAATATTAGATAATTATTACTACTCAGGGCACAAAATACTATATATGTATTGATTTAGTCAATGTATAAAACCATTTACATTAAAAGTGAACGTGGTAACGTGAAATGTTTATTTCATCGATAAGTACCTATCAACAGAAAGTTGGCATTATCAAGTTCAACACATTACTTTCATTAATCAACTGAAGGCCGGTTTTTCCTTATTTCCATTTCTATAATCGAATGTTATTTCCAGCTTTCCACAATTTTATAAAAGTGAGTTAGGCGACGTGATATTTTTATGGAAAGCCTGGTACGCCTTCTGAATTCTATTACAAAATATTGCGCTATTGATTTTCATGCGCGAAGATTGGTACATCAAGCTTCCCAGAATAATACCTGTACATTTTTTAATCAAATTCCTGTGAGAAGCTTATCGGTATTCTTCATGAATACGCGTTTTTCGACATCCCAAATTGACATAAATATTGTTTCACAAAAATCATCTGCTGTTTCTTACATTATAGCTAGTAATTGATTAACGAAATAGATATTTATTTTATTAGGAGTTTAAGTAAGACATTAGGTGACGGAGTATGGAAGTTTAAACGCCGAGCGGAGCAAGGCGAATTAAATCCATACGAGTCACATAATGTCGCTTAAACTCGGAAAAAATATTTTATTTTCAAACGAAAAAATCGAAAATTTTCTACTCACGTCTGTTGCAATGCAAAAATGTTTTGAACTCCTCCGGAGTTTAAGACAATTTGCAGCATATTTGCACCAACAATGATTGCTATTGTTGCTGCAAAGTGACAAAGTGATAATTTTATAATAGATACGTTAAGGCACCGAAGGCATTGGCTTAACTTTAAGCCACACTTAAAATGACAAGAATGACACACAGTCTTCCTGGTTGTTTGTTTTAAGGTCGCCCTTGTGTCACTTTAAATTAAGCAACTTCTGTGCAACCGGCCACAGTTGTTTCTGAGCAAAGCAGTGCTTTAACCTGGTCTCCTAGTAGCGCACTAGGTAACTAATAGGTATACAAAGGTCCAAAAATAAGAATACTTAAAATATGACGTCTGGGCTTACACTTTCCATGTACCAGTAGGTTTTAAGCCAAATTAGTTCAGTTCGAGAGTCGAAGGCAAAATAACTTGAAAAGGCTACACCTAGATATCGAATTTCAACTTGTGGATAGTCGACAAACTAAATAATACACTTTTTGTTGATCTGTTGGTCGGATAACCCACGGTCCGAAGTTCCTTGACCTACCAACGCAACACCCAACTGGTGCCGGTCCTAATATCCGATAGAAATCACCACTATCGATGGTGGTGTCCCAAATTCTGTGCGTAACGCTCAAGATCCGAGTGCATGACTTACTTTCTCGACTGTACAATTATTCAAAACTAGCAGTAGTTCAAGTAAATTTTTCAGTTTTACTTTTTACTTTTTACTTAATTGCAATATTAGTAAATTCCGTGAAACAAAAGTTTCTGTGTTCTTTTCTTCACTCACTCCTTCTTTAAGATTACCAATTTTTTATCTTCTATTTAGGCAATGAATGGATTCGTTAATTTTTAGATAAGTACGTACACTTACTCACACATTCAATTTCCTCTATGTCCATTTTTTGAGTTTGGGGGCTGAAAGGGGTGAGTTTTGAAGGTGAAATTTTTTTCGGTTGTCCGATTTTTTTGCGAGTAAGTGTACATGAAAAGCAGGGGTAACAATAATTTTCATAAAAAGCTTACACTTTTCCGAAACATGCTCTATTATTTATTACAAACGCGAAGGCACGATTGCTTTCACAAACAATGACACTGCTGCCACCATTGGCCTTCTTCATCATTTCAGACAAGAAAATCTTAAATTTTTCATTCATTTCAAGTACAGAGAGCAATCTCTTTCAGGGAGTTTGACGAGCGCGATGTCAAATAAATTCTTAAACCGACAGAAACCCAGAAATGCTATGAGAAGGCGGTATTTCGCTTTTAGCAATATGTATCTCATCGACCTCCTTTTTATCCATCAACAAGTTTAGCCTATATTTGATGCAATATCTCGTAATTAAATCTCTATTCCTGATAGATGAATATTGAATTAGGAAAATTAATCTTCAATTGCATGATTGCCCATTAAAATTACCATCGAAAATGATAGCTTGTTTTCCTCCGAGACTTGATTTGGGCCTAGTGTTTGATTATAAGATTGTCAATACGGACCTGCGCATGTAATTAATTCGTGGAATCGATTGAGTTGTCGGACACTGCTGATATAATCAAACTAGGGCCCAAACTGTGTGCAGACATGTCAGCGAGATTTCATTATGAAAGCATTCTATATTCTCTATACATATAGAGGAGCATGCATTTCAATAGCAAGATTTCTTCTGATGTTTCCCGTTAATTAGAGACTACAATCTACGTATTGGTCAATCCTATTAACCATACATTGCAAGTACCTCCAACAGTAAGACAGGTTTATTCAGAGCTCGATTTGAGCTATGAATAATATAATTATTGAGTTTGAGCTTGAACATTAATTTAAAGCAGATCATCATCAATATTTCAATCTTTCAACAGTGAGGTAGGTAAGCATAATACGTTTAAATTAATAATTTGTGCTATTAACTGCTTATTAAAATGACGATGTATTTAGTAAGTTTCCTTCATCTCTAAAATATGTACGTAGATACTGCATATTGAATCTAAGGCGACACTTTCAAAGCTAACTCATTTTGAATATAAGCTGTCAGTAAAGCGTTCGTGTGAACGGCAAATTTGAGGTAGGTTAAAATAAAAGTTAGGGGGCATTTGCGAGGATGTATCTGGTTTGGCTTTCCCGGCGCCTCCACCAAAAATGTATCGAACGTTCAACCGTCGCGTCGCGTCGTCGTACAGACAGGAATTTTGCTTTTCTACTCATCGCTACACAAAATACTCGTAGAAGAACGACGACAAATGCTTTAATTTTTTGAATAACTGCATCGTGCTTATATGAAACATTAAAATTTTAAATTCCATGTTTCAGTAACAACAGACATTTTGCGATTATTTGAAAATATTATGGAGGACAATTACTTTAATTAAATTGTGGAGCGGTTTATTTAACTCACAATAGCTAAATATGCTGAATTGGCTTTGTTGCACCAGTAACGCCTTCATAGTCAGATTGGAGTTGTTCCAAATTTATAAGGTTCTGAGTCCAGAACAAAGCAGTCACAACAGAGATTAATAATCACAGTTATGGAATTGTCCAGGGAAGATTAATTTCCCTGTGATTTAGAATTACATTCACATAATAACTTTTAAAACTATTAAGCCAACTATCTGTTTAGTTTCAACTCTGTGTTAACAATTTCTGCTAATTAATAACAGCAACGTCAAAGTTTAAGAATTGTTATTTTTTTAAAAGCCTGCCCTTTGCATACTATAAAAAATGGGCAGCTACGGAAGCGACTAGAACCTCCAGTCTCTAGGTCCTAAGGGTTTCGGGAGTTTTTCAATATTTCAATATTTATTGCCAAAAGGACTCTCTGCAAAAGGGCATACTGAGTTTAATAGAATTTTTGGAAACAGAATTTGAAGGCCTTCCATGTGCTGATAAAACAAAAGGTTATGAATTATAAGCTTTCAAATTTCATAGATGACATGCCAAAAATGCAGCAGAGAAGCGGCTGGAACCTCCCCATCGCGTGGATCTTTGTATTCTGTGTAGACAGAATTTTTTTTGTCCTTATCGTCTGTGACTAATTTCGCAATTTTCTGACAAATACCAGCATCATCTCGGACATCGCCCGTCACATTTGACAATATGTTCTTTTTAAGGTTAATCTTTTGCCACCTTTTTGACAATAACTGCCACTTTATGTCATCCACTGTCAGCCCGCTCCCTTTTAATGAGAAATAATGTTTTCTCTATTTTCCACTGAAATGGCAGAAACTGTGAATACATTTTTAGAACGAGAATTTGATCGTTTTTCTAATGGCGCGGCGACATAAAAAAGAGGCCTTGTATTTAAAATTTAAAGTTGATATGCTTAAATGGCACTTCCCTTCGACGAATTGCTTTCAAAAGCCCTTCAGGTCTTCAACGGGTCAACCAATCTCCATGTACCAAATTTCAGCCAAATCGATTCAGTAATTTGGGCTATAATGTATTTTTAGTGTTATTATAAAATTTCGATTTTTTGAACCAAGCAGCACTAAATGCGAATTAATTTTGTCTTATTTAAAACCAGAATTTGAAGACCTTTCTCATGGTGACAATAAATCTTTCAAAAACTTGTTTTTAATGGTTAAATGAGAGAATAATTTTAAATTTGGAAATTGGTGTGCCAAAACGGCACTTTCCGTGGGCCGATTGAATCCAAAATTTGCTCAGCTCTTTGACGTGTAATGCAATCCCCATGTGCCAAATTTCAGCCAAATCGGTTGAGGGGCTTGGGCTGCACCGCGATTTTAAAGTCCGATAAAAATCTATTCCTTTTAAATTTTTGGTCAAAAGAGCACTAAGAATCAATACATTTTTAGACGCAGAATTTGAAGGTCTTTCTTATGGTGACGTGAAAAATGGGGGTTTGTATTTAACATTTAAAAGTTGATGTGCCAAAATGGCATTTCCGGTTGCACGATTGGCTCCAAAAGCTTTTCAGATCTATGTTAGGCTATGAGATGCCTATGTACCAAATTCCAGCCAAATCGCTCCAGTAGTTTGGGCTGTAGAGGGTTTACAAACGCAATACGTAGGTACATACATACAGACAAATTTTAAAAACAACTTTTTTGGGTTCCTGAGACCTCAAAACGTATAGATTCGGTCTTATCTCGATTTTGAAAATTTTAGTGATTGCAGTAACCTCCCATTTTTTTAAAATTTTGTTGGAGTTGGGGAGGTTAAAAAGGCACTTGTTACTGGCCGATTGCCGCCAAAATTAAATAAATTTTCCTGCTTTCTATACCTAAATTTTACTCCACAAACCTTAAAGCGTTCCTGCAATTTTTCAAAATTCGATTTTCTGCCAAAAGGGCACTAAGTTTGACGACATTTGAAGACATTTCATGTTTTGATAAAGAAAATGAGAGTTTATTGTACAAATTTCAAAACTGATAGGCCAAAATGCCACTTTCCGTTCGCCGATTGCCACCAAACTAGATCAGCTCTTCGGCAATGGTACCTCTACCTATCAAATTTCATCCAAATCGATCTAGTAGTTTGGACTGTAGCGTGTTGTTTAATGTTTCTTCAAAGTTTCGATTTTTTTGAGGTGTGAATACATTTCTAGATACAGAATTTGAAGGCCTTTCATGTGCTGATAAGAAAGATTGGTGTTTATAAGCCAAATTTCATAGTTGGTGTGCCAAAAAGGCACTTGGCGTTTGCGGATCGGCAAGAAAATGAACTGGGCTCACCGAAAGGCCAACGCTAACATCCATTCCAAATTTCATTAAGATCCGTTCGGCAGTTTTCGAGAAATCTTGCTCACATACGTACAATACGTATACGTACATACACACAGACGTTTTTTAAAAACCACTTTTTCGTGATCCTGGGACCTAGAAACCTAAAGATCTCAATTTCGAATTTTGGACTGATTGCACTAATCTCCCATTTTTATATTGGTTGTGCGGAGGTTAATAAGTAGTGCAGTCAACCAACAAATTACTAATAATTGTAATGCAACACATGACAGGCGCAAATAATTACCAAATTCTTTACCAATGAAAAGTTTTTGTAAGGAATACTGCCATAATAACAAGAACAGCCCTGAAGATTTCGTGTTGTTTACGGTGGATAAGAAATTATGTGTAAGACTGCAGGATTGTCCCATTATTTAACCTCGAAGACGATTAGGGGACAACTGATGCAAATAGAAGTGTGGAGTAGACAGTTAATAGTTTAATTCCAGGCGCCTTTGCCGGCAATATGAATAAAATATTTGTCACTTGTCAAGTAGATTCCAGCATTATTATTCTAACGCTCCCTCTGCAACAAAGAGTGACGAATTTTTGAGGAGGGCCTTGGGATTTAATCGGAAGGAAAGATAAACTCCCGCACAAACGAAGAAAACAGAAATTTCACTTATCATTTAGAAGGCATAAAATAGAATTGGTAGGTATTTACTTGGATTGTAGCATTTGTAGCATAAAAGTGATTGCAGATAAATTAATCAGTTGGCCTAGACAGCTGTTGATGAATTTTTAATTTAACTGATCTCAACGTTCGGCATTGAATATTGATCGAACCTGGACAGAAAACCCATTTGGTATTCTGCGGCAGCAGACGAGAAATTAATGTTTCCATGTAGAGATGATACAATGGAAAAAGCAATATACTTTCGCATTTGATTAGTTAATTATACTACCTGTCTATTAAAAACATTGGACTGCTACGGAAGCGGCTGGAACCTCCCCACTTGATGAACAATCCAATATCCTACCTCATTAATTTCAGTTCATCAAATCAGTCTTTTAAAAGTGTTTTGTGGAGAATTTTGAAATTTAGAGCAATGGTTAGTGCTATAAACAATTTTTTTTCATATTTTTAATAACATCAGAGGTGTGCGTTCTTGGGGGGCGTTACACATTTTTTTAATTTTTCTTCTGTTGTGGGCCCTTTTAGCCAAATAATAATAAAATCGTAATCTCTGGTCTATTCCACATAAAAAAGCGCTCATTTCTTTTGTCGTCGCTCGCTTCTCGAGAGAAGAGTCGCTAACTCGCAACCGCTGCGTCAACAACACGTACAAATGCAATATATCTCTTCAACTCGCATTACAAAAGTTTTATTGATTAAAATTAAACAAGTACATATTTCATTAAAAAATGCTTGTTTCACCAAAATTTTAAATACACCATTTTAAATACACACCATAGGTTATAGTGCAAGGCAAGCAAGTTGCACAAAATCGATAGAAAGATATTTGGAAAGTCTTGAAAGAAGTAAAATTCTAACATGAGCTTATACAGAAAATGAAAATTAGATGGCGACAATGATCCTAGATTTTTACGTAATCCCACATAGCTGGCGGTCCAAAGTGATGAGTTTTCTTTCTTCAGTTTAAATTAGTTGCGGCTATTGTCCCAGATTTAGAACTTCTCAGCAAACGAACAGCTCTTGTGGAAAACTCAGCTTTGTCAATGAATATCTAATTAAAGTTTCGTGTTGGCGTGAACATAGAAACTATTTACAAACTGGAATATTTTTATTTTAAAAATAAATCTTTCGCGTGTTTGTTTAGCAATAAGAATAGCTTTGCAGAAAATATTCGAAAATGCATGCCATATTGCATGAATTCTGTTATATTAATACCATGTTTCTTACATATTAATAAACTTCGGGTAGGACGAATCACGAAACCTTCTTGAGGAGAGAAATTAATGCGACAGATTAAGAAAGTATTTTGTCTTTATCAGACAATTACTTGAGAGCTTGGCTATTTACATAAATTTTCAGTCCTCAGTGAAACTGCGAATTTATAATTCATTACATTGTCGTAAACTCCTGCGACAATTTTTTGTTTTCTCGCGCGGAGGCATGGTAAACTCCCATAATACTCTAAAATATTTTTTGAGAATATTAATTTCTTTGCGCATTTCATGATAAACGCGAACCACTTTTCAGATGTACTCATTTACAATTTTACATTATTTTTACAGCATCAGATTGCGATGATAAACTTGATAGGAATAGTCCGAGAGTGCTTAACTAACCGTTTCTCATACATAGAATGGAGACTTTCAATCAGCAGAACACTGTTCACCACTTAGTTTCCAAATTAGACCGTTAAAATTTGATAGTGAAGTCCAAATCAGGCGAATAGTTTACAATAAAAAGCAATACTAACTATCGATGAGAATTAATATTCATTAGGAAATCAGCAGCCACGGAAGCGGCTGGAACCTCTGCACTTGGTGAATAATCTATTCCTACTTATAAATTTCAATCCACCCCATACACGTAGGTACAACGTATGTGCGTACATACACACAGAATTTTTTTAAAAACCACTTTTTCTTGATAGTGGAATCTCGAAATATGGTCGTGTCATCTCGATTTCGAATTTTAGAGTGATTGCAGAGTAATCTCCCATTTTTAAATTAGTGTAATCGAGCAACCGGAAGTGCCCTTTTGGCACATCAGGTTTGAAATTTTAAATACAAACCTCTAATTTTTGTCTGACTATTTAAAAATACGATATAGCTCAAACCCCTTTACCAATTTGGCTGAAGTTTTGTACGTAGACATTTCATGACCGAACTGAATAACAGAAAAACTTTTGAAGCCAATCGTGGTACTCGGAGTAGGTACCATTTTAGCTCATCAACTTTGAATTTTATGAATTATATATATTTTATAAATTATATGAAAGATTCGCGCCGCGGGAAGGTTCCAGCCGCTTCTCTGCTGCCCATTTTTTAAAAATTGTATTAATTTGACCACTTAAATCAAATTTTTAAAAAATTCATTGTCACCAGCAAAAAGGTTTAAGTAAAGCAAAATGCATTTAACACTTAGTGCCCTTTAGGCAAAGAAAATCGAAATTTTGGCATTTCAACTTTAAAATTTGAAACACAAGACACTTCTCTGCTGCATTTTCTTTTAAATTTTGAATTATTCTTCACAAATTTCATCTTAAGTGCATCACACTGCAAAGTATCTTGAAATTTTGTTCAATGTGTAGGTACGTTATCTGGTCCTAGCATGAGAGAATTCTCATGCAACATGCAAGTTTAAATCCTTTGATTTCCAGAGCTAGGTGTACTTTAGGAAGCCGAGGTCCGCGTTATTTAATTTGTTACAGTGAATATTCGATTACACATTTAAATAATTCAAGAGTTTCTGAATTTTATTAGGATCGTCGCTTTAGAGTTATGAATTTTTCATGCAAATGTAGTCATCATCATAAGTGACTGATAGACTCAGCTTTACGATTATTAAACGTGAGTGTTAAAAATGCAGTAAAGTTTCATCTTACCTCAGGATCCGGGGGAATCTTGCTTTCGAAATCAATTAAGATCTCTGGGATTTGTACATCATGTACGAAGAAATTCACTTTGGCTTAACGAGTTTGTATTTAATTACCTACACCTTAATTAACAATTACTTTCTGCAACGGAAGTGTAATAAAACTGGAAAAGAACAATGTGTTTCTTTTAAGAACCACCATAATTTCGGTAATCACATTTTTAATGGTTTGAATTAGCCATGATTTCAATCTGGAAGTCATTGTTGCAGGCTCTTAAAAAGTGCTCGCTTCTAGCAGTGTAAAAAATGTAATCAGGACCGTATTGTAATCGCGTTACAGCAATGAACAATGGATCAGGCGCCGTCTCCACCCCTGGTGCCATTTATTTAAAACCGTCGCCGTTCTTTGCGAGTTTCTCGCTTTGATCTACAAAATTATTCGTGGCTATGCTTGGTCGGTTATGAAAATAAAACTAGATTCGTTCTGTGCTCTCCATTATCCTGGATATAGACAATTTAATTGTTTCCAGGCTATTAGCGTCGCTGCTATTTCCATGCTAACTAACAAGCTCCATGGTTCTATACCGCACACTTTTTTACGTTTACTAGCATGAATATGTAACAGCACGACACGCCTGTTCCTTTCTTATTTTTATAGATTACCCTAATTCGTGTATGCAAATGGTGCAGAGAATAAATTTTCGACGAATCCTAATTGCAAGGTACCAAAAGGAAGTGCCAACAACTCCGAATTTCCCGAGTTTAATATTACTTACCTCTTTTATTGATTTGTCTGAAGATTTCTACGCATCAACGAAGATTGGATAGGGTGAATTATTATTGGCAAATTCTTCGGGATAAAAAACTTTCTTTATAACTTTTATAATCTTATAATTTGCATTTTATCTTTCCATCAACCATCATTTATGTGAAAAGGGAGTTACAACATTCACTTCAAAAATCGAAATTGAAATAAGAGATAAGATACAACTCTCAGGTTTCATCAGGAACTCAAAAAAGTATAACTTACAAAATGTCTGTATACCTAACCTATGCCTGTGAGTGTAATTACTAAGCAGATCCTCCTTTACCCATACGAAGTTGCGCTCATTTTTTGACGATGTTATGTGAACCTCAAAAGACGCTCTTCACCCGTGAGTTCAGTTTCGCAATTTTGGACTTACGTTTCCGTAGAGAAAAAAATACAAAATTTAACAATACCGGGTGAATTAAAGCCATTTCCGGTGTAACCGGAAGTAATAGAAAGTTCTAATAAATGTCAAAAAATGGCGCTCTGTGAGCATGCTCACTGTGAATTCTTTCAGATTTTTATCTTGGTAATTGAAAAAGTTATTGGGGCATACATGGTGTTGTTGTCAACATAATAAATAATAGAAATGAAAAACTTCCGAAACAATTAGAGACTGTGGATTGAAATTTATTATTAGTGATAGGATTGGGGGGGAAGTAATTTTCAGTATTTGGAGAGTAAGCTGTATTTTGTATAACTACTTCTGGCCTTCCAGAGAATCACTCTGCATCATTCAAATTTTGATAATATTAACGCTGCAACTTGTCAAAAGGCTTATGGGGGCACCATCCCCTACTCTCCCCTACTCATTTTGGTCGTTCGGCGTTCCAGCATCTTTTGTCTTTTTCCTTTAAGAGCGTGTTGTATGCTTACACATGGTTTCTGCTGAGGGGCAGCGGTGAGAGACGAAGGCCACTCAACAGATAAAGTGGGAGGAGCCTCGAATCTCCCACTTCTTCTAGAGCTGCCAGCTCGCGACTCGCACACAGGGTGTTCTTTAAAGTTTCCACCTTGAATATCTTTCGGACCGCGGGCGTAAAAAATATATTGAAACGAAATAAACGCTGATCAACTTGGCTTAAGGGGGGGGGCGCAATTACACTTGCAGTGGTGTACTTTTTTCACTTTCGGTTTTTTTAACCGGAATAATTTTAATTTATACTTTTCTCAAATGGAAACCTAGACTTTTCAAAAGTCACACTTTACGGTTTATTTTTGGGTTTTCTAGATTTCAGCATGTTACTTATAAACTGAAATAGTTGTACCTGGTTAAATATGCGTAATCGCAGATTACACGCATCGTGTTTGTATTACAAAATTCTTGTCTTCAATACTCCAGTGGCTTATCTAGCTAGAAAATTGCTGTATAGGACAGATATTCATAACGTTAATATAAGGAGGAAGGACTCTCTGGACATAGGTACCGGTACATTGGTCTGTGACACAATTAAATTTTTTTTTGATCTGCATTTACTGCTGTGGGGAGATATTTTTTTGCCCTTCCTGTTTAAGCGAAAATGACCGTCATTTTGATTTTTCAAATTAAGTTAATCATTTTTCGCAACGGATTCGGAATCTACGTTTTTTGACCTGACCAGAAATGGAGTAACTACACGACCACCACCTTAGATTTTCAAAAACATCGAAGAAATCGGTGAAAAATTGAGTTTTTTGAAAAACGCAAAAACCTTTGCTTTTTCGATATAAATTCAACTGCGTAATTAGTTTTTCAAAACATTTTTATTTCTTTAAAAATTTTTCAATGATAAAACATGTCAAATTTGCAAACATAATCTAGGGTGGCCGTGACTGTACCTACTTCCGGTCTAACTTGGAAAAAATCCTAAATTCTGAATCCCAAGAGAAAAAAGAATGAATCCATTTGACAAATCAAAATTAGTTTTACATTTCGACTTAAGACTCACCTAAGGGAATTACGTTCCTTCAAGGAGTCCCTAAAAATCCAGTTTTTTTCAATTTATTTGAAAAAAAAAATTTAAGTATGCAAATCTGGGAGCGGAGACCAGCGGTTCTTTTCCGATTTTTTTTCAAATTATTATTATTGCATTCCTAGGGCGGCCTTTACATATTTTTCCTACAATTTTTTCTGAAGGCAGTTTCCTCACAAAACAATTTCGAAATGATGATTAGCGGTCCATGAAGGCGTCATAGTTATTTATGATGATATAAGTGTTATAAGTGGTATTTTATTTTGTGAGAAGGGAAGTTTGAAACACGACGCGCAGCGGAGTGGTCCATCCCTTCGAACAGCATTAAATCAGTTTTAACACACATACCTATCATACACAATTTTTTCTACAAACACGATTAAAAGCAAAAGTTTTCATATTATTAGTTGAAAACGACCATGAAACTCGCTGTAACTGAGATAGGTATACTGACAATTTGCTGCCGGTGCTTGTTTAATTGTTGTTGCATTGTTACTTTTAACACTGAGGGTAAAAAGTAAATTACATCAGTATCAAAAACATTATTGTTTTAACGTTTGTTGACAATTGTTAAAAATGCCGTTTTCTGACACCGGCATTAAAAGACATCATTTACTTTTAACACTGGTGTTAAAAGTGACAATGCAACAACAATTAAATAAGCCCCGGCAACAAATTGTCACTATACCTCTGCCTCAGTTACAGCGAATTTCATGGTCGTTTTCAACTAATAATATAAAAACTTTTTCTTTTAATCGTGTTTGTAGAAAAAATTGTCTATAATATGCGCGTCGTGTCCCAAACTTCCCCTCTCACAAAATAAAATACCACTTTCAATGTTTATATGTATCATAAATAACTATTTGACAGCAGTGTTAAAAGTAAATGACTTTTAAAGCTGGTGTCAGAAAATGCCATTTTTAACAATTGTCAACAAACGTCAAAAAAACCGTTTTTAATAGTGTGTATAGAAAAAGGTACCTACTTAATCGCTAGGACGCACTGTTTTCGAATAAATTGACTAATCGTTTTAGCGTTACATTTGTTATTGTCACAGATTTTATTTTATTTACCAAATTATCAAAAATTACTTCATGGACTGATTCCTTGCATTGATCTGGGAAGGAAAGTTTTCCCGTAGGAAGCATTTTTCGCCATATATGACCATAAAAACTTTTCTTCTTTAAGTAACGTAAGGAATCAGCCTCAAAATTTATTTTTGATTATTTGATAAATAAAATGAAAGCTTCTGTGAGAAATTTTCGCGCCCTAAAACAATTAAGTTTAATTTTTTCGAAAACGGTGCGTCCTAGCGTAGATGATTTCGAAATTGTTTGAGGAAATTGTTGCAGGACAAAATTATAGAAAAATGCGTAAGGCCCCCAAGGGTTGCACGCACCAGAAAAAATTCAGTATACAGCTCTTTATATCCGTATAGTTTCCGCTCTAAATTTCAGATTCGTATCCATAGCTCAGTATCGGTAGCTTCGTTATAGGGAACGATATCGAACCCAACTTTTAGCTCCTTTTTACCTTTTTAAATTTTACCCAAGGAGTCAATGGTAGGAATTCTGCTACAAGATTTGGGAACACACTGTATTGGTTGTCGACTTGTCGGGAGGTTACAAACCATCTGAATCGATCAACACGTGCGCGCATTTATTTACAAAGTCGTGCACTAGAAAGCAATAGACATAAAATCGTATAGACAGAACTATTCGCGACAGTGTTTATCCAACAAAGACAGCTTTATACAGAATAGACCTAGATGAGAAAGACATAAAATTATTTCCTTGAGCTGCCACGCATAATAGGGATGGCAGCACTTGACGCTGGCTCTCCAAGACAATATTTCGGGAAACAAAGGTATCGAAGAAAATTCATAACGCAGTTAGACAAAAAATTATAATTTTGCGTTAGGCGTCAGTTTAAAGAGGAGGCTTCAATTTAGGTTTATTGTTTGCCAGATTTTAGATTTACTTCATAATAACTCGCGCAACGGAGTGAGAAGTTCAATGATTTTGGGCCAACTTTTAACAATGACGGAAACTCCATTTTCAAAAAATAAAAAACAATAAACCTGGGTTTATGTTTTGTCTAAATGGTAAAAATATTTCCTAGTCTCTAACTCAAACCCTTGAGGAGCTAGACGTTTTCGCTTTGCCCCTGTTCTTAGCAGATCTGGACAAGGATACTACACGCTCTTAATTCACCTATTTCTTGAGTGACGTCAAGCGAATAATAATAATAAATATAATGTTTGTTATTAATTGACGCGTAATAAATCTGTGTATAATAAGTTTAAATATAAACATTTCAAAAAAATTCCAACAAACATTAATTCGACTACCAAATGAATATTTATTTTCATGTTTGTTGAATTAAAATGTTTGTTTAAAATTTATCGACGAACATTAATTCAACAAACACGAAAAAGAGACGAATGTTTGTTTCATTGTATATTAATAATTCGTAAAGAAAAATAATCCAACAAACATAAATTGAATTCTTCCAACAAACATTTGAAATATAGAAAATGTCCAAACAAACATTTCAAATGACAAAATTATATACAATTAAAATTGTTGGATTTTAATTTAATAAATGATCTAAAGTTACCTACATTTTAAATATTATCATTAAAATGTTTCTCTAGTTTTATGGTTCTTCAATATATTAATGTTCTGTTTATTGTTCTTTCAATGCAACAGAACCGAGAAAAGAACAAACTAAAATTTTTGAAAGTAATGAAAACGAAATTTTAAATTTCCTTTATACATAGATACAGCCGCTTATCTTTATTAACATTTTTTTCTAAGTCTCATTTGAACGAAAAAAATTTTTTTAACAGTAAATGTAATTCAATCGGCGATCGTTTTAAAAATATAAACTATATTATTGGTAAAACTTTTGGAATCTCGTGAATAACAACAAGCATTTTTATTTTATTCCAAGTATTCAAGTTTCACAATAAATAAACTTCTAAGAAATATTGTAGTCAGAAATTTTAAATGAACAGTAAAATTGAGATATCCATAAATTGTCAAAAAAATATTTGAAAAAAAAAACAACTATCATTTTAGTGGGGTCAGAAAAGATATGGCATAATTTAATTGAATTGTCTTCATAAATTTTTGCTCAATAAAAAATAAGATGGCATTCCATACACTGACGTTGAACTTTTTATTATACGAATGTGTGGTTTAGTTGCAGATGTCCGTAGGGCTGAGGCAAATACCTAAATCACATTAGTAATAAAAAGAAGCTTCAGGTATTTTTTGAAATCGAGAAATAGGGAAATGCTTTAATTTTTGTTCAACATTATCAAAACAATTTTCTGTCAGACGCACACGTTGACGTGAAACAATCGAACCTCGAATCGGACAATAATGCCTATCTCTCGTATTTTAATGATGATTTCGACGTATTTTAATGACGATTTAAAAAAATTAATTATCCGACGGTCCAAAATGTCCAAGTTTTTGTCATTGTGTAACATTGTGTAACTTTTTTGTCTATGTCCATCACGGACTTTTTACTTTTCCCGACAAGTAAAACGGACGACAAGTGACTTGACAGTTCAATAACCTCAAAATATTGTAGTTCCTTCATTAAAGTCATTCTATTTTTTATTATTTAATTTGCATTCGGTCGAATAACAAATTATGTGTGTTACTTTACTTGGCCTAAAAGTGCTTTTTTAGGCGTTCGACCGGAAAGTTAACCTTTCCGGGCAATTTTAGGACCGGAAAGTGGCCTTTCCCGGACTAGTCCGGGAAAGTGACAAATTAATTTTCCCGGTCAATTTTAGGACCGGAAAATCAACTTTCCCGGACTAGTCCGGGAAAGTGACATTTCACCGGAATATTTTAGAAAGTGAAATTTCACCGGTATATTATGGATTTTGATATCGTGTTAATTTTTGTTAGACCCTCACATTTTTCAGTTTAGATAATTTGAATTAAAATATTTAATTTCACACCAGAAAATATGTTGCGAGCACCTAAAAAATTTAATACGTAACTCACATGTAAAGTGTCTTTCCTGGACTCGCAGGCTTTCAGGCTTCCGCCTACGGCGTCAGCCTGAAATCTGCCTATTCGTCCAGGAAAGATCACTTTCCATACTCTTTACGTAAATAACTATTTTAGGCGCTCGACCGGAAAGTTAACCTTTCCGGTCAATTTTAGGACCGGAAAGTGGCTTTTCCCGGACTAGTCCGGGAAAGTGAAAAATTAATTTTCCCGGTCAATGTTGGGACCGGAAAAGCAACTTTCCCGAACTAGTCCGGGAAAGTCGATGTCCGGGAAAGTCGAAGTACGGGAAAGTGAAATTTCACCGAAATATTCTAGAAAGTGAAATTTCACCCGAATATTATGGATTTTGTTATCGTGTTAATTTTTACTAGGCTCCTCACATTTTTCAGTGTAGATAATTTGAATTAAAATATTTAATTTCACACAGAAAATATGTTGCGAGCACCTAAAAAATTTAATACGTAACTCACATGTAAAGTGTCTTTCCTGGACTCGCAGGCTTTCATCTACCTATTCGTCCAGGAAAGATCACTTTCCATACTCTTTACGTAAATAACTATTTTGGTCTCGGATGCTCGGCCGACAATCGGATTTTTCGGACACGTAACACAAATAACTATAGTTCTTCATTTCAAAATTCATTATTGTAGGTACTCTATATTCGGTTACTGCAAACAAATTAAAAAGCTCCACCGGTGGGGAGGTTCCAGCCGCTTCCATTTTCACTTTTGCGCACCCAATCGTGGGGATAATCGCGTTTTATGCAACAGTTTATATGCATGAGCCAATCAGAAAACTTGTTGCCTAGCGAATAACCTCGGTATTTTAAGTTAAGACAGGGATTATTTTTATGCAATCAGCCCTTTGACACGGGCGTTATCAAGTTTCTAATTTCTTGCCCATCCATTTGTAAATAATAGCGCAGTAGGTTGTGGGGTAGTCGAATGGTCATTGGTTAGGTACGGAATCTTATGGTTAAAAATGTGGAAACTTAGTAACACTTACAATGTAATATCAAGGATATAATTTTTGGGTAGTCCTTATTGAATAAATATCACAGTGCCATGTAACAAATGAGTGCTGTCTGGGCCCTGTTGAAGCATCGATAACCCCGAGCCTTCTGCTTGAATATTCTCTTGCATATTACAAGAGGATAATGATTGATTGATTCCTTCCTGTTGGAATATGTTTATCCTGTCAGAACAATAAATATTACATTGACGAGGCGATGACAAATTTTCCATTATCTGGCTGTAACCGCCGAAAATCAATCGAAGTTTGTGTGAATTGTATTGTTCGGTATTCTGGTTCTGGATAACCTTTTTTGGAAATCATGATCTATAAGGTCCGAGCACGGTTGAGTTCATTTCAAAATGATCCTGTCAAATTCAAGAGAAACTTTCTAAAGAGCATAAGCCACCCCACCACATCTCATTCATTTTAAGTCTACCTAATCTGACTCTCATCTCAATTTGTGTTTCGTTTATTTGGTTTAAAAATCGATCCTTACTATAGAAAAAATTTGAAAATGAATCTGCGAGGGATAGTCATCATGGGATTTCTAATTCATTAAGCTCGATCCTTTCCGTCTATGAATTCCTTTTGAACGGCTTGCTCGAGGCCGGAAACGCATTAACTGGAAACGAATTGATGTAGATGTTACCTACGTAATTCTCTTTAGCCGGACATGTGGGGTACTTATAGATATAAAGTCGCCATATTTAGTGTTTGCAGACGCATATAACTTACAATTACGTTGTAATGACATTATAGCGTTCCCATCACAACAATTCTTAGTTTGCAATCGACATTACAGCAGTTAGGTACATACAGTGGCGAATCGTATGTATACATGTTCTACTTTAAACCCGAAATGAACGTGCATTTCAGTAAAATATTTTTAAATTTACAGGGTGGTCCAAAAAAAATTCGACAAGGCAAAGACGACATTTTTAAATGTAATATCCTGTATGTTTTTGTAATGTAGAATTTGCAAACGAATATTATTTTTTTGTGATCATGTTGGTTATGTCCATTCTACTTTCGAGTTATTCGCAAATATTACAAATTTTCTTGTGTTCAAACTATTTTTAACTTCTACCGCTCGCGTCAATTAGATCGATTCGATCCGATCCGAATGCTACAATTTTTGTAATATTTGTGAGTAACGCCGAAATGGTTGACAATTAATAGCCAACATGCCTGTATGATAAAAAATAGTTTTCTTATGACACTAACATCTTTACGCCCTCTAGTAGTAATAATAATAATTATAATTTTCACGTGGCATTTAAAAAACGGATTTTTATTTCTGTGAATAAATAGAAATCAACATGGTACACATAGAAAAAGTTCACCGCCAAGAAAAAAAAATTGGCAGCTACGGAAGCGGCTGGAACCTCCCCACTTGGTGAATGATCCAATCTTATCACCAATATCAAGTAAATTTTACTATTTACTATACCTAAGTTTTACTCCACCAAGCCTAAGGTGTTTTCTGTGATTTTTCGAAATTCTACGATCTTTTGCCAGAAGGGCACTAAGATTGAATACAATTTTGAAAACAAAATTTGAAGACTTTTCATGTGCTGATAAAGAAAATATGAGTTCATTCTTAAAATTTCAAAGTTGATATGCCAAAATGGCACTTGCCGTTCGCCGATTGCCACCAAAATTAAATCAGCTCTTCGGCGGGTAACGGTATCTTTACGTACCAAATTTCAGCCAAATCAATCCGGCAATTTGGGCTGTAGCGTGTTATTTATTGTTTCCTCGAAACTTCGAATTTTTCGATTTTATGCCAAAAAGGCGCTAAGTGTGAATACACTTTCAGATACAGAATTTCAAGGCCTTTCATGTACTGATAAGAAAAATTAGTGTTCATCAGTCAAATTTCATAGTTGATGTGCCAAAAAGGCACTTGGCGTCTGCGGATTGTCAAAAACATTAAGTTTGCTCACCAGAAAGCCAACACTAACCTTCACACCGAATTTCATTAAAATCTGTTCGGTAATTTTCGAGAAATCCTGCTCACATACGCACACACAGACATTTAAAAAAAACACGACAGAATTTAAGACGATTAAACAAAGTTGAAGATATAACGTTAATGATAAGTGTTAAACTTTCATGTTTGTATACATATGTTAATACTTTTCCAAGATGCGACCTAAGTGGTTCAACAAAATTAACTGGGCTCACCGGAAGGCCAACGCTGACCTCCATACCAAATTTCATTTAAATCCGTTAGGTAGTTTCCGAGAAATCGTGCTCACATACGTACATACATACATACGTACACACACACAGACATTTTTTAAAAACCACTTTTTATTTTATGAAAAAAATTTTCGCCTGCGGCGCTGGACCCCGCCCCCTCACACGTCGTTCCCACCATCTATCAGTGCAGTGTTATTCTGTGCAAATTTCCTAAATACGCCACTGTCTTACACTGTTTCTATGGTGCATCTGAATTAGCTTCTTATGTTTACTATAAAAGACGTCATTCTATAAAAGCACCTCGTCCATGACAACGTGTTTTAAGGCTAACAAATCAAAAATTTTTGACATTATCACTTGAATTATCAAGAAAATGTGTCATACTCGCTCGAAAGTGCAGTCACAGCCACCCGTTATAATTGTGCAGTTGAATTTGTTTCAAAAATATAAAGTTGGCGTGTTTTGCGTTTGTCAAAAATCTTGATTTTTTATCCATTTCTCGATATTTTTGAAAATCTAGAGTGCATGCAGTATGAGGCATGCATGCATGCGCATGCTAGTATCTCAAAATAAATCCTTGATTCCGACCTAGTCGAGAAAATTGCGGGTTTCTATTTTAAAAAATATGACGATGACGTCATTATGTCAAAAAACGACTGAACCAAACAAATTGGCAGTCACAGGCGCGCGGACATAGAATGCTAAAAAAATGAAGGATTTTTGCAGAAAATTTATTTAAGAATTTGAGGCACGGAGTTCATACTTTTGCTCAACCGTGTATTTACTTACCAATATGTGATGAATACATAGGTACCACTCTATTTCTTCATGATGCGTGGAAGAATCGTCAAATGAGCTCAAGTGAATCAAAGTTCCACAATCAATAATGAATCGATTTTACACATTTTAGGTTAGGTTTTTATTTTATATAATCATCGTTAGCGAATTTCGCTGAATATAGACAAGTTTAAAAAATCATTTTGGGTATTGGTGTTGCATAGTACGGTGACATTTAAAAAATCATCACGGAGTGTATCGTTCAATCTAAAATCCTCATTTATCATTCCATCCTAAAGGTTCAGTTCGATTCCAATCTAAAATTGATTGTCTATAAAAATGGAATAATTACGATCATCAATCATTCCTCATTGTATTTTTTTACGTTTACAATATTCTCGCAATTGAATTATTATTATAACCGGATTTCACAGAAATCGTGGACACACGCACGTTTATGACTATCATAAATAATAATTGTTGGAAATATTAATGTGACAGAAATTTTTAAAACCCTTAAAAGCTTAGTGTTCTGCAATAATATTTGAAAATTTAATTTCATTTTTACACAAAATATTTACTCAACCAGTCTGCTGGGAAATATAATTAAATTTTAAAACGCTGCTGGTCGCTTAATTTAATATTGTCTTAAAGAACTTGAGACTTACTTTTACTCGTATTGCTTCTGGATTATAAAGGATTCTGTTTTTCTTCTCCGTGGGAACTCGGAGCTATAAATATTAAGACGTGTCTTCAAAATCTAATTTATTACAGAATACTACTTCATAAACCCATCTGAGAAATAAACAAATCAAAGGCTTCTCGCTCCAAATATTTAAGCAGGCTTTTTGTTAGCTTTTCAAACAAATTCGCTATACGCTATATATGTATATGTTTCTAAACGAAACGTCAGATTGCGGCAAGATTGTCTCTCGGTCGGTAATATAATTAATAACCAAGTTAGAGCTCTTAATGAGTGCACTAAAAAGACAAAAACTAACATATAGTTGAATTTTCCTAAGACTTCCAGACTCTCATTAACAGACGTCAAGACACACGTTTCATTTCCGTCGCGCTCTATGCAACAGCCGCCCGGCATTGAACGTATAACAACGTAGCTCGTAGTATTATTCATGTATGTCTGCCTTCGTTTAACCCCCAAATGTGCTCTCTAGAGATCCGCTGGCTACCGCTACTAGAGAGTACCGCCGACTGCCATTCTCCCTTTCTTTCATATACGTTGGGTTAAACGAAGGCAGACATATACATGAATAATACTACGAGCTACGTTGTTATACGTTCTATGCCGGGCGGCTGTGGCATAGAGCGCGACGGAAATGAAACGTGTGTATCGACGTCTGTTAATGAGAGTCTGGAAGTCTTAGGATATTTCAACTATAACTATACCTACCTACCTGAGGCATTAAAGACTTACAAGTATTGCAGAAACCAAATATAATAATTTGGAATTAGGTCAGTCCGCAAGGAGGGGCTACAAAACTGAATAAGAATGAAAGGGCACCATCAGTCGGAAATGCCACAAGCCCACAAGCCCTCCAAGCTACAAACTGATGCTCACCTGGAACAAAATATTACAGTTAATTACCTACATAGATATTGACTTTACCTTAACATAAAGATTGGAAAGAGGATACTGGATTGTAGCAAATTGGCTTTAAAAATCGGCAGCTACAAAAGTGGCTGAAACCAGCCCACTTAAATTAAATAGTCAAATCCTACTTCCTAAACCTTTCAATCCACCAGTCTTTAAAAAAGTGTTTTCTGCAGTTCTCAGTTTTTCAAACTTTTTCAGTTTTTTGGAAAAAAGGGCAATAGGTTTGAAATAAGTATATTTCTTGGAAAAGAATTGCCAATCTACGAGTTACTATGGATTTCGAACCTTTTCAAAATTAACTGGGTTCGCCAGACGGCGAACACTGGACCCCCCCATTTCAAATTTCATTATAATTGCCCAACCAAATTTGAGGCAAATCGATTCAGTAGTTTGGATTGTACGTGTTAATTAATGTTCCTTTGTTTCGTATTTTGTGATTTTATGCCAAAAAGGCGCTAAGTGTGAATACATTTTTAGATAGAGTATTTGAAGACCTTTCACGTTCGGATAAGAAAACTTGGTGTTCAATTACTGTTCATTAATCAAATTTCATGGTTGATATGCCAAAAAGGCACTTGACGTTTGCGGATTGTCAAAAACATTAAGTTTGCTCACCAGAAAGCCAACACTAACCTTCACACCGAATTTCATTAAAATCTGTTCGGTAATTTTCGAGAAATCCTGCTCACATACGCACACACAGACATTTAAAAAAAACACGACAGAATTTAAGACGATTAAACAAAGTTGAAGATATAACGTTAATGATAAGTGTTAAACTTTCATGTTTGTATACATATGTTAATACTTTTCCAAGATGCGACCTAAGTGGTTCAGTCTTGTTAGGTCTTGTATTTATATACTGTCATATTAGCCAGAGGCAAATGCTTTAAGAACGATCTCGCCAACTCTACATCAAAGTCAACATTATCTAATTCTCCGGTCTAATCTCCCGCATTTCATCGTCAAGTTCTTCATCCACTATTACTATCATTACTCAAACAATGTTAAAGCAACCACAAGACGGGCAAGCAGATGTCTCTTTACCATGTCAACATATTCCGAGCATCTGCCGGCCCTCATTACAAGATACGGCTTCGCTAACTCTTCCAAGATGAGGCAATTTCAACTGTACTTATCGTTCACAAAAGTGATTTGAGATAATTTTGAGGGCCCAGAATTTGGCTTATAAAGTAAACGATTCTGTGTGCACAATGTAGCAAAATAGCATACCGATCATATCAATACATTCCATAAATTTTCGAGCGTATTGCTATCAAGGAATTTGAGCAATGCGATGTGAAACTGAAATCCAGAGTTGTTTGAATCGGACCAATGACAATATTGGCATAGTTTTCAGAAAGCTTCCGATACAAATCAAGGATACACAATAGAGAGCAAACACATGTGTTAAGCCACCAACAAACAATTACATAATAGCTTGTATTCTAGGTTTCGTTTTGTAACTTGACATATAGTCGAATAACAAGCAATAATCCGAAATATTAGGCTCTGTTCCACCAGTTACGTTGCGTTATATAGGAATATCCTATTGGAGTCTGTCATACCGTCACTCAAATTTTAGGCGTTCCATTTTCATGTCCTATTTATAGTAGTAGTACCAATTTTATTACTGCCCTTGGGCTTGTAATGGATCCTGACATCCTTTTGTTAACAATAATAATTAACATTAAATAAAAATATATATACATAGTTAAATCAACCGTGAAAATTCTTTTAACTCAATCTTCCCTTCTTCCTTCTTCTCTTCCTTCTCCTCCCTCCCCTCCTCTTCTTTTCCTCGCCCTCTCCACCTCTCTCATCCATTCTATTCCCTCTCCTTTTTCATTCAATATATTCTTTCTCTCTCTTTCCTCCTCTCTCATTTCTTCACACTCCCTAAGTAGATGCTCTATTGTTTCTCTTGCCTCCCCACATGCTCTACATTTTCTTCTTTCCTCCTCCAGCCAGAACTTATTTTCTTTCTCTTCATTCCCACATCTGAACCTCGCTATCATTCTTTTCTCTTGCACACTCTCCTTCTCTAGATATCTTGGTAATCCCTCGGTTAATATGAGCTCATATTTTTTATTATACCTTGAGTCTTTAATTCTTGTTCTTCTCTCCTGCTTATCTATGTCTCTGTCTCTCTCTCTCAGTTCTACGTTCATCCATATCCCTTGTTCTCTGCTCTTTTCTATTTCTTCTCTTGCATACCCGTTCCTTTCGTAATATTTTTGTCTTTCCTTTCCCTTTTCTTTAAAACACTGCTGTAATATTTTGCAGCTCCCTCTTCCCCTCATTCTATCCTCATATTTCACCGCCCTTTTTCCTGCTTCTACTCTCAACTTACTCCTTTTCGTTTCTTCTCTTATAATATAACCCGGTGTTTCTCTTTCCACTCCTAGGACCCACTTTAAATACTTATCTTGCACTCTCTCTACTTCCTCCTGCTCCTCCCATCCCCAGACTTCCGCTCCATTCATCAGCATACTTTTCACTAAGCTGTCAAACATCATTAATCTCCGTTTAAAATCGTGTCCAAACTTCCTCTCTCCTATTCCCCATACCATCCGTACCGCCTTATTGGCTTTTTTAACCAATTCTCTGATATGTGCCCTCCATGTGTTCCTCTCATTAAATACGTATCCTAAATATTTGAATTCTCTTTCTTGTCCAATACTCCTCTCATTCCACTTCCACTCACTTTCTTTTGCCCTTCCCCTCCCTTTCCTGAATATCATCATTTTAGTTTTGTCCACATTTACTTCCAGCCTCTTTCTCTTCATATATTTCTCTGAATTTCTTATCATTTCTCTCATTCCCCTTTCCTCGTTCGCTACCATTACCAAATCATCCGCATATGCTAAACACCACACTTTCTCCTTGCCCACCACAACCCCTCCTGCTTGAGCCTTTTTGAGCATCTCCTCTATATCGCTTATGTAAATCGTAAACAGTGTTGGGCTGAGTGGACATCCCTGTCTTACCCCTTTTTTTGTCCAAAAGCACTCACTCTCTTTTCCATTTATGGCCACTACATTCTTTGTTTCTTTGTATATCTCTTTTATATTTCTTACTAGATTCTCATTCACTCCTTTCACTCTCATGTCCTCCCACAACCTTTCTCTATCCACACTATCAAACGCAGCTTTCAGGTCTACGAACAACGCGTACATCTTCCCACTTTTCTTTTTTATTTCTCTTTCCACTAAATGATTTAGTATGTACACGTTGTCCGCCGTACCCCTCCCCTTTCTAAAACCTGCCTGGCCGTCCGGCAAGATATCCTTCCTCTCTATTTCTTCCCTCAATCTCTCTCCTAACACCATGGCATACAATTTATACGCTGTATTTAGGAGGGTTATCCCCCGGTAATTTTTTGCTTCATTTGCATCCCCCTTTTTATGTATCGGGCAGATTACCCCCTCCCGCCATTTCCGGGGGAACCCCTCTCCCTTCCACACTTCATTAAATACCTCCACCAACCTGTCTGTCATCTCTTCCGTACAATACATCCACGCTTCATTTCTTATCCCATCCCTTCCCGGTGCTTTCCCTTTTTTCATTTTTGCTATCTGGTTCTTCACTTCTTCTTTTGTTATTTCGTTCTTTACCATGTATTGCCGTTTCTTTTCTTCTTCATTTTCTTTCTCCTCCCATCGCTCTTCTCCCTCTAATAGCTCTATGAAGTGTCTTCTCCATTCCTCCATCTCTATCTTTCTCTTGTTTACTTCTTTCCCTTTTCTCCTCTCTTGGTTTATGTATTTCCACGCTTCTTTTTCTGTACTTATTCTCTTAATTTTTTGTTCTTCTTCCTCTTTCATTTGCTTTTTCCTTTCCATGCATTTCTTCTTGTATCTTCCTTTGGCTTTTATGTATTCTTCCCTTTTCGTTTGTCCTTTTTTCCATTTTCGTAACTCTCTTCTCGTTTCCCTTTTTGCTTTTTTGCATTCTTTATCGAACCATCCCCTCCCGTTTCCTCTATTCCCTTCCCCTACTATTATTTCCTCTCTTACTGCCCCCCTTATTGCATCCTCCAGCTCTCTTATTTTATCTTCCACACTCTTTGCCTCAAACTTTACTTGTTCCAGCTGTTTTCTGTATTCTTTGATGGTTTCTTCGTCCCACTTTTCCTTTTTTATTACTTTTCTTGTTGTGTCCTCCTTATTTCTATTCCAGTTTTCTTCTGTTTTTAATTCTCCCTCTAACGGCATGTGGTCTGATTCTATTCTTTCCCCTATTCTGAACCTTTCTACTTCTTCCCACCCTTCTTCATTTACAATTACGTAATCTATAACCGATTCTCCATTTGCCCCTGCATATGTTAACTCTCCCCTTTCATCTCCTTCTTTATTTCCGTTTAATACCTCCCACCCATTTTCTTCTATCAGTTCTTCCAGGATTCTTCCCTCTTTATTCTCCACTTTGTCTTTTGTTTCCCTTCTTGCATTTCCTCTGTGTTCTGTCCAGGTTCTTGCTCCCCTCTCCCCCAATCTTGCATTGAAGTCTCCACCAATTAATATGCCTTCCCCTGTCCCTTCCTTTATTCTCTCTTCTATCTTCTTTTTCATTATTTTCATATCCCTGCTATACACTGTCATTATTCTCCACTTCTTTCCCTCTATTATCACTTTTCTTTCCATTATCCCTTCTTCTTCATTCTTTTTTTCTTCATTTATTTCCTTGATCCCTTCCTTTACGCCCATCAGTATTCCCCCCCTCGCTCTTCCTCTTTTTTTCTGCCTTATTGCTCCTTGCCATTCCCATCTGTAACCTTGCGGTAATCTTATTTGTAACTTCTGCCATGCCTCCTCCTCCACCCATGTCTCCGTCAGTCCTATTATGTCGAATTCTTGTATGTAATTCCATATTTCTTCATCCTTGTTTCTTATCCCCGCTATATTCCAAAATAAGAATTTACATACTTTTTCCCCAATCTCTGCTCCTGTTTCTTTTTCTTTTCCTTTTTCTGCTCTGTTTTTCCTTCGTTTTTTACTTTTTTTTCTTTCACCCTTCGATAGTTGTCCATTATCATCTGTTCCGTTTCCATTGCGGTCGTTATCGGTCTCCTCTCCTTCGCTTCTTCTCAGTTTTTTGTTATACTATTCGTCCTTGTGATTGCCCCTGTCTTTTTTGTCTGGTTTATCTGACTGTTGTCTGGCGACAGTTGGCTAAATGTGCGTGTACCTATTTTCTTTGGTTCTTTATTTTCCTTTCTGTTACCTTGTCCTTTTTCTAAATCATCTAGAGTATAGCTTTCTCCATTTATTATCAACTTATTGTATACTATCGTTGCTCTGTGGTTACCTCCTCTTGCTATTTTCAGGTGTTCCACTAAGTTTTTCCTTTGTTCTTGTACCTTCTTTGAGTAATCTTCCGTTATCCATATATTTGTGCCCTTCAGTGTTTTTGCCGCCTTTAATATCCCTATCTTCAAGGCCACCGACTGCACCTCCACCAGAATTGGCCTCTTAAAATCGATGCGTGGTTTGCCCAATCTTCTTGTGTCCAATATTTCATCCTTATCCTGTCTGATATTTACGCGCATGTTTTCCATCAGTTTTCGTACTGTTGCTCTCAGCTGAGATTCGCTTTCTTCTATTTCTTCTACTCCATGGATTACTAAATTTCTCTTCCTTATCTCCCTTTCAAGTAGCTCCAGTCTTTCTTCTTGATTTTTTATCACTTGCTTGATTTTCTGATTTTCCCACTTCAGCTCCTCGTTTTCCTTTTTAATTTGCTTTAGTTCTTGCTGTACTCCATCAATTTTATTCTCAATTCGTTCCGATCTTATATCCATTCCATCCAGTTTTTGGTTCATTTTTTCCAATAGTTCTTCCATCATTCGGGCTGTATAATAATTTGCTCCGTAAATTTCCCGAGTCCGCCCCTGTTATTTGTTGTTGAGCCGCGCGCTGCGCGATGAGCTCACCTATCTTATCTCGACTCGGCTGTTTGTTAACGTTAAACTTCAAATTACTTCTTTGCTTTCAGTTTCACTTTTGTATGTTATGCACTGATTGCACACCTTCACTAACTTGCATATATTGCACTCAATATTGCTCACTATTAATCTCTCAATTTGTTCTAATTGTCGGAGCGATGTGACATTCAACTTGTTCTGTCAACGCCAGGACCGGACTCCATGTCCTATTTATATAAAGTAATGCTACTCGTATGGGTTTTATGGCTTGTAATATTTTACGTTAAAAGTTGGGGAAAGTTGGCGAATGAAGTAGAAAAGCAACGCTGATAAAATAAAGATACAAAAGAGCATGACAACATTTACGTTATGAATGAATTATAGTCTTTTCCTGGCTAAAGCTCACAACAATAAAGCCGCCTCGTAACTCTAATAGTTTCATACCCCTCAGCTTTGTTTTCTGATGAAATTAAATTCGAAGACGTTACGCCTAATTTACTTTAAGCCTCACGTCAAAAATAATTCATTAACTCTTAGAGCCAGGCAAAAATCCCTAGGTGTGAAATATTTACTAACACAGGGCTTAAGAGTTACCACATAAGTTCGGCTGAAGACATACCCGTGCTTGGGGATCCTTCATAAACAACAAATTCAATTATACAATCATAGCCTGGAGGAGTTTAGTTTGATCCGAGCTTTGCAAGTTTCATCTGCATGTTTAGAATACCGCCCAGATTAACAATAGTTTCTTACTAACTTTACTTCGTCTTCTATCACTAAATAAATAGGTCGTACGTGCACAGCAACCGCTGAAAAACCACTCCATTATACTATTTGTCATGCGCTAGGTCAAAAGAAATAAAACAGACAAAGAAACGCCCTCACTAGTAATTAACATGGAACAATATTAATTAGAAATCAAACAGTGCATTCAATCATGAACATTTCAAAATAACCTATTTTAAAATTTCTATGTAGGTACCCAATCAGACTCATTTGTGACCGCTTTTAATCGCTATTTGCAGGAGAAATTTAATCGTTTCCCCGACCGATCACTGCATCTTCAAACACGAATTTTTCAATCTTCAAAATCAGCACGCAAACCAAAATACTATGGACAATTCGACTCATTTGAAATTGACCAATGACAGAGAGCAAATGACGAACTTCTGACCAACCACAACAATTTGCACTTGTATTTCAGCGGCAATTTTGTACTAGTCCAAATACCCGCTGAAAGAACCCCCGCACCATTCTTATGGAAACTTGCTTTCTGTGGCAAAAACTGTCTGTACAATTTTTTTTGCCAATGATAACTTTTGATCAGGAATCTCAAAGCAAAAAAACATTGTCATCTAATTATTTCCACATTTGCTTAAAAAAATTCTAATACGACACAAATTTTTCGATTTATATTTTTTTTCTGCAGAACAGAAGAAGCTATGAATGCAAGTATATACCCATTTTGTTACAAATTTTATCCTCTTTCGGTTCAGTCACGTGAAAAATTCACGTAGGATCAACGGTTTTCGAAATATGAAGGAAAAATTTTGGAGAGATCCATTAGGGGGTAAACCGCTGAGGAAATCAGGTGTACGCTTCAGAGGATGTCAGGAGGATATCAGAAGAAATCCCGAAGATATCAGAGGAAATCCCAAGGATAGCAGAGGAAACTCGAGGATATCAGAAAAAATCATTGTGAGAATGCGCATGCGCAGTTAAAATGTGCATGCGCTGTAAAATACGCATGCACCAGACAAGTTCTTCTTGCTTTTGTGATTCGCAGGTTCTTGGAGGCAGTGGCGTGCCGTACCCTTAGGGGCGGGGGGGGGCGAGGCATTCTTGGGGCGCAAAATATTGGTAATGCAATTTTTTTTTATTATTATTATCTACATTTAGGTACTACACATTTTAATGAACAATTATTACAAAGCCATTCTTCGCATTTTTAATCCTTCAAATCGGTCTAAACCGCATTCAGGTCAATATTTTTTACCAAGTCCCCAATACAGGCAAAATCGATACCACCGAGGTAGACACGAGCTGCCGTGTTCAAAATTTATAAACAGTTATTTAGTTTCTTCTCTCTTTGGGGCGCCCGCCCCCAAGCAACTGTATTATAGTGTAGCTCTTAAATAGCTACATGCTTCGTAGAGAAATAAACCTTTACCTTCAGTTATTTATTACATCAGAATGGCAGAATTCGACCGGCTCTGAGGAACAGCCTTTTTTGCTTGGGCGGAAAGGGCGGCACAGCCTAAAGGGCGGGGGGGGCGGTCGCCCCCCCTAGCCCCCCTGACGGCACGCCACTGCTTGGAGGTTGTACGAGTGGTCATTTTTTTAATACAAACAGAAAAGGGCCGCAAAAAACTGTACATACCAAATTTTAGGTAGATCGCTTCGGTGCAGTCGTTTAGGCTATATCAGGCAGATTTTAAAAGACACCCAGACACCCCAGACCCCAAAACGTAAAGAAAGAAAAGAATCAAGATATCTGAGAGAGAATTCTCTTCAGATTCTTAAGGGCCATTTTCAAGTTGGGTTGCGTCGGTGCAAAATTGTGGCAAATTGACTGTTTTGATTGGCCATTACCAGCGCAAAACGTCATGACAACTGCTGTGCTTCGCCGATGCACCCCAACTTGAAATTAGCCCCTCACCAAGAAATGGCGCAAGTTTTCTCTAATTTAACCGACGCGTATACGTATCTTTTACTGTTTAGAAGATGCCAATGGTGAGGAGTGAACAAGGAAGCATCCTGTATACAGGGTGGTGAATTTCTTGTTGCCCACCATTGGAAACTACTTGGAAACCGTGATAGATAGAGATCTGTGGTTATTAAGAGAAACTTGGAACTCTTATAATTTTGACAGATGTCAACCTAATAGACTTAACAGAAACTTTCTAGGCCTTCTAGATTTTGAGCAACGACAGTCAACTTTTCTTTTTCTTCTAGCCGCCATATTGCATTTTAACACCATTGGATGCACAAAAACATTAGCTTTTCAAAAGTGTAACCAACAAGGACTTTTTTGACAGATAGTCAAAATTTTAAAATTAGTATGAATAATTTTGTAACATAAGCCTAAATTTAGATGCAAGGCAATTCCAAACCGTACATCGACTTTTTCAATCTTTTTTGACATGTGAGAACAATTGAATTCGGTACTTAAATGCGCCTTAGCATCGTGTAACTCAAGCTTTGAGATATTTTTTCAAAAAAGACCATATTATTGATTACATTTTTGAAAACCTAATTCTTCTGTGTAACCAATGGTGCTAAAATTCAATATTGCGGCCATAAGAAAAAAATTTGGAAGGCCTAGAAATTTTCTGCCAATGCAATGGAATTGACAGCTGTGAAAAATATAAAGGTTCCAAGTTTCATTTGAATACCATCAATCGTTAAAAAATAAATTTTTCTTTATAATCGCGAGATTCAGTTTTTTCTGGAACGGATCAATATATCGGGAAATTCTTTACAGATCCTTAATCGCCCTGAAAAAGTGCAACTTTTCTCTAATTAAACCTACTCTCGATCTCTTGTGGTTTTCGAGTTCCCAATAGTGTGCAATGACAAATTCACCACCCTGTATATATTACATAATTCAAGCCCACCGACGATTCCAAGAGTGAATTTTTTATCGGCTCGTTAAATTTTTATATATACGCGGCTCCCTCTCACTACAACCAAGATTTATTACAAAATTTGCATGAATAATCCTTGCAAAATATTATTAACCCACATCTGCCTATTTTAAATTAAAAGTTTCCCATAAACCACGTCTGCAACTTGCATCGCTAAAACGTTATGGTCATGAAAAACGTGCTTTTCGACTCTGATCTCTCATTTCCAGGAATTGTTATTTACTTTATCCGCTCAGGCGACTTCCTTGAAACAGAAAATATCTTTATTAGTCTTCGCGATTATCTCTAAGTACGGCCTAAACTTCGTCAATTTTCGACCCAAGAACCCTCACTAGCACATCTGTTTCCTTTTTATTGAGTCGCAAGACCGAAACTTAATATTTTTAGTTCGCCCGTTATTGAAGGGAAAGGAAATTCTCTCCCTCGCTGGAGCATTCTGCCGGAAACTTCGGTCGCCTAATTGTATAATTTTTATCAACCAAGAGGAACGTGTCGGTTAAAGCTATTGTTTCAATCTGATTTAAGCTATGTTAGCCGACAAAGTTGTCAATTGACAAAAAATATGAAGAAAATTTATATTTTATACCTATTTTCACATAAAGTTTTACAACCAGCACAGGCAACAACTTATCGTTCTTTACATTGTATACTCAGAAAAATACATAGTTTAATCCAGCTGCAGTGAAATAAATTTATATGGAAAAAGTATAATACAATATCAGAGATTGGATCGGACTTATACATATATTTTATTTAATAAATCCTTCAGTTTGACGTTGCAGCAATGCTGTTAATCTATATTTATGTAATGGATGTCGACAGGATTCATTTTTCAGTGAGACAATAGATTGTAGTTGAGTTGAGGTTTTTTACTATTTTTGCAAATTTATTGGATACTATTACGGGCATCCCTCAGAACCTAACTTAAAAATTGATTCAGTTAAAGAGATCCATGCCATGTAATGCACGTACCTAATACCTCTTCAAGGAATAAATTGCTTCTAATTTTAAAGCAAATTTGTAACGTTCGCGTTCGTTTGAAATCCCTACAAAAACTTTTGAACCTCATACTTAGTTCTAGAAACTATTTCTAGAAACTTTTAAGGATATATTCTACGTAAATAGGTAATGCGATCCCTTCCTAACAGGACTAATAATTGAAGATTTGGTGTAGATTCCGGACAATTCGACGTTTGGGCCAAATTGAGTTTTAAATGTGAATATGCATCTCAAACGGTATAGCCGATCGATTGGTGCAAACGTCAGACAAGTCGAGGGAGCAGTATCGTTGTTATAACCGGTGTCCAGTTGAAAAAGTCATCAAGTTGACATTTATTGATGTTATTTTGATTACTATGACAGAGTTATGTGCGACTCGAGGGCTAATTCAGGTAATATTAGCAGATGAAGGCATCTTATGTCTTGTGAACAACGAGTCAGACAACTCTGATTTTTTAATCTGGTTCCTTCTTTACATATGAATGGAAGTTACATTTATAAAATACTCTTCCCATTTTCGTTTTCTTTCGAATATCATTAATAAAAGCTGTTCTAAAGTGATTTATTAAAAAATAATCAACAATTTGGGGCAAAAATCGTATACAAGTCCATATTTTCAAAAAATCATATACGGTGATCCCTTTTATATTTTGCGGTTTTGATTTCACCTTGCATAATAATGAAAATAAAAAATTGAATTGTCAATTCCAGAAACATTTTAAAGTCTGGGCAATTTTTATCGTTTTCTCACAATTTTAAAAATTGTGACTTGGCCGGTTTTTGCACCAAATTCTTCAATTTGAAACTTCACCGCAAAGAACAAGATTGAACCACACAGTAATTTATAGAGATGCAACAGATAGTGATTTTGGCCGGATACCGGATATCCGGCCGCCGGATATCCGGCCAACTATACGGTTTGAATTAAGCGCGCAAAAATATGTGGACTCGAGGCATGAGTAGGTAGAGTACAGCCGGTGCAGCTCGAGATAACACGATGCAACTCGATCAGGTGAATCGTGTGAAGTGAGCGGGTTAAGCGGGTAATCCCAGCCCAATTGTCGGAGGTTTTTTCGGTTACTTTGTTTACATTCCTATTCTCTACAAAATTCTTCCACTTTCTTCTGTCTTTTGCCATTTCTTTGGTTGAGTTCCAGTCTATGCCTGCTTCCTTCAGTGTCATCTATTGCACTATTCCACGTCCTTCTCGGTCTACCTCTTCTGTTTTTTCCTAATGGTTTGGCCTCCCATATTTTCTTTATTTGTCTATCTTCTCCCATTCTTACCGAATGCCCACCACATAAATCTTTTATTCTTTATTGTTTCCTTAGCCGATTTCACGCAAAGTTCTCTTCTTATTCTGTTCTTCTTACTCCCGATACTTTTCTGTGATACTTAATTTCTGCCCCTTGAATCCACTGTCTTTGTCTTTCTGTCATTACCCAGTTCTCAACGAATTCAGTTCAATGCGAATACATTTTTCGGCTTTTACTTATTTACAGTAATTTAAATCTTCCCAAACCATTTAATTAGAATCGCTGATGTGTATCAAAAGTTCTCCCCGCCTTTAAAGAGGCGTGAAGTATTAAAAATTTTTTTCGTTGTGTAAAGATTGGTGAGGGTCTAAGACTAACCTATTTCATTATTCAAAAGATAAAATTCTTAAAACTTCCCGATATTAAAAACAGTAAAAATGTGTTTTATTGATTCGTGCTTGAAGATTTTATGAAAGGTTGAAAATTAGTATCGGTGGATGGGGAGAAAGATCCCGAGAAGATAGCTGTATAGGCATAAAAAGTTATCAAAGTTGGAATGCCCGAAAGCTCCATAAATTCTAATAAATTCCCGTCCTGAATTATCGGTAAGGTTTCACACTTAGAACTGAAAGGATCCAAATTTAATGTCTTTCCGAATCCTCCGCACGATTAACTCGTCAAAAATTGTATCGCAATCTGGAAACCGTCGAAATTCTGGGGTGGGCCTGCGAATCCAGGCTTCTGGAAAATAGGTTATTACTTGTTCGCGTCAGGCTTCTATTCCACTTCCACTGTCATCGATCTCACGCTCACTGCATTTCCTGCTGCTTCTGTCGTCGAGTTGCATCCAGAATGCTCTTCTGGTGTCCGCTGGTGTCTAATTCCTAATGCTTCTTGTAAACGTTCACGTGACCCGCGAAAGCCTCTTTTTCAACGATTCAGTTGCTAGCATTAGTGGCGCTTTAGCCCAGAATTCATCAGTTTCTCCTATAATAAAATCCATTCCCCTACTTACACTTTTTCGTTTTTAATATCGTGTATTAGCAAATTGCCAATATCTGCTTTTGCTTTTTTCGATTCTGTACACGTCGGCAAAAGAAGGTATATAAAGAATAAAATCAATAGTTCTAATTCTCCCAAGGTATTAAGGTCGGTCTATCGTATAAATTTTGATTGAGTTTCCCTCTGTATGGACTCGACAGTGTTCTAACTGAAGTGACCTCTACGCCTTCCTTATCAGATTTTTACGTCGCAGAAGCAGCGAAGGATTACGTCGAGGCCTTCTTAACTTACGTAGTTTTGATCTTTTCAGTTGAATAATTATAATTTGTCGATAAGTTATTAGATAATTATTTAAGATTGTAGATTCAGATACATGATTTACAACTTTTCTCAAAAAAACTCACTGAAAATTATTGTTTCAACACGTTTGGTAACGTTGATATCCTTACGTTTCTTCGTAAAGACGTTCAAGTATTTCGTCTAAATTGGTTTCTGATTAAAGAAATCAGAAATCAGAAATCACCTCGTCGAGGGGTAAAAGACTCTACACATACGGTTACATCAAAACCGGTAATTTATACAGAAAAGAAAGAAATACATTTTCAACTAGACTTTCCATTTCCGAATAACGATTGATGTGAAGAAGTTCTTTCTAGTGTCGGTAGTTGGAGTTTTGGAGTAATCCTTGAACAACCGAAAAAACCTCCCTTCGAGGTGACTTAACACTGCTTTTATTTGGAAAACAATTATTTTCAATACCTTGAAAGCCCTTTATTCATCAATGATTATTTATATACAGGGTGTCCCGTCTCACAGTGCAATAATTTCAGCCACAGATTCCTTGCATGAAAATAAAAGATCCGTATTTTTTGTTTTGCTAGATTGGCTTTCGCTTCGTCTCTAGGGCTCCAAAAATCGAAAATTTATTCTAACTAGCTAAATTATGCAAATTCCAAATTGCGACGAAATGAAGGTAATTAATTTACCCTGGATTTTTATTTTATTTATTTATCTTATTGTTTGGCCGTGAGTGCCTGAGTGCCTGTACAACTCCGTAATGGTGCTCTCAGTATGGAAACATTTTACACTTTTTCTGTAAATTTACACTTTTTCTGTAAACTTACACTTTTTTCTGTAAAACACTTTTTCTGTAAACTTACACTTTTTTCTGTAAATTTACACTTTTTCTGTAAATTACAAAATAAAAAAGTTCGCAAATATCATGGCAGCTTTCGTACGATACAGCCCAAATCTCTGGATTGATTTGGCTGAAATTTTGCATGCGGTTTTACGTCCTGACTTATTCATACAGCAATTATTGTTCTGAAACTGGGTGATGGTATTCTTTGGAAATGTGCTGGCTTGCCTGCGGGAAAGTTGATTTAAAAGCAATCAGTTTTAATTTATATGTAACGATAAAAATCAACACACTCCTTAACTGCTGTTGGTATCTTAAGATTGCGTGAGATTTATTAATTAAGAATTTCTATTAACTCATGGTAATTATCCTGATGTGTTGTTACAAAAATACAAAAGAATTGAGACCGAAATTTTAATATAATTTATGTGTGTAGGGCAGTGGTCGGAAGTAATGCATTACAAGTAATGCATTACTGTAATGAAATTACTTTAGCTGGTAATGAGTAATTGTAATGCATTACTTTTTTTAAATAGTAATGGGTAATTGTAATGCATTACATTTTTTTAGTAATTGTAATGGAAAACCATTACTTTTTCCATTACTTTTTTTACCCTTAATTGATAAACGCAAAAATAAAACTTTGAATGAAATAACCACCACAGGACGTAGCTAGGCACTACTGGTATCAGAGTTAACCCTAACCCAGCGGGGTTCTGTTTACCTACCGCCTCCCAAGCAAACATTGATGCATTCTGAAGAGGTTTTCCTGCTATTTCTAGTAGCGATATTCTCTGCAATTACTCCGGATTAAATATTTCTCCAGAATTGAAATAATTTCCTAGCTGAACAAAATAAAACTAACTTTAGCCATCTCAAGTAGTGGTAAATTTTGAAACGCAATTGTTATTCAAATTAAATTAAAATTAAATAATAAATTTACTGTTTCAAAATAATACACCTACAGTTTTTTTTATAACGCGGCATTTTTTAAAATTCCAATTAGAGTCGGCCGTGTGTATATGTTTCAATTTACTGCAGATCTCAAAATCTGTCAGCTACAATTAGAAATTTAAGAAATGTCACGTTAAAAGTAATGTATACAAAGTAATGCATTATATTTATTAAGTAATTGTAATTGTAATGCATTACTTTTTGAAAAAAGTAATGAGTAATTGTAATGCATTACAATTTCGACGAAGTAATGTGTAATGGTAATGAATTACTTTTTAAAAGTAATGTTCCGACCACTGGTGTAGGGGTCCGCGAATGCTGCCCAGCGGACACACATTTTTACCTCGCCACACCACAATTTAAAAAAAAACGGGAGGCTACTGCAATCACTAAAATTTTCGAATTTGGGATAACATCAGATCTAAGTTCTAAGTATACCTTTTGAGGTCCCGCGGGAAACCAAAAAAGTTGCTTATAAAATCTGTCTGTATGTACAGGGTGTCCCGTCTCAGAGTGCAAAAATTTCAGCCACAGATTCCTTGCATGAAAATAAAAGACCCGTATTTTTTTGTTTCGCTAGATGGCCCCCCCCTTCGTCACAAGGGCTCCTCAAACGTGAGCCCCAAAAATCGAAAATTAATTCCCACGTCGTAACCATTCAATCGATTTTGCTGAAATTTTCCACAAGACCATTACTTACGATGAAGATTTCAATAATGTAGCGTGGTGCCCACCATAGGCTCCCCCGGGGCCGCCCTCGACATTTTCGGCCCAATATCTTCGTTAACGTAATTAAATTTCCTATTTAATTACACACCATCCGATGCCCCATTGAATTTAGAAACTACGCTGCCTCTCGCACTTTTTCTGTAAAATGCACCATTTCCGAGTAAAATTAAGGAATGTGGAGCCATACACGTGTTTATTGACCGACTTATGAAGATAGCTATAGCGCGATTAATGTCAGGGCTTTGTTAAAGTTTTAAATTATTGTCAGTTTTGCACCACTGTGGCACTGTTTGTTTTTTTTTTTGAAAATATTATAATGGCAGCCAATTTTTCAAATTCGGAGTATGCAGATATGCATTTAATTTATGGTGTATGGCCCCACATTCCTTAATTTTACTCGGAAATGGTGCATTTTACAGAAAAAGTGCAAGAGGTAGCATAGTTTATAGATTCAATCGACCATCGGATGGAGTGTAATTAATTACGAAATTTAATTACGTTAACGAAGATATTGGGCCGAAAATGTCGAGGGCGGCCCCGGGGGCGCCTATGGTGGGCACCAAAAAATCATCAGCTACATTATTGAAATCTTCATCGTTGGTAATGGTCTTGTGGAAAATTTCAGCAAAATCGGTTGAATGGTTACGACGTGGGAATTAATTTTCGATTTTTGGGGCTCACTTTTGAGGAGCCCTAGTGACGAAGGAGGGGCCCATCTAGCGAAACAAAAAAATACGGGTCTTTTATTTTCATGCAAGGAATCTGTGGCTGAAATTTTTGCACTCTGAGACGGGACACCCATGAGCATACGGCACGCACGTACAAACAAAATAATATCTTACGTAACGAGAGTTGTAAGAAACAAATTGCGCACGCGTGAAAGAAATTGTACAGGAGCCGCGTAGCAGAGAGTGTACAGGATGTCTCAAGACTCGCGCACTTCGGGCCTGAGGCGCTGTACAGTAGCCTAAAGGAAAATTAAATTGCTTGAGATTATTTTATTTGAACCCCCATTACATAGGTATAACCCCCCTAGAAACTAAAATTTACACGTAAATTTCTCTAAAATGAATTTTCCAATTGATTTGTTTATCAGTGTTTATGAAGCAGTGCATAAATGTGAAGCATAATTGCTGACAAAATTCGGGCAATTTTTCAAATTATTGTAGTTCTGCAATACGGACAAAAACCATATGGCAAACTAGCTTAATGCTATTTCGAATATTGTTTGTTAGATACCTTGGTTTTTGGTGTAAGTAAATATCAAGGTAAAAGATGTAACATTGTAACATGTTGCCAGATTATCTTTGGAACGTTCTATGCTCTATTTTATGCTTTAATCATGATCCTCCACAACGCCTCGGGTCCGAAGTGCGCGAGTTTTGAGACACCTGTATAATCCCACAGGGCGTAATTGCTTTACAGAACTCGAGTTGCGTACGATACTTTTTCTACGACCACACTGAGGTAGGTACCTACTTAACTTTTCAAAAGTAGGTAAGGAATAAATTCAAGAACTTTTTCTAGAGGAATATTTCAGAAATATCCTTGGAAATAGAAGTAGAAATAAAATGTCAAAACAAAGCATCAAAGCCACCTACGATGGTACAATCATTTGTTTTTTTTTTCACCGAAGTTGTCCAAAGTTTTCCATTGCAGACTAGACGGTAACTGTAAAAACGATTTCGTGAGACCTTTTTTAAATGGTTATGCATTTGTTCAAAAATAGATATTTATTTTATTAGGAGTGTAAGTGAGACATTATGTGACGGAGTATGGAAGTTTAAACACCGAGCGGAGCGAGGCCAAATAAATCCGTACACATAATGTCGCTTAAACTCCGAATAAAATACAATATTCTTTATTTTCAAACGAAAAAGGACAATAAATAAACTGCAAATAAGCTTAAATTCCGGAGGAGTTTAAGATTATCTATAGGCCGCTCAAACATGGTGTCATACCTTGTCAACAGTCATTTAAGTAATTGTTAAATGACGTTTTGAAGTAAAAGTAATTAGGTTAAGTATATAGACTTTATATTATTTATTATTATTATCAATCATATCTATGTAGTCTGAATTTCGCCGGAAGCAGCAACTGTGAGACCTGACTTTAAAATTTTCAATGTCTTTCTTATTGAAATTCGTTCGCCAGCGTTGCCATTAGAAAAGCACCAGGAAGTAGAAAGCACTTTGATTACAGACCGCAATTCCGCGATCGATTCAATTATATACTTCCAATTTTCGTTGGATGCGAAACTTTGTAAAATGCGAGAGTTGTTCCCTTTTTATATGAATTAATTTTGAGAGGGACACTTTTACTGTCTCACTTACCAATTAAACTTGTTAAGCTCGGTTCTTCGGCCTGGAAATGGGCTTTTTAAGGCTCATACTTTACTCCATTAACACAGAAAAATTTTGGAGATTTTTTATTTCTGCTACTCACTTTTTTAAATTATGTCTTGCGGGACACGGACTCACCGGCAGTTTTATGACTTCGCAGGAATAATTTAATAGCTGCCCTTTCGTTATTATTCTAGAGTAATTTCATTTGAGGCGTTAGATGGGTTATATTTTCGATTATAATGTTATTAATAAGGATTCGTTCCATCATGACGAATCAGGTTATACAATAAATACATACTTACCGTATATTCATCAAAATAATAGGTCTATTCTGATCTCATGTTAATCCAACATATTGACTAACTTATGGGAGAATATGGAGCTGTAAAGCCCTAACTTCAGGTCCTTCTGAAGTGTGATAAAAGTTAAATTATACAGGGTGCTTTTTTAAGTTCCTACCTTGAACATCTTTGGATGTAAAAAAGATATTAAAATGAAATAAACGCTGATCAATCCTACTTGGAGGGGGGGGGGGGGCAGCTGGGCGTGTATTTGGCAAATTTTTTTCACTTCCGGCTTAACGGATAAAGCCTTAGATAAGCGTCCATTTGGCAGAATTCTTCTTAGTTTTAAATAAATCCATGTAAAAATACAGTTTAAATAAATCGGTCCCCGAAACGATAGTTAAAATTATGGTCAACCACTGGCAAATTGTTGGTCAACAACTGGGTATACTTTGGTTAATTTCTGTCAAATTGTGATTTTTATTCATTTTATTTTTTCTTGCAAATGAAAGACAAAATTATTTGAAATTTAATATATCCATCATAGCAATAGAACCTAACAGTCTTCAGCTTTACAATCAAAAAGGTGATTAGGTTCGCCTTTTGGAAATTATAAAAGGTCAGAGTTGAAATTGTCCTTAACTGGTCAACTACTGGACAGGTGACCCTATAGTAAAAGTTACCTGTACAATGTGAGGAAGTTCTTTAATATTTTTCAATTCATTGTCTACATTTTTGCGTTCTGTTTCTGCATATTGAAATCAAGTTCCGTAAACAATTAGGTTACGATACGTGAATTGGACGCCAGTGCATTGTCCCAATTTAATCCCGTTCAGAAATTCTCTCTAAACTATTTTCTTCCCGACAAATGCAATCCTTGCCTCTTATCTACTGCAATAAACATTAAAGTTGGAGCGAAGAGCTCATGAACATGCTTATTTGTATTGTTCCTCGCTAGTTATTCTTAGTGAAATTGACGAAAATATTTGTTCAAGTGCTTATATCCCGAATAACAAAGAGTGTCAAGATACGAAAACTTTCTTAACTTATTATAATTTAGTTCCTACTTCCAGTACTTTCAAACAAAAACTCCAAAAGTGCCCCAAGCTGAGCTCTGCAATCAGGTGCGGTAAAAAAACATGCCTATTTGATACCTACACTTAAATCTAGTCAATGAGCCAATAGTATTTCAGAAAATCACGTGTCTCATGAATTAGTTCTAATTACCTTAAACCCCATCTACGGAGCGGCGAGGAGCGAGAAATAAAAATGTAAATTAATTACGTTTTTGTTTGTTTCAATGATAACATTATACGCCTGGAGCTAAGTGTAAGGGTATAATGAATTTTCATCGAGTTTCAAGGGTGAAATCGGGATTAGATTAGGGTTTCTGTTGAAATAGAAAAGGTTAATTTGAACTTAATGGTCGCGTAGTTAGTGTAATTGGCTCGGCTGTATTTAATAAAAGTTTGCCCTATACAATGCCGAGTTTTGAAACAAATTTTTACTGTAATAAGTTGGGCACCAATCTATCTGCAATTATATGAATCTCATCACTCTCATCGCTCATGTTGGTATGTCATTCCTAGAAAGAATTTAAACCATCATTGGCATTTATAATTTTTTATAATCTATTTACCGCGTTGTATTTTTAACTTCCACGCTTCGCGGAGCAGTTACTAAAATCGACCGAAAGATCGAATCGCCAAAAACATCAAACCTTTACGTTTCAGGGTCCTGGGAACCCAAAAAGTACACATTTTATGGATTTCGGAAGAACTGAAAAGGTCTTGGGCTAAATATGCCCACTTTGGCACATCAACTTTAAAAATTTACATACAAACCCCCATTTTTCACGTCACCCTATGAAAGCTCTTCGAATTCTGAACTATTTATTCTGATTATTTTGATTTGAGTAGGTATATGTGCCTCAAAAATGCATTTCATAAAAGGCCTACTCTCAAAAGTAACGAAAATGTGCACTTTGTTATTTTAATGAAGGTAATAGAATGGCTGAATAAAAGCTATTTGAGAGAAATAATATAGTATTAGGAGTAAAAGTGATACTTTGTGTGGCAAAGCTGGATGTTTTTTCTGAAAATCCAGCTGAGCTACACAAAGGCACTTTTACTCCGAATGACATAATGCTATTTTTTCTTCAAACTCAGAAAATTCATTAAAAGTGGATATTTTTTTTAAATTATTACTCAAATTTTTAAGAATAAGCTTAGTTTGCTATGGGATGCGGTTACCGAAGACTCACAAAGTGGTGTGAAAGGAAGAAAGTCACTGCTTACTCCGGCGGTTGAAAAGTCTTTTCCGCCGCCGGAGTAAAAATAATGTACTTCATCGTCGCCAGAGTAAAAATAATATACTTCATTGCCATGGCATAGAAATGTCACTTTAACATTGTCAAAAAATGTCATTGAAGTTCAGTTTTTTGAGTGAAGAAAATAGTTATTTACATACTATGTGCGGTAACAATAATTTTCGCGCACTAGCGAGCAGGTTTGGAAACCAAGTGCGCAAAACTGTAGAAACAAAATGTCAAAACAAAGCATCAAAGCCCCTTATGATGGTACAATTATTTGTAACAACCCTGTATAAATTCTGCACGTTGTCTGGCATATACGACACGATAAGCTAAATATTCAGATCTAGGCAGGCATTTTCATGTTTCTAAGCTGTAGGTGGACCCACCTACCCTGCCTACACATAAATATCATATGGAACACCTTCACATTTCACAACATCGAAGAAACTTTACTTAACTGATTTCGAACACAAAACACTTACTCATTTTTCAAAGTTCATTCTTGAGTATCTAGATATCTAGACAAAAAATATACCAATAAAATGTGATGGCCAATTTACTCATAACTTAATGGAACACGGGAGTCCTGAGCGCGTAAAACGAGGTAAGTATAATTAAAATGGAAACGCGAAATAAAAATGATGAACACGGAAGCGAAATTAATTAACAGTAGGCGGAAGCTGTATAAATGAAAGTGTTAAAAAAAGATTGTTTTAAGGTTGAAACGTTTAGTGAAACAGACGGGAGTTCATTAGTTTGAATAAGTAAGTATAATTTTTGAAGGGAGGACGAAAAATCAATAAAACAAATGAATAATGACCATGAAGTTTCGGCATAGGTCCCTTGTGTGTATTTCCTGCAGTGTTAGATGGATACGGAATTTTAAGGAGATGGGGCGGTATGCGGCTATCGCTTTTCCTTTATTGCTAGGATTAAATTTACAAAATACATACTTCAATCTAGCGCAAAAATGACCTCTTGAAGTCTCCATGGCAATAGGTCTTTTAAGAGTGTTCCTTCAGTATGAATTTTAGAACGCAAAACGTAAGCAAGCAAAAAATTAACTGTACGTTTGTTTATTGGAGTATTGACTTAATTCTTTTTTTAATAGGTTTTCTAAGGTTAAATCGAGGATTTTATAGAGATGGCGGAAATAATACCAATATTTGCAGTCCTATACCTGAAGTTTTACTAATTTAATAAAAAAGCCATCTCTATAAAATCCTCGATTTAACCTTAGAAAACCTATTAAAAAAAGAATTAAGTCAATACTCCAATAAACAAACGTACAGTTAATTTTTTGCTTGCTTACGTTTTGCGTTCTAAAATTCATACTGAAGGAACACTCTTAAGGGCACTGACAGAAATTATTAGGGTAAATCAGGATTAGTTGATCAGATCTCAGATCAGATGAGATGGCCGCCAAAGCAAATGTCAGAGGTAGCTAGCTATACAGGGTTAGTACAAAGTCTCGGGACGGTCAGTTGTCTCCGTTATTTCTTAAGATTTTACTTTGAAACTTGATACCCAGGCACAATTAAATACAGAGAATTCAAAACTGTTTTTAAACATTTTCTTGGACTTCCGGTTAAACCGGAACTGACCCTAAAATCACTTTTTCAAGGGAATCTACTTCTTTCTCAACGGATTCGTAATCTACGAATTTTTTAAAGTTAAAAACATGTATCATACTTGACCAGAAGTCAAGTCGCGGCTACCCTGGATTTTCAAAAACATCGAAGAAATCGGTCAAAAATCAAGATTTTTCAAAACCGCAAGTACACGTCAACCTTATTTTTTTAATACAAATTCAATTGCCCAATTACATTTTTTTTTATTTGTCTTTGCTTTTTTGAAATTTATTAAATGTTCACAATCAGCCAAAATAGGAAAAACAATTTTTAAAAATGTAATAGGCCGGTTGAATTGATTTTAGAAAAATAAGGTTGACGTGTACTTGCGGTTTTGAAAAAGCTTGCTTTTTGACCCAGTTCTTCGATGTTTTCGAATATCCAGAGTGGCCGCGACTTGACTTCTAGTCAAGTATGATACATGTTTTCAACTTTAAAAAATTCGTAGATTCCGAATCCGTTGAGAAAAAAGTACGATTTTAGGGTCAGTTCCGGATTTAACCGGAAGTCCTAGAAAATGTTTAAAAAGTTTTGAATTCTCTGTATTTAATTGTGCCTGGGTACCAAGTTTCAAAGTAACATCTTAAGAAATAACGGGGACAACTGACCAGGGACCCCAACTAAAACGTTATTTTAGTTTTAGTTATGTTTTGATTATATGAGATTCTGAAAATTTTAGTTATATAGTCTGTCCGGGATCCACACGACCGGGATTCACCCTATTTCCATGGTGAATCATTGTTGTCAACAATGAATCGCCATGGAAATCGGGTGAATCTCGGTCGTGTGGATCCCGGACAGATATTAGTTACGTTTTAGTTATTACCTTTGCTGGAATTTTAGTTATAGTTAAATAATCGAATTGGAATTTTAGTAACTAAAATGGGGGGTTCGGGGGGTGAAGCCCCCCGAAAAAAATTTTGGTTTTAGTTAACTAAAATTAATTTTGGTTAACTAAAACTAATAATACAATAGCAAAGCATTATTAAACATTTTAATATAAAAAATAACGAAACTAGGAAGGTAGGTACATAAATTATAAAAACACAAAAATAGTATTAAACTCTAGTCAGAGCCAAAAAAAGTCACCCTTAGAGGGTTATCTAAGTTCTGCTTTGAAATATCTATCAATCAAACACAAGACCGCTGTAATAATTTTCTTGTGGAAGCATTAAATAAAAGCAGCCGTTCCAAAACTTTGTTTACACATGGCAGGTTTTCTAGCGGCAAGTACCTCCTACCCTTAGCGATTGCGTATTCGCAAATTAACGAACGGTTCCAAAAATAACCCCCGCCCGCCACCGCCGGGGTTAATCCAAATCCGATAAGGCAAATTTTCACGACATAAACAGGAGTAGGTACACACCAGCTAAATAAATTAAATATACTAACCTCATTTGGGAATACTTAATGCCAGGTAATGATAATGAAATCATTAATAACAGGCAATGAAACGTGGACACGGTGGACACTAGGATCACCACACCTCGTGATAACACAAACAAAAACAAACCAAACCACAACGCAAAAAACCGCGAAGGCGCCAAACAAACCGCATGCAACGCGCAACCTTGCGCAACTAACGCTCTCGCTTCGCTAGCTGAAAGGTGAAAGGTGCAGGGGTGCGTTCAGAAAGTAACACTCTCGGAGTAAGGATAGAGATAGAAGATAGACAGCTCTACATGTCAAAGAGAGATAAAAAATCGTTTGTCCGTGTTTCTGAACGCGCCCCAGGACACGCAGGACAGGGGCACAGGGCTGCCATCTGCAACCTTGACTTGACAACGCGACAACACCAACGGTGATCGCACTATGATCATAGAGTACTATATGATATGATGGCGGCCGGCCCAACTTTTCGGACATTAACCAAAATTAACTATTACTAATCAAAATAATTATATTAGTTTTAGTTTTAGTTATAGTTATACCGCAATTAAAAATAATAGTTTTAGTTATAGCACTTTTCGCAAAAACCTGGAATTTTAGTTATAGTTAACTAGTTATTTTAGTTATGGTTGCGGTCCCTGCAACTGACCGTCCCAGGACTTTGTACTAACCCTGTATAATTTGCACACCATCAGAGGGGCAACTTCCCAGGTGTTGTTTCGATGCATGCGAGTTACATTAATTTTTAGTTTCGACAAAACATTAATAACTTCACTGACCGAAAATCAATTTCAAGGATAGTCAAATGCTTTTCATGATTACGAAATATTGGAGAAAATAATTCAGATGTTATGAGTTTCTTTGTTAACCTCCATAAAACCAATTTAAAAATGGGAGGTTACTGTAACCAGTAGTAACCACTCCAAAATTCGAAATAGAGATAACCCCAAACACCAGATCTTCACGTTTCAAGGTCTCAGGATCACGAAGATGTGTTTCTTAAAAAATGTCTGTGTGTGTACATACGTATATATGTGAGCACGATTTCCCGAAAACTACTAGCCCAGTTAATTTTATTGCCAATCTGCAAACGCGAAGTGCCTTTTTAGCACATCAACTATGAAATTTGACTTATTTGTTTATTATTTTAATGGTCCGATATAAACGGGGAGCAGGGTCAAACTCTGACTCCCATCATCCAAGGAGTACCACGCAATAATGTTCAAATCAAAATGAATGAAGGATATCTGTGTTTTCCTCGTTATTCCTCAAAAATATATGTTTTTTTATAGGGCCCACTCACCTGTATTAGCATGGCCATCACATCCACAGGGGTTGGTAGATATGGCCAATTGACATCGAGCGACTTACCAAATAATTATGACGAAGATAAAACTTATATGCATCTTATGCACGTTCGTTTATCAGCTTTAGTTACTCTTACAGAGCCATAAACAAGTCCTAAGCCAAATAACCCTGATTTACCCATGGTATCCATATATTAAGTACTGGAAACTATCAGGGAATTCAGATTGTCTTTAATAAGGCCATGGCTTATTTTTTGGGGGGTTATCCATGTGAAGTTATTGCATAATCATTAATTGTTAACCGAACTTTGCGTTACGCCGCATCGTCGTGGAAAGCAGGGGAAAAGAGCGTCGATGCGAGTGGTAAACATGTGGGGCACCCTCGTTTCGATGTTATATATGTAGTGATTAAGGTAAATTAACTAATTTAAGTTGCACAAATTGTTTTAGAAACTTTCACTCCCTAAGCACACTTTTACTGTACTGTACCTACTCGGGACTCAATATCGTGGCATTTTCTGGTTCCTATGCGCGTCAGCCTTTTAAACCTTCCCCGACAATCAGTTTAAAAAAGAGGGGATCACTGCAGTCACTTCAAAATTCGAAATTGAGACAGCATCAGATCTTTACGTTTCGAGGTCCCAGGAACACAAAGAAATGGTTTTTAGAAAATGTCTGTGCGTGGTGCGTGTGTATGTACCTACGTAGGCACGTTATGTGCGAATGTATGTATTTGAGCAACAGTTATCGAAACCTGCCGAACGGATTTGAATGAAATTTGGAACGGGGGTTAGTGTTGGCTTTTTGGTAAGCTAGTTAATTTTTTTGCCAATCCGCAAACGCCAATAAGTGCTCTTTTGGCATACCAACTATGAAATTTGACTGATAAACATCAATTTTTCTTATCCGTGCATGAAAGGTCTTCAAATTCTGTACCTAAGAATGTATTCACACTTAGCGCCTTTTGGGCATAAAGTTAAAAATTTCGAAATTTCGAAGCAACATTAAATAACACTACGGCCCAAACTACCAGACCGATTTAGCTGAAATTTAGCTGGTGGAGATACCATTGACCGACCAAGAGCTGATCTAAAAGTGCCATTCTGGCATATCAACTTTGAAATTTGGATAATAAACTACCATTTTCTTTATCAGCACTTGAAATGTCTTCAAATGTCGTTTCCAAAAATGAATTCAAACGAAGTGCTGTTTCTGCACATCACAGAAAACGCTTCAAGGTTCGTAGAGTGAAATTTAGGGATAGGAAACTTGGCAATAAAAAATTAAAATTTTGAAAAGTTCTCGAAACACTTGTGGATTCAAATTTATAGGTGATAAGATTGGATCATTCACCAAGTGGGGAGGTTCTAGCCGCTTCCGTAGCTGCCCATTTTTCATTTAGATAATAACCATGGCCGGTTTTATTTACGTTTTACAGCTTGGCTTTTTCTGCAGCTGCCGCGACGAAAATTAAATTAGAAACACAGAAAGGAAACTCTATTGAAAATTTATCTTTTGAAGTCAATAAAAATGTGAATAAACTCCGGTTCGACTATTTCCTTGACGATTTCAAAACAAAATTAAATTTTCACCAACGGAATATTATTTGTTCTCGCGGTATTCCTGACCGACTTTCACGATTTTTATTTTTTGTCCCAAGTGCTTTTAATGTTATTTCACTGATGCCTCAGTTCGAGAAAGATTTACGTCAGGTATACCTAAGCTATTTAGATCACGCAAATTTTCCAGAATTTCGGAATTCGCTATTAGGAAAATATTCATATAAGCCAAGCCCGCTTTTAACGTCTATTTAGATCGAATTGTACAGCACAGCATTTCGTTCTCTTTTATTTATGAATCACTTCAACCCGTCTATCAAAACAAAGGTTTTTAAGACAACGATACACGTATCTACTCCTGCCACAAAAAATCCCTCAGGACAATGTCAGGATTACACGTTTTTTTTCTGTTTCTGCAAACCATTATTTTGACAGTTCATTAAGGGCCCGACGCTTATATGCGCAAAGCGTACTCCCATCTTAATGACGTCATTATGTCTCCTTTTATCAAACAAATTGGGTTAGGGAGAATTTAATATTTGTATTTTGAAGAAGGAGCATAATTGATGAGCGGGACTTCAGCTCACACAGACCCGTAGTATTCTGTAACCAAAGATTTAACCTTAATTACTGCTTCATCAGAAGCTTTTCTTCCGCGAGTCCAGAAATACGTCCAGAAATATCCCAGTTGAACTTAAATAATAAACATAAATAAAACCCCGGGGTATGTTATTTCAGAAAACTGCCTTTTATGCCTCGTTCCACGAAACTTATTTGCAGTAGTTAGTAGTAGTTGCCTTTGAAATATAGTTTCCCCATTTAATTTACATGGAGAAACAAAATTCCAAATGTGACTACCACTGCAAAGTCTCCTGGAACGGGGACCTAATTGGTTGCTGCACTTGTAATTTTTTTTAATCGACAGATACTTTAATAAGTATTGTATATAGATTGTATAGAAAAAAAATGCAGCAGAGAAGCGGCTGGAACCTTCCCATCGCGTGGATCTTTGTATTCTGTGTAGATAGTAGTCAATTCAACAGAATTTTTTTAATCCTTGACTAATTTCGCAATTTTCTGACAAATACCGACGTCACCTCGGACATCACCCATCACGTTTGACAATATGTTCCTTTTAAGGTTAATGTTTTGCCACCTTTTTGACAATAACTGCCACTTTATGTCATCCACTGTCAGCCCGCTCCCTTTTAATGAGAAAGAATTTTTTCTCTATTTTCCACTGAAATGGCCGAAACTATGGAGTATGGACACATTTTTAGAACCAGAATTTGATCGCCTTTCTAATGGCGACATAAAAAAGGAGGCCTTTTATTTAACATTTTAAGTTGATATGCTTAAATGACACTTCCTTTGGACGAATTGCTTCCAAAAGCCCTTCAGGTCTTCAACCCAATCTTTATGTACCAAATTTCAGCCAAATCGATTCATTAATTTGGGCTATAATGTATTTTTAGTGTTATTATAAAATTTCGATTTTTTGAACCAAACAGCACTAAATGCGAATTAATTTTGTCTTATTTAAAACCAGAATTTGAAGACCTTTCTGACGGTGACAGTAAATCTTTCAAAAACTTGTTTTTAATGGTTAAACGAGAGAACAATTTTAAATTTGGAAATTGGTGTGCCAAAACGGCACTTCCCGTGGGCCGATTGAATCCAAAATTTGTTCAGCTCTTCGACGTGTAATACAATCCCCATGTGCAAAATTTCAGACAAATCGGTTGAGGGGCTTGGGCTGTACCGCGATTTTAAAGTCCGATAAAAATCAATTTTTTTTTAATTTTTGGTCAAAAGGGCACTAAGAATGAATACATTTTTATACGCAGAATTTGAAGGTCTTTCTTATGGTGACGTGAAAAATGGGGGTTTGCATTTAAAATTTAAAAGTTGATGTGCCAAAATGGCATTTCCGGTTGCACGACTGGCTCCAAAAGCTTCTCAGATCTAAGTTGGGCTATGAGATGCCTATGTACCAAATTTCAGCCAAATCGCTCCAGTAGTTTGGGCTGTAGGGCGTTTACAAACGCACGTACGTACGTACAGCTTAGAAACATGAAGATGCCCACCCAGAGCTGAATATTTACCTGGTCGCATGGACCAGGCCACGACAGAGACCTTGCAGAAGTTAGTTACCCCTACCTAACTGCTATTCGAATGCTATGCGACCAACTAAATATTCAACTCTGAGTGGGCATGTTCATATTTCTAAGCTGTACATACATACAGACAGATTTTAAAAACTACTTTTCTGGGTTCCTGAGACCTCAAAACGTATAGATCCGGTCTTATCTCGATTTCGAAAATTTTAGTGATTGCAGTAACCTCCCATTTTTTTAAATTTTAATGGGGTTGGGGAGATTAAAATCTATTGCGTAACTCACGTACAGTCGGAGACTTCGAAAATGACCACCCCACCGTGGCAAATCACTTGGTCGACTGTATCGCTACAACGCGGTTAATGTGTCGTCGCTGTGGGGTGGGCGTTTTTCAAAGCCCCCGTCCCGACTGTACAAAGTGACATTGTCGATCCGAATACAACAATTTCAACATCGATCTCTGGTGGGATCTGTACGAACACATATTGCGAATATAATTTATATTGTGGAATTTGATTCCAACTCCAAATGATTTTTGTGATAGCCTTTGAAGACAATCTATTAGGCATAGTTACAATGGCTAATGGAAATAAATTCCTAAGCAATCGGTGTGCCGCCACTTTAAGTTGAAATCGATTAAACTTACTCAACATTTTTCACCCAGCCAACGAAAGACGTATATGCCCGTTCTGTTGGATGGCCTCGTAAAAGTAATTTCTAACTAGGTAGTGAAATATTATAGTCTAGTTTCAAAAGAACTTACCTACATTTATCAGAATCTTAAAATGTGTAAAATAAATGAGAGCTACGCCGAGTTACATTTTTATTGATAAAAAATGGGCAGATAAAACAGCGGATGAAGCTTCCCCACTCGATATATAATTCTACCACCTACCAATTTTCAAGAACCTCGGAAATAATAGTAAAATTTAAGACCAAATAGTTGTTGGCATTGGTAACCTGTTAATGATTGTACTTCATGACGACTCTCTTTTAATTTTAACAGCGTCAGAAGTCACCACATGCCACATGCAACTGTAAGGTAAGCGTCCCGCGAGTTAATTACCGCAGTTTCAGGTCAATTTCAGTCTTCTGAATCTAATGGTAGCATTAAAATTTTTCGAAAATCTCTATTTTTCGAATAATCCGGAAATTAAGAATTTCCAAATTCCAGGCATCTAGATCATAAAATCGCTTCAATTATAACACAAATATTCCTCATGTTCATGTTGGCAATACAGCGTGATGACATTTCTCAAAACGATGTGCGCTGTCAACCATTTTTCTAGGTTATGTTTAGATTAGTTTATATTTATCGAAGGTTTTTATGCGTAAATTAAAGGATTACTCAGACATGGAGAAAGTCTTTGTTTGCACTCAATACAATGTTGAAATCAAAGTAGGTAATATTAGGTATTATTGGATTATTTTCGATCAGGTAAAAACCTTGTTTGCTAAAATTTTGCTCAAATTTTCAAATTTAGTTCAACGATGATGGCAATTATTATTAACTTCAATAAATAGTTGTTGTATTTACCAAGCGGGCGGAAGTTGTAGGTATACCTACAGCACTCTGTTTGATGAGTTTCAGCATCCTCTGGATGACATACCAAGCGGATTAAAAATCAAATCCTCGTTCATTTAGCAGGCATTAAAGGAAGCACCAATAATAAATCAACACAAATTAGTAATGTAGAAAGCATCCTTGGTCATTGTTTCCTAACTGGATAGCCGATAAACTTTGATGGAGTATGATGCACGTATGATGGAGATCACGGTTGGGGAAGAAGTGATTCGGGTGATGGTTTTGCACGTTATCGCTGCCATGAAATTTCTGGATTACACTGGTGCCGTATAAAGTGAAAATCACGTGAAAAATTTCAACTAGGAACATTCAATAGAAATCCGACTTTGTAAATACGCCAAATGTCAAATTTGTTTTGACGTATTAAATGACGTTTCCGCACGTTTACGACACGACTAGCAACATTACAATTTTGTCCGTTAAATTAACTCTATAGAAATATTCTGAAGATGACCAGAAAATCTTGGAAAGATGACGTCACCTTCCCAGCTATTTTTCTGAATAACTTCGAAACGGTAAAGAATTTTTAAATTCTGATAACACCACTCTTCTCAGACGCTCCCCTTAGACTATCGAAGAGTTAGCTCTCAGTCAGTGCTCTCAAAACTATGTTCACTTGTGGCCGGTAAAATACTAGTGAAAAGCGGTGGGTTTTATTACGGGACCCATCCATCGAATGTTGGGTCAGAAATTGGACGTTACGCAGAGCAGAATTGTGTTTATAAACCATACCCTCGAAGATACAGATTCACTAATTTACTAATTACTCAGTGTAAAACAGTCTACAGAAAACCCTAATCATACAATTGCGAATTTCCCGAGATAATTCTGTGTCAACACCGGCATTCTTGATGCCCATGACTGGGCTGTGAGTACTCTCACAATTCGAAACTGGTTCTTTTTCTGCGAAAACTCTCCTGAGAGTGAACAAACTTGTGTGTTCATCTGAGAGCAACTCTCAACTTGCTCGTTCTCGATAGTAAATTGGGAAAGTTCTGATAGCTGCTCTCAGGGAAGTGTCCACTTGAAAAATTCGCTCTCGATAGTACTCTCGATAGTAAATGCTCTCAGATGGACGCTTACGTTTAGTAGCGTCCGTCCACTGCTTTTCAAGATCTTTTTAGGTTTTCGGTTTTCATAAATGGACACTTAAGTGTGAATATTTTTTAGCAACAGAATTTGAAGATCTTTCGTATGGTGATGTCAAAAATAGGGATTTATATTTCAGATTTCAAAGTTAATGTGCCAAGGAGGCACTAGTTATCGTGCGATCTACCCCAAAAACTTTTCACCGACACTGCATCTACCCAAATTTTAGACAAATCATAGATAGTTTCGGCGGAGCCGTGCTAACATACAACGAAGACAACAACGACACAGGAACTATTTCTAAAACATATTTTTTGGAATTCTCCATACCCGAAAACGTAAATCCTCCTACACTGATTTTCTGTTTTGAACCAATTGTTGTAGTAACCTCCGGTTTTTGTGAAAGGGGAGGTGGGAGGTTAATATTTCTTTGGAATGACTTAAAGTCGATAACCTCTTGAAGAGGTGGAGTAGTTACCATCATCATTATTCATTATGGTGCAAGGTAAAATGTAAACATCTTTTAGAAAACTTCCAGGCTCCAAAATATAGTTCTCATGTTATCGGTACAGTCAATTTAGGTTTTCTAGAAGACACAATTTATATACACGGTGATGGTCGTTTTATCTTGAGACTGGCAAATATCTCGAAAAGGAAGCATTTTAGAAAAAAATGTTTTGTATAAAAGTTTTATGACTTCGATGGGGAAAATAGATGGCATCATCGCCATTTTGATTCAAGGTCATTTTCAAGGTCCAATGAAGGTCAACTTGATTTTTTTTAATGAAAACCTACATTTTTTCATGCAGATTCTTATTCCCCATAAAAGAACAAACAACTCCCATCTAAACTATTTTTGGATCCGATGGATGTAAATTTTAACCTTTTTCGAAATCCCTAGACATTCCCTAGTAACACTGGCAAAACAAAACGAATGAACAACCGTTGTAACTTAGCAACGATGAATTCTAGATAAATAAACCACAAAAATTGTTGTAGATTTTGTTTTTGCCATGCCGCTGTTGCTAGGGAAGGCAATGGATTTTGAAGAAGATTAAAATTTTGATCTAAATATCTGACAACCTATCCATCGGATCCAAAAATAGTTTAGATGAGAGTTGTTTGTTCTTTTACGGGGAATAAGAATCTGTAATAAAAAATGTAGGTTTCCATTTAAAAAAATGAAGTTGCCTTTCATTTGACCTTGAAAATGACCTTGAATCAAAATGGCGTCGATGCCATTTATTTTCCCCCTCGAAGTCATAAAACTTTTATACAAAACATTTTTTTCTAAAATGCTTCCTTTCCGAGATATTTGCCAGTCTCAAGATGAAACGACCATCCTGTATTTTTGAAATTTTGGCCACGGACTCCTGATATGACCTGATGAAATAAAAGGTCGAAAAGTTCACAGCCCCGATTTTATTAAAAATTTGAATATTTGTGCCAAATTCAGCTCGTTTTGCCTATTTTCGTCGATAAACTAAGGGGGGGGTCATAATACAAAAATATTACAGAAACTAGTCATACATGAATTCTAGGGTCGTTCAGTTAAGATTTTTAATCAAAATAATAATTTATTCAGAAAAAACTCGTGAATGTTGCTAAATGGAGTTAAGTCCTGGAAATTGGCGCCTTCTTAAAAATCTACTCGTATTACCCTAGAATTTCTTAATGACTAGCTTATTCTACAATGTTTTGGAATCGATCCCTGAAAACAATTTTTTTTTTGTGATGATAATACTGCCCTGCAATGGAAAAACATCGTATGTGCATTTTTGGGCATTTTGAGTTATTGATAGATTTGAAATCCTCAATAAATTTCCTTTTATAATTATATGATGTTTGTCAATTTTTTAAAGTTTTAAGTGGCAAAAATCTTGTTTTAAAAATAGCAAGTTTGTATTTTGACTGTCAAAGTCATAATAATGCAAGTCAAGAACACCGCATCTGCAAGTTAATATAAATATAGGCCGCATGTGCTAAGAAAACCGACGATTTACTAAGCATGAACCTCTTATGTGAGCACATACGGTGTTTTTAATTTGCTTCAGTGCCTCTTTCAACAAAGTTTTACAAATGATCGTCGCAAATTTGTCAAATTAAATCTGATTGAACTCATTGCTGCAGACTAATTTTTATTAACTTTATGAGACCAATATTTTTTATATTCTGCAATGTTTTTAGTGCATAATTCCGTAAAACAGTTTCTTTTTTGTGAAGCAATGTAAGTTTTGTTTAAATAAAAAAATACTAGTTTAAATCAAATCCTAGTTACATACTGCGTTTATATCATGCAAAATGTCCGTCTTGCTAGTTAAAAATGCCGTAAGAGACATTAAATTCCAATAAAACAGTGATTTTTAAAAAAAATATTTTTTTTCTTCAAGCAAACGGTCCAACATGCATGTTTAGAAAAAACTAGAAGAAAAACATTTCAGATAAAAAAACTATAGCGATTTGATTGCAGCCAAAACTTTGATCTTCGTTCCTCAAAAGTTGGGAAATTTCACATACGCCGTTCTTCTGTTGCACGGCAGAATAAATTAAAACAAATTGAGTTTTTACTTGTTTTCTGTTCATGTTATAATTGACACATTTGTTATTACTATTGACTACCACCGTGTCAATAGTAACACCTTGTTTTGACATTTAATTTTTTTCTGTAAAAATTATTGAACCTACATTAAATGCTGCTTCAATTGTCAAATATTGACAGGCTCAAGGTGCAATTTTACTTAAAAATTAGTTGTTTCTTTGCGGAGTTAAAACCAAAAGACTAAAATCTGCTGCAATTGAACCGGGTCTCCCCTACCTATTCAATTCAATAGGTTTCCGCGTTCAGTTTTTCAGCAAACCGACGCGAAACTAATTTTAGGAACAGATTTCAATCATACAAGGAATGTTTGCGTTTCATTTGTACGTAATCCAGAATTGTTATTTTATATTCCCCTAAAAGTAAAAAATTTCCTTATAAGTAAATTAAGAATAATAAGTGGTTATAATAAATTTGCGGAAGAATATTTGGAATCCGTAAACATTTTAGTCGAATTACCAAGTGCTATTGCTTAGTATTGTGAATGTAATCCATCATGTGGTGAAAATATTTGCTATACTATAGGACTCGCATGTAATTATTATGTACGTAAACCAAATAATCGTAACCGTCGCGTAAAGCCTGTGTGACGGTTTTGCAGAGTTCTACATTATTACCTTGCTGAAACGGTAATACCGATCTTAAGGCTGGGCCTCGAATGGTTTAAAAATGACATTTTCGCAGCTCGGGACTTCCTAGTCACAGGAGGCTACGAGTGGTCTAACGAAGTGATTGAAAGTGCATTTTGTACATGAAGGATCAGACTACAGGATGACATAAATTTAAGACTCATATTTTGAAAGAAAATTTATCCGTATTAATTTTCTTTCAAAATATGAGTCTTAAATTTGTGTCATCCTGTAGTCTGATCCTTCATCTACAAAATGCACTTTCAATCACTTCGTTAGGCCACTCGTAGCCTCCTGTGACTAGGAAGTCCCGAGCCGCGAAAATGTCATTTTTAAACCATTCGAGGCCCAGCCTTAAGGTAATGTAGAACCCTGCAAAACCGTACTACTATCGACCTCTTCTGAGTTATGCACTAATCAGACTTATGTCGTCACGTCATGACATAAACCAACTTGAAATTAGCCACTAAGTTTACATGTTTGTTTAACATTCCCGTTTTATTTCTTTGTGAATTCTATTTCTCCGGTCTTCCATCATTTCATTATGCAAGTATGCAAGTTATGTTTCTAATCAATATGTATGTATATCTTGAACTAACGTGATGCCGGATTCTCATTTCCAGCTCATTCTAAACCTATTCAACACACACCAGATAATACTACCGCGAATCTAGAATTACGGAAATTTATTTTATAGCGTATTTTGATATCACACGAAGATAATTTATTCTGGTATACGGAATGATTATTATGTAAAGAAAGAATGAAGAAATTCATCTTTAGCGGATCGTAAGTAAGAAGTGGCACCGACAGGTTGATTCAGCATTTAAATTCACTAAATGGCAGGCACTAAACAAATAACGATACTTCGAACAGCATAAACGTAATAGGGAATCCCAAATCAAATCAGTGGTGAAAATTGAAAATGCCTGGAAACTGGGTAATGTTGAACATGGTCGTGATATAGATATTGCTTTAGTGCATTAAATATTCAAATATAATTAGTGCTTTTAAACAAGAGCTGCTATAAAACTCAATTTAATTACTAAAATTTCATTAAATCCCAAATGAAATGATTTAATGAAGTAAATTTTTTAAACACGAATTTTTCCGTTAAACGTTTATATACCTACATAAATTCCAACCAAATTTATACCGACATGTTTAGTCACTCCGAGGAAGCTTAATAATATTACAGCAATAAATTTCGGCCAGCAACTATGCATACAAATTTGGCAATAATTATACATGTATAATTCAAGCGAAACAATATTACAGTTTCCATAATTTGTTCTACAGTTTGCGTTCATTAATTTTCTGTTTAAATTCAAATAAGCGTGAACATAAATTAAGTTGGAGAGGAAGAGTTTTTATTTGTCTTGGTCGGTGAGAATTCGCTTACTAACAGCAGTATCAAAGCAATTCTAAAACATCATCTCGGAAATGGGACGCCCGTGAGGACAACAAAAAGAAACAAAATATCGGAGACAATCTATTTAATTTAGTCTCATGGTTGTTATTTGCCTTTTTCTGACTATATTACCTTATACTGACTTGTGGAATCATTGATGTTTTTGTTAATCTAGGAAATGCTGTTGTTTTAAGGAATAAACTTAATATCTGTGAAGTTTGAGTAATAATTATTATTATTGCTACTCTTCGATTCAATTCCTTTGACAGATCTAGATGACTCGTGAATAATCTATTAGGATGTATTATTATTATACATTCATCTACATATTTTTGCACGAATTTGAAAGTAAGTAGATGATGTAAACTGAGTAATATTAAATTCAATTTCTCGCTTTATCGTTGATGTATATAAAGTAACATTTTACGGGTCACACTGACATAACTATGCACTTTGAACTACAGAGGACGGCGTGAAAAGCATATCAATATGTTAAACTCATTGCACTACCATTGTTAGTTGTAGATTATGGTATACATTATGCATATACACCTCAAACGCAATATATAAATCCTCCAAACACTCGGCTGTGTAATAGGAACTTTCATTTAGGTTAGAAACCCATCAAATGTTTATCAAAAACTTGTCGCCTATTTTCTTTTTGTAAAAATCAAAAAAGATAATTGTCTTCTTTTTACAATCTTGTCTTAATGATCACTAGCAAAATGTCCTTCCACTATTAATTTGCTGAAACGAATTCAAATTTCTCTTTATTTTTCATGAAAAACTTTAAGAGTAAAAATTGAAAAGCAAACGACACTAATAAATTTTCAACCTGATGGCAATTTTTTCATTTTTTCAGAAAGAAAGAAAGCAAGAAAAGTGCAACAAAACTTTTGTATTTCCAATTCCCAATAATACCACTCAATAGTCAATATTGATGGTTTCATAATATGCCAACCGAACCGACATAACTAACATTATTCCGAAAAATCTGAAAATTACGATTCCAAATAAAATTAATATCTTGATCTTGATGCTTTTCAAAGGAAACTTGGAAATTTCATATTTTTGACAGCTATTAATCGAATGGCATCCACAGAAATTTTCTAGGCCTTCTAGATTTTAAGCAATGATATACCTAATGGAAGTGAAACTTTTGTCCTACGTCACAATTAAAGTAATTGCTACCGCTAATACAATTAATACCAGCTGTTGCCAGTAAAGGCTATCCGAAAGGTAATTTTTCAAACTATTTTTGTAGGTATTGTCAACTTTTGATTGCGTTATGGCCGCCATATTATTTATTTTTTTAATTATGACACCATGGGGAACAGAAAAAATGAACTTTTCAGGAATGTAATTAATATGGACTTTTTGAAAAATCATCAAAATTCTAAAATTTGTGTGAATAATTTATAAAATTAGTATAAAACTTTTTTAAAAAACGTATAAAATAGATCACCAGCTTTTCTAATCCTCTTTGACGTTTAAAAGCAATTGTATTGAAAGTTCAATAAAACAGATTTTGAAGTCGTGTGACTCAAATTTTAACATTTTTCCATATTGATTACATTTTTGTAAAGCATTTTTTTTCTGTATCACGGTGTCATAATTCAATATGGCGGTCATAATAGAATCAAAAGTTGATTATCATTGCTCAAACTCTAGAAGGCCTTAATAATCTATAATTTAACCGATTCCGTATCTATTACAGTTTAGAAAATACCAATGGTGAGCAGCGAAAAAGGAACCACCATAACCAGTATTGCTATAGATATCAAAAATAAACTGTCATTCCAAAAAAGAATTTATTTGGAAGATGTTATCTGTAAAAGCGAAATTTCTTCCGCCACAAAAATAATGAACAACATTTGTTGCCTAAGTTACCAGATAAATGATAACTTAGTTCAAATCACGTAGGTACATTATACCTATTTATTTATACCGAAAATAACGCATCAAGTTTAATAACTATTACTAAGCCATTTGCAATTTGCCTTACAGTTGATTAACTTTAAACGACCCTTAAAATGACAAAATTACATTTTTCCTATTGTTTAAACGTCATTTAGGTTATTTTAAGGGTCCCTTTTAAAGTTAATCAACTGTATTGCAAACGGTCATAAGGTACATTATTTCTAAAATTTCACCTATTAGTTACATTGGCGATGCACGAATGGTAGGTGAAACTATTCCAGAAACTAAACTTCATGCATTATTAATAAATAAACTTTAAAAAGTGCCATTTAGATTCAGAATAATATGATGCAAGGAAACTCAAAAATGAAAACTAATTTTAAATTGTTTGCTATTTGTGAAATTTAATATAAACAATAAACATACATATTAAGCGTAAAGTGAAACCATAACTACCATATGGCGTATACTTCGCGCGGTGGTGACTACATTGACGAATTTTGTTTTACGGTTGAGCGTCCTGAAATTTTGATTGGATCGAAACAAATTAGTGGTAACATGGGAAGAGAAACAGGTTTCACGAATAAATAAATTACGAAAACCGAAGTTCCTGAGAGCACAATACTAAATTGGAATTCAAACGCCTCAGTGATGTTTTTTGGCTGAAGGTTCTTAGGAATAAAGCACGAGCAAGAGACTGCATTCGAATGATTTCTAACGCGATAGATTTCCCAGAGGGTAAAATTGACAATCTCCTTTTTTTTTCAAGTTTTAAATAAAATGAATTCTAAGCTCCAGAAGTATAATGTTACGAGAAGGGAAAAAATTGAAAAGTTTTATCCTCGTGGTTTAACACAAAAATATCTACTGAAAACTTTTGATTTATATGACAATGCCATCAAGTGTAAATAATACCGTATTCCCTCGTGTAAAAGCAACAAAGTAAGAAGGCTGCTACTTTTGACTTTTATCAGGTTTTGACGTTAGGCTTTTCGCAAATACACCACGGTCAAACTGATATTTGGTAACACTAGAAGCAATCATACACAAGCAAAAATAAATAAAGAGTTAAAGAGTATGTTCACTCCAAACTGTCTTGCTGTTCTAGCGTTATAAGTTCGGTTTCCAACAGCCCATCTCATGGCCCTTAGTTTAAATTCGACCGAGTAACTTTTGTATTTGATCTTGGCGGAATTTTGCAAAGCTAACGTCAAAAACGTGACAGAAAAGTTAAAAGTAGCAGCCTACTTACTTTGTTGCTTTTACACGGGGGAATACGGTACATGAAATCTGTTTTACAATAAATTTGTCTAGCCACTCATCATTTGCTGTCCTAATTAAGAATAACAGAAGAAGGAGAGGGTTTCTTCTAGTCCCCCCCCCTCCAGCATTCGTAGAAAAAACGTTACAAAAATCTTGGTACCGAACATTTAATTTTGGTTGAAAAATATAATTGAAATTACAGGAAGTATGTCGCTCTAAATAACGTTATCCGTAACGACTTTTGTAACGTTCTTCTAACGGTTGCACTAACGTTGCCTCAAGCGTTACATTAACGTTGCATATCAAAGTGATCTCAACGTTCTTCCAGCTTAATTCAACGTAACGTTAACGTTTTTTCAACCGCCTTCGACAACAACTGTCACGTTGCTTCAACGAAAACGTTTCTTTCAATTAATATGTTTACGTTGCATGAGTGCACGACTTCATTTATACGTACTCAATCTGGACAAAGGCCCTGTTCCTTCGGGGTCAATATTTGTACGATTTTATTAATTAAATTAACACACAACTTTATAAATTTATTAATGGAATAGGTTTATCAATATCTCCTCACCACTTGGAAAATAAATTCACTTGCCAACCTAAAAATTATTTAATGATATGAATTACAGGGCCGTTGTGGCAGATCTGGTTATGGTGGGAACCAAAATACAGTAGGGCAGGTAAATCTAAAATTAGTTTAAAAGACACTTCTTAAACATCTTTTTTGAAATCTTGATTGTAGATGCAGATGCAAAATATTCACATGCCACTGCCACTATGATACATCAACGAGAATTGAAAAACGGAATGCTTGTTGCATCATACACACATCACAAACATGTCGTCTCTTGTAACGGCCGTGTGTGCGCAAGAAATGCTCAACACTCCGCATGGCATTACGCGATATAAGTGGTGGCCGCGTCCTGTGTCTAAGTCCCTATATCGTTAATTTAACGTTATTTTTCGGACCAAGAATCACCAATACTTTTTTTCTTACTTTTTGCATCTAGAAGGGTTGAAATTTCATCCTTATATTTGTAATCACAACGTTATATAAAACGTTCTTTTTGCCACCAACCATTAATAATGCAACCTACTGCAACAAACTTTCAACGTCATTGCAACGTTATTCTTTTGACAAAATATAACCACCCGTTTTTAATAAAAATAAATTTTCAAGTTAAAAAACTACCCTAACACTCAATAATAATTAGTGAAATGAAAATTGTGTTTTTGTTTCACATATTAACAATTGCGGTTGCAAACAAATACGTAGGTAGATGCAACGTTACATTTTAACCGTTGAAAATTCTACTTGAAAGCAACTGTTAGGATACCAACCAACTAATAACGTTTTGACTAGTTATTCATTAAACGTTCTTTATTCTACCAAAATATAACCGTTAATAATTCAACCTCGAACGGTTTCTCAACTACATCAACGTAGAAAAGATGTTGTTTCAACGTATGCGTGTTTACATGGATGAGACTTTGTGAAAACACTGACGGGTTACCAGGGATACTAACTGCTTTTCGACAACTCAGTAGATTAATAGATAAAGGAAAACACAAACAAAGGAGGTGTTTTCCCCAACTAATTTCCCTCCCGGTCAATTCGGTTAGATACTTCCCCTCATGCTCCGATTTTTAGATTCCCGCTGCTGTTGTTATTATCACTGGATAATATTTCAACCACACAATAAAACAATACAGGGTTAGTACAAACTACAAAGTCCCGGGACGGTCAGTTATCTCCGTTATTTCTTAAGATTTTACTTTGAAATTTGGTACCCAGGCACAATTAAATGCAGGGAATTCAAAACTGTTTCTAAAAATTTTCTTGGACTTCCGGTTAAACCGGAAGTGACCCTAAAAATCGTTTTTTTAAACGGAACTATACTTCTTTCTCAACGGATCCGGAATCTACGAATTTTTTAAAGTTAAAAACATGTATCATATACTTAACCAGAAGTGAAGTCGCGGCCACCCTCAATTTTCAAAAACACCGAAGAAATCGGTCAAAAAGCAAGATTTTTCAAAACCGCAAGTACACGTCAACCTTATTTTTTTAAAACAAACTCAACTGGCCAATTACATTTTTTTAAATTATTTTTCCTATTTTGGCTGATTGTGAACATTTAATAAATTTCAAAAAAGCAAAAACAAATAAAAGGAAATGTAATTGCCCAATTGAATTTGTATTAAAAAAATAAGGTTGACGTGTACTTGCGGTTTTCAAAAATCCTGTTTTTTGACCGATTTCTTCGATGTTTTTGAAAATCCAGAGTGGCCGCGACTTGATTTCTGGTCAAGCATAATACTTGTTTTTAACTTTAAAAAATTTGTAGATTACGAATCCGTTGAGAAAAAAGTATGGTTCCATGTAAAAAAAAATGATTTTTAGGGTCACTTCCGCTTTAACCGGAAGTCCAAGAAAATTTTTGAAAACAGTTTTGAATTCCCTGTATTTAATTGTGCCTGGGTACCAAGTTTCACAATAAAATCTTAAGAAATAACGGAGATAACTGACCGTCCCGAGACGTTGTACTAACCCTGTATAAAAAAATATAGAGAGTATATAAAATACCAAAATAATTTTTAAGCCTTCTGTCATCTGTAGCCACAAACCAGACGCGAATGGACTGCTACACTTTGTTCATTCGCTTATCTGCGCATTTTCCATTAAATGTTACTTTTTAAAATGAAAGTTACATACTGTTTCTCGTATCAGTGCTAATATAAAGGCCGCTTTAGTAAGGCGACTAACGTGACTTAGGTAGATATCCAAAACAAAGTGTCTGTTCAGATGACGCATACTGCACGAGCACGTGCCATTCCTGGAAGTGCCTATCGAAGCGGACGTCAGTCACTCATGTTCACGTCCTTGATACTCATTCATCCCCAATTTGGGGGTGCCATCAGGCGACGTCTCTCTCCAAGTCTGTCGAGACTGTACAGTAGTTGTCAATACGTGCCATTGATCGCCAGCAGTGGTGTGGCTTCCAACATCAATCAAACGAAAGGAAATTTTCTAAAGATATGGATATCATACACAAAAAAGTATCTAATCATTATTTCCGTTAACGATAACAGTAGAGTCCTTCGTGATTGAAATTGGTCAAAATATTGCAGAGTTTTATTATGATTAAATATCGACAATTTCAATCCAGTTGCGAATTCCAAATAAACTTAACTTTATTAGTTCATAAAACTTTAAACCTGTACTGTTAACGACCTTAAATGCTCCATTTTATTGGTCCGGCTGTGCAACCATTTCAAAGTTTATTAGAAAAGGTCTTTGGTGAATGCTCCACATCATGATAAGTGACAAGTAGTAATAATTGAACTAGCCATTTTAACGATTTAGCAGAAATCCACACAACTTCAAAGGAAAACTGAACTTAGACCTGCAAAATACCACCACTGATGTAGATTAAATGCATTTCATTTTTCCCCTTCATTTTTCGAGTTTGCAAGCGTAGGCGGTTTCTTATAATAAAAAAATGACACTTGATCGATTGTCAGCTCCGTGTTTGTCACACAATCTCCCTGTTGCTTATATTACAACTGCCAACATTGCGAAGAAGCCTTTTCTTATCTTGACTTGGCTGAAAACTTCTTGGATGAATTATTGCTGCTGAAAAACGTTAGTATTCGATTCATTCAGTTTTATTTTAATTTCCAAGCTCACGGAGCATTTACTAAAATCGATGGAAAAATCGAATCGCCAAAAACACGTTTCTGGGTACTGGGGAACCCAAAATAATTATTTTTCTAGTAATGGGCGAAATATGTGGTATTTTTTGTAGCGCGTGAGAATGCTACTTTTAGCCGAGGCCGTCCATTGCAATGTAGGTATTCGGTCTAATTCAGTCATTTATTGACAACTGGTCAACATTGAAATTAATTGAGAAAATTGAGGAATCTTTACGTACGTCTTGAAGCTATCAATATTTTCGTGCAGTGTATAAACAATTTAAGCAAGTGATGGTAGGAATTACTATACTATTATTTAGTCGACTTCTAGAAAATTGAGATCACAACTGAATGATCACTGTTGGGTCTTAATGTCGTTTATTTCCAATCCCACGTTATTTTCCAGGGCACAACGTAAACATCAATAATGCTTGAGCGCTTCAATCGATTCATCAATTAATAATTGATTTCAATATTAACTAACGTCAACAAACTATAGAAAAAGGTCGATTACCTATATGTATATAGCTCTCAAACTTTAAGATGTTACTCGATTACAGATATACATCGGTATATCGATATACCTAGGTATATCGATACAATTTTAAATATCGATAACGGATATTCAAATTTCAACTTCATCCTCGTGTACATTATACACTCATTAAATAATATACTATTTTACACTCAGTGTTAAAAGTGACAATGCAACAACAATTAAACAAGCCGCGGTAACAAACTGTCACTATACCTTAGTTATAGCGAAATTTCATGGAAATTTTCAACTAATAAGTTGAAATTTTTTGCTTTTAATGCGTGTTAAAAGTGCTGCGCGTCGTGTCCCAAACTTTCCTTCTCACAAAATAAAATACCACTTTTAACACTTCTATCATAATAGAATTTTTTGAAAACATCTGTTGTGCCCGTCTGTGTGTCTGTAAACACGCTAGATCCCAAACTACTGGACCGATCTGTCCAAAATGGTATGTGCACATATTATGATTAAAGGAAGACCTGATTAGACTTTTGGGCCAAATCGACCTACGGAAAGTGCCATTTTGACACATCAACTTCAAAACTCTTCAAATTCTGCTTCCAAAAATGTATTCATGCACTTGGTGCCCTTTTGGTCAAAAATCGGTGCCGTGAAAAAACCTACTTATAACTGTATAGTTTTATTATTGAATTTGAATAATTTGATAGCCGATATTTGAACGGGTCAAAAACCTTAGTGCCATTCTTTTCGAAAAATGTCATTTTAGTGCCAAAAAGGCCCTCTTTTGAATTTATTTTAGAATATTAATTCTTATTAGATATTGGATTCGTTTTTAATTCCGCTTCAAATCACCAGAGGCGCTACTCTTTTGGTTCAAGACAAATGTATGGCCGTCGTGCGTCAATAGAGTGAGTGGTTTGTGGTTTCATCTGATGACCTCATCAAGTTGATCAATTGTCTATAATATTTCCATCATGGGGGGTTCAAATTTAACTTCGCGAACTTAATACACCTTCATGGAAGTACCAGAATGTTTATCAACAAACACAACTTACTGTTCGCTTTCGGCTCCATCGACATAGTTGGCTTTACAAATATTACGAGCCAAGAAGGGGAAGCAGAATCTCAGGGAAGACTGTCCTAGCTTCTAGAGCTGCAACGTTGCAGTTTGCGCATCCAGACTACTACTCGCTTTCGGCTAGCCGCAAGCTCGCGTTACGGATATTACAAGCCGGAGTAGGAATGAGAAGAGAAAACACAGAACTTTGAGGACGTCGCGTGGGATTCACCTAAATCACATTCTGTAATCCATTAACATCGCTATAAACTTAATATAGTGTCAATCTCTTTGAGTTATCTCTTTTATACATTTCAATGGTCTTGATTTTATTTATAAAGGACATTCTGACATTATTATAAAAATCACTAAAAACTTTCTAACATCCTTAACCTCGAACGGGGTGGGAGTAATTCATAAATTGTAAGAAAAAAAATTGCCAGCAGAGAAGCGGCTGGAACCTCCCCTTCGCGTGGGTCTTTGATTTTCGTGTGTTGTTTAAAATTTTATAGTTGAGATGCTTCCCGTCAACCAATTGCTCCCAAAAGTACTTCAGCTCTTCGACGAGGTCACCTAATCTTCCTATACCAAAGTTCAGCCAAATGGATCCAGTAGTTTTTGCTATAACGTGGTTTTAGTGTTATTACAAAATTTCGATTTTTCTACACAAAGTGTAGTCTAAAATACAGTATTATACGCGGAAATGACGAAAACTGAATCAAGCATGACTAATTGTTTGTTGTTTGTTACTAATCCATAACACTAAATAACTCCTTGCCTTGGAACATCGTTCGCACATTCAAGAATGGTGGAGGCGCCGGGATAGTAAGCCCCGCTACTCGGCGCATACATGGAAGCGGTCATAAAAAACCTAACAAAAGACCGCTGATCAAAATACCTTTCTATGTTTCCAGTATCTATTAATGTAATTCTCTACTGCTCACTTTGCATTCTGCTGTGATGAGGAACGAAAGCATCATTATAGGTATATGATTATAACATGTGACAAGAACTTTTTCGATCAAGTAGCCCTTGTCCTGGGAAACGTAAGGCGTAGACTGATGAAGTTATTATTCAAGACGAGACGAAATCTGACAGTGACGTTAACGCAAGTTCTGCAGTCTACGCCATACGTCCCACGGCAAAAGCTACTTGATCGGAACAGTTCTTGATCATTCTTTATTAGGTACAATTAAATTAAAATTTATTTGTGACTCCGAGCACTTCTAACTAAAAATGAAAGTACTTACAGTTACTTCTTACCTACCTAATATAAATATAATTTTTCTTTTAAACGAATGAGAGACACTGACTGTCACTTTATGTTTTTCCAGTTGGTTGCCCAAATCAACTTCCGAACTTTTACTCTTAATAGTCGGCTTTGACAATATCGAAGTCTATTTTTCATCGAAATCTGGCCGACTGTCAGACATCCCTACGCTCCTGCTTCAACGACTGCTTGTTTGTATGATAAATGACCGCGATCAACGCCGTTTCAAACCTTGGAAATAAAACCAACTACAAATGTTCACTTCACGACATTCGAGCATCCTTCCAACAAAATATTCTATCTGCACGGGCCAATAATAGACGAAATGGACACCATCCTGAAGAACATTAGGTACCTATAGGTATACCTACAATAAAGTAGTTGTTGAAGTTCATACTCACTGCATAAAAGTATAGCTGAATAGCTGATGCTTAGCAGTTCATCAATTAATTAGTAATTACCTGCTACCATTTTCTGTTGATTATCCATTTTACATTTTGATGAATTAGTTATATTGTAAGGGTAGTTCCGTGTTAACAAACGCGGCGTTTTCAATAAAGCGCGATTTGTTCTTCTTCAAATTGCGTTGTGATTTTAAAGCCCTATATCTTCAGCTAATAACCACTACTTGTTCATACTAAAATTCAACATAACTTCCACACAAAACTCAAAAAACAATTTCAATTTGGAGCGAAAAATGTATTGTAAAAGTCCCTTGGGGTAAACGCAGTCCAGGAGTTGTTTGTCAAATATAAAAATCGTGCCTTTGTCGCGGACATTACAATCCTCCTATCTCTCCTAAACAAACAATCGATGTTTGTTCTTTATTATGATTTTTGTGCCGCATTATGTCGAGGTGAAACAATCGCTAAAAAATGTTATGCGTGTGCAACTTACCTATGCAGGAAACGAACAAAAGGGTCAGGAACAAAGGTTGTCGCAGATTCTCCATTTTTCTTAAAGGGGTTCTTGAACATTACCACCAACACTACAATTTGCTACCATTATTTTCACTCCGAAACTCTGAATTATATCATTTTTCATTGTATTGTTTTTCGCTGCTTTCGTGCTCATCAACTTAATAATCTGGAAAGGAACACCAAAAGATACATTTAATCCACTTGAAGGAGGAACACTAACACTACAGATAGATTTTGCATTTTAGATCACAGAAGGAGAAATAGTTATAACTTGTTTTAAAATAGTCACTAAACTATATTCACCCAAAATTTGTTACTAATTATGTTATAATATGAAGATGCTTATGATTAGTCCTACAACACTTCTTACAACAGGACTACTGAAAGTTTGAACCTTGAAATCGTTTGATGTTGCGATAGAAAGTTTTAAAGTTTATAATTAGCGCCCTTATCAGGTGGTGTTCGAGTGCGCGGGTTGAAGGTAGGTAACATGCCGCGAAGTGCATGTAACAACGAACAGGGAGCGAGTGGCGCCCCGGCGCCGTAAAACCCGGTCCGAAATCGGCGCCTGCGTCTGCCTTCTTAATTCTATTATGATTATAGTCATTGCGGAAGATAACACAGATTCAACAAAATTGACAACATGGTTTGATTTATTTTATTTTTTTCCGTTTATGTATGCTTTCCAGTAGGTATGCCTATTTGCTTCTAAACAGCTAACAGCAATGTTACTGTTTTTAGAGTTGTTACCTCCTGGTAAACTCCTATGAATCAAGCTCCAGTAAAGGATAAAAGTCAAATATTGTGGGTGGTTTAGTTATGAGTTCGAAATGATCCAGAGTGATGGTCTTTATTCTCTCACTTTTAAATACATAGACGTTTAATAGTAATTGTATAAACCCCTGTCAGTTAGGTCGTGTAATATGATTACCAGGTGTTTCACCGGACCGAGACCATAGACAAATAACATGGAGAGTGTAATTACATTTTTTTCCTGCTCCCGAAAATTTACTCCAAAAGTTTTAGCGAGTGTGGAGGGTAGTATAGACTAGCCTGTACCTCTCAAGATTTTCTTCGTTCATCAGCTCCTCTTAGGTACTTAACAATGATTTTTTGAAAATTAATTGATTGATGCTGCATGTGACGATTTCTACTGAAGAAATCAGGATTCTTTCGAATTTTAAGGATAATTATCGAACAAATGTCAACACGAAACAAAATTGGTTTGATCCTGGAGTCGAAAACTGCCGAAGCATGTCGATTGTACCCGAAAAATTTGCAGCCACTGTTTAAAATTCAATTTTCAAAAAATCATTGTTAAGTAGGGGAGACCGGTGACAATTGTAACAGGGGTCAATTGTAACATAACACAGCGTTTTTTACTGCCCCTGATCAATCAGAAATTGACCTGTCTCTCGATTTTTTTCAAATCGTTACACTAACGAAGTTATTCAGTTTGTCTCATTTTTATTGAGCGCCCTGTATCTCCCATACTAAGTGGAATCCTGGTTCGGTTGCATTTGAACATTTGTTCTACTATTTCTACTCATCGAGACGTATAAATTCATTTCAAATTGATTTGTAGACACTGGCCTATTATGTTAATTGTTAAGTGTAAAAGTAGTAAAATAATTGACAATAACTTTTCATGCCCGGAGGTACAAAGTGGTACATAAAAACTTTTTCCCAGATATTGGAGCCTTCCTATCGTGGTTGCAGTCTGTTAGGATTTAATCCCGGGTAAAATTCTGTTATGACTGGCCTATTATACTCTGTCCGGGATCCACACGACCAAGATTCACCCGATTTCCATGGCGATTCATTGTTGACAACAATGATTCGCCATGGAAATAGGGTGAATCCCGGTCGTGTGGATCCCGGACAGACCCTAGATAATTTTTTTTCCCAGCCTCATTTGATGCAGCAAAGTGCGTTATTTTCCCCTGGGTAGGAAAAGTAAATGATGATGTGATTTTTATGGTAAAATTGGACTGGCGAGTAAATATTTGACGAAAATTTACAAAATGACACCTGGTTGACAGTTTTAAAAAAGTCTTGCGCAGTTATAAATCTCGCCTTCTTCTCGGTTTATAAACTTTGTCCGCGGTCGAGCACTTTCTTACCTTGGTTTGAAATCTACTATTATTAACTAGCATGATAGAGAATAACGAAAATAATGGTCGAGTAAACTAGATAAAACAATCTATAATAATGTGAAATTTTACATTTAATTATAATAATGTGAAATTTTACATTTAATTAGAATAATGGAAAGTAATGCTTTTATAATGCACTAATGGCTGAACGTGTACTCTCGCAGGCATTATTTATTACTTTATTAGGTATATGTCGTGGTATATGTACAAGATTAAGCGGATTCTCTGATTACTTCACTACTTGAATACTCGACGGATTCTGATGTATAGCAATTTAGTTACCAATCAATACATTTTTTAAACTATAATGGTAATGGTTTTTCTTAAATTACTGGTACATATGTATTAAATTATATAAATAACTTACGGGCTGCACTCTCCAAGGGATGAATATAATAATTGGAAACAAGACCACCAGACAAAGTGCAACAGGGCTTAATAAATAAGACTAGTTTGGCAGTGCATGCAAAGATCAAACTTTTCCCATAATGCGCTTAAACTATCGTAAGTGCTTAACCCGTTTTCATGTTCGGTCTAGTTGCGTTAAGTTTATAGTAAGTATGAATGCATCATGGCTATTAATTGGTGTATATTCGGAGATTTAAAATTATTTCTTATTCTTATTGTTCCTGATTCTGTAATTCTGTATCACAGATAGAACATACGTGGAAAAAAATGTGGAAATATTTAATTCCTTGAAAAGATATCTGATATTTGCAAGTAGATTTTGAATTTCGGATGAATCCCGTGTCAAAAGATTAGATTTTACATCTTTAGGACTGAAATGGCGCTGAACTGCATGGTTTCATTTTTCAAATTGTTGTAACTTTTGAACGAATTGTTTGATTTTCATATGGTTTTCGGCGTTCGATAGATATCGTTGCGTTGGCTATAAGCGGTGTGAACCTCTTTCTTGCAAAAGGTGTTAAAACCTCCCCAAATCTAAGACAATTTTTTTAGAATTTTTTTAACCCATGGAACAGATGGATGAAGTCAACATCTCGAGACGTTTTTGCCATTTTTTGCCAACAACACTTCTTCGTCCAGTGGTTGCCGAAAAGCAGTTTTTCTTTCTGCTTGATGATGGCGGCCTTATTGTCCGCTCGAATTTAATCCAGTGGGGTTTCTTAAACCCCTAAAGGATGGGGTTAAACAATGGCATTAAAATGATCGACACCATCGCAAAATGACGAGGTCCTCGAGGGTACTAAAATTTTCGAATTTGAGATAACATCAGATCTCCACGTTTTGAGGTCTCAGGAACCCAAAAAGTGGTTTTAAAAATGTGTCTGTGTGTGTGTACGTTCGTACGTTTGTAAACACGCCACAGCCAAAACTATACTAGACTGGTTTGGCTGAAATCTCATAACCCAACTTAGATCTGAAAAGCTTTTGGAGCTAATCGTGCAACCAGAAATGCCATTTTGGCACATCAACTTTTAAATTTTAAATGCAAACCCCCATTTTTCACGTCACCATAAGAAAGGCCTTCAAATTCTGCTTCTAAAAATATATTAACTCTCAGTGCCCTTTTGACCATAAATTTAAAAAATTGAGATTTTTATAAGACTTTAAAAAAAATATAGAGGTATTGAGGTATACAAAATTGAAGCCTAATAAATTCTCTACGAAAATGTTTCTATCGGGGTTTCTATGCTTATTATTTTATTCACCTGAGACCGAGCCTGAGACCAATAGTTTCGCCACAGCAACCGTGGCATAATTGTTTTACAATTTTCCAGCATCCTTTGTAATAGGTACCTAAGTATACAGGGTGTTCCTAAACTCGTACAGATATTTCAAGGTGTTAATGCCCTATTATGATTCTAAGTCAAAAAGTTCCTAAGGACATATGTCCGGTAACGCTTCGTAAGGAAGTTACGCCCCTTTAAAGGGTACCCAAACAGGTATGAGAAACACACGTAACCTTTTAGGTATACCTATCTCTCTTCTCGGTGATCGACTTTGAGGATTTAGTGGCCCCATCTGCATTTCGTTTTTCTTCTCAATTAATACAAATACAAACAATTTAAGATAATTCACCTGCAAAACTGCAAACTGGCAAATAAAGCCTCTGTCATGAAGCAAGTCATTTCTCTCTTAATTGTTGTAGGGGTACGTTGTCTGTCCTGTTTTCATTCGACAAGGCAAGGGCTACTAGATCGGAAAAGTTTTTGCTCACACGTCATATTGAGTTATGGAGCCGGGGAGGGGAGTTGGCGGTAGATTGGGGTCCCGCTCCCGCTATGAATCGGCTTCAGGATGTTGGGGCCCATGGTCCTCTTATAGCCCAAATGCAGTCAACAGACCATTATGACAATTTGCATCATTTCATTTTTTATTCGATGATCCGCTCTACTACAAGAGTACCTAATGATGATACAATGCGTACGGCGTACCTATACTGAAAAAAGTAACATATTACCTACTGACTTAAAATAATCAGGAATTTTATCTTTAAGGCATTTATATAATAATTGTTCATTTAATGATGGCCAGCTGGTGAAGTTTCAAAAGCACTCTTGCGATTAATAATGCATAAGCTTTCTGTCCAATCGATCATCACTGATGAGGAGACATAATTAGGTTAATGCGATGATCGATCAAATTGAGAGCTTCTCTAAAATGCATAACCAGTACTGCTGAGGAGTTGTAAATAAAAGTTTTCCCAAAGTGCTTGCCATGTGTGTTAAACTAAATATGCTTACATTCCTCCATTGAAATGAATTTCTGAAACTGGGATATAATAGCGATTTCTTATTTTTTTCGTAAAGTAAGCATAGGTAGACTAATAGGTTAGTCTCATATACTTATGACATTCGTCAATTCCAGTCCAGTATCTTCGGCACGGTTATCTTTGAATATTGAATACAAACCTACAAGTTCACAAGTGTTGCCAAGCAATGGGAGCATTTTCACCAATTATCTTATCGGCCATTACCTGGTAACACTTGTGAACTTGTAAGCTTGTATTTTGGTGGAATGGACCCCATGCAGGAGGTGCCAGATATCAGGTATACGTAAAACTATTTAAATTAACATTAGGTAATAAGAGCGATTAACAATTCGAGAGATTTCAACGCGTGAGCGAGCACTCGGTGTTAGAGCCCTGCACGGGCCGGGCCGGCCCGGAAAAAGCCCGGCCCGGCCCGGGCCCGATACGGGCCGGGTCGGGCCGGGTCTAATATTGTCGATTAATGTCGTGGACATGGGCCGGGCCGGGCCCGCATACGAATCGAAACGGGCCGGTCCGGGCCCAAAATGATTGCAATTGCAAATTATTCGAATCAAATCTCGTTTTCGAAATAATATATTTGGTTAAAATATACGATCATTTAAACGGCAAATTGTTGATCAAAAACGTCGATCTGAGATTTCGCAGCGTTGCATTTACTGATGTCGGCTCGCAGGTTTCAGGTTTCTAGATAACAACAATAAATTATATTACGTTACGCTTTAATCAGTTTTGACTCAGGATTCAGCTTTCAGATTTTGAAATATGGTAATGTAAAAAATATATTCTGGATTCTGAAACTAAAGTTATCATGAAGGTGAGTATCAAATATCGTAAACTCTTTTAAGGAACGCCTAATTTTTCTGCATACATACAAGCTGCCGGGCCGGGCCGGGCCATTGCCGGGCCCATATATCAGTCGGGCCGGGCCGGGCCGGGCCTGACACCATATGTACGTAATTCAGATCGGGTCATACCGGGCTGTGACTTCTGAGTAACGGGCCGGGCCGGGCCGCTAAAAATCGGCCCGTGCAGGCCTCTACTCGGTGTCGACAGCGGACGGCCCAGTTTCGAGCCAAAATTCTGGGATTTCAATTCCTTTGGAGCTGGAAACCTATACGATAGCATGCTTTGGACTGAACTAGTTAAAAATAGAAGTTTTATGAAATATTTTTTTAGAATACTTATACAATAAGCGTATAAGAAATAGGTAGGTAAGTCGGTCTGTCGCAAATTGTCAATTTTTATCACATACTTGAAAACCAATATGAGATCCGTTAAGACGAGGGTGGTCCGTTTTTTTCTCCAGTCGGAACGATTTTTGATGTCTATCATAAAAAAGCGAACATTTATTTTGCAATATACAATGCAGTCCGAAGCTGAAACCCTCGTAATCATCACTCGTTCTCTTTATCTGCACTATTAAGGTTACCGATGTTATCGTCTCCTTCTATTGTATACACGGGGGTGGAGAAAAATGATTTGTGACTGGTGGACTTTATGATCTGGAAAAATAATAAGTGCGGTCCAATATGATTGCCTTTACGACCGCAGTAATGACGTGTTACATGCTCCCTTGGTTGCACCCCAAAGCGAGGGCCGAATAATGGACAGCCCCGTCGACATAAAACCGTTTGTTTTCACTACAAATTGCATCTACCTGATGCAATTATTGAAGGATCCATTATTTCATTGCCATTATAATATTGTCAAAATTGGTTACTTCTCTCAGGGCCGATTTCATAATACAAGTTAAAGGTCCTTTAAAGTTAAAGTCGACTTTATAGGGGATTTTGACCAATCAGAAGCAACCTTTCTGGAATGTTGCTAAGCAAATATTTAAAGGACACTTTAATTTTGATTATGAAATTAGCCCTCAGTTTCACATTATGAAGTGACATTTTTTAAATTCCTAATTAGAGTTGGCCGTGCAGCTAGTGATGTGAAAGGCGAAAGTTTCCAACCGAATATTTGCGAAAGTTGCGAATATTTCGGAAACTTTCGGCACAAAGAAAACGAATATTCGCAAAATTCCGAATTTTCGCGAAACATTCGCCTTTAGTCGACAATTTGCGCAACAACACAAGCATACACGAAATTTTATGGGAAACCCCCCGGCCCCGATCGATGCACGTTAACTTTTTGAGTATACCCCTTTGAAGGGGCGTAACTCCCCTATAAAGCATTTTCGGACATTCTGCAGCTCAAAATATGAAAAAAAGTTCCTATAAACATGGGTCCGGAAATCGCTCCTAAGGGGGCTAGGGCCCCCTGAAGGGGGCGCTCAAATTCGATTTTGATTTTGTCAATTATTAAGTTTTTGCATACTATCTGACATCGATAAGCAACATTAGATTACTTTAGATACTAATTTTTAAAATCCGTTCAGTTTTGTAATTTAATAAAAATCGTTTGATAAGCCTAGGAAATGCAAATGGATCTTTAAATCAAATTTTTTCGAAAACGGTAGATCCTACGCTTTTTTATGTAATTTTAGTCAGGAAACCATATTCCGGTGAGAAATTGTCTAAAAAATAACACGTAAAAAAATTTGGGTGGGGAAAGCTGAAGCCCCCCCTATTTTCTACGCCCCTGGTTGAATCTGCTTTTGGTAGATACCATAATCTGATGGCGCTTACTGATGTTAGATAGTGTGTAAAAAGTCGTCACTGTATCTTAAGCGGTTCCTGATTTATTCGATAAAAACCGAATTTGAGGCGCCCCCTTCAGAAGGCCGTAGCCCCCTTAGGAACGATTTCCGGATACATGTTTATAGGAACTTTTTTGCATATTTTGAGCTGCAGAATCACCTCCCGAAATATTTCATCGTGATTTCCGGACACCCTGTATGTCCATCGGAACTTTTCTTCCTAGAATGCTGTAAGGAATAACGTTCCGGAGTTAGGACTATGAATATAGGAACACCCTGTATTACCTCTATACTGTATTTTTTTACTTGTTTATGTTGTTCCTTTGACTAAATAAAACGTCCTTAAAAGACAAAACAAAAGTTCTCTTAAATTTCCATAAATTCCCGAAAGTTTCGGAAATATTCGCAACATTCGAAAATTTCCGAAATTTTACATCACTACCGTGCCTATAGAATGACGTATGTTTCAATTTAGGACAGCTATCAAAATCTGTCAACTTGCTTGACATAGCCTAACTAAGTTTCGACATGAGTATATGATGTAGGAGAAGTGATAGAGAGTTTTGACGCCCTCTACCGGAAGAATGGTCAAATGAGTAGTGACAGTGACTCGAAAGATTCAGGTATTTTAATTTGTTTAAATACCATTCGTTTGTCACGACTGTCAATTTGAAGGTCGCAGGCTTGAGAGTGAGTTGGTCACTGTAAAGTGCCCTCTCTTTTCTTGTGCTCGTTTGACTATTCTTCCGATAGAGGGCATGAAAACTCTCCATCACTTCGCTTATGAGGGCCAAATAACCCGAAACCGGTCCGAGGTTTTTTGAATGGTGGCTCGAAAGATTCAGGTATTTAAAGTTGTTTAAATATATTATGTATAGGTACATTTAAAATATTAGGTTGATATGAGGAAATTTTGCAAGAAATTTTACTAATAGGTGAGCTAGTAGAAGCAATTTCAATGCGATACGTCCAGAAAACATGACAAATGTCAAAAATTTGCAATTGCTCTGAATTGGCCCAAAATGGCCTTTGTGTGCAGTATTAAGTAAGGAGCAAAGAAAAATATTCACGAAAAAGCCTGGCATTTGACAGGTACTCACCATAGATGATGTCATCTGTGGCCGCTGTTCTAAATATTTTCAAAACGCAGTAAAGAATTTTAAATTTTGATAACGCCAGTCAGCTCAGCGGCTGAGCCTGCTCTAGCCATAATTCTCCTTTAAGTAATAGATTTTAATTAAGTAATGAAAATGAGTTTCTACTCTATCGTGGGTACCTATAGATTAGTACACTCTCCCTCATTATCAGTAAGTAGCAGGTAACTTAAATTATCACGCTACTCAAATGAAAAGAATGTTTAAAGTTGATTCTTAATTACTAAAGTATTCCTGCTGGAAAGGGATGTAAAAGATATCGCTGTAAACATTTTTGATCATCGTTGACTTTAATTAGCACCGAACACGGTCAGAAAGATTAAATTTCCTGCAATAAATCAAATTTAACGAACCTTTGGATGATTTTTCATCCAGCATCCAGTATAAATTGGGGCGATCAGAAATAATTAATAAAACTTCAAAAGATTTCTGAGGTGGATTCGACTAACTCTGCGATATTTCAAAATGGCTCTTGTGCTCTTGAGTAAATTAAAATTTGTGTATAACGAGGTTTCAAACATTCAAGCGGAAAACGTTTTAATCTTGGAGCAGGGCGAGGTGGTAGATAGTTTTTGCATGAGAGGAAACGCGAGGAGATAATACGACAATAAATTATCCGAGTGCTCCGTGACAAACACACACAAGGCTCTGCCTTAATTACAAGATATGACTAATTACCAGAAAAAAACGGAATTTAAAAAATTCTCGTAAACCGGAATGAATCCAGCCGGACTCGCTCCCACAACAGCAATTTTCATGGAACTCATAATTATATTGTTATCAGCGTTCGAGAACAATGTCTCTCTTTGCTCATTATCGGGAGATACTTCATAGTGAAGCATCTTCCTAATTAAATTGTTCTAACAACTTCAGCCTGTTATTGGTTTTACAAGAAAGGAAAATTTCCTGCGTCTAAAATTTCTTAAAGTGGGAATTCTTGCAGGCTTAAAAATGGTTATATCAACAATAATAAACTTTTCACAGAAACTACCCTCATTTCATCTGAGAGTGACTGTGAACTAGACACAATTAAGCTTTCACCATTTGAATAATTTAAGGAAACTCTGGATTCCTGTTTTATCAGCGTTTCATACACTTGTCCCTTAATATGCATAGCTTACAAGAAGCACCTCTCTAGTGGCTCAATTTGCATTAATTCGATGTAGAAAGTACACTAAAAATTAATAATTTAATCCCTATTCTAGGAAACTACTTTAATTACACCGCAAAAAGGTCTCACTCTATAAAATTTAAAAATTAAACTTTATTATAAATAAGTACAGAACTAGGGAAGTGCTACGAAACAAAAATAAAAACGATCTTATATTAGGTCGCCCATGCAGCGAATTAAAATATTCCCTTTAGACACCGCCGTTTAGAATGGCGCCACAAAATGCAAATTAATGAACTCGACTCCATAAAGCTGGCCTGCTGCAAAAACTGACCACGACCCTATAAATTAATTATTACGTCGTTGTATTTATTAAAATAATATACGGTTGATTCATTGAAAATTTTCTTTTACTTCCACATACAGGGTTAGTACAAAGTCCCGGGACGGTCAGTTATCTCCGTTATTTCTTAAGATTTTACTTTGAAACTTGGTACCCAGGCACAATTAAGTACAGGCAATTCAAAACTGTTTTTAAAAATTTTCTTGGACTTGTTGAATCATACTGTTTTCTCAACGGATTCGGAATCTACGAATTTTTTTAAGTAAATAGCATACTTGACCAGAAGTCAAGTCGCGGCCACCCTGGATGCAATTTTCACGATTTTTTGTTCTCAGAAACTAGAAGATGCTGCACTTTCATTTCTCTATAAAACATTCATCTGTCCCTTGCATACCACAATCTAAAATTTGGTAAAGATTGACCCAAGCGGTTGCCTTTATTTTTATTAATATGACCCATTGTATAGGGTCTACGAATGTCTAAGCCCAATCGGTATGTTGCTTCTGCACTAGGAGTAGGAGGTAGCTTTTCAGTAGGTAATAGGTATTCTTGTACTTAAATGTTCAGTGTTCAACTTAACAATGACCAAATAAATATTTGTCAAATAACAATCAAAGTTCCGTCAAATAGCAAGCTGGTCATTTAATGGTGACCAACATAAGAAAAACATATCATGGCCTACTGTAGTTTTTAAACATCGTAAACGGCGGAGTATACAGGGTGGTGATAAAGTATGGAATATTCGTAATAACTTTGCAACCAACAATTTTTGAGAAAAAGACTTGGACAGGTCAAATTGATTTAAATTCTTGAGAATATTTTGACGTCATTTTTAAGTCTCTTGTCAAACATATTACGTCATTGGTGGTTTTTAAATGGCTGCGTATACTTTTCTCGACTTATTTTCGATACATTATTTAATTCTCTTTTCAGCCATATAAAAATACCACAATCATAACGTGGAAACAATCTTATAGATTATGAAATATTCCCAATTACTCTGCAACCGGTAATTTTTGAGAAAATCTGTTGGACAGGTCAAATTGATTTAAATTCTTGCGAAACTTTTTATTTCATTTTTATGTCTCTAGCGTGACCCTTGGCGAACCCATTATCTCATCGGTGTTTTTTTAGAAGGTGGCCTGTATTTTTCTCGACTGATTTTGATACTTGGCTGAATTTTCTATTCAGCTATGTAAAGATTTTACCAAAATTAATATGTAAAAAACTTATTGATAAAGCATGTAATAATTCGCAATAATTTTGCAAGTTGCAATTTAAAAAAAATCTATTGGACAAGTCGAATTGATTTAAGTTCTTGCCGGACTTTTGATGCAAATTTTAAGTCTCTGACGTCACCCACGGCACATGTTATAGGTTTAGATCTACGCAATCTCGTAAAAAAAACACCCTATACCGGGTGACTTTTTAAAAAGTTGCAATTTGACTTTTCTCTGTAACTACAAGTCGATTTTTACGGTATACCTGGACAAGAATTTTGTCCCATTCGTAAACTGAAGTAGCACTTTTTACAGATGCTGAAATTTTTTAATTTTACTACACCTGGAGGAAAATTTTTGAAGTAGTTTTCCAGTTCACGAACAGGCTGATATTATTTGTCCACATGCTGTAAGAATGAAAAAGTACAGCATCTGTGGAAAGTGTCAATCCAGTTCAGGAACTGGACAAAATTTTTGTCAAGCTAATGTAAAATTTAAAAATTACAGCATTTGGAACCACTTCGTGAGCTTATATCCATCAGTTCGTGAAATGTCGGATTACACCAAATGATCGGTGCGACATCGAAAGTTTTGAAAAAAACGCATATATCTGTCTCACTTAGAAAGAAGTTGAAGCATTTGTCGAGAATAATTATTATTAATGAGTACCACACTTTCCTACTTATATTATTAACGGCAATGAATTGAGTTTGAAGTCAGAGAGAATAGTAGAGAATGCCGCCTGAAAAAAAAACGAAAAAAGATTCATTCAAATTCTGTCGAGAAAAGCGGTTGAATGAATAACCAAAGTGGAAGAGAGAAACGATACGTCGATAGGCAATAATTAAGTTATTTGATTGTTGTGCGTTGTTACGCTCATTCAATTCGCTGGAATTGCATCAAGTAGGTTTCAATTTCATTACCGAGTTTCCGTTCTCTAACAAAGTTGCTTTTTGTGTTATTTGTTTTAGATCTGGAGACGCAACATCTTATAAAATGTATTTTAAATTAAAACTTTATTATGGCGGGAAGTATGCAAATAGAATTTAAATTGCAAACGATTCAAATAAATGTTGATTGGGCAAACGCCACAAATGCCGTCGCCGTTGTTTTTTCAGTGCGAGGGAATGACAACAATCCTCAGATTCATATTATAATTCAGGGTGCAACTTTCCGCCTTCGTAGTCTTATTTCGTTATTCCAACCTGTGGAAACCTATTTTCTAACACAGATGAATAAAAATCTTTTTCGCTCTGGCTCAACAACTTATTTCAACATCCTTTATTTTTCGTTTCCATTTGTAGACCGGCGCAATTTATTAGAGTATTATATATAATTTAATGAAATTTATGCAACAGGGAATGTAATGGACTGCATGCATGTCGTGTGATAAAAGAGGCATGACGTATTGCAGTTAAGACTTTAGGAAGTTGGGTCAGCACATATCAATCTTAATCCATCAATTAGGCATTCAGTGTATTCGTAAGGTGTAGCGTACAAAATCTTGTGACGTCCATTTCGGAATTTTTGGTGACTCAAGTTTTTCAAACCTACAGTTTAAATTTTTGGTCTTGCAACTTGCAACAAAGAAGGTTGTACAGTCGGTATATTGAGCCCTCGATTGAGCCCATGTCCAAGAATGCTCTGATATTTACTGCACTCTGAAATAAGCGTTCTGTCAAGTCTTTTTACTAAGTTTGAGAGTTGAATAGGTAAGCCCGGAATTTGAAAGTTTTTAAATCAATACCGTCCCCACGAGACGGGGGGGGGGGGGTTGTGGTATACGATGCTGTAGGATTTTATAAACAGGGTGTTGTGCCCTATGAATTTTAATTATATCACATTGCTGCCGCCAAAACCGTCTACACGCGCCTTTCAGTAAATCATTTATGAAAGTAACAGGCGTCGTACTAGATGTACTTTGTGAAATTGTTGGCAATAACATCTTTCCGGGTTCCGTTCGGCGCCGTGAATTTATAGCATAAGAACATGTATTGTTTTAAAATACAGGTTGATGCCGCAAGCAAAACCTTTCGTAGGTAATACCGGGTGTTCCTTAAAAAGCGCAGAAGTTAAAAAACTAGTCATGTCAGACTGTGGAACTGCAAAACAGTCCGCCCCCCAAGTCCCATGTCCTCACAGTTTTTCACTCAAGCACTTTCGAAAATGTTGCATGTTGACAAGGGCTTCGGTCTCAACAAGACTAGTCTGACCGAGACCGAGACCTACTTCGAGACCGAGAACGAGACTACACACAAAAAATGTTCTTCTTAAGTTAAGAATTGAGGTATTTTTAAAATTATTTAATCAGATTTAGTGTTTTTATATTAAAGTTAAGTAAATAATCTCCAAATTTAGCAGATGGAAACACTGAGCTCAATAATATAGCTTTATTACCTAAAATCCTAAAACCAAATATACTTCCTCAGATGTAGTACAATTATCTTCTTAATACCACTCAATTCAAGCACTTCCTTTAAGAATTCGTTAAAACTGAATATTAGTGTTACAATTAATTTATGTTAGAAAATGATAAATTTGTGTGTATCATTATGTATTCTAATAATTAGTTTTTCCACAAACTATTAATGAAGTTACCTTAGCATATACCTAAGAGTAACATTTTCATACCAAGGATCATTTTCTTTGGGGAAGAATTGTAATTCTTGGTTTTAGTATAGGTATCAATTGGTAGGTGCGCGTCTATGGGGAGAACGAGGTCACGTAGTCACTATGCATGGTGTTGTGTTATGTACTGATTGTGAATACTGTGAATGATGATAATAATGGAGAGTTTTACAAATTTGTGTCCTGAAGATCCTCCAAATGAGAAAAAACTTATTTCGAAAAGTTATTAACATTATTGAAAGTTATGTTTTGTGTTATTGTTCTCAATGTTCGTTAAGGTTTTGTATAGTAAGTCATATGTATGTTACCTACCTAATTAACTAACCTATAGGTTACTTTTCTGTTCTTCGCATATGCGTTGTTATATGATTATCTGTTTTATTTCTAAAAATTAAAAGATTTTGTGTAACTTCTCGATCGTTGTATATTCTTCCTGTTTAACTTATTTTCTCTCAGGTTACAGCTGCTTATATGATCTCGACTCCCTTTTCGTGCAATGTTCGAATTTGCTTTAATTTTGTATGGTTTAAGCGAACAGTTCATTTCAAACACACGGTTTAGGCCTCGGTTTAAATCAATTGTGAAGACACCAATACTGCAAAATTACTAATTTTCATTATCAATTTACAGACTACTGTGAAGAAAATTTTGCATTAGTTTGATTCACAACGCAAAATTTACATAAATCGAGACATAAACCTAAATTTTGGATGCAGAGTGAAAAAAAAATAGTACTTTATAATTATAAGAATATCAATATTCTAAAAACAACATTATTACGGCTAAGCATACCTCTTGGTAAATGCAATGATATGAAGGGTAGGTAGCATTAAAGACATCGTATGCTCTAGGTAAGAATTGAAAAGCTTATTTACAGCGTCATTAATCTTAGGATTAAGTCGACCAGTTTATAAGTTTAATAATATTAATTCTCAGTTAAAGTGCATTCGTTAAGAAGTGCATTGTTTACAGAAAGAATACAGTAAGTTCAAATTTAATTTTTTGTATTCTTGGGTAAACAATCTAATTTACTAGATGATAGTGAGTATAATACCGTAGATTTAAGAATACATAGTGTCACGCCATATACAGGGTGAGTCTAGTTGGACAAATCAGTCGCTCTAGCGCTTAAGATATTCAAATTGGAAATTCAATTTTTGGATATCTTGTAGCTGAGATGGTCCCCTACGCATGGGACCCATAAAGAAAGCTCCAGTTTTATTCAAACCGAAATTATTAAATAAAAACGAAGGCCTAAAAAATTCTTTTTCGATATTGTTGAATTTTTTAAGGTTATTTCGTTAGAGAATCATTTTCTCTTTATGGAAACATAATTTTTTGCAGAAAAAAGTTAATAATAACCGAGAGATAAATTATTTAAATAATAAAGATTTTTAATTATGTCCTAAAGAAAGCCACGCATGCCGTGATTTGAACAACTGAAAGGCAGTCTAGCTTATACTGCAGACTACCCGGAATGACAAGTGCGTCAGTTGGAAATGTCATTTGCTTTCGTTTGTGGAAAAAGCAAAGGAAAAATAATGCAAAACTACGAGTTTTTGCCCTTTGCTTTACAGATAATTAGGTAATGTTTATTGCTTGATGGATGTTTTGCTAAATTCGCCGAATACAAGTGTCTCGGGTTGTCACCCGATTGATGTTTTTTGGAGTCGAATGGTTCGACCAAGAAAAGCTATTCTCGTCAGCCAGAAAGCAATTGGCAATAGTTTTCATTATTGGCAATAGTTTACATTGCTGTCATGCTGTCAAATATTGTGATTTTGTTGATTTATTAAAAATTTAATATTTCTGCTGACAATTTTTTCACACTTACGAAATGAAGATTTATCGTCGGATGTTGAGGGGTCCAGCAAATGTTGAAGACACTCAACGTGTTGATATAATGAACAAAGACAAAGAAGCGGTGAGCCAAGCGAAACCAAGAAAATTCAACTCGAAGGGTGTAAACTTTAACTTGTCCTAATCGGGCCCCTCCAGTGTGAGAACCCGAGACACTTGTATTCGACGAATTTAGCAAAACATCCATCAAGCAATAAAAATTACCTAATTATCTGTAAAGAAAAGGGCAAAAACCCGTAGTTTTGCATTATTTTTTCACAAACGACCTCAAATGACATTTCCAACTGACACTTGTCGTTCTGGGTACAGTCTGCAGTATAAGCTAGACTGCCTTTCAGTTGTTCAAATCACGGCATGCGTGGCTTTCTTTAGGAAATAATTAAAATTCTTTATTATTTAAATAATTTGTCTCTCTGAGATTATTAACTTATTTCTACAAAAAATTATGTTTCCATAAAGAGAAAATGATTCTCTAACTAAATAACCTTAAAAAATTCAACAATATCGAAAAAAAAATTTTTAAGCCTTCGTTTTTATTTAATAATTTCGGTTTGAATAAAACTGGAGCTTTCTTTATGGGTCCCATGTGTAGGGGACCATATCAGCTACAACATATCCAAAAATTGAATTTCCAATTTCAATATCTTAAACGCTAGGCGACTGATTTGTCCAACTAGACTCACCCTGTAGAAGCTTATTATCATCTTGTTCTAAGAGTAATAAACTTGTTGGAAGAAGATCATTTTTTGTGTGTAGGGCAGGTCTCGACGAGACGCTCACGAGAGTCTCGGTGCCCCTATATCTTAAGTTTAAATCAATTTTCACCCTACGAACGAGGATTTAAATCTTTACGACGGATTCTGGACAATCAAGAGAAAATTATATCGGAAGTGAAATTTTCTCGTTTTGACATTTATTCCAGATTTTTTTCTGCGGAAATCATCACTCGTCAATGACCTAGACCTAATTCTTTCGAGTTTGTTAGTTAGTAAGCTGGAAGACAAAAAAATACTTAAACACTACAAATCTCAATTTGGTGCACAATCGAGTGCACAATTAACACAATTTCGACAATTTTTTAATAAAAATCCATTTTTTATAAAGTTCAGTAGGGCATTAGCGCGTCTGTAGAAAGATTGTTTAGTAGGTAGAGCTCGTCTTTTTCTTTTTGATGAATACTGGTAATGTTTCAAATTCAGAAAGTTAACAGAAAATGTATTTTCCTCTTTTTCAAGTACAGATTATGTAGGTAACGACAAAAGTAAGGGTAACGGTAACGCGCTACTTTTTTGCGTTGCTAACTTGTAACAGTAACGCGTTACTTTTTTCTGCAATAACGAGTAACAGTAATTCAGTTACTTTTCAAAAGTAACGTCCCAATCACTGGTACAGTTAATAGCAGCAGATATACATACCTATGTGACAGCCGCTTCCTTGGCTGACCATTTTTTCTAAATTATACAGTGTGTCTTATTTTAACTGGAACCACACAAATATTTCGGTTAATTTTAACCGAATCAATGCGTTCTTTTTTTCTGCATGTAGAGCTCCAAAATCTGCACCTGTGTAATACTCAACTTTTTTTATAAACCGAAACCCCATAGCCTACTGCGGTTTAATAAAGAGGCCAAAAATTACGAAATGGTATTAGGCATTTTGTTATCGAGAAAAGTTTATAAAGAAAAGTTCCTCAGTATCGCCCCAAATGGCTAAATACGGAGTTTCAAGAAAAATAAAAATGTTGAATTTCTTGAGGAAGAATCATAAAATAACGAAAACGTCAATATTTTTGCAACATAACGGGTGATGTGAAATAAAAAAACAATGGAAGCGCATATGTTTGCTGTTTGTAGCACATTGCAACAGATTAGTTGGGGTGTCCCTTGAAATTGTTAAGAAAAACGAAAATCTTACACTATCTTAATAATATCAACTTTTTCTGCGATTGTTTTATCCATCCATAGCCGATAGCAAATGTCAAATCAATTCATTTCAATTGTTTTTTTATTTCACACTGTATAAAAACGTTATTATGTAATTTTGGAATTTGGAGCGAAACTTACTGTTAATAAGGACCTTGTTTTGGATTTCTTTCAGATTTTTTGGTTGCTGTTGCTGATACAAGCAAATTTTCATTTATTTCAACGATATGCATGCAAATATTCTCCTAACCCTTGTGCGTCTATAGAAGCAAAAGAATTCAAAAACCTATTAACTTTTCGATTAGTCCCAAAATAGCAGTTTAAGTTGTTTAATGTTGGTAATAACAAATAGATGTCAAAAAAATGCAGCAGAGAAGCGGCTGGAACCTCCCCATCGCGTGGATCTTTGTATTATGTGTAGATGGTAGTCAATTCAACATTTTTTTTTGTGCTTATCATCTGTTACTAATTTCGCAATTTTCTGACAAATACCGACATCACCTCGAACATCACCCATCACATTTGACAATATATTCCTTTTAAGGTTAACAGTTTGCCACCCTGTTGACAATAAATGATACTTTATGTCGTCCACTGTCAGCACGCTCCCTTTTAATGAAAAAGAATTTTTTCTCTATTTTCCACTGAAATGGCAGAAACTGTGAATAGATTTTTAGAACCAGAATTTGATCGTCTTTCTAATGGCGACATAAAAAAGGAGGCCTTGTATAAAATTTAAAGTTGATATGCTTAACTGGCACTTCCCGTGGAACAATTGCTTCCAAAAGCCTTTCAGGTCTTCAACGGGTCACCCAATCTCCATGTAGAAAATTTCAGCCAAATCGATTCACTAATTTGGGCTATAATGGATTTTTAGTGTCATTACAGAATTTAGATTTTTTGATCCAAAGAGCACTAAATGCGAACGAATTTTGTCTTATTTAAAACCAGAATTGGAAGACCTTTCTGGTGGTGACAATAAATCTTTCAAAAACTTGTTTTGGATGGTTAAATGAGTGAATAATTTAAAGTTGGAAATTGGTGTGCCAAAACGGCACTTTCCGTGGGCCGATTGAATCCAAAATTTGTTCAGCTTTTGGACGTGCAATACAATCCCCATTTGCAAAATTTCAGCAAAATCGGTTCAGGGGCTTGGGCTGTACCGCGATTTTAAAGTCCGATAAAAATCAATTTTCTTTTAATTTTTGGTCAAAAGGGCACTGAGAGTGAATACATTTTTAGAAGCAGAATTTGAAGGTCTTTCCTATCGTGACGTGAAAAATGGGGGTTTGCATTTAAAATTTAAAAGTTGATCTGTCAAAATGTCACACATTTTGAAAACCGCTTTTTTGGGTTCCTGAGACCCCAAAACGTGAAGATTGGTGCTATCTCAAATTCGAAAATTTTAGTGATTGTAGTAACCTCCAGTTTTTTTTAAATTGTGATGGAGTTGGGGAGGTTAAAAATTCATTCATTCAAACTGCCTGCAATGCCAGCAAATAACCATAGACTTTACGTGCGGATATCGTCAAACAATAGCTAAACTAAGACGTCAACAGTTCTTACTTCCTTAAAATGATAAAATTTATTACTCTTGCATTAGTAAACATGGATGTAGATAGAAAATATCCACTCTACACTATACATATAGCAAGAGAAGCCAACTTACCGTTACAAGTGTTTCCCGATTGGATATTTAGTAGCATCCGTCAGTTGGATTGTTTAAGTAATGTCGTTGGCATAATATAGTATTATCGATCACCACAGTTTCCGAGTCATGGCCGTTTGCCAAGCTACTGCAATCCTCTTTTCCTCATCCACCGCATTCACGAATTCGGCCAATCTAGCATTCAAACTAGATTTAAAAACATGACATCTCGTATGACATGTAATAAAAGTGCAAAATGAACAAAGTGAAATGGAACAAAGCATTTTGAAACAATGAAGCTTATTTTTAGGGTATGCTCTGCTCTGTTCATCTATGAACCTGCGGTAAAAGAACAACGCAATACTTATTTTATTTGAGGCTTTAATGTTTTATTTCTGCTGCGAAAATATACAGAGACTTGTCACGAACATCAAAGCATGGGTTCTTTAATAATTGCACTCGGTGTTCCACTTCCGGTGTAAAGTGATGACATGTTCCCGCTTCCGGGTTTGCTATCACAACCTCTTAACTGCGGCTTTTTATTTCCTGTTGCCTATCCTTATCCGCCTTATCTTCATCTCTTTACTTTCTTGGCGAGCTTGTTAAGTATCTCTGATTTTTCAATTCCCTCTCTAATAAATAGGAATTAACTCGCGCCACCACTCATAAACTATCTATTTTATGTCTACCTGAAGAATTTTTTGTAAATCGTTAATTTGATTGCGGTCCATTGCCACATAATCGGCACAAGTATAGGAGAGCAAAATGCAACTATATTACAGCCCGTCCGCTCTAAGCTGAAGCACTAAACTGCAGGTATTTTGTTGTTTTCCCCCTAGATTATGACAGCGCCAGTGGCGTGCTGTACAAAACAAAACAACAATTGCATTGCTGAATATCTGAGATGCCTTACTGACACACGCCGCCACTGAAATTTAGTGCTTCAGCTTAGAGAGGACGGGCTGTATATTGTATTCAGAGTTATTCTACACGCCAGTAGGTTATGAAATATTTGTACTGTAATGGCAGTACTTATTATTTTGTCAAACTGACGGGAGAGAATTTTCTAAATCTGCCATGTCAGTGACGTCAGTTCTATATACATTTCTTACGTTGTGCCAGAAGATCTATGGTGTTCCATTTACTTTAATAAAATCCAATTGGGGTAAGTCCGCTTTGACAAAAACTCTAACCTAAATGCAGCAGAGAAGCGGCTGGAACCTTCCCATCGCGTGGGTCTGTGATTTCCGTGCCTAAGTGGCACTTCCCGTTCACCAACTGCTTTCAAAACCCTTTCAGCTCTTCAACTGGTCACCCTATCTCCATGTACCAAATTTCAGCCAAATCGATCCAGTAGTTTGGGCTAAAATGTGTTTTAAGTGTTATTAAAAAATTTCGATCTTTTTACCCAAAGGTCATAGTTATACATGAATTTCGTTTTATTTAAAAACAGAATTCGAAGACCTTTCTAATGGCGACAATAAATTTTTCACAAACTTATTGTTGTAGATGGTTAACTGTGTATAATTTTAAATTTGAAAATTGGTGTGCCAAAACGGCACTTGCCGTTTGTCGATTCCCAAGAAACACGAACGTATTTATAAAAGCTGCAAGAACATCTACACAGGTAATTTATAAAGGTTTAGGTTTTATAAGAAAGCTGTAAGAGCAATTACTCAGTACTTATAAAGCACTTATATACCCAAAATAGGCGCAGCTTATAAAGCAAGTTTATACGAGTTGCACCTACAACACTTAAACAACTTAAACACTCGGTGGTTACGTTTTTACAGCATCAATACAGGTGTTACAAAGTATTTATACAGTAGAATACCTGTATTATAGCGAACTTTAATACAGCAAAAATGTGTCAATTGGACAGTAATATAAAACATTTTAGCTGTATATCTACTGTACAAAGATACCAATTTGTTTTATTAATAATTATTCATCAATATGGGCTTCCATCTTTAACAGGGAGCTTTTGTTATAGTACAAATTAATTTTAATATACACTGATTGTCAAAATTTGCATCAGAAGGCAAAATCTAGGTGCGAAGAAAATTTTACTGTATAAATATACTTCAATACTCGTAAATCTAACAATGCCCCTCGAAAATTATGCGGATTTTGTTGTCTTTAAAAAAAAATTAAAAAAATTAAATCAGCAGGCGGAGACCAAAATAAAACTGACAATTAATATAGTATGTCCTTGTTATCAGAAAAATAGTTATTTACGTAAAGAGTATGGAAAGTGATCTTTCCTGGACGAATAGGCAGATTTCAGGCTGACGCCGTAGGCGGAAGCCTGAAAGCCTGCGAGTCCAGGAAAGACACTTTACATGTGAGTTACGTATTAAATTTTTTAGGTGCTCGCAACATATTTTCTGTGTGAAATTAAATATTTTAATTCAAATTATCTACACTGAAAAATGTGAGGAGCCTAGTAAAAATTAACACGATAACAAAATCCATAATATTCCGGTGAAATTTCACTTTCTAGAATATTTAGGTGAAATTTAACTTTCCCGGACTTCGACTTTCCCGGACTAGTCCGGGAAAGTTGATTTTCCGGTCCCAAAATTGACCGGGAAAATTAATTTTTCACTTTCCCGGACTAGTCCGGGAAAAGCCACTTTCCGGTCCTAAAATTGACCGGAGCGCCTAAAAAGTATATTAAGCAAATTCACCAAATTTACGACAATATTTTTAAATAATTTGCTTGATTTTACTGCAATAGCAAAATGGCCGTCACCATATTCCACTCGTTGAGTCCAAAAAATATGGCCGTTAAGAACAACGCAGGTAAATTAAATTTATAAAGGCATTGAATACAGGTAAAAACCTAAAACAGAGCATTATAGCTTTATAAGACATTTTTAAAGTATGCGCCTTACTGGTGTAACATTTATATAGGTTCTTTTTAAAGCCTACTGCAAAGTGTATACAGGGTGATTCACGTAGACCGTTCGTTAGAAGTTTTTTCACTTCCCAATGGAATAGAAATTTGAAATTTGGTACTCGGCCATTATCGACAATTCTGAATTCACCTAAAATATTGGCAAGATTCCGTCACTTCCGGTTTCGCCGGAAATGATACCAACTTTATTATTTTAAATAGAACCCTATAATTTTGATTGCATATTTAAGATCGTCTTTTCAGACTGACTATTTTTTATCGGGGTTATCTTCATCTACCTGTCATAGTTTTTGACTTATGTCAATTTTTTCGTTCAAAATGTCACATGCAAGAGTTGCTTTAAAAAATCGCAGCCTCGAAACGCTTTGCAATGATGAAACGAGTTTTTTTACAATCGATAGCGAAGGAATCAGAGAATCTTTTGAGTGGTCAGCAATCTACGAACATAGCTTCAAACGTTCACAATTACCATTCAAAGTTGACGATGACAAAATGTGGAAAAGTCGATTTTTTCAAATGGAACGTACTATTTTTTGCAACGGCAATCGATAGAGCGCTAAATTTTAGAGGCAGTTTCATCAACAGGTCCTATACCCTCTACTTATCAATTCGGAGTTATTTACGAAAAGATATTCTGAAAAAAATATGAGTTATCGGAAATTGAGTAGGCTTTGGAAAATTTGGCACGGCAAAAAGTGACATTTTCATTGTTGGTATTAATAATTGTTGGCTTAATTTTGGCCTTACAACAACGGCGGACTACACGAATGAAGTTGTTTTTGATTTATGTGTGATTTATGGTCAAAATTACAGCAAAATAAGAACGATTTTTTAACAAAAAATACTCTCAAGACAACTTCTTTCATTTTATAACTTGTTCTGCCTACAATTCGGTCATTTTGACCATAATTCACAAATAAATCAAAAACAACTTCATTCGTGTAGCCCACAATTTATTGTTGTAAGACCAGCATTAAGCGAACAATTATTAATACTAACAATGAAAATGTCACTTTTTGACATGTAACAAATTTTCCAAAGCCAACTCAATTTCCGATAACTCATAATTTTTTCAGAATATATTTTTTCGTAAATAACTCAGAATTGATAAGTAGAGGGTATAGGACATGTTGATGAAACTGCCCCTAAAATTTAGCGCTCTATCGATTGCCGTTGTCAAAAATAGCACGTTCCATTTGAAAAAATCGACTTTTCCACATTTTGTCATCGTCAACTTTGAATAGTAATTGTGAACGTTTAAAGCTATGTTCGTAGATTGCTGACCACTCAAAAAATTCTCTGATTCCTTCGCTATCGATTGTAAAAAATCTCATTTCATTATTGCAAAGCGTTTAGGAACTGTGATTTTTTAAAGCAACTCTTGCATGTGACATTTTGAAAGACAAAATTGGCATAAGTCAAAAACTATGACAGGTAGATGAAGACAACCCAGATAAGAAATACTCAGTTTGAAAAGACGATCTTAAATAGGGTAATTCGGGGAGAGACGCCGACCTTTTTTTAAAAAAATCACTGCCCGCTTATTTATTAACTTTTAATATTTATCTTTTAACATGAGCATTTTAGAACATTTGAGATAACATAGGAGATGAAAGGAATGCATAAACTATAAAGGAAAAAAATATGTAGTTATTTAAACAAAAAAGTGACATTCGGCATCTGTCCCATAGTTGTGCCGGAGATGCCGAAGAATATGGGGGGGAGATGCCAGCATAGGCAGTCATCTTATTTCTTCTTCAGTAATACTTTAGCGCATTTTTCACATAGATTAGAGTATTTGGAACATCCCTCGTGCATCCAATCTCCACAATGCATGCACTTTATCCAGTCATCTTTTCGATTTGTGGTGGTATATTCTTCTCCACATCCTGCACATTCGCAGTGCTCTTCAGACTCTAAGTCAGTGCTGTCGTGTGTTGAAAGATTTGATGATGACTCGCTTGAGTCACTCAACCTCCTCCTCTTACCCCCCTTTCGGGCTGGTTTCGAAGATTGTGAATTTTTATTGCACATACCAGACGGTCCTGCTTTCGGTTCCTTTCCAGACGCTCCTGGTTTCGCTCCCTTTCCAGACGTTCCTGGTTTCGGTCCCCTTGCTTGAACTGCAACATTTGCCTTGGCCAATTTTTCCTGCTTTTTTGAATCCAGTAGTCGACGTTTTTCCAAATTCTCAGGAGAAGTCAATATCTGGGCAATTGCCTTTCCCCGACTTTTAACGTTGGTCACCGCCTCTGGAATTGGAGACACAATTTCCAGCAACTTTCCAGGAGTGTCTTTTTCAGGACGGGTGGTATGTTGGAGATGCTGGTGGTGTCTCTTCGTTATGTTCCTCAATTTCGACTTCAAGGTATTGTTGGTCCTGGTTGTTTTCCGGAATCTGTTGCGGTGTTTCAGGTTGTGTGAAAGCGTAATCAGGCAGGCAGTGCGGATTAAACGGATAAATGCCTAATAAACTCAGGGTAAATACCATGAATGGTAATGATTTATGTAGGTACTTACCGGTTGCTCTGAATGCAGACGCTGCATTTTGAACTGAAGCGGCTTTTCCCCATGATTCGTTTAACAGGGCTCCAAACTGCAGTCTAGTGATTTTTCTGTCCGATTTTGACTTTATCCAAGAATGACAAGCCTGATAATAACTGGTTTTTAAAGATTTAAAAACTGCTCTGTCTAAGGGTTGCAGATAGTGCGTGGTATGCGGCGGTAGGCAAAACAATATGATGTCGTGTTCATTGGCAAATGTCAAAGTTTCTAAAGAATTGCAGTGAGACGCGTGACCGTCCAATATCAACAACACTTTTCCCGGAGCTTTTCTTGGGTAAAAATGATTTTTCAGCCAGTTTAGAAAAATTTCGGAGTTAACATACGCCGACTTAGGCGACATATAGACTACAGAACCTGGTGGCATGTTGTCCTCGAATTCAATTTTTTTGTTCTTTCCCTTAAAAATACATGCTGGGGGCAAGAAAGTTCCCTCTGCATTGCAGCAAGCAATTAACGATATAGTTTCCCCTTTCTCTCCTGCTGTGATACTCGTAACAGATTTTGACCCCTTTTTGGCAATCACCATACCAGGTTTGTTGTTCAGCTGGAGCCCTGTTTCGTCCATGTTGTAGATATTAGCAGGTTTATCAAATAAACTATTTTCCTCCAAGACAGCCTGTAGCATAGTGAAATATGTGTTTACGGTCTCTCTGTTCATTCCTACACTTCGGTGCCTCGATAAACCTTCAGCTTTTCTGACCGACAATTCTGGATGTCGTGCTAAAAACGATTGCAACCAATCGTAGCCAGCCAGCTCCCTTTCTTGGTTAAATTTGTGATGTACTCCCATTTTTTTGGCAAGAAGGAAGGCCATTTCCCTTAGGTCGGTTCTTGTTGGGGTAAAACCCCTCATTTGCAATTTCTGGATATGAACCACAATTTTCCGCTCTGCATCTTCGCCTAGCAAGCTTTGTGGCCCCATTCGTCCCTTCCGAAAATCATCTTTTGAAAGTCTTCTTTTTAAAGTCCTCAACGGAATGTTGTGCATTCTCGAGGCCTCTCCTGGGGACATGCCCCCCTGAACGTTCGTCATGGCAGTAGTTAGGTCCCCCTCTGACCACTGGCCTCGTGAGGCACATCTTCTTTGATAACGAGTAGGCATTACCTAAACAAGTAGGAATTTTAGTATGGGCATCTAACCCGGGATGAATGTGGCATCTCTCCTAAAGTTAGGGGAGAGACGCCACACACAATTTTATGGGCACATGTGATTTGAAAGCACCGCCATGTGGGCAAGCATAACCTACAAACACTCGGCATTCTTCTGTACAAACGATATTACGATGATCCGTTTAGATCATGGCAAAATTTTGAAGGGACCCACTTCACAAATAACTTTGGACACACATGAAAACTAGACATAAGTATAACTTACCAAAATCCAAATTATTTGGTGTTTGCAACTTTATCACGTTAGACAACAACATAAACACTTGCGCTATTGGAATTTTGTGGTGCCACCTGCCGTTTAGTTTACGAGATAACAGCATTCGGCATCTCTCCCGGCACGGCGTCTCTCCCCGAATTACCCTATGTAATGAAAATTATAGGGTTCCATTTAAAATAACAAAGTTGGTATCATTTCCGGCTAAACCGGAAGTGACGGAATCTTGCCAATATTTTAGGTGAATTCAGAATTGTCGATAATGGCCGAGTACCAAATTTCAAATTTCTATTCCACTGGGAAGTGGAAAAATTTCTAACGAACGGTCTACGTGAATCACCCTGTATAGCTTAAGGAGCCTAAAAGCTGTAAAATTAAGTTGTAAGAATATTCGTACGACTCTATTATACAGCTTTTATACGGAAAATAATAACCTCTATAAAAGGTTTATTAAATAGCATATAAGAGCTTATACAGGCACTATAAATCTAAAATGATAACGTGGAAGGCTAAGACTGTATAAGCATAGTCACGTAAGCCTTTATAAAACTGTAATAAAGGCTTTATAAAGTTACTTTATATTTTTACTCGGAGAATGTTCTAACAGCTTGTACACAACACCAAATTGTTGTTGGCAGTAAATTGCCTCCGAAATAAGCTTTAATACAACCGATAAGAGACTTCTGCAATTATTATAAAATAGGTATACAGCTTTAAGTGTTATGATTGTAGCATCGGTGTTACTTGGGTTGCCTCCCAAGAAAATTCTGCTCTTCGACGTGCGATACCATCTCCATACGCAAAATTTCAGCCAAATCGATCCAGAGGTTTGGGCTGTGTCATGTTTTTAAAGTGCGTTAAAAATCTCTAGGAGCTCTAGAAAAGGAGAAATGTTCAAAAAGTCGGGACGGTTGGTCCTATATGGAGTAACAACAAGAGGAGCTTTTTTATGTAGTTTTAGTCAAACAACCAGATTCCGTTGTGGAAATGTCAAAAAATGGCGCTTAAAAATATTGGGTGAAAGAAGCCAGAGGCCCCTCTTATTTCGAATGCCCCTGGTAAATCCGTTTTTGGATGATAACATAACCTAATGGAACTTATTATCAGACAATGTCAAAAATTCATCGCTATAGCCCAAACGGTTCAGATTTATTCAATAAAAACCGAAGTTTGGTCGCCATCTTCACAGGTACTGTAGCTGCTTAGGAGCGATTTCCGGACATGTTTATAGGAACTTTTCTACTATTTTTCGATGCAGAATTCCCTGAAAATTCCCTGAAAATTAATGACTGCCTGCACATACACTTTCTTCTAGGTGTTGTCTGATCCCTCTAGGACCGCCCTTGGATTTGCGTATATTGGGCATGTCGTTTTATCCATTTAAATTCTGGAACTCTTTAATTATTGTAACAGATGAAATTAACCGACGGATAGTTATTCCACTTTAGAAGGAGATGAAAAGACCGCGGGCCTTAACAAAAAACGGACCCTTAAATTAATCAAAAGATTGTCAGGCATATTTCTCTGTCATTAACTCGTGAGTAATTCATCAGATTCCCATAGCCTACCGGTGATGTGGCGTGGCGCTTAGAATAAAAGTAAATGAATAAGATACTTATACAGTGCTTTTCAAAAGGTAGAAATAAATTCAAGAACTTTATTTATTTATTTAGTTAAATTATGACATGACATGGATGTCTCTGTTGCGGGTTAGTTAAGTTATATATCATGCTCACATTCACCATTTTTATTAGGTATACTGGCCTATACTTACATAGATTACTATAGATATTACTTACAATGGCTTGACTTATGTATCTTGTTTGACATGAAACGCCATGAAATGAGAAGACTTTCGCAAATACATATTGTGAGTTGACGAGGTGACGACCGCCTACCGAGACGATACCTTCTGGATCGCTCTTCGATACGTCTTTAATAGCTGCAATAAATCATTGAAGCAATATACGTATACAGGTGACCGAGCGGATGTGGTCTTGAGGAATGAATCGATCAATATTGCCCTGGAATCCCCCGGAGTTTGAAGCTCCAACAAACTAACGTTCCCGGAGCCAATAAACAATCATCTGACCCCTGTCATCAGGTTATTGTCCAACAGGTATTAATAAACGACTGTCTTAATGAGAAATGAGTTATGGTCCTGCGCTGTGTTTGAGGACAAAATGAGAGAATAACGCAACGCCCGGAATGTCCTCTAAATATTTCCATTGAATTCTAGGGAAAAAGCTGTGAAAAATCTTCATCGACGCGTCAACCGGCAAAACTAATCACAACCGTTTGCAAGTTTTGGTTGTGAGGGTCGACTATCTGGCTACGGAACATGTGTAAGTACAGATGTCTGCAGCGGCGAACAGGCAGAACGTCTCGGGATTTGGGGATTTTAGGGAATGGAGCAACTGGGCCGCAACAAAGACTAAGATTATGGCGATATGCCGTGACCGCGTGTCGCGCATCGCTGCCCCCTTTTTGTTATCCGCATAAAAACGACAACAAACAATGAGTCCGCCTTTAAATTCTCTAATGATATCACTCTGTATGATGCTTCTTGTGAAGCGCATCCCAAACTATTTATACTTCGATTATCCAGTCAGTTGAAACTTGAAACCACTAAAGTAGTAGATGATATCTACTTAGTACTTACAATTTCTTCCACGTTTTCATAAACCCATACTATATTAGACAGTCTTTGATAGAAATTTCAAACTGACAATTCAATACCAATTTTGTTACCAATTAGCAACTTCCTCTTAACATTACTCATTATAGCAAAACCACATCAGCACATATGAGTTGATAAACCACAAATGAACACCGTACCGTGGTTTGGTATAGTATTAGTAGATATGTGAGAATATCATATTATTTTGCCAAGGCACAGTATACAGTTCAGCGCTTTTTGTTCCAAATCATAAAGTGAAGGTAGGTACCTAAACATTTTTGCTTTTCGATTTTTTTCCAATTAAAGGCCCTTAAAGTATTAAATGTTGGCAGCTTCATTTATCTCTGTATGAAACCTATACTTATCTGTTCCGGCTCGTTTTGAGTAGGTATAGGTAATTCTATAACTATACTACTGATGCACTTAACGAGTGGAAAGTGGAATCCTTTTCGTACAGGAATATGTAGGTATAGTGTTGGCAATCGTCTACAACATTAAAGTTGCATACCACTTGTGCTTAGAGTAATAGTTGTCGCTTCCAGTGGCATAATGTGGGGGTGTTTAGGGCGTTCCGAAGACACGGACCCGGGCAGATCGGGGGCCCGGCGAACCGCTGGCCCTTCGTCAATTATTTTTATCGCAACACAGCTAATAGAAATCACAAAGCACAAAGCTTAATGTAGAAGTAGATCGGACAATACTGTTATTCGTACATGTCCAAACAAACTTCATAAGAATGCCTAAATTATGATTACGTGCATGCATGGATGGGTTCAGCCACTGCAATTCAGGGTGATTTAGGATTTCAGTTTAGTTCAAAGTTTGTACTTTGGAACAGGAGCGGTACAAAATTCAGCTCGTTTTTACTTAAAGGAGGATTCAACTCAAGAAATCGACTTTTGACTTACCGCAGTTTCAGATCAATTTCAGTCTTCTGAATCTAATGGTCGCATTAAAATTTTTAGAAAATCTCTATTTTTCGAATAATCTGGAAATTAAGAATTTCCAAATTCCAGAGGCATCTAGATCTTAAAATCGCTTCGATTATAACATAAATATTCCTCATGTTGGCAATACAGCGTGATGACAATTATCAAAAAGCTGTGCGCTGTCAACCATTTTTGTAAGTTTATGTTTAGATTGGTTTATATTTATTGAAAGTTTTTATGCGTAAATTTAAATTAAAGGATGAAAATTACTCAGACATGTCTTTGTTTGCACTCAATACAATGTTGAAATCAAAGTAGATAATATTAGGTATTATTGGATTATTATTTTCGATCAGGTAAAAACCTTGTTTGCTAAAAATTTGCTCAAATTTTCAAATTTTCGTTATTAACTTCAATAGATAGTTGTTGTATTTACCATTCAAAATTTTATTTATTAGGTACTTACCTAATATCTTATTACTAATGTATTTGGAGAGAAAATTTCTTGTACCCTCTATGGTCCGCTAATCCCATTTAATCTTCCACTGATAACCAATTTTACGGACGTTAAAATGAATATATTATTAACATATATTAACATATATATTAACATATATTAACATATTATTAATTTATTATTAACATTGCATATTTAGAAGAGGACCCGTAAATATTAAATGATTTGAAACACAAGCACTCGCATCCCTCACTACGCCACTGTGTAGCTTAGCTTACTAACGATAGCACCTATTGAAATGGCAAAGCCCTTGATGATCTTCGTATAGTCAATCTCACAAGAGATTTCATGTAGTATTGAAAGCAGCGTCAAATTGTTTCAGACGCGTTTCGAGTACATTTGCTGACTGCATGTAATTTTAGTGCCGTAGCAGAATGCGAAGGTACCTACTCTTGTCTTTGATTATTCGCTCGTTCGGATAACTTGAGAACGGATCTAGATATCGAGCTGAAACTTGGTATACAGTGTACAACTAAATACTCGGCAGGGATTGCTTTTAGGCCACCCAGGACCAAGGGGATGAGAGTTAGTGGTGAAAAACGTTTCTGAAACGTTTTCTTCCAGCATAAATAATTGGTTCATGCTTGCAACGGAATTACTTTTCTTAGGGCCGCTTTTTCCATCTCAGGTTAACTTTAACATGAGGTTTGTCACCTTAGTTTTCTTTGAGACAACAATTGTTTCTATGGAAATAATTTCATGTTAAAAACTAAAGTAAAGGTTTATTCACTATCACTAGAAACACCCCACAACTATACCGAAACACTTGATTTTTACTGCTACATAACGCGTTTCGATCACAGTGTGCTAACTATCAAAGCAAATTTGCTAATGATTTCATTAAGGTAGCTAATATTATATAAATATGACCATTATCTTTTAAGTTTATAAAAAAAATACGCGACAAACCTTTTTAGGTCAGTCGGCAGAGAAATCAAAAGTGCGTTAATTCCCACAAGCGCGATTTTTGTGTTAAATGGTTTATTTAGATATACATTTTAAGCATTATGTTTTGCCCTGCCGAAGTTGGTAATTTTTGTTCAGAAAGGTACCTACATTTTTTCACTTATTGGACTATTATAGGAGAAACTGTTGAGAAACTAGTCAAAATGACAGACACCTTTAATTTTCTAGTCTCTGACAACGGCGTCAACCGCAACTCTCTACATCGAATAGTTTCAGAGATAAAGCGGGTTCAAATTTAGAGCAAAAATTTCGAAAATCGCCCGAAAATGGCTCTTTTGATCTAAACTATATTGTGAATAAGTCGCCGCCAACCGGAACTCTCTACTTCGAATACTTCCGGAGTTATAGCTATCGAAATTAAGGTCTGAAACGTCAAAAATTGCATGACAATGATAATTTTTTGCATATTGTAATTTGTAAAGCCCCGCACGTGGAAAATATATAAAACAAGATTCTATGCGTTTTTCTATACAGGGTGGGTAATTTTTCGATGCTCACCATTGGGATCTCCTAAACTGTAAAAGATACAGGGTCGATTAAATTACAGAAAAGTTGCGCTATTTGTTGATGATTAAGAATCTGAAGAGAATTCCCCGATATTTTGATTCGTTCCCGAGTTATTACAAAAAATCTGAAAATTGCTAATTTAAAGAAAAATTAATATCTAACGATTAATATTGTTTAAATGAAACTTGGAACTTTTATATTTTTGACAGCTGCCAATTGAATAGCATCGACAGAAATTTTCTACGCCCTCTAGGTTTTGAATAATGACAGTCAACTTTTGATTCTTTTATAGCCGCCATATTGAATTTAGACACCATCAAATACACACAAAAATTGGATTTTCAAAAATGTAGTCAACATAAATTTTTTTGACAGATGTCAGAATGTGAAAATTGGTATGAATAATTTGTAAAATCAGCCTAAACTTGGATGAAAAACAATTGCAAAAAAGTACGCCGACTTCTTCAATCTCTTATAGCATGTGAAAACAATTGAATTCAACAGTAATAAATTACGTCTTGCGGTCGTGTAACTCAGACTTTCACATATTTTAACCTCCCCACAACCAATATAAAAATGGGAGGTTACTGCAATCAGTCCAAAATTCGAAATTGAGATAACACCAGATCTTTACGTTTCAAGGTCTCAGGATCACGAAAAAGTGGTTTTTAAAAAATGTCTGTGTGTATGTACGTACGTACGTATGTACGTATGTACGTATGTGAGCAAGATTTCTCGAAAACTGTCAAACGGATTCCAATGAAACTTGGAATGCGGTTTAGTGTTGGCCTTCTGGTGAGCCCAGTTAATTTTCTTGCCGATCCGCAAACGCCAAATGCCTTTTTGGCACACCAACTATGAAATTTGACTTATGAACACAATTTTTTTTTATCAGCACATGAAAGGCCTTCAAATTCTATATCTAGAAATATATTCATACTTAGCGCCTTTTTGGCACAAAATCAAAAAAATCGTAATTTCGAAGAAACATTCAATAACACGCTACAGTCCAAACTACTAAATCGATTTGGCTGAAATTTGGTAGGTAGAGGTACCTACCATTACCAGCCGAAGAGCTGATCTAATTTTGAACGGCAAGTGCCATTTTGGCATATCAACTTTGAAACTTGAATAATGAACTCCCATTTTCTCTATCAGCACATGAAAAGTCTTCAAATTTTGTTTTCAAAATTGTATTCAAACTTAGTGCCCTTTTGACAAAAGATCGTCAAATTTAGAAAAATCACAGAAAACACCTTAGGTTTGCTGGAGTAAAACTTAGATATAGTAAATAGTAACATTTACTTGATATTGGTGATAGAATTGGAAAATTCACCAAGTGGGGAGGTTCCAGCCGCTTCCGTAGCTGCCCATTTTTTTCAAAAACGTTAATGTTGGTTACATTTTTGAAAAGCTAATTTTTCTGTGTATGCGGCGGTGTTAAAATTCAATGTGGCGCCCATAATAAAAAGAAAAGTTGACTGTCTTTATTCAAAATCTAGAAAGCCTAGAAAATTTCTGTCAATGCCATCCAACTGACAGCTGTCAAAAATATGAAAGTCCCAAGTTTTATTTAAATAACATCAGCCGTTAGGCAGATATTAATTTTTCTTTTAAATGGCAATTTTCAGATTTTTTGTGATAACTCAGGAACGAATCAAAATATCAGGAAATTCTCTTCAGATCCTTAATCGCCAAGAAATAGTACAACAGATCCTTAATCGCCAAGAAATAGAGCAACTTTTCTCTAATTTAACCGACCCCGTATCTTTTACCGTTTAGGAGATCCCAATGGTGAGCATCGAAAAATTACCCACCCTGTATACTATAATTTGTGAAAAAACCTTTACCTAATTTTTTTTTAAAATGCTATATCTCCGAAACTATTGGAAGTAGAGATCCGGTTGGCGGCATCCTCTACTTCGTAGACTCTAGACTATAAAATGTCTTATACATTTCCCACGTGCGGGGCTTTGCAAAGGTTTGGTAAAACAAAATACAAAGAATGGTCATTTTCAAGCGATTTTTGACGTTTCAGACCTAACTTTTGACCGCTAAAACTCCGAAAGTATTAGAAGTAGAGAGTTCCGGTTGGCGGCTACTTATTCACAATATGTATAGCCTGGATTAAAAAAGGCAATCTGCATTTTTCTCGTACGGTGCCTTGCAAATATTTGACGAGTCAAGATTTAAAGAGTAGATAGCCATTTTCGGGCGATTTTCGAAATTTTTGCTCTAAATTATTAAAAATGTCTTTCATTTTGACGAGTTTCTCAACAGCTTCGCCCTCTTCGCCTATACAGGGTGGTCGTTTTATCTTGAGACTGGCAAATATCTCGGAAAGGAAGCATTTTAGAAAAAAATGCTTTGTATAAAAATTTTATGACTTCGAGGGGGAAAATAGATGGCATCGACACCATTTTGATTCAAGGTCATTTTCAAGGTCAAATGAAGGTCAACTTAATTTTTTTAAATGGAAACCTATATTTTTTATTACAGATTCTTATTCCCCATAAAAGAGCAAACAACTCTCATCTAAACTATTTTTGGATCCGATGGATAGTTTGTCAGATATTTAAATCAAAATTTTAATCTCCTTCGAAATCCATGGCCTTCCCTAGCAACAGCGGCATGGCAAAAACAAAATCTACAACAATTTTTGATGTTTATATTTATCTAGAATTCATCGTTGCTAAGTTACAGCGGTTGTTCATTTGTTTTGTCTTGCCGCTGTTACTAGGGAATGTCATAGGGATTTCGAAAAAGGTTAAAATTTACATCCATCGGATCCAAAAATAGTTTAGATGAGAGTTGTTTGTTCTTTTATGAGGAATACGAGTCTTTAATAGAAAATATAGGTTTCCATTAAAAAAAATCAAGTTGACCTTCATTTGACCGTGAAAATGACCTTGAATCAAAATGGTGATGATGCCATCTATTTTCCCCCTCGAAGTCATAAAACTTGTATACAAGACATTTTTTTCTAAAATGCTTCCTTTTCGAGATATTTGCCAGTCTCAAGATAAAACGACCATACCCTGTATAATCCAATAAGTGAAAAAATGCACCTTTCTGAGCAGAAATTACCAACTTCCGATAGGAATTTTTTTATGCAAAACATAATCCTTAAAATGTGCACCTAAATAAACCAGTACTTAACACTAAAATCGCGTTTATGGGAATAATAGTTTATTTGCCATAAAAAAAAACTAAATACAAACATTCAACAAAATATATGTAAGTTAACATGGCAAAAAGGAGTCATGTTCAGATCTGCATGCTGAATGGAGGTAATTCTCCCTACATGCAGTTCTGATCTTCCACATGACCCTGATTAAATGAAAAGGAATGCTTAAAGGAGGAAAAAAAAAAAAAAAAAAAAAACTTAAAACTAAAAAGTATCCTATAATCAAGGCGGACACCTTAGATATACAATATATAACTATGCCTGATGTGAAATCTTATGAGACAGGTAAACAAAATCATGATGCATTGCAAGATAGAAGAAAGTAATAGTAAAGTAAAAATCATTGAACTGAGCGAAGCCAAGTCGTAACCTTGTTTTTGAAAGTGAATTGTGAGGACTTAGAATAATCAAAAGGAAGACAGTTCAAAGTATTAGCAACGGTATAGGAAAATGATCTTTTAAAAAACTCTGTATTATGAGCTGGAATGGATAAAAGATGTTTGTGCCTTAAATTGAGGTTATGCACGTCAGTCCTGAAGGTGATCTTCTCAGCCAAATAAGGTGGTGATTTGGTCAATAGGAGTTTATGAAAGAAACAAGCTGAATGTAGTAGACGTCTGAACTCCATACTTAACCATCCCAGTTCAAGCAGTTTATGGGAAATGTGACTATAACGAGATAAGCCATAAATAAATCTAATGCAGGAGTTCTGAATTACTTGAATTTTATTTTTGCTTATAGCATCAAAACATGGTCCGACCGCAACATCACAATAGTTAAATTGAGACAACACAAGAGCTTGAGCAAGTACTTTGCGAGAAGAAAAGTTTAAAAAATCTCTTAATGAGTAGAGTAGCTTTAATGCACCATAGGCCCTTTGGCAAGTGTTTCTTAAGTAAGTAGTAAACCGAAGAGTATGATCGTAAATTAATCCTAATGTCTTTGCCTCCTGCTCCGGTTTAATATCCAAGTTATTTACTCTAACTGAAATCTCATTAATTGCAGAGTCTCTAAGTTGTTTACTGCCAAATACAAGAAGATGGGATTTGCTGGGATTTATAACCAGCCCATGAATATTGGAGAATTTTATAATCCTATCGACATCATTTTGCAAATATGTCAATGCCAAATGCAGCTCATCTTTCTTAAAGTGTATGTAAAGCTGGGTGTCATCAGCATAGAGATGGTACTGACAATGCTTTACATATGTTGTCAGCTGAGACGTGTAAACTGAAAATAGAATGGGCCCCAGGATTGACCCCTGGGGCACACCAAGCTTCACCTGCTTAAGTTCCGAAGAAGCGTTGTTATAAACTACTTTTTGCGATCTGTTAGATAAGTAGCTTTGCAATAACATACGCGAGCGATCAGAAAAGCCAATATAGTGTAGCATAGAGCAGAGAACATTATGATTTAAAGTGTCAAATGCTTTGCTGAAATCCAAAAGGAGCAAAGCAGTTAGCTTCCCTTGATCTTGACTATGGATTATATCATCTAAAACTTTAAGATGGGTTGTTAAACAGCTGTAATGAGGGCGAAAACCCGACTGATACTGCGGTAGTATTTTATGGCGAAGTAAATATTGACTAAGTTGTGACTCAAGAACCTTTTCAAACACTTTTGATAACGTGGGTAAGGATGCTGATCGGTCTTAAATCCTTAAATTCAGCAGCATTTGAAATTTTAGGGATAGGCAAAATAATTGACTGCTTCCAGCCATGTGGAAAGTCAGAATTTTGTATTCCAAAATTAATAATGTGGGTCAAGATAGGAATAATGTAGGGACAACAGAGTTTTATAAATCTTAACGGTATTCCATCTGTGCCACACGCATTAGACTGGAATTTCATAATTATTTTTAAAACTTCTTCCTCAGTGACAGACGTGAACTCAAAGCCATAGTGTTGTATACCCTTTCTTAAATTTTCATTGTAATAGTTTACCCTCTCAGCTTCGGCATCATTTGACAAACTATGATCATTAACAGCAGTTGCAAAATAATTATTAATTGCATTGACATCCTGCAAGTGTAAGGGAATATTGATTGAAGTTTTACCACAATTTTTAAGTCTTTTTAACTCATGCCACAACGCAGTGGATCCACTCCGTTGAATTTTGAATGCCATATAAGCCTTTTTTTCTTTTTTGATAGCAAAGTTAGCATAATTGCGAAGTTGCTTGTAATAATCCCACTTGGCAGGTGTTTTACTACTCTTATAGCTTTTTAAAGCCCCATCACGCAATTTCATATAAGACGGATGTTATCTGTCATCCAAGGAACATATTTGGGTTTTTTATGTTTCACAGTTTTTAAGGGACAGTGTGCATCTAGTAACAACTTTAAACAGTAATTGAAGAAATCAACTTTCATATCTATGCTATTCAGCTGCAAAATGTAATACAATGGAAGGGAGTTCATATCCGTGTTAAACTGCTCAAGAGAAATCCTGCTAAAATCTCTGTAAGTGTGGTGCTTGTCTTCTCGAGCATCCAAAGTCAATGTATCATATTTAACATATATTAAATTATGATCGCTTAGATGATGCATGTCAAATGCGCCGGATTGCACAATTTGCTGCTGCTCAAAATTGGTAAATGTTAGATCAATTAACGTGGCAGAATTGCCTTCAACTCGCGTAGGTTCATTAATGATTTGGTGCAACCCATAGGAAGAAGTAATGTCGATCAAACGTCTGGATTCAGGAGTGTCAATTGTAGACAAGTCAATGTTAAAATCACCAAGGCAAGTGAAAAAATCGACCGTTGGAATGATGTCGGCAAATGATGCATCTATAGCATTTAAAAAAAAATTAACATAATGCCTACGTGCTGGATTATAAGTTACACCAATAGCAAAAGTCTTCCTTTGCACAAATACCTTTACCCACAACTGCTCGATTTCAGCTGAACTCTGAATGAGTTGATATTTCAAGGAATTAACATATTTTTAGGATAAAATTATGTCTCTGCCGACTGGCCTATTTTGACAAACAGTCAGAGACAAACAGGTCGGTTTTCTATTGTAAAATAATTTCATCGTTTCAGTCGGTTGAAAATAAGTAAGTAGTTACGTTACGAAAAAGTTTGATTCTACTCATTGGAAACCTATTTACAATGAAACACTGAAATACTGTTTGCATTCGCCTCAATATAATATACGATATACCTATACCTGTAAAATAAACCCAATCTCAAATGGGGCTGCAACACCCGACGAGCGTATAACTTAATAATACACCGGCAAATTGTATTAAAACGTCCATTGCTATAAAATTTTATGCACTTCCAGAACTATAACGCATTGACTTTAAGCTTTATTTCAGCTATTTCCTGCAAACGCTTGGCTGATCCTGTTTGAGTTCAGCTAGAACCTGCAGGAAATACCAAGAGAGGTCTCATCAGTCACAGTCACTGCAAGCAAATTATTGTGGTGGTCCCTTCCTCCGGGCTAGATTTACACTTAGCCTTTTCTGTCGAAGGAAAAATTTCCACCTCTGATTTATCTATTCGGGATAGCTACTTTTCTACTGAGCTGCCCCAAGGCACCTAATTTTAAGTAACGAAAACATTTCGTACCTTTATAATTATACGATAACTTTAGGAAAACTTAGACAAGGTGCGTCGGTGCAGAAACCGCCGTAATTCATAATTTGCAATTTCACAAGGTATTCTTGTAGAATAAAGTAAAAAATAAAGTAAAAAAGGGAGAAATAGCGTTATATGCCCAAATGTAAAAATTTATTCGCAGTTGAAACCCTATTGCAGGATGTAAATCGTATTATCACCGGGAAATAACGGCAGTTCCGCCCAGAAATAATAAGAGAACGTCGCAAAACGAGGCGACAGGCCCTGTCGCAGTGATATCCTCCCTAAAATCATAGATATTCTATTAGGAGTGTTTCCACCCCTGTCATGCGGGTAAAAGCCGGGGTAGAAGTACTTATATGTTTTGGCACATGTCTCGGCGGGTCAGCATCCCCAGCAAGGCCGCAAACCCTATGTCTACTCTAGGGATTACTTAAATTCTATGCTCAGTGTCAGAATTCAATCAGAATGGTCCGTGCAAAGGGGTCCTCCCTCAGGCTTTCAGGTACATGTCACAGCTACGGATTCCCAGCCTTACGCCTCTGTAGGTATAAATGTGTCACTGTTGTGTACTTGTGTAGTATCTCAATGGGACAGTATTGAGGTCAAGACTAGGCCTGCGACTTTCAATTGATATATCGATATATCGATTATCGATATATCGATATATCGATAAAAGTGTGTTATCGATATACCGAAATATCGATATATCGATATATCGATAAGTTATCGATAATATATCGATATATCGGTATATCGATATATCGATATATCGATAAGTTATTGATATATCGATATACCGATATATCGATAAGTTATCGATATATCGATATATCGATATATCGATATACCGGTATATCAATAACCGGTGTCCCGTATATCGATACCTATAATGACACTTCTGAAGTTCTGACTTCTTTTAAATGTAGGAGTAGGTATTCGGCCTGATTCAGTCATTTGTTGACAACTGGCTAACATTGAAATGAATCGACAAAATTGAGGAATCTTTGCGTTGGAGATATCAATATTTTCGTGCAGTGTATAAACAATTAGTATATAAACAATTTAAACAAGTGATGGTAGGAATTATTATACTTATTTAAACGACTTGTAGAAAATTGGACATCGCAACTGATGTTTTTCAAAGCACCCTTGGGTCCTAATATCGTTTATTTCGAATCCTACGTTATTTTCCAGGGCACAACGTAAACAATAATGTTTGAGCGCTCCAATCCAATCGATTCAATCAATAATTGATTTCAATATGATTAACTAACTAACATCAAGAAACTACAGAAAAAGGACTATTACCTATTAATACCTATCTAGCTCTTAAAACTAAGATGTTACTCGATTACAGATATAATACCACAGTAACGATGTCGATACAATTGTATAAGTACCGATAAGGCGATATATCGATAAGTCGGTATATTTAGTTATCGGTATATCGATATATCGATAAATCGGTGTATCGGTATATCGATATATCGATATATCGATAAATCGGTATATCGATATATCGGTATATCGATATATCGATACATCGGTATATCGATATATCGGTATATCGATTAAATTTTAAATATCGATATTCGATATTCAAATTCCGATATCGCACAGCCCTAGTCAAGACATTCAACCTATCTGCGTGCATGCCTTTAAAAAGTGTTGGACACGTAAGTTTCCATAAATATAAAAATAAATATGAAATATTTTCATGATAAAGGCTATGATATTAATTTTTATTATTAGAAAGACGCCGTATAGATATAATCGCGAAGTCTGCAAGAAAGTTTTTTACAAAGCTCTCATATTTCTCTGAACTATGTGTCACAGATAAATCACAGGAACATCCGAGACGCACGCGAAAGAAATATGTCGACTTATTTCAAATTCGCATTTATGTGGCGCTTAGAGGATAAGCTTTTTTAAATTACATGTTTCACTTTGGACTTCTAATCATGGCTTTTATTTCTACTCTACTAAAAATAACACAAAGTGGCCACTACGATTATTTTGGTTCGTGGCAGTGGGCTAGTGAGTGCTATTGAGGGATGAGTTAAAAAGTAAGCGAAAATGAGCTTGCAGGTAAGTACTGTAAATAAAAATATCCATGAAATATAATAAGTATGAAAATTTGCTCAGACATGTCGATTTTTATAGGTATCTAGCTTGTATGGAAGTTCTTGGTCTTTGGTGGAGTTTCCAACACACTTCCAATCCGTCGCCCCAAAACAATAGTTATTTATGGTACGTGTGTCTTATAAGGCATTTTAGACACGCAAGAAAAATTTAGGCACGAGACCGAGGGTCGGGTATAATACAGTCTTCGTGTACAAAATTTAAGCCAAATCGGTCCAAAGAATTGAGCTGTATCGTGTTTTTAAAAATGCGTTAAGAATCTCTAATATTTGAGTTTCTGTCAAAAAGGCTGTAAGAGTGAGTACATCCTTAGAAGCAGAATTTGAAGGCCTTCCTTATGGTGACGTAAAGAATAGGGGTTTGTATTTTAAATTTCAAGGCTGATGTGCCAAAATGGCACTTCCGGTAGCACGATTTGGTTCCGGAAGCTTTTCAGATCTAAGTTGGGTTATAAGATGCCTATGTTCAAAATTTCAGCCAAATCGGTATAGTAGTTTTGGCTGTGGCGTGTTTAAAAACGAACGAACGTACGTACATACACACAGACAGAGATGGTTACGAAATTTTGAAGAAACGGCTGAATTGTTTGAATTAAGTGACCTTCAGAAAACGATTTTTGCAAGTGATTAAATTATTCAAAGCGTAAGAGGTCTTATTGGCTCATGGAGAAAAAAATATACCTTATGAGTTTAAGACGATAATGAATAGTAATAATGAATAGTACAACGAACTTCATAACCGCAAAATGAAGAATGAAGAATCCCTACAAGAATATTTCTTATGACCATGAGCGAAATGGCTTCAAGAGGCAATGTTTAAGATGAAGCATTGTTCCAATACGTCATCGATGGCAATTCTGTATGGTGCAACCAATAGGTGTGAATTTAAAGAGAAGCTACGATGTTATGGGATGCGCACCAAAAAAATAATGTTGACCTGTCCGTGAATATTTCCGAAATATTCCTCTCGAAAAAGTTCTTGAATAGGTATTCCTTACTTTTGAGGGCCGGTTTTTTCATTTCATGTTAACTTTAACATGAGGCTTGTCACCTTATAGTTTCCATGGTGACAACAATTGTTTCTATGGAAATAACCTCATGTTTTTAACATGAGATGGAAAAACTGGCTCTGAAAATCACTGTATTTACTTAACTTGGCAAATTTATCCAATCATATATTAACATTAAACCAGGACATATTCGATAAATAAATAAATTTTCCTCACACTTTACTCTGTCACAATCCCGATACAATTTTAATTGGATTGAAATATTGATTTATGCTTTTAAACATACTATTTACTTTGGATCCATTATCGTTTAGCATAAAATAAATATAAAAGTGAGGAATATACTTATTATTGTGGCACTGGCACTAGAACAAAATAGATTGCAGCAAAATAAACCAAACGTGCTCAATTTACCACTACCGCGTTTCCACAGCCCGTTTCATATTAGAAGGAAGAAGGCGCTACAGGCGGAGTCGATTAGCACAGGCAAAGGCGTGAAATTTGAATACTAACAAAAATGTAATATCATTGATTTCTCGATAAACCGAAAATCTTATTTAGTGTGACGTTTGGCGCCTTTGCCTGTGTGAATCGACTGTAGCGCCAACTACTACTGCATTTTTATATAAAACGCGGTTATATCCTATGGTGGGTATAGTATACAGGGTGAGTCTGAAAGACTCCACATCCTTTATACCACAGAATCTACTTTTCAAATGATGAAGCTTGGTGCAAAAATTATTGGTCAATTGTGATTCCTCTTGATGTTATAAGCCTCCAAAGATCTTCATTTTTAAACATTCTTTTTAAATATCTTTCGAAAGGTGTATCGTAGGATTTTGAATTTTTGCACAGCATTGTTACAGACCAAGGTGCAACTACTGATGGTACTTAAGACCTTATCCAAAAAGCGGATCCCTGTGGCCGCGATGTTATTTGCCCTTGAACTTTTTTATGTTTGAAAATATTGCTAATTTACCAATGCGGCCGTATTCCCCGTTCAGTTCTAAAACTTTTTTGGCTCTTAAAATTTTTCGAAAAAACTAACCACTCACGAGGAAAATTGAAAAAACCGAAAACATGATCATCGTGATAAACCTACAATTTCAATAAAAATCAATGTGTACGTTGACACGCATCACATTTCAACTGTTTTTTTGCATTGAAGGTGTTGTCCTACATCTGTGCCCAGAACCATTGCTCACAACTGAAGAAAAAACATTGATGGTAATTTCACTTTTTTATGAGGTAGACTCATCATTGGTTTTAAGGTGATTACCTGCATCACGTTTTCGGTTTTTTCAATTTTTCTCGTGAGTGGTTAGTTTTCTCGAAAAATTTTAAGAGCCAAAAAAGTTTTAAAATTGAACGGGGAATACGGCCGCATAGGCATATTAGCAATATTTTCAAACATAAAAAAGTTCAAGGGCTAATAACATCGGGGCCACTCTGTATAACAGGTATCCGCTTTTTGGATAATGTCTTAAGACTCTTAAGTACCATCAGTAGTTGCATCTTGGTCTGTAACAATGCTGTGCAAAGATTCAAAATCCTACGATACATCTTTCGAAAGATATTTAAAAAGAACGTTTAAAAATGAAGATCTTTGGCGGCTTATAACATCAAGAGGAATCACAATTGACCAATAATTTTTGCACCAAGCTTCATCATTTGAACAGTAGATTCTGTGGTATAAAGGATGTGGAGTCTTTCAGACTCACCCTGTACATTTTTTAAATTAATTTTGCTAAAATATGGTTTTATTTCAAACATGTGAATTTTACGAATCAAAAAAAAACTTGTCTGAAGCGGTGGATTTGGCGTTTATTTTTGTCAAAGTCTCTATATTTCCGAATAACTTCACTATGTGTTCTTTTTTGTGTTATTTTTCGGTTGTAACATTTTATAATTCCTCCCTAAAAATTTAGCAAAATTATTTAAAGATAAGAAGGTGGTGTAGAGCTAGCTGAAACTTGTTGTTTTGCCTAAGGCTTCGAAGAGCGATCTGCTACTGTTGCAGCCATTACCATCGATACCATCATCACCATCCGTTGCTGATAGGAGACTGCTTCTGAGCTTTCAAAAGCTTCCTCAAACTCAGTTGAAGAAGAAATACTAATAGAAACAGTGGAAGTGGGTATGTCAATTTGTTCTTTCTATTCTATAATTTTAGTGTTGTTTAATATGGTTAACTCAAACTGGACCTAGTTCCTTGGCAAATGTAAACAAGACTTTACCGATACGTCGTCTTTTCTTTGGGGCAGATATACAGGAAAAATGTTTTTTCCTGAATGTCTGTTTAATAAATAATTTAATAAATAGTTGTAACGCATTATTTATACTAGTTTTTGCAGGCAATTTTATCCCAACTGATTATCCCCAAAGAGCTACTGTTGGGCTACCATTCAACGTTCACAAGGAGTCAGAATGTAAGAAGTATTTTTACTTAGATAGAAATCCTTGTCTGTTAAAAAATATTAATCAAACAATATTGGTTGCCACAAAACATTATTTGTAATATAAATATAATTATTAAATTGTTTATTCATGAAAATTGTTTTTCTGTACTACCAGGTTCCCATATAATATTTTTACTACAATAATAGTATTATTTTGACGCACAATTATGTAGTAAATTTTTACACAATTTTCTGTTATTGTTTGACAAGATGGTTTGCAATATCAGCCACTAGCTTTCTAAATTTGAGGACAAATTTGTGCATTTTTTTAAGACAAACTTGTCTAAATTTTTAATAAACATATGTAGAATTTTTAGAAAAATTATTATTTCTTAAGACAAAATTGTGGTACTTTTTTCACAAATACATTTAATTTTTAAAACACATTTGTAGGAATTCTTATCAAAAGCATGTCAATTATTAGAAAAATCATTGTGGTGTTTGTAACATTTGTGCGTTAAATTTTACAAAATGAGGATACTACTGTAACTAAAAGAAATGATTAAATTTACCACATTTATTTTTACAGATAATACAATTTTATTCGTACAATTGATTCTAAACCAACACTACAATTTGTAGCTAGTCGTATTATCGAGACAAATTGTAGTCCGTTTTTATACAATTGTGGCTTTTATCATTACACTTTTTTTTCCGTGTAGATTCTGTGGTATAAAGGATGTGGAGTCTTTAAGACTCACCCTGTATAGATAGGTAACCGAGTAAGCGCTGTTGATGTTTACCTACAGTTAAATTTATCTGGAGGTCCATTACCATTTTCAAAGAAAATTAATTGACAGTTAATGTTATGAGGGTGAAAAAACCGGCCCTAAGCAAAATAACACTATGGAATAGGATAAGCTATAGCTGTGTCAGTTGCTCCCGTAGCTAGTCTCCTAGCCGCTAAAAAGGCGTGTTGTCTCATTGGTACATAAAACAAAATTTCCAGTTTTAGAATGTATACGTGTTTCCTAACATTTCCGGCCTGATGGAAATAAAATAAAAACTAAGAAATGGATTTAATATATGCGCTCGGTCTAATAAAAGGTGCCCTTAAGGCTTAAAAATGTCAAATTAAAAAACTTTTGTAATTACGGGATCCCTGACGGGTTTACTTCTAGTGAAGTTGATGTTACAACACACCTGTATACTCAACCAAAGTTGCCTTATTATAATGCATCGTTATTAAAACTTAAATGAAAGACAAAGATATAAAGATTATGTTAAATCTATTCCGCATAGTAGCTAAAATTACATCAATTATACCATAGACACATAAGGGAAATTTTATACAGAGCATTCCAGTGAAAAGGAGCCATGAAATTTCAGCAAGCGCGAATTTAAGTGTACCCCTCGAAATAAAAATCGACCTGTCCGAGCGAATTTTCATATTTTATTTGCATTACTATGAATATTCGTGGTGGCTCCTTTCCATTGGAATGCTCTGTATATGGCTCTGTATAATTACAGTGTGTCACGCGAAAAACGCCCCATGACATTCTTATTCATTGTCCGATTTGAATAAATCAAAACTAGTTTTTTCCACGACACATCTGAAATTTTTTCATTCGTTAAAGATTAAAATTCCCTATTGCAAGTTCAAAGTGCGTTTTCGTAAAGATTTTATTACATTTTTCTTCCGCAAATCCTACCACAAAAAGTTAAAAGTGCATGTATACTTACTATCGTCTGAGCCCAATGTCAATGTTGTACAAAATTTTTACCAAAGTCATTTTCTGTCGTATTTGCTGAAAAGTTTCATCTTGTTTTTCTTTCATTAAAGTCGGACAATAAGTAATATGTACATAATGTAATAATTAAAGTAGGTAAAGTCCGTTCATTTACTATAGCAGAACTAAGATTTTTCTGGAACTGTACAACCCTAATTTGTAAGGGCGTGTACTTTTGACAATTTGACCGGAATTTAACGGGAAAGCAAAAACATTACATAACCCAAATCTTCTAGGGTTTATTTTTATTGTTAGCAGCAACGTACCTGAGGCTTTTTTTCTGAATATTGTTCTTTGCACTTTACTCAAAACTGTACGCACACAAGGCCATTTTGGGCTAATTCAGAGCAATTGCAAAATTTTGACATTTGTCATGTTTTCTGACGTATCACATTAAATCGCTTCTACCAACTTACCTGTTAGTAAAATTCCTTGCAAAATTTCCTTATACCAACTTAAAATTCAAATTTTGACGTTCTGTCACTTCAATAGAAAATGAATGGAGAGTAGCTAAGTTGTTTTCATAGGTGCCTACCTATCTGGGCCGAGAAACCACCCAAGACTTATTCTCTGTGGGTCATTCAGTATTTTCCATTTTTCTTTATCGAAACATTATTAATTATTGCTATTTGCTTTGAAAGTACACTTTTTGACTCTATAAGGAAAAAAAAGATTTTTTTTGTCGATCGTACTAGAAACGTCACATTCTTGACATGCAATTATCGTCGCAAAGCTTGCGTTTCTAGAAGTGTATCACTGCATGATATTTTACTAGGAAACACATGTACTAGATGTACAGAAAAAAAAAATCCGGACTAATCCGGAAATTTTTTTCACAAATGCAAGCCCGATGAATGCATTGCGCGGTCGAAGAAAAAATAGTAAGTGTAACACGTAGGAAAATATATATTCCGAGATTCAGATGGATACTGTACTCGGCTGTGCCTCGTCCAGCAATCTTCATCGTCCAGGAATATAATATTTTTCCTACTAGTACACCATAATACAATCTCAGCACAGGCTAAAAAGAATCTTCTTGGCTACCCGAGGAAAAATATTTCTTCTCACCCCTTATAGACCAGTCAAATAGGGACCGGAGGTTACAATAAATGTTGGAAAGCGGGAGATGATCTTAAACCCTTTAGTAGGCATCTAATAGAAGTATCCTAGTTTTGCAACTTCCCAGGATGTGTGCGTATGATAGGGTGTCCAAAAAACCCCGAAATTTTCGGACTTTTTTCAGTTTTTCGCTTATAATTTCTAAACAGTGCTTCCTGGCGGAGAGTTCGCTATTTGCGAAATTAAAGCGCACTAAATTCTGCGTCGAATGAGCCCTCCAAACGTTAATTTCGACCATGATTTCAAAAAGCATCACAAATTTAAATTTTGGTTAAACGTATTCAAAAAACAATTTATTATTTATTATTTATTATTAAAAAATCTATTTCTTCGAAATCTTTTGGACGTGGAGGGGCCAGGGTAGTTCGCAGGCTCGATGAATAGTGTGTCGCCTTCAAATAGTTGAGGCTTAGGTACTGACTTATGACTGTTTATGGATTGCTCTATTTTGATTTTCTAGATCTAAAGCCTCAACTATTTGAAGGCGACACACTATTCATCGAGCCTGCGAACGACCCTGGCCCCTCCACCTTCAAAAGATTTCGAAGAAATTGATCTTTTATTCATTGTCTCATTTCTTAACTACATTTATAGATAAATTATTTTTTGAATACTTTTAACCAAAATTTAAATTTGTGATGCTTTTTGAAATCAGCGATTGATGGTCTACAACTTTCAAACTATAAGTTTTTTAAATTAGAGTAGCCGTTTGGACGTTACAGACGACGAAAAGTCACTACTTGTCAATTTTTCACAAAATTGTCGTTTTTGACCATGGTTTGCGACCCTACCACATGGTCGAACTTAACGTTTGGGGGGCTCATTCGACGCAGAATTTAGTGCGCTTTAATTTCGAGAATAGCGAACTTTCCGCTAGGAAGCACTGTTTAGAAATTATAAGCGAAAAACTGAAAAAAGTCCGAAAATTTCGGGGTTTTTTGGACACCCTATCATACGCACACATCCTGGAAAGTTGCAAAACTAGGATACTTCTATTAGATGCCTACTAAAGGGTTTAAGATCATCTCCCGCTTTCCAACATTTATTGTAACCTCCGGTCCCCTGGAGGTCTAATTTGACTGGACTATTAGAGGTGAAAGCGAAAAACTATAATTTTCACCTTTTTCACCACCACCGGAAGAACTCCTACACCGGAAGAACCCCCTACACCAAAACTATAACTGAGCTATTTAAAAAACTTAAAGTGGGCTGGGTTAAATTAAAACGCCAACTAAACTAAACATGAATCCCTAATTAATTATTTATTTTTCACATTCGAGCAGGCAGTGCAGCAAAGTAATAAGGCGCTGACAATTTTAAGGCATTGGGAATATTTGAAAATTTTCTAAATGTTTTACAAGCCCAGGTTGCGGATGGAGTCGTAGTGTTTAAAATTTTCATCGGTTCGGATCGTATTCCGTTTTTAAATGGGTTTCCCGAGGATGAGATCTCGCAATTTAAAGTTTCCTAAGGGATATGGCGAAATGTATCAGCTGTTGTTCTTTTTTATGTTATTGGTGAGTTCATGAGAAAGTATTTTGTCTGTTCAGCAATCAGGAAGATTTATTTTCAAATAAGCAACTCTCATCAAGAACTGCTGCATAGCAGAGAGTTTTAATTTTAACGCCTCGTATTTTCCCACCAACATATTGTAATAAGCATGACATCTGGAAATAATGGCAAACTTTACTTTTTTCCTGAAAAAATTTTTACGGAATGCACAATGTAATAAGGTAGGAAATGTATATGAGCTGGAGAAAAAAAGATAATTAAAATAGTGAAAAAGCGGATGCAGGCAATTAGTTTCGTTTGAGCACAAGTTAAGGGTATGGTGAGTGTAGGTGGAAAAACATGTAGCAGAGGAACGGCCCTGGAGCAAGGCAGGACTAATTATGAGTTGAAAAAGCGTCGAACATTTATCGGGCACAACCTAGCCATTTAGGGGCTGCAATCGAAACTCGGCGTTTTTTCCGCCAGTTGGCCCATTAGGTGGGTGATTTTCGGATGATTGCGTCGCGTAACATACAACTTAACAATTGAATCATGTGTTAAATGTGGCGTGAGGTAGGTACTGTTCCAGCATTGTTTCGAAATCGGGAAGGCGAAAAGGTAGCCGACGTGAGGCTGTTGAAAAATCCTCCACATTAAAATTCCGGACGGGGATATTGTGAAATCTTTCATTGATCGGGAACAAATTAAAATCTCCATAAATCACTCGGTTTTGTGTATGGGGTAAGTAAGTGCGCGACGAAGAACAGAATCGCGCCCTGGACAGGCAATGCATCAAACCAAGGAGCTAATTATTAAAAGTTCCCGCGCGCTAACCGATACCAAGCTATTATTAAACTGCAATTCTTTATCTAACAACAGCTTAGACTACTTTATAAATCGGTTATTGATGACTCCTACACTCCAGGAATCTCGTTAGGAGCTTCTTTTGTCTGCCTGAACCGACTACTTTACTGACATTTATTAATGCTTATTTACTGCTTTCCGATTTTTATAATAGGTACCTACAAAGTTTAACAAATTTGCATCAAGGGGACAGACACTCGAATTATCGTATATAATACTACTAGTAACTCCAAAATTTCCGGAAATTTTTTGACATTTACGAATGACTTTTTGCCGAACGGAAATCAACACGAGTCGAAGACGAGTGGAGATTTCCGCGGCAAAAAGTCACGAGTAAATGGCAAATATAAATTTCCGGAAATTTTGGAGAGTTACGAGTAGTATTCAGCGAGAAAATTTCGACGAGCAAAATTTTACGAACATTTTTATGTAAAAAATGAAACAGGTAGGTAGGTTCTGAAACAAAATGACGTTTGATGTCTTAGTAACAGTAATTTGTTGATTTCATTCAAAAATTGTTGAACAAAAATGTCACGAAGATTTGGCGATGTTCCTCAACAAGATATCGACGCTGCAATTGACCTAAAGACACCAATTAATACAAGGAAATCGAGAAATTCAGTATGGCTTCAATTTATGCAGTTCTGTGACGAGCGGCAGCATCGCTTGAGTGAGTCGAGCACCAAGGTAGAACTCGCAAACATCATGCAAGATTGGGCGTATAACATGAGAAAACAAGACGGTAGTGAGTACAAGGAAAGCGTTGTTAAGGTCATGTGGAATAGTACTGCCAAGCAACTGCAAGAGCTTTACTACACGAAGCATGGTGTAAATTTGAATCCATTCAGCGATATAGAATTTAAGAAGGCACGGGACGCTAGAGACACCAAAAGAAGACATCTTCAGTCCGACGTAGAAAAAAGAAAAAGAAGCTCAGCTGCATTGACTGAAGATGAATATAAGAAAATTGTGCTCAGTTTTGCTGAAGACAACCCAGAGGGATTGCAGAAAAAGTTTTTCTTTCTGGCGTCATATGAACTCTGTTTTCGGGGCGGAGAGGCATTCTCGTGCCATTTACATTATTTCCTGGAAGAAAAAGACAATCAGGGCATGCTGACGAACAGAATAGAATACAACCCCCTGTTCAGTAAGAAGAGTCAAGGAGGAAATAAAAAACTTACTGAAAGTAAATGGTTGACATCAAATGATGGGAATCCCGATCTTTGCCCCGTCAGGTAACAAATCAGTAAGCTAAACAACACGAGTTTTATTGCTTTTATTTTTTAGGTTGTTCAGGAAATTAGTATCAAAAAGGACAAAATTTATTAGCACTACCAGACTGTTTTTGACTCCAAATCCCGGATGGAATGGCACTGGTTCGAGGGGGTGGTTCAAAAATTGTCCTGTTGGTCAGCACGAGATTTCAAAGTGGGTGAATTTGGCCGCCATGAAAATTGGTGTCGATACTGCGAACGTCAAGATATCAAATCATTCAATTCGTGCAACAACCATCTCGCACCTCGCAAAAGCTGGAGTAGACACCCACCAACTAATCAAAATTAGTGGGCACAGCAGCGCAACTTCTGTAAAGCCTTATCTTCAGCTGGATGCCGAACATCACGCGCAGCTAATAAAGAGGCTAAGAAAAGACCACCCTGAATCCTCGCCTGCACCTGTGCCTGAATTTCACCCTGAACGGGAATCATCAATGCCAATAAATTCTTATTCTAGTCAATCCTCTAGTGAGGCTAAAGTAGTCTATAATAATTGTACTTTCAATAATTATCATTAATAAATAAATGACTTAAAAGTGTAACTTTTGACAATCTTAATAAAAACCTGTCAAAAAAATTTCCGCTGAAATTTTTCTGTCAAACGAATTTCCGATGTAATTCTTCTCCTATTGGTCACATTACGTCATCAAACTCGCTCGTGATTGGATAAAATTTTGAAAGTCAAATTTTCTCCTAAATTTCACAGATGCTGCTCGTTTTTCTTCTTTCAGTACAAGTTAAACGATCACAACAATAGTTTTCTGATTCTGAATTCTAATAAAGTAGTGCGTTTTAAAGAGTTATACAGGGTGTTATTTTTAAAACTTTCCACCTTGAATATCTTTGGATGTAATAAAGATACTGAATTGAAAACGCTGACCAATCCCGCACGGAGGGGGCCCCGTATATAGAGGGAACTTTTTCCACTTCCGGTTTAACCGGAAATTATAGTTTGTCTTTTCAAACGGAATGGCACCTTTTTCTCAATGGATTCGGAATCTACGATTTTTTCATGTATCACACTTGACCGGAAGTGCATTCACGGCCACCCTAGAAGATTTTCAAAAACATCGAAGAAATCGGTGAAAAATAGAGATTTTCGAAAAACGCAAAAACACGTCTACTTTAATTTTTTGATGCAAATTTATCTGTCCATTGACATTTTCTTTTTATTTACTTTTGAGATTTTGACAGATTGTGAGGTAAGAGAAAATTTGATAGGAATAAGAGAAATCAAAAAATGAAATTGCTCAGGTAAATTTGCATCAAAAAAACTAACTTGACATGTTTTTGCGTTTTTCGAAAATCTCAATATTTCATCGATTTCTTCGATGTTTTTTATAATCTAGGGTGGCCGTGACTGCACTTTTGGTCAAGTATGACACATGTTCCTAACTCAGAGAAAATCGTAGATTCCGAATCCATTGAGAAAAAGGTGTCATTCTATTTGAAAAAACAAAGTTAGGGTAATTTCCGGTTAATCTGGAATTAGAAAAGTTCCCTCTAAATAAGCGCAAGTGTCCCCCCCTCTTAGTGCGGGATTGGTCAGCTTTTATTTCAATTCAATATCTTTATTACATCCAAAGATATTCAAGGTGGGAAATTTTAAAAATTACACCCTGTATGTATGTATACGGAGATAATAATTTTTGGCCGAGGAGAAGCCGAGACAAAAAATATCGGAAGTACTAAATAAATTTCGCGGCCGAGGTATACGTTTATACATAATAATCTTTTTTGGGCAACCGAAACGTTTGCTAAATTTATTAAAAAAGGCGGCCAGTGAGACGACAGGAACCTCCCCAACAACGGTGAATGCTCGACAAATAATTCTACCACCTCGAATTAATCATTTGATGACACACGTATCACATTTTGACACCTATGTTTCACGTCTCCCTTTTAAGGTTAACGTCGGAAATCATTTGTCACTTTATGCCATTTAGGGCCGGTTTATCGATGCTCAGCTAAGTGTCAGCTAAAGGCAAACTGACAGTTTGTAGCCAATCAGATCGTTAGTTGCTAGGCAATTGGCTTTCAGTTTGACATGACTGAGCATCGATAAACCGGCCCTTAATCTTGAATTTTTTATGTTTTTGTCAAAAGTGTGAATACATTATTATTTATGATGATGCCAACAATAGGGGCTTATAATTAAAATTTCAAAATTTCACCAAGAAGTTTTCAGCTCATCAGTTTTTTTCCAGCATAAATAATTGGAAATGGAATAACTTTTCTTAAAGTCAACTAAATTAACGGTTTATTGTTCCTAGGTACAAAAACCTGCCAGTATTCTATTATATTATGACGATTTCTTTAAAATACTAGCTCAAAGGTTCAAGAAACTTCGGTTTTCACTCTTTATACGCACAGTTTTAGATTATTGCGTGCGTAAGTTAACGGCTTACTTATTTTGTACATTGTACAAAATTGGCTATTTACAATAGTCGTAGAAAAACGTCATTTTAATGGGAGGCATAGCCTTAACAATAACGGTCTGCAAAGTAAACTGTCCTGGAAATCTTTATTTTCTGTCATCAAATGTCGCCTCCAAAGTTGCCTTTTTTTACCTAAATAAAGGAGAAACTGAAATCAGTAGTATAGGTGTCTATACATACACATCTTCTGAATTATAATCCGGAAATGGGGTAGTCCATCATAAAGATTCTAATCGAAATTTTAACCAAATAAAACCGAGTTGAGAGTGGGGACCATAACTTCAGGACTTTATTGTTTTGTGCTTAACCGCAGCTCGAATGCTTGTAATTGCAGAATGCCCTGATGTTATTTAACTTTTGTTTCAATTCCGAACATTCATTTAAGCAACTTGCAGCCTGCATACTAAATAAGTATACATACCTTATAGTGCTTGACATCAATTTATGTATGTACCTATCTATGATTGTTGGTGGTCGTGGTACTTACTTCACACTTTTGACAGTCCTGCAAAAGAATTAGCAGGGATGGGTCTTGGTGGCATTCGTACGAAAGAGCCTAGTTGTCACACCACTCCGTTATAATATCTCATTTCATTATACTGAGATAATGATGGAGAATACAGGAATGAAATCTGAAATGAGGAACTAAATACTCCCCAAGGGGATTTACGAGGGGAATTTATTTTATTTTTTTCCTGCCTCCCTAATTAATTCGATGGAAATTTTAGGCAATCAGATTTTAGGTACCTATAGCCTCTACTTGTGGAAAAATACTGAGCGAAAAGTCCTAGGGGTTAGTTCATGAACGTAAAACGGGCCGTAATTCGAATTTCCCGCCAACATGTTGCTATGGAACACAAAACTACGGCAAATCAGAGTACGGCACACAAATATTCTTGACGACATTGGCAAGTGCCATTTTGGCAGTGGTCGGAAGTAATGCATTACAAGTAATGCATTACAGTAATGAAATTACTTTAGCTGGTAATGAGTAATTGTAATGCATTACTTTTTTTAAATAGTAATGGGTAATTGTAATGCATTACATTTTTTTAGCAATTGTAATGGAAAACCATTACTTTTTCCATTACTTTTTTTACCCTTAATTGATAAAAGCAAAAATAAAACTTTTATGAAAAATGGAATTCTGTGAAATGAAATAACCACCACAGGAAGTAGTTAGGTACTACTGGTATATTAGACTTAACCCTAACCCAGCGGGGTTCTGTTTACCTACCGCTTCCCAAGCAAACATTGATGCATTCTGAAGAGGTTTTCCTGCTATTTTTAAGTAGGTAGCGATATTCTCTGCAATTACTCCGGATTAAACATTTCTACAGAATTGAAATAATTTCCTAGCTGAAGAAAATAAAACTATAACTTTAGCCATGTCAAGCAGTGGTAAATTTTGAAACGCAATTGTTATTCAAATTAAATTAAAATTAAATAATAAATTTACTGTTTTAAAATAATACACCTACAGTTTTTTTATAACGTGGCATTTTTTAAAATTCCAATTGGAGTTGGCCGTGTCTGGACTGACGTAAGTATGTTTCAATTTACTGCAGATCTCAAAATCTGTCAGCTACAATTAGAAATTTAAGAAATGTCACGTTAAAAGTAATGTATAAAGTAATGCATTACATTTATTAAGTAATTGTAATTGTAATGCATTACTTTTTGAAAAAAGTAATTAGTAATTGTAATGCATTACAATTTCGACTAAGTAATGTGTAATGGTAATGAATTACTTTTTTAAAGTAATGTTCCGACCACTGCATTTTGGCATATCAACTTTGAAATTTGACTAATAAACTCCCATTTTCTTTAATCAGCACATGAAATGTCTTCAAATGTCGCTTCCAAAAATGTCCTCAAACTTAGGGCCCTTTTGTCAAATAATCATAAAATTTTGAAGCAAAATTTAGATGTAGCAAGTAAGAAAATTTACTTAATTTTGGTGGCAATCGGCCAGTTACAAGTGCCTTTTTGGCATGTCGGCTATGAAATTTGAAAGATGACCACTATTTGTTTTATCAGCACATGAAAAGTCTTCAAATGTTTCCAAAAATTCAATTAAACCTAGTTCCCTTTTGGCAATAGGTAATAAAAATTCTGACAAAATACCGAAACACTTAGGTAGAGTCTGGATTGAACCAGCCTTTAAATTGGGCAAAGTAAATTAATTGGTTAAAAATAGGTAGGTAGCTACGTTACTTTTTGTTAAAATATCCTCGAAAATATGAATAGATGCCATTCACCTGAACATTATCTAAGTATTGCCTTCAGATAGACGAGGTAGAAAGATTTCATTTCAATTATTCAATTAGGTCCTAGGTATTCGTAACGTTAGCTAACACTGTTATCATTCATCTTAAGTAAAGAGCGACATCTTACGCAGATGTATACCTATGCAAATCGCTTTTTTATTTCGACATGTTTTTGCAACTTACGCTTAATGTGTTTCTGAGCGGAAGAAAGTGTAGGGTGTAGTAATAAAAGCAAATATTGTCCAAATGGCACGGCATGCACGAACTAAGTAAATAAGAGGCAAAATGGTCGTAACTTATGAAAGTTTCCCAATAGCAATTTCATACTCCTTATCTGATCTGATTTAGCTTGCAGCTGTTATAGTACCCACATAGAGTTACTCCATTTTTCAAAAGTAATTTTTCTGAACTCATATTCCCTACATATTATAGGTATAGGTATAGGTGAAGTGTACAGAGAATGAGATAAGTAAAGAATTTGTGAAAGGATGGATCTGGGATCTGGGATTTGAGTAGGTTTTATGAACATGCCGTGGGGCTGTGTAATCATTTCATTATCTAGTCTCAGTGTTGCATTCAAAGTTTTAAAGAAAGTATTAAAGCTAAGAAACGATATATCGAATTGAATATATTGAATGAAATGTTCCCATTTCTACATTTCAGTATGAGGATAAATGAAATGTAGCATTTCCAATTCCATTCAACTAACAATGATCTAGAGTGAGGGCACGCTTAACAGAACATCAGCTGAATATTCAATACGTAACAGTATTCGGGGACCCTGAGGTGGAAAAGATTATCTTAAGTCTTCATTAAGTTATATGACGGATAGAGTGAAATACTTATTCATATAGCAATTAAAAATCAAAGGAAATTGATTCGTTATAAACAAATATGTTACAGAAAAGCTAGCCTGGGACGTAATAGGCGCTGACATTGCGGAGGACACGAACCCTCTGGGGACCTCGTGATAGATTGCTCCAAGCGTGCACTAGACGCGCTTGAAACTCGCGATAAAATATCAATGTGGTGTTTGTTCCTGCGATAACTTTTTGAATTTCACTGATAAGTGGTAAAAATTGGTGTTTGACTTTTCTTTATCGATTCGATTGCCAACGCCACGTACGAGCAACAGAACATTAAGGGCCGATTTTACAATCGACGGTTATACCTAACCAATGGTTATGGCAGATATCCAATCAGATAATCCATTTTAAAATTTCAGACGATTTGATTGGATAACAAACATAATCGCTGGTTAAACATCGATTATAAAAACCGCCTTAAGTATAAAGTAGTTAAAAGGTACCTACATGACTGTTTTCTGAAACAACCCCTACCGAAAACAATTGCTTACTTATACAAAACTTATACTTTTAAACTTATGCACTGTCATTTTATAAAAATCGGAAAGGTGACGTCACCGTACACGTTTCAATACATTAGACCAGTATAAATGACGTCATCGCCGACTTTTTATTAGCTATTTTCTCCAAAAGAGTGAAAAGAAAAGAATTGACCCGTAGGTATTTTGGTGCCCTCTTTCTTTACAGATAATAAATAAATCATTCATGTTCCCCATTATACAAATCTAACCAGTGCAAGCCTGGATCCTTACAAGAAGAAAAATATACGGTTAAATAAATATGTTGAAGACCTAGTGGCTGAAGAGTTGAAGACCATAAGATTGGTGAGCCCAAATGGTTAATCAAATATGAGATTGTACCAGTCAGTGATTTATTTTATATCAAACTTGATGTAGTAGCGACATCTGTTATTAATTTGCTGAAACGGAATCCCTATGAAGGAGCTAGGAACTCTGCAAGTTATTGGCAGATTTCAACACCCTTAATAACGCAAGTAAAATGGATATTGTGTTATGTAATTTATATTAATCTTCTTTGCCTTGTATTGTAGTCACTACAATTCACTTTGGAAAGACCAGTTATTAAAACACTGACAATCTTGGAGAGTTGGACTTGGAAATGAGCTACGAGCTGGTAGAGACTTCAACTCTTCACAGAATTTGTAAATATCTGTCAATTTGTTGTTACATTGTTAAATTTAATGATCTATATCTCGCTATGTTTGTATATGTCTTTTATGTATACATGTTTACAGGTGAGTCAAACGGAAGTGGCCACCCTTTCTTTCGTTTCAGACATATCAGAACCATATTTGGGGCTGCTGAAATCAAATGGTCACCTATGGACTATACGTTTCGACCGTATCAGTGGTCACAAAATATTTTTATTTCATTGCCTAACACATCATCTTGTTATTTTAAATGGCACCATGTGGTCCAAATGAATATTAAAACACGGCTTTCACGACTAAACCACGAGATAACGAACAAAATAAAAAATCCATGTTACACATATTAAAATCAATTAGGTATAGTTTGTCAAGAAATAATTGAACAGCCATAAAGACAAGCCTTTTAACTTAAGTCGACCGCCCGTTGAGGTTGACAACGCAGGGGAATTCCCTCATAAAATCTTGTACGGCGCTCTCGTAGTTGAACACTTGGCTATGTAGAAAGATTTTTGGAGGAAATTCTCCTGCATTGTCAACCTCAACGGGCGGTCGGCTTAAGTTAAAAGGTTTGTCTTTATGGCTGTTCAATTATTTCTTGACAAACTATACCTTCATTTTATCGGAATATGGAACCTCCTATCTTATTGCATAATTAAGAGATAAACATTTTTTTTAATGGCACCATGGCACTATATTACACGTTTTAACTTACGCTCCGTAGAGCGGTTACTGGAATCTATCGAAAAATTCAGAAAAATCGAATCGCCAAAAACATCAAATCTTTACGTTTTAGGATACTGAAGAAGGATGGATTTATTTTTGACCTAAATTTCAGAAAAATTGGTGTTCATCATTCAAGTTTTATAGTTCATAAGCCAAAAAGGCACTCGGTGTTTAAGGATTGGCAACAAAATTAATTGGGCTCATCACTTAAAGGCCACAGCTATATAATATCCATATCAAACATGGAGATCCGTTCCATAGTTTTCGAGAAATCTGCTCACACACGTACAGTTGAGAGCAAAAAAACCGAACATCGCCTTTTTCCCTTTTTTGAAACGACAGAAAATTTGACATCTGGTTTTGTTTTGCTGACAACTGTACATTCACACAGGCATAGGCATTTAAAAAAAACGCTTTTTCGTGATCCTGAGGCCTTAAACCGTAAAGGCTCTAGCGTTATTTCAATTTCTACTTTTGGACTGATTGCATACTAACCTGAGCATTTTTTATGTTGGTTGTCATTTCACTTTCGCAACTTATCTGTATATGGAGAAAAATATACTGAAAAAATCACTTGGAGCTAATAAATCAATAATCACTGTTACATGCATTCACAACCAGGCCATGTTCAACTCGTTCATTCAGCATTTTTTTAAATCTGCATGACAAAAATAGTAAGTAAATGTCAAAAAGTACAAGGGTATTTATTGCAAGTTTAACCTTTCCAAATACTATTTAATTAATATTAATAAGAAAAGAAGGGAAACCGAAAAATGGACAACAGAGAAGCGGCTAGAACCTCCCTCCCCATAGTGTAGATGTTTAATTTTTACCTGCGTTGTAAGTTCTCCATTAGTGTCAAAATTCACTGACAGTAAGTGGATCTTTCATAATACATTACAGCCTGTCCGCTCTAAGCTGAAGCACTAAATTTCAGTGGCGGCGTGTGTCAGCAAGACATTTCAGATGTCTATCAATACAATTTTTGTTCAGCACGCCACTGGCACTGTCATAATCTAGGGAAAACAGCAAAATACCTACTAGGCAGTACCAGTTGCTACGTCGTTTCTATGCTTACGCACAGGGTTGTAATATTTACTTACGGTCCATGGGCTGTACTGTAACTTACAGTGCAAAGTGTGTGCAGTATTTTTCTCTTCCTGCCTCAGGTATTGCAAAAATACTGTACGCACGAATGCTTTTAAGAAGCCTCGGCCCTATGGGCCTCGATTTCTTAAACTGCATTCCTCGACTACAAAAATTACACTTACAAGCCTTGCTAGGTAACTATTAGTTGATTAGGTACCAAAGCAAAATTAAATTAACTGCAATTGCAACTTAACTGAATTTATTTAATTGAATTGCCTTGTGGAAAGTGTTGGAAATTCTGTTGTAAGCCTTCATTTTCGCATTTTTAATAGCAAGCCCTAACGTTTATTTATACAGGAAACAGTTTCTCTCAAGTTCACATTCCATTTCAATCAGTTGCGTTTAGTAGGTAAGTTTGAAATAATTATAAGCTTTACCAATTCACTTTCTCATTGCGAACAATTAGCAGAAAATCCGTAAAATTAAGTAGGTATCCTAATTTTTACTAAATTCCAGTGAAAGTCAATGTTGAGTTTGTGGTAATGAATAAGTTTATTATGGTTTGTAAATGTAAATATCGGACTAGAAAATTATTAACCTCAACCACAACAAGCCAAACGTCAATTTTGTAAAGGTTTCTTTTGCTATAATAGTATATTACGTACCAAGGAATGTAAGTGTGATTTGTGTGGTCGAGGAATGCAGTTTAGGAAATCGAGGCCCATAGGGCCGAGGTTTACTAAGCATTCGAAATTACTACATTCCGAGGACCGTACAGTATTTTTGCAATACCTAAAGGTAAGGTCACACACAGCTACTTTTGCTGCGATGCCAATTAAAAAACTGCGCAACTTATGCTGCACGACGTGTGAACCTACCCGCAACTTGCAAAGTAGCGAACGCAGCAATGCTGCATGCAACTTTTCTATGCTGCCCGCAGTATAAAAAGTAGCCTAGTGTGAGTGACATTTTTCTGGAGTTGCGCGGCTGCAAAAAATATTCATTTGGTTGAAACTTTTGCTGCAGTTGCAAGTGCAGTTTTGTTTAGAAAGGTCAGCAGAGGTGTGGTCAGAGGTTAGAACTATTTTGTGGGAACATGCCGCCACAAACTCCTGCAGCAAGTGGTTAACAACTCCAGAATGTTCTCGATTTCTGATCCATTCCCTGACCCAAATTCTTTTTCTTCTAGTCCGTAGATTTCTTCTTCTTCTTCTTCTTCGTTTTCTAATAGTCAGTATAATCACCAGACAAGACGCAGCTTGTATCATGACCTCATCCATTTCCATCAACAATTCACCTTTCGGACACGGAATGTCGGAATGATCACGACGACATGCAAAACAAAACTGTTCTCGCGCAAGCCACGGCAAAAACTGCAGCTTAATGCTGCAACGGGCAGTAGTGCAGCAAAAGCAGCGGAGTAGGTGTGAACAGGGTTGCAACATTTTTGTAGGCATGCAACTTTCTAGGCAGCCGCAACATAAAAAACTGCGCGCAAACTGCTACTTTTGGTCTGTGTGTGAACACTACACGCAACTTTTGCAGCCGCAGTAAAGAAACTGCGCAGCAAAAGCAGCTGTGTGTGACCTTACCTTAAGGCAGGAAGAGAAAAATACTGGCGCGACACCTTGCACTGTAAGTGACACTTACATCCCATATGGACCGCAAGTAAATATTACAACCCTGTTAGCTACACTTACTGTTAGTAAATTTTGACACTAATGGAGAACTTACAATGCAGGTATTGCAAAACAGTATATTATGTATACCGAGGAATGTAAGTGTAATTTTTGTGGTTGAGGAATGCAGTTTAGGAAATCGACGCCCGTTGGGTCGAGTTTTCCTAAGCATTCGAGATCAGAAAAATAAACTGTATTTCGAGGTGCTTACAGTATTTTTAGCAATATCTGAGGCAGGAAGAGAAAAATACTGCACACCCCTTGCACTTATTTAAGTGCATGGACCGTAAGTAAATATTACAACCCTGATGTGCGTAAGCATAGAAACGACATAGCAACTGGTAGTGTTTTGTAAGAACCACTTACTGATGTCAGTGAATTTTGACACTAATGGAGAACTAACAATGCAAGTATTGCTAAAAAATATATTGATGGGCAGCAACTTGGGACTTTGGATAGACAAAGTCCAGCAGCACAAATATGAATCCTCGATAGACCACATTGACCACAATCATTGTTGACATTTAAATAACCGTTTCTTATTCATATCTAAATTGACTTATAGAATTTAATTAATCCTTATCTGACGTGAGTTACAACAACCTGTAGGTGCTTTTTTTAAGTACTGATATATTCATTAATTATTATTGTCGATGTGACAACTTAACGATTAAATATTTACTTATACCTATTCGTGATATAATCTGAGAGCTGAAAGTAGATTACTGAAACAAAAAATCTACAACCTGTATGTAGTACCTACTTTAGAAACAGCATGAATAAGTAGGTAGTAAAGATTTCAAAAAAGGCAAGGCAGTTCTTACAAACATTTTATTTACAACACTATACAATGATATAGTAACAAACGATTATGGAAATGACTCACAACACATAATATAGGACGGAAATGTCTACAATTTTCTTAAAAAATATTAAATTAGTGACTATAATGTAGGTAACTTGGTTATTTGGCATCGATGTTATTGCTTTAAATTTTAATTATTCGTTTTTGCACCAATGAACAATGAAAACCCGGAACTGGAATTAAACGGTGAATTATTTTATGGAAACATTTATGGCATTCTCACGCCTTAATTCTAAGACCCTATCTACATATTATTTCAACTGAAGGAGGTTATACTACTTATTAGAAGCGAACAAGTTAAAAGAAAAACTCAAGACACAAGAGTAGATTACACATGAATCACATGATACATTGTAAATAAAATGTCAGCCTCGGTATATTAATGTAAGTAATGTAAACTTTATTATTTTTATTTTCAAACGTCATTTAACAACTACTTAAATGACTGTGTTGGCAAGGTATAACAGTCATTTCTATGACACCAAGTTTGAGCAGCTTATAAATAATCCAGAGGAGTTTAAATATTGTTAACGCAACGTTTTAAACTACCCCGGAGTTAAATATTTGTTTACAGTTTATTTGCAGCAACAATACTTGGTATTGTTACTGCAAAGTGCCAAAATGAAGCGCAATAGACGTTAGTAGAAAATTTTTGTTTGTTTGAAAATAAAATATTGTATTTTATTTGGAGTTTAAGCGACATTATGTGACTCGTAATGGATTTAATTTTAAACTTTCATACTCCGTCACATAATGTCATACTAAAACTCTTAATAAAATAAATATCTATTCTACCATGCATGTGTCAAGTTCATCTCATAACTTGCGACAATTCTACCACAGCACGAAGCAACAAAGAATCAAAAAGTTATTGTTCATACATAGGCGTGTTCGTTTTTCATCAGTTAAACTTTTCGCTAATAAGTACGTGAAATGTCCTGTTTTTTCTGTCAATATTCAAATGGAGTTTTGCTTTCCATTGTTCCTAGAACACAATAAATTTTTGATCTCAAATAAAGTGTGCATCAGATAATTTTAAAATGATCTGCGACAAGTAGAATGAACAGGCCTATTTTATGAATACTGTTGTACCATAACCTCTCCCAGAGATTAACACAATTTTAAATTCTAATCTTTCTATATTTCATCGTAAAAATCTTGTCCGCCGTGATATCGAAGAAATTCCTTTTTTGATAACCAGGCCGCTTTAATATAATCACTGCCCTTTTCACCAATCATAATTGTTGGTGCATTTGTGTTGCCTCTAACAATCTTGGGCATAATTGAGGCATCTATTACTCTCAGATTTTTAAAACCATGCACTCGTAACTCTGAGTCCACTACGGCGGTTGGATCGGTATGAGGACCCATCTTGCAAGTGCTAGTTTGGTGGTAGATTGTAGTAGTGTAAGACATAGCCATACAAGCCCAATAGGCGTCACTACCAAATTTGTAACTGCGACAATTCGCCCAAGGCTGTGTGACCAATCTAATGCCTCGTTTTTGCAAGCTGTGGGTTTTTAATAAATTCAAGCTCTGCTTAACGCCTTCAACTATCCGCAGAAGATCGATTTCCTCCTCGAAAGTGTTGGCAAATACTAAGGGTAAACCGAAAATTGGATCCGTGTTGTTCAATCTAACAACTCCTCTGCTTTTCGGATTTAATAGAATTGGCCTTATCATAACTCCGTTATAATAGGAAAGCGGCAACACGCTAGTTTCGGCAGATAGTACAGGATCGGTTAGCACGTTCTGAAGATTAATGGAGTCAATAGAATACTGAATGTCTGGCCTGTCATGGTCATCTTCATACTTGGTTTGAACGAACGCGTTAGACTGCAGAGGACCAGTGGAGGATAAAGGACCTCTATGGGTTTCCTTATAGTAATAAACATCAGAAGTCATCTGCTCATCACTGACATTTGTGGCCGTTTTATGAGTTAATTCTAAGGTCACTCCATCTATGGTAGTGTGATCCTGCAGGTTATAGCCCACTGCCAGATCTTTTAGGACTTCAATTCCGCAACTAGCGAGATGGTCAGCTGGGCCTATACCGCTCAACATCAATATTTTTGGGGTCATTAACGATCCAGCAGATACAATTACTTCCCTTTTGGCAAACGATCGTTGCATTTTTCCATTAAGCCGGTATTCAACTCCGTACGCATGTTTAGTTTTTGAATCGATTAATACTCTAGTAACGTAAGCTCGGGTTCTAATTACCAAATTTTCACGTTTATTTCTGATGGGTCTTATAAAAGCAATATTGGCGCTTTCTCTTTGCCCGTCTCTGGTAGTATGTTGCAAGAGACTAGCTCCAATAAGCTCTTCACCATTTTGATCCATAATTGGTAAACCCAGCTCTTTATAACCCTCCAAAAATGCAAAAACGTTTTCGTCCTGATAGGGGAAAGTCTCAACATTTAAATACCCTCCAACACTGTGATAGTGAGGGTTTCTTTTCTCCGGGTCGCCATTATCTTCCGATTTCAAAAAATATGGAAGAACCTCGCGATAAGACCATCCGTGATTTCCCATTTCTGCCCATTCATCGTAGTCGCGAGGATGGCCTCTAATGTAGATCATGTAATTTATGGTAGATGATCCTCCCATTACTTTGCCTCTAGCCCAGCTGCATTGTCCATTTCTTCTGGCCAAGCAACTGTGAGGACTCGGCTGTGTCCTAAAATTCCAATCGATGCTAGATGTCTGCAGCAAGGGAGCAAATGCAGGAACATCCGCCACTTCTGGTTCCTCATCGCCCGCTTCCAGGAGTAGCACCTGCAAGCAAATGGCCATAGAGTATATTGAAACAACATTTTCATAACAGTGATTGTATCGGCGACTACGTTTATGTAGAAATTCTCGTTTAAATAAACCAAAAAAAGGACTAATCTGTTATTATCTACAGGGCATTTATTTTCATTTCGCAACTTTCTTATGCCAGGTGAAAATCAAATAAGCTGAGGACTCATTAATTCAAAGCGAACATGTTAACGCATAAAGTTTGTTTTCATAGTGCGGCAATGAAAACCCTCCGTAATTATAAGGCAGGCATGAATCGATTACATAAATGACTGGATTTTTTGAAAGCCCGCATAAATTCCAATTCAATTAAATAACAATGTAAAGGCCTGACACTGAAAGGTCGAAAAGTAGAATTGAAAGGTTTACCTTGGATAAATGGCTAGCAATAGGCGAAAAATTCTTTGATATGGAACTAATTTGCTATACACTTGCATAATAAGTGACCGGATAAATAATGGTAATTGAGCTATGCAAAATCACCACAATTTTCTCTTTCTTAATCCATTGAAGTAACATGAATTAAATACACTTTTTAGCAACATTATTTTTTCTTAAATTGCAAGTTGGACTCGAAGTTGGATCTCCATCAGCATTCAAGATTCAACATCTTGTTTTAGTGAAACAGCAAAACCCGGACTGTGACGTTTAAAAATTTCCAACAATATGGAAAATTAATAAACTTGGCTTTACAGTTATTCAAAGGTTAAGTAATATTTTATGGTAATAGTTAATTAAGTACCTACACAAGTTTGTTCACTGGAAACCTTGTTTACTTTTTGCATAGTTAAAATGCTAATAATCTCAAGTCGAATCCCAATTAAGATCTGGTGCAGCGTTCCACGAGACTTTGCAGCGGTAGTCGCCTTTGGAATATAACGTCACATTTTTTAAATTTATACTTAGCCGTTTTCTGACGGTCCCTACATTTTTGAATACAAACTTGCATTTGAAAACATAATTCGAACATCTACTTTGTATTGAAACAGTGTCAAAATAATGTCGGATTTCCGACATGAATTTGAAACTGACAACAGAGTGACAGTATATATTAGTTCAAAACAAGAGTATCTTCTATGCTTCCAAATGCAAGTTTGTATTTGAAAACAACCGCCGCCAGAAAACAGCTTAATTTCAGTTATGGGTGCCCGGGGTGACTCGTGTCTAAACTTAGTTAGGTTCTGTCAAGCAAGTTGACAGATTTTGATATCTGCACTAAATTGAAAAATAGGGGAAATCGGTGACGATTCTGACATGGGTCAATTGTATAACGTCGCGTTTTTTGTGACATGGGTCCGTTGTAACGTGGCGTTTTTTACTGCAACCTGAGATGGAAATTGCATGCTTGCACGGTATAGTAATATTTTGGACCTATCCCAAGAAGTTAGTTGTAGTTTATAATTGGCAGATCATTGCACTAGAACTAATTTAAAGCGATAACACCAAGTATTTTTTAAAAATAGAAACAAATTATTGGTTATCAAATTACTCGAATATTGGAAATGCCAGGATTTTGAAATTTAGAACATATAGGTTAAGGGCTTTCTTTTGAATTTTTTACAAATTTTTATTTTAGTCAGAGGCCTGCGTTCTTGGGGGGTCATCACACATTTTTCTTTATGATTTTGCTGTTAGTTTATATTTGATGAAATTTCATCGAAATCTCTGGTTTATTCCTCATAATAACAAAGGTACTTTTGTTTAACGTTGCTAAAACACACGGTTTTCAAAAAAAAAAATGGCTTTTCATTGATTCAGGGCTCCAAAATTTATGATGAAAGACGTCAAGAAACTGTAAACAAGTTCATGGGATGGTCCTTTACCTCATTCTAGAAAGAAAAGTTTTTCTGGACATGAGTCGAAAAATGCTTCCTAAGTGAGCTATAACAGCATCATCACGCTTTCCAATTTGGAAGACCATAGTTCCCTTAGGAAGCATTTTTGGCCCTCTCTACTCTCTTACTTTGTTTCATTTAAGAACCCTTATTTTCATTTTTATCTGTTTATTTTTATTTTCTATCAGAAGTTGTATTTATATTAGGTAGGTACCTTTAATATTGTACCAATAAACAATAATTTTTTTCTGCAAAAATATTTGGACTTACATTAATATTATGCTTTTTCTCCTTTGATTGTCAAATATTGACAGTCTTGCGAAGTTAAAACCATCAAAAAACTAAAATCCGTTAGAATTTTTCCGGGTCCCCCCCCCACGTCATTCCGAACATGGCCAACTGTAATAGCTTCCCCATTGCATTTCAATTTTATTTAATATTGACCGGAAAGCAATTGAACGAATCCCTTTTACCATTAAGATACACCATGCTGCAAAGTGGAAGCAATAATTATAATTTTCAGGTTCGCTTTTAAAAGACACACACCTGACACCTGTGTACTTTCCTGTATGGGCTTGAACTTTGTGTTTACTTACTATGATTTACGACCGTATTGTAAGCCACTTAACGAGAAATAGCTATAAAATGTAACTATAGGTAGGTATTTTTAAAAGATACTTACAGTATGTACCTAGAGATTATTTTACAACTTGAAATTTTCTGATGGGGCTTAGACGGGGCAGGTATCAAAGATATGCAAGGGTTAAACTCAAATGATGTGTAGTTTTGTATAATGTTTATTATTGTGTACCCTATAGGTCGATCAGAAAGAACGATTTTGCTGACATAGGTAACATTTTTAGTTGGTCCCATTACTGTTTATCGTAACTAGCTGAATTCCCCGGCGTTGCTCGGGTTGTTTAAGTTGAATACGTAATTTTTATTTATAGTCGTAGTCATATCAACGAAACTTCTGTTGCACATCATCAATAAACGTCTACGATTTGCAAATTTATCTGAGGAACCCTCGCGGAGGAGCTTCACTTATTCTTAGCGCAATTTGATGCCTAAAATTTTTAAATGAATTAATAGAACTGCCGAGATTAAGTGAGGCTCCTCAGATAAATGTACAAGTTTTGTTGAAAATACTATATACTTTCGGTGCAAGGAGAATCAAAATTTTAACTTTCAGTCTACTTAAAGGATTATAGAAACAGCGCGCTTTCGTCGACTAAAAAACTTATTTTAGAAGACTGCGTCATTCTAGGTACCTCATTTAATAAGAAAAGCATACTAATTTTTATTTGGGCTATCAAAAATCAATCAAGGTAAATAAGATTAGCAAAGTTGTAGCGATTGTAGTAAGCAAACATCAGTGTCTGTTTTTGACCGAGGTCACTAAACGGCAAAATAAATATTACCTATGTTCAGCCATGTAAACAATTAATTCATTGTCTATATATTCATGCGGTTGTTTTTCGAGTTAGGTAAAAACTAATTTTGCAACCAAATTAACCATAGCTCCAAGCTCTACCTATAAGCTCGCTTTATAACTTGACTCTAGCGGCTGCGCTTCACGATCCGTTATAATCGAGGTTATACATCCCTTTTTTGAAATCGTCATTAAAATACGAGAAATAGGCAGTGAGGTGGTCCCTTATAGTACGATTCGAGGTTCGATTGTTTCACGTCGATAAACGTCAACGTCTGCGTCTGACAAAGAATTGTTTTGATTTTGTTGAACAAAAATTAAAGCAATTTCTCGACACTGAAGCTTCTTTTATTACTCATGTGGTTTACTTGCCTTGCCTCGACTCCGTGGGCCTCTGCAACTAAATTTCACATTTGTAATAAAAAGTTCAACTTCAATGCCCTGCTACGATACCACAAATAACTAATCTTGTCCTAATTTGACATGAAAATTATTCTTTGATGTCAGTTATGCCATGTTATCTGATCTACTTTTTTATGGATATGTGAATGAGTACCTATACCGGGTGGTCGTTTTATCTTGAGACTGGCAGGACTGGCAATCGGAAAAGAAGCATTTAAAAAAAAAATGTTTCGTATAAAAGTTTTATAACTTTGAGGGAGGAAATCCATTTTGATTCAAGGTCATTTTCAATGTCAAATGAAGGTCAACTTAATTTTTTTTAACGGAAGTCTATCCATTGGATCCAAAAATAGTTTAGATGATAGTTGTTTGTTCTTCTACGAGGAATAAGAATCTGTAGTAAAATAGTTATTTACGTAAATAGTATGGAAAGTGATCTTTCCTGGACGAATAGGCGTCAGCCTGAAAGCCTGCGAGTCCAGGAAAAACACTTTACATGTGAGTTACGTATTAAATTTTTTAGGTGCTCGCAACATATTTTCTGTGTGAAATTAAATATTTTAATTCAAATTATTTACACAGAAAAATGTGAGGAGCCTAGTAAAAATTAACACGATAACAAAATCCATAATATTCCGGTGAAATTTCACTTTCCCGGACTAGTCCGGGAAAGTTGATTTTCCGGTCCCAAAATTGACCGGGAAAATTAATTTTTCACTTTCCCGGACTAGTCCGGGAAAAGCCACTTTCCGGTCCTAAAATTGTCGAGCGCCTAAAAAATATGTTTCCATAAAAAAAAATGAAGTTGACCTTATTTGACCTTGAAAATGACCTTGAATCAAAATGGCGATGATGCCATCTATTTTCCCCCCTCGAAGTCATAAAACTTTTATACAGAATTTTTTTTCTAAAATGCTTCCTTTCCGAGATATTTGCCAGTCTCAAGATAAAACGACCACCCGGTATATACAGGGTGAGTCTGAAAGACTCCACATCCTTTATACCACAGAATCTACCGTTCAAATGATGAAGCTTGGTGGCTTGGTGCAAAAATTATTGGTCAATTGTGATTCCTCTTGATGTTATAAGCAGTGCCGCAACAATGGTATCTGGCGCCCGGGGCAACAATAATTTGTCGCCCCTACCCTTTTGGAGCAATAAAGCGCCGCAGGCGAAAATTTTTGAAAATTTCAAGGTCACGCATTTTCCCAGCACTTCAGAATACAAATGCAAGGAAGAAAATGAAAAACTTAACATTAGTAAGGCAGATTTGTTACCGATCTGATGGCAATTATTAATATAAAAAGAAAAAGGGTGATTACAAACAAGAAATTTCACAGATTCTCCAGATATTCTATACTGGTGATTTATTATAGTAGGTAGATGCGGTTTTGTATATTTGATTACGAAACGAACTCGAGAGATGACAAATAGATCGTGGCAATGGTAAAGACAAATTAAAAAAAAAATCAACAAATGGGGCGCCTTCGGCGCCCCCTCGTCTTGGCGCCCGGGGCCGTTGCCCCTCTCGCCCCCCCCTTGTTGCGGCCCTGGTTATAAGCCGCCAAAGATCTTCATTTTTAAACGTTATTTTTAAATATCTTTCGAAAGGTGTATCGTAGGATTTTTAATTTTTGCACAGCGTTGTTACAGACCAAGAAGATGGTACTTAAGGCATTATCCAAAAAGCGAATCTCTGTTATACAGCGTGGCCCCGATGTTATTTGCCCTTGAACTTTTTTATGTTTGAAAATATTGCTAATGTGCCTATGCGGCCGTATTCCCCGTTCAATTCTAAAACCTTTTTGGCTCCTAAAATTTTTCAGAAAAACTAACCACTCACGAGAAAAATTGAAAAAACCAAAAATATGATGCAGGTAATTATCTTAAAACCAATGATGAGTCTACCTCATAAAAAAGTTAAATCACCATCAATGTTTTTTCTTCAGTTGTGAGCAATGGTTCTGGGCACAGATGTAGGACAACACCTTCAATGCAAAAACAGTTGAAATGTGATGCGTGTCAACGTACACTTTGATTTTTATTGAAATTGTAGGTATATCACGATGATCATGTTTTCGGTTTTTTCAATTTTCCTCGTGAGTGGTTAGTTTTTTCGAAAAACTTTAAGAGCCAAAAAAGTTTTAGAATTGAACGGGGAATACGGCCCATAGGCAAGTTAGCAATATTTTCAAACATAAAAAAGTTCAAGGGTAAATAATATCGGGGCCACCCTGTATGACAGGGATCCGCTTTTTAGATAATGTCTTAAGTACCATCAGTAGTTGCATCTTGGCCTGTAACAATGCTGTGCAAAAATTGAAAATCCTACGATCCAAACTTGATCGTTTTCTGTGATTTTCCTAAATTTTACGATCTTTTGCCAAAGGGGCACTAAGGTTAAGTACAATTTTGGAAACTAAATTTGAAGAATTTCCATGTGCTGATAGAGAAAATGAGAGTTCATTATTCAAATTTCAAAGTTGATATGCCAAAATGGTACTTACCGTTCGCCGATTGCCACCAAAATGAAATTAGCTCTTCGGCGGGTAACGGTATCTTTACCTACCAAATTTTAGCCAAATCGATCCTGCAGTTTGGGCTGTAGCGTGTTATTTGATGTTTCTTCGAAACTTCGAATTTTTCGATTTTATGCTAAAAAGACGCTAAGTGTGAGTACACTTTCAGATACAGAATTTCAAGACCTTGAAACGTAAAGATCTGGTGTTATCTCAATTTCTAATTTTGGAGTGATTGCAGTAACCTCCCATTTTTATATGGTTGTGGGGAGGTTAATGAAGATCTTTGGCGGCTTTATAACATCAAGAGGAGTCACAATTGACCAATAATTTTTGCACCAAGCTTCATCATTTGAACGGTAGATTCTGTGGTATAAAGGATGTGGAGTCTTTCAGACTCACCCTGTAGTCATATATCAACAAAACTTCCGTTGCACGTCATCAATAGGGTCTACGATTAGCACATTTATCTGAGGAACCTCACTTATTCTCAGCAATTTGATGCCTAAAAATTTAAATGAATCAACAGAAATGCCAAGATTAAGTGAGGCTCCTCAGATAAATGTGCAAATCGAAAATTGTACTGATGACGTGCAACGGAAAGTTTGTTGAAAATACTATAACTATTTTATGGCTTATTTCTAGTTACCTATATTTTGTCATTTACTTCATTCATGGGATGAATAATTATTGTCAGTGACCGACAAAGAATTTTATGCAATATAGGTACTGCATATGTAATCCTGTAGGTAATGATAATTGCCAGCTGCATGTGAAAGTCATAAATAATTTCATCGCGATTAGAAATTCACATCAAAAATTCTTTTTTTAAGTCTTGTACGTAAGACGTAATTAATACATAAGAAATTACCGTTGCTTGCACTGCTAGTAAGCTAACCTATATTGTTTTGTACATAGGTATACCATAATTAAGTGTTTCAAGGAAAGTTTTTTTTAAATGATGGTGCGCTTATTTCACATGCATCATACCGGCAGATATTTAAGTATAATGAGATATTTGTCAACATTGTCCGTGAGATACCTACCTAAGTGCCTGGAATAAATTATTTCCATGAGAAATGAAGCATGAAGGAGATTATAACAAGTTTTGCTTTTCTCAAAAAATTGAGGTAAAGTTTCGTCACATATTAACGAACGCGAGAGTTGTGTCTCAGGCTTTTTTCTTGTTTTGGTTTGTAAACGGTATTTCACATCCGTCAAAACTCTCGTCCTCTGCCGTCACTCACTGTCTCTGTTAGTGCCAATAAACATAGTAACAATGAAGGGATCTTTGTTGTTAATTATTGTCCATGACAGAAATTTTTACAGAGCCGAAATCTCGTTTACAAACCAACAGAAAAAAAGCCTGAGACACACAACCTTTCCGCGATTCCGTTATACTGTGATTACCAACTTAATATCGTAATACACTATTTCCGCATGCTCAAAAAATTCTTTAGAAAAAACCGGCTAACAATTTATTTGTCTAAAAAAATGAATTTACGATTCTGTTAATTAGTCGTTGAATCAATTAAGTATAATTATTTTCTACATTCATTTATGAATAAGTATAGGTGCAAAGTTGATTTACTCACGTACACATGGATTCCAAGGTGAATAAGATAGAATAGACCCCACGAAGATTTCTCGTAAAGCGACAAAATAGTGATCATTTTCAACGTTGATTTAAGGACATAATTCAGAAATGCAATAATTGTTTGATCATTAATTTGACCGAAAAAAATTGCACTTATTGAAAGTTCAAGCAAAAAACCAGCAAGAGCAGCGCACCACTGTGAAATGATATGAACAAATTTGTAATTGATTTCCGAATCTCACGTAAAAAAAACTTAAGTTCTTGGACAGGCAGACAGTTACAACATAGTCCGAATTTGATAGACTGTGAAAATCATTGACATTTTCTTTATATTTCATGGAACAAAAAAAACTTCCTTCACGGAAGTTGATGCTGCCAATCTTGATTTCCGCTCCATTGTCTCTATATCGGTATCTACTTGTTAGTCTTATTCCCTCGAAATATTAACCTCCCCACTCCACTTCACCATTTAAAAAAAAAGGGAGGTTACTGCAATCACTAAAATTTTCGAATTCGAGATAAGACCGGATCTATACGTTTTGAGGTCTCAGGAGCCCAAAAAAGTGGTTTTTAAAATGTGTCTGTATGTATGTACGTACGTTCGTACGTACGTACGTTCGTAAACACGCCACAGCCCAAACTACTCGACAGATTTAGCTGAAATTTGGTACGTGTGCATGTGATAACCCAACTTAGATCTGAAAAGCTTTTGGAGCCAATCGTGCAACCAGAAATGCCATTTTGGCACATCAACTTTTAAATTTTAAATGCAAACCCCCATTTTTCACGTCACGATAGGAAAGGCCTTCAAATTCTGCTTCTAAAAATGCATTCATTCTTAGTGCCCTTTTGACCAAAAATAAAAAAAAATTGATTTTTATCGGACTTTAAAATCGCGGTACAGCCCAAGCCCCTGAACCGATTTGGCTGAAATTTTGCACAAGGGGATTGTATTACACGTCGAAGAGGTGAACAAATTTTGGATTCAATCGGCCCACGGAAAGTGCCGTTTTGGCACACCAATTTCGAAATTTAAAATTATTCTCTAATTTACCCATCCAAAACAAGTTTTTGAAAGATTTATTGTCACTATCGAGGTCACCATCAGAAAGGTCTTCAATTTCTGGTTTTAAATGAGACAAAATTTATTCGCATTTAGAACCCTTTGAGTAGAAAAATCGAAATTTTGTAATAACACTGAAACCACTTTATAGCCCAAACTAGTGGATCGATTTGCCCGAAATTTGGTAAATGGAGGTGAGGTGACCCGTTGAAGAGCTGAAAGGCTTTTGGGAGCAATTGGTCAACGGGAAGTGCCATTTAGGCATATCAACTTTAGAATCTTAAACAGAAGTCCCTGAAATCAAAGACCCACGCGTTGGGGAGGTTCCAGCCGCTTCTCTGCTGCATTTTTTTTTTCAGTCATTGTATTTCCCTCTAAAACAATGATGCCTCAATAATCCAGAATAATAAGTATTATAATTTAATCGACAGTTTCTTACTTTTTACATTATAAATTAATATTGTTAGGTATTTTTTCGCTTTCGATTCTTATTAAAAGTGTAAATTTTAGTGACACTTTAGTGTTAGTAAAAACGACACATTTACAGTCTGGGGAGTAAAAGTGATAACCATTGTTACTAAATGATTTTTTAACTCTATAGGTAGTAATCTCTCAACAATCGCATACCTATAGCGCGATGGGAAAACGACTGAAATTATTGAAAATAATCGCTTTGTTAAGGGGGAATTTTGCCTCTGCGAAAAACGTCGAAAAATCGTTCTCGTATTTTTGAAACTACGGGCTTAATTTAAAATTTTTACTCGTGTGTATAGGCAAAAGATGGCAGATAGTCAATCAACAGTAGAAATATGGAGGTTAGAAGGGATTATTATGTTGTTAATTATTGTCCATTGTTTCTACTTTGGCACTGAGAGGAATTTTGACAGAATTGAAAACCCGTTTACCAAATTCACACAACGCCCGCGTTCGTTAGAAGTAGTGTCGGGACTTTAGCTATTTATTCTCTGTGATGGAAAAGATTGCAAGGGACGATAGATAGCTTTTGACCCATTATATTTCATAAGTATATGTTTTATCAATTCTACTTTGAAAAAATGGCAGCAGAACCTCCCCAAAGCGTGGGTGTTTGATTTCCGTGACTTGTGGTTAAGATTTTAAAGTTGATATGCCTAAATGGCCCCTGGACCAATTGCTTACTATAGCTTTTCAGCTCTTCAGTGGGTCACCTCACCTCCATGTACCAAATTTCGGATAAATCGATCCAGTAGTTTGGGTTATAACGTGGTTTCAGTGTTATTAAAAAATTTTGAGTTTTCTACCCAAAGGGGACTAAATGCGAATAAATTTTGTCTCATTTAAAACCAGAATTTGAAGACCTTTCTGATGGTGACAATAAATCTTTCAAAAACTTGTTTTGAATGGGTAAATGAGAGAAGAGTTTTAAATTTGGAAATTGGTGTGCCAAAACGGCACTTTCCGTGGGGCGATTGAATCCAAAATTTGTTGAGCTCTTCGACGTGTAATACAATCCCCATTTGTAAAATTTCAGCCAAATTGGTTCAGGGGCTTGCACTGTACCGCGATTTTGAAGTCCGATAAAAATCTCGATTTTTTTAATTTTTGGTCAAAAGGGCACTGACAGTGAATACATCCTTGGAAGCAGAATCTGAAGGCCTTTTTTATGGCGACGTGAAGAATGGGGGTTTACATTTAAAATTAAAAGTTGATGTGCCAAAATGGCATTTTTGGTGGCACGATTGGCTCCACAAGCTTTTCAGATCTAAGTTGGATTATCACATGCACACGTACCAAGTTTCAGCCAAATCGGTCAAGTAGTTTGGGCTGTGGCGTGCTTACGAACGTACGAACGTACAGACACATTTTAAAAACCAATTTTTTCTATTTCGGTTTTCTAATGAACACTTTATAGCATCCAAACGCGTTCTCTAATGTGCTCTATTAGAGCACGGCTTTTGTTTACATCGTAACATAGACAACGATTGTGTCCAACAATCGCCAACTGTCAAGCGAACATTGACCTCTATCTTTGAAGATGAAAAACCAATTTTTTTCTAACAAGTTGGGTATCCGAAATAGAAAAAATTGTATAAAAAACTTGTTTCATACGGCTCTTATCGCACTCGGATTTTGTAAAACTCGGGCTTTTCGCCCTCGTTGTCCAAACATCCTCGTGCGATAATAATTGGCCATATGAAACGTGTTTTTTAATATACTATTTTGGGTTCCTCAGACCTCAAAACGTATAGGTCCGGTCTTATCTCGAATTCTAAAATTTGAAGTGGAGTGGGGAGGTTAAAAGGAACTATTTCTATGAAACTGATGCTGAGGATAAATGGCTGTCAGCAGCAAACTTTAAGCAAATTTTTTAGACATTGTTTTTTGGAAATATTACGATTCCTTATCCGCGGCCCCCCTGACGCCCGGCCCTGGTTCCGCGGAACCCGCGGAACACCGGTGGCTACGGCCCTGAATGTATCAGTGAGTAATCAAAATATAAATAGACTGTGCTCAACCATCATAATTGGGTCCAGGAAAATAAGACTGCTGTCCCTGAACCGCCCGTACAGTTATTAACAATTAACATCATTGATGGCAAAAGGGGATCAGCCCAAGCATTTATTACTAACTGGAAGTTATTACCTATTCTCATTATCTTAATAATAATACATAATTGAAAATTTCTCGCTGCTTAGGTAGGTACACAAATCATGAGATGGCGCTAGCAGTAAGATTTCTGCAACATTATAATAATTGCATTTCACTTTCGAGGAAATTCATGCTGAAACGGCGTGTTTTCGGTAGAGCGTACAGCCGGCACCGGGTTTCAGCATGCAATGCTGCAACGTCGTACTGCTAGCGCCATCTCAGATTTGTGCACCTAAGCGGGGGGGTAAACCGCTAACCGTATTCTGTACACCAGACGTCCTCTGAAATCACTGGGCATCCCCCTGAAATCCTCGGACATCCTCCTGAAACCCTTGGATTTCCTCCTGAAATTCCCGGACTTCCCCCTGAATTGTACACCTGACATCCCCAGCGGTTTGCCCCCCAACCTAAGCAGACTTATGTCGTGGACTTCTTCGCGTTGCCGGCATTTTTTCCTTGTACGATTTTAATCCATCTGCAAGCGTTATTCGGCGTTCGGGCCCTTTGTCCAGCTGTGAGGCCCTAACAACGCATCTATTTTCTTTACATACGTAGGTATAAGCGCCTACGCGAACACGACACGTGAGCAGTGTAGATGTGAATCATGAGGAGCTTTTCTGTTGTGGTGTCAAAAGGGCTTTCATTTACGTCAAAATTTCTGTCACTGTCAACAAACAGCAAGAATGGAAGTTGGATAATGGGATCGTGGTTATTCTTTGCTTCCGGCGGTTAATAATTAGGTAGGTAAATAATTATTATTGAAAACCGTTTTTCCAAATAAGTATAAAATAAAATAAAGGAATAATTATTGTTATTTAACTTAAACAAAACGAGCAACGCCGGGAAATTCAGCTAGTTATCGTTATCGAATAAACCATTCTGCAATGCAATGGCACAAAGCCGATCAATATCAACATCTGTAGAGAAAAATTAAGTTGTCTTGCCTGCTTTTGCTGCACATAATTTGTAGCTACTTTCTATGTAAAACATGCACATGTCGAGCCCAAAGTCAACGTGCCTGTTCAACAAAAATTCAACTTCAGGGACGCGGTTTGAGAACAGGCGTGTTCATGCCGCGGTACATAAAGTGAGTGCCTTTTCTGGGCAAGGCATTATGTTACATTATTGTTAGGAAATTGTGCCAAAATTACTTATAATTTCGATATGTTTATGAATTAAAATATGACTAATACATTATAATTGATATAACAAACAATATTGCTGTATGTATCTTGATAAATAGCATCGTAATAATTATTAAAACATGACTTTGCATTAATTATATACTAATGATTTTGAGTTTATTGGTTTGGTTCGGTAGAGTCAACTTCAGTGGAAATATTTAATAGGTAGCACTAATTTTGCGCGAAATTAATTTCTCATATGACATTGCAAATATTTCGTTAAAAAAGTGACGTACAATTATTGTTAAATGTTGTGGTGACACGGTTAACAATTTTCCAAATTGTTCCAAAATAATTCAAGGCTGTTAGCGGTTCTGTCCGAAACTTTCAATCAAAAGATTAAAATCGGAGCAGTTCAAGGAAAAATTTACAAAAAATTAACTTATATACTTGTATACTATTCGCCTGAACTAAAAACAAGATATAATCTGTCCGGGATCCACACGACCGAGATTCACCCGATTTCCATGGCGATTCATTGTTGACAACAATGATTCACCATGGAAATAGGGTGAATCCCGGTCGTGTGGATCCCGGACAGACCATAGTAGACCGTACTCCCAAGTTTTGTTCTGGACCTTACTCTCAGCGATCACCGTTGGATCTCATGCGCTGTGGATGCAACTTGCTTTTTTTTAAATGGGACACCGGGTATATTTTTGCACGGATCGATAGAGTTTTGTTCTGATATAGGGTAGTTGATACCTGATGGGGTTCATAGTTTTCGAGAAAAAAGATCCTAATCTACGAGAAATGTCCGAATGAAAATAGTAATCATGTTGAAATTTTTAATTTGTAATGTATTAGGGTGAATAAATAAGTTACTTACTTTGTTACTATTTATAGTTTTAATTTATTTATTCACCTTAAAACATAACAAATTAAAATTTTCAACATGATTGCCATTTTCATTCGGACATTTTTTTTTCGAAAACTATGAACCCCAGGTATCAACTTCCCTATAACAACGAAATCAGAAAAAAATCTCTATCGATATGTGTAAAAATATACCTAGTGATGGCCCATACGGTGATCGCTAAGAGTAAGGTCCAGAACAAAACCTGAGGGTACTGTCCTGTTTTTATTTAGTTCAGGCGAATATCTCAAGTAATAAAGGAGATATTCCAATCTAAAAGTGGGACAATAATAAAAAAGACCATGTGCTTAACTACGGGTAAACCCAAATCTTTTTTTTAAAGATCATTACCGTTTACACGGAAACAACATGGAAATTTACTTTTCTATATCAATGATCACGAGCAGCGTGGGTCGCTCGATAAAACATCAGTTTTGAATTCCAGAACACTTTCACCGTTTGACGCTTGCGCTACATATTAGAGTAAATTAAAAAAAGTCGGATAGGTACTACCTCACAACCGCGCAGTTGTGTCACAACTTCACCTTTTTTCCTATTCCCTTATTGGCCTTATTACTCCAATATGAGGCAACGACGTAATTAATATAACATTTCTATACCGTTCATATGAGAAAAAATATAACAAACGCGATAATTATGCAGGCAGGTTTCTTTTTCTCTTGCTGAGATATAAGGTAACCACAAGAAGGCCGATTGATTATTCTAAAATACCTAGCTGTAAGTATAGTTTTCCCCGAGGTTTAACCAGAATTGGAATGATACATTCATTTGCATAAGCCAAAGTATTTTACTATCCCATTACGCCCAACAAAACAAAAGGCTTCACCTGTAATTTAGCAGCCATCAGGTAGTCTTCCAGGCCCCAGGCCCGTACTTACCATCTACTCGACGCGATGTAGATGCCGAAATATAATAATAATAATTTATTCAATTTATTTATTATTTGATGTAAATCTAATTTAAATCCACACATTATGTGAAATAATAAGTAAATAGAAAATTATTAGAGACCTGGAGCTTCAAGTTTCGATACCAAATCGCCACTTGAGGATGTTTTTTTTTTACTTTTTTAGAACGCTAGATGCGTCTGAATGCGTGCGATGGGATGATGAATGGACAGAAGCTTCCGCGTGAACAAAGCAGGCAAAATGCTAGGTTTACTAATAAATTATTTCAAAAGCATATACAGTAGTAACTGAATGCATACATATAAAAGTAAGGCTTCACACGATGGCAATTAATTCAAAATAAAATATGCAAGTTATACTTGAATAGGCACTGGGAAAATGAAAATTACTTTTACCACAAAATAAATTTGCGTGAAAATAAAGCAGATTCAATAGCTAATTACACAACAATTAATAATCTATTTTCATGATAAAATCTTCATTCCAGTTTTGTTCCCCTAATTAACTGCATTGGTTGTATACTTTATGCAGCAATCAGATCACAATAGCTCATAATTGCTTGAAACACACTGATTTTCCTATTGTTGTATAAATTTTCAGGAGCTAAAAATTCATTAAGAAACCTTGACTGTTAGGACGGTTGATTAGCAAGACAATTAGAGGAAATATTTCGGCCCTCCTTCACCTAAATTTTAGATTCGGGTCATTTCACACAAATCATGCACTTACCCTCCACTCGGGAATCTCAGTTAAACGGTTCGCAACAACACACCCTGCACTTCCAGCACCCACTACAATAAAATCGAATTCATCCTCAGTAGATTTTCTTGTTTCGGTGCTATCCTGTATATTGTGCTGGGAAAAAAATCCGGAGTAGGAATAATCTTCTTGACTTGCTGGAAAACTGAACCCACTATATCCAAAGTCATACTTATTATTATTATTGGAATCCTTCGATTGTCCAAAAAGTCTTGCTACAAGATTGAGAAAGAGGAATGTAGATGGTTCACACGTAGTTATGTTCGTGTAAACGGAACAAGCTTCCGATAAATTCGGCGGTACCCAAGACATGTTGCCGCCACCGAGTACGTACGCTGCACTAAATGTTCAATACAACAGAAAGTACTTGCTTCGATATACGTTGCAATTTTTTTCTCGATTGAAATGTAGCGCCCTTCCACGACTTTATAATAAGAGAAGGCGACAAGACAAATCTTTAAATTGCATAACACAGTAACACAGAACATTTGAAACAATCAATTCGACAACGGAATCCGATTTTAAAATTCCTTAAAATTACTATTATAAATTGACTGAAAAGGAGCATTGACCACAACATCCGATTGGAAGGCAATTTATGCAACAAGAAACGAATCGCTTCGTTGATCGCAGACGTCATTTTGGTCTCGTACTTTTTTGGACAGGATTGCAAAAATTCGAAACCAATTTTTAAAATTCGTAACTAATCGACAGCTTTATGGTTTTTATTCTATATGAGACAATTACATTGTTTCTGTTTCTATGAACCGACTTCCTAGTTGTGTAAATAAGGACAACGCAATTGAACGAACTTAATATACATTTCTGGTGAAGAAAATAAAAAAGAATATTCAACGTTGCTTAAGTTATTTTATTAATAAAACGCATATTTTCTCTATTTAGGTATCCCGTATCACCAAGTGAAATTCATACAGTGCGAGTGTAAAGTAGGGATAAAATTCCTTAAATTTTTGTCCTTGGGTTTGTGGCAAAAATCCTCGGACAGGTCAATTTAATTTTTGTAATGCGGACTTGATGGAGGGGACAGTTATTTTCTCACACTTCCGGTTTAACCGGAAATGGCGTTAACTGGGGGGCATTTCACACCCCAAAAATTTATACATCACTGCCGAATTTTCAGGGCACTGCCGTAAATTTGTACACCACTGCCGACTGCGAAGTCCCCCGACAGCCTAAAAATTCATAGACCACTGTCGAATTTGCTCAATTTTTGCAACCACTGCCTAACATTTCCCACCACCACTGCCTTAACTTAGTTTTAACCTCCCCACAACCATACAAAAATGGGAGGTTACTGCAATCACTCCAAAATTCGAAATTGAGATAACACCAGATCTTTACGTTTCAAGGTCCCAGGATCACGAAAAAGTGGTTTTTAAAAAATGTCTGTGTGTATGTACGTACGTATGTATATACGTACGTACGTATGTACGTATGTGAGCACGATTTCTCGGAAACTACCGAACGGATTTTAATGAAATTTGGTATGTATGTTAGGGTTGGCCTTCCGGTGAGCCCAGTTAATTATCTTGCGAATCCACAGACGCTAAGTGCCTTTTTGGCATGTAAACTATGAAATTTGACAGATTAACACTAATTTTTCTTATCAGCACATGAAAGGCCTTGAAATTCTGTATCTGAAACTGTATTCCCACTTAGCGCCTTTTTGGCATAAAATCTAAAAAATCGAAATTTAGAGGAAACATTAAATAACACGCTACAGCCTAAACTGCTGGATCGATTTGGCTGAAATTTGGTAGGTAGAGATACCGCTACCCGCCGAAGAGCTGATTTAATTTTGGTGGCAATCGGCAAACGGCAAGTGCCATTTTGACATATAAACTTTGAAACTTGAATAATGAACTCCCATTTTCTCTACCAGCACACGAAAAGTCTTCAAATTTTGTTTTCAAAATTGTATTCAAGCTTAGTGCCCTTTTGGCAAAAGATCGTAAAATTTAGAAAACACCTTAGGTTTGGTGGAGTAAAACTTAGGTATAGTAAATAGTAAAATTTACTTGTTATTGGTGATAGGATTAGATCATTTACCAAGTGGGGAGGTTCCAGCCGCTTCCGTAGCTGCCAATTTTTTTTCAAATGGAATGACACTTTTTTCCCAACGAATTCGGAATATACGATTTTTTCTGAGTTAGTAACATGTATCATACTTAACCGGAAGTACAGTCACGGCCACCCCAGATTTTAAAAAACATCGAAGAAATAGGTCAAAAACCAAGATTTTTGAAAATCGCAAGTACACTTCAACTTTATTTTTTTGTTACAAATTCAACTGTGCAATTTAATTTCCTTTTATTTGTCTTTGTTTTTTCAAATTTTTTTACTTTTCACAATCTGCCAAAATAGCAAAAAGATTTTTTTTTAAATGTTGAATTTGTATCAAAAAAATAAGGTTGACGTGTACTTGCGATTTTCAAACATCTACATGTTTCTAACTCAGAAAAAATCGTAGATTCCGAATTCGTTGAGAAAAACGTGTCGTTCCATTTGAGAAAACTAAGTTAAGGCCATTTTCGGTTAAACCTGAATTGTGAGAACATAACTGTCCCCTCCATCAAGTCCGCATTACAAAAATAAAATTGACCTGTCCGAGAATTTTTGCCACAAATCAAGGACAAAATTTAAGGAATTTTATTCCATACTTTACACTCGCACTGTATACCTAAGAGATATTTCAAACGCCAATTTATTGCAAATCGTTAAGTTCAGCCCCTGAGGAACAAATTAGGTTCGTAGATAAACTTAAGCTCGCGTCATGCGAAACAATCAATGATCAACAGGGCCGTCGAGAGCCACGGCGGGCCCCGGGGCAATTGAAATCTACGGGCCCCTTAATAATAATAGTAATAATACTTTTTTAAAGTTCCATAAAAATTTGTAACTGAAAAACCAAAAAATTTTTGAAATTTTCAAGGTCACGCATTTTCCCAGCACTTCAGAATACAAACGCAAGGAAGAAAATATAAAACTTAACTTTAGCAAGGCGATTTTTTTACTGATTTTACGATTATTTTCCTAAAAAGAGTGATTCCTCGACAAAAAAGGTCAGTGTTTTTTAAGTTTGATATTTGAGGTTATGTTGTCGATTCGTGATGAATAAAGAAATTTTAGATATGTTGCTGTTGCATGATGATGAGGAATGTGTTCATGATATCATAAATCATCTAGTGAAGATGTTAGTGATGAGGATTGTTCCATAACGGAATCACTTGTACCTACTTAATTGTTTCCAGCAGAAAGATGCCTAGTCCTTTGTCTATCATTTTGACGATTTCTTCAGTTTATCCGAAAAATTGCCAAAAATGCATAACCAAGTGAACCAAATTTATTTTTGAGGTTATTCGAAAAGTAATTGAACTTTGAAATAGGCGGTTTTTTCCGCTCACCGCTTCTAATGCAACCTGCTCTAACTTACTCCTCCTCCAGAGTAAGAGCAAGTTGAGCATGAACTAAGCAGCTTGGAGCAAGTTGCACTTCACAAACGAACAGCCTCAGTACAGGTGCTTGAACACAAACGAACGGTTTCAGTTCAACAGAGCAGGAAGTGCAACACAAACGAACAAACCTATTGCGTGTTTCGGGCCCCTAAGAACGCCCCGGGCCCGGGGCATTTGCACCGGCTGTCCCCCCCTCTCGTCGGGCCTGATGATCAATAAGGCTTATTTGGCCGGTGATAGCAATAGTGATCCATGCGCTAAAATTTACGCAGTTTTAAAAAAGAATATTAGGCATTCACACATTTCATGAGCTTTGCAAAGCATTTTTTATTCGTATCTCTGAAAACAAACTGCTCTACCTGATGGGAGCTCCGGTTAACTCTGTTAACTCTAATGAAATATATCTTGAAGTATAATACCTACTTCGATTATTTATTGTTTCTAAGTAAAGGGAGAGTTCGTTTTTTTATTGGTACCCATATCATTCAATTAAATCGAGCGAAGTAAAAGATATCAATAATAAAATTGTCGTGTCTGGTGTGATTTAGTTTGGTAATCGCCTCGCTGTCTGTAACTTTTATTTCAACACGTTTACGAAGAACGTTTCATAAGAAACTTTCGTAGATCCACTTAGTAGTGGAATTTTGACCACCAAAAATTAAATATTCCCAAATTCCCAGCAGTTCCCATTCAACCGGATCCGGAAGTGGCCGCCATCTTTGTTATTTTAAATGAAAAGCCTACGTTTTGATTCTATTATAGTTTCGGATTGGTCCCTTAATTTAAGTCTATTGCACCCATACTGTCATTGTTTTCGATATAGGTACAGGGTGCCCGGAAATATAACATTGAAATATTTCAGCGGGTGATACTAATATGGATTGTTTTTGCCATTTTCACTTCTTCGAATTCATTCGCAATATTTCAACCCCCAAAAGGCAAATTTCCATAATTGGCTTATTTTCGTGTTATTTTCTCTACCTAATAATAACTATAATCTGTCCGGGATCCACACGACCGAGATTCACCCGATTTCCATGGCGATTCATTGTTGACAACAATGATTCACCATGGAAATAGGGTGAATCCCGGTCGTGTGGATCCCGGACAGACCATAATAGGGTCTTTATAAGTATTTCAACCCCCACAAAAGTTTGATTTGCACAGTTATTAGTTGACTTATTTTCGTGTTATTTTCTGTAATTCTACTTAATTATGATTAATTCTCATTCCCTCTGATTCTTCATCCCCCTTTACGATTTTTCACTCCCCTTACTGTTAACTGTGCAAAATTCGGATAATTTCGTTTTTCTTCGGTAATAAATTCAACTCATTTGGATTCAGTTTACCTTTTACAATTTTTCAGCCGCTTTCGCAATTTTTTTTTCCGATGACTACTCATCATTTACTCATATCAGACTGCGCATAATTTTTGCACTTTTTTGTTTATTTTCTACTGTGAAGGACTATTTCAGGTTTCTCATCCCAATTCACAGTTTTTTAATATTGTATTTTTCAACAATTCGCCTTTTTGACACATCTGTGCGTCTGCACAGGCACTACTACTAGGTGCAGATTGATAAAATCTACCCCCGATTCCACCACTAAATTCAGGCGCCCCCTACATTCCCATTAACATCGCATTGGTGTACATCTTCCGGTAACTTTTGTAGATGCGTAGAAGTGTAAATACGTATGCTCAAAATGAACAAGTCACCATCACCTGTACTGATTTAGATCGTAACAATAAAGAGGATTTGAGAAGAAACCGACATCCAAGTAGCACCGAATGCTCACGTTACGTTACATCGTTTTGTTACAAAGGTCATACTCGCCGTCTTTACAATTTAGTACCTAAAATTTACGCAAAAAAGTGAATATGACCATGTTCAAAGCCATTCAGGTTTCAAATTTAATTTCAAATTTTTTCGCTCCACGATCTTGCGATCATACACGACAGAAACTATGACAGACTTTACTGTTTAATGAGACACAACGATTATGATTTTAGTAGGAAGTTTGATGTTTGTATTAGACGTGTTTTTGGCTCTGTTACACATTCGTCCCGCGTTTCAACTACATAACCGATCCCGCTCTCCCCTACATACAAGATTTTTGTAAATACTCCTAACGACTCTAAATGCGGAACAATCTCATTATTAGTATTTTAGTAAGTACCTACGTAGGTAGCCGAGTGACATAATACACACTAACGCCATCAAATCGTCTTTGCAGACGCTAGCAGCAATTACTAAATGGAATGTGATTACGGTGGTGCGGGAGCACAATAGACAATATGGCGCTAATCGTCTTAATAGCTGCAAGTTGAACCTGTCCTGTGGAGCTTATGGCTCAATCATTATGTGAAAACTTTGCAGAAGCAATGCAAAGTGATCACTATCGGTTGTGGTAACAATTACGAGAACCAGAACTTCAGGCAAAGAATAAACTAACCTCCAGAAAACAATAATTATGCACCATGACCGCAATGTATTTTTGCATCGATGCATCTATTGCATTTTATTAACCGCGTTTTCACGATAAAGATGAGACAATAACTGCAACAGTAATCCGCTGGGAAAATACTTGCTTTTTTGCATTTGCTGCAGGTCTGCTGTTTCGAAATCGAGCTGAAGGTGTAGATACTGTATAGATACGCAAGTTTGTTCAAAACAATAAAAATGTCTGTGTCTGGGGACCTGGTGATGAAGCTATATAAGATATTTCGGTCAGGTGTGTTAAGATGTAGAGGTAATTTAGAGGAAGTAACAGCGAAATGGTCCATAAAGGATATCATTTGGGCACGAGGAATAAAATCGAGGATTGATGCAAACAGCCGGTGGGTTTTCGGGTAACGGCCTGTACCATAAAATGCCCATAAATGCAATTTCTAGAAAGTCAATCGCAAACTAGGGTATTCCGGGTGTGGAAGAAGTGGCGGAACACGTGACTTCAATATTAATCAGAGAGCGAGCCCTCCAAGGAGCTTAGACCTCGGTCTGAGACAACAACCCCTTCTCGATGCCAGGGCAATCTTATTTTAGGGTCTAATGCGAACAAATAAATGAAAAGAAATTATAACAACGTAAAGTGACGATTCTCAGTCATCAGGTTTACTTAAACCTATACTATACCTAAAATTTCGGGGTTAAAATTTGACTCGGCATTCCTAATAGTAATTATGATTATCGACTGTTTTTATTGAGATTGTGGGGTTACTGTGACAGCGACCGATCGCGGTCCACGAAAAATCAATCGACTCGAGCCATTTCAGCCTTGCATTAGCCACCATTGTCGGTGAGTTGTCGGCGTTTCGCGGCGATCGATCGGTGTGTCCCTATGAACTTGCCTCATACATAAACAATCCATCAGAAACCCAAATAAAATCACGCCATTAAAATAGATATAAAAAATGGGCAGCTACGGAAGCGGCTGGAACCTCCCCACTTGGCTCTATCTACCAAATTTGAGCCAAATCGATCCAGTAATTTGGGCTGTAGCGTGTTATTTAATGTTTCTTCGAAACTTCGAATTTTTCGATTTTATGCCAAAAATGCGCTAAGTATGAATACATACATACATACATACAGAGAAGTTTCATAGTTGATACGCCAAAAAGGCACTTGGCGTCTGGGATTCGGAAAAAAATTAAGTGGGCTTACCAAAAGGCCAACGCTAACGTCCGCACCAAATTTTATTAAAATCCGTTCTGTAGTTTCCTAGAAATCGTGCTCACATTAAATACGTACGCATGCACACAGACATTTTTTAAAAACCACTTTTTCGTGATCCTGGGACCTTGAAACGTGAAGATGTGGTGTTATCTCAATTTTGAATTTTTTAGTGTTTGCAGTAACCTCCCATTTTTAAATTGTGTGTGGGGGGGTTAAAGAACGAGAAGCTATAAATCACAACTTTAAAAACGAATGTAAGTAGGTATAGGTACTAATTATGAACTCATCTATTTTGTTATATTGAAATATTCTTTTACAAGTGGATCAGTTTTCAAAAAAAAAGACGGACATCACGAAATATAAAGAACCTGCAACTCCAAAGACTTATGTGGGCGTGAAATCGTTGCTTTGCAATTCCGAAACAAACAACGTAAGGGGAAACTGTAAAATGTAAAAAGTAGATAGGTTTATTTTTAACTTCTACGCTTCGCGAAATCGCGAAGCAAGTTAATAAAATCCATCGAAAAATCGAATCGCCAAAAACTTCAAATCTTTACGTTTCAGGGTCCTGAGAATCCGAAAAAGTGGTTTTTGAAAAATGTCTGAGTGTCTGTCTGTGATGACGCTGCAGCTCAAACTACTGAACGTATCGAGATGAAATTTAGCACACATATATAGTGGGAGATTTATAGGTACTGATTAGAATTTCGGCCATATCGGTTCACGGAAAGTGCCTTTTTGGCACATCAATTTTAAAAATTTAAACGCAAACCCCCATTTCTCGGGTTACTATATGAATACTCTTCGAATTCTGTTTCTAAAAATGTATTCACACTTGTGCCCTTTTGGGCAAAAGGGCCCTTGTTTCAATTTATTTTATAAAAAAGCATATTCTTACTATCGGATTCGACAGCTGTTGTATTGCGGGATCAAAGACTTTAGTGCACATTTTTAGAAAATTTCCATTTTACGGACAAAAGGCCCTTTTTTAAGTTTTTCTTAGCAAAAAGGCATACTATTATTATCGAATTCGATATAGCTGTTGCATTGCCGGATAGGAAAACTTAGTGTCGTTTTATCGAAAAATTTCCATTTTAGGGGTGAAAAACATTAATGCACGATTCCACCGACCTAACTTAACTTTAAGAGAGTCTTAAATTGACAATAATGACAATTATACCATAAGACTAACGTCATTCTCAGTTTTTAAGTCTAACTTACGTGATAAGTATGGTCCGTGGGACTGGCCATAAATGTTTGTATTTTAGATTTTAGTAAATGAGCGCCGGGCGCAACAACCGCCCGCACGCCCGACCTGGGTTAAATAAACGTAAATGCTACATTTACAAATTCTGTGAAAAAGTAGAAGTTTCTACCGTCTCCGAGACTGCCAATTTTTTATTTAAGGATGTACTGGAGGGAAGCAAAAATGGTACCAAGTTAATGCAAATTTTTATCATTCTTCTTAAGCCCTCGTTTAAATTTGGAATTGATTCACTCACCCGTTTGACGTTGACATAAACTCAAAAACGAACAGATACTACGGAGAGATCGAGAATGATTGACTTGTTTCACCATGTTACGTATCGTCGAAAAATTAATTGGCCACACAACACTAAAGGAACAAATGCCGGACGGATCAGTAGCATCTGGACAGACAATATTCGGATAATTTTGTTGGCTATTTTTCATAAATGGAGGAAATTTAGATTCAGGGACAAGTCAACCATTCTCGATCTCTCTGTAACAAACCAAAGAAAACGTTGAGTTGAAAAAAATATTCCTTTCCGCTTGCTTGTCAGATAAAAGCGACAACTGCCAATAAATCGCTTTCCTAGCAGATTTTTTCCGCCACGTCACCGCGAGATACTTACGTCAAGTATGTACTACTCAACTTTTTAATCTTATGTCCATCGCTTACAATTCTAGTGCATGGCGCTACCTTAGAAGCGCAGCGAAGCGTATCTAGTGACCTTTTAAATATTGTTAACTTTAACTGAAACATGTTGGCGCTTAGTTTAATTATGTAATAATTGCTAATGTAGGTAATTTCCAATAAATTATTATTATTATTACTATTTAAAAAGTACGGAGGATTGTATTTAATATACAGGGAGTAAAGATTGAGCGCACTATCTATATTAAGTACGTTTGCAATAATTATTGAGAGTCTGATTAAGAAGAATTTTACTGAGAAAAATATTTTTGTGAGGACATTCTTTTGTTATTATTTGTATAAATATTTACCATTTTTTGTTACTTATCTGCCTGTTACCTGTACATTTAATTATTTACTATTTTAATCTCTAATACCGCCGAGGTAGAAGACTCTAAATAATTTAAAGTTAATTGATTATGTATCGTAATGAATCAGAGTAAGACATTAATTGCAATTCTTTTATAATTCGAATTGGGTATAACCTTCAAAAATAACAAACTTGACGATAAGAATAAACATACTGGACCTATAGTTTCACATAGAGTCCTGCTTCACCTGACCAGCTAATGTTGGCCGGCAGCACTTCGCAAAAACATCATTATTTTGTTCACTCGCTATTACAGCTGACCCGAGAACGGACCTGGCTCAACAAATCGATTTATCGAATGGATAAATCATTTGCATAGATTTATGAGGCTCCACTGACAAGATTTCAAAACTCGTTTTAGCTTCCCTCGCATTTTTATTGCCACATTAAAACTGTTGCGAGCTTTATGATAATTCCTGCGAATCAATCACTAGTACAACTTTATGAGATGACTCTCTCCAATCACCCCTATAAATTTTAACCCACAGGCTCAGTCAATCTGACGCCCATGGATTTGTGTAATATAAAGGCGTTTTACAAAAAAAACCTAATCTAACTTTCGTATCGACATCGCCGCCCCATACAGATAAAGTGGAGTGCGCCGCGAAAAATTTGTACTCCCCCCCCCCCCATTCAGACCCGAAAAATGTCGCCCCAAGCAAGGACCGCCCCCTCTGCCGCCAGTTGCTACGCCACTGTAAGTATGGTCTCATCCATCTTTAGAAGCAGTATACCGGGGTGATGACCCATTCAAGATCCAGTCGTAATAACAATAACAATACTGTTCCATATTCGTGAGACACCCTTGTGTATACATATAACGTGTGAACAAAAACTTTTCCGATCTAGTAGCCCTTGCCGTGAGAGACGTAGGGCGTAGTCTGCTGAAATTATCAATAGTGATACGACGAGTAGTCTCTTGATTGCCGCGGGTTTTGACGTCCGAATGGCTGTCAACTACGAGTCAAAATGGTAGATTTTTTTAGGCCGAAAAAAATCTACCATTTGACAAGTAGTGCATCCATGAGGACTCAACAAGGCAACCAAGAGACTACGAATCGTATTTGCAGATTATTTTATAAATTAAAGTATTGAGTAAGTAGTGTCAAGTTGACGTTGTAGTCTTATCACTGTAATCAGGATTACTGGTATGCTAAATGCTCCTTTGGATTGGTTCAATACTTAATGAATAAAATAATCATGCAAAGCAAAATCTGACAGTGACGTTTTCATATAATTTCCGCAGTCTGCGCCCTACGTCTCTCAGGTCAAGGGCTACTAGATCGGAAAAGTTTTTGATCACTCTTTTATCACATCAACAACCTACAAACAATTGGTTCGCCAATATTGTATCCTACAAAACAGATTTACAAAAAAATAACAGCAAATTAATTACTGTCCTGGGTACTTTCTCCGTGTAATTTTATAGGTAACACAATTTACTACTTTTCGTCATCTCGTACCAGTCTTTAGTATTTCCAAGATCCATTTCCTCTTTACATTTTTGTTCATCCATGACAATACACTACTCGCCTATCTGTTGTCACTTTCTTTAAGCAGTAGCAATGAACTTGCTGCAAAAAATATTCAGCTTACCGAACCTCGTCGGTATAGGTTGTTACTTTAATAAAACGCCGCCGGAAGATGTACATCAATGCGATGTGTATCTCTGTAGATGTTTATTACATTAATGGGTATGTAGAGGCCGCCTGAACTTCCTAGTGGGATCGGGAGCAGATTTAACAATCTGTACCTACTAGTAGTGCCTCCAGAGCAGACGCACAGATGTGTTAAAAAAACGAATTTTTGGATACTTATTTTACAGTATTAAAAAACTGTGAATTGGAATGAAAAAAACCTGAGATGGTCCTTTACAGCGTTTGCAGTAGAAAATGAACATAATAACATTGAAAATAAGCCAATATAAGTTTTGGAGGAGTTGAAAGTTTGTGAAGAGGTTTGAAAAGATAAAAAGAGTGAAAATATAATCCAAATCAATAAATAAATAGAATCATCGAAAAGAAAATTCGGGGACTTTTTCAAAATTAATGCTCACAAGGGGAGTTGAAGAATTGCCAAGTGGGATGAAAAGTTAAGAGGTGTGAACGCTAACTGGGATTAAGTAGAATTATAAAATATAACACGAAAATAAGCCAACTATGCAATTTAGACTTTTGTGATGGTTGAAATACCTAATACTATTGCGAAGGCGGCTGGAAAACTGTGAAAGGTAAACTGAATCCAAAAGAGTTCAATTTATTACAGAAGAAAAACGAAATAACGCGAATTTTGCAAAATTAACACTTAGGGGTAAAAGGATATGAAAAGTCGAAGGGAATTAATTGTAGTTAAGTAGAATTACAGAAAATGACACTAAAATAAGCCAATTATGCAAATTTTGCTTTTGATGGGTGTTGAAATATTGCGAAGGGGGTCGAAAAAGTTAGAAAGGTAAACATAATTCAAATGACTAAAATTAGTTAGGTACGTGGCGAAAAAGACAAAATTTGCCGAATTTTACAAAATTAACGCTCCGGGGGTTGAAAAATTGTAAAGGGGGATGAAAAGTCAAGGAGGTTAAAAATTAACTGCAGTTAAGTGAAACAAACCAAGTTTCAGTAAGATACCTCCAGTAGTTCTCAAAAGCAATCCCCGCGCGCCTTACTTTTTGTGAGACAAAGCCGTATTCCAAGTTTCAGCCCAATATTTCAATCTGTTCTCAAGTTATCGCTCGAACAGAGTGAGGAGCGAGTGAGCGAGCGAGCGAGCGGACGAATAAGCTAAAACAAGAGTGCCTCGCATACTGCTACGGCACTAAAACGTCTACTTATCCTGGCGTAACATAGACTGCTTTTTAAAGGAAGTTGATGCTGATAGAAACCTGATTTCAGTGATATTTCGAATATAAATACCGATGAAATGAACGGTCGATTAGTTCTATCAAAACAATAAAACGTTTCTCCAAAGAAACCCAGCCTAAAATAGGTAGCAAAACAAATTTGATTGACTGGTATGGTTTGTGTTTCTTCCTTAGTTTATTCCGACTTCTAATCTCCGTGATCTCTTTGTGGGCAACTAAAATTGTGTGCCTATATTACTCATGCATAACGTTTCCATGCCATCTCATCCTAAAATGACTTCTGGAGTTTATAAATTCCTTCTTCAGTTAAGTAGTGGAGATAGGGGCAAAGAGGACCACCGGGGGCAAGAAGGAACATCAATAATATTATTTATAGAAGAGAAGAGTATCTGAAGTTTCCGTTACATTTTGTATTCTGCAGGACGGTAACGTGCGCTGGAGTTGGCTGAAGATTTTTTAGATGTATTTCCTTCATTTGCAGATTTTGTGGTCAATATTATAATTTCAAGGTAAGTTCGTTTATCTAAATGCCAATTTGAGTCGTTATTCTAAATAGTTGGTAAGGTTTGCAACTGTAGCTCAAGCTATTAACGTCATCTAGTAGGTACATATACTTAACATATACAGTGCTTTTCAAAAGTAAGGAATGAATTCAAGAACTTTTTCGAGAGGAATATTTCGGAAATATCCTCAGACAGGTCGACCTTATATTTTTGAGTCGCATTCGTTGGTGTACTCTGATATTTTGCACTTCCGATTTAACCGGATATGATCCTAATTTTGATTTTTCAAACGGGATCATACCTTTTTTTCAACGGATTTGGAATCAACGATTTTTTCTGAGCTAGAAACATGTGTTATATCCGACCGGATGTATAGCGTTTTGTGACCATCATCAGATTTTCGACCTTTAATCTGAACGCTGCGCTGCCTCAACGCTTGAAGATAAATCAAAAGTTTGAATCGAGGAATTGTTGGCAATGAAAAGATCTACAAGAAAGTCAGCGACTGGGTTGCAGTCTCGAGTTATCCTACTCGGTTTAGCCTAACCTTGGTTTGGTCGCTAAACAACAGCCAATCAGAACGCTTAACTCTCACAGTTAAACCTCTGGTTAAACCAGGTGTAGAGATAACCTCAGACTGAACAACCGGCCCTTAGAATGACATCACATCGTTAAAAAATCAACCCTCTACTATGACATGCAGATTCCTTACTTTAGCAGATTCCGGCACTGGGGCAAACAGGTTCTAGACTATTACACACCAGGTGGCGCAGGTTAAGCTGGCTGGAACTACATTATTTGGCAACCGAAATCAGAGATAACCGAAATATGGCCGCTCTTCCATCCATTTCATCCGCTAATTTCCGCACATTTCCCCTAGTTGAGAAATCGATATTTTTCCTTAAGTTGCCGTAGATATTGCATTCGGACGTTCTTTCTCGCACAAGGGCTTAGCATGTTGATGAAACCGATCGGCCCATAAGTTTCTCATTCCATAGGAAATTGGGTGATATCACATTAGTCGTATTTTGGAAACTAAATGTATATTTGTTTTTCAGTTTTTTGTTTCAAAATTTTTCGCACACTTAGGTATGCCCAAGATATCCGCGTGTTATAGTTACCTATGGTTCCTGAGATATTGGCACGTAAACGTTGCCTATTTTTGGTGATGTTTGTGATTTTTCTCTGACCTCTTTCCGAACGGTTTTTTTAAAACTGTTATTTGCGCATTATCTGTCGTCTTTTCTTTACAAGTACAGGAACATACGTAGGTATAGGAAGACCTACCTAATCGTCTAGGGTCTAGCTCTAAGTAAATAAAATCAATGCAATAATATTGTCGCATCTGGCCCTTTGGGTCCAGAGCTGGTACCGGGTTGTATGGGGGGAAAATGGGAGACTATTAAGAGGACATCCTCAAAAGACGAGATAAAAATCAAAACGGTTTAATTAATTCAAAGGAGGGCTGGCAAAAGTTTAAAAGGGGCAAATCATTATTGACAAATTATTATTAACAACAGGGCAGAGTACTTACCCTAAGGGGAGATACCCCACGCACAACCGGCCAGTGGCTTGGCAGGCCACCGACTCTCGAGTTGTACGTGATGTACCTCGAAGGAAGCGATGACACATTTATTGTTGAATAAGCACAAAACTCCACTATGTGACATCACCCCCTCGCCGACAAGAACCGGCCCCCGGTTCTAACATTAGAAAAAAAAACTAAATTTTGCTTTCTTCCAAACAAAAAGTGGTTAAAGAAAGTGAAAAATTTTTCGGTGGAAAGCAAAATTTGGCCTTACAAATTTGACACAAAATCGGTAAATACAATACATTTTGATTCATGGGCGATCTTATTAAACAGAATAAGGCAGCTACACAAAAAATGGGCAGGTACAGACATTTGGACAGACGTTCAGCTCAAAGTAGGTATAAGGACATCTTAAATATAATACAATTTTCCATCATCTGGGAAAACCACGGGGGAAGACACGGTCCTTTGCAAATTATTGCGCATATCGCAAAAAACATCAATATCAGCTCTCCATTTAGCTTGGGAAGATGATCGGAATTATTAACGGCTCCTCTCAATACATTTTGTCTTGGGACATGGGAACCTTTTCTTCAAGGTCGGGGAAGACAAAATTTTACTTGGGACTTGAGGGTGCGGTTTTTTCCAATCACATAATTGAACGAAGTTTCGGCTGATGCGGCGTTTGGATCCAAAGCGAGGATCCAAAGTAATACAAGTCTGTCCTGTCCAAAGTGCGTAGAAGGTAGCAGGTTTTCCATCCTTACGGTTCGGCCCATGAAACAGCCAAAAAAGGTAACGGCAGTAAAATGAATCAAAATTAAAAAGGTTTAATATTAAATTTCTTAAGGGTGAAGACGTTAAGGCTTATAAGATAATAATCTTATTGATAATAAATTCGTAAGTTCAAAATAATACATTTTATAAAAATTCACACAAGACACAAGAGTAATCATTTTATGCTGATACAAATAAGTAAGTTATTAACCTCGTCTTAGGTTATCATATAAAAACTGCTTATTTCGCAAAGCAAGCTTCCGTCGACGAATAATTTTTCAATAGGATTTTAACCTCGCCCAAAATTTTACAAAAAATCGCGATATAAGTTCATAATAAAACAAGTTAATAAATTGTTATTGGCAAAATTCTACCACGGCGCAAAGAGGATTTATAACAGGAAAAATGAAAAAGTAGGGGTAGGTAAATTATGGGGAATTTACCAGAAAAGCAACCACGGCGCCTCCACCATATGTCGCATCTGGCCCTTTGGGTCCAGAGCTGGTACCGGGTTGTATGGGGGGAAAATGGGAGAGTATTAAGAGGACATCCTCAAAAGACGAGATAAAAATCAAAACGGTTTAATTAATTCAAAGGAGGGCTGGTAAAAGTTTAAAAGGGGCAAATCATTATTGACAAATTATTATTAACAACAGGACAGAGTACTTACCCTAAGGGGAGATACCCCACGCACAACCGGCCAGTGGCTTGGCAGGCCACCGACTCTCGAGTTGTACGTGATGTACCTCGAAGGAAGCGATGACACATTTATTGTTGAATAAGCACAAAACTCCACTATGTGACAATATAATACGTATATGATTAAAAGTAATACCTACCTACCTACTGATGGAAATGAGCAATTAATCTTAACACAAACATACCTATCTTAACATGTTTATTGTGAAACAATTATTATTTATTATTCAACCCTCACCTGATCTGATAATACTGGCAGCGCCATCTGCCATTCAAAGGTTTAATGTGCATCAGTGGTGTACAAATTACGCTACTACCAACTGGCTTTTCACTGAAATAGAATAGAACTCTATAAAATATGACTAATGTAAACTCTGACTCTGTAAACTATGCATAATTGTATTTCATGATAATTAACAACAAACTCTTGCTAAAAATTCTTAATTTAATATTTCTGTAGTTCGATTCAGTTCGGCCAGAGGGCATTCTAAAAAAACTGTTCATCGTATAAAGTTTTCCGTAATACATCTTTGGTAATACCAAAGGTAATACCTACGTCGTAGGTAAGTACAAGTACAAAAGACAAAAAGTATACAAGCAGTAAGTAGTATTTATAGGTAATAGCTTTATAGGTCCTAGGTAGCAGTGTAGGTCAGGTAGGTACCTACGTACTATGCATTTTTAATGCACAAAATTGGAACGCCAAACCTTCAGATCCATCATGATGCAAGTTGCAGGATTTCCATTTTTTTTGGCACATATCTTTTCAAGATTCTATTCGAAAATATAATCAACAGATTATATTTTTGAATAGCCAAAACTAGGCCTGCGACTTTCAATTGATATATCGATATATCGATATACTTACCGAAATGATTTCGATATACCGAAATATCGATATATCGGTATATCGATATATCGGTATTCGGTATATCGATATATCGATATATTGATATATTGATATATCGGTATACCGATATATCGATAAGTTATTGATATATCGATTATCGATATATCGATATACCGGTATATCGATAACCGGTGTCCCGTATATCGATACATATAATGACACTTCTGAAGTTCTGACTTCTTTTAAATGTAGGAGTAGGTATTCGGCCTGATTCAGTCATTTGTTGACAACTGGCTAACATTGAAATGAATTGACAAAATTGAGGAATCTTTGCGTATACCTACGTCTTGGAGATATCAATATTTTCGTGCAGTATATAAACAATTTAAACAAGTGATGGTAGGAATTACTATACTTATTTAAACGACTTGTAGAAAATTGGAAATCGCAACTGATGTTTCTTAAAGCACCCTTGGGTCCTAATATCGTTTATTTCGAATCCTACGTTATTTTCCAGGTCACAACGTAAACAATAATGTTTGAGCGCTCCAATCCAATCGATTCAATCAATAATTGATTTCAATATTATTAACTAACTAACATCAAGAAACTACAGAAAAAGGACTATTACCTATTCATACCTATCTAGCTCCTAAAACTAAGATATTACAACAACAAGATATTACTCGATTACAGATATAATACCACAGTAACGATATCGATACAATTGTATAAGTACCGATATAAGGCGATATATCGATAAATCGGTATATTTAGTTATCGGTATATCGGTATATCGATATATCGATATATCGATAAATCGGTGTATCGGTATATCGATATATCGATAAATCGGTATATCGATATATCGGTATATCGATACGCAGAGCTGGGTCAAGTACCGAAAAAAAGTACTTAAGTATCAAGTACTAAGTACTTGATATTTTGAATATACTTCAAGTATCAAGTACCAGTACTGGATAGAAGTACTTGAAAATTGCAGTCCAGTACTTTACTAGTGCGCACACGTTAAGTACCCAGTACCAGTACCAATACTTAAAAGTACTGAGTAAAATAAGGGACTGAGTACTTAAGTACTTCATACAATACTTAAGTACTTGACATAGTACTTAAGTAAAATAAGAGACTGAGTATTTAATAAGGTATTTAAGTACTTTCAGGACTTAAGTAGTTGACATAGTACTCAAGTATCTACTTGTTATTGAGTATACTCTTATAGACAGCGGGGTAGCGACAATTTCGGTAGGTATATCAAATTTGTAAAAAAAATTGGGGCCCTGAATATCATTTGCTCCCGTCTGCCTGTCAATTTTTCATGTAAATAAGATGGCACATGTTACAAAAAAACATTTGACTGACGTCCAGACCGCTGCGTTTTCGGCGAGGGTGATTGTAAACATGTCATGTGCCATTTTATTTACATGAAAAAGTGACAGGATTGCAGTCTGCACCCCGTGCCCGTAATAATTTCGAGTTCTGATAACGACACCACGCAAAAAGTGCTCCATTTCAATAAGATTTATGGTATTGTTTTGCGAATTTCAGGCTTCTAAGAAATGAACAAAGTGAAGTCGTTCTTGGATATGCCCCAAACCTAATAAATATTCTAAAAACCCCCCATTTTTCAGTAAAAGATTCAGTACCGAACTCGATACTTAAGTCCTCGATACTTAAGTACTCGATACTTAAGTCCTCGATACTTAAGTACTCGATACTTAAGTACTTGATGCCGCATGGTTTAAAATACCAAGTACAAATACTTCGCTCGAAAAAATTATTCAAGTACCAGTATCAAGTACTTTTAAGAAGTACTTGAAATACCCAGTACCAGTACCGAATTTTCAAAGCACTTAAGTACCGGTACTTTAAGTACCAGAAGTAATCAGTACTGTACTTCAAGTACATTTCGATACTGAGTAGCCCAGCTCTGTCGATACGTCGGTATATCGATATATCGGTTTATCGATATATCGGTATATCGATTAAATTTTAAATATCGATATTCGATATTCAAATTCCGATATCGCACAGCCCTAGCCAAAACCACAAATCATCCAAGTTTCATTTAAATATCGTCGTTCACTTCAGTTCTTTAAGGATAAATCACGAGCGAATAAAGATTTCGAGAATCTTTTACAGATTCTTAATCACCCCAAAAAAAGTGCAACTTTCTTCTAATTTAACCGATTTTCTAACTCTTATGATGGTCTGCGAGATCACAATAGTGCGGGAAACGAAAAAAACACCACCTGTATAGTACCCTGTTCTGTACCTATACAATTTATGGTGCTTTCATATGACTTATAGTTTAATACAAATATTCTTGGATAGACGCAAAGTTTAAAGTTTTAGGTAATACGTGGTAATATTTAACCAGGATGGCGATATCGCGGCGATGCGATCATCAGGAAGGAGGACAGATTATATTGTAAATTAATAAACTTCGAGGAATATGTACATCTATGAAATATGTTTAATATGCACATAATCATACAATCATAAGAATACAACATAACTTTATTCTTCTTTATATAATACATACAATAATTTCATTAAAAATACTATTTAAAATGCTACTTTAAAAGCAACGTATTTTTTATTGTTATTTTCAACTTCTATCACTGATTTTCCAAGAAGCGTTACTTTTTCTCTTCATTATCGAGAATGTCTATACCCAGAAACAGCGTATACCACTTGTTCAAAGTATACTATAAAGATGCAAGTTTGTTATCCTCTACTCTAGAAGGAAAGGACAGAGTTTTTTAAACACATCACACTAATTATGGGGATCCATTCAACATACGATTTTTCTTTGTACAGTAATTATTTTACATCGTATACATCGACGCCACATAGTTACAAATAAACATATTAATAAAATTTTCGGACAGTGTAAAACTTTACCTAAAATAAGTTTATCAGACTATGTGCTGTTAGATTCAAAAGATTTTTTGAAAATATTCCCAAAATCATTCAAATTAGAGATTTAATTTTTTGTAAGAGTGGGAAACCACACTGGAGAGCAACCTTTACTTCTTGCTATTTATAATATTAATACCTATAATGATGATAATATTAATTGAATGAAACTGTTTTGTCTCTCAGTTTTTAACGTTTCATTAAAAAACGTTTGAATCTGGACTCATCATCACTTCACCCTGTTTATATTTTCTTTTGCTCACTTTATGTATAAGTAGGTAACAATAAGTCACTTTACAAATTACTTTCCAAACCAAACACCACATTACTTCAATTTATTTTTGCCTCGTTGTCAGTGATTCTCTCAAGTTTTTTAAGTAAACTATAGATCGGTTACCCCCTCCCCTTCCTATCAGCAATATCATATCCGTCTTCGTATAATATCTTATTCTGGCTATACGAGAGGCAACAAACAAAAATCTAGTTAACGTTGACGGTGATATGTATTTGTCATCTTGACAGTTAATGACCTTGATAATTTAGACCTTTAGCACTTCATAAACGACTCAACGTATAAGCAAGAAAAAAGAAGAAAGAATTTAAAAAATTAGGAATGAGGAATAAGTTCAGACTCGTGACTCAGACTCGCTCACTTTTCACGCCAAACTTAAACTGAGAAACAAGAAGTTTCAGATTATAATCTATTGTTGTCAACAATGAATCGCCATGGAAATAGGGTGAATCTCGGTCGTGTGGATCCCGGACAGACCATAGTATAAGTACAGGGCGCTCCTAAATTCATAGTCCTAACTCCGGGATGTTATCCCTTACATCATTCTAGGAGGAGACGTTCCTATGGACATATGTCCGGAAATGCTTTATAGGGGAGTTACGCCCCTTCATTCTCAAAAAGACAAATTTTTGAAAATTTCTCGAAAAGTATTAAGAATAGAATTTTGAAATTTGGAACCAACGTTAGTGCTGTAAAGAGCTTTCTCCTCACTTTTTTTTTCAGATTTTTAATAACATCACAGGCGTGCGTTCTTGGAGGGACGTACACATTTTCTATTGTTGTAGTCATTTTTCTCACCAAATAGTAATAAAATCTTACTCGGTGGTCGATTCTACCCAGAAAAGAGGCTCTTGTTGAATGTTGCTAAAACGCATACCCTTTATGGATTAAAGTGACTTTGATTGGTTTAGAACGCGAAAATTTCTGTTGTAAGATTTAGTTTATCTACTTGATTAGTGAAAATAAACTACTTACATCATTTTAGAAAGAAAAGTTCATATGGACATGTGGCGGTAAATAATTCCTATGGTCCTTTCGATTCATATGTTTTTCGTCGATCGTGTATACTGGAAACGTCACATTCTTGACATGCAATTATCTTCCGAAAGCTTACGTTTCCAGAACTGCGTCATTTGCTAGGCAACACGCACTAGCTGTACAGGAATAACGCTTTTTCCGGTCTAGGCCGGAAAAATATTCCTGTACCTACTCTTAATAAATAGTTCGAAATTTCATTATTTCTGCCTAGTTGTGCGGTCGACGAAAAAATAGTATGTGCAACACGAAGGAAAATATATATTCCTAAGTATACTAGTTACACAATATACTATTTCCGAAACGCCATTCGAAGGAACATAGCTCTTTTAGAAAACAGCCGAGTCCTGTAACCATCAGAGTCCCGGAATAGATATTTTCCTACGTGTTGCACATAATATTTTTTCTTCGATCGCGCAATGCATTCATCGGGCTTGGTTTTAAGAAACATTTTTCCGGATTAGTCCGGAATTTTTTTTTCTGTACAGCTAGTACATTGTTGCCTTGCAAAATGTCATGCAGTGATACAGTTCTAGAAACGCAAGCTTTGGGATGGTAATTGCATGTCAAGAATGTGACGTTTCTAGTTACGACCGAAGAAAATAGTATATTATTGACCAAGGTAGATAAGAACTATTTTAGCCCAAGCGGCAAGATTGTAACCCCGAGGGGCAAAGCCCCGAGTGCTAAAATAGTCTTCTCTACCGTGGTGCATTTTTCACTTACTAGCAAAAAAAATCGAATTCTCAATTCAAAGATAAGTCAATAATGGTACGTTTTAAAGCTAGTAGTGAAAAAAATTAATTATCAGCAACCTTGTGGGTATAGAAATAACACAAAAGGTTCTCTCCAGTGACGTATAACAAGGGTGGAAGTGGGCATCGCCTCAAGGCTGTTTTTTTCATATTTCTAGCGGTCGTACTATTTCAAAGTTTTTTTACCCATCTTTTGGTCCTGCGAGGGGGGGATGGGGCAATGTAGTTGCGTCACTGTTCTAATGTAGTCTATAATCCTACTCCTGCAAAATTGCAAACATCATGCAAAAACTTTTTCGTCAATTTTCATGAATTTTTAAAGTGCTTAAGTATATCTACGAAGTATATTGATGGTACTTAACATGGACGTAGATCGATAGTTTAGACTGTAACTCTACATTCACCCAACACAGCTTACTTAAGTTTCAGCATAGTAAGACCTATAAAGATTTGATGCAAATGCAATGCAACTATAGAATCCTCGGTAGCACATGAGTCTGATAAGCCTTATCGAAATCTAGTTAGTTTTACACTGTCAATTAAGTAAATACATTTGCAATGGTAGCATAACAACAGTTTTTTTATTGTTGTGGTATTAATTATTTATTGCATTTATGGTTGCAAATACTTTGTTTTCTTTCACTATGTTTGTTCCGTATACATTAGACCCGGCATGAGTTGCATGATTATAATAATACAAAAAGACAGAGGTAGGTACCTAAATGATATAAAAGATGGGTTATAACGAGGGATGTTATTGGTCCCTATTTGAATAAAAATAAAATGAAATTTTACAAAAATTGCTTGAAGTGTTGGAGAAAACCTATAAGCACTTGAACTTTGTTTGAGATATAAATGGCCAACTCAAATAAAGGAAGTACCTATCTACTCAAAGTGCAGAGTTTAAGCAATTTAAAAATATTAAACTCCATTCAAAATCCACACTTTAGGTTTAGGTATAGGTAACTGTGAGGTAAACGAAACCTCTTGTCCTAACAGGCAAATGTATGTAGGTCGCTGTTGAGTTCTGAGACAACAGAAAACAAAAATTGTTAACTGATTTTGGTTTAGCCGGATAAACTTTCATGCTCAGACGTAGGTACAATAATCAGAGAAATCTTTTGATGAATTTGCATTTTATCCATACTCAAACAGAGGACAGGCCTGTAAGCAAAGAACTAATAGACAGAAGCATTGTTGTGAGTGTCGTAGTTGATCTGCAGATAAGAGGGAATGGCGGCATTGAGTTCGGAAGCCCTCCGTCGCAACGCTGCTATGCTATGGCCGCGCCAGACGTCCTCCTCCTGTTCGTTGGGGGAGGTGCCCGACGCCACTGGTGGAGTGGCTGCGCTCGAACACGGTATTTGCGGGGGCGGCGAACCACCCGTCCCACCATTTCCGTTGCTACCGCCACCGTTGTTGCAGTACGTCATCATGCTATCACCTGCAACAGATATAAATCATCGGCGTCAGTCAATCTCAATCTATATGAAGCCTTGGAGTTTTTAATGAAATTAAGTGCCAACAATTTCAGAAAGCTTTAACCGAAGACGTCGAACAAGGAAAAACTATTATAAGCGGTCATATTCGAATAAAATTCAGGGTTAATTATTAAACTTAGGTACCTATTGATTTTTTACAATTGGGAAGAAATGAGCAGCTGTGAAAGGGAAGATTGGAAGCGGCTGGAATCTCCCCATGCACATGCTAAATACATAATCCAATCCTACTTTCTGTAGGTATACCTACCTAAAATATTGAAATTTAATTTTTTTGTCAAAGAGGCACTATGTTTGAATACAGAGCGTTCCAATGAAAAGGAGCCATCCCAAATATTTCGTAAACCAAACACAATTTGAAAATTTGCTCGGGCAGGTCGATTTTTAATGGAGGATACTTAAATCCATGCTTGGCGAAATTTCAAAACTCACCCCCTAACCCCCACTTCAAAATTTTAAATAGCAACCCCCCACTTGTGATACTTGAAATGACAACAACTTGTGATCCTTTGAAAGCTAATTTCATTGCCAATCCATCAATGCTTTATTAATTTTTGATATTTGTTCAACTCCAGCAACCTCTTTGGTCAACTTTTAAATTACACTAGGGCCCTTTGTGATACATCATTTGAAAAGGTTTGAAATTATCTGTAAACTAATGCAAACATTTTTTAAATCCATTCATTCGTTCAAAGTTACAGCCTAAATTTGAACGATTTCTAGGCCGAGAACCAGCTCATGTCTTTCAATGTAACTTTTGAACGAGTGGGTGGATTTCAAAAATTCTTGCACCAGTTTACAGAGAATTTCAAACCCTTTCAAATGATGTATCACAAAGGGTCCTAATGTGATTTAGAATTTGACCAAAGAGAGTTGAACAAATATCAAAAATTGTACAGCGTTAGATTGGCAATGAAATTAGCTTTCAAATAATGCATCACAAATGGGGTTTGCCATTTAAAAATTTGAAGTGGGGGTAGGTGGGGGTTAGGGGGTGAGTTTTTTAATTTCGCCAAGCATGGATTTAAGTGTCCTCCAATTAAAAATCGATTTGAAACCCTTTAGATACTGATAAAAGAAATTGGTGTTCATTCTTCAAATTTCATAGGTAATATGCCAAAAAGGCAGTTCGGCTTGTTAACATCTTTATACAGGATGTCCCGTCTCAGAGTGCAATAATTTCAACCACAGATACCTGTGTCGTAGCTACAGAATTTAGAGATTAGATTTTGGTGTGGATTGTAGCTCTTCTAATAATGTCTCCTCTAGGGGCGGACTGGCCTATCGGGCGATCGCCCGGTGGGCCGTCGGCGTCGGTCAGAGGGCCGGCCGCGCCGGCCCGATCGACTGTACAATAAATGTAGGTATGTTAAGTGTTATTGTTAATTATTTCAGACTGACAGGGTGGAATTCAATCTATTTTATTATGACCGAGAGTGCGCTGGAGCCCAAGCGGATTTATGTAATTTATTATCGGTGTGGTTTTCATAACTCTCAAATTTCGAAGTACAGCAAAACACAACTATAACTTATAAACATTGATTAAACCAATTAAATTACCTATTTTATTATCGTCTTTCTTCAGTCACCATCAGTATTTAAGAACGCGTTGAGTCTTTAAGAATGTTGTAACTATAAGGAATTGGCGAATAATTATTATTTAAAGCAAATAGTGATTGTGTATAATTTTGAGACTTGAAAATATTGAAGTGTGATTACTGTGATTTGGATTTGGTCCCGGATTTGGGACTGCGTGAGTGTGCTATTCTGTTATTGTTTTACGATTTCATATCTGGTGTATTATAAGGAAGACTTGCAAATATACAAAAATACTATAATGGTGGTACTTTCTTTATAGTCAAAAAATTGACAAAAGCACTAAGCGCAAAAGGTGACAGGCGGTGCTAAAAGGAAAGAGAGAAAAAATAAAGGCCTTAGCCAAACAGGCCAAATCTCTCAAACCCCTTTCATTATTCTTGCCTTAAATTGTTGGAAAATGATTTTCTCTTTACGGTAACATTATTTGTTGCAACAAGAAAGCGACCAAATTGCTGAAAATAATGATTTAAATAACTGAACTTTGAAAGAAACAATTGGTGGTTATGCAATTTTGAGCCACCCTTCCCTATACGACAAACGTCATTAAAATGTCAAATCCGATTCTTCAAGAATTATGTACTGTGCGCGTTTCAGATTTTGGGACGCATAGGGAAATAACATGGAAAAATTAATTTAATTTTTTTCCTGCTCCCGAGAATTCACTGCAAAAGTTTTAGGATATGTGGACGATAGTCCATGCTAGTCTGTACCCCTTGAGATCTTGTTCATTCCTCTGCTCCTCCTAGGCACTTAAAAATAATTTTTTGAAAATTGATTAATTGCAATGCTATTATAAGTGACAATTATTGAAGGAATTGAGGATTCCTTACAATTTTAAGAATAATTGCCGAACAAATATTAGCACACAAAAAAATTGGTTTGATTCTGGAGTCGAAAACTGCATATGCCCCCGAAAGTGTGTCGAGTGTACTAAAAAAAATTTCCACTTCTGGTTAAAATTCACATTTTTAAAAATGCATTGTTAAGTACCTAAGAGGAGCTAACGAACGAACAAAAAATAAGAGGTACAGACTAGCATGATGGACTATCGTCCACATACGCTAAAACTTTTCCGGTAAATTCTGGGAAACAGGAAAAAAAAAATAGATTTTCCCATGTTATTTCCCTATGCGTCCCAAAATCTGAAACGCACGGTAGAATAGAATGCCGTCCGTAATGGCAATAATATGCGAAAAGGTAGACAAAATCTACTTTAACTATTTAATTATTGTTATCAAGTGCTGCCCTGGTGGATAAATTTTTAATAAATTCTCCAATCGATATGAAGATCGAAAATCAAAAAGCTTTACTCAAAGTACCTACTCGTGTAAGAAGCATTAAACAATGCGGTAAATTTAATTGTGTCATAATTATAGTAAAATATCTATTTATTACAAAGCGAAAGCCACAAAGTAAAACCACCTACACTCGGTTTGTTTTCACGTTTACAATGCAGGAAAGATATACAAATCGAAAGTGCCTAAAGTTTACACCTTCTTCTAGCATACCTACCTCAAAAATTCAGAACTTTCGCAATTAATGTTAAATGTGCCATTTTTACGCCTCATAAGACTGACCTATAGATACAAGGTGTCCTGGAATTATGATGCCAACGCTTAACCAGAGCTTCCTTACGTAAAAATAAGTCGAAATGTTCCTATCAACCATATGCCAAAAGTCAATCGTTTGCGAGTTATTGGGCTTAGAATGGGACCCATTGAGCATGGTTTTTCGTTAATATTTCAGAAACCACTTTATCTACGGTTTTCATATTTTGCACACTTTATTAGCTCTTGAGTACCTATGTTTCGGTATGTTTTGTTTATTGATCAGAAAACGACAAGGGCCGGATTAGGAGGGTGCTCCACAGAAATTTTTGTAAAAAAATGAAATCGACAGAAATAGCTGTCAGATATCCACTTTTTGTGATAAAGCAACTCAAAACAAAACTTTTTTCACCCTTGAGCTTTTTTCGTTTTGAGAAAAAAATTGAAAATCAAAAATTGTCGTCGCAAATTTTCACATTTAAGGTACAGAAATAAAATCAAAAATTTAGTTAACTATTGGAAACGACAGATAAACAACCCGTACTTTGTAAAAATAAATTACTGGCACGTCAAGTTTGTTTATTTGGTTCCTAAGAAAATCTATCTACTTTTCAGAAAACCATAATATGAACTACCCTTTTGAAAAACGAGCAAAGGTAAGAAAAAAGTAAAGCTGAGGTGTTGCAGGTCACATCGCATCAGGAATACTTAGCTATTTGCGCTTTTGACTTGTACACACTTGTACACACCTTATGAGTAACACTATTACCAAGGGTGATTTGAGCGAAAATCGCTCGAACAGGTCAGGTCATTTGAAGGGACACTACATATAGCCTCATCAGCGGTCAAATTTTAAATTATATTAAGGCCCTTTATGATACAACAACGCACTCATTCAAAAGTTGCAGTAAAAAAAAATGGCAATCTCGGAGGTGGTAGAAACTTCTACATTTCCACAGAAACGTAAATATTTGATAGTTTTGGCAATTCGATTTTTCGATCGATTTTAGGATAACCTATCTGGTTAATTAAAAAAATTAGCCTCGTCCAGATTTGAACTCGGGTCATAAATATACCGCTTTCCCCAGTTAGCGCGCTTCACCAGACACAGCCAGCGATCTTTTGGTGAAACGCATGTGAGGGACCTACTTGAATACGTCCTTATACGTCCCTTCATGGAATTTAGCCGAATTTACTAGCTGGAAACAGCCAGCTTTTCTCGGCCATCTAAAAACAATGTTTTCAAATTAAAATAGAAGGGCAACCACTAACCCTATTTAGACCGTCTCAAGCCCCCAAGTTATTCGTCGCGTAAAACCCCCCTTTGGCAATTGAAAACGTGAGCGCTGACTTATTTCAGGATACTGGTAGTGGTTTTTCAAAAAATATCTGTCTGTCTGTCTGTTTGTGAACACGCTACAGCTCAAACTACCCGGCCGATCTGGCTCAAATTTGGAACGTGGACATCTTACAGATCTGGGAAGAGCTGGAAAAGTTTTGAGCCAAATCGGCCAAAAAGAAGTGCCATTTTGGCAAATCTACTTTAAAAATTTAAACGCAAACTAACAATTTTCACGTCAACAAATGAAATCTTTTCAAATTCTGCTACCAAAAATGTATTCACACTTGGTGCCCTTTTGGCAAAAAACCGGTGCCGTGAAAAAAACGTATGTATAAGTGTATATTTTTATTACCGGATTTGATAGCTGATTTTATTTTTAAATCGAAAACTCTAGTGACATTTTTTCGAAAAATGTCATTTTAGCGACACCAAGGTCCTTTTTTGAATTTATTTTAATATCAATAGAGCATTTCTTACTATCGGATTTAATAGCTGTTTTGCATTGCGGGATCAAAAACTTTAGTGTAATCTTTTCGAAAATTGACATTTTAGGGGCAAAGGGCCCCTTCATGAATTTTTCTTAGCAAAATGGCATATGAGTATTATCGAATTCGATAACTGTTGCTTTGCCGGATTGAGAACCTTAGTGCCATGTTTTCGAGAAATGTCATTTTAGTGGAAAAAGGGCCCTTGCTTTAATTTATTTTACAAAAAAGCGTATTCCTACTATCGGATTTGATAGCTGGATCAATAGCCTTAGTGAAATTTTATCGAAAATTTCTATCTTAGGGGCAAAAAGGCCCCTTTTTGAATTTTTCTTACCGATAGGGCATATTATTATAATCGAATTCGATAGCTGTTGCATTGCCGGATCGAAAACCTTAGTGCCATTTTTTCGAAAAATGTCAGTTAAGGGTTGAAAAACATTGTAATTCAGATTTTAATAAATGAGCGCCGGGCGCAATGCGCACGACAGCATCAGCGATGGACAACCGCCCGCACGCCCGACCTTGGTTAAAGTTAAATGCTACATTTACAAATTCTGTGAAAAAGTAGAATATATGTATAGCATATATAGACTGTTGAACATAGGAGGTAACCATCAGGATAATTGAGCTGTATATTTAACCATAGGTAGGTACTGCTTTTAAATTAATGATGATTCAGTTTGTAGAACAGGAAAATTAATGTAGGTGCCTATTTAAAAGTTTCGCGAAAGAACACAAAAACAAAAGAGGAGACCCAAATCTCATTTATCTGGTAAATGTTTGCCTATTCAAGTATAGTGCTTAATTCTCATTTGATGTTTAGTAATTCAATAAATAACTATAATTTATTACAACAATTACGATTACTTATCACTTATTTTAACGTTCAATTATAAAAATTTGTACCATTTAACAGCTAATTAAATTTTAAACTTGCCAGTTAGCAGAATGATTTCTGTAAGAGAATTAAACTCTTACTTTTTTACGACCTATTACCGTTGTTAGAAGCTAGTTTGAAAGGAAAAAAAAATCTGAACACGTGAAAAATATTCACTCCAAGTTGACCGCACCGAGTCATAAAATTCCAAAGCAAACAGTTTCATGTAAATGTTGTATTAAGGAGAATGCTGTTTCACTGTAAATCTATTTGCATTGGTTTCATCAATTATTCATGCGTTTATACCATTATTGTATATAGAAAGGCACAACTCTCAAGAAGATAAAAGCATTGAAGATCTGGAACAAAATATAGGTACGGGATACGGCGCGGCGGTTGAAATGGAAATATGATGGATGATTTGCAAGGTTGTTCCATGGGCATCGAGTTTGGCAACATTTTAAAAAGCGTTAATTATTTCAAGAGACTGTTAAAATGAAAAGCAAACAAGATGTAAGAATATTCTAAATACATAATGCTATTTCTAAGGGTCTGCTGTTTCAGACAGGTTAGTCATTTGCCATACTTTTGTATACCTACTGCTTTGGGAATGCCAATTTCAAAGTAGATAAAGTGCAATGCTTTGTTAAAACACCTGATGGAAGTTTCCGTTAAGTTAAAACTTTCCAACGATTTCGAAAATCATATCACAGATTCAAAAATCGCGATGGTGGATTGAGAGCAAACAACATACAACATATAGGTACACGTATAGTAGCTGTGAAAGAAATCATGGCAAACACGTTAATGGTAAAACATGTGTGCAGAAGTAATTAGAATAGTTGACGCGTATTTCGGTAGCGGGTAACGAGGCTCTTTCTAATCACTGCTAATTGTATGTTTTGTGGTACTCCTGTTTCCCCTCTTCCACCACTCCCCAGCTGCGGAATGCCGCACCGAGTTGTTACTTTCGACTGAAGGTGTCAAAAGTAAATGTCGTGGGCTTTGTTTGACTTCAGTTTATACGATCGGACGGTAAATGTTTAAAGGTTATACATTCATAGCTTTTTTTATAGTCTGACTCCGAAAATTAAAGTAACATGTATGCCTAATGCCTATATCCTATACCACATTCTTTTGTCTTACGTTTTATAACTGCCATCAACTGCTCAATAATAATATAGACATTTTAATTCTCCTTACCTAACGAATTGAGTCCATAATGGGCCTGATATACCGTGCTCGCAGCTGCGGTGCTTATAGGCAACGCTGGACTCAATCCCGAACTTTGATTAAGTTGTCCTAATGACTGTCCGAATCCACTCATCGAAACGGAACCTTGACTGAGCTGACCCAAACCTGAAAAAATAAATGAAAATATGTGTCAACCACAATCTATGAGATATATTTGGTCAACTTTGAATGTTTATTCAAGAAAAAGTGAAAACGTTAGGTACCTGTAGCCATCCCAGCGACACCCCAACGTGATTCCGACGTACTAAACATACTCGATCCACAAAGACCATCTCCCATTGCCCCGAAAGGTGGAAGACCGTGAGAAGGTAAAAGGGCGCCGGGGGTACGGAAAACATTAGTCGTCTTCTTTCTCTTTTTCCACTTGGCTCGTCTATTTTGAAACCAAACCTATACAATTAAAGTGAATTAATGAATTGTTGTGAATGTTATGATGAGATACCTAAAATTATTTAGAAAAATAATAAAATTTAGGTGTTCATTTCATTTGTATACTTTCAAAATACGAAACAGGAAATATTTATTGAATGTTTGACCACCGAACTTAATGTCTAATTAATTCGATCCGGAGATTCTTCACTGTCAGAATATGGTATCTACAGCCTATTCCAACCGGAACGATCCCTAAAATTGACGCCCCACAAGCACCCAGAGAGAAAGAGAAGTGCAGGGCGGTAGCCCTCCGTGATTTTTTTTTACAATCCAGCCCGGAACATATTATTAGTATAGAGATATGCTTTTTAAGTTTTACTCCATGGTTATGTATAATATACCTATTTAAAAATCAACCGTTTTTAACATATCTATAATATACCTAAGGAGCCAACATTCATCATTTTCTGAGAATAGTTATTTATGTAGGTACCTAATATGTAACAAGTGACCAAGTGAGTAAAGTGCCTAGTAAAGTAGTAAAGTATGTAAGAGGAGAAGGAATGTTTACCCAACGACGCGTTGCTGGAGTGCACAAATCCGAGTGAAAAATAGTAGGTACTTATACTGTTTTATTAGCAGTAAAATGGGCACTTTTTGTGATGAGACGAAACACAAAAAGTTCATTTTACTCCCAATAAAACAAGCAATTTTTTCTTCGAATGTGGAAAGAATAAAAAAAAACTATTAAAATTAAGTTTAAAAGGAAACTTATTATTATCTATAGTTTTCATTGACGTTTGATGATTTTATTAAAAATTTGACGATTTGAAATTTTTCAAACCACAAATAATACGCATCAAAAATGTCAAGTCACAAGTTTGACAGTACAACGCTAAAAGTGGTGGAAGAAGCAAAATATGGTCATACCTAGAGAATTTAATAGCGAAAAAGTTAAATTAAATCTGTACGTATGGAAAACCATTTCACAGTGTTTAACAATTAATTTTGATGATCTAGCTCGTCGATGATGGAGCACAATTTTTTTTAATAGTCCTAATATAACATGCAATCATACTATTTTCAAACTGTTCACTAAATTAAAAAGTAGGCTATTTCCTTTAACGATACGGATATGAAACCGACCAATCAGAGATTTTTTTAATCTTCCTGGATGGCTGTCTTTCTGACATTTGGTAACGTACTCCTAAGCGTTTCCAGAATTTTTTTTACGTCCTGTAAAAAAAGGCAGCTTTATACTTTGCAGACCGTTTTGCTAAGGCCCTGCCTCCAATTGAAAATTACCTTTTCCAGCTTCCTAACGTCAACCCTCAATCGAAAAATCAAATTAAAAAAAATGCAGCAGAGAAGCGGCTGGAACCTCCCCATCGCGTGGATCTTTGTATTCTGTGTAGATAGTAGTCAATTCAACAGAATTTTTTTAATCCTTGAGTAATTTCGCAATTTTCTGACAAATACCAACGTCACCTCGGACATCACCCATCACGTTTGACAATATGTTCCTTTTAAGGTTAATCTTTTGCCACCTTTTTGACAATAACTGCCACTTTATGTCATCCACTGTCAGCCCGCTCCCTTTTAATGAGAAAGAATTTTTTCTCTATTTTCTACTGAAATGGCAGAAACTGAACACATTTTTAGAACCAGAATTTGATCGCCTTTCTAATGGCGACATAAAAAAGGAGGTCTTGTATTTAAAATTTTAAGTTGATATGCTTAAATGGGACTTCCCGTGGGCCAATTGCTTTCAAAAGCCTTTCAGGTCTTCAACGGGTCACCCAATCTCCAGGTACCAAATTTCAGCCAAATCGATTCAGTAATTTGGGCTATAATGTATTTTTACTGTTATTATAAAATTTCGATTTTTTGAACCAAACAGCGCTAAATGCGGATTAATTTTGTAATACTTAAAACCAGAATAATTTAAAGACCTTTCTGATGGTGACAATAAATCTTTCAAAAACTTGATTTTAATGGTCAAATTAGAGAATAATTTTAGATTTGGAAATTGGTGTGCCAAAACGGCACTTTCCGTGAGTCGATTGAATTCAAAATTAGTTCAGCTCTTCGACGTGTAGTACAATCCCTATGTGCAAAATTTCAGCCAAATCGGTTCAGGGGCTTGGGCTGTAGGTACCGCGATTTTAAAGTCCGATAAAAATCAATTTTTTTTTAATTTTTGGTCAAAAGGGCACTAAGAGTGAATACATTTTTAGAAGCAGAATTTGAAGGTCTTTCTTAAGGTGACGTGAAAAATGAAGGCCCGCATTTAAAATTTAAAAGTTGATGTGCCAAAATGGCATTTTCGGTTGCACGATTGGCTCCAAAAGCTTTTCAGATCTAAGTTGGATTACGAGATGCCCATGTTCCAAATTTCAGCCAAATCGGTCTAGTAGTTTTGGCTGTGGCGTGATTATAAACGAACGTACGTACGAACGTACTACGTACAGCTTAGAAATATGAACATGCCCACCCAGAGCTGAATATTTAGTTGGTCGCCTAGCATTCGAATAGCAGTTAGGTAAATATTCAGCTCTAGGTGAGCATCTTCATGTTTCTAAGCTGTACATACACACAGACACATTTTAAAAACCCCTTTTTTGGGTTCCTGAGACCTCAAAACGTGAAGATCTGATGCTATCTCAAATTCGAAAATTTTAGTGATTGCAGTAACCTCCCATTTTTTTTAAATTGTGATGGGGTTGTGGAGGTTAAAAACGGAAAAAACGTTGTGTATACCTCTGTTTGAAAGTATGTTTTGCAGACCTTAATCATCCGCAGCCCTCGCTCCCTGGGTTGCGGTCTGCACACATCTTCTTTCAAACCTTTGTAGACAAATAATTATTGTAGATATGGAACTCATGAGTAAAGTAACTTTTTTTCATTTGTCGGATTTGCGCACTCCGCCTACGGTATCGTTCGGCAAACACTAATTTCTCGTGATAAATACAGTTACACTTGCTGCCTAAATAACTAGTTTTTAGTTTTACACCAGTACATTTGAAATTTTGGGAACATATACAGTGGCTTTTCAAAAGTAGGGAATAAATGCAAGAACTTTTTCTAGAGGAATATTTTTCCGAAATAACCTCGAACACGTCAACCTTATTTTTTTGACGTGCATCGCATCCAGTGGTGTAGTCAGATATTTTTTTGCGCTTCCGGTTTAACCGGAAATGATCCTAATTTTTATTATTCAAATGGATTCAACCTTTTCGCAACGGATTCGGAATCTACGATTTTTTCTGAGTCAGAACGATGCGCCATACCTGACTGAAAGTAAACTCACGGCCACCCTAGATTTTCAAAAACATCGAAGAAGTCGGTGAAAAATTGAGATTTTTGAAGAAGGCAAAATCACGTCAACTTTGTTTTTTCGATATAAATTCAACTGCGCAATTTCTTTTTTAACCTCCCCAATCCATTTTTAATCTCTTTATTTCAGTATTTCAAATTTCTTCAATGATCAAACCTGCATGTCAAAGTTACATTATTTTTTTCAAAAATCTCAATTTTTCACCAATCTCTTCGATGTTTTTGAAAATCTAGGGTGACCGTGTCTCCACTTCCGGTCAGGTATGACACATGTTCTTGACTTAGAAAATAGCGTAGATCCGAATCCATTGAAAAAAAAAATAGGTATCATTCCATTTAAAAGTTTAAAATTGGGATCATTTCCGGTTAAACCGAAAAATAAGGTTGACCTGTCCCAGGATATTTCCTATATATTCCTCTCGAAGAAACTTTTGTAGTACTGTATGTATCGTTTGTCAAAGATCTCTAGAAAAAAAATTCATATATGTAATGAATGACTCTACAGCACATTTTATTAATCTCCCCACAGCCATATAAAAATGGGAGGTTACTGCAATCATTCCAAAATTCAAAATTGAAATAACACCAGATCTTTACGCTTCAAGGTCACAGGATCACAAAACTTGCGGACTGACAGAGAATGGCAGCACATGTGTCAGGATATTAACCTTACAAGGTAAGTGTTGTCAAATGTGATAGGTGATGTCGTTATTTCTCAGAAATTGGGTGAAATTAGTCTGAATGACGGTAAAAGATATACGGGGTCGGTTAAATTAGAGAAAAGTTGCGCTATTTCTTGGCAATTAAGAATCTGAAGAGAATTCCCCTATATTTTGATTCGTTCCTGAGTTATCACAAACAATCTGGAAATTGACAATTTAAAGAAAAATGAATACCTTTATATTTTTGACAGCTATCAAAAATGGCGTTGTCAGAAATTCTCTAGGCCTTCTAGATTTTGAATGAAGACAGTCAACTTTTTTTTCTTATGGGCATGGCGCCCATAAGAAAAAAAAGAATTTTAACACCGCCGGATACACAGAAAATTTATCTTCTCAAAAATGCAACAAACATTGTTTTTCATCTGAGTTTAGGCTGATTTTACATATTCAGACAAATTTTCAAATTCTGACATCTGTCAAAAAAGTTCATGTTAACCACATTTTTAAAAAGCTAATTTTTTTGTATTTGGTGGTTCCAAAATTCAACATGGCGGCCAGAAAAGAATCAAAAGCTAGCTGCCGTCATTCAAAATCTAGAAGGCCTAGAAAATTTCTGTTAATGCCATTCAATTGACAGCTGTCAAAAATATAAAAGTTCCAAGTTTCATTTAAATAACATTAAACGTTAAGACATTAATTTTTCTTTAAATTGGCAATTTTCAGATTTTTTGTGATAACTCAGGAACGAATCAAAATATCGGAAAATTCTCTTCAGAATCTTAATCACCAAGAAATAGCGCAACTTTTCTCCAATTTAAACTACTCTCCATCTGATGGGAAACATTTCACACCCCAAAAATTTGTACACCACTGCCGAATTTTCAGCGCACAGCTGTAAATTTGTACACCACTGCCGACTGTGAAATCCCCCCATCTCCATCTATTATGGTTTCCGAGATATTAATGGTGAGCATCGAAAAATTACCCACCCTGTATATTTAGACCTTTATGAGATGCATCATCTTATGAGGTACCTATCATCAACTAGAATGTAAGTTGGACACCCAACCTACTCTGGTACATCGCACAAAATTTTATTAAAATAAATTGATTGTTCGGAATCTTGTTTTGATCCCACATGCGATATTGAAATTTTCTTGGATACCCAGGCCCCCAAGACGCGTAAAGATTTGATGTTTTTCATCATTCGATTTTAATAACTTGCTATGCTCTGAAGGTCTCTTTACATGATGTCCCTAATGGCGTGGCAAAATTTCAAAATTGTCATACATTAGTCCATCATGAAGAAATTAAAATCAACAATAAAGTCATCGTATTTTAACACAAAAGAGGAAGTTGACGGAGTACTACGGAGTCCTGTATTAATTTGTATTTAAAAGCATCATATCGATCGCAAAAAACAGCTTACGTAATAAGCCGCTAGCGCCATCAGCGCCCGGAAACAATGGAATAGTCTCTGTTTAATGTTCCATACACCATGCACATGTATTTATTTATTTTGGGTAAAAGGGGCCGAATTGTACTTATTATAGGCTACGAATTTAAGTTATATACTTGAGTAGTTAGGTATATGCCTCTCATCAACGTTCCAGATCATTTGATATTAATCAATTGCCATACAAGAACTGTCAATATTGCATCGATTATATTGTTAATTTGATATCTATTGTATACTTAGGTAGGTATACCTAACAGCAAAAGTGCTATCGAGCGACCGCGCCCGTGCAGATGCCCTGCTGTGCTGAGTTCTAACGGGTAAGCCTGCCCTAGTCTCTACCTACGTCCGTCGATCCCGTGCCCGTCAAGTTTTATTAAATCGATTGACTTTATTATTATTAACGCCATGATGTGACGCCAAATTTCAATAGAATTCTGTCGTCAGATTTAAAAAGAATTCGCTATTTGATAAACGGTCTGTTTCACTAATGAAAGATCAATAGAGGAGTAAGGAGTCGAGTGCTACTGTCAGGACATCACTGCAAAATCATCAGAGGGTATAAATCTCAACGGGCCTCGCAAATGGCCATATGCCGGGGTGTTTCAATGCGAGTTAATGGTGTTGGATTATTTAACATCTATACATCTCTACGCGATGGATAACTACTGTCATTTAACCCTAGAGTTTTCCACAGTTTCCCTAGACACCTCAACAGAAAAGTGGAGAAATATGTTCGCCTTGCCCGTTATTTATTTGAACCCTCCCAAAACAGTCAGTGCCTAATGTGTAAGAATAGACGTTTTAAGGAAGGTGAACGCTTGAACAGATATTATATAATATATATACAATATTGTACAAAAATTGAATGATAAATTAATTAAATATTTATATTTCGTGTAAATAATGATTGCAATAAAACTAACGTGAGAAAGATGTCAATGGAAATCATAGTATTGCACATACTTATGAAATTCTTCATACACCGATCAGTAGCTTAAAATAATCACATTTCCCAAATTCGTTCTCATTCCCAACAAGTTTGCCGTTTTTAAGGGCGGTAGGTATACATTTTACCCGTGGCGGTGCGGTGTATTATATTATAACCTACTACCAACCTGAAAATATTGCGAGTTTTCTGAAGAGCGAAAGCCACAATTTGGCGATTGATCCTATGGACAACGGGCGCTAACCGCGTGCAAGTATTTTGCAGATTGCTTACCATTACCAAATCAAATAAGTGGCAAACAAAAATGCATTTCATTTTTGATAACTAATTTAATTTGTGCCGATTTCTTATGTTGTACAAAAATTTTGTGTGTATTTCATTGTCCATTGAAAGAAATTGCGGGCCTCCGCTGACGCGCCGCGAGGCAATATTCTGTTTCAATCGGCGATGACTAACTTTGCGTTAGGGAGTTGTGGTGATGGTACAGTCGTAACAATAGTTATTTGTTTAACAACACAAAAACATGATAGATTTGGTTTTATTAACATTTAACATTCTTTTCTTTTTTCTACAGATTTTGTTCTGCTATATAATGTGTGAACAAAAACTTTTCCGATCTGGTAGCCCTTGCCGTGAGAAACGTAAGGCGTAAACTGCTAAAATTATCATTCTAAGCGAAATCTACGAAGTCTACGCCCTACGTCTCTCACGTTAAGGGCAACTTGACCGGAAAAGTGTTTGATCACTCTTTATACCTTATTACTATATACAGTATGCGTATTCTCCCAAAGTGTCCCATAATAGGGATTTACTTGGGCAATTCAATATAATTTTTTTCCTGTTTCCCTAATTAATTTAATGGAAATTTTAGATACCGATACAAGTTTTAGATACCGATAGCCTCTACCTGTGGAAAAATACTGTGCGAGCAGTTCTCCGGGGTTAGTTCATAAACGAAGGCAAAGTAGTCCGCTATTTAAATTTCCCGCGAAGACTAACGAGCACGATTGACTTCGTTAAATCTCGAGCTGATATGTCGTCAAGGATATTTGTGTACCGTGATCTGATTTGCCGTAGTTTTGTGTTTTACCTTGGTTTGTGAAAAAACACCGAGGAACTGATCGTATTTTCCCACAGGTAGAGACTATCGGTATCTAAAACCTGATACCTTCAAGATAAATTAATTAGGAAAAAATAGAATCGAATTCCCCACGTAAATCTCTATGGACACCTTGGAGAGTATATAGGCATACTGTATAACGAGTGGCCTGATCTTTTGCGACAAAGTTTGCGAATCAAATACCTATACATGGGTAGCTTTTGCAACAAAAATCGTCACGAATTATACAGGGTGTGAATATGGAACAGTATTGATATCCCTGGACTTAAGCAAAGCACAGTTAGGTATAAGATTTGGCAGTTACAGGAACTGACACATCCAGAATCTATTAAAATTAATTAAAATTTAAATAGTAGCCTTATTTTTTCACTGCAGATTTGGATAGAGGAAGAAAAACTAAACCTAAGACACATACCATGTAACTCGCTTACACCAGCCGCCTAGGTTTTATTAATTTTTAGAAATAAAATGCGCAAAGCAGTGCTGTGGAAAAGTGGCTATCTAACTTTTAAGCCACGGGCGGTGATGATAAGAATGACACACCATTATTGTAAAGACTGTTCTACATTATGCTTGCCAAAAATGCCAAAGAGTCATATGAAAGCTGATTCAAAGTCGATTTCAAGAAATTGAAATATTGGAAATTTAAAACCCGGCGAATCACATTTTTTCTCATAGCAAAACAGCGATTTTTGACACTTTATGGTACGTTGAGAAGAGGATATACAATTCTGCACCCGTCCATCATGTAGAAAAACTTGTAAGACGCCATTTAAGAAAAAAGTGTTATTCGAGTTTCAAATTTCCAGAATTGCTATTTCTATGAATCAACTTTGGATCGACTGCCTTAGGACTTTTTGACATGCAAACGTAGAACAGTCTTTCTACTTTACAACGGTGTGCCATTCTTCTTTTTATTGCCTGTGGTTTAAAGGATATAGCAGTTTTTCCGCAGCACTGCTTTGCTAATAAAACCCAGGCGGCTGATGTAGGCGAGTTACCTGTTAGGTCTTTAAGCTTAGTTTTTTTTCCACTGGTTTGCGCATTTCTTTTCTAAAAATGTTAATAAAACTCAGGCGGCTGGTATAGGCGAGTTACCTGTTAGGTCTTTAGGCTTAGTTTTTCTTCCTCTATCCGAATCTGCAATGAAAAATTTCAAAGTTGGACTAAGTGCCCCGAAGTCGTCAATAATTTTTATAGATTTTGGATGTGTCAGTTTCTGTAAGTGCTAAATCTTACAACTGATGTACTTTGCTTAAGTCCAGAGATACCAATAGGTACTGTTCCATATTCGCAAGACACCCTATATATTTCGGATGACAATCCAACTAAGGTATTTTAAAGAATTTTCAATCTTAACAAGGAAAACAATTAAAGTTGATGCCATGACATTTCATTTTACAGAATTTTTTTCGCTGGAAAACCTTTCTGCTTTTCACTATAGTAATGGTATTTTTCAGTTCAAAACATAGGTGATTGGGCAGCTGCCTATAAATTCTGACCTTTGATTGGTGTAAAACTTTGGCGATGGCTTGTCATCTTAAAGGTTAAAATTTCTGACGCAGCTGAATGGTGCGAGATAAGCATTCAAAATGACCGTTCAGGCCACCAAAAATTTTTTGTCCGTAATGTAATTATTGTAAACAATAAATAGGCTAATTGTGATCTTGTCAGCAACTGATACCTGATGCGCTCCCAAAACAGACTTATAATAAAAACGTTTTATTTGATCGTCAAATTCAATGCTGACAGATTTTATTACATGGATGTTTCAATATAAGTTTATATAACGCTAACATATAATGGCCAGGCCATTTTTGTTAAGTACTTATTTATGTCCTATCTATAAATATACAATAGTAACCTACATTTTAACTTTTCGAGTTAAGATTATGTAAAATATGGTGAAATAAATCCGGCAAAATAACATCACTTTGGTAAAAATGTTATATTTTCGCCGCCCTGACAGAGACGTCAACCTCTTTTTTGAGGACGGAGGACGGCACTGCACTGGCTGATCTTAATATCTAATATGACTATATATATAAACGTCATATGAATGAAAAATGTATGCCGTTACATGTCGGGTGTATAATAATTAATAATTATGCCTATCAGTATAAACATATTTATTATAACTTCGATAATAATTAGGTACTATATAATGGTGTAGGTATACATTAAAAGAAGTTAAACTGATGGCGGTTGTATCCTACACCTACGCTTTTTAAACCAGAACTATACATACAGCAAAATTTCCGGCAAGAGTCCGCATCTGCTTTTTAACCATAAATATTCTTAATGTTTACACACCATAAAACTGACCTGTCTGTATTTACAAACAGGGTGAAGAAGTTTTCGGGCTGATAGGGTAAGAACTTGTGATATTCCACAACCACATGTGAAAAATACCCTAAAGCTGGTGCACTCATTTTTTATTCATTTTGTAAATCTATAAAAATTAAAATTTTACTTCGTAAAGGTTTCACATTTGCGACCGCGAGGGTAAAATCCCTGTCTCCCCCGAGCTTGCCTCAAATCTTAATATTTTATAACCTAACGTCCTGATCGGGCTTTAGAACTGCCGTAAAGGTAATCGAAACTCGTAAACCCTAATCCTCTATAGAAATTCATGGCAAATTCTTCCAACATCACCCAATCCACTCTGAATGGGAGGAAAATAGTTCCATGTAGAATTTCTTAAGCGAATACTCGATCACTTTTGCCCATTTGTTCTAGGTAAAATCTGTTCAGAGAAGTTGTATTTTCCTGAGATATTAGATAGTGAGGGTGAAGCAGGGCCAGTCCGATCATACATCAACCGCGCCCCATTAGGGATTAATGATGCCAACAACGCCGAAATTAACTCCCTGCAGGCTTACCGCGGCAATAACGTTAACATATTAACCATTTGTTAGAATGGCAATATAGCGGCGGACTTACCCGACGCATAGTCTCCTTTATTACGTTTGGATCGTAAACTGAATTTATTTATAAATAGCTCACTATTCTTCCTACCATAAGGTCGCTTTATAAAAAAGTGATAGTTTTCCAGCACGGTATACTTTAAACGGTTATAAACAATATGAACGGTTATATGGTCAATAAAAATATGTTGTTATCTGCTAAAAACCCGGTTCCAGTAGCAGCCTGATGGAAATTATTTGCTGGAGATAAACATTTTAGGTAGCCAAAACCCGATTCTTTTGACATCTCACATCAAACTGCAAAAATTTTTATTGCTGTGAAATTCATCACTAGTCCGAACATATACTTTACATTATGTTAAAAATCTTTACTGACTAAAAAGTATAGGTACCATCTATATTCAAGGGACATTATGGCTGAATGTGACTCAAAATTTAGCTGTTTAAAACCCACTCAATGCTGCGGTCAGTGCAAATCCGCATGGTCAGCTCAATGCGGTAATTAAGCAGATGGATCAAGTACGGATCACCTGGCTTTAGAAGTTTCATCTGCTTGTTCAATTTGCCTGTGATTCATGGCTCACGGGGTGGTAAGCGACTAACGCCAAAGGGGAGAAAAGACGATCGTGTTTAATCGCTAATACAGAGGCGATACATTGACTTTTATTAGACTATTATGTGTTAGCACATAAGGGGTAGACCAAAAGTTAATTTAGTTTATAATCTGGAACATCAAACAGCTTCCAAAAGAAGGCATGCAGATTCAATATAGTTACACTCTCTATATTTTGACAGGGCGTAATTCATCCGCAATGTAACTACAGTAAGCACATTGTTAAATTAAAATAATATAATTAAATTTACACCAATTTTAGTTAACTCATATATTAACCATTATTATTGAAATGTACACTTCCCTGTCTTATTGTGATATATTATGGCACAGTAAACCAATGAATTAATAGATAATAATCAGTTGTGCTGATATAGATAGGTACACAACAAAATTTAATATGCAACGCCCCCGTGTGATGTTATTAATTAATGTTGTTTCATATAGCATCCACGATAATATGATAAAGAACCATTGATTGATCTACAAAATGTGATTTTGGATAAAGAGATGTGATAGGTCATAACTCATAGGTATATGTATTTAGGCAGGCACCACCTTTTTAACCTCCCCACAAACAACATAACTGCCGTTAAGGTCTATGTAAGATAAAGTCTGTTTTTAATAATTCCATCTGCGTTATTTTTCAACTCAGTTATTTTTCAACTGACATTCAGGTCTATGTCAAGGAATTAAAATTTGTTTCTGTGTAATTTTTAGGTACACTGTTAACCTGTTAACGTGAGTAGTTATTGCCATATTTACAAATTATGTAAAAGAAAAAGCAGAAGGTTTCATCGCCTCGTATATATTATCGGGAAAATTGAAAGGGTCATAACTTTCATTTCAATCTTAATTTATGAACTAATCAGACTCTACTAGGTATCGGCTCGGGTATCTAAAAGTTGAACACTGACAATTTCCATAAAATTATTTTTAGCTTTGTAACATACGAACCTTTACTCAGATTGAGGTTCAAAATTTGTCAGATGGTACGTGTCATTTTACCTGGTTTCTACTGTAACGGCGAATTAAATATAGGTATGTTTCGTGTGGGTGATGGTTTACAAAAAATATAGTTTCAATAATTAAATGAGACAATACTTTATTGAATTTAGTTGTATTTAGAACTGTTAACTGTTATAACCAAGAAACTCCCTAATGCAACATTACGCCACAGTACATTCGAAAGCTCTTTAAATTCTCCGCAACTAATTCTCCATAACTAATTTTGGGTAATTGTGAAAGGGTGGTAGGGCAATTTTCGTGGAGGCGCCGGGATAGTTTTTCTTTTATTGGTCTAAACAATACGTAAGCAACGATGAGTTCTTAATTTATAATTTTCCTGACCACGCCGATGCCCTAGTTCTAGTATGTACTTTATGATGTATTTATATCATATACGGATGAATGCAAATGTAATTCTTGAGGTCGAGGATTGCAGCTTCGGAAATCGAGGCCCTAATGGTCGAGGTTTTTTTCTAAGCAATCGAAATCAAAAAATAACTACTTTTCGCGGTGCGTAATATTTGAGGAAGGAAGAGAAAATGTATTATAAACTCCACTTACGATTAGCGAATTTTGACATTAATGGAGAACTTAACAGTGCAGATATTGCAAGAATTATTTTTTTCTGCAAATACTTTTAAAAATAGATGTTTTAACGTTAATTGAATTGTTAAAAATAGCATTTTCTGACACTAGTATTAAAAGTCATTTACTTTTTACACTCAGTGTTAAAAGTGACTATATGCAACGACATATAATTAAACAAGCCGCGGCATCACTATACCTTAGTTACAGCGAATATCATGGGCGTTTTCAATTACTTAATAAAATTTCTGCTTTTAATAGTGTTAGAAAAAATTGTGAATGATATACGTGTTAAAAGTGATTTTATTTTTTTCGAAGGGATGGGCCATTTTTGAACACGACGAAAACAAATCACGGATTACAAAATTTTTTCAAATGCAACTACTTAAATTTGATTTCACTAAAAATAGCAAATTTCATTCAAGTTCGAGTTGCATTAGCATAATTTGCTATTTTTTAGTGAAATAAAATTGAAGCAGTTGCATTTAAAAAACACGGAGTAATCCGTGATTTTTTCGTCATGTTCAAAAATTAATAGGCAGCCTATTGTTGAGTCGACATGAATTAGGTCGTCACCAAAAGATAGCTTTTCTTGATCTTCAACCATTTGGGACATTTTTTTTTCAGAAATCCTGCAAATTGATTTTCCTGTAAACTTTTTGACTTAAGTCAAAAAATATGACAGTTAGCTTGACATAACCTAGGTCGAATGAACTCACAATTCAGTGGCGGTTCCAACCGTGAAAGAAAAATAAATATAATTTACATTAACTTTACGTGGTCCGTAGACCGATCCCGCATACTGTTGACTCACCCTGTATATAGGCACTAATTTGGTAGAGGCGCTCGGAATAATCGTTCTTTCATTAGTTAATAATTAGAATAACCGAACTTGGTGCTCTCGTCAAGTCATCAACCACAGCTTTAATAACATAATTATATACGCGCGAAAACTTCAACTTCGAATATGTCATGAGCGAAACGAAATATGAAAATTCGCTCGGACAGTTCGATTTTTGTTCCGAGGGGGCACCAAAATTAATGGTCAGTGGAATTTCACAACGCACCACTGACCCTCACACCCCCACTGACCACATCTGCAAGGATGCATTGTTTTAAAGCTAATTTCGTAGTGAATGTAATTCTGTAAAAGAAATTGATATCTGTTAACTCCCAGCGTCCTATGGTCAAATTTTAATTCACATCAAGGACTTTTATAACGCATCATAAACCGATACAAACATTTTTGAAATCCATCCGCCCCTTCAAAAGTTACACTTATTGTTTTTACTGTAGCTGTAGAGTTGATGGATTTCAAAAATTCTTGAGCACGGAGGGCGGTGGATTGGGAACGGATGTCCAAATATTAATTTTTTTAAATTTTGAATAAATGTAGGTACTCCTCGAAACAAAATTCGAACTGTCCCAGCAAATCTTCATTTCGCTTCATTCACGAAATGTTAATGTTGAACTTTTCGTGTGGACATTCTGTATAAATCATAATCATTGAAATCCTTGACATGATAGCAACGTGTAGTGATATACAGTATGCTTACTCGGCGAGGGTAAAACGGGCTGTTATTTGAATTTCCCGCGAATATGTTGCTATGAAACACAAAACCTGATAGCCTAAAATTTCTGTTTAATTAGTTAGGTAAGCAGAAAAAAAATAAAATCGAATTCCCAACGTAAATCCCTATGGACACCTCGCCAAGTAAGCATAGTAGAAAAACTGTGATGATTTCTATTATTTTTAATTTTTAACTTCTACGCCTTCGTCAATCCTATCAATCGCTTAGTCCGGTGAAACTCGATCTTTGGATTTCTAATCCTTGAGAAATTGCGATGGATCTAATTGTTGCAACAATGTGCGTTGCTATAATTTCATCTCAATCTCAATCATTGGAAGTCACTATTATAGGGATAATGATGAAGTGGTTGTGGTCCAATTTTGGTGGGGGTTCTTTTGCCTATTATAGTACAACGATATGGTGACCTATTTCCATTTTGTTGTTCGTCAACCAGAGCTTTAATAATAAATAAATCATAGCTTAAATCTTTGACTTGATACCACCGTTTGTTGATTCTTGATAGGTATCTGATAAAAGACAATGGTGAGTTCAGTTTTAGTTTTATTAACCTCCCCAACCCCATCACAATTTAAAAAAAATGGGAGGTTACTGCAATCACTAAAATTTTCGAATTTGAGATACCACCAGATCTTTACGTTTTGAGGTCTCAGGAACCCAAAAAAGGGGTTTTTAAAATGTGTCTGTGTGTATGTACGTACGTACGTTCGTTTGTAATCACGCCACAGCCAAAACTACTAGACCGATTTAGCTGAAATTTGGAACATAGGCATCTCGTAACCTAACTTAGATCTGAAAAGCTTTTGGAGCCAAACATGCAACCGGAAATGCCATTTTGGCACATCAACTTTTAAATTTTAAATGCAAACCCCCATTTTTCCACGTCGGTATTTGTCAGAAAATTGCGAAATTAGTCAAGGATTAAAAAAATTCTGTTGAATTGACTACTATCTACACAGAATACAAAGATCCACGCGATGGGGAGGTTCCAGCCGCTTCTCTGCTGCATTTTATTTTTGACTAAAAAGATGTTCTCTAATACATTACATAATTCATTCGGAAGCTTTTTAAATTGTCTCGATAATTCATGTAAAATTCGTAGAAATCCGTCGTCCCTCCGAGACTAATTCCAGGCAATGTTGAAATGGCTGCAGTGCAATTTTGGTGGAGGTGCCGGGATAGTCGTTACTTTGTCTACCTAAAGCTGGGCTTGTTCACTGTTTAGTCATCGGTTTAGCCTAAACTTGGTATGATTGCCAAGCAACAACCAACTTAACTCTGGCATTTTAGGTTTAGAGACAATCTCACACTAAACAACCGGACAATAATGACAATGACCCGTATGGTTATTAGTTTTCTACTGCAAACACTGTAAAGGATAATCTCAGATTTTTTATTCCCATTCATAGTTCTTTACTGTAACAATTTTTCGACAATTCGCTTCTACGTAGTTTTCCTTTTAACAATTTTTTACCCTCGCAACTGGTACTGATGTTTAAACCCCCCCAGAAGCTAATTTGCACAATGACTTATTTTCCTGTTATATTCTGTATAATTCTATTTGACCTCAGTTAACTTTTACCCCGTAGACTTTTCATGCCCCTTGACAATTTTTCAACCCCCGAGCGTTAATTTTGTTAAAAATTTTTAATCATTTGGACTATAGTTCAATTTTATATTTTTAATGAGGATTTGATGGTGTGGTCAGTTAATTTTTTCCACTTCCGGTTTCTATGAATTGCTTTGAGATAAAAAGATGTATGACACTTAAAGATGTATGACACTTAACCGAAAGTGAAGTCATGGCCATTTTTCAAAAACATCAAAGAAATCGGTTAAAAATTGAGATTTTTGAAAAGCACGACGGATGTCAACCTTACATATTTCATTTTATTTGTCTTTGTTTTTTTCTTCACTTTATGCAATCAAAAAAATTATTTTTTAAAAAGTGCAATGTATCAAAAAATAAGAGTGACGGGCATTTGCGCCTTTTAAAAATCTTGATTTTTCACCAATTTCTTCCATGTTTTTGAAAATCTAAGATGGTGGCCGTGACTTCCCTTCCGGTCAAGTGTTATGTTTTTATCACAAAAAAATTCGTAGATTCTGAATCCGTTGAGATAAAAGTATGATTTCGTTTAAAAAACCGTAATTAGTGCCCGATTAAACCGGAAATGAAGAAAAAAACTGATCACACCATTAAACCCGCATTAAAAAAATAGGACTGCCGCCCAAGGATTTTTGCCCGAAATCAAAGGCAAAAATTTAAGGAATTTTATGCCAGACTTTACACTCGCACTGTATTTTCACTCCTTACAACTTTTCAATCATATTTAGGTACAATATTTTAATCCCTTAAAAATATACCTAAATTATTTTCCCTATTACTTTTGGTATTTCTACTTGACTGCTGAAAATTTTCAATGCCTTCGTCTTTTCATCTGCTCGATCATTTTTCAACGCTCTGAATACCAAAATTCGACAAACTTAGCAAAATTTTTGTGTTTCTTTATTCATTTTCTACTGCAAACATTGTAAAGGACCATCTGAGATTTCTTATCACAATAGACAAGTCTCTAATACTGCAACAGCAACATTTTTTAAACTTTTCTTTTTTCACACATCTGTGCGTCTTTCGGAGGCATACTACTACTAGGTGCAGATTGATAAAAAATCTGATACCCCTGATTCCACCAGTAAATCCAGTCGACCCCTAGATACCCATCATCATCAAAATGCATCTTACAGGATACATATCGCTTTGAGTTGTTTTAGAACTTATGTGAAAGTCGTGAAAATCGTCTTCTAGGTACACATTTGAGGCAATGTGTTAAAATAATATGATGCAATTTTGGTGGATGAGCCGGGATAGAGGACTATCCCCAATTTTTCTACATATTCTGACTATTTTTGTGGTTAGTTAAGTGAATCAGTTTGTGATGTCCTATAGTACATTATGTCACAGTGCGTTCGGAAGCTTTTTAAATTGTCCATAAATTCTTAATGAACTAGAAATCCCAATCCATCATCTCCAGATGGTAACTTCAGGCAATGACGCAATGGTCGTAGTGCAATTTTGGCTTCTTGTGATACAGGAGGTATGAAGGAGATTTATTTCTATATCAATCTATATATCAAAGCAAAAACAAAACACTTGCATGTAAATGTTTAATAAAGACTGATGATATGACGAGAGAGCTCAAGTATATTGCTCCAAAAAATATACATCGAGTAGGTACCTATATAGGGTTTTAATATATTATTTAAAAATTATAATGGGCCTGTCAAATTAATGTTGCATCGAAGTGATAGGCAAAGGTTTCGTTCATTATACAAAAATATATTTTTGTTAGTGAAGTACGAGATTATTGCATTTATATCACAATATATCGTTGATTTTATAAAACGCATTTACTGTTGGTCCGCCATTTTTCATTAGCACCATCAATACCTCTATATTCTGTCGAAAAGCAAGCAATGAAAGGTTTGATGCATTTTTGTTATGAACATAAAATTGCGTTTTCATATAGGTACAGCAAATATAGATTGAAATGTCGATTCAGTTAATGAATAAATGTAGAGAATATAGAAGCTGAATTTCATTTTGACTTGTATAGTGAGCGTCGGGAACTGTGCGGGAGTTAGCAGAGCTTCCGAAGCTCGTGGTCTTTCCAGTATAACCCTCAACTTAATCCGTAAACACTGCAGGATTGCCAACTTACGTAAACTCCGACCTAATTAATATAAATTGAATCACTTTTGTGACTCGAACCCCAAACGTCAGAGATTTGAGTATAATGTTTCTTGGTGCATGCGCCAAATAAGTAGCAATAAAAACAAATATTATGCCACTGTCCTAACATTTCAGGTAGAAAAGTCGCATGTTATGACGAAATTGACCCTCATAAAATTTAATGGTTGAACCGTGTGGATATAAAAGCCCTTTCGTTTCTTTTTAACTCGCCGCTCATTTCCGTTTACCGATAAAAAGTTCATGCTAGTTATTAATAAAAAAACATCTTAACAGTAATAGAAGATAATTGTACTTACTTGTACTCGAGATTCTGTCAGTCCAATCCTCATTGCGATTTCTTCTCTCATAAAAATATCTGGGTAGTGAGTTTTAGAAAAACATCGTTCAAGCTCGTTGAGTTGGGCAGGTGTAAACCTCGTTCTGTGTCTTTTTTGTTTCGATGGTTTATCCCCGTCACTACTATTGTTACTATTTAACGAATTATTTAGCGGCGGTAGGCCATCACATAAACTTCCTAATCGCGGTTGTTCTAAAACTTTTAGTTCGTTTTGATGCCTCTTCAGGTCCTCTCCGCACATGTCTTTTATGCCTGAAACAAAGTCAGTTATTAGAAATTTCGATATATATATACAAAGGTATCTAGTAATTGACATCAAAGAATAAATAAAAGCTGAACTTCATCAGATCTCAACGCACATGCCTTTTCTTATGTTAAGGCGAGATTTTATACCTCTGCGAAAAACGTCGAAAAACCGCTCTCGTATTTTTGAAACTACGGGCTTATTTTTAGTTTCCTGATATACAATTTTCAACCACACGTAAGCAAAAGATGGCAGATAATGTGTAAATGGTGATTTTTTTTATCATTCGGAAAAGTTATGAAAAGAATCACAAACATCGATTACCAAAAATAGGTAATGTTGACGTTCCAATATATCTGAGAAACCAAAGCAGTTATTCCAAAGAAATCGCATTTAGCCAATAAATCACGGATATGTTGGCTGATTGGAAAAATTTTATAACAAAAGACTGAAAAACAAAGATTTAATTTCTAAAATATTAGTGAGTTCCTTATTATAAAAACCTTATGGGACGATCGATTTTACTTGCAGAGGTAAAACCTCAGTGTACTTATAAGTTGCGTTCTTACGATGATGACTCGGTTGAAAGTTCTCTATACATACATTGAAATTATGTGAAGTTTCAATTTAGCTGAAGCAACTACTAAGTAACTATAACAATATATTGTATATAATTGGCAAACTGGTGTTATACTCTTCGTCTCTGCTACTTAGATAAAAGAAGAATTAGTTTATTATTCACCTTATAGGAAATTAAGTGACACGTATAGGTACAGTGAGATTCAAAACGTTTGTAATTGGGGTTGGCTTTGGAAACAAAAGTTTCGAAAAACGTTTGTCCAAAATTAATCACACTGTCCCCAAAGAAATCACTAAACTAAAATGACAGATGTGAATTTTTTAAATTTATTTCTCTTGTATTTATTAATCGAATTATTTCGAAAAAATATGAACCTCCCCGCTTCCAGTGTCAAATTTGGCGCCTTTCAGTGTCTATCTGACAGCAAACAGCGAAAAAGTGAACTGTGGCAAAGTTAAGTTATGTTGTTGGTGAGGCCCGTGAAAGTTTAAAAAACCTTTATTTCTTCATAAAGCGTGAAAATAAAACCATTTAATGAACTTCGTTTTAGTGAATGTACTAGTCGATTCATAAAATAATAAATAGGTGTTAATTTTAAAATCCGTGTACATAGGACATTACACTGTGTTCAATTGGTGCTCTTTTTTAAGCAGCTCGCATTTCGCACTCCAAGATGAATGTTCCATGGATATCGAAGACAGCGAACTTGCCTCAAGAATTGTTGCCATCCAAATTTAATCTACAGCATTTGTTTCTGAAACGGTTTCCAAATGAGCGTTGATTTTAATAAGCAAATTACTTATTGATTGGATTTGACCATATATCGGGGACTGTCCTCCAAGGATACGGATACGATTTTTTTAAACTGAGCACAAAAAGCTGCCTGGTCTCCCCAAGGGTACTCTTGACGAGATGACGAGTGCTTCAAGATCCTTGCTCAAAAATTGAAGCTTTATGAAGAATTAAAAGTTTTTAAACTTTCACCGGCATCACCAGCAACATAACCTAACTTTGGCACAATTTTGTTGTTTGCTGTCAGAGATCACTGAAAGGCGCCAAGTTTGATTCTGCATGGAAGCGGAGAGGTCCATATTTTTTCGAAATAATTCGCAAATGAATGCAAAAGAAATTAGTTTAAAAAATTCGCATCTGCCATTTTAGTTTAGTGATTTTGTTTGAGGACAGTGCGATCATTTTTGGACAAACGTTTTTCGAAGCTTTTGTTTCCAAAGCCAACCCTAATTACAAACGTTTTGAATCTCACTGTATCAGTTGCGAATTATTTCCAAAAATGTGGACCTCTCCGCTTCCAGTATCAAATTTGGCGCCCTTCAATGAGCACTCTCCGATTGACAGCAAACAACAAAAGTGTGGCAAAGTTAGGTTATGTTTGGTCTTGGTTGGGTGATGTCAATGAAAGTAGGTATACAGGGTTAGTACAAAGTCCCGAGACGGTCAGTTACCTCCGTTATTTCTTAAAGGTGTCGTGAACTCGTTGCTGGCGGCTCGCGGTGACGTCATTGGTGCAAGCATCGAAGCGTGGAGTAGCGCAACCTGAGGTTTTTAACAATATTGTTGGGGTTTGTTACGGTTCGATTTGAACAAATCGTTCTAATTTAATATTAAAATATACAATGTAAATAACAATTAATTATTTTAGGCACTTTTAAACTATAAACATTTTTTACCTAATTGCGTTTTGAAAAGTTGGATTTTACACAATTAGGTAAAATGTTGTACGGACTACGTTATGAAAAGCCTAAATTGTTTGACTCGCATAATGTTGCAAAACTCGCTATCGCTCGTTTTGGCAAATATTACGACTCGTCAAATAATATAGGCCTTTTCATAACTAATTACGTAAATAACTATTAGAACATTAACACGCCCTAGTATTTAAACCGATTTATACTCGTCAATTTACTCGTGTAGGAAAGAACTGCATTATTTTGCACTTATTTTTTTAGAATTTGATAATAATCACCTGTTTACTGGTCGAATCGATTGAATATACTGTCAATTAACTCCTTCAGTCCTTCCTCTGCCTTCTCGCGTAATTATTATATGCTCGTTCTTGTAATGGCTGCTTCTTGTCTTTGTCGTTATCAATTCGATTTAATATTGTATCGAAGGAACATCTTTCTTTAAAAATAGTTACGTTTTACCACCAAGTACCTAATTCTTGTTTCGACAATGAAGTTTTCTCGAAATCGTTGTCTCTGCACTCTGCAGTGAACCGAACATTTTCGAGTGTTCTTTGCGCGGGAACGAAATTTGATCTTTTAAATTTTATCCAACCACTGTTTGGAAACTTTCCGATGCTTGTTCTTATCGGGAAAAGCAAAAAAACTATATTACCTGGATTTCTCGTTATTACTGCCACCGTAATCACAGCACTGGGGCAGTTCCATCGATTTATTATGATCAAGACTGTGCAATTCTTACGCAGCGCTTGCAGTGGCTTGCACCAATGACGTCACAGATCGTATTTTTCCACATTCAGAGGCTTGTAACTCATTTATTACTAATCGTATTTAAATTCTACTTGCAGCGTAAGAATCGTAATTTTTTACAGAATTTTTTGATAAAAAGTTGCCCAACGAGTTCACGACACCTTTAAGATTTTACTATGAAACTTGGTACCCAGGCACAATTAAATACAGGGAATTCAACGCTATTTTTAAAAATGTTCTTGGACTTCCGGTTAAACCGGAAGTGACCCTAAAAATCGTTTTTTTAAATAGAATCATACTTTTTTCTCAACACCTATAATACTTGACCAGAAGTCAAGTCGCGGCCACCCTGGATTTTCAAAAACATCGAAGAAAACGGTCAAAAAGCAAGTTTTTTCAAAACCGCAAGTACACGTCAACCTTATTTTTTTAATACAAATTCAACTGCGCAATTACATTTTCTTTTATTTGTTTTTGCTTTTTTGAAATTTATGAAATGTTCACAATCAGACAAAATAGGAAAAAGAATTTAAAAAAATGTAATTGGCCGGTTGAATTTGATTTAAAAAATAAAGTTGACGTGTACTTGCAGTTTTGAAAAATCTCGCTTTTTGGCCGATTTCTTCGATGTTTTTGAAAATCCAGGGTGGCCGCGAGTTAACTTCAGGTCAAGAATGATACAAGTTTTTAACTTAAAAATTTGTTGATTCCGAATCCGTTGAAAAAAAAGTATAATTCAGAGCAGAGTGTAATGTCCTATTTACACGGATTTAAAATTAACACTTACCTATTTTTTATTTTATAAATCGACTATAGTAAGTTCACTTAAATATGTTCATTAAATGGCTTTATTTTCAATTGCAAACACACACGGTGGGAACAAATCTACTTAAAAAGGTGTTCCCGATTTTGAGATAGTGAACAAAAATTACTACCCCCACAATTATTGGTGTATAGTCTGTCCGGGATCCACATGACCGGGAGTCACCCTATTTCCATGGTGAATCATTGTTGTCAACAATGAATCGCCATGGAAATCGGGTGAATCTCGGTCGTGTGGATCCCGGACAGACCATAGTAAAAAATGAAAAAGCAACTTGATCGATCTTCTACTTCACTACTTTTGTGCTCAGGTTCTGAACGTCTTAAGGCAGGGGACCAAGTCAGGATCATCTGTAGGTCATTTTGTTGTTATTCACATTTGTAACTTCCCGGATTCATTATTTTTGTTGCACACAAAGTGAGCTGTTTTTTATTTCTGCTAAGGGTTGTGAAAGCAAATTCGTAAAAGAACAGAGAATCAGTTGGAGTCTTCATTATTTGTTTCTGAAAGGGTTTCCAAATTAACAGGTCGATTTTAATAAGCAAATTACCTTTCGATTCGTTTTTTTAACTAAGCACAAAAAGCTGCCTGGCCCCCAAGGCTATTTTTGACGAGCGCTTCTAGACCCTTGCTCACAAATTCAAGCTTTTATGAAGAAGTAAAAGCTTTTTTTGCAACAATTTTGTTGTTTGCATTTTTTCGAAATAATTCGCAATAATAGATGCAAAAGAAATAAATTAAAAAAATTCACATCTGTCATTTTAGTTCAGTGATTTTCTTTGGGGACTTTGCGAATAATTTTGGACAAACGTTTTTCGAATCTTTTGTTTCCATGGCCAACCCTAATTACAAAACTTTTGAATCACACTGTACCGTGGTTAGGTTAACGATGGACTAACCAAGCACTGAACAACCCAGGGTAAGCAATCTAGAATAACTAACAAACAGTGCTTATTATGGAGCTCAACTGTAAATCGTCCTTTTGTATACCCATCATGCAGATAGTTCTGCACACCATCCCATCATGAGGTCCCTATACTTAGAGCTATGGGACAAGTTTTAGTAATTTGTTTAGAAGATCCATACAAGATCAATAGCAAAAATTTTCGAACATGTCAATTTTTTTGATGCGTATTTGATGGTGTGGTCAGGTATTTTTTTCCACTTCCGGTTTAACCGGAATTTACCCAAATCTCGCTTCATTAAATGGAATCATATTTTTTTCGCAAACGGATTCGGAGTAATCTACAATTTTTTTTGAGATAAAAGCAATCAAACATCGAGAAAATCGATCAAATACCGATCAAGATTTTTGAAAAGCCGAAGCCCGAATACCTAAGTATGTGTCAGCCATTATTTTGATATATAAATCTAACTTCGCAATGGGCCATTAAGGTATGTTACAAATTTCCTTATTATTAGTGGTATAATTCGAAAAACAATCAAATTTAATTAACATGCATCGTTTTTGTTTTCGTTGTCAATAAGTGTATTTCATTTTCCAAAAAGCTATTTTTAAAAATGACGTATGTGCTCTCACCTTTCTGGACAATTTCTTGGTGTCAGAACACAAATGACAAATAAATGACAGTTAGGTTATTTGTTTTCATTAGAAAATTAGATTTGACATTGGCGAAGCTTTTCATGAGAACACAGCTCATACGTCGTCAAAATTAATATTTCATTTTATTGCCTTAGGAATAGTTATATCGAGGGCTATACAGGGTGCCTCAGAACTACCGTATAAGCCGGCAATGGTAGATTCCTGGACTCAATCTAAGACGAATTTTCTTTGCAAAAATTGCGAGGGTCCAATAGTTTTGAAATGAGAAGCAATTGAAGTGCTTCAATCAGAATGAATCTCGGAATTAGATAGTAAAGTAGAATAAGGATGTACGAAATGTTACTGAGATAAACAAAAAAATAATGGCACAAAAGATAAGGTATCGTAACAACTTTTTGTGTATCCCAGCAACCAGTTTGCGCTTACCTTACCATTTAATTAAGTATACCTAATGCATTCTGATTGGAGAATTTGAACGGCTTCCCGCATTTGAAAACTATTGAACCCTCGCAATTTTTGCAAAGGAAAATTCGTCTTAGATTGAGTCCAGTAATCTACCATTATCGGCTTGTACGGGAGTTCTGAGACATACTGTATAATATCTAAAAAGGTAAAAACACGCCAGGGCCCATTTTAAAAGGTCTTCAATCTAAAGAATAATTCAAAGGTACCTACCTACCGCGCAATTCCCAATTACATTAACTTTTATCCGTCTTTGCTTTTTCCTTTCTTTAATTTTCACAATCTGCCAAAATAGGGGAGAAGCGTGGGTCTTTGATTTCCGTGTAGGTATAATATAGCACAGCAGCCAAGATTGAACACGAAAATTTTCAGGCCGCTAGTTGCCTAGGCACTAAGAGTTATACATCTTTGTAGCAGAATTTGAAGGCCTTTTTTATAACGTCAAATTTCAGCCAAATCGATCTAGTAGTTTGGGTTGTGGCGTGCTTACAAATGTACGCACGTATACGTACGCACACACACTTTTAAAAGTACACCTTTTTGGGTCCCTGAGACCTCCAAACCTATATAGATCTGGTCTTCTCAAATTCGAAAATTTTAGTGATTGGCAGTAGGTACGTAGGTAATCTCCAATTTTTTTGAATTGTGGAGATGGGGAGGTAAAATTTTGCACTTTTCAAAAATCTCTATCTTTCACCGATTTTTTTGATGTTTTTGAAAATCTAAGGTGGCCGTGATTGCACTTCGGGTTAGAAACATCGTATTTGTGTGATGCATGTTTCTATAAAGCATAAAAAAAAACTTTTCTAAGCCTTCTATAAACTAAAATATGACATTTTTCAGTTTTTTTAGTATATTTCAGGAACCAAACCAGATATCTTCAATTTCTTTCCATCAGATCAGACTCTTAATCTGCAATGAAAAACACAACTTTTTTCCAATGTAATAAAATTTCGTATCTTTTACAGTATGGCAACTCGTTACGTCCTGCAACCTGATGCAAGGCAGGAGTACATTTTGAGTAGGTGAATGTGAAAATTTGCGACGGCAATTTGATTTTTTCTCGAAAACGGTCGCGTACATGGAGAGAATCTCAATAAGAAGCTTTTTCTACTCTTGACATTTTTTCGTTTCCGCGAAAACTCGAATTGCCGCCGTCGCAAATTTTCACATTTAGGGTAGGTAGGTACCCACCCTGAATGTGAAATTTGGCGACGACAATTTGACTTTTCTTCGAAAACGGTCGCGTACACGAAAAAATCTCAAGAGAGGAATAAGTTTAATTTTAAGTTGCTTTATATATGTAGGTATATCATAAAAAAGTAAATACCTAACAGCTATTTCTGTCGAATACATTTTAACAAATATTTCTGTGGGGCATCATATCATCACCCTCATAATCTAGCCCTTATCGTTTACTGATGAATAAACCAAATCTACCAATTAAATGTACCGTATATATACCGTATATAGATAAAGTGGTTTCTGAAATATTAACGAAAACCCATACTCGATGGGTCATATTCTCAACCCAATAACTCGGAAACGGTTGATTTACGACTTATATGGCTGATAGGAAATTTTCGACATATCTTTATGTCCGTGCTTTATGTAAAGAATAGCCCTGCTTAAGCATTGGCATCATAATTACGGGACACTCTGGTATACTCATTTGTGATCTATAGATCTATAATATTGTTCCATCAGTTATATAGGTAGGTATACTGCATGTATGTACATATAATTGGTTCTATAATATAAGTCTGATGATGCTCTGCCCTTGGTTTGCCTCTGTTTGGTACCTCCTAACATTTTTTCTCCTGATGCAATTTTTAACTTCTGATGATATTCGGAAAATTTAACTATAACATAATACAGGGTGGGTAATTTTTCGATGCTCACCATTGGGATCTCTTAGACAGTAAAAGATACGGGGTCGGTTAAATTACAGAAAAGTTGCGCTATTTGTTGCTGAGTATAAGAATCTGAAGAGAGCTCCCCGATATTTTGATTCGTTCCTGGGTTGTCACAAAAAATCTGAAAATTGCCAATTTACAGAAAAATTAATATCTTCCTAACGATTAATATTATTTAAATGAAACTTACAACTTTTATAAAAAAATTCAATGGCATCGACAGAAATTCTCCAGGCCTTCTAAATTTTGAATAACGACAGTCAACTTTTGATTCTTTTATGGCCGCCATATTGAATTTTGACACCATCAATTACACAAAAAAATTGGCTTTTCAAAAATGTACTCAACATGAATTTTTTTGACAGATGTCAGAATTTGGAAATTGATAGGAATAATTTGCAAAATCAGCCTAAAGTTAGATGAAAAACAATTGCAAAAAAGTACGCTGACTTCTTCAATCTCTTATAACATGTGAAAACAATGAAAATCAACAGCAATAAATTACGTCTTGTGGTTGTGTGACTCAGGCTTTCACATATTTTTTCAAAAACGTCCATGTTGGTTACATTCTTGAAAAGCTAATTTTTCTGTGTATCCGGCGGTGTTAAAACTCAATATGGCGCCCATAAGAAAAAGAAAAGTTGGCTGTCTTTATTCAAAATCTAGAAGGCCTAGAAAATTTCTGTCAATGCCGTTCAATTGACAGCTGTCAAAAATGTAAGAGTTCCAAGTTTCATTTAAACAACATCAATCGTTAAGGAGATATTAATTTTTCTTTAAATTGACAATTTTCAGATTTTGTGTGATAACTCAGGAACGAATCACAATATCGGGGAATTCTCTTCAGATTCTTAATCGCCAAGAAATAGCCCAACTTTTCTGTAATTTAACCGACCCTGTATCTTTTACCGTTTAGAAGATCCCAATGGTGAGCATCGAAAAATTACCCACCCTGTATACCTATATACTATAAGCATCTTCATTCTTGCATGTTGCCATTATATCACCATCATCATCAAATTTCGGCCATGATGGTCTATACAGGCTGTCCCGATATTGTGTGACCTATTTTAACCTGACATTCACTGCTCATTGAAAATGGTGACGATTGACACAAAAAAATTACCATACGAATAAGAAAAGTTGCAGTTTGACTTACTCTTTCTAACTAATGCCACCAGATCTAAGATTCGTGACCTTAACCATATTTAAAAACAAAAATATCAAGGTCATTTCGGGTTTCAAATTTTTGTACCAATCGTCACCATTTTCAATGGAGAATAAAATAGTGGCAAGCATTATATAGGGACACCTGATAGGTATAGCACCGGCGGCGTGGAAAATAAGTTTGAATATACGTTATACATACCAACCATCATGATTTGCTTCTATAAATGCATCAGGTATATAAGTATAGTAAGCACCATAAACAACACCATCACTCATTATTTTCAGTTATTAGATTAAACGTCAATGATGATGCTATAGCTCAATAATACTTATATCTTTATACCTAAGTTATCTTCTCGCAGTCATGACGTGATGATGGTCTTCGGATTATATGAAATAGCCATATCGCCACACAATTTAAGCATCGTTAGGTCGGTAGGTATCTGACGAACCATCATTATCTATACTATTAAATTCCGACTGATATATACATTAAATTATGATTATAAGAACCGAAATACATCATCGACCGGACACTTTCCTTCGATTATTAAAATTATATTCACTTGAACTATACTTATACTCCTATACTTATATATATAAACATGCCATATTAGGTATATATGCAATATAATACCTATACCTAGGAATCAAACGTGGAATCACACGTAGATTGTAATTCCCGTAAACAAAGACATGGGGTGTTACACCACTTTGCAGGCCAGGTATAGGTATATACCTATAGGTTTCGGACGAGACCGCGAATTCTGTACTGAAAGTATGGAAGAGTGTGTGGGTCTCCGTCTGCGTGTCCCTAATTGCATGGCCTACCGGAGCGGCCCGGCGATATTGGCTTAATGAGGGCGAGGCAGCTTCAATTTAGCCCATTTAACTAGCCTATCGTTAGTACGCTGAATCACTAAAGACTTTAGCGTCAATTAGTGCCCCCACTAACTTACCGACAGGACCCAGATTGTTGAGCATGTTTCTGCCGCAGACGACGGTCTCCAGGCTGACGCACTGCACTGTTTATTTAATGAGTACTGATTTGATACTGAATTGTGAATATGTTGTTGATGCTGAGAAGAGGCACTAGTGGGAGGTGAACCAATGGGGGCTGAACCCCTGCCTGGGCGGAGTCAGAAGCTCGGGCGTGGCTTTCTTCTACTTCCATTGCCAGAGTATTGTGGGTGTTTGATGGAAAGGAAGGAGGAAGGAGAAACTGCTAACCGGATTCTCTTCAGCCGTAGCAGGAAGGATCTCTACTGCATGCTGCTTGTTCACGACTGTCGTCGTCGTCTCTTTGTTACGCTCTTTTTAATCTAAAAAGCAATTAAACTTTTGGGCTGCACTTTGAAAGCTATTGCCTCCGTCGGTTCTTATCAAAACTTTACCTACCAAGGTATACACGACGTATACACACTGTAATTACACCTGCCCCTGTACACAAAGACAGTATTGGTTACAAAATATCTTGAGGATCACAGGCTAATTGGTAGGTATATATATATATTCAAAACTTGAAGTATCATGCATCAGGGCGAGTATCCCGACAGTCCCGATTTTGAAAGCTCTCCCGCGTTCCGATTTACCTATACCTACGTCGGGTCGGGATTTCGGGATTTAGGTATAGGTAAGGTTAAAGACGCTAAATTATCATCATACATGCAGGGTGTTATTTTTAAAACTTCCCATACCTTGAATATATCTTTGGATGTACCTAATAAAGATATTGAATTGAAATAAACGCTGACCAATCCCACACGGAGGGGGACACTTGCGCGGTTATTGAGAGAATTTTTTTCTCTTCCCGTTTAACCGGAAATTACCTTAACTTTGTTTTCTCAAATGGAATGACCCCTTTTTCTCAACGGATTCGGAATCTACGATTTTTTCTGAGTCAGAAACATGTATATCTATAGGGTGGCCGTGATGACTGCACTTATGGTCAAGTATACCTAATGGAAATGAAACTTTTGTCTTACGCACAGATGAAAAAATTCCCCCGTTGTCGTATTTTGAATTTTGAGTTCAATGTGAATACCTACAGCTGGTATTAATTGTATTAGCGGTAGCAATTATTTTAGTTGTGACTTAGGACAAAAGACAAAAGTTTCATTTCCATTAGGTATACTTGACCATAAGTGCAGTCATCACTCATCACGGCCACCCTAGATTTTAAAAAACATCGAAGAAATCGGTGAAATATTGAGATTTTCGAAAAACGCAAAAACACGTCAAGTTAGTTTATTTGATACAAATTTACCTGCGCAACTTCATTTTTTGATTTCTCTTATTTCTATCAGATTTTCTCTTACCTCACAATCTGTCAAAATCTCAAAAGTAAATAAAAAGAAAATGTCAATTGGCATTTGTTCTGAAAATATCCATTTATTTAATATTAAGGACCTCCATTTTTAATAAATCAAAGCAGATTTTGAGAAACAAAATCAATTTTTCAGTATTCATCGGAATTTGAGTATAAACTCGATCGAATTGATGCTTAATGAAACGTTTTCTCAGTGTAAAGAAATAATTTCCCATCTGTCACTTTTAACCTCCCCGCGCAACCAATTTAAAAAATGCAGCAGAGAAGCGACTGGAACCTCCCCATCGCGTGGGCCTTTGATTTCCGTGTTTTGTGTTTGAAATTTTCATTTTCATGTTGATATGCCTTTCAGCTCTTCAACGGGTCACCTGACCTCCATGTACCAAATTTCGAACAAATCGATCTAGTAGTTTGAGCTATAACGTGGTTTCAGTGTTATTACAAAATTTCGATTTTTCTATACCCAAAGGGTACTAAATGTGAATAAAGTGTATCTCATTTAAAACCGGAATTTAGAAACCTTGCTGATTGTGACAATAAATCTTTCAAAAACTTCTTTTGGATGATGGTCAAATGAGAGAATAATTTTAAATATGGAAATTGGTGTGCCAGAACGGCACTTTCTGTTGGTCGCTTGAATCCAAACATTTTTCAGCTCTTCGACGTGTAATACAATCTCCATCCCATGTGGAAAATTTCAGCTAAATCGGTTCATCTGCATCAGGGGTTTGGGCTGTAACGCGATAAAAATCTTGAGTTTTTTAGTTTTTGACTAAAAGGGCACTGAGAATGAATACATCTCTGGAAGTAGAATTTGAACGCCTTCGATCCTTATGGCGACGTGAAAAAGGGGGGTTTGCATTTAAAATTTAAAAGTTGATGTGCCAAAATTGTATCTGGTTGCACGATTGGCTTCAAAGCTTTTCAGATCTAAGTTGGGTCATGAGATGCCTACGTACCAAATTTCAGCCAAGTCAGTTTTGGCTGTGGCGTGTTTTCAAACGTACGAACGTACGAACGTACGTAAACACATAGACACATTTTTAAGACCACTTTTTTGGGTTCCTGGAGACCTCAAAATGTGAAGATCTGGTGTTATCTCAAATTCGAAAATTTTAGTGATTGCAGTAACCTCCCTTATTGTTTAAGTGGTGAAGTGGAGTGGGGAGGTTAAAAAGGAGGTTACTGCAATCATTAAAATTTTCGAATTTGAGATAACACGTTTTGGAGGTCTCAGGAATCCAGAAATCCGGTTTTAAAAATGTGTCTGATATGTGTGTGTGTGCCCTTTCGACAAAAATTTAAAAAAATAGATATTTATCGGACTTTAAAATCCGGGTACACTCCAAGCCCCTGAACCGATTTGGCTGAAACTTTGCACATCTAAGAGCTGAACAAATTTTGGATTCAATCAGCCCACGGAAGCTGTCGTTTTGGCACACCAATTTCCAAATTTAAAATTATTCTCTCATTTAACCATCCAAAACAAGTTTTTGGAAAATTTATTGTTGCCATCAGAAAGGTCTTCAAATTCTGGTTTTAAATAACAGAAAATTACTTCGCATTTAGTGGTCTTTGGGTCACAAAATCGCAATTTTTTAATAACACTAAAAATATACATCATTATTATAGCCTAAATGAGTGAATCGATTTGGCTGAAATTTGGTGACCCGTTGAAGACCTGAAAGGCTTTTGGAAGCAATTGGTCCGCGCGAAGTGCCATTTAAGCATATCAACTTAAAATTTTAAATACAAGGCCTCCTTTTTTATGTCGCCATTAGAAAGACGATCAAATTCTGGTTCTAAAAATGTATTCACAGTTTCTGCCATTTCAGTGGAAAATAGAGAAAAAAATCTTTTTCATTAAAAGAGGGAGCAGGCTGACAGTGGATGACATAAAGTGGCAGTTATTGTCAAAAGGGTGGCAAAATATTAACCTTAAAAGGAACATATTGCCATGTGATGGGTGTTGTCCGAGGTGATGTCGGTATTTGTCAGAAAATTGCGATAGACGATAAGCATAAAAAAATTTCTGATGAATTGACTAAGATCCACGCGATGGGGAGGGTCCAGCCGCTTCTCTGCTGCATTTTTTTTTTGATGATAACAAATCTTTACGTTTTCAAGTTAATTTTTTTGACAACCGCAAACGCTAAGCTAAGTGCCTTTTTGGCATATTAACTATGAAATTTGATATGCTAAAGCACATGCTAAAATTGTATTCACACTTAACGCCTTTTTGGCATAAAATCCAAAAATTCTAATTTTCGAAAGAACTGCAGCTGAAACTACTTGATCGATTTGGCGGAAATACCTATCCCTTTCCACGTACTTAGTTGCATATTAATGGAATATTATAGATTAAACAATTCAAGAAAAACTATGAAAATCACTAAACAACATTTGTGTTAAAAAATTACGCGACGCGCGCAGACTTGCGTCGCGCATTCATTTTGCTTCGCATTACGGCCACACCGTCGACTCTACGAAAAAAGTGAACAGCAACTTTTTTGTAGAGCATAAGACGGGCTTGAATTTTGTATACCACCTCTTTTGTCCAAAAGCCAATATTTTAGGAGATATTTGTTGAAAAGCATTTTTAACACTTATTGATGGTGGCATATCATCGGAAGCCGAACTCGGATTCTAGGGGACTTTTAGCATTTCATTTAGAACTATCAAGGGAACGTGTGTACAAAAAGTCAGCCCTCTGATAAGTTTTCCGAAGTTCATAGGTATGGATTTTTTTCTATCATGACTGGACTATTATTATACGTACCTACATAAATGCTACATCAAGATCGTTAAATGCAGTCTTTTTAAAATGAAATCTGTTATTAATAAATTGACAAATTCCACCCTCCTTCCACTTGTGCCGTGCACAAAATAGATACTTCAGTTGTTATACGTTGTTACGGCAGCAACGTGAACGCATTCGATGCGCCGCGTCGCTGTCGGTTGTACGGTTGCTAAGGTGATACGGTCGGGAGCTTTGCTTCTGTCGCTTAGGTATATTCCAGGGCATAGTCAAAGGGAAGTTTCAACTGGAGCCGCCCGTGGAATGCAGCTAATATGAAGCAACAACGCCAGTGCACCACTTCACGTTAATAGGGAAATATTTTACCGCTTATTGCGTTCCACTGTTTTGCTCTCTTTATCTTTCGATATAGAGTAGCAGGGTAGAGACAAAGGCCAACCTTTCGCTGAATCTGCTTTTTCAAAATCAATAAGTATACACTTTATTATAAAATAAAAAATCTAAATTTGTTTCATTTTTGTGGTTTATCATTGTGCAAAGCAGGTTGTCTTTAATAGAAGGTAAATCTTTATTCACTGGAGGTAATAGGTGCTCAATTTATTCTATTGTCGGTAGAAATTTAATTTAGGTGTATCGTTAATGCTCCCATTTCGTCCCACGATCGGTAGGTAATATCCTGCAGGGGATGTGATAAGTTTGCTCGTAACGGTGGTTCGACGTTCGGGCGAGCGTTGGAAAGAGTCAACCGAATACGGGGTTGATCCTGTAATAGTCCCGATCAAGGCAATCTCTCCCGCGAGTCTCACTTCATTATTGACCTATTCCGACAGCACTCTGACAGATGAATAAGAGATTTTAGAGATATCGTAAACCGAGCCACAGTTCTTGATAGGTACAGAATTTCTCATGTATCAGGCTATAGGTGCCAGCCATGTCCATGACTGAATATACCCTAGGTATATGCGCCGTTTGCAGAAATATTTGCTATCTCTGATTTGGGATTTCCAAACTGGTCAAAAATAAAACTAGAAACCCTTATAAAAATTTTTCGATTTCCGCTTCCCTAGGGCGCTGCAGCCCTCTAAAATATAAGAGGCTATGTTTGAGTTATTTGCGGATAACTTCTGAACTGTTTAAGCTACAACAACCAAATTTGGGTCACTTATTTAGCTTGCTGGAGTACATAATCCCCTGTAATTTTACCAAAATGGAACTACGAGAACCCGGATATTCTTGCCTACTATGATGTTCAATTATTTCAAACTCTTTGATAACGCATCAAAAAAATTATTTGATGCGACTTTTATAAAGCTTGTTTCAAATGCGAACTTTTCTGCCTCTTTTTGATACGGGACTCTGTTTTGGAGAAAAATTAAACTAAATGCAAGCATGCACTACGGATTTTTAGGAAAATCAGACAAATCGCCATAGCTTGAATTATTGAAACAAGGAGGGTCGTCGTGGTTTAAGTAATACACAATAACACTAGCTTATTTTCAAGGGTTTTATTGATTGGAAATGGTTTTTAACCATAGTAACCATACCTACCTTTATGATATCGAAGCTATGAATTTTGCCGGAAAGAGGTATACTTACATGCTTTCATTAGTTTTCATTTTTATCATAAACATATACGACTTTGCTGTCGCCTGATGCCCCATACATGATGCCTCGGCTTCGCTCGTCTTCGCTCGATCGGACATTTACAGTAAATAACTATTTTAACTGACAAATAACTATTAACAACTCCTATATATACGCTGTGAATGCGGCAAGCTCAGAGCGAGATCCACTTTTGAAAAGGAAGACTTCCGTATAGGTAGAATATTATAAACATATAAAATATTTTTTTATATTAACCTCCCCAACTCCATCACAATTTTAAAAAAATGGGAGGTTACTGCAATCACTAAAATTTTTGAATTTGAGATAGCAAAAGATCTTCACGTTTTGGGGTCTCAGGAACCCAAAAAAGCGGTTTTCAAAATGTGTCTGTGTGTGTGTACGTACGTACATACGTACGTACAAACGTACGTACACATCACACACAGACACATACGTACGTTTGTAAACACGCCACAGCCAAAACTACTAGACCGATTTAGCTGAAATTTGGTGCGTAGGCATCTCATAACCCAACTTAGATCTGAAAAGCTTTTGGAGCCAATCGCGCAACTAGAAATGCCATTTTGGCACATCAACTTTTAAATTTTAAATGCAAACCCCCATTTTTCACGTCACAATAGGAAAGGCTTTCAAATTCTGCTTCTAAAAATGTATTCACTCTCAGTGCCCTTTTGACCAAAAATAAAAAAAAAATTGATTTTTATCGGACTTTAAAATCACGGTACAGCCCAAACCCCTGAACCGGTTTAGCTGAAATTTTGCACATGGGGATTGTATTGCACGTCGAAGAGCTGAACAAATTTTGGATTCCATCGGCCCACGGAAAGTGCCGTTTTGGCACACCAATGTCCAACTTTAAATTATTCACTTATTTAACCATCCAAAACAAGTTTTTGAAAGATTTATTGTCACCATCAGAAAGGTCTTCAAATTCTGGTTTAAAAAAAATGCAGCAGTGAAGCGGCTGGAACCTCCCCATCGCGTGGATCTTTGACTTGTGTTTCTAGCCGAATTAGCACAGAAATTGTATAAGACTGGTTTCAACGACGGTTTTAGAACTTTGGGGGTCCTGCCAAAAAAGGACTTACTTATACCTACTTTTCTCTGATGAATATTTCAATTTGTGTGTTCTAAAAAAGTTCTAAAACCATCATGGAAACCAGTCATACATTTTCTTTGCTAATTCGACTAGAAACCCAAGTCAAAGATCCACGCGATGGGGAGGTTCCAGCCGCTTCACTGCTGCATTTTTTTCGATTGATTTCAACTCTTTGAAAGAAAATACCTAATTTGTTTTCAAGTGAATGTACATACATACAGGGTGTCCCACTGAAAAGGAGCCACTCAAGTTTTCTCGTCTCTTACTCAATTTAGAAAAAATCGCCCGGACAGGTCGATTTTTATTTCGGGGGGGGGGGGCACATTAATAGCTGTTGGGTGCAATTTAACCACGCACCCCATAATTCCCACCAACCCCAACTTTTAAATTTCAAGTTGTACTATGCGAATCCAACGATGCAATTTTTTTGAATACTTATTTTGTTAACTTGCAGCGGCCTCTATGGTCAAATTTTAAATGATATTATAACAGCACTTGATACGTCATTTTAAAGGGTATTAAATTTTCTGTAAACTGGTGTAAAAGTTGATTAAATCCATCAACTCGTTCCAAAGCAAGGACAAAAATCATTAATATGCCCGAAACCTGATGCATGATGCTCACGTTTTTCAATATAACTTAAGAAACGAGTGGATGATGGGATTTCAACAGTTTTTGCACCAGTTTGCAGAGAATTGAACATCCTTTAAAAGGATGTATCACACGTGATCATATCATGTAAAATTTGACCACAGAGATCGCTGGAAGTTAACAAATATCCAAAAAATATTGAATCTTTGGATTTGCAGAGAAATTAGCTTTCAAATAATGTAGCACAAGTGGGGGGTGCAATTTCAAATTTCAAAGTAGGGGTTGGTGGGGGTTAGAGTGTGCGTTGTTAAATTGCACCCACCACCTATTATTGTGTCCCCCTCGAAATAAAAATCTACCTGTCCGAACGATTTTTCCTCAATTGAATAAGAGGCGAGAAAACTTGAGTGGCCCTTTTTTCGGTGGGCCACCCTGCATGTAGGTAAGTATATAATATAGGATATAGGCATATAGGATACCCTCCTTTCATCTCCATCATATCACATCTTTGTTTGAAGAGGATCGAATATCGCACTTTAGATTCATGAACCGAACAGGTATTTTGTATTTGAATATAGGTATACTTATTGACATTTTTATTTGAGAGATACCTTTTTATCGGTGTGGGCGAGTTCAAAAGCTAATCTCATTATACCTATATATGCGAACTTCGCAATCATATTTTCCGTGATAGGTAATAAAGTTTGCTTAAGGAATAGAAGTTGCTTTACGTGAAAAGGTTAATATAGAAGGGTTGTCTATATTAAGCAGTCGTTAGTATTAGAAACAAGTATCTAATTAAAAGTCAAAAGTTTCAGCAAGAGCCGTGTCCTTCAAACATAAGTAGAATTTATTTCTCATATATTAACACAAAGTTGATAATTAATAGCTTATATAAAGTACTTAACGCTTTTTCCACTTTTTTTGAACAATCCACAATAATGTTACTTCTGTATAGTCGCTCCTAATTAACTGCTAAAACAGATAGAAAGATTTCCGTTTAATTTTCTCGGCGAACCCCAGTTCGATCTAGCGAAACGTCCGGAGCAGGAGAATAGAAGCAGGATTGGAGCCGTCACAGCAGGAAATCAAGAATAATGCGGACACGAAACTGCACTCGCGCTCGTCTCCCACGGGACGTAAAATGGCGTAGGGTACAACTGATATTCCGCTTTCTCTATCCTCTATCATTTCATTTGCCATTCCGACGCTTTGTTATGTTAGAAGTGAGTGAGGAGGCCACTACCTAGAATTAAAAATATCTTATCTCTATTATGTAGATGAATAATTAAGGAGTAGGTATAGGTATCTATGCAGCTTAATTTCCCGATTCTGTAATTCTGTACAGCATGCGGATGCCTTCGGCGAAAATACTGCTTTGACAGCTTGTTGCACACTTTTGTAATTTAATTTGTAGGTGGGTGTGGTGATGGTGTGCACTAGACAGGATATTGCATCAGAGCGACAGCCAGCAATTTGGAGATGCAGTGCGTTATTTAAGTTTAGAATTTGCACCACATATTATTTCGTACCTATAAAATCCCCTTTATACAGGGTGGGTAATTTTTCGATGCTCACCATTGGGATCTCCTAAACGGTAAAAGATAGGGGTCGGTTAAATTACAGAAAAGTTGCGCTATTTATTGATGATTAAGAACCTGAAAAGAATTTCCCGATATTTTCATTCGTTCCCGAGTTATCACAAAAAATCTGAAAATTGAAAATTTAAAGAAAAAATAATATCTTCCTAACTTAAACTTGGAACTTTTATATTTTTGATAGCTGTCAATTGAATGGCATTGACAAAAATTTTCTAGGACTTATAGATTTTGAATAACAACAGTCAACTTTTGATTCTTTTATGGCCGCCATATTGAATTTTGACACCATCAAATTCACAAAAAAATTGGCTTTTCAAAAATGTACTCAACATGAACTTTTTTGACAGATGTCAGAATTTGAAAATTGGTAGGAATAATTTGCAAAATCTGCCTAAACTTAGATGAAAAACAATTGCAAAAAAGTACGCCGACTTCTTCAATCTCTTATAACATGTGAAAACAATTAAATTCAATAGTAATAAAATACGTCTTGGGGTTGTGTAACTCGGGCTTTCACATATTTTTTTAAAAACGTCTATGTTGGCTACATTTTTGAAAAGATATTTTTTCTGTGTATCCAGCGGTGTTAAAATTCAATATGGCGCCCATAAGAAAAAGAAAAGTTGACTGTCTTTATTCAAAATTTAGAAGGCCTAGGAAATTTCTGTCAATGCCATTCAATGGACAACTGTGAAAAATATAAAAGTTCCAAGTTTCATTTAAATAACAGCAATCGTTAGGAAGATATTAATTTTTTTTTAAATTGGCAATTTTCAGATTTTTTGTGATAACTCAGGAGCGAATCATAATATCGGGGAATTCTCTTCAGATTCTTAATCGCCAAGAAATAGCGCAACTTTTCTGTAATTTAACCGACGCCGTATCTTTTACCGTTTAGGAGATCCCAATGGTGAGCATCGAAAAATTACCCACCCTGTATACTTATTATTAGTATTCTTGTACTTCAGGCAGTATTATTCAGATTTCTACATTCCGTTCTATACTTACTAAGTACCTACTACGAATTTAATTAAGACTTGCTTGGCAAATATAATACGTTATACAGGATGTCCGGAAATAACGATGAAATATTTCGGAGGGTGATTCTGCAGCAAATATGAAAAAAATGGGCAGGTGCGGAAGCAGCTGAAACCTCCCCACTTGGTGAATGATCCAATCATTTCACCAAAATCAAGTAAATTTAACTATCCTGTACCAAAGAGTCCCTGTACCTAAGTTTTACCATGTTTTACTCCACCAAACCTAAGGCGTTTTCTGTGATTTTTCTAAAGTTTACGATCTTTTGGCAAAAAAAGCTTGAATAAATTTTTGAAAACAAAATTTGAAAACTTTTCATGCGCTGATAGAGAAAATGGCAGTTGATTATCCAAATTTCAAAGTTGATCCTATGCACTTGGCACTTGCCGTTCGTCAATTGCCACCAAAATTAAATTAGGTCTTCGGTGGTATCTCTATAAATTCAGCCAAATCGATCCAGTAGTTTGGGCCTGTTATTTAATGTTTCCTCGAAACTTCGAACTTTTCGATTTCATGCCAAAAAGGCGCTGAGTATGAATGCATTTTTAGACATAGAATTTCAAGACCTTTCACGTGCTGATGAGAAAAATTGATGTTCATCAGTGAAATTTCGTAGTTGATACGCCAAAAAGGCACTTGGCCTCACAACAAAATTAACTGAGTTCACCATCAGAAGGCCAACGCTAACCTCCATACCAAATTTGATTAGAATCCTTTTGGTATAGTTTCCGAGAAATAGTGCTCACATACGTACACCAGACATTTTTTTAAACCACTTTTTCATCATCCTGGGACCTTGAGACGTGAAGATCTGGTGTTATCTCAATTCACAATATTCACCGGTTGTCGCCACCTATTGTTAAAGAGAGTATGTAATAATTGGTTGGAAGCTTTAATGTGCGCAGAATCAGCTTTCTGTTCAAGAGACGCCAAATGTTTCACCCTTTATCTCTTACTAATACACGGAGAGGGATGGAGATATAATAACATCGAAGGGTCTGCGTTGTTTCTGTCGGTCTTGCCAGCTGTCACCTGGGTGTTGTGCAGTGTTTTGGCTTTGTTTAGGAAATTGCAAGATTCCAGATGATACAAATTGACAATTATTATCGAACTTGAATAAAACGTGATTGCGATTTGCTTTCGGAGACCTAAAATTTATTATTCGCAATCCTCAGCCGCCAATAGAGGGCACTGTTAACAATGAAAAATGGCTGCTTCAGACACCATTGTTGTGACATTAAAATGCCAGAAATCCAGAAAACCTACATTTTGCAGTAACCTCCCATTTCTAAATTGGTTGTGGGGAGGTTAAAGGTTCCTATAAACATGCGCCCGGAAATCGTTCCTAAAAAGGGGGCTACTGCCCTCTGAAGGGGGTGCCTAAAATTTGGTTTTTATTGAATAAAGCAAAAACCGCTTAAGCTACAGCGACGAGTTTTTACACATTGGCTGGTATGAATAAAGTGTTACAAGATGCTCTTACTTGTATTAATCAATACGAGTTTCTCACGCACGAGAAAAGGATAGAACTATAAGCAAAAGCTTTGTTACCGTTTATTCATACTGGCCATTATCTAACATCAGTAAGGGCCATTAGATTATGGTATCTACCAATAGCAAATTCAACAAGAAGCCTGAAAAAAAGGGGGGGCTTCAGCTTCCCTACCCAAAATTTCTTATGTGTCATTTTTTTGACATCAATTTCTCACCGGAATGTGGTTTCCTGACTAAAATGACATAAAAGAGCCTCTCTTGGTATAACACCTTAGGATCAACCATTCTCGATCTCGAGAAAATTAGATTTAAAAGATCTATTTGCATTTTCTAGGCTTATCAATTAATTTTTATTAAATTACAAAACTGAACGGATTTTAAAAATTAGTTACTAAAGTAATCTAATGTTGCTATTGATGTCAGATAGTATGCAAAAACTTAATAATTGACTATAAATAAAAATCTAATTTTGAGCGCCCCCTAGCCTTAGGATCGATTTCGGACACATGTTTATAGAACTTTTTTTTCATATTTTGAGCTAAAGAATCACCCCCTGAAATATTGCATCGTTATTTCCGGACACTCTGTGTGTAATATAACCAGTGGCGCACCCAGGCCTCCTCAGCAGTTTTTTAATCACATATGTAGGTGCTTTCCAAAATTTCGGAATTACCTGAACGTGACCTGAACTGATCTTGAACGCATCACGTTCTGGCAATACTTACGCGTAGGTGGAAGAGGAGGGGAGTATTAGTATTTGAAGCTTTCGTCCTAAACGGTCCTTGCAAATATTTTATTAATACTAATCCAAGATATTTTTTTTCGAAATTGAACTCCAACTCCAACGTGTTAGAACTTATAAAATACTCCATGGCCGTCCTGACAGGCCGGGGATTTTATTGTTGATAATAATCTTTATTAAATGTGCTCTTCTTTGTCCCGGAATCCAGTCTTTTTATAAAAATAATCGCCAGTACTGTAAAAGAAAGACGTTTAAAGTTTTTCATTTTTATTCTTGTATGAGTGTTATGAAGTGCTTGGAAAATACGTGACTTTGAAATTATTCAAAATTGGGCCCCTCGTCCAAACATATTTTCTGGGTGCGCCACTGAATATAATAAATAGATACAATCATATGTACTAATTTACCTCTCTAGCTAAAAATAGTATGTTTATAATCAGAGTGTTTAACAACAAACTGAATATCAAAACCAATTATAGGTAGGTATGTATGCATAGGAATTTTTTTACCAAAGCGGGTATCACGCGGGTACCTACAGTAGAAACCCGATCTATAAAACCCCTCAAATGTGACAAGCTCCTGCTTTTCACGTCTGTAATAGATTTCAGGCTTCAAATTTGACGATGTCACATAATGGTGTCTGTAAAACGTTTTGTCCTTATAAAGTTTTTAATGGAAAATTGCGAGAAATTTCAATTCATTTCATCGAGAATAATAGGTTTAGAAGGTTTCGCTATAGTGATTTGATCAAAGTAACATCGTAAAAGTAAGTAAACTATTTTTTTGACTTTACATAATAATAATACGTGACAAACCCTTTAACGATCATTTAACCGATTTCTAACGAATATGAAAGTCCATATTACACAGCTGAGCGTTGAGAGGATTTATAGGTCTGTTTTCCACTGTATTATGCATGCACTTGTTTCACCTGCGTTTAGAAGGCACCCTCGCCAACGTTACAGGTTGAAAATAGATTGATTGTTCCCATCATACGGAAAGTTAGTACGCCCTGCACTCCTGCACGTGACCAGCACGTGTTATTTATGTCAGCACCTCCCTTGATCAAATCATTAGGGATGTCTTCTATGTATGTTATCCTCGATGTTATTTGAAAGTCCTTTTTATTACTTGCAACTTTTCCACCCTTTATTACGATACAAAAAATATTTGCTTGTAGCACAGTCTTGTAGGTATACAGGGTGGATTCAGTTTGGTATTCGGCCCCCTGTGACTTTTTTATTTTAACAGAAAAATATGTAGAACCATATATATTTGTAAATCGCATGACAAACTCCATTAAATGACGTCACTGAATCGTCTAGTTGATAACATATACAGGGTGAGTCAACAAGGCGACGGCGGTCCATAACTTCTGAACCTTTCCAGATAAGAAATCAATTCAAACGCCATTATATACAACACCGCCCATTCTACATCCTAAAAATACTTTCAACTATACAGGCTGTCCCAAAACACTTGCAACGCATGGCAACTTGATTTTTTTAAATGGAACACCACCATTTTGGTGCCATATTCTGGATCACCTATAACATAGCTTTACATCAACATAAGACATTTGATGTTTTAACGCTCTATTCTAAAGTAATTAATTCTTTTTGAAAAATTTCAATCATTGCGGGTGCTTCTTAAAAAAATTCCTGAGAACTCAATTTTGTATCTAGAGAGCTGAGATTCGGTATGAATATGAAGGAAGGCTCATTCTATCTATCCAATATGATAACTATCATTATCACAATACAGGGTGTTAAAAATTCTGTGTCAAGTTTGGAAAATTTCAAATATTCAAAACTCCATTTTTTCAAATGGCACCCCCTGTTATTATTGTGCCATGGGGTTCGTCTGTTGAATTTCTTTATTTGTTATTAAGTATGTCCTATACCTAAAGTCAATACTTCAAAAGATATTCTTTGTCTTATTTATTTTATTGAAGATTATTACGATCTCAATTAAAGATTGCCATGGACGGTATGACAGTTATGATTAACATTGTTTATTTACATAGTTACCAGACAGTTTGTCACATTTATTGACATACACAACCAGGAAGAATTCATTGACATGGTATACCGCTTATGTTTGAAATTCATTGTGTATGTCAATAAATGTGACAAACTGTCTGGTAACCATGTAAATAAACAATGTTAGTCGTAACTGTCATACAGTCCCTGGCATTCTTTAATTGAGATCGTAATAATCTTCAATAAAATAAATAAGACAAAGAATATCTTTTGAAGTATTGACTTTAGGTATAGGACATAATTAATAAAAAATAAAGTAATCCAACAGCCGAACCCCATGGCACAATAATAACAGGGGGTGCCATTTGAAAAAATGGAGTTTTGCATATTTGAAATTTTCCAAACTTGACACAGAATTTTTAACACCCTGTATAGTGATAATGATAGTTATCATGTTAGATAGATAGAATAGACCCTCCTTCATATTCGTACCGAATCTCAGCTCTCTAGATACAAAATTGAGTTCTCAGGAATTTTTTTAAGAAACACCCGTAATGATCAAAATTTTTCCAAAAGAATTAATTACTTTAGAACAGAGCCTTAAAACATCGAATGTCTTATGTCGATGTAAAGCCATGTTATAGGTGATCCAGAATATGGCATCAAAATGGTGGTGTTCCATTTAAAAAAATCAAGTTGCCATGCGTTGCATGTGTTTTGGGACACCCTGTATAGTTGAAAGTATTTTTAGTATGTAGAATTGGCGGTGTTGTACATAATGGCGTTTGAATTGATTTCCTATCTGGAAGAGTTCAGAAGTTATGGACCGCCGTCGCCTTGTTGACTCACCCTGTATATCAAAATTACGGTATTCAAGTTTTTCTTCAAATGACATGCTAGGGGAAATGTGCTTAACTGCTTAAAGCCAGAATCTTATAATTTTTTTGATGGTGACAATAAATTTGTTTTGGATGGTTAATGAGTATAATTTCAGATTAAAAAATTGATGTGCCAGAACGGCACTTCCCGTGGCTCCATTGCCTCCAAAAATTTTTCAGTTCTTCGACGTGTAATATACGATCTCCATCATGTGTAAAATTTTCGCTAAATCGCTCCTGGGTTGTGTGCCCAAGCAGGCGCTGTTTATATGTTACCAATATTTACGTTATATTTAGTTCTGATCCTTGAGGTAAAATTTATGATTTACTAAATTTAACGTACACAATACGTAAAATTGTGGTAAATCTTATTATTTGAAAAATGATTTTAGGTTGAAATCTATGGTCTGTCCGAGAGAAATGAATCGCCATGGAAATAGGGTGAATCTCGGTCTTGTGGATCCCGGACAGACATTAGTAAAATTAACGTTCGCACAAGTTAACCTTACCTTTTTAAAGTGCGTCAAAAATCTTTAATTTTTATTTTATTCTATATCTATTCAATATCTTTGGAAGCAGAATTTTAAGGCCTCTCTAATGGTCATCTCAAAAATTCAAAGTTGATGTGCCAAAATGGCACTTCCGGTTGCACCAAAAGCTTTTCAGCACTATTCCGGGTTATGAAATGTCTATATACTGAATTTCAATCAAATCGGTCCAGCAGTTTGGGCTGTAGCGTGTTTACAAATATTTTAATAAATACGAAAAGAAAAGGGGTGAGCCTGATGGTTTCGTTGACACCCGGTATATTATAAGTAGGAATATTGGCATAGGTAAATAAATGTTGTAACCACAAGACCTGCTGACAATATTCAATCATAATCCATTTAGGCACATATGACTGAAGTTGCTTAAACCTGAATCGTTTGTCTCAAAACCCGCGCATGAAACTTTTCATTAATTTTAAAGTTCTAATAAATGGCAGCGTGCTAAGTTATCTGTTGCAGCGGCTGATCCTTTGATCCTGCTCCCCCATGAAGGAATAAAATAAAGCATCTAAGGATCATGGAGGCACAACGAGCATAAAAATTGCCTTTTTTCTCCACGCAATCAAAGTTGAGCTCGAATGTGACCCCTTGTAATCTTAATATTTCATGTTTTTATCACTCCCTTTTCCATATTTAGTCAAGTCGAGAAACATTATGCAGTTACCTGCTTTGACTTTAGATTTCTGTTTCTCATATCGAGTCCCTATATGATGATCCATTAAAAATCTGATCTCGAACCGAATTAAAGATGAAAAGGCGCCGTGATTTATTTGTACAGGCTGGTCCAACACTAGTGTCCAGCGGCAAAACGACCTTTTACTTTGAGGCTAGAGTTTTGAATTTTTTACAGGGTGTATGGGTACTAAAAACCCTTCAGATGGCGTTAACATTTTTTCCATTGGACCAAAAATGTGACGTCACGAGATTTCAAATTGAGCTATTTTCATGGAATAAATAATTTTTGTCCATAGGTTGATTATTTTCGGCCTTAAGATTATGTTGACCAGTTTTTTAATTTTTTTGAACGTCAGGTTAGCAAACTGCAGAAGGCAAAATAATCGTCATTTTATTTCATAAGGAGGCCGTGAAACAATATCGAAACGAAGCGCCGTGTGTCCAACTTGAGTTCATCGAAGATTTAGAACTGTCAGTTGCTTGTCATGCTTTGACAGCGCCCATTGAGCCCCAGAATTATTAATTGATTGATTTATTCGAATAATCCAATATTTTTACAAAAAAATAATGTGAAAATCATCGAGTCTGCCCCGCGAAGTTTTAAACACGCGCAGACGCAAAGCGTGTTGTTTACATCTCGACAGTTGATGCCTGGAAGATGTGAAGATTAATGAACCTTTTAAGTTTATTTTCTTACAAACGCTCTCCAGACGTTTACCTCATTTAATTATCAGTGAATTTAGTAAGTTTTTCAATTTTCTTTGTATTATTATAAGCAATACTGGTTAATTTAAGGTGTGAAGATTTGGACAACAGGATTATCACCACAATCTACAAGAAGCAGTTATTTACTACAATTACAAGATAAAGGAATAACGAAGGCAAGACTAGCAGAATTATTCGTCAGTGTTAGTAATGAGAACGAGAAACCGAAACCCTGTCTGTCGAAGTGTTCGAACTTTTGGTGAAATGCAATGCGAATGAATCTGAGACTGGTTTCAAAATCATACGTATTGTCTTTGTAAAACAATCAGCAAAACAGTAAGAATTTCTGTTGGATTAAATTATGAATAAAGCACCACTAAACTTATTTATTTTAAGTAAGGTACACACGCATCTTTATGAAATGGTCTGAATATTCACTTAGAACAAAATGCCCCAAATTCCTAGCTAGTAATTTATTTTATCACATTACTAATTCAACAATGTAGTTTATTTAGTTAAATGTAGTAAGGTTTCACTACAATCTTGACACTAATCATTGCAGTCACTACACGAGTTCCTCAAACCGACACTGGTGCACAATATCCACACTTTTCCCTTGTAAAATGTCTTGAATCAGAACGTGATAATCATCAACAATTATTATTAAATTATTTGGAGTAGATGCCATAATCTTGTCGTTTAAATCCAAGTCCAAATCTTCAACATCACCTTCAATTAAACAGGGTTGTTTTTACAGATACAATGAAAGTTGAAAAACTTACCCAATTCACAGATAATTAAATGGGGTAAACCTCTGTACGCGTTTGCAAGGAATTAAACTGTTAGAAAGGTTATTAATCGTCTCGGACTGCCGGCATGAGCTGTCGAGATGTAAACAACACGCTTTGCGTCTGCGCGTGTTTAAAACTTCGCGGGGCAGACTCGGATGATTTTCACATTATTTTTTTGTAAAAATATCAGATTACTTCAATAAATCAATCAATTAATAATTCTGGAGTTCAATTACCCGTGTCAAAACATGACAAGCAACTGACAGTTCTAAATCTTCGATGAACTCAAGTTGGACACACGGCGCATCGTTTCGATATTGTTTCACGGCCTCCTTATGAAATAAAATGACGATTATTTTGCCTTCTGCAGTTTGCTAACCTGACGTTTAAAAAAATTAAAAATCTGGTCAACATAATCTTACGGTCCAAAATAATCAACCTTGGACAAAAATTATTTATGCCATGAAAATAGCTCAATTTGAAATCTCGTGACGTCACATTTTTGGTCCAATCCAAAAAAATTTAAGGCCATCTGGAGGGTTTTTACTACCCATACACCCTGTAAAAAATTCAAAACTCTAGCTTCAAAGGAAAAGGTCGTTTTGCCGCTGGACACTAGTGTTGGACCAGCCTGTATAAGTAGGTGTCTTACCTGTAAAGTAAGTGTTTGAAGGCATACCTACTTATTATAAGTAGGAAAACTTTTCTTAATTTAAAACGCTTTGTTTTCATTAGTTTTTGACATTGTGGTGCACCCTATTTAATCCAGGACAGCTGCTATAATATTATAAATGAAAATGATCAAGGGTGTCGATGTTCGTATTTATAAAACTGGCTAACCATGATGGTGTATGTACCTACGCCTATACTTACATACATATAGGTGCATAAGAATTTTATATAACAGAAAAGGAGTTAATGAAATTACCTAAAGTAGGTAGGTATATTATGTATATGTGAAAATAATGAAAAATAATAATACCTACATAACGCTACATAATAATAAAGGTACCGATATTTTTAATTCGTTATGTCATTAATTCATAATCATAATCTTCTTAGGTATAATAGTGCGTATTAATTATTCAACGCGCGTGTAATGATATACAGGATGTTTCAGAAACATGTGTACAAATTCCTACCGTAGATTCTCCAAATAAAAACAAGTCAATAAATTCCTATTGAGGTCGTACAAAACATGTTTTTTTTAGTATACATATATCTTGAAAACCGCTTAACTTATTATATTGTAATTTGGCACATCACGTTAGACATTTAAGTGTGATTTATGTGCGGAATTTCATTAAATTTGATAAAGGAGAACATTTAATTACCGACATGTGCATTGCATGAGGTATTTTCAAAATGCAACATCTACATCAATATAGCTCCTGAAACATAGCTTTTATTACTCTTGCAAAATTTCGAAATAATCGATCGATTGTGTATAATCAATAAAAATGTGAACTCATGCATCATTAAACAAAATTGGCAGCAGAGAAGCTGCTGAAACCTTCCCATCGCGTAGGTCTTTGATTTCCGTGTCCTGCATTTCAAATATACAATGCCTAAATGGCATTTCCCGTATGTGTGAATTGCTCCCAAAAGCCTTTCAGCTCTTCAACCTCAATGTACCGACTTTCTGACAAATCGACCTACTTAGTAGTTTGGGCTATAACATGTTTTTATTTTAGTGTTATCACAAAATTTCGATTTTTTTACCCAAAGGGTACTAAATGCGAATGAATTCTGTCTTATTTGAAACCAAAATTTAAAAACCTCTTTCTAATGGTGACAATAAATCTCTCAAAAACTTATCTTGGATGGTTAATTGAGAGTATAATTTTAAATTTGAAAATTGATGTGCCAAAATAGCAATTGCCGTGGCTCGATTGATTCCAAAAAAATTTCAGCTCTTCAACGTGTAATACAATCTCCATAATGTGCAAAATTTCAGCCAAATCGGTTCAGGGGCCTGGGCTGTATCTCGAATTTTTTATCTTTTGGTCAAAAGGGCACTGAGCGTGAATACATCTTTGAAAACACCATTTGAAGCCTCTCTTATGGTGACGTCAAAAATGGAGTTTGCATTTAAAATTTAAAAGTTGATGTGCCAAAATGTGATTTCCGGTTGCACGATTGGCTCCAAAAGCTTTTCAGATCTAAGTTAGGTTATGAGATGCATATGATGTACTAAATGTCAGCCAAATCGGCCTAGTAGTTTGGCTGTGGCGTGTTTACAAACGTACGTACGCGTGTACATAGATATTTTTAAAACCACATTTTTGGGTTCCTGAGACCACAAAACGTATCTGGTTTTTTTAAATTTAAATTTAATTTTGGAGTCGGGGAGGTTAAAAACATGACCTCCCCTTACAAGACTGCCTTTCGACTGTGTAGTAGGCAAAATCGGACCCACGCTCATTGGAACTTTTTGATTTATTTTTATGTAGGAAATCTATACGGTAGGAATTTGTACACTTGTTTTTGAAACATCACCCTGTAGCTGCTACTCCTGAGGGTGACATTTTTGTGCATCAAGAGAGAGAGACTAACATCAGCATCAATTACACGCGAATGGAATACGACTTCTTGCTACTTGGTCTGTTCGCGGTACCGGTATAAATTTCAACAATTTTACAGTTTTCACTATACCTAATGGACTACCTATGTGGAATAATAGAATCCATTACTCAAACCGATTAATGGGTAACATTATTTATGAAAAATTCCGCAATTAACAAATGTAAATACATAAATAGGAGTAGAAAAAGTTGTAGGTATTGTTATTATGGCTCATAAGAAAATAATTTGTAGTCACTCACATGTGGAACATCGAATGTAAATAGATGAGCATTGCACTAATATTTTTATTGCTTGTTTCGAGCATGTTTCTCTAATTGAGTGTTCATGTCGGTATCAATAAATCACAATGCTAGCATATTGCGGATCAAGTAAGCCGTGGTCACGTGTCTCGTATTATCAATGCTGCCAATACTCTGTCCCCTTGCAAACTTAATCCAGTTGTAATGCAGTTATTAGCCTGGCATAATAAAGGATATCTAGCTTAAATCTAATATACGAGATCGAATCGACAGAGAATGCACCTCAATAGGAATAGGTATTTATTGTTGTGAAAACTAATTACTTGTGTGATGATATTCTGTTTCGTTTCTTAAGGTGAGCGACCACGGTGAGATTTTTCGTGATGAGATTTTGGTTTCGTGAAACAAAAATTTTAGCGGTGCTAATTAAATGAAACTTGGAACTTTTATATTAAAAGTAAATGCTATTTTTAAATCAACCTAAACTTGAAAAACAATTGCAAAAAAGTGCACCGACTTTTTCAATCACATATCGTTCGTTTAGAATTACGTCGTAAGCAACATTTTTAAATTTTTTTGCCTATGTGTTAAAATATCTTCCCTAGGAACTGAGGCGCTAGAAAAGTATAATAGTTTAAACTGTTAAAAATATTTTTTTAAAAAATGAGAAATTACAAAATTGAAAGGTGAATAAAGTATGTTGATGTTTATGTTAACATATAGTCGTTATGTAGTTACAAATTGTATTTAAAAAATTCTAAAATCAGAGGGCATTTCGTATTTCACAAATTTTTCAAGTCACCTAGCGTTTTGACATAGGTATGTTGACGTTTTGAACTGTGCAATTACATTTCTCTTTATTTGTTTTTGCTTTTTTCAAACCCAATTTCACAAACTGATAAAATTTCAAAAATAATTTTTGGAAAATGTAATTGCGCAGTTAAATTTTTCTTAGTAATGTTAACCAAAATTTTAATTATTAGGTACAAGTAACATCAGTTTAGCAATAGCGCTCCCACAAATTACAAACCTATTCATATGTCGTAACGGCCATAAAGTGCACATACGACAGTGAAATAATTCTAAACGAACGATATGACATGCAAAATAATTGAATTCGACGGTAATAAAATAGATCTTGGCATAGTTCATCAAGTTTTGAAATATTTTTTCAAAAAGGACACATTGATTACATTTTTAAAAAGCTTAACTTAGGTACTTGATGTGTATCCGGTAGTTTTAAAATCCATAAGAAAAGGAAAAGTTAGCTGTTGTTGCCCTAAATCTGGAAAAAAAAGAAAGTTTCTGTAAATATGCCATTGAACTGAAGCTGTCAAAAATATAAAAGTTCCAAGTCTCATTTAAACGCCACCAACCGTTAGAAAGATATATAAATTTAGACGCGTTCCTTTAACACATTTACCTGAGGAGCCTCAGTTAATCTCAGCAATTTAATTGGGCAATTTTCAAATGAACCAATCAAATTGCTGTGATTAACTCAGGCTCATCAGATAAGTGTGTAAAATGAACGTGCCGTTTGTCTAAAGACATCTCGATTTTCAGTTTTTTCGGGACAACTCAAGCACGGACTTTAAGATATCAGGCAATTCTTTACAGGTTCTTAGTCTAATTTAACCTACTCTCGATCTCTTATGATTTCCGAGTTTCCAATCGTGAGCAACGAAAACTTCACCACCCTGTATAACCTATACATAAAATCAAGTTAGGATTATGCCCTCAATACCTCCGGGAAATAATAACCACTTTTAGTCAAGTGCACACAGGGTGGGTAATTTTTCGATGCTTACTATTGGGATCTCCTAAACGGTAAAAGATACGGGCTCGGTTAAATTAGAGAAAAGCTGCGGTATTTCTTGACGATTAAGAATCTGAAGATAATTCCGCGATATTGTGATTCGTTCCTGAGTTATCACAAAAAATTTGAAAATTGCCAATTTAAAGAAAAATTAGTATCTTTCTAACGATTGATGTTATTTAAATGACGTTTGGAACTTTTATATTTTTCAGCTGTCAATTGAGTGGGGTTGACAGAAATTTTCTAGGCCTTCTACATTTTGAATAAAGACATTCAACTTTTCTTTTTCTTATGGGCGCCATATTGAATTTTAACACCGCCGGATACACAGATAAATTAGCTTCTCAAAAATGTAACTAACATGAACGTTTTTCAAAAAATATGTGAAAGCCCGAGTCACACGACCGCAAGACGTATTTTGTTATTGTTGAACTGAATTGTTTATAAGAGATTGAAGAAGTCGGTGTACTTTTTTGCAATTGTTTTTCATCTAAGTTTAGGCTGATTTTGCAAATTATTCCTATCAATTTTCAAATTCTGACATCTGTCAAAAAAGTTCATGTTGAGTACATTTTTGAAAAGCCAATTTTTTTGTGCATTTGATTGTGTTAAAATTAAATATCGCGGCCATAAAAGAATCAAAAGTTGACTGTCGTTATTCAAAATCAATTGACAGCTGTCAAAAATATAAAAGCTCTAAGTTTCATTTAAACAACATCAATCGTTAGGAATATATTAATTTTTCTTTAAATTGGCAATTTTCAGTTTTTTTGTGATAACTTGGGAACGAATCAAAATATCGGGGAATACTCTTCAGATTCCTAATATCACCAACAAATAGCGCAACCTTTCTGTAATTTAACCGACGCCGTATATATTTTACCGTTTAGGAGATCCCTCGGGAGATCCCAATCGAAAAATTACCCACCGTGTAATACTAGGAACCGTAATAATTTTTCTGTAACACATGTTAATAATAAGTCTACGCAAAATTCAATTACTTTTAAGGGTTTATTAGAATATAATAAATTACGTAGTGCAAACCAAACAAAAATTGACAGTTTTAAGAAATCAGTAAAAGACTTGGCCTTTAATAAGGCGCGTAGGTATTAAATGAGATACTTAGTGGTTTCTATTCTTTAATTTTAGTGTATTAATCTTAAGTTGTATAAATTATTATTATTATTATTATTAATTTTGAGTATAGCTTTACTTAATTCATACCTACTTACTTATAGTTGTACATTTCCTTCAATGAACATACAAATATAGGTAGGTTTACCTAACTAAAAGTTTAATCACTTTGTAACTTTAGTTGTACATACCTATATATTTGTCATACTAAAACTGAGACTTTTCCTAAATGTTATTGTGTTGCTATCAGTAAACGGGAATTCACGAGGTATTTGGATATCCAATCAAACAACTTATCCAATCGCCAACGTTTCAACGGTTTAACTTTCTGCCGTCTTCTTCGCAATAGGTACAATGAACATTCTTTCTTAAAAACCTTACCTAATGTCTGTCACTTATTTTTATATGTATACGTATCTTTCCGGGCATCTCAAAATGATTAAAAAACTAAAAAGGTCGTAACTGCTCTTATCTTAATGCAAATGGCTAAATTTTATTCAGCTTTTAATAGCGAGCTTTGTTGGTCTGACTACCCTGATGATATACAAGACTACTTCTACAAATATACATCAGTACCTAACAAATAACTACCTAAACGTTTGTCTTCAAAATTTAATGAGATATTATACCATACTTTGAATATGAAAGCATCTTCATTCAATCGGTGACCAATACAACTAGACATTTTAACAATCATGAGGTCATTTTGCAAACTATCAGCAAAGCCTGAATCCTGAATTAATTGGACAACAAAAATAAACAAAATTTGCAAGTGGATCATATGTGTTTGTAAAAACATTTAGATCAAATTGATGGTCACGCTTTTGTAAAATATGTGCTTGCTCATCAGCTCGTTTTCTAATAACTTTTAATTCTCAGAGCTGCATGACGATGTGATGAGAGTGTGTAATTACGCGGTGAATAAAAAGGCGCGACGCTTCGTAAAAGGGAAGCAGTGTTTTTCCAATGCCTTCCTGCCGGTCCATTATCTTCCAACACGTTAAGCGACATACCCGTGAAATATGTATAATGACATCATGCATAATAGAGCGAGGCACCCCCACGGGGACGGTCCACACGATCCTGTCTTTGTATAGTGGGCTACCCCATACACCAAATGGAAGATTGGCATTTTAATTTTTCAGCTAATAAATCGACTAATTATTTCACCACCCATTTCATTATTGCTTTTCCCGGATACGTATGGTATCCACAGATCAACACTCTATAGTTTGAGAAGGTATAGTTATAGGTAGGTACCTATGTACCGAGTTGTACAGGGTGTCCCGAAATTAGTGCACCAAACTTTACCAGTACATTCTTTTATGAAAAATATGAAATAAGTTCCTATAAACATATGTCGAAAAATGCCTCCTAAGGGAGCTAGGGCCCATAAAAAGGGCCACTTTGAAAGTGTTTTTTTTAATCTTCAAAGCGGTTAAAGATGATAGCAACGTGAAATTTGGTAACTTTAGTACGTACCTAAGTCTTTGATGCTGAAATTTTTCTAAAATTTGATTCGAGAATCTGAAAATCTGAAGTCTTTTACTTGTGAAAGTCGCTAGAACACACTGTTTTTGAAGAAAATGATTTTTCATTGATTCAGGGCTACAAAATTTGTGATTGAAGACTTCAAAATACTATAAACAAGCTCATGGGACGGTTCCTTACTTCATTCTAGAAAAAAAAGTCCTTATGGACATGGATCGAAAAATGCTCCCTAGAGATCTATGGTCTTTCAAATGGGGTCTCGGAAAGCACGTTGTTTGAAAGACTCTAGCTCCCTTCGGAACCATTTTTCGACCCATGCCCATAAGAACTTTTCTTTCTAGAATGAAGTAAGGAACCGTTCCATGAACTTGTTTACAGCATTTTGATGTCTTCACTCACAAATTTTGGACCCTGAGCCTATAAAAAGCCATTTTTTTTCAAAAAGGGCGTATCCCATTGATGTCAAACAACAGTACCATTTTTACGTAAAAAACCTCAAATTTTCAGATTCTGGAATCAAATTTGAGAAAAAACGACTCACAAAAATGTTTGAGCAGATTTAGTCCTAACGCCCTCCTGTACAAGACGCTTATGATCAAAATTATAAAATTTTCTCCACAGTGGTAGATTCAGCATCAAAGACTTACTAAAGATACCAAATTTCACTTTGCTATCTTTAACCGCTTTGAAGATATTTAGAAAAAAAACACTTTCAAAGTATGGAACTTTTTATGGGTCCTAGGCACTTTTTTCATATTTTTCATAGAAGAATGCACTTACTGGTAAGGTCTGGTGCATTAATTTCGGGACACCCTGTACATCATACCTAAAGTAGTAAATTTATATCCATCATTATCAATTCCAACAATTTTTTTTAGTTTCCGAAGCAGGAAGGAAATGATTGGCAAATGTCAGAGTGCATTAGTGAGTAAATGGTTTGCCACGCGTCAGTCTGAGGAAAATGATAAAATTCTATAGTTCAGGAGTCCAGTGCGGTGGAGCTAAAGCAAAGATTATCACATGTTTGTAAGGAGTAACGCATGACATGGGTTAATACCCTAGCCCCTCATGTTTACTTTAATAATGATATGAATTCGAGTCAAAATCAGAAGCGTGTGGCTTGAATATGGGTATTATTTTGAGAAGACGGTGAATTTGTGTGCCGCCTATGGGGCCATCCATCACGAGATGGGCCGGCTAGTGACAGGTAGCCCTTAATTAATATAGAAGCGCTCCGCCCTGCTTTTCACGTCACCTCTCTAATGGATTTCCACCCCCGAATAAACTTTTAAATTACTGACTGCATAAATCTTACACAATATATGTTTTCATATTAAATTCTGCTCCTGAAACTTGCGGGATAAAGTTAGACCAAACAATGAGAAATTAATTCTATATCTTTTAGTTGAAATAATATCTTAAGTTTGATGATAAAAATTAAATTTTATGAATAATATAGTATTTTTTATGATTATTACTTTGCGAAATGAGGGCATAAACATAAAATAAAAAGCGGAAATAAAAAAGACATAAAGAGTAAAAACCTTTCCCATATAGAAGCCCTATAATGGGGATAGCCATATTGCCTATAGTGGCGTTATCAGGATGAGTTATGAGCCTTTCCCTACTTTCACATTCCGTTTCGTTAATATTTATACAACAATTATATTATTCTTCGGATTAGGTAGATATAAATACATATTATACATATAGAGCCTGCACCTGCAATCCTGCATCCCTCGGTTTATGCAATTATTCAATTAACTACGTCGTGTACTATATTTAACCCTTTTCGATTCCGCAATAAAAGCACATAAAACTCTAGGTTCTAGCGTCAAAGACATATCAGGTAGGTATACCTACTCTGCAAAACTGCAGTTAATATTCCGAAAGGTAGCTAAAACAACGCAGTTTTCGCATTGAAGCTCAAAGCTATCATATTTATATCCACAAGAAGGAACGGCGGGAGTTTGGCCAACTGGATGCTGCTCTCTGATCCCAGCGGAGAGTTATGTATCTTGTAGATTTATGTATAAAGTGTAATACCCAACAAAGCCGGCCCCAGCTAAGCCTGCACAGTGAAACACGATCTGGACGTGTGTGTTTATATACATACATCGAACCGCGCCGCCGCCACCGCCAACTTTTCTGACCAAATCTTTAATCAGTTCTTTGATAAATTTCTTAGAGTGGGAGGCAGTACAAAATTACTGTCATTATTTTATACATTAAGTATTGATCCAATCCAAAGCTAGATTTTGTTTACGGTAACCAATCAACTCTAGATCACAGTGATTAGACAACGATACACAGTGGTTCAAAATCCTTAAAAAACTTGCTGCATGGAAGCATGTCAACAGTGACGGGAAAACTATTGAAAAAAATTAAATCTATTTGGGGGCCAAATGAGGGGTTCTGAAAAAATGGTTTTTCTCCTAAAATTATGAAACTTGTAGGTTTTGTCAATCGTGACGGCTGAATCGAAAAAAAATTGAAAAAAATTAAATCGATTTGGGGAGTGAATTAGGGGGACTGAAAAAATTGAGCTAGATGTCAATGTAGATAGATAGATAGATAATTTATTCACCACTGCATTTACAAAATATGTGGTAAGTCAAGGAACAAAACATAACAATACAGGGTGTTATTTTTAAAACTTCCCACCTTGAATATCTTTGGAGGTAATAAAGATTTTGAATTGAAATAAAAACTGGACAATCCCGCACGGAGGGGGACACTTGCGCGCATATTCAGGGAATTTTTTCCCTTTCCGGTTTAACCGGAAATGACCCTAACTTTGTTTTCTCAAATGGAATGATACCTTTTTCTCAACGAATTCAGAATCTACGATTTTTTCTGAGTTATAAACATGTACGTGCATGCACGTATCATACTTGACCCGGAAGTGCAGTCACGGCCACCCTAGATTTTCAAAAACATCGAAGAAATCGGTGAAATATTGAGATTTTCGAAAAACGCAAAAACACGTCAAGTTAGTTTTTTTGATGCAAATTTACCTGAGCAATTTCATTTTTTGATTTCTCTTATTTCTATCAAATTTTCTCTTACCTCACAATCTGTCAAAATCTCAAAAGTAAATAAAAAGAAAATGTCAATGGGCAAATGAATTTGCATAAAAGAATTAAAGTAGACGTGTTTTTGCGTTTTTCGAAAAACTCAATTTTTCACCGATTTCTTCGATGTTTTTGAAAATCTAGGGTGGCCGTGACTGCACTTCCGGTCAAGTATGATACATGTTTATAACTCAGAAAAAATCGTAGATTCTGAATTCGTTGAGAAAAAGGTATCATTCCATCTGAAAAAACAAAGTTAAGGTCATTTTCGGTTAAACCGGAAGTGGAAAAAATTTCCTCTATATTCGCGCAAGTGTCCCCCTCCATGCGGGATTGGTCAGCGTCTATTTCAATTCAATATCTTTATTACATCTAAAGATATTCAAGGCGGGAAGTTTTAAAAATAACACCCTGTATGTAGATATATGGATATACATGGTAACAATTAACACATTAAAAATTCGTCCATTGAGTAAAGAGTCTTATCAACCAAAATTTTTTTGACAGTGCACAGAAATTTGTGTTCACTTGAGTCTCTCACTGTAGAAGTAACACGACTGAACTGGCATAGTAATGTGTCTTGGGACTCTTGGGCAGCATCATTTTTGGTAGCCATGTTTCCCCGCATTAGTTCAATAATGGTATGGTGATGATCACTGGCGAGCTGTAGATAAGTTTTTATGGAACTTTGATTACTGTGGCCAGTGATTTTCATCAATTATTGTTCGCCAACTCCAGATTTAGCTGAGGATCTTATGGAGTGGTTTGTAATTCTTATTCTCTTTACATCGATCTAAACCAACTTCTTTGGCATTAGATTTCACCCATTTGCCTATTTCATTGACGCGAATTGGGAAGTTTTGAAGCAATGCGCTAGATTTGGTTTTATTCCAAAAGGGATTAGGCGTAAGAAGCATTCTATCAGTTTTTATTGTGCTCCCTCGTTTAGGCATCAACTTGCGGTATACTGCCGTGCAACAGAAGAACGGCGTATGTGAAATTTCCCAACTTTTGAGGAACGAAGATCAAAGTTTTGGCTGCAATCAAATCGCTATAGTTTTTTTATCTGAAATGTTTTTCTTCTAGTTTTTTCTAAACATGCATGTTGGACCGTTTGCTTGAAGAAAAAAAATATTTTTTTTTAAAATCACTGTTTTATTGGAATTTAATGTCACTTACGGCATTTTTAACTAGCAAGACGGACATTTTGCATGATATAAACGCAGTATGTAACTAGGATTTGATTTAAACTAGTATTTTTTTATTTAAACAAAACTTACATTGCTTCACAAAAAAGAAACTGTTTTACGGAATTATGCACTAAAAACATTGCAGAATATAAAAAATATTGGTCTCATAAAGTTAATAAAAATTAGTCTGCAGCAATGAGTTCAATCAGATTTAATTTGACAAATTTGCGACGATCATTTGTAAAACTTTGTTGAAAGAGGCACTGAAGCAAATTAAAAACACCGTATGTGCTCACATAAGAGGTTCATGCTTAGTAAATCGTCGGTTTTCTTAGCACATGCGGCCTATATTTCTATTAACTTGCAGATGCGGTGTTCTTGACTTGCATTATTATGACTTTGACAGTCAAAATACAAACTTGCTATTTTTAAAACAAGATTTTTGCCACTTAAAACTTTAAAAAATTGACAAACATCATATAATTATAAAAGGAAATTTATTGAGGATTTCAAATCTATCAATAACTCAAAATGCCCAAAAATGCACATACGATGTTTTTCCATTGCAGGGCAGTATAGTCTGAACAAAAATTGGTTACATTCATAATATTGGTTTGTGCCACCTATACCTAACTGGATATAGATCAGGGTCTTGAATCCTGCATTTTATTAATCTCCTCCTTGAAAACATGTGTCATGCAATATAGGTTCCTTCTCCACCTCGCCAAGCTAGTTCAAAAGAAGAAATAAAAAAAATAAATTCTGCAGCCCATCGATGTTTTCATCCAAATGTGTAATCATGTCAGTATGCTCTGTCTTTGTAAGCGCCGTAGGCCCAGCGCTTGTAGTTCTTTTTTCAGGGCAACCCTGCAGTTTTTTTCGCATCGCATCTCTGGCTTCACGTGCGATACTAAATGGATTAATTGCTATTTTTCACTAGTCAAAATACTTTTCCTGCAAAAGTTTGGCTGTCAAATTCCACATGTGCTTTACCACTCCTTCTTTGTAGTCCATGCCATCCTGCTTCTTCATATTAGCAGCCCAGCTTGTCATTATAGCATTTAATTGACCAGGTGACGGCAACTCTTCCAGTTTGTATTCCTTTTCCATTAAAAAGGTGGTAAACGGTCTCCAGATCGAATCTCGAATTTTCTTTGTATTTTTCGGAATATTAATCCCTCAATTTCCGTCCTAATTTCTTGTTCCGATTTACCTCCAAACCTTCTAAATCTAAATATTATTATTTTTTGTTAACTATTGTTGCTATGAAAATGTTTCATATGCAACCAACTTTTTGCAAACAATAACAAATTTTATTTTTGTTTCGATGAATAATCCTCCGTATACCATTCGTAGTGAAAGTTAAGTAGATTATTTTTGGGGTGGTAATCACTCATGAATTTTACGCTTGGGAATAGCACTCTTGCTTCGCTCTCGTGCTATTAATTTCCAAGCGTAATGTCCATTCGCGATGACCAAACCAAAAACATTCGGCATAACTTTCACTACTTATGGTATAATATATGATTATTCCACTTATCTGTCATTTCACTAAAAACAGACCAATCAGCGCACAGTTCTAGGCGAATCATATCCAATATTTTCACGTGTGGGTATTTCATCGATTTTACCACGTGTAGTTAGGAGCATATAGGTACTCTTTTCGAAAAATTTATTCAGGTAGGTACCTATTTATAACATTTTTAACAAAATTAACAAAATTCTAATCCTAGATAATGTAATGGAAATGAGTTTGAGAACGTTAATATTGCTGCTACTCTGCCAGCGGTCAACAATAGGTATACTTGTACTTTAAGCATTTGTTCATTTCGTGGGCACCTACTGGAAGATTTTAAATATACGAAGCACTGCTCTCCGATTATTCTCATTTTTTACTTTTCTCTCCGGTACAGTCTAAAAAAGATCAGATTTTTATACGTTAAGATGAGATTTTCTATTTACCTTATAGGGCCGGCGCACACCTTACAAGGTGTTTTGCAACCGCGTGTAAGTTTTTTAACCTCAGATTTTGAAAATGGGACCGATTGGCACAAAATTGTTTAGGTCGAAGTCGTCTCCTAATGAAGTTATAGCGCTTTAAAGTCAGTCATCGAGAGCAGTTTTTCTTAGTTATCTCAGGAACGGATTAACGGATTTGAATGAAATTTGGTGGACACTAGTAGTCAATGAATATACATCCACACGGTAAATTTCTTTGGATTATGGCTAGGGGATCACCAGGAAACAGAGAAACCCTTGACATTTTTCTTCCGGAAAATGTTTTAAGGTCACGCGTTGTAAAAATGGTGGTGTCTGTTATAAAGAGCAGCTCAAACTACAAGTTTTACTATGCTTGGTATTTTTTGATTTAATAAGTGCTTTTAGAGATATCCGTTCCTGAGATAACTGGAAAAATTTAAAATGGTGGTGTGTGTTGTAAAGAGCAGGTTAAACTGTAACTTTTACTATTCTTGGTATTTTTTAACCTCCCCAACCCCATCACAATTTTAAAAAAATGGGAGGTTACTCCAATCACTAAAATTTTCGAATTCGAGATAACACCAGATCTTCACGTTTTGAGGTCTCCAGGAACTCAAAAAAGTGGTTTTTAAAATGTGTCTGTGTGTATGTACGTACGTACGTACGTACGTTCGTACGTTTGTACGTTCGTACGTTCGTTTGTAATCACGCCACAGCCAAAACTACTAGACCGATTTAGCTGAAATTTGGAACATAGGCATCTCGTAACCTAACTTAGATCTGAAAAGCTTTTGGAGCCAATCGTGCAACCGGAAATGCCATTTTGGCACATCAACTTTTAAATTTTAAATGTAAACTCCCATTTTTCACGTCACCATAAGAAAGACCTTCAAATTCTGCTTCTAAAAGTGTATTGATTCTTAGTGCCCTTTAGACCAAAAATTTAAAAAAAAATGATTTTTATCCGACTTTAAAGTCGCGGTACAGCCCAAGCCCCTGAACCGATTTGGCTGAAATTTTGCACATGGAGATTGTATTACACGTCGAAGAGCTGAACAAATTTTGAATTCAATCGGCTCACGGAAAGTGCCGTTTTGGCACACCAATTTCCAAATTTAAAATTATTCCCTCATTTAATCATTAAAAACAAGTTTTTGAAAGATTTATTGTCACCATCAGAAAGGTCCTCAAATTCTGGTTTTAAGTAGGACAAAATTAATTCGCATTTAGCTCTTTTTTATTGTTCAAAAAAGCGAAATTTTATAATAACAGTAAAAATACATTATAGCCCAAATTACTGAATCGATTTGGCTGAAATTTGGTACATGGAGATCGGGTGACCCGTTGAAGACCTGAAAGGCTTTTGAAAGCAATTGGCTTACGGGAAGTCCTATTTAAGCATATCAACTTAAAATTTTAAATACAAGACCTCATTTTTTATGTCGCCATTAGAAAGGCGATCAAATTCTGGTTCTAAAAATGTATTCACAGTTTCTGCCATTTCAGTGGAAAATAGAGGAAAAATTCTTTCTCATTAAAAGGGAGCGGGCAGTTATTGTCAAAAAGGTGGCAAAAGATTAACCTTAAAAGGAACATATTGTCAAATGTGATGGGTGATGTCGGTACTTGTCAGAAAATTGCGAAATTAGTCACAGACGATAAAGATAAAAAAAATTCTCTTGAATTGACTACTATCTACACAGAATACAAAGATCCACGCGATGGGGAGGTTCCAGCCGCTTCTCTGCTGCATTTTTTATTTAATGAGTGGGTTTAATGATATCCAAATAAGAAAAACTGCTCCCTATGGTAATCTGATGTTAAAAAACTTACACGCTGTTGCAAAACACCCTGTATTATACTATCTAATTCAGAGATTCATTCTGGTTGGCGCATTCCAATTGCTTCCCATTTGAAAACTATAGGACCCTCGCAATGTTTGCAAAGAAAAATTCTACCATTACCGGCTTATACGGGAGTTCTAAGACACCTTGTATATGAAAATCGCCCTCACTTATTGTATCCACGGAAACGCCTCGGAAATTGCCCAGGGTCCAACTAATCATTAAGCTCAAAAGATGCTACTGTAAGCTTATTTTCCTCGATTGTTCTGGTTAAAAAAAATTTTTGACCGTGTAAAATAGTGAGTGTTTCAAAGGTAGGTAACACTCTCTGATTTCCCCACTTTCAAAATGATAATTACTAGGGTTACTTACTCCAGATTTTTTTACTGCGTATTGACTGAAGTGTCATTTTCCTTGGGCCGTAAAAGGATTGAATTTGCCTTTTCTTTTCTGACCAATGCCTGACGAATCTCTTTACAATTCCCTTCATCAAGGCATTTGTAAATCGCTTGCAAAATTTTTGCGAACCAGAAAATCTTTTACTTTTTACTTAGAAAAAATCGTGGATTCCGATTTCGATGAGAACAGGGAACGTTTCCATCTGAAGAAATAAAATTTGGGTCATTTCAGGTCAAGCCGGAAGTGGAAAAAAATGTCTACTGCTATAACTCCGGATCAGCCATCAACAAATAAAAGGTCGACACGACATGTTGTAAGACTTTGGCGACAGATAAATTTTTTATTTAGATTATCCCATAGCCAGTGTTCGTACTGTAACTAACGTGTGTGATCAAGAACTTTTCCGATCAAGTATCCTTTGCCGTGGAAAACGTGTGGCGTAGACTGATGAAAATATCATTGAAGACGAAATCCGGAGACCGGAAATCTGACAGTGACGTTGACACAATTTCTGCAGAGTTTACGCCATACGTCTCACACGGCAAAAGTTTACTTGATCGGAAAACTTCTTGATCACTTTTAATAATAACAATGAATCTTTGACATGATTCTGTGTGATGATGTTGTAAGGTCTATATATGTACATAATGAAGTAATTGTCCTTGTGTAAAAGATATACTTACGTAATACGTTCTTGTATTGAATCAATTGTGCGTTCGTTAAAGACCATATTTTGAAACCACCTTTTGAAGTTCCTCGGACCTCGAAGCATAAGGATCTGGTGTTTCATTGAATCAATATATGAATGAATGATTAATAATTCTCAAAATCCTTTCGCCGCTTTGGGGGCATTTTAGTAACTAGCTGCATCGGACATCTGTTGGATTAAAGCTGAACCATGCACAATACCTATCTGTTATTGAACTTATATCAGATTTCTTTAGTAGGAAATCTCTATACATTTTAGTTAGGAAGTGAACCCACAGCGACACCTGGCGTGGCAACGAGATATGATGATTCAGAGATATTGCAGAAACCTAATCCCAGTTGTTAAACTGGTAGTTTTCTACCTGCTTGAAAAAAATCGATATTTTTGAAGCACTCTTTAATTCATCCCTCGCCCTCCTTATATTTATATAGGAGCCACTTTTATGAACTCAAGCCCTATTTGTATATTTCTTTACGGCGTTCCTGCATCGCAATGGTCTGTTTTAAAAAATAAATTGTTCCTCTGTTAGGTATTATTATTACCATAGGCTTAGATACCTATATGTAGTAGGGAGAGAATAATTATTTCATTAAAACTGCTTTTAAAATTAGATATTTCTATTTCCACTATGTACCTAACTATTCCATACTATATTCATTATCTAACAAATTTTACATTAACCTTAATATCATAATATGTATTTAATTTTATTAAGATACAAAAGAGAATGCATGTACGTCATCAGCTTATGTATAGGTAAGTACCACTTCACACTCTCTTTTGATGGATAATTAATTGGCTGAGCCGATACAAAATGTAACTCTGTTAGTCCTACAACAGAATTCTTCATAGTGCTAATGCTTTTTCAAAGCAAGTTTACGAAACTCTTTATAAAAGAGCTTTACAATAAGATTAAGTACAATTTTCTATCTTCCTACGCAACAACAACTGCTCCTCCCTTATCAAATCTGCAAGTAGCTTCATAGCCTTGTCAATTTGCTTCGGAGTAGCTTTGCTGTAAGAAGCTCGAATATAATTACAGGCCTTGGTAGGATCAGCCATGAATGCATGACCGGGTACGAAAGTAATGCCCTTTTTCAGGCCACGGGACATTAACATGTCGTAGACATCTGAAACTCCTCGTACTTTAATCCACACAAACATTCCTCCACTGGGAACTCCCCAGTCTGCAAGACCCTTTAGGTGGCGATCCATGGACTTAAGTGTCAAATCGCGACGGACCTTGTAATATTTGCAGACAAAGTCGAAATGCTCAATCATTCTGTCAAAGCCCCAAGTCTGGAAAAGATTCTCGACGATGACCTATAACAAACAACAAATCTATAAAGATACGTTTAGAGGTTCCCAGGTCAAGATGTAAACCGGAATTTACCAGTTTATTAAAGTTATCAAGCGACAAAAGTTGAACCATTTGCTATATTAGTATTTCGAAGTAGCGATAACAAATGTTTTATTAATACTGCCCGATGACTTTTGACGTCAAGACAAATTGGCCTCTTTTGCAACAATGAACTTCAGAGCTTTGATTGCAAACTTTAAATAATAAATATAATTAATTATCAAAAAAAAGAAGGGTTATCGAATATGAGATGTTTAAATATCTCTGATATTTTCACAATAGAAACTATTTAAAGTTAGTTTATCATGTTGCTTGAACTGTAGACAGTAAAAATTCTTAATTACCTGGGACAAAGTACTGGAATGTAAATAGGAACTCTGTATGTGTAACTCAATATTTGCGATCAACTGTTTTGGTCCTGTTACCCATCCTAATCTGAGTCCAGAACTTAGCACTTTTGATAGTGAGTCGAATCTGAGAACTCGTCCTTCTGTGTCAAGTGATAAAAATGAAATTGGTCTATCATTTTGGAAATCCATGAAATAATAGGCATCGTCTTCCAGAATCAGAATGTTGTATTCACAGCATATCTTATATATTTCCCTTCTTCTTTCCTCTGGCATTGTGGATCCTGTTGGATTCGACCCAGTAGGGTTAATGTAAAGGATTTTTGGCATTTTACACCCTCCACCTTCTTCGGTATACTTGGCCTTTCTGTCCTCCAGTACAAATCGAAGCTTTTGCGCACTCATGCCGAACTCATCATGATCAACTCCCAGCAGTTCCGCTTTGTACGGTTTAAGCTAAAAAACAATGTGGATTATTTGGGTTCGAAAATAGAAATTTCAATACTTACAACAATCTCAGCACCAGTATACAAGGGATTCTGGACCAGAACGGGATGTCCTTCTTGGACGCAAAGCTCAATAGACTTGCTGATTCCATCCTGTGATCCGTTTGTAATCATTACATCCTTGTCCTGCCAATTTGGCGGTTGGTGAACTTTCTGGGTAAACTGCTTTAGGGTATTAACAAGTGGAGGATATCCTTGAGAGGGGATGTATTGAAGAGCGGTGCTTAGTTGTGGTCCATCCAGGGTCATAATTGTTCCATCCTTCATGTAAATCTCCATTTTTTGGAAAGGAAATGTTGCCTCATTTGGCATTCCTTCTGCCAAGGAAATCGCATCCTTAGGGGCAGAATATGCACGCTTAGCTGTAAAATATTTTCAGTTAAGTAAAAAGTAATACATACATAGGTAAATATATTATTCGATCACACTTTTTTGGTTAAATGGATAGATAGCTTATTACCTATAAGTAGTAGGTATAAAGTACCGGGGGTACCTAAAAAAGACTGGTCATGTCAGGCTATGGAACTTTTGTATTTCGGAAACTCATGGCGGTTCTTAAAATCAGCCGCCGTTATTGAGAAACATCAACATGCAACATTTTCGAAAGTGCTTGAGTGAAAAACTGTGAGAACTTGGGACGCGGGGGTCGGGTTGTTTTGCAGTTCCACAGCCTGACCTGTCTATAGTTTTTTAAAAAGTACAACCGGTAGGTACAAATATAAATATAGCACACATATTGATCATTCAAATTGTTGATGATTGTTGGGCAAAAGAAAAGAAGTCGGGCATTGTACCTATCCAAACATTTCATTTTTAGGCGCTCGACCGGAAAGTTAACCTTTCCGGTCAATTTTAGGACCGGAAAGTGGCCTCTCCCGGACTAGTCCGGGAAAGTGAAAAATTAATTTTCCCGGTCAATTTTAGGACCGGGAAATCAACTTTCCCGGACTGTCCGGGAAAGTGAAATTTCACCGGAATATTCTAGAAAGTGAAATTTCACCGGAATATTATGGATTTTGTTATCGTGTTAATTTTTACTAGGCTCCTCACATTTTTCAGTTTAGATAATTTTAATTAAAATGTTTAATTTCACACAGAAAATATGTTGCGAGCACCTAAAAAATTTAATACGTAACTCACATGTAAAGTGTCTTTCCTGGACTCGCAGGCTTTCAGGCTTCCGCCTACGGCGTCAGCCTGAAATCTGCCTATTCGTCCAGGAAAGATCACTTTCCATACTCTTTACGTAAATAACTATTACTGCAAGTTATTAAAGCACGTTAAAAAAAAGCTAACTTACTAAGTTCCCTGGTAAGAGCCGGTCTTCTCCTAGAGGCATGGGGAGAAATGAAATAACTGTAGTCAATTGGTGCCATTTTTCAAATGTATTTGTATTCTTGTTCTTGCACACTTAAAAGGCACAAACGCAGCAAAGAGGCTGATGCAACACTGGAAGAGATTTGAACCGTACTGGGAACAATATCTGTATGCCAGGCTTTGGGAATGTAGTTTGATTTTATAGCGGTCCCACAGCCGAAAAGATGATGTAATAATAAAGTAGGGAAAACGAAACGCTGACGATAAGCTGATGAAATTGCGTCCGCCCAATCATCAGAAGCGTAACGAAAAATTATTTATCGCAAATTTTATTTGTGGTAATGAGTAATAAACAAGAAATATAATGAATAATAAATTGTGAAACTTGAATTATCGTCTTTTGTTGATATACATATTCAAATCGGACGATCGTTATTTGTTCAAAGTTGCAGAAACATGACTTGCAAATCTTAACTGAATTTTTGTTTATTTTTAACCTCCCCAAGCACATAACAATTTAAAAAAAAAATGGGAGGTTACTGCCATCACTAAAATTTTCGAATTCGAGATAAGGCCGGATCTATGCTTTTTGAGGTCTCAGGAACCCAAAAAGTGGTTTTAAAAATGTGTCTGTGTGTATATATGTACCTACGTACGTACGTACGTTTGTAAACACGCCACAGCCAAAACTTTTAGATCGATTTGGCTGAAATTGGGGACATAGGCATCTCGTAACCTAACTTAGATCTGAAAAACTTTTGGAGCCCACCGTGCAACCGGAAATGCCATTTTGGACATCAACTTTTAAATTTAAAATGCAAACCCCCATTTCTCACGTCAAAGACCTTCAAATTCTGCTTCTAAAAATTTATTCATTCGTAGTGCCTTTTTGACAAAAAAAAATCGAATTTTAACGGACTTTCAAATCGCGGTACAGTCCAAGACCCTGAACCGATTTGGCTGAAATTTTGCACACGTGCATGGAACAGCTGAACAAATTTTGATTTCAATCGGCCCACGGAAAGTGCCTTTTTGGCACACCAATTTCCAAATTTAAAATGATTCTCTCATTTAACCATTAGAAACATGTTTTTGAAAGATTTATTGTCACCATCAGAAAGGTCTTCAAATTCTGGTTTTAAATAGGACAAAATTAATTCGCATTTAGCGCTGTTTGATTAAAAAAATCGAAATTTTATAATAGCACTAAAAACACATAAGTATTATTATAGTCCAAACTACTGGATTAATTTGACTAAAATTTGGTACTTGGAGATTGGGTGACCCGTTGAAAACCTGAAAGATTTTTGAAGGCAATTGGCCGATCAACTGGGAAGTGCCATTTAAGCATATCAATTTAAAATTTTAAATACAAGGCCTCTTTTTATGTCGCCATTAGAAAGACGATCAAATTCTGGTTCAAAAATGTATTCACAGTTTCTGCCATTTCAGTGGAAAATAGAGAAAAAATTCTTTTTCATTAAAAGGGAGCGGGCTGACAGTGGATGACATAAAGTGGCAGTTATTATCAAAAAGGTGGCAAAAGGTTAACCTTAAAAGGAACATATTGTCAAATTTGATGGATGATGTCCGAGGTGATGTCGGTATTTGTCAGAAAATTGCGAAATTGGTCACAGAAGATAAGGATAAAAAAATTCTGTTAAATTAACTAGTATCTACACAGAATACAAAGATCCACGAGATTGGGAGGTTCCAACAGCTTCTCTGCTGCATTTTATTTTTTCTACAAACACTAGAATCACGCGCGTCTGATTTTTTTAACCTCTCCACTGCACTTCACCATTTAAAAAAGAAGAGAGGTATTACTGCAATCACTAAAATTTTCGAATTCGAGATAAGACCGGATCTATACGTTTTGAGGTCTCAGGCACCCAAAATAGTATATTAAAAAACACGTTTCATAAGGCCAATTATTATCGCACGAGGATATTTGGACAACGAGAGCGAAAAGCCCGAGTTTTACAAAATCCGAGTGCGATAAGAGCCTTATGAAACACGTTTTTTTTATACAAGTTTTTCTATTTCGGATACCCATAATCAGTAAAGGGCGGATTAAAAAGCATTTATTTTCCAGAAATAAGCGCCTATAAAAAGCTTCAAAAATCGAAAATTAAGCTACAAAAAAGTGAAAATAAGCACCTAAAAGTTCAACTATTTCAAAATTGCAAATTGAAAATTTACATTTTCGCTAATTGCAGGAAATGCCTAATAGACCAGTCAAATAGGGACCGGAGGTTACAATAAATGTTGGAAAGCGGGAGATGATCTTAAACCCTTTAGTAGGCATCTAATAGAAGTATCCTAGTTTTGCAACTTCCCAGGATGTGTGCGTATGATATTGTGTCCAAAAAACCCCGAAATTTTCTGACTTTTTTCAGTTTTTCGCTTATAATTTCTAAACAGTGCTTCCTAGCGGAAAGTTCGCTATTTTCGAAATTAAAGCGCACTAAATTCTGCGTCGAATGAGCCCCCCAAACGTTAATTTCGACCATGATTTTAAAAAGCATCACAAATTTAAATTTTGGTTAAACGTTTCTCCGATTGTATGCGCGGTCACCCATCTCTGTCACTCCTCGGTCGGCTTTGTTCTCTATCTACGCATCTCACCATAGACAAAGAAACCTTAAGTTAAGGTTTTTTTCATTTTAGTGCCAGTACCTTATCTTAGTCAATTAAGGTTGCGAAATAAGTAAAAATCGACCAAAAACGTGGTAAGCTAGCAAGAATAAGCACTAATAAGCTACAAAAGACTTAAAAAAGCTCACAAAATCGTAAATAAGCACGTACGCGAATTTTAGGCAAAAATTAGCAAAATAAGCAAAATAAAATTAGTGTCAAATGATTCGAAATTTTATGAAACGGAAAGAACCAACAGCATTTCGTTCTGCTTACAATATTAAAAAAAAGCAAAATGCCAGAAATCCGCCCTCTAATAATCAGCTAGAAAAAAATCGGTTTTCCATTTTCATAGACAGGTCAATGTTCGCTTGACAGTTGGCGATTGTTGGACACAATCGTTGTCTAGGTTACGATTAAACAAAAGCCGTGCTCTAATACAGCACATTAGAGAACGCGTTTGGGTGCTGTAAAGTGTTCATTGGGAAACCGAAATAGAAAATAGTATATTAAAAAACACGTTTCATAAGGCCAATTATTGTCGCACGAGGATGTTTGGACAACGAGGGCGAAAAGCCCGAGTTTTACAAAATCCGAGTGCGACAAGAGCCTCATGAAACGCGTTTTTTATACAATTTTTTCTATTTCGGATACCAACTTGTTAGAAATAAGAAAATATTCATTTTCAAAGACAGGAGTCAATGTTCGCTTGACAGTTGGCGATTGTTGGACACAATCGTTGTCTAGGTTACAATGTAAACAAAAGCCGTGCTCTAACAGAGCTCATTAGAAAACGCATTTGCGTGTTATAAAGTGTTCATTAGGACACGGAAATAGAAAAAAGTGGTTTTTCTATTTTGGTTTTCTAATGAACACTTTATAACACCCAAACGCGTTCTCTAATGTGCTCTATTAGAGCACGGCTTTTGTTTACATCGTAACCTAGACAACGATTGTGTCCAACAATCGCCAACTGTCAAGCGAACATTGACCTCTGTTTTTGAAAATAAAAAACCAATTTTTTTCTAACAAGTCGGGTATCCGAAATAGAAAAAATTGTATAAAAAACGTGTTTCATAAGGCTCTTATCGCACTCGGATTTTATAAGACTCGGGCTTTTCGCCCTCGTTGTCCAAACATCCTCGTGCGATAATAATTGGCCTTATGAAACGTGTTTTTTAATATACTATTTTAAAATGTGTCTGTGTTACTGTATGTACTGTATGTACTGTATGTACGTACGTTGGTTCGTACGTTCGTAAACACGCCACAGCCCAAACTACTCGACCGATTTAGCTGAAATTTGGTACGTGTGCATGAGATAACCCAACTTAGGTTGGTTGAAAGCTTGGTCCATTTTTCAAAGAGGAACTGATGTTTGATTACACAAGGTAGTTTCACAGTCTCGTTCCACAAAATTTTACTTACTGTTTAGGACGCGTTTCGGAGTGTTACTCCATCTTCAGCTATAAAAGAAATTAACACAAAATACAAAACAGTTGCCTGGAAAATGAAAAAACGTTTGGGTCAAAGAAAAATAACAGCTTTTGGGTCGCACTGTAAATCGATCGAAAGACGCTCAAACATTCAATGTTTGTAAGTAAAATGTTTGTAAGTAAAATTTTGTGGAACGAGACTGTGAAACTACCTTGTGTAACTAACCCAACTTAGATCTGGAGCCAATCGTGCAACCAGAAATAGAAATGCCATTTTGGCACATCTACTTTTAAATTTTAAATGTAAACCCCCATTTTTCACGTCACCATAAAAAAGGTCTTCAGATTCTGCTTCCAAAGATGTATTCACTGTCAGTGCCCTTTTGACCAATAACTAAAAATATCGAGATTTTTATCGCGGTTCAGCCCAAAGCACATGGGGATTTACACGTCGAAGAGCTGAACAAATTTTGGATTCAATCGACCCACGGAAAGTGCCGTTTTGGCACACCAAATTTCCAAATTTAAAATTATTCTCTCATTTACCCATCCAAAACAAGTTTTTGAAAGATTTATTGTCACCGTCAGAAAGGTCATCAAATTCTGGTTTTAAATGAGATAAAATGTATTCGCATTTACCTAGTACCCTTTGGGTGGAAAAATCGAAATTTTGTAATAACACTGAAACCAGGTTATAGCCCAAACTACTGGATCGATTTGTCCGAAATTTGGCATATGGCGGTTAGGTGACCCGTTGAAGAGCTGAAAGGCTTTTGGGAGCAATTGGTCCACGGGAAGTGCCATTTAAGCTTATCGACTTTAAAATCTTAAACACAAGTCACGGAAATCAAAGACCCACGCGTTGGGGAGGTTCCAGCCGCTTCTCTGATGCCACTTTTTTTACATTACAAATCGTCGAGGGAAGCTACCGGCGCGCCGCGCCCGCTTCACGCGTCCCTCGTCCTAGGAAGCAGACTTTACATATTAGTCCAGGCAACGAAGGGGTTGTAGAGAACATGGAAGGGGGGAGAATTTTTCTCTTCAGGAATGTGTTGGGGGTAGTTAGGAGGTAAATATGTCCCTTTTTTTGTTATTTCGCTTATAACTCGAAAATAGTGCGTCGTAGCGAAAAAATCCTTGCATGAAAATAAAAGTCCATAAAATTTTCTACAACTCTGCTGTTATACATTATTAAAGAAAACTGCACCAGTTTCGAGATATCCGCTCTTAAAAGACGTCAAAACAAACTTTTGCTTCTAATTCCTCAGTCTTTGATTTTGCAGAAAAGTCGTCAGGAAGAAAGTTTTAGAGCGTTAAATTTCCTTTAAGAATATATATATATATATACAGGGTGGTTCCTTTTTCACTGCTCACCACTGGCATCTTCTAAACGGTAAGAGGTACGAAGTCGGTTAAATTAGAGAAATATTGCACTATTTAAATTTCACTTGGAACTTTTATATTATTGACAGCTGTCAATTGAATGGCATCGTCATTGAGTAACGGTAGTCAACTTTTTATTCTCTTATTGTAGCCATATTGTATTTTAACACGATCGGACACACAAAAAATTAGCTTCCTAAAAATGTAATCAAAATGGACTTTTTTGACAGATCGTCAAAATTAGAAAATTGATATGAGTAAGTTGTAAAATGAGCATAAGCTTAGGAAAAAAATTTCAAGATAGTACACCAACTTTTTTCATCTCTTATGACGTCAAAAACAACTGAATTTTGAACGGTAATATAAAAAATGTACCTAGAAATCGTGCCACGCGAACTTTGACATGTTTTTTCAAAAAAGTTCATGCTGGTTACATTTTTGAAAACCTAATTTTTTTGTGTGTCCGATGGTGTCAAAATTCTATATGGCGGTCATATAAGAGAATAAGAAAAAATTACATTTTTATTTTACAAAAAAAGATCAAAATACCTGTAGGCATAATAATAATTTTAAAAAATGTATGATACAAACAAACGAAAAATCTTAACTAGATAACAAAGTCTTCTTAAAATGAAAATCTTAGGTCGCTCTGGATCTATTGGGACGGGAGGGTCCGGCTTCTGGCCGCTTCTGGCCGCCATATTGAAAATTGACACCATCGGACACACAAAAAAATTGGGTTTTTTGAAAATGTAGCTAGCATGAACTTTTTTGAAAAAAGCATGTCAAAGTTCGCGTGGCACGACTCCTAGATTTGTTATATTATCGTTCAAAATTCAGTTGTTTTTGACGTCATAAGAGATGAAAAAATTTGGTGTACTATCTTGAAATTTTTTTCATAAGTTTATTCTCATTTTACAACTTACTCATATCAATTTTCAAATTTTGTCGATCTGTCAAAAAAGTCCATTTTGATTGAAGCAAAAGTTTGTTTTGACAATTGCCGTCTTTTGAGACCGGATATCTCGAAACCGGTGCATGTTTCCTTAATAATGTATAATAGCAGAGTTGCAGAAAATTTTATAGGCTTTCATTTTCATACGGATTTTTTCGCTACGACGACGCACCATTTTCGAGTTATAAGCGAAAAAAAAGGGACCTTTCCACCCCCCTCCCCCCCTGAAGCGGACGGGGCAGGGGCGGGGACTTTTACTATGTTTACCTCCTAACTACCCCAAACACATTCCCGAAGAGAAAAATTCTCCCCCCTTCCATGTTCTCTACAACCCCATTTTGGGCAGGGCCGTGATGCGACTCTGAAATGGCGCCCTTCCAGGCAGAGCTGTAGCTCCTTGTAGGGGGTGCACAAACATTTTTTTACTGAAAACAATCGAATTTTCCAGCTGAAGTGAAAAGCCAATGTAGCGCCGCAGGCAAATTTTTTTGATAATTTGAAGGTCACGCATTTTCCCAGCACTTCAGAATAAGAAAAGGAAGAACTTAACTTTAGTAAGGCAGACTTTTTTACCGATTTGGCGCTTATTTATATAAAAAGAGTGATTCCTAGTCAAAGAAGGTTAAGTCCACCGGGTTCAAATTCGAAAAAACATGCGCCCGTTTTTGACTGCCAACTCGCACCCGACCGAAGTAAATTTGACATCCAGCAAAATTTGGACTGACAAAACCTACGAGAAAAAAGAGAAAATTTTGTGTACAGAAACGAATCGTACTTTCATACTTAGTTTTCCATAGTCAAACTTATGATAGGATAAATATTTTTTACAAAGTTATTTATTTTTTAATTTACTACTTTTTGAAAATGGTGAAATGGCGCCCCCTTAGAGTGGCGCCTGATGCGGCCGCCTCTCCGCCTCATAGCACCGCAAGGCCCTGATTATGGGCATTCGTTGCCTGGCGGCCAATTTTTGACCGTTCGCAACTCTGAAACGTGTACGTAGTTTTGCGAAGTAGGGCGAAAGCTAAGTTTTGAGCAATCGCTACCTTGCGTACGCGCTCATTTTCGAAGGGTATCCCATCGTTTCCTTGCGAGCGGAGGGTAGGTGGCGCAAACACTTTTTGCTATTGCATTTCGGTGGCTGCTTCGATGAGTTTGTGTTTCGTATGCATATTATAATTTAAGCCATTGAAAATTTGGAAAAGCTGAGCAACGACAATTAGCAAACAAGACCTAAGATTTTTAGTTCAATGTTTAGAGCCGTATATACGATATACGTCCACCACAAAGGGCAACCGATCTGGATATCACGACGAAAGTGAAATTTCGTTATGAAGTACGTTTTATTATTGATAAACTGATTTACTGGTTTTAATTGCATTAAAGTTTTTTGCCAGAGGTAGTTATCAGCCCGACGTTGTTGCCTCAAATAGGTATATTTGGATGTATGTCAGTCTACTGTGAGCAAATTTATAAGAGTAAGTCACTGATTTTGAGTCTGCTTTTACTGTTTTTGTTTTTACGAAGCATTTGCTCCTCTTTTCTTGTTTGAACCAATTTCCGTTTAATTAAAAAAATTGAAATCGTCGACGCTCGAAATGATATGAACAAGTATTTGTGTTTGTTAAACTGGCATCGGTCAGACCCTTTTCACTATTTATTGTGAAAAAGGCCGTGATTGTAAAAATTATTATTCATAAAATTTGGCGCTTGAACACATCTGTTTAAACCTGCCGGGGAAATATTCCCAGAAACGTCGGCTATTTGCGGGGGTGCCACATTCAGCGTTCGCTACTTTGGGAAGAGTTCGTTTTAGGTTGCGAAGGGCGGCCAAAAATTGGTTCAGAGATAAGCATGCGTAAGAAATCATTCGTAACTTTGCGCATTCGCAACTAAACTACCGATGTCAAAAATTGCCGCCCTGGACTGTATTGTCGGTATATCGGTATATTATTCCCATAGGTACAGGCTAGGCCTGAAAACTTAAATCTTTACATCAGAGCTTTCTGTGTACATCCTACACAAATAGACTGAACAGACAGCCCTAAAGAGTTAGTCTTAGATGACCTATCTGCTGACAAGACAACATTTTCACGAATGATGGATTATTTTTATAGCAAAACAGTTCACTCATTGAGAACTTGAACTGCATTCATTGTTTGTTTTGTTAGCCTTCGCAGTGTTATCTATACAAGTTGGAATATATTATCAGTTTTAAATATTTTTCAATTGGATATCGCAATAATGATCAGTGATGACGATTTTTAAATACTACTTTCCAAAAACGATTAAATCTGTTGGTCGCTGGCCCTACTACTATTGTTATTAATACTGGGAGGTGCATAGAGAGCTATATTATTTTAAAATTGTTAAATTAAAAATGTGCGTCAGAGAAAGATACACGTTCTAGTTCAACATCAAGATAAGTATAGGTACCTATACATAGATGGGATGAACTCATTTTTCTTTCGTTCACTCTATATCTGTCGAGATCCCTGTTATACCTAGGTTTGCACCGCGTTGCACGAAACTTTGCAGGGGTAGTCGTCTTTAGCATTTTGTTTCTTCCTGGAAAGCACATTTATTTTAACAGGCTCATCAACATCAGCATTGATGCGACTTTTTAAGAAATGTAATTGTGAAATTTAATACACCTCATATGCCATCCATATGTATATGTATACCTACCTAATATAAGGAAATCAATGGATTTATATCGTTGATGAAATGATGAATGTATATAGGCACTAATGTTCATTGCCAAATCATCTATGGAATGGCAGTGATGGTATTATTAAAAACTTTCTAATTCGTTTCTGAGCCTTGTTTTGAAGTAAGTACTTATAATCCTCTCAACAATAGATAACTGAAACAGGGAAGTGCATCAACTGGATTTTTTTCAAAATGCTTTTACAAGGCTGAAATGACTAAAATAAAAAAGTAAAAAGAACTAAAAATGATGCGAGGACATATCATTGATAAATTTTATTTTATATGATAATTTAGTGTAATAAATAGTAATAATAACAGAAATATTGACTAACAAATTAATACTGGAATTCTGGAATAATACATAGAATGCAATTTTTCGTTTTGGCAAATAAAAACTTGTTATTATTATTATTAACAAAAGGGATCTTTTCGCCATTTGGTGTTTACCATTTTACTATATGTTTAGTAGAAACGGCTGGTATGAGGAAATTTTGCAAGAAATTGTACTCTTCATTTCTTCAAATTTTGTAAGTTATTTCCCGTTGGGTATACAGTACAATAACCTGTAGGAATCACATTTCAGTCACAAAACCAAAACATGTATACTCCGGACCAGCAGTCGTGTAAAGAATTCTACAAGATGAGAAACTCATAATCATCGATGTAATCGGTCCTTGGTAAGATCTCCTTTACCAACAGTGTACCAGTTCTTATACTATATTTCAGCCTGATGATTCAATGAAGCTGCTAACGTAAAAATATGTCTGGCAAGACACTCTACCAAAGAGGAAAGAATGGATAAACTTTTCAGTACTCAACGAAAGTCGTAACCTTGTATAATTCATTTTCACTTACTTCGGCTGTACACAGGTAGCGATCTGAGCTAATAAGTTGTCCCTTACGCACTCATGGGCGGTTGTATATTGCTCTCTCGACATTCTCTTGGGGTAAGGGTGAATTCACTCTCCTATAAGTCACTGTCTGGGCGATGAGATAACAAGGCATTAGGAGTTAGATATTATATGATGACTGTTAAGACTGGATCAAAGCTGGATCCCTTCTCGCTCGTACATTTTCGTGTTTTTTCTTAAAATTCTGGTTTAATTTAACAATTGTAACCGTGTAGCACCAAGAATAAGGAAATATGTCGTGCACAGTTTTCTCTTTCCAAGTAGGTAGGTAGGTACCTGTACCTATATTCATGTTTGAATTGAAGCCAGAATTTCTATTGAGTGAAAATTTTCGCTCAATATGCGCTTAATACAAATACTGGCTTCAGATATGGATATATTCAAAAAAGAAAACTGTACCCGACATATCTCCTTATATTGTAGGTACCTACCTTACCTATACGCTACACGGCTACAATAAATTGCCAAAAAATGTGAGGTTTTCTACAGCCTTAGACTTCGTATATACCTCGTAACTCAACTATACCGTTTTTGATTATGCGTCCCATCTTTGGGAAAACACCATAACCCTGCGCTCCAGCCTAATTACAAGGCTTTGAGATTTTTGTTAATTGCTCTAGTACCTCACTACATTATTTTTTAAGGTGTTGATGGCTTCTGATGTTGCCCAAACTATGGTAAAGCTATGTAAGGCAAAGGCGGACTGGACTGGTGGCGCCTCTACTATGTGCAAATCCACACACACTCAACCCACGGTCAAAGTGCAGTGCTGTGGATTATTGCTCTCTGTACTTCTCATTTAATGAAGAAGAAAATTGTTTCCTGTCCTGGAAAAGTTTTTTTGGGTTTGCTTGAAGGTGGGTATAACACCTACCCACCTACCTACTAAGATCTAAAACCCTGGTATGGAAAATCCGTTAACTAAGGACGTCGTCTGATTGACATATTAATAACATCATCAATGTGTGAAATAATAATATTGGAAATCCTTATCATCAAACTTGCACGATACTGTTTTGAAACAATCTAATCCTTTAAAGCTGTAAACAAGCATGACACAAACATTAATATTTGCGGAGGATTCAATGGATTCTGGATTGAACGAAGATACTTCAAAAACGGCACTTCCGGTCATACCGGAGGCCGAACATCGACATCACCTTCGTAATTTTAAGGGACAGCTCTATTTTCATATTACCTATATTCCGATTCTGATGATTTTGACTACCTATGTAAAAATTATATGTTGATAGAATCAACAACAAAACGACGAAGATGAGTTTTTTTTCGATCGCTTAGTATATTTAGTGCGCAATGATAATCCATACTTTTACTGTAACTCTTGAAGAAGTGGATGAATTCCGAAAATGTTCGCATCAGTTTACAGAGGGTTTCATGTGCATAAAATGATGCATCACAAAGGTCCTTCGTGCAATTTTAAATCCAACGATGCAGTTTTTTAGTATTCGGTCAGCTACAGAGCCTTCTGTGATCAAATTTTTACAGAATATTTCAGAGCATCACAGAGGATTTCTTGTGCGTTAAAATGATGCATCACAACGGGCCTTCGTGCAATTTAAAATTTGACCATGGAGGATGGAGGACGCTGGAGTTGACTGAATACGAAAAAACTTTGCATCATTGGATTTGTAATAAAATTAGTTTTCAAATGATGTATCACAAGCGGGGGTTGTCAGTTGAAATTTTGAAGCTGGTGTTAGTGGAGTTTATGGGTTGCGTTATTGTGAAATTTCACCAAGCACTGATTTAAGTGTCCTCCTCGGAATAAAAATCGACCTGCGCCGGCCTTTTTTTTAGATATTTGACTTTTCGTTGGGACAGATTATAGTTTAAGCATTATGTCAAGCTCCCATACAAAATATGATAGGTATTCACTCCTCTCTTTATTTGAAGTTATGTAATTAATGTATCTACTTGTTTTAGAGTAGGTATAAAACGAGAAGTGTCACATAATACTTTCTTCCTCTAATTTGGGATTATATGACTAGAAAACTCTTCTGGAAACTGTTGTGTTGCCTACTGTAAATATATATTTGAAACTTCCCTCTACTAGTTATTCTCCGAACTCAGACATAAAGCTGAATTCTGCACCTGGGGCTGAACATCAGTTGCTACCCTTGCCCTCAGAGGGCGCACCTTGCATCAGAACCCATAGATACGAAAACACCAATAACAGGATTTCGAAATAGAATTCCACTTAATTATGAAATATGAAATAAATGTTTGCGTCAAAAGTAACATTATTGACATCAATCATGATGTATGTATATGTGAAACAATCATATTAAACAGCATCAAAAACAAGACTTCAAGTGGAATCATTTATCACACTTATTTTTGTTCTTGCATTGTTTGTTGCTAAGCCATGTTATATTATGTAAACTTTACGTATGAAACTTTAACATGATAAAAACAACGGGTGCATGATAAAAGAAAGCAGTAAGTAGATAGGCATCATAGGTATTCGAAAAAGTGAATTTCGTCGCTCGTCGGCTTATGGAAACCTTTCTCGATAATTTTTTAATTTGATCGCAACACTCATTAAAATCTAAGATTAGCAAATTAAAAGATGGTGATGAACTTTCAGCGGATTGGAATTGAAATCGTCATCCAATTGGCGTCTCATTTCCAAAGTTACCGGAAATTGGTGTTCTTATTCTAGAGCCAGTTCGCAATTAAAAATTCCAGAAACATGCAAGTTCATAACAAAATTACGACAGTTTTAACATTATCTAGCCGAATAGAAAGGGCAAATCGTTGTCCGAGGTACTTGGAATTAAATTACGTATCCGTTTTCCCCACACAAAATTACATTACACGCAATTCAAATTTGATTTACATTTAATATTGATGTTTTACGCCTGATCTTGTCATGCTGGATTAATTCGGTAATTTTGTTATTTTTATTCGGCGGGAGCAAACAAAGGCAAAACGAAAAACCTTTTAAATTTAGCATAACACAGTTTGTGTCGACAGTAGGATGTAAGGACAACTCAATTATAATTTCACTTCCCAAAGTAACGAGGATATTGTTTTTATGTAATTATCAGAGTACAGAGTTTGATATAAATCTTTGCAGAATACCCAGAATCACTTTATAAAGCGTTTAATTAGGTTCCGGAGCACTAAGTGACTTTTGTTAAGATAATTTTTTTGAATCTTACATTAGTGTAGGTAGGGGAGACCCGGATCAATTGTAACAGATTTTAGTCTTTTGGCTTTAACTGCGTAAGCAAACATCCAATTCTTAATTAAAAATGCACCTTGAGCCCCATCAATATTTGACAATTAAAGGAGCAAAGACACATTAACGTATGTTCAAACATTTTTGCAGAAAAATATGAAATGTCGTCAAAAACAAAGTGTTATTATTGACACCGTGGTGGTGTCAATAGTAACACCCAATGTGTCAATTGTAACATGAGCAGAAAACAAGTAAAAACTCACTTTGTATTAATTTATTATCATAATAATAATACAAACGTAAGAAAGTCCAACGAATATTACAGGATGAAAGTGATACGTAACTTAAAATTGTAGACATATTAAAAAAAGAAGGTCCTCACAAAAAAAAATTTTTACTCCTTTAGATTCTTAATCAGAATCTCAATAATTAAAGCAAAAATGTAAACAATTGTTATTAATAGATAGTGCGCCCTGCATAGAATCCATTCCTCCGTGCATTTATTACTTATTAGCCTAAGTATAAACATGCTACAATCGACACCTTTTCCGTTGTTACAATTGACACCGTCCGGCCATGTGTTCTTTTCGTATTATTATAAGAAACTTAACCTCAACTTTTTGTGACATCATTATATGAATGCATATCAAAGTACAACGAGAGAAAAATTTAAGTGGCTTGTGATAACTTCACTGCGCTTCACTGTTACTAAAAGAATCTGACAGAAAAAACTTACTTTAGAGGGGAAAATCCCACATATCGACATAAAAAATACACATGGATTATCTGCCAAATATAAACTACCACCCTTGGGAGAGAAACAAAATACTACTTTACTGCGCAAACAGCTTCCATGTCATTTATTAGGTGGCAGAGAAAAACGCTCTGTGTTACAATTGACCCACGTTACAATTGTCACCGGTCTCCCCTACATATACCTACAAATGTAATATAACTATGTAGGTAAGATAAACTCTAGTGTAAGTTAATGTCAACGATTTGTCAAAATTAGTACGCAATGCCAATGTAGGTTTATTAGTTTATGTATATATACGTCATACTCATCATTGTCTACTAATTGTGACTAATCATTCAATCTTGATCCACTCGAGTGTACGTATGCACTTTCTTCCGCTTATTACGTTTCCCGAAAAAGAATTTGGAAAAATGATGAGAGGATATTTGTTGCCAAGATCGATAGATCATAATTGTAATTCCATACATTGCGTGTACCCTGTACCTACTTAAAATTAAACGATGCTTTGAAGTTTAAAAAAAAACACGAAAATACGAAAGCTGCGTTCCCCAAATGAATCAATTAAATATTCGCTCGCACCCTATCTATATGATGGAACTTATTGTAGTTTTGCAAACATTGATATGTCGTGCTTTCATGGAGACCGCTCTCCCTAGGTCGAGAGCCATTTGGGGGGTTAAATTGCTTCATGGACTCATATTATGTGGACATTTTCACCCCGAGCGATGATGTAATGATTTTTTGAACAAAGCAATTGAGTTTGTTTCATAGTTTATTAAATTCAACAAGCATCGCAACATTTGCTGTGGGTTGTTCAACTTTTATTGAATTATACAACTATTTCAGGGGTGAGTCTAAATGAAACCCCAGGAACCTATCTATGAAAAAATACACATGACAAAAATTTCGAATCGTCAGATTTAATCTCCTTAGACAAAAAAGCTCGAGAGTGTTTTATTAAACACGTTGGATATTAGGCACGACCTGTAAAAGCTCTTAATAATAGCCTTGAAAGCTTTTCATCTTGCCAGCTTTTACCTGATAATCTCTTGTGTGTGGACGCGTTGTCCCTATAAACAAAATTTAAGTCTCCCGGTGGTGTGAATCTTCGTCGTTTATTGGCGGAAGCGTCGAACCGTTCAATGTTCTCACCTTTGCTTCAATTACGCACTTGATCCGCTTAATAGCAACATTACAGTGGCGACTCGTCTTCACAGTTTAGCCGTTGGATGTTATAGGTAGGTATATACACACCAGAAAACATTGTTTCATTCTAGTAGAGCATCATACTTAATTCGAAGTATACGGTAGGACAAGATAAGAGCAAATGATTTATCATTTTCGATCATATCCCACCACATTAAAAAAGTTGGATTGCTATCAGTAAAATTTTCGAAAATAAACGCTTTGCTGATCCGATTTTGACTGAAATCTGGCTTGTATAATAAACATTTAATAGCCGAAACAAAACAAGCTGAAAAACTTTTAGAGCCAATCGTTCCACCAGGAAGTGCCATAATTTGGGTACATCAAGTTTCAAATATTTTTTTACATCACCCTCAAAAAAGGTCTCCAAATTCTTGTTTCTAAAAATGTACCTACTTAAAAAAGACAAAAATACTGCATTTATAAAGAATATTAAAAAGTATGTACGCAACAGCACACACTCTTATAAGTAGGTAGGTAGGTGCATTTTCAATGTTTCGACCAGAAACACAAATCAAAGATCCATCTACATAATGAGGTTTTAGCAGCTTCAAAATGCGTCTGCGTGTATATTGAATTCAAAGTTATTCTACACGCCTATGGGCCAGCCATGGAAATCTGGTGATGTAATGGCACCAATAAGATACTTGCAGATAAATATCCCTGCATGTCATCTATTGATTAAATAAAATTTTAGGTTAAAGTTTTTGTCAAAGTAACATTTTTTTCTGTTAAAAAGGCAAAAGACGACACGCCAAATCCACACAAATCAAAGGCGGACTTACTCCAATTGGATTTTATTAAGAACACCGTAGATACATCTTCTGGCAGAGCGTAAGTAATGTACCTATACAAATGACATCACTGACATGGCAGATTTAGAAAATTCTCTCCCGTCAGTTTGACAAAATAATAAGAACTGCCACTACAGGAAAAAAAGTCATGGCCTACTGGCGTGTGGAATAACTTTGAATATAATATAATATGTACGTTTATAAGTACGTTACCATTATTCACTTTATCTTTGAACTGAGAATTCTTTTTTATTTGCTAGTAAGTGAAAAAAGTGCTATATTCACCACGGTAGAAAAGCCTATTTTAGACCTCGAGTCTTGTACAATCGTGCCGCTTGGGCTAAAATAGTTCTTATCTACTTTGGTCAATAATATACTATTATAAACACGCTACAACCCAAACTAATAAACCGGTTTGGCTGAAATTTGGCACATAAAGGCAACATAAAGGCATTTCATAACCTAACTCAGATGTTTGGAGCCAATCGTGCAACCGGAAACGATATATCTTCACATCAACTTTAAAATTTTAAAGCCCCCATTTTTGACATCACCATAAGAAAAGCCTTTGAATTCTGCTTCCAGTCAGTGCCCTTTTGACAAAAAGCTACCCGTTGAAGAGCCAAGAAAATAAATTTTATGCAAAAGAAATCGAAATTCTACGAAGGCGTAGAGGGGCCACATTTTTAAGATAGCTTTTTAATCCAAAATTGTCGATTTGCATTCGACAATTGTCGACCGCATGGAAAATTGTCGACTCGCACTCGACAATTGTCGACCCGATCGACAATTGATCACTCGACAATTATTGTCGATCGGGTCGGCAATTGCCGATCGGGACATCAATTGTCGATCGGGCCGTCAATTGTCGATCGGGTCGACAATTGTTGAGTGCGAGTCGACAATTGTCGATTGCTAGTCGACAATTGTCTATTGCGAGTCGACAATTGTCGAGTGCGAGGCGACAATTTTGTATTAAGAAGCGAATGTTAAAAATGTGGCCCCTCTACGCCTTCGTAGAATTCTGAATTAACATTAAACGCATAAAATACTACATCGATTTGGCTGGTACCTCGGAGATTTGAAGAGCTGAAAGGCTTTTGGAAGCAATAATATTCCTCCAGGGAAAATGGCATATTAACTTTAAAATTTTATTAGAAAGATGACAAAATTCTGGTCCTAAAAATCTATCCACAGCTTCTACCATTTCTCATAATCATTAAAAAGTTGGGGACTTACAGTGAATGACGTAAAGTTATACATGGTGTCAGTAAATGTGACAGCATATTGACCTTAAAAGGTAGATGTCGGCAAATGGAATACCTATGTGATGTGATTATTGGCATGTATGACGAGCGGTTTTTAAATTTTCGTGTTCAATTGACTTACCTAGACGAAAATCAAAATAACGTTAGAGCTTTTTTTACAATAAGGGTCTTTCTTTTCTCCTCCAGATAAGACTGCCAGTTAATTGTCATTGAAACTGCATGGCGGTGGACTTCCAGATATAACTGGAGGTGAAAAACAACCCTGTATTACAGACGAGGAAGAAGTGGTAACATGACCAAATAAAAAAGGAAGAATTTGAAATACCTACCATACATATACTTAGAAGCTATAATGAATGGAAAAAAAGACTTGGGCAGCAACAAATAGCATGCAAAGAAGACGAAAAGCAGGGCCATAGTTTTCCATCTAAAATAAAATTTGTTTGTTAGGAGTTAGAACATTAATAACAAGCCTGTTCTTGCTACAGCAATATATTTCATTAAAAAACTCTGTAATATTATTTGGCCTCTAAAACACGAACCACTAAAATGGAGTTAGAACAACCTGATGGTTATGAGCAATCGAAATATCGAATTAATCGTAGAGACCATTATCATGATATGGACACATGCTCATGCTCATGCTTCCTTATCCATCGGAGTGATCGATAAATCAAAAGATGTAAGAGACTTTTGACCGTTTCATTTTTCCCTTCTGTATATCTTAAGCTTTCATGCAACTTTGTGAATTGTCCTATAGTCAATCCATCACATCATTAAAGACTGTCCCTACTAAGCCGACGAACATGATATCTCAGAAATTTGCATCATCAAGACACTTTCGACTAACCGAGTCGAGTACCTATGGGAACACAGGGCTGTCAACTTTTCCAACACATTTTAACTATTTAATGATGCTAATAACAATATTGTACCCCACTAATGAACGTAAGGTCAATCCGGTTAATTTAAATTTAAAAAAACATAATGTTAAGAAAAAGGTTGAAAAGCTAAAGAACAAGATAATCATATAATCGTTTTCCAAAATAATAAATCCATCATGTATGGCAATTTTGCAAAAGGCGAGGAGTTTGATCTTATTACCAAATACCATAACGATATCAATTTGAAATTATTCACATTAACTTAACATTAGCTTCTGGCAATTTTCACGTATGCATTAGCATACCAATACCTACCAAACTATAAATTTTAGAAGCAAACTCTTTAGGTAGGTGTACCTATTTCATTAACAACTTTAAATAAAATGTGATTTTGTACTTGACATTTTACATCTTGCAAAACGTTTTTATCACATTGCGAAGTTTTAAACTATATCTACTATATGATTATGCCAATGCCACTCCGTTTATTCATGTGCAAAAGTTTTCACTGATAGCCGTTTCCTATATTTTGAAACAATTAACTTATTTCATGATTAATAATGTCTTGACATTATGGCCTATCAACAATTTTTCCGAGACTAATAATTATTATCTTCAAAAAGGAATGCTTCATAAAGTAGATTACACATAGTCCTCATTTTGGTCAACAAAGACTAGTAGGATCTCTTTATCAAATCCATTTCGCTAAATATGTTTTACTGCTTTAAAAATTGTCATATCGACGGAAGTATGTGTTACATAAAATTATTTTGTTAAAGGTTCAATGATCCTTAACCTAATGATGCTCTCAATTTATGTATTCTTACTTATATGTTAACCTCCCCAAACCCACTATTTAAAAAGTGGGAGGTTACTGGGGACCTAGATATACCCCCGGGTATACCCAAAAAAGTGGTTTTTAAAATCGGTTTGCATCTGTAAACGTACGTGCGTACATATGTGCGTGCGTCTGTAAAGACGCTACAGGCTAAACTACTAGACCTATTTGGCTGAAATACGCCACAGCCTAAACTATTTGGCCGATTTGGCTGAAATTTGGTGCATAGACATCTCATAGCCTAGCTTAGATCTGAAAGGCTTTTGGAGCCACTCGTGATTCTCTTAGGGCTACCATATTGAATTTTGACATCATGGGATGCAGACCAAAATAATATTTTTATAAAATCAGTATAAAAAAGAATGCAGCAGAGAAGCGGCTGGAACCTCCCCATCGCGTGGATCTTTGTATTCTGTGTAGATAGTAGTCAATTCAACAAAATTTTTTTTATGATTTTCGTCTGTGGCTATAATTTCGCAATTTTCATCACATTTGACAATATGTTCTTTTTAAGGTTAATATTTTGCCACATTTTTGACAATAACTGCCACTTTGTCATCCACTGTCAGCCCGCTTTCTTTTAATGAGAAAGAATTTTTTCTCTATTTTCCACTGAAATGGCAGAAACCGTGAATACATTTTTAGAACCAGAATTTGATCATCTCTCTATAATGGCGACATATAAAAGGAGGCCTTGTATTTAAAATTTAAAGTTGATATGCCTAAATGGCACTTCCCGTTTACCGATTGCTTCCAAATGCCTTTCAGGTCTTCAACGGGCCACCCAATCTCCATGGACCAAATTTCAGTCAAATCGATCCAGTAGTTTGGGCCATAATGTGTTTTTAGTGTTATTACAAATTTTCAACTTTTTCTACCCAAAGGGCAGTAAATGCGAATGAATTTTGTCTTACTTAGAACAAGTATTTGAAGGCCTTCCTGATGCTGGCAATAAATTTTTTTTAAAGTTGTTTAGGATGGTAAAATGAGAGTATATTTAAAATTGAAAATTGATGTGCCAAAACGGCACTTTCTGTGGGTCGACTGCCTCCAAACTTATTTCAGCTCTTCGACGTTATAATACAGTCTCCATGTTCAAAATTTCAGCCAAATCGGTTCAGAGGTTTCGGCTGTATCGTGTTTTTAAAGTACGTTAACAATCCCGAATATTTCAATTTTTGTCAAAAAGGCACTAAGAGTGAATACATTTTTAGAAGCAGAATTTGAAGGCCTTTCTTATAGTGACGTGAAAAGTGGGGGTTTGCATTTAAAATTTAAAAGTTGATGTGCCAAAATGGCATTTCCGGTTGCACGATTGGCTCCAAAAGCTTTTCAGATCTAAGTTGGGTTATGAGATGCCTACGTACCAAATTTCAGCCAAATCGGTCTAGTAGTTTTGGCTGTGGCGTGTTTACAAACGTACGAACGTACGTACGAACGTACGTGAACGTACGTACGAACGTACGTACATACGAACATACACACAGACACATTTTAAAAACCACTTTTTTGGGTTCTTGAGACCTCAAAACGCATAGATCCGGTCTTATCTCGAATTCGAAAATTTTAGTGATTGCAGTAACCTCCCATTTTTTTTAAATTGTGATGGGGTTGGGGAGGTTAATAAAGTAAAAAATAGTACACCAACTTTTTTTCTCTTTTGACGTTTAGTACAATTGAATTGAAAATTCAATAAAATAGATTTTTAAGTCGTATGATTCAAACCTTAACGTTTTTTCAAAAAATTGCACAGCAGCACATTGCTGATTCAATTCTACCCATAATTAACTGAAATAAGTTTCATCACATACAACACTAAATAGAAAAACATTAAATAGAAAAAATGCAGCAGAGAAGCGGCTGGAACCTCCCCATCGCGTGGATCTTTGTATTCTGTGTAGATAGTAGTCAATTCAACAGAATTTTTTTAATCCTTGACTAATTTCGCAATTTTCTGACAAATACCGACGTGACCTCGGACATCACCCATCACGTTTGACAATATGTTCCTTTTAAGGTTAATCTTTTGCCAACTTTTTGACAATAACTGCCACTTTATGTCATCCACTGTCAGCCCGCTCCCTTTTAATGAGAAAGAATTTTTTCTCTATTTTCCACTGAAATTGCAGAAACAGTGAACACATTTTTAGAGCCAGAATTTGATCGCCTTTCTAATGGCGCCATGGCGACATAAAAAAGGAGGTCTTGTATTTAAAATTTTAAGTTGATATGCTTAAATGGGACTTCCCGTGGGCCAATTGCTTTCAAAAGCCTTTTAGATCTTCAGCGGGTCACCCAATCTCCATGTACCAATTTTCAGCCAAATCGATTCAGTAATTTGGGCTATAATGTATTTTTACTGTTATTATGAAATTTCGATTTTTTGAACCAAACAGCGCTAAATGCGAATTAATTTTGTCCTATTTAAAACCAGAATTTGAAGACCTTTCTGATGGTGACAATAAATCTTTCAAAAACTTGTTTTTAATGGTCAAATGAGAGAATAATTTTAAATTTGGAAATTGGTGTGCCAAAACGGCACTTTCCGTGAGTCAATTGAATTCAAAATTTGTTCAGCTCTTCGACGTGTAATACAATCCCCATGTGCAAAATTTCAGCCAAATCGGTTCAGGGGCTTGGGCTGTACCGCGATTTTAAAGTCCGATAAAAATCAATTTTTTTTAAATTTTTGGTCAAAAGGGCACTAAGAATGAATACACTTTTGGAAGCAGATTTTGAAGGTCTTCCTAATGGTGACGTGAAAAATGGGGGTTTGCATTTAAAATTTAAAAGTTGATGTGCCAAAATGGCATTTCCGGTTGCACGATTGGCTCCAAAAGCTTTTCAGATCTAAGTTAGGTTACGAGATACCTATGTTCCAAATTTCAGCCAAATCGGTCTAGTAGTTTTGGCTGTGGCGTGATTACAAACGAACGTACGTACGTACGTACGAACGTACATACACACAGACACATTTTAAAAACCCCTTTTTTGGGTTCCTGAGACCTCAAAACGTGAAGATCTGGTGGTATCTCAAATTCGAAAATTTTAGTGATTGCAGTAACCTTCCTTTTTTTTTAAATTGTGATGGGTTTGGGGTGGTTAAAAGTAGGAGTTTCTACCATCTCCGACACTGCCAATTTTTTTAGTTGAGTTCTTTCCAACCCGAATTCCAAACATAAAATGCAGCAGAGAAGCGGCTGGAACCTCCCCATCGCGTGGATCTTTGTATTCTGTGTAGATGGTAGTCAATTCAACAGAATTTTTTTTGTGCTTATCATCTGTGACTAATTTCGCAATTTTCTGACAAATACTGACATCACTTCAGACAATCATCACCCATCACATTTGACAATATGTTCCTTTTAAGGTTAACAGTTTACCACCCTTTTGACAATAACTGATACTTTGTCATCCACTGTCAGCCTGCTCCCTTTTAATGAAAAAGATTTTTTTCTCTATTTTCCACTGAAATGGCAGAAACTGTGGATACATTTTTAGAACCAGAATTTGATCGTCTTTCTAATGGCGACATAAAAAAGAGGCCTTGTATTTAAAATTTAAAGTTGATATGCTTAAATGGCACTTCCTGTGGACCAATTGCTTCCAAAAGCCTTTCAGGTCTTCAACGGGTCACCCAATCTCCATGTAGCAAATTTCAGCCAAATCGATTCACTAATTTGGGCTATAATGTATTTTTACTGTTATTACAAAATTTCGATTTTCTGACCCAAAGAGCACTAAATGCGAACGAATTTTGTCTTATTTAAAACCAGAATTTGATGACCTTTCTGATGGTGACAATAAATCTTTCATAAACTTGTTTTGGATGGTGAAATGAGTGAATAATTTTAAATTTGGAAATTGGTGTGCCAAAACGGCACTTTCCGTGGGCCGATTGAATCCAAAATTTGTTCAGCTCTTCGACGTGCAATACAATCCCCATGTGCAAAATTTCAGCCAAATCGGTTCAGGGGTTTGGGCTGTACCGCGATTTGAAAGTCCGATAAAAATCAATTTTTTTTAAATATTTGGTCAAAAGGGCACTGAGAGTGAATACATTTTTAGAAGCAGAATTTGAAGGCCTTTCCTAAAGTGACGTGAAAAATGGGGGTTTGCATTTAAAATTTAAAAGTTGATGTGCCAAATTGGCATTTCTAGTTGCACGATTGGCTCCAAAAGCTTTTCAGATCTAAGTTGGGTTATGAGATGCCTACGCACCAAATTTCAGGCAAATCGGTCTAGTAGTTTTGGCTGTGGCGTGTTTACAAACGTACGCACGTACGTACGTACGTACGTACGCACATACACACAGACACATTTTTAAAACCACTTTTTTGGGTTCCTGAGACCTCGAAACGTGAAGATCTGGTGCTATCTCAAATTCGAAAATTTTAGTGATTGCAGTAACCTCCCTTTTTTATAAGTGGTGAAGTGGATTGGGGAGGTTAAAATACTAAATATAGAAAAACATTAAACAGAAAAACATTATGATAACCAGTGGCATATAAGTGCACGCCAAGAACAAAAGTAATACCTCCTCAAATATAAGAATCAAGATATCGGGGAATTCTCTTCAGATTCTTAATCACCAAAAAATAGCGCAGCTTTTTTCTAATTTACATAACCGACTCCGAATGCGAATATAAGCGTGGACTTAATTGAAACACTAACTAAAAGTATAGCCGCTAACCGATTGATTAGCAAGGGGCAAGGTCTTCCTCGAGAAATAAGTCCGATTGTTACTGTTAACGTTCACGCTTGATTTTAAATCTGATTTTTTTCTGTGTCTGCTTCCTCTTGTACCTATTATTATATTAGAATAATTATTTAATTATGTAATTAATATTATTAAACAGTTCTATAGGTTCATGTACCCCATTTTTATTTGCGAATAAGTTTAAGTATTAGGTATTATATTTTCCAGTAGGTACTTATCTATTCAAATTTTACATCGGGGCGCGGTCTCCAAATAAATAATACGATTGATTTCTATTACGATTTACCTAGAAATTATTATGATGGCAATTTACCGTTGTTAAGTCCGTTATTGTGTTATACCTGGTTATACTGCTAAAAAACAGCCTCCGCCACTGGTTTTTCGTCGGGTGAAAACACCTCATTAGTCGGATTAAGGCGGTTTTGCGGTGAGGTGAGACTGTCATACACACAACGCACGAAAAAGCGGTATTGTTGCCAAAGAATAGCCTAAAAGCGGTCAGATACAAATGTAAACAATGGAACCGAGGCGCCGATTAACCCCAGGGGGGCAATTCATTCCTCTCCCTCCTTCATCTTGCCGTGCGCTTATAAACTAGTTATACCCTTATGTCATTATCCGTTTGCATTCGTATACATTGGGGGAAGCTGTCTATTTGCTAAACGATGCATGATTACGCTTTATTGAACGTACAATACCCATCAGAGAAAAAGTTAGAAACTCGCTGCTTTAAACATCTTTTTTTATTCTACCATTCAGTTTTTATATACTTACAAAATTACATTTTCCTGTGTTATAAAATAAGTCGGGGGATAGCTAATGTATCATCAATGTCTGATTTCCGGTACATTGAATCAATTGTATTTGGACACAATACAATAACAACCAATAAGATAATAGGTATAAGGAGAGACCGAGATCAGCAACATTGATAGGATTTAACGAAAAGCTTGTCACAAAGCACATGTTCTGGACAGGTACGGTCTAATATAAAGCAAATGCGGAATTACTGTGATTGAGTTATGGCCACGGTAATGATTGGAGGTAACCGCACGCTCGCCTGGCCCGAATATGGCGAACAAAGCAATCACCAATCACCTCCATAAAAACCAATTAAATTTTTGTATGTTCCAGTGATCAATTATCGACCGCATATTTTCAATGCACTCGTAATGTTACAAAAAAACCAACATCGAAATTAAAAATCCTTAAATAAACCTAAAAAGTGAAAAACACTCCGGAATATTACTCCAAAACCGTTGGAAATACGTTATTAGCATTATCAGGGACGGATCAAAAACAGTCACAAAATCACTCCATTCAATAACAATAATAACCCTGCTATGATAACGTGTTTTAAAGTGATGCGTGCCATTCTGCATCGCATTACCTAAAGTGGATGATGATCATTCTGATAGAAATCCGTTTCAAAGCTCTCTGGTGCCCTTATCTTCCCTCCATCTTGCCAACCCTAATCGAAACTTAAAAGGGTTCCGGAAAGGTGTGCTCCAAATAAAGCTTCCAATAACTCCTCGAACGATTTTATAAGTAGTGACATGTTTTTATAGTTAGGTAGGTACACTAATGAATCCAAAAGCTGAAGTATTTTTAAACGAATGTGAATGTCAATTTTCAAAGGATCTTTAGCCGGCATTTTAATCCTAAAATCGTTCACTGTGATTAAGCTACCTCATGCCGAGTTTTTATAATGACATCTGGCACAGATACTGATAATATTAAACACACCTCTCTCAAATTGTACCTTTAGATAAGGGAGATAATGAATGGCGGATCAAAAGTTCCACACTTATTATTATAGATGACTGTGTACGCCTCTTCGGTCGATTCAAATGTTGCAAATTGAATAAATTACATACAGGACCTGCATATGGCAGTTTGCTTTAACCCCCACCATAAAAAATTGGCAGTAAAAGCTGCTACTTATACAGGGTGTTCCCTAAGTAGATACCGACAAACTTCAAGATGAAAACTTCGTTTCTCAATTAAAAAAAAAATATTAGTTTTTTTAGTATAGGTACCCTTACAGTCTTACAGAGTGTTTCACAGAATTTGTAAGTATTTCAATCAAATAGAAGATAATAATAATATCTAACCGCATAACTTCGCCACTCTCCTTTAAGGTGTCGCATCATCTCATCCCAATGATCAATTATTCAATTCATCCCAGACCCAGAAGACACCTCATCCCAACAACCACCTCATCCCACATGCCGTTTCATCCCAAGTCTCAATTCATCCCAAAAATGGTGAATTGGAGTGGGGAGGTTAAAATAGCTCATCCCAGACCAAGCCATCCCAACAGAGACAGACAACTCATCCAAGGCCAAATAATTCATCTCAACGCACAGCTCATCCCCAACGCGAGACTTATCCCAAAAGATAGGCCTATCCCAGGCGATAACTCCTCTAGACAAAATCATTCCAAAACACAAGTCATCAATCACCAATAATAGTACCTACCTAATAGCCAAAACCGACTTCATAAATTCGGTTATTTCTCAAGTTCCTTTTTTTTTCAACCTCCATTCTGTCTATGTCAGGTAAAGGTTTTTTTTAGTTAAACTATTTCTCAAATTCTGTACCCTCATCTGAACACTTAAATAATGATAGGTCGGTCTGAGATGAGCTGTCGCCTGGAAATAGCTGACTTTTAGCATGAGTTGTCAGTTGTTATGAATTGTCCGCTGGGATGAGGTAGGTGTCCGTTGGGATGAATTGTCTGCTGGGATGAGGTGTCCGTTGGGATGAGTTGTCTGTTGAGATGAGTTGTCCTCTGTTGCGGTTGCACTTCCGGTTAGTTAAAAACATGTATCATACCATACTTGACCGGAGCTGCAGTCACGGTCACCCTAGATTTTCAAAAACGTCAAAGAATCTGGATGTTTTTCAATGGCACTTCCCGTGGAACAATTGCTTCCAAATGCCTTTCAGCTTTTCAACGGGTTGCCCAATCTCCATGCACTAAACAGCCAAATCGATTCATCAGAGTATGCTTAGTGTTATTAAGAAATTTAGATTTTTTTTAAAAAGGCAAATAAATGCTAATAAATTTTGTCTCATTTTAAACGAGAATTTGAAGACCTTTCTGATGTTGACAATAAATTTTTCAAAAACTTGTTTTGGACGGTTACATGACAGCATAATTTTAAACTTGCAAATTAATGTGCCAAAACGCCACTTGCCGTTTATCGATTGCCTCCGAAAACTTTTCAGTTTTTCGACGTGTACTACAACTATCATGTGCAAAATTTCAGACAAATCGGTCCAGAGGTTTGAGCTGTATCGGGCCTCTAACGTATAATATACGATAAATGGCACTAAGAGTGAATAAGCATCCTTAGAATCAGAATTTGAAGGCCTTTCTTACGTTGACCTCAACAATGGGAGTTTGTGCCAAAACGGCATTTCCGGTTGCACGATTGACTCCAAAAGCTTATCTAAGTTAAGCTATGAGATACCCATCTGCCAAATTTCAGTCAAATCGGATCAGTGGATTGAGCTGTAGAGCGTTTGCAAACATTACATAAGAACACCGTACGTAATTACGTACAGTCAGGAGATAAAGTTTTGGCCCACGATCACAAACAATGTCCGACAGATTCTTAAAGAAAAGACACTCTGAGTGTAGGTACCTGCATACATACAGACGGATTTTAAAAAGCGCTATGTTGAGACGGTATGGGGACCTCGAAATGTATTGGTGTCTCTTTTAAAGTGTCAGTTAGCGATATTTAGAGAATCGTTTTGAGCAGCTAAACGAAAACTCACTCACGGGGGTCTCAATTCATTGTCAATCGAATGGAAATAATTTCAGCTCTGACGCAATTCCGGTTATACCGGAAATGGCCGTTATCTTTGTTATTTTAAATGGGAAGCCTATGTTTTGACTCTAGATTCGGATTTGCCCCTTAATTGTGAGCTTATTGCACCTCCACTTTGCCAACCTAACTGTCATAGTTCTTGACATATGTCAAAATTTGTGTAAAACCATTCATTTTTAACCAGCAATAGAAAAATTTGTATCTTCCGGACGGTTGAAGATTAAGGAACCAAACTTAGAGGTTTGATAGTACATGGTTTGAGCTTTCTCTTCATGTCTCACTTGATCATGTTGATTTAACACTATGGAGGAAAATAAATTTTAAAAATGGATTAACGAAATTGCCCACAACTACTTTTTTCAAATGCGAGTACCATAATATTATGTATCCAAAAGATGCAAATTAAATTCTCTGTAGGCTAGTATTAGCATTCCCTATAAATATTTTCAATATTTTTGAAAACATTTGAAATAAATGTAAGTATTTGTTATGGAGATGGAGTGTTGTTGGTATGTATTTGTGCAAATTAAAAAAATTGATCCCAGCAAGCTTTAAGACAAATTTTTGAAGGTGTAGAATAAACTGTTACTCATTTTTGATCCAAACCTTGCCGTGATCAATGTTTTTAATTAGCACAAATACATTTATTTCAATGAATTTCAAAATTTCAAAAATATTGAAAATAGGTATAAGGGAATGCTAATAATAGCCTACAGGGAATTTAGTTTTGCATCTTTTGGATACATGAAATTATGGTACCTACTTGTATTTGAAAAAATTGAGTTGTCGACAATTTCGTTACGCCATTTTTAAAAATTAATTTCCGCCATGTTGTTATGTCAACATGAACGAGTGAGCCATCAGCCATTAGCTCAAACTTGTACTTTCGACACTCCAAGTTTGATTTTTTAATCTTCAACCGTCTGGAAGATACAAATTTTCATATTGTCGGACAAAAACAATTTTTTTTACACAAATTTTGACGTATTTCAAAAACTATGAGTACTATGACAGTTAGATAGGCAAAGTGTGGCTGCAATAAACTGACAATTAAAGAGGCCAATCCGAATCTAGAGTGAAAACATAGGCTTCCGATTTAAAATAACAAAGATGGCGGCCACTTCCGGTATAACCGGAGGTGAGTCAGAGCTGAAAATATTTTCATATGGGCAATAAATTGAAACCCCCGTGTGTAAACGCAAATCCCCATTTTTGACGTCACCATAAGAAAGGATTTCACATTTAAAATTATACTCATTTTTGAAATGGTGAACGGGAAGTGCCATTTAGGCAAATCAAATTTAAAATTTTAAATGCAAGACACGAAAATCAAGGTTCCAGCCGCTTCTCTGCTGCATTTTTCTTCGTAAAAACTTTAATAGAACCAAGGCGGCTGGTGTAAGCGAGTTACATGTTAGGTATTTTAGGCTTAGTTTTTCTTCCTCTATCCAAATCTGCAATGAAAAATGAGAGTTGCTATTTAAAATTGCAAAGTTGAACCTTACTTCCAGTATAACCGGAAGTACCCCATAGTCGCCAATAATTTTAATAGATTCTGGTTGTGTCAGTTTCTGTAGGTAACTGCCAAATCTTATAATTGAACTTTGCTTAAATCCAAGGATATGAATACTGTTCCATACTCGTAAGACACCCTGTATAGGTAGTTATGAGCGGATGACGGCTGCTGAAAATTATTGAACTTTCGACAATGTAGATTTCATGGTCCTGATTAAGAACACTGAATATTAGCAGTAACATCTGTCGAGTATTAAAAGAGTAACAATTACTTGAATTCCTTCATAAAAATATACAAGTAGAGAGGGATAGGGATCTGACACGGGCCACGCTCTCAGCGGGATACATCCCGAACCCCAAACAAACCACAATTACAAAGGTCCGATTCTTTGCAGAACGTCTTCAAATGCGGATAAGCCGCCTTTTGATACTTGTAACATTTCCAGATCCGGCACAGATACTGTAAATATAGAGGAATGCAAGACTCTTGAAACGTAATATTCCGACAACACGAGGTTATGTTTGCAATCCGTGCTCTTTTCAAGTTGACCACAATGGAAAACAGACGCATTATCTATTTACAAGGGAGATTAAGCTTTAGTAGCCTCATTATTATACTTTTTCCAAGTGGATTTAAACTAAGTCAACAATGTATGTTTTCCCCCAAAATACATAATGGAATAATGGAGTAAATCGCTTAAATAGGAATATGTTCGAGTATAACACCTTTTCAAAATGTTTTCAAACACCGCCTAACATGAACTGCATCCACAAAGAGCGTCTTATTCACCCATGTCTGCTATTATTAAAACATATATTATTGACGTAATGATGATGTGTTTTGCCTCGTGTTTTGCATAGCAATTTCCAATCAGATTCAATCAACGAAAGCAGTTGAGTAAATAATAGAGTCTAACTGCGGTTGCAGTCATGATTAGTTCACAGTCTGTCCGCCGCAGGGCGGGGGCACCACCTGAACGCTAATTACCATAGTCATGCGGCCGGGTTGCTGGAAATTAAATCGGTTTACAGCCCTCCAATATTTGTATTGCCAACATTTAAACAATTTGGTTTCATTATGCTGAAATCAAGTTCAGTTACTATCATTTCGTGGATGGTTATAAATATGAAAATATGGTTAAATCACTAAATCAGACTCCAAAGTAAAAAAATGTATTACTGCAATCTAGCAACAGTAGGATATGGTTAGGTATATGATAAAATATGGTGGATGCGCTGCACCGTCCGTCGTGTCTTTATACACCGCTCGCTCGCTTATAAAATGTAAACGTAGATAATTGGACTAAACTCATTTATTTCTCATTAAAAACACTATCGTATCAGCAAATTGAATTAAGGAGAGCACAAAGAGTATAAAACAATCACGTCGTCGCACATACAACATACACATCGACGACGGAGAGTAACAATGTGCCAATTTGTTCTTAAACGGCCCATTGTAGCTGAAAATATAATAAAAGCATTTTTATAGCAGCTCCCATCTGGCGTCCTATCTTGGAACTAATCGCATTATGTACTCCATTTTTGAAGCGCCCCGCCTCTAGCGTACAATTCAATTTAAAAGTCATTTGTACTATGCACGAATATTATCAGCATCGTTAATAATAACAATAATTTCATTTAGTACTCGGAATATAAAAGAAAATTACAATCACGCCGCCCTGTTAAAAATGAGTGGTACGAATAGGAACACTAATTAATTACACCATCATAAACCATCAGTTCGCACCAGGTTTTTAAGCTTATAACTGTTATGATAAAAAAAATACTTAGGTAGATATAGCTTCATTAGTTTTTACAGTCCCTATCTGCGTAATACCTATATGCAATTATTTTTAAGTACAAAATATGGAGAGGGGATCCATAATAATGGCATCAAGTGGTTGGAACTTGGGAAGTATGGTTGGGAAATGAACCAAACAAATCGAACCCCCATAAAAGTCTTTTTACAGGCTGGCTAGTTTCGAATCGTTAGAGTCCTATCTTCAGAGGTCTAGTAGTTAATAATAAAATTATCTTCTTCACCACATCCCTTCTAACGATGACTGATAAAGAATTTATAAAGAGTACTCCCATGACTTAGATTCATACCTGAGTTATTCCGAATATTTGAAAATTGTAAGTATGGGTACCTACTATTTTAAAGGAAAATCTCTAAAATCGCCGCACTTTCTAACGAACTCGAAGATTGTGTGAGTTGTAGGCATTTTTCTGTTGGTTTGTAAACAGGAATTCGTTCCCGTCAAGTTCCTGTCAGTGTCAATTAAAAGTAACAATATTGAGATTGGAAGGGATCATTGTTGTTAATTATTGTCCATTATTGTTTCTACTTTTTAGATGGGACAGGAATTTTGACGGAGCTGAAATCCCGTTTAGTTCAGGATACTTAGGAAAAATAGTGGAATTAATTCCAATAGTTTTGAAAAATTGCGATAGATAATTGAAATAGTCTGTGATTTAACATACTAAAAGTCCCCGACTGTGGGTGTTACGCTCCGGCCCTTAGTGTCACGAAATGGAGCGCGCCGACGGTTTTTCACTTTTATTTCGATAACTATTAGTAATATCGATTTCATAGTAATAGCAAAAATCAAAGCTTATTTAATTTCGCATAAAAAAGATATAATAATTTTTTTCGGAAGGAGCCATTGTTTGGCAAATATTCAACTTAAAACATATTTGTTTTACTATTAACCCCTCCAGTATGGTACGCTTCTGAATAAAAGTTTGAAATTGTGGGCTAGGATTCTGATTCAGCGCCAAAAGTTTATGCAGTATACCAAATTTCATAATTTCAGTATGAACGGTTTCGGAAATATAGAGGAAAGACCGTCTTCAGGGTGCCCCATTTCAAGGGGCGTAGCTCCCTTAGGAAGCATTTTCGGCAAATGTTTATGTGAACTTTTCTTCATCTTACCAAAATTTTAAATTTGGTAGAGATGGGCCCAAGCAGTCGCTTATTGTATAGGGTCCTTTATAAATATTTTCAAATCTAATTATAAACCAAACACAATTTATTGTACATCAAAGGACGCAGAAAAAAATTAGCTATTAGACAGCAAAATGCAAAAAAAATTGGCTATGTCGGTATGCCCATTTGAAAATGAGAAGTTGACATCCAGTAGACATTCAAGTTGAAGTCAATAAAAATCAAAACTATCTTGAGTTTGTAGCGTTTTATGAGCAATTTCATACGGTTTTTAGTTCACTAAAATCGGACCACAAATAACAAAGTTATAGCGTTTTGGAGTTTTAATCTCGCACCCTGTATGCATACAGGCTGGTTCCTTTTTCATTGTTGTTCACCATTGGAATCTCCTAAATGGTAATAGTTACGGAGTCGGTTAAATTAGAAAAAAGTTGCGCTATTTTTGGATTATTAAGAATTGAAGAGAATTGAAAATTTTCGGAAATATTGCGCTATTTTTTGGTGATTAATAATCTGAAGAGAACTCCAAAATATCTTGATTAGTTCCAAAGTTATTCCAAAAAATCTGAAAATTACAATTTTAAATTAAAATTAATAAGACCCTGACCCTCTAGATTTTGAGCAATGACCATCAACTTTTGATTTTTTTATGGCCGCCATGTTGAATTTTGACATCATCCGACATACAAAAAAATAGCTTTTTAGAAACGTACCTAACTAAGAAGAACTTTTTTGAAAAATAAAGTTTGAAGAAAATTTCTGTAGATGCCATTCGATTGACAGCTGTCAAAAATATAAAAGTTCCAAGTTTCATTTAAATAGCATCAATCGTTAGGGAGATATTAATTTTTCTTCCTACACTAACTGAAAATGAGATTTTCGGGATTCAGAAGGGCTGTGAAAGGACCGCTTCTCACGGCTAGTCGTGTAAAAATTATACTAACGGCTAGGCGTGTAAAATGGACAATATGGCGACGGCGATTGGCGTATGACGGAACACAGCACGCGCGATTTTGCAAAATTTTAATTGTAGGACTTGACGTCTAGATCTTCTTGATGTGTCAGTTATGGGTTCTCAAATTTCAAAATTAATTAATTATTTATTTTTAACTGTAGGAAGAAAAATGTTGTATAAACTACAGCGAAAAAGTGGTTTTACGCTTCGGGTTATAAACTACTATTAAATCGCAATTTTCACATTTTTAACATCCCGCTCCACTTTACTGGCTTTACTGCAATCACTAAAATTTTCGAATATGAGATAATACCCTTCACGTTTTGAAGTCTCACAGGAACCCAAAAAAGTGGTTTTGGAAATGTTCTGATGGGTGTATGTTCGTACGTACGTACGCCACAGCCAAAACTACTAGACCGATTTGGCCGAAATTTGGTACAAAGGCAACTCATAACCCAACTTACGTCTGTAAAGCTTTTGTAGCCAATAATCGTGCAACCAGAAATGCCATTTTGGCAGATTAAATAATAAAATTAATTAAATTTTGTCACTATAAGAAAAGCCTTCAAATTATACTTCCAAGGATGTATTCACTCTCAGTGCCCTTTTGACCGAAAACTAAAACTAAAAATATCGAGATTTTTATCGGACATTAAAATCGCGGTACAGCCTAAACCCCTGAACCTATTTGGCTGAAATTTTGCACATGGTTATTGTATTACATGTCAAAGAGCTGAAAAGTTTTTGGATTCAATCGAATTACGGAAAGTGCCGTTTTGGCACACCAATTTCCAAATTTAATATTATTCTCTCATTTAACCATCTGACAAGTTTTTGAAAGATTCATTGCCACCATCAGAAAGGTCTTCAAATTCTGGTTGATGCATGTAAGTAAAACAAAATTGATTCGCATTTAGTAGGTACCCTTTGGGTAGAAAAATCGAAATTTTGTAAGTAATAACTGGGGGGGGATTTCACAGTCGGCAGTGGTGTACAAATTTACGGCAGTGCCCTGAAAATTCGGCAGTGGTGTACAAATTTTTGGGGTGTGAAATGCCCCCCAGTAATAGCACTAAAAACACGTTATAGCCCAAACTACTATGGATCGATTAGGTTACAATTTATATGGTAATCTAGTAGGGACGCTCTTGGGTTTTACCCTGCACTTTATGATTAAGCGATGGTACTTTGCACGCTTCTTACCTAGATGCCAAAGATCACTTTTTGAGGTGTTGCCAAGTTTGAAGCCTATGCGGCCACTTGCTGTGGCAGGTTGCCTATCTCCGGAGCCCATACTTTTCGGAATTTTAGTTTAAAATGCAAACCCCCATTTTGCACGTCACCATAAGAAAGGCCTTCAAATTCTGCTTCTAAAAATGTATTCACTCTTTAGTGCCTTTTTGACAAAAAAAATCAAATATTCGAGATTTTTTTACATATTTTTAAAAACGCGATACAGCCGAAACCGCAGGACCGATTTAGTTGAAATTTTGCATATGGAGGTTGTATTACCCGTATTACAGCTGAGAATTTTTTGAAGGCAATCGATACACGGAAAGTGCCGTTTTCGCACATCAATTTTCAAATCTAAACATACTCTCATTTTACTATCTTAACAAGTTCTTGAAAATTTTATTGTCACCATCAGAAAGGTCTTCAAATTCTGGTTTTGAATAAGACAAAATTCATTCGCATTAAAAAATCGAAATTTTGTAACAACATTAAAAATACATTATAGCCCAAACTACTGAATCGATTTGGCTGAAATCTGGTACATGGAGATTGGGTGACCCGTTGAAGAGCCTTGACAGCGAAAAAGCTGGAAAAATAGGCGATTCCGGGAAGTACGCCCTAGAGATAGGCAACCCGCCAAGGCAAGTGGCCGCATAGAATTGAAACTTGGCAACACCTCAAAAAGTGATCTTTGGCATCTAGGTAAGAAGTGTGCAAAGTACCAGCCCCTAATCATAAAGTGCAGGGTAACCCCCCGATTTTCCCAAGAGCGTCCGTACTATGATCCGTTAAGGAGCTGAAAGGCTTTTGGGTGCAACTGGTATCCGGGAAGCGCAAATTTTTTGGAATAACTCTGGAACGAATCAAGATATTGGGGAATTCTCTTCAGATTCTTAATCAACAAAAAATAGCTCAACTTTTCTCTAATTTAACCAACTCCATATCTCTTACCGTTTAGGAGATGCCAATGGTGAGCAGTGAAAAAGGAACCACCTTGTACACCGTAGGCCAGAAATGTTGCCATATTTTTGTTCATCATGTATAGCAACTTTTTTGTTTGAAATTCGATTTCAATTATCGTTGCTGTGGCAGAATCCAGACACTTTAGGCTTTCTTATTAAGCATAATAATAAGTGAATCACTTAAGGCGTCTTTCTCGATTTTATGTTTTTCAACACAAATTAACACAATTGGGCTCTCATCATGATTGGACAGCTTACTATTTTTTTAAATTTGTATATTGGAATACTGCGTCACTTTTGCCGTCAGTTTCAAATTTTTCTCGGAAGGACGATTCAAATCTGACATTATTTATTTTAAGGATCTTCAAGAATTCGAACATTTTCTTCATGATGCGTGTTTCTTTAAATCATCAGGCATGTGCATCTATGCATGGCCCGCGGGCCGGACGGCCGCCCAGTCAATTTTCACCGGCCCGCGAATCCAACGTTTTTTTTAACCTCCCCACTCCACTTCACCATTTAAAAAAAAAGGGAGGTTACTGCAATCACTAAAATTTTCGAATTCGAGATAAGCCCGGATCTGTACGTTTTGAGGTCTCAGGAACCCAAAAAAGTGGTTTTTAAAATGTGTCTGTATGTATGTACGTACGTACGTTCGTTCGTTCGTTCGTAAACACGCCACAGCCCAAACTACTCGACCGATTTGGCTGAAATTTGGTACGTGTGCATGTGATAACCCAACTTAGATCTGAAAAGCTTTTGGAGCCAATCGTGCAACCAGAAATGCCGTTTTGGCACATCAACTTTTAAATTTTAAATGTAAACCCCCATTTTTCACGTCACAATAAGAAAGGCCTTCAGATTCTGCTTCCAAAGATGTATTCACTGTGAGTGCCCTTTTGACCAAAAACTAAAAATATCGAGATTTTTATCGGACTTTAAAATCGCGGTAGGTACAGCCCAAGCCCCTGAACCGATTTGGCTAAAATTTTGCACATGGGGATTGTATTACACGTCGAAGAGCTGAACAAATGTTGGATTCAATCGACCTACGGAAAGTGCCGTTTTGGCACACCAATTTCCAAATTTAAAGTATTCTCTCATTTACCCATCCAAAACAAATTTTTGAAAGATTTATTGCCACCATCAGAAGGGTCTTCGAATTCTGGTTTTAAATGAGATAAAATTTATTCGCATTTATTACCCTTTGGGTAGAAAAATCGAAATTTTGAAATAACACTGAAACCACGTTATAGCCCAAACTACTGGAAGGATTTGTCTGAAATTTGGTACATGGAGGTCAGGTGACCCGTTGAAGAGCTGAAAGGCTTTTGGGAGCAATTGGTTAACGGGAAGTGCCATTTAGGCTTATTAACTTTAAAATCTTAAACACAAGTCACGGAGATCAAAGACCCACGCGTTGGGGAGGTTCCAGCCGCTTCTCTGGTGCCCTTTTTTTTGTTCTAATTACTCCCTGGAAACATTTAAATAGGTTAATTAATAGATCCATCATCAGCAATCCTAAGAGAAGCATATTCGCACTATAGAAAATTGATAGTGTTGCCTTCAGATGACTTCGTCGCAGACGAGGTCGCAGATATAAGACAAACACATTTGATGATGCACTTGATGATGGGTTCATGAAGAATGCATCATGGATGATAGGGATCATCATACCGAGGATGTAAGACATATTATGTCCTCATATTGTAGCACCTAAATCTAATTACGACCTTGGGCCTTATATCACCCTATACCCCGCGCCCCCAGTGGTATGATATAAGGCCCAAATGCAACATTTTCCTTAAAAAATTGTTCTGAATAAAGTTTTTCGAATTTCTTCATTTACCTAAGTTCTATTCAATATAAGAGTAAAATGTTCACTGAAATTGCATCTTCCATAGCCCATTCTTCGTTAGGTGCTGGTGGGCCTTATAACCTCCGGGTATACCTTATTTAGGATTTAAATAGGTAGGTTTGTCAATTGAAAATATAGATGATTCTCAAAAGTAGAGTGACAACGATAGTCTTGAAGTTTGTCGGTTTGTATATCGGTATAGGTATACGTATACAGCATATAATGGTAATGGGTTAATGGTTATCTACCCGTAACAAAACAAATATAAATAACTAACTAGCACTTTCCATAACATATCCTATTGGCAAACCAACTTAAACACTAAAACGAGTAGCAAAAGCAACATGTACCTACAACTTAATCCTGATTGTTGCCACCAATTTTCAGGCTTTTATGGTGTGAAATTTACAGCACAGACTCTATTACTGTTGGCGAACATCCAAACTTTCATCTCTTTCTAGCCCTCCAGGACTCCATGATGGATGTCCACGGGATTTCATTGGTTCCTAACTTATTGAACACGCCTTTGAAAACCGCCCCAAGGTATCGAAGCGTGGAGGCTTATTTCAGTCAGTTCATGCGGCGCGATGGAAACGGATCGTTGTGAAGATACTTCGGCCATGCTCAATTACGGCATTGATGTGAAACCCATGAGGATGGTTGCCAGTCCTGGAACCGGACCTCGACACACCATTGACAACATACTCGGACTTGCACGGAAAGAAGAAAACGATAGAGAGCGCGCGGTAACACCTGGAAATGCTGAGAGCGCAGGTACCTATAGTTGCTATAGTAGACACAGTAATAGTAATAAATGATATAAAATTATAAGTAAAGTGCGATCAAGTAGTCATTGCCTTGCAAGACGTAGGGCGTAGACTGAAAATAGACTGACGTAATTATTATTTAACGTCACTATTTCGTCTTTGGTGATAATTTCAGTAGTCTACACCCTGCCTATACGTCTCGCTTGACGGCAACGGCTACTACCTATCTGTATCTCAGGATTTTATCAAATTCTTGTATAGAAACCATACTAAACATCAAACAGTGCCGGATTAAGAACTAAGGTACAGTAGGCACGTGCCTAGGGGCAAGGGGCCTCGAGGTTTGGAGCCCCACCATCAGGGGCCGCGCCCGCAACGCAAGATTACTTAAGTACATGTTCAACATAAAACGATTTTTTTTGGTATCTATCTTTCTTGAATTTAAGACTTTGAAATTTTACTTTAGAAGTGAGAATAAGGTACTTATGAATTACATGTTAATTATGCAAGATTGTATTGTAAGTAGGTAAGAGTCACTCTCTTTGAGGGGAAAAACCGAAAAACTTGTGACTTGGGATTAGAGATTTCAATATATTCCTGGTAATAGCGCAAAAAAATTCGCGGGGGTTTAACAAATTCTCGCGGTGTGGGGGGCTACAAAAAATTTTGTGGAGAGCACCCCCCCATTTTCCTGCCAGGGGCTCCGACAACAGTTGTGCCCATATAGGGGCCCCGGAGGAATGTTAATCCGCCGGCATACTGCCACCAGAACTAAAATTAGGTACTAAAAACAAACTATACATCTATTGGTACCTATAGGTAGGTATACTTACCTAATACCTACCTACAGGTGCATGAAATGATATATACCTATTTAAAAAATCGACTGTTTCGTTTTTTCTCTGTAACTTTTCAACGAGCGTCATTTGTCAAGTTTCCTTACCTATAGATTCTTGATCGGGATCAAATTCCACAGCTTTTGTCTAATTTAACCCGTGCCTCTCTTATGGTTTAGGAGTTACCAATACATGCACCATGAAAAATTTACCACCCTGAATATACTTTAAAACCGCGGTACATTCTTGTGGTCATCATATGATGCATCACCAAGCACCTTTAAATTCACAAGCATAAGATGGGTTTTCGTCATACCTCTAATCTCTCCTTTAATATGTGTGTAGCTGGTATACCTATAGAAGGAAAGAATAATTACTACCATAGCTAGTAGTAAGTAATCAGATTTTTAATAAGCCCCCAATATATTATATTATCGAACGGACACAGCAAATCCACACAGCCTTAGAAACAACGCAAGGTATATACCTACTCTAACATACAATTAAGTCTCCTTCATCCTATTTGTCAATCTAGTAATCCTATCAAATATAATTCCTTGTCAAGTTAGTTGACGTCAAATTAGTGCTGCTGTCAATGGAAGGATAAGCGTCGGGAACGAAATACTCGCCTGATGATGCGTGTGTATGGAGAATTGGAGAGCCCCTTCTCTTATATACAGGGTGTTCCAATGAAAAGTATCCACCTCAAATATTTCGTAAACCAAATAAAATATGAAAATTCGCTCGGACAGGTCGATTTTTATTTGAAGGGGGACACTTAAATCCATGCTTGGCGAAATTTCAAAACTCACCCCTTAACCCCCACCTACCTTCACTTCAAAATTTTAAATGGCAACCCCCCACTTGTGATACATCATTTGAAAGCCAATTTCATTGGCAATCTAACGCTGAAACAATCTTTTGTATTTGTTCAACTCTAGCGCCCTCTTTGGTCAAATTTTAAATTACATTAAAGCCCTTTGTGATACATCATTTGAAAGGGATTGAAATTATCTGTAAACTGGTGCAAGAATTTTTTAAATCTATCCATTCGTTCAAAAGTTACAGCCCAATCTTGCAGGATACCTAGGCCCAGAACCAGCTCATGTCTTTCAATGTAACTTTTGAACGAGTGGGTGGATTTCAAAAATTCTTACATCAGTTTACAGAGAATCTCAAACCCTTTCAAATGATGTGTCACAAAGGGCCCTAATGTCATTTAAAATTTGACCACAGAGGGCGCTAAGAGTTGAACAAATATCAAAAATTGTTGCAACGTTAGATTGGCAATGAAATTAGCTTTCAAATTATGTATCACAAGTGGGGGGTTGCTACTTAAAATTTTGAAGCGGGAGTAGGTGGGGGTTAGGGAGTGAGTTTTGAAATTTCGCCGAGCATGGATTTAAGTGTCCCCCTCCAAATAAAAATCGACCTGTCCGAGCGAATTTTCATATTTTATTTGGTTAACGAAATATTTGGGGTTTATACTTTTCCTTGGAACACCCTGTATATATACTTAACTATAAATATTATTTTGATTTATGCTGATGTTTCTTTTGATGGATATTGAGTTTTCAGTTACCTCTTCCGAAATCATGTATAGATATCGTATCATATCATATCATACTTATATAATTATATGTTAGTGATTACTGAATCGTCGATAATTCCGTTATTACTTACTGATTGCAATCAGTATATCATAGTTGGATATAGGATTGATAGAATCGGTCTGATTCTGTAATTTTGTTGATACAACTATAGTCAATATTGAAATCAATTGCGAAAACTGATTACTGATTGGAGGCGTAAAGCATTGTTTACGTCATTTCTTTGGAGATATCAAATTTTATATATCAATATTTTTTTCTTCCTACACTAACTGAAAATGAGATTTTCCGGATTCAGAAGGGCTGTGAAAGTACCCCTTCTCACGGCTAGCCGTGTAAAAATTATTCTAACGGCTAGGCGTGGAAAATGGACAATATGTGGCGACGGTGATGGCGTATGGCAGAAGACAGCACGCGCGATCTTGCCAAATTCAAATTACAGGACTTGACGTCTAGATCTTCTTGATCTGTCACTTGGGTTCTCAAATTTGAAAATGAATTAATTATTTATTTTTAACTGGTGTAGGAAGAAAAATGTTACATAAACCACAGCGATAAAGTGTATCTATTGTATACATAGTGGGTAATTTTTCGATGCTCGCCATTGGGATATCCTAAACGGCAAAAAATTCGGGGTCGGTTAAATTAGGGAAAAGTTGCACTATTTCTCTTGGTGATTAAGAATCTGAAGAAGAGAAATCCCAGATATTATGATTCGTTCCTGAGTTATCACAAAAAATCGAAAAATTGCCAATTTAAAGAAAAATTGATATCTTCCTAATGATTGATGTTATTTAAATGAAACTTGGAGCTTTTATATTTTTGACAGCTGTCAATTGAATCGCACTGACAGAAATTTTCTAGGCCTTCTAGATTTTGAATAAAGACGGTAAAATTTTGATTCTTTTATGGCCGCCATATTGAATTTTGGCACCATCAAATACACGTGGCAATTGTAACATTAACATTGCATTTTTCACTTCCACTATGCTGCCACCTAATAACTAAAATAGAAACTGCTTGCATGGTAAAGTATAGTATTTTGGTTGTCTCCCTCTCCCAAGGGATGTAGTTAGTTTAGATTTGGCAAATACAGGTGTAACATAAACATAGCACATTATTTTAACCATCATTCGCCGCAAAAATACAAGACGAAAATTCCCGCGAAGTTTTTTCCAGGTAGGGCTGGTTAAGCCAGCTTTTTGTTGATCTGTAAATATCCACGCCCCACGGTGGAGACAGAAGAGGTTCCAGCTGCTTCCTTTACTGCCCATTTTTCAGTGTTAAAACTGTATAGCTGATTAAGAACAAAGTGGGTCGTATAGGTATTATTATGGTACAATTAGATTAATAAAAGAGCGACTGTCCCGGCGCATCCACCAAAATTGCACTACAGCCATTTAAACATTGACTGAAAGAGTCGGTAAAGCTATGGATTTCTATTAATTTCACGAGTTGGATGAGTCACCAAACCCTGCGGTAGACGTTAATTATCAAAGATTTCAATTATGATTTATTTATTAGGAATTAAAACTGTGGTTGAAGAGCCCGGTCATTCTGGGTGACGGTCATTGTGGTATAGGTATTTCTTTAATGCGGCTATTAGCATGTATTTTTTGCTTCTCTTTACACTGGTGAACAAAATGGCAATTTCGAGAAGATGTCAATTAAATGTGTACATACCCAAAAACATGGATGGATATGACCGTTTATGTCATAAACTATCCATTTTATCAAAAAATTGTTCGAATAAAAGTTGAAAGATACATTTAAGCACAGCTGTCATAGAAAAAATCTATATGACGTAATTACTCAGCGAGACTCGGTGAAGATGTCGAGAAAAAGTGAATTACATCAAAAGATGCACCTAAATTTACCTTTCAACTTTTATTGAAACATTTTTTTTTATAAAATGTATAGTTTGTTAAATAAACGTCCAGATCCATGCTTACTTTTGGGAACGTATTCAATTGATATTTTCTCATAATTTATATAGGTATTAATATAAGAGTATGATTTTTTCACACCGTTGTAAATGTATTCAAAAATACTACTTGATACAATAAAGAAATGTACATTGTGCCATTTAATTTAAAATAACAAAGTGACATGACAATGAATTAAGAACATTTTGGGAGCACTGCTGAGGACAAAATGTAGTTCAAAAGCAATCATACAGCATTACCAAAAATGGTTCTGGTGCATCCCAAACCAAGGAAGTTATAGAGGGTGGACCCTCCCGTTTGACTCACCCTGTATAATAATTAGTTAGAATAATAAAAGGACGACTATACCGGCGCATCCGCCAAAATTGTACTACAACCTTTTGGGCTTCATCATTGCCGCAAATTAGTGCCTGAAAGACGAAGAGTTTCGATGAATTTTACATTCATTATATAGACAATGATGACTTAAGCGATGCGAAACGTCGATGCAAATGATACAGGGTCTCTGATTCTAAATGCATTTATTCATGACGAGTCTGCTTACATCGCTATTGATGATTTTAATAAAAGAAAGACGTCTAGGTATGACTACTTGCTCGAATTAACGTGATTAAACGAAAATAACGCTGTCTAAGGGTTGAAAATTTTGCTACTTAATACACTATTGTAGATATGGTGCTTTTGGGCGCTTTTATCTCATGGCATTTTGTAACATTAGTTATTTGTTAGTTGTTATTTGTGATTTTTGTTCCGTTTCATTTAAATAACATCAATCGCTAGGAAGATATTAATTTTTCTTTAAATTGGCAATTTTCAGATTTTTTGTGATAACTTAGGAACGAATCAAAATATCGGGAAATTTTCTTCAGACTTTTAATCACCAAGAAATATCCTTTCTCCAATTTAAACTACTCTCCATCTTTGATTTCCGAGATACTAATGGTGAGCATCGAAAAATTAACCACCCTGTATAGCCGGCTCTTAGAATCCCCTAAGGCATCTTCGTGGTAAAATAAATTAAAAACTAAAAACTCGTCATTAGTTTTCAGGCAGATATCAGCAAACGGGATAGTAGTCCTATCCCGGCGCCTCCGCCAAAATTGCATTACAACAATTTCACCATCATCTCACATAGTAAATGGGAAGTGCCTGGGAGACGATATAAGGGTGGGTAATTTTTCGATGCTCACCATTGGGATCTCCTAAACCGTAACAGATACGGGGTCGGTTAAATTACAGAAAAGTTGCGCTATTTCTTGGCGATTAAGAATCTGAAGAGAGTTCCCTGATATTTTGATTCGTTCCCGAGTTATCACAAAAAATCTAAAAATTGCCAATTTAAAGAAAAATTAATAACTTCCTAACGATTGATGTTATTTAAATGAAACTTGGAACTTTTATATTTTTGACAGCTGTCAATGTAATGGCACCGACAGAAACTTTCTAGACCTTCTAGGTTTTGAGTAAAGACAGTCAACTTTTCTTTTTCTTAAGGGCGCCATATTGAGTTTTAACACCGCCGCATACACAGAAAAATTAGCTTCTCAAAAATGTAACCAACATGGACATTTTTCAAAAAATATGTGAAAGCCCGAGTCACACGACCGCAAGACGTATTTTATTACTGTTGAATTCAATTGTTTTCACATGTTATAAGAGATTGTAGAAGTCGGCGGACTTTTTTGCATTTGTTTTTCATCTAAGTTTAGGCTGATTTTGCAAATTATTCCTACCAATTTTCAAATTCTGACATCTGTCAAAAAAGTTCATGTTGAGTAAATTTTTGAAAAGCCAATTTTTTTGTGCATTTGATGGTGTCAAAATTCAATATGGCGGCCATAAAAGAACCAAAAGTTGCCTGTCATTATTCAAAATCTAGGAGACCTAGAAAATTTCTGTCGATGCTATTCAATTGAGAGCTGTCAAAAATATAAAAGTGCCAAGTTTCATTCAAACAACATCAATCGTTAGGAAGATATAAATTTTTCTTTAAATTGGCAATTTTCAGATTTTTTGTAATAACTCCGAAACGAATGAAAATATCGGGGAATTCTCTTCAGAGTCTTAATCATCAACAAATAGCGCAACTTTTCTGTAATTTAACCGACCCCGTATCTTTTACCGTTTAGGAGATCCCAATGGTGAGCATCGAAAAATTATACCCACCCTGTATTTCTACGAAGCAAGGGCTGTTCTAGCTCAAAATTTTGGGGGTGGGAGGGTAATCTGTAAAACAGAAGTGGGCCCCGGGCTCGGCCCCGGGTTGATAGTTTGCCGTAAACGAAAATTTAAAAAAAAATTAATAGTCACGTAACTTCTAAGCACTTCAGAATGATAATGTAAGGATGAAATTATGTGTAAAACTTAACTCGCATTAGGATAATTGTTTATGGAAGTCGCATTTCTTTCAAAAATAGTGAATTAAAGCATAAAAAAGATTGCCAACAATATTAACTCCTCAAACTTTTGAGTCATCATAGCCATAAGCCAGGAACAAATTCGTGGTAAAAAAAAATCAAAAACCTAAATCTCATTATTATTGTTTTATTATAGGGCTTCGGCGAGAACGAGATTATTCTCGCTCTCGGACGAGAACGAGAGCAAGACCGAGAACGAGAATAAGTATAATAGAATCGACCGAGAGCGAGAACGAGAGCCACTTACGAGTGCAGGAATTTAGTGATCGAGGAACGGGCGGCAAACTCTCACTCTCGGTTAGTCCCGAAATATGATGAATGAAAGAGAATTTTCTGCAATGTTTCCTATTGTTCTTACTGGCACATTATTTACTTTACCGGTTTCAGGCGATTAAAGCGTTCTTAACATGCATAAAAATAGGCTGGTAAGCAGATCATAACGTTATCTAATGGTTTCTAGACAACAAGCCCATTAACCATTCATGACAACAATGACCCCATTCAAATGCTGTCATCTCGATTGTCAAAATGACGCGAATTCACGCAACATTTTTTTAATTTTGGCTTTAATCGCTTTAAACCGATAAACTATTGAACAAACCTCGGATGTTATGAATCATAACAGACTTAGATGTCTTAAAATCCTCGCTCTCCGAGCTCGGATTTCAATTGACATCTGCGCCTGTTATGATAGTCATAACATTCCTAGGTATGTTAATAGCTATTAAGTTTCTACTTTTCAATTCATTACTACTCATAATTGGCGTCACTTTCTTAAGCACGCATCGATGGTATCACATGGTACAATATGTCTAAGAATAATAATCTCATTGGCGTTCCATGATGCACTAAAAAGTACTCTTGCTAAATATCGCTAGGATGCACGGTATTACAGTTAACTGATGGTTCTCATAGATTTGGGGCAAAAAAATTTGAAAACAATTTTTTTTCATGTTTAATTCTTTTAACCTCCCCACTCCACTTCACCATTTAAAAAAAAGGGAGGTTACTGCAATCACTAAAATTTTCGAATTCGAGATAAGACCGGATCTATACGTTTTGAGGTCTCAGGAACCCAGAAAACTGGTTTTTAAAATGTGTCTGTATGTATGTAGGTACGTACATTTGTACGTACGTACGTTCGTAAACACGCCACAGCCCAAACTACTCGGCCGATTTGGCTGAAATTTGGTGCGTGTGCATGTGATAACCCAACTTAGATCTGAAAAGCTTTTGGAGCCAATCGTGCAACCAGAAGTGCCATTTTGGAACATCAACTTTTAAATTTTAAATGTAAACCCCCATTTTTCACGTCACCATAAGAAAGACCTTCAAATTTTGCGTCTAAAAATGTATTCATTCTTAGTGCCCTTTTAACCAAAAATTTAAAAAAAAATGATTTTTTTCGGACTTTAAAATCGCGGTACAGCCCAAGCCCCTCAACCGATTGGTCTGAAATTTTGCACATGGGGATTGTATTACACGTCGAAGAGTTGAACAAATTTTGGATTCAATCGGCCCACGGAAAGTGCCGTTTTGGCACACCAATTGCCAAATTTTAAATTATTCTCTCATTCACCCATCAAAAACAACTTTTTGAAAGGTTTATTGTTATCATCAGAAAGGTCTTCAAATTCTGGTTTTAAATGAGATAAAATTTATTCGCATTTAGTACCCTTTACCACGTTATAGCCCCAAACTACTGGAGCGATTTGTCCGAAATTTGGTACATGGAGATTAGGTAACCCATTGAAGAGCTGAAAGGCTTTTGGGAGCAATTGGTCCACGGGAAGTGCCATTTAGGCATATCAACTTTAAAATCTTAAACACAAGTCACGGAAATCAAAGACCCATGCGTTGGGGAGGTTCCAGCCGCTTCTCTGCTGCCTTTTTTTACTTGGAATCAAACGTAAATTGGATATCCAACCCTTAGATACAACAAATACTCGGTCGGAATTTATGACGGCACTCTAGACCCTTACGTTTGATAACATTTAGGTTTGATAAAATAAAGCTAAAATTGAATTGTCTCCAAATTCTAAAATTGGAGTTCAAAAAGATGCAATGCATTCTCAGGGCTTTATTATAAGATTTAAGAGGATGCTACATTATCTAAAGTTGATTCCACGTAGAACAATTAAAGTTTTCAGTTGGATTTATTTTTTAATTCTCCTGCAGTAAATTAATGAGGAGCATTTAACACGAAAACGACGCATCTTAACCACATGCAAAAAGAGTGCTTTTTGGTGGTCTATAATCCTGAGACACCCTATATACCATGACCAATGCAGTCCTTTACCATTTTGGTCTAAGACGAAATATTCTTCAGAGCTTCATATTCAAATATTTTCCTCAAAGTTTAGGAACTGTTGGAATATTTCATGCATTCAATAGCAGTTCCATAAAGTATATACCTAGTAGAAGAAAATCTAAAATTATCCGTACCATGATTATTGTAATTTGTCAGTCTGGAAGGTAATTTTTTTGTTGCCATGGTACCTCTACCAGATATTTTCATTTTTCTGTTGTTATTACCCACATGTTTTCAGCAGTTCCCAAACTTTGAGGAAAATATTTGAACATCATTCCCTGAAGAAAATATGCGTCTTACCCCAAAATGATGGTAAAGGAATTTTCTACTATACATTTCTCATGGTATCTATATAGCCGCCCTTAAAATTAAATTACACGGTACCGTTCCCTATAACACCCTGTATTTTCCATATACATGTACAGTCGAAAAACTAAATAATGCACTTTATGCCAAATTCTTCAGCGAATAATTTTTAACTGGCTTACAGTCCTAGGTTTTTTGACCCAGCATTACAACCCCTAATTGCTGCCGGTTGTAATGACATGGAAATACACGACTATCGAAGGCTGGTTTTCTAAATTCTGAGCATAACACTCAAGAGTTCGGTGCATGACTTACTTTCTCGACTGTATCATACATGATGATAAGATAATTTTCCATTGATCTATTAACGTAATAGTTTAGACACCCCTGATGGCTTGAAATGTTGATTCTCAATACATAGTGAAACAAAACATAAAAAGGTTTAATGGGTTTAGCTACCATAAGATGGTCAGTAATTGATGGGTGTAGAACTTATCAAAAATTAATTAATTTACTCATTAACATCAATATAGAAGTAGCAACTATAAGAATTTATGTTACCTGTGGTTATACCTACCGACTTGGAATAGAGAGATTGAAATGAAGATATTAAGACGTCATAACTTAGCTACTTAATAGACGGATGGTTAAGTGTGGAATAATAAAATGAAATTAGCTTGCATACCTTTGGTAAGTAATTTAGTTTTTATTTTTAGTGGCGACGCACTTTAATTTCTGTTGGTTATTATTTGCTCGCTCGGCTGTTCACTCGTTTCCTCCATCCGAGTGATATCTTGAAAACGAAAGCGGCGAGCGAGCTGAAATTTTGTACACGGGTATACAGGGTGGTTAATTTTTCGATGCTATACCATTGCGATCTCCTAAAGGGTAAAAGATACGGGGTCGGTTAAATTAGAGAAAAGTTGAGCCGTTTCTTGGCGATTAGGAATCTGTTGAAAAAACTCCACGATATCTGGATTCGTTCCTGAGTTGTCCCGAAAAATCTGAAGATTGCAATTTTAAAGAAAAATTCGTATCTTTGTTGATTGCTCCTATTTGAATGAAATTTGGAACTTTATATTTTTGACAGCATGCAGTCAATCTAATGACATTCACAGAATTTTTTTAAGTTTTCTAGATTTTGAGCAACGACAATAAATTTTTCTGTTTCTTACGGGCGCCACATCGACTCTTAACATCGCCGATACATAAAAAAATTAGCTTTTCAAAAATGTAACCGACATGGACGTTTTTGAAAAAATATCTTAAAGCCTGAGTCGCACGGCCGCAAGACGTTTTTATTACTGTTGAATTCAATTGTTTTCACATGTCATAAGAGGTTACAGAAATCGGCGTGCTATATTTTGCAATTGTTTTTCATCTAAGTTTAGGCTGATTTGCCAAATTATTTATACCAATTTTCAAAATGCTGACATCTGTCGAAAAAGTCCATGATGACCATGTACCTATTTGATGCCAAATTCAATATGGCGGTCAGTCAAAAGTTGACTGTCGTTATTCAAAATCTAGAAGGCCTAGAAAATTTCTGTCAATGCCATTCAAATGGCAGCTGCCTAAAATATAAAAGTTCCAAGTTTCATTTAAATAATATTCATCGTTGGGAAGATATTGTTTTTTATGAACTCGCAAATTTTCTGATTTTTTGTGATAACTCAAGAACGAATCATAATATCGAGGAATTCTCTTCAGATTCTTAATCAACAAAAAATAGCGCACCTTTTCTCTAATTCAAACTGCTCTCCATCTCTTATGGTTTTCGAGATACTATAATGGTAAGCATGGAAAAATTGACCACCCTGTATATTTTTTTCAGCCATATTGATCGAAAAAAGGTTTTCAGTATCTTTTGCGAAAAAACACCCTTAGGACGCTACAACCCCGAGCGGGCAGAGGCATGAAATTATAGGAAAACTTCAAAACTATTAGCTTCGTTTCGGAAATGATAGCCGAATTTGGTGTGGCAATTTACGATGACGTTGTAGAATAGCAAAAAAAAACAGGAAATCTAGGAAATCTGTCACTAACATCTAACAAGGAGAATGAAATGTAAGTGCACTAGAACTGGAACGTTAAATATTTCACCCCTACAGCTCACCTCCTTGAACCCCAAGACATAAAAAACTGACATGGGGGAAATTTAATTCTTGAGCCATTAAACTAGACTAACGGAACGTCAAAAATTTCGCTCCCCACAACTCACCCCCTTTAACCCCCTTAAACACTAACAAGCGACTCATTTCAAAACATAATAATGATAATTATTATTATACAGTGAGGTTCAAAAGTCGCTTCCCCCCTTTCGAACTCTATCGTGGAGGGGCACTTCGGAAAAACTCTCGGTGCACATAACCTTTAATAATTTCATGCAGTCTGAGTGTGCTGTCAAATACTTTTTTCCACTTCCGGCTTAGCCGGAAATGACCCTGAAGTTGGTTTTTAAATTGATACCCACATTTTTTTCAACTAATTCGGAATCTACGAATTTTTGTAAGTCGAAGACACGTATCGCACTTGACCGGTAATCAAGTCACGGCCACCCCAGATTTTCAAAAACATCGAAGAAATCGGTGAAAAACGAAGATTTTTGAAAATTGCAAAAACACGTCAACCTTATTTTTTTGATACAAATTCAACTCAGCAGTTAAATTTCATTTTTACTTCGTTTTGAATTTTTCAAATTCTCTGATTTTTTACAATTGGTGATTTTTACAAAAAGAAATTAGAAAAATGTAATCGGTCAATCGAATTCGCATCAATAAAATAAGGTTGACGTGTTTTTGTAATTTTCAAAAATGTTCGTATTTCACCGATTTCTTCGATGTTTTTGAAAATCTAGGGTGGCCGTGACTTAATCTCCGATCATGTGTGGTACGTGTTTTTAACCTAGAAAAATTCGTAGATTCCGAATTAGTTGAGAAAAATGTGGGTTTCAATTTAAAAACACAATTTTAGGGTTATTTCCGCTTAAACCGGAAGTGAAAAAAAATATTTGACAGCACCCTCAGACTGCACTAAAAAATAAATGTTATGTGCCCCAGAGCTTTTTCCGAAGTGCTCCTCCACGATAGAGTTCGAAAGGGGGGAAACAACTTTTGAACCTCACTGTATGATATTGCATATTTTGTATTCTTTGCTAAAGTATTAGATACGCTCTGTACCCAATCCCAATACCGCAATTAATTCCAAACGATCGCTAATAATATGTAAATCATTTACTATGATACCATCATCATATACGTATGATACATACTCATCTACTTCTACAGGGACACACATCGATCGCATTAATTGATTATGCATCTTCCGCTGGCTTTGCATCAGGAGTATTATAACTGTTCATTCACGTAGGTATACATTACATACATTGTAGGTATATCGCTTCTTTAAACTAACACAAAATTAGGGTAATTTAACCGTCAATCTTGAAGTGCGGTTAAATTAAAATCACCTATCACGACATTTTAATATTAATTACATAATATTAAGCGGTTATTAATTTACTCGTTGATTGAAGACACCCCACATTATATGTAGGTACTTAGGTAGGTAGCAGAATGCGGAGTTACACTTGTATTTAATTAGTCGCTCGCTCGTCTACCTTCTCTGTCCGTCGAATAACTTGAGGACGTTGAGCTATCGATCTGAAACTTGGTACATAATACGGTTGTGTATACCTAAATACTCGGCGGGGATTGCTCTTATGGAGTTATGGGTGAAAAACCGAAAATTATTAATTGTAATAACTCGAGAACTAATAAAGTTATCTTACTGAAACTTGGTGCACATGTTCGGCTTTCAAGCCTGTTGAACTGCTAAACAGTGGCATTTTCTCAATTAATTGAGTTAGTGTGATATAGTTTACAATGATAAAAGTTTAAACCATTTTTTTTTCAAGTACGATCCAACAAGGGCATGAATTTTAACTGCTAATAGTGCTAAAACCCGAAACTTTTTTATGTACCTATACTTAAATAATAAGTTGAAGTGCTCTAGTTTTGAAAGCTCGCCTCTTTTTGTAATCTTTCCACAATTTTTCAACCCCCTGAGAGCTAGTTCTACACACTTCAAGAATTTTTGTGGCGAATATAAGGTGCCATCTGAATTTTTTCATCCCATTTAACAACTTTTTTAATACGGGGGTTCGGGTGTAGTGAATTGGCCGCGATAAAAAGACGGAAATGGGTTAAATTGTGGTAAAGAAATAAAAATGTAATTCAAAATTTAAACAGAAATCTGTAACATAGTTAACAAAGCTTTTAGACACGAAGGGAATGAAATGTTCAGGTTGCATGTATATCGTTATTGCTTAGTTCATAAACTCAGCGGTCAGTAAAAGCGTATATAATTGCTATCTGTAATATCTAACTCAATTAGCGCTTTATATGCAATAATGTGGAGGAACCTTCTGGGGGCGGTGCAAGAAGTCATCACTGCATTAGCGGCTTTGCTAGTTAAACTGAAATAAAACATCAAGTAATCTAAGTGGTGTTCCATTAAACCCAGCCATCACAGGTGACATGATTCTAAACACGCGAGCTTGGACGAAATGAGTATAAAATACCGTCTAGCATTAATAGAACTGAACAAAACCATCACCGTAATTATTTTGTTAGGAATTAGATTGTATAGTAACCGGATGGGTCAATAAAACTTAAGTTGTTTGGTCAGATTTAGTGCGGACAAAGCTTAAGCTGAGTGACAAATTTCATATAGGTATAGTAAGAAGACAAAAAATGAAATATAAATAGCGACAAAGATGAGCAGACAGACAGGTAGCTTGTCAGACAATCTTAAAAGTGCTAGGTCCGGCTTATGTACTTAAGATAATTTGCCTGATGAAAGATAATAACGAATTAAAACAAGATATTCACGCCCAGAGTGAATAGTAATTGCCATAATTCTTTAGAAGAAAAAAATTAAAATGTCTCTGTTTAACTCAAGCATTCAAGGCGAGAATATCGAGTTTAGTGTAATTAACGTTTTTGTTCTTTAAAGTTAAAACGATTATTCATTTCTCTTCAGAAACTACTTCCACGCAACAAATTGCTTTTTCTCCCGGACTGGCGCAATGTAATTAACTAGATGTTATACAAAGCAACAGCATACTTACTAATTATTTAGGTTTACAAATTAATTATGCGTCAAAAAGTGATTAATTTTCTGAACGTACCAGAGAATGTCAATCGGTAGTCAGTCTACAGACTGGGTTAACGGTTAACCACCAAGGTTCACGTGTTCACAAAATGTTCTCGTGTTGCGTAAAAAAGTGCACGGTGCACGAAACGTTGGCAATAGCCAACAAATTGACATACGGGATCCGTCCAGCGTCCATCATAATCCTAAAATCAACAATCAATCAATATTGGTTAAATACCATAATTCAGTAACAGGTACTTTCTAATCAGTATCTAAAAAGTTCCTATTTATACCTAAAAGGCTCTAATTTTTTCCCCGCCTGCTCTATTTTAACCTGCCCAATAACATACAATTTAAAAAAATGGGAGGTTACTGACCAGATCTAAGTATAAGTATACGTTTTGAAACCCCAAGGAGCTCAAAATAGTGGTTTTTTAAATCTGTCTGTATGATGTAGGGACCGGTATGGACGTAGGTAAGTTTGTAGGTTTGTACGCATTACGTACGCAAACTATTGCTCCAATTTCTTTGAAATTAACCATCCAAAACAAGTTTTTGAAAAATTTAATGTCAACTTAATGACACATTTAGTGTCTTTGGGTAAAAAGAATCGAAATTTTGTAATAACATTAAAAACACACTATACCTATATGTATAGCCAAAACTACTGGATCGATTTGGCTGAAATTTGGTACATGATGGAGATTGGATGACCCGTTGAAAAACTGAAAAGCTTTTGGTAGCAATTGGTCCACGGAAGGTGCCATTTTGCCATATCAATTTCAAAATTTAAAAACAGTGCTTATTCTTATGTCATTATTAGAAAAGTGATTAAATTCTGGTTCTAAAAATCTATTCACATAGTTTCTACATTTTCGGCGGAAAATAATGAAAACATTCTCATTTTCTTTAAAACCTTGCGGACTGACAATGAATGAAGTAAAGTTATATTTGGTGACAGTACCTAAATGTAGGTACAGGATACTAGCCATAAAAGGTAAGGCCCGGTTTTTCCATCTTCGATAACCTCCGGTTTACCTAACCAACAGTTTGTCGCATAGCAACGAGTGTTCTGATTGGCTGTATCCTAGCCACTAACCGCTGGTTAGGTAAACTGGAGATTATCGAAGATGGAAAAACCGGGCCTAAGATGTTGTCAAATGTGATAGGTGATGTCGTCACTTGACAAAAAATGGGCAGCTACGGAAGCGGCTGAAACCTCCCCACTTGGTGAATGATCCAATCCTATCACCAATATCAATGTGCTGTAGGTACCTAAGTTTTACTCCACCAAACCTAAGGTGTTTTCTGCGATTTTTCTAAATTTTACGATCTTTTGCCAAAAGGGCACTAAGCTTGAATACAATTTTGAAAACAAAATTTGAAGACTTTTCATGTGCTGATAAAGAAAATGGGAGTTCATTATTCAAATTTCAAAACTGATATGCCAAAATGGCACTTGCCGTTTGCCGATTGGGACCAAAATTAAATCAGCTCTTCGGCGGGTAACGATATCTCTACCTAAAAAATTTCAGCCAAGTCGATTCAGCAGTTGGGGCTGTAGCGTGTAATTTAATGTTTCCTCGAAATTTCGAATTTTTCGATTTTATGTGTGAATACACTTTCATACAGAATGTCAACACCTTTCACATATGCACATATGCTGATAAGAAAGAGATTTTTTTTCGCTGCATGCTTGAAAATTTAGCATAAAAAGATTGAAATGTTGACAATAATTCCAATTATTTTCAAAATTTACTATTGATTGTACATCAGAAAACGCAGAAAAAAATTAGCTATTAGACTGAGTAAAAAAAATTGCATGTGTCTATTTGAAAACGAAAAGTTGACATCCAGTTGACATTCAAGTTGAAGTTAATAAAAATCAAAACCGTCTTTAGTTTGTAGTGTTTTATGAGCAATTCCATTTGGTTTTTAGTTCACTAATATCGGATCACAAATAACAAAATAGCGTTTTGGAACTTTAATCTCGCACCCTGTTCCAGGAGTTTCACGGGGCCGAGACCATAGGCAAATAACATGGAAAAATTAATTATATTTTTTCTTGTTTCCGAGAATTGAGTCCAAAAGTTGTAGCGTGTGTGTGGGGAGGGGGGGGGGCAGTGGCGTACCCAGAAAAAATGTTTGGCTGGTCCCAACGAAAAAAAGAGGGCATCCGACCAAAGCAGATGAAATAGCGCCGCAGGTGAAAATTTTCAATAATTTCAAGGTCACGCATTTTCCAAGCACTTCAGAACACTCATGCAAGGATCAAAATGAAAAACTTTAAGCGCCTTTTTTTTACCGTACTGGAGATTATTTTTATAAAGAGACTGATTCCTGATGGACAAAGAGCACGTTTAATAAAGATGTTTATCAGCAATTAAGTCCCCGGCCTGTCAGGCTGGCCATGGAGTATTTTATAAGTTATAATATAACACTCTGGAGTTCAATTTCGAAAAAAATATCTTGGATTAGTATTAATAAAATATTTACAAGGACCGTTGACTGGTACAGGAACAGGACGAAAGCTTCGAACAATAAGCAAAAAAAATTTTGCCTTCTAAAAATTTGCCGCCCTGCCCCGCGGAAAAGCAAAGTTTGGAGGGGGGAGAATGCAATTTTTTTTAATTCCCCCCCCCTCCTTCCATAGGCACGCTACGCGTAATTATTGCCAGAGCGTCATGTGTTCAAGATTAGGTCAGGTAATTTCGAAATTAAAAAAAAATGTAGAGGACGCCTGGGGGGGACGGGCCCCTGGGTACGCCACTGGTGAGGGGTAGTATGGAGTAGCCTGAGCCTGTACCTCTTCAGATTTTTTTTGTTCATCAGCTCCTCTTAGGTAATTAACAATCATTTCAGCTCCTCTTAGGTAATTAACAATAATTTTTTGAAAATTGAATTTTAAACAGTGACTGGAAATTTTTACAATCGACACGCCTCGGCAGTTTTCGACTTCAGGATAAAACCAATTTTGTTTCGTGTTGACATTTGTTCGATAATTATCCTTAAAATTCGAAAGAATCCTGATTTCTTCGTCATACATCATACATCATCATTTAATCAATTTTCAAAAAATCATGATTAAGTATACCTAAAAGGAGCTGATGAACGAAAAAAATCTTAATAGGTATACAGGCTAGTCCATACTACCCTCCACACTCGCTAAAACTTTACGAGTAAATTTTCGGGAGCATTAGGAAAAAAAAATTAATTAGACTCTCAATAGTCTCAATGTTATTTGCTTATGGTCTCGGTCCGGTGAAACACCTGGTATGTATTATACCTATACAGAGTCTGCATTGCGTTATTTTAAATCAGGCGGGTGTACTCATTAAACAAATCTAATGTGACTTTCATTATATGATGGATATAATTTATTAGTTTTTCGCATGATTTAAAAAACACCGGCATAGAGGTAGGTATATTCTACAATAGGCAACGAAGCAAAGCCTCGTTGATTAATAACGAGTGACGTGTATGCAAATTGAGAAAAATTAAAAACTGCACACACAGTCTACCATATTAAAGGGTAAGGGTAGGCAGGCAATGACCATTAATATTAACTCGTTCAAGGTACGATAAAACTCATGATAAAATTCTAACACAAATTTTTTCATTATATAAAAATTCCTGGTTAGACAATCTTAACCATTCAGTATACTTTTTTCATCATTCAGACGAGGCGGTAAACTAATTTGAATTCAGTTTTCAGACAAAACCATTTATGATGTTGTTAAACGAAATTCTGAAATTACTGAAACAAGCCTAAATTGAAGTGCTTTGTGCATGACAGATTTCATAAATGTTGAAAACAAAATGTATTAATTTAAAATGGGAATTTAGTTGAAAAAATATGTCTATATAATTTAAATAAAAATTTAAACCCCATCATGATGATGATTAAATTTGTCTCTAAAATAACTGAGCATAGTTGCGTGTTGTTTTATTGTCAATAATGGTCCACTTCTCTGTATTTGCGACCAATACTACTTTTCATTTTAGTGATTGTTATTGGCGCATGCTCGGGTTTGTGAAGCGCGTTTTTTAAAATAGTCGGACAGTAACTTTTTTTAGTAATTTTCTTGCTGCAAGGTTCGAGGTTTGGGCGCATTGGCGGGCAGCTGGCTGTTTGTCACTTTGTAACGTATGCCGTGAGGTTATGTAACACTCGTGTTTATCGTGTATTTTTGGTTTATAATAATAAACGCGGTCCGACTTTTTCGAATTCTGCGACTTCCCGCGACACTTCGCACTTGCGCATTACTATAATGAAAAGCAGTATTCAGTTATAAGTTCCGCATACACCACGCATTTGTGACGATTACGTTATACATTGTTAAACAAGCGGGGGGCATTTAAAGTTCTATGTAAAAGACGCGTGCATGCGAAAATGCAATTAACAATTACCGGTCTTATCGCAAATCTGTGTTTATTATTAATGCAAAGCAATTAGACGGCACGAAACGAGCGGATCAATGTTCCTAATTAAATAATCAATTGCTTTAACTCGAGAACAACTGCCGTGTAACGTTTTTACCTACGTTGTTCCCTCTCAGGTGGGAGCGTTCACATTAACCCAGACAAAATTCCATGGATGAGTAGTAGGTAGGTTCTCATTCAGGCACTTTAGAATCATCGATAAAAATCGCGGCTGCCAATCGACGCTAAGTGGTCCAACATCCCACCTGGAGGCACACAACTTAATTTTCTGTAATTCATCAATTAGAACGCCATTCTCTCTAAACAATAGGTAGTTATAAAGTCGTGTTATGAAACCGCAGCAGGGGCTCACTTACTAACAAGCCAGTGGTTCTCAATAATGAAAACCATTTCAAATATGTTTCTTGATTATTGGTAAAGGAATTTTTTTAAAAATTTAAGAAAGAGGTAAAGTTTGAAGGATCAGAGGGATGGAAAATACTAATTGACACTCCAACCATGACATCCAACAAAAAAGAGAAGATTAATAATCATCCTCATTTTTCGAGTTTTATTGGTTTTTGGTACAGATATGTTGATGACATCTTGACCCTCTTCAAGGGTTCTCGCAACGATTTAGAACTTTTCCTTTCTTTTATTAACTCTGTGCACCCAGCTATAACATTCACTTTTGAAATAGAACAAAATTCAACAATTCCCTTTTTAGATCTTTTGATTATTAGGTCCAGTTCCTTAAGTTTCAAAATTTGCAGAAAACCCACTTCTTCGGAGAATATTATTCCTTTTTCATCACATCACTCTCATTCCCACAAGATAGCAGCTTTTTAATTCAATGTTCCATAGATTATTCAAATTCCTCTTAGTTCTGAATCCTTTGATGAGGAGCTTAATGTCATTAAACAAATAGCAGTCAATAATAGTTTTTCCGCCATCTTCTCAACACTTTATTTCAAAAAATTTTTGTCCAGTTTAAACTGTTCTTCCATTTTATTCCAAACACAAACACCCCGACTAGAGGGTCTTCTACCCCTGGCTCTGTTTTTGACGTTAATTTCCGCTTTCTTCCATCATTGACCTTTTTTGGGCCAATTTCAAATAAGTTATCAAAAAATTTTTCAAGCCTTTTCCTCCCTTTTTGGTTAGAAACAAAGACCCGACAGACCGATTAGATAGATCACTCTGGAGTTTATAAATTCCAATGTACACAATGTAAAGTCAACTATATATAGGCCAGTCAGGGAGGAAGATTGCCGTCAGTGTAAAAAGAACATAAATCCCTGTTTTTCAAATTTAAAGATTCCGATTATTTTAATATTCCTTCTCCTTTTGTCAATCACCTTCTGGTTTCGGGCCGCCCTTTCGATTTTGTCGTGGTCCCAGGGTTCTCCACAGACACAACAAGGGCAGGAAGCTGAATTTTTTGGGAATTCTGGAAATTTACCCTTCTGCCAAGGCCCTCTCCCTCTGATTGTGTTAATGAGCAAATCACTTTTATGTCCTCCATCCTTTCCTTTCTTTTTCCATGAGCTCGGCTGCGTGGAAGCTTTCAAAATTTCTCAACCCCCCCTTTTTAACCTCCCCAACCCCATCAAAATTTAGAAAAATTTTCGAAATCGAGATAAGACCGAATCTATACGTTTTGAGGTCTCAGGAACCCAGAAAAGTAGTTTTTAAAATCTGTCTGTATGAACGTACGTATGTACGTACGTGCGTTTGTAAGCGCTCTACAGCCCAAACTACTGGAGCGATTTGGCTGAAATTTGGTATATAGGCATCTCATAGCCTAACTTAGATCTGAAAAGCTTTTGGAGCCAATCGTGCCGCCGGAAATGCCATTTTGGCACATCAACTTTTAAATTTTAAATGCAAACCCCCATTTTTCACGTCACCATAAGGAAGACCTTCAAATTCTGCTTCTAAAAGTGTATTTATTCTTAGTGCCCTTTTGACCAAAAATAAAAAAAAAATTGATTTTTATCGGACTTTAAAATCGCGGTACAGCCCAAGCCCCTCAACCGATTTGTCTGAAATTTTGCACATGGGGATTGTATTACACGTCGAAGAATTGAACAAATTTCGGATTCAATCGGCCCACGGAAAGTGCCGTTTTGGCACACCAATTTCCAAATTTAAAATTGTTCTCTCATTAAACATTAAAAACAAGTTTTGGAAAGATTTAGTGTCACCATCAGAAAGGTCTTCAAATTCTGGTTTTAAATAAGACAAAATTAATTCGCATTTAGTGCTGTTTGGTTCAAAAAATCGAAATTTTATAATAACACTAAAAATACATTATAGCCCAAATTACTGAATCGATTTGGCTGAAATTTGGTACATAAAGATTGGGTGACCCGTTGAAGACCTGAAGGGCTTTCGGAAGCAATTCGTCCAAAGGAAGTGTCATTTAAGCATATCAACTTAAAATTTTAAATACAAGGCCTCCTTTTTTATGTCGCCATTAGACGATTATATCCTGGTTCTAAAAATGTATTCACAGTTTCTGCCATTTCAGTGGAAAATAGAGAAAAAAATCTTCCTCAATAAAAGGGAGCGGGCTGACAGTGGATGACATAAAGTGGCAGTTATTGTCAAAAAGGTGGCAAAAGATTAACTTTAAAAGGAACATATTGTCAAATGTGATGGATGATGTCCGAGGTGATGTTGATATTTGTCAGAAAATTGCGAAATTAGTCACAGACGATAAGGATAAAAAAAAATCTTATGAATTGACTACTATCTACACAGAATACAAAGATCCACGCGATGGGGAGGTTCCAGCCGCTTCTCTGCTGCATTTTTTGTTTTTCAAAGGGTTTGAGTTGGATTTTTTGGAGTTTGGTTTTGCTGTTGGGCTGCACTATGATATTCTTTTTTTTGGTGGATATCATAGTTAGAGTGTCAGTTAGTATTTTCCATCCCTCTGATCCTTCAAACTTTACCTCTTTCTTAAATTTTTAATTCAATTCAAATCCAAACTATTTTAAATTTCCCTCCTTTTACAAATACATCCGCTATAGGGAGCGGTTTTACTTTGGCTTCCGGCTTTGTCATGTCAAAATCATTTGCTTTACAACCTCTGAGGTAGGCTCATGTTTCTCCGTTTAAATATTTTATGAGAGGTTAATAATTACCTCTTGTTTTATCAAAATTTAACATGTATACTGTTTCGAATTAAATTTCTTCCGGTGCTCCCCCTTATTGGGGACACTGTTTTACTGATGTTCATAGTTTTAAGTTACAATTAGGGTAAGTTTGTTATAATGCCACCATTTTATATATTGTTAATTTTTATTCTTTCTCTCTTAAGAAATTTTGCCCACTGAAGTTGAATAGAGTATCTCTTCGAAACTAGTTTGGATTATTATACAATTTTAATAATTTCGTGGGATTTCTGACTCCACCCTATCTCAATATGAATTCTTTTAATACCATTTAAAAAATCAAAATTTTTTTATTACTAAAAATATGTTTTATAACTTCATCATTATCACTAGCGAATCCTTTTTTGTATCACAGCAAAGGCGGGAGAGGGGGGCGAAAATTGCTCCTGCTTAGGATCTTCCGGAGTCTTAATCCGGTCCGGCGGCATTCCCATCACAGCGCTGCTTCGTTATCGATTATTGAAAACGAAAACAAGATCACAATAATTCAAAAATAAACACGGGGAGTGCTGAGTTAAACGAACATAACTTTCTAGGAATTCTAGGAAGTTCAAAACAAAAGCTTCGTGATCTTGCTAAAATTTTATCGTTCCTGGAAATACTTGGATGATCAAAACCAATCTTGTCTTGGTCTTGCCGCTCAATACCAAGACAAGACCTAAATACTGAAGACTTACCAAAGACTCGTATTGTCTTTGTTTCGCGACACCCTAGACTAGAAGCAACCCACCCATGGCAATTATTGTATACCCAAGAATTCTCATTTCTTTGTTACCATCACAAAGGCCTTGAAAATTGAATTTTTTTAGGAACGTGAAACATTAAGTACAGGGGGGAACGGTTTGGTTTATTTTATTTTAGGTTACTTTTGAAAGAAAATGACGTTTAGTGGAAGAACAATGACAATTACCTAAAGTTGACTGTTTTTTTAAATTGCCTCTTACAAAGTCTATATTTGCTTATTGTGCAGTATATTCCCTATAATTGTTATTGTTATTTATGGTGGATCACTTTATTAATCGTTTGGTGTTAGTTTTTGAGTGAATTTTGATTTTTGGTTTCTTTTCAACTATACATGATTGTTTCACAAAGACTAAATCAAGCAAATTTCGTTTTATTGTTTAAATACAGGAGCAGTGCAGCAATAACGATATGTTAGAATGTATAGCCCCAATGCATGATGGCAAACTGCAAACACTCTCACTCTTTACGTATAATTTAAAACTTCTGAGTCAGTGCACTTATTTGCAGTCAAAATGCAACGGTTAGAGGAAGACTAGAAAATTTCTGTCAACGCCATTCAGTTGTTAAAAATATAAAAGTTCCAAGTTTCATTTAAATATTATTATTATTATTATTTCAAAAACGCGAATTTCAGTTTTTTTGGGATTAATCACAAACAAATTTAATATATGGGAGAGATTTTCTAACTCTTGGTTTTCGAGATCCTGATAGTGGGAAACGAAAAAAGCACCTGTACCTATATGTATGTTTTGAAAAATCTTGCTATTTGACCGATTTCTTCGATGTTTTTAAAATGCAGGGTGGCCGCGACTTGACTTCTGGTCAAATATGATACATGGTTTCGAATCCGCTGAGAAAAAAGTATGATTCATTTTACGATTTTTAGGGTCCCTTCCGGTTTAACCGGAAGTCCAAGAAAATGTTTAAAAACAGTTTTAAATTCCTTGTATTTAATTGTACCTGATGGGTATCAAGTTTCAAAGTAAAATCTTAAGAAATAACGGAGATAACTGACCGTTCCGGGACTTTGTACTAAGCCTGTATGTTTTCTTCACGGCACCGATATGAATACATTTTTAGAAGCAGAATATGAAGAACTTTCCTATGGTGAGGCGAAAAATGGGGGTTTGCATTTAAAATTTTAAAGTTGATGTGCCAAAAAGGCACTTACCATGTACCGATCTGGACCAAAATCTAATCAGCTCTTCCTTAAATTAAGTATACAATATGCACAGCCAGATCGGTCTGGTAGTTCGGCCTGTAGTGTGCTCACAGACGCACAGACATAGGTACAGAAATTTTTTTAAAACCACTTTTTTGGGTTCCCTGGGACCTTAAAATGTAAAGATTTAATGTTTTCGGCGATTCAGTTTCTCGATTGATTTTAGTAACTGCTCCGCGAGTGTAGAAGTTAAAAAGCATTATTCCAAAAAATGCACAATGCTTAATTGGGCGTTTTTCAAAACGCATATGTTGTAAATTGGTGAAAAACCCCTCACGGTTTAAACTAGAGATAAATATAAAATGTAAATAGTTCGAAATAATTTCACGTGTTGTCCTTTGCGCTAAATATAACTCAACTTTTGAAAGTGTGGCGTTTTTCATCACTTTGCCCTATGATGGAGATTGTTAATTTCATAATCGATACCGGCAAACAGGATACAGAAATGAATAAATGATTAAGGTAATAACATTTCGGGAGTTTTAATAGACTGGTGTTGTTTGAAAATGTGTCGAGATTATGTCTGATAAGGTGGTAATTAATGTGTTTCTGCATTGATAAATAATTGAGGGAGCGTTTGAAAACGATAGTTGCGGCGATAGTGCGGACATTGCACATTAGGTTATGATATATAATGTGTATCGCGTGTTTGTATTGTATTCTATTAGTTAGTAACATTGTCGGCTTGATTACCGCCCTGGGACAGGTGTGATTCTACTTAATTATACATGAATTACCGTGTGATCGATTGGAGTCAAAATATGATGATATACCTAATATTGTACACAGAGAACATTTTTATATATGTCTACCATAACTGCATTAATCAATCAAAACCGTTTTTTAATTTGACATTAACACGAATATTATTAAAGCACTGCAGTAGTCACTTCTTGTTATTTGAAATTTTGCAGGCGAAGGAAGTTGCAACTCAAACGACGGCGTTTCGGAGATTCGATACGGGAAAATATCGGGACCGGTAGGAAGTGGTTCTGAAGACGAAGGAACAGTCAATAATTCCGGGCTTTCGGAGGGAGACGGATGCAAGAAAAAACATCGGAGGAACAGGACCACCTTTACCACATATCAGCTTCACGAATTAGAACGCGCCTTTGAAAAAAGCCACTACCCCGACGTCTACAGTAGGGAAGAGCTTGCCATGAAAGTTAATTTACCGGAAGTTAGGGTACAGGTGAGCTACTATAAAGTATTCTGTGTTCAATTAATGTTAAATATACAATAAGTACACGCACAGCATGATGGGAAGTGTCATATGAATATAGCTATATCAGCAGAAATTCAGAAAAATTGTACAATTAAATTTATGGGTGATGATTATGGTCGTCGGGCGTAAATCGTAATCCGACATTGAGTTTTGTATAGATTGTATTTATGCGACCTCTCAATATGCCGAAAACAGCGATAATTGTGTTGTCTCTAATATCCAATGCTCCGATTTAGAGGTAATATCCAGATTCCACGCATGCATGCAAGAGTTTGGAAATATCACCACTTTGTCTTTTATCGATTATGTTAAATTTCCTTGTCTGAAAAATATGGCTTACGTCCTATAATAAATAGATAATCAATGACTTCTTATTCTTATTAAGAATTATTTTTTTATGCATTTGTGTATAACTTATAGAAGATAGAAGACACGCTAACGCTAAGTTGTCGACGCATAGTCACGAAGTTGGATTATACATACAGGACAGGGTGTAACAGAAACATTCGGCAATATTTTAACCACATATTATCCGCAAAAATACAAGACGAAAATTCCCGAGGAAGTTTTTCCTAAGGTCATTAATAACGAAGGTAGGGGTGGCCAAAGTGGAGAGATATGGATAACGGTTTTAGGGCCTCGCACGTACCATATTGAAGGCAATTTGAAAGGAAAGGAGTGCCCAAATGAAAAAAATTTAGGAGACAGAAAAATTTCCAAATGAAATGAGCTACCTAAAAATACTTTTGTGTGATAATTCAAACGCTGTATCTTTTTTAACTGCCAGATAGTTTCTGGCAGTGCCACATAGTTTCTGACAGTGCCAAATAGTTTCCGTGACACTGCGCTAATAATGCGAATTTTTTGAATATCTAATGAGATATTGGCACGTAAACATTACCCATTTTAGGGATGTTCGTGATTTCTTTCTTACCTCTTCCGAAAAGTTTTCTTTTAACCTCCCCACAACCAAATACCAATGAATTTAAAAATGGGAGATTATAGCAATCACTCCAAAATTCGAAATTGGGATAACATCATCAGATCTTCACGTTTCAAGGTCAGGATCACGAAAAAGTGGTTTTAAAAAAATGTCTGTGTGTATACGTATACGTATGTACGTATGTGAGCACGATTTTTCGGAAACTACCGAACGAATTTTGATGAAATGTGATATGATGGAGGTTAATGTTGGCCTTCTGGTGAGCCGAGTTAATTTTGTTGCGAATCCGCACACGCCAAGTGCCTGATGTTTGGCATATCAACTACTTATGAAATTTCACTGATGAAGAACACCAATTTTTCTTATCAGCACACTTGATGAAGGTCTCCAATTCTGTATCTAAAAATGTATTTGCACTTACCGCATTTTTGGGATTAAATCTAAAAATTCGAAGTTTCGAGGAAACATTAAATAGCACGCTACAGCCAAACTACTGGATCGATTTGGCTCAAATTTGTCAGACATAGAGATACCGTTACCCGCCGAAGAGCATATTTAACGGCAAGTGCCATTTTGGCATATCAACTTTGAAATTTCAATAATGAACTCCCATTTTCTTAAATCAGCGCACGAAAAGTCTTCAAATTTTGTTTTCAAAAATGTATTCAAACTTAGTGCCCTTTTGGCAAAAGATCGTAAAATCTAGAAAAATCACAGAAAACGCGGTGGAGTAAAATTTACTTGATTTTGGTGATAAGATTGGATCATTCAGTTTTCAGCAATTTTTGAAAATTATAGAGTAATTAGCACTTCGATTACACGAGGTAGTTTCAAAGTCTTGTTCCACAAAATTTACTTACTGTTTAGGACGCAAAATACATAACAGTTGCCTGGAAAACGAAAATACGTTTGGGTCAAAGAAAAAAAACAGCTTTTGAGTCACACTGTAAATTCATCGTTTCAATGTTTGTTTCAATGTTTGAGCGTCTCTCGATGAATTTACAGTGTGACTCAAAAGCTGTTATTTTTCTTTGACCCAAAAATTTTTTCGTTTTCCAGGCAACTGTTTTGTATTTTGTGTTAATTTCTTTTATAGCTGAAGATGGAGTAACACTCCGAAACGCGTCCTAAACAGTAAGTAAATTTTGTGGAACAAGACTTTGAAACTACCTCGTGTAATCAAACATCAGTTCCTCTTTGAAAATGGACCAAACTTTCAACAAATTAGCACTTCGTCAAGCAAAATCAGCAAATAAAGTGTTTTTGCTATGGACTACTGCGACTTCGTTAATTACTGTTGGACTCAAAAGGCTTTTTTTGGAACTGATGCTTTAAGTAAGATAGCACTTGAAAATTACAATTTTAACATCCCCAGTCCACTTCACCACTTAAAAAACGGGAGGTAACTGCACACACTAAAATTTTCGAATTTGAGATAACACCAGATCTTCACGTTTTGAGGTTTCAGGAGCCTAAAAAAGTGGTTTAAGAATGTGGGTGTATGTACCTACGTTCGCACGTTTGTAAACACTCCACAACCAAAACTACTGGACCGATTTGGCTGAAATTTGGTACCCAATTTAGATCTGAAATCTTTTGGAGGCAATCGTGCAACCAGAACTGCCATTTTTCATGTCACGATAAGAAAAGCCTTCAAATTCTGCTTCCAAAGATGTATGCCATTTGAACCAAAAACTAAAAAGATCGAGATTTTTATCAAACGTTAAAATCGCCGTTCAGCCCAAGCCCCTGAACCGATTTGGCTCAAACTTTGCACTTGGGGATTGTATTACACGTCAAACAGCTGAGAAAATTTTGGATTCAATCGAAAGAATTTAAAATTATTCACCATCAGAAAGATCTTCAAATTCTACAGGGTGTTTCAGGTATGCAGTCATTAATTTTTAGGGGTGATTCTACATCAAAAAAGATGAAGAAAAGTTCCTATAAACAAGTGTCTGAAAATCGCTCCTAAGGGTGCTACGGCCCCCTGAAGGGGGCGTCTAAAATTCGATTTTTATTTAGTCACGCATTAAGTTTTTGCATACTATCTGACATTATTAAGCATCACCAGATTACTTTAGTTACTAATTTTTAGAATCCGTTCAGTTTTGTAATTTAATAAAAATAAATTGTCCCTTCTTGATCAGTCCGGTCAATGCAGATAAATTTTTGATTCCACTTTTCTCGAAAACGGTTAATCCTACGAAGTAACAGTAAGAGGAGCTTTTTTATGTAGTTTTATTCGGACAATCATATTCCGGTGAGGAAATGTCAAAAAATGGCTCATCAAAAAATTTGGGTGAAAAAATCCACAAGCCCCCTGTTTCGAACGTCCCTGGTAAAATCTGCTTTTTGCTGATAACATAATCTAATGGAGCTTATTGATATCAGACAGCGCGCAAAAAGTCGTCGCTGTAGCCCAAACGCTTCCTGATTTATTCAATAAAAACCGAAGTTTGGGCGCCCCCTTCAGAGGACCGTAGCCCCCTTAGGAGCGATTTTCGGACACATGTTTATAGGAACTTTTCTTCATCTTTTTTGATGTAGAATCACCCCTGAAAATTAATGACTGCATACCTGAAACACCCTGTATAACACAAAATTCATTCGCATTTAGTATCCTTTTCAGAAAAATCGAAATTTTATGAAAACAGTGAAAACACTAAAACCACTTTATAGCCCAAACTGCTGGATTCATTTGGCTGAAATTTGGTACATTGAGATTAGGTGACCCGTTGAACAGCTGAAAGGCTTTTGGGAGCAATTGGTCCGCACGAAGTGCCATTTAGGCATATCAACTTTAAAATTTTGAACACAAGACACGGAAATCAAAGACCCACGCGATGGGGAGGTTCCAGCCGTTTCTCTGCTGCCAATTTTTTATTTTGCGACGGGTAACCAATGTTGCGGCAATTAGGTCAGTCATGCCAATAATAATAATAAAGCATAATTTACATCGAATGCCAGAAATAGTAGTTTATAACCCAAAGCGTGAAAGTGATGTTTTACGCGGCGAAGGAAAATATGGACAGTCGAGGCGTAGGCGAGACTGGCCATTTCCTGAGACGCGTAAAACCACTTTTTCGCTGTAGTTTATACAACATTTTTCTTCCTACACCAGTTAAAAATAAATAATTAATTAATTTTAAAATTTGAGAACCCAAGTGACAGATCAAGAAAATCTAGACGTCAAGTCCTACAATTTAAATTTGGCAAAATCGCGCGTGCTGTGTTCCGTCATACGCCAATCGCCGTCGCCATATTGCCCATTTTACACGCCTAGCCGTTAGTATAATTTTTACACGACTAGCCGTGAGAAGCGGTCCTTTCACAGCCCTCCTGAATCCCGAAAATCTCATTTTCAGTTAGTGTAGGAAGAAAAATATATGAAGTACAAAATTCCATATTATCAACGGTACCTACATTAAATTCGACGACCTCTAGGTCCTAGTAATAAAAATACCATCCGTCCAGGATTATGGAGGATCCGCTTGGATGTGGGGCTGTGGGGGGCGATGAGTGCAGGTGATGGGCAGGGGGCACGAGGCCCTGGTGGCATTCACTGGAGAATGTGAGGTAATTTAAATGAGTTATTTCAATAGGTAATTAATTAGTCAGAGAATTATTTATGAGAGGCGTCTCGCTTTTTCACTTTTATGGAAGGAAACTGGCTGTAAAGAGTAGACAAAAAAAAACCGTGGAACCAATAATGGCGGAGTGGCATCCTCGACACCATTCGGCAGGATGGTTAGTAAATTGTGTTGGTCCTTGTGTTGGGGGGGCTGGCTAAGTCGTTCTGGAAGCAGCGTCAATCTGACACGAGATCGAGAGTGTAATCCGATTGTCTCGTTAGGACCGTCTTGTTAGTACGGCGCTGTGATAAATTGGCGCCAAGTCGGCCAGGTGCACGCGACAATCGCGGAAATCAAGTGAGTCAGCGACTCAGCGAGCGCCCCGGCGACGACGGCGACGTCGTTCCGCCCCCTATCAACCCACACCAATTCAATACAGTTTAACTCGCGCGGAAAATTCGTATAAATTGAATAACTTTGTGTCTTTTTATTTTATTTGCTCTTCGACTCATATTGGTTGGGGGACATACAAGAAAAGCTATTTCCCAAGGAGAGACGTTGGCCTCAGGCGGTTTTCTCTCAAATATAAAACGCCAATTGGTTGGCTTGTTGCGTGCAATTCAAAAACGGAAATTTAATTTAAAGTTTCGGATTTCTGTGGGGTGGCGTCTCTTTCTACGCCGCGCGTAACGAGTCGTTCGTGTACGATCGGCATAAATACGTAAGTCATGTCGCGTGCTGACTCGACAACAATCTTTGCCTGTTTAGTTGGCAATAAAATTAATTTATCTTACATTATACGGGGCCAGCAATTCGGCCCTAAACCAACAACGCGCGCTGCCAACTCCGAAGCACTATTAAAACTAGCATGCAAGGGTGGTTCGCATAATTAATGCGATCACGAAGCTGGCACGGGATAAGAAAAGGCCAGTGCTGCGCGTGATTGCTAATAAATGGCAGGAAATAAGGGTCCTCGTGCGTCTCAGCCGCTGATAAAATAATTCCGAATGTCGTGTCTAATAACGGTGCTGCTGCAGTCACGCGACGCTTAAACGCGCCACTTAATCAAGGCCACATCACCTGACGCCCGCCCCCACCACCTCGCTTTTCATTAGTCTCATTAATCTCAAACACTGACACCCCTATTCATAATCAAACACCATTTACTCATCTTGCACGATCACACGAAGTTTTCTATCTATATAACTCTAATAACAACCTTAACCCTAATTCAGACAGCGGGGACCCCCCGAAATTATATTTTCTCCCAAAAAATCAATATTGACTACTTATTTAGAGCATTTCACCATTTTCACGCAACTAAAGCCAGGAATTAGGATAGTTAATTAGTTTTGAATTCTGACTGCGGACACGCTGAAAAACTGGTGTAACCGGAAAAGGGGGGGGGCAAAAATTTTCCCACACCCGCTTTCCGGGTCACTCTCGTCTCCCATATACCCCAGATCTCCAAAAATTCAAAAGCTTCAACTCGAACACTACAGTTCCCATAATTATAGAGAATTTATCCGCTCCCCTAGCGTCAATTTGAAAATTTATTTTAAAACAAAAGAATGACATTTAGGGCATTTACGGCTGTATAAATTAAATGTCAAAACAGCCCATCAAAGCCACCTAAGTACCTACGACAGTACAATCAGTTATAACAACTTTCTGTGCACACAAGTTACACAAGGTATAGTTTCAAAGTCTTGTTCCACAAAATTTACTTACAGTTTAGGACGCGTTTCGGAGTGTTACTCCATCTTCAGTTTAAAAGAAATTAACACAAAATACAAAACAGTTGCCTGGAAAACGAAAAAACGTTTCAGTCAAAAAAAATAACAGGTTTTGAGTCACACTGTAAATTCATCGAAAGACGCTCAAACATTGAAGAATACGAAAGCGTAGAGCTGCCATGATACTTGCTAACTTTTTTTATTTTGTAATTTACAGAAAAAGTGTAAATTTACAGAAAAAAGTGTAAATTTACAGAAAAAGTGTAAATTTACAGAAAAAAGTGTAAATTTACAGAAAAAGTGTAAATTTACAGAAAAAAGTGTAAATTTACAGAAAAAGTGTAAATTTACAGAAAAAGTGTAAATTTACAGAAAAAAGTGTAAATTTACAGAAAAAGTGTAAATTTACAGAAAAAGTGTAAATTACAGAAAAAGTGTAAATTTACAGAAAAAGTGTAGATTTATGTTTTCGTTCTGAGAGCACCGTTATCGAGTTGTACAGGGTAGTTCAAACGCATTAATACACGGCTCTTACGGCCAATAAGATGAATAGAATAAAAAATCCATGGTAAATGCTTATATAATTTAGCAATAAACAAAAAGTACATAAATTGAGCAATAAATTTTTAAATTTAAATTTTCATTATTAAGAATATTTTTTCAGAATGCAAGATTTGTTGTTTTTGGTCGTTTTATTAATTAACAGCTTGATAACAGCCCGATAAAAAATATAGCAAAATGGCTCGTAATCCTGCACTTTGAAGAAACATTTTTTCCTTTGTAATGAAATGCGCCATTTGTTGTAGGTAAAGAAACTAATAATTAGGCCCCGTTAAAATCCTTTAGTGGGCGTGGACAATTAGTGGGCGGCATGTGGTAAGACGAGGACGATTGCATCGGTTGCACATATGATGAAATGCGTTGTTGCCGGATCGCCGCGCGAAATTTGAATTAATGAAAATTAAAAAATTTACTGTTCGATTTATCAAAAAAATTAAATTATCACCATAAAGAAGGACTCACAGGGAATCCAAAAAAATAGAAACATGGGTGGTGCCATTAAAAAAATAAATATTACTCATTGTTTATCGCTAAATTATGCAAATTCCAAATTGCGACGAAATGAAGGTAATTTATTCTAATTTACATTGGATTTTTATTTTATTTATTTACCTTATTGTTTGGCCGTGAGTGCCGTGTATTAATACATTTGAACTACCCTGTACAACTCGGTAATGGTGCTCTCAGAATGGAAACATAAATTTACACTTTTTCTGTAAATTTACACTTCTTTCTGTAAATTTACACTTTTTCTGTAAATTTACACTTTTTCTGTAATTTACAGTTTTTCTGTTCTACACTTTTTCTGTAAATTTACACTTTTTTCTGTAAATTTACAGTTTTTCTGTAAATTTACACTTTTTTCTGTAAATTTACACTTTTTCTGTAAATTTACACTTTTTTCTGTAAATTTACACTTTTTTCTGTAAATTTACACTTTTTCTGTAAATTTACACTTTTTCTGTAAATTTACACTTTTTTCTGTAAATTTACACTTTTTCTGTAAATTTACACTTTTTTCTGTAAATTTACACTTTTTCTGTTTTACACTTTTTTCTGTAAATTTACACTTTTTCTGTAAATTACAAAATAAAAAAAGTTAGCAAATATCATGGCAGCTCTACGCTTTCGTAGAAGAAAGGCGCGAAAAGGGGAAATCTAATGGATGGCGCGAAAAGTTAGAGTCACACAAGTTACACTAAAGTCAAAAGCAGTTTCTGCGCGCCAACCAGAATAAAACGGTCAGGTTCAGAGCAACCGTACCCGTCTCTGTATATGCCATAGCAAAGAAAGGAGCGCGACACAGCTGCCTACCCGACCATCGATCACGGCAAGCGCGAAAAACCGCCCCAGAGCAGGAGACGTGACCTGTCACCTGTCAAAGAAAACGTAACCTGTAACAAAAAATCGATGGGTCGATAAAATTAAGAACGTGAAGAAGGGAATTGGATTAGACCCAAACGTTTTTTCGTTTTCCAGGCAACTGTTTTGTATTTTGTGTTAATTTCTTTAACAGCTGAAGATGGAGTAACACCGAAACGCGTCCTAAACAGTAAGTAAATTTTGTGGAACAAGACTTTGAAACTACCTTGTGTACAAAATATACAGGTGGTGAATTTTTCGTTGCCCAGCATTGGAAACTGGGAAACCATAAGATATCGAGAGTAGGTTAAATTAGAGAAAAGTGCCCTTTTTTAAGGTTATTAAAGGTGTCGTGAACTCGTTGCTGGCGGCTCGCGGTGACGTCATTGGTGCAAGCATCGAAGCGTGGGGTAGCGCAACCTGAGGTTTTTAACAATATTGTTGGGGTTTGTTACGGTTCGATTTGGACAGATCGTTCTAATTTAATATTAAAATATACAATGTAAATAACAAATATAATTATTATTTTAGGCACTTTTAAACTATAAACATTTTTTACCTACTTGCGTTTTGAAAAGTTGGATTTTACACAATTAGGTAAAATGTTGTACGGAATACGTTATGAAAAGCCTAAATTGTTTGACTCGCTTATGCGAGTCAAACAATTTAACAATCGCTATCGCTCGTTTTGGCAAATATTACGACTCGTCAAACAATATAGGACTTTTCATAACTAATTACGAAAATAATTATTAGAACATTAACACGCCCTAGTATTTAAACCGATTTACTCGCCAATTTACTCGTGTAAGAAAAAAATGCATTATTCTGCACTTATTTTTTTAGAATTTGATAATATTCACCTGTTTACTTGTCGAATCGATTGAACATATACTATCAATTAACTCCTTCAGTCCTTCCTCTGCCTTCTCGCGTAATTATGATATGCTCGTTCTCGTAATGGCTGCTTCTTGTCTTTGTCGTTATCAATTCCATTTAATATTGTACCGAAGAAAGAACATCTTTCTTTAAAAATAGTTACGTTTTACCACCAAGTACCTAATTCTTGTTTCGACAATGAAGTTTTCTCGAAATCGTTGTCTCTGCACTCTGCAGTGAGCCGAGCATTTTCGAGTGTTCTTTGCGCGGGAACGAAATTTGATCTTTTAATTTTATCCAACCGCTGTTTGGAAACTTTCCGATGCTAGTTCTTATCGGGAAAAGCAAAAAAAACTATATTACCTGGATTTTTCGTTATTACTGCCACAGCACTGGGGCATTTCCATCGATTTATTATGATCAAGACAGTGCAATTCTTACGCAGCGCTTGCAGCGGCTTGCACCAATGACGTCACAGATCGTATTTTTCCACATTCAGAGGCTTATAACTCATTTATTACTAATCGTATTTAAATTCTACTCGCAGCGTAAGAATCGTAATTTTTTACAGAATTTTTTGATAAAAAGTTGCCCAACGAGTTCACGACCCCTTTAAGAATCTGTAAAGAATTTCCCGATATATTGATTAGTTCCTGAGTTATCGCCAAGAAACTGAAAATCGCTATATTAATAAAGAAAAATTTATATCTTTCTAACGATTGGTGGTATTCAAATGAAACTTGGAACTTTTATATGTTTGACAGTTGTCAATTCAATGAAATTAACAGAAATTTTCTAGGTCATCCTAATTTTGAGCAACGATAGCAAAGACGATAGTCAACTTTTCTCTTTCTTATGGCCGCAATATTGGATCTTAACACCACCAGATGCACAAAAAAATTAGCTATTCAGAAATGTAGTCAATACGGGCTTCTTCGAAAAAATATGTCAAAGTTTCAGTCACACAATGCACAGGCGTATTTTATTACCGTTATATTCAATTGTTTTCACATGTCATAAGAGATTTAAAAATTATAAAAATTTTATAAATCCGTGTAATCTTTTTCAATTGTTTCTCATCTAAGTTTAGGCTGATTTTACGAATTTTTCGTACCAATTTTCATAATTTAACTATCTGTTAAAAAAGTCAATGTTTGCTACATTTTTGAAAAGCTGGTTTTTTTGTGCATTTAATGGTGTTAAAATCTAACATGGCAGCCATAAGAAAAAGAAAAGTTGACTGTCGTTGCTCAAAATCTAGAAGGCTTAGAAAATTTCTGTCAATGCTGTTGAGTTGACAGCTATCAAAAATATGAAAGTTCCAAGTTTTATTTAATTACCACCAGTCGTTAGAAATATATCATGTTTTCTTTAAAAACGAGATTTTCAATTTTTTCTTGATGACTATAGACCGGATCTTAGGTAAAATACTTTTTTTCCCCCTTTTAGGTACACCAAAATAAATTGAAAATAAAGTTTGGTAAAAATTCGCGTTATTTGACACCCTTTTATTTTACCTAAAACACCTATTTTGCTTTTATGTTACTTAAAATAACTAATTGAACCTAAACGGTGTTTTTTTATTACCTAAAACAGGTTTTTTGCTTGTTTTGCGTTCCGGACCGAATTCTAAGTGAATTTTCCGAACGCACCCTTGGCGACAATCAATTAGCATTAGTAGATACTGTGAAAAAATCACTTGCTTCTGCTAGCGGAACAGTTGGCAAAATTGTCTTACAAAAGCTGGAATTAGTATTGAATAAAAATTTGGGCTACAAATACCAGGTGTTTCATCGGAGCCTTAGTATAGGCGTTTAACATGGGAAAATTAATTTAATTTTTTTCCTGCTCCGGAAAATTTATTACAAAACTTTTATAAGACGTGAGGGGTAGTTCATGCTAGTCTGTACCCCTTGAGATTTTTTTCGTGCATCAGTTCCTCTTGGGTACCTAACAATGATTTTTTGAAAATTGCATTTTAAGCGTAAACGGAAAAATTTTTCGTGCACAATCGACCCCGGTTCGAAGTATCCATTTAATTTGCGTTGCACTACAAACCAGAAAGGCTACAAACTGCGTAAACATTCGAAGCGGGTCGATTGTGCACGAAAAAATTTAATTTAAAAAAAACAAATTTGTTTCTATGCTTAAAATTCAATTTTCAAAAAATCATTGTTAACTAACCAAGAGGAACTGATGCATGAAAAAAATCTCAAGGGGTACAGACTAGCATGAACTACCCCTCACGTCCGCTAAAAGTTTTGTAATAAATTTTCCGGAGCAGGAAAAAAATTAAATTCATTTTCCCATGTTAAACGCCTATACTAAGGCTCCGATGAAACACCTGGTATTTAGACAACGTTATAGAAAACTACTTAATGGAGAAGAAACTGAAATAGAAGTTAGAGAAGATTGGCCAATTTTTAAATTTGCTCCCGTCACCTCCTGTGATGTAGAACGGTCCTTTTCTTGGCTTCATAACATACTAAGCGACAAAAGGTCCAACTACACCCCCGACAATTTGGAGAAATTTCTATTGTGTCCATGCAAACACTCGCTAATCTGGTATACTTATATTTGATATGTTTTGTTAACATTTTTAGATTTTTTACTTTTAAGTTCGAATTGTGACATTTAAAAATAAAAACCTATTTAACCTATTTAAACTATTGAACCTAAAACCGCGTTTTAAAGAACCTATTTAGGTAACTTTTTCCAATTTTTATAGAACCTAGAATCCGGTCCCTAATGATAACTCAGGAACGAATCGAGATAAAGGAGTTCCAAGTTTAATTTAAATAACATCAATCTTTAGGAAGAAATTAATTTTTCTTTGAATTGGCAATTTTCAGATTTTTTGTGATAACTCAGGAACTACTCAAAATATCGTGAAATTCTCTTCAGATTCTTAATCACCAAGAAATAGCGCAATTTTTCTCTAATTTAACCGACCCCGTACCTTTTACCATTTAGAAGATCCCAATGGTGAGCATGCATCGAAAAATTACCCACCCTGTATCAGTAAAGTCTCGACGTATACAGTTTCACGGATCACGGACCTCTGTTCTCTTATTGATCTCAGTTAAGTTTTGTTGTTTAAATAGTAAGTATATAAATCGCGCTTAACCAGTGATCGTAACGAATTCGACATAGGTTCTTAAATCTTAATCCTGGTTTGATACGTACCATCAGGTATTGCAAGTAGGTATATTTCTACCGATATCGCTGGATTAATGAAAATATCAAATGAAAATATCAATTTGAACCGATGTAAATTATTGATACCTATTTATACCTATAAACATGCACGCGACGGCGGGCGACGGCAACGGCAACGTTTATGAGAAAAATGTAGAGGTACCTATATAATGTGATAATAATGAAAGCTAAAATGCAGCGTAACATCACATAAGTACACTTACAACTGAAAAAAACTTCATCACCAAAACTCACCCCTTTCAGTCCCCAAACTCAAAAAATGGACATAGGAAATTGAGTGTCCCGATTTTTTTGCGACTGTGTACACTAGAAACTATCCTAATTATTGTATTTAAAGCTTATGCTTCATAAACATTCTTTAACAATAGATTCCATAAGCATAGATATAGGTATGTAGGTACTCTTGATTTAGTCAGAAATCTTCAAGAAGAAAGCCGTGCGAACTGCAGCCTGATGGCAAAAGGATTAAGGCAAATAAGAACTTGATAGATGATGGACCATATATACGGCTGGCGGAAGTACGCGTGCACTTGACACTTCCGGCCAACCCTTCTTCTGCTTAATGAAGTGGCACTGTTGTGTAGTAGGTCCATCAGCAGCGTAAACCCTTGCTTAGTTCTCCACCCACCCTAACCCCTCCTAATTGTGTTTATGCCTGTAAAGTGCTTTCCGTCCTCAAATGCAAATTTTAACCTCGTTAAGGCACGGCCTAGCGAGTTTAAATTATCAATGGTTAATTAATCTTCAATTTATTCACTTTGTGTAATGAATTTAACACTCAATTTAGCGGTTATTAATCAAAGTTTTAATGAAGGTTGTTATAAACACTAATCAACGCGCATAGAACTGAACTCTCTCGAAGCAACTCGCTCCTTCACCATCTGCCCTATTTCACATCATCTGCCAGACTTTATAAATTCGATCAACCGTCTCATCACCTCGTTTTCAAATCAAACGCTAAACATTCAAATTAAATTACATTCGGTTCTCCATTATACCTCCTGCGAGCTTTCCAATGAATCTTTTTCCATCACGAACGAAAACGTCAAAATCAAAATATACCAATATGGAAGAAGGTTACCTTAAAAGAACAGTGAACAGTTTTCGTTTCGAAACTACTTTAATTATTACGTATTGTTGAAAGGTAATACTCACCCCATATTTTCTGGGTCATAAATTACGGGATTATTCTTATGTCATTAATTCCTCACAGAGGCGATTCTTTCGACGCGAGCAATAAAAAAGCATCTGTTAACTTCTCAGAGCTAATTCTGGTCATTTAACATCCCCCTAATAAAAACGCCTTAATTTACAATGAAACCGAATCATTCTCCATGTCTCCGGGCAACGCGTCTAAAGCTTCCTTGGTCATCGATGCATCACACACATTAGATATTTTAACGTCGAGTATGGCTGAAACTGAAGAAAAAGCTCTACAGATGGGAATAATTTACTATATTTTCATAGAGAATGCGGGTAAATCAATAGACCTAATGTGTACGAAATGCGTGTTACAGTAATCGTGATTCGTAGTCACGAAATTTAATGCACGAAATGTTTTACGTCTCAAAGATTTCTATGAAAGTAATCGAATTAGGCGAAGACTGATGAAATCACCTAAAGAGCAGGCTTTAGTGGACGACCGCGCATTAGTATGGATACATCACCCCACATCATTTGTCTTCAGAAAAACCCGGTTCCATTTTCCTCCACAAACGAATTTTCTGGATGGTCGCCTCGCGCCTGTTTCCATTCCCACACTTATATAGCAGTCGAGGATCGCGCTCTTTGTCGATCTTTATCGGTTTTGCCGCTTTTTACCGCTTCCCGTATTTCCTCACCAATTCGCTTCGCGTTCACCGGGTGTTTAGGCAACCCTCGTTCACAGATGCATTCTTGATGCGTTTTTCAAACCACGCCAAATGAAGTTTAGGAAAAACTGTTTTCTGGTTTCTTTACTCAATAATTCTTGTCCGTTAATAGAACATAATATAAAGCTGCTATTACACTCGGACTATATCAGGGAAGCATTATTTCCCCATCACCAATTTTATAATGATCGAACCTTAGCCAAAACAATTTAGTCGCTCAGTCTATCGTACAACATTGATCAAACATTGCAGTCCGATGAGCTCTCACAAAAAAGACATTATTATTTGATTCGAAATCTCTCAAAAGTAACAAATTCAAGTATCTCCTCGAACTCCGCCACCTTTGAAGGTACCAGCCGGTTAACGTAATCACCCTTTCACAAGCTCCTCTTTTAGACACAATGCCCTTTCTGTTAGCTCCATTATATAACAATTGCGTGAGTTGTTGAATGTGTTTGGATCAAGTCGGCCAGAGATATTGGGGTGTGATGCTCAGTCGAGCGCAAAACTGTCGAGACCCACAAGCTTTATTTAAGCCGCGAGGGGGTGAAAGAAGCCTTTGTGCATTTTCTATACATAGTTTTACTAATTAAGCTCTGGTTAATTATTGAATTTAAGGACCTTGAACTGTATCATCGCGCCAGGTAATATTCTTACCTATAGGTAAAAAATCTTTTCACTTTACATCTGCGATTGCGGCACAGCCTCTCAAATGGGCGGATTTGAACACCGGCTCAGTGGCTCAGTAGCAGGAAACTTAATACGAAGTAAGATGAGATGTCTTAAAAGATTGCGACTAACAATACGAGAAAAGGAGTTTTTAAACCACCTATTTTTAACAAGCTGAAATATACCTTTGGTTGTTCTTTAATATGTAAAGGTGCCTTATAATATGATATAGGGGATAGCTATACGAAGGCGTTGAGAGGGAATAGGTAAGACTTAATTTTTCATTACTTCAACTTTTTAATTGTTTGAACTTTAAACTCGTTTCGACATCGAATTCGAAATTTCGCGATCTAAAGTCGAAACAAAACAATGAAAAAGGTCGAAATTTCGAGTTTGAAGTAGAAATAATGAAAAATAAAATCTTATGTTATATGTTTCGCGCATCAAGGAAAACATTCCCGTACATAACAAGTTTTCTTTTACAAATTAATCATGTGACTTATATACCCAAACCCAAATTACATCATTTGAAAGCTAACTGCATTACAAATCCAATGAAGGCTGGAAATCTTTTTGTATCTGTTCGTCCCCCAGTTCGCTCTCCAGCGCCCTCTACAGTCTAAATTTAAAATACATCAAACATCAAGCCCCTTGTGATGCTTGTTTCAAGAGTTATAGTAAAAATAATCCTAATTATTTCTAGACCCAGAGCCAATTCTAGCATTGAACATCATGTTTATGTGACTAATTTCACTAATGAGAATGAGAATTTTCGTTATTTTCCACTGAAATAGTTGAAACTGTAAATATATTGTTAAAACCGGAATTTAATCATCTTTATACCTACCTAATGATGACAAAATGTGCCTCCTTCAGTTGTATTTCAAATTTTAAAGATGATATGCATGCCGTGGACCAATTACCGGATCCGTTCCCATCATGCTTAACGGCCGCCCCGATGGACAAATTGTAAAATTCTAAAAAAAAAACGTAACGGGCCATATTTTTTACATTTTTTGGAATCATGGGCATCACCGAGGGCATCACCCTAGATTTTCAAAAACATCGAAAAAATTGGTAAAAAATTGAGATTTTTGAAAAACAAAAATACACGTCAACATTGTTTTTTTGATGCCAATTCAAATGCGTATTTACAGTTTCTTCATTTGTTTTTGAAACTTTAACGGGTCTGAACATTGAAGAAATTTGAAAAAAATAAAGTGTTTTAAAAAATAATTGCGAAGTTGAATTTATATCGAAAAAAGTTGACGTGTTTTTGTGTTTTTCAAAAATCTCAATTTTTCACGATTTCTTCGATGTTCTTGAAAATCTAGAGTAACCGTGACTCTACTTCCGCTCATAGGTATGACACATGTTTCTAACTCAGAAAAAATCGTAGGTAGATTCCGAATCGAGAATCGAGAAAATGTATGACTCCATGTGAAAAATTAAAACTGCGGTCATTTCCGGTTAAACCGGAAATGCTAGAAAATAATTAGCTATACCACTGGATTCACATCATGAAAATAAACTTGACCTGTTCGAGGATATAATTCCGAAATATTCCTGTCGAAAAAGTTCTTAAAATTCCTTACTTTTTAAAAGTTAAGCACCTACCAAATCTGATCGTAGAAAAAGTATCGTACGCAACTCGAGTTGTAAAGCAATTACGCCGCATTGTGGAATTATACACTCCCCACTACGCGGCTCGTGTATAACTTCTTTCACACTTGCGTAATATGCTTCTTACAATTCCCGTTACGTCATATACTATTGTCAAACATAATCATTTTGTTAAATTAAGATAAAAACAATAGACATTCAAGACCATCCTATTTTAATTTTTTCCTTGATTTTAAGCTGAGCGCTTTAAATTTCCTAGGAGAATCTATAAAGGACCCTATACGTTAAGGGCGAATTCTCGGCCCAGTCGAAAATGACCAAATTATTTTTTTTTAATGTAAGTGGGACCAGATGTTTGCTAAAGTAATATTATAAGTCGAGAGTAACAATACAGGGTGCCCCAACACCGATGTGCAACGTATTCATGACCCTTCATTTTGAAGCTATCGTTTTTACAAAAATACAAGCGCGAAGGTATCCCCCTGTATATCTTTATCTTATCTTTTTTACGTCCGAAGATATTCAAGAAGCAAAGATTTAAAAAAAAACCTGTATATCTTGAAAACGAAAAATTACTCTTTATTAATTTTTTTTATGGGCATGAATTATAATCTCCTGAATCGATTAAGACTCAATGCAAAAAAACTGGCCCAAGCAGTCACACTTTAAATTGAACCTGCATTTCAAGATGGCGATGTCAAAATTATGTAATATGAATAGGAATCCAGGATGGGCCTATATTGTTGCTGAAATCAGGTTGTTATGTGTCATATATGAAATAGCATGATGTGAATTATCTGCAAATTCACATTATGGTTATCTGTTTGTACTACACGGCAAGAAATCAGCTTGGTTTTGAACCAAATTGCATAGGATAATATACTTAAAATTACTGATTTTTGAAAATTTATATTTTCTCAACTAAAAATTACTCTTTTTTTATTTTTCAAGGATTCATTAATTGAGCATTCCTCTTTCCAAAACTACAAAAAAAAAGAAAATTCTCCCAAGCAGTCACTAATGACTAGGGCCCTTTCCAAAAAAATTTACCGACCGTCGACACAAAAGTAGAAGACTAGCCAACTATTAGCATTTTTTCTGTACTTGGTGTTTACATCGAGACACATCTGTTCGTATGTAGAAATGTCGTACATATTGCCCATCTATCCGACATAAATTTTTGACCGTTTACATTAGCAGTGTCCGACAGAAAAAATTCCAGGTCTAAACGTACCTTATTTATACTTGTCTTCTGTCATAAATTTTGGGGCCCTGAACCAATGAAAAGCCATGTCAAAGAAAAGTACCATTTACACTTGAAAAACCTCAAATTTTCAGATTCTGGAATCGAAAAACTACTTACAAAAATGTTTGAGTAAATTTAGTCATAAACCCCTCCTGTACGAGACGCTTATGATGAAAATTTTAAAATTTTCTCTACAGTAGTAAATTTAGCATCAAAAACTTAGTAAAGATACCAAATTTACGTTGCTATATTTAACCGTTTTGAAGATATTTAGAAAAAAACACTTTCAAAGTGACCCTTTTAAGGGGCATTAGCTCCCTTAGGACTTATTTTTCGACATGTTCATAAAAGAAACTACTGGTAAAGTTTTGACCACTAATTTCGGGGCAGCCTGTATGTTATTTAACATTTAGAAAAACTTTGGGTCACTTCCGGTTTTAGCGAAAATGGACCCAAAACTGGAATTTTAAATGCGATACCCTGTGTACCTCAGTATTTTTGAGTCCTGTATTAACATTCAAAATTCCTGCTCGTTTATCTTCAAACCTTCATCGTCTTCAATCGTCGATATTTCAAACAAGACATCAAGTTACAGTACAACGGAACGGAACTACAATCAATAAAGTGTTTTCAGGAAATTAATGTTAACTTCAAGGATTTATTAATGTTTTGTGTATGTATAAGTGAAACTTGCCGAACTGAAGTTAATTTTCCTAATAACCGGTTCTGCAACTCAACGTTAATAGCCCTTATTATCCGGCGGGGGCGAGTGTACTGTCGGTGGTGGTCTGCAAACATCACCCCGCTAATAAATTGGTAGCTACACACATCAACGTCACCACCGACTTCTTTGTTGCAGTCGACTAATCAGTCCCATGTGACGTGTAATTTGCACTGACACGTGCCAGACACGTGAATGTCGACGTTGCACCGATTGTTTAAAACTAGTTACAATATTGTCCCTTGTTTGCTCCGTGTAATCGTTATTGGGTTACTCGTCCCAATGAAGATCTGTTATTATATTGCCGCATTATTCATTTTTATGGTAGCTCATTTTACTCATTCAACGGTGCTTGCTCTTGATGCCCCACTCACCCCACTGGTGAATGCCTTGATTGACTGAATTACTGAATTAAATTCCGGTTATTCACAGAACCATAATAATTTATTGTTTTTTTAGGTACCTTTACATATTTATACGTTACCTATCTTCAGTTTCCTAAGTATATATTTACACCAAAATAATTGAAGGGGTAAATCATCACCTTTTTAAAAATCCTGCAAAAAACGTATAGTTTTTCCAAATTTCTTCACCGCGAAAATCACCTTTTTCTAATTTTCTGTGAATACAGGGTGTCTCAGAACGCTCGCACCACCATCTAATGGAGTATTCAGTACTAAATTCTGAGTCGATCCGTGTTTTTGGAAATTTCCAGGAACCAATAGTTCTCCATTTATAAGAGATTTAAGAGGACCAGTCAGATTTCAGCTCTGAATTGCTTCATGAGGTAATTTAATGTTAGATGCCGTGGCTAGATGCACTATAATTGATAACACCTTGTTATCTAGGAAATGGTGAATCTAACATTACATTACATTCTGAAGCAATTCAAAGCTGAAATCTGATTGGTCCTCTTAAATCTCTTATACCTAACTCGAGAACTATTGGACGCTGGAAATTTTCAAAAACACAGATGGACTCAGAATTTAAGAATAAGTACTCCATCAGAAGGTGGTGCGAGCGTTTTGAGACACCCTGTATATTAGACTAAAATTTCCAAGTTATCGGCGAACGGCGAGTGTCAATTTGCTATCACATAAATTTTAAACGGAAACCCCATTTTTCGCATGACCATCATAGAAAAAGTTTTCAAATTCTGTTTCTAAAAACATATCCACACCCCCCTCCATTTTGTTTTAAAAACTAAACTTCTAATTACAAAGTAAAATTTATTGTCGGGAAGGAAATGCACTTTGGGACCTTCCCATATTTCTGTTCAGGATTATAATAATTGCAGTGCATGAATGGAGTCAGTGTATACAGTGGATAAAACCGCCTGGCTGTATTATCGGCTCTGCCATCAGTTTTGAGATTGCTGTGAGAAAAGAATGACAAATAACGACTAACAAATAATAAATCCGCCAAAAAATGTCATGAGATGAAAGCACCCAAAAGCACCAGATCTAGTGCATTAAAATCATCCATCATAGTGATTTTACGATTTCCGGAAATTTTCTAGCTGTAGACACGAATGCTTGTTGGTTCAAAATGACCACGAGTGTTGCACTAGCCGTCATTTTTGAATCCAAAAAGCATGGGCTATCGGGACGAAGAAAATTTCCTGAAATTGTAAAATCAAGATTTGAATTTGACTATAGACAATTCCAACGAAACGAGGTTGTCACTCTGGCAAGACAAGTGCATGGTATTTCCGTTTAGAAAATACCATTAGTGAAATTTCCAGTTGAATTGTGGACATACTAAATCTTTGTTACTTACAAAATTTTACCCATCACACTTAGCCAAGATATCCGTGATTCTGCGCTAATGCGAATTTTTTAATCAAGGACGTAGTTCCTGAGATGTTGGTATGGTATACGTAAACATTGTCTATTTTTATAGGGATGTCTGTGATTTTTTTCTGATCTCTTCCGAATAGTTTTTTCTTAAATCGCTATTCACGTACGCATTATCTCCCATGTTTTGCCTACATGTGGGTAAAAAGTTTCTGTCAAAAACTAATAAATGTATGGTTTCAAAAATGCGAACACGCTTTTTTTCGACGCTTTTCGCAGAGGTAAAATCCCCTCTTAAAAACTTAGTGAGGTCAAGGCTTCTTTATCGGACTCGAAGCATCACTGCGATGGATATATCCTTATGGAGGGCAACAATTGAGCCTGATGTATTTCGGTACTTTTTTCACTTTCGGTTTAACCAGGAGCCTAACCTTTGTTTTTTTAAATAGGATGAGACTTTTTCTTCAATGGATTCAGAATCTAGAATTTCTCCTGAGTAAAAAACATGTATCATAAGGTCACTTGCCCAGTAGTAGACTAGTTAAGGACAATTTCTACTTTAACCTTTTGTAGTTTCTATAAAATACAAACCTAATCAACTTTTTGATAGTGAATTCAAAATCACAATTTGCCAGAAAATTGACCAAAGTATACCCAGTTGTTGACCAACAATTTGCCAGTGGTTGACCATAATTTTACCTATCGTTTCGGAAACCGATTTATTTAAACTGTATTGTTAAATGGGTTTATTTATAATTAAGAAGAATTCTGCACACTTGGAAGCGCCGCCTTTTATTTTTCAATATTAAAAGTAGTGGAAAAATATTAGGACAGGCTCATATTTTCGGTACTCTCAGGAGTAGGGTTATAAATTTTTGCATCGTTGTAAACCTTTACGGATCCATCTTTTAAAAGTTACTCAACTCGAGTGTAACATGTAAGTAAACCCAGAGGGCATCAATGCGTATACCGAAAAGAGTAATTTTTCAATATTTTGCTTCTCGATCAATTCGCGAAACAATTCATGAGAACAAATTGTTGGCAATCTTGTTTTGATCTCAAATTAAAATTCGAAATTGAAATTAGAAATAGTTTAATTTTCAAATAAATTTAATTTTAAAGTGCATTAAGGCGGTTTCCTTACAATTCTTTACGATATCTTCAGTGCAACTGGCCGTAATCAGCTATTTGCAGAATGTACCTTTCCAATAATTTTTGAAAATTATAATATAACAAAGAACCAACATATTAGTCAATACTTCCTCAGTAAATAAAATGTCTGGAATTTTAAAGACAAACTCCACAGTGTTAATGGTTTTATCTCTGCAAGCGAATTGAAGAAACACAATAGGAATTGGTTAAACTTTGCAATTGCAGTAGCTACCTACGTGAAAGCATTGGGAAGACTTAAGAAAAATGAAAATTTTGAATTGAAACTCGGCATAGGGTAGGGAGTCAAAACTGGACTCTGAACTATTTAACTATTTATTCGTATGATTTTTTTATTTGACTATGTGCCTCAAAAAATGCATATCATAAAAAGGTAATTGACAGAAAAATGAATTGTCGTCACGTCACTGATTTTACAATCACAGATAAGCAATACCATCTTTTATTTTAAAAATTGGCCGCTAAATGGCACAAGTTACTTTATGGAATTGTAGTAGCGTAACAGTCTTTTTTTTAAATGAGATTATCTCAAAACTATCAAGTAGGACTTGTTACAGTATTGTACTGTAGTATCGACATATTTAGATAAAGCTCAGTTAAGTAAGTTAAGGATTTAATTAACAATTGCTATATAAAGCAGTATCTCTACCTATAAAGGAACTGTGTAGACTGTAGCACATGAATTAAAGCTCCGCCTTCGGGACTATCCTAATTACGACCCATTAAAGCAATTAACTCTGAACGACGACGTCGTATCCACAACGTCAGCCTTCCTTCCCCTTAATAACTTTTCACAAGCATGAAAAGGTTATTGTTATATACCACATACATACATTGATAGTCAGTGTTGTTGTAGTCCTAAAAATTTGTCTCGATTATGCTAATTTAAGGGAGGGAGGGGGGTATACAATTTACCGGAAAAAATCTTTTGGGTATATATAAGACGAAGCTCATGTTATAGATGTATACCATCGACCATACACCACTGTCGATAATATTTAGGTCCCTATACATAATATTAGGCCCATAAAGGAGAGTTCATCCATACCTGGCGAAAAGTGCAATAATTAGTGTAATATTTTAATATTCTACAACGTGCAATTTGGTTAAGTTCATCAAAGCGAGGTTATGATGAAGTTAATAATAATCACAACGTTCATATCAGTACAGCAGTGTGGGAGGTGATGTTAAAATGAAAATCCCGATTCCAGAATGATGTACGCTTGCTCAGAATGATTGCATCAGCAGCCCCTTGTGTTGATGACGGGACGTCCCAGCCGCCCCCGCCACCGTCTCCAGTTCTGATGCAATGCCGTGCACACCCCGCGGCTTCGTAGACGACCCAATATTAAATTTGTCTTCATTTTGATATTTAATTATTTTATGGCAAGCTTTGTCGTCAAAGCTACGCGTGTTGTCGTTACTCGAGGCCAACTCAATTAATGCCAGTAATTAAAGATGCTTTAATTAATTCTGACTCGGTTTCCAAAGTTCGCTGATTTGCTTGTTCTCGTCCGACGTTTTTGCGGAGAATTATGGGTATACCCCATCTCTTGCCTGTAATATTGGATTGACTTATGTTTATATTTACCTTTATCTGATAGAAACAATAATAATCAATAGAATAATTATTGTATCTAACGTATTCCTATCCTAATTAAAGGAGTAAAAACCTCTGACATAGATAACGTGTAGTCAAAAAACTCCTCCGATCTATCGGGTGTCCCAAAAAAAACCGGACAAAATAGTCTTTGATATAAGTCAGCCATTTCTTAACCGATTTGGATAGATTTGGTCTTAAATTAAAGCTAAAGAATCAGGCTTTCGAACTTTGCAAGAAACGTCGACAGAGGGCGCTGCTGTAGTAGCCTTATTGATCTTGATTTTAAGGCTTATTTTAGGTGCGTAGGGATTGGTCGGGCAACAACCAATGGCTATGATACCCAAATAGTCTTGAAGATCTTTCTTTTTTCTTCAAAAATCTTCTTTCAGAAGTCCATTTGGCGCAAGCATTAATTTTCTGTGATTTTTCTAAAAAAGTGTTTTTGCGTATTTTCGTGCTTCCATAACCATGACTAAAGTAACATTGATGCACATATAGGGCTTAATTTTCAATGATAATAACTGTTCAGTTGCCCCCCACTGGCATCCGCGCCACTGTTTTCACCATATTCGTCATGGCCATTAATGCGTGAAAATACTCAAAAACACATTTTTAAAAAAAATTACAGAAAACTAATGGTTAAGCCAAAAAAGGATTTTTGAACAAGAAAGAAAGGTCTTCAAGGCTATTCGAGTGTCATATCGATTGGTCGTTGAATGACCAATCCCCATGCAGCTAAAATAAACCTTTAAAGCAAGTATCAATAGGACTACTGCGGCAGCGCCATCTGCCGTAGTTTCTCATACAGTCGAAAGCCTGATTCTTTGGCTTTAATTTAAGACCACGCTTATCCAAGTCGGTTAAGAAACGGCAGACTTATTACCATAAATATTTTGTCCGTTTTTTTTTGATACACCCAATAGTAGCCCTTGCCGTGCGTTGTCATTTTAACGCGCATGAAGGATTGTCCGAAGCCAAATTATCTGAGAACTATAATGTGTTTTTATTCTTTCAAAAATAAGAGCCATACCATACACCAGTCTTCTCGAGAATTATCGCTGGGGTGTTCTCTGCAAGTAAGATTTCTATTAGAAAAAGAAACTATGCCATATCTGCTCGTCGTATTGGTATTTTCGACAGTAAATCCTTGTTTTTCAGCGCTTTGTTACAAAATTTTACCAACACTTAACCAAGATATATAGGTAATTCTGCGCTAATGCAATTTTATTGAATGACTATGACATATAGTTCCTGAGATATTGGCACGTGAACATGGTCCATTCTTGGGGAAGTTTGTGATTTTTTTTGACCTCTTCTGAATAGTTTTTTTTAGTTTGCTCTTCACGCCATCTTTTGCCAACAGGTTGCTGAAAAGTTTGTGTCAAAATACTGGTAAAATAATAATCCCGTAGTTTAAAAATAAACGCGAGAGGACTTTTTCAATATTTTTCGCAGAGGTAAACTCCCGATACAGCCGAAACCTCTGAACCGATTTGCCTGAAATTTTGTACATGAAGACTGTATTATACGTCGAAGAGCTAAAAAATATTTGGAGGCAATCGACCCATGGAAAGTGCCGTTTTGGCACATCAATTTTCAATTTTAAATATACTCTCATTGTACCATCCTAAACAACTTTTTTTTAAATTTATTGTCAGGATCAGGAATGTCTTTCTTTGGATACGTTAAAGGCTTAAGGAACAATAGTAGCTGGCATGATTGATTCAAAAAAGGTCCCTTAGCCGAAAGCTTCGTTCTTCCTGAGTTTGTGAGCAAAAAATTAGGAAACAGTGATGCCAGCTACGGCCAGCTACAAGCGGCCCAAATATGGGGCATATCCGATAGGGTCCTTTGGTACATGGAAATTGGGTGACCAGTTGAAGACCTGAAAGGCTTTTGGAAAACAGAAGACAACCGAGAGAGAAAGAAGTAGCCGAAGAAGAAAAAAAAAGAAAACTATTCCAAAACATGTAAATATATGTATTAAATTAGTATGTAAAAGGGCAGGGCTCATTACAAACCGAAAGGTAGTAATAAAGTTATCTAATCTAAAAGTATCACCATATCAACTTGAGGTAAGTTGATGAAAATGACCGATCGCGCAAAAAATAATTAAATTTAAAAAAAAATCCCACCCAGGTTTCACAAAATAATGCTGATGATGGTTATCAAATTAAAGTGAAATTAACAACCCATGCTACAGCTACCAACTACCCACGCTACGTAATTAGCATAATGCTACAGATTTGCATTTTTCCGGGTTAACCATGGCTCCGGTTCAAAAGCGCCTAAGGGACGTTCATGTCAAGCTGGGCCTGGTTTACTAAGACGTCAAACGCAGATCCACATGCCGTAATACAATCTTCAACATAATAGGGCCAATCCGGCTGCTGCCGTGTTATTAACCGACACAATACCGCTTTGTACCGACGGTCTGAGTGCGCTGTGCTACTATTACGATAACAACATCGATTTTATCAATAAATCTGAACAGTAACTGCGCTTCCGTTGGTTTGTTACTCCTAATTTAATCACATTCTTTCACGTTCCACGCCACCCGGTTCTCCGTAATATTATATTTTGAGGGGTTTTTGGGCCTATTTCCCTGTGAAATTTTAATAAAGATTTAATAACGACACAAATTGGAAAGTGTGTCGTCACAGCGTCAGCTTCTATTTATAAGCTGGTATTCTTCCAACAACAAGCGAAAATTGCATTCTGCCTTTGGAAGTTCGCTGAAAGTTTCTTATTCGATTTAGTCAATTTAGGACAGCTTCAGCCCGCCATTAGCTCGAGTAAAGAATGACATCAAATTGTCAATTAACGTATCAGTTCAAAACCAATTTTAGTATACGCTCTAGGCACGAACATGGCCGCGTTTGTGGGGAAACTTAAGAATAAGGATAATCAAGGGTGCCAGGACGGTTATAAGGGAGGGTCCAGACATAGTTCTTCCCTTCACAGACGCCCTTTCTCGTCCGCGTCTTTTGAAGGGGAGCGCGAAACAAACAGAACATTGCCCTCCAGTACCAGATCCCAAAATTGATTCCAAAGTCACTTACAGGTTACTCTTATTCCGAAGTGGAAATGCATGTTTACCCTCCTCGAGTCTCTAAAGTCTTCTAAACTATCGTGGACATCTCAACTCAAAGTCGTTAAGTTCAAATTAATGGCAATATCCGTACAAAGTTACGTCATTAGGAGTTGCTGTTTAAAACATTTAAAGTAATTAAGGTGAACAAAGTGAGTAAATTAATGTTTAAAATATTCCAGGGACAATTGCAGCTTAAACAGTCATTACGGGTAATCTAGAAGCTTGTTAGGGTTGAAAAAGGAAATCGACCAGGTTAATGTCATTATTGTTTAGAAAACATGATTATGTTTGTTGAGTAATCAAACGGAAATGCATGTAAAAATATCTCTAATAAGAAAAGATAAATCGATTACCGAATAAACACAGGTGTTTATCTAGGATATGGACATAAAATTGTGGCTTAGAAGCTTCAATTTAGGAGTGAAACACTGTATGTATTCAGCTTTAACGAGTTTTTGACATGCAGCCAAAGTAAGCAAATAAAGTGATACTGAAACCACCTGTTTAATACCTCTGGTGTAACGGTTGCACGCTAATAGCCTCGAAGCGACTAAATAATGTCCACTTTATGTCGGTAATTTCATTTTATAGATGCTATCTTTGATTTATAACAAATAATATATTTGCTCTCGGTAAAAGCTTTCCAGACATATAATCAGAAAGTCTATTACTCTTGCAATGGCGGTATAAGTATGAAAATTCATAAATTGATATATATTTTTCCTTTCAGGTCTGGTTTCAAAATAGGAGGGCCAAATGGCGACGGCAAGAAAAAATGGAAGCAGCTAGGTTAGGTCTAAGTGAATATCACGCAGTCTCATCCCTTTCCAGGGCAGCAGGCTCAAGTTTAGCTTTACCCATGGATCCTTGGTTATCTCCGCCGCTACTTTCGGCCCTTCCAGGATTTCTTAGCCATCCACAAACTGGTTACCCTAGTTACCTCACATCACCCATTGCAACGGATCACAGCAGAGCGCCTCCACCAGTTTCGCACGCATCTAACATCGCGCCAGACCTGAGAACTACTTCCATAGCAGCACTACGACTCAAAGCAAAAGAACATGTGGAAAATATCACCAAAGGACTTCAAATGGTGTAGGTGTGCTCAGTGACAATCATCTGTAAATAAATATGTGTTCCGAGTTCCGTTAACAACTGTAAATATGAATATGTGTACATTGTTTCTTTATATTATTGTGTATATTATTATATAACTTAGTTGTTGGACTTTTCGTGATCGAGTGTTAATAAATACTGTGTTTTCATTATGTATGCGTTTGTACTTACGTGTGGACACACATGTTTTTTGTTTTTGTAAAAAATAGGGAATTAAGTTATGCAACACTAATTATGCAAATTCGGAAAATCTCAGTCAATGTTAGAAACTGATAGCAATTTTAATGGATCGCCTAGCGTTGGCACTAGTAATAGTCGGCGTCCCCTGAATAAGGCAAACAAATGTCAATAACTTCAAAACAGCTCAATTTCGGTATAGGAACACCATCATACAAGGATTAATAGGGTATTAAATTTCCTATCGATTAGCATAAAGCAAAAATGGTCCTTCCCATCATTTGAAAAAATTTAGTTTCAATTGTTTTGTCTATAAGGTGACGAACGTCACTCATTGTAAACCCCATAAAGGAATTTTCTGAGTTTGACACCACAAGCAGAAGTCCCAAAACGATCTCTTACTGCTGAGAAAATTTCCACCCCTCTTGGTGCCGAAAATATGAATTTTTAAGTAGAGATACTTTTTCCTCTGTGAAAATGAAAAATATTTTTTTGTTCTAAAATCTTAACATTTAGCTATAGGGTAAGTTACATCAAAATACTAAAAATTAGATGCACATTCAGAATGTAAATTAAAAATGGGGGTGTCCCTTTTATAAAATGAGCAAACTGATGTCGACTTCCGGTATAACCGGAAGCGACGCCATCTTAAAAATATTTTCCTTCAATTCAGAATTTGCTCTAACCCCTGCCCACAATTTTTAACCTCCCCAACCCCATCACAATTTAAAAAAAATGGGAGGTTACTGCAATCACTAAAATTTTCGAATTTGAGATAGCACCAAATCTTCACGTTTCGAGGTCTCAGGAACCCAAAAAAGTGGTTTTAAAAATCTGTGTGTATGTGCGTACGTACGTACGTTTGTAAACACGCCACAGCTAAAACTACTACCCCGATTTGGCTGAAATTTGGTGCGTAGGCATCTCATAACCCAACTTAGATCTGAAAAGCTTTTGGAGCCAATCGTGCAACTAAAAATGCCATTTTGGCACATCAGCTTTTAAATTTTAAATGCAAGCCCCCATTTTTCACGTCACGATAGGAAAGGCCTTCAAATTCTGCTTCTAAAAATGCATTCATTCTTAGTGCCCTTTTGACCAAAAATTAAAAAAAAATTGATCTTTGTCGGACAACCCAAGTCCCTGAACCGATTTGGCTGAAATTTTGCACATGGGGATTGCATTGCACGTCGAAGAGCTGAATAAATTTTGGATTCAATCGGCCCAGGGAAAGTGCCGTTTTGGCACACCAATTTCTAACTTTAAAATTATTCACCATCCAAAACAAGTTTTTGAAAGATTTATTGTCACCATCAGAAAGGTCTTCAAATTCTGGTTTTAAATAAGACAAAATTCGTTCGAATTTAGTGCTCTTTGGGTCAAAAAATTGAAATTTTGTAACAACACTAAAAATACATTATAGCCCAAATTAGTGAATCGATTTGGCTGAAATTTGATACATGGAGCAGGGTGACCCGTTGAAGATCTGAAAAGCTTTAGGAAGCAATTGGTCCACGGGAAGTGAAATTTAAGCATTAAGCATATCAACTTTAAATTTTAAATACAAGGCCTCCTTTTTTATGTCGCCATTAGAAAGACGATCAAATTCTGGTTCTAAAAATTTATTCACAGTTTCTGCCATTCAGTGGAAAATAGAGAAAAAATTCTTTTTCATTAAAATGGAGCGGGCTGACAGTGGATGACATAAAGTATCAGTTATTGTCAAAAGGGTGGCAAACTATTAACCTTAAAAGGAACATATTGTCAAATGTGATGGATGATGTCCGAAGTGATGTCGGTATTTGTCAGAAAATTGCGAAATTAGTCACAGTCGATAAAATTCTGTTGAATTGACTATTATCTACACAGAATACAAGATCCACGCGATGGGGAGGTTCCAGCCGCTTCTCTGCTGCATTTTTTTTAATGAATTTATGAGGCTACTGGCACTGTATGGACCTACGACTACGCTGTGAATTTTATCGAATTCTGACAACGCAATCCTCAGAAACCCGCAAGGACCTTGATATTTTAAGAAGCAACTTTGACCTACAAATTTTTGTACCAATCGTCACCATTTCAGAGCATTTTCGAGACGCCCTATATGTCCTAAAAGACGTAGCCCCGATTGCACCGTTCTCCCTTAACTTTAAGTGACCCTTAAAAGCCTTGGAAACAATTATTGAGACAACGGTTTCCGCAGTTTTTAAGGGTCACTTAAAGTTAAGGGAGAGCGGTGCAATTGGGACAGTGCGTCCTATTAGGAATTCTTTTTTTAAATTATGCACAGCCTGCATAATGGAAACTAAGCACTTTAGAGCCCATTTTAACCTCCCCACTCCACTTCACCACTTAAAAAGAAGGGAGGTCACTGCAATCACTGAAACTTTCGAATTTGAGAGAACACCAGATCTTCACGTTTTGAGGTCTCAGGAACCCAAAAAAGTGGTTTTAAAAAGGACCTCGCACCATCCTTATGGGAAAATGGCTTTCTGTCGGATTGGCTGAAATTTTAGTATGTTGTAGATTTTGACCTCCTGATCAAAAGTTGTAATTGCCACAAAGCAATCGTACGGACAGTTTTTGCTCCAGAGGGTGTCGAAGATAAAATTTTCCCATAAGAATTACATGCAGCGAAAATTAATTTGCATTTTAACCTCCCCACTCCACTTCACCATTTAAAAAAAAAGGGAGGTTACTGCAATCACTAAAATTTTCGAATTCGAGATAAGACCGGATCTATACGTTTTGAGGTCTCAGGAACCCAAAAAAGTGGTTTCTAAAATGTGTCTGTATGTATGTACGTACGTACGTTCGTTCGTACGTTCGTAAACACGCCACAGCCCAAAGTACTCGACCGATTTGGCTGAAATTTGGTACGTGTGCATGTGATGACCCAACTTAGGTCTGAAAGGCTTTTGGAGCCAATCGTGCAACCAGAAGTGCCATTTTGACACATCAACTTTTAAATTTTAAATGTAAACCCTCACTTTTCAAGTCACCATAAGAAAGACTTTCAGATTCTGCTTCCAAAAATGTATTCACTGTCAGTGCCCTTTTGACCAAAAACTAAAAAAATCGAGATTTTTATCGGACTTCAAAATCGCGGTACAGCCCAAGTCCCTGAACCGATTTGGCTGAAATTTAGCACATGGGGATTGTATTACACGTCGAAGAGGTGAACAAATTTTGGATTCGATCGACCCACGGAAAGTGCCGTTTTGGCAAACCAATTTCGGAATTTAAAATTAATCTTTCATTTACCCATCCAAAACAAGTTTTTGAAAGATTTATTGTCACCATCAGAAAGGTCTTCAAATACTGGTTTTAAATGAGACAAAATTTATTCGCATTTAGTACCCTTTGGGTAGAAAAATCGAAATTTTGTAATAACATTGAAACCACGTTATAGCCCAAACTACTGAACAGATTTGTCCGAAATTTGGAACATAGAGGTGAGGTGACCCGCTGAAGAGCTAAAGGGCTTTTAGGAGCAATTATCACTTTAAAATCTTAAACACAAGTCACGGAAATCAAAGACCTACGCGTTGGGGAGGTTCCAGCCGCTTCTCTGCTGCCTGATGTGGTTATTTGCCATCATAATAGCACATGATAAGTCCAGGGGCACTTTTCTTACGTATATTATTAACATACTTTTATACAGAAGTCTTATGGGTGTGTTTGCTTATTATGCTGAAAAAAGTATTTTTACGACGCGACGGCGACGGTCCGAAAAATGTGTATGTCGTTATGGGGAAAAGTTTATCTTCGGCAGACTCTATATCAGAAACTGTCCGTACGATTTCTTTGGGGCAATGATAACATTTGATCAGGAGGTCAAAATCTACAACATACTAAAATTTCAGCCAATCCGACAGAAAGCCATTTTCCATAAGGATGGTGTGTACGTACGTACGTACGTTTGTAAACACGCCACAGCCAAAACTTCCAGACCGATTTGGCTGAAATTTGGTACGTGGGCATCTGATAACCTAACTTAAATCTGAAAAGCTTTTGGAGCCAATCGTGCTACTGGAAATGCCATTTTGGCACATCAACTTTTAAATTTTAAATGCAAACCTCCATTTTTCACGTCACCATAGGAAAGGCCTTCAAATTCTGCTTCTAAAAATGTATTCACTCTCAGTGCCCTTCTGATCAAAAATTTAAAAAGAATTTTATCGGACTTTATAATCATGGTACAGCCCAAGCCCCTGAACCGATTTGGCTGAAATTTTAAACATTGGGATTGTATTACACGTCGAAGAGCTGAACAAATTTTGGATTCAATCGGCACACCAATTTCCAAATTTAAAATTATTCTCTCATTTAACTATCCAAAACAAGTTTTTGAAAGAATTATTGTCACCGTCAGAAAGGTCTTCAAATTCTGGTTTTAAATAAGACAAAATTTCGCTGAAATTTGGTATATGGACATCAGGTGACCCGTTGACGTGCTGAAAAGCTGTTTGAAGCAATATTGGTCCACGCGCGGGAAGTGCCATATCAATAAGGCATATCAATAAATAACTTTAAAATTTTAAACACAAGGCACGGAAATCAAAGACCCACACGATGGGGAGGTTCCAGCCGCTTCTTTGCTGCCTGTCACTTTGTCTGAAAAGATCGGATTAGAGAAAAAAATGCGGGCGTCTGTGCTATGAAGAAATGATTTTTGTTGTGGTTCGTAGGAAAAATAGTGCACACGACTCGCACGAAAGTGTCTATACAATGCACTCGTGGGGTTTTCCCCATTCGTGTGATATAAGCCACTTTCGTATAGCTCGTTATGTAATATACTATAAAACGCCAAAAAGGGTGATATCGTATTAGGCATTTTTTATCGAAGAATCTTGTGAGAAAAAGTTGCTCGAGATAACACCAAGTGGCCAAATTCAAAACAGGTAAAAATAAAAATTTTGAATTGTGCATGTTTGAGAATTTCTAAAATAAACAGATACGTTTTATTTTTGTCATTTAAATTTTGTTCACGTCCACGGTCGAAAAAGTCATAAGTACTTTTACCGCGTGGAGCCTGCCTGATGCCCTTCCTTCTCTTAGCGCAATCTCATTAAGCATGCACTAATAGGTGAACTAATAAGGATTTTGGATGCGATTAATTTTCAAGTCTGCATGTCAAAAGAAGAGCAGAGATTTGAGGGCAACGAGTAACAGCCGCTACCGGCCAGTTTAATGTAGGTAAATGATGGCATGGTTATGGTAGGTACCTACTTCTTTGGGCCGATTTTACAATAAAATTGATAGTTCACCAGCGGTTATGTTTGATATCCGAAATTTTAAAATGGATGTATATGATTGGATGCCTGACATAACCGCAATTTTTATTTAAAAATTGAAACAATCTTTTGTCAATTTAAAAAGGGTAAGGGACAGTGGCGGTTATTAGGAGGAGCAACTGGGTACGTACGTGAACCTAGTAGTGAATCAGGTCGACAGCGCCTTTATTCAAACCTAAAAAAAATATTGTAATTTAATTTTTGTAACTCAAACGTAGGTAATAAAATGGGTGCAAGTACTAATTTACTAATTATTGCAATTTATTTATCGGAAATCGGCAAACAATTACTTTCGACTTTGGCTCTGATGCGAGCATTGAAAGGACAATTTCAAGAAATATATATTTACCAGGCACATGATATTTGGATTTTTTCTTAATAAAATGTATGTCTATATGTTTATAATTATGTATGAAAATTTCGCGGGGGTGGCAAAATATTTTCGCACCGCCACTGGCAAGGGACACTGCCATATTTTCTCTATATTACAAAAAATATTTGGAGATAATATCTCTATCTATCAAGTCACAATCCTGTTTCACAATTCGCCCCGATTACGAGCGAAGAGAACGGCCTTAACCATCGATTGCGAAATCGGCCCTTACCTCTATTTGCACCGGTTTCGTTCAAAGTTAAGTAACAGGTCAGTTCTTTGCCATAGAAACAATTGCACCAATTAGAATTTGAAGCCGAGCTCTCCCTCAAATTTCCAGTTCCGGCGCCTACAGCCTATACGGGTTAAGATTTAAGAATTCAAAAATGAATGAGTAAAGAGGGTAAGAAGTTGTCTCTGGTATAAGTAAAGCGGGAAAACTTAAAATGTAAGTGACTAATTAGAACAAAGAATTAAACAATCGTAATATTTTCTAGTTTTTGGAAGTTTTAGCATTATGTATAATAGAGCTGTGCCTACAAATTTACTCAAAATACTGCTTTAAAAATTACCTACCTCATTAATTACTATTGTGTATTAATTTGTGTTTTTATTTTCGGCTTAGATTCCGAAATGAAAATTAAACTTACTTATAAGGAAAATTGATTTTTGATCAAATAATAATAATTGTTTTCTTTAGAGCTGTGAAATTTTGTAAATAAACCACAATAAATTATATTATTTAACGTCTTAGCTGGTTTCTTTGACGTCAAAGTTTTCTTATATGCTTTAATTAAAATTAAAATTGTTACCGTGTTTTAATAGAAACGAAATTAAACCAAAACCGAGAGAGAGAATGTTTTAATCATCATTTTAAGAAGTTATTAAGTTGCGTCTAAAAGTAAAGAAGCGAAAAGAAGGAAAGGCGTTAACTTGTCTCCCTCTCATTTAATAAGTGCGACCAATAGCTAAGTTTATATAATATAGTAGAGATCAAAGGGCTCTTCAGTTTTAATTCCACTTTATCTAGAGGGCGTAGAGAGTCTGGCTAAAGCAATAAAATGCTAATACGTGTTTGTCGTCGCTAATCAGCCGGTTACTGCGTGGCACGAGCTTAGGCTCCTTGCCCACTACAGGGCGACTTATTCTGTGACTCAGAGCACCGATATACGATACGTATTATGTATACTTAAGTATACATACATGTATCAGTGTCATCAGTTGCTTTATCGGTTAGATAAGCACCTACATTTGATTTTCGTATAAGTATACAGTAGGTACTTATATGAAATTCGAAGGTGAATTTATAGATACAGGGTGTCTCAGAACGCTCGCACTAAATTCTAACGGAGTATTCAGGATTAAATTCTGAGTCGATCCGTGTTTTTGAAAATTTCCAGGGTCCAGTAGTTTCAGAGTTATAAGAGGTTTAAGAGGACCAATCAGATTTCAGCTCTTAATTGCTTTACAAGGTAATTTAATGTTAGATGCACTATTTCCTAGGTAACAAGATACAACAATATAAATTTTCATTGATAGTATCTTGTTACCTAGGAAATAGTGCATCTAACGTTCAAGTACCTTATGGAGCAATTCAAAGCTGAAATCTGATTGGTCCTCCTAAATCTCTTATGACTCGAGAACTATTGGTCCCTGGAAATTTTCAAAAACGCGGATCGACTCAGAATTTACTCCTGAATACTCCATTAGAATTTGGTGCGAGCGTTCTGAGACACCCTGTATAAATGCCTAATCAACCCTTAATTCCCTTTTTTGCCCTCTCGAGTAAATTTTAATATTCCGAAGTTATTAAAAATCTTCATTGACGTTTTAAGCAATTTCGTAATCAATTAGGGAGGACTAAAGGAGAGAGTTGGGTGGCAGCATTTTCCTCACCATTAGGTGTCCCCCTTCGGAATAATGGGAAAGAGCAGGCGTGCGCCCCTGTCTTTGCATCCCCTCTCGTCGATCATCCGCCTCGCAGCCGCGATAATTAACTCTCTCTTATTACTTTATTGGTTTGTGCCTGTCTATTTGGTCCTTCTCTTTTTTAATCAGACTGTTTCCAGACCGCCCAACCATTCTAATTGCCCTTTTATTGCCGGCGGTCCGCTCGCTTCATCTGATATAAATTTAACCAAACCGACGGTTGGCTAGTCGCGCCCCCAACTTCACTTCGCCTCGATGAACTCTACCTAATTTAACTTCTTTTATATGTTATTTACTTTTCCGATATTTCTGTAGTATTGTAGCATTTTTTAAATTCTACGCTCGGGGAGCAGTTTTACTAGGTGATACCTAGTGATACGGTATACCTAATAGAAATCGAATGCTGATGAAACTGATGATATTAGATGATTAACATAGACACCCATTCTGTCTTTATACCTATAGGTAATATTATTATAACATACGAGTTTCAATCAGAAATTATGTTGGTTAGGTGTAAGGTATAGGATGTAGACACTAGACATGGTACAGAAAAAATATAGGCAGCATCAGCATCAGCCGAAAAGCCCTTTTTCTGCGACCGCACTATTGTAAATAGCCAATTTTGTACAATCTAATCTAGAAACTAAGTAAGCTGGTCCTTACGCACAGCGTGCGTAAAGAGTGCAAATCGCACAGGTTTATGATTTATCAAACTGCATGGCTTTGGCTCCTTCAAACATCAAATCACTGCCTGCAGATGTCAGATGTCATTTTTCTTTCACATTCTTTTTAAATTCATTATTTTGTGCTTATTAATTATTATCAATTGGGAATATAATGAAAAAAATGTCGAATTTTCCACTTCCAGCATCAAATTTGGTGTTTCCCGTGCATTTAAAGCACAAAGTGAAATCAATGAAAATTATAGGTTTATGTCGCAGGACCCCGTAAAAGACTTGGAACAGACAGGTTTTTAACCTCCCCACTCCACTTCACCACTTAAAAAAAAGGGAGGTTACTGCAATTACTAAAATTTTCGAATTCGAGATAACACCAGATCTTCACGTTTTGAGGTCTCAGGAACTCAAAAAAGTGGTTCTTAAAATGTGTCGTGCGTAATCACGCCACAGTCAAAACTACTAAGCCGATTTGGCTGAAATTTGGAACATAGGCGTCTCGTAACCTAACTTAGGTCTGAAAAGTCTTTGAAGCCGATCGTGCAACCGGAAATGCCATTTTGGCACATCAACTTTTAAATTTTAAATACAAACCCCTATTTTTGACATCACCACAAGGAAGACCTTCAAATTCTGCTTCTAAAAATGTACTAATTTATGGAATAAAGGCCATTATTATTATTATTATTATTATTCTTAGTGCCCTTTTGACCAAAAATTTAAAAAAATGATTTTTATCGGACTTTAAAATCCCGGTACAGCCCAAGCCCCTGAACTGATTTGGCTGAAATTTTGCACATGGGGATTGTATTACACGTCGAAGAGCTGAACACATTTTGAATTCAATCGACTCACGGAAAGTGCCGTTTTGGCACACCAATTTCCAAATTTAAAATTATTCCCTCATTTAAAAATTAAAAACAAGTTTTTGAAAGATTTATTGTCACCATCAGAAAGGTCTTCAAATTCGAATGTTTACACAAATAAGTAACCATGCTATTGCTATCAAACTACTAGAGCCTTCATAGCTAAAAATGTTACTTAGTACTTGCCGCTTAAACAATAAAGGTGTTGGTGGCAAAAATTACCCCCTCTGGCATTTAAACGCCATTACTGGAAAAACTGTATTTCCATCAGGCAGGTTTCTGTTTTGGCCACAGATACAGGGCCGTAGCCAGGCAGGAGCAGTTGGATGGGCACTGGTAAATTTTGGGCGGGCGGGCGGACGAGCGCATAATGGGGGGTGCAAACCCCCCCCCCCCCCTTCAACAAATTCTGTGCACCTTTGGCGCAAATCGAATTCTACCTCTATACATATATTACTGAACATAAGTATATTTTTTCGAAAAAGAACGACAGAACGACACATAAAGGTATAAACCGCTTTTTTTCGAAAGCCATGAAGATTAGATCGGCCATTCGTGGCCAGTGATGTAAAAATACGGTATTTTATATTTTTGGTAAAAAAACGTAGCAATTTACACAAATAATTTACCGATTTTTGAATACTGTGAATCTAATAATGATGGTAAATTACCATTTTCGTAAAATACCTCATATTTTACCGTATTTTAACAATGTATTTTACTGAACACAAATACCATCAAACAACAAAATTTGAGATCAAAAAGCTGTGAAATTTTAAAATGGCACATTTAGCCGCGTAAAATATTTTTAGTCTGTTAGAATGAGATTTAACTATATGTGAGTTTAAGTACCTACTCTCGACGTGCCATTTAAATTTCATGGCATACTGCTTGATGTCAAAGTTTTGCTGTTCCCGCAAAATGAAGACCCAACCGCCTAGCACCCGAACTGTAACAAAAACGAATTCGAATGTGCTAAATAATCCTGGTCCACCTAAACCGAAGAACTAGTCGAAGGTACCTGAAACGTTCAAGCGGTAAAATGCCGAACTCGGTAATTTACATGGTAAAATACATTTTGTATAAATTACCGAATTTTTTTGGTATTTTCTTTTGTAAATTACCGACTCACATTGCTGTTCGTGGGTGTGTCATCCATAGCCGCTTTTGTGGTAACAGCTGCTAAAACTCCGTAAGAGATGTCCTCAAAAGCATCCTTCATTTTAAAAATTTTTGAAATAGGCATCTCTGGGTCTGCTTTTAATTTTGTCAAATAATTCTTTACCACCTTTTGTCATTAAATGCGAAATGTGATTCAATTTACTCATCCGACCCAGCACTGGCAGAATATTTATCAGGGCGGGCATCGCCGGCTTGGCCCCCCCCCCTGGCTACGGCCCTGCACATATGCCTTTCATGTGTCTCATTGCAATTACTAGTGGCTAGCAGCAAATATTTTGTGCACATTTACACGAAATATAATTGCAGCAGTCTACGCCCTACGGCAAGGGCTACTATAGATCGGAAAAGTACTGTTTGTTCACACGTTATAATTGGAAAATTTTTATAAACAAGATTTGTTATGCGACCTTTTACATCATAATATTTTCCGCAAGAAAGCCATTAATATTAAGGAATAAGCTCCACACTCGTGACACAACGAGATATCGTGACTATATTTTATTGTAATCTTAATCCTAACTTAATTAAATACGCGATTATGTATACAGTTATGATCACGCACAATAAATGGGTACAGTCTTTTCTAAATTATTGCTTGTTTACACATTAGACTTAATTTCAGAGCTTTTTCCGTCCTCATACCTATGAGCAATTACATGCATCATACGTTTCTAATTGCTGTATTTTTACCTATATCCTATACCTAAATACCTACTTTTTACGTCCAGTGATGGGTATGATATAAACTCACAACAATTAAGAGATCAATCCAAATTTTTCTTTAAATTTGGCAATTTTCAGATTTCTTGTGATAACTCAGGAACGAATCAAAATATCGGGGAATTCCCTTCAGAATCTTAATCACCCAGAAAATAGCGCAAATTTTCTCTAATTTAAACTACTCTCCATTTATGGTTTCCGAGATACTATAATGATGGTTAACATCGAAAAATTACCCACCTGTATAGGAGTACAGGTACCCTCCTATATAGATATACCCACTTACCCTATACCTAAATTATTATGGTGAGATATAGTATAATGTGTCTATTATTGCACACATTATTAAGTATGCCCATTTGATACAAACACTCATTTTCCAAAAGTAATAAGCAAAGTGGATAGACTTAATTTGCTTACACGCACTGAATTAATTATTTACCATAACCATCAGAAGTGGGTTGATGTTATCAGAATTTCTCAATAAAAATAATGGATTACGTTTCATAAATATAAAAATCGCATTTGCGGCGTGAATTATAAATTGAAACAGGCTTTTAATATTATTACCTACCCCATTTGTAAACAAACAAAATTATTTTTTAAAATAACATTGAGAAGGGATATTTAATCGCCTTCTCTAGCAGGGTGATTTAATGGTAGGTACCGGAAATTAATGAGTTTACCATTTTTATTCTCACTCGAAATACCAGTAAGTATAGTACGTATCCCACCTATAGGTAAGATTTATAAATAATGCACTAATGATAAGAGCAAGTGACAAAGATTGTAAATAAATTATTCATTTATCAGTCTGCTTTTACGATCATTATTCCCATTGGCTCTAAAGCAATTATTGCTATGACCAGACCATATTGTCATAATATATGTATATCAAATATCATCCTCTTACAAATAATGCACCTACCCTAAAAGAAAACTTTAAAGTGAGGTAGGTACTCTAACGGTGGACTTGTGAATTACATGAAGAAAGAGGGCGATCATTTCAACTTCAGCTCTTTATCGCTAGAGTTCACTGTTGTAGGAACAACTAATTGATTTTGAGAGAGCCCGACTTTTAAAGTTCGAATTTTAGGGTCGTGATTATCGTCGTACATTGCTGCAACCCCTCTATGTAGAAAGATTGTATCGTTACAACTTAATAATTGAGTTTTATGTCTTTAACGGTGGGGATTTTCAACATGATTGGGATTGGGTATTATGGGAGGGAAATAATTATTCTTTATCGACAACAACCAGAACTATAAAGTAACAATGGAAAGGCAGTTAATAAATAGTTTCTCATTTGCAAAAACACGAATGGTCACATGTATCAGATTACGTTAATACCATTTGAGCCGTGGGAGCGAAGCGGACCCACCCCATCCACAGTTTGCTCTATTTACCCCGGACTAATAAATTACCGTCATTACTATTGTGCGATAGCGATGTTGCTACTCACCTAACATTGTAGGTAGGTATGTAGGTACTCACCTAGCGTGAATGGCAAATAATAAATAAATTATTATAAGCCATTAACGATAGTTATAGAATAGTTAGAATAATGAATACTTATTGGTATTATAGTCAATAATACATCCCTGCCAGATTATGTCTATTATACAGGGTGTACCATTTAAAACGAAACACCCTGAATAACTCCTGGAACAGTGATTTGAGAAAAGAACGCTGAAACAGGTCGATTTTTGTTTGAAGGGGGACACTTAAATTAGTGCGATACGATGCAATTGATTAAATTTTCAAACTTTTTAACAAATAGCGACATTTAATGTTACCTTGATTTACTGTCATTCTCCGTCAGCCTGCAAGTTTTAAACGAGAATGAGAATTTTCATTATTTTCTTCCGAACTGGTACGAATCGAAACATAATTAAATGATCTTTCTATAATGATGACTTAAAAAATGAAGCCTTATAGTGAAAATTTTAAAGTTGATATGCCTAAATGGCACTTCCCTGGACCACTTGCTTCCAAAAGCTTTTCAGTTCTTCAACGGGCCACCCAATGCACCAAATTTCAGCCAAATCGATCCAGTAGTTTGGGCTATAATATGTGTTTTTAGTGTTATTAAGCATTTTCGATCTTTTTGCCCAAAAATGCCATTGAATTTTGTCTTATTTAAAACAAAAATTTGGAGACCTTTCTGATGCTGACAGAAAAATTTGGTTTAGATGGTAAATGAGAGTATAATTTTAAATTTGAAAATTGATATGCCAAAACCGCACTTCCCGTTGGTCGATTGCCTCCAAAAAATGTTCAGCTCTTCGACGGTGTAATACAATTTCCATGTGCAAAATTTCAGCAAAATCGGTCCAGAGCTTTGGACTGTATTCTGCGTAGGTATACGTTAAAAATCTCGAATATTTGAGTTTCTGTCAAAAAGGCATTAAGAGTGAATACACCTTTTAGAAGCAGAATTTGAAGGCCTTTTTTATGGTGACGTCAAAAACGGAGGTTTGCATTTCAATTTTAAAAGTTGATGTGCCAGAAGGACATTTCCGGTTGAACGATTGGCTCCAAAAGCTCTTTAGATCTAAGTTGGATTACGAAATACCCTTGTGCCAAATTTCAGCAAAATCGGTCAAGTAGTTTATTAGGCTGTGGCGTGTTTACGTACGTACGCACATGCACATTTTAAAAACCACTTTTTTGGGTTGACGACTCAAAACGTATAGATCCGGTTTTATCTCGAATTCGAAAATGTTAGTGATTGCAGTAAACTCACATTCTTTTTAAATTATGGGGTTGGGGAGGTCAAATTTAATGTCTTTAATTAATTATTTAATTATTAATTATTTAATGAATTACTCCATTAGGGTCGGTTTTTTCATCTCATGTTAAATTTAACATGAGATTATTTCCATAGAAACAAATTGTCACAATGGAAACTAAGGTAACAAACCTCATGTTAAAGTTAACATGGGATATAAAACCGGCCCTAGTACAGACGGTGGGTATTTTTGAATGGAAAAAATTAAAAAGGCAACTTTTTTTGTTGGAATGGTTAGATTTCAGGACCACGAAAAACATACTAAAAACTCGCCCTCCACCCCAGCTTGGAACAACCATAAATTAATCGCAAGGCGGAAGTTTTTGCCCCATATAACTGGCTTTCCCTTCATCGTACAGAAATATAGAAGTATACAATATTGAAGACTAATAAATTCTCTACAAGAAAGTCTCTATGCACTTTTCACCTGAGAGCAACGGTTTGGTCGCAGGATTCGCTCAAAGTTTATTGACTTTTCTGAAGAACGGCTATAATCCAAGAGGTTACGAAAACAATACTGCAAATTTAGATAGTGTGAACCATAGAGAACAATTTGAGACGCGGACCGACTGGAAATTTCCCTTAGGTTTAAACATGGCCGTTTCACTGGGGCCCAGGAAAACATTTTTTCTTTGAGGTACACCACAGCCCCTTTAGGAAGCGGTTTTCCTCACATGTCTATGTGAACTTTTCTTCTTAGAATAATGCAAGGAATCCTCCTATACAGGGTGTAAACGAAACTCGTGGTCAAATTTTACCTATAGATTCTTCTATGAAAAATATGAAAAAAGTTCCTATGCACATATATCGAAGAATGCCTCCTAAGGGAGCTAGGGCACCTTAAAGGGGCCACTTTGAAAGTGGTGTTTTCTCAATATCTTCAAAACAGTTAAAGATAGCAACGTGTTTGGTACTATGTTGTAAATTGCAAATTTTTATCAATTGTACTTTTTGATTGATGAAACATTAGGATTTAATCGTTTTATAGGAGGTATATAAAAAATAAATATTTCAAGCTCTTTTGTTGTCATTACCCCCCATCCCTCTTCAGATTCTAGGAAAGGTCAGCCACATAATGGCTTACCGGTAGTATACCCTCAAAAAAATTGATGGGACATCACTACATACAGGGTGTCCGGAAATAACGATGAAATATTTCGGGAGGTGATTCTGCAGCTCAAAATATGCAAAAAAGTTCCTATAAACATGTATCCGGAAATCGTTTCTAAGGGGGCTACGGCCTTCTGGAGGGGGCGCCTCAAATTCGGTTTTTATCGAATAAATCAGGAACCGCTTAAGATACAGTGACGACTTTTTGCACATTATCTAACATCAGTAAGCGCCATCAGATTATGGTATCTACCAAAAGCAGATTCAACCAGGGGCGTGGAAAATAGGGGAGGCTTCAGCTTTCCCCACCCAAATTTTTTTACGTGTTATTTTTTTAGACAATTTCTCACCGGAATATGGTTCCCTGACTAAAATTACATAAAAAAGCCTCTCTTGTTATAACACCGGTGGATCAACCGTTTTCGAAAAAATTAGATTTAAAGATCCATTTGCATTTCCTATAGGCTTATCAAACGATTTTTATTAAATTACAAAACTGAACGGATTTTCAAAATTAGAATCTAAAGTAATCTAATGTTGCTTATCGATGTCAGATAGTATGCAAAAACTTAATAATTGACAAAATCAAAATCGAATTTTGAGCGCCCCCTTCAGGAGGCCCTAGCCCCCTTAGGAGCCATTTCCGGACCCATGTTTATAGGAACTTTTTTTCATATTTTGAGCTGCAGAATCACCCCCCGAAATATTTCATCGTTATTTCCGGACACCCTGTATACAGGGTGTCCCGTCTCATACTGAGAAAATTTCAGCCACAGATTCCTTGCATGAAAATAAAGGACCCGTATTTTTTTGTTTAGCTAGATGGGCCCCCATTTCGTCACTAGGGCTCCTGAAAAGTGAGCCCCAAAAATCGAAAATTAATTCCCACGTCGTAACCATTCAACCGATTTTGCTGAAATTTTCCACAAGACCATTACGAACAATGAAGATTTCAATAATGTAGCTGATGATTTCATGGTGCCCACCATAGGCGCTCCCGGGGCCGCCCTCGACATTTTCGGCCCAATATCTCTGTTAACGTAATTAAATTTCGTATTTAATTACACACCATCCGATGCTCCATTGAATTTAGAAACTACGCTACCTCTTACACTTTTTCTGTAAAATGCACCACCAAGTAAAATTAAGAAATGTGGAGCCATACACCATAAATTAAATGCATATCTGTATACTCCGAATTTGCAAAATTGGCTGCAATTATAATATTTACAAAAAAAAACAAACACAGTGCCACAGTGGTCCAAAACTGACAATAATTTAAAACTTTAACAAAGCCCTGACATTAATCGCGCTGTAGCAGCTATCTTGAAAAGTCTGATGCCAATAAGCACGTGTATGGCTCCACATTCCTTAATTTTACTCGGAAATTGTGCATTTTACAGAAAAAGTGTAAGAGGTAGCGTGGTTTCTAAATTCAATCGACCATCGGATGGTGTGTAATTAATTACGAAATTTAATTACGTTAACAAAGATAATGGGCCGAAAATGTCGAGGGCGGCCCAGGGGGCGCCTGTGGTGGACACCACGACATCATCAGCTACATTATTGAAATCTTCATCGTTCGTAATGGTCTTGTGGAAAATTTCAGCAAAATCGGTTGAATGGTTAAGACGTGGGAATTAATTTTCGATTTTTGGGGCTTACTTTTAAGGAGGCCCTAGTGACGAAATGGAGGCCCATCTAGCGAAACAAAAAAATACGGGTCTTTTATTTTCATGCAAGGAATTTGTGGCTGAAATTTTTGCACTCTGAGACGGGACATCCTGTGTAGGTACAGTGTGTCTCATTTTAACTGGAACAACCCAAATATCTCGGTTAAATATTGAGTAAATCAACTCGCTCTTTTTTTGCACATGAAGAGCTCCAGAATCTGCATCTGTGTGATACTTCAGCTTTATGTTGTCCCGAAATCTCAGCCCACTGCGATTAATTAAAGAGGACAAAAATTGCGAAATCGTATTAGGCATTTTTTTACCGAAAAAGTTTATTAAGAAAAGTTGCTCAGGATGACTCCAAATGGGTAAATCCGAACTTTCAAACCAAGACAAAAATGTTGAATTTCTGGATGAAAGAATCAAAAATATCGAAAACTTCAATATTTTAGCAACAAAAGGGTTGCTGTGTAATAAAAACACAACTGCAATGGGTTTGTTTGACATTTCTTGTTAGCTATATCTGGGCAAAATTTAACAATCGCAGAAAAAGTTGAAATTACAAGCTAATAAATAATTAAAATAAAAGTTAATGAGGATATCGGACTAAAATTGTTTTTATTTAATTTTTAAGCTTAACGTTTCGGCCGTGATTCCGCCTTCATCAGAAGCTGATGAAGCTGATGAAGGCGGAATCACGGCCGAAACGTTAAGCTTAAAAATTAAATAAAAAAAATTTTAGTCCGATATCCTCATTAACTTTTATTTTAATAACAAAATGGCGGACGCGAACCCAATTATGGACTAATAAATAATAATTTTAATAATTCCAACCTTTTCTGCGATTGTTAAATTTTGACCATAGTCATAGCTAACAGCAACTGTCAAACACTCATTTCAATTGTTTTTAATGACACAGCAACCCTTTTGTTGTAAAAATAATGAAGTTATCGAATTTTTCATTTTTTCCTCCAGAAACTCAACATTTTTATTTTGGTCTGAAACTCCGCACTTACCCATTTGGGGTCATCCTGATTCCTGAGCAACTTTTCTTAATAAAATTTTTCGTGATAAAATGCCTAATAGGTCCTTTAAGGCACTGGTGGGGGTTTATTGCGCTTGGCCCCGTATGATACGCATGCGTTGATCTTGTGTGATTTCTAGTGAATTTATAAGTCATTTGTCACTACTGTCAACAGAATCTGGGACCTTTCACGTTTACCACGTGCTATTTTAACCTACAATGATGAAAAATGACACATAACTGACAGTAGACATTCAAGTAAATTCTGTCGGCGGTCAAAAAATGACTGCGCATACGGCCATACATGGCGGCATGACGTCACGCTTAAAGGACCTATACGATTTCGCTGTCTTTGTCCTCTTTAATTAATCGCAGTGGGCTAAGATTTCGGGATAAAGAAAAGGTGAAGCATCAGACAGATGCAAATTTTGAAGCTCTATACATGTAGAAAAAAAGCGAATTAATTTGCTCAATATTAACCGAAATATTTGGGTGGATACCGAGGTAAGGAAGTCGGAGCCATACAACTTTTTCTATACCGCATTCACGCACGAATTACCTACCATTTTTACTCTCCGGTACTGAATATATGCAGAAACTATAACGAGTCTGTAATAATGTTGACATATTCTTTTTAATCTCGATGTCTTTTACAAAATGTGTAGAGAAACTTTGATTAATGATGATGTTTAGAAATAATTTCACTGTTTACTGTTTTACTCTCTACTCTTTCGTTTTTCTTTTTTGTTGGGTTTCTTTTATCACTCGCAGGCTAATTTAATTTAATATTTTTACTTTATGTTGTTTACTGCTTATTTTCTTTATTTAACCGAATACTTATAATGTGTACTTAACAATTGTATCTAATTTGATCCTCTATGGACCTTTGGTCTGTTGGATTAATAAACCGTATTATTATTACAATCAACTTATGGTCATCATGAAGTATAATAATAGGTAATATTGTGATAGCATTTCGCAAGAGAAATCTGAACCTACAGGTATAACTAACTACCTATATTCGTGTATATTCATTTATTGTTACCTACCAAAAGGTACGGCACCAGTTTTAAGTAATGCAGGAAAGATTGAAGAGAATATTTTTTTTCCTCTTGAAAAACAGGAGAGTTCATTTAAACACTCGTCTCTTTAAGAAGACTTTAAGAGCATTATTTTCCCTACCAGCGCGATGCACAACAAAACCGAAAAATGTGATTTAAACAAGATTTAAGTACTTTATTCTTTTGTCGGTCCATCAAAGTGCATTTCAAAATATGCGATTGTTTTTGACAGACTAATCCCACAGTCGCCCGTTTTCGTCTATTTCTCAGAAATTCGAGCACACCTATTTTTATCAGTTTTGCTCATTCGGTGCACCGTTCTTGATTCCAGGATTTAGACGAATCTCTTCTCAGGTATAAGTATGTGAGCGAGAGAACGGTTGTGCATACACACACTTTGACAAAATCGAGCCGACATGGGCGTTCAAGCGTGTGCCTTCTCTTGGGCTAATGGAGCGAAATTGCAGGCTAAACCAGGTGAGATTATAAAAACGTGAAAACAAGCCTTAAACTGGTCCTGCATTTAGAAAAGCAGCCCCACGCACACACGTGTTAACTTTTAGCAAAGCGTACAAATTTCAATCCAATAAGAAAGACATCGATCGAGCGGTAGGTCGCTTTCTAACGATACAAACTTCCATATGTTTGGTGCCCGACAATAAGAGCATTGCTGTTTATAATAGTCGTTCAAAAAACCTTTTACTAAGTGGTACACGATGAGGGAACATTTCCAATTTCCTCGGCTTTACACAATTCGTTTTGATTCAATTGTGAAACGATCACAGAAGATTCGTTATTGGTATAATAACGACATAAATAAGTGCGACTGGTGCATTCTTTTGATATTTTGAGTTTCTGAAGTTGAATGTGCTGAAATACTCCTTTACAAAGCTTCATAATAATTTTGCCATTATCGATTCTGATTGAGTTTGAAACTATAAATACGTAAACTAACTTCCACTACTAAAGACCGAATTTCTGAGCAAATATCCCCGAAAGTGGAGGCTTATTCAAGATCTATACATATAATATCAATTCAAATCCCGACTTCCTGTTCTTAAAGCGGCACATGAGACTCATCCATTATCAATCGGCAAAACTGTCGCTTTTCACTCCGGAATCAATTTCTTCAGATTAAACCTCTACGGCTGGGTTAATATTTCTTTGACTGGTCTCAAACCGTCATTTAAACCTGGAAATTTTCCGGTTTAGCCCGCGATGAGACCGCTTATCGACAATAAGGGTGAAATAAGTAAGAGAGTGTTGATCTTGTCCGACTCGAGTGAATCAGAAACCAATATCCGAGGGTATGAGTAGTTGGCAGCCCCGGGCATATAACGCTGTCACATAGACGTTCATATGGTAATCGCCTGCAGAAATCCATGCACAATAGCATTAGGGCCAACTTATTACGTTTACATTGATCTCGAGGTTTATATTTTTCGTTCCATGTTTGTCTTTGTATTTGAATTTAGTTGGTTGCTCCACTAAAACTTCTCCTTCCCTTTTCGTTCAGCCCAACCGCATTCTTGTTACAATGATTCGTTTTTGACTACTTATATGGCTAGATCATTATTTAAATTTATAATAAATACCTACTTAGTTGTTCGATTTAGATACGACTGCAAGTTTTTTCACGGAAATCAACCTTTGAATTGAATTTTTAACTTCCATACGCTGGCGGAGCAGTTACTAAAATCGATCGCAAAAAAAGGTAGCCGATAAACGTCAACGTGTGCGTCTGACTGAAAATTGTTTGAATTTTGTTGAACAAAAATTATAGTATATTTACGATATTTGGTTGGTAAGTACAGTATACCTACCTTTAATAAATACAATCGCGGAAATCGTATAAGTATGATTTTTCGTATAATCGAAATTATAGTATATTACGATATTAGGTAGGAGGGTAAGTAGTAAGTACAGTATAACAGAATCGAGGGAAGGTTTCCGAGATTCTGTTAGATGTAAACTTAACAACCGTGGTATCGTAGGTATATGATGGTTTTTCCCACAATCAAAATTAAACATTTTCGTGAGTCATTAAACAAATCCTGTTTGACAGATCACCGGATTTTCCAAATGCATCTCGACACATTTGAAAGTTCAATTGTTTTACTTATCGTCCATGCTCTGGCTAAATGCGTGCCGTTATGATTTCATTGTTATTTTTCGTTGCCTTGGAAACCAAGAAGAAAACATGCTTATAATTATTTTTCGCACAATCGTATGTTATAACTCTCTTACCGACGTAGTTAAAGTAAGGTGTAAGTTCAACTTACCAAGCGCGGTTTGGTTTCCCAGGCAACGAAAAATAACAGTGCTGTTATGAATTCATAACAGCACGCATATCTGACACAGGCATGGTAAGTGAAACAATTGAACTGCCAAAGGTATCGAGAGCATTTCGAAAATTCGGCGATATGTCAAACAGGATTTTTTTAATGGCTGACGAAAAATGTTCAATAAGCTAATTTCGATTGTGCGAAAAATCATATACGATACACGGTTGTTAAGGCTGGCGCTCGAATCGTTTAAAAACGACATTTTCGCGGCTCGGGAATTCCTAGTCACAGGAGGCTACGAGTGGCCTAACGAAGTGGTTGAAAGTGCATTTTGTAGATGAAGGATCAGACTACAGGATGACATTAATTTAAAACTCATATTTTGAAAAAAAATTTGTCCGTATAAATTTTTTTTCAAAATATGTGACTAGGAATTCCCGAGCCGCGAAAATGTCGTTTTTAAACGATTCGAGCGCCAGCCTTAAGTACATCTAACAGAATCTTGGAAATTGCAAAAACTCGTCTTCGACTCGTTTTTGCAAACCTTTCCTCGATTCTGTTATACTGTACTTACCAACCTAATATCGTAATATACTAATACGTACATATATTTTTACTTGATAGCTGATTTCTTTATGTAGAAAACAGTACCATTTTTTCGAAAAATGTCATTTTCGGGCCCAAGTTACTGAAAATATCGTGATAAAACTTGTCACACAATCATATTCAGTTGCACTTTGTAGGTGCTTATTAAATCTTGAGCCATCAAATATGGCCCGTAATTCAAAGTCCCTTACAGGGTCGTGAAAGGCAGCACGGAAGCGGCCGGAACCTCCACATTGCGTGGGTCTTTGATTTCCGTGTTTTGTGTCGTTTTGACAAATTTTACACTTTCTGACAAATAGCGACATATTTACTGCAATTTCCGTCAGTCCGCAAAAGTTTTAAACGAGAATGAGAATTTTCATTATTTTCCGCCGAAATGGTACCAACTGTGAATAGATTTTTAGAACCAGAATTTAATAATGTAATGGTGATATAAAAAATGCGGCCTTGTAGTTAAATTTTTTTTCTAATACTCACATCTTATCAGTATAAGATGATACGACACCCATATCGAAACAGTTTTCCATATGGGTGTCGTATCATCTCATCCCTATGACCAACTCATCCCACGTAACAACACATCCCAGTAGAGATCTCATCCCAACAACCAACTCATCCCACGCCTTAATTCATCCCATCAAGAGACATCTCATCCCAAATCCCAGATCGCAACTCATCCCAGACCAAGTCATCCCAACAGACAACTCATCCCAACGGACAATTCATCCCAAAGGACAACTCATTCCAAAGGGCAACCCATCCCAACGGACAACTCATCCCAATAACGAACAACTCATCCCTAGCGACATTTCATCCTCGACGAACAAGTCATCCCAAAAGGCATCTCATCCCAGGTGTAACCCATCTCAGACTACGTCATGTGAATATAAAAGCCAAAACCCATCATAAATTTGGTTATTTCTCAACCCCGTTCAATTTGCCCCAGGCGAAATTTTTTGAAAATACAATTTGCTAACCGTAATGAAGAAAGATTCGATCCTACCGATGACGCCAATATAAAGTTAATGGCTCTGTACAAACCTGAAACTGACAATCCAGAGCGAATTGGTCGTTGAAGGTCAAAGGCTCCGTTTCAAAAAATCACAACAATTTTAAGGCTAATGCATAAAACATAACATATGTCCACCCTTCCGCAAGTGATAGTGCACTGGCCCTTTCACTCCGTGGTTATCACTGCCGGGCACTACTGCCACTGTTGGAAACATGTTGCCAGATGTATCTTACGCCCCGTGTGTCCATTATGCCCCGGCTTTTCCTACGCATTTGCAAGGTTTGAGTTGAGTTGACGCATGGGATGAGTTTCTGTTGGGATGAGATGTGGCTTGGGATGAGATCTAACTTGGGATGAAGTGTCACCTGGGATGAGTTAGTTATTGCGATTGCAGAATTATTGATCACTTTAATGTTATCTTAGTTGGCTATTGGGATGACTCGGTCTGAGATTAGCAGTCTTTTGAGATAAGTTGCCCGTTAAGAAGAGTTGTGCGCGTTGGGATGAGTTGTCCATTGGGATGAGTTGTCCGTTGGGATGAGGTGGCCTGGGATGCGTTGTCTTGGGATGAGTTGTCCGTTGGGATGAGGTAGCCTGGGATGAGTTGGTCTGGTATGAGTTGAGTTCTGGGACGACTTGGTTTGGGATGAGCTGGCTTTTTGGATCAAATGTCACTTGGGATGAAGTGTCACGTGGGATGAGTTGGTTATTGGGATGAGTTGTCTTATGGGATGAGTTGTGACTTGGGATGAATTGGTAATTGGGATGAGATGATACTAACCCGTTTCTAAGGTGCATTTGAATTAGCTTCTTATGTTTGCGATAAAACACGTCTTTCTATAAAAGCACGTCGCCCATCATGACATTGACAACGTGTTTTAAAGCTAATAAATCAAAAATTTTTGACATTTATCACTTGAATTGACAATAAAATTCAAAAGAAACTTTAAAAGGTCGTGTTAATATGGTTAGTATTAGAAAATGGGCAGCAGAGAAGCGGCTGGAACCTCCCCATCGCGTGGATCTTTGATATAATTTCAAAGTTCATATGCCAAAATGGCACTTAGGGTGTCACGATTGGCTTCAAAAACCTTTCAGATCTAAGTTCAGTTACGAAATGTCTACATACCAAATTTTAGCCAAATCGGTCAAGGGGTTTGGACTGTAACAAAAATTGCCAACATTAGATCTGTGTCCGTTGGAATATGAGCCAGATGCTAATGTTTCACCTATTTCGTTCGTTAACGTCCTATTTTTTAGGGAATAAGAAAATTGTCCGAAAATCAAACGATAATGCATTGTTATAAATCCATCATACCAGCAAATATTAAAAATGATTGTATTGAATTGTAAATCTGCACGGATGAGTGGTATATCCGTTGAGGTAATTTATTATTTTCCATATTTACACAGAGCTTTCCGAATCGATGCAAACTATATAGACTGGGCCATATTAAAAATATAAGTGGCTTAAAACAGATCCTGTAGGCAAATAAAGGCTCAATTTAAATTTTGATCCTTATTAAAGTGGTCTTTTGTTTTTTGAATTGCGCACTTGAGACCTGCTGCCTGCTTTTAACTTTCATCCTGCTGTAATACAGAAAAGGAGATTACACACGACTTAACCCTAAAATCATTTGCGACAATTTTTATATTGATTATATCGTTAATGTTCCATTAACACAATGCTGACTTAATAGCTGAGTATTAAGCGATACTGCGACATTGTGTTTTTACCGTAACTAATAGGGTTATGCAGGTGTTTTATGGCCGTTTTTCACCCAACGCGGTTTTATATGAGATCGTTTACGACACCCAAATGGCTTAATAGCGACGTTATAGCGAAACTAATCACTTTGCGATGAAGGAAACGTGCTCCCTTTCAAATTGTTAACGCCATCAAATACCCTTTTACCATTAATTTGCTCACCTGTACAACAAAGGACTTGTAGTAATAATTATTACTAGTTCTCATCTACTTGGGCTATTTAAACATAGCTATTATTTTGAGAAATTTCAAGAATATTCTTTATTGAGTGTAGGGTTCTCACGGGGCTAGTAAGGGCTCGCTCTTGCGGACCAATAAGCTTCGACACCCGCCGAGAATTGGAAATCGGAACTCAACCAAATCATTATTACAAAGATCACACTTCAATTATTAGTTAAAAGGGGAAATGGACATTTTTTATGGTTGCTTGAATTAAGTGATGTGAAAATACATATTAACTATTATGATGGACTATGCAGCCATATCCTTATTCGGCTTTTTGTTGGACATGCGATTGATTTGTCCACAGTCCACTAGTAGAAACAGATCTCGTTACACATTTTAAGTCCAGGTGGTGTGCGGTAAACATCCCATAAAGAAAGAATAAAATATACAATAACACATTCAGGGGGTATTATACGTTATTAACCAGGTAATTTGAGAATAGGTGTAAGTTATACGCTATTCACTGTAACCACCGAGAAGATTCCGGCACCCGAATGAACCATAATGGTTACAATGGACCTTCAGGAATTCTGCTTTTGCGTTTTGTTTTACCTTCATCATAGGATGACCATCAACCATAAATTTTCCATCTACATTTAGTGTTTAGCTCCATTAGTCCAATTAGTTATCAAGCTTCAGTGAGTTCATATGTGGGTTTACCGCCAGTTAACCATGTATTGGGAATCATGCGAGGGAGAGGTGGTCCTTTGCTCCACGGGAGACCCCAGGTGTCAGACTACGCTGTTTACACTCTACACATTCAAAAGTGGGATCAACATGCTATCACCGTGTCTGATATTTGATATTGTAAATGTAGGTTTCTTTAGGTGTGAACCTCATTAACACGGTAAAACGATATCCGATATAAATAAATAATGAGAACTATTCATACAGAATCCTAAAGGAAATTATATTTTATAATATATTGTGTATAATTGATTTTATGAAAAGCTGATCAACATTTCGATGCTATTTTCAAAATTAATCAACTTTGTATCAATCATTATTTTCTGAACATTTGTATCTGATGGCGTTGGATACTCCCCTCGATTTTATGCTATAATCTCATATAATTGCTGAACGTATTGGTCAAGGACCATAGAGCATCCAGTCTGTAGGAAACATGTTTATTCACGTTTTCATAAACGCTGCTGTTACATAAGAGGATTTTCATTGCCCTTTAATATCGCGCTAATTTGCTATAGGTGCATTACGTGAACCCGCGCGTTGCCACGATGACTGAACTGATCTAAGCTCTGTAAAAATTGGCAAGTCTAAATCTGAGCTAGGTACATGCAAAACTGAATATTTGGACTTTTTTGCCAAAAGAGCAGTAAGTCGTGTAAGCACATTTTTGGAAACAAAATTTGGAGACCTTTTATGCGCTAATAAAAAAATTCTGTCTATATCATTCAAATTTCAAGATCGATATACCAAAAGTGCACTTTCCGTCTACCGATTGCCATCAAAATTAACTAGGCTTATTTACAGGCTACCACTTACATGCATAATAACTACAAAATTTTATGAAAATTCTTTCAGGACATATACAGGGTAATTTTTCGATGCTCACCATTGGGATATCCTAAACGGTAAAAGATACGGGGTCGGTTAAATTACAGAAAAGTTGCGCTATTTCTTGGCGATTATAAGAATCTGAAGAGAATTCCCCGATATTGTGATTCGTTCCTGAGTTATCAGAAAAAATCTGAAAATTGTCAATTTAAAGAAAAATTAATATCTTCCTAAACGATTCATGTTATTTAAATGAAACTTGAGACTTTCATATTTTTGACAGCTGTCAATTGAATGGCGTTGACAGAAATTTTCTAGGCTTTCTAGATTTTGAGTAAAGACTGTCAACTTTTCTTTTTCTTACGGGCGCCATATTGAATTTTAACACCGCCGGATACACAGAAAAATTAGCTTCTCAAAAGTGTAACCAACATGGACGTTTTTCAAAAAATATGTGAAAACCCGAGTCACGCGACCGCAAGACGTAGGTATTTTATTACTGTTGAATTCAATTGTTTTCACATTGTTATAAGAGATTGAAGAAGTCGGCGAACTGTTTTGAAATTGTTTTTCATCTAAGTTTAGGCTGATTTTGCAAATTATTCCTACCAATTTTCAAATTCTGACATCTGTCAAAAAAGTTCATGTTGAATACATTTTTGAAAAGCCAATTTTTTTGTGCATTTGATGGTGTCAAAATTCAATATGGTGGCCATAAAAGAATCAAAAGTTGACTGTCGTTATTCAAAATCTAGAAGGCTTAGAAAATTTCTGTCCAAGTTTCCAAGTTTCATTTAAGCAACATCAATCGTTAGGAAGATATTAATTTTTTCTTTAGATTGGCAATTTTCAGATTTTTTGTGATAACTCAGAAACGAATCAAAATATCGGGGAATTCTCTTCAGATTCTTAATCATCAACAAATAACGCAACTTTTCTGTAATTTAACCGACCCCGTATCTTTTACCGTTTAGGAAATCCCAATGGTGAGCATCGAAAAATTACCCACCCTGAATACATATACATATTTCCTTATGGGCGAAAATCTAGGAGCGCTTTAAATAATAAATAATAATAATTAAAATGGTGATTTATTTTGTTAAAGACGATGATTTGATAGTGCAGTCACCCACTTTTAGTTGCCAATCAACAATTGCAGCTATCAAACAGGTGATTGCATTTAAAATCAGCGGTTTAAATATTATAAACGGCCATTTCAATTCAAAATTATCACCAAAATATAATGCACGGCCTGTACCTCGGCACTGAAAGCTTCTTTTTATTATTCAGATTTTCCTAAACTCCACATTTCTCGATTTCAAAAATTAGTTATTTGTGTATCATCAGGACACTGGTGAAGTTAAACTTTTTATTACTAATGTGGAGTTTAGTTGCAGAGGCAAATAAACCACATGAATAATATAAAGAAGCTTCAGTGCCGAGGCTCACACAGATTACCAGTAACCTCCCATTTTTTCGTTTCATGGTCCCAGGATCACGAAGGAGTTTTTAGAAAATGTCTTATACGAATTTGAGCAAGATTTCTCGAAAACTACCGAACGGATTTTGATGAAATTTGGTATGGCGCTTAGTGTTGGCCTTCTGGTGAGCCCCAGTTAATTTTTTTGCCAATCTGCAAATGCCAAGTACCTTTCTGCCGTCTTAACCATGAAATTTGATTGATGAACACCAAGTTCTCTTACCAGCAAGTAAAACTGCTTCAAATTCTGTATACATATAAAAATGTATTCGCACTTCAATATCACAAAAATAGAAATTTCAAAGGAACATTAATTAACACGCTACAATACAAACTACTAAATCGATTTAGCTCAAATTGGTGCGTAGAGATATTATATAGCCTGCCAAGGAACTGAATTAATTTTGGTGACCACCGGCCAACGACAAGTGGCTTTTTGACATGTCAACTTTAAATTTTGAAAACTGACCACTGCTCGTTTTTATCAGCACATGAAAGGTCTTCAAATTCTGTTTCCAAAAATGCATTCAAACTTAGTGCCCTTTTGACAAAAAAAATTGAAAGATTAAAAAAAAAATTATAAGGTAGGATTGGATTATTCACCAATTGGGGAGGTTCCAACCGCTTCCGTAGCTGCCCACTTTTTTATTGCTCATGTGGTTTATTTGCCTACGCTGCGCTGGCGCTGCAACTAAACTCCACATTCCTAGTAAAAAGTTCAACTTCAGTGCCTTGATACACAAATAACTATCTTGTAACGTAACTTTGCATTTGTGAATACAGACCTTATAGGTACTTTCGGAAAACGTCCAAGAAACACGTGGATACTAATTGTATATCTATTATTTATGTCAAATCAAAATTGAAAAACTAAAACACCTCAATTAATATGCAGTTGTTGATGCAAAGTAGAAGCGAAACGTTTACTTACAACCTGTATATTTCATTAAAACTCATGTTATTACAATATTCACAATAATCTTGATAATGATTCCTAACGTTTGTATAGTAGTTGCAATAACAATACAGTGGAAAATTGATTACTGATAACAAATCCTTCATGCCCAATCATCCGCGTTTAATAATTCATTTTTCACTATACACAAAATCAAGTTGGTATACCTATTTTACATTTCTAATCAAAATAATTATTATTGTTCACAAGACTGCTTTTTTATCTAAACGTAATGGAAGATTACCATTAGGAAAAATAACACAAAATTAGGGACTACCAATAAATACTATTTATTTACAGCAAATGACTAAAAACAAACTTAGGTTTTGGCATGCAGTTTGTGAGGTGAACTAGGTGCTAGAATTTCTTGTGTTCTTAACCTCAACGCTTCCAAGGCTGCAGGCGACAACTGTGAAGGGCTAGGTACTTCGGGACTATTACTACGAGATCTATCTTCATGATGGTTACTTAAGAAAGCCCCCTGAGGCACACCACCATTCAAAACGTATTGAGACAGGAATGCATGAAATGTCGGTACTGAAAATGGTGCTTTGGGTGGCCAAGCAAAGCCCATTGATGCCGCAGGATTGAACATGGGAGCTAGAGGCAAGCTGGGCCAAAAATGATCTGCAGGACCAACGGGTGGCAATCCTAAAGCCCCATGAAGTCCATATTCGGCAATGCCTGCTTGCTCGCTGGGGTGCATGAATTGCGTTGCGTCACGACCAAGAGCTTTCTCGCGCTTTCTCCATTTTGCACGTCGATTTTGGAACCAAACCTAATGGAAAGAAAGAATAACGTTATAGAGCGATTTGGCATTATTATTTAAACGCGGATAAATCAGCATGAAGTCTGTAGCCAGAATATAGGAATACTTGGATAATGGCCATCATGAATTGCATCTTAATTGGTAACAATTTGGATAATTAATCTGGCTTGTAACAGCGTAAGTAGCGTCGCAATTGGCCATTGTTCGCCACAATAGAGGTAATCGGAACCAGTTCCGGACCCCAAAGCTCTCTCTGATGTCTCATTTAAAGTGCCTTCTCGTTCCATAGATAAAATGATGGAAAGCTGTGCCCTCTTCTAATTGCCCTTTTAGCATCGCTTCAACTAAACTACACCCTCCTTCTTTTCCTTAATATGTGTGCTTCCAATTAATTTTTCCACGCTCGTTTTACTGTGCTTACAGCTCCAAAACAATGAAAATTAATTCGAAAATTGCACCCTTACAAGTCGCAAAGGAGAATAGGTCCTCAGTCTTCTCTCGACTTAATTCATTAATAAGAGAGCCATTAAGTGTTTAATGTAACTTCCACAGTTGCATGTTTGTGGTTAACATTTATTGTTGATGGGAAAAAAGTGTGTCGTAATTAATAGAAAAGTTAAAAATTACTTGATTGCTTAATGAATAAATAATGACTATGGATTACCTGACTAAATTGTAATTGCTACACGTTAAATTAACGGAAATATTATTAAATTAAGACGTTTTTATGAAATCTTCCATGGAAAAGGGAAACTGCCGCCTTATCATCAGCAATATAGAATAAATAATAGGCAAATAGGTACCTAATCAAAATTTTAAAATTTTATTGTGGAATTTTTGTGGAATCTTCTTAAAACTTTTTCATTTTATGCATCTGAGTAAGCCTAAATTAATTTCCACTTATTTAAATGAAACGGGGAAATTGTCATAGAACAAAATCATGATTTTAAAATTCATACATTAGTGGGAAATTGAAAAAATTATACCTCTAAACATACACGGTGGGTAATTTTTCGATGCTCACCATTGGGATCTCCTAAACGGTAAAAGATACGGGGTCGGTTAAATTAGAGAAAAGTTGCGTTATTTCTTAGAGATAATTTAAATGAAACTACTTTTTTGCAATTGTTTTTCATCTAAGTTTAGGCTGATTTTACAAATTATTCAGACCAATTTTCAAATTCTGACATCTGTCAAAAAAGCTCATGTTGACTACATTTTTGAAAACCTAATTTTTTTGTGTATATGACGGTGCCAAAATTCAATATGGCGGTCATAAAAGAAACAAAAGCTGACTGTCGTTATTCAAAATCTAGAAGGTCTAGAAAATTTATGTTATTGCCATTCAATTGACAGCTGTCAAAAATATAAAAGTTCCAAGTTTCATTTAAATAACATCAAACGTTAGGAAGATATTAATTTTTCTTTAAATTTTGGCAATTTTCAGATTTTTTGTGATAACTCAGGAACGAACAGAAATATCGGGAAATTCTCTTCAGAATCTTAATCACCAAAAAATATCGCAACTTCTCTCCAATTTAAACTACTCTCGATCTATTATGGTTCCCGAGATACTAATGGTGGGCATCGAAAAATTATACGCACCCTGTCTACCTAGTTATCTTCCACTTTCTTATGACATGTTATTTAGAAATATCTTAACGTATTCAAGAAAATGGATATTGGAAGACTTTAAACATAGAGAAAATGTAAGACTCACTTGTACTCTAGCTTCGCTCAAATCTAATCTCATCGCTAACTCTTCTCTGGTGAAGACGTCTGGATATTGCGTTTTTTCAAAGGCTCTCTCTAGTTGGTGTAATTGATAAGTAGTGAAAGTGGTCCGCGATCTCCGAATTTTTCTGGGCCTGTTAGTATCAATTCCATCAACGCTTTCCTCAACGATTTCGCCATCATCACTATTTGAGTCCACCTTGCAATCAGATTCGCCTAAAACAAAAAATAAGCATTGATTCTACCTTCATCATAAAAATTAAATCCATAAAAAGTAAGGTTTTTTTTACATCAAAGACCAGATGGATATTCGTTTCATCGGTTTAAATCTATATGGAATTATAAAATGAAAAACTCGGTGCCTCATTAATATAGGTACACCTAATGAATTTTAATGGAAAATATATAGATCTGTATAGAGGCATCATAAAACGACCACTTTATTTTCTTTGCGTATTAGCCCTTTATTTACATAACGATGCGATCAAAACATGTATTCGAACAAGATTAAGCTAGCGCAGTCATAATAAACATATTTAGCAGGAGAACGAATCGTTGATCCTCTTTTGTTGCTCGGTTTTCGCAGCCGACTTTGCTTGCGCTATGAATTTTGTATTCATATTGTGCCCTGTACACACGTTTAAAAGCTTTGACATGTCCACTCGACGATTTATATATGCAAATTGAATACTAATCTACCATATGAACTTTGACGTCGTGTTTATAACAACGTTATTAATTTTCGGACAAATTAAGCGATTTTACCCTATTAAAGGTCGCAGAAACACTGTAAGGAGATTAGGAGATTAACTACGATAATAAAAGATCTATTTTCTTCCTTTTACGGTCACAATAGTAAAGAGTTTTTTACGCGGGACTTAATCAAACATTTGAAAACAGATCAGCTTTATTTGTAAGAGGGGCAATTTAATACACCAGGTAACTCAAAGCTCCCCTCTATTATCCCACTCGATTACGACTTTATTTCGTCAATCATTATTCACCCCAATTTTAATTTTGCTTCCTTTATCCCTCATTAAAAGTTCGGTCGATCCTATCATGTGAATAAGCCGGATTTGAAATTAATTGTTACCTCTATCCTCTATGGCCAAGTTTGCTAACGTTCCACCTTTATCATTTAGGATTCTAGGTATTATAATACTTGATCGCAATTTTACATGTTACATACCTACTTAATAGGTATCTCAACAGATATCAAATCGAAGAGTTAGTTTAAAAAATAGTCCAATTTTTCATTGCATCTAACATAATATAGATTGCATAAGGTATAGGCATGTTCCTAGGTATACCTAGGTAGGTACTTTATTCTTCCTCTGCCAAATTTAGCTAATTTTCGACTATTTTTAGGAAAAGTAATGGAGGGATCGATACCAAAAAATTGCAGAAGCTAGTCATAACGTGCATGAAGGTTAGATCCTTCTGGAAAATGTATATGGTATAATTTAAACTTGACCATTTCAAGACTTTTTTGTCCCACATCTCGATATTCTCGCAAATTTTACTGTAAAAACTATTTTTCTTGGCTCGCAATGAGAGCTTTAAAATTTGGGAAAAATCGCCTTAAGTAGGGGAAACGTGCCCAAGATGGCACAGCGGATGAGATGGCATAGTTGTGATGTTTCAGCTACAAAAGTAACAAAACGGGCTTAACCTACGCATAAGAGGTGCGTAATCGTCTAAGGCACGAGCCCTATAAAGCCAGAGTCTGCTAAGTCTGTAAGAAAATTATTGCATTCTTCATGTTTCTAGTTATAAAAAATTGAGAAAAATGTGAATTTCCATTTAAAAAAAAGGATAACTTCCATCAGTTATATAGGAAATATGAAAACTGTTTGACTGCATTCATTTAACTATACAGTCGGAAGAAATTTAAGACTCAACTCTTTCTTATTTTTTTCTTTTTTTTTGTTAAAATGTCAATAGTGATGAACGCTTGACTTCCCACAAATCAACTCGGAACATCCCAATCCAGATTCTTTTCAACTGCTAATTTCTTAATAGATGCGTTTACAGATAGTCTTCTGCAGAAGATCTTACGGAGGGCTTCCTTCATTAAGGGAACAGAAAGTAAACCATTTTTCGTACTATTCCAGACACAGTGTAGTGGAAAAATACGAAAAACGCTGTATTTGCGGTTGCTTCAATGAAGAGAACTTTCCTCAAGGATCTTCTGCAGAACATCCTCTGTAAGTGTATAAAGAGGGCTGTTAAGCAAATTGCAGTTACAAAAAAATGCAGCAGAGAAGCGACTGGAACCTCCCCATAACGTGGGTCTTTGATTTCCAGATCTTGTATTTAAAACTTTAAAGATGTGCCTAAATGAAAATGGCATTTCTCGTTTACCAACTGGTTTCAAAAGACTTTCAGCTCTTCAACTGGTCACCCAATCTCCATGTACCAAATTTCAGCCAAATCGATCCAGTAGTTTGGGCTATAACGTGTTTTTAGTATTATTAAAAAATTTAGATTTTTTGCCCAAAGGGCACTAAATGCTAATAATAATAATAGTCGATTGAGTCCAAAAAAATTTCAAATCGGTTCAGCGGCCTGGGCTGTACCGCGATTTTAAAGTCCGATAAAATTCTCGAATTTTTTATTTTTTGGTTTTTTTGGTTTGTGTAGAAAAATCGAAATTTTGTAATAACACTAAAATCACGTTTTACCCCAAAGTACTGAATCGGTTTGGCTGAAATTTGGTACATGGAGATTAGGTGACCCATTGAAGAGTTGAAATGCTTTTGGGAGCAATTGGTCCACGGGAAATGCCATTTAGGCATATCAACTTTACAATTTTAAACACAATACACCGAAATCAAAGACCCACGCGTTCGGGCTGTGCCAACCGCTTCTCTGCAGCCAATTTCTTACTATATTCTTGAGAGGGGTCGTACTTATTGGGATGATGTTAATTGAGGTACCTAGGTACATGATGTATATTTATAGGTACCTACGTGTTGATATTAAACAATGTTTAATTTATTACATAATCACAAAATTGTCTGCATATGATTATGTACCTATGGTATAGCCCACAGCAGCGTACCTACAATCATCAATTAACATAAAGTGTCTCCACGATAATTAATTTCTCCGTATATCAGTCCATGGAATATTCCAAATGGCCTAAAAGAATGAAATAAACTGGAAAATTTCTAGTTGTTACGTTTTTACGAAATGAGTAAAATGAGTTTGTATAATTTAAAACAGATTATGCTATCATTTTTAATATTGTTAATTTAATTTAAATATTGGGAATTTTTAACTTCTATATACGCTCGCATAACAATAAATTACCTAAGTATCCATCGAAAAATCAAATAACCAAAAACATTAAATCTTTACCTTTTAGGGTCCTGGGAACCCAAAAAAGTGACCTTGAAAAATGTCTGTCTAAACACGCCCCAGGCTGAAATTTGGAACAACATATGTGAAGCTTGTACATATATAATCTAAGGAAAAACTGATTATAGATTTTGGGTCAAACCAGTCTTTGCAAAGTGTCATTTTGGCACACGAGCTTCAGTTAGAAACATGTATCGTACATGACGGGTAGTATAGTCAAAAATGTCGAAAAAATCAGTGAAAGTTTCAGATTTTTGAAAGACGCAAGAACACTTTATTTTTTACATTTTACTTTTTTCTAAATTGTTTTTGAAATTTTGGCAATTGTGGAAATTTAGAAATTTGAAAACAGCAAATACAGGTAAAAGAAAATGTAATTGCCAGTTGAGTTTAAAAAATAAAGAATACGTGTTTCTGCGTTTTCTGAAAATCTCAATTTTTCACGGATTTTTTTGATGTTATTATTGGGGGGGATTTCACAGTCGGCAGTGGTGTACAAATTTTCGGCAGTGTTAGTGGGAAATGTTAGGCAGTGGTTGCAAAAATTGGGCAGTGGTTGCAAAAATTGAGCAAATTCGACATCAGTGGGGGGACTTCACAGTCGGCAGTGGTGTACAAATCTACGGCAGTGCCCTGAAAATTCGGCAGTGGTGTACAAATTTTTGGGGTGTGAAATGCCCCCCAGTTATTATTGAAAATCGTAATTGCACTTATATTCATCTGGCTCACTAAATTGTAGTATTCATTTAATTAGATTAATGTTCATGGGGTATATAGTTCTTTACAATAGGTCCTTTTATAACCGCGGTACAATTTGGTCCGGTTTTTAAATTACACACGAAAAAATATTGAATCAATTTTTTCGAAAAATGTTATTTTAAGGCATTTTGCAAGAAATCATAAAAGAGTGTACTCTGCTACAGCCCCAATAAGCTACTGAAAATATCGAGATGAAATGTGGCACACATATTTAGTGGGCAGTTTGTACTTTGTAGGTGTTCGTCAAATTTTGTAAAGAAGTCCTACCCACCTAGGTACTTATACAGGGTATGCGAGATTAAAATTCCAGAACTTTGTTATTTGTGGTCCGATTTTAGTGAACTAAAAACCAAATGAAATTGCTCATAAGACACTACAAACAAAAGATGGTTTTGATTTTCATCGACTTCAACTGGAGTGTCAACTGGATGTCAACTTTTCGTTTTCAAATGGACACACACAATTTTTTTTACTCAGTCTAATAGCTAATTTTTTTCTGCGTCTTCTGATTGTATTTGAAAATGTAAAGTTGACATCCAGTTGACATTCAAGTTGAAGTTGATAAAAATCAAAACTATCTTGAGTTTGCATAGTGTTTTATGACCAATTTCATTTGGTTTTTAGTTCACTAAAATCGGACAGCACAAAATAACAAAGTTCTGGAGTTTTAATCTCGCACCCTGTATACTTTAGCTAATTGTTAAGAATAGCAGTAAATGCCTATTTACACCTCTTTTAACAATGATGGTGAAGTCATCATAAGAAGTAGGTATAAGTACGTAAGTATTAGTCCCTTTGCCCTTTCTTTTGCTAACTGATGATACTTAAACATTTCCAAAGAATAAGAAAGAAAAGGTATCATGCTGATAATCACTTCCGTTACAAGAGTGCCAATAATGTCAACTGCAAAGTCTTGTCAAAAACTAATACCTCTGAAACTTTTCTACTTATTGATGATTTCAAAACAATAGAATAATAGGCAGCTAATATTGAACGTTATTGATGGAACATTCATTGGCTTTATGTAGGTAGTTGGCATAGTCACTAGATTTATTTATTATTGAAAAAGCTAGAACACGTGTTCAAGAGGGTAGTTGGAAAAGGGTGAAGCCCCTATTACATTCCCTGTATACAACTAATTATCTCCATAATTACTGACTCTATCAGATTGTCTATGACACACAATTAATCATTTTTGTTTTCAACCCCTCGATAACGATCGTGCGTAAGAGAAATGCACATAACACAACTGGTAAATGCACCAAAATACCTTATTGGTAGGTAAATTAAAATTATTATTATACGAAAGAACAAAAAACTGAAAAATCTTACCTTCTGTATTTTTTTCAACAGCATTCGCATTGTTATTAACTCCCAGAATTTGGTCGATGCTATAGACGGCCCTTGGGCGCACTTCCTCGGAACCAACTTGTTCTTTAGACATTGTGAACTAATGTAAACTAGGTAAGCACCGTTTAACGAGTGCTTGTCGACTGAATGTTTCAACCACTTGTGAAGGGTATATTGAGGAAAATGGAATAACCCTCCCTCATCTCTGCTCCAATCAGAAAATTAAATTCGCCTGCTAACTAAAATACGCACGCGCACCTAAAATATAACCACGCCGACTAGATTAAATGTGTTCAAATTAAGATAAGAGTTTTATTGTGTTAAATTTTAATGAAATAGATTAGGTTGTGAACATTGAATGATTAACATTTTGAGAAATAATCAGGTGTTTCATTATTACATTATAGACGTAATATTATTTTAATTTTGTTTGAGTATTTTATTTATTGGGGTGTTATTAATAACGAATACCTAATAACGATAAAAAGACCAATTTTATGGAAAACGCCTATCATGGGATAACTTATTTTGACTCACCTACTTTTATTTATTGCATAGTATAATAACATACCTATAATAAATTTAATGTCTAATTATAGATACGGACCTATTAGTGTTGATGGAAAAATATCCCAAAAGCCATGCATGTCCCGATAATAAATAAGTAGCAAACAGAGATAGGTATAAGTATACCTATATATAGAGAGAAATTTTGAAAAATATCTAGATACATAGGGGTATACAAATCACAAACCTGACGTGTTAATAACAAAGATGATAATATGAAACACTTTTTTACATTATCAAAACCAAGCCCTAACATATAGATGTTTTTGAAATCGGTGAAACTATATCTACAATCTAGGTACATAATATACCTACCTATCTGATTGTGATTGATGATTGATATGGTTGATTAAGCATGCCCGAAAGGTTCAAGAAAACAGAAGAAATAAAACCTGTCGGTCCCAAGGCATTTCCGGACTAAAAGGTCCTGGGTCCTGGGACAACTTTTGCATTGCATGAAATTTTTCTTAATTTTCATTAATTTCACTTTGTGGTTGAACTGCACAGGAAACAACCTGCATGCATAGAAGTGGAGAGGTCGCCATTTTTTCATAATAATCCCAATTAATAAACGCAAAATGATTACGATTAATTTAAGAAATATATGAAAGTAAAATGACATCTGACATCTCAATGCAGTCATTGAAGGACCCATATCGTCACATCAGTTTGATAAATCATAAATCTATGCAATTTTCACTTTTTACGCACCCTGTCCGTTTAAATTATAAATAAAAATATATGTAGCTACTTACCTTCTTACTTAATTAATTAGTATGTTACTTAACGAGATGGGAAGAAGTTATACATGCACGAGCCGCGTAGCGGTGAGTGTATAATTCCACAATGCGTAATTGGATTGCTTTACAATTCGAGTTGCGTATATACGATACTTTCTCTACGACTACACTAAGGGCTGATTGTATAAAAAATAATCCCTGTATTAAATTTAGTACCGGAGTTTGTCACTAGGCAACGAGTCTTCTGATTGGCTCAGATCACGCTCAGACATAGAAACTGTTGCATAAAACGCGATTATCCCCACGATTATTTTTTATACAATCCGCCCTTCGGTAGGTACTTAACCTTTCAAAAATAAGGACTAAATTCAAGAACTTTTTTAGGCGCTCGACCGGAAAGTTAACCTTTCCGGTCAATTTTAGGACCGGAAAGTGGCTTTTCCCGGACTAGTCCGGTAAACTGAAAAATTAATTTTCCCGGTCAATTTTGGGACCGGAGAATCAACTTTCCCGGACTAGTCCGGGAAAGTCGAAGTCCGGGAAAGTGAAATTTCACCGAAATATTCTAGAAAGTGAAATTTCACCGGAATATTATGGATTTTGTTATCGTGTTAATTTTTACTAGGCTCCTCACATTTTTCAGTGTAGATAATTTGAATTAAAATATTTAATTTCACACAGAAAATATGTTGCGAGCACCTAAAAAATTTAATACGTAACTCACATGTAAAGTGTCTTTCCTGGACTCGCAGGCTTTCAGGCTTCCGCCTACGGCGTCAGCCTGAAATCTGCCTATTCGTCCAGGAAAGATCACTTTCCATACTCTTTACGTAAATAACTATTTCGAGAGGAATATTTCGGAAACATCCTCGGACAAGTAGACTTTATTTTTTTATGTGAATCCATTGGTATATATAGGTATAGTCAGATATTTCTTAGCCCTTGCGGCTTAACCGGAAATGACCATAATTTTTGTTTTTCAAATGGAATCATATACCTACTATCCTTTCTCAACGAATTCGGAATCTACGATTCCTGACTGGAAGTGGAGTCACGGGCACGGCCATCATCACCCTAGATTTTTAAAAACATCGAAGAAATCTGTGGAAAATTGAGATTTTTGAAAAAACAAAAACACGTCAACTTTGTTTTTTCAATATAAATTCAACTGCGCAATTACTTTTTTGAAAAAACCTTTTTACTTATTTCAAACTTCAATGTTCAAACCTAATGCTATTTTTTCCAATATCGACAAACCTTTAGGTACCCACACAAAAGTCAATTCTGAAATAATATCACCTACAACATTATATTTATACAATAACCACGGAGCCGTTCATTGTGATGATGGCATCCTTAGTTTAATGCTAAAAAAACTGGGGCATCAAAATTTGTATTCCCTCCAAATCAGAGGGATTACCAAGTTTTAATCCCTGATTTCCACAAATAATGATGACAGATTAAAAAATTTTACTCCCTGATTTTGGTATAGTGGGGGATTAAAATCAAATTTTAGCATACGAAAATCAGGTAGGTATTTGCGCATTTGAATTGGTGTTGAAATTAGATTTAATTATAAAAATCTAGGGTGTCTTACGAATATACAGGGTGTCCGGAAATAACGATGAAATATTTCGAGGGGTGATTCTGCAGCTCAAAATATGCAAAAAAGTTCCTATAAACATGTATCCGGAAATCGTTCCTAAGGGGGCTACGGCCTTCTGAAGGGGACGCCTCAAATTCGGTTTTTATTGAATAAATCAGGAACCGCTTAAGATACAGTGACGACTTTTTGCACATTATCTAACATCAGTAAGCGCCATCAGATTATGGTATCTACCAAAAACAGATTCAACCAGGGGCGTGGAAAATAGGGGGGCTTCAACTTTCCCCACCCAAATTTTTTTACGTGTTATTTTTTAGACAATTTCTCACCGGAATATGGTTTCCTGACTAAAATTACATAAAAAAGCCTCTCTTGTTATAACACCGTAGGATAAACCGTTTTCGAAAAAATTTGACTTAAAGATCCATTTGCATTTCCTAGGCTTATCAAACGATTTTTATTAAATTACAAAACTGAAAATTAGTATCTAAAGTAATCTAATGTTGCTTATTGATGTCAGATAGTATGCAAAAACTTAATAATTGACAAAATCAAAATCAAATTTTGAGCGCCTCCTTCAGGGAGCCCTAGCCCCCTTAGGAGCGATTTCCGGACCCATGTTTATAGGAACTTTTTTTCATATTTTGAGCTGCAGAATCACCCCCGAAATATTTCATCGTTATTTCCGGACACCCTGTAGAACAGTTTTGGTATGTTAAGTGTAAAGTGGGGTAGGTACAGTTATAAAATTTGTCTCTTACAGAAATTAGAGATTGACGCATCCGGAATGTAATAAAGTTGTTGACGCCTATATGGGGCACTTCCGGTTATACCGGAAGTAGGGTGCAACTTTGACATTTTAAATAGCAACTCCCATTTTTCATTGCAGGTTTGGATAAAGGAAGAAAAATTAAACCTAAAACACCTAACATATAACTCGCTTACATCGGCCACCTGAGGTTTGTTAACATTTAAAAAAAAAAATGGCTATACCTATAACTTTTAAACCACAGGCAATAAAAAGAAGAATAAGTGATTCATTTTCTCAAAGTGGGCTGATTCTAATAATTGGATGGAAAGGTTGAAATAATGTTTCCATCCAATTAAAAAGAAGAATGATACACCGTTGTAAAGTAGAAAGTCTATTCTACGTCCTAAAAAAGTTGATCCAAAGTTGAATTTATAGAAATTGCAATACTGGAAATTTGAAACCGGAATAACAGTTTTTTCTTAAATGGCATCACCCTACAAGTTTTTCTACATGGATGGGTGCAGAATTGTATCATCTTTTCAACGGTATCCCATAAAGTGTCAAAAAAAGAAACGATTAAAATCACTCTTTCTTCCATAAGAAAAAAATGTTAATCGGGTTTTAAATTTCCATCAACATTTCAATTTCTTTAAATCGACTTAAAATCAGCTTGGGTACCGTTGAAGGATACAATTCTGTATCCATCCATGTAGAGAAACTTGTAGTCATTTAAGAAAAAAATGTCACTTGGGTTTCTAATTTCCAGTATTGCAATTTCTATAAATCAACTCTGAATCAACTTTCTTAGGACTTTTTAGCACGCATAACGTAGAACAGTCTTTCTACTTTACAATGGTATGCGTCATTTTCATCATTATCGCCCGTGGCTTAAAAGTTATAGCGACTTTTCCACAGCACTGCTTTGCACATTTGTTTTTCTAAAAATGTTAATAAAACCCAGGCGGCTAATGTAGGATGTAGGTAAGTGAGTTATTATAGAGGTTAGTTGTTAGGCTTAGTTTTTCTTTCTCTATCCAAATCTGTAATGAAAAATGAGGGTTGCTATTTAAATATAACGCAGTTAAGGCATATAATGCTCTTCCTAAAAGCTTTAGGGATTGCTCAAACATATTAAAGTTTAAGAATATGGTCAAAGAGTTTTTATTGACTCATCTCTTTACAAATTTTGATGATTTTCTATGTAATAAATGTCTAGATGTTTAATTGTTTATTGTCTATTGTTTACTGTATACTTATTTTGAGATTGACGTGCCACAGGTACCCAGTGTATCGAATGGCAAAAATAAATTATTATTATTATTTGGAATGAGAACTCTAAGTCTTGCCACCAAAAATTATATTGAAGTACTACATGTTTCGGCTAAAATTAGCCATCATCAGGTACAGAATCAACAAACGATCATTTAAATTTGAGGTTAATTAAAATTTGAGGTTAGACACTTAATTCATAACTACTGAAACAATTATAATACAAAAATTTGGAAAAATCCATGAAGGATTATGAAGAATTAAAGAAATTCAAACTTAACGAAAATGCAGTCGCATGATGGCATGATGCCATCATGCGACTGCATTTGTGTCTAACCTCAAATTTTAATTAACCTCAAATTTAAATGATCGTTTGTTGATTCTGTACCTGGTGATGGCTAATTTTAGCCGAAACATGTAGTACTTCAATATAATTTTTGGTGGCAAGACTTAGAGTTCTCATTCCAAATAAACTTTTGATGCCACTTTGAGACGATGGATTATTACCTAATATTATTATATTATTATTATTATTAAATTTCAGAGTTTCTCACTGTTCCATATTCGTAAGACACCCTCTATACAAAAGTTTTCTAAAATTAAAGTTTGGTGCTATATAGAATGATTTGTGTTTTATTAAAATGCCCATTCCGGACATTCCTTAAAAAACGTTTTATTTTTCACTAGGACCTAGCGTATCCTGCTATTCCTACCCTACTATATATGGTATAGGCTATAGCCTATATCGACCTATAAGGTAGAACAGGAATAGCCCAGTTTTCCCCTAATTTCAACCATCTCTAGGCTGTCGGGCAAAATTACATATACTTAAATATGTCGAATTCATAAATAGGTATAAGTATAAGTAAATTGGGTTTATATTTTGTGCTGCCCCTCCTACACGTGCCGCAAATGTGAGTTCATAATCATTTTGGATTATGCATATTTTCAGTCACTAACGGTTGGCGTACACAGATTTTCGATATTATTAATGACGTGGACATAAATGGACTTTGTCTCACCGTTGGAACACCCTGTACCTACCTATACCTATCTATCATCAATGAATCGGAAAATATATCAAAACCATTTTAACTCACTTAATAAGTGCCATCTCACCACAAAGGAACATTTTGATAAGGCGCTAAATAAATATTTTTAAAAGTTTTCTGAACATTTCGCAATTATTATTGTTACACTGTAATATGTATATTTCCAATTCGTAAAAAAAATTACCATTTTACTCATCACTCGTTACATGAATAACTATTTTGGATACCCAGCATTTTCTAAGAAAGCATCCTCCAAAGAAATGGTTGACTTCTCGCCTTTTCTTCATTCATACGTATCTTGTCACAACATGCTTTGGAAAGTTACATTAATAACTTTTATTCGTGATGAATGAACAAACTACACTCTTTGCCTCCTTGGATAAGCACCTGCTGTGTGCAAATTTACAACCCTCATTATCTTAAATCCTTTTTCTCATAAACGGATTTAGAGACTTATTATGCGCTCAGTAGGGATTCCAAAAATGCAGGAAGTTCAGGAAGTGCCTATATACACCTGAAGAATGCATTAAGATGATGATTGATGATTATGGTAAAGCTGTTGATGGCAATTTTTCTGCAATGGATAAAAGAAAGCAATAATAGGTATACCTGAACAACCAATATACTTAAATAAAGAACTTTTAATCAAGAAGCTACAACTGACATATTTCTTTATTCTTTCAGATACAATAATTATATTGTTTGTTACTTATTCCTATTACTGATCTGACCATCAGAACGAACTCTTCAACAGCACAATCATTATTCATTAGGAGGATTATGAACAGGAAATAAGTGTTTACTTATGTCACTAGGAGGGCTAAATAATCTGAAAACAAAAAGCTATTATCTATATAGCCTTCCTTATTTGTATTGGCTTGTTACCAGTTGAAATTAATTTATACAATTTAATTCACCTGTCGCCATCCTTATCACAAATTAATGCTCCGTATTTTAAAAAATTTCTAATCGCGCAAGTTTATTTTACTTATACGAAATCGACTGTAAGAGCAAAACAAATCATTTCATTTAAATGAAATTCGCTAAAAATTGGTAGGTTTACATATCTATTCACAAAACGAAAATGTTAAAACGTTCACTTTAATTTACTTTGTGGGACCGAAGTCTAGGTTAAAAGTCTGCCTGCATATACCTATACCTAAAGTTGAAATAGAATACTTCACTTTAATTAAGAGCATGCAAGCGCTATTCCAGCTAAGTTTATTGTCTTCATTTTATTACTGTTTACTTCAAACTGGAAGGAACCTGATGTTTAATTTATTTTGCATTTTGCTATCTTGCTCTTGCACAACATACGTAGAAATATCTATACCATACCTACATTCCATATAACATCGAATGATGTGATTGTGAAAATACAAGTATGGCAGCCGTTCAGTGGTTACATGAGGGGCAGTCTTTTGCTAAAATTGTTGAATTTTTGACAGTTTTTCGTGATTCCTCACCATGAAAAACTTGTTTCTGTAGATCGGTCGAATAATTTAAAGTGACCTAAATACAATACCATACTGTTTTGGCGGTCGAAAGAGGATGCCATACTGAAGTGAACATGTAAACTATACCAAAACACTTAGGTAGAGACATGGAGTGAAATTTATAGAAATTATAAGGTGATAGGATTAGATCATTCACCAAGTGGGAAGGTTCGAGCCGCTTCCGTAGCTGTTCATTTTTTCGCTTGAAAATTTACATGTTCACTTCTACGAAGGCGTAGAGCGGCCCCAACAAAGTTTTTAAAATTTCCTGAAAAAAACTTTGTTGCATCAGCAAATTGGCACTTTCAAAAGTGCCCTCAAAACGGAAAGTTCTGATTTTATTTCGAATTCGAAAATTTTAGTAGTTAATAGCAGTAACGTCCCATTTTTTTAAATTGTGGGGTTAGGGAGGTTAAATTAATAAGGATATAATATGTAGGGACCTAATACCCTAAGTCAATATTTACACGTTTCTGTTCCATCACCTATCACCTATCGGTGAAAGGGGGGCACTAAAATTATATATTACCCGCAGGGGTGGGCACATTTCAAATAATTGTATTTGAAATACAAATTGAACTTTGTATTTTCCTTTTAAAATACTTTATAATATGTATTTTGTATTTCAAATACAATTTCTTCTGTTGATTTTTATTTGAATGATAAATCCAAATCATTACCATGTTTGAACCATTATACCTACCAGCCGTAAAATGTTTATTCATGAGGTTTACCAGAATATGTTCATCCGCAGCCGTAATACCTACTGCTTTTTTTTTTCGCTGGATTCATTCAACATTCAATAGCCCTGACAATAAGGCGTAAGCTGACGAATGTATCTTTTCATACGTTATATCACGAGAGTTCCTATAGTTTTACGGGTTAAACTCGTACGTAACTTTTCGTAAAATTTTGCTTTTGAAATGGTCGAGACTTAATAATTCGACGATAATTCGCGACATTATTTTCGCGAATTATTAAGTCGAGAAACATTTGGTTAAAAGCAAAATTTTAAGAAAACTGAACAGGTAAAACTCGGGAACTCGAGTGGTGTGAATTTTTCGTTGCCCACCATTGGCAACTCGGAAACCATAAGAGATCGAGAGTAGGTTAAATTATAGAAAAGTTGCTATTTTTCAAGGCGATTAAGAATCTGAAAATAATTCCTCAATATCTTGATCCGTTCCTGAATTATCCCGAAAAAACTGAAAATTGCCGTTTTAAAGAATTTATATATTTCTAACTATTGGTGGTATTCCAATAAAACTTGTAACTTTTATATTTTTGACAGATGTTAATTCAATGACATTGACAAAAATTTTCTAGGCCATTTAGATTTTGAGAAACGATGGCCAACTTTTCTGTTTCTTATGGCCGCTACATTAGATTTCAACACCAATGGTTGCACAAAAAAAATTGCTTGTCAAAAATGTAATTAATATAGACTTTTTGAAAAAATATGTCAAAGCTTGAGTCAAGAAAGAAAAAATCGGTGTACCGTTTTGCAATTGTTTTTCATCTAAGTTTACGCTGATTTTACAAAATTATTTATAGGTACCTACCAATTTTCAAATTTTGACCATCTGTCAAAAAAGTCCATGTTAGTTAAATTTTTGAGAAGTAATTTTTTTCAGCATCCAATGGTGTTAAAATCCAATGCCATTGCCATAAAAAAAAGAAAAGTTGACTGTCGTTGCTCAAAATCTAAAGGTACCAAGCAGTGTACCTAAATTATATTATTGCAGTCGAGAAATGTAATTTGGGAGTTCTAGAACAGAAGTTTCCTAAGGCCTAAATTTTAAGTTGAGTTGCGTCAGTGCAAAATTTTGTCGCAACTCAAATTGTTGGTTTTGATTGGCCATTACCATAGCAACAGCCGCAATCGTCATAGCAACTGCATTGCTTCGTCCTTTTGCGCCAAGTTAAAATCAGCCCCTAAGTGTGCAAAACTCGGTGCAAAAGCCAACGGAAGATGTATATCAATGCGATGTATAACCCTGTAGACGTTTATCAAGTTAATGTGTATGTAGGGGCGGCTGGTCTTACTGGTGGAATCGCTGCACCTAGAAGTAGTGCCTCCGCAAAAGCGCACAGATGTGTCAAAAAGGCGAATTGTTAAAAAAAATTTGGTACAGCATTTCAAAATAGAAAATGAACAGGAATGAGTAAATAAAAAATATTACCTGAATTAAATCAAAATTTGTAAAATTTTGAAAAATTAACATTCGAGGCTGAAAAATTGCGAAAGGGGATGCTTTTGTGGGGGTTGAAATACGCACTTATACCTATTGTGAAGGAAACTGGAAAATTATAAAAGGTAAACTGAATCCCAAATTAATGCGTTCAAATTTATTACCGACGAAAAACGAAATTACCACTCAGGGGGTTGAAAAGGTTTAAAGGTGGATGAAAAGTCAAAAGATCTGAGGATTAACCTAAAAAAATTACGGAAAATAACACCAAAATAACCCAATTATGTAAATTTAGCGTTTGAAGAGTTGAAACATTGCGAAGAGGGATAAAAAAAGTGATAAATGTAATCATCATACCTAGATCATCCAAATGAGTTCATTTATTACCGAAGAAAAAAGAAATTACACAATTTTGACAAATTAGCACTTAGGGGGTTGAAAAATCGTAAAGGGGGATGAAAAGTGAATAGAGATGAAAATTAATCGTAATTAAACAGAATTACAGAAAATAACACGAAAATAAGCTCATTATGGAAATTTAGCTTTTGGGAATAAATATTGCGAAGGGGTTGAAGAAGTGAAAAAGGCAAGAACAATGCATATGAGTAAAATATGTTACCGAAAAAACGCATCCCCTGCAAGATTTCACCGATATATGTGTGTATGTTGAGTTTCCGACAGATGCGTGCAACCCTTGCGGAGTTATCATATTTTTTGTGGTTTTCATCCCCCGAAATTAGCACCCCTTCAGCTTCAACAGGCTGGAGGGTCGAACGTACATACCAAGTTTCAGAAAGATACGTCCACTAGTTCTCTAGTTATTGCAATTAATAGTTTCTCGGTTTTTCACCCCTAACTCCCACCCCTGTGGCCCGATATGGCCCAAAAGCAATCCCCGCCGAGATTTTCCGGGTATACACCCATGTACAAAATTTCAGCTCGATATCTGCTTTCGTTCTCAAGTTATCCGACTGACAGACTTGAGGAGCGATCGAGCGAATAAGCTAAACCAAGAGTGCCTCGCATTTTGCTCCGGCACCAAAAGCAACTAAAGTGGAATCGAATCTGGCGGACACTGACACAGGGGCACTGTGAGAGTGTAAGTCAGGTGTCTTTCTGTTGTGGTGTTAAACGGCTTTCTTTTACGTCAAAATTTTTGTCATTGTCAATAAACAGTAACAACGATGACATGATGGAATTTGGATGGAATTCATCATATTCATCATAGGCGGCCATTGGTTCTGCTTTAATTGTATTTGTTCCTACTGATGATATTAATTTTTTACGTACGTTTATGCCCTTTTAGCAAAACACTCTTTGGCAAAACAATGAAAAAAGCCTGACTAGACTGCCACTGTAACAGTTCTAGACATTCTATTTATTTCATCATGACTAATATTTTATATTAAATGAAAATCATATTTAGAACAGTCCAATAACCAACCTAAACTCGTTTTACTGCAATGAAAGAGAAAAATAGAATTGGCGTGAATGGTGTGTTGGATCAAGGTACCCCGAGGCCTGCATCGTTCTATGGACAACACTGGGGCCGTAGAGACAGGGTTTGCCAGTTATTGGTTTTTACGAGATAAACATGGTTGAAATTAAATCCCCGGGCGCACACACTCCGCAGAAAAACATTTCGATATTTAATTCTGAGTTAATTTCGGTCACATTTATCACACCCCACAATGAGTTCGTTCACACAAATACAATGAAGAACTGTTTGACAGGACTTAATCAATTTAGAATTGAGATGTTAGAAAATATTTCAAAAAAAACAGTTCAAAATCTCTTTATTGTAATTTCTACTATTCCAAAGAAACCCTTAAAATCTCCACTAAGACTGCTTTCCAGAGAAGCCTTCATCGGAGTGTTTGTCGGCGTTCTCCTTCTTAGATAACACCCTTTCCTTTAATACCCGTAATAATCCAGCCGACTAACCAAAAAATACATTATACCTACAGATGTTTAAAATGATAAGAATGAGATGCATAACTGAAGTCGAATTATGTTTGCTGTTTATTATTTGGAAATTGTTCCTAGTTGCTACTTACTTAGCTTAGTATATCTTGAGTATATTAAGGAGAGGTATATTCTCCTTCAACCAGGACGAATACTTTATTGCCTACCTAACGTCAAAGTCCCTCCGAAAACATCAGACGTTAATTTAAATTTCGGCGTAATTGAAATTTAATTTAGTGATGTCTCCATGATGGTCTGCATTGAAGTGAAGTCACCTAAACTTGCCGGAATGTAATAATTGCGAAATATACGAGGATAAATGGTATAATGAAAAGCATCTATATTGCCTGATTTAATAATTCCGGAGAAATTATTAATAATTGTATTATATTGAATTGGCAGACGACTTTGATGTTGCGCATTTGAACTCAACCTATTGTTAAAGCTTGCTATTGTTTGCTGGCGCTTCGAATCAGAAATGGTGTGAGTTCGTGTACTTTTCCAGTATTCCCCAAACATCCTTACTCTAACTTAAGACTGTAATAATAATATATTATTAAACGAGCACATTATGAAGTCATTATTCACGCGATTGAGTGTAAACAACCAAGTGAATAATGGCCCATAATGTACGAGTTAAATACGACGTTTTATCCACGATTATTGAAATATATGTAAGTATCCAAGATTATTGAAATTCTTCAAAAATTTGTATCACTTTATATTTATTATAAACACAAACCAAGAAAAACAAAATGTTGACAAATGATAGGAACAGCTTGATGCTTGATCTACTTTGTCACACTTTCGCTTGATATTTAAACGTCATGATGTTCATTGGGTAGGCAACAAATATTACAGGTGCCGTGAAATAATGTGACAGAAGCGTGACTTATGAGCATAAGTCATGCTGTATTTTATGAGCAGAATTATGTATCCATAGTTACGTAGTTACATAACAATGGAATTATTTAATAATCGTGGATAAAATAATGTAAAGGATGATACTTTTGGTAGGTAATTTTACTATAATTCCTAAAATTTTATCTAACTAGGTACAGGTAGGTACTTACTGTTTGATATGATGCATTTAAGTACTTAAGTATTTAATACCGAATTATTATTAAGCTTACCTACCGGCCTTACCTAATATGGATGGAATATGGAATATTTATTTTTTCAGCTGGTTTACAGAAGAAATAACGTGACATTTTAAAATTTTTAATTTGCAGTTGGCCCTGCCCGGGGTGACATGTCGAAACTTTGACATCTGCACTAAATTGAAGCATGCCTACATGCCTACATCATTCCGACACCACGATGTCATCAGCAGAGCGCGGATTTCTAGCTATTATGCTATTTGGTAGTATTAATAGCAGATCAAAAATAACCTTTAGGGAGCCCGAATTATAACGAAAGCATTAATTGTGCTTATTACATTTTTCTGTGCTTTCTTAATTTTTTTGCGCTTTTTTGTCCTTCTTGTGCTTTTTAAGGTTCTATTTTACAATTTTTTAACGTTATTTGTGAAATTCGGCAACCATTTTCCTTAAATTATTTCATTTCATACACAATAAGAGCATCTGCTTATTCTACCATATGGGGTCCAATTTTCGAATCTCTCCAACTGTTTTGCATGCGGTGTTACTAGGCAACAAGGCAACCGCCAATGAGATTGCATCTACCGTAGTGATTCCACATACGAAACTGTTTGTATGGTATTCTCTGCAGACCGCGATGAAAATTTAAATTCATCTAAATTAATCAAAATTGCAGTAAATACTTGCATGAAATTGTATTATTCAATATACTTTTGAGGGAGTGGATAACGGAACGATAAAAAAAATTCGATCCTTCTATAGTTGAGTAATAAAGAGTGCCATGGGTGAGCAAATATCGAAAACTTTTATTGAATTAGTAATGAAATTTGCTTTAAAACAAAGTATCACAAGTGGGGATTACTTCATAAAATGTTGTGCTATTTTTGAAGTTTTTTTGCTTTTTTGAGTTACTTTAGGGCTTTTTGTGAGGTTTTTATGCTATTTGAAGCACTTAAAACAACTTTTTTGTGCTTATAAGTCCGTGCTCTAGTCATCAGTGATGTGAAATGCGAGCAGTTTTAATGAAATTTTGAGAGCCTCTGAGTATCGTATCAGATAATCACAACCCGTCTGCTTGTGTCTAATGCACGTTTAATTTGACAAAAATTGGCTAATTCCTATTCATTTCAGCTGAAACGGATGCTAAAGCGATGCATTGGGAATTCTTGGGCTATATTAGTTGGTGCAGCTCTCATTTCTCTCGGAGGAGTCAATAGAGCGAAGCTCAATTCACACCGACCAAATTAGAGACGATTTTGTTCAATTTCCATTCTTCTATCAACTGTGACTCTACTTTATAAAATGTTATTTTCAATCTAAGAATAACTTACACATTCATTTATTTAGTTCGAAAGTTCGACGAACTGATGGCTTTGTTGGTGGATGCTAAAATATAAAAACATAAATATGGAGGTTTCTTTATCATTTTGTTGCTATTATACTTGGTGCTTAAAATGATATGAACACATTTATAATCGGACATTGCACACTGCACAGTGTAAATCGTGCCTGACTGGATACCAAAATTGCTGACTAGCAAGTGGCTGCTGTAATAGGTGTCGACCCTCTCTGCAAACACACAATACATAAGCCGACAAATTAAACTTGGAATCCAGATTGTGAATAGCGACATTTCATAAAAAAGGATTGAACACATTGAATATATGAAGAGCTCCTCCAGAATTAATCCTTAATCACCGTGCTTATCTGAAGTATTGATCCGCAGATTTGCAAAATATCCCAACTTCATCATGGATATGGTTCTAATAATTTCTATAGAACCCGATCGATGAATGCAATTTGAAGACTTCATTTGCCGTTAAATTGATACACAATGTGACAATTGAATCGCTGTACCGAAGCGGTGATTTTCTGTTCTCTGTTTCTCAATGGGTATAATGGGCGAAGTAATCGGCTCATTGCACCCTAAGTGTCTGAAAGACCAAGTAAAGAAGTGATTGTGGGGAAATGGCTCGGAATGGCGTGAGGAAGGAAACCGCTCGATCGGAGTAGGCTTGATTCGGTTCTACTGGTGGCGTCGCGACGCTCCCATCTACCCACATCTCACCCGCAATTAGCGAGGCTAATGTAGGCTCTAGATACAAGCTACTTTAATGCGAGGACTCCTGCACAATTTTCTTTCATCAATTCTATAGTGACGAATAAAACTTTATTATTATAACATAAAAGTAGAAATGCATACTCGAAGTGGCTTAAATCTTTACGAAACTTGTAGCTAATTATTGAATATATCACGTGGCAAGACTTCGGGAAATTGTATTTCTTTTATTATTATAATAAACATAGGTCATGGCGAGTATGAAAATACCATCTCCGCAAAAATTAACTATGTAACAATATGGCTATTCTATCGCTATCTGAATTAAAATTACTATAAGTAATAAGTAAATACTTACCTACAAACTGTATTCATAGTATAGAAAGTAAAGAAATAAAAAGCAGAAAATAAGAAAAAAGCCCCCGGAAGATGTATATCAATGCGATGTATATCCCTGTAGATGTTTATCACGTTAATGTGTATGTAGGGGCGGCTGGTCTTACTGGTGGAATCGTATGCAGATTTTATGATTCTAATATACGCCTAGTAGTAGTGCCTCCGCAGACGCAGACGCACAAAAAGTAGAAAATGAACAGAAAAAACGCAAAAAATTAAAAGTAAAAAGAATGACAATAAAACCAAATGAATAAATGAAAAGAATTGACGAATTTTGAAAAATTAACACTCAGGGGGCTGAAAATTTGAGAAAGAAGATGAAAAATCAAGAAGAATGAAAATTAAGTGTGATTAAGTAGAATTACGAAATATAACACGAAAATAACCAAATTATGCAATTAGAACTTTTGTGGGGATTGAAATACATACTTATACCTACCTATTGCGAGGGAAACTGGAAAATTGTGAGAGGTAAACTGAATCCCAAATGAGTTCGATTTTACTACCGACGAAAAACGAATTTTGTAAAATTAACACTTAGGGGGTTGAAAGATCGTAAAGGTGGATGAAAAGTCAAAGGGTATGAGGATTAACCGTGGTTAAGTAAAATTACGGAAAATAGCACCAAAATAACCCAATTATGTAAAAGCGAAAAATGTAAACATCATCCAAATGAGTTCAATTTATTACCGAAGAAAAACGAAATTATGCGAATTTTGCAAAATTAGCACTTAGGGGGTTGAAAAATCGTAAAGGGGGATGCAAAGTCTAAGGGGACGATAATGTATCGTAATTAAACAGAATGGCAGAAAATAACACGAAAATAAGCCAACTATGCAAATTTGGCAAATTTGGCAAATTGCGAAGGGAGTCGAAAAAGTGAAAAAGGAAAGAAGAATCCATATGAGTAAAATTTATTACCGAAAACAGGCAAGACGGCGCGAATTTTACAAAATTAACGCTCGGGGGGTTGAAAAATCCCATTTACTTAAAGAAATTTCAAGTTTCAACCCTTAAATTTCATCCCCCTTGTTAGATCTTAGTGAAAATTTCTCCATTTACCTACAATGTTACTGAAAATTAACACACCAAATTCTGTCTTGCTACGTTGAGTAGTTTTTGAGTTCACGTATTTTTGTGTTTCTTCGTGTTAGGGGTTGTAGCGCTTTTAAGGGTGGTTTTTCTCAAAATATGAATGACATCTTTTTTGAATCATTAATGGAAAGCTATCGAATCACGCCAATTTCGACCAATGCTTATTAAACGGAATTTCGAGTTGCAACTCCTAATTTCCACCCCATTTGTTCGATTTTACGAAAAACGCATCCCCTCATGATTTCACCGATATATGTGAGTACGTAGACTTTTCAACAGCTGCGTGCAACCCTTGCGGAGTTATCATATTTTTTGTGGTTTTTATCCCCTAAATTTCATCCCCCGAAATTAGCATCCCTTCACCTTCAACAGACTTGAGGGTCCAAGGTGCATACTAAGTTTCAGCAAGATACCTCCACTAGTTCTCGAGTTATTGCAATTAATAATTTTTCGGTTTTTCACCCCTAACTCCCACTCCCTTGGTCCGATATGACCCAAAAGCAATTCCCGCCGAGTATTTAGGGAAACACAACTGCACGCCAAGTATCAGCTCGTTATCTCAATCTGTTCTCAAGTTATCCGACGGACAGACTAGACAAGCGAGCGAGCGAATAATCAAAAACAAGAGTACCTCCGCATTCTGCTACGGCACTAAAACAGTATACCTACTTAGAGGTTTTGATTCCGAATTCAATATATAATCGTAATCAAAGAAGTTCTAAAATTGCTAGAAACGGGCATTCCGATATCATTTGAAAATTGGGACATTACCTGGTTATGCTCCATTTTCTATAAAAAGCTGCTGAAGAACATAAAGAGCTTATTGTATTGAAAGCATGATTGAAGGATTGAGACACAATGTGTACCCCATTACGAGACATTAGCGCTTCTTTGAGCGTTTGTCCTTTAACAGCGAAGTAATAGGTATGGCAGTACTTAATGGATTCTCTCGCTCTTTGAAAATCAGAACCGCGATTATAAGTTTCTTATTCAATACAAAATCTCATATATGATGAAACTGAAGTACTTATATGGATTAATAAGGAATATTACAATATTGGATGATAATTATGTCTGCATTGTCGGATGGAAAGTCTGGGGTAAACTCAGCAGGAGAGGTAGTCAATTCTGTCAGGACCAACTGACAGTGCTAATAACCCGCTCATTACCTATTATCATGCGGTTTGACGTCTGCATACCCGGCTTTTATATGTCCTTTAACTAACCAAAAACTCAGATTAATTAACCTGTATAAACCACTAACTAGTTGTCTCTGATAGGTTGACGGCTTTTAAGGCTTTGATACATTTCGATGCCGATTAATAATTTGCAAATATCATTAAAGCTACATCAATGGCTTCATTATGTCCGTTATGATAAATATTATCAACTATTTCCCTCAACTATCATCCCTAGTGATACTTATGTGATACCTATATTTTGAAGAAATTAAATTAATTTTCTTCAAACAAGTGTAGAAGTCAGAGCACGTTCATGCAAAGCACGCTTGCCCGGCGCATCCACCATATTTGAACATTCGACCTATACACACACACTGCATTGCACTTGTATACAGTTCGTAGAAATCAGAATCAAGTTTGGTAATTGAACTGGAGAATAAATAGATAATACAAATTTTAAATCTAGTCAATAATTTATCAACAAAACATTTTAAATCAACATGATGCAGTTCATTTCATTTGTAAAAAATCTGTATTGCATGCATGGAAAATGAAATGGTGATAATAATTAATATGTAGTCTCGCCCTTCATACGGAACTTTCTGGATTTGACATTAAGAAGATACCTGTTATTATCATATATTTGCCGACATATTCAGAAAGTATTCCCGTCGTACAGCTATGTACAAAAAAGCATATCGATTCCCTTGCTGTTCGGTGGATAGGTAGTGATTCATTACCTACCTATCGCAATATCAAATATGTTTAATCTACAAGTAAAAGTTATTCTAGATTTCAAACATTGTACCTAATAATAATTACATAGGTAACAAAAATGCGAAGCAATTTTTTAATGCTTCTTACCATTTCTTTTCCAGTACCTAATATTACAATATTAGGTACCTAACTAAGTATTTACCTTCACACATAATATTTTCAAATCAAATAAGTAAGTACCTACCTACATATTTATAATCAAAAGTCGTGCCAAAGTTCAAGTCTATAAGTTGTCGAAGAGACGTCATATTTTTTCCGATCTAGGTATAGATATGATATACCTTGCCGTACCCCGCAACCTTCCTTCCATTTTTTCGGTATCCGGACAATTGCTCGAAAACAGTTGCTCGAAACGACAGTTACTCGAAACGACAGTTCCTCAAAATCACAAGTTCTCGAAACGACAATTGTTCGAAACGACAATTGCTCGAAAGGTTATTAACTTGTATCAAAAAGTGAGCGTCGCGTGAACCAAAAGATCAGGTAAGTTTCTGTCTCAAACGACAATAACTATTTCCTCTTATATTTATATTTTCCCATATTTATTCCACCGACAACTGTTGTTTCCGCGTTAGCTGTTCTTTCACTTTTCCGTTGACGTCTCAGAAGTCACAAAGGTCAGGTAAGGCCTCTCTTTAATGACAAACGTTTCTAGATTATTTACTCTCCCTCAACATTTCCTTTTGGCAGAATTTGTCGTTTTCTCACTTTTTCATTTAGGTCTCAAAAGGTCAGGTAATAATAACAAACGTTTCTCAATTATTCACTTTCCCCTTCAACGATTTTTTTCTAGCAGAATCTGCCGTTCTTTTGCTTTTTCATTCAGGTCTCAAAAGGTCAGGTAAGGTATCTCTCTAATAACAAACTTTCCTCAGTTATTTACCCTCCGCTTCAACGAATTTTTCTAGCACAATCAATCATTTTTCCGTTCAAGTCTTCGATCTAAAAACATTTGTCGTTTCGAGCAATTGCAGTATTCGGGCAATTGCCGTTTCGAGCAATTGTGGTTTCGAACAACTTACTGTCGTCTCGAGCAATTGTCGTTTCGAGCATCAATTGACCAAATTAAAAACAGAGGCGGCCTCTGGTGGGCATTCCGTAGTAAGGACAGGAAGTGGCGTTTATTTGGGCGCGAATGAGGGTTCACATGTTATTCTTACGGGAGATGACGGATTTTTATTTTGAAATTTCGCTGTTAATGGTTGATTTATAAAGTGCAGTTCGTGTTTGATGATATTAGCTTTGTTATTAGTTTACTTTTTTGAACTGGCTGCTATGCTTTGGGCTTTTTGTTATTTATTCAAATTGACATCAGGTATCACTTATGCAACCAGTAGCACGATTTTATTTAGATGTGTTTAGTGTAGAGCCACAATGGCGAACGTCGATTATTCTCACAAACCTGTAAAAGATTAACCTCCCATAATTCCGTGCACTTTTTAATATGGTCAATTGTCGTAAACCCGATTTTTCCACCGGTTAAAGAAAGAGGGCACCAAAATAAGTACGGTTTAATTCAAGACGACACGAATTTAAATTTTAAAGAATGCAGCAGAGAAGCGACTGGAACCTCCCCATCGCGCGGATCTCTGATTTTCGTGTCTTCTATTTAAAATTTTAAATTTGATATGCCTAAATGGCACTTCCCGTTCACCAAGTCCTTCCAAAAGCTTTTCAGCTCTTTAGATACTCATCCAATCTCCATGTACCAAATTTCAGTCAAATCTATCGAGTAGTTTGGGCTGTTTTACATGGTTAAATGAGACAACAATTTTAAATTTGGAAATTTGTGTGCAAAAACGGCACCTGCCGTTTGTCGACTGTCTCCAAAAAATTTTCAGCTCTTCGACGTGCAATACCATCCCCCTGTGCAAAATCCTTATGGTGACGTAAAAAGTTTGGATTTAAAATAGATGTTTTTCACCCCTAAAATGTCATTTTTTAAGAAAACGGCACTAAGATTTTTGATCCGGTAATGAAACAGCTATCGGAATCGATAATAATAATTGCTCTTTTGCTAAGAAAAATTCAAAAAAGGCCTCTCTGCCTCTAAAATGTCAGTTTTCGAAAAAATGGCCCTAAGATTTTTGATCCTGCATTGCAGCAGCTATCGAATTCGATAGTAAGGATATGCTTTTTTGTAAAATATATTCAAAAACGGGTCCTTTTGCAACTAAAATGACATTTTTAGAAAAAATGGCACTGAGGTTTTCGACTTGGGAAAAAAATTAGCTATAAAGTCCGGTAATAAAAATGTTACATTGGTTTCTTCACGACACCGGTTTTTTGCCAAAAAGGCATCATGTGTGAATACATTTTCTGAAGCAGAATTCGAAGAGCTTTCATATGATGACACGAAAAATGGCGGTTTGTATTTAATTGTTTAAAGTTGATGTGACAAAAAGGCACTTTCCATGAACAGATGTGGCTCAAAATCAACATCTACAAATTGCTCACTGAATATGTGTGCCATATTTCATCTCGACACGTTCACTATAGTTTGAGCTGCAGCGTGATTACAGACAGACATTTTTCAAAAAATACTTTTTCGCATTCCCAGGACCCTAAAACGTAAAGATCATAAGTTTTTGGCGATTCCATTTTTTTCGATTGATTTCATTAAAGTTTCTGCGCTGAAGCGTTGAAATTAAAAATTGGCAGTTCCGAAACGGTAGAAACTTGTATTAACCTCCCCAACTCCATCACAATTTTAAAAAAATGGGAGGTTACTACAATCACTAAAATTTTCGAATTTGAGATAGCACCAGATCTTCACGTTTTGGGGTCTCAGGAACCCGAAAAAGCGGTTTTCAAAATGTGTCTGTGTGTGTGTACGTATGTACGTACGTACGTACGTACGTTTGTAAACACGCCACAGCCAAAACTACTAGACCGATTTAGCTGAAATTTGGTGCGTAGGCATCTCATAACCCAACTTAGATCTGAAAAGCTTTTGGAGCCAATCGCGCAACTAGAAATGCCATTTTGACACATCAACTTTTTAATTTTAAATGCAAACCCCCATTTTTCACGTCACGATAGGAAAGGCCTTCAAATTCTGCTTCTAAAAATGTATTCACTCTCAGTGCCCTTTTGACCAAAAATTAAAAAAAAAAAATGCAGCAGAGAAGCGGCTGGAACCTCTCCATCGCGTGGATCTTTGTATTCTGTGTATATAGTAATCAATTCGACAGAATTTTTTTTATGCTTATTGTCTGTGACGAATTTCGCAATTTTCTGACAAATACCGACGTCACCCATCACATTTGACAATATGTTCCTTTTAAGGTTAACAGTTTGCCACTCTTTTGACAATAACTGATACTTTATGTCATCCACTGTCAGCCTGCTCCCTTTTAATGAAAAATATTTTTTTCTCTATTTTCCACTGAAATGGCAGAAACTGTGAATACATTTTTAGAACGAGAATTTAATAATAATAATAATAATAATTTGTTTATTCACCGATGTTGCAATAACAAAAAAAAAAAAAAAAAAAGGAAAAGACAAGAAAAAACTCTTAAGAACTACGGTGAATCACCTATACAAGATAGGACTGATCTTCCATGCCCTCCCCGCGCAAAAAGAATACAGTGCACTTCAATGCAAATAACACTAATATTATATCAAAATCAAAATACGAGAAAAACCAAATGACAAAAAAAATAAAAAATAGAAAATAAGTTATTTACATATACGCATCATACATACTGATTTAAATTAAGATAATGAACTGAGCTCACACTACCAGTTTACATAAGCGGAAAGTGGACAAGTGGACGAGTTGTAAGTATGGAAAAGAGAGATGTCAAGCCTAATAAATCTGATTTAAAATTTAAAATTTAAGATTGAGGCAACTGAGAAGCTAAAAGGGTTGTAAAGAGGGTTTTTTTAAACAGTTGAAACGACATAGACTGCCACTGAAAAGGAATATTGTTAATATTTTTCGTTATACAGTATGAAAACGACCTCTTGTAAAATTCAGTTCGATGCGATGGAATATTTAACATATCTCTTCTCCTAATATTTATATTGTGTATGTCACTTCTGTAAGAAATCTTCTCCATCAGATACTTGGGAGTACACAAGATTATTAATTTGTAATAAAGACATGAGGTGTGAAGAAGTCTACGGTTGCTCATATTAAGCCATGGAATTTCATTTAATTTATGAGAGATATGCTGATACCGAGCAATACCAAAAATAAACCTCAGACATGAATTCTGAACAACCTGCAAAGCACGTTTGTCACTGCTATCTATACATGAAGAATACACTGCGTCACAATAATTAAGTTGAGATAATACAAAAGATTCTGTAAACAAGATCCTCAAAGAAGTGTCTAAGAAGTCCCTGCTAACATAAAGCAATTTAAGGTTTGCAAACGCACGCCGCCTACACGAGTTCAAATGCGACTTAAATCTGAAAGTATGGTCCAGTGTCAGTCCCAAACTCTTTGCCTCGTCAACCACCATAATCCCTGCCCCACCAACTACAATGTTGATGTCATTAATACACTGCAATCGATCACTCTTTTTTCCAAAAAGCATAGCTTTTGATTTACTTGCATTTAAAGAAAGACCGTGATTTTCTAAAAATAAGTGAATCTGCTGAAGATCGAAATTCAGTTGCTGAATAGCAGTTTGCACATGCTCTTTTTTGAAAGAAATATACAGTTGAGTGTCATCAGCATAAAAGTGAAACCTACTAAATCTTATATTGGACTCCAAATTAGTCATATACTTAGAGGGAAAAAAGAATAGGACCTAGGACCGAGCCCTGAGGAACACCACATTTGAAGTCAATAAAATTCGATATTTCATGTCCCGACCTAGTAGCACTTCTCCTGCCTGCCAAATAATCAACAAATAGTTGCTGAGAGGAATCACTTAAACCAATGTAATGTAGAATTGATATTAATATGTCGTGTTGTATAGTATCAAAAGCCTTGCTAAAATCTAACAATACCAGAATGGTCAAGTTTTCATTGTCAGTGGCCTGCATGATATCATCTGTTATTTTTAGCAGCGCCGTTGTGCAGCTATGGTTTCTTCTAAACCCTGACTGAAAGTGTGAGAGAACATTGAAATTATTTAAATATTCAGATAACTGATCGGCCATGATCTTCTCTAGAATCTTAGAAATTGCAGGGAGAATACTAATTGGCCTTAAATGTTTTAGTTCGACTGGCTTTGAAATCTTAGGGATTGGTGTGATTAAGGATTCCTTCCAACAGCTAGGGAACACGGATTCTTCAATACAAAAATTTACAATATGGGTGATTATAGGCAGGATGCAGGGACAACAAAGCTTAATGAATTGAATTGGAATTAGGTCGGCCCCAACAGCATTCGACGTGATAGACACAATTTTTCTCATTATTAGATCTTCTGACACCCTACTGAACGAAAACGTATTTGCAGTGGTCCCATGCTTAGTATTGTTACTGTAAAAATAAATAAGATCATGTTTCACATCAGGAGTTATAGCAACTGGAGCATTTGTAAAAAATTGATTAATATTATTGACATCCTTGAGATGCGAGGGGATTTCTGGCTGAACTTTTTTGGTTTTAATGTTAAGCTTTTTTAATTCACTCCAAACCGACTTTAAACTCCCATTAAGCTTCTTATATTTTAAATAACCTTTTTTCTCATTTTTTATTGCACTATTTGTAAAATTTCTGATCTGCTTATAATAATCCCAGTGCGCTTCCAATTTCGAAGTCTTAAATCTTTTTAAGGCATTATCACGGAGTTTCATCATCATTTTTAGGTTATCAGTCAACCACGGAGTGTATCGACGATTTGATTTGATCGTGTTTCTAATGGCGACATAAAAAGGAGACCTTTGTATTTAAAATTTAAAGTTAATTTGCCTAAATGGCACTTCCCGTGGACCAATTGCTTCCAAAAGCCTTTCAGGTCTTCAACGGGTTACCCAATCTCCACGTATCAAATTTCAGCCAAATCGATTCGCTAATTTGGGCTATAATGTATTTTTAGTGTTATTATGAAATTTCGATTTTTTGACCCAAAGAGCACTAAATGCGAACGAATTTTGTCTTACTTAAAACCAGAATTTGAAGCCTTTCTGATGGTAACAATAAATCTTTCAAAAACTTGTTTTGGATGGTTAAATGAGTGAATAATTTTAAAGTTACAAATTGGTGTGCCAAAACGGCAGTTTCCGTGGGCCGATTGAATCCAAAATTTGTTCAGCTCTTCGACGTGCAATACAATCCCCGTGTGCAAAATTTCAGCCAAATCGATTCAGGGGCTTGGGCTGTACCGCAATTTTAAAGTCGGATAAAAATCATTAATTTTTTTTTCAATTTTTGATCAAAAGGGCACTAAAAATGAATACATTTTTAGAAGCAGAATTTGAAGGCCTTTTCTATCGTGAGGTGAAAAATGGGGGTTTGCATTTAAAATTTAAAAGTTGATGTGCCAAAATGGCATTTCTAGTTGCACGATTGGCTCCAGAAGCTTTTCAGATCTAAGTTGGGTTATCACATGCACACGTACCAAATTTCAGCTAAATCTGTCGAGTAGTTTGGGCTGTGGCGTGTTTACGAACGTACGTACGAACGTACGAACGAACAAACGTACGTACGTACATACATACAGACACATTTTAAAAACCACTTTTTTGGGCTCCTGAGACCTCAAAACGTATAGATCCGGTCTTATCTCGAATTCGAAAATTTTAGTGATTGCAGTAACCTCCCTTTTTTTTTAAATGGTGAAGTGGAGTGGGGAGGTTAATTGATTTTTATCGGACTTTAAAATCGCGGTACAGCCCAAGCCCCTGAACCGATTTAGCTGAAATTTTGCACATGGGGATTGTATTGCACGTCAAAGAGCTGAACAAATTTTGGATTCAATCGGCCCACGGAAAGTGCCGTTTTGGCACACCAATGTACAACTTTAAATTATTCACTTATTTAACCACCCAAAACAAGTTTTTGAAAGATTTATTGTCACCATCAGAAAGGTCTTCAAATTCTGGTTTCAAAAAAAATGCAGCAGTGAAGCGGCTGGAACCTCCCCATCGCGTGGATCTTTGACTTGTGTTTCTAGCCGAATTAGCACAGAAATTGTATAAGACTGGTTTCAACGACGGTTTTAGAACTGCCTAAAAAGGACTTACTTATACCTACTTTTCTCTAATGAATGTTTCAATTTGTATGTTCTAAAAAAGTTCTAAAACCATTATGGAAACCAGTCATACATTTTCTTTGCTAATTCGACTAGAAACCCAAGGCAAAGATCCACGCGATGGGGAGGTTCCAGCCGCTTTTTTTCACAGAATTTGTAAATGTAGCAATTAACTTTAACGAGTCATCATTTAAGTATAAACCCAAATTGATTTCAAAACATAAATCGAGCTGTCCGCCCTTTTCAATAATATAATGGCTAAAGTCAGAATCTGTGAGTCAGCAGAAGTCAGCCGCGTTGGCAGGGTGTGCTAATAGAATGCCGTGATCGCTGGTGCTGTCGTGCGCATAACCCAGGCAAAATAAATATTAATAATAGTTATTTGTCTAACAAGGCAAAAAAAATGCAGATTTACTGCCGCGGCTGAAGTTCCGTAGCCGAGGCCAGGAATTCATCCAAGGCAGTAAATCTGTTTTTTTGCCGTGTTGTTCACATAATTTTTTCGCCGATTGTCATTAAAAATGCACTTTTAATGATTACCGACGAAAAAAATGTTTTTCACCACTAAAATAAAATTATTCTAAAAAATGGCACCAAAGTTTTCGATCCGGCACTGCAACAACTATCGAATTCGATAATAATAATATGCTCTTTTGCTAAGAAAAATTCTAAACGGGGGCCTTTTTGCCCCTAAAATGGCAATTTTCGAAAAAATGGCACTTAGGTTTTTGATCGATAGTAAGAAACAAGAATATGCGCTTTTGCTAAAGTAAATTTAAAAAGACCCTTTTTACCCCTAAAATGAAGGTTTTCGAAAAGGTGGCTACTCAAAAGGGCACCAAGTGTGAATACATTCTTAGAAGCACAATTCAAAGAACGAAAAATGGGGGTTTGCATTTCAATTTTTAAAGTTGATGTGCCAAAATGGCACTTTCCGTGGATCGATTAGGCCCAAAATCTAGTCACTTTTTCCTTTTCTCATGCAAGCTGTGCCAACCAAATTTCAGCTAGATCGGTCCAGTAGTTTAGGCTGTAACGTGTTTACAGTCACACAGGCACACACAAACATTTTCCAAGAACCACTTTTTGGGTTGGACCCTGAAACGTTTTGTGCGATTCGATTGTTCAATCGATTTTAGTAAGTGTACAAGTTAAAAACACAAATATCTACAATAACATAATCTTTTATTTCAAACCTAAATTTGATTGTGCAAAAACAATTGAAATAATGTAGACCTAGAAAGATCGGTTGAAAATTTTATAATCGACTTGTCACTGTAAGTTTTAACAGGCTCAACAGAACATCTAACATATTTGTGAATAGAAGCATATCCTTTATCCACAGCATAAGTAGAAGTTTCCTCCTCCCTCTTCTGCGTATTTTTATAAATCTGTCTTACAATATTGAAATTATAATCTTCAGAAACATCAGTATTAAGCATTGATAAGGGCTTCGTAGATTCCAAATTGTTAATACAAAATTTTTGTACAGGTACGCTCAATCTCTCAGACGTACTGTCAAAGTTGTTCATTAAAGCATAAAAGTTGTATGCCTGAGATGGTACAATATATTCATTTAATTCTAAGGTAACAACATATAAACTTTGTCCAAAAGTACGCAATAAACAATCATTTTCTATTATAGTTCTAGTCAAGGCAGTTTCACTCTTTGGAAAATTCCACGGTAAAAAAGTAGTGTGCAAGTCAAGTCTTGCAGAAAGATTTGTAATGACTTTAACTAAACGATGTGGTATATCCCGATTGTAAAATATAAAGGAGTCAATCCCTAACAACTTATGATAACTTAGAAACTCCACAAACCTTCTTTTACTATAAACTGATGGTGAAACACATACTGTCGAATTTATCATCACTTGATGATTAAAAGAATTTGTTAGCATTATTTTCTTCAAGTCACTTTCTTTCTTCACCTTATAACTGAAGGAAACTGCATATGGTACATACTCACTACTAGACAACAAACAATAATAAAAATATAAATTTAAATGGGTACTCTCATCATTCATAATCTTCGAAAACTTGAATTTCCCAACAACTGGTTTCTTCTTCTCTTCCAACCAGAAGAAGCAGTTTCTGGGCACCATTCTTTCATCACTTAACAAAGCGACAGCTTTAGCTTCATTTTGTTTTGTTAAAAAAGATGAATAAATATAACCACTTTCATGTTCTTGCCAGGAAGGCGTCGGTCCCCAGTCATGATGGCTCAGAATTTTCTCGGTTTGTTGTAAATTAGAGATGTTGCATGGCTGGCCGAAGAAGTTGAAAACCTCCAAAATATAATGCAGGCGGTTGTATTCATGTCGGTATATTAAAAATAAACTCAAACTTATTACCGATATTATTAACAATAATAACTGGTGGTATTTTTTCATTATTATTTCATTAATGTTCAATGTTTATATTTGAAGACTTTGAGGTTAACACAGAACAGATGATTTTGACAGTTCATAAATACAGTACTCTGTTAAGAAATTTAGTAATAAATTTTGAAACCTAAATAAATATTGTTTAATTTATTCGTCTCTGTCTCTACCTCTGCCTCTGTTGTACAGTATAAAATCTTTCTTAATAAAAATCAAACATGTTTCAAAATCGACTAGTCGATTCTGTTATCAAGATTAAGGACTATGCTTAGTCAGTATCTTTTCCTTTGGAGGTTAGGAGATCTATTTTTAGATCCCTGGATTTTTACCACAAAATACTGTTTTTCAGTTTCCACAATAGATAAGATGTTTATTTTCCATGTGAATTGTTAATATCTCGATTCCATTTCTAATCGTAGCGTAGTGTATAGAAACCTGTAAGACTGAAAATGAGTTATGTTAGCGAATTATCTCAATCCCAAGAATACTTAAGTTTTCGGAGCAGTATTCCTTTACGAAGAATCATTGTAGACTCAGATAACACAAAGGTACCTTAATATGAAGCATCAAGTCCTAAAAATTACTACATGAACAGCTTATTTTTAGGTTTGGCGAATATATGACGGGGGCCCAAAAAATGTTAAATGCCCGCTGGTTTGCATCCCACCGGTGTCAGGAACAGCTGATATATTTTTTAAGCAGTCTCTTGCATTATCGGCCAAAGGCATTAGAGTGATATCAGTCGAAGCCCCAATATATTGGAACGTTAAAGAATGGTGTGAGGGTTTTAGAAAACTTCTAGATTACTTGGGGGTTGTCAAAGTTCACCTCTTTGGAGCTTCATTAGGTAAGTAATACTAATAAGTAAAGTAATTAGTAGTAAAATTGTAAAGGACCTTAGGCTTGTTAACTTTTGAAAGATAAGTAGGTAACACTTTTGTATTGTAGGGGGCTATTTGGCACAGAAATTTGCAGAATACACATTTAAGTGCCCAAGGGTAGCATCTTTAATCCTGTGTAACACATTTACTGATACCTCAGTCTTTAATAATCATGAATCTGCGGCGATATTTTGGATATTACCCTCACTGGTACTAAAACGAATGGTGATGGGAAATTTTGGATCAGAGAAAGTAGACCCAGAAATCGTTGAGGCGATTGATTTTATGGTTGAACGGGTAAGTTTTTTCAATCATTTCTATAGTTTAGTTTTTCCAAATATCCAATAATTCTTACACTAAATTAAATTACAAGTTATACAGGACTAGGTACCATAATATACCGGGTGCCAAAGAACCCATGTAACGCCTCACCATTTCTTTATTTTTAACCTCCCCAACCCCAAAATTAAAAAAATGGGAGGTTACTGCAATATCACTGAAATTTTCGAATTTGAGGATAAGACCAGATCTATAGGTTTTGAGGTCTCAGGAACTCAAAAAAGTGGTTTTTAAAATGATTGTGTATGTACGTAAGTATACGTTTGTAAACATGCCACAACCTAAACTACTTGACCGAATTGGCTGAAATTTGGCCCATTGGTATCTCGTAACCCAACTTAGACCTGAAAAGCTTTTGGAGCCAATCGTGCAACCGGAAATGCCATTTTGGCACATCAACTTTCAAATTTTAAATGCAAACCCCCATTTTTGACGCCTTAAAACTCTGCCTTAATGACTTAAGGCCCATTTCATTATAACAAAACTTAAAGGTCTATTAAAGTTAATGTCGACTTTAAAGGGGATTTTGACCAATCAGGTACAGCGTTTTGAAATGTTTAGTTTTGAGTATGAAATCGACCCTTAGTGCCTTTTTGACAAAAACTCAAATATTCAAGATTTTTAACGTACTTTGAAAACACGATACAGCTCAAACCTCTGGACCGATTTTGCTGAAATTCTGGAATTCTGCACATGGCGAGGCACATGGAGATTGCACACGACGAAGAGCTGAAATTTTTTTGGAGGCAATCGACCAAATCGATCAAATTTAAAATTATACTCTCCATACCATCCATAACAAGTTTTTGAAAAATTTATTGCCAGCATCAGAAAGGTCTTCAAATTCTTGTTCTAAATAAGACAAAATTCATTCGCATTTAGTGCCCGTTGGGCAAAAAATTCGATTTTTTTTAAAACACTGAAAACACATTATAACCCAAGCTAGTGGATCGATTTGGCAGAAATTTGATCCATGGAGATTGGGTGGCCGGTTGAAATGCTGAAAGGCAAGAGTGGTCCACGGGAAGTGCCATTTAGGTATATCAACTTTAAAATTTTAATTGCAAGGTTTCATTTTTTATGTCATCATTAGAAGGATCATTAAATTTTGGTTCTAAAAATATATTCACAGTTCGTTTCGTACCATTTCGGCGGAAAATAATGAAAAAATGTCGCCGTATTTGTCAGAAAGTGTATAATTGTAATGACGAGCGGTCTAAAAATTTTCCTGTTCAATTGGCTGCCTCCTATACACGGAAATCAAAGACCCACGCGATGAGGAGGTTCCAGCCGCTTCCCTGCTGCTCATTTTGCAATAATCAACTTGAAATTTTTATCTACCTATAAAAACGGTAATTTTGACATAATTTACAAAGTTTTTGTTAAGTGACTTTAACTTTGTTATTTTAAATAGCATTTTAAGTTAGAGTGACTATTGAGATTAGTACAGGAGTCTTCTAACATGCGCTTTTGTCTAAATAATAAACATTTTCATAATTTTCTAATGCAAAGTAGTTGTTTTTTGGAAAAAGTGTAAAAATATAGGATTTTCAGTGGTTCTCAAAATTCTCAATTAAGAATACATACTTCCCGTTTGGTATATCCTATTTAATAACGTCCATTAGAGAAAGGAAGAACCAAATCTTTGTTTTAACTTAAAAAAACATGTACCTTTCTATTTAAAGTTAACGTAAAATTTGGCTTAGAAAATCAACGCTTCAACGAAAATAATCGATCAAATTACTTTGAACGAAATAAAGAGTTAACAAAGTTAAAAGACGAACAACTTTGCATTAGAAAATTCATGAAAATGTTTATTATTTAGACAATATGCACAGTTTAGAGGACTCCTGTACTAATATTGAATAGTAATTTTAACTTAAAATGACAGAAATCACGGCCAGCTTGACTAAAAACAAATCGGCCCTCTGGCGGCCATTTTTTGAAATTATTGTAAAGAGAATAAAAATGTCTTTCGAATTGCGTAAAGACAACGCCACTTCCGGTGAAACCGGAAGCAACAATAAGTTTGTAAATGTGTCAATTAGCGTTTTAAAGGTATAAGAACCCATACAAATTTCCAGTTGATATTCCAAAAAATAAAGAAATGAGGTGTTACATGGGTTCGTTGACACCCGGTATGTAATACCTACAGAATTATGCTTCATAAAGGAAGACAGTAAAATCGTTGATGATAATAATTTTGCAACAACATCAGCGATCAGTTCATATCAATATCAGTTAATTTCGCTAATGGCTAATTGGTCATTTCGGGTCACCTGCCTAATGTAACCAATAGGCGCTTTCCTTTTACACATTATCTGAGGAACCTCAGTTAATATCAGCAGTTTGATTGGTCAATATTCAAATGAATCAATCAAATTGCTGAAATTAACTGAGATGCCTCAGATAAATGTGTAAAAGTGACTCTTTCTCATCAGTCTTTCCGGGAAATGATGACCTGGTGTGATAAGCAGTAGTTATCTAAAACTGCAGAATCATGATTCTAAAAATTATATTATTATCGTCTCCATTATCGTATATGACTTATGGACCATTCATGATTCATGACTTACTGCATCACTTATTGCAGAAATAAAAAAATTGGCATTCTCGGAGGCGGTAGGAACTTCTACATTTTCACAAAATTTGTAAATAAAGCAACTAACATTAACAGTGTAAGTAACAATTACACAGGAATAAAAAAATCAAATAAAAGCACTATAATACATACTTATTTCCATTTCTTGTGCTACACAAATTATCAATTATCCTTATACATTCTTGTTTTCAGGTGGAAAGCATCCCGCAACAGGAACTAGCTAGCAGACTCACTCTAAATTGCCTTAAGGGATATGTAGAAGCCCACAAATTATCAAATATGTCGGTAACGATAATAGATGTGTTTGACCAGTATGCCTTATCAAATGCAGTTAGAGAAGAAGTGTATAAATGTTATCCATGTGCCAAATTAGCTCATCTTAAATCAGGTGGGAATTTTCCTTATTTAAGCAGATGTGCTGAAGTTAATTTGCATCTTCAGGTAATATTCTGAGTGTAAAGATCCCGTGGTGTGATTAAATTTTTAGATACATCTGCGACAGTTCGACAACACAGATCTGTCCGTCTCGGATAGGCCATTGCTCAATAGAATTTAAATTGTTACGATATTTTTTTGCCTTCCATTTTTTATTACATGCTATTGATCCAAAGAATACAAATATTTTTTTATATTGTTTTAATTTCAGTTTTTATTCTTTCTCCATTCTGGGATTGCGCTAAAACAGGAGGCTAAGAAGGAGGGTTAACTGTTGATTTCTTACAGTTTCTGAATCAGTTTAACGTTTGAATTGCGGTGAGTTTCCCCAGTCGGGGCATTTTCATTATCCTTTGAAGTCCTATGTAACCATTGTTGAGTAGGCTTAAAAATTCTTTGTGGATCTTTTTTCACTATCTGACTTGAGTTTGTTCTTCTAATTTTCACCTTTTGTTCATTTCTTTGCTGATTTCGCATTTTCGTTATATAAATGTCGTCTCTTGACTGGAACTTCTTGACCATTTTGTTAGCCACAGCCGCCCTGGAACAATTAAATCGTATTATTCCTTGATTCCTGGTTCTTACCTGGACTTTTTCTCGCGCTCTTCAATCATTATTTTTTTCAACTTCTCTGTTTCTTCCTTTGCGATTTTTGCATTTTTCCATTTGTCAATTGATTTCCTTACTTCTTCATTCAGTTTTCGCCTGTTTTCTTGTGATTGTTTAATTTTTTCTTCCTGCAACTTTTTTATCTCTTCCTCTCTCTGACGGCGTAGGTTCTTCTGCGCCTAAAATGTATCCATAATGCCTGCTTTTTAAAAATACATCTATGTGTAACCCCGTTGTTATTTTTAGGATAAAAATTACATTTAAAGGTGTTAATGATCAACCAAGGAGATATATTTTTAAGTAAAAATTGATAAGTATGTACGTATAAACTGAATACCTTCCACTCAGCAAGTTTAAGTTTACGGTCCTCATCTTGAACTGATGTGTAAACTTTTTTTATGCAGTCTTCATTTTTTTCATCTATGCAGTTTACTTCATCATTGTCTTTCTTTTTCTCTTCACGCCACTTTTTTAACGCTTCGTTCTTCTTGTGTTTTAATAATCTGTATCTTTTATACCATATTTCATGCTTTCGGACATCGTCTTCGCTTATATCTAATGGTGGCAATGTTATGTACAATAATAAGTAAGAGTAGGTGTCAGGTGGTCGGCAAGTATAACAATAATGCACATACCTGGTAATAATTTATGTAGCTGTGTGGCTAACTCGTCAACGTCTTTGTGTTTAAGTCTAAATTTCAAAAACAATTGATGATCCTCACTACTCCAACCATTTTCGTGTCCATTGCTTTTGGTTACGAAATCAAAGAATTCTTCAGCTTCCTATAAAATACAGTAGAGATCGTCATTCTGATTCATACATCGTTATCAAAACTTATTTAGAATTAAAATGTAGTTTTTGATATTAATATAAGTATACCCTGCTATGTATCCTATCAGGTTATACTGGTTATCGCTACTCTGTGCAGTGTACCTACTAGACCCAACATGCTGTGATTGGTTGTTTGCAAGACGTCTTAGGGGCAGGGCACCAATAAGCGTTCGTGATTTCTAATGCATCGCGCAATACGGCCGTAACCCGAAAGCGGCATTAATTGTAGAAGTTAATACGCGCGTTCTATATAAAATATAAATACCATATAATTTCCCTCCCTGATCGAAACCAAACCATGAATTATTGGGCGATTTGTCAGACAGAAATATTTTTGGGGCTTCTCCCATTCCTTAAGTTTCTGATTATAAGTATCCATATTTTCCTGTAGAACTTGTTCTTCTTCAAGAAGATTCTCAGTGTTGCTTTTCAACTTTAACTTCAAATTCTGAATGTGTTCTTGAATCTGCACCATCCCTTTCTTAAATTCTTTCAAATCTGAAATAAGGAAATCAATAATTAACTTATACTAAAATTATATAACTGTTACATACCCATATATTGAATGTCTTCATTTTTTAACCTGTTTTTTCTTTCCTTTATAGACCCCATCACATCCTTTATGTCCTTAGTCATTTTGTCAACTTCGAACTGTCTGAAAAGATACCTTTTACTCTTTAGTAATATTTATGGCAACTTTTAAAAACCTTTCTTGTTCTAAATGAGAAAAGTAGTTGGCCAAATTCAATTCACCACCAAATTTGAATAGGAAATTCTCCAAATTCTCGTTCTTTTCCAAATACGTTTGAAAGCTCTTAAGCTTGAGGGCCTCGGAAATAAATGATGATGCACACATTCTGAGAAACCAGTCAGTTGATTATAACCATATACCTTATAACAAACACACCCTGTATAGGAATTTCAAATAAATCCCGTATGGCTTCAAATGTACGTGGGAGTGAACGCTCTATTCGTCTCGAGAGTAGAACAGAAAAGGATGAAAGATATCCGCCACATTAACGCAACAAGGATACAAAATCGCTCCGAATAAAATCAGCAACAACTCGAACGCACCCAAAGTAGCCAGGTGGCGCTGACTCAATGTCAACTGTCAATGTCATTTTTCCGGTTTTTATAGGTTATACAGATATTTTACTAAATAAAACCCAAAGATGTTCTCAAGGCAAATATTAACTATTGGTAGAACAATGTTGAGGGTAATTTGTAGCGTTTGATATATGTATTTTGTTACTGGTTTAATTCATTTCAGCAATCTTCACTAGCGCGGCCATCGAATAAACATCTTCCTTTAATGAATATACGATATAGGTCCTATACGCCCATAAATACAGTAATAATGTTTGTACCACAACAGGAAGTATGTTTTTAAATAATTATAACAGACTAATGTTCTACTTGTTAGGCGTGGGTGGTGGAAAGAATGGGAAAATTTCATCGGATATTGGAGCCAGGTTTAAATGTCTTAATACCTATAATAGACAGAGTCAAATATGTGCAGAGCTTAAAAGAAATTGCCGTCGACATCCCTAAACAGAGTGCCATCACTTCCGATAATGTCACACTTAATATTGATGGTGTTCTATATTTGCGAATAGTTGACCCATATCTAGCCAGTTATGGTGTTGAAGACGCTGAATTTGCAATAACACAATTAGCACAAACTACTATGAGGTCCGAGCTGGGTACAATTTCCCTAGACAAAGTTTTTAGAGAGAGGGAAAGTCTGAATATTTCTATAGTCGATTCCATTAACAAAGCAAGTGCAGCTTGGGGTATGACTTGTTTGCGTTATGAAATTCGTAAGTTGAAAGATTATCCAATTATTGGCAGTGGCAGATATTTATTTAAAATTCAGGTGACATAAAACTTCCACAAAGAGTTCAAGAAGCAATGCAGATGCAAGTTGAAGCAGAAAGGAAGAAGCGTGCAGCCATACTTGAATCTGAAGGTGTCAGAGAGGCTGATATTAATGTTGCTGAAGGTAAAAGAAAGGCAAGAATATTGGGTTCTGAAGCTGAAAGACAAGAACAAATTAATAAAGCAGCTGGTGAGGCTGCTGCAATTTTAGCAGTTTCTGATGCTAGGGCGGAGGGACTTAAACTAATAGCTGAAGCTCTCAAGAATGACTTGGGTCCAAATGCAGCATCACTTAGTATAGCTGAACAATATGTTAATGCATTTGATAAATTAGCTAGGACCAATAACACATTAATTTTACCCTCCAATGTAGGAGATGTGAGTAATTTAGTAACTCAGGTACGATTTTAATTTTACCTACCCCCTTTCACACGATTTTTTTAGGCTATGACTATCTATTCCACAATTTCTAATTCACAGCAAAATACAAAATTTATCAAGAAGCTTTCAAAAAAATGCCCAAACGATGATTTGGCAGAATTCTTCAGTGATGATGAAGAAAGGAAGAAGCATAAAGAAATTCAGATTAGTTCATCAATCCCTATCATTAAATAAGTTTTTGTGTAATTTCTAAAGTTATATTATTAAATCAGACAAAAAGTATTTTAACTTGATTTGTCTGAAAATAACCGACCCCCACACAACTCCCTGTATACATTACCTACTGTAAGTATAATGACAAGGTACCTATACACCTATACCTACAATGGGTGTGATGCCCCAACATTTGTGGATGGAGTGCTTACAAAATAAATCCAACTGAAAACTAATTGTTCTATGACTATGTGGAATCAACTTTATAGCCCCATAAATGTTGTAATAAAGCCCTGATAAAATTTTTGAATTTGGGGATAATTATCAATTTCAGCTTCATTTTATCAAACAAACTTAAAGTGCGACCACACGTCATAAGTCTAGAGTGCCGTCATAAATTCCGACGGAGTGTTTGTAATATCTAAGGTTTGGGCACGTCATTTAAGTTTGATTCTACGTAAAAAAAATGGCAGTCTCGGACACGGTAGAAATTTCTACTTTTTCACAGAATTTTTAAATCCCATACAGTAGGCTAACAGTTTTTATCAGGCTTGAATCAGTTTGTTTGTAAGAGGGAAGGAAGCATTTTAGAGAAAAATGTTCTGTAAATATTGATTTTAATAAAAGGACATTTATGAATACTTAAAAGTGCTTTTGCAGGCTCTCATCTTGACATTTTGTGACAAATTATTTATTTGTTAGTCGTTATTTGTCATGTTTGTCACAGTAACCTCAAAACTGGCAGAGCCGTTAATACAGCCGGACTGTTTTACCTACTGCGTAGACTTAACTCCCTTCATGCACTGGAATTATTGAAATTATCAATAAAAGTTTTATGACTTCGAGGGAGAAAATAGATAGCATCATCGCCATTTTGATTCAAGGTCAAATAAGGTCAACTTCGTTTTTTTATGGAAACATTTTTTATTACAGATTCTTATTCCCCGTAAAAGAACAAACAACTCTCATCTAAACCATTTTTGGATCCGGTGGACAACTTTCCATTAAAAAAAATGAAGTTGACCTTCATTTGACCTTGAAAATGACCTTCAATCAAAATGGCGATGATTCATTTAGGTATTTCCCCCCTCGAAGTCATAAAACTTTTATACAAAACATATTTTTCTAAAATGCTTTACTTTCCGATTGCCAGTCTCGACTCGACCATCCAGTATACAGGGTAGTCCAAATGTATGAATACAGGGCTCTCACGGCCAAACGGTAAGATAAATCAGTAAAATAAAAAATCCAGGGTAAATTAGAATTAAATACCTTTATTTTGCCGCAATTTGGAACTCCCCATCTTATTGTATAATTTAGCAATAAATAATGAGTACATTTTTTTAAATGGCACTATGCATGTTTCTATTTTTTTTTGGATTCCCTTTGATGCTCTCTTTATTGGGGTGATTTTAATTTTGTGATAAATTGAGCAGTAAAGGTAGAAATTTTTGTTGATGCAAATTTCGCGCGGTGATCCGGCAACAATGCGCTTCACCATTACTTCGATGGAACCACCCTCGTCTCACCGTATGTCTCCCACTCCCACTAGCTGTACTGTGTACACAATGAAGTAAACAGGCTATTTATTATTAGGCCCGGTCAGATTCTTCCAGAGGGCGTGTACACAGTATGTACAACTAACCTGTAGTGGGAGACATTCGGTGAGATGAGGGTGGTTTCATTGAAGCGCATTGTTGCCGGATCACCGCGCCAAATTTGAATCAACAAAAATTTCTACGTTCACTGCTCAATTTGTCAAAAAAATAAAATCACTCCCATAAAGAAGGCATCAAAGGGAATCCAAAAAAAAATTGAAACATGCATGGTGCCATTTAAAAAAATGTATTCATTGTTTATTGCTAAATTACACAATAAGATGGGGAGTTCCAAACTGCGACAAAATAAAGGTATTTAACTCTAATTTACCCTGGATTTTTTATTTTACTCATTTATCTTACCGTTTCGCCGTGAGAGCCCTGTATTAATACATTTGGACCATCCTGTATAAAACCAATTGTGCCACTTGGGAGGTCACTCCGTGCAGTGCCCTTAGTTCCCTAGTTAGATCGAGCTAACATGTGTGCAATGCCTAAATAGCGCACAAAAAATCGTTCCATGTGGTTTCGATTAGGTAGTTTGGTTTCCGTTTCCATAATTTTAAAATTTTTTTCAAAAATCGACCTAACCGAAAATTCGCGACTATTTCATTATTCTTTTAAAAATGATGGCGACTATGGTAGGCCATTAGAATTAGTTTTAAATATTTAATTTTTAAGTTAAATTAAATAATGGAGAAAATACTTCCTGAATTTTTAAAGGCCCACCAAAATGAGGTTGGTAGCCCTGCGCCCATGGTTGTCAATCAGTTTCCGGTTGCGTGGTAAACCTTCCATTTTGTTAACGTCCCCTTGGAAATTGTGCATGTTTTTGTTCTCTAGAAGCGTCACAGTAGGTTTTTTATCAGTAATTATTGGTATTTCGTTAAGGTTCAAATCTGTAAAGTGCAGTATTCACCCGCAGGAGCATTTCACACAGTGTAAATTTGAAATTCCCGCGTTGATCTTATCTGTATTGATTCCGGTTTTTGGCCATTACGTTTTATTTCCAGTTAACAGAGTTGCGCACAGCACAGTTTCTTTTGAGGAGCCAGTCTTGAAATTTCTTGTGAGCTCGTGTGAGGTGATTTTTTTAAAACAGTAAAAATGTAAGTGCCCTCTAAAATATTTACAAAGCCTCAATAGCTTCTGTCAAATATTCGACTTTGAGTTATTTTTGGACGGGGAAAGTTTGACATTTAGCGTTATTTTCGCGATTCAGCTGTCTGTTAATGGTGGCCCATGCCTCGATGATCCAAACACATTGTGCAATTTTTTCTTTAAAATAGTTCACGGATATTTCAAAGTGCGCAATTTATTGAATCAAAGAATCGTTTTCTAATTAAGGACGTTAATTTATCAATCCAGCATATTTTTCATAGTCCGTAAGTCGTTGACCCGTTTCCTTCCATGTTTATTTTGTGCCGTTATTTGGAAGTGCAAAAAGTTTTTCCTGTCTTTTGATCTTTGTCGTTCACTTTTTGTAACATAAATTCACAGTTTTTTTTTTACATTCCGCACAGTGCTTTGTGTATATCACACCATAATGTAACCCTAGTAGCTAAATTTACTTACTACCCCATTTTTTCTAGAAATTTTTGTATGAGTCAAAAAGTAGAAAAACCAGTTCTATCCGGTCAACGCATCAAGACCAGAAAAAGAGGTAAAGAAGGCCTACGACATTGATTAAAAATCTCACATTCCATGTTTTAGATGAAAAGGAAAGGTACGATCCAGTAGGGTTTAGGGATGCGATAATCTCTGGACTCGATCAATGTGTTAACAATTTCGAGGCGATTTCACGTTTTTTGGACAGCGCAGGCAATAAGCAAGACTACCGTAGATATGGAGAAAGTCTTTTCGACATACTCATTGCTGGGGGCATCTTGGGTAAGCACTTGAGCATAATAAAGCCGGAAGAGTTAACACTTCTTTAACAGTACCAGGGGGCACTCTGCTACAGGAGGGTGAGGGCGCCGTCAAAACCGCCGTTTGTATTTTCAACGCCCCCGACGAGATAAACTTGGAAATTATGAAAAGTTGGGAACAAGTTTTCATCAAACTGATGCGTCGCTATAAATATTTAGAGAAAATTTTCCAAGTAAGTGCATTTATGTTTTTAATGTTGTTGAACCATTTAGGTACCTTGACACTTTTATTATGACCACATGATTTTGTTGTTAACATTGATTTAAAAAATGACTCATTAGAAACACCTCTGTTCAAGATTCAATATAAATTTTGTAGCTGCACTTGTCCTTCGGACAATCAATCAAGAATGAGTCATCACTGGGTCAATATGTTATAAATTATTGGGTAGAAATTTAATTTACATATGGATCTGTTTTATTAATAGAAGGTTATTCTTACTAGTTTAATTACAAATTGCAAGAAATTATTTTTCAATCAATTTTTGTCGAGGGGCAAATCAGTGTACAAGTAATCATGGTGAATGAAAACCAGGTGAGATCAAGGAAAATAAGGCGAAATCAGTGTACAAGATTATGCCCATAGATTTGCCCCTCGATTTTTGTAGAAGGTAGAAAATGAATTTTATGCCATAAAAGATGCTATCTGTTTCTAACCTCGCTTTAGTCAAGCAAGATTTTGCGCGAAAAAACATGGCCGACCTGTATAAAACCCCATTTTTATGTCTGCCAACCATTTTAATTCAGCAAAGCCTGCAAATTTCACGTTACTGAAATCGAGGCTCATTATAGCTTTGTAGTAGTATGTACGATCGTAGCTATTTATCAGTTATGAAATTATTTGCTATTTTATTAACATCAAATTGAAAAGGGTCTTTTCGCCCCTAAGATGCCATTTTTCGAAAAATGGTACTAATTGCACTGACATTGCTTAACTTTAAGCGACACGTACATTGACAAGAATGATGTTCACTTTAAACAATACGAAAAATGTCATTCTTGCCCTTTAATGTCACTTAAAGCTAAGTAACGTCGGTGCAAACGACCATAAGGCACACAGAGTGACATTTTTCAAAAATAGATATTTATTTGATTAGGAGTATAAGTGAGACTTTATGTGACGAAGTGTGGAAGTTTAAACGCCGAGCGGAGCGAGCCGAATTAAATCCATACGTGTCGCATACAATAAATAGCAAATTTCCAATAAGGCAAATTACTGTTCACTTCAAAGATAAGATTCATTCATGAGGTATTTTTTATCGTAAAACAGAACCATGTTCAAATGGACGTGCATGGATAGTGAGCGATAGTGAGTCAGGCGTTTTTGTTGTTGTGATGTCAAACTGGTTGTCATTCGTCAAATTTAAACTGAAAGCTCGATTAACAAAACAACGGAAAAGAGACTGAGTCACACTGTCCCTGTGTCCGTTATAAAATTATTGAGCTTTGGTATAGTAGTACAGGCCTGATCTTTGAATACACCGACAAACTTCAGGGGGTGATTTTTCTCCTTATTCTAAGACGAAAACTTCCTATGGACATAATGTCCAAAAAGCAGTCTCCAAGTATGCAAATTCCAAAAAAAATATTTGCAATGTTACTTGAGCCTGGAATTTGCGCGACGAGCAAAGCGAATTGAGCAACAGGCGAGGACAGCTTGGTCGTGTTTTTGTCGAGATGCACATAACATATTTTCTTGATCGACGAATTTTGTAAAGTCACAGTAAGAAATATCGCAGTCGTATAGAAACATCAAATGTCGCACCATTCATTAAAAAAGAAACAATGAAGGAATGAAAAAAAACAATAGATGCACGAGCGTCCCGAAAGTGTTTTTCAAGGCAGAAACGTCATTTTTCTTTACTTTCGGTACGCACGAGTGTCCCGGAAGCTTTTTTCAGGACAGAATAGTATATCTCATTACCAGTTCAGAAACTAAGCTTTTTCCGTGCGCGCATGAGAAGTTCTCGTGGAAGGCGAAGCCGAACACGGGAATAATGCAAGCGCGGGAAAAGCAGTTTATGGTGTAATGAACGACTTTTTTCATCATATCTTATTAGACACAAAACTAATAGTGCATAAGTGCAAAGAAACATCAAAAGCAATGCCAAACAATCGTTGCTAAGCGTTGCAAGATGTAATAAAAACGTGTCATTTTGTTTACTTACGGCACAAGGACGATGAAATAACATTCTAACGAACGCGTTTGTGCGTGTCAGGCTTTTTTTCTGTTGGTTTGTAAACGGGCTTTTAGAGCAGTCAAAACTCCTGTCAGTGCCAATCAACAGTAACATTAAGGAGGTTGGAAGGGATAATTGTTGTTAATTCTTGTCCATTGTTGCTACTCTTTGACACTGACAGCAATTTTGACGGATCTAAAATCTCGTTTACAAACCAACAGAAAAAAGTATGACAGACACAACCCCCGCCGTCGTTAGAATGTGCTAGGACTTTATTTAACTCTCAGTGCGCAAATGGGTGCCTAACCTTATGGTGCTATTCTGTAAGAAATCGTTCACATAACGACGTCGTTGTTGCTAGACGTTGACGAATAAGGAAGGTCCCACCATAGCAACAACTATAGCGACTAAAAAAATTGTTTTTTTGCTAATGCTTCAAAAAGGCTTCAAGATATTTTGGTGAAACAAAAGGGGCCATCTGCAAAGTGTACTGAAAATTTGGTACCAAGTAACAGGGGCCTAAAAAAAAAGTTAAGCGACTATGCTTTAATAATCCACCTTTTACGTGTCAGAATGACCATTTGTTACGCTGTGAAAACCATAATTAGCACGAGGATTTGCAAAATAAAACAAAAAAAACTAAATTAAAATTTGGGAATACATATTTCAAAGCTGCATCTTGGACACTAAGGACTCCCTAGGATTTCTAGGAACTTTTCTTCTTAGAATGCGGCGAAGAACCACTTTCTAAAGTCTGTCGGTGTACCTACGGAACACCCTATATCCTTTTTCACACGATCATTTCGATATTTCAACTTACCATAGTTACTATAATGAGCGGAAAGTTGACCTTATTACAAATGGTTTAGTTTCCATAGAAACAAAAAATAACAACGGCATACATGCGCGGTAAGTGAAACAAATGAAAATGGTAAATAGCGCGTGAGATGTCAAATAGGTATCAAAAACGTTTTCATTTAATAAAACTTAGGTTTCCTGTGATTGCTGCCTGCCATTCTGTTTCAAAATACTCGTCGGGTCGGCTTCAAAAAGTTTGTGCAAGTTTGTCATTACCTAATGGTAAAATTCGATTGTGCGAAAAATTGTCTACGATACACGGCTGTTTAGTGCGTTTTAACAGACTCGGAATTTTCAAAAGTTCGGCTCCGCCTCGTTTTTGCAAACTATTTCTCATTTCTGTTACATGCACTTACCAACCTAATATCGTTAATAACAACAACGAGAATAAGGTACGCTATTCACGAAGCTCAAGTTTACATACGAGCCGAACGGCGAAGTGTGTAATCATCCGAATGAGTAATAGCCTTTGTGTGCAAAGTCAAATACCATATCAAACGAAAAACATTATTTCAAAAACACGATAATGCACTAGATTAGGCACCAACATTACCGTTCAAAACAATACGATTTAATGTCAAAACTCAAAAGATTTTATAAAGTAAAGTAACTGAATGTTATTTGCCGAGGCCTTATCATAACACCTATGTTTTAGTTAATTAATGGTCAATTAACAAAATTGTGTATGACTACATCAAAATAATGCATAATCTACCTATAAGATATTTAAAAAAAAAAAGCTCCTGCAAAATCCAGAAAGTGTGCTAACTAAAATATTTATTTAAATTTCAGGATGAAATAAAAAAGGTTCTGATGTATGTGAAATACTTCAGTCCCATCGAACGCAAAAAACTGTCAATGATGGTTTACTTGTGGATATCAAACGGCAGCATCCCATTCAATGCAATCCAGGTACTGAGTAATTCGCACTTGGTCAAGGATAATTTAGCCCTTGATTTTCTGATTGACGTGTTCAAATGGTGGGCCGAGGACAAGGGCGTTTCTTCTCTCCATTCAGCCATTAAGAAATCGAACATCGAATCACATCTAATGAGCTTCGTGCCTGACACGAAACAATCCCAGGTGTACTTCCGTACTGCCTTCCAGGAGAACGGCCTGGAGGAAATACTCAAACTTTACAACGACCAACACCAGCAGCTAGCCAAGAAGGAACTGCAAATTATGTTGGCCGATAGCCTTTCTGAGAATAAACAGCAACGTGACATTATCTCCGATTTGCGCGAATTTGCGACCAAGGAGAACATTCAGGAACACGAGACGGTCTGCATCATTTGGGCCACCATCATGAACATTCCAGAATGGTCTAAAAAGGAGGTATGTTTAATGTTCGGTTTGTCTACAATTTTACAATTATAAATAAGTGCAATGGTGTTTAAAGATTTGTGTTGATTTTTAAGCATTTGTAATGGAAATTCAGTTGAAAACCATTAGGGTACGCCACAAAACCGGGTGTGCATACTGTACAATATAAATCCTCCGATTATCTGCGAGTTAATTCTCTTTGATACTAAGATAAGACTGTCTGTCGGTTAATTGCCATATAGTTTCAAAGATTAGTTAAATTTACATAAACAACCAATCAAATGCAAACTCTCAACCAATGAACGAGGTTCATCTCGGATATATTTTATTGTCCTCTGTGGTTGTCAAGGCGACGGGACGACACTGATTAAATTTTGACGTTTCTCTTGACTGTCAAAGTAAAAAAAGGTTGTCACATTTCAGTTTTTGCAAAAACGCAATATTTTTACATCTTTAGCTTTACATTTGTAAATTACTCGAAATTATGCTCGCTTTTGCATATACCGTACATCCATTGTGAAAATTGTAAGTTATTCCGTCAACAATAATATCCCTAATGTAGGTAAAACTGAAATTTCAGGGCAAGCGATTATTAGGTTTGTTTCTGCAGTAGTTGCCGACGGTTGGCGGTTGGAAACCGTCGAGAGCATGCGCAGCGTCTTTTTAGCCGGCCTAAAAAATGAAAACTGCGCATGCTCCTCAGCTGCTGCTGATACAAACCTATTAATGCGTTCTCCTTCATAACGTGAAAAGGTTCAGATCATTAAATTTGACAAAGTTTAGTACGAGGTTTGGCATCTTTGCCACCTTTGATATCGTACATTATGATTATGAGCAAGCGTTTTAACACCTTTCTGGACCAAGAACTCCAATTCTAAAATTTGGGCACTTATCCCCTTTGTAAAATTTATGTTTTTGGTTACAGGAGCTGGTGACTGACCAAGCTGTTCGCCACTTGAAACAATACACCAATTTATTCTCAGCTTTCGCGCAATCTGCCAAAGCGGAACTGAGTCTCTTGCTGAAGGTGCAAGAGTACTGTTACTCAAATATGACGTTCATGAGGGCCTTCCAGAAGATCATCATGTTGTTTTATAAAACTGATGTGATTTCGGAGCAAGTCATACTAAAATGGTACAAGCAAGACTACAGCGTTAAAGGGAAGATGATGTTTGTCGATCAAATGAAGCAGTTTGTGGAGTGGCTTCAAAATGCTGAGGAAGAAAGTGATTCTGATGGTAGCACCGAATAGGTAAGCTGATAATTTTCTGCTGCCAGAATTGATTGAGTGTCTCATTTTTAAAAATAAAATGAGGTTTTTTTCGTTTTCTGGAAAATAAATACGTCGGTACTGGCATCCACTTGCTCTTAAAATGGTGAATGTTATCGAAAGATGTTACAATATTTCCTAGTTTTGATCATTTTACTATTTGTTTTTTCTTGCAGATAACAACCCTCATTTCGAGTGCCACCATTTATCAACATAAAATAATGCCATTTTTTCCAATGTATATCACTGTATAAACATTTCTGGTGCCTTACTATGTCGGTGTGTGGCAGGCAATAGTGACCGGGGATCTGTATTAATTGTACTGACCTCTTCAAATTATTCTTAATTGAAGTATTGCTACATTGGAAAGAATGCTATTTCTAACAAATATCGCCAATATTGTCGACTCAATGTTATATATAAAATGATTTATTGTCAATTTTTTTAATATACAACAAATTTTATAGCCGCGTTTTATTTAAGTAATTAACAGAAACGCACTGTAGCTATCGAATCAACAAGAGAATATTTGAGAAATCGGACCGTAAAATGGACTGAGTAGCCACAACTTGAGTCTCCTGACTTCTAGTATCTATGGTACTTCTAGTACCTATGGTGTACACAAAGCTTCTTTCCACCTTTTATTTATTTTTGTTATTGTGTCACCCTGTTCGCCCACAGAATGCCATTTTGTGATGAATTCGATGTCAGGCGTATTGTGTGAATTGTATGTAGTCAGTGAAAATGATGGTTTTTCGCAGACTGTGATTAAATGTGAATTTTTACTGACACTTTTATTGGGTCAGTAAAATCAAAATGTCACTTTTACTGCCTAGTCAGTAAGATATTGGAATGGTTACTAATTCTTTTTACATACCTCAACAATCGTGTCAGCATGAAAAACTTTAAGAGTAAAACGTTTGACAGATATATTATGTGACAATGTCAAATTTGAAGTCTAAAATTTATATTATGCAGGTGAAAAAGGGATTAATAGTTATTTGTTTAACAAGGCAAAAAAATTGCAGATTTACTGCCGCGGCTGAAGTTTCATAGTCTAAGCTACTAGGAATCCAGCCAAGGCAGTAAATCTGTGTTTTTTGCCGTGTTGAACACAATTTTTTCGCCGATTGTCAAAAAGTGCATTTTTACTGCCGCACGTGCGGCATTAAATACCTACAGGTACAGGAAGATTCAGGCAGACCACTAATTAGAAATTTTTGGGGATTGGGGATCCGCTTGTACTTGTACATATTGGTTGTATACCATAATCGCCCACCCACACCAAAAATAAAATCTTCACAAGCCTGCCTAACACCGTTTTTCACATTATATGAAAATTTGCATCCAAAAATTGAATTGCAATCCGTAATAGAAAAAGTTGTATCTTCGAAACGATTGAAAATTAAGGAACCAAACTTGGAGGATCGAAACTAGAAGCTTTGAGCTTTGTTTTGGTGTCCACTTGATCATGTAGATTTAACAATGTCGCGGAAAATAAAGAGAAATTGAAGAGTGGAAGTTTGAAATGTGGGAAACTTTCAAGATTTTACTACATTGGACCCCCAAAAGTTTCTAATGAACGGTCTGCGATAATCACCCTCTGTATCATTATTATCATTGGATGCTCTGATGATGTGTTGAAGAAAACCGCAAAGTCATGAATTAAAATTTTAATAAAAGAAGGACATATCTACCTATGAATACTTACTCGAAACAACGTGATTAAACGAAAATAACGGACGTCAGTCTATAAGGGTTGCCAATTTTGGTGATTAATGCACTACATCTGGTGCTTTTGAACCAAATATTTTGGACGTTCTCATCGTGACATTTTGTAACAAATTATTTATTTGATAGTAGGCGATTTCCCTTTACCTTTGATGCTTAAAATTTTAGCACATATGACGTCACTCTAACTTATTTGACAAACACGACAGGAACAGTTGATGTTCTTTTGTTGACATTTGATTGGCAACTGAATGCGCTACAAGTCAATACTTTTTGGTGCTTAATGGTTCTTATTTGCAAAGTAGATGAATCATAGATGTTTAAATATTCTCAATTATTTACTTAATTTTTATTCTTTGATCGTTTACGAAAACTTATAAATTACTTTAATTTTCAGTTGCAATATATCCATAATAAACATAAAAAGGTTGAACCACAGACATTAACCTCACATCTCAATCAACGCTAATGAGGTCTAAAGAACTCGGCGAGTTCTTTACCCCTTTGAACATACTATAGTAAGCTGTAACGTCATCGTATGTGTCACAGCAATCTCAAAACTGACAGAGCCGATAATACAAGTGGACTGTTTTACCTACTGCGTAGACTGATGCTTCCCTTCATGCACTGGAATTATTGAAATCATCATCACGGATGATGCCTGCTTGATTGTGTAATAAAAAAATGGCAGCAGAGAAGCGGCTGGAACCTCCCCAACGTGTGGTGCTACTTTCACCCCCTCCAATTTGCAACCCCTTTTAAATTTTGCTAAAATAATCCAAAGTCAATCACCTGTTGATAAAACAAACCGTTTCAATTAATTTCGGAATAATTCGAAATTTGGAATGTTTGAAATTATTTTATTAAAAAGCGAATTATAATTAAAAGATGAATGCAAGGTGAAGCTAGAACAGACCCAATTATAAGGGTTCTCGAATCCCATTGGCTGTCCTTTAAATTAATATTCTAATTGGTCAAGCTGAAGAAATGTTCAAGCAGGGAAATCATATAAGAAACCTAGAAAAGTTGAATTTGGATCGATTCTGCAGTTGCCGCACGAAGTGCTGCTCAAAAAAAAATGTCGAGTGCTAATCCCGGTGAGTCCGAGGGGCCAACCGCGCAGGTAATTTGGTGTACAAGCCATGGGTAATACTGGGAAATATTGGGGTAGTAGGTACTACGTAATACTGGGTATTACTAGACAATATCGTGGAATAATATGAGTCATCAATGTGAAAGATTGTCTTTGAAAATCTAGGATGAGAGCTGCCCTTCCGCTGGTTTTTTCACCTTCAGATAAGATTAACTGCCAGTTAATTGTCTGAAACTATTTGGCAAATAGACACGACCTTGTTCAGTCGTGAATTATACTCGGTACTCTATTTACCCTAAACTTGTAGGCTACAGCCAATCAGAACGCTTAACTCTGCCGTTTAAACCAGGTTAAAGTTAATTTCGGACTGCACAGCCGACCCTTATGATACGAGTTCCTAACTCAAAAAGATTCATAAATACCCTCTGTAAATAGTTAAATGTGTACTTTATTATTAATAGCAGGTAATACATTTTCGAAGCATCAATTACAATAATTAATGTTACTTCAAAAATGTATTACCTAACAATTGCTACCAAAGCTAAATTACAGAATTCTTTCATAAAACAACATATAAGCTTGAGCGCTTAAAACTTTGGACTCGCTAACTTCACTGACTTCAGAATCTTTGATAAAATACCATTTCCCTTGCGGTACCTCCGCATCATCCTGAAAGGAACTGTTGAAGTGTCCAGCCTTCTGATTTTGTGGCAGAAACCACCAGCGATAGTTGTCCTTCCTCAACTTTGGTCGCTTTTTTACGTAAGCAACGTAATGTCCGTTATCTAAAGAATGACGATGTTCTACTACACCGTAAAGAGCATACAAAACTTCGGTTTGATCATTCCGGAAGAAACTGGACGTCTTTGCACAATATGGTGCCAGGTCTAGCACGTTGGCAAATTTGATAGATTTCTCTATTTTTGTTGAGCCAAACTGACTAATCTGAAAACGCTTTAAATGAACAACCAGAACTGCAGGAGGAGTATAAACTAAATGTTGTCCTGTAATATTCGCTTGAACTGATATTCCTTTGGTTTCTAAACAAGAACCGCAGCATTTTTTCTTGTCTCCTAGGTAAGTAAACGATTGCCCCAGGCAGTTTTGTAACGCATTCTCTCCCTTATTTGTTGAAGGGTAGCGAGCCGATAATGTTTCTGACAAACTTAAATTTGTATTAATACTTTCGCAAAATTCTTCAAATGTTTCACTATCATCCATTAGTTCCAACTGTGTCCGTTGAGTTTTGGTTATTGGTAAACTTAAATTGAAGAAATGCGCTTCACGTTTACAGAAGGAGTGCAGGCAATCTTTATACTGGAACACGCCCAAGAAGCTTCCACGAAACACCTGCGCCAGAGGCAGCAAATCAGACGCTTGGTCCTTGTAAAATTTCAAAACTGCCCTTTTCTTTGGATCCATCAAATTAAACTTGGACGTAGTACTCAATTGTTTTAAAATTGCAGATTCGTACCGATTCAAATCATCTTGGTGCACTGTTTCGATTAAATGAAGAAATAATTCGCATGCATCATATAGATTTGGCACTCCAGTTTGACATTTATGCACTGAGAGGCAGTCGTATAGAAGGGTAGGAGTGTATACGTCCTCTTTGCCATTTTTCATTTCTAATATGGTTTCAGCCAAAATTAAACTGATGAGAGACCACTTTTCCAAATTACCTTCAATTGGTTCCAAATGGCTGGAAGCGGCATCTTGAGGATTGATCTTGCCACCAGGCAGACGAAAATAGGTACCAGATTCAGAGGCTTCAATCAAGAGCTCTAAGAGGTATGGAGTTTGAGCAATGCACTGCATTACAGAGTTGAAAAACGACGAGTTGCCGAAATTTCTAAGTCCCCTTGGACGTGATGTTTCTAGTTCCAGATGAAGGAGAGAGCAGGAGTTCAGAGACTTCATAGTTTCCTGAAATTATAGAGATACCTAGGTTAGGAAATGCAATGCCCTCTTTTTGAGAAAAAAAGTTGTTTTCATGTTATCTCGCTTTTGGCATGTTACAAAATTATAAGATATATCTCAAAAATTCTGTTAGATGTAGGTATACAGGGTGGTCCAAATGTATTAATACAGGGCTCTCACGGCGAAACGGTAAGATAAATGAGTAAAATAAGAAATCCAGGGTAAATTAGAATTAAATACCTTTATTTTGTCGCAGTTTGGAACTCCCCCATCTTATTGTGTAATTTAGCAATAAACAATGAATACATTGTTTTAAATGGCACCATGCATGTTTCAATTTTTTTTTGGATTCCCTTTGATGCCCTCTTTATGGTAGTGATTTTATTTTTTTGACAAATTGAGCAGTGAACGTAGAAATCTTTGTTGATTCAAATTTCGCGCGGTGATCCGGCAACAATGCGCTTCAATGAAACCACCCTCATCTCACCGAATATCTCTCACTATAGGGTAGTTGTACATACTGTGTACACGCCCTCTGGAAGAATCTGACAGGGCCTAATAATAAATAGCCTGTTTACTTCATTGTGTACACAGTACAACTAGTCGGAGTGGGAGACATACGGTGAGACGAGGGTGGTTCCACCGAAGTAATGGGGAAGCGCATTGTTGCCGGATCACCGCGCGAAATTTGAATCAACAAAAATTTCTACCTTTACTGCTCAATTTATCAAAAAAATAAAATCACCCCAATAAAGAGAGCATCAAAGAGAATCCAAAAAAATAGAAACATGCATGGTGCCATTTAAAAAAATGTACTCATTATTTATTGCTAAATTATACAATAAGATGGGGACTTCCAAATTGCGGCAAAATAAAGGTATTTAATTCTAATTTACCCTGGATTTTTTATTTTACTGATTTATCTTACCGTTTGGCCGTGAGAGCCCTGTATTGATACATTTGGACCACCCTGTATGTACCTAGCAACTGGGTATCGATTTTTCGCACAATCGAAATTCAACATTTGCATATTCAGCATATAGGTAGGCGCTATAGTTTTAGAGCGGCCGGTAGGCCGCTCGTCAGTCTACTCTTTCCGTCGCATAACTTGAGAACGAAACCAGATATCGAGCTGAAATTGTGTGCACGGATGCATACACCGAAAATCTCGGCGGGGATTGTTTTTGGGCCATATCGGAACACAGAGGTGGGAGTGGGAGTTAGGGAAAAAAAAACGAAAAATTAGTAATTGAAGGGTCCAATGCTAAAACTGGCTAAGTCCATATTATATCATTTCTCAGGAGGCGAAGAAACGTTTGTTTTGAAATCTACATACGCTCTCTTTGTCTCTATTTTCACATATTTATGCGAATTATTTTACAGGACGATGCAGAGACATTTATTAGACGTATCTGCAGGAATAAATTCTAATAATAAAGCTAAGGCCTGTTGGAACATAATTAATTATGAAAACAATAGACAAAAAACATCCCAGATACACAGCTCCTTGTCAGCCAACGATTTCAATTTGTTTTTCTGTGGGGTTGCTGAGAACGTTATAAAATCTCTGCCAAATAGAGATTTGGAGGTTGTTAATTGCATAGTAGGTCAATCTCAACATCACTGCAATTTTTTTTAACTCCTGCAACCGAAAGTGAAATAATAAATACAATAGATAGTTTAAAAAAATCACCTGCCCCTGACTATTACTTTATTAACGCAAAAATTTTACAAGGTTCTATTCAGCTAGTCTATAAGCCTTTAACTATACTTATAAACAGATGTTTTGTCGATGGGGTATTTCCTGATTGCTTCAAAGTGTCCAAAGTGACACCACTTTTTAAAAAAGGCGACGCAGAAACTTTAGATAACTATCGCCCAATATCCATTGTACCGTTGTTTTCTAAAATCATGGAAATTTTATTAAAGAATAGGCTTGTAGATTATTTTGATAAATTTAAATTATTTAGTGCCGCTCAGTTTGGGTTCAGAACAGGTAGAAGTACAATTAATGCCGTTCTTGATATTGTGAATCATATAGTTGAGGGATTTGACAACCATGAATATTCTATCGTAACCTTATGCGACTTGACAAAAGCATTTGACTGCGTTTCTCATGAAATTTTATTAGACAAACTTTCTTTTTATGGAATTAGGGGTGTTCCTTTGCAGCTACTAAGGTCCTATTTAACAAACAGGCTTCAATGTGTTTCTTTAAACAATGCGGTGTCTTCTGTACGGCCTATGAATTTCGGAGTACCCCAGGGGTCGGTTTTGGGACCGATACTATTTCTCATCTATGTAAATGATCTCATTTCTTATATGTCACCTAGTACAAGATGTGTTATGTTTGCCGACGACACATCTTTTATCAGTAGAAAAGACGATGTAAACATTCTCATGGATAGGGCCCAATCTTCCCTAAATTTGGCAGAAAAATGGTTTACAACAAACAATTTGAAATTGAACAACAAAAAAACTGAACATCTTATTGTAACTAGTAATAACAAGTTGTCTGTTGGCGGATCGTGTAGGATGTTGGGGATAATTCTTGACGACAGATTATGTTGGTCCCCACACATTGATATGTTGTCGGCGAGGCTGTCCTCAAGTATGTTTATTCTAAGGCGGATGAAAGGTTTTTTAAGCCAACATATTTTAATAAATATATACTTTGCACTGTTCCACAACCACATCTCTTATGGTGTTATTCTATGGGGCAACGCCGCAAATGCTGTAAAGATTTTTCGCCTCCAGAAAAAAGCAGTAAGACTGTTGGCCGGAGGTGGATACAGAGACCACTGTAGGCCATTCTTTAAATCTCTTGGAATTATGTCACTTCCTTCTCTATTTATTTACTATCAATTGCTGGAAATTCATTCCCAAGATCTAGAAACTCAATCAGATGTACATGGCTACGCGACAAGATCTGCAAATACAATTAGATTGCCCAGGCATAGATTAGCGGTTTCTCAGAAAAATTCATTAAACATGAAATTGTATAATCACCTCCCTTTGAAGGTTAGAGAGTTGTCTGCGGCTGCATTCAAATTGATTGTGAAGAAGCATCTTTTGGCTCATTGTTTTTATTCTATGGGCGAGTTTTTTGAAGTATCTGTTACTGTTTTATAAAATACCCACATACCTATTTGTTTCTGTTGTCAATTAGGCATTTAATGTTTTCTGTTGTCTGTTGCTTTATTTTTATTTTATATAGCTAAGTATATTCTATGTATACGTCTAATATATTTTCTTTCAAATGTTATTTTGACTTGCCACATAAATATATATTCTTTTATGTATATATATGTAAAAAAAGTGGTAAAAAATAAATATATTATCTTATCTTATCTTATTAACTCATTTTCGCAAAAAAGTGGACATAGCCAGTTTTAGCATTGGACCTTCGAATTGCAATAAATCGAATTATTGGTGATTGGTTTCAGTAGACTCTTTGATAATACAAAATGTAATTTTAATTAAAACTTGCCGATATTTATTAGTTTTATTGAATTTTGGAATTTTAAATTAAAGAAAAGCATCTTTTCTCGAAGTGTGTGAGCCCTAGAAGTTTTAAATTTGCACCAATCGATTCCCCTTGAAATTTAAGGAAATAAGATGGGTCACACTTGTGGTCGCAAAAAACTTTTACAAAATTATGCTTTCTAGCGTTTTAAAGTTTTTATCAGGAAAATTGCTGGAAACTGGTTTCACTGGAGTCTTTGATAATACAAAATGCAATTTTTATTAGTTTTATTCTAGTTTGGAATTTTAAATGAAAGATAACCTACTTTTCTCGAAGTGTGTGAGTCCTAGAAGTTTGAAATTTGCACCAATCGATTTTCCTTCAAATTTGAGGAAATAAGATGGGTTAACACTTGCGGTCGCAGAAAACTTTTAGAAAATGTACTACTGAATTTCGGCGTTTTAAGGTTTTTTCTTAGGAAAACTGGTGGCAAGCAATGGTTTTACTAGCATCTTATAATACAAAATCCGGTTTTAATTAAAACTTGCCATGATTTATTGATTTTATTGAATTTTGAGGTTTTAAGACAATGAAAATCTACTTTTCTCGAAGTGGGTGGCTCTTAAAAGTTCGAAGTTTACGCCAATTGATTCTCCCTCAAATTTGAAGAAGCAAGATGGGCCACACTTTAGGTCGCTAACGGTTTTAAAAAAAATCAACTTCCAGTGTACATATACCTTCTGCTGAAATTGGCATTTTCGGTTTTTCACGTGAAAAATCAATGGCAATTAGTCTTTTTAGAGTCTCCTGACAGTACGAAATACGCACCACACTCTAGCTGGCCCACAACCAAGGGGCCCCCTCATATTGATCAGCCCTCGGGCCTCACTATTGTTTAATCCGGCCCTGGCTCGATAGTTTGTTACGCAACTGAAAACTTTGCGGAACAGTCACGGTCATGACGCCTAAAAACCATACTTACTTACCTGAAGTCCAATCTTTGTCATAATCGTTCAAATAGTATTTGTCATAACCGAATCTGTCCCGTAAACAGGGGCGGATGGGACAGGCGGGAGAACGGGAATTTTCCCGGTGGGCCGCGGCTTGGTGGGCCGCTTGGGCCGGCAGCGGCGGCCGACGACGTGTCGCTTTTCATGACATTTTCAAACAGTGGCGCGCAGTGTGGGGGTGTTAAGGGTGTTCCAAAGACACGGGCCCGGGCAGCTTTGATGGCCCGGTGTGCATTCTAAGTGCTTGGAAAATGCGTGACCTTGAAAGTTTTCAAAAATTTCGCCTGCGCCGCCATTTCAATTTTCTCTTTTAACAATTTTTCTTGTCTTTATTTTTGAGAATTGGCAACAAGGGGCCCTTAAATGATTTGGAACACAGGTCCTCGCAGATCTCACTAGGGCACTGTTTTCAAAAATGCAGATTATCTACACCGAACCTGACAAAGCAATTAATAAGTAAAGCGATACCTAATTTTTATTTGAGAAAAATTTTTCGCGGGGGGCTGCCCCCTCTTCGTAAAATAAAGTGGGCCGCCTCAAAAGTTTTCCCGGGCCGGTTTACTTGAGCCCATCCGCCCCTGCCCGTAAAGTTTTCAGTTGCGCAACAAACGATCGAGCAAAACGTCTGACGCATGCTGTACCCACAGTTTGCCAGGTTTTGAGCTCATAAATTTAAAATAAATAAAATGAATTTAAAAAAAAGTGCGCAATTCAATTTATATCGAAAAATAATGTTGTTTTTGTGTTTTTCAAAAATCTCAATTTTTCACCGATTTTTTCGATGTTTTTGAAAATCTAGGGTGGCCGCGACTCCACTTCCGGCCAGGTATGACACATGTTTCTAACTCAGAAGAAATCGTAGATTCGGAATCCGTTGAGAAAAAAGTATGATCCCCTTTGAAAAATCAAAATAATGAATTATGAACATTTCCGGTTTAACCCAAAGTGCAAAAAAATATAAGAGTACACCATCGGATGTGTCTAAAAAAATAAGGTTGGCCTGTCCGAGGATATTTCCGAATATTCCTCTCGAAAAAGTTCTTGAATTTATTTATTACTTTTGAAAGGCACTGTATAAAGTTTTAACGTGTACGTGGTTTCCGCTAAAGTAAAGTCCCTATAAACTTTATAATAATAATAATAATAATTTATTTTTGCCATTCGATACACTGGGTACATGTGGCACGTCAATCTCAAAATAAGTATACAGTAAACAATAGACAATAAACAATTAAACATCTAGACATTAATTACATAGAAAATCATCAAAATTTGTAAAGAGATGAGTCAATAAAAACTCTTTAACCATATTCTTAAACTTTAATATGTTTGAGCAATCCCTAAAGCTTTTAGGAAGAGCATTATATGCCTTAACTGCGTTATATTTAACATTTCTTTGGAAGTAAGTAGATGTGTGGACAGGAATCCTTAAATCGCCCTTAAACCTTGTCGACAAATGAAAGTCATTATATCTGTCCGTATATCTGTCTGTTAGTTTAGCGGAAACCTGTAACTTATTGGCAACGTTGCGTTTGCGCAAGAAAAAACGGTTACCGTTGTATTCAGCTCATCATTCTGAATGGAAATATGTGCAGTTTCAACACGTACAAGGTTTCTGCTAAGTAAGCAAAAAAAATATGTGGTTGTGGAATCTTTGAATTATTTTCTGTAGTTTTTATAATGCTTGCAATAATAAAGAAAGAACATACATACCACAATAACCTCCCGCACTTCGTACAATTCTCGGCTTTGAGTTGGTTCTAGATATTTGCAGCACTCGTAACACCAAAATTCCAAAGTGGTCGTATTTATACAAACTGAATGATTGCTGGATCGCAAAGATTCGAAATGTTTCCAAGCATGTTGGCCTTTCTTGCGTCCACATCCTTGATTTCCACATTGTAGGCATAACCATAGGGGGTTATCTCTCATCGTGTACGTTCGATTCCTAGGCAATGGGGAACGGCGTGGTGAGACTGGTTTGCACTCCAGGCAATCTTCCAGAATCCCTGTTACCAAAAGTTGTTGGGAGATTATTGGGCGGTTGATATCACTGGATATGTGTTTACAGGAGCTCATAATAACTTATATTGTGTTTAACAACGCGGGAAAGCAGGTGCTACGGCCGCAAAAGAATAAAACAAACTTATAAACATTTTTTGTGTTGTAAATAATCAATTACTAGCAAGAAGTTTTGATGATAAGGCAAGGTATCGAGCGGCAGGCAGCTTAAATGTATCTAAACTATCACTATATTGACTTTTATTGATTTCCGTAGAATCTTCCGGGGTAGGCCATTATGGTTCTGGCTGTTGCATGTTTATTGTTTATGCCAACTTCGTTTGCATCTGTAGCAGGCATTTTCAGGCAGGCCAAACCAAAATTGTTTCAAAAAGTTTCCAAAAACACATCTTTAAATTTAAAACCATCTCACATTTCACGTTACAATGATGAAGGTGTCACGCTCTGATTTTTTTTCTATTGTAGGACACCCTATGTTCATAGTAGTAGGTATAGGTATAGGTAGGTACTTATGTCAACATCTTCGTAATTTGCAAGGGGCATTTTACTGAATAAATATACGGACTAACCCATAAAATTACCATATTCTTATTACTGTTTAACCCATTACTATACGGTAGTTTGTGGTTATTTAAATATTAAAAGAAAATCCAAGATTTTAAAATGATGTACCTACCGCACTTTAATAATTTATCATTTTGTTTTTGCACGGTTGAATTGATCGTTCTTCAAAGAATTCATTACCATAATGTCCTCTTTGACAGTTCTTGAGATATAAGCGCAAACGTGATTTAATGCAGAGTGCTGAGATTTTGCAAATTATCGCCGTATTTGGTCTGATGATGATGATTATTATTATTATTATTATTATTCAACAATAAGAGCTTCTTTTCTGGGTAGAATCGACCACCGATTAAGATTTTATTATTATTTGGTGAGAAAAATGACTACAGCAAAACAAAATGTAAAAAAATGTGTAAGGCCCTCCAAAAAGCACGCCAGTCAGTGGTGTTATTAAAAATCTGAAAAAAAGTGAGGAGAAAGCTCTTTATAACACTAACGATCGTTCCTTTCAAAATTCTGTTCTTAATATTTTTCGAGAAATTTAAAAAAAAATGACTGAGTACCCCTTTGAAGGGGCGTAACTCCCCTATAAGGCATTTCCGGACATAAGTCCATAGCAACTTTTCTTCCTACAATGATGTAAGGAATAACGTCCCGGAGTTAGGACTATGAATATAGGAACACCCTGTATATAAAAAAATAAGAAAAATGCCGCTGCATCACGACGAGAATATACAGGGTTAGTACAAAGTCCCGGGACGGTCAGTTATCTCCGTTATTTCTTTAGATTTTACTTTGAAACTCGGTGCCCGGGCACAATTAAATACAGGGAATTCAAAACTGTTTTTAAAAATGTTCTTTGACTTCCGGTTAAACAGACTTTTCGAGTACCCCTTGAAGGGCTGTAGCTCCCTTAGGAGGCATTCTTCGACAAACTTTTAATGAAACTTTTAGCCTTATTTTTAATCGTAGAAGGCAATGCTAAAATGTTGTAGCCTAATTTCAGGACACTCTGTATCTCAAGAACTGACAAAGAAAAACATGTCAAAGTATATATTAATGAATTCCTTCAAGAACGATCAATTCAACCGTGCAAAAATATACGGTGTGGCCCATTTAAAAATAGTTAAGTCGTGTGTATATCGCAAAAAATTGACGTTCAATAATTTTTTTTTGTTAAGAGATTCAAAATCTACGGAAAAATTGCTATAGATTTGCATCTTTAATTATTCTTTAATTTTATCAGATAGGAAAATAAAAGGGGGGTCCATTTGAAATGAAACACGCCCTGTACCTAAACTATTCTACTCCATTACTATTCTACAACTTCCCTAATCATTAGCTATGGTTCTTGACACTAGCAGGGATTTTCAAGTAATAAAGAAGACGTTTTATTCGTTTAACACCAAACACCACAACAGAAAAGACCCTGCCTCATACCTACTGCCCGTGGGGGAGGGCAAAAATTTATAAAATCATAAAAATGATGGCACGATGGAAAAAAAGGATGGGCGGTGCCGGGGGGCTTAAGCCCTAAGCCAAATTTTTGTATCACCCCATACAGTAAAAATGCTTTTATTTGTATTTTTTCTACAGATTTATTTATACAAATACGTACATAATTTTATAGCATCTGACTTTCGAGCAAGTATACTTATAAAATCAGATATTTCTTTATCGTGTGTACGAGGGGCACAATATTGCACTGTTGAGCAAGATTCTAGGTACATGATAACTTAATAATATTACATTGGATTCTTCACGAAATTTAAACAATGGACTGGAATTTTAATCGATCATCCCCAATATCTACCCCCCCAGCCTCCGTAGCCTCGTCCATATCCACCCCATCCCCTACCGTAGCCACCATAGTATCCGCCCCAACCTCGGCCCCATCCACCACCATAACCGCCGTAATAAGGCCTCCTATAATATCCACCACCGCCATACCACAGCAAAGGGGCAGTTTCTAAATCTGATGACTTTTCTTCAGCAGACACTACTTCAGGATTTACAGGATTTATAGGATTTACGACTTCATCAGACGGTACCGCAACCGTCGATGATGGCACTAAATCTGATGCCGGAGGCTGATGTGAAATTGCACTTATTTGTGCGGGAGATTTTTCTTGTTCCTGCTGAGGTTGAGGGATGTCTTCGGTCGGTAGGCTTAATGAACCCCCAGTAATAGCTGCGCCCAGCAAAATTGAGAGAAACTGAAAATAATTTATAAGTATGAATATTACATTATTTATGAAATTAAATAGAAGATATTAAAATGAACTGTACAAACGGAGCTCACCAATTTATTGATCATTTTTGAAGATATCGCAACCACTGTTTGGCAATCGCAGACGCGCGTTGGTCTCTTTTATACTTAATCCATCCTAAGGCTGATGACCGCCACCGAGCAGTGCTCTTTCTTCAACCGCCTCTGGTCAAGGCCAAGGTATAGGGAGATGCTGCAAGATCATTAAAACCAGGTCCACTTAGCACAAACCACACAACTCAGTAAATCAGCTTTGACTTGTTTTATACAGAATATTGTAAGATGCGAGCAAACTGTGGTAAATTATCACCTAGTGTTCCAATGATTCAATAAAATTATTTCTTAATGGAAGTTTCGGGCACTTGTTGCTTTGTTGTCAATGCAAATTAGATTAAATATTTAGGGAAATCCGACTAATTTTCAAAAAGTCTAATTAGTGCCTTTTATTTACTTATAATTATGTTATGTACCTACCTACTTGTTATTGTCCATCAGGGTCATATGAATCACAAAATATAAAATCCAAAATAATATCGTAAAACTTTTGCGTATGCAAAAATTGAAAAGGCAAGTTGAGAAATTGTAAACATTAGTCGGGGAAATCCAAAGCTATGTCGCAGCCTGTGTCGGTCGCACCATGTCTAGCTATTATAGCTATGCAAGGCCTCCTCCGCAGCAGCAGGAAGGAATTTAAATGTGAAATATTTTTGTTGTAAACTTTAATTATTATCACCTCACCTCTAGATATACGTGTTGGAATATCCAGTGAATCATTTAGTCTGATTTTAAAAAACAAATGTTTTGGATGCGATATTATTCTGGACCGTATAATCATTGAGATCAACAAAAAAATTGTTGCAAGTCACAAAACTGTAAACAAACCGTTTACGGGGTCAGAAATTCGTAAACTTACAATGGCCGGTATAATGTAGGTACTACATTCTTGATCCGCCCCACAAACCAAGTTTCAATTCAAAATTCGAATCCTTTTTGAAAAATCTTAATTTAAAAAAAGTACAAATCCGTTAAAACAGTTACGTGGGGTCAAAATTGCAATCTGACTATTTTCCCTGACATTTTTTTGATATTTTCAGCACAACCGGACATAATCGATGAGCTTTAAAGAATTTTTTTGGAAAACATTTTTTATTGAAACTCGGCATAGGGAGTCAAAATGGGATTCGGAATAATATTTTCTCATAAATTTTTTCAATATCTTGATGGCAAAGGAAAATATATGAAGGTCCACGACGGACGGTGCAAAAAGGACCCCGCACCATCCTTATGGAAAATGGCTTTCTGTCGGATTGGCTGAAATTTTAGTATGTTGTAGATTTTGACCTCCTGATCAAAAGTTAACATTGCCCCAAAGAAATCGTACGGACAGTTTTTGATATAGAGTCTGCCGAAGATAAACTTTTCCCCATAAGGACATACACATTTTTCGGACCGTCGTAAAAATACTTTTTTCAGCATAATAAGCAAACACACCCATAAGATTCCTGTATAAAAGTATGTTAATAATATACGTAAGAAAAGTGGCCCTGGACTTATCATGTGCTATTATGGTGGCAAAAATGCAAATTAATTTTCGCTGCATGTAATTCTTATGGGAAAATTTTATCTTCGGCACGCTCTGGAGGAAAAACTGTCCGTACGATTGCTTTGTGGTAATGATAACTTTTGATCAGAAGGTCAAAATCAACAACATACTAAAATTTCAGCCAATCCGACAGAAAGCCATTTTCCCATAAGGATGGTGCGGGGTCCTTTATAACTACTTCTAAATGTGACCAAAATATGAAACAGTCTTCATCTTAGATGGGACACACTACACACTGTAGGGTAATTTCATACAATGACTAAAAATTGCTGCCGCATGAAGTCTCAGATATTAATGAACAAAAATTGGCAGTCTCGGAAACGGTAGAAACTTATACTTTTTCACAGAATTTGTAAATGCATCATTTAACTTTATTTAACCAAGGTCGGGCGTGCGGGCGGTTGTCGATAGCTGATGCGCCCGGCGCTCATTTACTAAAATCTAAAATATAAATGTTTTTCACCCCTGAAATGACATTTTTTGAAAAATTGGCACTAAGGTTTTCGATCCATCGCTGCAACAGCTATGAAATTCGATAATGATAATATGCCCTTTTGCTAAGAAAAATTCAAAAAGGGGCCTTTTTGTCCCTAAAATGGAAATTTTCTAAAAAATTACGCTAAGATTCTTGATCCGGTAATAACAGCTGTCGAATCCGATAGTAAGAATATGCCTTTTTTGTAAAATAAATTGAAACAAGGGCTCTTTTGCCTCTAAAATGACATTTTTCGAAAAAATGGCACAAGGGTTTCCTGCTTGAAAAAAAATCTGCTATCAAATCCGGTAACAAAAATATACAGTTATGGATAGGTTTTTTTCACGACACCTTTTTTTGGTCAAAAGGGCACAAGTGTGAATACATTTTTAAAAGCAGAATTCGAAGAGCATTCATATGGTAACGCGAAAAATGGGGGTTTGCAATTAAATTTTTAAAGTTTATGTGCCAAAAAGGCACTTTCCGTGAACCGATGTAGCCAATGTGGCACAATGAAACTGGTAACACCCTACCCTGTATGCCCTATATTAAAAAAATCGTAAGTCGGGTTCTAATGGAAAGTGCAGAAAAACTCCTATGATAGTACTCCAACTGTATGGAAGTTCAGGCAAATCGGAGTTGCCCCACACGGGCAAATCAGTCAGTGAATTTGACCATTTTAGATGAAACTATAGTATATTCTGCAATTTATATCTGACACACCGCGAACTTTATTAAGTCGGCACTATTTTCATATAAAGTACGTAGTCGACTGTCTATAACTTTGAAACAATAGCTTTGAGCTTTTCTCTTTCATCCAGGAAAAAATATGGAAATTTCCGTTCTTTCTTGAATGTTTCCAGATTTTTTCCATAAACAAATTTTCGCAATTGTGCGATTCTAGTGAATGAGATTATAGGCAAAACCTTGAACTTTCAGATAAACTTTGGCTAAATGCGCTATTTGCTATACTTTAGAAGATATGATTTTTTTTAATACCATGTTTTGCTGATCAGGAGAAAATTTCATATTCTTCGAAATCCTATAGAAAGCAAAAATAGACTTTGAAGCGTCATATATCTCTTTAACAATGGATAAGTAAAATACCAAATTTTTTTCATTAATATCTGAGACTTCATGCGACAGCAATTTTTAGGGATTGCATAAGTTATCGGATATCTGCATCTACATATTGCTTAGCGTGTTTTTTCTAAGTGCCAATGGCGAATGTGTTTCAATCCATGTTTCGTGGAGTTTTTTCAAACCCTCTCCATTTTTGTGTCAAAAGGACACTAAGTTGGAATATATTTTTGGAAACAGAATTTGAAGACCCGACATGTGCTCGTAAAACAAATGGTGATCAGCTTTCAAATTTTAAAGTTGACATGCCAAAAAGGCACTTGTCGTTGACTGGTCGTCACCAAAATGAATTCGACTCTTTGGCAGGTTGTGACATCTCTACGTACCAAACTTAAGCCAAATCGATCCAGTAGTTTGGATTATAGCGTGTAAATTAATGTTGCTTTGAAATTACGAATTTTGTGATTTTATGCCAAAAAGGCGCTAAGTGTGAATACATTTTTAGATACAGTGAAGTATTGAAAATGGCGGCAGCAGCAATGCATACGAGCAGTGAATTTAACATTACTACTTATCAGGTTGGTAAAGAAGCCTGTCGCCTAACAATTAATATTTTGATATTTTGCGAAACAAATGCTTACAGAAAAAAATATTTGAAAAACGAGTAGACTCCCCAAGAATGTACGCCGTTGATAAAAATAAAAATTTAAAAAAATTCCAGAAGAAAGCCCTTAATCCTAACAGTCTCTGTTCCAAATTTCAGATCCCTATCAATCATATTTTTTGTGTCATTTAAACGCAAAACGTTATTCTCAGTTTTTGTCTTATTTTGACTTCCCAAACCAGCTCCCGAGGTTTTTGCACACAATTCTGGTACAGCCTGTAGAGAAAACCTCGATCCCCCATCCCCGCCTATGAATCCTAGGCCTAAGGGATGAACTTCGGGAGGGGGGATCAAAATTTGCCAACTCAAAACGATCGAATTTCCAACTAAAAGGCTAATGAAATAAATAAATGCTGAATTTTGGAGTGATTGCATTAACCTCTAATTTTTAGTGCCGAAGCATATGCGTAGGAACTTTAGTTTTATGCTTTTAGTGAAATCGCACGCTCGGCGGCTCGGCCGTCTACTCTGTCCGTCCCATAACTTGAGAACGAAAGCAGCTATCGAGCTGGAGTCGGAGTCGAAGTTATGGGTGAAAAACTGAAAGAAATTGCAATTTTCGACGTTTGATTGCCAACGCTGCCTCAACGCTTGAAGATAAATCAAAACTTTGAATGGAGGAATTGTTGTCAATGAAAAGATCTACAAAAAAGTCCGCGACAGCATATAGCTATGTATCTACGATGGGTAGCCCACCGTGATCGTTTTTGTTTTAAAATTCTTCACGAAAATCGCTTCGGAGCTATTGATATGCTGTCGCGTACTTTTTTGTAGATCTTTTCGTTGTCGACATTGTCTCCTCATATAATTTTAATCCATCTGCAAGCGTTTAGGCAGCGTTCGCAGTAGAAGTGCGAGAGGGCGCGTTTTTCTCGGGCTTGCTTCCTCAGGGGCATTACGCAGTACGCCCAACGCACGTATTGAGGTGTTCAACGTTCGGGCCTTTTGCCCAGTTTTTTTTTACATAACGTTTCTGACCCGGTTTCTGATGTAAGTAAATAATTATTAAAGCCCTTTTTTCTAAATATGTAATAATTAAAATAAAATAAATGAATTTTTGTTATTCAACCCGAGCAACGCCGGGGGATTCAGCTAGCTTTCTATAAAACGGTGAACAAAATCGCAAAGCCATGAATTAAACCCTACCTATTTTGGTGCCCTCTTCCTTTATGCGCAATAAAAAAAACTTTCAAGTTCCCGATTTGCAAAAGGTTTAAATAACAAGCCTACCAAGTGGTTTATTGCTTCTACTTCTATCATCAAATGCGTAGCCCGGGCACTAATAAAATGTTTTGTACCCACGCGCAAACTAAAATGCAACAGGGATATGTTGCGAATTAAAATAATATCAATACAATTATATTGTATTTCAAAAAACTACTCAATAAGAAGTTTAGAAGATTGTAACATTGAACTTGACCATGTAATCAATTCCTTAGCTCATTGAACAAAGTTTCCGATTATTTTTTTCGAAGCTATATGAATCACTATAGTTTAATGAACCTGCTGGAAAAAGGCTAGTCACGATTCGGCCACAAAAAACCCAACGATTATTATTATTCTACCATAAAAATTGCTAATGAAAGAGTGCACCACCGACTGGGATTTCCACTTTATAGCGACTTTAACACTATTTTTTCTAGGTATAACCTTTATGAAATGTTGACATTTTGTACCTCCTGACAGTTGCTAAAACTTCACAATGATTTTACCCTTTGAGGTAGAAGTAAAAATCTGGGTATTGTAGTCCAAAGATTAATAAATATTATTATTATTATTATTATTTTGTTTCCCAGCCGGTTAAAAAAGTGCTTATTACCTCATTTGAGGCAGCAAAGTACGTTATTTTCCCCAAGATAGGAAAAGTAAACGATGATGTGATTTTTATGGTAAAATTGTACTGACGAGTGAATATTTAAAGAAAATTTACAGAAATGACAGTTTTCAAGCAAAACAATTATCACAATTTTTATCTTTAATGATTTCTAATTATTTTGAAAGTGTTAAGTTGTACCGTAATGTGGGGGACCTGGGGAAAAATAGTATTCATACCTTGGTAAAAAAATGCTCTTGCAGACCTTGCGCAGTTATAAACTTTGCCCTCGGTCTACAAGAGAGCATACTTTCTTATCTTGGTTTGAAATATATTATACATACATCCATTGGGGTAGAAATGCGAATTTCTCCCCCGCAGATTTGACAATCTAGTAGTCACTCTTATTTTGTCAACGGTTTTGGCAACGGTTCTCAAGTGAAACCGGTACCATGGCAGAACCTGCTACAAATTAATTAAATTTTTAATGTTGTATAGCGGTTATACAGGGTGTCCCGAAATTAGTGGTCAAAACTTTACCAGTAGATTCTTCTATGAAAAATATGAAAATGAGTCCCTATGAGCATTATGTCGAAAAATAAGTACTAAGGGAGCTAAGAGGCCACTTAGAAAGTGTTTTTTTCTAAATAGCTTCAAAACGGTTAAAAATAACAACGTGAAATTTGGTATCTTTCCTAAGTCTTTAATGCTGAATTTACTACTGTGGAGAAAATTTTAAAATTTTGATCATAAGCGTCTCGTACAGGAGGGGTTTAGGACTAAATTTACTCAAACATTTTTGTAAGTAGTTTTTTCTCAAATTTGATTCCAGAATCTGAAAAGTTGAGGTTTTTTAAGCAAAAATGGTACTCATGTTTGACATCGATACAATGCGCCCTTTTCGAAAAAAATGGATTTTTATTGGTTCACGGCTCCAAAATTTGTGACAGAAGACGTCAAAATATCGTTAAACAAGTTCATAGGACGGTTCATTCTAGAAAGAAAAAAGGGAGCTATGGTCTTTCAAATGGGGTCTTGGAAAGCATGTTTTTTGAAGGAAGTAAGGAACTGTCCCATGAACTTTTTTTCGAAAAGGGCGCATTGTACCGATGTCAAACAAGAGTACCTACCATTTTTACTTAAAAAACCTCAAGTTTTCAGATTCTGGAATCAAATTTAAGAAAAAACTTTCTTTCAAAAATGTTTGCGTAAATTTAGTCCTAAGTCCCTCCTGTACGAGACGCTTATGATCAAAATTTTAAAATTTTCGCCACAGTACTAAATTCAGCACCAAAGACTCAGCAAAGATACCAATGTTTACGTTGCTATCTTTAACCGTTTTGAAGATATTTAGAAAAAAAAACAGTTTCAAAGTGGCCCCTTTAAGGGACCTTAGCTCCGTTAGGACTTATTTTTCGACATATGCTCATAGGGACTTTTTTTCATATTTTTCATAGAATAATCTACTTGTAAAGTTTTGACCAGTAATTTCGGGACACCCTGTAGAGAAAATATTGTATTACACACGGGGGAGAAGTCTCTTTTAGGGGTCGATGTGATTGTCACAACTTCACACCTCACACTAAAATCTGTAACTTCTCCCCTTGTATAATAAATAACTATTTTTAAACTAGACAATAAGCACCTAAGTTCAATTCTTATTTTTACTTCTAGCGCATGTATAGATCTATTTTGTTCATGGCTCACTGAAATCGTGAGGACAGTATTGTCCCCGCATGAAAGGCATTTTGAAATTGCCAAACAATAACTGACATGTGAATAGTGCAAACATTATTTTTTGTAATTACCGGAATTGTTTAGAATTAAAGCGACATCATTGTTAGACCTACTCTATAAAATAGACTGAAACCGATGCAACAGATCGTCAGTTGCTAAAAAATGGGCAAATTTTCATACTTTCTGTTCTTCGTGCTTAACATCATTTGTGAAGCTGCTGAAAATAAGGGTAGTAATAAGTTAGGTGATGTAATAAAGAATCATACAATGTCGGGATATAACACAACGAGAAATCAAAGTAGTGAAGACAATATCATGAAGCAAGAAGCTTGGAAATTTCTTTCAGAATGTGGCTTTTCGGGTGACGATGATGATAATTATGATTATGACGACAGGCATAACAATAGAAATAAACCGCAAAGAGATGGCAATTTTAATAGAGGGGACAGCAGACCAGTTTACAAGTCCAATAGTAATAATAATGAATACGGCAATACTTATGGCAACAATAATCATGATCGGGGTAACCGCAATGAAGGAATGAATGGAAGACGGTTTCAAAGCAGCAATAACCGTTATGAGAGGAGTAGAGGAAATCAAGGAGGTGGTAATAGATATTATGGGCACAATAATGATTATAACGACAACAGTAACGAAGAAGAAAATTCTAGTCGTCGTTCCTATAGTAACAATCGAGGTAACAATAATAGGAATGGCAACCATTATGACAATAATTCCGACGATTCGTATGACAGTAGAAATGGTAATCGTCGAATGAACAGAACGAAATACTTCGGTGATTATAGTAACGACGACTGTCATGAAAGAAATAACGATTACGACAACAGCAGAAGCACCAATTATAATGGTAACGCGAATAGAAACCGCAACTATGGTAACAGTAACACGAACAGAAATCCTTATTGGCATGGTTCAGGTGATAACTATATTTATTATTTGAACAAGAGAGCCGTAAAATTGTAATGGCACGTCGAGACGTTACTGATTGTCACATAGTTACATCTCACTAACAAAATTTTACGCTACATTATATTCTACACGGCTTTAACTAGTATTAGTGAGATGTAAATATGTATCAGTAAAGTCTCGACGTGCCATTAAAATTTCACGGCTCTCTTGATTTCAAATATAATATAGTATTTTGTGCGATTTTGTGCCTTTGGTTTCGTTTTGTACATAATAAAACCACACTTCTAGGCGACTACGGTAATACTCGTGGAAATGGTTATGGTTACACAGGACGTGAACCGATAGGAAGTTTCGATAGAAACTCAGAAACAACAGCTTTGAGAGCTAAGCGTTCAAATGAAGACTCACAGGTACGGTACTTATACATCAGTACATCGGGCTTCCGTTGCGCCTAAATCATCCAAGTGGGATTTCATTCATATTCAACATTTTTAAATGTACAGGAAGAAGAAACTTTTGAACGTGTAGGTGGATTTCAATAATTCTTGCATCAGTTTACAGAGAATTTCAAACCTTTTCAAATGATGGAGGGCGCTAGAGTTGAACAAATATCAAAAATTGTTACAGCGTTAGATTGTCAATGAAATTGGCTTTCAAATGATGTATCACAAATGAGGAGTTGCCATTTAAAAATTTGGAGTGGGGGTAGGTGGGGTTAGGGGGTGAGTTTCGAAATTTCGCCAAGCATGGATTTAAGTGTCCCCCTCTAAATAAAAATCGACCTGTCCGAGCGAATTTTCATATTTTATTTGGTTTACGAAATATTTGGGGTGGCTCCTTTTCATTGGAACACCCTGTATATGAATTAAATTCTTAACTTGGATGGTTTAGGTACTATGGAAGCTCGGCGCACTATTGCAGTGCAGGACCCTGTATTACTAATTTACCATAGTATAGTTTGGTAATAATTAGGTAGCCTAATATTAAATTTGTTAATTAGTGTGCCAGCCAATGCGTTTTCGGATATCTGGAAGTGGTAGGTTATACGAATTTATAGCTGTAGTAAAATTAACTCCTTCATATTCGTAGCTGGATGACAATCGAAGCCCATCTGAAACTTTAGTTATCAAATGGCTTCAGGATCACATTGGAAATGAAATGAGAAGGATGAGAGCGTTTCGAGAGGCTCGCAGATGCTTTGCCCGAATGTCCACATCAGGTATTATTGTCTACACTTGTTATAACATCATTTTCTAAGACCCACTTATTTGAAATGTTTCTAGACAATGAAGATGGATGCGAGTTCTCAAAAAAAATAGCGAAATGTCTTAATCTGGAATTTGAATAAATGAAACACTTTGCACTTGAACAAAATAGGTAGGTACCTACTTACATAAAATGGAAAACCTTATTAAGGAAATTTTGTAAAATAAAAATATTATTAAATTGTCCCAAAAGTTTTTAAATGCAAACGACAATAAATATTTACCACATATCGCATATAATTAAATGATAACGTCACTGTCAGATTTCGCTTTGAATGACAGTTTCAGCAATCTGGCGCACCTAGATCGGAAATAGTATATTACGATATTAGGTTGGTAACAGTATAAAACGAGTCGAAGACGAGTTTTTGCTATTTCCGAGATTATGTTAGATGTACTTAACAACCGTGTATCGTATATTATTTTTCGCACAATTGAAATTAAATTATTGAACATTTTTCGTCAGCCATTAAACAAATCCTGTTTGACAGATCGCCGAATTTTCCAAATGCTCTCAACACCTTTGCCAGTTCAATTGTTTTACTTACCGTGCATGTTCTGGCTAAATGCGTGCTGTTATGTTCATAACAGCATTGTTATTTTTCATTGCCTTGGAAACCAAACCGCGTTTGGTAAATCGAACTTACACCTTATTTTAACTACGCCGGTAAGAGAGGTATTACACACAATTGGGCGAAAAGTTTTTGTTCACACATTATAAGCAGTAAACATTATAAATAAAAGACCTTTTAAATGAGTTTTTTTTTGTACTTATTGTTTATTGTTTATTCGGAAATCTCAAATGCTTCGTAATCTTATTCTGGTATGTATCCGTGGTCCGTGCATTTTTTCTCCCTTAGGTATAGTTTGCCAAGAAATAATTGAACAGCCATAAAGACAAACCCTTTAACTTAAGCCGACCGCCCGTTGAGGTTGACAATGCAGGGGAATTCCCTCCATAAATTTTTCTACACAGCCAAGTGTTCAACTACGAGAGCGCCGTACAAGATTTTATGAGGGAATTCCCCTGCATTGTCAACGTCAACGGGCGGTCGACTTAAGTTAAAAGGTTTGTCTTTATGGCTGTTCAATTATTTCTTGGCAAACTTTAAAGCTACCACATTTGGTATGAACATCAGTTTTAATTTAAATTTTATTGTATAGATACGGCGGTGTTTTAGCTAGAATGACCTTATGAAAAAGTACAAGAAAATGATGAACACGTCTTTGCAATACAGTGAGGTTCAAAAGTTGTTTCCCCCCTGTTGAACTCTATAATGGAGGAGCACTCTGGGGGACATAACATTTATTTTTTTAGTGCAGTCTGAGGGTGCTGTCAAATATATTTTTTCACTTCCGGTTTAGCCGGAAATAACCCTAAAATTGTTTTTTGAAATGGAAACCCAAATTTTTCTCAACTAATTCGGAATTTACATTTTTCTAATTTCTTTTTGTAATTTTGACCAATTTAACTGCTGAGTTGAATTATTGTATCAAAAAAATAAGATTGATGTTTTTGCAATTTTAAAAAATCTTCGTTTTTCACCGATTTCATGTTTTTGAAAATCTGGGGTGGCCGCCGTGACATGATTACCGATCAAGTGCGACACAAAGCACAGTTACAATCTGTTTTTATTTTTTTAAATAATGTAAAACATTTACGTTGCAGACCAGTTGAACAAATTAATATCATAGAAGTTGGTTAAACTTTGCAAGTAAGCATAAAAAACTATATTTTTTTTCATTGGAGAAACCCATTCGCTTCTTGAACCTTGTTTGAGACCGGATCATATTTTCGAACTCCAAATATAAATTGTAAATTTGTAAACACGACTCGCAATTCTATTTTGATCGAATTTTATGGTTAAAGTTAATCAAACGGCCATTTATTGTTCTAACCTGCTAACTATAGCACCCGGACGACACTCAAAATTTGCCCACTGGCAAAACCTTGAGCTACGGCCCTGGATACCAGCAGCAGGTAAAAAAAATCGAAAATAAATAATTACCTACCCATCTATAAATCTTTGAGCTCTTGAACAAAAAAAAAATGCCTCGCGCGACTATAAATCAAGAGTTATAAAAAATGTAAAACGAAGGTCGTTTCTGCATTGTTTACGCAATGATGCAAATGGGTGATGGTAGGAAGGTAAGTCCAGAGTTCAAAAATCATAATTTTGTACGTGTAAGTAATCCAGTTCATTTCACGTCAAGTACTTATAGGTCTTGGCTGGAAGGTCTGTGAATGGTCTAAGGGCCATTTCCACCGAGCGGGAATTGCGTGTCCTCAAATTTGTTGCCGTTTTTAACTTCTACGCTCCGCGGAGTAGTTACTGGAATCGATCGATAAAATTCAGAAAAATCGAATCGCCAAAAACATCAAATCTTTACGTTTTAGGATACAGGGAACCCAAAAAAGTGGTTTTTGAAAAAATGTCAGTGTGTGTGTGTCTGTAAACATTTGGGAAGAACCGAAAAGGCTTTGAGCTAAATCTACCCACAGGGAGTGCCATTTTGGCACATCAACTTTAAATGCAAACCCCTATTTTTCACGTCCCCATGAACGTGAAAAAAGCATATGTATAACTGTATATTTTTATTACCGGATTTGATGTCTGATTTTTTTCAAGCCGAAATCCTTGATGCCATTTTTAGTGGCAAGAGGGCCCTTTTTGAATTTTTCCTAGCAAAAAGCATTTTCTTACTAATGGATATTCGATACTGTTGCATTGACGGATCAAAAACCTTCGTGTCATTTTTTCGAAAAATGTCATTTTAGTCGGCCCCTTGCAATTATTTCCGTTAACATGAGTTTTAGAGCAAACACATCTCATTAAAAAATTATTCTACATGGAAATTGTTACAAAAAAGGCTCCATACATTTTTCTTCTAGGACTTGACGTTTGAGCGCTAGAAGGGTTCGTAATTTCATAATTTTGTTCCGCATCAGTTCGTTTCCGTATAGAAAACCCTCACTTGTGAATGTGATACATCATTTGCAACCTAATTTCAATATGAAGTCGCTGCTGTCAATTTTTTTTTTGAGGTTCGTTAACGTTAGCGCCCTCTACGGTTAAATTTCAAATCACATTACGGCCCTTTATGGTACATCATTCTCAAGGGTATGAAATCCTCTGTAAATCCGGCAAAAATTTTTGAAAGCCATCCACTCCTTAGAAAATAGTGAGGAACGAGGAACAAGAACTGGTTCTGGGTTTAGAAATAATTATTATGGATTTTGCTGTAAGTTCTGAAGGAGTAGATGGGTTTCAAAAATTTTTGCACAGGTAGTTCCAAATTTCATTTATATAACATCACTCAGGAACGAATCAAAATATCGGGAAATTCTCTTCAGAGACTTAACCGCCAAGAAATAGCGCAACTTTTCTCTAATTTATTAACCGAACCGTTTAGAACATCCCAATATGGTGTGTATCGAAAAAGCGTTCGTCGATTGTTACCAAAATCCAATCAGCACATATATCGGTTGTGGTGATGTTAATAATCATTAAGTAACAATTCGACTAACAATAATAGCTTTTGTGATATAGTGTAGGAAGGTTTGGTTTAAAAAACGTAGGTAAGTTATTATTTATTTTATTGCCGAGTTTAATTACTCAACAATGCGTAAGACAGGTCGGGCCCACCACCTGTAATGTCTACAGAAAACATGAACGACTTATCCAGATTCAACCTTGATTATTGTCGCATCTACGGGTATTCCGGTTAGATCGAAGGACGATCTCTTGTTGCTTTCTTGTTTCATTGATGTTGCCGTTTTTTTAACTAGAACGACGCAGCGAGTTAGACAGGTACATCTTTGCCTGTTTGCCTGTTTTAATTTTGTATAGGTAATGATATTTGTTAGAACCAAAAGGGTTAACAAATGTACCGTTTCAGCTTTAGGCATATAAAATTTCCAACGACCAACCGTTGACGTTGATAAAATACTTATACCTAGCACAACGAAGCGACTTACAAAAATAAAATGATTTTGCAATAAATAACTATTACTCCCATTGAAGTTCTATAATAGGTGAAGGGAGAACAAAAGGAATTTAAAAGTATAATTAAAACAATTTGCAATTAAACACGCGAGTCCTAATAAAGATGTCTGTGGATGCTATATATAAAGATCTCGTTGCTTGCAACTTCTCATATTTCATTAGCTAGGGCTTTATGTGCACACAATGAAGGCTTCAGTGAGTGTTTTTCTAATATAGAATCATATTGTAATGGACACAGGGCCAGTGTAAGTCAGGCGTTTTTTCTGTTGTAGCGTTAAACGGTCTTTCAAAAGTTAAGTAGCTACCTCAAAATTCCTGCTAAGTGTCAATAAATACTTAATACCACAACAGAAAAAACGCTTGACTCAACCCGCTGATGCCTTTGTCTCCATTAGAAAATGATTCGATTTTATTTTACTTTACACAATATTTTTATTTAGTTCTTGGCTTTGTTTGTTATTTCCATGGTATATACCATTAAGGCTATGCCGAGACCGATGGAACCTTCACGCCGCCCAATAATTGCAAATGGAGTAGCACCTCTTGCAAGAGTTGTCAGGGAGTAAGTATTGTAGAAATTGATTCACGTATTTTATTTTTTTATCCCAAGTAGTATTGAAGCAGAACCAAAGAAAGACCTGGAAGGATCGGAGAGTGCATACATTTCCTACCCGTATTATTACCCCTCGCATTACGCCTCGTATTATCCCTACTGGGGTTTGAATCACTATCAGTATCCCTACGTTGTTGTTGGATAATGAAAAAGACGGAAAGAGTTAAGTGCGTCAAGTTTAACGGCAACGTCTCTGCTTTGCAATAAATACAATAATTATTATGCTTTACATATTGTGAAATAAAACATTTTCAACGAGAACAAAGGTTGTTTATTGAACATAAAAATGTATGTTTAAATACCTATTAATGACGAGTAGGTGCAAAATTTACTAAGTACGTGGTACTAAAGTCGATAATCTTGTTGGATTGGCGAATGGAAGAATTTTGTTGCAAATTATCGAACCATCGAGACACGTGCAAATAATTTTCCTTTTCCAAGATCGATAGGTTTTCCTGAAAAAGGGAAATTGTACTAATTGTAAAACAGAAATAAGTTTTGTCATACCACAATGTTGAATAGAATGTAGTAAAGAAAAACGTCGGCGATAGTAAGTTTTTGTGAAACTAAGTAGGTCCTTGTGGCTAGCACTGAGTTGAGTTCCTGGAATATGACTTAGATGACTTAGGAAATAATGGCTGCTGTGAAACATATTTTTGTAACAATTAGACATTTCGAGGCTACAAAGCCTTTTCAAAAATAAAGCTATTACTTTCGAAATTAGCTAGGAATGATAATTATGCGTTATTAATTTTTATGCCCATGTAGGCCATGAAACTTTTTTTCTTTAGTCGTAGTACTTAAGAATATAATGTTTATTGAATTTATGGTAGTTTGATCGAAACAATTAGTGAAACAAAGCCAAATGTTTTTCAATCTAAATGTTACTTTAAGAAAATTCAATTGTGATTTGTGTTGATTCGGTAGGTATGTCGCTTTTTCCCTTTTTTACAGAAAAAATCTGATTTTGACAAATACCTGAATTTTAAATTAATCAAAAGATGATAGAGATATTTCGTTGCAGGTAGCTACTTTGTTCCCACATCACTATTGTCTGTATGCGGTCGATAACTCCATTGCTGTTAGAGATAGCGAAAAATTGTTAAATACAAAGTTGCAGAGGATCAAACAAGGCACATTTTAAAAATACACTCCTGTATACAGGCTGTCCCACTAAGGAGTAAGAACACAAACATAGGTTTTTTTTAAATGGAACACCTGTATTTTAATTTTTTATTGTATTCTATGATGAATTTCGAGTAACATTTATTAATCATGTTTTCATCTGAAGCGAATGGTTTAGAAGATATTGGTCACTTTGTGGGAAAAATTACTTTTGCAGTACTTGTTTTGAAAATCACTCCACAACCAATTTTACTACTACTCACTGTTATTGGCCCGAACTCTAGTGGGTACGTAGTCAGTGGGAGGAGTTTCCCGCATATCCTGTTCTAATTGGCTGAATTTGATTTAAACTTCTGGCGCACAAATAACAGCTATGATATGATTTTATCTTTATAAATAATGTAGAAACATTTACGTTGCAAACTAATTGAACAAACATCATAGAAATTGTTAAACTTTGCAAGTGCAACAAAAAACAGCGATATTTTTTTCAATTCGTTACCTACCTCGAATTTTGCTTCTGATGTTAAGAAAAATGTTGTATGAATCATAGCGGAAAAGTGGTTTTTCGTTCTATCCGGAAAACGTTCACTTTCATCTAAATAAACTACTATTTTTGGCTACCAAAAAATTATTCTTACTGCCTGTTCTATTTCACTTCTTGTCTAGCCATGAAAGTATGTAAAATTTTATTGGTAGCAGAAATTCTTTCGTAGTCCTCTTAAAGGAAAGAAAATCTCATTTTTACAAATGGTAGGTACATAATATGTTGTATACCTACCTACCCAGAAAACCAATTTTTGCTGAAGTCCAACATGATAATAGGTACAGTCATAACATAAATCTCATACATCAAACATTTTAGAAATAAGTAATTTGTTTCTAAAGCAGTAGGTATTAAAATTGTTTGTAATGTTTGACGTGTATCTAGCATATTCTAAGCAATAACAATAGGTTTAAAAAAGCCTCACAAGAATGTTTTTTAAAGCAAGGTAAGACTGTATTGCAAAAAGTGGATATACTGTTCTGACGAGGATTTGAACCCAGCAGAACCTCTCTAGCAAGCCATTAGATTGTGTAGGAAGTAGTGTCAGACTCAAAGTCCTGTTGTAATATTATTTAAGCTTTTCAAGAATAGGAATTTTCTGATAAATTCTAAAACATATTTTGTACACTCGCCTTAAGTATTTGATTCACACTAGCAGCAGTTTCAGCCTGATTGCCATACACAATTCCATATTCAATCCATTGTCTAACTTGTGCTCTTTCCAATTCACTGCTTCCTTCTAAATCTGAGGAGGCCTCTTTAAATAATTGCGAAATTATATTAAAATGACCTGTTGTAGTACTCTTGCCGGAAACTCGTGTAGGCAACTGCAAATTCTTACATTAATTTAAGTTTTTTCATTACAGCAATAGTTTCTCCTACGTTATCATTACTAACGCCAATTTTACCTCCCGGAACTTTCAGAAATGAGGCAACCTGAGTTAAGTATTGAAAAGGAGAAGAGTTCACAACCATTTTTGAGGTTATTCACAGACGCTGGTTCTGTCCTACGTCACTACTCAGCACGTCAGTCGTCACCCAAAACAAGGCTACCAATCTATTTTGTTGATGAATGAAAATTAATCCGCCTGTCTCCTGCGGCTTATGTCAGAAAAAAGCACACTGCACAATCATTGAATATGGTTTTGTGAGGAAGAAAATCTAGAAAAATATGTTATAGTCTGTCCGTCCTGCAGGCGACCGGCCCGCTTCACAATGGGGAATGATGGGAAAACTTCTCTAGGCGTTTTTTCGCCAGCAGGATTTTCTGATAAATGTCAAATTCAAATATGCTAAATCTGATTGGCTTGCTTAACGCGGGAACTTTAAATTGAAATTAAGCGGGTAATTTAAAGTAATCCTTGGGGCTCATAAAATTCAAAGTAAATCTTCTTTCAGTTTACACGATTTGGGGTTTTGAATAAATACAAAATAGTCAGCTGACAAATAAAACGATTTATTACTTTCTACATTATCGAAAAACAAAGAAATCAGCACATCAATAAAGAGAAAGTTCTTCGTCCATCGTAATCTAAAATTGTCTGTGTATCATTGAAGTTTCCCATCCCATTTCCTGATACACAGACAATTTTAGCAATATAATTGTGCATTTACAAATCAGGACACTCAAAATGGCAATTAGCCATAAAATGGATTATTTCCTAACATTTATAAAGAATCCTATACGACATCGGCCCAGGAAAAAATTTAACTCAAACACTGAATAGTGATTTTTCGTGGGAACGTGTATGAAAATGTTCTTAGGTGATTAAATACCGAAATATAAAAATGCTTACATGACGTTACATTTTTAATGGGCCCTGATCAAGTTTTGGACCAGAAAGTGCCATTTTTGATGAATTTTTATCTCCGAGGGGTTTCTAACATTTCCAGGACATTCGGACATTTTCCCTCACTTCTTTCTGACATTTCCGAGGGCATTTCCGATATTTCCTTATGATTTCCCCCACATTTCTCACATTTTCACGACATTTCCGAAATTTTGTAACATTTCCACGACATTTCTAACATTTGCAAGGCAGATATTTTTCATGTTCATCCAATACAATCCGCTGATCCCTTCGACCTACTTTGGGCTGTGATAGAGTATTTGTACTACGCTCTTCCTTTAATATAGCTTTAATTGTTGTTGAACATCGGCCTGAAAGATAACGTGTGGTACCGTTAACATGAAAGAGGAATGTGTTTGACCTTACCTGATGTAAATTCAGCGGTTTTATCTAGAAGCTGCACCTTGTTCAAGTTAGGGAAATTTGTACAGACACTTTTATAGACATTTAATATTATCTTCTTTTCATTCAACGTTAAATGCCCCTTTCCGAAACGATAACTATTTGTCGGACCAAAGGCCGCCATGTTTCATCTGTTATCTGTTTATTAATGAAGGAGCCGGAATTCGGAAACGGAAAGATGGCGGCTTTCATAGCGGTAACTTTAAATAAGCCAATAGAATAGCCGCTTTTATCGGGTAGCCACCCGTAATCACGAATCCCGTAACGCCGAAACTCGTTACGTGGAAAGCCTTTATACAGAACCCCATAATACCGAAATCCATAATGGCAAATCCCGTAACGACGAAATGTGCCAGTGGTCCTCAAACAACAACTCGTGATGTTTTACAAACGCCGGTAGCTGTTTCAACCAGTAGAACACTACGGTGCATTATATGTTGCATACATGCGAGAACGAATCTGGAATATACGCAGTCCCACCGATAAATCAGTGGGTCCTGCATGTAGGTACTGCGTATATTCTAGATTCGTTCACGTGATACTTTAGGTACATACATACATACTACTAATACCATTGTAATACGTATGGAAAGGTATCTAGGTATTTCAGTACCTATACCCCGACCTATACCTACCTTATCAGAATTAAAATTACAACTATCATATAAAGTTCATCAGTCAGGGTCGGACTGGCCCGGGGGACAGAGAGGCAAAGTCCCCCCGAGCCTAGAAGCGCTGGTCTTAACGGAGGTGTATTATTAACCAAATTTTTTTCAATTAACGGTTTTACCAGAAATGGCATCAATTTTAACCTCCTCAATCCACTTCACCATTTAAAAAAAAAGAGGTTATTACTGCAATCACTAAAATTTTCGAATTCGAGATAAGACCGGATCTATACGTTTTGAGGTCTCAGGAGTGTGTCGGTATGTATGTTCGTACGTTCGTAAACACGCCACAGCCCAAACTACTCGACCGATTTGGCTGAAATTTGGTACGTGTGCATGTGATAGCCCAACTTAGATCTGAAAAGCTTTTAGAGCCAATCGTTCAACCAGAAATGCCATTTTGGCACATCAACTTTTAAATTTTAAATGTAAACCCCCATTTTTCACGTCACAATAAGAGAGGCCTTCAGATTCTGCTTCCAAAGATGTATTCACTGTCAGTGCCCTTTTGACAAAAACTAAAAATATCGAGATTTTTATCGGACTTTAAAATCGCGGTACAGCCCAAGCCCCCCAACCGATTTGACTGAAATTTTGCACATGGGGATTGTATTCCACGTCGAAGAGCTGAATAAATTTTGAATTTAATCGACCCACAGAAAGTGCAGTTTTGGCTCACCAATTTACAAATTTGAAGTTATTCTCTCATTTACCCATCCAAAACAAATTTTTGAAACATTTATTGTCACCATCAGAAAGTTCTTCAAATTCTGGTTTTAAATGAGATAAAATTCATTCTCATTTATTACCCTTTGGGTAGAAAAATCGAAATTTTGCAATAACACTGAAACCACGTTATAGCCCAAACTACTGGATCGATTTGTCCGAAATTTGGTACATGAAGATTAGGTGACCCGTTGAAGAGCTGAAAGGCTCTTGGCAGCAATTGGTCCACGGAAAGTGCCATTTAGGCATATCAACTTTAAAATCTTAAACACAAGTCACGGAAATCAAAGACCCACGCGTTGGGGAGGTTCCAGCCTCTTCTCTGCTGCCATTTTTTTTATTTTCAAATGAAACACCCTATGTAGGTAGGTATATCATCACAACATTATTGGAATCTAACGGGCTTTTATTAAAAAAGTCATTTGGAGCAGGCGGGTTTTGAACAAATGAAGCACGGCACTAAAAAGCCCCCGGAAGATGTACATCAATGCGATGTGTATCCCTGTAGATGTTTATCACGTTAATATGTAGGGACGACTGGTCTTACTGGTGGAATCGGGTGCAGATTTTTAGTAGTATTAGTGCCTCCGCATACGCACAGATGTGTCAAAAATGGGAAATGCTAAAAAAATGTTGTTACAGAATTAAAAAATGCAGCAGAGAAGCGGCTGGAACCTCCCCATCGCGTGGATCTTTGTATTCTGTGTAGATAGTAGTCAATTCAACAGATTTTTTTTTATCCTTATCGTCTGACGTCTGTGACTAATTTCGCAATTTTCTGACAAATACCGACATCACCTCGTACATCACCCATCACATTTGACAATATGTTCCTTTTAAGGTTAATCTTTTGCCAACTTTTTGACAATAACTGCCACTTTATGTCATCCACTGTCAGCCTGCTCCCTTTTAATGAGAAAGAATTTTTTCAATATTTTCCACTGAAATGGCAGAAACTGTGAATACATTTTTAGAACCAGAATTTGATCGTCTTTCTAATGGCGACACAAAAAAGAGGCCTTGTATTTAAAATTTTAAGTTGATATGCTTAAATGGCAGTTCGCGTGGGCCAATTGCTCCCAAAAGCCTTTCAGGTCTTCAACGGGTCACTCCATGTACCAAATTTCAGCCAAATCGATTCAGTAATTTGGGCTATAATGTGTTTTTACTGTTATTATAAAATTTCGATTTTTTGAACCAAACAGCGCTAAATGCGAATTAATTTTGTCCTATTTAAAACCAAGATTTGAAGACCCTTCTGATGGTGACAATAAATCTTTCAAAAACTTGTTTTTAATGGTTTAATGATTGAATAATTTTAAATTTGGAAATTGGTGTGCCAAAAGGACACTTTCCGTGAGTCGATGGAATTCAAAATTTGTTCAGCTTTTCGAGGTGTAATACAATCCCTATGTGCAAAATTTCAGCCAAATCGATTCAGGGGCTTGGGCTGTACCGCGATTTTAAAGTTTGATAAAAATCAATTTAACCTCCCCACTCCACTTCACCATTTAAAAAAAAGGGAGGTTACTGCAATCACTAAAATTTTCGAATTCGAGATAAGACCGGATCTATACGTTTTGAGGTCTCAGGAACCCAAAAAAGTGGTTTTTAAAATGTGTCTGTATGTATGTACGTACGTACGTTCGTAAACACGCCACAGCCCAAACTACTCGACCGATTTGGCTGAAATTTGGTACGTGTGCATGTGATAACCCAACTTAGATCTGAAAAGCTTTTGGAGCCAATCGTGCAACCAGAAGTGCCATTTTGGCACATCAACTTTTAAATTTTAAATGTAAACCCCCATTTTTCACGTCACCATAAGAAAGACCTTCAAATTCTGCGTCTAAAAATGTATTCATTCTTAGTGCCCTTTTGACCAAAAATAAAAAAAAATTGATTTTTATCGGACTTTAAAATCGCGGTACAGCCCAAGCCCCTCAACCGATTGGTCTGAAATTTTGCACATGGGGATTGTATTACACGTCGAAGAGTTGAACAAATTTTGGATTCAATCGGCCCACGGAAAGTGCCGTTTTGGCACACCAATTTCGAAACTTAAAATTATTCTCTCATTCACCCATCAAAAACAACTTTTTGAAAGATTTATTGTTATCATCAGAAAGGTCTTCAAATTCTGGTTTTAAATGAGATAAAATTTATTCGCATTTAGTACCCTTTGGGTAGAAAAATCGAAATTTTGTAATAATAACACTGAAACCACGTTATAGCCCAAACTACTGGATCGATTTGTCCGAAATTTGGTACATGGAGGTTAGGTAACCCATTGAAGAGCTGAAAGGCTTTTGGGAGCAATTGGTCCACGGGAAGTGCCATTTAGGCATATCAACTTTAAAATCTTAAACACAAGTCACGGAAATCAAAGACCCATGCGTTGGGGAGGTTCCAGCCGCTTCTCTGCTGCCTTTTTTTTTTAAATTTTTGGTCAAAAGGGCACTAAGAATGAATACATTTTTAGAAGCAGAATTTGAAGGTCTTTCTTATGGTGACGTGAAAAATGGGGGTTTGCATTTAAAATTTAAAAGTTGATGTGCCAAAATGGCATTTCCGGTTGCACGATTGGCTCCAAAAGCTTTTCAGATCTAAGTTGGGTTATGAGATGCCTACGTACCAAATTGCAGCCAAATCGGCCCAGTAGTTTTGGCTGTGGCGTGTTTACAAACGTACGTACGAACGTACGAACGTACGTACGAACATACACACAGACACATTTTATAAACCACTTTTCTGGGTTCCTGAGACCTCAAAACGTGGAGATCTGGTGCTATCTCAAATTCGAAAATTTTAGTGATTGCAGTAACCTCCCATTTTTTTAAAATTGTGATGGGGTTGGGGAGGTTAAAAGTAGAAAATGAACAGAAAAGTGTAAATGAAAAGAATTGCCGGAATTAAAACAAAATTTGTCGAATTTTGAAAAATTAACACTCGGGGCTGAAAAATTGCGAAAAGTAGAATTAGAAAATTTAACGCGAAAATAACCAAATTATGCAATTAAAATTTTTCTTGATGTTGAAATACATATATACCTACCTATTGCGAACCAAACTGGAAAATTGTAAAAGGTATATGAACTGGATTCCAAATGAGTCCAATTTTATTACCGACGAAAAACGAAATTATGCGAATTTTGCAAAATTAGCATTTAGTGGGTTGAAAAATCGTAAAGGTGGATGAAAAGTCCAAGGGTTTGAAGATTAACCGTGGTTAAGTAAAATTACGGAAAATAACACCACAATAACCCAATTATGCAAATTTTGCGTTTGAAGAGTTGAAATATTGTGAATGGAGATGAAAAAACTGAAAAATGTAAACATCATCCAAATGAGTTCAATTTATTACTGAGCAGAAACGAAATTACCCGAATTTGGCAAAATTAACACCTATGGGCTTGAAAAATTATAAAGGGGATCAAACGTCAAAGTGGATGAAAATTAATCGTACCTAATTAAGCAGAATTACAGAAAATAACACGAAAGTAAGCCAATAATTATGCAAATTTAGCTTTTGGGGGAATTAAAATATTGCGAATTAAGTGGAAAAAGTGAAAAAGGTAAACAATCTGTACCTATGAGTTCAAATTTTTGCCGAACAAAAATAAAATTAGGCATATTTAGCAAAATATGTTAGAAAAATTGTAAAGGGGGAAGAAAAGTCATAGGGGATGAAAATTAACCAAAGTTAAATAGAATTACAGAAAATAACACGAAAGTAAGCCAATTATGCAAATTTGGCTTTTGCAGGTTGAAATATTGCGAAGAGGGTCGAAAAAGTGACAAAAGCAAGAACAATCCGTATGAGTAAAATTTATTACCGAAAGAAGGCAAAACTGCGCGAATTTTACAAAATTAACGCTCGGGGGGTTGAAAAATTGTGAAGGGGGATGAAAAGTCAAGAGGGGTGGAAATGAACTGTAGTTAAGTAGAACTAGCGTAAATCACACGAAAAAATAGCGGTCTGGGTAAATTTAGCTTTTTGAGGGTTCACATATATCACGAAAGGGGTTGAAAAATTGTGGATGGGTTAAAGCGGGTTAAAAATTAATGAAAATGACGTCGAGTTATCGAAAAAATAAATAAAATGTATTTACTCCGCTTACTAGGGCTAGGGGTTGTTAGTAGCGTAGGCGTTGGTTTTAGGTTGAAGACTCATAAGGCTTTTTTTCTATGGTTGACCGAGTTATAGTCAATTGTTCGAAAATAGTTGTTCGAAAATCAGTTGTTCGTATTCAATTGTTCGAATCTTCAATTGTTCGAACACTATTGTCATTGTTCGAACACTATTGTCATTGTTCGAACACTATTGTCCGAATACTCAATTGTTCGATCGGTCAATTGTTCGAATGTTCTATTGTTCGAACGTTCAGATGTTCGAAACTCAGTTTGTCGAAGCTTCTATTGTTCGAACGCTCAGTTGTTCGAAAATTCCGTTTATCGAAGCGTTGGTGTTCTGGAATTGACTACAACAAAAAACATGTTTCTTTGAGTTTGCCATAATGGTGAGTTAATTACATAGCTACTTCCAAAAGGTGATGAACTCTTGTCTTGATGTCAAGACTTTAGATTATTTCAACGGTGTAAATTAACGCAAGGACAAGATCATTTTAGCAGGTAGTATATAGGTAGTTCTTTAATTTTTTTTGGTGCGGAACTCACTTTTGTGGTCCTTGCATATTGCTGACTTCCACGAACTCATAAGATTTGTAACTCGTTTAGGTACTTGAATTGAAATATTTGTAATTTATTGACATTTGAAAGCCACACCTAGCAGCCGCGTACATGTTGGAGGAAAAAGAATCATTCGTATTTGTAAGGCTAATATTTTGAATGAACAATTCTTCGAACCACAATTCTTCGAAGGAATAATTATTGTAACATTCATAAATAAAATTCATAAAACTTATAGCTTGAAAAAGATTAGATCTTTAATTATCCTGTAAGGGATTAATGATGTTTGACTATTTGACGAAAACTTAAATCAACATGTTTTTTTTTGTAGTCAATTACTCAATTCTACAGCACCTAGTCAACCAACGCTTCGAAAAACGGAATTTTCGAACAACTGAGCGTTCGAAAAATAGAAGCTGCGACAAACTGAGTTTCGAACAACTGAACGTTCGAACAATAGAAATTCGAACAATCGACCGTTCGAACAATTGAGTATTCGAACAATGGAGTGTTCGAACAATTGAAGATTCGAACAATTGATTTTCGAACAACTGTTTTCGAACAATTGACCGGATACCCCTAAAATTCACTCCTCCTTTCTCGAAGATGCACTGTGTAAGATCTCAGTTTCGCAGAAGATATTGCTTCTCTGTGTCAAATTACAGGGCTTCATGGACGATTCAACCCCTAAACTCTAAACCCTTATTTCACCAACCCCACATATATGCTCTAAAGAAAGTTGTGTTTTCAATTTCATCACCATAATCCAATTCGTTGAAAAATGACGGTGATTTATAGATTCAAGTTTTCAACCCCGCATGATTTCACCCCTTTATGATTTACAGGTTACATAACTCCTTGCGTATGTACTGACTTCAGTTCATAAATAGATCAGTATAGGGAACAGAGAGTTGTTAAAATAGCCTAGGGGTTGGTTTTAGGTTGAAAACTCATAAGACCTTTTTTCAATACCTAGTGACCAAAATCTATCGAACCCTGTAATTAGAGTAGTTTTTGAATTCTCGTATTTTTGTGTTTCTGCATGTTAGGGGTTGTAGCGACTTAGGGTGGTTTTTCTCAAAATATGGACAATAGCTTTTTTGAATCATTAATGGAAGCAGGCTATCGAATGACACTAATTTCGACCAATATTTATTAAGCGGAATTTTGAGTTGCAACTCCTAATTTCCACTCCCATCTGCACGATTTTACGAAAAACGCATCCCCCGCAAGATTTCACCGATATGTGTGTGTACGTTGAGTTTCCGACAGCTTCGTGCATCCCTTGCGGAGTTATCTTTTTTTTGTGGTTTTCATTTCCCGAAATTAGCACCCCTTCACCTTCAACAGACTTGAAGGTCGAACGTACATATCAAGTTTCAGCAAGATACCTCCACCAGTTGTCGGGTTATTGCAATTAATAGTTTTCGGTTTTTCGCCCCTAACTCCCACCCCCTTGGCGATATGGCCCAAAAGCAATCCCCGCCTTACTTTTCGGGAGATTGGCTGCCTACCAAGTTTCAGCTCGATATATCAATCCATTCTCAAGTTATGCGACGGACAGACTGAGGAGCGATCGAGGGAGCGAGCGAATAAGCTAAAACGAGAGTGCCTCGGAAACTGCTACGGCACTAAAGCTGCTGGGTACGGCACTAAAACGTTAGAAAGATATAGATGTATTAATTTTAGTGCCGTAGCAGTATGCGTGGCACTCCTGTTTTAGCTTATTCGCTCGCTCGCTCTCTCCTCAGTCTGTCCGTCGCATAACTTAAGAATGGATTGAGATATCGAGCTGAAACTTGGTGGACAGTCTTCGAAATTAGGTACGAAAAATTCACTTATTTTTATTATACCTACACAGTATGTCCCAAAATTATTAAGGGCGAATTCTACGATCAAAAATATGAAGAAAAGTTTTAATAAGTATATGGGTCGAAAAATGCCTCTTAGAGTGAGCTAGGGCGCTCAAGGGGGGTAACAGAAAAATGTTTTTTTTGAAATTTCTGGTGAGTGAGGAACGATCGCATTTAGAACTTTGTTGTAAGAAGATGATTTTGTTGAAACTCAAGCCGTTTTTTAGAAAATTGAATTTTTTCTGGCTGCCTCTAGGTATACTTCACGCAGGTCCAATAAATAAATAAAAGTAGGCCAATGTCACTTATTTTAGTACAATATACGCCCTTAAGGTATTATTATCCTTTAATTTTGGGACATTCTGTATTTTGGCACCATGACTGAAATGCCTTAATTAGGTTGAAAAAGACCCATTTTGTTTGCCCTTAGGTTATTTTGGCTCTAAATTCTCACTCCAAATGGACCTACGCCAAAATCAAAATAGACTTTATTGCTGCTGAGAGGTTTATCTGGCCAATTTAAAGTTTATGAACTTTACGTCGTTCTAGAGCATTGTCTGGAAGAACCCATAGAGAGAAGGCCCTTAAAAATTTTAAGTAATTTGCCAAAATGTCGAAATAATTATAAACCATTTTGGCACCCAATTCCTTTTAAAGAATTGTTAGCTAGCGCAGTTAGATATGCATTATTTCCTAAATCCTACCAAGTACGTATGTAGGAAATAATAGTGTACCTCACATTAAATTATCTTGTCAGCAATTCAGAACTGAATTCTGATGATTATTGATTATGGCCATGGTCCTTTCTCGCTCTTAACTTGCGGAACATTAGGACCCTGGAAATTTTCAAGAACAATAAGGACTAAATAGGTATGTAGGTATAGGTATAGCAGGTACTCCATTAAAAGGAAGTGCGAGCGTTATGGGACACCCTGTACCTATAGCACATACCTTTCATACACATACCCAAGTGGGATTTTTCGACTTTTATGAGGTAGGTATTTTTTCTTAGCCTAAGAGCGGGGCTGATTCTATAATTTGACAGAGGGCTTATTTTGTTCTTTTTTAGGGGTTTAGACCCATATAGCTCGAGATTTATGGAGTTTAGGCCCTTCTAGAGTGTATCTACCTAGGTATTGCCTGAAGAGCCGTGAGTACCTACCTAAATTAAGCAAAATGGGAAATGGGGCTCACCACCCCAGCAGGGACTTTGATAATTTTAGGTTAGGTGCCAGAATGTCGAAATAATAACGGCTTATTAGTTATTACATTTTGGCCCTATTAGGCACCTTATATGTAGCACCCAAGTGGTCTTTTTCGAGTTTTATGATCGAGGTAGATATTTTTTCTTAAGCCCAAAAAGCGACCGAAACGAAAATATGATCAGAGAATATAGGTACCTACTCGCCAGAATATAAACATGATGGTGAGGCCCAACTCGAGAATTCTGGGCATTTTTGGAACAATTTTAACTTTATAGAGTTTAAGCCGCTCTAGAGTACCTAACCCTGTCTGCAGAGCCCTGCAAAATGGGGCTGGGCTGGGACTCCAATAACTTGAGCCCTTGATGGTTTAAGAAATACGACTACCTACTTCCATTAGGTAGTTTAGTTACCTACAAAACATCCTACCATCATCCTACAAAATTACTCTACTGGACCCTCCCTATCTTCCGCTTCCACTCAGCCCATCTCCTTCTGTCCCTGTGTGGTAGGCACACATCTATTATTCAAGGTTGCATCAGGCGTTGCATAGTTGCCTCGGATTAGCAATGGACTAGGCGGCGCGTTGAGAACCACTGGATGAGGCTTATACGCATGTCCGTTTTCGGCGTTGCGGGGTTCCGTTTTACGAGTTTCCACTTTATGAAGGTTTGATATTATGACTTTCGGCGTTACGGGATTCGCGTTTACAGTATTCGCTAATACGGGATGGAGCCGCTATTACGTTTCGCAGGAATGATATGACAGACAGCAGTATATCTGTCATGATAGCAAAATTTTTACTCGGCAAATCAATAATTTTGCAATATTATAAAAGTAATGCAGCGCAAACGGTTTAAAATGTAACTTACATCGACCTGCGAGGTAAATTTGATTTTTAAACCTACATTCTTAATTCCTGCAAGCCACATTTTTGTTGCGATTAATTATGGCTGAATTTTAACCAATCGGCGACGTGGATTTCAAATTTCCCGGGGAGCAAAAGTCGCCTAGATCCCGGCCAGACTATAGTATATTTTTTGTTTTCTCTGGGACCTGTGGGTAGGGTTGTGTCGTTCCCGGGAATTTTTGAATGCGGAAATACTTCCGAAGCGGGAATTTTTATATAATAATAATAATAATAAGTTTATTTGGAACGTAAAGTAATACATATTCTACTTAACCTAATTAATGCATGCTGCAAAAAGGGATTGAAAGCATCATACATCCCTGGAGCCCGTTCAGAAAGTCATCTTGAGCATTTTCTGTCTTCGTTTTACCTTTAGAGGGAGTATCTTCTATCCCTTTCTAATTTAAGCCAATTAAAGTTTACTTACCCACGTGACGCGTGACGTCGAATAAATTGGACAAATTGGAGCCAATCATGCAACCAGAAATGCAATTTTGGCACATCAACTTAATGAATTTTAAATGCAACCCCCACTTTTCACGTCAGAAAGGCCTTCAAATTCTGTTTCCTAAGATGTATTCACTCTCAGTGCCCTTTTGATCAAAAACTAAAAAATTTGTGATTTTTAACAGACTTTAAAATCGCGCGGTACTGCCCAAGCCCCTGAACCGATTTAGCTGAAACTTTGCACATGGGGATTGTATTATACGTCGAAAAGATGAAAATTTTTTGGATTCAATAAATCCACGGAAAGTGCCGTTTTGGCACACCAATTTCTTTTAAAATTATTCTCCCATCCAAAACAAATTTTTGAAAGATTTATTGTCACCATCAGAAAGGTCTTCATATTCTGGTTTTAAATAAGACAAAATTTATTGGCAATTAGAACCCTTTGGGTGGAAAAATCGAAATGTTGTAATAACACTGAAACAACGTTATAACCCAAAGTACTGGATCGATTTTGCTGAAATTTGATACATGGAAATTAGGTGACCCGTTGAAGAGCTGAAAGGCTCTTGGAAGCAATTGCTCCACTGGAAGTGCCATTTAGGCACATCAACTTTAAAATTTTAAGCACAAAACACAGCAATGTGGAGGTTCCAGCCGCTTCTCTGCTGTCAATTTTTGCCTTTAAGCAAAGTGAATCACAATTCGTATTTGATGATTCAAATCCTAATGAAACTTTAGGAAATAAGGATTTATTACTTACACACTACTTCACAATTCGATCTTTCCTAAAGGTTTATCTACAACAATGTAAGGCAGAACATCAGCAACAACTCCTGTAGCCACTGTTATGTTATTTTCTCGAACTGTGAAACTTTGCCCCGGAATCATTACCATTTTCCATAGTAGAGTCAAATAAACTTGACCATGCTCACCTGGCATAATCATTTCTAATTTCTCATCTAAAAAAGCATAAAGAACAAGTGACTTGGATATAAAAACTAAAATACCTAAATCAATCCTACAAGCCAAATTCCATGTCTTACTGAAAAGTTGCTGGCAATATCGACCAGTAATTGGTTTAGATCTACCTCCTTCAGCCTTTGAAAGAAAATAAATGCTGGCTCTAAACCGGTTAGATAGTTTTTCACTTCCAGCGGCACACAACAACATTCCTCTTTGGATATCACGTAATTTTACATTCCTTACAAGAACCCCAACATTTTCGCCAGCTCTTGCCTAAAACCATAATAAAGCTTCTTAAAGACAGACACTTTACACTTACCTCGGGAAGACTTTTTTTAAATACTTGAATGTCGCTAATTGTGGTTTTAATGTGGCTATCAAAACCTAAAAGTTCAGCTGCAGAGTTTTTTATTAAAATTCCTCGTGCAATTGTTCCTACAACAACAGTGCCTCTTCCAGGAACTGAAAATATATTGTCGATTGGCAACATGTATGGTGACTTCAAATCCCGTTCTGGGGGTGGAATATATTCATCCAAAGTATCTAGAAGTTTACGAATAGATTTTTCTCCTATCTCTGTGTCTTCTCCATTAAGAGCCTTAAGCGCTGACCCAAAAATAAATGGAGAATTCTCACTGTCAAATCCAAAATCATCAAGGAGTTCCCTAACTTCTAATTCAACCAATTCGAAAACCTAACAATTAGTTTAGGTAACGATTTAAATGAAAGAACATACCTCTTGATCCACCATGTCAGCCTTATTAACATAGACAACTATTCTTTGAACTCCCACCTGCTTTGCCAGTAATAAATGCTCCTTAGTTTGAGGCATTGGTCCATCAGTTGCAGCAACAACTAAAATAGCACCATCCATTTGGGAAGCACCCGCAATCATATTCTTTATAAAATCAGCATGTCCTGGGCAGTCTGTATGTGCATAATGTCTCTTTTTTGAACTGTATCCAATATGTGCTGCATTTATCGTAATTCCCCTCGCCTTCTCTTCAGGGGCTTTATCAATTTGGTCATATGAAATAAACTCTGCTAAACCTTCCTTTTGTAACACCTTCGTTATGGCAGCAGTCAGTGTCGTTTTGCCATGATCCACATGGCCAATAGTACCCACATTTATATGTTTTTTCGTATCATCTGTTGCTGTTGCAAAACTTCTACTACTCAAATTTGGCGCTGGACGAGACAGTTTTAGGTTATATGATTGATTTTGACATGAGTGACAGAAACTTGACAAAGTCTTGATGTAAACACTACTTTTAGGCAAAAAAACACTGGTTTTATGGTTAATTAACTGTTGAAAAGTCTTAAGTAATTTTATATTGCTCATTTTACAAAAATAAATAAAAAGACGACCATTGACATTAATGACATATATATGACATATTGACAAATCAACTGCAAATTGTCATTTGGATCAGTGTCGCCAATCCTCTAAAATGATAATTTAATCTAAAGCAGGTAAAAGCATAAAAGTCTTTTGAACTGCAAATGCTTAAATGTGATTGGTATTTGGATTGTTGCTTAACGACAATGTCACAGCGCTGTCTGTTTCAAAAATACTGGCGAAGGACGCCTTGAAACTGAGACGAGTTTGACGCTTTTATTAATCAAATTTCTAGGAAATTCGGAAAATGAACCAATCGTGCCGCAAGGAAACGGCTGAAGTCTTGTTCAAAATTTATTAGAATGTGACTTAAGCCATAATCATGAACCGGCAGCCCTGATTGGTCATTTGGAAAAGCATCTTTGGGAAGGAACCAATCAGTCTTCACTGGTCTTCACGCTCACGCAGAACAGTGCAGGACAGACCGGAAGGGGCATAGCAAGCTTTTGGTGGGATGAATTTTCAGGTTGTTGGCAACACCTCCACCTCTTTAACCGGTCAACGTCCTACTGCATTACTGTCATCTGTCCAAACTGTCTACTGTCTAGTTTAATCAGCCATCCAGACCGGATTGGCAGGTTAGTGAAATTCCGACAAATTATTTTATTAATTCTAGTTAAATTGCTGGATTTTGTGATATTTTGCAGTTTTGTGAAATCTGTAGAAGCGTTTATTACAAATTTTAACGTTTTCTCGCCCTTGAGTATTTACATATAAATTTCTGTGGATTATGTGATGTCTCTTACATAATCTTTCCATATTTTATTTCCAGTTTGCTGTTATGTTGGGTCGTTTCGGGGGTTTGCCCCCTCTGATCATTCAACATGTGCAAATCCAGCAGCAGCAAAGAGGGATGGCCACCTTGAAGGCAATCTCCATCCGATTGAAATCTGTAAAAAATATCCAGAAAATCACCCAGTCGATGAAGATGGTGTCAGCAGCCAAATATTCAAGGGCTGAGCGTGAATTGAAGCAGGTCCGACCCATTGGAGAAGGAGCTAAGCAGTTTTACGATAAAGCAGAAATTGCCGCACCTGAAGACCTCCCCCAGAAGTTGCTGATTGCCGTGACTTCTGACAGAGGCATGAAGTTATTCCATAAATGCAGTTGCTAAGTATAATTATGTTGCAGGTTTATGTGGTGCCGTTCACACCAGTGTGTCTCGTTTGATTCGTAACGAATTGAGCACCAACGAGCAAAACATTAAAGTTGTCTGTGTGGGAGATAAGTCCCGTCTTATCTTGCAACGTATTTATGGAAAGAATATTATCTTGGCTGCAAATGAAATTGGCCGTTTGCCACCAACTTTTAATGATGCTTCAAAGGTGGCCGATGCAATCCTTAATTCTGAGTATACTTTCGGGTCTGGTCAAATTGTTTATAATCGTTTCAAGTCTGTGGTTTCCTACAGTACTCAAACTTTACCAGTTTTCAGCTTGGAGGCTATTAAGGTTGGTATTTTAACAAAAATTGTTGCTCTATCGGAAAACATTCTTGTACGTTCTCTTAGCCCACAATGAAAATCAGATAACAGTACTGAAGTTTGTTTGGGACAACTTCGTGATATTATTAGTTGAGTGCAAGTTACAACATGATTTCTGAGTAAAACCTTTGTTAAAGGACGTTTTTCCAATTTTTGGTGGAGCTCATTAAACTTAATTTTAATAGAATTGCTATTTAAATTATTATTTTATGTAGCTGAGGCGTTCATTACCTAAACTCTTGAGTGGTGACCATTCACCAGTTAATATACAATTTGATTTGATCACAAAATTTAACTTTAACTTTAAATGTCCAGACTGCTGATGCAGAGTTACATCTCACTAATAATAATTTACGTGTCCTAGTTATATTGTACGCCGCTTAAACTGTGTTTAGTAACGATGTACTTCTCTAAGCTGGAGCACTAAATTTCAGTGGCGGCGTGTGCCAGTAAAACATTTCAGATGTCCATCCATACAAGTTGTGGTTTTGCTTTGTGCAGCACCCCACTGGCACTGTGATAATCTAGGAAAAACGCCAAAATACCTACACTTTAGTGCTAGAGCGGACGGACAGTATTTCTGTGGCTACATACCTACAGTCAAGTCTTGACATGTGATTCAATCTTCAATAGCTTGATACCTACTAAATTTAGTTTATATTATGGCTGTGACATTACGAAACCTTACAACTGATATAATTTTAAATAATTAGTACGTAATTGGAAGTGGGACGCGTCTACAGGATGTCTTATGGGCTAATTTCAAGTTTGTTTGTGTCATGACTTAATGACACAAGTCTGATTAGTGCATAACTCAGAAGAGGTCGCTAGTAGTACAGTTCTGCAGAGTTCTACAATATTACCTTGCTGAATTTCGTGCAACAGCCATTTTGAACAACCATAATTTCAATTATTGTCACTCGACCGACGGTATTAAAATCACGTCTCCCGCCTTACCGTTTCAACAAGGTAATAATTAAGGCCCGGATTTTAGGTGACACTAGGTTTGATAAAATAGCTATTTAGTTTCTCAACTCTGACAAAAAGGTTTTTTAAAAATACGCGAAGCAACGAAATAATTGACGTTTTTGAGAACCAATGCGAATAATTTTATTGTGTAATTGCAGGATACAAATATTTTAAAGAAAAAGCTTAAATGCTTAAACTAAACAATACTAAGTATAACGGGAGTAAGCATGAGTAACCAAATACTCTTCTAAGTTCTCTGCTGTAAAGCTGGCTTTCTGGGGACATACAATATGTTTGTGCCAAGAAAAGCTTCTTTCTACATCGCATATTTAAAAATTGACCAATCAAAACAAAAGTGATTCTCTTACATGTTCAAGAGTGTGCGTGAGGGGACATGAATGATCGTGGCGTGGTTTCGACTTGATGCGAGATGCGAGTATGCTCGTGACACGATGTTGCCAAATTTTCTAAACGTAAAAATTTCAATCTAAACACAAAAATTCGGGAACATTTCGGTTTTTATCGGAATTTAAAAAAAACTACTTTAGGTTCTGTGAAACTAAATTAAGGTCACAAAATGTAATATTAGGTATTTTAGGTAAAATAAAGTGGGCATCAAATGACTCATTTCTTCGAGTACTGCATTTATATCACATTTAATTTGCAATACCTTTAGAACTTGTTATTTTACCTAGAATTCGGGCCTTAGTAATAATAATAATGTAAAACTCTTCAAAACCGTACTACTAGCGACCTCTTCTGAGTTACGTCATGACATAAACCAACTTGAAATTAGTCCCTTAGAACGCTCGCACTTAATTTTAATGGTGTGGCAATGCGCACAGCTGGGGACTTTTGACCCGTTGCTAGTAATCTAGTAATCACTACCAATTTTCTGCTCACTTGTAGTTTGTCCGAAGTTTTGTCTAAAATTCCTGGACTATGAAGCAAATTCAAAACAGATTAAATTGGTCATCGATGATTCTCATTCTTTTTTATTACAGACCGCCCCCAAGTTGTCCGTTTACGACTCTTTGGATAACGATGTGATCCAAAGTTACTTGGAGTTTTCCTTGGCCTCTCTGTTGTTCTACGCAATGAAAGAAGGAGCCTGTAGTGAACAATCCTCCCGTATGACCGCTATGGATAACGCTAGCAAGAATGCAGGAGAGATGATTGACAAGCTGACTCTCACGTTCAACCGCACTAGACAGGCGGTAATCACAAGAGAGTTGATTGAAATCATTTCTGGAGCATCAGCCTTGTAAACGCAAGGAAGGGTAGGATAACTTAACAACATAGTGCTGTATGTAAAGGTCAAACAGAACGAAAAGAGTAAGCCCAAAGTCACTGGATGCCAACACCAATCCTATTTTCCAAACAGTTTAACTTTTACATGCGATTTGTTTCATTTTGTAATAATAGTAAGTTTATTGTCATATGTGAAGTTATAAAACATTGAATAAAATGGTAGTCTCTTTTGGATCAAGTAGGTACGTTCGTCTCATATCCACCAGGATTCATAGCATCCCAACCATGCCGTTAGGTCGGCCCAATCAGGAAATTTATTAAGAAATTGCACAAAGTGCGGCATTTTCCTATTCTCATTGTCGTGTACATAAACGCCAGCCACGGCAATTTCAGTCGTAGCGCCTCCAGTGAAGTTTGCAGGAACTTCGACATCAAAGAAGAAGTTCAAGGGCGCGGCGTTTTTGCCATAAATGTGGGCAACGAAATATAAAATTCTTTCATTCCACACCTGCGTTTGGGTTTTGTGGGGAAGTTTATCAATTAAACTGATATTTATCACTTCCACCCCCTTTTTGGTTGAAAAATATATTCCCATACGATCTGGGCCTACAAACAATGAAGTCACGTTTCAACCACCTATATCAAACGAAATTTACCTGAGACTGAAATGTTGTATCTCACCGTTGTTGGAGATAGATTTACTTTAGACACAACTTCCATTTTAACAGCTTCCGGAAGTACGGGTTGCCCAGCTGGAATCCAGGTGCTATATTGGCTAGAAATTTAATCTCACAAAAAATGTTTTACATTCTTATAGACTTACATGATCTGAATCATTCTTGCATATGACAGAGGCAGACCACATAGCAAATAATTATTGCAGTCTTCATTTAAAGCGCGAGCCTGCTCAATGTGAGGCACATATTTTTTCAATATGTGGGGAGAATTTCTATCCATATTTAGTAAAAAGTAACCTGCATCTCGCTTGATTTCTTCACCATTTTCCCCGTGTATTACTCTGCGCGTGTGCTAAAAAAAATTATTCACAACAGGTAACAATAGTGTTATTTATGATATGTGTTATAGGGCTTATATTTGAAAACTATCCGCCCTGAATATCTCGTAAAAGAAAAGTAAAAAAGAAAGAAATTTGGCATGGTACCCCCCCCCCACTTTTTTTTGAAAGCTAATGTAGTTGTGAATTCCATTAGTTTTATACATATTCTTTGACCTCTGGTCAAATTGTGTGTGTCACTTGTGATAAAATTCTCTGTAAACATCAGAGCTGGGAAAGTTACTTGTCACAGTTACTTCATAGAAAGTAACTAAAGTTACCTAAAGAACTAGTTACTTTTCGTAGCAGTAACTTTAGTTCCAGTTACTTATAGTAATTTAGAAATTTTGCATGGTACCCTCCCCCCACTTGTTTTTTGAAACCTAATTTCGTTGTGAATTTTATAGTTTTATACATATTCGCTCACCTCTGGTCAAGTGTAACTAAGTTACTTTTCATAGTTACTTCATAGAAAGTAACTAAAGTTACCTAAATAACTAGTTACTTTTCGTAGCAGTAACTTTAGTTCCAATATTACTAGTAACTTAGAAATTTCGCATGGTACCCCCCTCCACTTGTTTTTTGAAAGCTAATTTCGTGGTGAATTCCATTCGTTCACCACTGGTCAAATTGTGTGTGCCACTTGTGATAAAATTCTCTGTAAATCGATGTAAAAATTTTGAAATTCATCCACTCCTTCAAAATTCGAGCGAATTTTCATGTTTCATTTCGTTTACGAGATATTTGGGGTGGATAGTTTTCAAATAAACAGTCTATACGGTGTACACACATATGCCATACCACGTTTTAATCCAACATCGTTTTCAGATAACTCAGTAGTGAGTTATAGGCTATTTTACTTAGGTATTCCACATCAACTACATTATAGGGAGTTAATTTCACTTTGTTGGATAAATTGTTTAATTTATTCTAAGTACTCACCAAAATCCAGTAGCGCTGAGCAGCAGGAGAGTCCACGTCACCACTGTAGGGGAAACCCAAGGGCGTAAATACGATGATGAAGTTTATCAAAAAGAAACCAGCAAGAACTGCGTAAACGTATTTAAAATTTGCCACGATATTTGCCAAAGCAACCTTAAAATAACAATTTACGAATTATACTATTAGAGGTTCTTACCAGAGACGATGTTGCTACTATTGTAAAAAATAGGGAAACTATGCCTATTATTAAATCAGGATTCTTGTCTGAGCCAATTCTTCCTGTCATCGGTACAAATAATGCTAAGGTAGTTCTAGCGCTGTACATAATGAAGAATGAAGGAATAATCAAACTTAGGATATAAATGATTTGCCATTTTTTAACTGAAACACGATTTTTGTATTTCGAGACTTAAAACAGAAACACACCTGAATGTTGCAGCTTAAATCCGTAGATAATTATAAAGCTGAACGTATTGAAACTGACCATGAGGAGTAGAGCGTATACAGTTCTTACACCAAAAGCTGTGCCAATTAGCAACAACATAGTCCATATCAGTCTTACTACATGTGCCTGGACTTGTGATTTTACGTTTTCTGATAAATTCTAAAACATCCACTTGATTAAACGTTAAAAAGGAAGGAAGATCGCTTACATCATGACTGATGTATGGAATTAGAACTGACGACAATCCTAAACCAGGCAAAACATATAGTCCAAAAATAAGCCATGGATTTCTATACCAACTCATTGCATAGCCTGTAATGTCTACTACAAATGCAATTATGAAAACTCCAAGACCAGCTAAGATCCATCCCCCAATAACAGCCCCGAATGTGTAAGATAAATATTTAAAAGTTTGTCTGTTATACCCTGCAGCATATGAAAATTACATTTACAAGGCGAATAACGTGAATAATGCTGTACCTAAATTGAATATGTGCAAGCTGAAAATAAATATTCCAATGGACAGCAATCCTGTAAGATAATTCAACAAGGTTGCCACAGTTCCTGTGTAGGACACCATAAACAGCCCCAGAAAGTCGTAATAGATTATTTTATCTAGGCTTTGTTTTGGATTGGCCAATTCGGGGGCATCTGCCAAGCTCCTGACCAGGGACAACGCGTTGTCACCAGCATGTTGAAATGATCCTAAGCGGATGTGTTCAAAATCGTCATACTTTGTGTGGTATCGATATCCGTCTTTGAAGAACGCCATGTCGAATCCTTAAAATATGGAAAGTATATTTTTTTGTCTTTTTCGCACTTTTTCTGTTATAAAATAGGCACTGTGCATATTCGGAGATGCTGCCCTCTGGTGGCAAATTTTGAAGTTTTCGCATATAAGCGACCAGCCCAATAGTAGTGAAGCTGTGGTAAACATTGACATTTTGTTGTAATTTTTCGTAAAATCTGGTTAAATAAATTTGAATTTGCACGGTCCCTATACTTACAGTCTTACATGCTAGTACCTGAAGTAAAATCATATTCTAACAGACACAGGGGCAGTTTGTCAGGCGCTTTTCCATTGTGCAGTTAAGTGGGCTTTCAAAGTATCATTATTGCTAAGGGATTATGGCTGTCATTATTGTTTCTGCTTTTTGACACTGGCAGGAATTTAGATAAATGAAAACCCGTTTACCAAAACTTCACAAAAAAGCCTGATTCACAGTCTCTGTGTTTGCTTACAAAATGATTCTACTTTACTCTGATTCACACTGTCTCTGCATCTGTTACAAAATGATTCTACTTTACTATCATCCTAGTGCAACTTCTACTTGTACACTAGTGCCTTCATTATTTCACATTACAAGTACTACAACTTACCAACTAATCCTCCATAGTCCCTAAAGATTCTGAAATCAGTATCGGAAGGTATAAGATTGCTCTGGAAGATTTCTTCACCAGCTGCCTGTCCATAGGGATGGGGCACTTGATTATAATATTTCATTAACCAGGTAGCACCAGGGCCACTTTGAAATAAAATAATTTTACCATCATGGCCTGTGGATTCCAAATTTAAAATAACTCTGCACTCTTTAGCCCATTTGTGCTGTGTAATAAAGCCATGGGCAGCTTGCAAACCGGTTTCTTCAGCACCATTGAACAAGAAAATTACATTGTGCATAGGCCTTTCCGGTTGTCTTGAAATTTTTCGCAAAACTTCAAGCATGACTGCGACGTTAATTCCATCATCGCTGCCACCTGGACTGGTAGGTACTGAATCAAAATGGGAATTGACCAAAAGAGCATGCTGTGAGTTATTGGAATGCAACTTCACCACAACATTTTGCAGATTGGAATAAGCAATAACTTTTCCTACTGGTGTGATATTAAGATAATGGGACCCGGTAACTACTTGAACATCCACATCAATTTTTTGGTTTTTATTGGATTGCTGAATAATGAAACCGATTTCTCGTTTCAGGAAATCTACAGCAAGCACTTCATTTTCATAACTTCCTGCAACTCGTGGACCTAGTCCAGTTAGCAACTTTAGGTCGTGACGTGCTCTATCTGCTATAAATGCATCAGGGCGCGTTTTCTAAGGTAAAAATTGGATTAAAAGAAGAGGCAAATTTACATATTACTTCATCAGATAACTTCAGCGGACTTGGAAGTTGATTGTCAATAATGTAGGCTAATCCATAAAGTCCGAACCATAAAATTATTAACAGAATTGCAACATAAAACGGTGAACTGTGAATACTTGTTCGATGCCTTTTTGATCTATTCAATGGCACACTAGTCTCTGCATCTCCATCTGCAGAAATCTCATATCTTTTTCGCATATTTTCTTGGAAATTGTATCTTCGATTCAAATCATAACATGAAACACAAAAACGTGTGTTTATATCATCAAGCTTTAATGATGTTTATTGACTTATATTTATAACTATACTTTGGCATATGAATTGGCATTTGCTTGATGTTTTTTCAGAGACGTTTTTTTAGTTAACGGATGGTAGTGTTGACTAACTTGTTGGTTGAAGTTTATTAATTAATTACTAAAACCTAAAACAAAACAAAACGGTTTTGAGAACACGTTTCTTTTCTGATGAGGTCATTATTATTATATTTCATATATTATTATTGAAGGAACTTACATTTGATCGTGTTTGGTGTTTGGAATTTGGATTCGACCCGGCTAACTTAACCTCACCTGTCACTTATGACATCTTTATTTTTTGAAGGAAGTGTATTAGGGATTTTCTTGTCTTGCAAGTTCTGTCAACTTTTGGAAGTGACAAACGACAGTGACAGCTGACACCTGACACCATAATTGTCAATACTACACAAAAAGTAGAAAAGGATTAAAAAATAATACAGAATACTTGGGTTTCATTAAATAGTTTGCATAAGAGTTTAACGTATTTCAATAATGGACATTTCCAATAAGTACTGCTTATGTCTTGGATCAGTTCGTGGCGTTTTGGCGAGTAGGCAGCACTTCTAACCTCAAATTTGCACATGTTAATATTTAATTTCAGATTCATACTGCAAATCAGACGAAAAAATAAAGTATTCAATACCACAGCAGCAGTCTGAAGTAACCGCATTGGAGTGGGGTACATCAGAAGATGAGATAATTGTGGGATACAAGAATGGAACAGTTGACCGTTTTAACATCCTTAATAATAACTATACAGCTCTTGAAAAGTTGGAAGGTGGAGCTCCCATTACGGGCATTGGCTGTGTAAACAATTCAGTAATTTTTGCAAACGAAGAAGGGATTATTAATGTAAAATCGGATAAAAATTCAAGTTATTTTTCGACGAATTTAGAAGAAAAGGCATCTTTGAGCAGTATGGTATGCCACAATAGCTGTACAAATCTAGTTGGAACTGGAGGAGAATTAAATGACTTCAAGTTATGGGATCTTGAAACAAAACAATGCATATTTAAAGCTAAATCGGTAAGTTTATCTTTTGTATGAGATAGGGACATACAATCGGAGCAAAAAGCAACCAGAATTTAAAATAAATTAGTTTCTGCCCATTGAACGTTGTGATAATAGCGAAAAGGCAATGAAGAATAGTTTACACACTTAACTAATGAAGAGCAAGACATTTTTCATATAAATAGTTGTTGTTTCACTAAATTATACGATATTTTCATTTTGATTGATAAAATTCTTGGGGGTGAATGTACCCGATTGCAACCTTACAAACCTAACTTTTTTGAGTGACAGTGAAATGAACGATTAGTGTTAAGCCATTAAAATGGGCAGATATATTAAAATAGTAAGTAAACACAGTAATAATGAGATTTATAAACAATATAGTGCTATTAAAATTAGATAAAAGCCCGTGATTCAGAAGTAAGTAATCATGAAGAAACCTCGCAGCACTGTAGCTTCTTTTTTTGCATATTTACAATGAAAGTCGTCTTTTTTTAATGAAAAATCGTAATGAAAGTACCACTTTTTTTAACGAAAAAATCGTAATGAATGTATCACTTTTTTTAACGATTTTAACATTTTTTCATCTTTACATCTTACATCTTTACATTGTTACATTATATTATCACAACAATGAAGTAAAGGGCTACCCAGTGTTGCCAATCATTACTCCCCCATATAGAAAAAAAAATTCTTTTCCACTTTTTCGCGTATGGGGGGAATATCCAAAAAAATTACGTGTACAACACGTAATGAAAGTATCTTTTTTTCACTCGTTTGATTGATACACTCCGCCTACGGCGTCGTGTATCAAACTTCTATTTGTATAGCATACTTATTGCTAAATAAACGAGTATTATTATATTATTATTATGAAAAAAAGTATTACTTTCATTACTAGTTGTACAAATAACTATTACACTTGCTCAGAAGATCATCAAAACAGGTCGCCATAGACTGACTCTAAAATCATCAAAGCATTTTACATTTTTATGATAATATACTATTTAATTAGTTAGGGCACGATGAATTAAATCTACCCATTCCAACTTCCATAAGAGGAATAACATTTTTATCAGGAAGTGATAACTTGAGTATTTGTGCGACAAAAGAAGGACATATTTTGTTGTATGATAACAGAGCACAAAGGAAACCCGTCGTAAAGTTTCTCGAGAAGAAGGCCAGTTACACGTGTATAGCCAATGCTTTTCAAGAAAGGTAGGCTTTCAAATATTTGTAAGTTACTCTATGAAATTTTTTTAAGGCAATGTTTAGTGGGTACCACTCGCGGATACATGCAATTAATTGATATGAAGGCTCCAGGAAAATGTTTAAAGACTTTTACAAATTTTACTGGAAGTGTTACAGGAATTGTTTGTGATCCTGTGGAACATCTTGTAGCTACTTCTTGTCTAGACAGATATTTGCGAGTTCTTAATTTAGAAACAAAGGAGCAAGTTTATAAGGTGCGTATCTATTTAATTTTCTTAAACAAAACTCTCAATGCTGATTTGAATGATTTATTTTAGGCATATTTAAAGCAAAGTTTGACGAAAATAATTATGAAGCCAGTTGTTAAAGAGGAAGAAGAATCTGATAGGACCCAAGAGGCTGTTGCTGAAGATGTTGATGAGGAATATGAAGAACTGTTTAATAATATGGAGACTGTTGTAGAAAAAGATCTATCCGTCAAACGTAAAGTTAAAGGTGATGACAAAGTATCCATTAAAAAAAAGAAAAGGGTATCAAAAACCGTCGAAAAAATCTAAAGTGAAAATAAAAACTATTTTATAAATACGTTTATTAAAAACGAAAAATTTCTTATTTACAATGTAAACAAAGATTATATTAAATCTTAATAAATATTGTATGGTACATAACTACATCCTACCTCTCGTAGATAGAAAAGTATAAAACAATAAATTCGAGTATCGATACACTATTTTGTACATTATACGGGGAACACAAACAGAAGCACATTTCAAGGCAGGTTTCGAAAAATTCGTTAATATCCTATAATTCGTACCCTGAACATGTACTACAATAACTTTTTTGGCAATCGTAGAAATGGAAGGCAATCTTTTAATCAAGATATGACACAGTTTTTGTCTTTATCGTCGAGAGCAGCGCCCTTCTTCGGGGACTTTTGATTCGTGGCTTGCTGTTTTCTTCTGGCACAGGCGAGGGCATCGTTAGGAACATATGAAATTCGGACACCCCCATAGGCACGTCTTGGTGGCAGTTGATAATCCAAATCATCACTAGAACTACTTGAAGAGCAAGTTGAGCAATAACTCTCGTTATCGTCATCTTGGCGACTAGTACTAGCCATTTGAGACTCGGATGTAGTTTTCCGGGGGCGTCCTTTTCGTTCTAATGTATCGACATGTCGAGATCGTCCACCAGAGTAACTACGACTTCGAGGAAATTTTCTCGAGACTTCGACGGTGGCACTGTCACCTTCGTCCCCTTCAAAGGCTTCGTTGTCTCCTTGAAATCGCACACTTAATAATCCACGCCCTCGTTTGTTCGGCGATCCCGGTGTTGTGGAATTATCCGTACTAGATCCTGGCACTGCAAGTTCCGGCATGGAAGACGCATGAGGAGGTGATTCATTTGAGGAATTGTTGTTTTCGTTTTCGTTCGTATTATTGTCCGATTTGGTGATGTTTTGATTATCGTTTGGTACATTCGGCCAGTCGTCCAAACTCAAATCGGCCAAATGAAGAGGTTCTCGACTCCTGTCTCTGGCAAGCAGCAGTTTTTCTAAATCTGCAGAATGTTGCGAGCTGTTTCTTTCCGTGAGCAAACGTTCTAAGTTTCTTTCAAGCAGAACTCTATCTAAACTTCGGCCCGCCGGACTTTGCGGAACAGCTGTAAGACCTCTGGTTGCTATGTCTTCTCCGTGAGTATTTTCGGCGGTATCCGAAGGGGTAGGCGTTCCCGGAATCGATCTATCCGGCTTGGGCGATCTTTGCAAAGCTCTCCGTCCCATCTTTGGCGATCTCATAGGCGGTGATTTCGAAATACTGCTACTGTGAAACTGACTTGAAGACATCATTCCAAGAGGTGAAGAAGGGGAAGATGTGGGTGAGATTGACAAATTATTTCTTCGGCTCGGCGATGGAGGGGGTGTACTAGATTCATTTGGTGAAGGTGGCCTTAGTGGACGGTTTCGTGATTGTTGCCTAGGCACTCGTGTACCTGGACCAGAGCTGTCTGACGGTGTGGGGGGCTCCCCTTTACTGCAGGCGATGGAGCAATAAATGGCGCCTCTCCTGGGAAGAAAAGGTCTTCCTAGGAGAGACGTGTGGCAAGTGTGGCAACAAAAACAAAGTTCGGTTGCGTGCCAGTGCTGGCCTTCGTGACTCATTTGGCCCTGGTCCACGCCGATGGGCTCTCCGCAAGAATCGCAGTATTCGGCGAACATGGCATCGAAGCAATGCAAGCAGTAAGGCCTGCCATCTCTCATTATGTAACGTTGACCGCCGAGTTGGCGTTCGCATTCTGAACATGCGAAATGCTTCATATGCCACGCTCTCCCTTCTGCTTCCGTGCACTCGTCCGCTAAAATAATCTGAAACAAGAAAATAAGTTTTTCAGTTCTTCAGTAAACAAGTTCTATTTTGTGTGCTGAACGAAATTTAGGTGTATGTAACTCATAATACCTTATTCCTCCGTGTAAAAGAAACAAAGTAAGTTTTTGACGATAGCTTTGCAAAATTCCGCGATGGTCAAATACAAAAATTACTCGGTCGAATTTAAACTAAGGGCAGTGAGGGCATTTTGATAACCGAACTCCTAACGCTAGAACAGCAAGAGAGTTTGGCGTGAACATACTCCCAGATCCTTACTCATTATTAATTTTTGCTTGTGTATGATTGTTTATAGTGTTACCAAATATCAGTTTGACCGTAGTGTATTTGCGGAAAGCCTAACATCAAAGCCTGATAAAAGTCAAAAGTAGCAACCTACTTACTTTGTTGCTTTTACACGAGGGAATACGGTAATAGTATATTATGCAATGCGTGTATAATGAATTTTATTGCTGCCGAGGATGACATTTATGATGGTACGAGCTGTAGGCGAGTGCCATAAATCATCCGAGGGAGCAACAATCATTACATACGAATAGAATACTATGCTTTATCCACGGGTTTTAAAGCGAAAAGATATCTCACCCATTGTGTAATGAGTCCATTCTGCACCACCCGTGGATAAATAATATATTCTCATTCATTTACTATACATTAATACATTAATTAGAGGATAATATCTTAAGTGCGCATTCTATGATCGAAAATATGAAGAAGCTTTAATAAACATGGGTCGAAAAATACATTTTAAGTGAAATTTGTCCCTTCAAAGGGGGTACCAAAAAAATAAAAAATGTTTTTTCTTAAATTTCTAAAGAACAACACGATTGGATCACGAAATTTTGAACTTTGTCCTAAATTTTTGTGCCGAATAAGACTAATGTAATGGTTTTTGGCCAAAGTTTCAGGGACGTGCGTGAGTGGTGGGGCCGCGGACATTTAGGTATCTAACTTTTTTGTGCCTCATCTCGGATCAATTATGAACTCAAATTTGAATTTCTTGTAAAGTCCCATCGCATATTAACGAACACCCCCCGTGTGTCTCAGGCTTTTTTCTGTTGGTTTGTAAACGGGATTTCACATGCGCCAAAACTCCCGTCATCTCTGCCATCACTCACTGTCAATGTCAATAAACAGTAACAATGGAGGTTGAAAGGGATCTCTGTTGTTAATTATTATCCATGACAGCAATTTTGACAGAACTGAAATCCCGTTTACAAATCAACAGAAAAAAAGCCTGAGACACACAACCCCCGCGTTCGTTAAAATGCGACGGGACTTTACATTTTTACGTAAAAAAAGTGTTCTTATAACTCGACAGTTCAAGCCGTTTTCGAAAAAATTGATGTTTTACAATGTAATTATTATTTCCTAGAAACCATGCGATGCATTTTTCGATCTATGTTTATTAAAATTTTTCTTCATATTTTTGATCGTAGGATACACCCTTAAGATATATTATCCTCTGATTCTTGACTGAGCAGATAATAAACAAAGGCGATGGTTAACCATCGATTGTAAAAACGGCCTTCACTGTGTAAATAACTATTACGCCTTACCTAATATCATATAATGGGCGAGAATTTCCAACAATTTTTGAAAATTATTAAATAAAAAATATAAAGTATGGTGTCTTTCGCAGAGAAAGAATATGCTTTGTCAAGACCTCCTCAGCAAATAAAATGTTTCAAAACTTCGTAGTTTTGTTAAAAAAATGTTTAAAATTGCGAGTCACCATACACTCAGGATGGTGAATTTTTCGTTGCCCACCATATTAGCAACTGGGAAACCATAAGAGATCGAGACTAGGTTAAATTAGAGAAAAGTTGCGTTTTTTAAGGTAATTAAGAATCTGTAAAGAATTCCCCGATATCTTGATTCGTTCCTGAGTTATCGCGAAAAAACTGAAAATGGCGATTTTAAATTAAAAAAATTATGTCTTTCTAACAATTAGTAGTATTCAAATGAAACTTGGAACTTTTTAAATTTTTGCCAGCTGTCAATTCAGTAGTAATGACAGAAATTTTCTACGCCGTCCAGATTTTGAGCAACGACAGTCAACTAAAATACTAATGTTTTTTACCCCTAAAATTACATTGTTTTCGATCCGGCAATGCAACAGCTATCGAATTCGATAATGATAATATGCCCTTTTGCTAAGAAAAATTCAAAAAGGGGCCTTTTTGCCCCTAATATGGAAATTTTTTAAAAAATTTAACTAAGATTTTTGATCCGGCAATACAACAGCTGTCGAATCCGATAGTAAGAACATGCTTTTCTGTAAAATAAATTAAAACAAGGGCCCTTTTGCCACTAAAATGACATTTTTCGAAAAACTGGCACTAAAGTTTTCGGCTTGAAAAAAAACCAGCTATCAAATCGGGTAGTAAAAATATACAGTTATGCATAGGTTTTTTTCACGGCACCATTTTTTGGCCAAAAGAGCACAAGTGTGAATACATTTTTAGAAGCAGAATTCGAAGAGCATTTATATGGTGACGCGAAAAATGGGGGTTTGCATTCAAATTTTTAAAGTTGATGCGCCAAAAAGGCACCATCCGTGAACCGATGTGGCCCAATTTCTAATCAGCACCAATACAAATCTCCCACTGAATACGTGTGCCAAAACTACTTTTTTGGGCTCCCAGGACCCTGAAACGTAAAGATTTCATGTTTTTGGCGGTTCGATTTTTTTGAATTCTCCAACTGTTTCGCGCTGCGTAGAAGTTAAAAAAGACCCTGTACAGTGTACATATTGCTTCAGAGAATGATGTTCCAAATCGTAGCGCAAAGTTTCATTTAATAACGTATTATCTACACTCTACAGTGTATGTCACTTATATGGAGCGACTAGTGACTCCATTAACGCCCACGCGACTGCGGAAGATATTTGAACATCATTCTCCGAAGAGTGAAGAAGCTAATACGCATTGGCTAAAAATTGGTTAAATGTTTTCATTTGCAGCCCCTCTTAAATTTTTTCGGCACAATTACTTAACATCCTGTATAGCCTCATCTCTGAATGGGTTAAATTATATTGGCGACGCCATTAATTTCAACAATCCTCGAAGCCCGAAGGCATTTAAGAATTCAATATTCATGCGTGGGACTAAAATATAATTACCTCGTCGCAAGCGGAGCATCTTGGCTTGATAGTTTCTGCATGATGTCGACCACAGTAAAGACGGCCTTCTTTGTAAAAATATATAAGATCAACAAGAAGCTCCCTGCAGACAGTACAGGTGAAGCAAGCGGGATGCCAACAAGTATTAGGTCCGGCCCTGGAAGCGAATACGCAAATGTCTCCGGCAGCCAACATTTCTTCGCACTGAAACAAAGTGTGAAATTTAGCACCCTTGGAGTTAGAAGGTTATTTCATTGATCCGAAGGTGGTGATATAAAGAAATCTGTCACATACATACTCGGCGGAATTCATACCGCCAATAAATCTGTCGGCAGCAAATGGCGCTCGGATGAGGCGGCGAACAAGGATGAAAACGTGGGATTTACGACGCTGCCCCCAGGCGAGCGACTGAGACGGCTGCATATTACGGCAGACAGCCAACGTGAATTAGTGCCATATTTATACGATACACCCTGTGCGTTGGTCGCCCCTGGCTACAAAATTAAATCGCACAGGATAGAGGACGAACTAACAGAATTATCGCCCGACACACTAAGTGCGTACATTCGCAAAGAGAATAATATTATTCTACCCTAACACTCTTATCCCGACCCCAACTCTATTTATTTTGTTTATAATTTCGGTGGTAGACGTTTCCTCACGAAAATTTTATTAAACTACCGAACCCCACAATTTAAAAAAATTGGAGGCCAGATACTGCAATCACTAAAACTTTCGAATTCGAGTTAACACCAGATCTACACATTCTGACTTCTGAGATCTCAAGAGCCCAAAAAAGTTGTTTTTAAAATCTATCTGTAGGATATGTACGTAACGTTTGTAAACACGCTACAGGCCAAACTCCTGCAGCGATTTGGCTGAAATTTAGTATAGGTACATGGTTCCTTTTTCACTGCTCGCCATTGGCATCTCCTATAGAGCTTCGGTCGCAACGCGACTAGTCTCAGTGTCGTCTCGAATTCTACTTTCTACCATGGCGATTCGATGGAAACTACCGATTTTTTTCAGAGCTGAGAGTATCTTTAGAAAAAAGATTCTTTAATATAACTAGTAACTAAGTTACTTGATAACTAGTTACTTTTTTTCTCCCTACGAAAAGTAACTATATCTAGTTCCTTTACTTTATCTAAGTATCTAAATACTTCAAAAAATATCTAGTTACTTTTTATGTATTTAGTTACCTATTTTGTCATGTGTTAACTAAATTACGTCAAGAGTAACTAAAATACTATATCTAGTTACTTTACAGAAGTATCTAGTTACTCTTTCAAAGTATCTAGATACTAAAAGTAACTAAGTTAGCCTAAATGTAACTAAGATAATATATCTAGTAGTATATAAGTAAAGTATCTGGTTACTTCAATAACTTAAGTTACTTTTAAATCCACCCCATATTTTCTTGCCAAAAAGGCAAGTGAAAATAAATAGTCAAAGTGAGAAAATAACATTTTCTTCCTACACTAACTGAAAATGACATTTTCGGGACTCAGGAGGGCTTCTCACGACTAGTCGTGTAAAAATTATACTAACGGCTAGGCGTGTAAAATGGACAATATGGCGACGGCGATTGGCGTATGAAGGAACACAGCACGTCAGCACGCGCGATTTGCCAAATTTAAATTGTAGGACTTGACGTCTAGATTTTCTTGATCTGTCACTTGGGTTCTCAAATTTCAAAATTAATTATTTATTTATTTTTAACTGGTGTAGAAAGAAAAATGTTGTATAAACCGCAGCGAAAAAGTGGTTTTACATCACTTTCACGCTTTGGGTTATAAACTACTATTACCTAATTGCGTTTTGAAAAATTGGATTTTACACAATTCGGTAAAATGTTGTACGGAATACGTTATGAAAAGCCTAAATTGTTTGACTCGCATAATGTTTCAAAACTCGCTATCGCTCGTTTTGGCAAATATTACGACTCGTTAAACAATATAGGACTTTTCATAACTACTAATTACGTAAATAACTATTATGAACTATACATAAAGTGATAACATTTCCACCACAAGAATATAAAAAATTGGAAATTACTGAACTAGCGATACACAGCAGAAAAAATTTAGAATTAGACGTGTGATATGTTATACTTCATTAATACAGGTACAAAAGGGAAATAAGACAATTAGGTGTGTACAGGTGGGTAGTGTGTTAATTTCTAAGAATCGACAATTATTGGTAGAAATTATTATTCATTAAGCTACTTTGGTCGATTGTTGTGAGTGTAATAGTAGTAAAATAATTAGAATGACACAGTAACCACATAACAGACCATTAAAAATTGTAAAAATCGCTAAACCAATTTAATTCCAGTAATATGTGTCAATTCGGTTTGTTTGGAAATGGGACCTTGACCAGACCCAACAAATGGCGGCGGTGTGACGTCACACTCCCACGTGAATTACGAAACAGCGGAACAGCAAACCTACAATACGGAACAGCCAAGCAAGCCCCTTTACTTAAGTGTGTTCCGTGATGGTTCCTGCTCAGGAACAGCAGATTTTTTTATAAATAAATTACGGAGCAGCTTATACTTTACTTAAGAAATGAGTGGTTCCGTGGAATGTTTCCATAGCGCCTTTAGGTACTCAAGAAACAATGTTATAAGAAATGAACTTCCGTGCGTCAAGCCTGCGCCGGAACAGCGGAACAGCACTTTTTTAAATATTATAAATTATAAGTACAAATTACAGCCGAATACTTTTCTCGCTCTGTTCCGCTGTTCCGTTCCGTAAATTATAAATGCCCCTTAATTTTTCAGATTTTCGTAGATATTCGCCTAAAGGATAAAGCGATCCAAAAACATGACATGGTGTGACAGAATCCATGGCACACAGTTCATCTCTCTCACAGTTCATTTCTCTAAAAATCTTCTAAAAATTATAAGGCTATAATAGGTCCGCTAGAAATTTTTAGAGAAAACCGACTAAAAATAATTAGAACTTCTTTATCAAAACAATACTTAGAAAAATAGTCACAAAATGTTAACGATATTACTATCCGCTGCGAGTAGTACTAACTCTACTTACAAAGAATTTGAATACATACGTTGAGTTAAATTGACTAGATTCCAGAGACGATAGGTTCTTGGTTCTCTATACAACTTTTCTCGAATTCTATCTGTGTTATCTATTCCTTCTAGTTGAATTTTTCTTCCTTATAGAGAGAAAATAACTAGCACCGCAGACAGAGAACTATTTTCATTCCGATGATTTGGCTGACTGCTTCTAGAGAAAAGAGCTACCTCCAAATTTCTCAAATTTTGAAAATTAATTTTGAACACTCTGTACATAGGGTGACAACTAAAATTGAATCAGAGCTTTCTTCGAGCTTCTATACAAGGTCCTCGTCTTATTTTCTTATAAAAACTCGACCTGCGAAAATGGGGAATTTTTAAGCAGAATGATGTAAACTCCCATTTTCTTTTGAAAATATTTTTTTACTCCCAAACCAGAGGGTCAAAAGCCGTAATATTTTATGGATGAATAAAGGTTCCTAAGGGGGTTGCAAATATGCTAAAATATGCCGGGCATTCCATTTAGAAAAGGACGACTTTTCCTCCTCAAAATTTTTCGGACCAGCCTGTATAATTAAAAATATTTTCCTGAAATGCGCCTTCAAGTATCTACCTGAACGAAATTTCTAACTCGGATGGTTTAGGCGCTATGCAAGCCCAACGCACTGTTGCAGGACCCTGTATAGGGTAGAAAAATTTGATTATCCATAAATTTAGACAAAACGAGTAGATAAAATAAGATATGATGTTTGCCTATTTATAGTTTATACAGTTCATGAAAATTATTAGAAAAAATTTAGAGAAAGTTAATCATCTTACTGGAGTTAGTAAAAAATTCTCTGAAGATTTTTAACTGTGCATGTCTTTCATTCCAAAGAGCCGACAGCCGACTGAGAATGTTGCCGAGTTTTGCTTAATTATTGTTAAATATTGCGTTGACAATGCTAAACTTCAAGTTAAGATTTGAATTAAGAACTGAATTCAATCAGTGATCAGCGAAGAAAAGATGAGCTCAAGTCAACATCAGGTCCCAAACTATTTTGTTGATATTTGAATGACTGCTCTTGTTACGCTTGTAATTTGATGGATGTCTTATATTTATTAATCAAAACCTGCAATACAAATCATCATTGAAATGTGAGATAATAATACCTAGTAAATCCGTAGGTAATGGCACATATTGCCGCCCAGAAGTATATGTATATTAATGCAAATGTAGGTGCTAATGGTTACACATTAGGGGCTATAAATCTAAGTAAAGGGCATCTGTTCGACAGGCACTTCTTACGCGCGATTAGCATGCGTGCCAAGCTCGGTTTTTAATGGGTTCGCCACTTTTATTTCTGCGGAAATTAATGCGACATCGCGACTGAAGAGTGGTCCCTAAATGATCCTAACGATGATTCTTTCAAGTTATTCAAAGCGACGAAGCTTTCCAGAAGAATTAATGAGCCGAATTGAAGACGAAGGAGCCATTAGAGCTACTACATTAGTCGCAATGATAAAGACCTGGATCCATCAAACAGTTTCATGCTTTAAAATATTACACCACCTTTCCCTTTCCACCAAGCTATTAGCGCAGCTTTCCGAAGCGGACTAAATAAATCAGTCAGCAAATTTTAAGAATTAAGCCGCCGGGAACGGCATTAATTATTGAAATTTGCATTTTTTTAATTGTACAAGGCCGGCAATAAAAACGCAGAGAAGCTGCTGTCGTTTATTCGCTGGAAGAGAGTCCTGTATGATATATCCTACAGGAAGAAACTAATTAAAGTCGCACTATTTCCTGCTAAACAACACCTAAGGGAATGTGCTTTTGAATTATTTTAATAACCGAAAAAATAACGATTCAATCCAAAAAGAGTGTAAAATCGCAAGAGAAAACTCGAACTCCCTGCCTACGGATTGGACTATAAACCGTTTTATGATACTTTCCCCTCTGAAACCACCGACCGAGTAATTAGAATAAGTTTCATTACTGGTGCCAATCAAGACTACTGATGGCCACGTAAAATTACTTCGACGGTCTTAAGTTTGGATTGCACAATGGTATTTGCGCTTACTTAATGGAGCTTTTAACGGGCTTTGCCTCTTAAATTAGACTATGATTAGGTTGTTTTTGCTATGGAAATTTATCGTCTCCCTCCCATCTCCTTAATTGGAAAGGTTCATTTGACGTGAAAATGATTGACGGGATGGAATCGGATAACTAGAAGTTGCCAATAAACATTTTCAAATTCTAGGATAAATAATGACATCATTCTAAACGTCATGTAAATTTATAATGGGTAGATGGTTTATATTAATAAAAGTTTTGAATATGTAAGCACACCCACCTATAGGTGGTACTTACTGCTAATAATTATCAAATAATTGCCACACTTTAAAAGAGTCTCTTAAACCGCTTTAAGAATTGAAGAATAATGAGCAGCAGAAGGTGATGTAACAAAATAATTAAGGACCAAGAGTCTTGAGTCTTAAGTCGTCTTAAGTGAAGAGTTTAAAAAAATGCAATTTCTGCTTCAGCAAATTCTCAACGTTTCGTACAACGGAATAATTACCAACAATAATTCATCGATAATAACACACGGAAGATAGCTTAGCTCTAATAGATTCCATCGATTGAGTTTTGTTAATTCCTGAGATTTGAATCGAAGACTAAGTAGTAATTTATGCCCATTATAAAAATTATAATAAAGCAATAATATCCCATTGTTGGTAACGAAACGCGCTTGCTGAAGTACTTGACTTCCTTTTATCGAGTATTCTGAATAGAGAGAGAACGCTGAAATATGAGTCTAATCGATAACTGGTAAAAATTGTCTTTGTGGAGTGCGGCAGAATTTAGTATTCAATTTCTTACTCTTCCGCTATCATATACTTATCTTAGGGTGGTGGCAACTCGAAGGACCGTAAATTGTTTTAGAATTAAAATTCTTCCACTTTTGCAATAGTACGTATAGGGATTTGTGGGAACTTCGATTTAATTTATTAGAAATAGCCCAGTCAACGAAGCGAAAATAGAAACAAAAATTACTGCAGTTCTACAAATTGGCCGAAGTTGTAACTTAAAGATCTATTGAACATACTAAAAGTCCCCAAGGATGGGGTGTGAGCTCAACCCACCATCATGGCGATGAGGTACAGTTTTTATTAACTTTGCAAATATCTCATGAAATATTGATTTTATCGAAAAAATAATCATATAACAAATTGAAGAGCGTAAAATCCTCTAGAAAAAATTAAAATTAAATTGAATTCAAAAAATTTTGAAAAAAAATCTCTACAACAAAACTAAACAGAGTGTTAACCAAAAGTAGGGCACGGGTAGTTTATTTGACAAACTATTGACATTATCGGAAAACGGTTCCTATAAAACTTGAATGCGACTGTCAGGCGCATCCTTTGACGTTAATGATTTTTTTTTAATTACACGAGGTAGTTTCAAAGTCTTGTTCCACAAATGACATCGTTGGACCAATAGACTGCTTTAACCGCCGATTTTCTTAGTGTCAGCAGAAAATTTATACAACCTTTTTTCTAGAGAATTTTACGCTCTTCAATTTGTAATATGGCTATTTTTTCGATAGAATCAATATTTCATGAGATATTTGTATATTTAACAAAAACTGTACCTCTTGGCCCTTGGCCTTGATGGTGGCTCGAGCTCACACCCCATCCTAGGGGACTTTTAGTATGTTGAATAGGATGGTTTAAGCTACAACTTCGGCGAATTTGTAGAACTGCAGTAATTTTTGTTTCTATTTGCCAAATTCAGGTCTGTATTGACTAGAAATGGCAGGAAATTTGTAAAGGTTTACTTTCAGTTTTGATTCACCAAGTTATTTGATGCCCTTTATTTTGTCACAGAGGCTTCGATGCTGAACATTTCCATTAAATTAATTTAGAAAAAATAAAATCAAATTCCCTACGTAAATCTTCACGCACTATTACAAAGGTATGCATACTGTACATAAACAACCTATACAACTAATGCTGTGAATAATAAGAGATGGCCAAATATAAATGTGACCTTTACTTTAAGGACAAAGCTTGAATTTGTAATGAACTTACTGAATCACATTGCACTGGTGCAGGCAATTGTCTTACAGCACCCCTGCCGAGAGCTTCCCTTTTCCTTTGAGCGGAAAACAGCCTCAACTCCTTCCTTTCTTCATCCGTAAGGGCATGGCAGTAGCGCACCTCGTTATCATGGGGCGGAAGTTGTTGCAGAAGTTGCCTCACCCGATACCTTTCACCAACGGAATTGACGTATGGCACTTTATCTTCAGGCAGTGCACTGAAGTACAAGTGCACCTGAAAAAAACTCATTTCATTATACTCGAGCTGAATGCATCAACCGCTACACCGCGCAATTTCAGTATTATGCAAATAATATCGCGAAATTGATTTAGCAATGCATTCCGGGGTAAAAAGAGTGTCAGGTCGGTTGCAGAAAAAGGTGTTAATTATAAATAATGGCTTCTAGTCTTCGATAAATAATGTCACATTGCAGCGTGCCATTCTGTTTCGTACCAACGTTTCGTAATTTACAGTTTAACACACCATATGTCAAAGAATGGGAGAAAAATAGGAAAACCGGAGTTGCTGATACAATTTCTTGGATAAAAATCGGCGACAGTTGGTTTGAAATAGATGAGAAAAAGCAACCCGTGTTTACACTCCTTTTATAACAGTACATAGAGGTCTAAAAACGGAATATAATCAAAAAGCCATCAACGCAATTATAATAATAAAGTCTAATAGGTACCTATCTGTATAGCAGCTTAACGGCGATTTTATTTTAACACGAAGTGTGGTAAACTGTAGTTGTGACACTAGCGGGGTGGATGTAACTCGTCCAAGTAATCGCTACAAATCACACAGTTTGATAAATGCCTGCATGTTAGCATGAATGATTGCATGAAAATGCAGTAATTGCCTTCAAAGATATATTATTGGCAGAAGTAGCGAGAAACATCATTTCCTCATACATAAGCTTGCAACATTAAATGTATCCCATCTACTTGATTGTGCTGTATGGTATGAACTGATCTGATCAGCAACAAAGTCAATTTACAGGTGTGCCAAATATCATCTCGATATTTTCAGTAGTTTGGGTTCTGTTATTATCATAGACACATACAGCGACATTTTTCAAAAATCAGTTTTTTTGGTTCCTATTTTATTTTTGCAATTAAACTTTTTAAATCTCCTTTGCTTTTTTGCAGCAATATTCTGGAAAAGCATCAAAAAGTCAAAAACAGTCTTTCCAAATTGTTAATTTTGCACTTATTTCCACTGCAGTATTTTATTATCGTATTGTAAATATACCCGTACACCTTAGGGTAGATCGGGGTTTGATTAATATATATATATAATTGTGAATACATAGTATTTAATGCGAATTTCGATATTTGGAAACTGCCTGATTCACACAACCCCTCTGCGTATTAAGGTACATATACAGCGTGGTTCTCTTTTCAGTGGTCACCATTGGAATCAACTAAACGGTAAAAGATTCGAAGAATGACGAATAACGACTAACAAATGAATAATTTGTCACAAAATGACATGATGAAAGCTTCCCAAAGCACCACATGTAGTGCATTAATCAACAAAATTTGCAACCTTTATAGACTGACGTCCGTTATTTTCGTTTAACCACGTTGTTTCGGGTAAGTATTCATAGATGTCCTTTTATTAAAATCCTCAATATAAAGTCCGTTCATTTTCTATAGCAGAACTAAAATTTTTCTGGAACTGTACAACCCTAATTTGTAAGGGCCTGTACTTTTGACAATTTGAATTTAGCGGGAAATCAAAAACATTACATAACCTAAATCTTCTAGGGTTTATTTTTATTGTTAGGCAGCAGTGTCACAGATAAACGTACCTGAGGCTTTTTCGTGAATATTTTTCTTTGCACTTTACTCAAAACTGCACGCACACAAAGGCCATTTTGGGCCAATTCAGAGCAATTGCAAAATTTTGACATTTGTCATGTTTTCTGACGTATCGCATTGAAATCGCTTCTACCAACTTACCTGTTAGTAAAATCTCTTGCAAAATTTCCTTATACCAACCTAAAATTCAAATTTTGACGTTCTGTCACTTCAATAGAAAATGAATGGGGGGTAAAGTAGAATCATCATGTATAATGGTTAAGTTAGGTTATATAGGGTTATATACATTGCAGACATAAAGTCGTTTGTTCAGCAGGGAAGAATCCACCTTTATTCTATTTATTAATTAAACTTTTATGCTTGATCTGGCACAACTTAATAGCTTTTAACGCGCGAGTTACGGGCGTAATAAAAATTGTATCAACAACGGTCTGACATGACAGGAAAACGCAATCACATTAATGATGAAACAATAAATTATCGAACGTTATCATGAGTATATCTTGTACTGTTACGCAACGGTCATGTACAAGCGAGAGCGGTCATTAGCGGTTCATAGGGTGAAATGAAAAACAGCCCTTCAACATGTTACACCATCAAACATTAAGCATTATCAAAATTACATTAGTGGACAGTCCCTTTTTAAAACGACTTTGGGATGTTTTTTCATGATGGATTAATCTAATTTAGATGGCTAGTACATGGTTATCGGCTGTGTACTTGTTTAACATCCCAGATACAAAAGCTATGCTAATTTGGTTGATGTTTGATCAAAGTCTAATTTGAATATCGACGGACCACACTGACTGTAGTGAAACTTTTTTAGCATAGGTCCAACGTCACGATTCCAATTTACATGGCAGTGCTCTTATTATGCTCAAATAATTGTTATAATATAAGTACATTTACATTAAATGGAAGCACGATTTATGCTCGTGAAGGCTTCTGAACTTCACAGGCTATTTCCGGATAAAAGTTATCATTGAAAATAGTCAGAGAATCCACGGAAGTCAAACTATCTACTAGTATAGATGTTTTTTTATGTGAATCTCCGAATGCTGATGTTCGTAATAATAAATTAATTGTGTTATATTTTGTCATAAAAATATCATTTTTAGAAGTAGAATTTGAAGGCCTTTCTTATGGTGACGTCAATAATAGGGGTTTGTATTTAAAATTTCAAAGTTGATGTGCCAAAATGGCACTTCCGGTTGCACGATTGGCTCCAAAAGCTTTTCAGATCTAAGTTAAAGGCTATGAGATGACTACGTTCCAAATTTCATCCAAATCGCTCCAGTAGTTTGGGCTGTAGAGCGGTTATGAATATGATGCAAAAACAATGCACTGAACACAGGAACTGAAGGTATGGAGGGCTCTTAATAGTTGATAAAAGCATCATTTAATTTCACAGCAATATGTTGACAAAAAAGTCCATTTGTTTCACCTCAGTCAGTATCACGATAATAATATTTCATAACTTGAAAGGTACGTGATTAGTCGCAGTAAGTTGACGTGTCCATTTTTAGAAGGAATAAAGAGTAAATTCACTCACATTGTCAAGTGCACAGACAGTAAAAGCAACGACAATTACCGGCCTTTCAAAACTGAAGATTAAACAGTTGCTGTCGCTAGCACGAATACTATTACCGTTTAAGTAAATCTGATAAATGATGGCAATTTAATTTCCATTTTTCATCACTGACAACGATTTATAAGGGTCAAAGCATTGCGTTTCTCTGTGATGGAATGTATTTGAACTAGTTTCTACCTTGGAAGAATATTAATTTTTCGGTCCCCCGCTGAACAAGGTACAAGGCATAAATATGCCGACTCAGGGACAGACAATATTGCAACAAGTTGAAGCAATTTTGTAGACATCATCATGATTTCAATTTAAATTGTTCCAATGGCACTAAGAAAGAAGCAGTGAAGAGCCAATTGATGTTTTTTTTGAACCATCATTACATTAGGTAACAGCAAATAAGGCCCTATAACTTCTGCAACTAAATTTCCGCTTTTCTATTTGCATCATTCTTCGCTGAAGCACGAAAGCACTCCTAATTGAACTTATCTGCTGGTTTCTTGCTGAAAGAATAACTCGAAAACCCGAAGTATACTATCACTAGAAGTGGAAACATTCCAGGTGGGGTGTTTCTAGTGCATTTTTCCACCGAAGTTGTCGAGTGCTTTTCTGAAGGATTCTACTGCATCTTTGGAACAATATCTATAAATATTGTACTGACAGGTATCGTGGAATCAAAATTCTCGATCGAGTAAGACCTAGGTCTTGTTCGGTGCGAAGCGTAGGGCGTAGACTATAGACTGACAGAATAGCGTCACTGTCAAATTTTGTTCTGAGTTTATAGTTTCAGCAGTTTATGCCTTATATACGATTAAAAACATCAGTGTTGCATTATATTCTTTCATAACACAGAATCGAGAAGTATAAAAGTAGGTATATAATATCAGAGACATAATATCATTCCACAATGAGGAAGTTAGAATGTCAGTCAGGTTGCTTCTGCCACTTAGAAAATTTCATTACGTTGGTGTGGCCAGTATTATGATTATAATTTAGTGGCGACAGAATTGGCCAGTGCTGTGAACGCGTTCTGAACCTAAACTACCCTCAAACAAGACTTTCTTGGACCCTGTGAGGATAAAACGTATAAACGATAAAATAAAAGCTCCCGTCTATACTTTTTTATTAAGGGCACCCTTAACGTTGGATTATTGACAGTTTTTATCTGGGGAACTACTTGCGGTTCTGACGTTTGATAAAAACTGATTTATGCCCTCGTAATAACAATTCCTGGAAAAACTGAAATGATCCACCCTGAGTTTTTATTACGCCCATTTAATTTAATTAAATTCCTTTCGTTTATTTTATCTTAGGGGTAGATTATTTTTTATAACTTTCTCTACTTTGTTAGATTAAAATCATTACGCTCGGTCATAAAAGTTACAAAATTATTTAGGTATGTACAAGCGAAATTTTCGTTAATTTCAGCTGTAAATGTTATGTTTACTAGGCTTTATGTCACAAGAAAGTTATATCAACCTCTAGTTTGTAATATTATCAGATTTTTCCGACCTTTTATTTTTGGGGCAATAAAATGTTTATGAGGGACGTCAAAAATAAAGATCATGCAACCCTTCTCGATACGATCAGATGTTTGCCTTGCAATAAAAAAAGTTTAAGAATACATATTTGATTTATGTTCTATTAAAATAGAGTTCTCCAGTGCGAAACTTGCGTATATGTAATGGCTCATAAATTGCCATCATAGGCCGATATGGTAATTGAGTTCATAAAGGCTTCCTTGAGGTAATGTATCACTGGATATTTTCTTCGACAACGGTTAATTGTAACTTGTAACATTTACTGCATCCGCGAGCATCCGTCCGAGGTGTATAACAGTTTGATCAAATAACTGGTCATAGTTTTCGCTTGAGGCGGCATAATATTAATTTTATTATATTACAGAATACTAACTACGTAGGGAGGAAAGTGAAGAAAAGATGTGAGGTATTTCTAAAACCCGTCAGTCATCATGCGAAGCGATATTTACTAAAGCCAAAGCACCTGATGAAGCGTGAAGTTATTTTTGCAAACTTTTGGTAGGTTTTCAAATAGGCAATATGTAATAGTTATTTACCTAATTGCGTTTTGAAAAGTTGGATTTTACACAATTAACCTTATTTTTTTATGTGAATCCAGTATGTGTATTCAGATATTTTTTAGCGCTTCCTGTTCAACCGGAAATTATTCGGAATTCGGAATCTCTCACAAAAGATGTTGTGCAAATTTTTGTCCCTGAAACGTTTTTTTCCAGAATAAAATAATTGATTCGTGCTTACAATGAAACTACTTTAAGTCAACTAAATTAGCGGTTTATTGTTCCTGGGTACCAAAAACCTGCCAGTATTCTATATTATGACAATTTCTTTAAAATACCTGCTGAAAGGTTCAAGATAATATGAAGAAATACAACTTACCGGTCCCAAGGCATTTTCGGACAAAAATGTCCTACGATATAACCTAACTTTAGCACAGAAGATTTTTATTGATTTTACCTCGGATTTTACTTTGCGGTTATGAATAATGAATTTAACAATAAAATTGAGTGAAAAATGACATTTGACAAATGACAACTGAAAACTGTGCGATTTTCACTCTTTACGCACAGTTTTAGATTTGCGTGCGTAAGGAACGGCTTACTTAGTTTGTACATTGTACAAAATTGGCTATTTACAATAGTGGTCGTAGAAAAATAACTATTACGCAATTAGTTATGAAAAGCACTACAGGGTATCCCTCGACGAGCGTCAGTTAGCCGTATCTGGAGAACTGTTTCTAGCATCGTTATGAAAATTTGTACATAGTTGTTTCAATCAATTTTGAATCGGCGTAAAATATTTTCATCAACGGCGCACTTCCGGTTACACTCAAACAGGTACTAACTTCCTTATTTTAAATGAAACACCCTGTATATTATGATATTTTTGGATTCAACGTTTAATTCTTGGTGAACTTTTACTAACAATTGAACTTTTACTAAGAATTGCTATGCCAAAAATCAACCGTTTTTGAGAAAATCAAGAATTTCGCTTTTTTATGTCAAGTGCAGGCCTAACTTCAAAAAGCATTAACATCCTTATAGTATGAAATGAGAGAACGACATTTTGTTTGACATGAAGTCTAATGTAGGGTGTATTCGCCTCAAATTGAATCAAATATATACAGGGTGTTCTCTGCAAATTTTTAAACATTATCAACTTCATTGGTCAAAAGTCAATTTCAAATGGAATGCCCCAACTATTTTATGACACATTGATGCAGAATTTAATTGTCTTATCATTTTAATCTACATGTTTGCCATAAAATAGTTAGGGCATTCCATTTGAAAAAATTGACTTTTTGACCAATGAAGTTAATGATGTCTAAAAATTTGCAGAGAACACCCTGTATGTGCACTTGACCCAATTTGAGTCTAGGTTCGGATACACCCTGCATTAGACTTCATGGTAAATTAATATCGTTTTCTCATTTCATAATCTAAGGATGTTACAGCTTTTTGAAGTTAGGCCTGCACTTGACATAAAAAGGCGAAATTCTTGTGATTTTCTCAAAAACGGTGGATTTTTGGCATAACAATTCTTAGTTAAAGTTCACCTAGTATTAAACGTAGAATCCCACCATTTGAAAGCTAATTTCATTGCCAATCCAACGCTGTAATAATTCTTGATATTTGTTCAACTCCAGCGCCCTCTTTGGCCAAATTTTAAATTGCATTAGGACTCTTTGTGATACATCATTAGAAAAGGTTTGAAATTGTCTGTAAACTGATGCAAGAATTTTTGAAATCCATCCATTCGTTCAAAAGTTACACTGAAAAACATGAGCTGGTTCTGGGCCTAGAAATTCTTCTAGTTTAGGCTGTAACTCTTGAACTAATGGATGGATTTAAGAAATTTTGCATTAATTTACAAATAATTTCAAACCCTTTCAAAGGGCCCTAATGTAATTTAAAATTTGACCAAAGAGAGTGCTGGAGTTAACAAATATCAAAAATTATTACAGCGTTGGATTGGCAATTAAATTAGCTTTCAAATGAGGTATCACAAGTGAGTGGTTGTCATTTAAAATGTTGAAGTGGGGGTAGGTCGGGGCGGGGGTTAGAGGGTGAGTTTTGAAATTTCGCCAAGCATGGATTTATGTGTCCCCCTCCAAATAAAAATCGACTTGTCCGAGCGAATTTTCATATTTTATTTGTTTTACGAAATATTTGGAGTGGCTCCTTTTCATTGGAACGCTCTGTATTGTCCGACAAGAAGTAATATTTGCCAAAACGAGCGATACCGAGTTATGCAAAATTATGCGAGTGAAACTGAAACATCTGGGGCTTTAAAAAGTATAATAAGTAAAAGTAATAATATTGTAATAATTTCGTATTGCATAACTGTTGCTTCATATAAAGTTTATTGCTTTAAGTAGCAGAAAATTTAAATTATTTTGAAAGATCTTGGCTCTGCTAAGTCGGTGACGATGTACAAAGACCTATGGGAGAAATTATCCTAAAGTTTATTTCCGCTATTTGTTTGCATAGATAGTCGCGTTTTCCCTTTCAGACACGCGCCCTGAACTTTTTACGAGCCACAAGAGTGTGTTAATTTCGACGGTCTTTCACCCACTGCTATACACCTGTTGGGTATAGACTATCTCTTTTCGTTTCGCAAACTCTCCGCAAGGATGTTGCACTTTTCACCTGTTGCTCTACTAACACCTGGCGACAGTTTTCCCGAATGACTTGGATCGTAGAAAATATGAGAATTTTTCGTTATTCCTCGAGAGCAAAGTATGTAATCCTTTCTTGCGGTCGATAAGTTTCACGGTGTGCATCTTGGTCATTATTCTTTACAGAAACCTAGACGTGGATAGTGTTCTGTATCGTATTGCTTTAAGGAACATGTCTTCTTTTTTGTACTTTACAATATATGTGGTCATATCGTCTATCTCGTGCCACGAGTGTAAAGCCTGAACTTGTTGTTTTAAAAAACGCGACTCTTTTTCAAGAGATAATGTAAGCGTTGACCTATCACAATATTCTCTACTTTATGGTAAGTTATAATTGGAGAGACTACTCGTAAAATTGTCGGGAATTAATTCGTACCTGTGGACGCGTATAGCTTATTAAGTTGATTCAACTCCAAGTGTAAGAAGTCATAATTAGTTAGAACTTGGAAGTGAAATTACAAGTTGTTCTAGATTCCGGATAACGGTAACGACCATAATTTCTGCTTACCTGATCAGGTCTAAGACCAGGAGGCACCCACGTATACTCCTCCAGAGCACATCCGGAGTCATCGTCGCTTTGTGAATGTCTTTGAGGGTCTCCTGTTGAAGGCGCAAAGGGTGACCCTTTTCCTAAGAACCTATCTGTTGGGTCTAATGACGGCAATTTTCCAGGAGACGGAAGGGCAGGTGGTGATGAAATGGAGGAATTGATTACCCCTTCGTTCGACGACATCGAGTTGTCGGGCCAAGGGCAGTTGCGGCAAACCGACCTGAAAAAGTTTGGTCATTTAAAATAAATTCCGATAAATTCTTAATCTGTCTTAAAATTGTTAGACGTAAACATTCATTAAAATACGCGTTTAATGATAGGTACATTTCCACATTTCCGTCATGCAACGAGTCTTCGGCATTCAGGAAGGAATTCTACAAAAAAAGCAAAATGACACAATTTGTTTGTATGATTGAAGCGTCCTTCATAATACGTTTTTATTAAATCTAGCTGTGCACATGTGCTGGAATTGTTCCAAAAAGTTGCCCCACACCACATTACGATGGTATAGCAAAAAAACAGTAACAGTTTATCTCGTGCTACCGTTCTACCGTCCAAAATGACGAAAAGGTAAACATTCTCTTGCAGCGTTAAAGTATACTATTAAATTTTTTAGGCGGGAAAAAGGAGCTGGAGAGAAAGAATCTCAAGCCTGCTGGAGTTCTACTTCGACTTGTGAGAAAACTTTAACGCTTCTTCTCATTTTAACAATAGCAGTATTAGTTTCTGCATTAATATTCATCGCAATAATTTACTTAAAAGGTAAGTTTTTAAAAATTTCCCACTATAACGAACTGAGCCTTCATATTCAATTTAGATAATTACGTATGCAATTCTTCGTTTTGCATTCAATCCTCAGCCAAATTATTAAACACCATAGACGTAGATAAATCTCCATGTACAGATCTCGAACAATTTACATGTGGGAATGAAATCTTACAAGCTGATTATTTGGAGAGCGAGACTGAATTAATGAAATTGAAACTCATTAGTACACCCGTTGAGGAAGGAGACAGTGAGTTAACAGTTGTGAAGAACTTTTTTCAAACCTGCACCAATGACACCGCTATCGAAGAAGATGACAACCGGATGTTAAAAACAATAATTAATAGCTTAGGAGGATGGCCTTTATTATTAGGAGCGAAATGGAATGGTGATAACTTTTCATGGATTGATTTCATGATAAAACTAAGAAAACTTGGACTGAAATATGAACTGCTGATTGAATTTCGTTGTTTCGAAGATAGGGATGGTACTCTTGTAATGGTATGTCGAACCTGTGTTAACACATCAACGATTTTATTATAACAAAATACAATTTAACGTTATCTTTTAATTATGTGCCTTTGAAGCTATCTCCTCCATCGAGACTGGCACCACTTAAGCATGATGACAGAGAATATTACGAAACAATGGTTAACGTTGCAATTAAGATGGATTCGTCGGTGGAATTTGCTTGGAAGGAACTGAGAAAAGTAGTCGATTTTCAACACGACCTAGCAAATGTAAGTACCTGTGAACGTTTTAGATTTAACTACAGAAATTGTAGATAGCCGAAAAGGCAAGAAATAGATCGGCTGAAGATCGACTAGAAAACTACCCAAAGTTGGATGTTGAAAAATTAAACCAGTTTTGGCCAGCCCATAATGTGGTTGAAGTTTTAAACAGTTTGGCTCGTGGCTATGCAGTTTTTAGTAAAGACTCAAAAGTGATAGTAAAGTCAGAATCATACTTATATGACCTGAACACGCTTTTGATGAAGACGCCTAAAAGGTAAATCAAATTATCAGTGCCTCTGATCTTAATGGAATGTTTCAAGAACACAAGCCAATTATTTCATATGGAAAATTATAGAAGACTATTTACCATTTTCGTCCAAAAGTTTCCGAGGTATCTACGATGGATATTCGCGACTTGGAAGCAGACAGCATTATTGCTTTCAGGAAGTTTCGAAACGGTACGTTTGTTCCAACAAGTTAACTCGTAAACAATATACTTATTCAAAACCCTTAAAATATGGACTAAACATTAGGTATAATATAGGGTGGCCCATAAAAAACCGGACAGTTTTCTTTTTTGTATATCTTCGTTAGGTTTTGTGCAACGTTTTTTTGTTTTATTCTCGACGTAGCTTGAGGGCGTCGATACCACTCATTGGTCCTTCCTAAAGGACTTTAATTTAACACCATTATTTAGGCTAACGGGGTTGACATATGACAGTGGCGTTTAGACAGGATTGAAGGTCGTAATTTCGTCTTTCCAAAATGTCCTTCAAAATGAAAATTAATCCATCCCTACATTTTTTGTGAATTTTCTTCCAAAGCTCTAAATCGCATAATTTGCAACAAAAAGTACACAGACGTGAGACGATGAAAACTCGGTAGCCATTTTTGTTTAAGTTGTAAATTATGCAGATTATTAGCTTAATTTACAACTTCAATTGAAAATGCAGATTAATCTGCACAATTTACAACTTAAATCAAAAATGCCTACAGAGTTTTCATCGCCTCTGTACTTTTTCTTGCAAATTATGCGATTTAGAGCTTTGGAAGAAAATTCACAAATTAGGGATTGATTAATTTTCATTTTGAAGGACATTTTGGAAAGAGGAAAGAACGACTTTCAATCCTGTCGAAACGTCACTGTCATGTGTCAAAGGGTAACGAAACCCCATTGGCCTATATATAATGGTGTTAAATGAAAGTCCTTAGGAACGAAACTGATGGTGCGAATTCAAATCCAATGAGTGGTATCGACGACCTCAACCTTCAGCTCCGTCGAGTATAAAACTAAAAAATATCCCACAAAAACTTACGAAGATATACATAAAAGAAAACCGTCCTGTTTTTTATGGGCCACCCTTTAGTTACATTATAAAAATACCTATGTAAAGTCGGAACATTTTCTAATGAACGTAGGGGTTGGGTTGTGTGCGTTAGGCTTTCTTTCCGTTGGTTTTCAGCTCAGCCTGATTCACACAGCAACTTGACAAGATGTCATACATATATTGCAAAACTGCCACTATACATTATACAAGTGCTGGACTTTTTCATAAAGTCAATCGTTGACTTTCATACAGGGGTAGTTATGCAAAAAAGATCAAAATAATACAGGAATAGTCGGTATTCCCATAATTCCACGAGGTTTTTTTAATAACCTGAACGGTGAATTTAGTAAAAACATTATTAATGTGATTTCAACTTGTATGCCACGTTTAGATTTTACAACATAATCCAAACAGCCTACTTAAGTCAATATTTTCGTGAACATGCGGATCAATCGTTGAAGCAAATGGTAAATCTAATCAAAGGTGACATTATGGACGGCGATTTCAATAATCCGACCACCGATGTTATTTTAGAGGGACTTTCGGGCGATTACAGAAGACCTACGGTAAGTCGCACAATGAGTCAAGATAATATTTTAGCAAATGTTTTTAGTATAATCTGAAATCCAAAAATTTATTAGTTATGATCACTGAAATTAATCTTTCTGCCGAGGACGAGTTTTTTCACTGTTTCCATAGAAATTATACCCCTTGTGTGAAGAAGTATGATACTGACGAAGGACACCGCCTAGTCGATGTTTTGTTTGATCCTAAACAAAATATTATTTGTAAGAAGACAATTATTATAAAAAATATACGATACATTTTTTGTAGTTGTACCTCCTAGTCTTCTTCAGTCCAAGTGGTATAACATAAATCAACCCAATTTTATAAATTACGGAAGAATTGGGAGGAAAATCGGCGAAACTTTCATCCAGAATTTAAAATGGAGTAACATTTCTAGAGAGAAAGAAGAAACTGGCTTGGATCTGGCATATGCTGGCTATATTAAGTCAGTACAAGAAAATGGACTAGAAAAGAGGCTGCCAGGGTTAGAGTTTGACACAAGGCAACTGTTTTGGCTTTTTGCAAATGCGGCATTTTGTAACACTAAAGACAGCGCAATGAAATTTGAAGAGGCCACTAATTCTTATTATTTTCGGAAAGACTTTAATTGTTAACATTTGGCCATAATTCAATAAAATGTTAAAAATGTTAATGTTCATTTTATCAAAGAGGTGCCACAATTTGATTTTAAACAAAACTAGCCCGACTCACTGCTGAATTCCTTAAATCTATCGGTTAGAAATTGATCCATCTGTTTACTCTCGTCTAGATCTATGCTGTGCCAATTTTAGGGCACAGAAATAATATACAGGGCCTTTTATAGCTCCAAAGATCATTCAAGTTAGGAATTTCGTTAATGTGCATGCTTAATTTTTAAATCAGGGTGGTTTAAAGAAATTTGAAGTTGCACATATAAAAAAGGTGCTCTTGTTGAATGTAGCTAGGGCGCACCATTTTCGAATTAAATGATTCCAGTTGGTTTAGGGGGCGAAAATTTATGATTAGCACTTTGTTTTATCTTTCTAATTAATGAAAATGAAGATGGAGGATGATTCCTTACATCATTTTAGGAAGAAAAGTTCATATTAAGATACGGCAGAAAATGTTTCCTTAAAGATAGCTATGGTCTTTCGAAAGGAGTCTCGGAAAACATATTATTCGAAGGACCCCCTTAAGGGCCCCCTTAAGAATTATTTACCGCCACATGTCCATATGAACTTTTCTTTCTAAAATGATGTAAGATATCATATTCTGAGTATATTTTCACTAATTAGGTAGATAAAATAAATCTTACGGCAGAAATTTTCGCGCTCTAAACCAATCAGTCACTTAATCGAAAAGGGTGGGTTTTAGCGACATTCAACAACAACCTCTTTTCTGGGTAGAATCGACCACCTATTAAGATTTTATTATTATTTGGTGAGAAAAATGACTGCAACAAAAGAAAATGTAAACAAATGTGTAAGGCCCTCCAAGAACGCACGCCAGTGATGTTATTGAAAATCTGAAAAAAAGTGAAAAGACAGCTCTTTATAACACTAACGATTGTTCCAAATTTCAAAATTCTATTCTTAGTATTTTTCGAGAAATTTTAAAAAATTGACTTTTAGAGTACCCCTTTGAAGGGGCGTAACTCCCCTATAAAGCATTTCCGGACATATGTCCATAGGAACTTGACTTCTCTTCCTAGAATGATGCAAGGAATAACGTCCTGGAGTTAGGACTATGAATATAGGAACATATAAATTGTTCAAAATGTCATGTCTAACCTTACTCTACATATACCTGTTTTTAATCACCTCGCAAGACGCAATAACTATTAATTCTATCCACAGCAAATTTCTTGGACCACGTCCAATAATCGATAAACACGAGACAAATAAAATTGCTCATATAGAAACGTAGTGGCCCTTCAGCAACGTTAAGATTTGGATGTTTGTATAATCGTACATTCATAGCAGTGCAGTGCCGTGATTTAGTGTTGGTTTAATACGTCAAAGAGGACAACATGAAGCTCGGTTTCTTGGTGATTGTGGTGTTAACTCTCACAGTGCTATATTTAATATTCGCTCCTAAGTCAAGCGGTTCTAAAAATGTATGTTTAACTCCAGAATGCCTAAGCGCTGTGCATAAGTTCCATGAATTTTTGAATGCTTCAGTGGAACCGTGTGACGATTTTTATGAATTCGTCTGCGGAAATTTTGTAAATAACTACTCTGTAAGGGAAAAGGTTTCGACCCCCTGGGACGCAATCATGAGAAAGTCGAAAATAGAACAGATGGCTATACGAAACGAACCAATAGGTTCTAATGACAGCAACTCGTTAATTTTGGTCAAGCATTTTTACGGTTCTTGTTTAAATGCTACACTTCATGTGAATTACGACAAGACCATAATAAAATATTTTGAGGAACTTGGCGGATGGCCATTATTGGTAGGATCGTCATGGTCTCCTGAAAATTTTTCCTGGGATAATATTACATGGAAAGCTAGAGAACTGGGTTTGGAATTTCCTTGGTTCATCAAATTTGACCCGAACATAGTATGTCTGACACCAAATGCACCCCAAAGCTGCCTTTTCGTAGGTAAAAGGTTCTTTGGATTTTCTTCTTGAAAAAATATGCTTTAGATAACTTATCCAATAGTTAAACAAGGTCAAGACACCGAAGATGGAGGGTATTATCAACCTCTTATAAGTGAAGCGGCTGACCATTTTGGGGTTTCCAAAGAAGGATCCGCTAAAGATATATCTGACTTGCTAAATTTTGAAGAGCAGTTAACACGTGTAAGTAAAATCCAATGAATTCAATATGAACTTAAAGAAGTTATGTTAATCATAGATAATTAATGAAGCCAAGGAAATCCAAATCCCTAAAGATTATTCAGTGTCTTTGCCTGAACTTCTGCTTTGGCCTGGAATACATTGGGCGGATTTTCTCGTTCGTATTGTAAAAAGAAACTTAACCGACACATTTTTGTTTCAAACCGATTTGTCTCCAGAGTATCTCAGTGCATTCAATAAACTTATATCAAACACGTCAATGAGGTATAGGTTATAATAGTTGTTTGTGTATCAAAATCCGAAAGAACGACTTTGCTGGACGAGCCTGGAATTTGCGAGATGAGCAAAAGGCGAGGACAGTAAACTCGTGTTTTGACCGAGATGCACATAAAATTTTTTAGTCGACAAATTGATTGTTATAATTTTATTAATTGAATTTATCGCAATTTTGTAAGCATCCTGGAAGTGATTTTTCTATTTCGGTTTCCTAATGGACACTTCAGAGCACCCAAACGCTTCTCTAATGTGCCCTATTAGAGCACGGCTTTTGTTTACATCGTAACCTAGACAACTATGTCTAACAATCGAATTAACTGCCAAGCCTGTCTTTGAAAATGACAATCTGAATTTTTCTTGAAAATATTAACAAGTTGTGTATCCGATATAGAAAAAAATTTATAAAAAACGTGTCTCATAAGGCTCCTATCGCACTCGGATTTTGCAAAACTCGGGCTTTTCGCCCTCGTTGTCCAAACATCCTCGTGCGATAATAATTGGCCTTATGAAACGTGTTTTTTAATATACTATTTCAGGACAGAACCGTCACTTCTGGCGTATAGTCGACTAAAAAAGTTTTATTACAGCATGTTCCTGAAATATTGTCTTGGTTTCAGAACTCAAGCAAATTACTTTATTTGGAAAGTTTATTTACAATTGGCGCCCTTTTCAGGTATTCAGCTTAAAAGTTCTGACCATGTAGAAATCAGAACAAATAAGAAACAGATAGAATTTTGCAAACGATTCGCTGACATTATGTAAAGATTTTGCATGGCGTAATAATGAAAAAACCCAAGTTAAACTTTTAGGCTTCCACATGTAGTGGAAAGTGAATACGTTAGAAGACATCCTACTAATAAGAGTTCGAAAAGAAAAATCTTAGAAATTTTAAATGGTATTAAGGAACAGTATATCAAGGCTATTTCTAAAAACTCATGGATGGATTTGGAAACTACAGAAGACGCCCAAAACTATATGAGAAATATTGAATACATATTGGGAGGACCAGACATAATGTTCAATAAGAAAGATTACGATAGAGCTTTAAAACTGGAAAATGTAAGTATTATGGCTAAGCCTACTTTTTTACTCTATTTAGGATTTCAGTTTGAATTTAAGTCTGATAACTTCATTCATATGCTGACTCAGCTACAAGAACATCAAAACAATGTTGGTTTCTCCAAAATCTTCGATATTTGGGATATGTTTGAGTATGTTTCTAGAAGTATGAACTATTCTGATTTCAACGCAGGTTTCAGCTATTACTTGAACAGCTTAAGTACGACTGGCAAATTGAATTAGCTAGTAATAACAATGCCTTGTAGTATTGTCTACGCCGTCATTAGACAATGAGGTTGTTAGCCAAAATAGACCAGACTATCTAAATTATGGGGCACTGGGAACGCTTGTTGGGCACGAATTTGGACACGCGTTGGATCCTACTATTCGTATCTCACCCTACAAAAATAAATCCAGTTGGTTTTGGGTTACTTCTTCATATATGGAAAAATATGAGAACCTGTTGCTTTGTGTTGTTGAGCGATTTTCAAATTTCACACGATATTTAGTAAGTGCCTAGTATATTTAATTTTTTTAAAGGAGGTGAGGTTATACAGGGTTGTTACAAATAATTGTATGATCGTAGGTGGTTTTAAAAATAAGAGAATTGCCATTTACGGTTGTAGAAACAACATGGGTGTTGCCAATTTCATTGTCCCATTATTGGGATCTCGGTAACTATAAAAGGTTGGTTGCGTTAGGGAAATGTTGCGCTTTTTAAGTTAATTAAGAATGTGTAAATAGTTATTTATGATATAAGTGTTAAAAGTGGCATTTTATTTTGTGAGAAGGGAAGTTTGGACACGACGCGCAGCGGAGTGGCCCATCCCTTCGAACAAAATAAAATCACTTTTAACACTCATATCATACACTATTTTTTCTACAAACACGATTAAAAGTAAAAATTTTCATATTATTAGTTGAAAACGTCCATGAAATTCGCCGTAACTAAGGTATAGTGACAATTTGTTGCCGGGGCTTGTTTAATTGTTGTTGCATTGTCACTTTTAACGCTGAGTGTTAAAAGTAAATCACTTTTAACATAAATGTTAAAAGTAAATGACTTTTAATACTGGTAATCATAAAATGCCATTTTTAACAATTGTCAACAAACGTTAAAACAACTGTTTTTAATAGTGTTTGTAGAAAAAATTCTTTATCTTCATTATTTCTTGAGTTAAAGGAAAATTTATATCTTTCTGACGATAGGTCAAATAGTTTTTGACAGCCAATGACATAGACAGAAATTTTCTAGGCCTTCCAGATTTTGAGCAACGACAGCCAGCTTTTCTTTTTCTTATGGCCGCCATATTGGATTTTAACACCGCCGGATAAACAAAATAAATAGCTTTTCAAAAATATAATCAACATGGACTTTAAAAAAAAAATGTCAAAGCTTGAGTCACACGATGCCTCCACGTATTCTATTATTACCTACTGATGAATTCAATTGTTTTCACATGTCTTACATAGGAGATTGAAAAGGTCGGTGTATAGGTTTTTGCACATGTTTTCATGTTTAAGTCTGATTTTGCAAATTACTCATACCAATTTTCAAATTCTGACGATCTGTCAAGAAAGTAAAAGCTGGCTACATTTTTGAAAAGCTAATTTTTTTGTGTACCCGGCAGTGCTAAAATCCATTATGGCGGCTTTAAGGAATAGATAAGTTGACTGCCGTCGCGCAAAATCTAGAATACCTTTTTTGTGTTTTCGTTTGTATAATATTTGTTTCGCTTTAGTGTTGGGGGCAATGAAAACCAGTTCATAACTGATTGCCTTCCTTTTGTGTATTATATGTATTGTATTATGAATGCACAATAAACTTATTATTATTATTATTATTAAAATTTCTCTCAATGTCATTCAATTGGCAGATGTCAAAAATATAAAAGTTACGAGTTTTATTTAATTATAACAAATCATCTGAAAGACATAAATTTTCTTTAAAACCGCGATATTCCGATACTGTATTTTTTCGGGATAACTCAGGAACGAATCAAGATAAAGGAGAATTCTTCGCAGATCCTTAATTACATACTTTTCTCTAATTTAACCAACTCTCCACCTCATACCAATTTTCAAGTTCTGACGATATGTCAAAAAAGTCCAAGCTGGCTACATTTTTGCAAAGCTAATTTTTTGTGTACCTACCCGGCAGTGTTAAAATTCAATATACTGGCCATAAAAAAAAAGAAAAGTTGACTGCCGTCGCTGAAAATCTAGAATGCCTAGAAAATTTCTGTCAATGTCATTCAATTGGCAGATGTCAAAAATATAAAAGTTCCCTAGTTTCATTTAATTACCACCAAAACATCATAAAGACTTTCTTTAAAATAGCGATTTTCAGTTTTTTCGGTATAACTCAGGAACGAATCAAGATAAAGGAGAATTCTTTACAGATTCTTAATTACATTAAAAAAGCGTGACTTTTCTCTAATTTGAGTAACTCTCCACCTCATCGCGTTAAGGCCAATTTATAACTCGATCGCAATCCTAATCGTAATTTTAGTCGTAATTTTAAGAAACTTCAAACATACGATTTGCGTGTTAGCATTTATAACTCAATCGCAATCGCATGCCGACCGTATAGAAACGTATACGATTTTAAGAAGATGGCCAACTCTCATCTCTTACGATCCGATCCTTAGGATCACCAATGAGCATTGAGGAAAAAGCCGAGTCGGGCGAAGATTGCCGAAGCTTTCCATTGGCAGTGCGTTGTTTCTTAAAATCCTTACGATAAGTTATAAAATAGGACAAACAAATTTCTTACGATAAAATTAGGACTAAAATTGCGATTCCGATTACGATCGAGTTATAAATCGGCCTTTAGTCTGACAATGAAATTGGCAACACCCTGTATACGATGGCACAATCATTTGTAACAACCCTGTAGCTACAGCGCTTATTGTTCTATTTTTAGAATCTCAACAAAGATTGGGTATATGAGATTTTTGCCGACACCATTAGTGTAGACGTAGTTTACGAAACTTATAGGAATGCTGTCGATGGCGATGAAGCCCAACTTCCTGAGCTAAACTTTACTCCAAATCAAATGTTTTGGATTCAGATGGGATATGTTTTTTGTTACAACGAAAATGAGGCCCCAAACTCTGACGTTGATATCCATTCTGAAAACCATCCACACCCTAAGCATCGATTGCTAAGTAATCTGCAAAACTCGAAATATTTCGCTGAAGATTTTCATTGTGCTTTAAACTCTGCATTGAACCCAGAAATTAAATGTTCAATATCGTAAAATAAAATTGAGAATAAAATGAGCAGAAAACGTTTCTTATTCACCAACAAAATGCATGTCTAATTCAAAGTAATTGTGGATGACCTATCTAACACCTAAGACAAATGCTTAACCTATATAATTAATTATAATGCCTACGCAAGCTAGCGAATGACACCATCAAAACAATGTCATCAGGATAGTAAGTGGTCACTCCTCAATGCAGATCGACCTGCATGAGTCAAAAATGGTACAAAATTGTTTTAAAAGAAAATCAAATCTCGTGAAGTGTTTAGCAGTTTTATTAACGATTATAATAATTGTTCTAATAGCACTCTTTATAAATTTAGTCATTAGAAAAGGTAAGTTTCTTATTAAGTCCTTCAGTAATTTGAAGTTGAAGATGAACTTACTTGCAACACCGAAAACTGCATCAAAATATCGGCCAAAATCATTCGCAACAGTGATCAAACGGCGAATCCATGCGATGACTTTCATTCATTCACATGTGGAAATTATATGAGAAACGTGAGGGACGCAGAAATTTTAGAACCTGCTCAAGAAATCAATCTAATCATAACGGAAATTCTTCACGAGAATGACACGAAACCTCTTAAGATGCAGAAGTTATTTTATCAGTCATGTATCAATTTATCTGAGATCGAACGCGATAGGGAAGAAACAATTCTAGAATATTTCTCACACTTGGGTGGTTGGCCACTTTTAAGTGGCTCAAAATGGAATGGGACTTACTTTGACTGGGTAGATTTTGCGATCAAGTGTAGAAAAATGGGTTTTCCGTTTGAATGGTTCCTGGAGTTTTCAATATACGAAGATGTAAATCGGACTCAAATGAATTTATTAAAGGTAAACTTACATCTGTTAAGTATGTGACTACCCTTCTTAAAATTTCAGATCGATGTCCCAGGATATTTAAGGCCTATGCTCAGCGAGAATGAAACGCATCTTCGCACTAACCTTTCCACAGATATTGCAGTGTATCTAGGTGGGGATGAGACTACTGTCCACTATGAGACCTTCACAACAATTAGCTTTGAACAAGACTTGAGAAATGTGAGGTATTAACGTATAAAGTAACACGAAATAATTACGTAATTTTAGATTTCCGAAAGACATTGGAATAGAGTAAAAAATTTGATAGATTACCAACCCACTGTCTTCACAATAAAAGAACTCGAAGCAGCCCATCCCAATATTAAATGGCTACATTTTATAAGGCAGATTACAGGGTTGCACCTGTCAGAACATGATTCAGTAATATTTGATGTCCTGGATTACGTGAAGGACCTAACTTTTTTAATAGTAGGGACGCCAAAAAGGTAACAAAAAAGTACTGACATATTTTTGAAAATTGTAAGAATCAAGAATCTGTTGTATGATACTAAACTAACTTCTTTCTGAAGGCCAATAAGTCTTTAAGGAACCCACATTTTCAGAACTGTCGCTGACTACATGTTTTTGAAGATAATAGAAGAGATGTGGCCATTTTTTTCAGAACCAATAAGGAGAAAATTTGAAAATTATACACAGCAACTTAACAGACCTCTCCCGCAATACAATCGATATCAATTTTGTATTAATGAGAGCAAAAAACAGTAAGTAGATTAATAGTATATTATTGACCAAGGTAGATAAGGACTATTTTAGCCCAAGCGGCAAGATTGTAACCCCGAGGTGCGAAGCACCGCGAGGGCTAAAGTAGTCTTCTCTACCGTGGTAAATATAGTACTTTTTTCACTTACTAGCAAAAAAAACGAATTCTCAGTTCAAAGATAAGTCAATAATGGTCCGTTTTAAGGCTAGTAGTTAAAAAAAGTAATTATGTTTCTGTTATTGCGAAGGTTTCCGTTGGTGGCCGAGTCCGTTTATATACGTCGACATGTGACCGAACAAAAAAAGCAAGTTGCAAGGGAGATCATCTTCTTTATTCGGAACGAATTTACAAGGTTGTTAGAAGACGCATCTTGGACCAATAGACGTGAGACACACAACAGAGTCATACGAATGATTCAGAATTTGAACTTTGTGATTGGAGCACCTGTTGAAGTTTTTGATGAATTTGGATTTGCAGAGAAACTAGGAGTTTATGGGGTACAACATCAAAATATTATTTGATAATATAACAAGTTTTTTCAGTTTGGTTTTAAATCAACGAATATCATTGACATGCTAATACAGCTGAAGGAGAACTATTTCCATACGAATTATAGAGTAATAAACCGTATGGTATTTAACAACACTATTAATTTCTATAAAAATATAGTTAACGTCAGCAACTTCTCTAAAATAAATCAAAACACAATGGGTAACTTATCTATAAAGCTAAAATTAAAGAAATTAAACTGGCTAGTATTTCAGTAATTCCAGCCTTCCTTTTGAGAGATGAGGTTTTCAACCAAAACTTGCCCAATTATTTAAATTTTGCATCCATGGGTGCAGCTGTAGCTCACGAAATGTTTAATTATATTTACAAAAGTAATTACAGTAACGATTACAGTAGCAATAATTATCAGAAGAACAACTGGTGGGTTTCCGACGACTTCGCCGAAGCCGTGAAATGTTTAGTAAAGGAAGTCTCCAACCTGCATTCATTAGGCTCCGAGGTAAAACAGTGACTTTACTTACAATAATGAATTAAGTGTCCTCTTTTAATTAAGTTCAAAAAGCCAAAGAAACTCAAAGAAGATTTGGCAAATTTCGTAGCTTGGGATATAGCTGTCGAAGCGTACCGAGAATGGGCTAGGATGTACCCGCAGGAACCTGCGTTGCCCGCATTGAATTTTACTCCCAATCAATTATTCTGGATTCAGGCAAGTCAATTGTCGTGTGAAAAGATTTACTCAAAGCATGACCAGGACAACATACAATTTAAAATTATTGCCCCTCTCAGAAATTCACGTAGCTTCGCTCTGGAACACGGATGTTCGCAAGGAAGTAAAATGAATCCCAGGCGGAAATGTAAAATTTTATAATTATTGTATACCGTGATTGTTGTTATTTATTAATTAAAAAATATTTTTGAAGCAGATTTTAAGCATGTAATTTTTTCTTTCACCACAATAACTTTCTCTCTGGTAATTTTAGAATGTAGACACTCATGAATCATCTTGAATTCATCATTGAATTTCAACTTCTTCAAGGATGAGGAACGCATTATTGCGAGAACATGTACCAGACGTTTTAATTGTTGAAATGTCGTTACAGTTGCCAGAATTAAACCACTTGAGTCACTTGACTTCGACCTTTCCAATGAACATCACAATAAACAATTATACAATGAAGTAGGTATATCAGTATATCACCTACGTTTAGTATAGCTTTAATAGTATTGTTGAAATGTGAGGTGCAACGATGGTTTGCTCGCACAGAAGAAGTGATGTGCAAAAGAATCGTTTTGTTGTTACTTTTGTATTACTGTTAACTGCTATTTCTTTATTAATATTAATTTTTCTTTACAATGGTAAGAAATTCAATTATACCCCAGAATACACTAATTAATGAGTTTCAGAATATTCTTATTGTGAATATGCGTCCTGTGTGAAAATTTCTTCACAGATTCACGAATCTATTGACTTTGATGCAGACCCATGCACAGATTTTTATAATTTTTCTTGTGGCAACTTTCAAAGTCCGCTTGGTTCAGTGTTGAGCAGTCATGACAATAAGATTGAAATGCAATTAAAAACAATTATTTTAGAAGCAGTGAATAAGACTGACAAAAAAGCTTTAACATTGATGAAACAGTTCTATATTTCTTGTATGAATTTAACAGCCATCGACAATGACAATGACACAACATTTTGGGATCTAATTAGGCGACTTGGGGGCTGGCCAGTGGTGATGCAGGAAAACTGGAATGCAAGTGTTTTCAATTTTGCAGATTTTATAATAACCATGAGGAAGCTAGGATTAAAATATGATTGGTTTTTGGATATTTCTACTTATTTTGGGTCAGATGTTAACTCAACTTTAATTAAAGTCGGCCGGATTATTTATCCAATTTGCTGCAAATAAATATTTTTAGATCAGCTACCCGGAAACTGCGTCGGTAATTCAACCAGACTTCCGGCATAACTACGCCAATTTATTGAAGGAAGTTGCAATATTGTATGGAGCGCCAGAATACGTTGCAAAGGTGGAAATGCGCGAAGTGATGCTGTTCGAGATAAAACTAGCCAACGTAAACTTCGTCAAGAAAATACCGATATTCTCAATTAAATTTCCAGTTGATCGAAGAGTCTAAGGAAGAACTTATCGATAAGCACATTTGCACAATAGCGGAACTACCGATTACGTTCCGTGCGTTGAAAAAAATTAAATGGATTGAGCTCCTCAGACAAGTAACCAATAACCAATTATCTGATCACGATCAAGTTGCATTCTTTGCGAGGAACTATTTATCCAAACTTGATAAATTGTTGCAAGGGACTACAGTGAGGTAAGTAAACGATGCAGATTATCTACAACAAACTTTAAGGACGCAAGTCAATTATGTTGTATGGAAACTAATCGAAGTTTACACTCCGTTGCTATCCAAGAAGATTAGAGAGAAAATTGCGAAGTTTAAAGGGTTAAATAGTCAAGACAGGCACGGCTACTGCCTCGAAAGGTCGAGGTCGCTGTAAGAACAACAAAAATGGTGTGTAACCAATGTGTAAATATTTGATAAGTTTTCAGTATGCCGTTGAAGCTGTTTATTTAAGACGATTCGTTGACCGTTCGAAACGACTCAAGATCGAAAACATGATTGAGCGCATTAAGCACCAATTGGGGAAAAAGCTGAGTCAAGCTTCTTGGATGGACCAAAAAACCAAAAAAGCTGCCCTGGCTAAACTACGGAATGTCAGTTTCATTGTCGGAGGACCGGAAGAGATGTATTACATCAACCAGTTCGACCGCTACATCGGAGTGGAGAACGTAAGCAGCAATATTAAAATACGATTCCAGCCAGGCCTAGTTTCTACTTGCAGATGGAATTTCGTACATCAAATGCTATAGAAATCGTCACGAAGATAACGTCTAAAAACTTAGATACAATATTTGATCTCAAACATGAACGGAACCTACACATTCACAAACATCACCTCTATCAACTTGTCTGTACATCTAAAGCGCAGTTCCTGAGAGATTACAATTTGTTATGTAAGAAAATCTATGTAAAGCTATTTATCATTTGCCACAGACATTCCTGCAGGAATGCTACAAAGCCCGTACTATGAGGAAGATCGACCCAACTATCTCAACTACGCCACACTAGGTTTCGCTATTGGCCGTGAATTGACCAGAGGATTTGATACAAGAAGTATTGGAGAAATTGACTGGTGGTCAGCCAGTACCACTCAAAATTTTCAAGAATTTTTACAATGCCTGCTCAACATTTGCATTGCGGGAACTAACGAGGCAAACTCGACGGTATAGCAAACAGTTTCTTATTTCCCCTCCACTTTCTAGAGCCCTAGAGTTCTTCTGTGTGGCTAAGATTTTAGCTCGCCCTGAAACTACTCGACCAAAAAATACCACTTAGACATGATTGTTTTAATAGGCTAAACACAGAAGAGCTTTAGAATATTCTTACTGTGAGTGAGCATCCTATTATGTGTTATGTGAGAATGTTTTGCAGATTGAAGGGTCGATTGCTTAAACCTTTCAATATGACCATAATTAGTGTGGTCCAAGTGTATTAAAACAAGACTCACCATGCAAAAACCATGAGGTACCTAAATGAGCAAAATAAAAAATCTACAGTGTGTCTCAGTTTAACTGGAACCACCCAAATATTTCGGTTAATATTGAGCAAATTAATTCGCATTTTTTCAACATGTAGAGCTTCAAAATTTGCATCGATTAATTAAAGAGGACAAAAACAGCGAAATCGTATTAGGCATTTTTTATACCCAAATGGGTATAAGTGCGGAGTTTCAGACCAAAAGAAGAATGTTGAATTTCTGGAGAAAAAAATTAAAAATACCGAAAACTGCATTATTTTTACAACAAAAGAGTTGGTGTAATGAAAAACAATTAAAATGAGTGTTTGACAGTTGCCGTTAGCTAGGGCTGGGCAAAATTTAACAATCGCAGAAAAAGTTGGAATTATTAAGATTATTATTTATCAGCTTGTAATTTCAACTTTTTCTGCGATTGTTAAATTTTGGCCCGCTAGAGCTAACAACAAATGTCAAACAAACCTATTTCAATTGTTTTTTATTACACAGCAACCTTTTTGTCGCAAAAATATTGAAGTTTTCGATATTTTTGATTCTTTCCGCCAGAAATTCAACATTTTTATTTTGACCTGAAAGTTCGGATTTGCCCATTTGGGGTCATCCTGAGCAACTTTTCTTAATAAACTTTTTCGGTAAAAAAATCGCAGTGGGCTGAGATTTCGGGATAACAAAAAAAAGAAGTATTACACAGATGCAGATTCTGGAGTTGATTTGCTCAATATTAACCGAAATATTTGAGTGGTTCCAGTTAAAATGAAACACACTGTATATTATATGAGAATCAATTTTAAGTTAATTTTATCGCAATTTGGAACATCGGATCTTATCGCATAATTTAGCAATAAGCAATTAATATTTTTGGGCTCATTTTGGGGATGTGGCATGTACCTAGCGGCGTAGTCATGCCAATCGGGGTAAATAATACACGGAAAAATAGTTATTTATGATATAAGTGTTAAAAGTGGTATTTTTTTTTGAGAAGGGAAGTTTGTGACACGACTCGCAGCGGAGTGGCCCATCCCTTCAAATTAAATAAAATGACTTTTAACACGCATATCATACACTATTTTTTCTACAAACGCTTTTAAAACAAAAAATTTTCAAATTATTAATTGAAAACGCCCATGAAATTCGCTGTAACTAAGATGTAGTGACATCAGTTTATTGCCGCGGCTTGTTTAATTGCTGAGTTGCATTGTCACTTTTAACACTGAGTGAAAAAAATAAATTACTTTTAACACCAGTCTTAAAGAACCCAAAAAAATCACAAATGCCATTTTAAAAAAAAATCATCGTTTATTGCTAAATTATGCTCTAAGATAGGCGATTCCAAACTCCAATAAAATGAAGGTAACTAATTCTAGTACATACAGTGTGTTCCACTTAATACGAATACACCCAGATATTTTTCTTTTTTTGTCCCCGGAGACTTGAGCTTTTTTTTGCATACTAAAATGTAAGTTGTAAACTCAACCTCGGCAATAGGACCATTTTTCCATATCTTGCTTGGCGATCGAAAAAATCCATAAGAATAAATTGTTCACAATCTTGCTGTGATCCGATATGCCAAGTTTCAATTCAAAATTTCAATCTTTAGTTTTAGAAAAATCTTATCTTAGGTCAAAATTGACTTTTGAGCAACTTTGCCTTAATTTTTTTTGATACCTTAAAAAGGATAAAATCTAGCTAAAAGAATTTTTCTGAAGAAACGCAAATTTTGAATTGAAACTGGGCAAAGGTAGTCAAAATTGCTCCACAACTTTTTCTAATAACTTTTTTACATTTCGAGTTGGTTGAAAGCTTGGTCCATTTTTCAAAGAGGAACTGATGTTTGATTACACAAGGTAGTTTCACAGTGTCGTTCCACAAAATTTACTTACTGTTTAGGACGCGTTTCGGAGTGTTACTCCATCTTCAGCTATAAAAGAAATTAACACAAAATGTTTGAGCGTCTTTCGATCGATTTACAGTGCGACCCAAAAGCTGTTATTCTTCTTTGACACAAACGTTTTTTTCATTTTCCAGGCAACTGTTTTGTATTTTGTGTTAATTTCTTTTACAGCTGAAGATGGAGTAACACTCCGAAACGCGTCCTAAACAGTAAGTAAATTTTGTGGAACGAGACTGTGAAACTACCTTGTGTAATTTTTACATTTCTTTATCGCGAAGCAAAATATTGAAAAGTGGCGCTATTCCCGAGGTAGCAGTTGGCTGATGGGCTTATAACTTACATTCGAGTTAACTAGGTACCTCAAAAGACGCGCCTTATAAAGTTATATAAGTGTGCAAAAGCTCAACCTATAAAAATGAGGAAAATATCTGAGTGTTTTCTTATGAAGTGGGACGACCTGTATATCAAATGGATTTTTTATTTTGTTCATTTTACATGGTTTGTTCGTGAGAGAAGTGTTCTAATATATTCATTTGGACCACACGTATTATATGTATCAAAAGCTTCTAAGAGAAATTTGCCCTCATTTTCCCAGCAAATTGTATTTAACTTTGTGAGAATTCTGCAATTCTGGGACATGACATCCTTCTTGGTATATTTAATTTTATCCGACTTGTAGATTCAGTGCGATCAAAAACTTCTTGAAAGCCTGGAAGATAACACTGGAATTAACATCGCCTACGGAGCATACCAGGATTTAGTTAGCGAAGATGGCCAGCCCCAGATTCTTCCAGGTCTACATTTTACCGGAGACCAACTGTTCTGGATGGCATACACGTATTTATGGTGTCAATCCAACCAACCCGCAGTGATGTATAAGTTAAAAGTTCTTGGGCCCTTGCGGAATTCTTTGTATTTTTCAAAGGATTTCGTTTGTCCTATAAACTCTAACATGAACCCTCTAATAAAATGTGATATATTATAGTTGTTCAATTTAATTCTAATTAATGACGAAATTTAATTAAGAAACACTATCCGTTATACCATTATGTAAGGACTCGAAATTAGTTCAATGAAATGAGTCAGTGCGTCATCTGCGCTTCAAATAAACAGTAACAGACACCCGCTTATTGAACAAAGAATTGTTGATATATTCCTATGAATTAACCATTATGTTAAATTGGGACTGTTCTTATGATTGTTAAAGATGAAGAGTAGTAAGGATAGTGTTTGTGGCAACAGAAGTATTTTGGAAAAAATTCTTCTCGTGGTAATTCTACTATTACTGGGATTTGTGTTAGCACTTTTTATAGTTCTAGTACTACAATATGGTGAGTTCTTTAACTTTATACTTCATTGTAAGTAAAGGGTGGCCCATAAAAAACCGGACAGTTTTCTTTTTTGTATATCTTCGTTAGGTTTTGTACAAGTTTTTTTTAGTTTTATTCTCGACACAGCTGAAGGTTGAGGTCGTCGATACCACTCATTGGATTTGAATTCGTATTAAGTTAACGCCATTATTTAGGCCAATGGGGTTTCGTTACCCATTGACATATGACAGTGGCGTTTAGACAGGATTGAAGGTCGTAATTTCCTCTTTCCAAAATGAAATCAAAATGAAAATTAATCAATCCCTAAATTTTTTGTGAATTTTCTTCCAAGGCTCTAAATCGCATAATTTGCAACAAAAAGTACAGAGACGATGAAAACTCGGTAGCCATTTTTGTTTAAGGTGTAAATTATGGAGATTATTAGCTTAATTTACCACTTAAATTAAAAATGCAGATTAATCTGCTCAATTTACAACTTAAATCAAAAATGCCTGCAGAGTTTTTCTTGCAAATTATGCGATTTAAAGTTTTGGAAGAAAATTCACAAAAAATTTAGGGATGGATTAATTTTCATTTTGAAGGACATTTTGGAAAGCAGAAAGAACGACTTTCAATCCTGTCTATTGGCCTAAATAATTGTGTCAAATGGATGTCCTTAGGAACGACACTGATGGTGCGAATTCAAATCCAATGAGTGGTATCGACGACCTCAACCTTCAACTACGTCGAGTATGAAACTAAAAAATATCGAACAAAAACTAACGAAGATATACAAAAAAAGAAAACTGTCCGGTTTTTTATGGGCCACCCTTTACATATTTAATAATTATTGCTTTTTTATAGGCCGGCTGTTCAAAATTGAAACCACCACTTGTTCTACCTCTGAATGTATCAAGGCTGCTGCTGAAATAGTAGATCTAGTAGACTTTTCAGTCGATCCTTGTGACAATTTTAACGACTTTGTCTGCGGGAAGGAAAGATTTGTTATAATTGAGGAAAACATAAATGCGGCCAAGTTAAAGACTTCGATCCAGCATCAGGTGGATGCATTAATCACCCAATCTACAGCAGAATTTCTACCTGAGCCCCTACAATTACAGAGAAGATTTTACCGCAGCTGCATGGATACAACAGCTATTGACGAAGATGGTCATAATACTTTTCTAAACCTTATACAGGAAATTGGAGGGTGGCCTTTGTATCAAGGTCGTTTTTGGAATAGAAACCATTTTCACTGGCTAACTTCAATGACTGAATTACGCAAACTTGGGTTTAAATATCAATTTTTCTTCAGTTTTACGACAGTTGAAGATGAAGACACTGGTTTGATTATACTAGCAGTAAGGAAGAATTGTTAATTGATCAAACACAAAATATTGTTTTCAGATTGACCCTCCATTGGTGAACTCTGAGTTGTTGAAAGATACGGATGCTAGTTACCTGAGCTTGATGAAAAGTGTGGCGCTTTATTTAGGAGCTCCAGAACATTTACCCGAGGAAGAATTCAATAGAGTGTACGAGTTTGAGAAAAAACTAAATAAGGTAAAAAGCTTTCAGTAAGTTGAGAGTGATCATACTTCCTTTCAGTTAGTTCAAGCCAACCAAAATGTTACAGAGGAACTGATTTTATCTGTTAGTGAAATGCAATCAAAATTTTCATTTATATCTTGGGCACAATTTTTAAACGATATCACGAATTCGAAAGTGGAATTTGATCTTAACACTACCGTCTCTCTCAGTTGTGAAAAATATGTTGAGGAGCTAATCCAATTGATGGCTGAAACGCCTCCAAGGTAAACACAAATATTAATTTTCATTTCAAACAGTTGAGTTTCAGAATTCAGTCAAATTACTTAATATGGAAGCTTATAGAATCCCAAGTCCAATTTTTAAACAGCAGCATCCGAATGGAGTTCTTTAACTACGATGTGGCCAAAAACCCTTTATTAATACAAGAAAGACCCGAAGAGAAACGAATGAGATTCTGCTTGAATCACTCCACATTATAGTGAGCAATAATTATAAAAAATTTCTTATTTTTTTTGTCGAAAAGCTTTCCTTTAGTGGCGGAAACATTCTATTCTCAAAAAGTGGTGACCAATGAAACCAAATCAAATGTAATGGAAATGGTTGCAAGAATTAAGTCCCAAACGTTAAAATTTCTTAATTCTACTTCGACGGATCCCGACGTTTATCAAAAGTTGGCAATGATGACGGTTAATGTGGGTTACCCAAATAAGGACATGGATGATTTTTATAAAGTCTTGGAAACTAAAAAGGTAAAACACGTTAACAATTGTTCAATTACCAAAGTAAGTTTTCCTTATTTGTAATTCGATGCTATAATAGAGTATTGCGGTCAGAAATTAAAAAAATAAGTCCAGTTTTATAAAAACGTGGACGTCTGCAAGCACTAGTTGCGAATTTGAGAGAGGACTACCACCACCACCTTCTAATGTCCCAGAAACATTAACTTTGGGCAGAAAATGGAAAGACACAATACAGTATGCCTACTCTCCAAGGTGTCCATAGGGATTTACGTGGGGAATTCGATTTAATTTTTTTCCTGCTTCCGTAATTAATTGAATGGAAATTTTAGGCTATCAGGTTTTAGACATCTGTAGCCTCTACCTGTGGGAAAATACTGAGCGAACAGCTCCCCGGTGTAAGTTCATAAACGAAGGTAAAACGGGCCGTTATTCAAATTTCTCGCGAATATGTTGCTATGACACACAAAACTACGGCAAATCAGATCACGGTACACAAATATCCTTGACGACATATCAGCTCTAAATTTAACGAAGTGTCAATCGTGCTAGTTCGCCTTCGCGGGAAATTTAAATAGCGGACTATTGTGTCTTCGTTTATGAACTAACCCCGAGGAACTGTTCGCTCAGTATTTTTCTACAGGTAGAGGCTATCGGTATCTAAAACCTGATAGCCTAAAATTTCCACTAAATTAATTAGGGAAGCAGGAAAAAAATTAAATCGAATTCCCCACGTAAATCCCTATGGACACCTTGGAGAGTAGACATACTGTATAACTAAGTGCCGCCCAGTTTTCTTTCTCAGCAATACTTGCAAATTGAGCTGAATAAGAATAACACGGCCTATTTTTATTTTGCTCTATCCCTTGGGTGTTTACTATGAAATCTACCTATTTTTTATAATTTATTTGACCGCGTTAATACTAAATTTGAAATTGGAATTTGGGTGCAAAGTTTTGGTAGGGTTAGTGTAACTCAAGAGCCGGAATTTCTGGAATTTCAATCGAAGGTTAACCTACCTATCTGTTACTTGTCCAAATAATCTGAAATTTTTAAAATGGATTCGTTTGATTAACCTTACATTAATATTCCGCCCCTTATTTGATGAGTAAAGGCCATTCTTTTCACCTACAAATAAGATTAACTGCCAGTTAATTCTCAGACTCTATAATATGGCAACAGACTTCTGGATAACTATAACTGGAGGTGAAAATATCGGCCGTTACTAACAGGTCTGTATGATTGAAATACTCCTGGCCCTAGTTGCAATATTTCATATACCTATTTACTTCTATTAAGTTCATTTACCCCCGATTCCATAATATAAACTTTAAAGTCAAAGTCGACTTTAAAGGGGGTTTTAACCAATCAGAAGCAGCAATTTTCAAGTGTGCGAAGCAAAATGTTTAAAGAAACCTTTCATTTTGATTATGGAATCGGGGGTTAGCATTTCTTTCTAATACTAACATCTTATACTGTTTCTATGGTGCATTTGAATTAGGTAGCTTCTTATGTTTGCTATAAAACACGCCATTCTATAAAAGCACGTCGCCCATGACAACGTGTTTTAAGGCTAATAAATTAAAAAATTTTGACAATTATCACTTGGATTGACAAGATTATTTTATTCATTAAATATTGAACCAATCCAAAGGAGCATTTAGCATACCAGTAATCCTTATTACAGTGATAAGACTACAACGTCAACTTGACACTACTTACTCAATACTTTAATTCATAAAATAATCTGCAAAATACGATTCGTAGTCTCTTGGTTGCCTTGTTGAGTCCTCATGGATGCACTACTTGTCAAATGGTAGATTTTTTTCGGCCAAAGAGGACTCGAGCGAGCTCTCGTCCTCTTTTTAGCCTAAAAAAATCTACCATTTTGACTCGTAGTTGACAGCCATTCGGACGTCAAAACCCGCGGCAATCAAGAGACTACTCGTCGTATTACTATTGATTATTTAAAAGAAACTTTAAAATGTCGTGTTAATATGGTTAGTATTAGAAAAAATTCTAAAGCTATTAAGACAACAAGTGTTTTAGGCAGTTTAAAAATCGAGGCCGTAGTTTATATTTGAACGTTAGGAGCGAAAATATAATAGGCCGATACTTTTAAACTACAAAACACGTGTTGTCTTCATCATTTTTTCTAATACTAACCATATTAACACGACCTTTTCCTTTGAATTTTCTTGTCAATTCAAGTGATAAATGTCAAAAATTTTTGATTTATTGGCCTTAAAACATGTTGCTATGGGAGACGTGCTCTTATAGAATGGCGTGTTTTATACCAAACCAAACCAAATGCACCATAGAAACAGTATAAGATGTTAGTATTAGAAAAATAGCTATAAATTTTGTACGTTATACTAATTTATAATCAGTTTCATTTAATGACAGACAACATCATAGAAATGGTAAATCAACTCTCCAAAATAAGAGAAGATCATTATTTTTCAATGGTGAATACAAATATTTCTCAACCTAGCGAGGTGGAATTGAATCAGTCACAAATACTCGATTCGAAACCTTCCTATTTTCCCAACAGTAACATTCTGTGTATGGTGCATAATATCTGATTTATTTAGCCTGGCTGACTCAAAAATGTTTCAGTTCTACCTGCATCATTACTTTTGGGTGTCACATACAATTTTAAACGGCCAAATTATATGAATTATGCAGCTTTAGGAAGCTTAATTGCAAATGAAATGATACTCGCTGTAACAGGAGCCAATGGCACCTTCAACGAAAATATGGAGGAATGTAAGGTAAGTTATCATGGCAAGATCTGTTATTCAATAAATAAAAGCTACGTTGCTTCGTTAAAGGGAAATGCCACTGGTTTGTCAGAGCCAAACTTCCAGAGAATTGTATTTAACTTGGCCTATTTGTCGTATGAAGAATTTATTAAAGAACATGGTGAAGAAAGAAACCTGCCGGGATTTAATAAGTACCACACGAAGCAGATGTTTTGGGTGACGCTTGGTGCTTTTGAATGTTACAGATTTCACCCCAATTCAGCGAATCTAGAAGATGTTAAGGCATCGTCCTTTTTTTCATCAGATTTCCATTGCTTGTCTAATTCGAATATAAATATGATTCAAAAATGTCAAAATTGATGACTTCCACAGTTCCATTGTTAGATTGTTCACACGTTAGAACTGTTCTCAGTATTCAGAATAAAAACGGTATAGCTTGCGTATTCATAACGTTGTATTGAATATAAACATTGTAAACATTGAGGAAATGTTTTTATAAGGTGTGTCTAGCTGGTTAATTGTGATTTAATTGTATATGAATGTTAATCTTTCCATTATATTCACTATTTTTCCTATGGGCGTCTATTTAATGCGGAGTAATGAAAAAGCAGGAGGCATCGTAAGCACTTCCATTTTCGTGGGAAGAAAATTATGATAATACTAATGGAGATCATTAAAGTTGATATTTTGATTGCCATGGCCAGAACAATAATTAGGTATTAGAAAACATGCAACACTAGTTGCGCCGAGTAAAGTCAGACAGAATCTAGTACCTATTTTCGAATTTCGACCAAAAAATCATTCAAAAAAAATTATAAAGAAATGATTCTAGTATACTAACGGTTGATCAAATGATGCATGATGGCGGACGGTCACTTAGACGTTTGTAATTGAAATAGCATTCCGCAGATGCGTCTTACCACTTACGGACTTGTCACATCTTTAAATGGAATCGGTTAATTAGAGGTGTAACTTGCTCACAGAGGTCGCCGTTACTTCGAACACATCATGTGTTATATTGAACTAACACATTGTTTACATGTATAGCAAAAAAAAGTTCACCACCTCTTGGATATATGATATCTATGAGATATACCGCAGTAGTCCACACTCGAATTTTATACACATTTCGTTTTAGTATAGTTGCAAATTTGAAAATAAAACCCACCATAAATACTTTATGCAAGAATGCAAGAATTATAATAAAGCGGAACTGCCGGCTTATAAGTCTTGAGAAACTACTTTTACGACCACGATGACAAATTAACAAAAACAGTACGCCTTGTAACATGGTGACATTCGTTCTCATAATTTATAACCAGAAACCGTAGGGAAATTAATAAGAAAAAACCGGTGGTATATCAAGCACAAGCTTAGTTACAAAAATGTAGGCATTCCGGTTCTAACGTAGATATGACGGTCACATTACAGTCAAAACCCATTCTTAATTTGGATAATCACTAATAACCATAAAAAGATCAATAAAAATGCCACATAACTCACATGTGATGGTACCACCGGCAACCGGCAATCTCCCAATAGCGAATGACACTTACCTGAAATAGAAATATAACATTAGGATAACATTCAACAAGCAAAATTCATTAGCGGAATGTTTCTCTAGGTGATTTAACGTCGATTGGTAATTCAGTGACCACTTTTATGATCTTTAAACCCCCAGCAAAACATTATACGCTAGACGTAGGGGGAAATGGCTCGGCCACGGCTTGACGGAGAAAGATGCAAGAAATACCTCCAGTGATAATAGCATTATGCCATGCTATAAAAACATATGTTAGGGGAAATCACCGAAATCTGAAAACATCTTAGGATTCACCGGCTACTCCTAGAAATTACCTAAAACTTTACCTAACCACCAACACTTGAGTAAGTATCCGAATATCTCATTGAGATCAGCCATGCAATTTGCATTTTTTCAGCGGATCCGATAAAGCTTTCATCCACCAAGCATGCAGAACACATTTTCTATTAACATCCATAATTTTACACTTAAAAACCTCTAAAATACGAACTTTATGGATCGTAAAAAGAAAGAATTTCAAACTTCATTATACTAACTGCCAATGAATATTTGAAAAAATCTCATACCTTCTGTTTATCATTTACTCTTTGCGTGTCAGGGCCGATTTAAAATCTTAAAGTATATTTTCATAAAATTGCACGGCAACTTTTGGCCTGCTTATCTCGGCTGCGACACATTTTATTATTCATTCAAAAAAGGAAGTTGGTGCCGATTTAGAAAATCCAAGTTTCTGTACTTCTGTTATGGCGAACCTCAGGAGCATGTGTTCATTAAGCTTTGGAAAATAATGATCTCTGCCTGCACAAAGTAAACCTCCGGGCGTTACTGGCAGTAAGTCAGTGAGGCGGTCGGAAAAGTTCTTTCTGAGCACCACTTATCTAAATGGCCTCTCATCAACAAAGACAAAGGCCCCAATTCGACCGTGAATTCCTCTCGTCTGGCAGTATTACATTGGATTGCTGTAAAAGTGACTATCACGAATATGCGACCTCCGGATTCCTACCATCAAACTATTTTTCGTGGGAAAATCCATAGTGGGTCTCTACGAAATTATTTCAAAAATTAATCCAAAATGTTCGGTATCTGATAGGGCGACAGGCCGCTTTAAGATTAATGATGATAGGTCTACTTTACATTGTTTCTGCTACTTAGCCCCAAGAACTTTTTAAAATGCTTTAACCATCGAAAGATAGTAAAAAACTCTAAGAATGTGAAACCTGCAAACATTAATTTCTTTTACTGCCACGACCGCAGCACGCACACCTTAGAGCGGATATGTTAATAGGAAGGCAACTACCTCATTCAAAGGAACATATTCGACCTATATTTCAATTATCGATCATAAATAAAGGCGTTCGTAGTTTTATTGTGAATATTAATACCAGATGAGTTTTAATAGCTCACTTTGTGAGTTAATGAATTGGTAAAAAATGTTGAGTAAAACATGTTTTACTTCAACATTTGAAAAAGGATACAGAGAATTCTTTTATATCTTTTATTAATCTTTTATTTCGTCATCCTATCTTATTACAACAAAATTTGTCAGCTTGAAACACGCAACATACGAAAGCGTAGAAGGGACATTCGAAAAATTATTTCCCAATAAAAGTGCGAGTTTTAAAGTCGAATATTCGAGTTTCAAAGTCGAATATTAGAGTTTTCGAGTTTCAAAGTCGAAGTTTCGACCTTCAAAAAACGAATAGTCGAGTTTAAAAAGTTGAATCTTCGAGTTACAAAAGTCGAATATTCAAGTTACAGAAGAGGTTTTATCTATGATTTTAACATTTTTTGCTCCTCCATGATCCATTCAGGCTCGTTTTTCGTGATTGACTCGATGATGGAGTTCATTTATACCATTGCGGTGGCGTTTCACCAGCTGAGAACAATCACAGTACTGCGACTTTGTAACTCGAATATTCGACTATTGAAACTTGAATATTCGTCTTTTGAAACTCGAATATTCGACTTTTGAAACTCAAATATTCGTTTTTTGAAACTCGAATATTCGACTTTGAAACTCAAATATTCCACTTTGGAGCTCAAATATTCGGCTTTAAAGATCGCAGTTTTATTGGGAAATAATTTTTCGTTGTCCCTTGTCCTTCTACACTTTTGTAGCAACATGATGGTCAAATTCAATATTTACACATCAGCTCTCACTGTGACCCAAATAATGGAAAAGCCATCGTAAATATCGATATAGTCCCGTCGATACTTATCGTTTGATTTCGAACCGTTCCGCTATTCCGCTAAAGTTTTATTCGAACTGATCATTCTGACAATTTTAACGATTTTGATCTTTCTCGGGATTTTTCACATTCAGTGTTTACTTTGTAAACACAGAGCGATAGGATATTATACAAAGTCGCAGATTGAAATTTTTAGCTTTCGTCTTTAACAAAATAAAGAGGAACAAGTCAAAGAAAATTTACATAAACAAAGAGCTGATTTAATTTTGGTGGCAGTCGGGGAACGGCAAGTGCCATTTTGGCATACCAACTTTGAAATTTGAATAATAAAATCCCATTCAAAATAAACTTCTTTAAAAACTCATTAAAACTTTCAATTTTGGCCAATCTAACAAAAACAGATTTTCCTTCATTAGGTATTCGAAAAGAATAGTAGATCGTTATTAGAGACGAATAAAAAGTTGTAGCGACTTGTTTACATGGAAAAGGATCGAACAAGTCCATAATTAAAACTGCGATTATCCTGATTGCTTTGACATAACATGGCTCTAGAGAGTTAAACTTGTCCTTTGACGGATATAACCAATCTCTGTTCTTTTATATGGAATTAAGGCATGAGGAAGCGGAAAATACAATATTGTGTCTTTGTTATGAAGATTGGGGTGTGCCGTGTGCCTCATAATAGCGACTAGTTTCATATACGTAGGTATGACCCTGATCTCTGATAATCGCATATCACATTATAGTTAACAATTACTAACCGACCAGTCAATCACCAGCTTCCTAAGTTCCTTATAGCGGCCATGAAAGAAGTTAGCAAGCTACTAAGAAACTACAGCGAACTACCATGATAATAAGCACTTTGTGTTCGAAACGCGTTAGCTGTGTAATTGTGTAAATAATAGCAGTTTATGTACATGAAAGTGAACGTCTCTTGAGATTCGGAAAACTACTTTCCCGCTGTGGTGCATGCAACATTTTTCTTCCTTTACCAGAAAAAATGTTAGAAAATCAGTTGTTAACTTGCTGTTTTCACAACACGGGTGATGCTATGGCAACTGCTGGCTTATTTTCTTGGCCAGCAGGAGCAATTGTACTGTTTACTCATTTCAGCAGTGAAATGATTTTACACGGCTAGCCGTGAGAAATTGTACTTTCACAGCCCTCGTGAGGCCCGAAAATCTTTCAGTTAGTGTAGGAAGAAAATCAACTTTTTCGGTGTAGTGGGGTGTTTCTAGTGATAGACCACCAGATTACAAAATAACGTTTGATTACCAATTGACATGAGCTGCAGATGTTGTATTAAAAACCCTTATATGGCTACTATTCTATATACCTACCAAACAATACAATATACATATACAGGGTGATTCTTCAATAGTGGCAGAAAATTCAGGGGGTGATTTCGAAGAAGAAAAGTGCCTATATGCACATATGTCCGAAAATGCTTCTTAAGGGAGCTACGCCCCTTCAAAGGGGTACTCGAAAAGTTGGTTTAAAGATCTGAAAAAATTTCAAAAGATAGCTCTTTATAGCGCTAACCCATGCTCTAAATTTCAAAATCCTGTCATGCATATTTTCCGAGTAATTTTGAGAAAACTAACTTTTCGAGTATACCTCTTGGAAAGGGCTTAGCTCCCACGGTTCGTCGGAAGTAACTTTTAGTTGAAAAAAATTGTCCACGCGTGATTTTATTTTCTATCGATTAGGACTGATTTTCTGACTCAGAAAACATTAAAATTAAAATCAGTTTTTCTATTAGATTTCGTTTTATGTAATAACAAATAAATTAAATATGATCATTTTATTAGATCAGAGAAAACAGCGAGGAAAATGGCTCATATTGGCATGATAGAATATAATACGATGCACCTGACATGTGTGCCAGTTGCGTGTAAAAAAAACCGACACCCACAAAAGCAGCTGGAACCTCTACCGGTGGATCTTTAAATTTGTGTGAAATATCGGGTCGAAGTGAATGATTGTCCACTCAAATGGCAACATTGCACAATGGCGTATGCTTTTGAATGTAAAGTCCACCAAATTTCGTTTCATGGAGTAATTCTTTACAGCCCCTCATTAGTAGAACAGTACAATCTAGTACAAAATATTTTTTTTTAAATCAAACAATTGGTATATTCATTCACAAAGTGCAATAGGGTCTAGTGTGAAACTCACCATTTTCCACAAATGTCATCATGGATGTAGTATATTAATCTATTTCTGACAAACAAACTGCTTCGGAAACTACCGAACCGATTTGACTGAAATATGGACAGAAGGCGCAGTGGAGACCCCTCTGAAATGAAGCTTGGACGATATTTATTGCTTTTTGGGCATATGGACTTGGTTTATACATATGTATAGGTATTATGTAAATCTCCACTTTTGCCGTACCTTACCTTCTACAAAGATTTGTAGATTCTGCTTTTAAAAACGTCGATAAAGAAGCTTTAGAGTTGCGGCAAAAAATTCAAGAAAATTGGAGAAAACAGGCAGAAAGCAACGGACTTACGTGAAAGACTAATGACAAAGAAGGTAATGTCATATAATAATAATGTCATATACGACATCCACGATGATATTTGTGGAAAATATATTGTACTGCTCTACTAATGAGGGGCTGTAAAGAATTACTCCATGAAATGAAATTTGGTGGACTTTACATTCAAAAGCATACATTATTGTGCAATGTTGCCATTTGAGTGGACAATCATTTACTTGGATCCGATATTTCACACAAATTTAAAGATCCACCGGTAGAGGTTCCAGCTGCTTTTGTAGCTGTCGGTTTTTTTTACACGCAACTAGCACACATGTCAGGTGCATCGTATTATATTCTATCATGCCAATATGAGCCATTTTCCTCGCTGTTTTCTCTGATCTAATGAATTGATCACATTTAATTTATTTCTTATTACATAAAACAAAATCTAATCGAGAAACAGATTTTAATTTTGATGTTTTCTGAATCAGAAGATCAATTTTAATCGACAGAAAATAAAATCAGGTGTGGACAATTTTTTTCAACTAAAAGTTGTTTCCGACGAACCGTGCTCCCTTATGAAGCATTTTCGGACATAATTATGTCGAACTAAGACTGTTGTGTCGAAAACCACGACCTCTGTGAGAGGTGGGGACTACTAGCTTCCATGATGTCAAAGACATCTAAAGAAAACTAGCGGCTGACAAAGTCAGCTCCGCCCCAGGCTTCGACACTACTCCTGTTTAGCAACAGGTGGCGTGAATGCAATGATTCGATTGTGACAATGAAAAATTAAAAATTCTTCACTGCCACAATCAAAACGAAAGCGGCTGGTTTGAGCTCATGGTCTCAAACAGGGAACGACAGACAGCTGTTTCGATCTCTTGGATCTCATCAGTGTCGTGCACCCCGAATGAAACCACAAACTCAAACCAGCCAACCTTTAAACAGAAAATGCGACGAACTAAGAGTGTTGTGTCGAAAACCACGACCTCTGTGAGAGGTGGGGACTACTAGCTTCCATGATGTCAAAGACATCTAAAGAAAACTAGCGGCTGACAAAGTCAGCTCCGCCCCAGGCTTCGACACTACTCCTGTTTAGCAACAGGTGGCGTGAATGCAATGATTCGATTGTGACAATGAAAAATTAAAAATTCTTCACTGCCACAATCAAAACGAAAGCGGCTGGTTTGAGCTCATGGTCTCAAACAGGGAACGACAGACAGCTGTTTCGATCTCTTGGATCTCATCAGTGTCGTGCACCCCGAATGAAACCACAAACTCAAACCAGCCAACCTTTAAACAGAAAATGCGACGAACTTTAGATGTCTTTGACATCATGGAAGCTAGTAGTCCCCACCTCTCACAGAGGTCGTGGTTTTCGACACAACACTCTTAGTTCGTCGCATTTTCTGTTTAAAGGTTGGCTGGTTTGAGTTTGTGGTTTCATTCGGGGTGCACGACACTGATGAGATCCAAGAGATCGAAACAGCTGTCTGTCGTTCCCTGTTTGAGACCATGAGCTCAAACCAGCCGCTTTCGTTTTGATTGTGGCAGTGAAGAATTTTTAATTTTTCATTGTCACAATCGAATCATTGCATTCACGCCACCTGTTGCTAAACAGGAGTAGTGTCGAAGCCTGGGGCGGAGCTGACTTTGTCAGCCGCTAGTTTTCTTTAGATGTCTTTGACATCATGGAAGCTAGTAGTCCCCACCTCTCACAGAGGTCGTGGTTTTCGACACAACACTCTTAGTTCGTCGCATTTTCTGTTTAAAGGTTGGCTGGTTTGAGTTTGTGGTTTCATTCGGGGTGCACGACACTGATGAGATCCAAGAGATCGAAACAGCTGTCTGTCGTTCCCTGTTTGAGACCATGAGCTCTTCTTAGAATAGTATGAGAAATTATCGCTTGAATTTTCTGCTACTATACCGGGTGGCCCATTCAAGACGATCCAGTCGTAATAACTTTTGAACGGAATAAGATATCGACCTGCGGTCTTCGACAGATTCCTTGGCATTGTGGGAGACATATTTCGCCATAGCTTTGACCTTGTTCAGTTTGCGCATTGCACCCCCACCCCAACCAACATCAAAATGAGAATTTAGCGAACCGTTTTTATGTTAGAGACAAAAATGCAATTTAATATAAATTAGAAATCCGTGGTACGTTTTGAAAAACTCAATAAAAAATTTGTTGATATGTGGACCAAAAATGTGACTGACTAGATGTCTAGTGAGTTTTATTTGTTAATAGCTTTTTTGGAGCATTAATTTTAGCTGTCCCACACGGACCAACGAGAGAACCAATATTGACCTATCCAAACAAAGCTAATAACGATTAAACTCGCTAGACATCTTATCAGCCACATTTTTAGTCCACATATCAACAAATTTTTCATCGAGTTTTTCGAAACTTTCCACGGAATTCTAATTTTAGTAAATTCGAATACAGTACATTTTTGTCCCTAACATGAAAACGGTTCGCTAAATTCTCAAATTACTTAGAATAGTAAATAGCATTTTTTAAGAGCTTTCATTTGATGTATGACTCGAGGCATGTAGCCGTTTAAAATTTTGACGTTGATTGGGGTGTGGGTGAAGTGGCGCAAAACCGCAAGTCGATATCTTATTCCGTTCAAAAGTTATTACGACTGAATCGTCTTGAATGGGCCACCCGGTATTTAAGAATCACCCTGTATGTATAACTTATAACTATAAAGAACGACCATATCATTTTTTACCTTTGATATACCAAGCAAAAGGAACATTAAAAATTTTGCCAATTTCGCTTTACTTCTTGGTTAAACTTAAAAACCCGGATAAACCTTGCCAACATTTCAAAGGTCGAAATAATCAGTAGGTTCGTAGTAGCTTCGTTCATGATTCCCAACTGAGCCGTTTAAAATACAGTATCTGCAGTTTTCATCGAAATTGTCCGATATCCTGTCTAATTTACTCGGAGATGATTGCCAATAAAGAGAAAAAATCAACCTCAACCACTCATTAACTATGCATATGTATCCCTCCAACAGCACAAATTAACATAAGAGCGCATACCTGGCGGCGAACGGACTCGAGAAAAACCATCATTTAAACCGGTACAGTGGCGGCGCGAAGGTTTTTAGATATGCCGACCCACGCCACCATTACACATATTCTTTTATGAAATATTTTACGGCCAGGCTCATGATCAAAAAAAGTGAAAAATGATACTGCAGCAATAAGTATTATGGATTATAATAAGATTAAGGAGTGAAACTGCAGAATCCTACGTTACGCCACTGTGCCTAGGGCTTAATAGAAATAAGATAGGTTCATGAAATATCTGAAAGAGGTGGTCAGCCACCACATTTTATGATTATTAGCTTCATCAGACGAAGGTAGTTATTGTCTTCACTCCATCCTTATTCTTATGCGGGCTCAGAAAGGATAGAAACATGACTTGTAGGTGTGCTGTAGCCGAAGCTGAGTTCTATCGCTATTAACATAACAATCATGTAAACACGAGTCTGTTCTCCGTTTGATTTATAGTCACACATCAGCAGGTATAGTCTGTCCCAATTCTGAACGGGAATCCTCTCTTCTCTCTCAAAAGACTAAAAGAACCAACCTTAGCAATCAACAATTAAAATTCAAAATTTCTTCTGGTACCTATAATTGACTTGTGATTTGGCTCAGCAAGTCGCTTTGTTTTTCACTGCGTAGCAAGATGGAGAAAGTGTATTTTTTTTAACCATACAAGATCGGTGAGTCACGGTATGATACAAAAGCAATATCCATGATGGCGAGGTCGAAAACCCACACATCGATATTGGTAACAACTTGCAATGAACTTAATTCAAACATAGTGACACGTTTCTCCGTCAAAGAGGAGCCTTATTCCGTACAAAAATATTGTAATTAATGAAATTACTTTATGTAGAAATGAAATAAGTATGCACTATTTTAACCACTTTACAGGGACATTATTATTCATAAGGGAATAATTACTAGACGATAGTAAAAACTGTGGAATAATGACACGCAGTATAAATAGATGTTTAAGCCTCGGTTTAAGCAGACACCTACAACCCACGTAAGGCAACGCCTACAAATTAATAAAAAATTGATAGGTTGCAACAGGTGCGAATCTGTAGGTTTAAACCGGAGGAAAACGACAATTCCGCTAAAATACATATATCACCTAGCCAATTAATTATTGTTTAACCGTTCGTTATTAGAAAATTCTTATCGGATCTGATAGGTAGAGCAAAAGTAGAGTCTTGGAGTGCGACAATATTGGTAAACTCTTACTACATTCCTTTATAAAGCGGAACATTGACGGTTTTACAACTTTGCAGTGTGTGCAAGATGACTGCCGCATATCTTTCAAGTTCTTAGCCATAAGGAATCACGTCAAATTAATAACATGAAGTTCTCCTCTACATTATTATATACGTCGCTATAAGTACTGTACTTTACTTAGTGTAAAACGAGAAGTTCTTTAGGTGCAGTGAGATGGATACAAAAATGTATATCAAGTTTCAGTTAGATATCTCAATCCGTTCTCAAGTTATTTGTCGGACGGGCTAGACGAGCGAGCGATGAGTCGTCAGTAAAGACAACAATATACCTCCCCATATCTACAACTGCTACAGAACTAAAACCGTTATATAGTTTAACGACATAATCTTATGACACCGGGAGCTTCATGAACAAGCAGTAAGTACTCATCAATTGCTTTTAACAAAAATGTTCTGGACTGTCAATTAGGTGAAAAAAAAACTAGTATATATCATTTTTGAGGTCGGCATGCCAGGACAATACATTTCCCACGGTGAAGACGAAGTGGAAGACAGCACACATGTTGATGACTGGGTAGTGTATAATGTGTACAAGTCATGTTAGTCAAGCGATTTTTAATTATTAAATTTTTTTAATAAATCTTGACAGACGGTGATGCTTTATCAGAAACCCATTCTCGTATAGGTACCTAATTGTCAAATGATATATGCTAATTTGTGGCTACTATGTCTAACCTAATTTACATTCAATGCCGTGCACATTTTCGATTCTTGTAGATGTCCGCCGTTGCTTTAATAATTCATAAGTGTATTTTGGAGTACGTGCTGAAAGTATATAGAAACTAGCACTCGCCCACAGAAAATAGATAAGAAACTGTCGGCTTCAGAACTATAATTTGGTTTTTAATCTCGATCAGAACTCTTCTATGTAATTAGTTATTTAAATGTGCGGTGGGCAGTGAAAAATTGTTAATAGCTGGATCTTCCTTGAAATCAATTTTTGATGTCCAGAGGGATTAAAATATCATTAGAAGACGCGGAGCTGTTGCTTTATTAAAGGCATCAGGAGACTGGACATTACGCTTACACTAGGTACTTAATATCATTCTTGACGAACATATTCTACAGTTCTGTTTCTGTATGTTTCCGCTTTACTGAAGGCAACATTCGAAACAACTTCATTGGACAGGGAACGTCCGATAAATTAAGAAGTTACAGCCGACCAGAAACACCCATTTTCTGCTCTGATTTCACGAGAAGCTTCTCAACGGTTAAAACGTTTTTTTTTAATCGCTTAATCACGTTGGGCATTTTGCGATTGATCAGAGATCCATAATTTCAAAATCAATTTCTTGTTAAGATTGTTCAAATAGATAGCAAACGGCTAGTAATTGGATTAGACATCATCTTTTCAAATATCGTGTGGTCAAGCTGTGTCTGAAGATTCGTTATTATTAGATTTCGTGCTTCACGGTCGAAACTTCCCATTTCAAATTTTTGAAATTTTTTCATCGAGGCTTTCAAAATGCCACACACGAACTATCATATTCTATAATTGCCTATTTAATTATGCTAATCGGTTTCTAAAGGTCGTCCTAGTATAAGCTTGTTTGAGATAATATTATTAGATACAACAGATAGACATCGATTTGTGACAAACCGTGAAAATTCTCAGACCATCAATCATTAGTAGAAGACATGTCTAAAAACACAATGAGCGCACTTATCGATTCAATCAATAAATTATTTCATAAGTCGAATAGATAATGGCGTACCTATCTTCTCCTTTAAGTTCTAGCATAGTGCTCTAACATTAGTTACCTTTCGTGATTATTCTGCGATAGTGGCAATTCCCATTCGAGAAATGTTGCCTAAGTTATTGACATTTAAACTGTAACCCTACGACCTTAGCTTGTTTTATTCAAATAGGAAGTTAAAATGAAACTCTAAATTCAAAATTCTTGGATGGCAGCGGAATGAGAAGAACATGAACGAAATAAATTAATGGATTCTTTGCATCTTGTTTTTATCACTTTCTTACTCATCCAAGCATTATACATTTTCACAAGATGCCTATGTCTTAAGGGAAATACCGCACATACGTCCCCGAGTTTTTCACTGCTAGTCACATGGATGATTGATGATGCAACCAATCTTTGGAACGCTTGCTATGGGATTTAATCTTGTAATCTTTGGCTGATTAACAGTCACTACGGTCTCTTTTTCTTGATATTAACATCGATACGGCCGCAACATACCAGATAATTTATTTCAATTATCTGAGCTACCCGTCGTTAATGAGCGGCGCTCGAATAATGGACTGATACTTAACAATTTCACTTTTACAGCCATTATAGGGGCTTTCAGGATAATCATTATCGATTTACGAAACGATATGTTAAGCGTGCCTTGAAAAATCAAACTTTTATTAGGTATATTATTGCTATAAAATAGTAAAAGAGAAACCATAGAAGATCTACTCTACTTGCCATAATTATTATTGTATATAGGGTGATCCATCCATTTGGCCCCACTTTTAAATTGGAACATTTCCGTTTTCTTACAAGTCAGAAATTTGATTCAAAAAGTGGATTATAGAGTACAATTGCAAATTTTGTTTGGTAGATACGAGGTAGATAGATACAAATTTTTCAGGTCTTTCGACTGCGGATATAAGTTGCATTATTTTAAATGGAACACCTGGTATATTTTTGCCTCGATTTTTGCTCCAGATCGATAGGAAATAATTTTATGATTACTCGAATACCTTAATACCTATAATAGAGTAGGTATCTCAGACAGATATTTTCAGAGAACTGATGAGAAACAACATATTCTTTTCAAATTCTACGTTTCGCGGAGCAGTTACTACAATCGAAACATCAAATCTTGGCGTTTCAGGATACTGGGAACCCGAAAAAGTGGTTTTTGAAAAATGTGTCTGTCTGTAAACACGCTACAGCCCAAACAACTGGACCAATCAGGCTGAAATTTGGAGCGTGGACATCTTATGGATTTCGGAAGAGATGAAAATTTTTCGGGCTAAATCAGCCTACAGGAAGTGCCATTTTGCATATCAACTTTAAAAATTGAAATCCAAACCCCCATTTTTACGTCACCATATGAAAGCACTCCTAATTCTGCTTCCAAAAATGTATTCACACCTAGTGCCCTTTTGACGTCATGAAAAAACCTATGTATAACTGTATATTTTTATTATTGAATTTGATAGCTGATATTTTACCGGTTCGAAAACTTCCGTGATATTTTTTCGAAAAATGTGAAAAGGGCAAAGGGCCCTTTTATGAATTTTTCTTAGCAAAAGAGCATTTTCTTACTACCGAATTCGATAGCTGTTCGATTGACAGATCAAAAACTTTAGTGCCATTTTTGCGAAAATTTACATTTTTGGGGAGAAAAACATTTTCATTTAAATTTATTTTAGTAAATGAGCGCCACCAACGATTACGGCATTCCTCGCGGCATTCCATTAGCACACCCCGACTTCTGGCACTTGCCGCTCGCCGAATACCATCACCATTATAATGTTTCTTCGAAATTTCGACTTTTTTGTCGTTATGCTAACAAAGCGCTAAGTGTGGGTATTTCATAACCAGGAATAGTGCTGAAAAGCTTTTGGCACAAATCGTGCAATAATGTTGGCACATCAACTTTCGAATTCTAAATACAAACCCCTATTTTTGACATGACCATTAGAGAGGCCTTGAAATTCTGCTTCCAAAGGTGTATTCCGAGGTGTATTCACATTTAGTGTCTTTTCGCAAAAAAATTAAAATTCAGAGTTTTTAACGCACTTTTAAAACACCGTAGAGCTCAAACCCCTGGAGCGATTTGACGGAAATTTTGCTCGGAGATCGTATTAACACGTCGAAGAGCTGAAAAATCTTTGGAGGCAATAGACCCACGGAAAGTGTCGTTCTCATTTAACCATGCAAAACAAGTTTTTGAAAAATTTATTGTCACCATCAGAAAGGTTTTCAAAATTCTGGTTTTAAATAAGACAAAATTCATTCGCATTTAGTCGCATTTAGTGCATTTTGGGTAAAAACATCCTAACACTACAAACACGTTATAGCCCAAACTACTGGATCGATTTGGCCGAAATTTGGTACATGGAGATTAGATAGCCCGCTGAAGTGCTGAAAGGCTTTTGAAAACAATTGGTCCACCGGAAGTGCCATTTAGGCACATAATTTTAAAATTTTAAATACATCGAGGCCTTATTCTTTATGTCATCATTAGAAAGATCATTAAGGTTTTAAAAATCTATATTCACAAATAATGAAAATCATTCTCGTTTAAAATTTGCCGACTGACTGTAAATGGCAGTAATGTGGCAGGACATTAACCTTAAAAAATGTGACGAGTGGCCTAAAAATTTTCGTTTTCAATTAATTGCTACGGAAATCAAAGACCCACGCGATGGGTAGGTTCCAGCCGCTTCTCTACTAACCATTTTTTATATTTTTTATATTCGTTGTAGGGGAGGTTCAAATGTGACGACTCTTTATTGGTAGGCCTATGTTGTAGTTGTGCGCTGGACTATGGTGCAACAAGGGAATTGTAGCTATCATTTCCGCGATGTGGTCAGGCTTGAGCGCTTTAAGATTGACATCAAGATGAGCGCTCTACGTGATTGAATCCAAAGCAAGCCATCTATCTTGTCTATAAAAACACAAAAACCGTTCTATTCGCAACGGAGCGGCCGCCAAACCACAATGGCATAAAAGGTGCGACTCGAACTGTAGCTACGAGTATAATGGTGATTAAAGCTTGCTAATGATCTCCTGGCACCTCGGCATTGAACAACTATAACTAAAAGCATTCGCCCACTAATCGTTCGTTTTCCATAAAGAGAATTAGGTCGCATATCAGAAACCGTGAGCCAATCGAACCTCCAAAAAGAAAGAGCTGATGACTGGACAAGTGCTATAAATAAAAAAATTGGCAGCAGACAAGCGCGGCTGGAACCTCCCCATCGTGTGGGTCTTTGATTTCCGTGTCTTGTGTTCAAAATGGCACTTCCCGTAGACCAATTGCTCCCAATAGCCTTTCAGCACGTCAACGGGTCACATAATCTCCATGTACCAAATATCAGCCAAATCGTCCCAGTAGTTTGGGCTATAACGTGGTCTTAGAGTTGTTTTTGGATGGTTAAATGAGAGCAACGGCAAGTGCCATTTTGGCATGTCAACTTTGAAATTTGAATAATAAACTCTAAATTTTCTTTATCAGCACATGAAATGCCTTCAAAGGTCATTTCCAAAAATGCATTCAAACTTTGTGCCCTTTTGGCAAAAAATCGTAAAATTTTGAAAAATCCCAGTAGACGTTTTAAGGTTGGTGGCGTAAAATTTAGGTACTTAAAGCAAGTAAGAAAATTTACTTAATTTTGTTGGCCAATTACAAGTGCCTTTTTCACATGTCATCCATGAAATTTGTTTTATTAGCTCTTCTCAAAGGTCTTCAAATTCTGTTTCCAAAAATGCAATCAAACTTAGTGCTCTTTTGGCAAAAAATAAAAATTTTGAAAAACTCCCGAAACACTTCGAGCGAGGGGTGGTCGTTTTATCTTGAGACTGGCAAGACTGGCAATCTTAAATAAAGCATTTTAGAACAAAATGTTTTGTATAATAAAAGTTTTATGAGTTCGGGGGTGTTTTCAAGGTTAAATGAAGGTCAACTTACTTTTGTTCTTAGGAACATTATGCATATAAATGCATAAATATTGAATTGACCAACATAATCAGGGCAAAAAAAATACTATTTTTTGCTAATTTGACCGATTTTGTATCTTCACTATTAACAAAAACGAGATAAAATAATACACCCTGTATACCTACTTTAAAAAATACATGTCTATAAATTCAGGGACGTAGTGAGGCTTGTGTTTTAAATAATTTACGGGTTCCTTTCAAAAATAACCTTCGAAAAACCTATTTATGAAAATGACCTTTTTTAAAATTTGTCAGGGTTGCCAAATTTTGAAAATGAAAATAAAGAACAATAGTTGAAAAAGCTAAATGACGACGCATCCGAATTTTTTTTAAATTGCATTTTCAAATCATACTTCTAATAATATGTTTATGATTCTATGTTATGGTACATTATACATATGTACCTAAACCAAGTCATCTTTGTGTGCCTTATGTTTGGCAATCCCACTCTATACTTGGTTAATTTTCACACGGCAGAGTAATTATTCCATTATACATTTTAAATACCTTCCAATTCATTTTCTGACACACGGTATAGAGCTGACCGAGGAACTGGCACTAGTTAAATACGCTGTACACTGGATAAGGAAGGATAATTGTTATCTGCCACAAACAAGTTTAATTGCAGAATTCAAAAGCAAAATGTGTTTGTTTTGCTTCAAAGTGTGTAGAGAGAAGCAAAATAATTACAGAAAATTTACTGATCTAATGGAGAGATACTGTTGCTTTTAGGCCAAGTATTCCTAAGTTATGTTACAGCGTTATGTATTACCTACTAGTTCGACCGGAAAGAAATCAATTATATTCCTTTGGGCCATTTAGAGTTCATTACTGTTGTCGGAACATTAAAAGCAATCAAGGATTAATATATTATCTAAAATAATAAAATAGTATTATGTTAGTTAAACGTTGCGAGAGGCGGTGATCCATTTTACTCGAAGTGGGCTCTAAGTATTTAAATCGAAGAGGAATGAAAATTCAAACTCAAAGTCGATCCCACACAAATTATTATCAGATTTAAAAGTGTACCAAGGTTTCAGTCCACACTTGGACCATCTTCAGCACTATACAAAAACAAAAACGAGGAGCTTAAATAGACAGAAAAATAAACAAAATATTCTTACCCAAAAAATTAATTAAGGGGGTATGAAAAAGTCGATGACACTGGGGCTTATGATCTCACAAACGGGTTATTTAAGTCCCAGTTTTTTTGTGGGATCGACTTTGAGTTTGAATTTTCATTCCTCTTCGATTTATTATGTTAGTATTGAAGCTTTAGGTATTTCGAAACCGTACTAACTAACTTGTTCAACATTTCTTTGACGATTCAGATAAACCTCGACTTTGTAGGTAACGTTGTTTGGCGACAGTCCATTTTATTTATGTTAATCTATCCGTGCTTAACATGGCTAATTTCATGTCGAGCGTTTTATCTCTCATATACTTTTATAGAATAAAAAATTCGATATTTGTCTCTTTCTAGTCAGCCATATTATAGTGGTCCCAACAAAATATTCTACTTACTCATCGACTTCCAAGGGTAAATCCAAATCGTTATTAACCACAGGAGGTCTTTCGTCTAACGTATTCACATATAATCTCGAGAGCTGGTGTGTATTAACATCTTCAAACTTCTTATTTTTATCCTGCGATTTCTTCCCGTAGAGTTGTCGATAGTACTTCTCTTGATCTCCATACATCCAACAAACTTTCCACCACTGTTTACACATCAACACATTTGCAGAGGCACTGGTATTCTCCCGTTTTAGAGCGTTGTTAGCCATTATGTCACTTTTCATTTTCCAACCTAAAGTACAATTCAGATGTTAAGCGACAGGTGCTTAATCAAGGGTCGCGCTTTTCTTCGAAATGAAACAGCGCATGCAAGACGGAGCCACAGAACAGGAGAGCTTTTATCCAAAACTTATTTAGCTTACAGAATGATAGTTGACCAGTTAAATATTTGCTAATAGAACACAGCTTGTCGCAAATAATTTATATTTCGTCAACTGCCTTAATAAGCCGTATTAAACGAGCAACAACGTTTTTAATCGTTGTTTTTTTGAGACGACCGGTTATACAAACGCATGTTAATGGCGTGTTTTCGCGCTTACTATTCAACAGAGGAATTAAATTTGACGTGTGCATCAATAGCGTCAATTACAATACAACCGAAAAGAAAGTAATTGTATAGAAGCGCGTTAAGTGCACGGATTTTTTATACCTCTGGACAATACTTTACAATTTGCACCAGAGTTTCGCTATGACAACGCAAAGAAAAAGAACGTTAATGTTGAAAATAAAAGTTATGAACGGCAAATTTCAAAATATGGCGAGAAAATATTTATGTTTATGGAATTTATTTTAAATTAATCCAAATCAAATAAGTATCTAATTTATTGTTTCACATCTCGTGCCCTTTCATATTATAGGTACCTAGGTACGTATATTGGGTATAATTATGGCCGAGACATTATTTGAATTCGCAACGTATCCCATCATGTTCTATGTTGTTGGCTAAACTCAGTCAAAATCTATTCTTTTTCTATGTGACTAAAGGTGGAAAATATCCAGTCATATCCTTCAGTCAAATAGAAAAAGAACAGGGTGTAGTTTCTGTCCTCTGTGGCTTCATTGTAAAAAAGTGTCAGATCGAAGATTATTTCTACTGTCACATCATAAACGTCACTTTCTTCTTGTCTTGATTTTTTCTTGAATTCAAGACAAGATCAAGACAAGAGAGAACGTCCAAAATTCTTGACAAGACAAGAGCAAAACTGTCAAGAATCAAGCTTTTTTGAATTTTCTTGAGGCTTTTGAGTTGAAGCTATAAAGATATGGTATCAGAGGGCAAAACAGATCGAAAATCTCGAGAACTTATTTCATCGGAGAACAACATTTCATATTTCATTTCATATTGCTGGATCCAATGATTTAGGCAAAACTGACTTCTGATGGCATCGACATTTAAGTATCTCGTGGTCGTATTTACACCTTGCCTACAGGTTTCTCCGCTCATATTGTTACCATTTAGCTACTCAGATGAACACTGAGAACATTTTTAAAAACTAAAATACAGAATTTAAGTTGCTTGAAAGCTTGGTCCATTTTTCAAAGAGGAACTGATGTTTGATTACACAAGGTAAGCGTCTTTCGATCGATTTACAGTGCGACCCAAAAGCTGTTATTTTTCTTTGACCCAAACGTTTTTTCATTTTCCAGGCAACTGTTTTGTATTTTGTGTTAATTTCTTTTATAGCTGAAGATGGAGTAACACTCCGAAACGCGTCCTAAACAGTAAGTAAAAATTTTGTGGAACGAGACTGTGAAAATACTTTGTGTAATCAAAGAATTTAAGTTTTCTTTCGTTGGTGGTGCATCATTAGACGCGTCAAAATTCGAAACATTTGCGTATTTTTAGCAGAACAGACGCTAACTGTTCTTAACCTCATTGAGAGGATAAGATTTCCACAAATCTTGCATAGTTTCACCGATCAACGGCGAAAAATTCAATATCAAGAAATTTCAAGAATCTTGAGCACAAGATAAGACAAGAAATTAAATGTCAAAACTCTTGTCGAGACAAGAGTGAATTTCAATCTTGATTTTAAATTCAAGACAAGACAACAAATGACCCTCAAGACAAGATTTCTTGTCTAATAACGGAATAAATATTACATGGCCGACCTTAATTGGTTTTTTAATAGATCTCGCGGTAAAATTCATGTTGCAAGGTCAAATAATGTCACTAATCTAGAGTTCTAAATCTGATGCTGTTGAATCTTTTTCTAGATGATGGAGCAGGACTTTAAGAAAATAAAATATTCGAGAAAATATTATAGTCCCCGAGGCCATCAGTGATCATTTTTGGCATGTAATTTCAGCAAACTTGGTTTAGCAATTTTATAGTTATTTTCATGCTGGAAATTAAGGTCTGCCATAAATATTGTGGGGCAGGGGGTAATGGTGACCATTTTAATTTTTCAGAAATTAACATCTAGCAAACGGTAGAAGATACGAAATTTTATTAAATTAGAAAAAAATTGTGTTTTTCAGTGTAGATTAAGAATCTGAAGAGAAATTCCAGATATCTAGATTGCCTACTGAAATATACTGAAAATTGGACAACGTGCTGTAACTTAGTTGCTAATCGGTAGATTATTATGAAATTTGGTTCAATTATATTATACCTTGCACAAAGAACAAAGTGAACGACGAAAATTTTTACAAGCCTTCTAAATTAAAATATGACATTTTTCAGTTTTTTCATATTTCAGGAATTAAGCCAGATATTTTGAATTTTCGTTCAGATTCTCAATCTACAGTGAAAAGCACAACTTTCTTCTTCTGATTTCAAAAAACTTATCTGTCACCGTATCCGAGATATCAATTTTTCAGGAATTAAAATGGCTGCCATTAGCCCCTGTCCCGCAAGATTTATGACAGACTTCCGTTTTAGTAATCTCCAGCATGAAAATAACTATAAAATAGCGAAACCATGTTTGCTGAAATGACATACCAAAAATGTTCACTGCCTCCCGGACTATTAGTTGAAAATGGTTTACACGCCAATAAGCGACGTTAGCACGAGCTATGAATACTGTAAATAATAAATATTTAGAAATAAACGAGTATGAGCGTGAAACGGTAACTAATATCTCAGTTCTCCTTTATTTATTTAATGTTTAAATAGGTGAACCGTAATTTGCTTAAGGCTTACGCTACTTTTTCCTTCTGTTCCGATCCGAGGCTTCTTAATTATTGTAATTCAAAATCAATTATATGGAAATGTTTCTGATTTCTGCGTTTGCACTGAAACGATCGCAATCACAGTGTAGGTATATTGGAAATAAAAATTTGTTATGCACTGTTCGACCATGCAGAAATAACTGCCTTTGCTGTTTTAATATCATGCCGCAGCTTTTCCGATCAGATTGGAATTCATTCATATTCGAGTTCATATTTATTCACAGCTTGACAATCACCATGCCTAATTAGGCATGAAGTATGTGTTAATGATTCGCTTGACAATAAGACAAAGAAAATAAGCTAAGGTACTTATCCCGAACCAGATTCAACTGATGGGGCGATACCGGGTGATTTAGTTTGATATTCGTAATTTTTTTATTTGAAGAGAGAAATATATAAAACCATATATATTTGTAAATCGCATGCTAAGCTCTATTAAATGGCGACATTAAATCGTTTCTATGATGACATATGTCAAAATGACGATTGTCAACTGTTTTTTTTCAAGTGACAAGCTGTACATTTCTTAGCGAATTCTTGTAGACATATTTTTCTACATTCAATTATGTAAAAAGAGTTTACACTTTCACTAGAAAAATTTGACTAGACTCAATTTTCAAATTTCTTGTCAACAAACGTAGTTAGCCTTGGAAAAAAGTGAATTGTTGTGTAGTCTAATAACATAAGGAATGTAGTTTCACAAAAAAATATTATTATTTGCCCTTTTATTCATTAATAACAATAATACCCCACTTGCTTCTTCTTTTTAATAACAATAACATTACTACTTGGAGACGTATTTTTTACAAGATGGGGTAATTTTTCAATTTTACAGCAGGTGGACAAAAAATATCGTCCATTTCATGAACAAGAAAACTACTGCACGATATTTTTCGTAAACCCGCAGTAAAATTGAAAAATTACGGCATCTGTAAAAAATGCACCTCCAGTATCCATGAACTGGACAAAAATTTTGTCCCGATCCTATATAATTTAAAAATTACAGCATCTGGAACCACTTTATGAATTTTATATCCACTTCGCGAAATATGTCAGTCAGAAGTCGACCGCGTGTGTGTGCTAATGGATGCCGTGATCGCTGGTGCTGTCGTACGCATGGCGCTCACTTCTAAAATAAATTTAAATTAAAATGTTTTTCACTCCTAAAATGACATTTTTCGGAAAAATGACACCAAGGTTTTTGATCCGGCAATTTAACAGCTATCTAATCCTATAATAAGAATATGATCTTTAGCTAAAATAAAATTTAAAAAAGGCCCTTTTGCCTCTAAAATTACATTTTTCGAAAAAGTGGCACTAAGGTTTTCCACCCAGTACTTAGGTTTTTTTACGACATCGATTTTTGGCCAAAAAAACACCAAGTGTGAATACGTATATACCTCGGTATATACCAAAACTACCAAACGTTCAATAAGCGTCCTCGGCAAAATCACCAAATTGACTATACTAAACTTATATTCTTGATTGAAGCATCCGAGGCACATTATCGTCATAATAGACTGTTTATTAGCTCTAAAACTGCATTCCACAGATTTCCTGAGAATAGTTCATCCTTTATGTCCTAACTAAAGCAAAAAGTTTGAAAACTGCAATGTTTATTGAGCAACTTTATAGAAAATTCTAGTCTGCGACAACAATAAATCCAAAAGAGCAAACATTTTCACAGTTCCATAACAATTTAAGCAGCTAATTTCTAATCAGCAAACATTTTCCTGATGTACCTGCAAGATTTATCTATTTTCCACTCAGCTGGATACATGGCAGTGTTTTCGTGATGAAAATCATAAAATATAGTCAACTTCTTTCTTGATTTTGGGATTTGCACCTATTTTATTAATATTAGCATCTAAATTGTAGAATTATAGCCATTAATTTAAATATAAATTTGGGTCTAATCCATTAGCCACATCATGGGAAACGGCTACTAATTGGTAAATTTTCATATCTCGTTAGCAGTGCGAGTAAATTGGTTAGTTTTAAATATTTTGAAAAAATTTATGGAAGAGGATGTCAGATGTTTTATTGGTATTCATAAATCGGATGATATATTGAGCAAGATGACAGTTTCTTTTGAGATAACCATTAAAAAAACCTAATTACTTCTGCCTGTCGTGCCTGCGTTGCTAATTTAATATGCCAAGAATTACAGTCCTAATGATTTTAATTGTACACTTTAGAATAGAAAACAGTCGTTATACGAAACATGTGAATAACGACATACGGTTAAGATTCGGTTCTAAATCCGTCTACACTCAGACTAAACAAGAGACCCAGACTTGTAACGCTAATTAACCAAGACTTTTAACTAGTAAAAGGCTAATAAATAACAGTGTTAGGTACAATGTCATTACACGTCCACGCCTTTTTTGCTCGTTATTTCAAGTAAAGTGCCTACCAGAAACAGAATAAGTTTTGGATAAAAGCTTGTAAGATTTCTTAAAAAGTCTTTAATTAAAAAATAGATCACCCACGGATATACCTTCAAAATATCAACCATGCCACTTTTTATAGCACCTGTCGTGCAACGCCACTTTCCGGATGCACGCACCAGTGGTCCGAGATCGATACACTTAAAACAGGGATGACACTCTGAAACTTTATATCCTTGGGCAGGTGGATCGCGCTATTGGTAAATCACGATCAAGCCGGCTTAAGACAAATAAAATAGCATCAGCATCAGCCAACTAACAGATGCCGGTGGAGACTGCCTCACCGGAGCGCTTACGGAGGCGACGGTTCGGGGCCGATCGGATCAGCTCGTTGCCACCTTGATCCGGCGTTGAAGTCTCCGCTTCTGTTTAGGTTATTTCCATGGTTCCTAGGACGGTGGGACCACCAGATTCCATTTTTTCCTTTTTTTTCTCAGGACTTCGGAGGGTTTAGCCTTCTGGAATGGAGTTTGAGGAACCAACCTTGGAATGCCTAAAGAATTTTTGTTGCTTCTCCATGACTTGACAGGATTTCCATTAAACCTCGCAGTAATCAATTGATTGATCGCATGTATGACTTTAGGTGGAGCGCCTTAAATACTGCCCCAAGAAATATTCTGCAGAATTCAAGGCGATTAAGTTGCAAATTTAAATTACCACAATATGACAACTCCATACAGACGTATAAGTAGGCATTAGACATTGATGATTGGAATAAAAGCGCCGCCTTCGTTTTTTATGCCTTCAAGACTGCTCGCCTATAATTTGAGGTAATGCGATTAACATACATTATCTTCGTATTCTATACAAATCCAATAATTACCAGTTAAAAGAAAAATAATAACTGAAATATATTTCTCTTTGAGCTGGGTAACCGCGGCTCATTAATATTAATTTCTTCATGCCTTCTAAATTCTGAGAGTCTCAGGCGTGAAATCAAATTAACTTTTCCTAAGATTATTCGTGTCTGAACATGCCGTCCAACATATGGGTGCCTTCACTAAATTTTACACAAAATGTAAATTCTTAAGGGAATTAAGATAGGAATAAGCTAGTTAGATATCATGTTTTATCACAGCCTACAATCAACATAGCATTTCTACTATAAACAAGCCGTCATAAGAAGAAAGTTAATGCCGTCTACTCATGAAGTTCATCACTGATCGTAAATTTTAAATTCTCACATCGTAAAAGATATAACTACGTAACGTATACTGTACCTATCCATATGTATACGGACAAAGAGTTTCTAAAGAGATACCAAAAAAATGCAGCAGTGAAGCGGCTGGAACCTCCCCATCGCGTGGATCTTTGACTTGGGTTTCTAGTCGAATTAGCAAAGAAAATGTATGACTGGTTTCCATGATGGCTTTAGAACTTTTTTAGAACACACAAATTGAAATATTCATCAGAGAAAAGTAGGTACAAGTAAGTCCTTTTTAGGCAGGACCCCCAAAGTTCTAAAACCGTCGTTGAAACCAGTCTTATACAATTTCTGTACTAATTCGGCTAGAAACACAAATCAAAGATCCACGCGATGGGGAGGTTCCAGCCGCTTCACTGCTGCATTTTTTTTTAAACCAGAATTTGAAGACCTTTCTGATGGTGACAATAAATCTTTCAAAAACTTGTTTTGGATGGTTAAATAAGTGAATAATTTAAAGTTTGATATTGGTGTGCCAAAACGGCACTTTCCGTCGGCCGATTGAATCCAAAATTTGTTCAGCTCTTCGACGTGCAATACAATCCCCATGTGCAAAATTTCAGCTAAATCGGTTCAGGGGCTTGGGCTGTACCGCGATTTTAAAGTCCGATAAAAATCAATTTTTTTTTAATTTTTGGTCAAAAGGGCACTGAGAGTGAATACATTTTTAGAAGCAGAATTTGAAGGCCTTTCCTATCGTGACGTGAAACATGGGGGTTTGCATTTAAAATTTAAAAGTTGATGTGCCAAAATGGCATTTCTAGTTGCGCGATTGGCTCCAAAAGCTTTTCAGATCTAAGTTGGGGTATGAGATGCCTACGCACCAAATTTCAGCTAAATCGGTCTAGTGGTTTTGGCTGTGGCGTGTTTACAAACGTACGTACACACACACAGACACATTTTGAATACCGCTTTTTTGGGTTCCTGAGACCCCAAAACGTGAAGATCTGGTGCTATCTCAAATTCGAAAATTTTAGTGATTGCAGTAACCTCCCATTTTTTTTAAATTGTGATGGAGTTGGGGAGGTTAAAAAATTACCAAAGGTACTATAAGCATAGTATACATACCTATACTCCTACCTACTCTGCTTTTAAAAACTATAACATATTAGGTATAGGTATACCTATATTTTTCACTTGATAGCCATCATCAACAACTATAGAAGCATCATAATTATTCTTATTACACTTATTTGTTTGTTAGCGCTCTTAGAAGGATTGGCACCTATAGAGGAATTAAATAGTCTTAGAAAAATATTATAATCTATCATTTTTATGATCTCAATATAACTTTATACTATACAATCATTAAAAACGGAACACCCATAGGAAATAAGGAAATACCGCGGCGCTTTGAAATAACCTGAAGATATTGTCATGAAAAACGCCTCCACGTTGGAAGTATAACATTGTTATTGTGGGCACCATCAGAGTCTTCTGAGAAGAATTCAATATTAATCGAAACGGTACGAAATAAACGTTACTTACTGAAATTGTTCTTTCACCAACAATCTAAACACCATCATTTATCATGTTTATTAAAATGACTTTTTGCAATCGATCAGCATGGTTGGCATTTCTTGAACGTGAACTTAGTCAACAGTATCTGATGGTGAGAAAATATGTAAATCATTTTGCAATAAGTAGTAAAAACTTGGCAATAATTTGATAACTGGGATTACCTTTTACTATTGAGGAATGTAGGTACAGAATTTAGACAGTATCTTATATGTACATAAAATTCAAACTTATTCCCTACGCCAGTAGGCCAATACACTTTTTTCTGTAGTGGCAGTAGATACTTATTTGTCAGACTGACGGGAGAAAATTTTCTAAATCTGGATTGTCAGTGAAGTCAATTATTATACCGAGAAGGTCTATATTGTTCCAGTTACTTTAATAAAATCTGATAATTGCGAGTAAACCCGCCTTTGATTTGGTATAGACTTGGTGTGCCGTGTTTTCTTTTTTTTACAAAAACGTCAACCCAAGATTTAAATTAATAGGGATATTTTGCTGCCACTATGACTATACAGGCTGAGTCAAACGGGACGGGGGACGGGCCACCCTTAATAACTTCGTTTGTTTTCGATCGATCCGAACCATTTTTGGTAACGTGATATATGCACCTAAATTTACCTTTCAACTTTTACTGGGACAATCTTTTGAAAAAGTGAATAGTTTGTAAAATAAAGGGCCAGATCCATACTTTTAGGAATACGTTCAATTAACATTCTCTCTAAATTTATACATTATGTAAGAGTATGATTTTATTACACCGTTGTGGTTTTAAAAAAAACACGCTACAGCCCAAACTACTGGGCCGATCTGGCTGAAATTTGGAATGTGGACATCTTATGGACCTGGGAAGAGCCCACAAGAAGTGTCATTTTGGTACATCAACTTTAAAAATTTAAATGCAAATACCCATTTTTAGCGTCACCGCAGGAAAGCTCTTCGAATTCTGCTTCCGAAAATGTCGAGGAAAATGTATTCACACATGGGGCCCTTTTGACCAAGCAATGGTGTATAACTGTATATTTTTATTAAGGAATGTGACAGCTGATTCTTTTTCAAGTCGAAAACCTTAGTGACATTTTTTCGAAAAATGTCATTTCAGTTGCAAAATGGCATTTTTTAAATTTATTTTACAAAAAAGCATATTCTTCCAATAGGATTCGATAGCGGCTGCATTGCCGGATCAAAAACCTTAGTGCCATTTTAGAGGCAAAAAGGCCCTTTTTTGAGTTTTTCGTAGCAAAAGAGCAATTATTATTATCGAATTCGATAGCTGTTGCATTACCGGATCGAAAACCTTAGAGACATTTAAAAAAAAAATAATTGTAGGGTTGAAAAAGATTTTTATTCAAATAAAATACAGCATGCCGCATGCACGCGGACCTTGGTTAAAGTTAAATGCTACATTTACAAATTCTGTGAAAAAGTAGAAGTTTCTAGTTTCTACCGTCTCCGAGACCGCCAATTTTTATAATTGGAAAGGCCGATTGTTTCTATGAAAATATTGAAGTAATAACGTCATGTTAAGGCGATACTAAGCCGATACTTCCCTTGTCAAATTTGTGCTTATTCAAAAGTGGTCCAGGAAAAAAACTAAATATCAGGATCTAGACTATTCAAAATTTAGATTTTTGGTGTGGAGTCTGTGGAGGTATAATAAAGTGTACCTACTTACTTCATTGAATACAAAAATATAGAAATTCTTTCAGGCGGTCACATTGTTATGTGGATCTTCTTTCCTGCTCCCGAGAATTTATTCCAAAAGTTTTAGGGAGTATGGAGGGTAGTATATGGTCTAGCCTGTACCTCTTGTGATTTTTTTATTCATCAGCTCCTCTTAGGTACTTAACAATTATTTTTTGAAAATTGGTTGATTGATGCTGTTTGATGCTGTATGTGACGATTCCTACCGAAGAAATCAGGATTATTTCGAATTTTAAGAATAATTATCGAACAAAAATGTCAACACGAAACAAAATTGGCTTGATCCTGGAGTCGAAAACTGCCGAAGCGTGTCGATTGTACCGCAAAAACGTCCACCCTCTGTTTAAATTTCAATTTTCAACAAAAAATCATTGTTAAAGTACCTAAGAGGAGCTAATGAACAAAAAAAAAACAAAAACCAGATTTTCGGATTCCCAGGACCCTGAAACGTAAACATTTGATGTTTTTGGCGATTCCATCTTTCGATTGATTTTATTAACTTGCTTCGTGAAGCGTAGACGTTAAAAAAGCCTATACATCACATAAACCAAGCGTTCGTCGGAAAGTGTAGGGACTTTAGGTAACTGGAAGAAATATATAGTCATTTAACCTCGCATTTAACTTTAAAGTAGCTTACCAAGAAGTTAACGACTAAAATCTGATTGGTCCACTAGGGCCGGAATTTTAATCGAAGGTTAATCTACAGTTCTGTTGGTTATCCAATCGGATCATCAGAAATCAGAAAGTTTTGAAATTGGCTTATTTGATATGGATATAACTGACAGATCTGACGGCTAACCTTCGATTGAAATTACGGCCCTAATCGCTTATAACATAAGATCTATTTAGAGGTACTATACATAACTGGACTCGGTAGATTTTGGAAAATATACGAGTTGATTCAGAATTTCGTGATCAATATATCCAATAGACTACTCCATTCGAAAGAGAGAAGAGTAATGGGGTCGGAAAATATAATCCGCCTATAGCCTATAGCAACATCTCTATTTTATTTTCCCCTGTAAACGTCAATTGACAAAAACTAAAGGGGCGCGAACAACCAAGCCGCTCTCTAATTCACTTTATCTCATTTCTGGAGGCTGGAGCACATAATAGCATCAATGTCTTATATCGAGACGCTTTCAGTGGAAAGCAGCAACAGCAACCACGTAGTAGCAGCCTGTAAAATTATATTCCGATTAGCAAATATTTCAAAATAGTAAGCAGGGCCACCAAAGTAAGGCGGAAGGCACTAGGTAGTTGGCAACCATCATGCAGTAAGAGGATGCTATAGATCCTTCTACATATACATCTGTCCTCATCAGAACCCTTCGTTGTACCATTATGTCATACTACGTGGACTCATTTTTTCGAATCTTTTAAAATTTTAAGAAAAACTTGTCTTTTCAGAATTTGCGAACACTTCATTAAAATGAAGTGCGAGCGATCTGATACACCCGGTACATAAAACTAATAATAAAAGGATGCCAGTGAATTGAATATTTTCAACTTTCATAGTCAAATTATGATATTATTTGCAAGAGAGTATCAGTAATAAGCATCCAGAGTGGGAATTACCATAATCTATTATCTCAAAACTAATTCGTATTGATTTTATCAGCAGATATAAGATTTATTTTTACATTAAAGCAGTCTGTTTAAAAAATTATTATCCTATAGCTAAATAAATGGTAACATAAATATACAAAGTAAACAAAAAAGATTCAAAGCATTTTCGGAAAGTAACTAAAGGTGAGATTACGATAATGACTCAATTAGACGAATAATAATTGAGATTATCAGGTTTACCTGGAATTAACGACACTGTCAAACATATGGATGTGGATTAATTACCTACAATTTAAAATGAGCTGTAAAGCTAGATCCATTTCAGATTCTCATCTAATGAGTTGAAGAACCAGACATAGATAATGGTGCAAATCATCAGATGGGTTAAATAAACATAAAAGGCATGATACATTTATTCCTTTTAACCCAAACTAACAATTTAGTAAAGATTTGCAGGTTCCTATTAAAACACACTTTTCCGTATTCTATGATGACGATTTCGTATTAGTCTCTCTTTTCATTTTTAACACTTCGAATCGTGACTGCACTATTAAGAAGCTTTATTCATAAATTTGTAAGTGGAAGGTACTTAGTGTTGCTTTATAGTACGGACAATGGAACTTTACGATGGTTGTCAAATGATTAGCCATGCTTAGCTTTGTTGAGCCGCCTCGGAATTATGGGAATGAGTGTTTTTTTTAAACACTGCTGCTAAATAAATTAGTAGCATCTCTTCTTGTCCTTCATCACATACCTAACAGCACATAGTTACATAAGGATATTCCTACTTCCATATTTTTCATAGTTCAACTTCTATTTCCCTACAGAATTGTATTTATGTGAGTTTATTTACAGCTGGTAAATCTTAGAATAAACAATCATAGAAACACTTTATGTAAGTAACCTCGTAAATAACTAATTATAGGCACCTACTTACTATATAGGTTCTGTATGATGTACATGAAAAATCGTCCAAAAACTTTAAAGCACCTTAACTCGTAATTTTTATAAAGGAAGGCAGGTATATAATTAATGATTTTACGGTAGAAATAATTTAGTATTGCCGCAATAAAATTTATGACCAACAAACTAAATCTAGGAATAATTTAATGCTACAGGCGTCCGACTTGAGAAAGTTCTTGTCTTAATTGGGGTGCTATATATTATTTTATGATAATAAACGACAAATAATTTATAACGATTTGAAAGTATAATTAAGATGTGCTACAAAAATGGATAAACGAAGACTAAAAGCAAGCAAACTAATAATTCCTATTATTATGAGCCTCAGCATAAGAAAGTTAACAAAAAATAGAAAACGTATTAAATTATTTTCCAAGGCAAGGTATTTGATTATACGTCTAAAGTTCAATTACATAATTATTCCCTTTCGATAGTGAAAAATCGGAAAATTGGGACTTAAAAAAAATCATATCTTTCTTACGATTGAATGAAATGTGAAACTTTTGCGTTTTTTAAGGCTGTCAATTTAATGGCATTGACAGGTCTTCTAGATTTTTAGCAAAGATAGGCAACAAATTATAACCGCTATATTGAGTTTTGGCACCATCCAACAAATAAAAAATTAGTTTTTCAAAAATTTGACCAGCAAGAACTTTATTGAAAAAACATGTGAAAAGTTTGAATCACACATCAAAATCTATTTTACAGAATTTTCAATTCAATTATTTTAAACGTTAAGGCCCGGTTTTTCCATCATCCACCAACAGTTTGTCGCATAGCAATGAGTGTTCTGATTGGCTGTATCCTAGCAACTAAACGCTGGTTAAGTAAACTGCAGGTTATCGAAGATGGGAAAAACCGGGCCTAAAAAGGATTAAAAAAGTTAGTGTACTATTTTTACTTTTTTCTCAAAAAGCTTTACACTAATTTTAAAAATTATTCATACCAGTTTTAGAATTTTGACGATTTTTCAAAAAAGTCCATATTAATTACATTTTTTTCTGTATCCCATGGTGTCAACATTCAATTTGGCGGAAATAAGAGAATCAAAATTTGACTGTCGATGATGTCATTACTCAAAATCTAGAAAGCCTAAAAAATTTCTGTAGTTCAAAAATCAAAAGTTAGGGGATATAAATTTTTATTTGAAATCGCAATTTTCAGATTTTTCGAAATAACTCAGGAGCGAATTAACATTTTGCGGATTTCTCTTCAGCTTCTTAATCACAATGAAACAGCGCAACTTTTTGCTAATTTAACCGCGATTCCGTATATCTCTTTACCGTTTAAGGCGATGATTTTGCGGTTTTTGAAGCAAAATTGTAGTAATACGAAAGAAGCTAGACATAATTTGTAAACGCACTTGCATAGTGATTGTCGCAGTCTGTTTCAAATAAGCCTGGATGTAAAGGGAATTGAAAGAACATAAAATCATTCAATTACCGTATTCCCTCGTGTAAAAGCAACAAAGTAAGTAGGCTGCTAATTTTGACTTTTATCGGGCTTTGACGTTAGGTTTTTCGCAAATACACCACGGTCAAATTGACATTTGATAACACTAGAAGCAATCATACACAAGCAAAAATAAATAAAGAGCTAAGGATTTGGGAGAATGTTCACTCCAAACTCTCTTGCCGTTTTAGCGATAAAAGTTAGTTTATCAAAATGCCATCTCACTGTCCATAATTTAAATTCGACCTATTAACTTTTGCATTTGGCCATGGCGGAATTTTGCAAAGCTGACGTCAAAAACGTGACAGAACAGTCAAAAGTAGCAGCCTACTTACTCTGTTGCTTTTACACGAGGGAATACGGTATTTGAAACATAATTCGCAGATCATTCTAAAATGTTTTTACTTTAAAAGGCAACCGGAGAAATGTCAATTTTATTTCCCTGTATAAAAAACATTTATTAATATCGTACTGTATGTAATGGAGCGCTTTTAGGCATTTTCAGAATTTTTTTAACACGGTTGCTGCGTTTTTTTCCGCATATTATTACACAGGGAAACAGACTGCGACAACCACTATATGCAACTGCATTTACAAATTTTGTCCAGCTTCCTTCGTATTACCTCAATTTTGTTTCAAAAACCGCAAAATAATCGCTCGGTTTTCGCCGGCAATCACCGCCTTCAGAGATGCCAATGGCGAGATGTAAAAAACGAACCACCCTGTATGCACGTCCATATAAATTCATCGATGTTATGTATGTACATACATAGGTACAAATTGAAGCAATATTAATATTATTGCTAATTATGCTCGTTACTGTATCAAGCAAAGGTAATAAATCTTAACTAATGACACGAAGTATATAGCCCTATAAAAGGCCAACGAAAATGTATCTGTGTTACTTTCATTTGGAATTAAGTACATATAGATATTCCGGGAGGGGTTGATAGTTGATACATTGGGAATTCTTTGGTCACATATCAAGGAATTCTCGGGTAGTCTGTGGACATTCTTATGAATTCTCGGGTAATTATTGGGTATTCTTGGGTAATCTTCGGGTAATCTGTGAGAATTTTTGGGTAGTCTTTGGGTATTCTTCGGGAAGTTCCTAAGCATGACATGACATCATGAATTGACGCCATATATAAACCATCGGTCGCTGTAAGTGCTCTCTTTTTTGTACGAGAAATTAAAGTCGCCATGCACTGAATGCTTTGCGAGGTAAAGTCCCGTCGCATATTAACGAAAGTGGGGGTTGTGTGTCTCAGCCTTTTTTCTGTTGGTTTGTAAACGGGATTTCACATCCGTCAAAATTTTCGACACTCACTGTCAGTGTCAATAAACAGTAACAATGGAGGTTGAAAGGGACCTCTGTTGTTAATTATTGTCCATGACAGGAATTTTGACAGAACTAAAACCCCGTTTACAAACCAACAGAAAAAAAACCTGAGACACACAACCCCCACTTTCGTTAATATGCGACGGGACTTTATTTTGCCTTCATTGTCAAAGCAACCTCGAAGTTTTCCGGGAATTCCAATACAAAATACTTAGCGACAAGTTAAAAGAAAAAAGACAACAGAGAAATGGCTGGAACCCCTTCTCACCAATGGATCTTTGGTTTGTGTAGTAGTTTACTAGTTAGTAGTCGAATTAACACGGAAGTCTGATGGTTTCATAACGTTATGATGCTTTGTGAGAATTCATAGGTATTCTCAGTCTCGAGGAATTCTGGGTATTCCTCAGGTAGTCTCGGGAAATTCTCTCCGAATCTTCAAGTTCTAACAACCCCTCGATATTACGTCAACTGTTCATATAAACAACAAACAACTAAACACTGAAAGTAATATTCCCTCTAAAAACCAATTAAATTGAAATAGTATACAAGAAAAGTAGGTAGGTAATTTACTAAATTCTTATTCAGCAAATATCCCAAGTCAATGAAAGTGCAGGTTGTAAGCCGCGTATTGAGGTCATTGAAAACACAAGTAGTGTACCTAAAATGTGGCATTATTTTTCGTTTTTTGTTGACGCCCGCCTGAGATAATGTTACCTAAGTAAAAGTAACATTTATTAGATTATTTACGGACACCAGAATCATTTACCTTAACATTTTTATTCTCGCCTGACACCATTTTCCCTAGAACCAATTAGTCAGACATTTTACCTCCGGTCTTCGTCCGAATTCAATCATCATGCTATCACGCAAGAAGACAGTTAAACAATAATCACAAACGTGTAATTGAGAAAATTACCACGGAGACTACTTCTGGAAATTCACCATAGTTGTTATCTGTCTTTCGCAATCCTGACGAGAATTTAAAACCACGTACATGATGTGTTCAAAATCTCATAGCCAAATAATTGTAGATATCTTTGTATAATTGAACTTATAGTTGTTTTTTTGTTGGACCTAATATTCAAATGACTTGCTCAGAAACAGCCCGTCTAGGTACACAAAGACTTCAGAAGATGCCGAATGGATTATACAACCACTGTACACAATGTTCACCCAGCGGCGATCACCAGAACAATCTGCATCAATCTGTGAGACGCGTTGCCGGTGAAGAAATATTTTTTTATAACAGAGAATGGACAATGACAAAATTTTTAGCAATTGTAATGGATATCTTTGTTCCCTCGCCATTCCATCCTGTAATATAGTTATTACTATGTCTCATTTGTGGCGAATTTGAAATTCCATGAACAAATGACGCAGGAGAATGGTCATTATTACGCAATTAAACAAGCACAAGGATAATAATAATTATTATGAGTTACAGGATATTTTTTTCGCTTTTGGTTTTCGGCGAACTTGTTCATAATAGTTTCAGTACAGGTTTTAGTATAGCATGTATATACCTTAGCCTGGAGTTACACGAGTTTCAAATACTAATAAGTACATGTTCTGCATACTTATTCATATTATTTTGATTTGAGATACAATAATGCTAACTGCTCATTCACAATGAAGGTACAACTTAGAAATATGAGGATGCCAAGGCCCACCCTGACAGAGATATTTACCTGGTGGTATGGGACAGGTGACGGCAGACACCGTTTAGAAATACCACTGTTAGAGGTCACCGCCTAAATAGAAAATGTTCAGCTCTGAGTGAGCATTTGCATCTTTCTAAGCTGTACCATTATAAAATAAAATATCTTAGGAAGACATGCGAATGGTGCCTTGCGCATGGTAATTATAGTCCGTGAGGTAGCGTGCATCGAAGTCTAACGAAAAGAGACCCATTTTCTCAGTAGTACACAATGTATATGCTTATAAGTTATTCCTAAAACCACCCCTCTGCCCGCCGACAGTGGCAGCATTAACCCGGGGGCGGCGCTCAAAGGCGGTCAAATCTGACATAAAATCTAACGAAAATAGACCCGAAAACCGAGCACGTCATCTTATAGAAAAAATCGTACTGAACATTTCTATATGTCAGAAGACGATATCAGCGGCAGCCTTCACCCGGAAGACGCGTTCAAAGAGAGCCAAAATCAACCGGAAGTTTAACTCAATGTGTCCTCAATGATCAATACCTCATTCGATTCGTCTTTTCTTACACTATTCAAATTTACCACTGCAGACAAAAAAATCGGCAGCACCTCCTTAGAAGATGCGGTCAATGGGGACCGAATACCGCGCTCTCAGCATATTCCATTATAATTGAACTCGTAGGCACTCATAGTAATGAACGATACGTAGCATAGATGCAACTTACTGCTATATTTTATATTATGCAGACTACGACAAACATTTCACTTAAAAATTAAGTAAACCGGGATGGCTCATAATAAAAGTACCGACTTGACAACTATTAACTGAAATAGGTATAGGTACGTTATGTATTTTTTTTATCATCAGGTAATACGGGAACAATTATAGGATGAAGCTGGCTAAAATAAATATAATAAAATTTATTTCTTTAATAATTATGTAGGTATGTCTTTTAATTAGCGTGAAAGCAGGTTTTAATGAGGCAACATCCCCGGCTTTTCTTGAACTGAAAAAAAGGAGATTTTGTTGTTTTATTTCAATAGTCGTTCGCAGTCGCAAATAACTATTTCGCGGGAAAGCTTGCGCAGAGTAGGTAAACTCCATTCATTTTCTATCGAAGATCTAAAATTTGTGCAACTGTGCAACCATAATTTGTAAGGGCCTGTACTTTTGACAATTTGATAGAAGTTTAGCGGGAAAGCAAAAACATTGCAGAACCCATATCTTCTAGGGTTTATTTTTATTGTTAGAAAGTGTCACAGATAAACGTACCTGAGGCTTTTTCGTGAATATTTTTCTTTGCACTTTACTCAAAACTGCACGCATACAAAGGCCATTTTGGGCCAATTCAGAGCAATTGCAAAATTTTGACATTTGTCATGTTTTCTGACGTATCGCATTGAAATCACTTCTATCAACTCACCTGTCAGTAAAATTCCTTGCAAAATTTCCTCATACCAACACGAGTACCAACATAAAATTCAAATTTTGACGTTCTGTCACTTCAAAATTCGCGAAAATCAGCAAAGTGTCTGACATCTGGTGGCGATACTTTAATTACACTGAGAGACAGGATACGGAAAAACTTTTAAACGTCCGTCATCATAATTTCGGCTTACGTCAGTCAGTTGTCAGTTGCGAGGTTAGGTAGTAGTTTTGTTCGGAGACATCCTCTCGCTGACTCGAAATTTTGGGAATAATTCTGTGGAGTTTTACGTTTTGTGTACTTAAGTGAAACATTGTAAATCCAGGAAAACTTGGCTTTTAAAAAATCCACGTATCTATGTCACTGATGTCACCAACTGACACTGTCAGGCACGTCACGCTAGAATTCTCACCTCCGACTCCCCAGTGGGGTGAGATCGCCATTTTGTAGTTTAGCAATGCCATCTGTTAGCAGCTGATTTTCGCGAATAGTTGGTTTTGCATTTATTGTGGTGAAACATCATAAAAAATAAAATGGTAAGTTTAATCCCGTCATTTACAGTATGCCAGTACCTAATTTTAAGAAAAGTGGCTTTTCAGTGGGTACCTTTTTGAAAGGGTGCAGCTCCTTTATGCAGCATTTTCGGACATATGTCCACAGGAAGTTTTCTTCTTCAAATAGTGTGAGGAATCAGCCCTTGAATTTTCTGACACTACATATTTAAGAGTCAGCCTGTATGTATAGATAATATCCGTCTACGTTTTAACCTCCCCACTCCACTTCACCATTAAAAAAAAAGGGAGGTTACTGCAATCACTAAAATTTTCGAATTCGAGATAAGACCGGATCTATACGTTTTGAGGTCTCAGGAGCCCAAAAAAGTGGTTTTTAAAATGTGTCTGTATGTATGTACGTACGTTCGTACGTATGTTCGTACGTTCGTACGTTCGTACGTACGTACGTTCGTAAACACGCCACAGCCCAAACTACTCGACAGATTTAGCTGAAATTTGGTACGTGTGCATGTGATAACCCAACTTAGATCTGAAAAGCTTTTGGAGCCAATCGTGCAACCAGAAATGCCATTTTGGCACATCAACTTTTAAATTTTAAATGCAAACCCCCATTTTTCACGTCACGATAGGAAAGGCCTTCAAATTCTGCTTCTAAAAATGCATTCATTCTTAGTGCCCTTTTGACCAAAAATAAAAAAAAATTGATTTTTATCGGACTTTAAAATCGCGGTACAGCCCAAGCCCCTGAACCGATTTGGCTGAAATTTTGCACAAGGGGATTGTATTACACGTCGAAGAGGTGAACAAATTTTGGATTCAATCGGCCCACGGAAAGTGCCGTTTTGGCACACCAATTTCGAAATTTAAAATTATTCTCTAATTTACCCATCCAAAACAAGTTTTTGAAAGATTTATTGTCACTATCGAGGTCACCATCAGAAAGGTCTTCAATTTCTGGTTTTAAATGAGACAAAATTTATTCGCATTTAGAACCCTTTGAGTAGAAAAATCGAAATTTTGTAATAACACTGAAACCACTTTATAGCCCAAACTAGTGGATCGATTTGCCCGAAATTTGGTAAATGGAGGTGAGGTGACCCGTTGAAGAGCTGAAAGGCTTTTGGGAGCAATTGGTCAACGGGAAGTGCCATTTAGGCATATCAACTTTATTATCTTAAACAGAAGTCCCTGAAATCAAAAACCCACGCGTTGGGGAGGTTCCAGCCGCTTCTCTGCTGCATTTTTTTATTAACATTTACCATATTTATAGACACAGACTTCTTTCTACACTTCATTAAAGCTCAAAATAGGTATATAAGCAATATTGAAACTACTTATACCGAGCAAATACACGTCAATCTTATTAATTTTTTTGATGCAAATTCAACTGCGCAGTTACCCTTTTATTTGAATTTGTTTTTTAAATTTCTTTCACTTTTCACAATCTGTCAAAATAGCAAAAATTATTTAAAAAAAATGTAATCGCGGAATCGCGCAGTTGAATTTGTATCGAAAAAATAAGGTTGACGTGTATTTGCAATTTTCAAAAATCTTGATTTTTGACATGTTTCTGAAAATCTAAGGTGGTCGTGACTGCACTTCCGGTCAAGAATGATACATGCTTTTAACTCAGCTTTCCTGTGAAACTGTTGTTTGCGATTGCGAGCGGCTACTGAAATAAAAACAAAAAAATCTATTTTTGAGTTCAAGAAAAGCCGGGGATGTAGCATTAAAACCTGCTTTCACGCTAAATATAAGACACCTATAATTATTAGAGAAATAAATAATATTTCTTTTAGCCTCCTCTGATTCAAATACGTATAATTGTCCCCGTATTACCTGACATAACCTGACATAACGTAGGTTAATAGTTGTCATTTCGGTACTTTTTTATTATGATGATGTATTGATGGCCATCTCGGTTTATTTTTAAGTAAAATGTCCGTCGTAGCCTGCATAAAATAAAATATAGCAATAAGTATGCTGCTGAGAGCACGGTATTCGGTCCCCTTTGATGGCGTCTTCTAGGGGCGTGCTGCCGATTTTTTCGTCTGCAGTGGTAAATCTGAATAGCGTAAGAAAAGGCGAATCGAATAAGGTATTGATCATTGAGGACACTTTTAGTTAGACTTCCGGTAGATTTTAGCCCTCTTTGAACTCGTCTTCCGGGTGAAGGCTGCCACTGAGATCGTCTTCTGATATACAGAAATGATCAGTACGATTTTTTTTATAAGATGACATGCTCAGTTTGCGGGTCTCTTTTCGTTAGATCAGCTAGCAATAAAGGTAAAGCAGTATGGGAAGTGATAAAGCTTGAATCTAACAATACGCGTCCAATTGGAGATGAAAATATAACTTTAAAAACGGGCGATGATAATAACTATGTAGTAACTGATCCATCAGAAGTGGTGGAGATATTCTCAAACCACTTTTCTTCGATTTTGGCGAGTAACGTAAATTTAATAGGGGATAGTATGTGTCGTGGCAATCATTTCGGTGAATCCTTTTTTCTACACCCCACTGACCCATTTGAAGTTGAAGGTGTCATAGCAGGTCTTCCCAACAAACATTCTGCAGGATTGGATGAAATTCCGTACTCACTTCTTAGGGACGTTGCTAAACTTGTTTCGAGGCCTTTGGCTAATATAGTTAACTCTTGTTTTCAGTGTGGCTACTTTCCTGATCAACTGAAGCACGCTAAGGTGGTGCCTGTATTTAAAAAGGGATCTAGGCAAGATGTAAAAAACTACAGGCCATCAGTTTCCCTGCTTCCAGCCGTTTCTAAAATTATAGAGAGATTGATATATAACAGACTGTTCAAATATTTAACTGACAACAATCAGGTCAACTGATATGGCATTGTTTAAAGCGATTGAATTTGTGGTTGACTGTATAGATCGTGGTGATACTGTTGCTGGAATATTTTTTGATTTGTCTAGGGCGTTTGATACAATTAGCCACAATTTACTATTAGAAAAACTAAGCTTATACGGCATTAGAGGTGACCTCTTCGCCTTTTTGAGTCATATCTCACTGGTCGAACACAAACTGTATGTTTAAAATTCAAAGTTGACAACACGATTTGTAAGGTGTTCTCTGAAGCAAAACCCCTCTTAACGGGGGTGCCACAAGGATCAATTCTTGGTCCATTGTTGTTCGTTTTATATGTCAACGATTTGCATAATTCTATATTTCCGAGTCGAGTTTGGCAATTTGCTGATGACACTACATGTGTGGTGGCTGGGCCGAATGTTCAATCTGCATCTGAGGAGGGCAATATCGTAATGCGAAAAATGCAATTGTGGTGTAAGGAGAACTCGCTGTTATTAAACACCAATAAAACTGTCCTTATGGAGTTCCATAACAGCAGAGTCCCTAAAATTAGTAGCATTTATATTAAGAACGGTGTTAAGTCTATACCTATAGCATCAACGACAAAGTTTTTGGGTTTACATATTGACAGTGGCTTAAAATTCGACAGTGATGCTCAGCATTTAATTAATAGGATGAATACATTTCACTACACCCTCATTAACATCAGAAATTCGGTGGATTTATCAGTACTACGGGTATACTATATGGCCCAAGTATAATCAATAATGTTGTATGGGATAATATTTTGGGGATCATCTCCGTGCTCGGGGCCCATTTATACTGTCCAAAAGCGCATTGTGAGATCACTGCTTCAAAGAAGAATATGGTCAAAGAGTTTTTATTGACTCATCTCTTTACAAATTTTGATGATTTTCTATGTAGTAAATGTCTAGATGTTTAATTGTTTATTGTCTATTGTTTACTGTATACTTATTTGACGTGCCACATGTATCCAGTGTATCGAATGGCAAAAATAAATTATTATTATTATTATTATTATTATTATTTTAAGCTAAATTATAAATTTGACCTCCTTTGCGCGCCGCCCCCGGGTTAATGCTGTCACTGTCGGCGGGCAGACCGGATGGTTTTAGGGATAACTTATAAGTATAAGTATATACATTGTGTACTACTCAGAAAATGGGTCTCTTTTCGTTAGACTTCGATGCACGCTACCTCTCGGACTATTAGTGGATCTCAAAAGCTGCTCAAATGTCGACGCCAATTTTTCTCGTTTTTTATTGAAAAATTATGAACTTGGAATTTTTTAAAACTTTATTCTAGAGATAACTAGAAATCTGGTACATGATGAAGGTATAGCAAGAGATGAGGACGCGAAAGCGCATTCTCAGACTTTCACGTTGGAGGTTAATAAAAATTACATGCTCTTCATAATAACCCAATTCCACTCGACTCGTATTTGTAGCTTACAAACTTCATGCACAAAATGTGAAAGTGCAGTTCTATCTCTTTGTCGATCGATTAGGAAAGTCCATCATTAGCGGTATTTTAAAAAGGAGTGGGAGTGGAGGTGTTAAAAGCGTGCGGTATTTCGCAGTTCGTTTCGTCTGTTCGATCAAGTGCCGACGCGACGTTACGTTAATGAATTATTCGAAGGCGCTAGTCATAAAAATGATTTTGCCTCGTCCCCTCGCCTGCAATGATTAACTTTATAGTTTGTGCTTGCTGATAGAAAGGAAGGCCCATCTGTCTCGTTCCAATGCTTTCGTTCTTTTTTCACCTCTAAGCAGGGTCTTGAGTATCTGGGGAGATTTTACGAGCGAACGTTTTATGGTCCTGCAAATCGTTCTCGTTTACGGCGATACTGAGTGAATCAGAGTATACCGCGATTTATTTCATTGCGTTTACAAATAGGATGGACGAACGTGAACAACGATCTTTGTAGGCGTTCATCCTGTGAAATCAGCGCCCCATACATTCTTACGAGCCTCACCATTACCATTCAAATCAAAACATTTCAGTGTATTGTAATTCTTTCATAAATTAACATAATAATTGAGTTGTCGCTATGCTCAATTTATCATCTAACCAAACCTACACTTTAAAAACGAATTGTAGGCACAAAAAGTATGGCAAATTAAATAAATGGCCTTTAGTAATAATTTATCTTGGTATTAATTTAAAGCTACTTGGGTAACGCAATATAAAAAAAAATCATTATAACATTCAGTTGCCATTTTCAATTTCAGCAAAGCCATTTATCAATCTAGTGCGATTAATTAAACAGAGGAAAATGAGCTTAACACCCGTTGTCGCATAAATTTCCCAAAATTGAATAAATTATTTTGAATGTGAGGAAAATTACTAAATTACCAGTAAATTGGCGCCATTTAATTTCTCAGTCAGGGTTAAATAAAAACCTCCGGATAACAATGGAGTATTGACCGACGCGACGTAGCTTAATGAAAAATTCATCTTTGGCATAACTTATTCCACTTAGGCAAAACGGACTTGAGGTTTATCAACATATAGTTTTCATTGCGAAACCAATTATTAACCTCCCCAACCCCATCACAATTTAAAAAAAATGGGAGGTTACTGCAATCACTAAAATTTTCGAATTCGAGATAAGACCGGATGTATGCGTTTTGACGTCTCAGGAACCTAAAAAAGTGTTTTTAAAAATGTGTCTGTGTGTGTGTTCGTACGTACGTACGTACGTTTGTAAACACGCCACAGCCAAAACTACTAGACCGATTTGGCTGAAATTTGTTTTTTTTTGAAAAGTTTAATGTTTTGCGTACATACCTAGAACAAAAAAAAATAAGTTGCGAAAGAAATTATGAAAATTATAAAGTATAACAATAGCGCATTCACGCGTTGCAACTTGCCCCAAACAAGATAAACGGCATTGTCTGCACATCAGGAAGCGTGTGTCCACTACTCTGCTTGCATCGAAACAAGTCTTATTTTTCTTCTTTCCCTTTATTGTCTTCTCTTTTCTCTGTATCTGTTGATCTTTCCTGTGCCTTTTTCTCTTGTACTTTCTGTGCTTGCAATTTTTGAACTTTTTTTCATTCAGTAACTAAATGAAAATTAAAATATGGGGTAAGCTGCAACAATTGTTGCAAATTACCCCAGTCGTGAAATATGTCAAGTTTAACCTACAATTTGCACATTAGATTCAACAAGCACAGTGGGACTTCAAATCAAATGAGAGAAGAATATTTGACCTAATAATTAATTAATCATTATGATATTGTTATACATTTTCTAAGACGATGAAAAATTTACTTATGTTATTGGAAAAACACATTTCACTTGTGAACTCTTCGAAGTTTCCTTCTCCCAAAAAACTGAAGGGTTGCAACCTACCCGTGTTGCAACTGACCCCGTTCTCCCCTACCGAGCACATTCCGGGGTTTCAGCTTAAAAGTCCCTGATAATGAGACGAAATGCTGCGGATGGCTGCAGAAATCTGCAAAATCATAATGCTATCGTCATCTCATGATTTGTGCAGCTAAGCAGACTTATGCCGTGTTATCATGACATAAATTCACATAGAATCAGCCCATAAAATAAAAAATTGTAGAAAGTAACAGGACATGTGACGTCATCTGTCATTTTACCAGGGCCTTTTTTGGTGACATGATATGTCATTTTATCTGTGCACTGTCCGAACTAACTTTAGACAAGCGTCCTTTCGACAGATTGCAATTCATTTGTTTCCATACCCTCCCGTTATCACATATTTTCTGAATAGCACTGTACATGTTTTCTTATGGCCACTTTTCCAATCGCTATTTTAAGACAATCCAATAAGCCGTGAACAATATGCAGGAGTTCGACTTGCGCGGACATTATCTTAAAAAAGTAATCATATCAGTGGTCATGATTCGATTTTATGATATAAAGATGGTGGATTATCCCGGCTCTTCTATTCTCATAAAACCGGATCCGCACTTTATGCATCTTTCAGAGAGAAAACCACAAACATGGCACCGACTCCAACTCAACAAATCTTAATCGAGGGGAGACTTTGCGTTTGGCGTATAGTGGAAGATGGTAAAAACTAAAGTAAAGTCAATAAGGGTTTTTAGTATAAGAGGGCCCTTTTCTAATTGTGACGTCAAGCCAATCAAGCGGCAGCGCACTATGCGCAGATGGTATACTGTTTATGGCGGCGCATAGGGGGTCTGACATGGCACATCTTCCATCCTTTTATGCTGAAAACCCTTATTGTGATTTCTCAATGATTTCTAAACAAGAAAATAAAAAAAACACTTCGACTCGTTAATTAATAATAAAAAGTAAAAACTGTTACCTACTGGCGGCTTCCTCTGTATGGTGAGTGACGTCACAAAATTAATTTGAACCTCGAATGCCTGCAGGGTTGTTACGGCTGAATGTCAAAACAAACCATCAAAGCCGCACCTACGATGGTAAAATCATTTGATAACATTGACCTTACTGTTGTATTGTTTTGTGTACAAAGCAAAGACCATAATACAAGATGGTCCATTTGACAGTAATGTCATCACTCATAATAAGTAACTATCAGAAGTAACATAAGTAAACGTTTTTTCGTTTTCCAGGCAACTGTTTTGTATTTTTTGATAATTTCTTTTATAGCTGAAGATGGAGTAACACTCCGAAACGTGTCCTAAAGAAGTAAGTAAATTTTGTGAAACAAGACTTTGAAAAATGGATCAAGCTTTCAACCAAATAACATTAATATAAACATGATGGTAGGTCGAGGGGTAGGTATATGAGAAACTCTTTGGGGGTCTATTGTAGTCGAAATCTTTAAATTTTTGTCGTACATATCAAGAATCTAATGATACTTCAACTTCCACTATTACAACAAAGTAAAACAGATTGGTTTATTGGCGTTATTGTCCAACAACGAAGCTCAGCAGGACGGAAAAAATGTGCGGCTAATTTCGTGAAGCTCGACCATTGATATCAATCGCTTTATAATGATAAACGAAGCTGGGATGACCGCCGACCGCGTTTTATCAGTAGAATGGCCGTTAGTGACCGGAAAGCATTGCCGCAACCCGGTAAATTATGACGTCATGCATCTTCCGGACGACACAGGCTTGTGAGTTGTGACGTACGATCAGGAGCATGGTTTACGTTATTGCAAACCGTTTCAGGCGACATATAGGGTTTGGTAACTGATAACGAGAAAATACGACGTCATTCCCTAACGACTCGATCACGAGATTACGGTCTTTTAATTAATGTTGCAATGAGTTTACACAAATTTGCTTCATATTTCGTTCACGTTGATCAGATTAAAATACTTCTTTTTGTGAATATGTTGTGTATAGAGCCCCAGCACATTTGCACGCGGTTGCCATTATTTTTCTCTAACTACCTACCTACGTTTACCGTTTGCGTTTAGAAAAGTGTGGTCGAATAAAATTAGGGCACCACGCTACGACAGTTATAAAATGTTGTGTGTGAAGCCGATTTATAAATTTGACATATTTGTGCCTAAAAATGGGCAGCTACGGAAGCTGCTGGAACCTCCCAACTTGGTGAATGATCTAATCTTATCACCAAAATCAAGTAAATTTTACTATTTCATATGCCACTCCACGAAACCTAGGGCGTTTTCTATGATTTTTCTAAATTTTACGATCTTTTGCCAAAAGGACACTTACTTTGAATACATTTTTGAAAACAAATTTTGAAGATGAAGAAAATATGGGAGTTTATTATTAAAATTTCAAAGTAGATATGCCAAAACGGCACTTGCCGTTCGCCGATTGCCACCAGAATTAAGCTCTTCGGCGGATAACGGTATCTCTAATTACTAAATTTGAGCCAAATCGATTCAGCAGTTTGGGGTGTAGCGTATTATCTATTGTTGCTTCGAAATTTAGTTTTTTTGATTTTATGTTAGAAAGGCGCTAAGTGTGAATACATTTTTAGATACAGAATTTCAAGACCTTTCATGTGCTGATAAGAAAAATTGGTCTTCATCAGTGAAATCTCATAGTTGATATGCCAAAAAGGCACTTGGCGTTTGCGGATTGACAAACAAATTTAACTGGGCTCACCAGAAGGCCCAGCACTAACCACCATACCAATTTTCGAGGAATCTTGCTCACATACGTACGTACACACAGAATTTTTTTTAAAACCACTTTTTTGTGATCCTGGAACCTTGAAACGTAAAGATCTGCTGTTATCTGAATTTCGAATTTCACATCGGGGTTATTCTGCAATTATTCGTGAGCAAATTGCTGACGGTAGCAATGTCGTTGTTGCTATGGTGCGACGTTCCTGATTGGTTAACACCTAGCAACACCGATATTGTTAGCGTCAGCAACTTCTGGATCGAAACAAAATAGGTTCCGGTTCTAGGCCTAATTCTCGAATCGGACGAACAATTTCGTATGCGGCATCACTAAGGTACGCGCAATCTGATTGGCGGCTGCTTAGCAACATCGCATGCGAAACAATTCGAAGGATTCGAGAATTAGGCCCCTGGTTGAAATAAATTTTAGGTTCCCAAACGGTTCCGGTTCTTTCCCGATGCTCACCATTTGGATCTCTTAAACGATAAAAGATACAGGGTCGGTTAAATTACAGAAAAGTTGGGCTATTTCTTGTCGATTAAGAATCTGGAGAGAATTCCCCGAAATTGTGATTCGTTCCTGAGTTATCACAAAAAATCTGAAAATTGCAAATTAAAAAAGAATTAATATCTTCCTAACGATTGATGTTATTTAAATGACACTTGGAACTTTTACATTTTTGACAGCTGTCAATTCAATGGCATTGACAGAAATTATCTAGGCCTTCTGGATTTTGAATAGAGACAATCAACTTTTCTTTTTCTTATGGGCGCCATATTTAATTTTAACACCGCCGGGTATACAGAAAAATTAGCTTTTTAAAAATGTAACCAACATGCATGGACGTTTTTAAAAAAATATGTGAAAGCCCGAGTTACACGACCGCAAGACGCATTTTATTAATGTTGAATTCAATTGTTTTCACGTGCTATAAGAGATTGAAGAAGTCGGCGTACTTTTTTGCAATTTTGCAAATTATTCCAACCACTTTTCAAATTCTGACATCTGTCAAAAAAGTTCAGTTCATGTTGAGTGTATTTTTAAAAAGACAATTTTTGTGTGTATTTGATGGTGTTAAAATTCAATATGGCGGCCATAAAAGAAACAAAAGTTGACTGTCGTTATTCATAATTGAGATTATTGAGAAGGCCTAGAAAATTTCGGTCGATGTCATTTAATTGATAGCTGTCAAAAATATAAAAGTTCCAAGTTTCATTTAAATAAAATCAATCGTTAGGAAGATATTAATTTTTCTTTAAATTGGCAATTTTCAAATTTTTTATTATAACTCAGGAACGAATCAAAATACAGGGGAATTCTCTTCAGATTCTTAATCATCAACTACTATTAGTTTTCTGAAATTTAACCGATCCCGTATCTTTTACTGTTTAGGAGATCCCAATGGTGAGCATCGAAAAATTCCCCACCCTGTATATCATGTTCATAGGCAGTTTTTAACTTCTTTTTACGTAATAATCACAGGCCTAATTTCAATTAGATAAGATTTGGCAACCCAAGTTCGTTATTCAGGGAAACAGATTATTGGAGTACCTGGTACCTGAATCTGTAATTTAAAATTTAAAAAAATAGAATAGGCCCATTTAAATAATTTATTAACTACAAACTACAAACAATTTAAAATCCGCCTAAACCAGTGGTTATTGGGAACGATTTTGTGGATGTTAGGGGACCTGCGATGAACATAACCTAACCTAACTCTGTCTAACTTTTGACAGAGTTAATTTTGAGGTCACTGGTGGTTGCGCTGCACTAGAGAACACGCGGAACGCGCCAAATTTAATGCTGCAAGGGGAGAGATCGATATTCTTTCGAAATAATTCGTATTAATAAATGCAAAAAATTAATTAAAAAAAATTGACATCCGTCATTTTAATTTAGTGGATTTCTTTGGGGACCGAGCGAAATAATTTTGGGCAAGCGTTTTTCGAATCTGTTGTTTCCATAATAGCCAACCCTAATTACGAAACTTTTGAATTAAACTGTATATTTCAATAAGTATAGGTATCATACATACAGGGTGTCCGGAAATAACGATGAAATACTTCGGGGGGTGATTCTGCAGCTCAAAATATGAAAAAAAGTTCCTATAAACATGGGTCCGTAAATCGTTCCTAAGGGGGCTAGGGCCCCCTGAAGGGGGTGCTCAAAATTCGATTTTGATTTTGTCAATTATTAAGTTTTTGTATACTATCTGACATCGATTAGCAACATTAGATTACTTTAGATACTAATTTTTAAAATCCGTTCAGTTTTGTAATTTAATAAAAATCGTTTGATAAACCTAGGAAACGCAAATGGATCTTTAAATCTAATTTTTTCGAAAACGGTTGATCCTACGCTGTTATAACAAGAGAGGCTTTTTTATGTAATTTTAGTCAGGAAACCATATTCCGGTGAGAAATTGTCTAAAAAATAACACGTAAAAAAATTTGGGTGGGGAAAGCTGAAGCCCCTCTATTTTCCACGCCCCTGGTTGAATCTGCTTTTGGTAGATACCATAATCCGATGGTGCTTACTGATGTTAGATAATGTGCAAAAACTCGTCACTGTATCTGATTTATTCGTTAAAAACCGAATTTGAGGCGCCCGCTTCAGAAGGCCGTAGCCCCCTTAGGAACGATTTCCGGATACATGTTTATAGGAACTTTTTTGCATATTTTGAGCTGCAGAATCACCCACCGAAATATTTCATAGTTATTTCCGGACACCCTGTATAGGATCATATACCTACGTATTCACAATTCGTAATTAACTATGATCTATGACGACATTCAGTACCTAAACTGGTGTGCTGATGGTAATCACAGTTATAATAACCGGGCTGAAAGGCTTTTGATAAAAGTGAAATCACTCCAGATTTCCCGTAATTAGCCAAATGGCACGTAATAAAATTCAAACCCCGCATGAGCGTTTCCCGGATTTCCAACTAACAATTAAAATTAAGCTTGCAAGCCCGACTTAATGCAGAGAAAATACGGGATAATTCAAAGTGGCATCGCGGCCATTCTTGCTGCAATACACGGTAACCAATTAGAGCTGCTTAATAGCTAATTAGCACTTAGAGCATAATGGCGAACAGGAAAGTCCTTATCGACATTCTTGCCCATCACATCAGTTTAATGATAATATGGCGATATTTTGATAATTCAGCAAAAAGATCTTTAATAACATCAGTTGGTTAAAATTACACCTCTCTATAGCTACTTTATACATCCCTCACATAAAATCTTTTGGATTAATTTGTTTCTAGATAACTAATCGAGCTGTTACTTACTTTAACAATCTTGCGAACAATGGCCCGTTTCACACCATTGGAACGGGTTGAAAGTTGGTAATATGCACGTCGTTAGCGTAATAGCTGATTTCTGATTAGGATTCCATCGAAATGAATAGATCCTATCGTGGTTTAAGTTTAGTGTGTTTCCAGTACCTACCTATACGGGTTTCTGAATCTAAATCGATTTAGGTACCCAAAGTGCACCATACTTAAAATATATACACTGCGAGTGTAAAGTATGGAATAAAATTCCAATCTGCCAAAATAGCAAAAAGAATTTAAGAAAATGTAGTTGCGTAGTTGAATTTGTATCTAAAAAATAAGGTTATTGTTTTTTCCCCGATTTCTTCGATATTTTTGAAAATCTAGGGTGGCCGTGACTTCACTTTTGGGCACACACGTTCTTGTCTCAAAAAACTTCGTAGATTCCGAATCCGTTAAGAAAAAAGTATGATTCCATTTGCAAAAACAAAATTAGGGTTATTTCCGATTAAACCGGTAGTGAAAAAAAAATCTGAGTGCATACCGTTAGATCCGCATCAAAAAAATAAAATCGACCTGTGCGAGGAATTTTGGAAGAAATCGACGATAAAAAAATTATGAATTTTATTCCATACTTTACACCCGCAATGTATGTAGTGTGCCAGCCATCCATTTCTGCCAAGGTTTGTAATTTATATATTATGATGATTATGATGGTAGGTATTTGTTAAATTGGCGGATATCCTGACGCACACCTGAATCGATTATCATAATTGATCATAACTTGATCTGCCATCACGCCCAATCCTTGATTTGTTACTAACTTTATACTTATAACGCCAATCTATGCTATTAAGGCGAAATGTGGAATTTATATTAAATTAGTCATTACGGTCGTTTTTTCGAAGCAGCTCTAACGGTAGAACAGTTTTTAAAAGCCGCTCCCTTTAATTTTTTCGCACCACGTGTAAAAATTCGAAAAAATCAAAAGAAATCCTTCATATAACTTACAAGATCTCTGTTTGGCGTGTAAACGTAATACATTCCTTCAATTCAGAATTTAGATATAGGGCATCCTTTCAAAAGAATTTAATGAACGGCCTTTGGGTTGCCTTAGAGGCTTAATGAGACGATTAGTGTCACGTTTGTTTTATGGACTGTTTGTCCAAGATATTTGGATTTTTTGTCCAAGTGTGTAGAGTAGATACCTTCTAAATCTTTGAACAATAAGGCGATAAGAATGTGGTGTCCTGTATCTCACCATGGGCAAACACCTGCTCTAGGAAATTGTTTGCTGTGCACGATTCGTGAGCAGTAAAATAATTTCTAGGCAAACACAGTTCATGTCCTCCCGGATGAATTATCAAAATAAACATTTACTCCGGTATTTCAAGACGCTGCGCTATAAAGGCTGATCCGAATGTGGTCGTTATCACTGACAAATTCCATTTTAGTACAATATGTAACGTGATATTTTTTAAATTTCTAATTGCAGTTGTGTTATGTGAAAAAAATTGACAGGTTTTGATATCTGATCTGCGCTAAATTGAAACATACGTCATTCCGGACACGGCTAACTCTAATTAGAAATTTAAAAAATGTCACGTTACTTATACCGTGTGGATGACAAAAAATGCCCCGAGCTACAGCGTCGTTACAAAAAATCGTACAAAAATGTATGATACGTCAAACTTAATCATTTTAAAAATACAATCTGGATTATTGGAAAAAAAGTATCCATGATTATTAAATAATGCCATTGTTATGTACAATCGGTTGCAAAATTGTCTGGGACGTATAACTTTTTATAAATTAAGTTTAAAGAATGAAGATGCCAATTTGCTGGTCAAAAGCAATGTGTGAGCCTGGTAGACTACCCTGCCTATTGGAGCATAATGTCTCAGAAAGGTAATTTGGCTCCATTTTTTACCTAAACTAAGTACAGGGTTAGTACAAAGTCCGGGGACGGTCAGTTATCTCCGTTATTTCTTAAGATTTTATTTTGAAACATAATTTGTTATATTTTTCTGGCGATGTTTCGACCGACCGGGTTATAACTCGTATAAGAGAAATCTTTTTGTAGCTTTGGATTATGACTTGAACAGAAAGCATTTTTTTCAGTTTTACCTGAGCGGCGCGCGCAAGTTGGTTCCCTTGCGTGCTCACTCATTGGTTGGAGGTCTGTCACAGCAGATTTTTACCCAATGAGACCTAAGCGTGCATTATATTCTTATTCATGTTGACACATTAGACGCTGTGTCCTCTTTATCTTACAAACTGAAGACGTGTATTGGATGGGCTGGGGTCTTTGGACAAATTTTCGCAAAATGCTTAACGGTTTTTATAAAATATGTTGATGTATAACTAATCTGCTAATATGTTGGTGGGTGTTGACTGTTGATTGATAGAAGGAAGCTGTGAGAATTACAGTATGCATAAATTTAATTAACGAACGAGTTTAACGACGTTAGTAATAACGATTGTGACAAAATCCCCGTTACTTCAATGCAAATAATAATTAGCTTCTTATACCTGTACATAAGATATTCTGTTATTTAAGCTTCTTGTTCACGCAACAGTGTTTTTCATTTCCACATATTAGGTAAGGTATACATACCTACATATAGAATGTCTCATGTGAACCGGAATCCATACTTATTGGATATGAATGGAAAATACGAGAACTTATACATTCCAAGCGACCGTAACTTGACTCTGCGGGAACCCTGATGAGCAGTTTTCTTCGTTTTTAAAATTTTTCGGGATCCCTTAGGCAAAGCGCTTGCATTTCAATTTGTATTTAATAAAAAACTATATTGTCTTGCATTACAAACGCTACATGGTTGTAATCGAATTAAGTTCGAATCAAATCATCTTAATTGCGTTCTTTGAAACCCCACACAGACAGAAAAGTAATTACAATACGTTTTAACATTTAGCCTCCACAGTATAATCCATAATTTTCGAGAGATTGTTTTCTAAAATGAGCCGCAATTACAGGAGAGATAAAAAATTAATTCCCATAGATGTGACGGTTTATAATTTGAAACCGCCTTGTGATGACTTCAAGATAATAGCACCAGAGAAAGACAAAAAACACATAAAACTGTTTTTGTACGAAATGGGTTAAATTCTCAAAAATGAACCGCTCAACCTTGTGTTTGAAACGGAGGTGCATGCCCTTTTATGACGTGGCAATCAAGTTGTTGGGCAATGAACGAGTCAAATTACAAGTTTTTGGACACGGTGTAACATATAACACATATAATTTTGTAATTATAAGTCGCATAATGAACCTAAATCACAGAAACTCCACCTAGCAAACTGTTCTGAACTAAACGAAATAATGGCATTCCTTGTGTACAGGTGTTCTTCGCGGCCGCGGTTTATTAAGAATGAGATGAAACGATCACAACATGACCGACTAAATCGAAAATGTGCCCGTAGACACCATAATAACGGTGGTAATATCTTAAATTACAACGTAGCATCGGAACGAAATTATGCGAATCGAATCGAAATAATTTTTTCCAACATTAACTTCGGTGTCTTGAAAGTACCTACATAAATGGAAAAGGGAATGAAATTTTAGGTTGAACAAAAAGTGGTCTTACCTAAAATTTCAGTACAAAACCTAGGTAAGTACCAGTAAGAGTCCTCACCTGCAACAAAGAACGATAAAAATTAATAAACTGTTAACAATGATCGCAACAAAGATAAACTTAATTATTATTCTTGGGATAAAATGTACGCACATTTCTAGATGACAGGTCATTTTATTTATTCTCAACTTCAGTTTCTTCTGGAGTTTTCTATTAAATGCAGATTTATTTATGACTTCTTCATTAACGAAAGGAACACTTTGGTAATTACTTTACTTTTCTAGAGGCGTTTTAATTATAATTTTTGTAAAGTTTTAATTATAGAGAAATTATTGCGACGCATACCTGTAAATAAAAATAACCCGCGCAATAACCAATTCCAATAGGTAGGTATAACCCACAAACGTATAAGTATAGCTAAATATCTTCAGTTTAGTTACAGGTGCAAGTTCTTTTTCGAATTCTTTTTAACCCTACACGCTACTCTCTTCCCTTATCCCACACATTCAACTGCAAAAAGAACACAGTTGGGATGAAACAATAATAATAAATAACAATTGATTAGATTAGTTTTGTTTTAAAATTTATGTGAATTTATCCTAAAGAAGTTCAGCCAGTCATGCTGGCTGGATTTTAGGTATTATTATGTTCAATCTTCAACATACATAGTCAACCAAGCATACAAGAGTGTCTTGATCATAACATATGCTTCTGGTCAAGGATATAATAGGTATAGTAATATCAACAAAACTTCCGTTGCATGTCATCAATTAACGTCTACGATTTGCACATTTATCTGATGAACCCTCGGAGGAGCCTGACTTATTCGTTACTTCCATATCCCCACTCCAAAGAGAACTGTCACATTTGACATTTGCTCGTAAGACAACCATTGCATTCATTTTACGTGGGGCTAAGGTGGTTTTTAATAAAATTCTAATTATTTATGTGATAAATCGCCCTATTCCAATTCATTTCGAGGTGCCAAGTTGTTTCTGGAAGATTTGCGACAGCGTTTGACTGCCAGAAAGTTTTAAAATTTAAATTTTATTGGGTTATAGCTTATGGCATAATTGAGGTTATGACAAAAGCAAGTAATTTATTGATAATATTGCATAACATCTAACATAAATTGATTGATAGTGCCCTCATTTTGTGCAGTGGTAGGCTGCGGCTGCTCCCATAGGGGCATGCGAAATCTAGATAAAAGTTTCTTTAATTTGCCATAGGAAATAGCGAAGTAGCATATATGCCTGTTATGATGCATCTTAATTAAGATTAGTTAGATTAAGGAACACTGTGTTCAATCCATAACATCTGTAGAAATAGTTATTGTCACTAACTGCCCACTGTGTGATGTAGTTACTCTATCTATATCTGTATATGTAACAGCACCACAAACATTTTTTTCCGATGGCAAACTAAACAAACTTTTGTCTACATTTCGCATGCCCCTTGGCATGCAGGGTGCCACTACACAAAAGGAGGGCACTATCGTTCAATTTATGTTAGATATTATGCAATATTATCAATAATTACTTACTTTCGTCATAACCTCAAATATGCCATAACCCAATCAAATTTAAATTTTAAAACTTTCTGGCAGTCAAACGCTGTTGCAAATCTCCCAGGAACAACTTTGGCACTCAAAATGCATTGGAATATGGCGATTTATTAATTAAATTATTAGAATTTTATTAAAAACCACCTTACCACCACGTAAAATGAATGGAATGGTTGTCCTAAGAGCAAATGTCAAATATGACAGTTCTCATTGAAGTGGGGATATGGAAATAAGGAATTCTCAGCAATTTGATGCCTAAAAATTTAAATGAATCAATAGAACTGCCGAGATTAAGTGAGTAGGCTCCTCACTCCAACATTTTTGTAAGTAGTTTTTTCTCAAATTTGATTCCATAATCTGAAAATTTGAGGTTTTTTAAATAAAAATGGTACTCTTGTTTGACAACGATAGAATGCGACCTTTTCGAAAAAAAATGGCTTGTCATTGGTTCAGGGCTCCAGAATTTGTGACAGAAGACATCAAATTTTGGTAAACAAGTTCATGGGACGGTTCCTTACTTCATTCTAGAAAGAAAAGTTCTTATGGGTATGGGTCGAAAAATGCTTCCTAAGGGAGCTAGAGTCCTTCAAACAACATGCTTTTCAAGACCCCGTTTGAAAGACCATAGCTCAATTAGGAAGCATTTTTCGACCCATGATCATAAGAACTTTTCTTTCTAAAATGAAGTAAAGAACCGTCCCATGAACTTGTCTACGATATTTTGATGTGTTCTGTCACAGATTTTGGAGCCCTGGGCCAATGAAAAGCCATTTTTTTCGAAAAGGGCGCATTCTATCGATGTCAAATAAGAGTACCATTTTTACTTAACAAACCTCAAATTTTCAGATTCTGGAATCAAATTTGAGAAAAACTACTAAAAAAAATTTTTGAGTAAAAGTCCTAAAGCCCTTCCTGTACGAAAACACTTATGATCAAAATTTTAAAATTTTCTCCACAGTAGTAAATTCAGTATCAAAGACTTAGTAAAGATACCAAATTTCACGTTGCTATCTTTAACCGTTTGAAAGATATTTATATAAAAACACTTTCAAAGTGAGCTCTCTAAGCTCCCTTGTTAGGACTTATTTTTCGACATATGTTCATAGGGACTTTTTTTCATATTTTTCATAGAATAATCTACTGGTAAAGTTTTGACCACTAATTTCGGGACACGCTGTAAATTCTGGTTTTTTGACCGATTTCTTCGATGTTTTTGAAAATCCAGGGTGGCCGCGACTTGATTTCTGGTCAAGTATTATACATGTTTCTAACTTTGAAAAATTCGTAGATTCCGAATCCGTTGAGAAAAAAGTATGGTTCCATTTTAAAAAACGATTTTTAGGTCACTTCCGGTTTAACCGGAAGTCCAAGAAAATTTCTGAAAACAGTTTTGAATTCCCTGTAATTAATTGTGCCTGGGTACCAAATTTCAAAGTAAAATCTTAAGAAATAACGGAGATAACTGACCGTCCCGGGACTTTGTACTAACCCTGTATAAATTTGGCGATTATCTAATTTTGCCACTGTACCTATATAATATTGCAACACCTTGTTGGCGAACCTTTATTGCCGGTACAATCCATTCGGATTATTACCCCGAATATTGTTTTAGTGGCCGTCTGGGCCCTTTTGTTATGTAAATTTCTGGCAAATGCGCCATTTTATGAATATTAAAAAGATGCAAACAATTAACAGAGTTCATTACGGGCTTGTAATTTTGTGCGGCGGCTTTCATCCGACCCAACACACACAATATTTTAAAATGCAAATAGGGCCCAAATAAACGTAGATAACCCAATTAATGTTCGCATAAACAGATTTAGGCTTTACATTGCACGTTTCATACAATGTAATCGTCGACCCACACGTACAATAACAATAACTAACGCTTAAAGATACCCAATCTTTGATAGGGGCATAATTATTATTATTAATGTCAATGTATTGTTAATAAATATGTAAACATAATGGGAGGCGCGTTCGCTAATGGGGCACCAAATAATATTTACGAAACATTATGCTTCAAAGGACATTTGAAATGAAATACCAGCATATTGCAAAATTGCCATTATTATGATTGTCAGAGGGGCTGAGGGAAAAGTAAAAGTGTTAGCGTTGCTTTTACAAAAAGCTGTTATCATGTAATGCGAGGCATAAACAAAGATAAAGTGTTCTGAAGGCATCGTGTAGTTAAAGTGAATGAGATGCTCCCACTGAAAAATGGATTTCAATTTGTCGACGGCGGAAATTTAGTTTTTTACTCATGTAGCTCAAGCGCTTTTTACACGACGTTTGCTCTATCGTACAATTTTTGAGCATATTTCTTATAAATATGCGTCAAAGAGGAAAAATCACGGATTATGACTTGAGGTTATTTGTTCAGAAAGGATCCCAAAACGAGGCGTAAAAACTTTTTAACTTTTAGCGTTTAATTTCACAGCTGAGTTGTCGCATATATTGGAATAAGTAAGCCAGCCAGTCAGCGCAGAACACCTTCGAAAATGACAAAAAGAGGGGATCTTCTATGCTATGCTATAAATTATTTTAAACACCCCTTCTGCAAAGAAACTTTTTACCACCTAATTTAAGTTTAGGCAACTCAATGGCAACTTAAAATAGTTGCCACTAAATGAGGGAAGCCTTGCTTCTACGTATGTTTAGGTGTGCAATTCGATTATCATTTATGTGCTTGGTGGAATTTCGCTAAAGGCGGATAAGCGAAAAGCATTCCTACAAGATTAGGTCCTCCCACACCCTCATCCCTCATTGGTAATTAGATCGGGATGACGATAAGTATTTCCCACATTTTCGCACGCGTTGGGGAAAATTGTAAATTGTTTGCACAACAAACTGGTAACATAATTTTGCATGAGATCTCGTCTAAGGAATGTTTTCAGACAGTGATATTTCTTTTGAAACGAAAGTAAGGATCAATCAACTTAGGTATCTATCAATAAGAATTATTGTAATGATGACATACCATTTGGGTGTACTGGTGCTCTAAATTCTGATAAAAATAGAATGATTAGTACGTTGCGTGCAATTAGCAAATGTCCAGAATGCAAATAACATAATATGTATAGGCTCTAACTACATTTCAAACTAGTTGATGTATTTGTCCAGGAACTTGTTTGCATATCTGTTTCGCGTTATTATATTTCCTTATTAAGCAGCTTATTAATTAGGATAATCTCCGAGGAAGTCTGCAAAAAATTACTTCGGAGTTTTATCGCTAAGACTTGAAAAATTTGCAACAAAAATATTCCAAAAAAGTAAAGAACCCTATTTAGCGATGCAATAAAAATTTATGTCGTCATAATTCAAGAATCGCAGACATGTGAACAATTTTCGTGCAAACTGGCGCCCAGGTAATTAATATTTTATGGCTTAGGTCGTAATAAGACCTTTTATTATCCTTGAGGTATTTTAGATTGATGGAGATTAACGATTCGCTTTTCAGATCACACATATAGACACCACTTTCATACAGATGTATAATGGGTTGCATATAACAGACACATAAAATTGTGGTCAACATAAAGTACGCGACTGACTGGCCGTTGTCGCACCAGACGTAGGGCGTAGACTGCGAAGCTAGAATTTCGACAATCTATGCCCTCTAGCACGGCAAGGCAAGGGCTACTAGACCGAAAGAGTTTTCAAAACGCAAAGAGGAAATGAATATTTGAAGGGCTTGGTGCAAGAACCGGTCAAAGACCAAATTTTGCGAAAATGAAGTTTTTTCGGATTTGGGGCAAGACTGAAGCTCGGCATCGTTGGTTGCATGAATCGTTCATGTGCCATGTATTTAAGTGCACTTGACCGATTCTTGCGACAAACATCTGGTAAAAACAGACGATGGAACATAGCTTGTTGGTAGCAATAAACGGTCATGTGAATCACATAGCAGGTTCTTGCTACCAATCCAAGTCTAACCTTAAATCGTATGGTGTTAGGCACGCGTCACCTAGGTGCATTGTCAACAAAATGAGTGAGCCTAGTGATTCTTTAAGTGACAAAGATCCTTTCCATCAATCTGATAATACTGATGAAGATCCTGATTATTCAGAAGACAGTGATAACAACGAAAATAATAAATTGCGAGTAAAAGTTACTCACCATGTGACTGCCGAAAATTCTTCCAGCAGTAGTGATTCAGAGCAAGGTAAATATAACATTTTCCTGCTATTATTTCAGCTACACCCGGGATTTCTTTAAAAAATTTAGAGCTGAGTGCAGACCTGAAAGTGAAGCAAAATTGTAAAAAACGCAAACGAAGCCCTGCCAAGTGGAAACGAAGTGTTAGAAAATTGAACAGAAACGGTGGGAAACAGTACACTGATAGTACAGGTAAAGTCATTTCGGCAAAAACGCAAGGTCCCCGGTGTCAGTGCAGAAATAAGTGTTTTGATAAATTTACAGAACTCGAGAAGGATCAGATATTCGCAAAATTTTATGGAATGGAAGAAAAAAACATTCAAGACAGTTATTTAGCTACACTGATTGACGTGAAGGAGGTGACGAGAAGGAGAAAGTCGACTCTGAAGGAAACAAAGAACTACTCCTACTACTACAACATAAAAATAGCCACAAAGTCTGTTAAAGTATGTCGTACAGCTTTTTGCAGCCTGCATGCTGTACACAAGTCGCGAATTTTAAGAATTTCACAAGCACGTGCGGCTGGGAGTTTGCTTAAAAAAGATCAACGTGGAAAACATCACAATCGTCCAAACAAAAAAACTGACGATATCGTATCAACCATCAATGAGCATATCAGAAGTTTTCCAGCACGAGAGTCGCACTACTCTCGAAATGAGAATAAAAAATCCTATCTGTCCGCTGATCTGAATGTAAAGAAGATGTACGAACTCTATCTGGAAAAATACGAGCCTGATCAGTACCATTCATTAAAGGACAGGCAGCGAATTAAACCAAAAGTCACATATGACTACTATTATAGATACTTTATGGATAACTTCAACTTATCCTTTGGGTTTCCCCGAACTGACACCTGTGCTACTTGTGATCAATTAAAAATTCAGATTGAGGGTGCCTCCTGTGAGGAGGAAAAGCAAAAACTGATTGCACAAAAAGAATTACACCTTCGCAAGGCCCAAGCTTTCTATGATGACCTTAAAACTAAAGCTGAATTAGCAAAAACAGATCCCACCGTAGAAACTATTTGCTTCGACTACCAACAGAATCTTCCTGTGCCAGTGTTAACCGTTGGAGATATATTTTATGCTAGGCAGATATGGGTTTTTAATCAATGTTTTCACTCTTGTTCCGAGGACAAGGCAATCAATTACATGTTTGATGAAACACTTGCGAAAAAAGGTTGCAAGGAAACCGTTTCATTTCTGAAGCACTTCATACAAAAATATATAAGGGAAGCTGTAAAAACCTTGTATATTTTCACAGACAACTGTGCAGGCCAGAATAAGAATGGCGTCATGGTTTATTTTCTGCTATCTTTATTAAGTAACGGCAGATTTTCTAAAATCATTCATCATCTTCCAGAGCCAGGGCATAGCTTTCTGCCCTGCGATCGTGATTTTGGTCAGATCGAGAAAGTGAAACGCAAAAAGGAACTGCTTTATATCCCTGAGGAATGGTACTCCTTGGTGCAGAGTTGTGGAAAAAAGTTTGTTGTAGAACGCGTCACCCAGGACATGGTTTTTGACTTCAAAACGTATTTGGATCCGTATTTTAAGAAAACATCCACAGTCAAAAAAAAGACATTTTCGATTTCTAAATACCGTATTTTCCTCTACGATTCTGCAGATGCTGATAAGGTGTACGTAACAGAGAGTCATAACGTTGAAAGTGTAACTGGTTACCCGTTATATAAACGGGCAGGAACCATTATAGATTTGAATGGTGCTCCTTTGGCATATAAAGAACCTCTACCATTAAAAAGTAAAAAATATGACAGCATAATGCCGCTTGTTCGTAAATATGTGCCGCCGGTTCATCAATATTTCTACGACAAAATAAAGAGATCAGAAGACAATGAAGATAGTTCCTAATGAACTATCATTAGGAGCTATCCTCACTTACTTCTGATTTCTGAAAATTTTCTCTTATAATTAAGTTATTTTTAATTCTGTTGTTCCTCACTTTCGATTAGCTTTAATAATGTAACAAAATAAAGCTCATTTAACAGTATTTTTGTCTAATTTTAGCTGTTCCACTATTATTTACTCACAGTTTGGTTGCAAAAACCGACCACGTGCAGATTTGTAATATGAATAAAATTGCAAATAACGATGATTTTCAAATAAGGAATGATGCTCAATGTTCCTTGTAGGCCAAAAATTGCTCACAGATAAGCAAAAGCTATATAAATATTAAAACGTCAAAATTATACGGTTTTACCGTGTTTACTCAAAACTAGGTTTGCTGCACGTGGACCGCTCTTGCACCAAGCCCTTCATTTTTTCATTGCTCTGATAATGATCTTTGTTCAAATGCCGGACCGGGAAATTGTGGAAAATCAAGAAATATGGAAAATCGAAAAAGAAATAAATGAAGGGTAATTGAGCAGTTGCATTTGTATCAAAAAAATAAAGTTGACATGCTTTTGCAATTTTCGTAAATTCCATTTTTCAGCGATTTCTTCGATGTTTTTGAAAATTTAAGGTGACAGTGAGTGCATTTCCGGTGTGTGACACATATTTCACAGAAAAAATTGTAGATTCCGAATCCGTTGAGAAAAACATAGGTTTCTATTAAAAAAAAAACAATACTAGGGTCATCTCCAGTTAAACCGTAAGTGGGAAAAATAAACTACTAAATTTCTTAAATCGGTATTTACCTGTCATTGACGTCTGCAAAATTTCAAATGCTTAAAGGACCCTATACAATAAGTGACTGCCTGGGCCCATCTCTACCAAATTTTAAATTTTGGTAAGCGAGGGATAGGTGAATGCTTGGTGGAAAAAGAAAGGAGTGGAGTCTTCTACTTTCCGAGAAAAAAATTCGTGAAAATGCCATTTTCGGGGCTCAAATTGGTTTAGAGCCACATAAAAATATGACCGCCTGGGAAAATTTCTATATTTTTGTGTTCAATGTTGTAAGAATACTTTATTATACCTCCACAGCAAAAATCAAAGTTTGAAATCGTCTAGATCAGATTTTTCCTGAGCCACTATCGTATTGGCGATTCTAGCTAAGGAGAACGGCCTCTGGTGTGTGACGTCACACATAGGGAATTGCGGGAACCCAACGAATGAGGAGCGCTGAAATATAATGACAGTCATTTTTGGTGACATTTGATTGGACGCTTTCAACAAAATATTCCTATGTGTGATGTCACAAAGTTAATTTGAATCGCGAATAGGGTCCTTTCATGCTTTTGAAGATGTCAGGCCGCGACGCCCATTCTGAAGCACCCGGTATACATATTTGAAGTTAGAATTTCTAGTGAGCGAAAATTTTCGCTCAAAATGCGTTCAATAGGAAACCTGACCTAAAATATCGTCATATTCTAAAAAGAAAAACTGTATACTACTATATAGGTATTTCATTATATTCTAGGGTGCTATTGAGCTAGAATTGTAAAATTCCGCTTTAGTACTGCCTTAAGGTAAAAAATGTCTTCTCTAAAAAATTATGTTTATGACGGTGACGTTGCTGTGTGTTGTAAATTAGGAAAAGGGCTTAATGACGACCCTTTGTCGTGCCAAACATATTTTCTTTCCTTCAAGGAATTACAGGCATGACTCCGTCTAAGCCCGGCCCTTTGTAAATACATATAAGTTGACGTTTCCGCACTAGAAAAATGAGTCTAGTGTTAATTTAAGCAAGTTGGAGTAGTAACCAAGTAACTTCAATATTTCAAAGCAAATAGGTGTTGACGGCCTTTCAAAGTTGTCGGTGGAATTGTGTTTGCGGCGGAGACAGCGGTGTTATTTGATAACCACAAGACGGGAGGGTGTTTGTAACAAAGTTAAGCATATATCTCTCAGCAGGAGCGTATTCTGATTAGATTAGACATTAGACGTTAAAAGAACTTCGCCTTTTACGACCCCTCGCGGCTTGTGATTCAGGTCAGTACTAACAACATTCCAATAAACTTTTCAGACAGTAAACCAAATTCCTTAGTACCAATTAGCGACAAGCCTTGATTTGTCAGCATGCTTCTACCTGAACTCGCTTTTAAAAAACTTTCTTGGGATGTTCGTTAAAATGGCTGACCATAATCTCAGAACACTAAAGCGTCTAACGTAATCCGACCAAAAAGGCAACAGAACTTTTTATAGGGTCAAAAATACATAATTGATACTGGAACTAATAAGCCATAAATTTTAACCTTATCATTATCAATCACGAAAAGTATAGTATATTAAGTACCTGTTTCATTATGAACGTACCTACCTATACTTTACAGGCCGCTGAAGGTAGTAAACCATCGACAAAATGTGATTAGCTCGATTAATTCCTTAAGAACACGCCATGAACCACGAATCGATTTTGAAATATACCGGGTGGTCAAACGAACACGAAACAGGCCGGTTTAATCTCATTTAAAGTTATTTTTCCGAAAAATGCTCGGACAGGTCGACTTTTGTTTAGAATGGGTGCGATTTTACAACGCGCCGGCGCGGCGGCCCTGACCACCAATCCCAGCTTTAAAATTTCAACTAGCAACCCCCCACTTGTGATACACCGTTTGAAAGCTAATTTCACTATAGATTCAACGGTGTAAAACTTTTTGATATCCGTTCACCTCCAGCGCCCTCTATGGTCGAATTTTAAATTACATTAGGACCCTTTGTGTCACATCATTTGAAAGGGTTTCAAATTCTCTGTAATTCGATGCTAACATTTTTGAAATCCATCCTCTCGTTCAAAAGTTACAGCACAATCTTTCAAGGATTTTAGGCCCAGAGCCAGTTCATGTTCTTCAGAGTGGATGAGTGAAAGTGGCCGTGACTGCGTTTCCAGTCAAGTATGATACATGTTTGTAACTCAGAAAAAATCGTAAATTCCGAATCCGTCGAGAAAAAGGTGCCATTCCATTTGAAAAAACAAAGTTAAGGTCATTTCCGGTTAAACCGGAAGTGGAAAAAATTCCCTCAATATACGCGCAACTGTCCCCGGGCTCCGTGTGGGATTCGCCAGCTTTTATTTCAATTCAATATCTTTATTACGTCCAAAGATATTCAAGGTGGGAAGTTTTAAAAATAACACCCTGTATCCCTATGCAGTATGCGTAGATTGTGTGTGGCAGCTTGAATAAGTGACTTTATTTTAAACGAACCTATTTGATCAAGAAATAGTAAAATTAGTCGTAAGCTATAAATAATAATTTGTTTCGGGTTTAGCGTGCTGGCAAACGACTCTTGGTTTATTGAAATATGAATCTGTCTTTTCACATAGTCACAGGAAAGGACGCCTAAAAATATTTAAGTAAAAAGCGAAGTTAAATATTGCACAGTTCACTCTGTAAAAACTTGTGAGACAATTTAAGTGCATCCCGCAAATTCGGCACACAAAAATTAATTAACCGTTCGTTCAAAGACCCTTTCCAGCTCAATTACAGTGGGGTTTTGACCCATTCCATTCCAACACAAATTCCTCTTTGTTTTAGACAACGATCCCTCAGAGTTTGCAAACAGATAATTATTTGAAGCTCGAAAGTGAGGTAATATATCAAGACGTGTTCTACCCTCTTATTATCGACAGACAATGCAGTGGTAAGATCCCGTTAAATGCTCCAGGGCTCAAGTAGAACTGGTGGGCTTGCATTAATGTCACGGATTTGGTGTGCGCTCGATTCGGTTAAATGTCGCTGTAAAGTCACCGAAAGTGATTTCGTGTTATTAATTAGCCCATGGCGTGGCGTGCTGCAGTACGAATTTCTCTAGCAACGGGTGGTGATCTGTAATCTTCCTCGCCCTTCTGATTGATGTCACGTGGCAAGACAGTTGACAACGTCTAACGGTTGTGAAATATTAGAACGTGCCCCTCTGCAACTCAGGTGGCGTCCGTACCCCCAACAATATATCGAGGCGGTGCCGGCATACGTGGGCCCCATTTATCATGAGCCTACTGTTGGATGGGCGGCACTCCTAATTTCTTTATCCATCATACAGGGTGCAGAGTGTTCCCTAAGTACGTGACAGACTTTAGGGAATGATTTTTCGTCTTATTCTAAAACGAAAGCTTCCTATGGACATAATACCATTACTGTTATTCTAAAGTGATTAGTATTCAAGTTACAGGGTGTGCATGTCTGGGGGGCTGATAACTCAAAAAAATTGTGTACAATTAATTCCAATCGGGAATTAATTCCAAAAATTCCAGTTTAATTCCATTAATTCCATTAATTCCGATTTAGTTCCATTAATTCCGTCCATTCCAGTTCAATTCCAGAAATTTCCGATGAATTCCATCAATTCCCGATGAATTCCATCAATTCCATCATATTAATTTCAAGTAATTCCATTAGCTAATTAATTCTTTTCCTTTTTCACTGCTCCCCATTGGTATCTCCTAATCGTAAGAGGTAGGAAGTCGGTTAAATTAGAGAAAAGTTGCGCTATTTCTTGTCGATTAAGAATCTGAGGAGAATTTCCCGATATCTTGATTCGTTCTTGAGTTATCCCGAAAAAAGTGGGGAAAAAAACTGAAAAATGCGACCTTCAAGTTCATATCTTTCTTACGATTGATGTTATTTAATTGAAACTTTGAACTTTTATATTTTTGACATATTTTTCGGGATAATTCGGAAACGAATCAAGATACCGGAGAATTTTCTTCAGATTCTTAATCACCAAGAAATAGTGCAAATTTTCTTTAATTTAACCGACTCCGTATGGTTTACCGTTTAGGAGATCTCAATGGTGAGCAGTGAAAAAAGAACCAGCCTGTATACTTCCTTTAATTTAGTGCCAAATTAATTCTTTCTTGTATAATACTATAGACATAAAAATCTTAAATTTTCCGGCATGGAGGTATGTACTGTCAGGGGTCATTAGGTAGTTTGTACAAAACTTTCAAAACGGAAACATTTTAATTAATATTAAGTTAAAAACAATTAATTAATGTATAGCCGAAGTCGATGGTCTTCCTGGTTTTTTTCGTATAAGAGCCAAACCACGGTAGTTCTCCTAATTTTCCCGACGTGACGGGCTTGAGAAGGCGTGACCTGGCGCGCAACAGACGTTAGTAGAAAATGTTGTCTTTTAACCTCCCCAATTCCCATCAAAATTAAAAAAAATGGGAGGTTACTGCAATCACTAAAATTTTCGAATTTGAGATAACATCAGATGTATACGTTTTGAGGTCCCAGGAAGCCAAAAAAGAGGTTTCTAAGATCTGTCTGTATGTATGTACGTACGTTTGTAAACACGCCACAGCCAAAACTTCTCGACCGATTTGGCTGAAATTTGGTGCGTAGGCCTCTCGTACAACCATCCTAGATTTTCAAAAACATCAAACTTCCAGTAAGGTATGACACATGTAGGTAAACTGTTTAAAATTAAAACAACCCAAAAATGTTCTCTTTCGTTTTCCCTCTATGACGAGCCTGCGGACGAGCCGTTTTTGAGAAAAAAGAAAAGCCTATTAACCCACATTTTACACATCAGAATTACCAAGACACTGAAAACTTTAATCAGTCGAAAGACTTAGGTAAGGCTGGGACGTATGCATTTTGATTGTTGTATTTTTACAATTTATTTACTAATTCAACAGACTTTATCAGTTATGCATATAATCATTACCTTCCTTGAACCTTCCGGAACAAGTACATATTAAACAAAAAGCAATTGCTTTAGCCACTTGCCCGATGACCTCTTCCAAAGCAATTGATGACAACAATGCAACAACAATAAAAATGGCATCAGCCTTAAGAAAACAACTTTTGTGAATATTTATTTCGAAACCTGCACGTTCTGAACTTTGAAAACTAAACACCTTATATGTATTATAAGATGTTGGGTCATACTATATTAACAAAATACAGTAAGTACATGCTATTTAGATTCTTACAAAATATCATTAGTACATAGATTGTTTTATTATTACTTGGTATTTATGTTCATGAAGTTTTCGGCTGAGAATAAGACGAAGAATGGTCTACTAAAATTTGTTGGTGTACTTAGTAGGAAGTTAGGGAACACCCCGTAGAATTAATGTTATTTGAAAATTATTTACAACCGAAATAATCAAGAAGCTTGGGGTTGATATTATGCAAACGTTGTTTTATGCATAAGTATAAATAAAATTCAGTCCTTGCTGGCAAAGTTGGATGACATCAATTTTTCTTGCCAATAAGATCTCATTTTCACCACGTCTTTATGCAAAGCAGATGCACTAGAGTTCAGCGTAGGAAATGGAACAAAGAACATCGCGGATTGCCCTTCACTGAAAAATGAGTTCACATCCTTCAAGTAAATGGAAAAGGCCTGACAGATAACTCAAATATTCATGACTGGGAAGGAAAATGTAATGATCGTAGACGGAGGCGTAGCTTCTATGCAAATAATTAGATCATTTTTAGTTTATACAGAACATTCTAGATGGTTTCTTAATAGACTTTTTGCTTTGCACGGTACACTTTTCAATAAAAATACTATCTTATCGTTTTAATTATATTTAATTGAAGGCCCGAAGGCCCTGCGACAGGTTTAGTAATCTTTTATAATCCTCTTAATTTCTTTTAGTCACCGGTAACGACAAGAGTAAGCTTTTAACAATATTGCAGAAATATTCCATTCCAATAGGCCAAGCGCCTAGAATCAGAATAAATTGTAAAAGTCTTGCTCAAAAAACGACTCTTGCTTGATTATGTTATCTGAGTTTCGGTCTAGTGAACTTCTTGGGCCATGCCCTTATTTTTTATTGATTACCATACCTACCTACGGGTCGTCTGGAGCATTTCAAAGTCTTCAAGATAATGGAGGAATATTTAATTTACTGAAGCTTTTACATTTTGTATTATGATCATAATTAACTTTTAGATCAAAGCGACAAACTCGGTGAATTATTACTTTGAGTACTAAAATACCTGGATGACTTTGAAAATTCGCTGTCTCCTATAACGAATGCGTCTTTTAAATCTCAACTTGTCATCGCGGCACTATGTAATTACCATCGATAAAAAATAACCCTTATTTACAACATTCCCAATATACAATGCTGTCACTGTGTGTTGGTCTCGGTGGGCGTACTTCTTAATTATCGGCTGGAGTTTTTTATTTTCAGCAACATTAGGCACATTTTTGTGCTACATACTTTTCAGATGGTACCTACACCTATAACTCAAAATGATTGAATGTTATGTAATTTATTTAATGAAGTTTCCGTTCCGAATCGCTAGCCTAAACCTACCTGAAATATAATTATTGTTCGACGACCGGACAACTACTAGATTATCTAGTTAAATGAATCTGACACAACCGATAGATATCCAATTATATTATTCTATAATGCGCTACTAATGCAATAAAAAAGATACCTAGACAGTGAATATTTTTGCCTTTAATTTCAGAAAGCTCGGTTTATCAATTTTATCGTTATTTTTTAACCTCCTCACAACCAATATAAACCTCTCTGGTGTTACTGAAGTCCAAAATTTGAAATTTCCTTTTATTTGTCTTTGCTTTTTTCAAATTTATTCATCTTTCGTAAAATAACAAAAAGGATTTTAAAAAATGTAATTGCGCAGTTGAATTTGTATGAAAAAACAAGGTTGGAGTAAGTAAAGGAGTAAGGAGCCTCAATTAATCTCAGCAATTTGATTAGTTCATTTGAATATTGAGCAATCAAATTCCTGAGATTAAGTGAGGCTCCAGAGATAATGTGTAAATGGAAAGCGCCTAATGGAAACAAGGAGTCGTTTTCTTATTTTCTAGCTGCTGATGCCACCAAATCTTCCCAAAAAGAGAGAAACTGGCCTCCACTATCTAACTCCACATTTATTTATCTCACGATTTATCCTATCCGTAAAAAGAAAGAAAAAAACTGAGAATGATGAGAATGAAGTTATAAACATCTTACTAAACTTATTACCTCTTTATGATATTGTACTATTTTTGTTTAATTACTGATTTACAACATATCCAAACAAGCCCAGCATTATTAAACAAAATAATAAATTATTATTCATTCATTCATTCATAAATCAACTGTTACGAATCTGTGTGAATTCACTCAATTCGTGTCACTGGCAATGGACAATAGAAAACAAGTTGATGTAATATATACTGACTTAGGGTCGATTTCATAATCAAAATTAAAGTGTCCTTTAAATATTTGCTTAGCAACGTTTCAAAAGTACTGCTCCTGATTGGCCAAAATGCCCTTTAAAGTCGACATTAACTTTAAAGGACCGTTAATTTTTATTATGAAATCGGCCCTTAGCCAAAGCTTTTGATCGTGTAAGTCACTTCATATTGCTGCGTAAACTAGAACTGTTCGGGCTCTGTGACTCGTTGATACTTTTGCTTAAGTCGCTATTAGAGTCTAGAAAACAATATGTTGTTGTAAATGGATATTCCTCGTCATCTTTTGAAGTGAACGTAGGTGTTGTGCAAGGCTCAAACTTGGGCCCACTGTTATTCATTCTCTTTTTCAATGATGTTGTTGCCTGCTTCGAAAATTGTGAAATCTTTATCTATGCTGATGATTTGAAAGCTGCAGCTGTAATTGAAAGCTATGAAGACTGCTTAAATGTGCAGGATGATTTGGACAGGTTCTATGATTGGTGTCACTCTAATTTACTTGAAATAAATGTTAACAAATGCAAAAAATTAGTTTTCTCTAGGAAATCATCATATGTCAACTTTTATTATAATATAAATGGATCCGCTTTACAGGCTTGTACAAATATATGTGACTTAGGTGTGTTAATGGATCCTACGCTATCATTTGTAACTCACATTGAGAGCATTTCTAAAGCTGCTATGAAAATGCTGGGCTATATTATTAGAAGCACCACTGAATTCACTAATATCGATTGTATTAAGACACTTTTTAACTCTTTAGTTCGTAGCAAACTAGAGTACTGCAGTGTAATATGGGACCCCTCACATGATGTTCATGTTCGCCTCTTAGAAAATGTGTTGCGGAAGTTTTGTAAATATGTCTACTTTAAATTATTTGGCGTCTATCCTGCAAGACACTTTGATCAGGGTGCCTTGCTTGCTATTGTTAATGAGCATTCCCTTAAGGCCAGAAGGTGTATGAGCGAGTTGATATTTTAACCTCCCCACAACCAATATAAAAATGGGAGGTTACTGCAATCAGTCCAAAATTCGAAATTGAGATAACACCAGATCTTTACGTTTCAAGGTCTCAGGATCACGAAAAAGTGGTTTTTAAAAAATGTCTGTGTGTATGTACGTACGTACGTATGTACGTACGTATGTACGTACGTATGTGAGCACGATTTCTCGGAAACTACCGAACGGATTTTAGTGAAATTTGGTATGCAGGTTAGTGTTGGCCTTCTGGTGAGCCCAGTTAATTTTGTTGCGAATCCGAAGAAGCCAAGTGCCTTTTAGGCATGTAAACTATGAAATTTGACTGATGAACACTAATTTTTCTTAACAGCGCATGGAAGGTCTTGAAATTCTGTATCTGAAAGTGTACTCACACTTAGCGCCTTTTTGGCATAAAATCGAAAAATTCGAAGTATTGAGGAAACATTAAATAACACGCTACAGCCCAAACTGCTGGTTCGATTTGGCTGAAATTTGGTAGGTAGAGATACCGTCACCCGCCGAAGAGCTGATTTAATTCTGGTGGCAATCCGAGGGCGGCAAGTGCCATTTTGGCATATCAACTTTGAAATTTGAATAATGAACTCCTATTTTCTCTATCAGCACATGAAAAGTCTTCAAATTTAGTTTTCAAAATTGTACTCAACCTTAATGCCCTTTTGGCAAAAGATCGTAAAATTCAGAAAACTCACAGAAAACACATTTGGTTTGGTGGAGTAAAACTTAGGCATAGTAAATAGTAAAATTTAAGTGATATTAGTGATAGGATTGGATCATTCACCAAGTGGGGAGGTTCCAGCCGCTTCCGTAGCTGCCCATTTTTTTACAAAGAATTGTGTCTGGTGAAAGCAATGTTCCACAGTTACTTAATCAAGTTAAATTTGTGGTGCCCAGATCGACTACTAGGAGCGCAATCACCTTTTACTATGAAATCCCAAACACATTTCATCATTACAATTGCCCTCTTATAAGATGTTTTAAATTGTATAACTGCGTCCCTTATAATTTAAATTTTGATATTTTCTGCTCTAGTCTTAAGAATAAGAATATTAGGAAAAGTTTATTGTCGTTCTACGATGATGTCAATATTAACTAAAAATTTGCATTGTTTTTTCTTTTCTAACACTGTAAATTAAATAATTCCTTGTTGTAAGTATCCACTATGGACATTTGTATGTCTGTTGGAATAAACTTTATTATTATTATTATTTATTATTATTATGCCTTGCACATACTTTAGATTCCCAAACGACTTTTTAAAACGCCTGCATTTCATCAATATAATAAACTGTTAACGTTAACCAATGTTTTCATACATTATGCATGCTACATGTTGGCAAGAGACTATAAATAATTAAATTAAGAGTCAGTGAATATCCTACTAAAATTTTCAAACTACCTATATGTATACGACTTGGACCAAATTTACACATGCGAGCATCTGGTGACCTGGATAGTAAGATACCGGGTGTTTCATTAAAGACGCCGTATAGAGAAAAGTAATTTTATTTTCAGTATGCTCATGAAACTGGAACTGAAAAAAATTGGTCCTGAAAGATTAATTCAGGGAGACGCCAAAGAGCGCTTAATCGTCGCCCGCGTAATTTAAACATCTGATTTTCGAAACAGTTCCCCCGTTTTAACAAGGGGGGATTTCAGGGCCAATTTTTTTTTCATGCATAGAGGACACTGAGGCCCATTGACTGAATCACTCGGATTTGGCCGGGGCCGGAACCAGTTCCACGAGCAAACTAAAAATAAAATCACTTTTCCCGTGTTATTTCCCTACGCGGGGCCTGGAATGAAACACCTGGTATATTAATAATAATTTATTATTTATACATATACATGAAGGGTAATTTCGAGGCTCACCATTGGGATCTTCTAAAAGGTAAATGGTCCGGGGTCAGTCAAATTAGAGAAAAGTCGCGCTATTTCTTGGTGATTAAGAATCTGAAGAGAATTTCCAGATATTTTGGTAAGTTCCTGAGTTATCACAAAAAATCTGAAAAATGCCAATTGAAAGAAAAAATAATATCTTCCTAACGATTGATGTTATTTAAATGAAACTTGAAACTTTTATATTTTTGACAGCTGTCAATTGAATGCCATTGACAGAAGTTTTCTATGCCTTTTAGATTTTGAATAAAGATGTTTATATGCTGTCGCGGACTTTTTTGTAGATATTTTCTTGGCCGACATTCTTTCCTCATACTATTTTAATCCACCTGCAAGCGTTAGCAGTAGAAGTGAGAGAGGGGGCGTTTTTCTCGGGCTTTTGCTTCTTCAAGGACACTTTGCGCAAAGTACGTATTGAAGCGTTCGGGCCTTTTGCCCAGTTGTGAGGCCCTAACAGCGCATCTATTTTCTTTACATAACGTAGATATACAGGGTTAGTACAAAGTCCCGAGACGGTCAGTTATCTCCGTTATTTTTTAAGATTTTACTTTGAAACTGGGTACCCAGACACAATTAAATACAGGGAATTCAAAACTGTTTTTAAAAATTTTCTTGGACTTCCGGTTAAACCGGAAGTGACCCTAAAAATCGTTTTTTTCAATGAGATTATACATTTTTCTCAACGGATTCGGTATCTACGAATTTTTTTAAGTTAAAAGTATACTTGACCAGAAGTCAAGTCGCGGCCACCCTGGATTTTCAAAAACATCGATGAAATCGGTCAAAAAGTAAGATTTTTCAAAACCGCAAGTACACGTCAACCCTATTTTTTTAATACAAATTCAACCGGCCAATTACATTTTCAAATTTTTTTTTTCCTATTTTGGCTGATTGTGAACATTTAATAAATTTCAAATAAGCCAAAACAAATAAAAGGAAATGTAATTGCGCAGTTGACTTTGTATTAAAAAAATAAGGTTGACGTGTACTTGCGGTTTTGAAAAATCTTGCTTTTTGCCCGAGTTCTTCGATGTTTCTGAAAATCCAGGGTGGCCGCGACTTGACTTCTGGTCAAGTATGATACATGTTTTTGACTTTAAAAATTCGTAGATTCCGAATCCGATGAGAAAAAAGTATGATTCCATTTAAAAAAACGATTTTTAGGGTCACTTCCGGTTTAACCGGAAGTCCAATAAAATTTTTAAAAACAGTTTTAAATTCTCTGTATTTAATTGTGCCTAGGTACCAAGTTTCAAAGTAAAACCTTAAGAAATAACAGAGATAACTGACCGTCCCGGGACTTTGTACTAACCCTGTATAAGCGGACACGGCCGACACGGGAGCAGCATGAGTCATGATTACGAGTTTTTTTCTGTTGTGGTGTCAGATGGGCTTTCATTTTCGTCAAAATTCTTATCGGTGTAAAAAACAGCAAGAATGGAGATTGGACAAATGGTATCATGGTTATTCTTCGGTTCCGATTCCTGATGTAGGTACCTACTTATAGGTAAATAATAATTATTGAAATCCGTTTTTCCAAATAAGTAAAATGAAATAAATGAATTTTTGAGACTCAACTTAAACAACCCTATAGTAACGCCGGGCAATTCAGCTAGTTGTACCTATAATAAGGGTTTCAATATTTTGATGTGTTTATTGTACATACCAAATAAATGCACATGCACACAATACTACCGTATCCACATAATTATTATAAGTTTTTGTATGTTTTATTATTGCATGTGCAGAGATGATGCTTATATTACATGTTCTTTTTATTTTTAACTAGCATCAGCAATCCGATTCACATTAAAGCCCGAGACGTCCTAAATTTTTAGTTTAAGAATAATTCGAATTTTAATCAATTACCAGTTCCTAGTCTATCCCACGAACTTTACCTGCCCGTTATTTAATGATTAATAACCAGTAATTACGGTACATATGGAACTTTACAAACTGCTTTTTTCCACCGAAAGAATAGAAAAAAAAGAAAGTAACTAACGTTGCCTCGCAGGCTGTCGATTACGCTTAAGGTGAGCGTGAACTAACAAGTTTAATTATTCGATCGATATTAAAGGACTTTTTCGTTTTGTTGCAATAGCAAATTATAAGGCACTCAATGAATAATTAAACGATTTCCTTCAATGCATTTATTTAATGAGATTAAAAACAAAAAATTATAGATATTTATTTTATTAGGAGTTTAAATAAGACATTATGTGACGGAGTATGGACGAACAAACGCCGAGCGGAGCGAGTGCGAATTAAATCCATACGAGTTGGTGTGCCAAAACGGCACTTTCCGTGGGCTGATTGAATCCAAAATTTGTTCAGCTCTTCGACGTGTAATACAATCCCCATGTGCAAAACTTCAACAAAACCGGTTCAGAAAATCTCAATTTTTTTAATTTTGGGCACTGAGAGTGAATACATTTTTAGAAGCAGAATTTGAAGGCCTTTCTTATGGTGACGTGAAAAATGGCGGTTTGCACTTAAAATTTACAAGTTGATGTGCCAAAATGACATTTCCAGTTGCACGATTGGCTCCAAAACCTTTTCAAATCTAAGATAGATTATCACATGCTCACGTTCAATCAAATTTCAGCCGCATATTCTTAGTTTCTAATCATATGCTTGTAATCTATTTCTGTTAAAATTAAAATAATCTCTTATTTTGTTACCAATTATTATTATAAAGAACACAGACAGCAATACCATGAGGGCAAAATGGAATATAAAATTATTTTTTTTGACTGATGATGGACCGCCACCTCCCCGAATAGGTAATCCAGAGCTTCCTTCTATGAAAATATTGGAAGAGATTTGGAAGCGATAAGCCTAGTGTCATATGCCGCAGTACAATCATAGTTGCAATCCACAATTCTCGCTGTAATAATAACTACTCGAGTAACTACGTATGTAGGAACATAACGTAGGTAACGCGCACACATAATGAATAATTAACCTAATCTGTATCGTGCAAATGAGGTTTTCCCTTGTAGTTGCAGTTGCGTCTGTATTAATCTAAACTGCGAACAAGGGCATCAAGTCAATTTTCGACAAGTTCGATCACTCAAATCCTCAATCATCCTATCCTGATCGATTTGACAAAGAAAAAACTTTCGCAGAGTGGAACATTTGAAAGCGGATTAGTCTCATTATTTCTTCCGACACATGGATTTATAAAGGGTCCTTCTAGGCGGCTCTTCGGCCATAATCTTGCCATTGCCAATACCTGCGGTCGTAAAGAAATCTATAAAAACGGGCACCGATGAGTCCCACCGTTTTATTGCAACATGAACGATACGAAGTGCCACTTGGCCTATCAGATTAATCAACATTCGGTAATTCCTAAGGGACTTGGGGGTATGAGCTACCTACATTAACTCATTGACTTTCTAAATATGTTTCATCAGCCTTCCGGTTATAAGTCGAAGTACTTGATTTTGTTATAGTTAATTAATTTAAGGGACTAGGGGTATATAGGGTATATAATTCACTTAAATCCTTCCTTATTAGCAACTACTTCATTTCATTTGCATCATGTTTGGAGGAAGTCCTTTTAAATTTTATTCCGCATCAATTTTATAGGATACTCGGTAATACTTGAAATTCACTTAGAATGATTGAAAACTCTGAGATTTTGCGATTTAGTTTTACAATGGTTTTATGATGCCACTGATCTCAAAATGCGTTCTGAAAAAAGTTTTTACCTAATTGCGTTTTGAAAAGTTGGATTTTACTAATTACGTAAATAACTATTGCTTTAATGAAATAAGAAGAAAATAGTGATACAGTAGGTGATACTTATACGATCTGAAAATAAGTTTTTGCCCGAGGGGTCATCCACCACCTTCAAATTTGTACACCAAATGCCGATAATGCCGATTTGGCATTATCATAATGCCCGAAATACTGCCATATATTGATGCATGCCTGTTTACTGCTAGATATTGCCACTAATGCCTGATGTTATTGCATATTAACGCCAGTTCTGCCGAGGCTATTGCTGGATATTACCTGTAATGAGTAATGCTAGAATAATGCTCGCATTATTCCAGTGGTGGCCAGTGGTGGATGACCTCTCGTTTTTGCCTTAATGAGATTTTAATTTTAACCCCCACTTCACTTCACCACTTAAAAAAAGGGAGGTTATACTGCAATCACTAAAATTTTCGAATTTGAGATAACACCAGATTTTCACGTTTTGAAGTCTCAGGAACAAAAAAAAGGTGTTTTAAGAATGTCCCTGGTGCCCTGGTGTCTGTGTGTGTGTACGTAACATGCCACATCAAAAACTGAAAGACCGACTTGGCTGAAATTTGGTACGAGGGCATCTGATAATCTAACTTAGATCTGAAATGCTTTTGGAGCCAATCGCGCAACTGGAAATGCCATTTTGGCATATCAACTTTTAAATTTTAAATGCAAACCCCCATTTTTCACGTCACAATAACAAAGGCCAATTAAATAATGCTTTTAAAAATGTTTTCCCTCTCAGTGCCCTTTTCAGCAAAAATTAAAAAAGCTGAGATTTTTATCGGACTTTAAAATCACGGCCCACGGAAAGTGAAGTTTTGGCACACCAATTTCCAAATTTAAAATTATTCTCTTTATTAAAAATTAAAGATTTATTGTCACCAATAGAAAGGTCTTCAAATTCTGGTTTTAAATAAGGCAAAATTCATTCGCTTTTAGTATACCCTTTGGGTAGAAAAATCGAAATTTTGGGGAGGTTCCAGCCGCTTCTCTGCTGCATTTTTTTGTAGTCGAAATAAGAAATAGATACCATTGGCATTGATACCTAACTACTAGACTTCTGAAAATATTTTCCACCATATAAAAGGACATTTAGATTAATAAATTATTTGTGAGAAATGAAGCTTGTAGCCTTCCAGTCGGTCCATAAATTGTGATTAAGGCTACCGAATCGAACATAAATTTGCCTAATGAACCACTTATGTACTGCCAGGTGCTACTTTTAATTGGGTATACATTAAAAAAAAACATTTTGTGTACCTTGGTTTCAACTGTTGCAATATGAAATATTGAACAGAATAACGATTACAATACTACAACAACTCTAACTCCGGAGACGTGCCAAACGGACGGTTCTTATATAGAAAGCAGATAAATCAGATTCGAGCCGTCGTCATGGAGACGACGTCCCGGACGCCGGGCGCCTCTGAAGGCGTCTCTAGACCGTCGACAAACAGACCTAAACAAGTAAAGCTACTGGAGGTTTGCATACTTCGTTGTGCTCATTGGGAGGTGCATTTTGTGGATTATAATTTTCAGTTATATTTGATGGACAATGCCAGACGGGCAGACGGCCGTGACGTCCCTGATGATGTCGCTTTCATGAATACTAAAAATACTTGTCTGAAAGTTGAATGAAAAAGTTGAATAGCTTTCAACGAAAGACACGAAAACATTAGCACCACCAGAGTTGCACATAATTAGCAGAATTGAGTTTCATGAGGTGGTGAATATAAGAATAAAAATTAACTACCGCGAAACTTTCTCGCATCATCCTCTGGAAATTAATTACAAGAGAAATCCCAACAAAAGCTAGAGAAGTATGGTATCGTGCCGATGTCTGTGATTAGATTACATCTTGAATTATTGTTAAATGCCTTTGGTGTAATTGTATAATTCTTCCATGAATTTTCTTGAAGCGATTCTACTCTTTATATGCAATATAAAAATTTTACTGGGGTTTTGTAATTACAGATTTTAAATTCACTCGACTCCCGTTGAAATAATGAAAACGCGGCGTTAAAGAAGCGCGTTCTAAAAATACGTTTTAAATCCCCTGCCGACAATTTCTTTCAATATTTATACTGCAATTAAAGTTTTTGCTTTACATAGTTCGATTGCACAATATGTGTGGAAAGTTGGCTATTTATGGTTATCGTTTAAAGGCTCTTCTTTGCATATAAATAGAGTTTAATACTGAATATCTTTTGCATTTAACATAACAACATTAACTAAATTAAAGTGCAACGTAATGCGAGATTAAAGGTAGGCGATATCTGTTGGTGAGGCGACTTAATAATAATTCTCTTATTTTATTGGACTGACGACCACCCAACTGATACAAAGAAGCGAATCTGACGTTTAAAGGGCACTTAAATGTTAATTTTGTGCAAAATGTCCGCGACGCGTTGAGTTTCGAAAAAAAACTGTTAATTAATAAATTTTTAGTAAAACAGGTATGTTATCACATCAACGCAATCCTACGTTATGATGGCACAAACCGGGCGAGCGAGAACGTAACTGTTTGTGGCTGGACATTTTATGGATTCCAAAGGATAATATCCATGAAATTTAAGACGAATGCTTCCTAAGCAGCGCGGTTCAGGTTATTGTCAGATTTACGGTGCCCTCATGAGTCGTGTTCTTTCAAAAATTGGCATTCCATTAGGCCAATACGATGGTAAGTTATTATTGTTTGCTAATATTTGTCTCATAAAGATTAATTTAGGTATTTAGGTATTTAAGGTCCAGTCTTTCAAGATATATCGCAAAACGTATTAAATAATGAACGTCAACATCGGCTACTCCTTAAAGCTTCTTTACACTAGAATTTCAAAATCATAGGCGATGTATTTTTACATTTGGCATTTAAAAAAAATCAGAAAGTTGAAGAAAAAATAGAAAGCTGCGCAGTCAACGTAAACCTGCCATCATGTTTCTATGTATACGTTGGAACATAATTCATATTGCGGAAGAATGAATACTTTTTTATACCTAACCGATTCGTATTCAGATTTGCGTAGAAGCACTTCACCAATTTTGAGTTCTAGCCCCCTGGTGTGCACTTACTGTACGTTACACAGATGGCACCTGCGTCGTAAATGCCCGTTTGGATTTATGTACCGGGAATCGTGCCGCATACGACAACTTTACGATCCCTCCAAGTAGATGTGTGACAAGAGTTCATTTTGCAATTTTACATCAACTCTGGAGGATAAATTGTGTGGGATAGACTGTCGGGTTTTATAGCCTCCAGGCGGCGTTCCCTTCGATATTATTGAATAAAGTTCGACAGAATTACGCAAAACCAAGCACGCACCAACAAATTAAAGAAGCGCTGTATTTTTCGATATGCTGCGGTTCCATTCCGCTCTATAGTCACGTTGTATTGGTAGTGTAGTCACGTCCACCCAAATTAAATTTTGTGGTGGTAGACACAGAACGTGCAGACTCTCGGTTAGAAATGAATTGTAATGCAGTCCTCTCTTTCCACTGTGTATTTGGGTATTAGTCCATCGCCCTTCAGGCTTCTCACCAGAAGGAAGTGCAAATGAACTAGAATTATTTGCACAAGCTGTCTTGCATTTGCATATTTAATTTAAATCAAATTACTTCTAACCTATCAGAGGGAATTAATTATATCCGGATCCAAGCAAGTTTCTACATAAAACAATCAACAAAAATCAGTTTCACCTCACTTAGGTACCTACTTTAATAACTGCAGTAAAGTGGCATATTTTGAATCTTCTTTTCTTTGTTTAAATGTGTAAAATTTCACCATGCGACAAATAGGTACATATATTGTATCAATTACTATCAAATTTGCAAAACAAGAGACGACAAAAGAGGTTCGAAAAGAACCAAACGAGGAACCAAACTAATAATTTTAGTTTTTTGCATATAACGGGTGGTCATAAGTGATTGATCTCTAAATGACAACGTTGCTTTCAATAACGGCACTAACACAAAAAAAAACCCCTATATATTTTTGGGCAGCGTTGCCATTTAACGGTCAATCATTTATGACCATACGTTTTTATACTTAGGTATAAGTTATAACCTAAACCTAGACACTGAAGTTCATATTTCACCATGACAAACACATTGTATCAACTACTATCTTTACAAAACAAAAGACGACAAATAGGTTCGAAAACCGCCAAACTAACAATATTAGTGATCAGTGAAGAACATAGGTAGTAAGTACGCACATAGGTATATCTAAAACTCGGAGTTTGTAATCATGAGGAGGTTAAAACAAAGCCGCAGTTATAGTGCTTAAGTTGAGACCTTAAGAATTGTTATCTTGAAGATTCCAAATATGTTGCACTAATAACTAGCAGTGCATCTTTTGCGAGATCTGTTGCATAAAATAATGTATTAATGTATGTATAGATATCAGAGTATAATAACGTGATCAGAATGACAACCGTGACTAGGATGGTTGCGCTGTTGAATTTCAACATGTTAAAGAAGAAATCTGCCATCTAACGACATACGTGAGCAGCTAATATTCGTTGCTACGGAGGGATGGGATGTTTCTTTAGTAGACATGTGAGTGTATCTATCAAAACGAAACATTTTACATGGGAAACCAGGTACTTATGATATATCTAACTCTCCCTCCTCCTCTTTGTGCACAACACTAATCTGTGCGCAGAATATGATGTTTGCATTGTTCATACGGTGAACAAAAGGGCAATCACTTATTAATTGATGGCTGCCATTACTGGAGATAGATGGATGCTATTACGCATAAGCGCAACTGTATGTAGTATAGGTATACTCCTGAATCCTGATTGTGTTCCCTCCTCAAATTTTCAACGTTATATTTCACCCACCAAATCCAAATTTCGTTCGCATAATTTATTTATCTGGATCCTTACACCTACTTGTGATGATTATTAATATTTATACGAGGTGTTTTAAAAACATGGTGCCAACACTTAACCATAAGTTTCTTAGGTGGAAATAAGGCGAAAAGTAGAAATAACTGTTTGTCCTAATATTGATTCTCTGGGAGTTACGCCACCGCAAAGAGTAACCGAAAAATCAGTTTTTTTTAAGGTTACTCAAAAATGATTGCAGATTCGATTTTGAAAATTATATACATATATTATAGCCAATTTCATTGTGATTTTTTTTCAGGTTTTTCATTTAATCAGAAGCGTGCTTCTTTGGAGGGGCTCTACCTAACATTTTCTGCATGTTTCTTTCTGTAAGCTCGTTCTTTCAAAAAGTGACAGTGAGAGTGTCAGGGCCATTCATTGTAACATCAAAATGTGCCTTTGTTGGATTTCGGTAAGATGCGCGGTTTTCGAGTTAAACGCTTCTAATTAATTTAGTGCAGGAAACTAAATAATGATTTTTTTTGATATTTTTTATTTTACGACGTAAAATCAAGATGAGGTGAGGGTGAGATACCCTTGGGTAGCCTAAACTGTAACTGTTTTTAAGTTTGTTAAAATTAAGCCGGGATAACAAACAAGAAATGAAGTAAGGCTATTTAGCAAGTGAAACTTATGAAGTGAAAGACGTAATGGTCAATGCAACATAAATAATAAATAAATAAGCTAAACCTCGAGCTAAACTTTAGTTATTCCTAACGCCAAAAGAAGTCGCTTAAGAAGTTATTATGACTTGATAATAAACTTTAAGATGTTACATTATCCTAAAGTTGTTTCCAACGTGAAAAAATAAAAATCAGTAATTCTATTTATTCGAGCATTTATTTTTAATTTCCTGCAGTAATATTCCAATTGATGCAATGGTGAATAAACTAAAGAAGAGAATTTAACTTGAAAATCATGTCTCCTAGCAAAATTCAACACGAATACTTTTTGGTGTCCCAAGGAGTGCTAGTGACATTCGTCCCCTCATCTTGTAAAAAAATCTGCTTGCAGAAAAAACATGCGGAAAATGCCTAAGCCCCCCCCCCCCTAAGAACGCACGTCTGATACGAAAAATCAGAAAAAAAATACAAAATAAAGACGGTTATGTAAGTAAACTATGTTCCAAATTTTAAAGTCGTACTTGTGGTAGTTTCTGAGCAAATTCTAAAAAACTGATTCTTGGGGTACCTTTTCGTGAGGGCGTAACTCTCGGAGGATCCTGTTTAGGACAAAAAGTTTTACTTACTTTTCCTCTTATTTTCACCTAAGGAACCCGTGGTTAAGTGTTGGCACCATGTTTTTTAAACATCCTGAATACAGGTTGTTCCTAAACCCCACACAGATATTTCAGGATGTTATTGCCCTATTGATTTTAAGTCAAAAAGTTCCTATGGATACATGTCCGTAAATGCTTCGTAATGGAGTTGCCCAAAATTTCATTTTCTATTTTAAATGTGTTTTCTACTTAAACTAGAATTTTCATCAATTTGCCTTCAATTAAAGTTTTCAGTTATACTTCCATTATCTGTCTTAATTTTAACTAATTTGGTCGATTAAATAAAATTTGACGTCAGAAATTTTCTCACTATAAACTATTGGAAATCATTTATTCGAAAATCGTGCTTCCTAGCGACAGTTAACAAGAGTAGGTACCTTTATTATGCAAAATAGGCCAAAGATGACGATCTTGTTACTCTGTTTAGGTAGAAAGTGCCCGCAACTGCAAGAAATTGCAAAAAATGTGAGGACTCCCTTCAATTACGTATGCCCCTGATATTAGGAAAAATCTGAAGAAAAAAACTCAAGAAGAAGCCCATTATGACACTAACCATTGGACCAAATTTGAAGGGGCGTAACTCCCTTACGAAGCATTTTCGGACATGTGCATAGAAATTTTTTGACTTAAAATCAATAGCGCAATACCTAACACCCTAAAATATCTGTACGAGGTTTAGGAACATTCTGTATACAGAGTGAGTCAACAATTCAAAGCTGAAATCTGATTGTTTCTCTTAAATCTCTTAGCTATAACTCGAGAACTATTGAACGCTGGAAATTTTCAAAAACACGAATTGACTCAGAATTTAATCATGAATACTCCATTAGAAGGTGGTGCGAGCGTTCTGAGACACCCTGTATATATAATCTATCCGGATAACTGGCATAATTAAAAGTTCAGATCTATCGTATAAAAAGTTTATTACATGAACCCCACACAACCATCTATGTATAAAAGTATTTATTACCTCGTTCACGCGGGTCTCATCCCCAAATGAAATTACATCTAAGGCGACAGGATGGATGGCCAATTCGGTGTATTTATTTGCTACATATGTAGAAGTACATAATGAAGATTTACGGCGATAGAACCCCATTCTTAACGGAATAAATCCAATAACTATGACTCATGCAGATTATGTGCCCTTTAAATTGCTAAAAACAAAGTGGGATCAGCTGCAAATTTGCACAAATCATAAAAATATTTCACTTTAATATTTATTAACCAATAAAATTTTATTTGAGTTTAAACCGCTAAACGCGAATGCGCTCGCCAGACTGGCTCTCCCTGCCATAATTTCACTTATTTTGGTTTTATTGGAATTATTCGCATACACTATGCGCCTAAATAAAACTGGCGATATTTATTAAAACTGTAGGAACAATAATGACCTGCAATCTTTATTTCAGCGCCAATTATAATTTAAAAGTCAATATAACAGCCGCACTCACCCACATGTCAAACTTATTCTCGTCAAGATTGTTGCATATTATTATCCGCCCTCTTTATGTTTACACACCATATATTTTTGTTTTACTATCGCTTTTATTTTTGTTGTTCAGTTGAAATGAAAGTTAAATAATGCAGCAATCGCGTCATACAGGGGTCTCCAGAGAGGCAACACAGAAAGAACGAAACAATCTATAAACTTGTTTTGTAGGAGATCTGCTTTCGCAATTTTAACTTTTTTCAACCAAATGGAAAAATCTCTTGCACATTTGCAGGGAATTGATCCACAAATGGTTCAATACCATACGTGACACAACTACTAACCTGATCTTGGCGATTTTCACGATCGGTCTTTGGGGTGGTTTCATAATTCTCTGTGAATCCCAAGCTGACTCCCCCCGCCTGCCTAAAACCGGACTACAAAAATCCGAACTTTTTATTGATGAATAACTGCCGTCAACGTTATCAGTTCGATAATATTTCAGGGACGACAGAGAAGGTAAAGTGTTAAAATTCGAGTGCTTTCCAACATTCTGCAGATTCCTCTCAGTGCTGTCTGAAAGCCGTCTCTCAGGTGTCTTGTAACCAAACGAGAAATGTGTAATTTCCTCGTTTTCGTCAATGTCAGACATGTAATGTTCATTCAAGAAGACGTTCTGGTATTCGGGTGAAACTTCACTAGAATGGGGAAAATCCTCGAACTTATTTTGTAATTCCTCTGCTAATTTATTAACTTCCTCAAGTTCCTGCGAGAGAACTGAATCTTTAGACAAATATTTGTTTCTAGAAGGCTCATCCTGAAATTCTTCCAATCTCTGTGAAAGGTCATCAAAGTTTCTGTGCCGCGGTAGTGGTGAATTACCGAGGTTTTCCATAAAGCTACCGTAAAAAGGTCTAAAATTCGAACGTCCCAAAACTGGCGGTCTGCTGAAGTCCGAACTTCTGGAACTAAGAATTCGTCTATATCCGCATCCTCCCCTTGTTTGTAAATCAAAACGTGAGGTGACCATGATGTTGGCCATTGGTGGCGGAGGAGGAATAGGTAAATCTGGTAAATTCAACGGCGAGCTATCTCTTTTCGGTGACTCCACTGCCTTCATGGTCACTTTTTAGTAATGGGATACCATCTTAAATGACACAATTACGGGTCGTAAAGTTTGGTCGATGATGGTTTTCCTAGGAGTTGGCTGCGATAAGGTACTATAGTCTGGCCGGGATCTAGGCGACTTTTGCTCCCCGGGAAATTTGAAATCCACGTCGCCGATTGGTTAAAATTCAGCCATAATTAATCGCAACAAAAATGTGGCTTGCAGGAATTAAGAATGTAGGTTTAAAAATCAAATTTACCTCGCAGGTCGATGTAAGTTACATTTTAAACCGTTTGCGCTGCATTACTTTTATAATATTGCAAAATTATTGATTTGCCGAGTAAAAATTTTGCTATCATGACAGATATACTGCTGTCTGTCATATTATTCCTGCGAAACGTAATAGCCAATGAGTGCGATAAAAGCGGCTATTCTATTGGCTTATTTAAAGTTACCGCTATGAAAGCCGCCATCTTTCCGTTTCCGAATTCCCAATTCCGGCTCCTTCATTAATAAACAGATAACAGATGAAACATGGCGGCCTTTGGTCCGACAAATAGTTATCGTTTCGGAAAGGGGCATTTAACGTTGAATGAAAAGAAGATAATATTAAATGTCTATAAAAGTGTCTGTACAAATTTCCCTAACTTGAACAAGGTGCAGCTTCTAGATAAAACCGCTAAATTTACAGGTAAAGTCAAAACACATTCCTCTTTCATGTTAACGGTACCACACGTTATCTTTCAGGCCGATGTTCAACAACAATTAAAGCTATATTAAAGGAAGAGCGTAGTACAAATACTCTATCACAGCCCAAAGTAGATCGAAGGGATCAGCGGATTGTATTGGATGAACATGAAAAATATCTGCCTTGCAAATGTTAGAAATGTCGTGGAAATGTTACAAAATTTCGGAAATGTCGTGAAAATGTGAGAAATGTGGGGGAAATCATAAGGAAATATCGGAAATGCCCTCGGAAATGTCAGAAAGTGTCCTGGAAATGTTAGAAACCCCTCGGAGATAAAAATTCATCAAAAATGGCACTTTCTGGTCCAAAACTTGATCAGGGCCCATTAAAAATGTAACGTCATGTAAGCATTTTTATATTTCGGTATTTAATCACCTAAGAACATTTTCATACACGTTCCCACGAAAAATCACTATTCAGTGTTTGAGTTAAATTTTTTCCTGGGCCGATATCGTATAGGATTCTTTATAAATGTTAGGAAATAATCCATTTTATGGCTAATTGCCATTTTGAGTGTCCTGATTTGTAAATGCACAATTATATTGCTAAAATTGTCTGTGTATCAGGAAATGGGACGGGAAACTTCAATGATACACAGACAATTTTAGATTACGATGGACGAAGAACTTTCTCTTTATTGATGTGCTGATTTCTTTGTTTTTCGATAATGTAGAAAGTAATATATCGTTTTATTTGTCAGCTGACTATTTTGTATTTATTCAAAACCCCAAATCGTGTAAACTGAAAGAAGATTTACTTTGAATTTTATGAGCCCCAAGGATTACTTTAAATTACCCGCTTAATTTCAATTTAAAGTTCCCGCGTTAAGCAAGCCAATCACATTTAGCATATTTGAATTTGACATTTATCAGAAAATCCTGCTGGCGAAAAAACGCCTAGAGAAGTTTTCCCATCATTCCCCATTGTGAAGCGGGCCGGTCGCCTGCAGGACGGACAGACTATAATCAACTTTTATGACGTCGAAGTAAAAATAAAACTAATAGCGACCCACCGGATTCCTTTAAAATAACCGCCGCCAATAAAAACTTCCCATAAACCGCTGGCGCTCATGGTAAAAAGTAAAATTTCGGTATTTCAGGCTCTACAGGTCCGATATCGATTTTATTACACTCGTAATTATTGATGTAGAATGGCACTGAGTTTTAAAATCATCACCGCACTTTTTCCTTTGAGGTTATGCACCCAGACACCGAGATATCGATTGGCTCCGTCAACACGTGGTGGCGGATGCTAAACTAACATATCCAAAAAGTCTCTGGAACCGGAATTTCCCATTTTTCAGGCGAATTTTAACACAACGAAAAACGCTACCGGCCAAACTCAAACTGTACATACACTGAAAGTGATTAGACATCGCGAATGAGGGGCTACACTCACGGTGATGGGGTGGCCGAGGGTGCGTGTGGAGGGTTAAACACAGGGACGATGACTAAGCGCGGCCGTCGTCGGTCGTCGGCATGATTAGACGCGAATTTGATAGCTTCCAGATATTTTTACTCAAATTAGCATGAATTTAAATAACTTTATTGATTTTCATCAAATCACAAAACAAATCAAATGGAGAATTGTTTGCATAGACAATGCACCCCAATCTAACACTTACGCTCGAATTACTCCCCCGAAACTTCTCTTATTCCAAACACTATTGATTATTTATCAAATTAATTGAAGCACAACGAGGGCACACAAAGCTTATCAAATTTCCCATAACTGACAATCATGCATAAACATTCGGATTACTATATACTTATAGGTACCAGTCACCACAAGATATAGGTATGTAAATTACCAACCCATTGTCTTTTTACTGCTGATCTTAGATGCTTTCGCAGACTCTGACCGTCATTTTGTCATCACATTAACATACCTAGTTTGACCTAAACTTCTGACGTAAGAAGAGAGCCGAATCAGATGGCCATCTGAAGGTCCCTTATCCTCTTAATACAATTTCTGTTCAGTTCAGGAACTATGCCTGGCAATCAATCTTTGTTGAGCTAGCGTGGGGCGTATAGGGATATCAAAATTAACTTACGTAATTTTTTGCTTTCACAAGATACCAGCCAAACTTCAGGTTGAGTTTGGCGTAGATACGGATTCCTTTTAAATTGGGATTCTTACCTGAAACAAAAATTATTTTAAGAACCAAGAAATTAAATAAGATTTTTTTCAATAAGTTCGCTCAGCTCGCTCCCAACAAGAAAATGAGCCATGAATAAAATTGATTTGTTGTTTCCGGACAGTAATTTCACCGTGATCTGTTACGCTCAGCAGCTACCATTTTTTTGGTAAAAATGACCCGCCAATCATTTGCAGTGCAATATATTGGAGTTATATTTTTTGAAGAATGTGTCTCTAATTAAGGTACCTATAAGATAGGGGTAGTACTTATATTATAAGTTTAAAATATAATTCGTACGCCTGAAGTACAGGTCTTGAATAACCGACGGCAAATGATTATCATCAGCGAATCATGAGAGTTAGCGTTCAACATTTTTCCAATTATTCCTAAATAAGTTCCAAATCAATCTATTACAGAATATATGCAACTGCATATACGCAGCTGATTCAATATTGCATAAACTGAACTGAATTAAGTATAGCTCGTTCCACGATGACGAGACTTTGCAGTGGTATATAGTCGCCTTTGGAAATTTTGGAATATATGGTCTGTCCGGGATCCACACGACCGAGATTCACCCTGTTGTTGACAACAATGATTCGCCATGGAAATAGGGTGAATCTCGGTCGTGTGGATCCCGGACAGATTATAGTTTCCTCATTTACCTAATTTACAGGGAGAAACAAAATTCCAAAGGTGACTACCGCTGCAAAGTCTAGTGGAAAGCAGTTTAAATATGTATATTTAAAACTCACGCCGTTTTCTTTTCCGGCTTAAATCTAGAGAACTAGATTATGAATTTCTCTGATTTTTGAAGTGAACTCATAGCTCCGTTCGCAAAATTTCAATTTTACAATTTTGTTTTAATTTTTAATAATGAATTAAATTTTGTTTGCCGTCTACGACATGATTCCAGCGCCATCTGCTAAAACTCCGCCTGCGAAAATTGGGACTACTGGCCGTATCCGGCGTTCACCAATTCTTAAAATAATCGGTAGTATGATCTGATAAGTTATTGTTGTATTGGTTAAGACAAGAACTGATAATATTCTAGTTTACAAAAATTTGCTAGGAGGTAAAAAAAATAACTAGGAGTAAGGCTCGACAAATAGTGTTACTATTGTTTTACTTACTCGAATTCATTGGGGGGGTACCCCCGACTTAACCAAAATATTCCTTGTTTTGAAATAGATCTTGAAATATTGACAGGTAAACATGCACGGCCAACTCCAATTACAAATTTTAAAAATGTTCACCTTATTTTTATTAGTAGGGGGGGGGAACATAAATGATTTTTTTATTATCCGTTTTCTAGTGTTTTGGAGAAGAAATGAATAAAACTCGGTGATGACGTCATTTACACGGGTCTAATACATGAAACGCCTAGAGGACGACAGGTTTAAGATTTTTATAAAATGCTTGTTTTTTAAAATGTAAATAAACGGGAATTTTTTCGTTTAAACGAGAATATTTTCGTTTAAACGAGAATAAAAAGTTAAAAAAGAGAATATTTTCGTTTAAACGGGAATATTTTCGTTTTTAAAAGAGAGATTTTTTGTACGAGAATTTCTTCGTTTAGACGAAAATTTCACTTTAAAAATCTGATCCAATTACGAACGAGGATTTAAATCTTTACAACGGATTCTGGCCAAGTTTTTCGCAACGTTTAACCGATTTTTGATTAGTTTCTACATGGTTATTACGGCAAACAAGTAGATTCTGAAGTGAGAATAACTTGGAAGCCTCTTCCAAGATAGCTTCCAAGGATCCAGGTATGGTGTAATTAATGGTAATGATAGTAAATTGTTCTGTGTTCTCCATGCGGCAGCAACACATGATAAATTAATTGAGCAAAAATGTAAATCAAGTTCACATATTAGAGATACTGTGATCTCCTCGATCTCATACGGTGACCAAAAATGTAATTACAGCGGCGGACGATTTACCGGCAGCTCTAAATCACAAAGGCTGGTATAAAATATGGCCGACTTAATGATGATTAATTACCATATAATCAGTAAAGTTTTAATACTTGCAGATATAAAAGCTGAATTTTCCGACTTCATCATGTGTACGGTGTGTGTACCTAAGTTTATTGTGTTTGTTAATATGGAGAAGGCCATTTGTCATATTATAATTTTAAATCCGATATGATTTAACTAGTTCATACATATACTAGTTCATACATCATCAACATTATGTATAAGATTACGTATCATAGATATACCGCAAATATACGATCATGGCATGGGGTATGTTTTGCCTTCACTTTTAACACAGAGAAAAGTCACTGCGTTGCCCACCCCTTTCCCTTGACTAAATAAGTCTCATAAATCAAGGGTCGCCATGACTGAACTTCCGGTCAAATATGATATATACATGTTTCCTAGAAAAATTCTTAAATTCCGAACCCGTTGAGAAAAATTCCGGTTATACCGAAAGTGAAAAAATATTCTATTAACTTTCCTAAGTAGGCACTAACCTATACCAGTGACGGTTGCAAAAATTTAAATCGACAATTCAACTTTTACTTTATAAACCAATACGAATTAACCGCTTAAGCCAATCACAGCCTGACTAATTTGGCAATTTGTACATGTGGTGATTGCCAGGCAGTTGTCAAAAACGAGAAACGTCAAGTCGTTCAATTGTCTTGCCGAATACAACTCATGGTCTCAATATCTTGGTAATTTTTGTCACTTTGATCATGACTCGCAGGCGTTGTTTTTGGAAAATTATCATTCGCGCAAGCGCTCGTGATAATTTTCGTCCCAACGCCTGCTCGTTGCATCAAAGTGACAAAAATTGCCGGCAATATTGAGACCACTTGTTGTATTATATACGACAAGTTTTATTCTTTTCAAGATATCAAGCCGCGACACCCATTCTGAAACACCCAGTAGGTATACCTAATATCAACATACAATAAACTTTCCCAGAATTCAGAATGTGGACATGGTAGGCACTGACTTTAGCTGTGATGAAAGACGAAAGTTTTATCTCCTTAGTAGGTACCTTTTTCACTGCTCACCATTGGCATCTCATAAACTGGAAGAGATAGGAAGTCGGTTAAATTAGATTAAGAATCTGAAGAGCTTCCCGATATCTTCATTCGTTCTGAAGTTATTTCGAAAAATCTGAAAATTGCGATTATATAAATAAAAATTACGATTGATGCTATTTAAAAAAAATCCTAGGCCTTCTAGATTTTGAGCAATGACAGACAACTTTTGATTCTCTTATGGCCGCCATATTGAATTTAGACACCATGGGAAACAGAAAAAAATTAGTTTTTCAAGAATTCAATCAATACTGACTTTTTTTAAATATCGTCAAAATTTTAAAATTTGTATGAATTTTACAAAATTAGCATAAAACTTTATGAAAAATTGAAGTAAAATACCGAACCAACTTTTTTAACTCCTTTTGGCTTTTAAAGCAATTAAATTCAAAAAAACATTGATTTTGAAGTCGTCTGACCCAAACTTTAACATGTTTTTTCAAAAAGTTCTTGTTGGTTACATTTTTGAAAAGCTAATTTTTTGCGTGTCTGATTGTGCAAAAATTCAACATAGCGGCCATAAGAGAATCAAAAGTTGATCGTCACTGCTCAAAATCTACAGCTATCAAAAATATAAAAGGTCCAAGTTTCATTTAAATAGTATCAATTTTTATGGAGATATTAATTTTTCTTTAAAACCGGAATTTTCAGACCTTTCGGCATAACTCAGAAACGAATCAAGATATCGGGGAATTCTCTTCAGATTCTTAATCACCAAAAAATAGCGCAACTTTTCTCTAATTTAACCGACTTCAGAACCCTTGCCATTTAGGAGATGCTGAGCAGTGAACACGGAACCACCCTGTATAACATTTTCAGTTCACGATTCATTGTTATCAAAATATTATCAAATCCGAAACGGTACTACAAGTTCCGCCAAAGACAATGACGGATTGAGGTCGCCAACTGCTCGGCCAGATCACGTTTTATATCTGGAGGCCAAGGTTGAAGACAAAGAACAGGTTCATCAGCCATGAACACATTGGTTCAGTAATAATTAATTTTAACCAGCAGAAGTTACAGCATATAATTATAGACTTTAATTCGATTAAAATATCAAATACTCAAAACCTTTTACAAAGTTGAATAATAAAACCACCTTCACTACCGGGATTATTACAGCACTTTTATTATAGCAAAAGTTAACTTAAATATAACAGACGTGAATATAAATTTTAATAGTTGATAGTAGATGGGAAGAGTGTTGTAGTAGTGAGTGGGATAGTGTGATCTGTTTTAGTAGGTAATTCTTACCCAGTCAAAGGTGCTAGGCTATTCACAAAATCGCGGCTTGAGAACAAAACATAAATAAGCAAGGTATAGGTATACTTAGTAAAATATTAATGTCCTTTTAATTATTGTGGGAGTGAGTTTTTAAGTCGTTTCTGTTCTGTGTAGTACAACACTGCACCGTCGCTGTCGCGTCGCTGCGCCACCAAAAGAAACAGAAAATCTCTGTGAAACTGGAGCTCTACTTTAAAACAGCAGGCAACATTAGAAAAGTTCATACAAAATGTCGGCTGTGAAGGAATGTGGAATATTGTTTGTAATGCATAGGGGTAAATAACAATAATGCTAAGTCAGCTAGAGGTTTGGTCCTGGAAATAAAGACATCAAAATAATGTAAACGGTTCCTTACTTTATTCTAGAATGAAAAGCTCTTGTGGGATCTTGGAAAGAGCATGTTGTTTGAAGGACTCTGTATTAGCTCCCTTGGGAAGCATTTTTCGACCCATGTCCATATAAACTTTTTAACTTTAAATGTAACTTATCAAAATTTTTTACAAAAATCCTAGCAAAAATCTCAAGAAAAAACGTAAATCAAAGCCAAAACAGAGAAAAAAGTATAAAACACTCGTTACATAAGGCTCTTCAAGCACTCGGTCGATCGGCCACTCGCCGCTTCGCGCCTCGTGTCCAAATTCGAACTCGTGCTTGAATAGGTTACCTTCTGTAACTTGTGTTTTAATATACTATTCGCGATTCTAGCTAAGGAGGACGCCCTCTGGTGTGTGACGTCACAAATAGGCAAGGGGCCAATGAGAGGCGCTGAAATGTAATGACAGACATTGACAGACATTTTTGGTGGCATTTGATTGGACGCTTTCAACAAAATATGCCTACATGTGACGTCACAAAGTTAGTTTGAATCGCGAATTCTATTTCTACATGAGTTCAGGAACTGTTGACAGATTTAGGTATGCAAGGGGGACTTTTTGAACATTTTTTCTTTTCTAGGGCCAATAAAGTTTCATTGTTTAAACCGGTTTAAACCTTAAAACGCATAAATTTTTAATATCTTTGAAAATATCGAAAATAGGGAAAATAGGAAATGCTAATAGCAGTCTAAAAAAAATTTTGGTACTATATAGCATTTGGAAAACTTGAGTTGTGGGCAATTTCTGAAGGTTAATCTCCGCACAATTGTTACGTCAACAAGAACAACTGAATAATCAAAAGAAAACCTAAACCTTCTAGTTTCAACCCTCCCAGTTTGCTTCCTTAATCAACAACCGTTTGGAAGATATAAATATTTTTATTGCGGATTGGCGATCAATTTTTTTATACATATTTTGACATATGTGTCAAAAACGGCAACAATGAGGTAGGCAAAAACTGTGTTCGATAAACTCACAATTAAGAGACGAATCCGAATCTATAATCAAAGAGAGGGCTTTGCATTTAAAATAACAAAGATAGCAGCCACTTCCGGTAAAACCGGAAGGGTTGGGGGTAGGAAATATTTTATTTTGGTGTGCGTGGACGATTATGGTGTAGTACCATATTTCAAAATTCTTCTACAAATCATTAAGCACAAATGGATCCCCAAAAGTTTCTAATGAACGGCCTTCGTGAATCACCCTGTATATTATTAGGATTTTTTTTTATATTTCTTATAGAAGAATCTACTGGTAAAGTTAGGCCGCCTAATTTCGGGACAACCTGTATATAAGTTTTTCACGCACTGAATTTTTTGCCATAACACCAAGTGTGTAGGGACACTAAAATGTAAATATTTGATTCATATTGGATTCTTATCGTCCAGTGAATTAAACTTTGATTATCAAGATATCGGGTTGAGGACAAGAAAAGAACAACTTCCAAATTTAAGCTTAAATTTAAGTAAAGATTTGATGTTTGTGGCGAATCGAATTTTCGATCGACTTTAGTAACTGACCTGCGAGCGTAGAAGTTTAAAATAATTATGTAGGTGGCTCTCTATGCCCTTCAGATATAGTTTACAAAATCTCTCCTTGTCTTCATATCTTGTCATTTCTGCAAACAGGTTTACAATGTACCTACTCGTAAAGTAATTCCATAATGCTCAATTCATTGCAGATGATTGGAGCAGCATGACCAGAAAGACTAGATTGTGTGTCATTTCTATGGATGTCTCTTTCATAAAGAATGTAATTAATTGGTAATTGCAGTGATATGAACGAGCTCCGAGTTATAATTGCCACAAGATGAAGACCTGATTTCAGCTAAGATAGAAAAACCTATGAACGTATGCCATGCAGTAGCTAAATTATACGTGGCTATTCGCGTAGGCACAACAGCTTTTCGTTATTATTGGTTTGGTATAAATAAAAATAAAATTTATTTGAAGAAAAAAACATGAATTTCCTTTGAAATTCCATCAGAGCTTTAACCTGACGTGATCGATTCATTGTGCGGTATGCGAATGGAATAGTTCTCGAGGGCAAAGCTCGGTGGCACACCGGGACGCTTTCAACGCCGCACCTGTGATCGGTTTATTTATGGAGGCGATATTTAGAGAAAGACAGGTAGCATACACCCTTTCTGGTGCTGGCTATTCCCGGATTTTGCCTCAAATTTACGAGCGTTTCAGGAAACGTCCCATTTAGTGCTTTCAAAATGACGCGTTCTTTTCTGCACTGTCATCTGCTATGTTTACTTTCTATAGTTTCGACATCTTATCTCCTTCCTGAGCCAGTGCCTCCCAACCATCACATTGCACAACTTATAATTATTATAATATGAGCGATTATGATTATTGCAAATATAATTCTATGCTTTTTCTACACCTATAAATAATAATTATTGCAAAACAAATGAGTTGCTAATTTGCTATCTAGAAAATATAAATAATGGTGTGTGATGGTCGAAAGGAACGTTAAGTGTACATTTCTGGCTTCGAGAGATATCAAAAGTGACAGTGTTTTATCGTCACCTATCGAAAACCCATTCCATTTTCTTTTATAATGTATACGTATGTTATGTAGGAACTCTATATGATTGTATACCATATATATTTTGAATTGAACCTGACAAAACGTAATGATAATGAAACATTGAGGTAACAAAACAACCCCAACAAATACAACTACCTTGTTCAAGTTAAAAATTGTACGGAAATTGAATGTTTAGCCAGTTTAGGAACCCCTGAAAGTGGATACACAATATGTTCCCATCAAAATTTACCGTCCAATTTACAAACTTCCGGCACACGTGTCATTAGTTACACAACACATTAGCTACATTTACAATCCTTCATAATAACAATAATAATTATTGAATGACAATTTATTATGCAACACACTATACACAGTCAGACCCAACCGGAGTATCATCTTAGTAATGCAAGTATGTACATACTTAAGTACAATTAATTGTACAGTTGTACACATCTAAATTAAAGAACCCACAAAACTTTCTCCCACTCAATGTTTTTACCGATGGTTGAATAAATCAAGCTGATGGGTCTTTCTTAGTGCATTGTTCATCGGAACTCATTGTTTTTCCGTTAAAAATCCAACAATGTGGGAATAGTGAATACTCGATTACGACCGACAGTCAGTTCTAGCTTGAAGGAACGAACTTTTTTCCCTACATGCTTTCGTGAGGCAGTTGGACATTGATAAATGGCATAGCCACTATGGGGCAAAGGAAAAGTTTGCAATATTCCTTGACTTGATGAAAGTCCTACCGTTGAGTTGGAAGGAGTCAAAAAACAGAACTACATACTAACGAGTATTTATATATTATTGTTCAATGTCCATGAACGGTATAAGTGGTACAACATACATAAACTACTTATATTAATTTTTTAGCGGGTGTCTGAGCTCCTGGTTGTTAAGTGGTTCGATTATTATCAACGCGGGTCCATAAACCGTTTTAAAGATATACGCTGACTGTCAATTATCATTTTAATAAATTATGATTAGTTAGAAATACCCGAAGATCTTTTTAATCATTATCAACACTTGCTGAATCTAATCGAAGAAGAACGTGATGAAGTAATAACCAAACCGAAAATAACATGAACTGGGAGGGATTTGTCTATAGAAATATATAAATTTCGAGAGATCGACGGTCCCGGCTTTCCCCTCCTGGTGAATATCAAAACAATTTACAGGTTAGTATACCTGATAAGTACAGAACATAGAATATAAGAAAATGGATTAAATTATTCGCATTTTAGTACGGTTGCACCTATCCTTCAGTCTTAATTTATTGATCTAATCATACATACATATACATATTATTTGTATTTTTCAAATTAAGTCCTAAGTATAGGGACGCGAAAACAACGCCATGCTATCATGTACATTTTCTACTGTCGGACGTCCAGAAATCAAGAATAAGGATAAGAAGTCATTAAAGATTCATACAAGAAATAACTCAATTTTTATATATTTACAACCTACTTCAAAGTCAAGCATATTTTAATAGCCCGCATGCATCTGATAACAAGGGCCATAAAATAATTATCTCACGCAAAACGAAAAATGCTTACAATTAAAACTAAAGGTATACTTAATCTATAGAATGTCCCAGAATTACGTTCTCAAACTTCCGTAGGTATGAGATACTTTACCATAAAGTAGATTCTAAGGGCCGGTTTTTTCATCTCATGTTAAATTTAATAATAGTAATTTGTTTAACAAGGCAAAAAAATTGCAGACTCGACTATCGCGCGCCTCGGCTATGAAACTTACACCGCGGCAGTAAATCTGTTTTTTTGCCGTGTTGAACACAACATAACATAAAGGCACTACGTCATAATTTAACACTATATCAAAATAATGACAATTCATTAAAAGGCAGCAGAGAATCGGTTGGAGCCTCCCCATCGTGGGTGTCTTTGATTTCTGTTTCTTGTGCGGTTAAAATTTTAAAGTTGATATGCCGAAATAGCACTTCCCGTGCACCTCAAAACGTGAATTTTCAAATTCGAAAATTTTGTGATTGCAGTAATTTTCCTTTTTTTAAGTGGTGAAGTGGAGTGGAGAGGTTAAAAATAAAAATTTTGTAATGTTTTAAAACTGTTGACCGTGTCATTTTTGTAAATTTTCTTTAAAATATGCACTCGTTAGTACAGTTTCAGAACAAAAATCACTAATCATTTACTTTTCCTACCTAGGGGAATATAACGCATACTTTACAACACAACCTCACATGAGGTGAGCAACGCCCGCTTTTTTAACCGGCTGAGAAAAAATTGTATTCATACCTTGGTAAAAAAGTACTCTTGCAGCCCTAGCGCTGTTTATAAACTTTGCTCGCGGTCTACACGAGAGCACTTTTTTACTTTACTGGTTTGAAATATACTAAATATTTCTATATCTAACCTGTATGGAATCTCAACAGTTTATACCTCCTGACAGATTTGACAATCTAGTACTTATTCTGGGGGGCATTTCACACCCCAAAAATTTGTACACCACTGCCGAATTTTCAGGGCACTGCCGTAAATTTGTACACCACTGCCGACTGTGAAGTCCCCCGACTGTCGAATTTGCTCAATTTTTGCAACCACTGCCCAATTTTTGCAACCACTGCCTAATATTTCCCACTAACACTGCCGAAAATTTGTACACCACTGCCGACTGTGAAATCCCCCCCAACTTATACCTAGGTACTTACCCTTATTTTATCACCAAGGCAACGGTTTTCTCAAATTACACTGCTAAGACATGGCGGAACCTGCTGTTTATACAAATTAATAAAATTTGTAGCGTCTCACGTGGTTATAGAAAAAAATGTTGTATTATGAACGGGGGAGAAATCTCTTTTATCGTTCGGGGTGATTGTCTCCCTCTGCTGCGCGTCGGGAGACAAATTCACACCTCACGCTAGAATCTGTAACTTCTCCCCTCGCTTCTCCCCTTTATATAATAAATAACTATTTTCATCAGCATCATTATTCTAAACTCGGTTAGTTGAAGTTGTTGAAGTGACGCCGGCGCCAGTGAAAAACTCGGTATAGGTATAGTTTATGATTTAACATTATAATCGGGGCCTACTTCAGCGTGCATCTTTTCTTCTTTTCTGCTATAAATATCTTTGAGAATAATTATTACGGACGTCGATCTTATTTTATGGCTTAATTTGCAGTTATGCCATCATCATCGATATTGACGTTCGACCCACGTCGTTTTCGAGATTGGGTGCAGCGGCCATTTGTCGATGGCGTGTTCTGCGATAGTTTCCTAAAAGATTTATTAATTCCCAGTGCCGGTGGTGCGTATTAGGCGGGCCCATTCCGTTGAACTGAGAGAACCACATACACCAGGTCAACTGCGGTCATGATAAAACTGAGCCCTGCGTAATTATTCATAAATTGCAAGCACACCACCACCCTTCGACTCTACATCATCAGAATTTCAGTGATATTATTTTAATTCGCAACATATCCCATTGTAGGTAGTAGGTATGTTGCATTTGAAAATGTGTGTGTGAATGCATGGACATGTGTTTGTTATAAATTAAAACAATGTGATTGTACATATAAAGCAATAAGCAGATTAAACTCTCTGTGTGTCTTCCCAATCTATTTAAATTTAGTTTAGTCTAGAATCGTTTGGTGCATAAAAAATTAGCTATTTAAGTACGAAACAAATGAGTAGTGTAACTTTTTTCACGATAAGGAAGGTTTGCCGTACGACGCCGTAGGCGGAGTGCGCAAATTTGACGAGTCAAAAAAATTACCTACTTTAAAGACTCCCAAAAGCCTTTCAGCTGTTCAACGGGTCACCTAATCTCCATGTACCAAATAACGTTTTTTTATTGTTATTACAAATTGTCGATTCTTCTACCCAAAGGGTACTAAATGCCAATGAATTTTGTCTTATTTAAAACCAGAATTTGAAGACCTTACAATAAATATTTCAAAAACTTGTTTTAAATTATTAGGGCCGGTTTTTTCATCTCATGTTAAATTTAACATGAGGTTATTTCCATAGAAACAAATTGTTGTCAATGGAAACTAAGGTGACAAACCTCATCATGTTAAAGTTAACATGAGATGAAAAAACCGGCCCTAATAATTTAAAACAAGTTTTTGAAATATTTATTGTAAGGTCTTCAAATTCTGGTTTTAAATAAGACAAAATTCATTGGCATTTAGTACCCTTTGGGTAGAAGAATCGACAATTTGTAATAACAATAAAAAAACGTTATTTGGTACATGGAGATTAGGTGACCCGTTGAACAGCTGAAAGGCTTTTGGGAGTCTTTAAAGTAGGTAATTTTTTTGACTCGTCAAATTTGCGCACTCCGCCTACGGCGTCGTACGGCAAACCTTCCTTATCGTGAAAAAAGTTACACTACTCATTTGTTTCGTACTTAAATAGCTAATTTTTTATGCACCAAACGATTCTAGACTAAACTAAATTTAAATAGATTGGGAAGACACACAGAGAGTTTAATCTGCTTATTGCTTTATATGTACAATCACATTGTTTTAATTTATAACAAACACATGTCCATGCATTCACACACACATTTTCAAATGCAACATACCTACTACCTACAATGGGATATGTTGCGAATTAAAATAATATCACTGAAATTCTGATGATGTAGAGTCGAAGGGTGGTGGTGTGCTTGCAATTTATGAATAATTACGCAGGGCTCAGTTTTATCATGACCGCAGTTGACCTGGTGTATGTGGTTCTCTCAGTTCAACGGAATGGGCCCGCCTAATACGCACCACCGGCACTGGGAATTAATAAATCTTTTAGGAAACTATCGCAGAACACGCCATCGACAAATGGCCGCTGCACCCAATCTCGAAAACGACGTGGGTCGAACGTCAATATCGATGATGATGGCATAACTGCAAATTAAGCCATAAAATAAGATCGACGTCCGTAATAATTATTCTCAAAGATATTTATAGCAGAAAAGAAGAAAAGATGCACGCTGAAGTAGGCCCCGATTATAATGTTAAATCATAAACTATACCTATACCGAGTTTTTCACTGGCGCCGGCGTCACTTCAACAACTTCAACTAACCGAGTTTAGAATAATGATGCTGATGAAAATAGTTATTTATTATATAAAGGGGAGAAGCGAGGGGAGAAGTTACAGATTCTAGCGTGAGGTGTGAATTTGTCTCCCGACGCGCAGCAGAGGGAGACAATCACCCCGAACGATAAAAGAGATTTCTCCCCCGTTCATAATACAACATTTTTTTCTATAACCACGTGAGACGCTACAAATTTTATTAATTTGTATAAACAGCAGGTTCCGCCATGTCTTAGCAGTGTAATTTGAGAAAACCGTTGCCTTGGTGATAAAATAAGGGTAAGTACCTAGGTATAAGTTGGGGGGGATTTCACAGTCGGCAGTGGTGTACAAATTTTCGGCAGTGTTAGTGGGAAATATTAGGCAGTGGTTGCAAAAATTGGGCAGTGGTTGCAAAAATTGAGCAAATTCGACAGTCGGGGGACTTCACAGTCGGCAGTGGTGTACAAATTTACGGCAGTGCCCTGAAAATTCGGCAGTGGTGTACAAATTTTTGGGGTGTGAAATGCCCCCCAGAATAAGTACTAGATTGTCAAATCTGTCAGGAGGTATAAACTGTTGAGATTCCATACAGGTTAGATATAGAAATATTTAGTATATTTCAAACCAGTAAAGTAAAAAAGTGCTCTCGTGTAGACCGCGAGCAAAGTTTATAAACAGCGCTAGGGCTGCAAGAGTACTTTTTTACCAAGGTATGAATACAATTTTTTCTCAGCCGGTTAAAAAAGCGGGCGTTGCTCACCTCATGTGAGGTTGTGTTGTAAAGTATGCGTTATATTCCCCTAGGTAGGAAAAGTAAATGATTAGTGATTTTTGTTCTGAAACTGTACTAACGAGTGCATATTTTAAAGAAAATTTACAAAAATGACACGGTCAACAGTTTTAAAACATTACAAAATTTTTATTTTTAACCTCTCCACTCCACTTCACCACTTAAAAAAAGGAAAATTACTGCAATCACAAAATTTTCGAATTTGAAAATTCACGTTTTGAGGTGCACGGGAAGTGCTATTTCGGCATATCAACTTTAAAATTTTAACCGCACAAGAAACAGAAATCAAAGACACCCACGATGGGGAGGCTCCAACCGATTCTCTGCTGCCTTTTAATGAATTGTCATTATTTTGATATAGTGTTAAATTATGACGTAGTGCCTTTATGTTATGTTGTGTTCAACACGGCAAAAAAACAGATTTACTGCCGCGGTGTAAGTTTCATAGCCGAGGCGCGCGATAGTCGAGTCTGCAATTTTTTTGCCTTGTTAAACAAATTACTATTAAACTGGGTTTTTTGTTATACCCTATTCTTTCTATATGCAGCAACCCCGGCAAGAATAATAATCAACAACTTGAGCAAAAACGCGTCCTATGGAATGGAAATCTATCTAAGATTCAAAGAAAATAACATGCGAATATTTATTTCCAAAAGAAGGAACATATTTAATTTCGCGTTTCATATAACTGGCGTTTATTACGTATGTTCGTATGTAGAAAGAAATGTAGGTATTATATATTTTACCATCAAGATGAGAGAGTTCACTGATTCTCAAAGAGTTACATGTCACTATTAATAATTTAAGCGGCCTAGTTTATATTATTTTTAACGCCGTGTCGACTAAACTCGAGTTAACCATAACCGGCCAACATATTTCAAACACAATAATTATTGTTTAAATACAGGGTTTAAAGCAAACCCGTAAAATTAGAGATTTGGCTTAGGGCACAAGTTATAATGCTCCCTTTGGTCGAATTCGAATTCGCTAATAAATAAAAACTACAGGCAGGTTGGATTATGTGTTGGGATTTAGTACTCAAATCAAATCCCATCCGAGCTTATAAATTTCACGTTACACTGCCGTTATGTACTGAAGATAATGCGGATTAATAAAATGCTCTTCCTAAACGATCAGTACCTATATCAATGACGTGATGTATAGGGATTTTCTAGAATTTGCTCCCTAATTCACCCTTTCCCAAAGCATTATTAAGCTCGCATTTTTGTCGACAGCTGCCCATCGAAATTCGTTCCCGGTTCCCGGTCCTGATTTTCCTGGTCGGTGTATTTCGAGGTGTATTCCCAAATTTCCCGTCCGAGCGTTCCTTATTATTAGCACTTGTAATTACCAACATCAAAACGGAAGGTGGAAACACAGGGGAGCAGGTTTTATTTCTGTTTATGATGCATTCAATGGCGTTCCTTTACAAAGACCTCATAATATTGTGAGTTGTTCACACCGACAACCCTTCGTGTTCCACATGGGTGATTTATATGATTTCACAAAAACAGGTAAGAATATAGATTGTGGCCTACGATAAAATTAAAAAGCCAACGCGAGCGGCCAGAACAGAGGAAGTGTTCGACCTTAACCCGCAAGAAGAATAAAAGGAAATAAGATGGTACGCCCCTCAAAATTACACCACAATACCAAAGCAAATCGATCACGGATCGTTGAAAAATATTGTAGTTGCATAATTGAACGCATAATGTGGCTGTTTATTAATTTTTAATAGAGGAGGACCACATGAAGGTCGTAAATTAAAAGATAATGTCTGGGGCGAGCTGGCCACAAAATGATAGTGAACGACCAATGACCATAATTCTGGGCTAAATGTGCCGTAATCTGCACAGCCCTTTCCATTCCGGAGGACAACCACAGCATCTGCTGCACACGAAAAATTCAATCTGTTGTTAATTTGTTGTTAATTGCCTGTTTGTGAAATGAAAATGTATACACACTTACAAGTAGGTTATTTTCAGGGAACTATTATTGCCTAGGAAATAGCGTTTCGAATAGTTCACTACAAATTACTATTACATATTTGCATTTTTTGCGATATATGGCGATTTCTACGGAATTCCGCCAGAATATTAATGGGATTCCACCTCGGATTCCTCAACAATTCACTAAAATCTCCTAAATATGGCCATAAAGCCATAAATATAATAAATAATTGCGAACAATCGCACCATAATGGACAGTTTAGTTTAGTTCGGGATTCAATTATCTTATTGGCGCACCGACAAAATAGCCCGCAACAAAATGACCCCGACAAAATAGCCCCCCAACAAAATAGCCCCCGAAATAATTGGTTTACCTTTTGAAAACAAGTCAAATTTGACTAAGTCAAGTTGTGATCTTTGTGATTTTTGGGGGGGAGGGCTATTTTGTCGGAGGCTATTTTTTCGGGGCTGTTTTGTTGCAGGCTATTTTGACGGGTCACGCTCTTATTATACTATTTTGGTTTGATTGAGTTCATGCGTTGGTGTGGCTACGAAGGCGTAGAGGGTACATCAAGATAACTTTTTTCCAACACGATTTTCAATCGACAATATTGTTTTTTCTAAATTCAAAACAAATTGTTAAATACTGATTTGACTTCAATTTAACCTCAAAAATCTTTGTCAAATGTTTAACTTTCATGTGGTATTGTATACCTGATCTCGTATGTACCTTTAGTTCGTTTAATTAATATAATATTGGTGACAATACTTGAGTTCATTAATCTATATTTAAAGTTAAAAATGTTTAAAATTCCCTCAGGAACAACCAAAATCAAAGATAATTTACGAGGCAAAAAAAAGCCTTTTTAATTTCAAATTCAATCCACAGTCCACATTTGAATCTTTTCGTTCTTTCAAATTACTAAACACTTTAGCCTTAGCAAATAGCAATTCAATCATAGTATTCCTAGTATTCGTTTAGAGGGTGCGTTCGAGACTCGAATTAAAAATCGGCCTGTTAAATAACGTGACTTTAGAGTTGGCCGAATGAAGTACGTTTCATTTAGTGCAGATATCAAAGTCTGTCAACTTCTTTGACATAACCTAAAGTTTCGAGTGTCGACATGATTCACCCCGGGCACGGCCAACTGCGAATTAGAGATTTTAAAAAAGTCAGGTTATACTGGTTATCTCGCTGGTTATACAGGATGTTTCATATAATGTTCCAATATTTCAGGGGGTGTTTCTACATCAAAAAATAGGAAGAAAAGCTCCGATGTGAAAAAACCTCGGAAAAAACTATTAATATTTTACATTTTGGTGTGAAAATGCCTCGGAAAATACAAAAAAGATCGCGTGCAAAAAATTGAGGGGTGAATTTACTCCGCATCCCTCCATGTTAAGACGCCCCTGACAAGAATTTTAAAATTTTATCCAAAGCGCTAGAATGGCCATGCGTCAGAGGTGCGCTGTACCAAATTTCACATTTCCATATGATCTATACCCATTCCGGAGATGTATTTAGAAAAAACTGAAATAATGTATGTATAACAAATTTACATAATCTGTGAACAAAAAGTTTTCCGATCTAGTAGCCCTTTCTTTAGCTTTAGCCTTTCTTTTAGCTTTCAGATGCTGAAAATTTTAACACATATTGGCGAGGTGTGATCCGCAGGCCGGAACCAGTGTACATTTTTCGGGAATACACCGGGAATAGATCGGAATACGTCGGAATACATGGGAATACATCGGAATAGATGGGAATACCCGGAATACTCTGGAATAGTTGGGAATAATTGAAAATTTCCCTGCGATATATTAAAATTTAGTGATTGGATGCGTGTACTTTAAAATAAATCAAAACAATTGGAGAATAATTTGTAGGAATAGGTAGAATTACCCTGAATACATCAGAATAACGCGGGGTAGCTTCGGAAGCGCCTGCGCCTGTTAAGGTTAGGGAATCTCGGAATACTTGGGACTCGACTTGGGAATACACCGGAATACATGGGAATACTAGGAATACACCGGAATACTCCGGAATATTGATGGAGCAACTTGCCGATTATCTACATCGGAATACCGGAATAGCTTTAAGTCGAGTTTCGGAATAGCTTCGGAATACATCGGAATACATCGGAATACTGGGAATACTTGGGTATTCCCGGAATCAGTGTACGTTTTTTAGTCTGCGGATCACCCCTCGCATATTTGACGTCAAACTAACTTATTTGACAAACGACAGGAACAGTTGATGGGTTTTTGTTGACATTTGGTTGGCAACGGAATACGCTACCAGTCAATACTTTGTGGTGCTTAAGGCGAGGCATAAAAGTCGGTTTTGAAACATAAGATTCGCTTGCAGCAGGTTGCGAACAAAACTGATCTTAATTTTGCACCTTAGTTATAGATGGGGCACAGGATGGGGTTGCGATTAGCAATGATGCCGCGCCGGGCTTTCTAAAAATAGAATTGATCGGAAAGAGGGAGGTCCGAGATTTTCTGACGAAATTTCGTTCCGTAAAGGCGAGTCGGATAATAAATAGTTAATAAGGGTGGCGTAACATAAATCCACAAAAATTAGAGTATGGAGTCGCTCTTTATTAATACGCAACCTGATTTGTCTTTGATTATTCACTCGCTCGTCGAGTCTGTCCGTCGCATAATTTGAGAACGCATTGAGATATCGAGCTAAAATTTGGAATGCAGCTTTGGCTCCCGAAAAGAAAGGCGGGGATTGCTCTTGGGCCATATCGGACCCAGGGGGTGGGAGTTGGGGGGAGAAACCGAAAAACTATTAATTGCAATAACTCGATGCACGTTCGACTTTCAAGTCTGTTGAAGATGAAGCGGTGTCAATTTCGGGGGATGAAATCAACAAAAAATATAATAACTCCGCAAGGGTTGCACGCAGCTATTTGAAACCCAACTCACACATATTTCGATGAAGTCTTGTATGGGGTATGCATTTTCTCCAAACTCGGACATATGGGAATTATGGGATGAAAATTAGGGGTTGCAACTCGAAATTCCTCTTAATAAGTACTAGTCGATATTGGCGTCGTTCGCTAGCTTTCCATTATAAAGGGGTCATTCATATTTTGCGAAAAGCCACCCTTAAAGGCGCTACAACCCTTAACATGTAGAAGCACAAAAATACAAGAACTCGAAAACTACTCAACATATCAAGGCAGAATTTGGTGTGGTAATTTCCAGTGACATTGTAGACGGATGGACAAAATTTCGCTGAGATTTCACAAAGGGGATGAAATTTAAGGGTTGAAATTGGAAATTTCTTCAAGTACCTAAATGGTGGCATAAAACTACGGGGGTTCGATAGGTTTCGGTAAACCATTAAAAAAAGTCTTATGAGTCTTCAATTTAAAACCAAAACCTAGGCCACTAATAAACCCCTAACCGTTAGCTAGCGGATAAATACATACATTTTATTTTTATTTTTTCTGAGATCCTATTGATTTATCTATGAACAACCGAAGTCAGTAAATCAGCAAGGACTTATATAACACCGGAGAAATAAACTCATCCCTGTAAACCATAATAAATAAATCGCCGCAATTTTTTAACGAAATGGATCTGGGTATGGTCAAATTGAAAACACAAGTCTCTTTAAAGCATGTGGGGGTGGCGAAATAGGGGGTTGGAATTTAGGGGTTGAAACTTTCATGAAGCCCTGTAATTTAACACCCCCAAAAGCCAAATTTGCATAATTGGCTTATTTCGTGTCATTTACTGTAATTCTGCTTAATTACGATAAATTTTCATTCCCTTGGATTTTTCGTCCCCCTTTACGATCTTTTAACCCCCTAAGTGTTAATTTGGCACAATTTGCGTAATTTTGTTTTTCTTCGTTATAATAATTTGAAATCATTTAGATTCAAACACTAAAGGATCCTATACGATAGTGGCCCAGGAAATAAATTGAAAATCAGGATCTAGGCGACACTAAACTTTGATTTTTAGCGTGGAGGTATGTATTTAATAAAGTGTTCTTACAAGATTGAATACAAATAAACTGCCCAACAATTTAATTGGTCCACCCGGAAATTTGAGTCGAATTTAAAATGCCGTAACTCCTCAAAGAGTTGATCGATTTGAAGGAGCCTTTTTTCCACGGAAAGCCCATTTCATTGGCGTTTTAAGCAGGTCCCCCTTATTTGATTTACAGGGCGTCGGAGTCGGGTACTGCAAAGTGGCGAAAATTTAAACCACCCCCGATTCACTATAAAGACACTGGACAACTTCGGTGGAAAAATGCACTATCACTAGTGATAGAGATAGTGCACCCCCGATTCTTAAAAAAAAATTTCTAAATTTTTTTGGTTGCTCAAGTTCGCCTAAAATCACATTTTGAACCACCCCTTCTGCCTCCCTCCCGGCCATCATTAGACGAAAAATTATTTATGGCATAAGTATACCGGGTGTATCACAGACCCCGCCGTATAGGGAATTAACATGGGAAAATGAATTTAATTTTTTTCCTGCTCCGGAGGATTTTCTCGAAAAGTTTTATCGTGTTTGGAGGATAGTCCATACTAGTCTGTACCTCTTGAGATTTTTTTTTCGTTCGTCAGCTCCTCTTAGGTACTTAACAATGATTTGTTGAAAATTGAATTTTCGACGAAAGCGAAAAAAATTTTTGTGCCCAATCGACCCGCTTCGAATGTTTACTTAGTTTGCTGCCTTTGTGGATTGCAACACAACGCAAAATAAATGGATACTTCGAAACGGGTCGATTGTGCACGAAAAAATGTTCCGTAGAAGCAAGACAACATTTTTTCGTGCACAATCGACCCGTTTCGAAGCATCCATTTATTTCGTATTGTGTTGCTATCCACAAAGGCAGCAAACTAAGTAAACATTCGAAGCGGGTCGATTGGACACGAAAAATTTTTTCGTTTTCGTCGAAATTTCAATTTTCAAAAAATCATTGTTAAGTACCTAACAGGAGCTGACGAACGAAAAAAATCTCAAGAGGTATCAGACTAGTATGGACTATCCTCCAAACACGATAAAACTTTTCGAGAAAATCCTCCGGAGCAGGAAAAAAATAAAATTCATTTTCCCATGTTAATTCCCTATACGGCGGGGTCTGTGATACACCCGGTATCACATTATGATGTGGCATAATAGTCTTACTGTTTGATCTTATTCTTACGTGCCTGAGGAAAGCCGCCACTGCATCGCCGCACCCCTTGAGAAAATAAAATATATTGCAGTTATTTATCGCCATTGTTTAATAATATGCCTTTATCTTTAATTTAAGTGCTATAATTCTCGTCAATAATCAATAATGATTTGGAGAATAAAAAAAACAAAAAAATTATAGGTCAATTTTCAAGATTTGAACCCATGTACGAAAGTCGAACAATGGGAGAAAAACAAATTTGCCGCTCAGCTACGGTTTATTATCTTTCATTGTATACAGATGTTGATCTCAAGAAACAGCAACAACAAAATTTCGAAGACGTGCACCTCAAATTATTTCTTCCAAGATATTTATTAAGCGGAAATCTAATTAAATGGCGAGTTGACATTTATATTTCAAGATAAATCAAATAAACTACAATTTGGGCACTGTCATCTGCATTGCAGAGGCTGAACTAACGGACAAAATTTAAATGCCAAATTTCTGAGTGTAGGCAGCATAATTTACAAATGGATTCCAATGTCAGAACATTAAATTAATTTTTGTCTTGGTAAGTTGGTGTTTCTTTATAAAGCAATTGACCTCATGTTGCGCAGAATGTAATTCTGGATATGCCACAAAAATTTCAGATCGTATCGTAAAACAATAAAGCCTGTAGTCAAGTTTCCGTAAAAAGTGTATGTAAAGTTGCCTAAAACCGTTTCGTGCCTCCCCTTAATGGTTCTTCTTTGCAAAGTAGAGGAATCATAGTTTTTTTACTCTTAAAAGAGATATAAAGTGGTAAACATTGCCTCATTTACTGAAGATTAAATATTGCCAATTATTTACTAAATTTTTATTCTTTGATCGCTTACGGAAACTTATAAATTACTTCAATTTTCAGTTGCAATATCCATAATAAACATAAAAAGGTTCAACCGCAGACATTAACCTCACACCTCAATCAACGCTAACGAGGTCTAAAGAACTCGGCGAGCTCTTTACTCCTTTGAACATATACTATAGTAAGCTGTGACGTCATCGTATGTGTAAAGATGTAAAGGGAATTCAATTCATTTTGTTAGTAACCTATGGTAGGTAAAGTTAAAGGGAAATCGCCTATAGTCTGCTGAAAGTATCATTCGAAATCTGACAGTGACGTTATCACATATAACGTCTCACACGTCAAGGGGTACAGTCGAGAAAGTAAGTCATGCACCCAACTCTTGAGCCTTACGCTCAGAATTTAGAAAACCATCCTTCGATATTGGTGTATTTCCATGTCATTAGAACCGGCACCAATTAGGGGTTGTATTGCTGGGTCAAAAAACCTACGACTGTAAGCCAGTTAAGAATTATTCGCTCAAGAATTTGGCATAAAGTGCATTATTTAGTTTTTCGACTGTACTAGATCAGAAAAGCTTTTCATCACACTTTATAATTATTTACTTTACACCGACTCTACCCCTAACACAATTATTAATGTCATTATTTAAATAATTCCTATACTGTGTCATTTTAAGATCATTTAACTACCAAAAGGCGCCGTCAATCCCAACAATTTCAGTGAACGAGGTCAACTGCAAGTAGGTAATTAAAAGGCGTAAAAAACAGTTTTATTATAAACGAACTAACTCTGACGAATAAATTACTATTGTGATAGCAGATACTTATTAGCTATATGAAGTTATGACAAGATCAGACAAGATTTACGATTTCCTCGACGATTTCAAACTCATCGCGAACAATAAGTGACCGATCATCAAGCCAGCGCTTCCGCCCCCTAAACGTAGAAGTTACTTTCGTGGCTAGTCGAGAAAATAACCTCAGCGCTCGGCTCAGCGAAGAAATGGTTTCCCGCGCGCCTACGTTTCAAACCAAAAAGCATATTAATTTTCTCTCGCATTTTCTCCCGCATAGGCGAAGGGGGGAGAGTTTCAACCACCAGTTTTTAAAAAACTTCAATTGTTTATTATTATTATTTATGTTTCATTGACCATTACGTCTTTGACATCATATAAGTGAAAATTGTATGGACAAAATACCTATAACTTTTTAATTTATAAGCTTCGGCGCAGCAAATTAATAAAATAGATCGCAAAATCGAATAGAATTTCATTGCCAATCCAACCTTGAATCCAACGCTGTACGGATTTTTGATATTCGTCCAACCACAGCGCCCTCGGTGGTCAAATTTTAGCTTACCCTAGGACCCTGTGTGACACATAATTTGAAAGCTTTTGAAATTCTCTGTAAGCCGATACAAACATTTCTGAAATCAATCAATTCCTTCAAAAGTTGCAGTGAAGAACATGGTCTGGCTCTGATGGGCCTAGAAATCTTTTAAATATGTTGAATGTAACTTTTGTTCAAGTAGATGGATTTAAAAAATCTCTGCATTGGTATGTACAAAAAATTTTAAACCCTTGAAATGGTGTATCACAAAGGGCCCTAGTGTAATTTATAATTTGACCACAGGTCGCTGGAGTTTCAACAAATATCGAAAATTCTTGCAGCATTGGATTGGTGATGAAATTGGCTTTCAAATGACATATCACAAATGGGGCATTGCCATTTGAGATTTTGAAGTTGGGGTTGGCTGGGGTTAGGGCTCGGGTTAGGGATTGCGTTGAAAAATTTTGCAATGCAGGGATCGGATTTAGGTGTCCTCGAAATAAAAATAGACCTGTTCGAGCGATGCTTTATATCTTTTGAAGTTCCGGGAAAAGTCAAATTGTAACTTTTCAAAAAGTCTGTATATCGCCCTGTATACGTACAGGTATTCTAATTATATTTCGAATTATATTCAATTTTCAATTACGGCATTTGCAGTTTATTTGTATTCATTGTATTAGCATGATTTGAAAACAGAATCGCCGCTCGTCAGTGTTGGCAATCCCTGGATCTCCAAAAATCCTGCGATGGAATTTTTGTAATTTCGAAATCCGGAAAATCCAAAATAAAAAGTGGGATTATTTGGCAACATGTGTGATTCTCATTACTCACGATCTCGATCACGATTTCACGAGCCGTATTCGTTGGATTATACCACGAATTGAACAAATATTCTAGCAACAATGTAACTTGCCATGTTAAAATACAAACTGACAAGGGCCTTATTTCTAATTGTTTACGTAGCACATCGGCTTGCTCTTGGTCTAAATTAGTACATACGTTGTGATGGAGAATCAACAAATTTGATTTCCGTTGGCTTCAGGTTGGCTTTTTTGTAAGAGCTAAGTGAGAGCCATTCTCAGAGCCGTTCATGTTATATGAAATGAACAAAATTCGCAGACGAAAAATTTTTGAAATATAAATAGGCAGGTACCCTTCGACGTACCCTCTCCTTATTAATCACAGAACTTCGCAGAGAACTGGCATTAAATAATCACAAGGTAATAATTGACTAGTTCACGTTAATTATCTCAACCTTAATAACAGTGGGAAATTTATCATAACCTCCACTAGGTAAGTATACATATAGGTATAATGAATGATAAATGACATTATTCATTGCGGCTGTACCTCTTACATATATGGCCGCGTGTAGCAACTTGGTATGAAGCAAATAATGAAGTATGAAAGACTAACAATTCACACAGCACAACCCGAACTACAGAAATTATCAGGATTATTATTGAAATACCTATCGTCCTATGTCATATTGAGGAAAAATTTTATTGCACCTAGTCTCGTTCGTACCTAGCTATTTTAAATTCCAAATTTCCTAAACTTTTTCGGAACACCCACAGCCTCAGTGTTCATGAACATGGACAGCAACTAACCTTATTTAATCTAATATTATAAAATCCAGGTTTCATAAGAATGGGTCTCCCTCGAGGTCTCCATGTAAATCATAAACCACAAAAAATAACCTCAGGTAAACTAACAAAGCACAAACTTTACTTCTTAAGCAAATTGATAGATAACTGAAAACACAACGAAACAATGTATCATCCCAGCACAAAAATTGTTAAGCAGGTAAGAAGATACCTTCAAATGTCTCAAAAGATTGTCCTACGCTTAAACACGCGGTAACCCGTGAATCAATTTTACCAACCGCACCTCCAAACGCTTTGGGTATAACTGCCAGAGAAGAGAATACGCGCCGTCGTCGTGGTGATTACCACGTGGAATATACTTACGTGCGCATGCGAAGGTTTATAGATGATTTTTTTCCAAAAATTGGGAAAATGAACAATTGAAATCTTTGAAGGCGGTGCAGTCAACAAACAATAACAACAATGCTATAGAAGAAGCGGGACGCCCACCGGAATGGTGGCTGGCACTCAACCGGAAATTTCGGTGAATCCGGATTCGCAGTATTCTGTTTTATTGCATAAGAATGCAAGGCATTCGAGCTGCTTGTAGATGGGGGACTGAACAAATTCGTTAAAAAAAAACTGGCGCAAAACCAATGATTCTTGCGCTTTCGTGGAATTGTGCTGAGTGAATAAATTCCACGTCATTATCCAGGTCCAACAACTGTAAGTAGGTTGGATCCACAAAAAAGACCACAACACTGTACCACACAGAAAGTAGCACCTCGTCCATTGGAAATACAGAGTGTCTCAGAATGCTGGAACTTCATTTTAAATAATGGAAAACCGTTATAATAAAATATAGGTAATAACGTGACATTTATTAAATTTCTAGAGTTGGCCATGCCCGGAATGACGTATATGTTTCAATTTTGTGCAGATATGTGTCAAAGCCTGTCAACCTTTTTGACATAACCTAACTAAATTTCGACATGAGTCACCCCAGGCACCGCCAACTGCAATTAGAAATTTAAAAAAATGTCACGTTATAATATAGGTAATAATGGAGTATTCGACATCAAATGGCAATTCTGAACCGACAAGTTTTGTTCAAAACTTCCAGAGTCCAATAGTTCTCAAGTTATTATAAGTACAGCTAACTGCTCACTAACTATTCATCCAATAGATATAGATTTATAGTATACATATACCTGACCAACCTAGCAACCTATATCAACTCACATAATTCGTCCTTGTATATATGTACATACAGGGTGTAACAGAAACATAGCACAATTCACAATATTTTAACCACCTATCTTTCGCGAAAATACAAGACGAAAATCACCGAAAAATGTTTTTCTTAAAGTCATTAATAACAGAGGTATATAGGGCTCGCTAAAGCGGAGGGATGGATAACGGTTTTTTTAGAGTAACTCTTGAACTGATTTTAATTAATGAATAATTTTTTGGCTGTACATTTATCTTATTATTAGACATAACAAGTAAAAATTTCATCAAAATCGACGGAGAGGAAAATGGTTTTCCAGCTGCATATCTATACTGTTATAGTTATTTACAATATTAGTGCGGTAAATTGCATTTTACAGCGCGAGGTTTTTTTGAAGCACGACGCGCAGCGGAGTGCTTTAATTAAACCGAAAGGAGGCCAAAAAATTTATTTAGAAAATAGATAAATAGTGTTGCAACACTAAATTCGCTACTGCTTTCATGTTACGCATTTCATTTGGAAACTTTTTTCGAGTTCTACGTACGTACGTACACACAGACATTTTTAAAAACCACTTTTTTGTGTTCCTGGGACCTTGAAACGTAAAGATCTGGTGTTATCTCAATTTCGAATTTTGGAGTGATTGCAGTAACCTCCCATTTTTATATGGTTGTGGGGAGGTTAATATAAATTATTGATAGACTATTATACAAAATAAAATTCTGTGCACAAGTAGAAGCATCACCTCCCACGCTGCTAATTTTTGATGTACACTTAATTTTATTTTCGAGTTTGTTATGAGGTCCAGGGGCGCTCGTAAACCAATTTTAGAATACATGTCGCGTATAGCAAACGCAGAATTTCTGTGAAATGCGTTTGAAAAATTACTAAGGGGCAAGTGTTGAAATGGTATCAACACTATCGACAGGATTTTAAAACACGGTTCTGTCATTAACGTAATGGACTTTATTCGGTAAATCCGCGCCCTTATCGATTTTTAAATGCCCCGTACCCACAGTCGTTATTTACCTATTAAAAGGTATCTTTTGCAAATCATAAAACTAAAATTAAAATGGCACCTCCGGAAGCGGCTGGAACCTCCCGACTTGAAGAATGATCCAATTCTATCATCACCTATAATGATGAGCAGGACGCACAGTCCTTCCGGTGCTACCATGCTTGGGGGCTTATTAATGTACTTTTCCCACAATCGTATGTTATAACTCTCTTACCGACGTAGTTAAAGTAAGGTGTAAGTTCAACTTACCAAGCGCGGTTTGGTTTCCCAGGCAACGAAAAATAACAGTGCTGTTATGAATTCATAACAGCACGCATATCTGACACAGGCATGGTAAGTGAAACAATTGAACTGCCAAAGGTATCGAGAGCATTTCGAAAATTCGGCGATATGTCAAATAGGATTTTTTTAATGGCTGACGAAAAATGTTCAATAAGCTAATTTCGATTGTGCGAAAAATCATATACGATACACGGTTGTTAAGTACATCTAACAGAATCTTGGAAATTGCAAAAACTCGTCTTCGACTCGTTTTTGCAAACCTTTCCTCGATTCTGTTATACTGTACATACTTACCAACCTAATATCGTAATATACTATTTCGCACAATCGTATGTTATAACTCTCTTACCGACGTAGTTAAAATAAGGTGTAAGTTCAACTTACCAAGCGCGGTTTGGTTTCCCAGGCAACGAAAAATAACAGTGCTGTTATGAATTCATAACAGCACGCATATCTGACACCAGGCATGGTAAGTAAAACAATTGAACTGGCAAAGGTATCGAGAACATTTGGAAAATTCGGGGATCTGTCAAACAGGATTTGTTTAATGGCTGACCAAAAATGTCCAATAAGTTAATTTCAATTGTGCGAAAAATCATATACGATACACGGTTGTTAAGTACATCTAACATAATCTCGGAAATTGCAAAAACTCGTCTTCGACTCGTTTTTTCAAACCTTTCCTCGATTCTGTTATACTGTACTTACCAACCTAATATCGTAATATACTATTAAGTCCTGCCTAGCAGGCCTAAAAAATGTACCAATGAATACAGAAGATTTTCCTCTGTCAGCGCATTTTCTTACCACTCTGATAATGTCGTTTTTAAGTCAGTTAAATGGCGGCAACGCAAGTGGGTGTACGCGTACCTGCGTATGTAATAACATGGATTTATCACTAAGTACCCAGCCCTTTCATAGATATGAAACGTGCCTGTAAAAAACGCAATCGCGATTTACCCCTTGATTCTGTAACTTTTAACATCCATGTTAAGCACTGTTACCGTTATAATGACAAATGACAGATAGATAATGTATTTTCTGTCATTTAACATTTCAACAGTGTCTAACATCGATGATGCTAAGGGGGTGATTCTGTAACTTTTAACATCGATGTTAGACACTGTAAAAATGTTATATGACAGAAAATGCATTGTCTATATCTGTCATTTGTCATAATAACAGTGCTTAGCAATTAGCATCGATGTTAAAAAAAGAATCAAGGGGTGAAAGTTACAAAATCATCCTCAAAATTTCAAAATGATATGGCAATGTGCAGTGTGCACTGTGCATACAAACAAGGATAACTGGAGAATGTTGATATCAAAAAAGAAACCTTAAACTGATGAACTTTGTTCAATATCTACATTTTTCGAAAACCACCCAATTTTTATTGCATAGAAATACTTTCTACTGTTGAGTTTAGGAACTCTAAACCTTCGAGTGATGCATGAGCACCATGAACACACTCTGATCAAGATTTGAAAAGTTCCAATTTGTCCTTCCATGAAGGGCTGGACTTTTGAAGTTCAATAAAGACCAAATGAAGCAAGACAAGTGAAACTCGATTTTAATGGGCAGGTGTTTTAACAAAAAAAACAAGCCTCGTTTTAAAAAGTTTAATTGCACTGATCTTTATTGAGAATAGATTAAAGTTAATGGCGGTATATATCCATCAAAAAAGATAAAAAAATGTGCATATCGCTTCATTATCTGTCGATATATGGAACGTATAATTTTCGCAAAATAAATTATAAATAATTTAAAACAAATTATCGGCTAGACTTCACTTCATCTTTTCATCCGGAGGGGATAATTAATTTTCGCAACAATTGTCAAGTTTTACGGCAAAATCACTCGTGGGTGCCGTTTTCTCAGAACTATTTGAACGTCTCTTGCGGAGGGGCACATGTTGACTAAACTGCAACCCACACAGTTAATGAAAATCGTGAGAATGACTTTCAAGTTTCAAGATTTAATTTATTGAGCCAAGATTGTTTTATCAAATTCAGGAGCCTTGTGGCTGTTAAACCGACAATGCCTTAGAACGGAACCGGTTGCGGTTGTAAGATCACCTGTCTTCGTTTCTGTGTCCTCTCGCCATGACGGCAGGTATTTTTTAAAATCAGTAGGTGGTTAGTGAATTTTTTTTAAAAACAAGTGGGTACTGTACTGAATCTGCCAAAACTAGTTTTGGACGGAAGATTAATATTGCACCATTAACCATTACACGCCATTTTTCAGTGGCATAAGCACGTAATTACACTGGACAAATTGGTGATTTGTTAAATAATAATGATTTGATTGTTACTTGCAATGACGAGTATTTAACACGCCCACCAGATTCATAACTGATAACATCTACATAAATTAGCATCTCGTTAGATTCGCGCTAGAGTTTAAGATCCATAAAAACTTGCTAAAGTAGAGAAGTTTATTACCTACTACCACAGCCACTAAACTTAGGTACTTACACCAATCAGCGATTGATCGGGTCAACTTACGGATGCGTTAACGAACTTTGACTTGCTCAATTAATAATTATTAACCTCCCCACAACCAATTTAAAAATGGGAGGTTACTGCAATCCGAGCTGCAATCACTCCAAAATACGAAACTGAGATAACAACAGATCTTTACGTTTCGAGGTCAAGATTTCCCGAAAACTGTCGAACAGATTTTACTGAAATTTGGAATGGGAGTTAGTATTATTGACCTTCTGGTGAGCCCAGTTAATTTTATTATGCCGATCCGCAAAGTGCCTTTTTAGTCCATAATAAAGTATGAAATTTGACTGATGGACAACAGTTTTCTTATCAACACATGAAAGGTCCTCAAATTGTGTATCTAGAAATGTATTCATACTTAGCGCCTTTTTGGCATAAAATTGAAAAATTCGATGTCTCGGAGAAACATTAAATAACGCTCTACAGCCCAAACTACTGTATCAATTTGGCTGAAATTTAGTAGGTAGAAGTACCAATACCAGCCGAAGAGCTGATTTCATTTTGGTATCAATCGGCGGCCGGCAAGTGCCATTTTGGCATATCAACTTTGAAATTTGAATAATAAACTCCCATTTTCTTTATCAGCACATGAAATGTCTTCAAATGCCGTTTACAAACATGTCCTAAAACTTAGTGCCCTTTCGGCAAAAAATCGTTTTGAAAAATCCCAGAAAACGCTTTAAGGTTGGTGGAGTAAAATTCAGGTATAGCAACTAGGAAAATTTACTTAATTTTCGTGGCAATCAGCCAATAACAAGTACCTTTTTGGCATGTCAACTATGGAATTTGAAAGATGACCCCCATTTGTTTTATCAGCACATGAAAGGTCTTCAAATTCTGTTTCTAAAAATGCAAGTAAACTTAGTGCCTTTTTGGCAATAAATAAAAAATTTGAAAAGCGGTGGATGCTTATACATGATAGGATGGGATCATTCACCAAATGGGGCAGTTCTAGCCGCTTCCGTAGCTGCACATTTTTATTATTCGGTACTAACAATTTTATTTAAATTAAGTACTAATACTAACAGTGAACAGTGGTATAAGCAAAGCAAAGGGTGGTCCTGAAACTTTCCTGAGATATTGTTTATTGTGATTGTGGCAGTCACTGTTTTATTTTCAACCAGAATTTTTCTGATGCATTATATGCGTTTAGCACAGCTTCTAGTTATTTTAGCCACCTAATAATATACTGATTATATAATGATATAATGGGACGTTTTGTCAGGCTGAAGAAACCATTATTTTCACACTTACACGCTGTGCTTACACTTATGTGTCAACACCAGAGGCCAGAGAATAAATTTCGGAAGATAAAATCAGGTCGAATAGCCATGACGATGATGAAAACGTGCTTAGAAATTCGTCAGTAGACATGCTGTTTAATCATAAGCTCCTGTTCTTGCTTTAAGGTCTTGTCTGGTTTTGTAATATTTATTTATGATATAAGTGTTAAAAGTGGTATTTTATTTTGTGAGAAGGGAAGTTTGGAACACGACGCGCAGCGGAGTGGCCCACCCCTTCGAAGAAAATAAAATCACTTTTAACACGCATGTTTTAACACTGTTTTCTATAAACACGATTAAAAGCAAAAGTTTTCATATTATTAGTTGAAAACGTCCATGAAATTCGCTGTAACTAAGGTATAGTGACAATTTGTTACCGGGGCTTGTTTAATTGTTGTTGCATTGTCACTTTTAACGCTGAGTGTTAAAAGTACCTACATCACTTTTAACACCAGTGTTAGAAGAAAATACTTTTAATACTGGTGTCGTGAAATGTAATTTTTAACAATTGTCAACAAACGTTAGTGTTTGTAGAAAAAATATTTTTTCTACAAACAATAATAAAAACACTTGTTTGAACATTTGTTGACAATTGTTAAAATTGGCGTCTCGGAGACGGTAGAAACTTCTACTTTTTCACAGAATTTGTAAATGTTGGCCTCAACTTGCATCTTAGAAGGATACAATAAAATTCTTATTCATAGGTACTTTTATTACAATTAAAAAGGAAAGTGTCGCAAATTGAATCTACATCATTATTATGATATTAGTCTAATAATATAAATAGTTAAAAAAGGTTTGTTTAATTAATATGTACGGCGATGTGATTACAAATTCAAAAAAAATCTGTTAATACAAAACCTACAATTAAACCACTTCCTGCTTCTGTGAAATGACAGGCCACCATAAATATGACGACTTGGATTCAAAGTGTTCAACTTTATAACGCTTTAATTGGAGTCAAGAGAACAAGTACGCCTCTTAATAACGGAGATGTCATATATGATGATTGAGCGCAAATAAACATGTTATTATGATAGAGGTATCCAATAATATGTCAACAAAAAGAATGTGCTTCATGAGTTTCGGATATGCAGTTTCTAGAATCGCGAAAATCATGCGATGATGGTCGATTTGGGTTAACATTGTTATTCCAATAAATGTTTATTTTATACGATGCCTACTCTCCATCAAGGTGTCCATAGGGATACACTTACTGCTTCCTTAATTAAGTTATCGTTTGATTTAGAATATTAGGTTTTAGATACCGAAAGCCTCCTACCTGGGCTGGGGCCCAAATTTTTGAACCATGTGAAAGCAATTCCCATGGGAAATGACGATTACACGCCATACAATCGTGGTAATTGGTTGTCGAGAATCGGTGGAGATCGGTTCTCACATGCTTGGCACCATCGTACCCTTTCGCCACCACTTCGAAAAATAAATGGAGGAGGAGCGCCATTTGGGGAGCCTACGGTTGTATGCTCCCCGGGGAGAAGCTCCCACGTTTCAAAAATACAGACTCTGGTGGAAAATACAGTTCTCCTATACTTTTGCATTCAATTTACCCTCCCATAGATTCTGGTAAGTTCTGTACAGCTTTGGCTAAGGCTATCACTCTAAAAGCAGCTAAGGAAGCGGCTGGAACCGCACCACTTTATGAAAACAAAAAACAAAAAACAAATGGTGGTCATCTCTCAGATTTCATGGATGACATGTCAAAAAGGCACATGTAAGTGGCCGATTGTCAATAGTACTACGACGAGTAGTCTCTTGATTGCTGGTTTTGACGTCCGAATGGTTGTCAACTACGAGTCAAAATGGTAAATTTTTTTAGGCTGAAAAGAGGACGAGAGCTTGCTTGGCCGAAAAAAATCTACCATTTGACAAGTAGTGCATCCATGAGGACTCAACAAGGCAACCAAGAGACTACGAATCGTATTTTGCCGATTATTTTATAAATTAAAGTATTGAGTAAGTAGTGTCAAGTTGACGTTGTAGTCTTGTCACTGTAATCAGGATTTGATTGGTTACTGGTATACTAAATGCTGCTTTGGATTGGTTCAATTCTTATAATGTATAAAATAATCACCAAAATGAAGTAAATTTTCCTACTTGCTAGGTATGTCTAAATTTTACTCCACCAACCTTAAAGCGTTTTATGTGATTTTTTCAAAATTTTACCAGTTTTTGCCAAAAGGGCACAAATTTGTGTAAAGAAATTGATTATTAACCAGCAATATAAAAATTTGTGTCTTCCAGACGGTTGAAGATTAAGAAACCAAAGTTGGAGGGATGAAGGCACAAGGTTTGAGCTTTCGGCTAATGTCTCACTCGTTCTTGTTGACATAACAATATAGTGTTAGCATTCCCTATACCTAATTTCAATATTTTTGAAAATATTTGAAATAAATGTATTTGTGGGAATAAAAAAAATTGATCACAGCAAGCTTTGGATCAAAAATTAGTAATAGTTCATTCTACACCTTCACAGATTTGTCTTGAAGCTTGCAGGGATATTTTTTTAAAATTTGCACCAATATACCTATTTATTTCAAATATTTTCAAAAATATTGAAAATAGGTTTGGGGAATGCTAATACTAGCCTAAAGAGAATCTAATTTTGCATCTTTCGGATACATAAAACTATGGTACTCGCATTTAAAAAAATTGAGTTGTGGACAATTTCGTTACGCCATTTTTAAAAATTTTTTTCCGCCAGAGTGTTAAATCAACATGATCAAGTGAGACATCAAAAGAAAGCTGAAACCTTGTACTTTCAAACCTCTAAGTTTGGTTCCTTCTTCAACCGTCTAGAAGATACAACTTTTTCTATTGCCGGAGAAAAATCATTTTTTTACACAAACTTTGACATATGCCAAAAACTGTGACAGTTGGATAGGCAAAGTGGGGATGCAATAACTTCACAATTAAGAGACCAATCCGAATCCAGAGTCAAAGCATAGGCTTCCCATTTAAAATAACAAAGATGGAGGCCACTTCCGGTATAACCCGAATTGCTTCAGAACTGAAAATATTTTCATTCGATGGGCATGAATGCATGAGTGTATCAATTTTCGTTTAGCTGCTCAAAACGATTCTCTAAATATCGCTAACTGACACTCTATTGATAATCGTTTCTATGAGGCTTTGGATTTTCAAATTTCTGAGTAATAAACAGTAGCGCCAACAGACATATAAATTGTCCGGTTTGGTGGATGTTGCAAAGTGTAGACCCATACATATACCTATAAATGGTATAAAACTAAACAAGCCCTCTACTTGTTGACAAAGTTTCCTAAATACAATGTAAATACGCTGCAGGTTAACTTTACACGTAATTAATTTCGCAGCACCCTCACACACCTCCTGCTGTTCTTTTGCACTGTTGCCCTGAACACAATGACGGCGATGATCCCCGAACCCCCTCTTATGAGAAAGGAAGCCGTCTTGAATACGCCGACTTAATGAGTAGATGAGAGGGCTATGATTAAGATTACGACAGATGCTGATGAGGAGCTGAGTTGAGCATCATGAAAGTTATGGGACTTACTAAGTTTCATCTCAGTAGGGTTCACCACCTCACTTACCCACTTTCATTACCGAGACAACCTTTGATGTAATGTTATAATAATTTCGATATAACTTCCTAATATAGAAAAATAACGACTTCATAAGGTAGGGGGTAGGGGGTCCCGTAGTAGGAGCCCCGCAATTTTGTAATTCAGTAATTATCGCAAAAAATATTCCTAACAACAAAACAACTAAGTACTTAGTGTTGTGTATACGCTATTATACTGCTACCGCCTTGTCTCATAGTGTTTCGAGTCCTAGAAATCTGAAATTTGCAAGAAACGATTCTCCCTCAAATTCGAGGAAATAAGATTGGTCACACTTGCGGACGCAAAAAACTTTTACAAAATTTATGCTTAATAGTGAATTTCGCGTTTTAAAGTTTATATCAGAAAAATTGCTGGCAATTGGCTTCACTAGAGCCTTTGATAATACAAACTGCAATTTTGATTAAAATATTCCCATATATATTAGTTTCGTTCTATTTTGGAACTTTAAATTAAAGAAAAGCTACTTTTCTCGAAGTGTCTGAGCCCTAGAAGTTTCAAATTTGCACCGATCGATTCTCCTTCCAATTTGAGAAAATAAGATAGGTCACACTTGCGGTCGCAAAAAACTTTCACAAAATGTACGTTTTCTAGTGAATTTCGCGTTTTAAAGTTTTTATCAGGAAAATTGCTGGAAGTTGGTTTCACTAGAGTCTTTGATAATACAAAATGCAATTTTTATTAGTTTTAATTCTATTTTGGAATCTTAAATGCAAGAAAACCAACTTTTCTCGAAGTGTGTGAGTCCTAGAAGTTCGAAATCTGCACCAATCGATTCTCCTTCAAATTTGAGGAAATAAGATAAGTCACACTTGCAGTCGCAAAAAATTTTTAGAAAATGTAAAAATGTGTAGTTTCTACTGAATTTCGGCGTTTTAAGGTTTTTTTTTTTTAGAAAAACTGGTGGCAATGGTTTTACTAGCATCTCTTACAATACAAAATCCGGTTTTAATTAAAACTTGCCATGATTTATTAATTTCATAGAATTTCGAAGTTTTAAATCAATCAATGTATACCTCTTGCTGAAATTGGCATTTCCGGTTTTTCAGGTGAAAAATTAATGACAGTTAGTCTTTTTTTAGAGTCTCCTGATGGTACGAAATACGCACCACACCTTAGCTGTCCCACATAGGGACCCCCTCATATTGATCCGCCCCCGGGCCTCACTATTGTTTAATCCGGCCCTGGTCTATTTATCGTATTTTAATGACGATTTCAAAAAATATATATACCAATAAAGGAATAAGGTAATAAGGAATGTCAGAGAAACACATCTCTATTGTTAGTCATCTGTCGATAAGGTTCGCATAATAGGTCGTGCATTAAACAATCGCCCTTAGCGCCTTGAAAAGGTAAATGACCGTTTTATGCGATATTATACTTTGTATGCCTCACCCACACTAACTTATCTTTTCAAATCTATCCATATCTAATTGGTTTTGAGCGGAAAAATTTAACATTTCCAATTCCAGCAGAGGACCGCGTCCACTATAATTTAGTTCTTAATAAGATATACATCGCTTACAATAAACAGTCGTAATTAGCATAGTTGCGAAACCGCTACTTTGTATTTTTGCTGCAAACAGAACTTCCCGTAACGTTTAGCATAATAAATCGACAGTATAAATCTATAAACATGGATCGCTCTCCTCGTTAACATCCACGAAAGTCTGAATTCCCCCTAATTAATGACTCTAATTGCGACTAGATTATCGTATATGGAATCTAAATGAAACGTCACTGACGGCCCATCTTTGGTGAAGAACAGCGTGTTGTCTTCTTAGGACCACCCGTTTGATATAACACCTTCAAGCAAATTATACCCATTATTCTCTCGATGTGTTCTTCAAGCAAAATAAAAACAAATTATAATTAATTATTATCCTCTAGGTTAACAAACAGGATGTACAGATTTAACCAACGACTGAATTATGGTGGAAGCGGCTCCAGTATGTGCAAGGAAAGTGAAGAGACATGGAGAAGGTGTCTCACCGTAAATAGATTCAATCTGTTTGGGCCATTGCAATTTCAAATAGCCCGACGTATTCGTGTTATTCTTGCGATTGCGAACATGTGTAATTCGGTCCTTTTTGCACGACACAATTTGGCCGTGATCGAAAATGAGTAAATAATTAAATAGGCTTTATATATTACTGTTTCTTTTATTTGTACTTACGGCACCGCCATTTTAACCGTATAAAAATGTATGTATATGTATGTAAGCATCGAGGTAAGTATGTACGTATGTGAGCAAGATTCCGCCAAAAATATACATATACCTATATTAAAATTAAAATTACAGGAACAACATGCATCAAGTACAGTACCATAATAAAGAATTTAAACTTTGGAATTTTTTTTGTTTGAGGTTAAAGTAAGATTAAATTGAGATTAAGCTATTATGAAACAATTTGTGTCGGTATTTTGAAAAATTTGTAAAGGATTATTAAAATATAAAAAAATTTTGAACTAAAAGGGTTTTATTATCACATGCTGGCGGATGTAAAAATAATATTTTAATAACCCTTTTCAAATTTTTCAAAATTCCAACACCAACTTATAACCTCAACAAAATTTTTTTACAAACTTTAAATTGTTTATTGCAGTGTACCTGATGAGGCTACATGTAGCCGAAACATGTTGGCCTGTAATTTTAATTTTAATATATCGGTGCCAAGACTTCCGAGTTCATTAACCCTAATTTAATTAAATAAAAACTAAATTTTCGAGGGCCCATATCTGAGAAGGCGTAACTTATAGTCTATATTATGAAGTTTTCGTCTTGGAATGAGGAAAAGAAGAACCCCCGGCAAAAATGAGAGGTATATTGATTGAATAATAATCTGTTTCTGCTCAAAAGCTTTAAAAAGAAGTAAACGTATGATGTTGCCACAGCAACTTTTAAAATTAAATCTCAAGATCCCATCAAGACAATAAAAACCCAAGAATTGTAATTGTAAATTAGGACTACTCATTATTCATTAATTACCAAATAATTTTATGGGCCAGTTCACGTCATTGACCGGTCTCCAATCCACGCGCATCTGACTTATGAACTTAAAAGAGCCTAGAAGTTAAATAAAGATAACACTGTATCATTGTAATAGTTTAGCAGACTCGGGCAAATCAAATTTTTTGTAGTTCGATATACCGTTGACTAAAAAGAAAGAGACGATTGTATATTGTTGAGTTTTAAAGCATCCATTCTGCTCAATCTCAGGATTACACCCTCGACAGTGATATTGATTGATCACCGATAAAACACGACTTGCTTGTTTACAGTGTTTAATCATGATTTATGCTGTGGTGCTTTTATTGATTCTAAAAAATGTCAGAAAGAATTTCATTAGACTAGGTGCACTTGCAATATGATTAGACTAATCATGTGAACAAATTAAACATGACGTGATAAGAATCCTCATCAATCATTTTGCTAATTAACCGACATACCTTCTCTCCACTTTATTGTTAGCATCAGCACATTTAGATAAGTCAATCTCATTAATGTTATTCTGACCGAGTTAAAAAATTGGGCGATTTATTAATACAAGCCGTGTCAGCCTTGGTGAGATTTTTAATAGCCTTCGTCGGGCATGTTCACAATATCGAATTAATTGCCATCATTTTTCCTGCAGTAGCCAGACCCATTATTTTCAGCACTCTATTTTTCACAATTTAGTGTTGGATACTCCCCGCAGTGTGCCTCCGCCATTGACCTGCAGCATGAGACTTCCATATTTCGTTAAGATTTAACTTAATCAGGCCCTAGACTAGATCAGTTAAAATCAGGATAGGCTCCTACGGAAGCATTGACCTACTAAATTATGTGGTAGTAAAAAAAATTGCCTTTTTAAAAGAGATCACCAAAAATTATACATTGGAAAATGTTTCCGTTTCTATTGAAATTTTAATCTTTTAATAATTTAACTTCTACTACAGGTACGTGTCGAGTTGAGAAATTAAGGTCCTGAGGTCCTGTGCAACCCAAGTAGGAATTCCTGAGTTCCATATCCCTACCATATCACCACCACAAGATAACTTCTGAGGATGTTAATAACATTTTCAGTGACTTTCGTGCTACTTCCATTTATGGGATGTTGTTAGTTGCAGGAATTTGTTAAAAGTTGTTCGGTGAGAATGGTGAGAGCATTGCGAGAAATATTATTATTGCCATTTGGAAATCTTGTAAAATTCAATAGAGTATTATACAAGTTTTACAAAAAGGTGGGAAGGAAGGCACTTAATTTGTGATAACGCCCAGCGACGTTGCTAGTGAGCATCAAATTGTTGACGCTAGCAATATTGTTGTTGCTATGGTGGGACTATCCCGATTGGTCCCACCCCAGCAACGGCGACATTGATCCTTAGCAACTTGCTCACGAGTTACAGAATAGCCCCGATTATCTAATGAATATTTGTCGTTAAAGTTGCAAAAATTGAAGGTTGCGCGAAAACAGATCGGCCACCTGACATCATGCTTACGTCAACTCTCAAACTCAACCGATTGGATGTGATATGACAATGCCGTCAATTCAAACGGAACACAGTGCTGCAACTGCAATTTCATTGGTCTTCACCGAGTCGATAGGTGACGTAACGTAAACTGTTAGGGAAAGGAGATGCAAATTCTAGAGCGTTTTGAACTGTTTTCATTTGTCTAACGTTTTTCTTGCACTCTACAACGTTTTCGGAAAGACAAAAAAATACGACCAAATTTTTTAAATTCAAAGTTTCAGTATAATACTCTATTCAAACCTTATTTATTATCACAAGTTTATAATTAGATACGTTAACACTCATCTGCATCAATAATAGGTACTCCTTTTCATTAACCTCCCCACAACCATATAAAAATGGGAGGTTACTGCAATCACTCCAAAATTCGAAATTGAGATAACACCAGAACTTTACGTTTCAAGGTCCCAGGATCACAAAAAAGTGGTTTTTAAAAAATGTCTGTGTGTATGTACGTACGTACGTATGTACGTACGTATGTACGTATGTGAGCAAGATTCCTCGAAAACTACCAAACAGATTTTCACGAAATTTGGTATGGAGATTAGTGTTGGCTTTCTACAAACGCCAAGTGCCTTTTTGGCGTATCAACTAAGAAATTTGACTGATGAACACCAATTTTTCTTATCAGCATGTGAAAGGTCTTCAAATTCTGTGTCTAAAAATGTATTCACACTTGGCGCCTTTTTGGCATAAAATCGAAAAATTCGAAATCTCGAAGCAACATTAGATAATACGCTACAGCCCAAACTGCTTAATCGATTTGGCTGAAATTTGGTAGGTATGGCATATCAACTTTGAAATTTGACTAATAAACTCCCATTTTCTTTATCAGAACATGAAATGTTTTCAAGTCTCGTTTCCAAAAATGTCCTCAAACTTAGTGCCCTTTCGTCAAAAATCATAAAATTTTGAAAAATACCAGTAGTAATATTTAGGTATAGCAAGTAAGAAAATTTACTTAATTTTGGTGGCAAACGACCAATAACAAGTGCCTTTTTGGCATGGCATCTATGAAATTTGAGATATGACCACCATTTGTTTTATCAGCACATGAAAAGTCTTCGAATTTTGTTTTCAAAAATTCAATTAAATTTAGTGCCCTTTTGGCAATAAGTAATAAAAAATTTTAAAAATTACCGAAACACTTAGGTAGAGACTGAATTGGTGGTAGGATTGAATCATTCACCAAGTGGGGAGGTTCTAGCCGCTTCCGTAGCTGCCCATTTTTTTAAGAATTGTTATTGACTCATGGCCGAGTTTTTAAAGCGCGTTTTTTAAAACAGTCGGACGCGAAGTGTTGATGGCCCGCGTTCCTAAATCCCTAAATCATTACGTAAAATGTCCTTAAAATTTGCACCTTCCCGGTCTTATTTTTCAAATAACCGATGAAATAAGCAAAAAGCATTCGACGTGGAGCATCACTATTTAATTTTACCTAAAATACTAAAGTCTCGTCGCATATTAACGAAAGCGAGTGTTGTGATGTGCCTCAGGGGTTTTTTTCTGTTGGTTTGTAAGCGGGATTTCACATCCGTCAAAACTCCCGTCATCTCTGCCGTCACTCACTGTCAGTGTCAATAAACAGTAACAATGGAGGAGAAAGGGATCTTTGTTGTTAATTATTGTCCATGACAGGAATTTTGACAGGGCTGAAATCCGGTTTACAAACCAACAGAAAAAAGCCTGAGCCACACAATCCCAGCGTGCGTTAATATGCGACACGACTTTAGATGAATTAGGCACCTATGATGAGCGATCATCTATAGTCGAATGTTTCAGATTCATTAGTTTCAGCGCACTTTTTCATTTATAGCGGCAAAGAAACTTAATGATCCCGGATTAAATTACTTGATTCACTCTTATAGTAAGAATGTATTTAAAACAAACTACAAAGAGGTGCTTCTCGGCGAAATGTGATGTACCATATTAAATGTCTTGGTGGTGTGGAAGAACGCCAATGCGAACACTGCCCATTGTACCCCATTTTTACTTTTTTGTTGTTGTATGTCTTATGTCTTTGTCTGTCTGACTGTAAGTTGCTCGGGTACAATAAACCATTTTATTATTATTATTATTATTATTAGTAAACAACGCAGATTTGATCCTCTGGATTGAAAAAAAAGGTTCTAAGTGGATTATCTAGTCCTTCTATTCATGTTCTTCATCTTCTTAAGTATTCATCTCTGTAGGTAAGCACTTTCTTTGCTCACTTAGGTACAAGCTGCTTGAGGCTTCCGTAAGAATCTCTTGCAAACTCACTGGACTAACTTGCAGTAATAAGTAGTTGGTAATTGCCCCTTTCGTCACTTGCACTTCATTCAAATTTGCAGTAAAATGTGAATCCAGCAAGAAATCGATCGCCGTCTATTTTCTTGATCTGGATGTAGCGCTTTTATGCAGCTCCATTGAATTCATTAGCATATTGGATAAGGCATGTTGATGTACACACTGTTAAAATAGAATAGATTTAATACTAAAAAACCGGTGGTTGACTTTGGTCTTTGGTTAAGCTCGTATATTCCATGTTCCATATGAAGGTTATTCGCAATTTTGTGGCGACTTATCGCGATTTCTGGTCAGTTTTGATGAATTTCTCTGTGGGATCCATCAATATTTAGTGAAATCCGCCAGAAATCACTACATATCGCAAGAAAATTGCGAATAATCGCAACATGGAATAGCGAGTTTGTTGTGAAATTGCGGGTAAAAATTACTGTTGGGATTTGGGCGAAATTTTTTTCAATGCCTAATTTGAGAAAAATGAGAAGATATAATTAATTTAGTCTTGTAATCAACGATGATCGCGTTGCACAGGTATAGGTTGGTAGACCTGTTCGCTCTTGGGTTGTCTTATAATGCTACATTCGGGAACTGGAAGTGACGGCTATAAAATAACTTTACTATACCTACTTTCACCACTCCTCGAAGCGGATCTTATTATTACTGTAACCAGGAACAGGAGGTGGCAAATTAGTTATTTTTCTCACACCTCGTAAGCGTGTCATGAAGGTTTGTCAAAAATCGTCCAAAACTTGTCAGAATTGAACCAGACTAGATTGATTGAAAAATGAAGAGATGAAAGATGTTTTTAGCACTTCTTTGTCATAGCGTGATACTGGTTTGGCCGAACTTACCATGCAAGGAATGATGGATAATTTATGTTGACCATTATCCTTTAACGCCTTCATACTTATAAAGCGGATGATCGCATATTTCATTTTAAATAGGGTATGTACCTTTCTATACATAGGTATAGTGTATACACAACGTTCCAATGAAAAGGAGCCATTCCGAAATCTCGTAAACCAAAGAAAATATAAAAATTCGCTTGGACACGTCGATTTTTATTTCGAAGAGACGACCAGAGTCTATTTAAATTAATCTTTTTTATTGTTGAAGTGGTAGGACTGCAGAACGTGGGGTTTGTACTAATTTCCAAAAGCCGAAGGGTCGGTGAAACTTGTTTGGTCCAATATCCCCAAAAATTAAAGAAAAAATATTTCTCCTGCTATATATATATATTTCGACGGTATTTTAACCCGTCATCATCAGGCAGGTGCTGCAAATACAAGAAAATAATTTTTACAATTGAGGTTAGGTTATGTTACAAATTCTAGTTTTAATCTTATTACATTTTAAGTTTAAATTTACTTAGTTTTAATCTACCTACGTTTACTTACATAATATTTCCTGATTTTACATTAAAGTGGTGTTGTAATATTTCAACTAAGGTTAAAACATGCTTTCTTGTCGGAAAGGAGGATCAAAGAGGGTTTTAAAAACGTTTCCTGTTTTATCTGACAGCTAAGATTGAAGTATGACATGGCGGCAAAATTTAAAACGAAAAATAGAATTTCTTTTCTGAGAATTTCTTTTTTCTTTTATATTTTAACCTTAACTTCATTATGGTGTAACCTTGTGGTTTGCAAAATAACTGGGGATCGAAACTTTAACAAACATAATATGCAAAATAAATGGAGGGAAAACTCAAATTTATATATACCGGGTGGACCAACACTATTGCCCACCTCAAAAATTGCCCTTTATTTTAAAGCTGGGACTTCGAAATTTTTACAGTGTATATGGCTACCAAGGACCCTTCAAATGAGGGCAAAAGTTTATCTGTCATTCAAAAACTGTGACGTCACGAAATTTTGAAATGTCGTTTTTCCAAGAAAAAAAAATTTTTTACCCATAAAATCGTTTTTTGGGCTAATACCTTTATGTTAAGCCCATTTTTTTAAATTTCCGTCATCAGATTAGCCAACTGTAGCAAGCTAAAAATGGTCCATTTTAATTCACAAGTCGGCCACGTAAACAATTGACTACTATGCGAGGGCTTTCTTGGATAACAGCGTACGCTTTTTTCATCTGTCACCAGTTGACAGCGACACGACGTGGCCATTGAACTGCGAAATTGTTTTTAATTTTAATAAACGTGGATTTTTGTAACGAATAATGTTGAAATATGGGTTTAAACTGGGCATCCACCATTTAATTCGCCCACCCAAGGTGCCAGGAGAGGTTACGAACACGGACATTTAATCAGATGGCGGCGCGGCGTGAAGAGGGGCTCCAGTTTGTGTGAAGGGCTCCGGTTTGTGTGAGGGGGTTTTTTCAAATAGCCATTTCCCTAATTCGCATTATTCCATACTTATGTAATTCCACAGGTAATTATTTTGTTGTTATGGCCTGTTTTTTAGTTGGCATTTTTAGGTTAAGTGAGTCGACTTAGTTTGCCCCGTTGAGACTAATATCGAGGACTAAGATATTCACAGCCCAGAATTTAACAGCAACTCGTGTCAAATAAGGACCAAGGAATCGTTTTGCATAACAAAATTGATATTTACAGCCTCTAAATTTAACATCATCTGATCTAAATAAGGGCAAAGGAATTGTTAAACTATCGTTTCAACTAACATAATTAAAATTCAGAGATAAACTGTAGCCGAAGGTAGAAGAATTATAGCCCGATGCCATTTCTTAACTAGTTGGGTTAAATTGTTTGGTAAATTGTAGGGTGATGTAAAACCAAGTGTTTTTAGCTGGCGAAAGTGTGTTGCTGTAAAGTTGAAGTTGCAATCACAATAATTATAATTTTTCAAGGATATAAATTGAAACTTAAATCCTGTATGATCAAACTAACAACAATAAATTGAATTTGATTGACTGATTGTGTTACATAAACTATGGTCTTTTAGCTGTTTTGGATGTCTCAGAATTGTGGATCCTTCAAATATTGTGAAAGAGCTCTACTAATCATCATAGACAAAATTGTGTACAAGGAACTTACGGCTTGTACTTACCTAAAGTGATGCATTACTCACTACCACAACCCATCACTACACAATCATCACCAAATTCACTGCACTGCAACCACTATAGCACAGATCACTTCACAAAAAGTACTTACCTGATTACAGGTACTGCTCAAAGTGGTGGCCTTCTCTTTCGATGCACATCTGAGCACGTCGCTGAAATGAATTTTGGACTGTAGCTGCTGTATTTCGTTCATTGATTGTCTGGAAGGCATCTACGAGTCGTTGCTGCATGTCTTGTCTCGTGGTTGGCTGTGTTCTGTACACAATTTCTTGCACAACTCCCCATGTGAAAAAATCCATAGGTGTGAGATCGGGAGATCTAGCTGGCCAAGCAATTGGACCACCACGACCAATCCATTTATCTGGAAACTTTTCATCTGCCACACCACGAGCTTCTCGACTGAAATGTGGAGGCGCACCATCTTGCTGAAACCACAAATTTTGGATCACATTTAATGGCACATCTTCTAGTAAGTCATCTAATGAATTTCTTAAGAACTCTGCATACATCGCACCAGTCAGATGGCCTTCAAAAAAGAATGGACCAACTAATCGGTTGTCAATAATTCCTCCCCACACGTTCAGTGACCATATGTCTTGTGTTTTTTCTTCTCTCATCCAATGTGGGTTAACCACCGACCAATAGTGCATATTATGCCTGTTTACGTGCCCATTAGATTTGAATGTGCATTCATCGGTGAAAAGCACAAACTTGAAGAAGTCCTGATTTTCCTGCAGTTTCTCTTGGGCCCACGTGCAAAATCTCACCCTGTTCATAAAATCCTCTCCATGTAGTTCCTGATGCAGTTCGATGTGATATGCATGGAATTTGTGCCTTTTTAATATTCTTAGAATCGATGACTTACTTATGCCGCTTGATTGCTTCATTTCTCGACTGCTGACTTGGGGATTATTTTCAGCTATGTTCAAAACAATAGCTTGATTGATTTCATGAGTCACAGCGGGATTTATCACTGTCTTTTTCTTGGGCTTCAAACTGCCTGTCTCTCTAAGTTTCTCTACAATTCTTTTAAATGTTCGTCTATCTGGTTGAAGTCTGTCTGGGTAACGTTGGGCATACAATTCTGCTGCTTGCATTGCATTTTGCTGGCATTCTCCAAAAATCAAGATCATGTCGACCTTGTCTGAAAAGGAAAGATGTTGCATCGGCATGATAAAAATTAAATGCACTCCACTAAAATAGAATAAAACTATTAATTAACACTAGGTATAGGAAATTCACCAAGATTCACTTCTACACGTAATTATAATTAACACTCACAACACAGAAAAACGCGTGAAAGCTTCCCTGGAGGGAAACCAGGATAAGAGCTGTGAAAACAGCTAACAAGAAGGTATGTAAAACTAAGTTGGAAAACACTTCTCTTCAAGAGGTTGAAGATTTCACAAAATAGCAATTTTTCTCAAAATTAGCAACCTAAACACTGCAACACTATTGTAATTCACACACTAATCACACTAGTGGGTGACTAATGATTAGCTAAAAGGGGTTGGAAGAGTTTGAGCGGGAAATTAACGCGCGTAATGAAATAAATGCGCGAAATTCAAGTAAAAATATGAAAGCCTGATTTATTAAATTTACTTAATAGGCAATTATTGTTTAATAAACGAAAGAATAATCTCAGTATTCTTAGTTCATTCTAATGACAAAAATTGAAACTAAGGCACACACACACGTCTTGTTTATGCACTGGATGGCTTGTCGTGTGATCAATGATTAATTAGTCCTTATTTGCCCACCATGATGATGATTATTAAATTCCACATTGCACCTTTTTGCTTCTGCTGTTCAAATAATAACTTGAGCTTCACCAACTTCAAAGCATCAATTATTAACGTCTTGATTTTGTTTAGGAGGTACCTACGAGGTATTTGCCAATCGAAAACTGACACTTGCACCACCTTCGATTACAGTTTATCTTTGAATATGAATTATGTTATGCAAAACGATTCCTTGGTCCTTATTTGACACGAGTTGCTGTTAAATTCTGGGCTGTGAATATCTTAGTCCTCGATATTAGTCTCAACGGGGCAAACTAAGTCGACTCACTTAACCTAAAAATGCCAACTAAAAAACAGGCCATAACAACAAAATAATTACCTGTGGAATTACATAAGTATGGAATAATGCGAATTAGGGAAATGGCTATTTGAAAAAACCCCCTCACACAAACCGGAGCCCTTCACACAAACTGGAGCCCCTCTTCACGCCGCGCCGCCATCTGATTAAATGTCCGTGTTCGTAACCTCTCCTGGCACCTTGGGTGGGCGAATTAAATGGTGGATGCCCAGTTTAAACCCATATTTCAACATTATTCGTTACAAAAATCCACGTTTATTAAAATTAAAAACAATTTCGCAGTTCAATGGCCACGTCGTGTCGCTGTCAACTGGTGACAGATGAAAAAAGCGTACGCTGTTATCCAAGAAAGCCCTCGCATAGTAGTCAATTGTTTACGTGGCCGACTTGTGAATTAAAATGGACCATTTTTAGCTTGCTACAGTTGGCTAATCTGATGACGGAAATTTAAAAAAATGGGCTTAACATAAAGGTATTAGCCCAAAAAACGATTTTATGGGTAAAAATTTTTTTTTTCTTGGAAAAACGATATTTCAAAATTTCGTGACGTCACAGTTTTTGCATGACAGATAAACTTTTGCCCTCATTTGAAGGGTCCTTGGTAGCCATATACACTGTAAAAATTTCGAAGTCCCAGCTTTAAAATAAAAGGCAATTTTTGAGGTGGGCAATAGTGTTGGTCCACCCGGTATATATAGCAGATCGTCTCAATTTAACCTACACTATAATAGAAAACTATCACGAACAACATTAAAAAACCACTTTCTTTTTATTTGTTATAAATTATTAACTAAAAATTTCGAAAATGTGGTTAGGTTCTTCTACATTTTGTATGTTTAGCACTTTAAAATTTGTATTTTTCGCGAATTTGTGAATTTCCAATTTTTCCAATAGTAGTAATTTAGAGTTGTTGTTTGAAGAGTGTAATGACTTGAAATTTTTTGTTTTGTCGAAGTTATGTTTAAATTGTTTTAAGTGATTGCAAAATTTGGATGAGTTGTTATTTGGTTTTTGAAGTTCTGCTAAATGCTCTTTTATTCTTTCATAGTAGTGTCTATAAGTTTTGCCTACATACACGCTGTTGCAGTCGTTGCACTTCATTAGATATACACCACACTTATTCATTAAATCTGTTTTGTCTTTATTGTTTATAAATTTTGATTTATTTGTGTTATCGACTCTAAAACTTAGTTTAGTGTAGTGTTCGGTTCTAAGTTGCTTTTAAGGATGTTTGCAATTGTGTACGATGGTTTACCCATGAAAGGTAAAGAGAAATATTTGATATAATCTTTATTGTTATTGTTTACAGTTTCATCCAAATATAATCAAGATGGGAATTCAAAAAAAATTTGTAGTCTCGGAGACGGTAGATACTTCTACTACTTTTTCACAGAATTTGTAAACGTACATTTATCGCAACAGAATAACCTACAAGGTCAAGGAAGCTTATCGCCATTACAATAACATTTTTCGAAAAAATGGTATCTACATCTAAGGTTTATCGACATTATTACAAAAAAGTTAAATCGCTTTGGTTTTTAGTCACTTTTTGCTACGACTGTAAAGTCCGAAACTTCCTCACGTCTTGAGCCTCAGACTCACTCACTCAGACCTCTTGACTACACAAGAGGAGAACAGTGTTTTGTCACGTTTGCATTTTAAAGTCTAAAGTAGCATGGAATTTTCCCGAATTTACTAGCTGGATTTTAACCACAATGTTTTAAATAAAAATAGAATAAAAGTCAACCACTGACCCTATTTAAATCGTTTCAGTTATTCGTTGCGTGCAAGTCCGCGAAAACACCCCGCTTTAACAATTTAAAACGTGAACGCTGAGTAAATGTTTCAAGATATAACAAAATCATAAATAGAAGAATTGTTGGATACGAAAAGATCTACCAAAAAGTCCGCGACAGCATGCAGGTATCTATGAAGAATAGCCCACAACAAACAGTCAAAGTCTAATCAGCACCTACAAATTGCCCACTGTGTGCCAAATTTCATCACGATACGTTCAGTAGTTTGAGCTGCAGCGTGCTTACAGACAGACAGACAGACATTTTTTCAAAAACCACTTTTTTGGGTTCCCATGACCCTAAAACGTAAAGATTTTCTGATCGATTCCAGTAACTGCTTCGCGCTGCGTAGATGTTAAAAAACACCCTGTTAGGAATGTTTCTAAATAAGAATAAATACAACATAACATCTGTATAATTATTATGCTCCTCTAAAATTAGTAAAATTATACCTACACACATATTTACACGCATCTTGAAGGCCATAAACCTTCAATGCCGCATAACAACCATGAAAAGTAGAATTCTGATCACGTGGTGGCGCATTGATGATCAAGCGTTGGCAGGATTACAGATGTCGGGGGCGGTGAACTCGCGGAATAATGATGAAGATTAGGATTGGGTTCGATTAAGAAATTTTACCCTGTGCTGGCTCCCTTCGATTGCGCTTTCTTTGTGGATGAAAACGGAATTTTAAAAGATTTCGCCGAATTGAATGCAGTAGGATTCGAGACTATAGGAACTTTAAATTGAATAAAGGATTCAGAGATTGCTACTGCTGATTAATTCTCATTTTCAAATTAGATGAAAAATTATAGAATGGAGGAAATAATTTATTTATGACGTCTTGATATTTGGAGTATAAAATGAGAATATAAAAAGTTCTCCAGTTTTGCAACGGAATTCTTTTTCTTGGAGAAGACTACCAAAGGCGACTTCCCCTGTCCCTATAGGAACTAAAATGTTTGCCATTTAACTTTCAATAAAAAAGTCTCTGCTTGCTTTCGGTGGCAGTTTCTTGAAATAATCACGACTCGGAAGTTTTTAGTTGCCGAATACAGCGAAGAAGTTTATGTAGGTACCATCACGCGAATTCGCACTTTACAAAAAGTGCTTACTGCTTATAGTATACGATGTAGTTAGCCCTAATTGTCCTAAGAATTAGTAAGTAGGTTGATACCTGCTTTGTGATAGCATGAACAGAGTTGACATTTGACAAAATTGCTTCTACTTCTACTTTTTCACAGAATTTGTAAATGTGTAGATCGTGAACTAAAGGTAGGTTCTATAGATTCAAGGCGCGAATTTTAAATTCAAATCGCATCAACAGAACCTACGAGGTTAAGGAGGCTTTTCGCCATTAAAATAAAATTTTTTGAAAAAATTGTACTTAGGTTTTTGACCCAGAAAGATTTAAGCTATTAAATTCAATAATAAAAAATGGACAGCAGAGTGAAACTCGATAGCTCAAGCCGTTTTCGAGAAAATTGAGTACTTTAGGTATGCAGTGTCAATAAATAAATCAATTTTGACAGTTTTATTGTCGCTTTATCAGTTTTGATAATAGTAGTTTATAACCCAAAGCGTGAAAGTGATGTTTTACGCGGCGAAGGAAAATATGGACAAGACTGGCCATTTCCTGAGACGCGTAAAACCACTTTTTCGCTGTGGTTTATACATTTTAACATTTTTCTTCCTACACCAGTTAAAAATTAATAATTAATTAATTTTGAAATTTGAGAACCCAAGTGACAGATCAAGAAGATCTAGACGTCAAGTCCTACAATTAAAATTTGGCAAAATCGCGCGTGCTGTGTTCCGTCATACGCCAATCGCCGTCGCCATATTGTCCATTTTACACGCCTAGCCGTTAGTATAATTTTTACACGACTAGCCGTGTGAAGCGGTCCTTTCACAGCCCTCCTGAATCGCGAAAATCTCATTTTCTGTTAGTGTAGGAAGAAAAATATGTAAATAAATTTTTCAAAAAATTATTTTTTTGTGACCCCATTGACGGGCCCTATAACTCATTTAGGTGGCATTTACCGGCCCATGCTTATTAAAACTTTTCTTCATATTCTTGATCGTAAAATACGCTCTTAAGATACCATCCTCTAATTTCGTGATAGACACATTTCACAGTCTGAGAATTAAAAGTGTTAAATCCTCGATTATACGTCAAATTTTATTCATGAGCTTTAAAATCTTGTTGGCATGAATGCAATATTCGCCCCTTGATGCCTAGAAACGCTGATATTATGATAATAACTTTTGCATTCGCTTTAAAAAGCTCCTTATAAGTTGAGGGTTCAACTCGGAAAACTTACGGCGGTGATAAAGTTGAAACTTTTACGTTTCTTTTGTATTAAAGTTTACCCCTACGGCCTTAATTCCAATGCCTTTCAAGAAAGCTTAGTATTACAATAAAAAACTCAAGTTGACTCAATTTATATTTCGACAGAATCGCTTTTCTGGCCGTACCCGTACATTGGCTATAATTAGATGTTATTTCTTCTGCGTAAGCCTGCGGAATGTTGTTCAAAGTCAAGTCTACACAACCGAATTACCTTTTTCTGTTAAAATTAATTGCAGCGTTATTTAAAATTGGTTGCCCTCTAAGATTCGGCATGAAATTTTTCTTTCTGTTTTTTCTACTAGGTATGCGGGAGCGGAGGAGTGATTGCCAGAATTTACATAGCCCCGGGATAAGACCGGGTCGTTACCAGTTACAGAGGCAATCTATCTTGCTGACTTTTCCAACACGACTTTACACTACTGAAAATCCTTCTGAATAGCTGAAAATGCAGCTCATAACATTTTAAATGTTCTCTCAGTTATAGAGATAAACGAATCTTCTAATGATTCATAATGCATTTTCTACACCCTTCGGTAGAATTACCCTTTCCACCCTTTCCAACCATCACGTGTTGCGTCAGCAATAGAAAAATAATATGACACCTCTAAGTATGCAAACAAGACAAATGTATTCTGCCTAGAGGCCTCCCAATGAACATTAGTGGCGACTCGAAGTCACAGGTTGTTTTATAGACTGTTTATAGTGGTTCCCGGGATATATAATCTAGTAACGTCAGTTTATAAAATTACTAATTGGTATCAGAAGTCTATAACAGTTTTAAAAGATCACTAAAAGTAACAATTACCTCTGGATTTATAACTTGGTTGCCGAAACATCATTGCCACCGTCTTATAAAACCTCAAGTTTCCGCAGCTAAATGGTATATAAGAAAAATTTATAAAGGTTACCGTTCCTTTTTTATACCGGGTGTATCACAGACCTCGCCGTATAGGGAATTAACATGGGAAAATGAATTTAATTTTTTTCCTGCTCCGGAGGATTTTCTCGAAAAGTTTTATCGTGTTTGGAGGATAGTTCATACTAGTCTGTACCTCTTGAGATTTTTTTCGTTCGTCAGCTCCTCTTAGGTACTTCACAATGATTTTTTGAAAATTTAATTTTCGACGAAAACGAAAAAATTTTTCGTGCCCAATCGACCCGCTTCGAATGTTTACTTAGTTTGCTGCCTTTGTGGATTGCAACACAACACGAAATAAATGGATGCTTCGAAACGGGTCGATTGTGCACGAAAAAATGTTGCGTCTCTGCTTCTAAGGAACATTTTTTCGTGCACAATCGACCCGTTTCGAAGCATCCATTTATTTCGTGTTGTGTTGCAATCCACAAAGGCAGCAAACTAAGTAAACATTCGAAGCGGGTCGATTGGGCACGAAAAATTTTTTCGTTTTCGTCGAAAATTAAATTTTCAAAAAATCATTGTGAAGTACCTAAGAGGAGCTGACGAACGAAAAAAATCTCAAGAGGTACAGACTAGTATGAACTATCCTCCAAACACGATAAAACTTTTCGAGAAAATCCTCCGGAGCAGGAAAAAAATTAAATTCATTTTCCCATGTTAATTCCCTATACGGCGAGGTCTGTGATACACCCGGTATAACCGAAAGTAACCTGTTTTTATAACTGTCTTGATAGTTACTCTAATAAATTGCGAAAACTGGAAGTTATGGATGACACCACTATATAACACGGTGACAAATAGTCACCATCAAGTATTACATTTTAGGTATGTATAAGTTTGCAATACAACCCTTATATAACATTTAGTTCCTTTAGCAAACAATATCCACCATTTTATTTTATTTTCCTTCATGTCATATGCACATCATACAGTAGAGTTTCCCACGTACAAAATGAGTGCAGTGAAGAAAAGTCGGAAAAAAGTTAAAAGTTCAATTTTCACCTTACATAAATTTGAGGTTATGAGTAAACGTCGGTTGACTGAACAAGAACAGAAGTTTTATAAGATCACTAAAGGACTACAATCAGTAACGGAACATAACTTAAGGATTCCCCGATTCTCCCATCACTTCGAAGCCCCGATGGTACCATTAGTAATTTTATACCCCCAGAAGATATATAAGGACACCATTTTTTGCCTTTTATGGATACGTACCCTTACTTTAAGTTACATATATTACATTTCCATTTGTTTTATAACCGTACTCAAAGTAATCGTTGGTATATTAAGGTTGTCTAAAGTTTATAATGGTCCTGATGGTTTTATCGAGCGGCTGCCATGTTTCATTTGGCTCCAGGTTGATTCAGAAATATATTAGGGGAGATCGGGGCATCATGGCCAAAAGCTAATAGCGAATAAAACTCTCTAGATTCTAATAACACATTTTTAGTCAACATATCAACAAATTTTTAATCCAATTTTCCAAAGATTTCCGCGAACTTTAATTTTTAATTCCCGGTACCTAATTAAAATACAGTACTTCTATTGTTGTCTCATGAAAACGGTTCATTTACATTTTCAAACTGTTTTGAAAAATGAATAGCATTTTTCAAGAGCTTTAATTTTATTTTTGATATTTTTTACACCCGGCTTATTTTTACATTTCTGGAATCTAGGTGCCCTGAATATCGTAGTGTCATTTTATTGAGTTTTTTCTTTTTTTTTGGGAAACTTGTTTGTTGGTGGACAAAAATGCCAAGTTGGTGGTCTCATTGTAATTTGTAAGAAGAAAAAATTCCCGTTTTCATGGACTAGATGTAAGCGGCATAGTGCCGTTTTAAAAAAAATAAGTATCAAAAAACGTTTTTCAATATTTTGAAGCACCCCAAATATATGGTTTAAATAAGCCCGGCCCAAACCCAATTTTTTAAATTTTATAACAAAACTGATTCCCATAAAAGACAAAAAATGCCTGTCACAGCACTCTAAGTCCACTCCCAAATTTCTCCAAAGACAAGAAAGAACTCACCAAAATGGTACTACAATACTTAGAATGACCCTTAGATTCCAAAAATGTAAAAATATACCGGGTGTTCCATTTACAAATTGAAAATTATAGCAATTTCCGTCGAAACCGGTAGTGATAGAAAGTTGAAATGTATGTTAAAAAATGGTTTCCGGTGGGAATATTTACTGATGAGGAATTTTTCATATTTCTATCTTAGATAATAGAAAAGTTATTGGAGCGTATATGGTCTCGTTGTCACCCGGTATGTTATATTCTATATGTACTAATAAAATATAATCATGGTTTCAAAAAATGACAGCGATAGAATTAATTGTTTAGACGAGGGATGATGTAGAATAAACACCGACGAGTTGGCGGGGCGTGCTGCACGACCCTTTTTTTAACTTCAGAATTAAACAATATAATTAATATAATATTAACCGTATAAGTAGAGGACGCATATTCACGAAAGTAGATTATTTAACATTGAATAAACCATCATCATAAAATATTTAGATAGGTACTTACATGATCTAACATAACTTATTTACATATCAGCCTATGCTTCTTAATTATTTCACGTGTTATAATAATAGCTAATTATATACATATTAGTCATATTTTCTTTCTAACTTCACATAATTAATATTAATAACTACAAAAATAACGCGGTGATCACTATAGCCCACGCTCCCCTACCTAATTATTTTCAACAGTAGTAAGGCCTGAAATTCTCTCAATTTCAATGGCGCATGAAATTTCAGAAGGCAGATCAGCAAATTACACGGTAACATAGAATGCGCCATAATTTTTTACCGCTAGATTCTCGTTTATTTCGTTTTTAATGCGTGAAAAAATGGTGAAAAGTAATAACTTGTAGTGTCAAGTGTCGCTCATAGATTTGGTTGCTAAAACGAACAAACACCATTAATCTTCCGTAAATCAGACAGAGAAACTAGACAATAAAATAATTATGGGTGATGGGGTGATCAGAAGAGAAAGAGAGAAAACCAGAAAGCAAAGGCAACAGAAACGTTTCAGTTACCGGTATAAATTATGTTTTATAACGGTGACCAAGATATTGCGGGAACCCACTCTGGTAACCAATAACTTGAGCAGACTGGATATATAGCAGTTATATAAGGGTTGCGGACCATTCATTATAAATCTGTTTGTTTTATATGGTGACTAGTTTGTTGTCACCGTGACCCTTATATGATTCGCCACTTAAGCTCTTTAAGAGGTATATTGTGGTAGCAGAAATGTTTTGATCACCACCATCATGTGACCTTCAGTTTTATTAGCAGGTGATCGCAAAGTCGTGAGCACTTTTATAAACCAAAAAATGTTTATTGGGCTGCACGGGCCGGGCTGGCCCGGAAAAAGCCCGGCCCGGCCCGGGCCCGCATACGGGCCGGGTCGGGCCGGGTCTAATATTGTCGATTAATATTGTGGACATGGGCCGGGCCGGGCCCGCATATGAATCGAAACGGGCCGGTCCGGGCCCAAAATGATTGCGATTGCAAATTATTCGAATCAAATCTCGTTTTCGAAATAATATATTTGGTTAAAATATACGATCATTTAAACGGCAAATTGTTGATCAAAAACGTCGATCTGAGATTTCGCAGCGTTGCATTTACTGATGTCGGCTCGCAGGTTTCAAGTTTCTAGATAACAACAATGAATCCTAAATTATATTACGTTACGCTTTAATCAGTTTTGACTCAGGATTCAACTTTCAGATTTTGAAATATGGTAATGTAAAAAATATATTCTGGATTCTGAAACTAAAGTTATCATGAAGGTGAGTATAAAATATCGTAAACACTTTTAAGGAACGCCTAATTTTTCTGCATACATACAAGCTGCCGGGCCGGGCCGGGCCATTGCCGGGCCCATATATCAGTCGGGCCGGGCCGGGCCGGGCCTGACACAATATGTAAGTAATTCAGATCGGGTCATACCGGGCTGTGACTTCTGAGTAACGGGCCGGGCCCCTAAAAATCGGCCCGTGCAGGCCTCTAATTCTGCCTATTATGAACATAGCCTCTGAATTTAATATTTCTGAATTAATAGTCCCATTCTGAAAACCAAGTGACTAGTCTTCTTAATTACAAGCTTATTTATTACCAATCTAAAATATAAATTTGGTACCTCTATTTGCTTGCATGGATTCAAACAGTTTTCGAAAAACAAATCCCAATCCCAAATACAACTTATAGACGTTTCTGAATATTACAATTGGAAATTGTGTATAATTCAAGAATTCATTCAATGTTGACAATCTCATTTTAAAAAACTGCATTTAATGGCGGATTATCTTGTTGTAATTTATCGTTCGCCATCATGCAGTAGGCTCGCTAACCCACGTGAATACCTCACCAACAGACTCTAACCGTAACTGGTCAGGTTTTTTTACTGGAATATGGTATTTATCAAACCCCAGACTCCAGAACGTATTTACTAAGGATTTTATTACAGAATGATGTATTGCTCAGTTTCAAAAGCGGAAGTTTGCCTATAACTATATTTTACTATTAATATATTTCTCACTAATTTGAATAAGAACCGACTACCGGTATTCAAATGCTTTGCTGTGATCGGAAACTTCAAAAACTTATAATCTTTGTTATTCAGTGCCAAATTAATAAGTAGGTACATACCTATATTGTGGATTTTAAGATCGAGGGCCACAATTTGAGGGAACTACATTTGCACAAGGAAATGTCATCCTTTCCCCTATTTAAACTGTACAATATTGGAAAACACTTCTATTTTATTAGTAGAATGTGAGTGAGCAATTTGCATATTAAGAGGATGTGGGGAAGCGCATAGAATTTTTATTTATATTTGCCCAAATATCCAATTTACATAACATTTTCAACAGAGACGTGCCCTGTAAGTAGCATATGTTGATGGCTGAAAGAGGCTAGTTATTTTAAAATTATGTCTCATGCTCTCATGCTCATGTTACCATCTACTGAAAAGGGATCAAAAATACTGTTCTGATCCAGTAGCCCTTGGCGTGAGAGACGTAGGGCGTAGACTGCGGAAATTAGGTATATGAAAGTCGTCACTGTCAGATTTCGCCTTGAATGATAATTTTTGCACTCTACGCCCTACGTCTCTCAGGGCAAGGGCTACTAAATCGGAAAAGTTTTTGTACAAACGTTGCAGTGCCGGATTAAGGTGGTTCCGGCTCCTGAAGCGCACAAAAATGACTGGCCCCTTTCAGCACGATCAGAATTTTCTTTAGACGCTATGTTCGAATATGGAGTGAACACATAAAGCACAAACGTATGTCTTTAATATGATGAGTGATGACTATAACATAAAAACTAAAATAAAAATGTTAACAACAAGAAATTAAAATCCATTATCGAGAAAATAATACGTAGGTATCGGTGTCCGGTAAATTCGTCGCCAGCAATTCGTCGCCAGCAATTCGTCGCCCCAGCAATTCGTCGATTCAACAATTCATCGCCAGCAATTCATCGCCACAACAATTCGTCGCCAGCAATTGGTCGCCGACTTAATTCGTCGCCACAGCAATTCGTCGCCGCAACAATTCATCGCCAAGGAAAAAAATGCCGCGTGAGATTTTATAAATTTTATTCTTACAATGTTGAGATTCCATGCAAATAATCAATAATCTCATGGTACAATTTTGCAACATTTTGTAGTGACGTCCAGCGAATCCCGATATTTTATTCTTGGTCTGACTGTGTCCTCTATCCTGAGCTAGTTTTACATATACACAGTGTCCCAGATTCAATGTGACGGGCAATATCTCCATCGTGACCAGAAGTTAAATAATTCTGAATTTTGGCATGAGCAGTGAGCACCTATATTTCGACGTTCGGCGGATCTTTTCAGATAATACGCTTATAGCTATGTATGTGCTTCAGACAGTCAAAAGTTGGTTTGATGCTCAAACTGATATTTGGTTACGTAATGTGCGTAGAAAGGCAAAATTAAATTTTATAAGCAAATAAATTCCGTTTTGGCTTCCTGCTTACGAGCCCCCGTGTGCTGTTAGGTCGGATTAGTAAAAGTAAACATCCCTCTGCATTTTAGTAGCGTACAAACTAATTACGATAATTTCTTTCTTGGAAGTATATTTTTGTATAATATCCTGCTTACGTCGTTAAAGGATTAGAGAGACGCGACCCTAAATAAATTCCGATAAAACCCCAGGTATAGGTACCTGCCTTTCTGTGGTCGTTTTCTGAAGAAATAAAGTTTGCAGAATATGCTAAAAGTTATTTAAACATGATAACATGCAAAAACATTTGTTTTGCATCAAATCCGAGTTCTACTTATGAAATCAGCGATCAGCCATTATCCATAGTTCGCTGTTATAGGGTAAAAAATGCAGCAGAGAAGCGGCTGGAACCTCCCCATCGCGTGAATCTTTGTATTCTGTGTAGATAGTAGTAAATTCAACAGAATTTTTTTAATCCTTGACTAATTTCGCAATTTTCTGACAAATACCGACATCACCTCGGACATCACCCATCACATTTGACAATATGTTCCTTTTAAGGTTAATCTTTTGCCACCTTTTTGACAATAACTGCCACTTTATGTCATCCACTGTCAGCCCGCTCCCTTTTATTGAGAAAGAATTTTTTCTCTATTTTCTACTGAAATGGCCGAAACTGTGAACACATTTTTAGAACCAGAATTTGATCGCCTTTCTAATGGCGACATAAAAAATGAGGTCTTGTATTTAAAATTTTAAGTTGATATGCTTAAATGGGACTTCCCGTGGGCCAATTGCTTTCAAAAGCCTTTCAGGTCTTCAACGGGTCACCCGATCTCCATGTACCAAATTTCAGCCAAATCGATTCAGTAATTTGGGCTATAATGTATTTTTACTGTTATTATAAAATTTCGCTTTTTTGAACCAAACAGCGCTAAATGCGAATTAATTTTGCCCTATTTAAAATCAGAATTTGAAGACCTTTCTGATGGTGACAATAAATCTTTCAAAAACTTGTTTTTAATGGTCAAATGAGAGAATAATTTTAAATTTGGAAATTGGTGTGCCAAAACGGCACTTTCCGTGAGTCGATTGAATTCAAAATTTGTTCAGCTCTTCGACGTGTAATACAATCCCTATGTGCAAAATTTCAGCCAAATCGGTTCAGGGGCTTGGGCTGTACCGCGATTTTAAAGTCCGATAAAAATCAATTTTTTTTTTATTTTTGGTCAAAAGGGCACTAAGAATGAATACACTTTTAGAAGCAGAATTTGAAGGTCTTCCTTATGGTGAAGTAAAAAATGGGGGTTTGCATTTAAAATTTAAAAGTTGATGTGCCAAAATGGCATTTCCGGTTGCACGATTGGCTCCAAAAGCTTTTCAGATCTAAGTTAGGTTACGAGATGCCTACGCACCAAATTTCAGCTAAATCGGTCCAGTAGTTTTGGCTGTGGCTTGTTTACAAACGTACGTGCGTACGTACGTACGTACGTACACACACACAGACACATTTTGAAAACCGCTTTTTTGGGTTCCTGAGACCCCAAAACGTGAAGATCTGGTGCTATCTCAAATTCGAAAATTTTAGTGATTGCAGTAACCTCCCATTTTTTTTTAAATTGTGATGGGGTTGGGGAGGTTAAAATGCCTTAATCACTACCTGTGACTGAATAATTTGTAGATCGGATAAATTACTGTTACCTATGTAGGTATACAACTAATTACAATAAATTAATTTTAAAATAAGATAAAATATCGATTTCAGCGCCGCGCTGAACGTCTACAAAATGTTAAATTGTATCACGAAACGATCTCGGTCGATTATTTGCGTGAAATCGCCCATACAATGTAAGATACTAAATAAAAAGAATAACATTTTGAAAATCTTATGCTTCATTTCCTTGGCGATGAATTGTTGCGGCGACGAATTGCTGTGGCGACGAATTAAGTCAGCGACCAATTGCTGGCGACGAATTGTTGTGGCGATGAATTATTGAGGCGACGAATTGCTGCGGCGACGAATTGTTGGGGACGAATTGTAGGCGACGAATTGCTATCGACGAATTTTCCTAACTTCGTAGGTATCTACATAAGTAGTACCTATAGAATACAAGGGCAGACTTCTGAGAGTTACGTTTTTTTTTGTTTTCGGTTGTGGTTATGGTGCTCAACGGACTTTGTATTTCGTCAAAATTCCTGTCAGTGATCCATGAACAGTTAGTAAGTAACAAAAATTCTGATGGAACTTGAAAGTCCACCTAATAAAGCAATAAAAAAAGCCTCCGTCATACTGTTACAAAATGATTCTATTTGCTTTTGGTGACGCGATAATAATTTCGAGAAAATTTAATGATTAGTCTGATTAGTAATTTTTTGACGCCGGGCCCTGAAACAGAGGCTTCAAGCGCTTCGTGGATAAACCGTCACTCCCGCATCCTGAAGTTCTCGCGACAGTCGCAACCCGTTGTTGGTGAAATAATAGTATATTATTATATACCAAGAGACTGAAGTGCATCATTTAATCCCGAGCGTAAAAGTTTGCTGCCCTAGCGAAGCGAGAGAGGAATTAAATGTCTTTTCAGTCCTGTGGTATATACGCTATTTTTTACACTCCCAATCAATTTGAACCCAAAATAGTCGAAAAATATTGAAATGTCACCTTGACGTAGTTTATTCAATATAAGGCAAGAAACAATGGATTCTTTATAAAATTACCTAGCAAAGGCACTTCAGTCCGCAAAAGAGAACCTAAAAGTGGTACTTCATTCCCGGGAGTGCAAAAAGTGACTTTATTCACTACCACCCGTTTCGAGTTTGTTGTGTTATCCTTGAATTCGTTGTGAATTGTTTATAGCAAAAAAATATACCTGCTGAAATTGAAACGTTGCACAAAAATCTGGTGGATTTTGCATTAAAAAAATTGAAAATCTGTCAGATTTTTGAACAAGGTTGCCATTTCAGGGGACAATCATTAACGACCATCCGGTCGTCATCTCTGATACAAAATAAGTATACATAATAAAAAATATATGGCAGTACCGGAAACGACAGGAAGAAACTTCTACTTTTTTTTAAAGAATCTTATATTTTTTGTGCTCTTGGTGTAGAGTTGTTTTATTTATTGTAATTTTCTTATAATCCAACACACACCAGATTATCAAACAGTTAATTAATCTTACCTGGCACATTTTAAACTTCACAATGAATGCATGTCATGACATTTATGCACTTTCACTACCTTGAACAAAGCGCAGACTAATGAATATAAACAGTACAAAACTCGCACCAGAAACGAAAGGTACCAACAGGAGTATATTACCAATAATAATAAACACACACGATACTAGTACCTTTTTGAATGTTTATAATTGGATTGCTACAAAAATTCAAGAATACTATATAGGTACAAGTTCGACGACTTTTTAAGAATTTGGCTCTGTAGCTGATGTCCTAGTTAACATTACACAACAGAATCGATCCGTTCCTTGGCATTTGATTTGTCACACGAATGCAATGTAAAAATATTGAAATATTTAACAGAAATTTAATTTTATTAAATTAATAAAAAACTAAAGAAGATGAAATACACATCGAACGCATAGAATCGCTTGCTCTCTGTTAACTTTCTGTTACTACTTGTACAAAATGCAACATAAATTACAAACAACAAATTATGGCAACTCAACACAAGGATAACCTGCTCTAAAAGCAAGAAAATATAGCAGCAGCAACAACTTTCCTTGCTTTCCTGTACGATGCACAATACAAATGCAGAGCATCTCTATTTCTATTTTTCCCCCCTGTTGACCACTGCTCTGCATAATAAATTATGAAATGGTAGGTAGAATAGAAACCCACGTGAACATGTTGAAAATGGTAATGGTAGACACAGATGTGTTAAAGTAGATGTTTTACATGTCGAAATAGGTGGTCTGTATGAAGATGGAACAAAGGAAATAATGAATACTAGTTTAAAATAGATTCCTTATCAACAGTTATATGTAATAATGTACGACTTAACAACAGGATGGATAGCAACTTGTGTTGAGGACTATTATTGTTACATATAAAATAAAAATCAACTTAGTATTTGGACTTGGAAGCGGAACAGGAAGTAAAAGTAGTGGTCCGCCGGCAAGTCATCTCTGAAATTGGTGGATGCGCCGGGTCAACTGCCAGGAATTCTATGGAATTTGTAGCTAGACACGGCCCTCAAAATTTAAAAACTAAGCGAATCGTGCAAGTCTATAGTATCCAGAGGGTAAAACTGTCCCGTATAATTGTGTTTTATGATTAACATTCAGTGTCTTTTAATCTAATCTTCAAAGGAACCTGGGATATGGAAGTATTGGAAGTAATTCCCAAATAGTAGTTACAATATTATTACAATTAGATACATACCACCGTCTGTTATTACTAAGAATATAGTTCGTTTCCTGAATGCACTTAACGCAAGATGCGGGTACACAATCATGCACAATGTTAAAAAAAGGAAAACATTATTACATCATAATATGTAGCGTTGGATGTTCTAGCAATAAGCACGTTGTACCACGGTTCTACCATGTTCTACTTTCTTTTCTACTTTAGATCAAAATAAATAAGAAACGACACTAAATATCACCATGAATGTGAGTGTCGAGGGGTGAAACCATTCACGTTTAAATGCAAAGCCGGCAGATTGCATTGAGAGCACGAAAGCAGAGAAACTGATACAGTAGGCAGTATATTTCCTAGTCACAACGGGCATTGTGGGGAACTCAATGCATAGAATCGTCATTATTTTAAAGCAGTTCCTTTTTCTCAGTTGGAATTTACATCTTGTTCACCGCCCTCTCTCCTCCAATTAAACACGAAGAATTCGCTGAAACTTGTTTCGATATGGCACATGCAATGCTTCTTTGCGGACCGGTTCATAATAAGGTAATTGCAGTGAAGAAGCGCTCAGATGGGGTAATCACCTCGGTAATTACCTAGCGAGTGGGGACTTTTCAAGGCACCACACGACTGTTCATCTCATGTTTTTAGAATCTCAATTTTTAATATTCATCTGCCACATACATCTTACGAGCTTATGACGAACAGTAGACGACGTTCGGTTTTAAAAATCGGGACGAAAATGACATTACGTTTCTATAAAAGACATCGACCTCCGACAGGAGTATTATTAATAGCTACTGCAGCGCATCTGTTGCACTCCTGACAGGATTTTCATCTTTTCCAAACGCAGAAATAACTGCGAGAACGTTAGGAGGTAGAAAGATTTGCCTGCTTTTTTCAGGCGAGCCATAAATTCTACTCAGCGTGGTACCACCGGATTAGACAACAGTCAAAGAGTAATTAATTCATAAAAGTTATAAGATTATTTATAGACCAGGCTGAATAATTATTTACATAGGAGCAATTAACAGCTTTCAAGTAAAATTTTATGGAAATACCTGCTTGATTCTGAATATTTATATTGTTGAGACTCAATTATTACTGTGGCTAGTCAAGCGGCTGTCAATGCTGAGAAACAAATTGAATCTTTAATAAAACTGACACGTTCACCTAATTATAATAATTGTTGTTGCCGTATTTTGGACAGAATTCACTCCCAGCGACAGCTGAATTCACTTCGGCCGCCATTGTAGTTATCTTGAGAAACATGCATTGATCCGTTACGTTGAAAATATGTTTGTTATGGGAGAAAGACCATCAGGCTCTACCCATTTCAGCCATTGCTGATCTGGACACCTTAACCATCCCCATCCATCCCCAATCCATCAGCTTAAGAAAATCAGACAGTAAACAAAGTTCACATGAACGAATTCAGTACAGTATACAGGGTGTTCCTAAATTCATAGTACTAGCTCCGGGATGTTATTCCTTACATCATTCTAGGAAGAAAAGTTCCTATGGACATATGTCCGGAAATGCTTTATAAGGGAGCTGCTTCAGAGTAGGGTATTCAAAAAATCAGTTTTCTGATTTCTCGAAAAATATGAAGAACAGGATTTTGAGATTCAGTGCAATGATTAGTGCTATAAAAAGCTTTCTCTTCAATTTTTTTCAGATTTTTAATAACATCAGAAGTGTGCGCTCTTGGGGGGCCTTACAATTTTTTTTACATTTTCTTCTGTTGTGGGCCTTTTTTTTGCCAAATAATAATAAAATCGTAATCTCTGATGGTCTATTCCACAAAAAAGGTTCTCTTGTTGAATTTAGCTAGGGCGCACCATTTTCGAATAAAATTATTCCAGTTGGATTAGAAGGCGAAAATTTGTGACTAGCACTTTGTTTTATCTACCTAATTAGTAAAAATAAAGATGGAAGATGATTCGTTACATTATTTTAGGAAGAAAAGTTCATATTAAGATACAACAGAAAATGTTTCCTAAAAAGCTATGGTGCTTCGAATGGAGTCTCGGAAAACATATTATTCGAAGGACCGTAGCCCCCTTAGGAATTATCTACCGCCACGTCTATATGAACTTTTCTTTCTAATGTAAGAAATCATATTCTGAGTTTATTTTCACTAATTAGGTAGATAAAATAAATCTTGCAACAGAAATTTTCGCGCTCTAAACCAATCAAAGTCACTTATGTAATCGAAGAGGGTGCATTTTAGCGACATTCAACAAGAGCCTCTTTTCTGGGTAGAATCGATCACCCATTAATATTTTATTATTATTTGGTGAGAAAAATGACTACAACAAAAGAAAATGTAAAAAAAATGTGTAAGGCCCTCCAAGAACGCACGCCTGTGATCGTTATTAACAATCTGAAAAAAAGTGAGGAGAAAGCTCTTTATAACACTAACGATTGTTCCAAATTTCAAAATTCTATTCTTAATATTTTTCGAGAAATTTTAAAAAATTTGTCTTTTTGAGTACCGCTTTGAAGGGGCGTACCTCCTCTATAAAGCATTTCCGGATATATGTCTAAAGAAACGTTTCTTCCTAGAATGATGTAAGTAATAACGTACGGGAGTTATGACTATGAATTTAGGAACACCTGTACATATAAATTCTCTCACCGGTCAACTGTGTAATACAGACCATCATTTTTGTTAGAAATCAGTCAAAGGTCCATCAAAATGTTTTTAGGGGTTTGTTACGTTATTATTTGAAAGGTTTTATAAATCTATTTCTATTGCATGCAATAATGGGTCTATAAATTTATGGCCCTACACTATTTTTTGAAAACAGCCTCCGCATATTTTATATTGGCAAATCGCAATTTATCAAAGCATCACACACCTTTTCTCTCTTCAAAGTATATAGAACGATATCCAATGTTCGTGTCTGCTTTGACGTTCCCGTCTTACCATATCGGGCACACCTAAATGGCTTTAGTTCAAGTTGTCGTCTTCCAGCCTGCAATCCTCGTTCACATTAACAACATTTACTTAGTGTTAATTTGCAATAATATTTAAATCTGATGCAATTATGTCTTGGAGAATACCTCCTTTGGAAAACTGCCGACGGCGACACCCTCTCAGGGGAACTTGAATCGAAAACGGCTCAATCGTAGTTTAAACTGTTTAAAGCGCTAGGGATGAAATGGAAACATTAAGGCACCTACGTGTTGGAACCCTCGTCGTAATCCCGCCTGATCCAGATTCATTTCTCCACCTTATTCCTGTCGTGCAGACAACGACCGTCTGCAGAGAGCAGGCAAAAAACCGGATTAATAAATCGACCTCGTATTGCTACTTGCAATTAGAAATTCCCTTGCACAAAAATCTGTTTTATCACCCACTGTATATGAGCTGCATGAGCGTTTTAAAACGGCTATAAATTCTAAAGAGTGGCCACTTGAGAGGGTGAAAGAATAGTGGAATGTTCTTGAACTGGATGACGAATGGAAAGTTCACTATGCAACCCTCACACACCTAAATTTTAAGCACGTACTTCACGGACCGTTTGTCCTTCGCAGTTACTATCTTTTATTATAATTACAGTATTTTGAAATTGTAGGTATTTGAAAACTACCCTCAAAAATTGAAAAGAATAACCGTCCGTATCCTCAAAGCAGTTAACTGTTCAACTTTTGTGCACAAAAGATTACCAAATTACTTTACGAAAGTTTTGTTAATTTAATTGCATTTTTAACCCCCCCACGTCACAGTGAGAAAAAAATGGGAACTCACGGCTAGGCCTGCGACTTTTAATTGATATATCGATATATCGATTATCGATATATCGATATATCGATAAAAGTGTGTTATCGATATACCGAAATATCGATATATCGATATATCGATAACATATCGATAATATATCGATATACCGATTATCGATATATCGATATACCGATATATATCGATATATCGATATACCGATATATCGATAAGTTATTGATATATCGATATAGCGGTATATCGATAACCGGTGTCCCGTATATCGATACATATAATGATACTTCTGAAGTTCTGACTTCTTTTAAATGTAGGAGTAGGTATTCGGCCTGACTCAGTCATTTGTTGACAACTGGCTAACATTGAAATTAATTGACAAAATTGAAGAATATTTGCGTATACGTCTTGGAGATATCAATATTTTCGTGCAGTGTATAAACAATTAGTATATAAACAATTTAAACAAGTGATGGTAGGAACTACTATACTTATTTAAACGACTTGTAGAAAATTGGACATCGCAACGCAACTGATGTTTTTCAAAGCGCCCTTGTTGGGCCCTAATATCGTTTATTTTGAATCCTACGTTATTTTCCAGGGCACAACGTAAACAATAATGCTTGAGCGCTCCAATCCAATCGATTCAATCAATAATTGTTTTCAATATTATTAACTAACTAACATCAAGAAACTACAGAAAAAGGTCTATTACCTATTCATACCTATCTAGCTCTTAAAATTAAGATTACTCTATTACAGATATGATACCACAGTAACGATATCGATACAATAGTATAAGTACCGATAAGGCGATATATCGATAAATCGGTATATTTAGTTATCGGTATATCGGTATATCGGTATATCGATATATCGACAAATCGGTGTATCGGTATATCGATATATCGGTATATCGATATATCGATACATCGGTATATCGACATATCGGTTTATCGATATATCGGTATATCGATTAAATTTTAAATATCGATATTCGATATTCAAATTCCGATATCGCACAGCCCTACTCACGGCAATCACTAAGATATTCGAATCTGAAATTATATCAGATCTATAAGTTTTGAGGTTATCATACCTATATAATGTGCACATACCAAATTTCAGCCAGATCGATCCGGTAGTTGGGCTGTACCGAGTCCACAGACACAAGACAGACAGACATTTTTCAAAAACTACTTTTTCGGGATTCCAGGACCCTAAACGTAAAGATTTCATGTTTTAGGCGATTCGATTTTTCGATCGATTTTAGTAACTGCTCTGCGAGAGTAGAAGTTAAAAATTATGACGGGCACCAATTTCAGCCAATTCAGCCACCTGATGATGCACAAAATTCTGTGTCGTGTTAACCGGGTTTTAACCTGACGTAAATAAGTAGGTGTATATACATAGGTGCCCAAGAGGTTAACTTTGAACTTCAAATTTGCAAATGGCCATTGCTGCTATTTATGAGGATACCTTTTAGAACTTTATAAATTACAATAAATTGTGGCGTTTAAGACTTCTTTCTTTGCCTGCGCATCTTTTCGTTGAACACGGACACGGGGATACGGCCAAAGTCTCTGACGACGCCGGCGCGGCGCCCAGGGTTATTTTTATTTATTTAAAAGTCGTTTTCCTGTTCCTCTGCAGAGTATTAAGATTAAGAATAAGATTAAACTCTGAGAATGCTATATATTCGTACGTTATTATACTATAATAGCATTCCGTAGATTGTTGAGCTATTGAATGCGCCCTGCCCTGCATCATCGTATAATAATAAAAAGGACTCTCCTATAAAAAATGAAAACATAAACAGGGCGTCGCAGCTATTATAATAACTGCTGTAAGTAATGGTTATTGGACAGGGTCATTGTTTAATATAGCTACGTTTACTGATCAAATGAATAGTTATTTAACGAATAAGAGTGTTAAAGAGAGCGATTAATAATCGAGAAATTTTAACGCGTGAGGGCCGAGCGCAGCGAACGCGTTAATGATAGAGATTATTAATCGCCTATTAATGACACTCGAGTCAGTTATAACATTTTTCTGTGGATTGTATTATCATTAAATTGGCGAATTTTTTTTCTAAAAGTGCGATTGATAAACTTTTATGCAACCAAACATGCCTCCAAGACTAAAAGTGACGAAGTTCAATGAACAACACATGAGAAATTAAATGTCAATTGCCTTGCCAAAGTAGGCCAAAAACACTCATTCGGAGTGTCGCAGTGCATTTTTCTTCTCGCACCATGAAATGAAATCGGCATAAGTTTTCTCATAAATCTTACGGCTTTTGTCTGGAAGCAAATTTAAGCTTGCAAGATTTGCAATTTCTAGCACTTCAGGTGCTGTTAGATTAAAATCCTCAGTATTCATTGATGCATGGGTATACTTTTATTTGAATTTGCAGATTTTGAAAATTTGACAGATGACACTTAAATTCTTGTTTAGTGTCAGGACATGAATAGTTGATTGCGTATACTAAAATCGTTGATTAATAGAAAATCGTGCGTTAATAGGGTCTATTAATGCACGATTTTGCATACATTACCGAAACCCAAATGAACAATTCACGGAAAAACTACTTATTGTAAAGGGCTAAGAGTTTTTAAAAATAATTTTTGGTTACTGCTTGAAGTTTCTTCCCTTATGTCAGCTGTCATCAGCCAAATGAAATGTCAATGATTTTATGAGATGAGGTAATAAAAATTAAAAGCTAATTTATTAAAATGTTTTTAGCTATAATACAATAAATAACAAGTGGTATGATTATCATATTCCCCGAATAAAATCGAGCTGCAGATTAAACGAGTCCGGGGTACGAGTTGAACGTGCACCTACGGTTTTACAATTGATACTTATCTTCGATTATTAATTATCTTACGAGCTATGTTAGACGAGACAATATACCTAATGAATAACACGCAGACACACGAAGCGCGCAAAATAGAGTAAGGAAAGGATTTTCTACTGACGAAATTCTCAAATTCTGACTATTCATAGTGTTCACACATTCCATTTACCATTAATGCCGTCCATGAAACAGGTATACCTAGTGTTCGGTTTACCACGTTTACGCTACTTGGCAATATACATAATACACAGTATCTTTGTATATCTCGGGTGGCCCAAAAAAATTGGACAAAATAATTTTTTTCTTTCACAGTTCGAAAGCGACGCTATCCATTCCTAAAGATTTTTTTTCCGACTTTCTTTGGGACACCAAATACATACTTATTAACTATTAATTGCAATTTTAAATTCATCAGTGTCAGAGTAAGGAGTAGGCAATTGATCTTAAAAAAAAGAACTATGTTATTAATCGCCTGTCCAAGGAAACTTTTTCTCTTCCCCCTGCTAGAAATGGGAAAAAGCAATAAATCAAAAGTAAAACAAATATCTTAATTCCGTGCTGCAGCGGCCATTAAAACAAAAACTTTGATTAATATCTGGAAATGACGCTTTCGTGTAGTTTCCTTGCAGGGCACGGATTCCACGACGATGTTCCCCGTCTATACCGACAGATGTTATAAACGACACTACACATATATTCTGATGTTCATCACATTCAATTAAGGTACCTGAATAACAATAACTTTGCTGAGGCAAACTTCCCTCTCGGGTAGAAATTAACTTAATTGTAAAATTCCCCAAATCAGACTGTTCCGAGAGGATGCAAAAATTTTAATGAAATTCAGATAGGGCAGCGTTATGAAGCGAATGAAATTGCGGTTTCTTAATTAAAACGGTTCAATTAAAGTTAACTTGTAAAATTCGCTGGTCTGAATTATTGTTTCGTTTCCTTTAAGACATTGCAACTAGGGTCTTGGATTACTCCACAACAATCAATAGCGGCTAAGTCGCATTTTGCATGCCATCTATACGAACATTGGCCGGAAGTTTTTAATAAAAGTTTGATTAAGCACAAGGATTAATGATGCCCTGCAACTCTTCGTAAATCCAGTTAGTAAGGATAAAATCGATCGGAACGCCCAACAGATGTGTGAATAAAGAACCACTACATGCTCTTTATCAACTTTAATCTGTTTCTTAAAAATAGTTTTCCATTTATAAATAAATAAGACAGGTATAAATGCAAAAACAACCAAAACTCGAAGGTACCTACTACAGTTACTACAATTGTCAGTGAAAGTGCGTAAATTATAACAAACTGTAGGTGGTCATTTTACGTTACCTAATTAATTTACTTTCCAGAGAATTTATAGTCATTACTGCAATTTGCAATAAGTACCGCTGTAAGAAATAAAGATCAGAAGTAAGGTTAAGTATGATAATAATAAAATTGAAACTAAACTCTGAGTAGGTAGCCCTGCGTCTACAAAGCTTACAACCATGCATAAACCCATTTTTTTACCCAAACTTGGTGACATCACTTTACGCCGTTTATTCTGAAGACAGTTTGTGTAATCGGAGATGAGATGCGAAAAATTACCATAAAACCGGTCAATACTTTTAAGATAAGAACGAGAACATTGATGGGAAGTGAATTAGAAAGAAAAAAACCAAGGCTTAAAACCTAAAAGCATTCTCGAACATCTACACGCAAATCCTTGGCAATTAATTCAACCAAGGTGGTCCACAATGCATAATCATTTTTCCTTGCACAAATTATTGATGACCATTTACACACCAATTATGATAAAATTGTCCCTGCAAATACCACGGTAATGTCACCTGTGTTGTTGAGTTTTCTCACAATGCAACCTAGTGGATATTCTAATGAGTCTCAGTAAATCAAGCTTAATATCTCATGCATATCGTTTGCTGGAAAACGAATCGTTCGTTTCTGAATTGTGCACGAAAAACTGCAATTAACTAATCCGACTTACGACATTTTAAAAGTGTTTCCCATTTGTAAAGTGCCTACTGATTAAGTGAGTGCAATATTTTGCAGGATTGTTTTTTAAGTATGCTGGGGTTGGGTTTGGTTTTGGTATGTAGACCACGCGGTGCGTGAATGTAGAACTGTAGCAACGCAAAAAAATGTTAAAATGTACTTTTCCATTCTTCTTAGCATGTAGTTAATTTAAGGCTTGTTTAGAAAAAATGGGTGGCAGAGAAGCGGCTGGAACCTCCCCATCGCATGGGTCTTTGATTTCCGTGTCTTGTATTTACAATTTTAAAGTTGATATACCAAAATGACACTTTCCGTGTTCCGATTGCTTCCAAAAGTCTTTCACATTCTCTCCATATACCAAATTTCAGCCAAATCAATTGAGTAGTTTGGGCTGCAGTGTTTTTAATGTTCTTACAACATTTACAAAAGGGGCACTTAATGTGAATGCATTTTGTCTTATTTAAAACCGGAATTTGTAGACCTTTCTGGTGACAATATTTTTCAAAAACTTGTTTCGGATGGTCAAATGAGAGTATAATTTAAAATTTTGAAAATTGATGTGTCAAACAAGCACTTGTCGTGAGTCGATTGCTTCCAAAATCTTTTCAGCTCTTCAAGGGGTAATACAATCTTCACGTGCAAAATTTCAGGCAAATCGGTCGGGTTTGGGCTGTATCGTGTTTTAAAAGTACCTTAAAAAATCTCGGATTTTGAGGTTTTTGTAAAAAGGGCACGTTTAAGACATTCGATTGGCTAGTTAGCAACTTTTACAGGTGTTGCCATGGGGAATTGAAAACTAATGTCCAATTCAATTGATTATTCTATTCATTAAGTATTGAACCAACCCAAAGCAGCATTTAGTATACAAGTACCCAATCAAATCTTGATTACAGTGATAATACTACAACGTCAACTTGACACTACTTACTCAATACTTTAATTTGTAAAATAATCTGCAAAATACGTAGTCTCTTGGTTGCCTTGTCGAGTCCTCATGGATATGCACTACTTGTCAAATGGTAGATTTTTTTCGACCAAAGAGGACTCGAGCAAGCTCTCGTCCTCTTCTTAGTCTAAAAAAATCTACCATTTTGACAACAGATAAGAGTTGTTGCTTGAATTTTCAATTACAATCGCTATTTTATTAATAATCGCTATAGCAACTAAAAACATCACCAATCGGATATCTTTAAAGTTTTCAATGTCATCCAGAATTAAGCTGATTAGATCGGGATTATGTCAATTACTCAATTCGCAGAATTAGCAAAAAAATACACGGCTTCTTGGCCACGTTTTAGTTTCTTTTATTTTTCAAAGCCTGCTCCAAATGACTTTTTTAATGAAAACCCGCCGTTATGTAATTGCTTTTTGAATAGTAAAATATGTACTTGATAAGATCTATAAAAAAAACAATCAAATTTGATTATTCTTCGAATTATACCATTGATAAGGAAATTAGTGACATACCTCGTAATGGCTTATTGATATCATAATTTATTCTTGACTTAACAATAATAGTACGATAAATTAGACCTCTGCCTTTGATATGTTATAGTCATCCAAAATAATTGTTTTGATTAATTTGCAGGTGAAATCCCTGATATAATTTACACGTGCGTCGAAACTAATTTAATTCAGGGAAACCTTTAACTAAATTCATAATGACATAAGTTTAAGTTCCTCGAAGAGCTCAGATTTAAATGTCGTTAAGGGGTGGAAAAGGGGTGAATTCAGTTTGTTGAAAATGTAGTTCGCTCCTGCCTAAAATCTTGCTCTACTAGATAAACCGCTGCAATTAATGGCCATTCTCGTCTCGGGGACATGCATGTACAGCAATCGTGAGATCTGTTTAATTGGTATTGGAAGAACGAGTGAATAGAAAACACTTGTCACCGCTCCACCGAATACATTCCGTCGGTACCGCGCGTTTCATGCTAATTGAATCGCCGCGGGATCCCCGAGTATCACAAACTACCTACCATGCGATTGGATTGCGCATTTCTGACGTCACGGCTATTCAAGCGTCGATCTAACGGCTGTAGGACATTGCACTCCCACTACCTACAACACCGATGGAGGCTAGAAAGTAATCATTCATCAACCTTGTGACAATGATCCTGAACTAAGTTGAAAAAGTCAAAAAGTCAAAAAGGATAGAGGTTCTTACGAAGGCGTTGAAGGGCCACAATACAAAAAATCAGGCGATGAAAAATTCTCTGAGCCGCGTGCTTCAAATGGATCTTCAGATAGCATCTAGGAATTCTTAAATGATATCAAAGAATTCTTAGATACTAAGAATGAATTCGAAGATGAAGATTCTAAACTAATACAACACGTGCATACTCACCGCAATTAACAAAAAAGATGAAGATACTATCTAAGAATTCTTAGATACTATCTATCAATTCTTAGATACTATCTATGAATCCTTAGATACTATCTATGAATTTGTAAATGATATCTAAGAATTCTTAGACGCTATCTACGAATTCTTAGTTACTATCTACGAATTCTTAGATGTTGTTTACGAATTCTTAGTTACTATCTACGAATTCTTAGATGCTATCTACGAATTCTTAGTTACTATTTACGTAATACCCACGTAGCACCGGATATGCCTTCTCCCGAATATCCAGGACATACATTGGTCGTACAATGTATCGTGCGTCCTATAAGTGTAGTTGACTCATAAAAAATCGGACAAAATATTTTTAGGAATAAGTTACCTTGGTTAATGTATTGAATTTTTGTTGTTTGTTACTAGGTTAGATACCTATTTTGTAAGTTTGCTTTAATAAATATTTATAATATTATTAAACATTAGGCTATTGTTAACTGTGTTATTACCGACCGGTAACTATGCCATTATGGGTCGATAACTGTGCTGTTATGATTTGTTTATTCCAGGCGATACTAGTGAATGATACTTAACAGACAAACAAACAAAAACATTAAATATAGTACATATACACAATAATACTATACATTTCGATAAAACAAGTAGGTAGCAATAGGAATACTAAGGCAGTCGTAGCTTCTTACTGGGTTTCACTTAATATCACGATCATCCAAATCTATTAAGAAATGGTTAGGTAACTTATTCCTAAAAATATTTTGTGCGTTTTTATGGGGCCCCCGATACATTGTTCTGGATACATATGTCCTGGATATTCGGGATAAGGAATGGATCATGCATGGATATTCCTGGCATATCCTGTGAGGGTATTATCCAATAATTCGTAAATATTAACTAAGAATTCGTAGACAGCAACTAAGAATTCGTAGATAGTAACTAAGAATTCGTAGATAGCATCTAAGAATTCTTAGATATTATCTACAAATTAATAGAGAGTATCTAAGAATTCATCGATAGTAAAGTCCCGTCGCATATTAACGAAAGCGGGGGTTGTGTGTCTCAGGCTTTTTTTCTGTTGGTTTGTAAACGGGATTTTACATCCGTCAAAACTCCCGTCACTCACTGTCAGTGTCAATAAACAGTAACAATGGAGATTGAAAGAGGTCTTTGTTGTTAATTATTGTCCATGACAGGAATTTTGACAGAACTGAACTCCCGTTTACAAACAAACAGATAAAAAGCCTGAAACACAACCCCCGCTTTCGTTAATATGCGACGGGACTTTACCTAAGACAGTACCATACGTAGTATCTACGAACTACGAATTCATAGATCTTAGAATTCGTAGATAATATCTAAGAATTCTTAGATATCATTTAAGAATTCCTAGATGCTATCTAAAGATACATTTACATGTCGGGTATATGGAAAAAATTTAAAACTTTCGGTATTCCTTCACGTTTTCTTGAAACTGCTTTTTACAACTTTTCTTTCGAGGCAGGGGCGTTGTTTAACAGAAAATTAAGTTAAGCCGTGCAAAATATATTAAACTAATAACTCAACGCTAATATCATTATTATCATCAAGAAAGCAGAGAAGGTTAAGTGTCAAGTAAAGACTTTACTTCATACAATGCCATAATTATAATAGAAAGTGTACAATGAATATATAAACTAGGTGGCATAAATTATTGTTAGTGAGATGTAACTCTGTGAGTGCATGTAAGTAAAGCCTCGACGTGCCACTAAACATTCACTGCCTTCTTCATGATAAATTTTGTTACTTAAATGGTATGTACAATGGGTACCTACATGAAACTAAATACTGTGAAAATTAATATTTCCGAATCGTGACTAAGTAATAAGCTTGCCATCATAATGCCAAATTACCAGAAGCAATAAATATAAAAACTATTGACCATTATTAAAGCAACGGCCTAATGTATTTATCTGACGATCGCTGATCTATCATCGCGCTAACGATCACTTGTCAACAATCATCACACTTCATGACTCAACGTTTTCATTTTCGAATATCAGTGATTATTGATTACTGTACTATAATTATTATCATTATTGTACCTAATTACTTCTACTTTTCTCATCTTTAATTTATAAGCAATCGGGTAGACATGTGCGGTAAACTACATGAAACATATCATCTCATGTATTCCCATATTGTTATTACTTTTTATAGATTTATGATTTGGAATATTACTTAAATTAACTTTTTCGATCCAATTGGATGTCTTTTTATTTTTCAATATAGTTCACATGAAGGCACTACTACACTGTTGCAACCACGCAAGGGATTTTGATTTTCTCATTGCCTAAGCTAAGCAATATAAATAAAAAGCCTTTTAAGAATATGTAACTTCTAATAGGTATAACTTCAGTAGGTAACCATATTTGATTGATTTACGTATTTCACTGTAATGCAATTTGAAAGGCACTCTCCTAAGTATTCTCATACAGTGCGAGTGTAAATAAATAAAATTCCTTAAAATTTTGCGCCTGATTTCTGACAACTTCGGACAGCTCCATTTTATTTTTTCCGGTTCAACCGAACATGTTTTTTCTCAACGGATTCGGTATCTCATTCTTTTGAGGTAAAAATATGTATGACCCTTGACCGGAAGTGAAGTCAAGGTCTCTCACTTTTCAAAAACATCGAAACACACATCGAAACACATGCAACCTTATTTTTTTGACACAAAGTCAACCGCGAGTTTATATTTTTAAAAATATCTTTTTGCTGTTTTGGCAATTATTGCGAATTAGTGAAAAAATTTGAAACAAGCGAGAACTAATGAAAGGAAATGTACCTAATTGAACGCAGTTGAATTTCTTCCAGTCAAGGGTCATACTTTTATCGCAAAAAAAAAACGTTGATTCCGAATCCCCTGAGAAAAAGTACGATTACATTAAAAAAAAGGCGGTCTCGGAGACGGCAGGAACTTCTACGCCGCACTGCATTGGATTAATAACAGCAGCATTTATTAAATTTTTAAATATTTAAAATAAGAAAGTTGCTATGCCAAAAGGGCACTTCGGGTTGACTGATCGGCTTCAAAATCTAATCAGCTCCTCTCCCGCACAGACAATAAAATAAATTGCCACTAAAATGACATTTTTCGAAAAAATGGCACTAAGGTTTTCGGCTTGAAAAAAAATCAGTTATCAAATCCGGTAATAAAAATATACATTTATGCATAGTTTTTTTTTCACGGCACCATTTTTTGGTCAAAAGGGCCCAAGTATGAATACATTTTTAGAAGCAGAATTTGAAGAGCATTCATATGGTAATGCGAAAAATGGGGGTTTGCATTTAAATTTTTAAAGTTGATGTGCCAAAAAGGCACTTTCCGTGAGCCGGTGTAGCCCAGATTCTAATCAGCACCTACAAATCTCCCACTGAATATGTGTGCCAAATTTCATCAAAATCAGTTCAGTAGTTTCGGCTGTAGCGTGTCCACAGACACACGGACAGACACACGGACAGACACACAGACACACATTTTTCAAAAATAGGTTTTTTGGGTTCCTGGGACCCCGAAACGTAAAGATTTGATGTCAGTTCAATTTCGAATTTTTGATCGATTTTATATACTGCTCCGCCTTGAGCGTAGAAGTTAAAACAATATTACGAACATTTCCGTCTGAACCGAAAATGGAAAAAATAACTGACTACATCATCAAATCTGTTTTTAAAAAATTAAATTGACTGAGAGGGTGTCTCAGAATGCTCGCCCCATCTTCTAATGGAGTATTCAGGATTAAATTCCGTGTGATCCGTGTTGAAAATTTTCGAGAAATTTGTCGAGTTATAAAAGATTTAAGAGGACCACTTAGATTTTAGCTTTGAATTCCTTCATAAGGTAATTTCATGTTATAGATGCACTATTTCTTAAAGGTAACAAGATACTATCAATGAAAATTTATATTGTTGTTGTAACCTAGGAAATAGCGCATCTGACATTAAATTAGCTTATGAAGAATTCAGAGATGAAATTTGATGATCGGTGCTCTTAAGCTTCTTATCGTATCGTATCGAAATAATTGATCTGTGTCATAGGGTCGGGAAGAGGATCTGCACGTATTTTCGTGTCATTTCGTTCCCAGATACTGCATGGTTTTCGGTTGGTATATAGGAACTTAATTTTAGGGGAAATTTGGCCACAGTGCTTGGGCAAGAAAAATGACGTGCCGTTGAATCAGCTCGTCATTCTCAACCAGAACAGAAGTTTTAACGTGTACGTATGGTTTCCGCTAAAGAAACCTGTGACTTGGCAACGTTGCGTTTGCGCAGGAAAAAACGGATACCTTTGTACTCAGCTCATCATTCTGAACGGGAATATGTGCAGTTCTAGAGCTAACAAGGTTTCCATTAAAGTAAAGTTAACCCCGTCAATACGAACTTTAGTTTAGCGGAAACCTGTAACTTGGCAACGGTGCGTTTCCGCAAGAAGAAACGGGTACCGTTGTACTCAGCTCATCATTCTGAACGGGAATATGGGCAGTTTAATTACATACAAGGTTTCAGCTAAAGTAAAGTTAAGCCGAATAATTTTATAAATAGGGACACCGGACAACAGTAATAAATAAATTGAAAAAAAAAGTTTTCTACTTTGATTAGACATTGAAGCATTCTCAAAGCATCTTTTAACGAAATCATGTTGTCCGCTTTTGCTTTGTTAATACCTAAATTAACGAACCCTGCAATTTAAATAATTCCCGTAACTTTATTGTATTCAAACTAGTAAGGTCTACATTGTTAGTACCAGTTTTTGCTCCTATGAGGCAATTTAATATAATTCCTCTATTATTAAATTCACAGAATTTTCCTGTAAGTCCATCATGCATTAACATTTTTTTACAAACGAAATCAATTCAACTAATCTTGCCCAAATGAAGATATTACCATCTTAATCGTGATTGTCATCGATATTTTGGTAATCGGCTATAAGTAATTTTTAAATGTTTCACTTCATTTCACTCGACTGAGAACCAATTTATATACTACTTTATCCGCAACGAAACTGCCGACCGATATATTTCACACTTAATTTCACATTTTTTTTCAAATCAAAAAACGCTCTTCCTAAAAATATCAAATTACCTATTTTATAAAAACAGCGTGAGTAATTTCGATTTTATAGATTGATCAGTGCGCTGACATGAAAATTTAGACTTCAGTGTTGCTGTATATTGAGTTTTTCCTGACGACACCTCAAGACCTTGCATGGACGCGTGATGGTGCTTCGGTACGATGTACTCCAACTTACAATGAATGTAACGGTTCTTATGCACTTACAATGATATAAAGATCATTGTTTAGATATACATCCGCATAGGTGGTTTTATCCCTCTGAAGAAAACATTGTTACTACCTATGACGTCTCCTGTCTCGACAGAGTGTGTTGTTTCTACATTATATACAGAAGTTTTAACATTAACTAAGAGGCTGAAGAATTTAAGCACTGTTCAGGACAAAATTGATTATGCTGTTCCATTCCATGAGAACTTGAATAAACCGCACTCTTACATAACGAACATTAATGGTAGGTAAATAAATAAAAGCAGAACGGGTAAGACACGAACATCTGAATCAAGGCTACACCTGAACTCCTGAACACGAATTACCTCCTATACTAAGAATAATCGCGGATAATAAAAGATCAAAAGATCAATCAAAAAGAAATGACACATTCCCATTTCAACCAACGCGACGATGTAACATCAGGCTTTATTTAATTAAAATAACATTAGTCTGCCAAAAACAGGCACATATTACATAAAGCCTGTCTACGATAGGTATATGCGTCATATATTTTGCCTCAAACGTTTGTTACGCAACTAAAAATTTTATAGAACAGATTCGGTCCTGGCAATTACCTTGAAAGATATGACAAAATGACAAAATGATTAGATTTCATGTACCTAACCACTACCTAACTATGGTTTTTAGACGTCATGACTCATGACCGAGTCTGTTCCGTAAAGTTTTGAGTAACGTAATAAATGATCGAGCAAAAAATATGACCCATGCTGTACCTGTCTACGAGGACATTGATCAAAACCTGTATAAATATTTATTTTATTTATTAATTTTTTTCAATGTGATAATAATAAATATTCATTTGTCATAAACTCATTATAAACACATTCATTTAGTTATTAAGTGAATAACTTCAAAACGACTGCAGATATCAGTAATAATCTTAAGTTCGAAATGTTTTCTGACGGATCCAGGGCAGTGTGAGCAAGTTTTTGCTATTGTTTAATGTTTTGTCAGCATCGAAAAGAAGAAAAAATTGACAATAATAATAATTATTCCATCCAACCTCCATTGTTAGGTACCTACTGATTAAATGAAAAGTTAAAAGGTAGTTATACAGGGTGTCTTCGAATTCGACCATGAAAATTTATGGGCATATTCTCTGGTCAAAATAGTTATTTATGTTATAAGTACGCAAAATAGAGTTTTAGCGGACGAATCCAAGATGTTTACGGACGAGGCGCTAGCCGAGTCCGTAATATCTGATGAGTCCGCTAAAACTATTTGCGTACGTGTTGCATACAAAAATTTTTTGTACGAGCTTTCCAAATTACTACAAATTTTTCAAAAGCAATTTAAAATCAGTAGGTAAGAAATTTGGCGGATGACACACAGAGAGTAGGTCGTGAGACCACGTTGTTAAGGTAACAAAAGATTGTTTATCAATAAAAAATAAAATACGCTTAAAATGAGTGAAGCAATTTCGCAGAGAGCAAGAAATATTGAGCTCGATTTGCTGTCAAAGAAGTCTAGAATTCATTACCAAAAGGAATACGAGGCGTTCAAGATGTGGAAGAGTGAAAACGACGTGGCCGATGTTGTAAACGAAGAAATATTATTAACCTTAAGGTAGGTGGGCTTATTAAGTTTGTTGCAGTGTAGTTTCATTAAAATATAGTATCTATTCCTATTACATAATAACTTTCTTCAAAGTAAGTACCTAATTATTATATTTTGTTTAGTCAAAACCCTTGAAACCTCCGTCCCTGTGGTCAAAATTTTCAATGCTGAAGGCAACGTCTGCGACGCTTGTGGCCGATGCCAGGAGCCGAATTGGTTACTTTAAAACGTCTTGGGGGCTGGCGGTCGTCGTCGGTCGCTGAGAGCTACATTGAAGATTCATTGGAGAAGAATAGGAAAGTATCGGAATTGATTTTGGGACAAAAATTAGAAGCTCCGTCAACGTCTACGTTAGTCTCACGCTAACTTGTCTTAGCTCATCAAGCCGTTGCGTCAACGACGACTTCTACCTCGACAGTTTTGTCATTTTCATTTTCATGTTCCGCAATAAGTAGGTAATGTTGTCTTGTCTTTAGAATTAGGGTTGTAAGTAGGTACATAATAAACATTTTCAATAGATGATTTGTTACCGCCTTTGTTTATTCCTTCTGAAAAATAATTCCAAAAAACAATTTTAGTCCGCAAAGTGTCGCTTAGATACCATTAAAGTACTAGTCCGCTAAAATTCTATTTTGCGGACTATTTATAGTTCCTAAAGTTAGTGTTTTGGAGAGCATGTACAAAAATAAAATTAAAAACACCTGTTAAATTTTTTCGATTTTCACTTCCTAAGGGAGCTGTAGCGGCTAAAAGCAAGACTATGTTTGAGTTATTTGCGGATAACTTCTGAGCTGTTTAAGCTACAACAACCTAATTTGGGTCACTTATTTAGCTTAATGGACAACATAATTTCACAAAATTTTACCAAAATTGAACGACGGGAACAATGATATTCTTGCCTACCATGATGGTAATTTCTTCCAAACTTTTTGTTAGGTCATTGGAAAAATTATTCGGTCTGATTTTGAAGAAGCCTGTTTAAAGAGCTAACTTTTTTGGCTCTTTAATTTTTTCATGCGGAGCTTAGTTTTTGAGAAAAATGAAACGTAATGCAAGCATGCACTCCAAGTTTCCGGCAAAATCCATTTTCATAAAGGTGGTTACAATGGTTTAAAAACTACTTCCAAACAATAAAAGACATAAAAATAAGCTAAGTGTTATTATGTATTACTGAACCCACGACGATCCTCCTTGTTCTAATAATTTTTTTCCAAAACGAAATTCCGTATCGAAAAATTGAAAGAGCCGGAAAACTTCGCTTTTTAAACAAGCTTTATGAAAGTCGTATCAAATAATTTTAAGGCTTTAGAATAATTTAACATAATTCTAGGCAAGAATATCCGGGTTCTCGCCGTTTAATTTAGGTAAAATGACAGGAGATTCTGTAGTCCAAGAAGCTAAATAAGTGACCAAAATTTGGTTGTCGTAGCTTAAACGGTTTAGAAGTTATCCGCAACAAACATAGCCCCACTTTCAGAGGGCTGCAGCTCCCTTAGGAAGCGGAAGACGAAAAATTCTTATAGGTGTTTCATATAGGTGTTACATTGTCAACAAATCAAAGTCCTTGACGACTAATCGTCGGAAAAATCTTATCGCTATAGTTAAACTGCCGTATATAGGTTCGAATCTGAATATTTTAATTCGTTTTCCAAAGTCATATTTTTAGTTTTTCCATAGTGACGTGGACCATGTCGGCCTCAAAGTCGACCTGAATTATTGTCATTATACTCAGTTTCAATAAAATCAAAAAACCAGACAATGAGAGTAATACCTTGTACCTAACTGCGTTTTGAAAAGTTGGATATTACGCAATTAGGTAAAATGTTGTACTGAATACGTTATGAAAAACCTAAATTGTTTGACTCGCATAATGTTGCAAAACTCGCTATCGCTCGTTTTGGCAAATATTACGACTCGTCAAACAATATAGGACTTTTCATAACTAATTACGTAAATAACTATTATGTACCTAGTTATGTAATGCACACGTTAATAGCGAAAATTTTGTAGTATTATGTGTTGTCTATCTTATCAACTTATTACTGTATTATTTTTATCTCAATTGCGTATAAACTCACGACACTTTCTAAAGAGCGAGGGTTTTGTGAGTGAGGCTTTTTTAACTTTTACGCTTCGCGGAGCAAGTTAATAAAATCGATCAAAAAATCGAACCGCCAAAAACATCAAATCTTTACGTTTTAAGGTCCTGGGAATCCTACCGGAAGTTGGTAATTTTTGCTCAGAAAAGTACATTTTTTCACATTTTGGATTATACAGGGTGTTTTGCAACCGCGTGTAAGTTTTTTAACATTAGATTGCCCATCAAAAATGGTGACGATTGGCACAAAATTGTTTAGGTCGAAGTCGTCTCCTAAGGAAGTTAGGGCTTTACCATAGGGAGCAGTTTTTCTTATTTGGATATCTCTAAAACCACTCATTAAATAAAAAAATACCAAGAATAGTAAAACTTGCAGTTTAAGTTGCTCTTTACAACAGACACCACCATTTTTAAAAAGCGTGACCTTGAAAACTTTTCCAGTTACCTCAGGTACGGATATCTCTAAAACCACTCATTAAATCAAAAAATACCAAGTATAATAAAAGTTGCAGTTTGAATTGCCCTTTCTAACGGACACCACCATTTTTGAAACGCGTGACCTTCAAACATGTTCCGGAAGAAAAATGTCAAAGGTGTCTCCGTTTTCTGGGGATCCCGTGATCATAATCCAACGAAATTCCCCATGTAGATGTATATTCACTGGCTACTAGTGTCCACCAAATTTCATTCAAATCCGTTAATCCGTTCCTGAGATAACTAAGAAAAACTGCTCCCGATGGCTGACTTTAAAGCCCTATAACTTCCTTAGGAGACGACTTCGACCTAAACAATTTTGTGCCAATCGTTACCATTTTCGATGGGCAATCTGAGGTTAAAAAACTTACACGCGGTTGCAAAACACCCTGTATAGGCGAAACTGTCGAGAAAGTTTTATTCTCTATAGGCTCTGACAAAAACAATGGTGTCAGCCGCAACTCTCTACATCTAATAGTTTCGGAGAAACAGCGGTTCTTTAGTGCAGAGAAATTTCGAAAATCGCCTGAAAATGGTAACTTTTTAAATCTTGACTCGTCAAACATTTACAAGGCCCCGTACGTGAAAAATGCATATTATTAGTTTGTTTGATGCAGACCATATTGTAAATAAGACGCCCACAACCGCAACTCTCTGCTTGTAATATTTCCGGAGTTATAAGAAGTCCAAAGGAAGGTCTGCATATAGGCAATATCGTTTGAAAATGACCATTCTTTATATTTTGTTTCACGTGGAAAATGTATAAAACTTTATACATTTACCCCGTGATTTCCACGAAACAAAATTAATAAAGAATGGTAATTTTCAAAGGATATTTGACTATGAAGACCTTCTTTGGACCTCAATAACTACGGAAGTATTAGAAGAAGAGAGTTGCGGTTGCGGGCTTCATTCACAATATTATTATAGTCTACATCAAAAAAGCTAATATGCATTTTTCACGTACGGGGCCTTGCAAATGTTTGACGACTCAAGATTTAAAAAGTAGCCATTCTCAGTCGATTTTCGAAGTTTTTGCACTAAATTTGAACCGCTGTATCTCCGAAACAATTAGAGATAGAGAGTTGCGGTTGACGCGACTGTATTGGTCAGAGAATAGAGAAAATTAATAGTGTGGTGGAGTTTCTCAACAGTTTCGCCTATACAAATAATCCAATAAGTGAAAAAATGTACATTTCTGAACAGAGATTACCAACTTCCGGAGGATTTTTTTTGTGCAAAACATAAGCACTATCACTACATAGAAACACCCCACTACACCGAAAAGCTTGTTCACACAGCCAACGCGTTTCGAACACAACGTGCTCATTCTCAAAGCTAAACAAGCCTGGTTGAGAATGAGTAGTGGGGTGTTTCTAGTGATAATGCATTTTTCCACCGAAGTTGTCCGGTTTTCCCATTGCGCTACTAACTGCTATACCTAAATTTTACTCGCCAAACTTAAAACGTTTTTTGGGATTTTTTGCCAAAAGGGTGCTAAGTTTGAGGACATTTGAAGAAATTTCATGTGCTGATAAAGAAAATGGAAGTTTGTTATTCTTTCAAAGTTGCCGTTAGCCGAATGCCACCAAAATCAAATCAGCTCTTCGGCTGGTAATGGTATCTCTATCTATCAAATTTCGGCCAAATCTATACAGTAGTTTGGGCTGTAGCGTGTTATTTACTGTTTCTTCGAAATTTCGATTTTTTTGAGTTTGTGCCGTGTGAACACATTTCTAGATAAAGAATTCCTTAATAATACCCTTCATGTACTGATAAGAAAAATTGGTGTTCCTGTTCAAATCTCATAGTTGATGCGCCAAAAAGGCATTTGGCGTTTGCGCACCGGCAAGAAAATTTACTGGGCTCACCAGAAAGCCAACGCTAACCCCCAATCCAAATTTTATTAAAATCCGTTCGGTAGTTTTCGAGAAATCTTGCTCACATTCGTACATACAAACATTTTCTAAAAACCACCTTTTCGTGATCCTGGGACTTCGAAACGTAAAGATCTGGTGTTATCTCAATTTTGAATTTTTGGAGTGATTGCAGTAACCTCCCATTTTTAAATTAGTTGTGGGGAGGTTAAAAAACCTGACTCACGCACAACCCCCGGGTTCGTTACAAAGTGTCCCTACATCTATTTTGAGATTTAGCACTATTGGAATTTGACAATCACAGTTTTAGGTTTTACGTTTGGGCCATCGCCAGCGGTGCGTAGTGCTTAAAAACTAAAGCATTATTGTTATTATATTAATTAAGATCTAGTGACTCAGCAGGTGGTACCGAATCGAAAAACAAAACCTAAAACAAAAGTGAACAATTGCAAATAGTGAATCTGTATAATCAAGGAATTTATAAAACTGCATTCGACGCAAACTATATTTACATAATTGATAAATTTAATGCCTGCAATTTCCAAAATGAACTCCATTTGCATAATGATGGAAGCTCACACTTCGTGATAAGGCCTCGGGTGTAGTCGCGTGACATAATATTGTTGCTGATGACCGTCGACTAATCTGATGATTGCGGAATTCGATGTAATGACAAAATTTTACGACCAAATAGAAATAAATCTTCCTTAGAGTTTATAAAGCAAAGTTTCAGTGTAATACTTACTGGCGATCCTGGATTGTAAATGGCGGAATATGCAATAATATTTCTGGGGGGGTAACAACGCCCGGGACAGATAACTTAATCACCATAGTGGCGAAGTAGAGATGAAGGCGAGACAAAAAAATTGAAAAGGCACAGGTAAAACGTTGGAGAAAACCACTCCGCTCATATTGACAATGACAAACTACGCACTGCGCATGCGGGGGCTTGTTGCACCAGCTCTAGCGTTGGTGCTTGAGGGGAAGGGGGAAGGCAGATCGAGTAACTCTGAGGAAAAATGCACAAACTAAAAGGAACACGGAGCGAATTATTCTTGAACTGTTCGGAGTTGCACCCTGGGCCAAAGGGAAAGCAACTTATGAGTAGTAGACCGCCTATCTAAAATGAACACGTCAAACAATTTTGATCATGATCGTTTAGAAACCAGGGCGATCAATTTTTAAGTAAAAAACTGAATGCATCATCTGCAATAATTTTTGATAATTTAGGAATTCGCTTTTATTAGTTTTATTACTTGATTACTTTCATACCCCCTTCTTCGTTAGGTACCTTAGGGTAGGTGTAGGGCAGGGTAGGTGTACCTTGGGTCTCAGAATGGGTATTAGAAATGACGCAATTAAAATATGATCACCGTTTTTGGTACACCTGTTATATTTCGTTTTCGCACTGCTGAACCCGATGTTCACAAGTTTAGCTTGCTTCGACGCTTGCTTTGAACAATTGTATAGAGGAAATGATGATGAATATGATTCTATTCATTACTATTAGTAAACCATATTTATACATATTATGTGTTGTACTACAGGTATTAATATCTGTAATTAGGCACGATTGATTCATTTAGGTAAGTAAGTACACAAGGATATCGCTCTCATTAGCAGCTCCTGATTTTGTCGCAACCATCAGAGGTTAATAATTAGTTAGACCACTTAGACTTCTTGAATAAATTAAAAAAGAATGCGGGAAAGAGTTATATTTAAAGATTATTACCTGTTGGAACTGGAGGCAAAAATCTCATTTATTAGAATAAAGTACGACAAACAGAAGTATAATTTAGAAATACCAATTGACTTAAGGAGGCCGAGTTCTTTAACGATGTTGTTTTATAGAAAAATTAACTTCTTTGGAACTAGTTCCCTGCCGCGCCGTGTAAAACAGGTGATGCATCGAATTTCAAATAAGCTGCATCATTAATATCATCACTTAAGTATTGATTTCAATTTGTGCATTGTGCACGGGTTAGGTATACCTTGAAATTTACGACTACATGTCGAACATGCCTGCACCTAAATGTAATGGTCAAATAAATAAGTGTGCACTTGTAAGTTAACCATGTTACATGAAGTTCATTAGTGTGAATTGTGAGATAAATACATGACTTCGTACTTCGTTAGGGGTTTACCGAACAATATTTTACGAAACGACACCAGGGAAGCAATTAGCGAAAAGCGCCCCTACAAAGGAGCTTTGAATTCGTCACTATTATAGTAATGATTCTAATGATGAGCTCAACAAACTGCGTGAGTATCCCAACAGATGGACACTAGAGATCACAAATTGCCTTAGCACATTTAAAAATTTTCAAAAGGACAATTTTGTTGTTAACAATACAACTTACAACCGCTATTCGCTAATTAATAGGATACAATCAGATTATTTTAAAAGGGTTTTAGCATTTTACTGTTAATTTAGTGGAAATAGTAGGTATGTTCCCGAGTACCTACTTACTAACCATAATCACTGCATGGTTTTCTTAATTTACCTCGTTTCTATACAACTCGTCGTCTCGTATATTAAATGCTTACTGCTGTTTGCTACATTTTCCAAAACATCCAAGAAATCGATGAAAAGGACCCCGCACGATTCTTATGGAAAGTGGCTTTCGGTGAAATTGTCTAAATTTTTGATATGTTGTAGTTTTCATGATTCTGAACAAAAGTTATCATTGCGCCAACCTCCTGACATGGACAGTTTTTGCTACAAAAATTCCCGAAGATAGAACTTTTCCCATAAGAAATACACGTAGCGAAAATGGAATCGGCCGTTTTGCCATCATAATTCTACATGATAAGTTCAGAGGCACCTTTCTTACACATATTATTAACATACGTCCGTATGAGCGTATTTAAATATTATGTCGGGAAGTGTAGGAAACGACGGGCCCAAAAATGTGTATAAACCTTATGATGGGAAAATTCTATCTTCGGGATTTTTTGTAGCAAAAACTGTCCATGTCAGGAGGTTGGCGCAATGATAACTTTTGTTCAGAATCATGAAAACTGCAACATATCAAAAATTAAGACAATTTCACCGAAAGCCACTTTTCCATATAAAACGTGCGGGGTCCATTATGATGTTCACTCGAATTTTCGAAAAACGCACAACAAAATAAATGGGCAGCTTCCTTTTCAAAAGCACTACACCTATAGCTACCTATTTTTTTTAAATTAGGATTGCGAAATTTAGACATCCACGGATGGGTAGTTATCTTTTTCCTGTCTTTGAAATGGCATTAGCTACAAAGAATAACCATTTGCATATTATGCACATTACATACTTTCATGTTCGCACTTATCTCTAGCGACAGTATTTTTGCACTCAATGTATACATACTAACACCAACTTCCTCTAAGCTAAGTTCACGATTTATAGCCGCTGATAAGCCTGCAAGTTCAAAAAAAGAATGTACTTACCTATCTTAAAATGCATTAATTACTTATTGTTATCATCGAAGTAAATTTTTTATAGACGAAGGCGACACAATGAAAGTTTAATCCACCGATGGGTTGCAACCGGCGTCGGCATGCGGTAGTGCATAGCAGATCATCAGATACTTATGGAGGGACCACAGACCATAATATCTTTTGCGACTAGTCTATCAAATCTAGGCACACAAAATCTACCATGATCTACTTTTAAATCCGAGCTCTAATTAGGGTATCCAATTAAAAGAGATAGACATTATGTAGGCAAAATTTGACAGAGCCCGGTATGTCATTGTCAAATTTTGCATACAAATGACATCACAAAATAGAGTGAGATTTACAAGATTGGAAACCTTCATTATTATACACGGTCCTTAAAACCTGATATTCTCGTCGGTCATGAAGACAGAACAAAATTTGCCACCTTCATCAACTGATTTACGACAAACGAAATATGCTATAGCAGCCGCTGATGATATCGATATGAAATTTGGTATACATAATAGGTATTTAGTGGGCACTTTGTAGGTGGTCATTAAATTTTGATCTACTTCGAAGGCCCTTTCAGAGACTTTACTCAAGTTTTATTTTTATTTTCACAGCCTCTATTGTGGACAACTATGCAGTGATACTAGTACAGAGGAGTGGCGTGCCGTGCCGTGCCCTTTGGAGCTAGGGGGTGAAATTTTTTTGGGTACTCTGTACTCTCATCGTTCCTTCATCAGCACTCAAATAACCTTTTTCAGTAAATAGGGTGGCATAAGCTAGGGGGCGGGGGCGAGTGCCCTAGTGACGGCACGCTATTAATTGAGGGGTAGGTAGGTATTTGAATTTATGTATATGTATTACGACTAACTGCTTTCTATTAGAAAATGTAGATACCTCCCTACCATAAATTGGTCACCCAAAGGGTTGTACGATCTTTAACATTTTTATTAAATGAAAAGTTTACTTTTACTATAGGTTTGCTAGCCAAGTCTAGAAGCCTTAAGATGGCCATAGACGATACGGTTTACCGCAAGTCTTCTTTTGAAATAATTATGATTCTGTCGCTCGCTAATCGCTATACTACCCTCTGCAAAAATGTAGCGTGTATGCCTAAGTCGAGAGTACGGCAGGTTTGGCTTTCCAACTTTGCTTTTGCCTTTAGGTGAATTGTACCGTCTATTCCCGCAGCTTTAGAAGGAATCGAAACTTTTTTGTGGTCCGGTCCTGGAACGCAATTTTTCGTTTCGCCCACTTATCAGAGGCGCATCACTAAATGGTCCTTTGTTCAGTATTAGTGGCATCGACCCCTAGCAGGATTAGAATCTGGCACTCTTATCTAGTGGGCGCCGCAGGCTTACGTCCTGCTGGAAACGTGGAAAAGGGATTTGGTTAATTTACGAACTTTTTGTGGTTAGCGCAAATGTGTTCTGCTCTTATCTTCCCTGTGGATTCTTTTGTGTAGACAGGAAAACTCTAGATCTATTTCTATGGGTTCATCTAAGACAATTTACGAACCGTTGCACAGCATTATGTAGGTACCTTTGTATAAAATCTTATCAAATCCTTCTCTCTTGTTATTATGTGGAATTAAGTGATTAAGGGATATTGCACAGTTATTTACACTTTCGACTGTGTAATATCGTAATACAGACTTAGATGATGGTTAGAAACTTATATCGAAACATTTAATAAAAATGATAAAGCTAATTAGTAATTAGGTACAGGTTAATAGATTTTTTTACCGAAAGTTTCTTGAAGCAATTTGATGATAAAAATTTGGAGACTTATGGCCGATTGCCCCATAATTTTAAGGGGTTCCTTAAAGATAAGTGACGTTTCAATTCCGTAGATACGGTTGTTGAAACAATGGTTTCCAAGGACTTTAAGGGTCGCTTTTCTTTAAGAGACACTCAAAAATTACGGTGCAATCGGCCATTACCCCCTGATTCTGTAACTTCTAGCATCGATGTTATAATGACAAGTGACGGATAGACAATGCAATGTCTGTCATTTTAACATTAAACAGAGCCCTAACATCGATTAGGACATCATTTAGTAGACAAATTCTTTCAATCATAAAATTGCTTCAAGAAAATTGATAAAATGAGAAATTATGAGAAATTTGGCAAGATTATTTCACATTTCACATACTGAAATTTTCAAAATTGGATGCTTAACGCATGTTTGGTTTTAACTCCCCATCGCGTGCGTCTTCAATTTTCGTGTCTTGTGTTTAAAAGTTTAAAGTCGGTGTGCCTAAATGGCACTTCCCGTGGACCAATTGCTCAAAAAAGTCTATGGGCTCGGGTCACGTAATCTCCATGTACAAAATTTCAGCCAAATCGATCCAGTAGCTTGGGCTTATAACGTGGGTTTAGTGTTATTACAAAATTTCGGTTTTTTGACCCAAAGGTTACTAAATGCGAATAAATCTTGTCTTATCTAAAACCAGAATTTGAAGACCTTTCTGACGGTGACTTGTTTTTGGCGATTAGGTAAATGAGAAAATAATTTTAAAGGAAACTTGTGTGCCAAAACGGCACTTTCCGTGAGTATATTGAATCCCCATGCAGGAATATTTTCATCTTTTTCGTATTGGGAATCTTATTGGGTATCTTATCTTAAATGATTTTACGTTTTAATTAATTTGTATGTTTCTATATGCGGCAAGGGCGCGGGGGCGCGGAAAGAAAAAAAAAGGTGGGGGGTACTTTCTACTTGTGTGTGAATACCCGTATAGTAAAAATAAGTGGGTTTGTTTATTCCCAGGACTTACGAAAACTTAAATAAGAGGTGTTTGGAATTTTTTTGAATATTTAAATTTTAGGTTAACTTTGGGCCTAGGGGGTGGCAAAGAATAATATTTAAAATTAAAAAAGTTGATATACGAAAGAGGCGCTTGATATTCGCGGGATCTTCAACAAAAGCTTTTCATATAGCTACAACAATCAAACATTTACTTTATTAGCAATAAATTAAGTTTCTCCGAAAATAAAACGCTCTTAAACAATTATCAGTTAAACGTACTACATGTTCACACACTTTGTATGTATTTTTCAATAATACACTATTGTTGACTTCAATGGCACTTCAATCATTAACTTGCAAAAACACATTTAAAGTCTGTGGCTCTTATAAGATAATAATAAAAATTACCAAGCAGCACAATACCTTTTTCCTTATTTTTGTTATCTTAAGAGTGATTTCGTGATTATTATTATATAAAACTATCCAGATGCCACATTCCACAATACCTAGCGTGAAATTACATCTCTGGTCGAAATGAAGTCTATTTTAATTTTCACCATATTTGCAACTTATTTACAGTAAGAAAATCCAATCTGATGTCGACATAGCTAATACGAATATATTTTTTTCAGGTCCACTTTCGGTATAAATAATAGAACTTTTCCGAAAAACTTTACATTTGGTACTGCCACAGCTGCCTATCAAGTAGAAGGTGGATGGAATGCAGATGGGAAGGGTGAAAATATTTGGGATTATTATACCCACCTATTCCCTAACCGTGTAGCAAACGAAGACAATGGAGATATTGCATGTGACTCCTACCATAAATCTCTGGAAGATGTGGAACTACTGAAAGAGTTGGGAGTTCACTTTTACAGGTTTTCTTTATCTTGGTCGAGAATTTTGCCCACTGGTTTTGTTTACGACGTCAATGAGGCTGGAGTGGCCTATTACCAGAATTTAATATCTGCTTTAAAAGAGAATAACATAGAACCTTATGTAACGCTATATCATTGGGATTTGCCTCAACCACTTCAGGAAGTGGGTGGATGGCCAAATCCTCTACTAGCCGACTATTTCGCGGATTACGCTAGACTTGCATTTACTTTGTTTGGTGACGATGTTAAGAATTGGATGACTTTCAACGAAGCTAAACAGACCTGTGAGTTGGGGTATGGTACAGGTTCCATAGCTCCTGGGTATGCATCTTCTGGAATTGGTGAATATTTGTGCGCACACACCGTTCTTAGAGCACACGGCAAAGCTTACCGAATTTATGATGACGAATTTAGACCAAATCAAAATGGTAGAGTTTCTATGGTGGTAGATTCAGATTGGTTTGAACCTGCCGATGATTCTGATGCGAACATAGAAGCTGCAGAAAGAAAACAACAGTTCAATGTAAGTACATTTCATCGAAATAACGACAATTTCTTTTAATCTCACAATTTAGTTCGGATGGTATGCCAATGCAATTTATCATCCCGATGGCAATTATCCTCAAGTAATGATTGACAGAATTGCTGAAAGAAGCAAAGCGGAAGGCTTTCCTCAATCTCGATTACCAGAATTCACACCAGAAGAAATTGACTACATTAAAGGATCATATGACTTTTTCGCCTTCAATACTTATACTACCAGCTTAGCGCAATGGCGCGAAGATGATCCAATAGGCAGTCCTAGTTGGGATAAAGATACAAGTGTTACAACTTATCAAGATCCTGATTGGCCTTCTTCGGCTTCTGACTGGTTGAAGATCGTGCCATGGGGCACAAGAAAACTCTTAAAATGGATTGATAAAACGTATAATCACCCTGAAATTGTAATAACCGAAAACGGTTTTTCTGACCATGGAGAGGTTGATGACACCGGGAGGATCAGTTATTACTCCGACTACTTGAGTGTAGTTCTCGACTCCATTTATGAAGATGGTGTTAACATTACTGGATACGCTGCTTGGAGCTTACTAGATAATTTCGAATGGTCTAGTGGTTACACGTAAGTGTTTTCGAGAAAACTAACTGGTTTAATAAGAATATTTTTAGACAAAAGTTTGGTCTGTACCAAGTAGATTTTGATAGTCCCAACAGAACTAGAACCAAAAAAAGTTCCGCTGATTTTTACCAAAATCTTATTGCTACAAGGTGTCTTTTGGATGTCTGTGAAGACGAGGAACTATGATATACTGTTTTCAAACACTAATAAAGGCTAAAAAACGTATGTAGTTGTAAATCCCAAGAAAATAGATGACTCAGTTGATCTACCTAATAGTACTCATAAATCAAACATGATAAATTTACCACTATGGACGTTAATCATGAATAATACCAGAGATAGATAATGCCGAATTGCACTTCCTTGGAAAATTATTTCATTATACAGATATCTCATTTTAAATAAATAAAATTAAATGAGGTAATAAATGAGGTGATATTATCAACGCGTCAATAAAAATTTCGATATTCGATTATAGCAAGAATTTTAAATAATTTTTTGAAAATTGATAAATTCATGCTATGTGTGACAATTATTGAAGGAATTAAGGATTTCTTAGAATTTTAAGAATAATTACTGAGCAAATATTAACACACATAAAAAATTGGTTTGATTCTGGAGTCAAAAACTGCATAGGCACCCGAAAGTGGGTCGAGTGGAGTGTAGTAAAAAAAATTTCCACTTCTGCTTAAAATGCAATTTTTAAAAATTCATTGTTAAGTAAGTACCTAAGAACGAACAAAATCTCAAGAGGTACAGACTAGCATGGACTACCCTCCACATATGCTAAAACTTTTGCGGTATATTCTGGGGAGCAGCAAAAAAAATAAATTCATTTTCTGAAACGCGCGGTATATAATCCACCCACATTTTAGGGTATTGTCAAACGATTTGGAATTTTTAAGTAATTTAAAAAGCATATTTGAAAATGAAAGAGGTACTTAATTAATGAGATAAACTTGGCACTTTTTGTCCAAACTGAAAACGGCACCGTCGGTCGTATCGAGACCCTCAGTCAGGCGATCAATTAAAAAATATTGTTGAAACGAAAGTCATTATTACGCCTACATTCATAGAAGTTACCTTAAGCAATTAAGTATGATGCGTTTAAAATAAAAAACCTGTATTATTACAAGACCTCAATTTGAAGGCTAATATATATAATGAAATGTATGTAAAGTGAGCAGTCTTAATCTGTCTGCTGATAAGTTTGTGATGGAACTTGGCACGAGTATTTTTTATTTGACTTCAGTGTTAATAAAGTAAGTTAATATTACACAGATACCTTGCGTAAATCTTTTAAACAGTGTTGTAGTGTTACAGAAAAATGAATTTCCGAAGAATTTTAAGTTCGGAGCCGCAACCTCCGCTCATCAAGTTGAGGGCGGTTGGAATTTAGACGGAAAAGGGGTTAACATGTGGGATCAATTAATCCACGATCATCCAGAGTTATCTACGGATGGTCTAAATGCTGATATAGGGTGTGACTCTTACCATAACTATGAAGAAGACGTAAAGATGTTGAAATATTTGGGAGTTAATTATTATCGCTTCTCTTTATCGTGGAGCAGAATATTACCAAACGGTTACGATACGCAAGTGAACATTGCCGGAGTTAAATATTATCAGAATCTCATTGACAAATTGCTAGAGAGTGGGATTGAACCAGTTGTTACTTTATACCACTGGGATTTGCCCCAAATTTTTGTTCCTTTAGGAGGTTGGACCAACAGCTTAATAGTTGATCTTTTTAAGGAATATGCTAGAGTAGCATTTAGATTATTTGGAGATCGAGTCAAAATTTGGATAACTTTCAATGAGCCTCGATTAATTTGCCAATTGTATAAGGGCCTAGCTGTAATACCCGACAAACAGAACCTTACGGGTTATCCTTTGGGTTCAGTTGAGTATTTGTGCAGTCACAATTTACTTAAAGCTCATGCTGAGGCGTACCATATTTATGACAGAGAATTCAGGCTCACACAAAAAGGTTAGAAATAGGTACACATAATGGGATTCTTGACACAAACCTTTTTTGGACTTCCTTTATCGATTTTTGGTTTTTCATCATGCCGTTTCACTCAATTGTCTTTAGTGTTCATCTGCAGATTCTGCAGGCAATTTTTAAGTACTTTTGCCTCCAATAATTTTCTTAATTGAGCATTAATCGAAACGTCGTGCAGAACCCAAAATCAAGAGAATGGAAGTCCAAAACAAACCGCATTGTCTACCATCCTTCAAATAAAAATCTTTTTTGTATTAGGAAAAATTTCGCTGACTCTCGATATCATATGGTGTGAACCTGCAAGTAATTCCACTGAGGATGAACAAGCTGCAGAACAGTGGAGGCAGTTCGAGGTATGACTTTCATATCTCTTTGTTATTGCAACAACTTGTTACTCTTAGTTTGGAATATATGCCAACCCTATATTCAATTACGATTATCCAAAAGTGGTTGTTGACAGAGTAGCGTATAGAAGTAAATTAGAGGGCTTCCCAACGTCTCGACTTCCTCAATTTACTATGGCAGAAAAGTTAAAGATACGTGGTACCCACGATTTTCTGGGAATTAACCATTATATCACTTTTTATACCAACGCAACTGCAGAAGCTCCTGTGGGTCAGCCTAGTTTAGAACTCGACGCCGGAGGTTATCGATTCCATGATCCGAACTGGGAAGGCTCCGGTGCGTCATGGGTTAAGGTACGAACCTGCAAAAAATATATTCAATTAATAGTTATTTATCCTACTACTAAATCCATTTTCTTCTATCACGATGATTGTTCTATTTAGTTTAGTACCAACTGAATCAAGACCAATGATATAATAATATAGCCATTAGTTGCAAAATTCCATTAGAGTAAAATTAAAGTCTGGGCGACAATAAAACTAAAACCAAATAATTTGCTAACGGACCCATTGGCAGTGTGAGTCAAGCTTTTATTGTTGTTTTGTGAAGTCGGCTTCAATTTACGTCAAAATACCTGTCAATGTCAAAAAACAGGTGCCTATTATTTATTGACACTGACGGGAAACAGTTGGGCACCACAACAAAAAAAAACACTCATGTGTCCGTTAGAAAACGATTTAACTTTATTTATAAAGGACCATTTATTATAGTTTACCGCATGGGGCTTCAGAAAATCTTTGAATTGGCTGAAGAAGACCTACAATAATCCCGAAATCGTCATTACGGAGTCTGGATATCCCGACAATAGTGGCACTTTACAAGATGAACCAAGAATTCGATATTTAAGGGTAAAAGAAAAATGATTATTACATAAACACCAACAAGTAAATTGAAACTGTAGGAATATATGAATGCCACATTGCAAGCAGTTTTACAAGATGGAGTCAATGTAACAGCGTATTTCGCTTGGAGTTTGATGGACAACTACGAATGGGAACATGGATATGGGTAAGTTCGTAAAACTTTAACCAAAACCTGGCTGCAAAAAGTACATGATAATGACATAGCAATTTAATTGGGTACCTACCTCGTTTTAAACTGTAAAAAATTAATAAGTAGGTATATACGTTCGCGTATACAGTACGCACAAAAGTGAATGTTGGAGCAATATTTGCCTGCCACCTTATATCTGCCAAGTCTTTGGACCTAGCTGATTTCAAGTTGATAGTTGGTTTATGTCATGACGTTACGACGTAAGTCTGATTAGGTGCAAAATTCAGAGATGGCGTTAGCAATACGATTTTGCAGATTTCTATGTCCATCTTCTGTGTTTCATCTCATTGTCGAGGACTTTCATGCTGAAACAGTGTCCTCTTGACGCTCTAACGAGGACAGTTCGTTTCAGCATTAATTTCCTCGATAGTGAGGTGCAATTATTATGATGTTGTCAGAAGTCTTACTGCTAGCGCCATACATAAGTTACAGTTATTAGTTATCATTACATAAACCAATTTAGAATCAGTCCCTTAGTCGGGTTTGATTAGATGTATACATAATGTGTCTCAGATTTCTGCAATAAGTTATCTACGTATTTTTTGTTAGCCAGGGGAGGGTTAAAAATGTTTTGAAAGTCAGAAGAACGCTGGTGTGTTGGTAAAAAATTGAATGGTGGTGCTGGGGCAAACATTTTACACCCTCCACTTTGGATCACATTTTGACTTCAATTTTATATTAATTGACACTCAATTAACTACTTCATTTTAATATCATGAATAAGTGATCTCATATCTTGCTAAATATGTGAGAGATCAAGAACGGTTGTCTTATCCCTGACTAAAATTCTACCACTTTCATTAATGCGAATAAAATTTTCAAAGACGCGGCGCTTGACAACCTTCCTCGATCTCTCTGTATCTTTAACGCAAAGTATACACGTTACAATATTTCTTTTTCTAGCATAAAGTTTGGACTGTACCAGGTCGATTTCCTTAGTCCCCTTCGAACAAGAACTCCTAAAATGTCAGCAGAATATTTCAGGAATGTCACTCAGACCAAGACACTTACTTGAATTGACACTTTCTTAAATTTTCATAAATTGTAGGTATAAGTGCAAAAAAACACCTGTAAGATGCAACGAATTATACTCTGTCCGGGATCCACATGACCGAGATTCACCCGATTTCCATGGCGATTCATTGTTGACAACAATGATTCACCATGGAAATAGGGTGAATCCCGGTCATGTGGATCCCGGACAGACCATAGTTAAGTCTTATCAATTTAGTTTAATGTTACTGCATTACTGTTACTGGGTTACTGCCTTAAATAAAATTCACCTAATAGAAAAAGTGATTACTGATTATTTACTTTTTTATTAAATCTGATAGTGACCGTATGTGAAGTCAAAAAATGAAGGTCAGCTTATTATTTAACTTGCGCTAATCAATACTTCATTATTTCTGCTTTTTCGGTTTCTAGAAATAACCCAAATAAAGGATTATTTTTAATCTTACATATACCTTATTTTTTATTATTATTATATCGGCTTGTGTATGTGTTTCCTCGATTACAACTGACCTGAGAGTTATACTTACATTAGGCGGTACAGTATTTTTCTCTTACTACCGCAGTTTATTTTATTTATTTATTACTGTACTCACCGCGGAATGTAAGCTATTTTTGTAGTGTCGAATGCTTAGGGTTAAGAAACCTGTGGCCTTACGTGCATAGATTTCCCAAATCGCATTTCTTGACCACTAAAGTAACATTTAAGTCCAGTTGCGAGCAAAAAAAACTGGGCATAAAATTTTCTATCGCTTTAAAAAAGGCGATGTAGTCCAAGGCTTTGTGTCAGTGTAATGACAATTTATGTCCGGCTTGTTTTGCTCGCAACTGTACTTACACAACTGATCATCAACAAAGTTAAGTAAGTACCTAATATAATTGGAAAAATCGCAGCTACGGAAGCGGCCGAAACCTCCCCACTTAGTAAATAATCTACTTTCTATAAATTTCAATCCACCAGTCTGAGGTTTTCCAGTTTTTCTATTTTTTGCCAAAGGGGCACTACATTCTTGGGAACAGAATTTAAAAAACTTTCTCTTGCCGATAAGAAGAACGCGTATTCATTTATCAAAATTTCGCAGTTGACATGCCCAGAAGGCACTTGCCTTTCACTGATTGCCACCAGAGTTAAACCTGCTGTTCTGCGGGTTATGACGTTTCTGCATAACTTGGGTTGTAGCGTCTCATTTAGCGTTCCTTCAAAATATTTAACTTTTGGATTCTTTTGTTGATGCAAAAAATTGATGTTAATCTTTCAAATTTCTTAGTTGACATGCCAAAAAGGCACTTGCAGTTCTCCGATTATAGCCAAAATCTAATCAGAACACCTACGGGACAAGCCAAACCCCCGTGGCAAATTTCGTGAAAATCCGTTCGGTAGGTTCGGCGGAGTCTTGCTCACATACATAAACACATTTTTTAAAAACTACTTTTTTGTGGCCCTGGGACCTCGAAACGTAAAGATCAACTTTGAATTTTGGAGTCATTGCTGTAACCTCCCATTTTTAAATTGGTTGTGGGGAGGTTATTAAGTAATACCTACGTGGTTTTTTAAAAATGCACAATTAACCAGGGATATTGTCCAAATTCGTTCCCTGTTAATTTTATAGCCGTTTTATAATTATTTATTGCACCTGCAATATAGTTTTATTTTCCCAGTGCAAACAAGTAAGTAATCATTATGTTTCATACCTTTTAAACAATTACCCGAATCAAATAAATGTGCTTTTATTGCTTTTTTAGGATTATAACCATGGCAACATGAAAACTGCTTTCAAAAATTAAATGTTCAGTTGGGATTTATTTCATCATGGTAACAAGTTTCTATTTAGTAACGGTTATTCTTGCAGTTGCTGTAAGGTAAGTTTGGAAAAGAGTGAATGACAATGGGTGGAGTGAATAAAGTGTTACAAAATGCTTAATCTTGAATTAATAAAAGATTAAAAAATAATAGTTTTTATTGCAAAAGAAAAAGATAGAACCGTTTATTCACACCAACCAATAGCACTGGCGTTTTCGGTTGACGCAGGTATATACTCGGTGTATCTTTATGTCTTTTATTACATTAAAACTCAAGAGCACAAGAGGCAATCTATCTCTACCGTCTTTTCGTACATGCGTCGATGCAAAATTAGTGCAAAAAGCGAAAGTGAGAAAACGAAAATCTGTATCAGTGTATATCTATTAGTTACTCAGTATCTCAAAATGCACTTCCTGAAAACTTCCGGCTAGGAATTGCCACGTCAGCATACCAAATTGAAGGAGGATGGAATGAAGGCGGAAAAACTATCAGCTCCTGGGACACCACAACACACTCTGTTCCTTCATTAGTAGCAGATGGAAATACCGGGGATATCGCCTGCGACTCTTATCACAAGTGGGAAGAAGATGTACGAATACTTAAAGAACTTGGAGTACATCATTACCGCTTTTCCATAGCTTGGACTAGAATATTATCCGATACATTTTCTTTAAACCTCAACCCAGTTGGTGTAAATTACTATAATAATCTTATTAACGCACTAATTGAAAATGGTATAGAACCTATAATCACAATTTACCATTGGGATCAACCACAGAAGCTTTATTATTTGGGAGGACCAGCTAATGAAATTTGGATTGATTTCTACGTAAACTTTGCGAGAAAAGCTTTTGAACTCTTCGGCGATAGAGTAAGAACTTGGATTACTTTCAATGAACCAGGCGTGAGCGCATTTTACGTGCACCTTGTTCAAGGAATGGTGCGGCCAGAATATCCAAATGGTGTTGTAGAATATTCAACAGCAAAAAATATACTAGTAGCACATGCTAAGGCGTATCGCATCTATGATAGAGAATTTAGACATCGACAGAAAGGAAGAGTAGGAATAACTTTAAGCTTGGAATGGGCGGAACCAGTAAGTGAAAGTGCTGAAGATATTGCAGCCGCTGAACGAAGAAGACAATTTGACGTATGTAGGTAAACACTGCACGCAAGTAAATAACAATTACCCTTGCAGTTTGGAATTTTTGCAAATCCCATCTTTAACTTCGATTATCCGAAAGTTGTTACTGAACGTGTACAAGAAAGAAGTCGTCTAGAAAACTGTTCTGAATCCAGGCTTAAGCCACTGAGTTTGCAGGAGAAGTTACTAATAGCCGGTACTGCTGATTTTATTGGTCTAAATTACTACAGCACTTGGAACGTCGCAAATACTCCAGAGGATGAACTAAAAAACTTCGGATTTGAAGAGGATATTAGGGACGAAAGAACGCAGAGTATAGAGTGGGAAAACACCGGGTCAGACGGTAAACCAGTAATGAGTCCTTTAATTTTAAACATAATGACACTCATAACTATAATTTTTGAGGTGGTTCCATGGGGTTTGCGTAAAACTTTGAACTGGATCAAAAATACTTACCGGAATCCAGAAATCTTTATTACAGAATGTGGTTACTCGGACGCATCTGGTACTTTAGAAGATGATTCAAGGATTAACTTCCTAAAAGTTAACAAATGTCGCTTTGCACAACCAAAATCTAATATGTTTTACGTTTTAGGATCATTTAAATGAAACCATTAAAGCTTTAGAAGATGGAGTTAACATAAGCGGTTTCACAGTATGGAGTTTAATGGACAACTTTGAATGGACAGCTGGATACACGTAAGATGCTCTGTAGATATACCTATGCATTACAATTTTTTTAGAGTCAAATTTGGTTTATACTACGTTGACTTCAACGATCCAGAGAGGCCCAGAATCCCCAAGAAATCCGTGGAGTATTACCAAAAGGTTATAGCCACTCGCAACATTGAATGATGAGACATATGGGTTCTACATGAAATTATCTTTCCGAGTCGAACTTTTGTGAATTACTCCCAAGTTATAAATAAATAAAATAAATAAAATAATGAAATAAAGAAATAAAGAAACTAAACAAAAATGTATTTATTTATTAAATATTTAGGTATGTTCAGGATCCTTTTTTATTATTGTCCCACTTTCAAATTGGAATATCTCCTTTATTACTTGAGATATTCGCCTGAACTATTTCAATCAACGCCTGAACTAAAAACAGGATAAAAAACCGTTATTCACCTTAAAACATTACAAATTAAAATTTTCAACATGACCGCCATTTTCATTCGGAGATTTCTCGTAGATTAGGACTTTTTTTTCTCGGAAATTATCAACCCCAGGTATCAACTACCCTATACATATATCAATGAAAATATACTGGGTGTCCCATTTAAAAAAAGCAAGTTGCATCCACAGCTCTTAAGATCCGACGGCGATCGCCGATAGTAAGGTCCAGAAGAAAACTTGGGAGTATGGTCTACTATCCTGTTTTTAGTTCAGCTGAATATCTCGAGTACCTAACAAAGGAGATATTCCAATTTAAAACTGGGACAATAATAAAGAAGACCCTGTACATTAAAAGTTATTAGGTATCGTTGAACAATAATAATTCATAAATTATAATGTTATGAGAATCTTTTCTGTCTCCACCACTTGCAAGTCGGCCGTATCATTTTGATGCGGAAACCCCCAAATCACCGTTAAACGAAAATATTGTAAACCTGTGGACTTTAAATTATTGGTGTAATATACTTTTATATTTACGATTTACAGATAAACCGATTCAAATCAAACATAAAAAATCGTTTTTAAATGTTGATCTTGTTTATTGCAGGTAAGTACCTAGTTACTTGGTCACGTTGTATAAACTGTCAGAAAGATAACAGCAAGTTTTAACTGAGCATCTATAAACCGGTCTCAGCCCAAGGGCGTTTTTTGATTTTATTACTTGCCTGCTTTTTTGCATGTTAAAATGTATTTTAATCCCCCACTGCCAATATAAGGGAGTACAAATTTTTAATCCCTGCTTTCTTTGATCATCATCAACACACAATCACAATAAACGGATTCGTTTTGGTTTTTGTATAATTACCTATGTTCTTGTTCAGATTTGAATTTAAGGTAAATCGGTCGATATTGGAAAAAGAAAGCAGTAGGTAGCCTGACATTTTTTGAATCTCTAATTAAAGTTGGCCGTGCCTGAAATGACGTATGTTCCAATTTAGTGCAGATATCAAAATCTGTCAACTTGGATTGACAGTATATTTTATAACTGCGCCAGGGCTGCAAGAGCACTTTTTTACCAAGGCGTGAACAACGCCTAAGGCGCTGTAGAGTAGCCTAAGGGGCAAATAAACTGCTTGAGATTATTTTATTTGAGCCCCCATTACAAAAGTATAACCCGCCGAAAGGCCAAAATTTACATGTAAATTTCTCTAAAATGAATTATCGAATTGATTTGTTTATCAGAGTTTATGATGCAGTGCATGAACGTGAAGCATAATTGCTGACAAAATTCGGGTAATTTTTAGAATTATTGGAGTTATCCATTGTCCAATTTTCCGCAAATTGGACAAAAACCATATGGCAACCTAGCTTAATGCTATTTCGAATCTTGTTCGTTATCTTGGTTTTTGGTGTAAGTAAATATCAAGGTAAAAGATGGAACATGTTGCCATATTTCTTTATCTTTGGAAAATTCTGTCTCTGCGGTGGTGCGCCTAAAAAAAAATTAACTATCACTTTTATATTTCTGAATTCAGGCAGATACAATTTTTTCTTTCTTAATAGTCTAAGGACTGGTATATAACAGAATATCAATTAAATTTCTCACCGTATTATTTTGTTTTAAATATATAATGGACTTGTCTGATTTTTGCCCCAAAATATCAATATCTTTGATTAATCAGTTTTAAACAATTTTATTAATAATAATCGGAAGAAAACGAATACCAATGGGTTAAACGTATTTTATACCCTTCCTAAATAAAGGAAGGATTTTGCTTCTATGTTTGCCCTTTGCACTTCTGCTAATCTTAATCTGTATCAAGTAGTATATTATTCTTTGTTGTAATAACCAATAATCAAAGTAATAACAATAAACGTCACCTTGATGTCCTTTTCCGCTAAACACCGGTTATAACAACGTTTCTATTTCTTGGACTTGTCTGATTTTTCCACTAATTGATCCGCTATCGTTTTGGACATATATATATGTATATAAACTCAATTTTAGAAGATTCATGTATTAATCCTGAATAGTCACTTTAACCTTTAACTTAAAATGGCAGTAATCACAGCCAACTTGACTAAAAGCATTTCAGCCGTCTGGCGACCATCTTTGATACTTATGATGAGCTTTTTTGATATGATTGTAAAGAGAATTAAAATGTTTTTCGAATCGCGTAAAAAAACCGTCAGCTTGCTATTTACAATAACAAAATTAACGTAGGTAACTTCCGGTGGAACCGGAAGTAACAAAAAGTTTGTGAATGTGTCAAAATTAGCGTTCTTATAGGTATATGAACCCATAAAATTTTCAAGCTGATATTTCAAAAAATAAGGAAATGGCGGAGTGTTACATGGGTTCGTTGACACCCGGTATATATCACTTTGGAGTAAAGTGCCGTTCCCTCCATTTAGCGTTTACAAGTTGGCTGTGATTACTGCCATTTTAAGTTAAAGGTTAAAGTGACTATTCAGGATTAGTACAGGAATCCTCTAACATGTGACTATTGTCTAAAAAATAAATATTTTCATAAATTTTCTAATGCAAAATTGTTGGTTTCTTAACTTTGTTAACTCTTGTTTTTGCTAAATCGTTCATTTTCTAAGCCAAGTTTTGCGTTCATTTTAACTGGAAAGGTACACGTTTTTTTGAGCTAAAGCAAAATTTTACCCAAAAATGGGCTTGGCCGATTTTTACACTAAAGTTTTCCATTAGAAAAAGGTTATTGTCAGTTCATTGTCTCAGAATTATTTTTATTGAGAGCGTTTCTCACATCAGATTTAGAGATTATATTATATTATGAGTTATTTACTCTTATGCAAAGCTAGCTTATCAGTCATCACTGTAGAGTCAACATGATGTCAGAGATAAATAGCGTGATTGTACTTTTCATGAAAACTTTAACTTTATTTTTGGGCTCTCAGAATCCAAATTCCATTTACCGACCTCACTAATAAAACCATACTTTCCCCCACGCCCCATAGAGCCCCTCGGATTTTTTAAGTCCCAACTTAAAATCTTTCACACAAATGGAGATATTGGTCGATAAGTTATCTGCCATCTACCATACCTTTCCTACAAATTGACAAAGTTCAAAAATCTTTCCACTCGCAGTACTTTGTACGTAGGAATTAAATCATTGACAACTAAGCCTTTATTATTTATTTTGTATGAGTATTACATTATTGTTATCTGTTACGTGGTATGTAGCCATAGATAGTATGTTGGCATAATTATACTCAAATACAAACTTAAATACACATTTTATTGTTGCTGCGATTGTTCAGTTTGCTTTCTCCTATATCGGGTCACTAAAAGTATAATTCAGGATTACACACAATAAACTTTTTGTTATAGTTTTACTAGCCCCAATTATCTATAATCAACACGAACTGTTATGGCCCACAACACTAGGTAAGAAATTTTATTCAAGTGCATTTTAATACTGCGGAAATTATACGATAACGTCACTGTGAAATTTCACTTTGAATGATAATTTCAGGGGTCTATGCCCTAGGTCTCTCACGGCAAGGGCTAGATCAGAAAGGTTTTTCTTCACACGTTACAATCTAACTATGACTCCATTGTTTAAGATCCAACGCCCAATTTCCCCAAAATTTTCGCTTTGGTGTGGCAACCTCATCATATCAAATTGAGGGCGGATGGAATGAAGATGGAAAATCTATAAGTGCCTGGGACGCATTATCGCACAGCTCTCCTTCAATGGTTGCTGATGGCAGTACTGGTGATATTGCCTGTGACTCCTATCATAAATGGCAAGACGACATCAGAATTCTCAAAGAACTGGGAGTAAATTATTACCGATTTTCTCTTGCATGGACTCGGATTCTGCCAGATGCATTCAGTTTGAATATAAATCAAGCTGGAGTCGACTATTACAACAATCTTATCAATGCCCTGATAGAAAATGATATTGAACCGGTGGTGACTATTTATCATTGGGAACAACCTCAAAGACTTAGATATATGGGAGCAGTAGCAAATTCGGTTTGGATACAATACTATGTGAACTTTGCAAGAACAGCTTTCAGATTATTTGGCGATAGGGTGAAAACATGGATCACTTTTAATGAAGCCAACATTATTTCTTTTTATTTTAACCGAGTTCTTGGTGAATTTCAGCCACAATACCCTAATGGAGTTATAGAATATGTAAGCGTTAGAAACATACTTTTGGCTCACGCAGAAGCCTATCATATTTACGATAAAGAATTTAGAGCCCGGCAAGGGGGCAAAGTTGGGATAGTTCTTAATTTTGAATGGTCTGAACCTGCAAGTGACACCCCGGCGGATATAGAGGCTGCAGAAAGGCGGAATCAATTCGACGTATGTAGACCACAAAACAAGTCTGCAAATTCAGGCCTTTTATTTTGTAGGTTGGAATCTTTGCAAATCCCATACTTAACTCAAACTATCCTCAAGTGGTAATTGATCGTATAGCTCAAAGAAGCAAAATAGAGAATTGTTCACAATCTCGGCTTGAACCGCTGACAATGCAAGAAAAGCTTAAAATAAAGGGAACCTCCGACTTTATAGGAATAAATTATTACACCACGTGGTACGTTGCAGACACCAAGGAGCCACCATTAAATACGTTTGGCGTACACCTAGATCACAAAGTCAGTAGAAATCAAGATTCGTCATGGGAAAGCACCGGTGCTGGAGACGTAAAGGTATATATCCATCTTTTATAACCTCCGCCTGGTTTACCAAACCAACGGTTTGTCACATAACCACAAGCTTTGTGATTGGCTGCAACCCTGCAACTAACCGTTGCGTTGGTTTCGTAAACCAGAGGTTATATCGAAGAGAGAAAACCAGGAGTATTGTTATTGCAGGTAGTTCCATGGGGTTTACGTAAGGTTCTAAATTGGGTGAAAGATAGATACAACAATCCAGAAATTCTTATTACTGAATGTGGACATTCGGACAGAACTGGTACTTTGGATGATGACGCAAGGATTAACTTTTATCGAGTTAGTAATTTATAAATATTGAATTGTCTGCAAATATTTGTTTTTTTTATTTCGCAAGGAACATTTGAACGAAACCCTGAAGGCTATCACCGAAGATGGAGTAAACGTTACAGGTTTCACTGCATGGAGTTTAATGGATAACTTTGAATGGACTGAAGGATATTTGTAAGTTGGAAACATATAAAGATTCATTTTAATTTTGGTATCAACTTTAGAGTAAAATATGGATTGTACCATGTGGACTTTAATGACCCAGAGAGACCAAGAACTGCAAAAAAATCGGCAAAATACTACAAGAGAGTGATAGCAACTAGATCTGTTGTGGGATAAATCTAGCTATGAAAATACCTACCTAATATGTTCTATAATAAAATACAAATGTTAACATACAAAAAACTATTTGAAAAAAAATGCAGCAGAGAAGCGGCTGGAACCTCCCCATCGCGTGGATCTTTGTATTCTGTGTAGATAGTAGTCAATTCAACAAAATTTTTTTTATGATTTTCGTCTGTGGCTATAATTTCGCAATTTTCATCACATTTAACAATATGTTCTTTTTAAGGTTAATATTTTGCCACATTTTTGACAATAACTGCCACTTTGTCATCCACTGTCAGCCCGCTTTCTTTTAATGAGAAAGAATTTTTTCTCTATTTTCCACTGAAATGGCAGAAACCGTGAATACATTTTTAGAACCAGAATTTGATCATCTTTCTAATGGCGACATATAAAAGGAGGCCTTGTATTTAAAATTTTAAGTTGATATGCCTAAATGGCACTTCCCGTTTACCGATTGCTTCCAAATGCCTTTCAGGTCTTCAACGGGCCACCCAATCTCCATGTACCAAATTTCAGTCAAATCGATCCGGTAGTTTGGGCCATAATGTGTTTTTAGTGTTATTACAAATTTTCAACTTTTTCTACCCAAAGGGCAGTAAATGCGAATGAATTTTGTCTTACTTAGAACAAGTATTTGAAGGCCTTCCTGATGCTGGCAATAATTTTTTTTAAAAGTTGTTTAGGATGGTAAAATGAGAGTATATTTAAAATTGAAAATTGATGTGCCAAAACGGCACTTTCTGTGGGTCGATTGCCTCCAAACTTATTTCAGCTCTTCGACGTTATAATACAGTCTCCATGTTCAAAATTTCAGCCAAATCGGTTCAGAGGTTTCGGCTGTATCGTGTTTTTAAAGTACGTTAACAATCCCGAATATTTCAATTTTTGTCAAAAAGGCACTAAGAGTGAATACATTTTTAGAAGCAGAATTTGAAGGCCTTTCTTATAGTGACGTGAAAAGTGGGGGTTTGCATTTAAAATTTAAAAGTTGATGTGCCAAAATGGCATTTCCGGTTGCACGATTGGCTCCAAAAGCTTTTCAGATCTAAGTTGGGTTATGAGATGCCTACGTACCAAATTTCAGCCAAATCGGTCTAGTAGTTTTGGCTGTGGCGTGTTTCTAAAGTATTTGATACACTGCCACATGAGAAGTTGTTTATCATCCCGTCGTTTCGCTGTCAGGGTCGTCGGCGAAGAGCATTCGGGACAGCGCGCAATAACCAGCGGATTCCTTCAAGGTTCTGTGCTAGGTCCAATTCTTTTCTTGGTATACACCGCCGATATGTTCGTCAACATTAACAGCAATTTTTCCATCTACGCTGAAGACACTAAAAATAGATGCCAAATCAGCTGCCAAATACACAATACTCCACATGGGGAAAAATAATCCTCATAAACATTATAATCTTCTATAATAACTCCTGGTCTAGATTGGTCCTTACATGTAGCTACCGTGCGAAGAATGCTTTTCAGTCCTACGCCACATATACGTCCGATATTAGAATTCGCAAGCCCTGTATGCTCACCATGGCTGTTGGGTGATATCAATCTTCTTGAGAAAGTCCAACATGCCGCCACAAAATGGGCTCTCCTCACTTAATTTACCCTCACTTGCCCCAATTTCTGTTATAAATCCAGTTTGTGATGCTTGGGTAAGTAAGTCATTTTTACTTACACTTGAAAGTTTAGAAGCAATAATTTATATCATAAAATAAAAAATGCAAAGGATGTTGGGAAAAAAATTGAGCGGGTTCGAGTACTAAAAAAAGTGAGCTTACCTGGTATAAACCATTTCAACATTCTACGTACTTGACATGATTTTTCCATTTATTTTATTAAGTTTCTATCAGATCCACAGCACATTCGAAAATTTTTAATAAAAAGTATTGTAATTTTGACAAAAATGTATAATTATTTTCAGAACTAATTATAAACCAAACTTATGTTCATCCGAAGGCGCAGAAAAAAATTAGCTGTTAGACTGAGTAACAAAAATTGGGTATGTCCATTTGAAAATGAAAAGTTGACGTCCAGTTGATATTCAAGTTGAAGAAGTTGATAAAAATCAAAACCATCTTGAGTTTGTAGTGTTTTATGAGCAATTTCATTTGGTTTTTAGTTCACTAAAATCGGACCACAAATAACAAAGTTATAGCATTCTGGAGTTTTAATCTCGCACCCTGTATAGCTAAATGCTCAGCACTATGATAACCTAACTATACATTATCATTATGATATTGTTATTATAACCTCCCCACAACCAATTTTAAAATAAGAGGTTACCGCAATCACTCCAAAATTGGAAATTGAGATTTGAGATAACACCAGATCTTCACTTCCCAGGATGACGAAAAAGTGGTTTTTAAAAAATGTCTGGGTGTGCGTGCATACAAGATTTCTCGAAAACTACGGAACAAAATTTCATGAAATTTGGTGCAGCGGTTAATAGCCTGTAGATGAGCCCAAATAATTTTCTTAGCAATCCGCAAACAAAAAATGTCTATTTAGCTTATCAACTTTACCCTTTCAGCCAAAAATCCAAAAACTCGATGTTTCTTAAGAAAATTAAAAAGCCACTAGACGGATTAGGCCGAAATTTGGTACGCAGATGTACAGTATGCGTCAGATAATTTGCTCGATCGTTTGTTACGCAACTGAAAACTTTGCGGAACAGACTCGGTCCTGACGTCAAAAAACTGTTTACCTAAAATCCAGTCAAAGTCATGTCGTTCAAAGTAATTGCCCTCGCCGAATCTGTTCTGTAAAGTTTTCAGTTGCGTAACAAGCCATAGAGCAAAACATCTGACGCATACTGTACTATAAATCTGCTGACGAGTTTATCAGATTTTAGTGGCAATCCGCGAACGGCTGGTGCCATTTTGGCAATTCAACTTTGAAATTTGATAGATAAACACAAATTATTTTATAGGCAAATGAAAGAACTTCAAATTCTGTTTCCAAAAATGTATCCTCACAGTGCTCTTTCTGCAAAATCGAATAATTCGAAATTTCTTATTAAACTGGGCGTCCAATCGCCCTAGTTTTTACTTAACTTAACTTTTAACCTCCCTACAAACAACCAATATATACCGTGCGTACCTTAAAAAAACTAGTCATATGTCAGGCTGTGGAACTTTAGTATTTCGGAAACCAATGCGCCTCCTCAATTGAACATACTTCAAAGAAACGTAGTTAGTTTTGTTAGGTTCGTGCTTTGATATGAAGTTCTATCTGAAATTTCGTTCATAAGAAAAAAGTATCAATAACCTTCTCCTCTTCTCTTTCACACTGATTTTTCTTCACGAACTACTAGACCGATTTGGCTGAAATTTGGTACGTAGGCATCTCATAACCCAACTTAGATCTGAAAAGCTTTTGGAGCCAATCGTGCAACCAGAAATGCCATTTTGGCACATCAACTTTTAAATTTTAAATGCAAACCCCCATTTTTCACGTCACCATACGAAAGGCCTTCAAATTCTGCTTCTAAAAATCTATTCACTCTCAGTGTCCTTTTGACCAAAAATTAAAAGAAAAATTGATTTTTCTGGGACTTTAAAATCGCGGTACAACCGATTTGGCTGAAATTTTGGAACAAATTTTGGATTCAATCGGCTCACGGAAAGTGTCGTTTTGGCACACCAATTTCCAAATTTAAAATTATTCTCTCATTTAACCATCCAAAACAAGCTTTTGAAAAATTTATTGCCACCATCCAAAAGGTCTTCAAATTCTGGTTTTAAATAAGACAAAATTCATTCGCATTTAGTACCCTTTGGGTAGAAAGATCGACACACTAAGACCATGTTATATTTGGCTGAAATTTGGTACATGGGGATTAGGTGACTCGTTGACGTGCTGAAAGGCAGTGGCGGCTCGTCAGGGTCGGCAGGGTAGGCCCGGACGACCCGCAGCTTGAGCGCAAGAAAAAGTTTTTTCTTCACATTACAAAATACATTTATGTTTGCTAAAATGTACGTTGGGGTATTATTATTATTAATATTATTATCGTTGTTGACGCTAAATATTTTAAAATTAATATAATGTAGATATTAAGAATTATAAATCCATTAATAACGCGAAGAGCGTCAAGTCAGGCTCGCCGGGCCAGATTTAAAATTGCCGCGTTCTTAACTGCTAGAGTTCGACTGAGTCAGTTGCGCGATTGTTTGCTGCTGACGCAACCACAGCTCGCCTAGGAGGGTCGGCCAGCCTGGCCTGCCAGCACCCTGCCAGATCCGAACGATGAGAGGCGCGCAAAGAAACGAATAAATAATAAGAAATAGGACTCATTTGCTTGCTATTCGCTGTTCTGACAAGAAATTAAGTAAGTAAATCTAAAAATGAAATTCGAATTATAAAATCGATTGAAATTGAAATTATTAAAATTATAGATCGAGGTAGACAATCATATTAGAATTATATCTTGAATTCTCATAATTGTGCCATCGATTGAAATTGAAATTATTAGAATTATATTTTGAATTCTCATTAATTACTTCCCAGTGATACTCAATATTCAACCCTGCCATGAGTCCAGAGCAGGCTAGCCGGTCTTCGATTTCCGGGTGATATCGTTTCTAATCGGTCACACTTCGCGTTCGTACCATTCATGGCCATGCAATCATGAATGATCATTTCGTTAGTGCCCTACCGCTACGTGTGAATGTGCACGAAATTTTTATTTAAAAGTTGGTGATCACGTGTTATTATTTTTCTTCGTGTTCCGTCTCGTTTCGTGGCCATTTTGGCCAAAATGTGAAGTGCTTACTGCAGTTTTTGTAGATTGTGCCTTGTGCAAGGTGCTTTGTGGTTCTGTCTGTTTTCAGTTTTGTAGTTTCAGTTCTTCTTTGATGGTTCCAGGTTCAGTGAGTTGAATTTCTTAATCTTAATAGGTACTATATTCTATAATCTATACGTAATTTAGTATCATCACTCTCGCTCATCATGGCAAATATCAGAGCTGTGGTGAGTGAAAACTCGGAAGTACCTAGTAGATTTACTGTTAACCAACAGTTTTCAAAAAATGTCATACGACCAAAAGGTATTCAAATGAAAAAACCTTACCCGGCAATGCCCAATTTAATTTCTTCGAAAAATAATCACAACAGATTTTTTTGCGTTTCGTAGAGATAAATGTCAGTGGCTTACCGGTAGTAGGTACGTGAGAAATAAATTGTGGTATCCACGGGTGTTCAATAATGGGCCCATATGGGCTGAAAATACTGGAAAAGTGGCGCCGGAGGGGGGGGGGGCGAAAATTTTTCGCGGGGGCGGTTTTCGGGGGGGGGGGGCATCTCCCATGTTTGCGGGACTGCCTCGTTCCCGTGTGGCCTACCCAGTCTATGGGACCACGAGCCGCCACTGCAAAGGCTATTGGGAGCAATTGGTCGACGGGAAGTGATATTTAGGCATATCAACTTTAAAATTTTAAACACAAGACATGGAAATCAAGAATCCACACGATGGGGAGGTTCTAGCCGCTTCTCTGCTGCCAATTTTCTTAACATGATAACGTTCCTGTTATTTATTCGCGATATTCATCATAACTTGCAAATTGCAATTGACGAGTGGAAGTTACAAAGGAAATAACTGCCAAAATTTTAGATTTGGCACTTATCTCCTTTGTAACTTCCCCTTGTCAATTGCCTACCGACCCTCAATTTGACTGCTAGCCATTTGTTTTTATCAGTACACTATAGGTACCAATTCCAATTCTGATTTCAAAACTTCCATTCAGACTTAGTGTCCTTTTGACAAAAAAATTAAAAGGCTTTGAAAAAACTCCACAAAAACAATTTTAAAAAGACTGATTTGATGGATTGAAATTTATGAGGTAGGATTGGATTATTCATCAAATGGGGAGGTTCCAGCCGCTTCCATAGCTGCCCATTTTTTTCTTGATAGTAACTTTACCACAAAGATGATTGTGGTATACTAAATCTCACATATTAAATTGTAATCACAGCTGAATTTATCAACATTTCTGTTTATTTAGACATTTTTTCTTTTGATTTACACCAGGTATTAGGGCCTCTGTTATCATATAAATGTTCTCTGTCGTGTGATTGATTTACTGTCGTGCCTAATGTGTATACCTGCATTTATCTATTGGCTTATATAAAAGAAGCATCGGTATCTGTGAGTTTAGAGCAAGAGCCATCATCATGTTGGAGTTTGTAAAAGTCTTGCTGTTGCTATCTGCAGTCACGTAAGCATAATTCCTTTGTCCCAAAACACTGCAAGAATTGTCTTTATAGCGAAATTAAAAGTCAAAGTACACTTCCAGAAGGTTTTCTTCTAGGGGTAGCCTCATCTTCTTATCAAATTGAAGGAGCTTGGAACGAAGATGGAAAGACTATTAGTTATTGGGACGCACTAACACATGAAACACCTTCCATTATTGCTGACGGAAGCACTGGTGATGTAGCTTGCGACTCTTACCATAAATGGGAAGACGATGTTCAAAATTTGAAAGCTCTTGGTGTGGATCATTATCGTTTCTCTTTGGCTTGGACACGAATACTGCCAGACGCTTTTAGTTTGAACGTTAATCAAGCAGGCGTCGATTATTACAACAATCTCATTAATGCACTAATTGAGAATGGTATTAAGCCAGTGGTTACCATATATCACTGGGATCAGCCCCAAAGACTTAACTATTTAGGAGGTGTAGCTAACGATGCCTGGATTCAATTTTACGTCAATTATGCCACAACTTGCTTCAGATTATTTGGCGATAGAGTGAAAAGTTGGATCACATTCAACGAGGCAAATATAATATCTTTCTATCTCAACTACGCATTTGACGGTCAGCCTCAATACCCAAGTAGCGTAATTGAATATGAAATGGTAAAAACTATACTGATAGCACATGCAAGAGCCTATCATGTTTACGATAAAGAATTTCGGAAGGAGCAAAAAGGTGAAGTTGGAATTATTGTAGACTATGTGTGGAATGAACCAGCAAGTGACAGGCCAGAAGACATAGAGGCAGCAGAAAGAAGAAGTACATTCGATGTAAATATTTTTTTTATACTTTGGTGGTAATTTCTGCTAAACACAAACATTTCAGATAGGATCGTTTGCGAATCCAATATTTCATTTCGACTATCCCAAGGTTGTAACCGACCGGGTCCGTGAGAGAAGCAGAATACAGAATTGCGCTAAATCTCGCCTTGAGCCGCTTACCCTAGCTGAAAAACTTTTAATTAAAGGAACAGCAGACTTCTTAGGGCTAAACTATTACACCACCCTTCTCGTTTCCGATGTTCCAGAATTGCCACCAGACGTGTTTAATTTTTATAATGCTGATATAAAAGTCAACACTACTGTAAACCCAGCATGGCCAACTACAGGATCGACCCTCCTAAATGTAATGTCATAATAAATAGTTTTTAGAAGAGAAGTATAAAATGTTCTAGGTGGTACCGTGGGGACTACGCAAAGCATTAAACTGGTTAAAGAACACGTACAACAACCCTAAAATCTTTATTTTAGAATGCGGTTACGGTGACAGAACTGGAACCTTGGAAGACGATGAACGGATCAATTTCCTAAGAGTAAGCCGATGCAGCTAATTCGTGAAAATAATATAACTTGATTCTAGGTTCATCTACATGAAACTATTAAAGCGATAGATGACGGTGTAAACGTAATTGGTTTCACAGTATGGAGTTTAATGGATGATTTTGAATGGACAGACGGATATTTGTTAGTGAACATCAATAAATTATTACACATATTATTTATTCTTTCATCCATTTTAGGGTAAAATTTGGACTCTTCAATGTTGACTTCAATGATACTGAAAGGACGAGGACACCAAAAAAATCTGCTGAGTATTTTAAAAATGTGACGCTAACACGAAATATCGACTAACCTAAAGTACCTGAATAAAGTGGAAGAAACACGTGAAATGTTCTGTTTTCCAGTATTCACCAACAATAAAGAGAAGCTAAAAAATAAATGTTTCATGTTGTGTAATTGCGAAGCCTTCCATTTATGATAATCTCCATGGGGTTAGGTTTTTTAAGAGTAGCTAAAGGGAGAGAAGATTTGCGAACTTCAAATCTTTTATAACTAATACTAAACAACTCAAGAATTTTAAACCAATCAAACGTCAGAATTTATAGACAGTCGACCAATCACCATGGTTTTGAACTGAAAAACACCACGAGTGAAAAGCAGGACGGTTTTCCAGCGATTATTTTATTCATTAAGTATTGAACCAATCCAAAGGAGCATTTAGCATACCAGTAATCCTGATTACAGTGATAAGACTACAACGTCAACTTGACACTACTTACTCAATACTTTAATTTATAAAATAATCTGCAAAATACGATTCGTAGTCTCTTGGTTGCCTTGTTGATTCCTCATGGATGCACTACTTGTCAAATGGTAGATTTTTTTCGGCCAAAGAGGACTCGAGCGAGCTCTCGTCCTCTTTTTAGCCTAAAAAAATCTACCATTTTGACTCGTAGTTGACAGCCATTCGGACGTCAAAACCCGCGGCAATCAAGAGACTACTCGTCGTATTACTATTGAAAAAATTTCTGTCAAATGAAATGTCATGGCAACGAGCATTTTTCTCGACGAACTACTAGACCGATTTGGCTGAAATTTGGTACGTAGGCATCTCATAACCCAATTTAGATATGGAAAGCTTTTGGAGCCAATCGTGCAACCAGAAATACCATTTTGGCACATCAACTTTTAAGTTTTATAGAAAAGGCCTTCAAATTCTGCTTCTAAAAATGTATTCACTCTCAGTGCCCTTTTGACCAAAAATTAAAAAAACATAGATTTTTCTGGGACTTTAAAATCGCGGTACAGCCCAAGTTTCTGAACCGATTTGGATGAAATATTGCACATTGGGATTGTATTACACGTCGAAGAGCTGAACAAATTTTGGATTCAATCGGCCCACGGGAGATGCCGTTTTGGCACAATAATTTCCAAATTTAAAATTATTCTCTCATTTAACCATCCAAAACAAGCTTTTGAAAGATTTATTGTCACCATCAGAAAGGTCTTCAAATTCTAGTTTTAAATAAGACAAAATTCATTCGCATTTAGTACCCTTTGGGTAGAAAAATCGAAATTTTGTAAAAACACTAGACCATGTTATATTTGGCTGAAATTTGGTACATGGAGATTAGGTGACCCGTTGACGTGCTGAAAGGCTATTGGGAGCAATTGGTCCACGAGAAGTGATATTTAGGCATATCAACTTTAAAATTTTAAACACAAGACACGGAAATCAACGACCCACACGATGGGGAGGTTCCAGCCGCTTCTCTGCTGCCAATTTTCTTAACATGATAACGCTCCTGTCATTTATTCGTGAATTATACTTTATCATGACTTGCAATGCAATTGACGAGTGGAAGTTACAAAGGAAATAAGCCCCAAAATGTTAGATTTGGAGTTCTTGCTCCAGAATGGTGTTAAATGCAAACAATACATTTTTTTTCAATATCTCGAATACCTGGTTTTGGCACCTTTGAAACTTCCACTCTTCAATTGCCTACCGAACCTTATCGCACTTTCGTGCGAATGACCCTCAATTTGACAGCTGACCATTTGATTTTATCAGTACACTGTAGGTACCAGTTCTAATTCTGTTTTCAAAACTTTCATTCGGACTTAGTGTCCGTTTGACAAAAAAATTGAAAAGCCTTGAAAAAACTCCACAAAAACAATTTTAAAAAGACTGATTTGATGGATTGAAATTTATGAGGTCGGATTGGATTATTCACCAAGTGGGGAGGTTCCAGCCGCTTCCATAGCTGCCCATTTTTTAAATTGAAAGTCACTTTACCACAAAGACGATTGTGGTATACTAAATCTCACACATATTAGATTGTAATCACAGCTGAATTTATCAACTTTTCTGTTTATTTAGACATTTTTTCTTTTGATTTACACCAGGTATTAGGTCCTCCGTTATCATATAAATGTTCTCTGTCGTGTGATTGATTTACTGTCGTGCCTAATGTGTATTCCTGCATTTATCTATTGGCTTATATAAAAGAAGCATCGGTATATTTGAGTTTAGGGCAAGAGCCATCATCATGTTGGAGTTTGTAAAACTTATGCTGTTGCTATCTGCAGTCACGTAAGCATAATTCCTTTGTCCTAAAACACTGCAGGAATTGTCTTTATAGCGAAATTAAAAGTCAAAGTACACTTCCAGAAGGTTTTCTTCTAGGGGTAGCCTCATCTTCTTATCAAATTGAAGGTGCTTGGAACGAAGATGGAAAGACTATTAGTTATTGGGATGCACTAACACATGAAACACCTTCCATTATTGCTGACGGAAGCAATGGTGATGTAGCTTGCGACTCTTACCATAAATGGGAAGACGATATTCAAAATTTGAAAGCTCTTGGTGTGGATCATTATCGTTTCTCTTTGGCTTGGACACGAATACTGCCAGACGCTTTTAGTTTGAACGTTAATCAAGCAGGCGTCGATTATTACAATAATCTCATTAATGGACTAATTGAGAATGGTATTAAGCCTGTGGTTACCATATATCACTGGGATCAGCCCCAAAGACTTAACTATTTAGGAGGTGTAGCTAACGATGCCTGGATTCAATTTTACGTCAATTATGCCACAACTTGCTTCAGATTATTTGGCGATAGAGTGAAAAGTTGGGTCACATTCAACGAGGCAAACATAATATCTTTCTATCTCAACTACGCATTTGACGGTCAGCCTCAATACCCAAGTAGCGTAATTGAATATTTAATGGTAAAAACTATACTGATAGCACATGCAAGAGCCTATCATGTTTACGATAAAGAATTTCGGAAGGAGCAAAAAGGTGAAGTTGGAATTATTGTAGACTATGTGTGGAATGAACCAGCAAGTGACAGGCCAGAAGACATAGAGGCAGCAGAAAGAAGAAGTAAATTCGATGTGAATGTTTTTTTATACTTTGGGGGTAATTTCTGCTAAACACAAACATTTCAGATAGGATCGTTTGCGAATCCAATATTTCATTTCGACTATCCCAAGGTTGTAACCGACCGGGTCCGTGAAAGAAGCAGAATACAGAATTGCGCTAAATCTCGCCTTGAGCCGCTTACCCTAGCTGAAAAACTTTTAATTAAAGGAACAGCAGACTTCTTAGGGCTAAACTATTACACCACCCTTCTCGTTTCCGATATTCCAGAAATGCCACCAGACGTTTTTAATTTCTATAATGCTGATATAAAAGTCAACACTACTGTAAACCCAGCATGGCCAACTACAGGATCGCCCCTCCTAAATGTAATTTCATAATAAATAGTTTTTAGAAGAGAAGTATAAAATGTTCTAGGTTGTACCGTGGGGACTACGCAAAGCATTAAACTGGTTAAAGAATACGTACAACAACCCCAAAATTTTTATTTTAGAATGCGGTTACGGTGACACAACTGGAACCTTGGAAGACGATAAACGGATCAGTTTCCTCAGAGTAAGCCGATGCAGCTAATTCCTGAAAATAGAACTTGATTCTAGGTTCATCTAAATGAAACTATTAAAGCCATAGACGACGGTGTAAACGTAATTGGTTTCACAGCTTGGAGTTTAATGGATGATTTTGAATGGACAGGCGGATATACGTAAGTGAACATCAACAAATTATTACATATGTTATTTATTCTTGAGATGAAGAAATTTCCCGGGAATTGGATTAGGTATGTATTATGGCAAATAAAAATCAGTTATTAGCTCGGTTGCTTTTTGTCATGCATAATCCAATTCCCGTGAAATTCCTTTAACTCAAAAATTTAGAAAATGGATAGTGAAACAACCACAATTATTTATTTTTTCATTGATTTTAGGATGAAATTTGGACTCTTCAGTGTTGACTTCAATGATACTGAAAGGACGAGGACACCAAGAAAATCTGCTGAATATTTTAAAAATGTGACGCTAACACGAAATATCGACTAACCTAAAGTAACTGAATAAAGTGGAAGAAATACGTGAAATGTTCTGTTTTCCAGTATTCACCAACATTAAAGAGAAGCTAAAAAATAAATGTTTCATGTTGTGTAATTGCGAAGCCTTCCATTTATCTTAATCTCCATGGGGTTAGAGGGTTTGAGTAGCTAAAGGAAGAGAAGACTTACGAACTTCAAATATTTTATAACAGAGAAACAACCATGAAATTGGCCAGTGTTATATTACGTGTCAAGTCAGAAATTTAAATAGTATATATTTCAAACCAAGGCAAGAAAGTACTCTCTTGTAGACCGCGGGCAAAGTTTATAAACTTAGCCGAAGGCGAGGTTTATAACTACGAAAGGGCTGATGCAAGAGCACTTTTTTATCAAGGTTGAATACTATTTTTCCCAGCCAGTCCCATTACACCATAATTTAACACTAAAATATTGACTTGTCTTCACCCAAAAATGGGCTTGACCGGTTTTTACACCAAAAAAAAGGTTATAATTGTCAGGTCATAGGGCATGGTAAAAAACGCATGCGCACTAGTTTGACCAATAGGGTCAGAGCAGAAACCGCATGCGAATTAGGTTTGACAGCACCTTGGAGAATAAACAAAGCCATTTGCATGTAATCCCATCGGGCCTGATTTTCGAGTTTCCAACGGGTTTATTAGAATTTTTTTCATCACGACACTTTCACTACGGTTTCGGCAAGGAATAGCCAGTGGTTTCATGTCGCTGCGTGTGAATTAAATAAAAATCCATTTCATGCTCTCGGACGAAAATCACTTGATGACGTCTTCACCTCAATAAAAAATATGACCCAAAATTGGCAGGGAACCTTAAAAAGCGACCACAAAATTACAACTTTCACCATAGGTTATATATGCAGCTTCTTCTTTTTCTTCGTTACTGTAATTACTAAAATTTTCGAATTTGAGATAACATCAGAGTTCAGATCTAAACGTTTTGAGGTCCGTTACGTGCGTTTGTAAACGCTCTACAGCCCAATCCACTGGAGCGATTTGGATGAAATTTGGTACACAGGCGTCTCATAGCCTAACTTAGATTTGAAAAGCTTTCGGAGTCAATCGTGTAACTGGAAGTGACATCGACTTTGAAAGTTTACACTTAATACCTTTTTGACAAAAACTCAAATATTCGAGATCTTTAAAGCACTTTAAAAACACGATACAATCCAAACCCAGAGGTTGCCTGAAATGTTGCACATGGAGATTGTATCGCACGTCGAAGAGCAGAATTTTTTTTGGAGGCAATCGACAAACGGCAAGTGTCGTTTTGGCACACCAATTTTCAAATTTAAAATTATATTCATTTAATCATCTACAACAAGTCTGTGAAAAAATTTTTGTCACCTTTAGAAGGGTCTTCAAATTCTAGTTTTATAAATAAGACGAAATTCATTCATATATAATATGCCTCGAAATTTTGTAATAACACTAAAAGTTTTTTTTAACCGGCTGGGAAAACAAATCTTTCTTTGTGCGCAGGCATTAAATCATTGACAACTAAGCCTTTATTATTTATTTTGTATTACATTATTATCAGTTATGTGGTAGACGTAGAGAGTGTTGGCATAATTATACTCAAAATACAAACTTAATACACGTCTTTTATTGTTGCGAAGATTGCTCAGAATAATCAAGGATTAAACACACAATAAGGTTTTTGTTAGTGCCGGTTTTTTAATCGAAGGTTAACCAATCAGATCATCAGATTCATCAGAAGGTTTCAAAATGGACTTATTTGATTGGATAACTATCAGATCTGATGGTCAACCTTCCATTGAAAAACCGGCCCTTATAGTGCTAACCCCAATAATTATCTACTGGATGGGCCCGTAAAAGTTGGAACAAATTTTGTCTGTTAATAATTTTTTTATTTATAACCAGATTTTAATGAAATTTTGGGAGACTGTTAACTCAACCTTTCTACGTCGAGGGCACTCAATTAGTTTTTGAAATAATCTTCAGTAAATGGAGAGGCGACGTTTAGGGTCGATGAACTTATGAAATTTTTTGTTCTTTTACTGAACGATTTGATTTCCAAGGCAACGAAAAATGACACTGCTGTTATGACCTCATAACAGCACGCATTTAGCCAGAGCATGAATGGTAAGTAAAACAATTGAACCGTCAAAGGTGTCGAGACGCATTGAAAATAAGGCGATCTGTCAAACAGGATTTGTTTATTGACTCACGAAAAATGTTTAATTTCGATTGTGCGAAAAATCATATACTTAACAACCGTTGTTAAGTACATCTAAAGAATCTCGGAAATTGAAAAAACTCGTCTTCGACTCGTTTTTGCGTATCTTTCCTTGATTCTGTTATACTGTACCACGGTACTACTGTACTAACCAACCTAATATCGTAATACTCTATTAACGGTTTGGATACAATATTATATCATTAACCCGCGTTGACTAACTAGATATTATGTGAACTTTGCACGAAGAGCTTTCAGATTATTTGGCAGTAGGGTGAAGACATGGATCACCTTTATTGAAGAGAACATTATTTCTTTTTATTTTAACCGAATTCTTGGTGAATTTAAGCTTTGATGACGTATAGGTTAGGTATCTCAAGAAACAAGACGTGACTTATAAGACGTGAGACGTTAGGTATCCAGACCTATAGTAACTTTTGTTTTCCACAGTCGTTCAACTATATCTAAAGCTTTCCTGAACTGACGGTATGGTAATTTTTCAATTTTAAATCGTTATTTGATATATCAACACATGCCCAGCACTACGATAACTAGGTACATCATTGTGTTGCTATATGTATCGAAAGTAACTTTTCCACAAAGATGATTGTGGTTGTGATGGTATACCAAATCTCACACATTAAATTCTAATCACAGCTGATTGTTCTCTGTCATATGATTATGAATTACCATCGTGTCTAATGTGTATATATGCATTTATTTATTTATTGCTTTATACAAAAGTAAGCATCGGTATCTGTGATGGCTGATATCACTATAATTATTGGTGTTGTGTACGGTTATTGAGTTTAGAGCAAGAGCCATCATCATGCTGAATTTTATAAAAATCATGCTGTTGTTATCAATAGCCATGTAAGCATAATTTCTTTGTCCTAAAACACCGCAAGATTGTTTTTATAGAGGAATTAACAGTCAAAGTACAATTCCAGCAGATTTTCTTCTGGGGGTAGCCACATCTTCTTTTCAAATTGAAGGAGCTTGGAACGAAGATGGAAAGACTATTAGTGAATGGGATGTACTAACACATGAAACACCTTCTATGATTTCAGACGGAAGCAGTGGTGACGTAGCTTGCGACTCTTACCATAAATGGGAAGATGATATTCAAAATTTGAAAGCTCTTGGTGTGGATCATTATCGTTTTTCTTTGGCTTGGACACGAATACTGCCAGACGCTTTTAGTTTGAACGTTAATCAAGCAGGCGTCGATTATTACAATAATCTCATTAATGCATTAATTGAGAATGGTATTAAGCCAGTGGTTACCATATATCACTGGGATCAGCCCCAAAGACTTAACTATTTAGGAGGTGTAGCCAACGATGCCTGGATTCAATTTTACGTCAATTATGCCACAACTTGCTTCAGATTATTTGGCGATAGAGTGAAAAGTTGGGTCACATTCAACGAGGCAAACATGATAGCTTTCTATTTCAACCGAGCATTTTTTGGGAGTCAGCCTCAATACCCAAGTGGCGTAATTGAATACTTAACGGTAAAAACTATACTTATAGCACATGCAAGAGCCTATCATGTCTACGATAAACAATTTCGGAAGGAGCAAAAGGGTGAAGTTGGAATTGTTATAAACTTTGTGTGGAATGAACCAGCAAGTGACAGTCCGCAAGATGTAGAGGGAGCAGAAAGGAGAAGTCATTTTGATGTGAATTTTTTTTAAATGTGATAATTTTTGCTTAACACAAACATTTCAGATAGGTACGTTTGCGAATCCTATATTTAATTTCGACTATCCCAAGGTTGTAACCAACCGAGTCCATGAGAGAAGCATTCTACAGGGATGCGCTAAATTTCGCCTTGAGCCGCTTACCTTAGCTGAAAAACTTTTAATTAAAGGAACAGCAGACTTCTTAGGGCTAAACTATTACACCGCCCTTCTCGTTTCCGATATTCCAGAATTGCCACGAGACGTGTTTGATTTTTATAATGCTGACATAAAAGTCCGCACTAGTCCAAACCCAGCATGGCCAACTACAGGATCGGCCAACTACAGGATCGGACATCCTAAATGTAATTTCGTAATAAATAAATTTTAGAAGAGAAGTATAAAATGTTCTAGATCGTACCATGGGGACTACGCAAAGCATTAAAATGAAATTAAATGAAACTATTAAAGCGCTAGAAGACGGTGTAAACGTAATTGGTTTCACAGCATGGAATTTAATGGATAACTTTGAAAGGACAGAGGGATATTTGTTAGTCAACATCAATAAATTATTACAGATATTATTTATTCTTTCATCCACTTTAGGGTAAAATTTGGGTTCTTCAGTGTTGACTTCAATGATACTGAAAGGACGAGGACACCAAGAAAATCTGCTGAGTATTTTAAAAATGTGACGCTAACACGAAATATAGACTAACCTAAAGTACGTGAATAAAGTGGAAGAAACTCGTGAAATGTTCTATTTTTCAGTATTCACCAACATTGAAGAGAAGCTAAAAAATAAATATTTCATATATAAAGAAAAAATCTCAAAATTGCCCAGTGTTTTATTTGAAGTCAGGAATTTGTTGAAATCCCAAAAAAATTAATAAACTTTCACCTACCTTAGTTATTTGATAAACTCTCCGGTCAAAATTATATCTCGTGGGTGTACCTACTACCTACCAATAACAAAGTCCGTCAAGACCACTCAAGACAATAATTAGAGGTCAAGTTCGAGCACAATTGTGATAATCCGACTCTATTAATAATTTTTATGACCTTATTAACATAAAAGTAAAGTACTTGCTTATTTAAGCATGTTTATTACCGCATTTACAAAAAGATTACCAAAAAGTAGTGGTAATATAAAACAGAAATAAACTTTATTTCCTGAAACGAAAATGAAACTTCAATTGTTAACCACCTTTTGTATATTCTTCAAGTAAGAAAGAATTGCACTTATTCCTTTGAAGCTTCATTATTTTTGCTAGATATTCAACATCCTCAGAATGGGCATTCGACGATAAATTTAAATTTGGAGTTTCAACATCAACCTACCAAATCGAAGGAGGTTATAATGAAGATGGCAAAGGATTAAATCTATGGGACGTGTTAACCCATACTACTCCCGGACTGATCGCGGATGGTAGCACAGGAGACATAGCTTGCGATTCTTACCATAAATGGCAAGAGGATATTCAGATGATCAAAAATATAGGTGTAAAATACTACCGTCTTTCGTTATCCTGGACAAGACTATTTCCCAAAGGATTCAATTATGTAGTGAATCCAGCTGGACTTGCCTACTACCACAATCTCATTGATGGACTTAAGGAAAACGGAATTGAACCAGTAGTTACAATCTACCACTGGGATACTCCCTACAATATAACCCAACTGGCCAGTTTTGCCAATGCAGACTTTATTGAATATTTCAGTAATTTTGCAGATTTCGTTTTTAAAGAGTTCGGAAAAAAAGTAAAATACTGGATCACTTTCAACGAACCATATGAGGTATGTGTGGCTTTCAATCAAATAAATATAATTCTTGAGCCTGCTTATCCCGGTGGAATAGTTGAATATAAATGCGTGCGTACTCTTTTGTTGTCACACGCAGCGGCTTATAAAATTTACCAGCAAAAGTATAAATTAAGTCAAAAAGGTAAGTAAATTAAAGTGAATTCACCAATACCTCCTGTCTTTAGGAAAAGTCGGCATTACATTAAGTTTCCAATGGTCACAACATGCCACTAATAATAAATCAGATATCGAGGCAGCTGAAACCAGACGACAATTTGAGGTGAACTAACTCTCCGAATTATTTTTAACTATTTTACTTACAATTTTATAGTTTGGTATATTCGCGGGTCCCATTTTTCAAGGAGACTACCCGAAGATAGTACAGGAACGTGTAGCTAGACGCAGTAAATTGGAAGGATTTCAAAAGTCTCGTTTAGAACCACTGACTCTTCGTGACAAAGCTGCTTTATATGGAAAAACTGATTTTCTTGGTATCAACCATTACACCGCCTGTTTAGTTAGTGCAACTGAAGAAGCTCCAATTGGCGATCCGTCTTTCGTCAGTGATGAGGGAACCACCTGCTTTCAGCCTTCTGATTGGGAAAACTCTGGAATACCAGGGAATAAAGTGGTGCCATGGGCCCTTACTCTCTTATTGAAATGGGTCAAAGACACTTACAGGAATCCTGAGGTGATCATTACTGAATGTGGCTATGCTGATGAAACTGGCGCTTTAGAAGATGCTCCAAGGATCAGCTACATTAAAGTTAGTTGAGCAATGAAGTGCCAAGTGAAAATCGTATGTATTATTTTTAGAGGTACTTAGAAGCAACTCTAGAAGCTATCGTCAAATATAAAACTAGAGTTAGTGGATTTTTTGTGTGGAGTCTAATGGATGACTTTGAATGGACTTCAGGATATACGTGAGTTAACTTTCAGACGTTTGGCTCTAAATTGCGGTCCTTTCAGGGTTAAGTTTGGTTTATACAATGTCGATTTCAACAGTCCCAACAGAACTCGCACAGCTAAGAACTCTGTGGCTTATTACAAGAGTGTTGTAGAGACTAGGACACCTTGAAACATATTTTTGCCACAAACGTCGAAGTCGATTATTTCACAAATATTATAATAAATCGAAAGAATGTATTTATAAAAATAAGTTTCAATTATTAACCTCCCCAGATGTATACGTTTTGAGGTCCGAGGAACCAAAAAAAAAATGGTTTCTAAAATCTGTCTGTACGATTGTAAACACACACACCGCAGCCCAAACTGCTTTACCGATTTCATTGAAATTTGGTAAACCGGCATTTCATAACCCGGAATAGCGCTGAAAGGCTTTCGGCGCAAATCGTGCAACAGGAAGTGTCATTTTGGAACATCAACTTTGAAATTTAAAATGCAAACAGAGAGGCCTTGAAATTCTGCTTCCAAAGATGTATTTAGTTTCAATGCCCTTTTTGCAAAAAAATTGAAAAATTGCGGATTTATAACGCACTTTAAAAACACGCTAGAGCTCAAACCCCTGGGAGCGATTTGGCGGAAATATTGCAAATGGAGATTGTATTCCACGTCGAAGAGCTGAAAATTTTTTGGGAGCAATGGACTCACAGCAAGTGCCGTTCTGGCACTTTCGTTTAACCATACAAAGCAAATTTTCTAAAAACTTATTGTCACCATCAGAAATAAGATAAATTCATTCACATTTAGTGCCCTTTGAGTAAAAAAAACAAAATTTTGTAATATAGGTAACACTAAAAACGCATTATAGCCCCAAACTACTGAATCGATTGGGCTGAAAGGACCCCGGACACTTAACTAGGTAATTTTGTTTTGGGTTAATTTCTCTGAATTTTTTATATTTTGTAGCTTAATTCTGCCTAAATATTTTGGTCTTTACTAAAATTCCCCAGGCCCTCTCTCTAGTTTCGAAGATATACCGGGTGATTCTTGGGAGCAGGTATAATTTAAAATAACCAATACGGTAAATAATTCGAGGGACCTTTTGCATCAGCTGTCTTAGAGCGTTATAGTTGAAAAGTGAGTCCAAAAGAATTTCAAACATGGTGTTTTTGCAAAAAATATTATCTTGTTTGTAACACCACCTGGAGAGAGATTAATTTGGGTAGATGTTTTTTCATTCTTGTTTCAGTCAATAGCCACTCTTATGAAGCACATCTGTACATTTAAAATAATACTCTGACGGGTTAAAAGATAGACACGGTGATTTCTAAGGTGAGCCATGTTGTTTAGAAGCTGACTAATGACTGACGATGACTAGTGTTACTTTTTGTTTTTTTTAAGTATTTGTTCTTTTACGATTAGTGCACGTGTGTCTCAGGCTTTTTTAACCTCCCCACTCCACTTCACCATTTAAAAAAAAAGGGAGGTTACTGCAATCAAATTTTCGAATTCGAGATAAGACCGGATCTATACGTTTTGAGGTCTCAGGAACCCAAAAAAGTGGTTTTTAAAATGTGTCTGTATGTATGTACGTACGTTCGTAAACACGCCACAGCCCAAACTACTCGACCGTTTTGGCTGAAATTTGGTACGTGTGCATGTGATAACCCAACTTAGATCTGAAAAGCTTTTGGAGCCAATCGTGCAACCAGAAGTGCCATTTTGGCACATCAACTTTTAAATTTTAAATGTAAACCCCAATTTTTCACGTCACCATAAGAAAGACCTTCAAATTCTGCGTCTAAAAATGTATTCATTCTTAGTGCCCTTTTGACCAACAATTAAAAAAAAATTGATTTTTATCGGACTTTAAAATCGCGGTACAGCCCAAGCCCCTCAACCGATTCGGCTGAAATTTTGCACATGGGGATTGTATTACACGTCGAAGAGCTGAACAAATTTTGGATTCAATCGGCCCACGGAAAGTACCGTTTTGGCACACCAATTTCGAAACTTAAAATTACTCTCTCATTCACCCATCAAAAACAACTTTTTGAAAGATTTATTGTTATCATCAGAAAGGTCTTCAAATTCTGGTTTTAAATGAGATAAAATTTATTCGCATTTAGTACCCTTTGGGTAGAAAAATCGAAATTTTGTAATAACACTGAAACCACGTTATAGCCCAAACTACTGGATCGATTTGTCTGAAATTTGGTACATGGAGGTTAGGTAACCCATTGAAGAGCTGAAAGGCTTTTGGGAGCAATTGGTCCACGGGAAGTGCCATTTAGCCATATCAACCTTAAAATCTTAAACACAATAAGTCACGGAAATCAAAGACCCATGCGTTGGGGAGGTTCCAGCCGCTTCTCTGCTGCCTTTTTTTTTCTGTTGGTTTGTAAAGCGATTTCAGTTCTGTCTAAATTCCTGTCATGTACAATAATTAACAACAAAGGTATCTTTCAACCCCCATTGCTACTGTTTATTGACACTTACAGTGGGTGACGGCAGAGATGACGGAAGTTTTGACGGATGTGAAATCCCGTTTACAAACCAACAGAAAAAAAGGATGAGACACAACCTCCGCGTTCATTAATATGCGACGGGACTTTAAGTATTTGTATGAAAACTTATGAGATAAGTATCTACAAGTGTCCGGCAATAAGTTCACAATATTTTGGGGGGGGGGGGGATTCTACACCTAAAAATAGGAAGAAAAGTTCATATGAATATATTCCGGAAGTGCCTCCAGGCGGCGCTGCAGACTTTAGGTGTCTCTCTAAAACATATATTTATTAATTACTTCTAAAAGGGTTGGAGCTAGAATAACAAGCTGTAGACGAAACTTAGACGTTAGACGTTAGGTATCAAGATGTATAGCAACTTTTGTTTTCCACAGTCGTTCTACTGTATCTAAAGCTTTCCTGCTAATTTTTCAATTCTAAATCGTTATTTGATATATCGATACATGTCCGGCCCTACGATAACTTCATCATTGAATCGTTATTTATCGAAACTAACTTTTCCACAAAGATGATTGAGGTATACCAAATCCCACATATTAAATTCTAATCACAGCTGATTGTTCTCTGTTGTGTGATTATGAATTACTCTCTTGTGTAATGTGTATATCTGCATTTATTTATTTATTGCCTTATATAAAAGTAAGCACCGGTATCTGTGATGGCTGATATCACTATAATTATTGGTGTTGTGTACGGTTATTGAGTTTAGAGCAAGATCCATCATCATGCTGAAGTTTATAAAAGGCATGCTGTTGTTATCAGTAGCCATGTAAGCATAATTTCTTTGTCCTAAAACACAGCAAGATTCTTTTTATAGAGGAATTAAAAGTCAAAGTACAATTCCAGAAGATTTTCTTCTGGGGGTAGCCACATCTTCTTATCAAATTGAAGGAGCTTGGAACGAAGATGGAAAGACTATTAGTGAATGGGATGCACGAACGCATGAAACACCTTCCATGATTTCAGACGGAAGCAGTGGTGACGTAGCTTGCGACTCTTACCATAAATGGGAAGACGATATTCAAAATTTGAAAGCTCTTGGTGTGGATCATTATCGTTTCTCTTTGGCATGGACACGAATACTACCAGACGCTTTTAGTCTGAACGTTAATCAAGCAGGCGTCGATTATTACAATAATCTCATTAATGGACTAATTGAGAATGGTATTAAGCCAGTGGTTACCATATATCACTGGGATCAGCCCCAAAGACTTAACTATTTAGGAGGTGTAGCTAACGATGCCTGGATTCAATTTTACGTCAATTATGCCACAACTTGCTTCAGATTATTTGGCGATAGAGTGAAAAGTTGGGTCACATTCAACGAGGCAAACATAATAGCTTTCTATTTCAACCGAGCATTTTTTGGGAGTCTGCCTCAATACCCAAGTGGCGTAATTGAATATTTAACGGTAAAAACTATACTTATAGCACATGCAAGAGCATATCATGTCTACGATAAAGAATTTCGGAAGGAGCAAAAGGGTGAAGTTGGAATTATTATAAACTTTGTGTGGAATGAACCAGCAAGTGACAGTCCGCAAGACGTAGAGGCAGCAGAAAGAAGAAGTCATTTTGACGTGAATATTTTTTTAAATGTGATCATTTTTGCGTGACACAAACATTTCAGATAGGTACGTTTGCGAACCCTATATTTAATTTCGACTATCCCAAGGTTGTAACCAACCGAGTCCATGAGAGAAGCATTCTACAGGGATGCGCTAAATCTCGCCTTGAGCCGCTTACCCTAGCTGAAAAACTTTTAATTAAAGGAACAGCAGACTTCTTAGGGCTAAACTATTACACCACCCTTCTCGTTTCCGATATTCCAGAAATGCCGCGAGACGTGTTTGATTTTTATAATGCTGACATAAAAGTCCGCACTAGTCCAAACCCAGCATGGCCAACTACAGGATCGGACATCCTAAATGTAATTTCGTAATAAATAAATTTTAGAAGAGAAGTATAAAATGTTCTAGATGGTACCGTGGGGACTACGCAAAGCATTAAACTGGATAAAGAACGCGTACAACAACCCCAAAATCTTTATTTTAGAATGCGGCTACAGTGACAGAACTGGAAACTTGGAAGACGATGAACGGATCAATTTCCTCAGAGTAAGCCGATGCAGCTAATTCGTAAAAATAGATCTGATTCTAGGATCATCTAAATGAAACTATTAAAGCCCTGGAAGACGGTGTAAACGTAATTGGTTTCACAGCATGGAGTTTTTTGGATAACTTTGAATGGACAGAGGGATATTTGTTAGTCAACATCAATAAATTATTACAGATATTATTTATTCTTTCATCCACTTTAGGGTAAAATTTGGGTTCTTCAGTGTTGACTTCAATGATACTGAAAGGACGAGGACACCAAGAAAATCTGCTGAGTATTTTAAAAAAGTGACGCTAACACGAAATATCGACTAATCTAAAGTACCTGAATAAAGTGGAAGAAACACGTGAAATGTTCTATGTTTCAGTATTCACCAACATTGAAGAGAAGCTAAAAAATAAATGTTTCATGTTGTGTAATTGCGAAGCCTTTCATTTATCGTAATCTCCATGGCGTTAGATTTTTTAAGAGCAGTCAAAGGAAGCGAAGATTTGCGAACTTCAAATCTTTTATAACTATATTAGAGCATATACCGACAACGAAAGAATCTCGAAATTGCCCAGTGTTTTATTTATGCCAGGAATTTGTTGAAATACCAAAAAATTGAAAAACCTTCACCTACCATAATTATTTGATAAACTCTCTGGTCAAAACTATATCTCGTGGGTGTACGTACCACCCACCAATAACAAAGCCCATAAAAACCACTCAACACAACAATTAGAGGTGAAATTCGAGCACAATTGTTTGTGATAATCCGACTCTAATAATAATGTTTAGGACCTACTTATGGTACTTATTTAGGCATGCTTATTATCATTTACAAAATGATTACCAAAAAAAGGTGGTAATATAAAAGAGAAATAAACTTTATTTTCTGAAACGAAAATGAAACTTCAATTGTTAACCACCTTTTGTATATTCTTCAAGTAAGAAAGAATTGCACTTATTCCTTTGAAGCATCATTATTTTTGCTTGATATTCAATATCTTCAGAATGGGCATTCGACGATAAATTTAAATTTGGAGTCAACATCAGCCTACCAAATCGAAGGAGGTTATAATGAAGATGGCAAAGGATTAAATCTATGGGACGTGTTAACTCATACTACTCCCGGAGTGATCGCGGATGGTAGCACAGGAGACATAGCTTGCGATTCTTACCATAAAATATGGGTGTAAAATACTACCGTTTTTCGTTATCCTGGACCAGGTTATTGCCCGGTGGAATAATTGAATATAAATGCGTGCGTACTCTTTTGTTGTCACACGCAGCGGCTTATAAAATTTACCTGCAAAAGTATAAATTAAGTCAAAAAGGTAAGTAAATTAAAGTGAATTCACCAATACCTCCTGTCTTTAGGAAAAGTCGGCATTACATTAAATTTCCAATGGTCACAACATGCCACTAATAATAAATCAGATATCGAGGCAGCTGAAACCAGACGACAATTTGAGGTGAGCTAATTCCCCGAATTATATTTAACTAATATTTTAGTTACAATTTTATAGTTTGGTTTATTCGCGGGTCCCATTTTTCAAGGAGACTACCCGAAGATAATACGGGAACGTGTAGCTAGACGCAGTAAATTGGAAGGGTTTCAAAAGTCTCGTTTAGAACCACTGACTCTTCGTGACAAAGCTGCTTTATATGGAAAAACTGATTTTCTTGGTATCAACCATTACACCGCATGTTTAGTTAGTGCAACTGGCTCCAATTGGCGATCCGTCTTTCGCCAGTGATGAGGGAACCACCTGCTTTCAACCTTCTCTTCATATCTTCTTCATATTGAGATGGTACGACCCATCTCTAGCACTTCATCTTGGATCCGATTTCAATTCGGCCGCCATCGTGGGTTACGTTAATTGATGCGGGATCAATCACAACGCTGATTTTATTGTTGGTGATAAAATAGTGGTGCACGGTTTGTAAAGAAGTCGATTCTTGGAAACTCGCCCTTGCCGGAGAGAAAGCCTACGGTCATTGTCCCATCGGAGATGAAAGGACGGGGTTGCCTCTTTGTTTGGACGATCGGCAAGTACGCACCCCCGATGGGAGAAGTCGTTCCGTAATACATAAATATGGGTCGGACACGCTCCATGAAAGAATTATACTTTGTAAAGGTCCCGTGGATGAAAAGAACTTAAACAAATTCAAAAGCCTCGGACAGCGACCAGGGCGTACCAAGAGATTTTCGAGAAATAAGAGAAACGGACCACATGCATGTTTGACGTCACGAAAAGCATTGTTTAAAGAAAAGTATAAGAGCTGGAAAATATTCAGACACCGGCAGAAGCGGCTAAGTCCTGAAACCTTTACGGCACAGGGAAGCTCTTCTCCGCTCCGACCCTTGAATCTTGCAAAAGACTTTGAGCCAATTATTCGGTTGTGAAGTGTCCACCTGAGGGTGTTGACGCTGTTGAACCGCTCTGCTGGTTCGAACCCTGCTGCAAGACTAGGCCTGCGAGCGACCCCTGCATTCTGGTGTGACGTGTCCCGGCCCCGGCTGGTAGACGCGTTTTGACTGGCGCTGCGAGAAAAAAACACAGATCCCCGCCACCCCAGGTCATTCTGGTGTGACGTGTCCCGGCCCCGGCTGGTAGACGCGTTTTGACTGGCGCTGACATCCTCGCGACGCTAATTATTAAATTCACAGCGAGAAATATTTGACCGCCGAACCACCGATCCCCGAGCACCAACACGATGGACGCCGCCCCTCGCCAGGATGATGCGCCGGCCGCCCCCCTTCGCAGCCACTCGCCCGCACGACTAGGAAGCACAGGTTTCACTCGAAGCAACTAATCTCCAACTTTCTCCCTTTAGCATTTTTTAACATCCATTTTAGTTTATTGCAAATCATAGGGCCAGACCGGGTCGCTCCAGTGGATGACTCTGAGGATCGCCCTGCTAATTTTTATTCACAATTTCCACCATTCGCTTAGCGAGTACTTCGTGCACTGAGGGTATCCCCTCCTACGGCCACCCCTGACCCGGGTTGCGATTCAGTTAGCACACACTGCCCACTCATCTCTAACTCTATCTTAATTTCGCTGAATCAAAACCCGGCATCAAAAAAAAAAAAGAAAAGAAGGAAAAAAACAGGGACACAAAACCCATAGCCCCCAAGGTTGTCCCGGACGCTCCCGGGGGGAGTCAGGTCCGCCATGCGGGGCCGGCGCTCCAGCGGGGGAGGAAGCTTCCCCAAATAAAAAGAGCCAATAAATAAAATAGCAACAACGTTGCACAAAAAGATGAGCGTGACAGGCCTCCGGTCCGGACAACCAACTCAGGTACAGGGGCGGCCATCTCCCGCCTTACCTCATTATCAACGGTGCACAGAGTATTGGCTAAGGGTTTTACTATCAGTCATAAACTTGGGTGTAAATCACCCCCGGCGAGCCAACGGGCCCCTACTCGAGCTACCTGGCAATTGGACATTACGCACATCTTATCTATGTACATCGTAAATAACTTTGTACCTAGAATGCTGCTTTCAGATTGGATGAAAATAAATGTTTTACATGAGTTGTTGTGTTTTTGTCTGGGTACTGGGATATGTAGCTTACTCAAAAGAGCCTGGGGCCAATCAAAAATCAACGTGGATTCCTAACTAGAGAAAAAACGATCACGCCTTTTTATCCTCCGCCATTTTTAGGAAAATGGAGGAGCCTTAGATTCGTCACAATATCGACTGTGACTAATCTCGCAATTTTCTGAGAAATACCGACATCATCTCGGACATCACCCATCACATTTGACAATATGTTCCTTTTAAGGTTAATAGTTTGCCACCCTTTTGACAATAACTGATACTTTATGTCCTCCACTGTCAGCCCGCTCCCTTTTAATGAAAAATAATTTTTTCTCTATTTTCCACTGAAATGGCAGAAACTGTGAATACATTTTTAGAACCAGAATTTGATCGTCTTTCTAATGGCGACATAAAAAAGGAGGCCTTGTATTTAAAATTTAAAGTTGATATGCTTAAATGGCACTTCCCGTGCACCAATTGCTTCCAAAAACCTTTCGGGTCTTCAACGGGTCACCCAATCTCCATGTACCAAATTTCAGCAAAATCGATTCACTAATTTGGGCTATAATGTATTTTTAGTGTCATTAAAAAATTTCGATTTTTTGACCCAAAGAGCACTAAATGCGAACGAATTTTGTCTTATTTAAAACCAGAATTTGAAGACCTTTCTGATGGTGACAATAAATCTTTCAAAAACTTGTTTTGGATGGTTAAATGAGTGAATAATTTTAAAGTTGGAAATTGGTGTGCCAAAACGGCACTTTCCGTGGGCCGATTGAATCCAAAATTTGTTCAGCTCTTCGACGTGTAATACAATCCCCATGTGCAAAATTTCAGCCAAATCGGTTCAGGGGCTTGGGCTGTACCGCGATTATAAAGTCCGATCAAAATCAATTTTTTTTTTTATTTTTGGTCAAAAGGGCACTAAGAATGAATGCATTTTTAGAAGCAGAATTTGAAGGCCTTTCCTATCGTGACGTGAAAAATGGGGGTTTGCATTTAAAATTTAAAAGTTGATGTGCCAAAATGGCATTTCTAGTTGCACGATTGGCTCAAAAGCTTTTCAGATCTAAGTTGGGTTATCACATGCACACGTACCAAATTTCAACCAAATCGGTCTAGTAGTTTTGGCTGTGGCGTGTTTACAAACGTACGCACATACACACAGACACATTTTTAAAACCACTTTTTTGGGTTCCTGAGACCTCGAAACGTGAAGATCTGGTGCTATCTCAAATTCGAAAATTTTAGTGATTGCAGTAACCTCCCTTTTTTTTTAAATGGTGAAGTGGAGTGGGGAGATTAAAATCTCAAAATTGCCCAGTGTTTTATTTGAAGTCAGGAATTTGTTGAAATACCAAAAAAATTAAAAAACCTTCACTTACCTTAGTTATTTGATAAACTATATATCGTGGGTGTTACCTACTACCTACCAATAACAAAGTACGTAAAGACCACTCAAGACAATAATTAGAGGTCAAACTCGAACACAATTGTAATAATCCGACTGTAATAATTATTTTTAGGACCTAATTAAGATAAAAAGTAAAGTACTTACTTATTTAGGCATGTTTATTATGATTTACAAAAAGATTACCAAAAAATAGTGGTAATATAAAACAAAAATAAACTTTATTTTTTGAAACGAAAATGAAACTTCAATTATTAACCACCTTTTGTATATTCTTCAAGTAAGAAAGAATTGGACTTATTCCTTTGAAGCATCATTATTTTTGCTAGATATTCAACATCCTCAGAATGGGCATTCGACGATAAATTTAAATTTGGAGTTTCAACATCAACCTACCAAATCGAAGGAGGTTATAATGAAGATGGCAAAGGATTAAATCTATGGGACGTGTTAACCCATACTACTCCCGGACTGATCGCGGATGGCAGCACAGGGGACATAGCTTGCGATTCCTACCATAATTGGCAAGAGGATATTCAGATGATCAAAAATATGGGTGTAAAATACTACCGTCTTTCGTTATCCTGGACAAGACTATTTCCCAAAGGATTCAATTATGTAGTGAATCCAGCTGGACTTGCCTACTATCACAATCTCCTTAATGGACTTAGGGAAAACGGAATTGAACCAGTAGTTACAATCTACCACTGGGATACTCCCTACAATATAACCCAACTGGCCAGTTTTGCTAATGCAGATTTTATTGAATATTACAGTAATTTTGCCGATTTCGTTTTTAAAGAGTTCGGGAAAAAAGTAAAATACTGGATCACTTTCAACGAACCATTTGAGGTATGTGTGGCATTCAATGAACTAAATATAATGCTTCAGCCTGCTTATCCCGGTGGAATAATTGAATATAAATGCGTGCGTACTCTTTTGTTGTCACACGCAGCGGCTTATAAAATTTACCAGCAAAAGTATAAATTAAGTCAAAAAGGTAAGTAAATTAAAGTGAATTCACCAATACCTCCTGTCTTTAGGAAAAGTCGGCATTTCATTAGATTTAAAATGGTCACAACATGCCACTAATAATAAATCAGATATCGAGGCAGCTGAAACCAGACGACAATTTGAGGTGAGCTAACTCTCCGAATTATTTTTAACTATTTTACTTACAATTTTATAGTTTGGTTTATTCGCGGGTCCCATTTTTCAAGGAGACTACCCGAAGATAGTACAAGAACGTGTAGCTAGACGCAGTAAATTGGAAGGATTTCAAAAGTCTCGTTTAGAACCACTGACTCTTCGTGACAAAGCTGCTATATATGGAAAAACTGATTTTCTTGGTATCAACCATTACACCGCCTGTTTAGCTAGTGCAGCTGAAGAAGCTCCAATTGGCGATCCGTCTTTCGCCAGTGATGAGGGAACCACCTGCTTTCAGCCTTCTGATTGGGAAAACTCTGGAGTAGAAGGGAATAAAGTGGTGCCATGGGCCCTTACTCTCTTATTGAAATGGGTCAAAGACACTTACAGGAATCCTGAGGTGATCATTACTGAATGTGGCTATGGTGATCAAACTGGCGCTTTAGAAGATGCTCCAAGGATCAGCTACATTAAAGTTAGTTGAGCAATGGAGTGCCAAGCGAAAATCGTATGTATTATTTTTAGAGGTACTTAGAAGCAACTCTAGAAGCTATCGTCAAATATAAAACTAGAGTCAGTGGATTCTTTGTGTGGAGTCTAATGGATAACTTTGAATGGACTTCAGGATATACGTGAGTTAACTTTCAGACGTTTGTCTCTAAAGTGCCGTCCTTTCAGGGTTAAGTATGGTTTATACAATGTCGATTTCAACAGTCCCAACAGAACTCGCACAGCTAAGGACTCTGTGGCTTATTACAAGAGTGTTGTAGAGACTAGGACACCTTGAAGCATATTTTTACCACAAACATCGAAGTCGATTATTCCACAAATATTGTAATAAATCGAAAGAATGTATTTATAAAAACAAGTTTCAATTATTAACCTCCCCAGATGTATACGTTTTGAGGTACGAGGAACCCAAAAAAATGGTTTCTAAAATCTGTCTGCAACTATGTGCGTACATTCTGTACCTTGGGTTTGTACGTACGTACGCTTGTAAACACACACACCGCAGCCCAAACTGCTGGACCGATTTGATTGAAATTTGATATATCGGCATTTGATAATCCGGAATAGTGCTGAAAGGCTTTTGGCACAAATCGTACAACAGAAAGTGCCATTTTGGCACATCAACTTTGAAATTTAAAATGCAAACAGAGAGGCCATGAAATTCTGCTTCCAAAGATGTATTTACTTTCAATGCCCTTTTTGCAAAAAAATTGAATAATTACGGATTTATAACACACTTTAAAAACACGCTAGAGCTCAAACCCCTGGGAGCGATCACATGGAACTTGTATTGCACGTCGAAGCGCTGAAATTTTTTTTGGGGCAATCGACTAGCCCCCAAGTGCCGTTCTGGCACTTTCATTTAACCATCCAAAACAAATTTACGAAAAAGTTATTGCCACCATCAGAAATAAGACAAAATTCATTCGCATTTAGTGTCCTTTGGGTAAAAAAAACCGAAATTTTGTAATAGGTAACACTAAAAACACATTATAGCCCCAAACTACTGAATCGATTTGGCTGAAAGGAAATTTATTTTAGCATATTCTTGCTATCGGCTTCGATAGCTGTTGCATTGTCGGATCAAAAACGTTTGTGTCACTTCTTTGTTGCCTATTTTGTTTTACTTATAAGATTTTCTATCTGATGTGATACTGATAAGACTACTAGGATTCCTGAATAAACTCGGATGGAGTAATCATAGTTTAAATTCGGATTTTCAATTGCATAATTACGTTATTCTGTGGTAATATAGCAGAACAATCAAGTATAATATAATTTATTACAGCGCAAAGCATTGTTCTAAATACCTAAATAAAATGGTAGGAATAAATAAAGAAATAATAAATAAATTTAACTTGGGATAACACCAGAACTTTACATTTGATGGTTCCGGGATCTCGAAAAAGTGATTTTAAAAAAATGGAATTTGGTATGGGGGTAGTGTTGACCTGGACATGAGCCCAGTTAAGTTTGTTGGTAATCGTCAAACGACAAGAGCCCCTTTTTTGTTGTCAACTTTGAAATTTAAAAAATTAAGACAATGTTTTCTTTTGGGTACAATCAAATAATACACACAATAATTATTTTCAATTCACCAAGACATTGCACATTATTCAACTAGATTTCAGAAGGCACTGAAAAAGTTTTCAACAGTATCCAAAATAGTGATCCTATGTTAAACTAGGTCCACTACAGTGCAAAATGATAATTTTCACCTACCCACTTTGTGAAGCGAATTTTTTAGCATACAAATAGCATAAAAATGCCGAACCACGTCGGAATTTTTTGATAGTGCAAAAATGACAATAAATAACACTTCATTTGCATGGTTATCATTTATTAAAATATATCAACCGTATGTTTTTTGCACTTGTTAGTCTTAGGTATACACCCAAAGTTTACGTACGTTACATTAGGTATAAAGTGTAAAAGGATTTTGATTTTACTATATAAAAGCTATAGTAAGTACATACATACAGGTAAGTTGAATTTAAGTAAAGGTGTTCTCATTTATTTTTCAAAGTTTAAATACTTAGGTCTAGGCACCTTCTTATATCAAGTGATAATATAGATGGCAAGATAGATATTTATATTAAATTAAATTACAGCACTTTGACAGTAGGTACCCATTTTTGTCAGAAATCGCTTTATCTCCTACACGTTTCTTCTTTATTTTACAAAAGGATTATAAAGTCGGAACTATTTTTTAATTTCACTGTTTTAAAGCGAAATTATTAAGTCAACTCTACGAAAGGTTAGTCAAATAAAAATCTGAAAAAATTCCCTAACAGAAAATGTAATACACATATTTCAGAAATCATTTTTCTGTAACTAATATGAATGGCATTGAGGTCACTGTTTGATATAAAAAACAAATAGTCCTAATTTAATTGTAATAAATTAATTAAAATAAACCCAGTTAATAGCCTCTGTGCAAGTACACTGCCATTAGACAATAAAATTTATTTATTTATTGTTTTTCCACAGAATAAAAACTATAAAATGGATAACAGAGCTTGAAAAATTTCTAAAACAAAATGAAGCTTCACCACAAACTAATACTGGCAATTCTTGTTTTATCATGCAGGTAATCGGTTCTAATGCTTTTTGAAATGCGGTTTGATCTTGAAGTTCGTAGAGTGGCATGGGCAGCGAGGCCGAAATGGGCCTTTGACAAGAATTTCAAATTTGGAGCAGCCACCTCAGCCTACCAAATTGAAGGAGCGTGGAATCAAGACGGAAAGGGTCCAAATGAGTTCGACGACCTACTGCATGCCCATCCAGAACTAGTAGCAGATCAAACCAATGGTGATGTAACGTGCAATTCATATAATAAATTAGATGACGATATACAAATTCTCAAGCAAGCTGGAGTTAAGTATTACAGGTTTTCATTGTCGTGGTCTAGGATTTTACCACAAGGTTACCCAAATCAAATTAACCCGGCAGGAGTTAATTACTATAACAACCTCATTAACAAACTCCTTGAGAATGATATTCAACCATTGGTTACCATTTATCATTGGGACACATCCTCCACGTTTACTCTGCTTGGCCATTTGAGTGGTGGCTCTTTCGTTCAATACTATGCCGAATTTGCAAGGGTAGCATTTGAGTTGTTTGGAGATAGGGTCAAGTACTGGCTCACCTTTAACGAACCACGGATAAAATGCGTGTATGTTCTTGGAGCAGAAGCACCTATTGTATCTTCATATCCTGGTGGAGTTATCGAATATGAATGTGCGCGTCATTTATTGTTGGCTCACGCTGAAGCTTACACAATTTACCAACGAGAATTTAGAGCAAAACAAAAAGGTTGATAATAGAAAACAATTTGACACAATTTTACTGATTTTTCATTTTTACTATAGGAAAAGTTGGTATCACCTACGATTTTCAGTGGTCACAACCAGCTTCCAACAGTCCAGCTGATGTTCAGGCAGCCGAACAACGAAGACAATTTGAAGTGAGTCCCTCTTGAGTAGGCCAGTGACTTTTTACTGAAATATCGATATATCGATAAAAATGTGTTATCGATATACCGATAATTAATTGATATACCGATATATTAATTAGTCAATATATCGATAAGTATTCATATAATGTATAGGCATGGTTATCGTTACACAAAACCGATAATTGCCGATAAATTCGCGAAATATGGATACAAAAATATCGAGATATCGATACGATTTGTAATATCGATAATCGATATTCAAATCTCAATACCGCACAGCCCTACTCTTGACTCACATACTCTTAAAATATTCTTTTAGTTTGGACTATTTGCCAATCCCGTTTTGCAATGGGATTATCCTGAAATTGTTCGTAAACGGGTGGCCCTACGAAGCAAGCTAGAAGGATTTCCTAGATCACGATTGAGGGAACTTACTTACGAGGAAAAAAAGAAAATAGCTGGAACTTACGATTTTCTGGGTATTAACCATTACACCACTTATTTGGTGGCAGCCTCTCCAGAAGCTCCAATTGGTAACATTAGCTTTGCGAATGACGAGGGAACTTACAGCTTTGCGGATCCCAACTGGGAAGCGACTGGAGATCCGGGTAACTATGTGGTACCATGGGGGCTCAGTAGTGTTCTGAGATACGTGAAGGAAAGATATAACAACCCTGAAGTAATCATCACGGAGTGTGGTCTCGGTGATAATACTGGTACCTTAGATGACGATCAAAGAATCAGCTTTATTAAAGTAAAGGAATCTTAACAGACCCAATGTAAAACTTCATTTCAGGGGTATTTAAATGCAACACTTGATGCAATAATAACAAGTAAAGCCAAAGTGACTGGGTTCTTTTACTGGAGCTTGATGGACAACTTTGAATGGTTTTCGGGATACACGTAATTTTAAATTGAAAAATTTTGAAACTACATTATTATTTTTTCAGGATTAAGTTTGGCTTGTTTAACGTTGATTTCAGTAGTCCTAACAGGACTCGCACAGCCAAAAAGTCAGTAGAATACTACAGAAAGGTAGTGGAAACTGGGGAATTGTAGTATGTATGTATAATGCCTATACGACTATGTTGAGAAATTAAAAGTTTTAAAGATCTTGTTCTTTATTTTAAAAATTGAGAGAATTATTTCTACGTAAGTATAAAAGATATGTAGACAGGTGTATGTTTGCAAGAAAACGCAATTACCATTAATAATAACAACAATAACCATTAACCATTAACAATTAACCAAAGAGAAACCTTCGGAGAGAGCTGACATAACACTTTGATGGTTTCGGCCTCCTGATCTCTGGTTAGTGGGGGGCGTATTTTATCTCCTGTGACCTAGTAGTTTAGTGTATAATAGTGCATAAGTTGCAACTTGATATCTGCAGTCGTTTTCAAGTTATATTTGAAAAATCGCATTCGACGTACGGGCCGATTTTTTTCAAAATCAAATAATCACCTAGAAAGTGTCCAAATGTGTGAACCTGCCAGTTTCAGTAGTTTACCAAACAGGCAGAGGCAGGAAACTTTACTCATTTAGTACGTATACCGGGCGTAAACGAGACCTGGCGAACCCTCTTTTTTGGCTATTTATGCATCGGATGGAATGAAATTTGGTGGGCGCAGATTAGATGGTTAATGACATTATTTGCGCTAATTAATAATTTTTATAGCTTCCGGTCTTACCGGAAGTGCCCTGTGGACAAAAAAATGGGACAGCCTGTATATGTTTATATTTTTCGAATCTAAATCACCTTGGCTTTGAGCGAAGACATTTCTGTCAAATCAAATGCCATGGCAACCTTAATTTCTTCCATTCTTAAGATTGAAATTTCTCTTGCTGGATTGTCATCCGAATATAATTCGAAGTCTGATTTTCAATAGTAATACGACGAGTAGTCTCTTGATTGCCGCGGGTTTTGACGTCCGAATGGCTGTCAACTACGAGTCAAAATGGTAGATTTATTTAGGCTAAAAAGAGGACGAGAGCTCGCTCGAGTCCTCTTTGGCCGAAAAAAATCTACTATTTGACAAGTAGTGCATCCATGAGGACTCAACAAGGCAACCAAGAGACTACGAATCGTATTTTGCAGATTATTTTATAAATTAAAGTATTGAGTACCTAAGTAGTGTCAAGTTGACGTTGTAGTCTTATCACTGTAATCAGGATTACTGGTATGCCAAATGCTCCTTTGGATTGGTTCAATACTTAATGAATAAAATAATCTCTGCAAAATATCTCTTAATCTTAAATCAGCTCTTCAGGGGGTTCCAAATTTCAGCTAAATCGACATAGTAGTTTGTGTTCTCCTACCGTGTCCTACCTTCCTTCGAAATATTGAATTTTTTAATTATTTACTACTGAGACCTCGAAACGTATAAATCTAGTGTTATCTCAATTTGAATTTCGAATTTTTGACTCATTGCAAAAATCTCCCACTTTTATGCTAGTTGTGGGGATCTTAATAATGTAAACCCTACTATCGTATATACTTAATCATATACCGGGTGGTCTTTTTATCTTGAGACTGGCAAGACTGGCAATCGGAAAAGAGGTATTTTACAAAAAAATGTTTTGTATAAAAGTTTTATGACTTCGAAGTGGAAGATAGATGGCATCATCGCCATTTTGATTCAAGGTCATTTTTAAGGTCAAATGAAGGTCAACTTAATTCTTTTCATGGAAACCCATCCATCGGATCCAAAAATAGTTTAGATGAGAGTTGTTCGTTCTTTTACGGGGAATAACAATCATATAACAAAAATATAGGTTTCCATTTAAAAAAATTTAGTTGAACGTCATTTGACTTTGAAAATGACCTTGAATCAAAATGGCGATGATGCCATCTATTTTCCCCCTCGAACCCACAAAACTTTTATATATGTATAACATTCTTTCTAAATTGCTTCCTTTCCGAGATATTGTTATCGGTAATTTTTTCGAATACATTTCAATGTCGTAATAATTAGCCCGAGTGGAACATGAGGGCTAATTACGTTATTGGAATGCGTGCGAAAAAATTACCTGATACAAACAATGCACGAAGGAGATTTGGACGGTTAGTGCGCAAGTTAGCATTACATATTAAAAATATTTGAAAAATAAAAGGATTCATAAACTTCAGAAGCCATGGAGCCCTGTAATTATCGTTGTTGGTTGGCGAAAATGTTGAGGATGAATCAACAGAAAATTCCATTTTTCTTTGTGCATGTACGCCACTATCTTATAACATTGCATAAGTGCAATAATCGGCGATAATTGTATCACTGTGCAACATTATTGATGTAATTATCTGGTATCTAGGCGACAGTCCAAATACGCTTTGCTTATTGGCTAAATAAAGTAGGTACCTAATATAAAAGACGTGCGCATTAATCAGAAATAGAAATATTACTTAATATTGACAACAGTTGCAGCGTTAGACATGACCCGATACATACTAAATAATGCTCGTACGCAAATGGCATGTAAGCAGCCGATGAAAAATGAGCAGATACGGAAGCGGCTAGAACCTCCCCACTTGGTGAATGATCAAATCCTATCACCTATAAGAGCTTATTCACAACCACTTTACGTAAGTAACGTAACAAACTTTAACAATGGTCAACAATTGTTCATGACAGCTTCTGACTTTTCTAGTAATTGTTGACGATTGTTAAACTTTGTTATGTCACGTACGTAAAGTGGTTGTGAATGAGGTTTAAGTTTCAATCCGTTCGATGCGTTTCGGGAGTTTTTCAAAAATTTTATTTTTTATTGTCAAAAGAGCACTAAGTTTGATTGCATAGTTGGGAACAGAATTTCAAGACCATTCATGTGCTGATAAAACAAATGGCGGTCATCATCTTTCAAATTTCATATCACATGCCAAAGAAGCACTTGAAATTGGCCGATTGCCACCCAAATTAAGTAATTCTCCTCTTGCTATATCTAAATTTTACTCCACCAACCTTAAAGCCTTTCCTGTGATTTTTAAAAATTTTACGATTTTTTGACCAAAGGGCACTAAGTTTGAACACATTTTTGGACATGACATTTAAAGGCCTTACATGTGCTGATAAAGAAGATTTGAGTTTATTATTCAGATTTCAAAGTTTATATGAAAAATGGCACTCGTGTTATTTAATGTTGCTTCAAAATTTCGAATTTTTTGATTTCATACCAAAAAGGCGCTAAGTGTGAATACATTTTATTTCGAATTTTGGAGTGATTGCATCAGTAACCTCCCATTTTTAAATTGGTTGTGGGGAGGTTAAAACGATAGGTGGCTAACTAGCCAGTGGCGGATTTGGGGGGGGGGTGCAAGGGGGCGATCGCCCCCCCCCCCCAAGATCCGTGCTGGATCATAAACTTCGTACATTTCACAAAATTCGTCTGTCGTCCACTTGGTTTAAAATTATGGTTTCCCATCAATTCGGCCCCCCTGAGATTGTCTTCTGGATCCGCCACTGTAACTAGCACTATTTCCGTTCAATACTTTTAATATTATAAGGTACCTAAGCAGGAATAACAAAAACCCATATGGCTTACTGTTCATTGGGCCCATTTCCACGTGCTAATATCAGTAGATAATAGCTCATTTCTTTACGCAATTAGCAAAAATTTTAAAAACAGATGATAAAACAACTGTAATTATTGCTAAGGTACTTATTTGCGGCGACTCTATGAGGCAATTACATAGAACATAGCAACATGGTCAGACACCCAGTAATATTTTTTTTACTAAGTGTGATGTTAGCAACTCATTTTTGTGGATGGATTTTAACAATACTTACCTCGTTTCAGGATCGTTTTCTCCGATGCAGATTTGAAGTTTCCTCAGAACTTCAGATTCGGTGTAGGTACGTCAGCTTATCAAATTGAAGGTGCATGGAACGAAGATGGTAAAGGTGAAAGTGTATGGGATAGGTTTGTTCATGAAGATCCCGATAGAATTGCGGATCGGAGTAATGGAGATGTAGCTTGCAATTCCTATCACAAATATAAAGAAGACATCCAGTTAGCGAAAGATTTAGGAGCTAATGTATATAGGTTTTCCGTGTCCTGGCCCAGAATATTACCCAGTGGTTTGATAAATAACGTTAACAAGAAAGGTTTGGATTATTATAAAAATCTGGTGGGTGAAATTAACAAACAGGGAATGGAGGCGTTCATGACACTTTATCATTGGGACCTTCCACAAAAACTGCAAGATTTGGAAGGATGGACAAATCCACTAATAATAGAATATTTTCTTGACTATGCTAGATTAATGTTTACCGAGTTTGGTGACACGGTTAAATATTGGGCGACATTCAATGAACCCACGATGGACTGTCTCTATGGATATGGAAGTAGTGTTTTTGCTCCAGGAATTAACCAATCTGGAGTTGCAGATTACTTATGTGGCCACAATATGCTAAAGGCCCATGTCAGAGCGTATCATCTTTATCACAAAGAGTTTAAAGACATCCGAAAAGGTATGTAAAGAATACGTTATAGATACAAGTATACAAACAAAAAATAGGTAAAGTTGGTTATACGCTTGCAAGCCAGTGGTACCAACCAGCCACAGACAGTCAAGAAGACAAAAACGCTGCAGAAAGGGCCCTTCTATTTTACGTAAGTAGTATCACGTTTTGAATAAGCTAAATTTCAAAAAATTGTAGTCGGGGTGGATGGGGCAACCCATAGTATCTGGACACTACCCAGAAGTTATGGTAAGGAGGATCAAGGAACGTAGCCTTAGACAAAATTTTACAAAATCACGTTTACCAGAGTTTACTGAAGAGGAACAGGTGCTTTTAAAAGGCACGTATGATTTCGTAAACGTAAATCATTATTCGGTTTATTACGTCAGAGCCCGGAAGACTGAATATCCGACTGACACAATCAGTTTTTTAAGTGATCTCAACGTTGAAGAAGTTTTGTGTACTGATGAAGACGTACGGTTTGATTTTCGACTTCACTTTTAATGAAATTTTGCTCTGTAGTATTGTGCTTGGGGTTTGAGAAAGATTATAAAGTGGATTCAAAACGAAATCAGCATTCAAATTGGCACTAACTACACAGGAGAATTTTTCCTAACTGAAACTGGGCTAGGCGACGACGGAGGGCTCGATGATTATGATAGAATAAAATACTATAAGGTAATATTTGAAATTGAAGGCGGTCCTATTCTTGCGATTTCAGGGCCATCTCAATGCTGTTCTTGAAAGCATTTATAAAGATCAAATTAACGTTGGTGGGTTCATTAGTTGGTCATTGCTAGACAATTTCGAGTGGAATAGAGGATATACGTAAATATGACGTTAAGCCAGACAAAATTACCTATATTCGTCAAATTGTAGAACAAAATTTGGTTTGTACCAAGTGGATTTCAACCAAACTAATAGACCTCGAACTCCAAAGAAATCCGTGGAGTACTACAAGAAGGTTATAAAGACCAGGAGCACGAAATAATTCTCAATAAGTAGTACCTGATTGTATTTTAAACTCAATAAAAATGTTCGCATTCCTTTACCCTTTACTTGAACATTTTCAAGTAGACGGAAACAAACAGATCAGTAATTTTGTAACTGAAACTGAAAATGGGAATGAACGATTACCCAAGTTTATTAAGTTACTATGCAGTTTCCCAACGAAGTGAAATGCATGTGCAACGAGGGGTTAACCCACTTAGCGATTTGGGTGTACAGTTCTCTGGAATTTTGACAGTTTTCTAGCAATTTTGGCGATTTTTAGCGATTTTGGCAATTTTTCAGCGATTTAGGCAATTTTCTAACGATTTTGGCGATTTTCTAGCGATTTTGGCAATTTTCAAGCAAGTTTCCGGCGAATTTGGCATATTTTTTTGGCGACTTGGAAATTTTCCAGCAATTTCGGCGATGCGCACTGTTGTAAATAATTTTATTGATGGCGGTTTTCTTCCATGGTTCGTTGCTTTTGGGACACTCACGTCACACTTGCGGAGTCTACTGAAATTAATTATGATGCATTATCCATTTCAATTAAACTGACCGCTTTTTATTAATAAAAATAAAGTGGTGCTTATTTTCACAATTTTCTAAGTAAATCCTTAAATTCATATTAATAAAAATTCAGCAAATGCTTATTGGACAAGCTTTTGCTGATCCTGGTTCAGTATAAGCATTCCCTTGTCTTCGTATTAATAAAGTTAGCCATTTACGGATTTGTTTCAGTACATCCTTCTGAAAATATATGTGTGCTATTTCAGATATTGATTGTCCACCTCGTTGTCCACTCAATATTCCTACCATATTTAATGGCGTTCGTATAGCGAAAAACTATAAAGAAAGACATCCTGAATCAAACAAGTTCAAAATTATTCAGATTTTCTCCAGGAAGTGTTGAGTGACTTTCTGAACATATTTTTTAGTACCGAAGAAACATGGGGAGGAGCATTAGATACCAAAGCGGAAATGATTTTTTCTCTTATAGATATAAAAGCAGTAGGTAAAGAAGTAGTAATTTATGTGCCTAAGCATGTAAGTGAATGTTTTTCGGGTCGAAAGAAAATGGCCATTTCTTCAGACCCGAAAAACTACTTTCCTGTGATGTGGTATACAACATTTTTCTTCATTCATCAGAAAAAAAATATATTGAAGCTAAAAAACCAATATTAAGTATTTTCACAACACAGCACAGGTGAGACGACATGGCAACTGCCGACTAATTTTCTTAGCTATCCACGAATATAAAGTAAAATTTTCGCAGCTAGCAGAAAAAAAATTATCCACCGCTTACTCATTTCAGCGGCTAGCCGTGCAAAATTATTTTACACGGCTAGTCGTGAGAGATTGTACTTTCATAGTCCTCGTGAGGCCCGAAAATCTTATTTTTAGTTAATGCACGAAGAAGAAGCTTTTTCTGAAGTGAAGTAGGTTACACGACAATTCTACCAAGGCGAGCATAATTGTTTCTACGAAAATAATCCGAAACGTACCTAGTGGGGATTTATTTCCAAAACAAACATAGCAGGCAATATGCTCGGAGAAACAGACTGGGGGGTAACAATTCCTTATTTCATAAAAGAAGATTTTTCTCGGGTGCTTTTTGCAAGATAATTTTTTTACGAAAATATTGGACATATTTTTCGTGCATTAATAGTAGCTATGTACCATTGGTCGGTAGGCTAATATTAACCGTTTAATGGAAAAATATTCTGCAGTGAAATGTACCTAATCCTTAAATGTTTACATACTGGCCTTAAAGAATCAAAAGTCTTCATGTGGCGGGATTACAAACTAGCAAACCCTGACGCAGATCAGCATATCCTATTAAGTATAAGCATTTCATTATTAATACCGAAGTAAGGATTACCTTTTGCTGAAACCTTTTACTAATCAGCAAAATCTTTTCCTAGTAATTTGCTTATAAGCACTACCTTATTTTTATTAATATGACCTATTCTAATACGCAATCTTACGGAAAACATCTCTTCAAAAACAATAGATACCTAATATTTTTTCGTATCTGATGATGAAATTTTTGTAATTCAAGCAGTTGTTATTAAGTACACGATAAATGCTCAAGTGTGAAAATGTGTTCTGGAAGGCTAATTCTAACAATTCACGTTTTTATAACAATTATTGAGTAAGCATTAAGTCACTTATAAAAAAGTTTAAAAAAATGCTACATAATTTGATAGAACCTCTCTAGGAGTAGAAAACAGAACGTTTCCTTCTACTTTCAAATTTGGGGTAGCTACAGCAGCATATCAAGTTGAAGGAGCTTGGAATACTGACGGTAAAGGAAGTAGTATTTGGGACTATCTTACACATACACGTCCAGAACTAATAGATGACAGGAGCAATGGGGACACGGCTTGCAATAGTTATCATAAACCTAACTCGGACACAGAATTACTCAAAGATTTAGGTGTTGACTTTTATAGGTTTTCCATATCTTGGTCCAGAATACTACCGTCCGGATATTCAGATGGAGAAATTAATCAATTTGGGGTGGATTACTATAATACTATTCTAGACAATTTGCAAGAAAGCAACATCGAGGCTATGGTTACGTTATACCATTGGGATTTGCCGCAGCGTTTACAGGAAGACTTGGGAGGATGGGTCAATGAGAGCCTCGTTGACATTTTTGCTAATTATTCACGATTAGCTTTTCAACTCTTTGGGGACAGAGTTCAAACGTGGACCACCTTTAATGAACCTCATCTAGTTTGCCAACAGGGCTATGAATCAGGGTCTAAAGCTCCAGCCATTGAATCTCCCGGCGATCTACTTTATCTCTGCGGTCACGTTGTCCTCAAAGCTCATGCCAAGGCTTATCACATTTACGATGAAGAATTCCGGGAAAAGCAAAGTGGAAAAATCTCCATAGTTCTTAACAGTGACTGGTTTGAGCCATCGAGCTATAGCGAAGTAGACTTAGAAGCTGCTGAAAGAATGAGGCAGTTCTATGTAAAGTATAACTTCGACCAGTTTTTTTTCCTACTCATTAGTATTTTTAGTTTGGTTGGTTTGCCCATCCAATTTTTCATGGAAATTATCCACAAATTATGATAGACCGGATCGCAGACAGGAGTTTTAAAGAGGGTTTTAATCAATCTCGCCTACCTTCATTTACGAAAGACGAAATTGACTACATAAAAGGAACCCACGACTACATTGGTTTGAACCATTATACAACGCAACTGATCAGTTGGAGAGAAGACGATGCCATTGGAGAGCCCAGTTCCTTCAAAGATATCTCGGTTGATTCTCGTAAAGATAGCTCTTGGGGCGATTCTGCTTCTTCTTGGTTAAAGGTGGGAGTAATGCTGCTCATTGTTCTGAGTTTATTGATGTTGTCATAGTCTCTTTTAATGCTCAACTGGTGCTTGAGGCGTGAACCAAGAACGGGTGGCTAAAAAAAACCGGACAAAATGTCTTTGACAATAACTTTTCTTATTCTTTGACCGATTTTTTTTCATTTTTCAATTAATGCCATGCACTCCTAAGCCCTAAACATCCCCTTGTTTTCAACCAAGCGATAAACCTTGAAGTTATAGCGGTTAATTTTTCTGTTGTCTCATCGTAAAACGTAAGTATTAGACTTTTTTCAAAAAATTGTAGAAAAATAACGTCTCCGGCAAATTTACGACAGTAAAAAGCATCTGAAAGGGCAAAAATCGCCTTTCATTTGGTTCAGGTACGAAAACGATTGGTAGAAAATTTACCAATCCCCATGCATTCAAAATGAGCAGCATTAAGAGTGCGATAGCAGCGCCATCTGTGATTTTAAGTCATATTGTGAAAAACTGATTCTTTAGCTTTTGCTTAAGCCTACATTGGGCCAAATCGGTCAAAAATTTAAAAAAGATATTGCAAAAAATATTCTGTCCGGTTTTTTTGAGCCACCCGTTATATTCCCTTCATGAGCCATTTGAGAATTAAAATACTTATCGGCTAATTTTAAACAGTGCATTCTATTATTCCGAAACAGGTTTATATGTACGTATAAAAAATGCAGCAGAGAAGCGGCTGGAACCTCCACATCGCGTGGATCTTTGTATTCTGTGTAGAAAGTAGTCAATTCAACACATTTTTGATGTTTATCGTCTGTGACTAATTTCGCAATTTTCTGACAAATACCGTCATCACCCATCACATTTGACAATATGTTCCTTTCAAGGTTAATATTTTGCCACTTTTTTGCCAATAACTGCCACTTTATGTCATCCACTGTCAGCCCGCATCCTTTTAATGAGAAAGAATTTTTTCTCTATTTTCCAATTAAATTGCGGAAACTGTGAATACATTTTTAGAACCAGAATTTGACCGTCTTTCTAATCGCGACATAAAAAACGAGCTCTTGTATTTAAAATTTTAAGCTAATATGCTTAAATGGCACTTCCCGTGGACCAATTGCTTCCAAAAGCCTTTCAGGTCTTCAACGGGTCACCCAGTCTCGATCTACCAAAGCTTTTCAGATCTAAGTTGGGTTATGAGATGCCTACGTAACAAATTTCAGCCAAATCGGTCTAGTAGTTCTGGCTGTGGCGTGTTTACAAACGTACGTACGTACACACACTCGCCAGACACATTTTTAAAACCACTTTTTTTGGGTTCCTGAGACCTCAAAACGTGAAGATCTGGTGTTATCTCAAATTCGAAAATTTTAATGGTTGCAGTAACCTCCCTTTTTTTTAAGTGGTGAAGTGGAGTGGGGAGGTTAAAAATACGTAACAAGTATCGGTCATTATTTTCTTGATTTTCGTAGTCCAGAACTTTTGCCAGAACTTCGGAATCAGGTGCATTGGCATTTTTTTTAACAGCAAAGAGCATGCATAACCATAAATCACCAATAATGTTGTGTTATGTCATTTCCTCTATAATATCCCTCGAGACTGAAAAATACTGTACTTGTAGATAGTTCCTTGGGGAATACGTAACATAACCAAATGGATAGACAAGACCTACAACAATTCAGAAATTGTTATTACCGAAAATGGTGTGTCTGATAAGGGTAATTTACTGAATGATGACATCCGCATTAACTACTACCGAGTAATTATTATGATGACAATCATTATAAATGATCAATAGCCAAATTAATATTACAGGACTATCTTAGCAACATTCTTGAAGCCATTTATGAAGACCAAGTCAACATAACAGGTTACACTGCTTGGAGTTTGATGGATAACTTTGAATGGAATAGAGGATACACGTAATACGAATATTGCTTCCTATAAGTTGTTATATAAATTTTTCAGGGAAAAGTTTGGTATGTACTCTGTTGACTTTGAGGACTCTGACAGACCAAGAACGCCGAAAGCATCAACTGCTTATTATAAAAACGTGATTGCAACAAAATGTTTAGTAGATGAATGTGTACAATCTGTAAATTAATCATGGTGACAACTGATAAAAGATTTATCATGCACTTAGTTAGTTGCTAGTGTTGCTACGTTGTAAAAAGCATAACCTTTGGAATCAAATAGGTAACCACAATCTTCGGAACAAGTACCTACTTTGATGTATTATCAAAATTTAAAATAATAAAATAGTATTCAGTATTATTGCCTTGAAGGTTCCTAATACATGGCAATAAAAGTATATCTTATCACTTTTCACTACAGTTCTAACCTTAAAATGTTAAAATTAATGTATTTTCTCCTTTTACTGCGGTAATAAATATTGAAAGTTATAAAATGCAAATTGTTAAAATAAAACTACTTTTAGCTTCTCCAATCAACTTAATCCTAATAAATTTCCTGATGACTTTTTATTTGGTGTGGCAACCTCAGCTTATCAAATAGAGGGCGCTTGGGATGAAGATGGTAAGTTACATTTCTTAGACAATAGTCTTACAATTTTAAGTATAGGTAAAGGAGAAAACATCTGGGACCATTATACACATCTAAATCGCGACAAGATAAGTGGAAAAGGAGACGGAGATATTGCATGTGACTCTTATCACCGAGTAGAAGAAGATGTTGAACTTATCAAAGGGTTAAATGTAGATTATTACCGATTTTCCTTATCTTGGTCCAGAGTTTTGCCGGATGGGGTCAAAGTCAACCAAAAAGGAATTGATTATTACAATTCCTTAATTGATGCCCTTGTAGCAAACAATATAACACCTATGGTAACCTTATATCATTGGGATCTTCCACAGAAATTGCAAGAATATGGTGGGTGGGTTAATCCGCATATGGTCGATTTTTTTGAGAAATTCGCAAAACTGGCATTCGACAATTTCGGGGATAGAGTAAAATATTGGCTGACTTTTAATGAACCATACAATATCTGTGTTCAAGGATACAGTATGGGTATAAAAGCACCAGGTCTTGTACTAAGTGGTTTTGGAGAATACTATTGTATGCATACTTTAATCAAGTCCCACGCAAAAGTTTACCACCTTTACCAAACAAAATACAAAGAAAAATTTAAAGGTAAAGATAGAACGTTATTAACCATTTTGAAAATTATAAAATGTCAGGAAAAATAAGTCTGGCACTAGACAGTTACTGGCTCGAACCGGAATCAGACTCTGAAGAAGATATTGAGGCGGCTGAAAGAGCAAAGCAATTCACCGTAAAAGAAAAAAGGCTTTCTGCTAAAACTAAAAATTCATATTTTAGACAGGTTGGGTGGCAAATCCTATTTTTCTTAATGGAGATTACCCCGAGATTATGAAAGAAATTATTAAGGAAAGAAGCAATGCAGAGGGTTTACACCGTTCCCGTCTACCATCGTTTACAGAAGAAGAAAAGAGTTTTATCAAGGGAACTCATGACTTTTTCGCTTTTAATACGTACACGGCAATTTTGGTTAAGCATGCTTCAAACAACGCGACAACCGATCCATCGTGGTTAAAGGATATTCAAATTCTTGCTAGGGTTAACGAAGACTGGTCCGGATCTGCTTCCCATTGGTTGAAGGTTGTGAATTTTTTCATTCATTCAGAAACATAATCTGTAATTTCCGAAACAGGTGGCCCCATGGGCTTTCAAAAAACTGTTGGTGTGGCTGAAAAAGCATTACGGAAATTTAGAGTTCTATGTTACCGAAAACGGATATTCAGACAACAGAGGAGAAATTAATGATGTAGATAGGATAATATACCACGAGGTGAGGAATATGTGCGTGAGAAAAAATAACTATTACCTGTTGTTGAATACGAATTTAAAATACAGGTTTGATAGGTTCTGAAGTTAACATACTTCATATTTCAGGAATATCTAAGTGCATTACTGGATGCTATCGATGCAGGTGTAAATGTGAAGGCTTACACGTTTTGGACTCTCATGGACAATTTTGAATGGACTGAAGGTTACGAGTAAGCAATAAAACATTTTTTTCACTACTAGCTTTAAAACGTACCATTATTGACTTATCTTTGTATTGAGTTCGATTTTTTTGCTAGTAAGTGAAAAAAGCACTATATTCACCACGGTAGAGAAAACTATTTTAGCCTTCGCGTCTTGCCGCTTGGGCTAAAATAGTTACAGTTAATACAGGGTATCCCTCGACGAGCGTCAGTTAGCCGTATCTTTTCATCAATGGCGCACTTTCGGTTATACCGGATATAAGTACTAATTTCCTTATTTTAAATGGAAAACTCTGTATATTATGACATTTTTGGATTCTACATTTAATTCTAGGTGAACTTTTACTAAGAATTACTATACCAAAAACCAAAAATCAACCGTTTTTGAGAAAGTCAAGAATTTCGCTTTTTTATGTCAAGTGCAGGCATATCTTCAAAAAGCTGTAACATTCTTACAGTATGAAATGAGAAAACGAGATTAATTTGGCAATAAGTCTAATGTAGGGTGTTATCCGCAACTAGACTCAAATTGGGTCAAATACATACAGGGTGTTCTCTGCAAATTTTAAAACATCATCAACTTCACTGGTCAAGAAGGCAATTTTTTCATATGGAATGCCCCAACTATTTTATGGCACATCGTTGCAGAATTTAATTGTGTATCATTTTAATCTACATGTTTGCCATAAAATAGTTGGAGCATTCAATTTGAAAAAATTAACTTGTTGACCCAATTAAGTTGATGATGCTCAAAAATTTGCAGAGAAAACCCTGTATGTATTTGACCCAATTTGAGTCCGGGAGCGGATACCCCCTACATTAGACTTCATGACAAATTAATATCGTTTTCTTATTTCATAATGTAACGATGCTACAGCTTTTTGAGCTTAGGCCTGCACTTGACATAAAAAAGCGAAATTCTTGATTTTCTCAAAAACGGTTGATTTTTGGCATAGCAATTCTTTGTAAAAGTTCACCTAGAATTAAACGTAGAATCCAGAAATATAATAAACAGGGTGTGTTCCATTTAAAATAAGGAAGTTAGTACCTATTTCCGGTATAACCGGAAGTGCGCCATTGATGAAAATATTTTACGTCGATTTGAAATTAATTGAAACTCCTGTGCACAAATTTTCATGACGATGCTAGAAACAGTTCTCCAGATCCGGCTAACTGACGCTCGTCGAGGGATACCCTGTATACTACATATTTTAGATGACTACGCAATAATGTAATTTTAGGCATGTATTTGGCTTATATTATGTCGACTTTGACAATCCTGAATTACCCCGATTACCCAAAAAATCCGTTGGTTTTGTCAAGGATGTCATTAAGCACCGTGGTATTCGGCAACCCGTCGATAGAACAGCAGCTGTATACATTAGAAATAAAGATGAATTGTAAGAAAGCATTAGTATTATTACAGAATCTTGGTATCTTCTCTCAGCAAGCAAATGAACATTTAGTATTTAGTGCTGAATGTCCAGTACAGGCAGTGGAAAGAAATAAATAAGTACTCGTTTATTTATTATAATTATTAACCGGAGGCGAGAGTACTTACTGAAGATACGTAATTATATCCCACATAATTATTTTATAAGCAGATAAATAACCGGTTGTGCAACTTGCCGTATATACCTATCAAATTTGCGTTCCTTTAAAAAATCTTGATTGAGGGGATTCCATTGTTAACTTCAAATTATTAGTAACTTGTACATACCTATTATACCTTACATATTTGAAAAATACGCGCTATACCCGCTAGGATAAGGTACATTTATTCTGGGCAACCTGCAAAGTGTAGAAATTGTTACCGTACCTATTTATGTTGATCAACCACGAACTTAAAACGTTATGTATAATGAAAATCTAGTGAAATATTCTACACATCGTATCTGTCCAACATTTACATTACCAGTCTGACCACTACCCGTCATGGTATGACCCTTATCTTACTACAAATCTGCACCTTCTTATACGCTTATTCTCGGAAAGTTCAACTGCCGGAAAAACTTGACTTGTTTTTTCACTCATTATTGAGATTCTCAAAGTACTGGTCTCTTCTCTCTTGATCAATACATTCCATATATTAAATTTTTCTTCTCAGGGCGGTACCAGTGAGTTGAACTTGACAAACAAAAGCTGACGGAAAAATCGTCGACATAACTTTCATCTCTAGCATAGCACATGAATATTTTAATATATAATCGAAAAATCATTCGTAATCTAAATTATGAACATTATTATTAAACAATTATTATCATGTTTCAGCTTTTAATACCTCGGTGTCAGCGTAGGTATTAAAATATCAAAAATTCGTGCCATGTCTTTAAAAACAAATTCCCAAACCAGCTTTTTACAGGATTCGAGGGGCATTGACAAGACGACCGCGGCGAAACCATTCGGCATTCTGTTGTGATGTTTCTGTAACTAGTCGAACTCGTCATTCAAATTATAAAAAAAGTTGACTGAATATAGGTATAAATCTTGTATAAGATCGGGACATTCCATAAAGCAATCTTGGAGGATGAGGAATATTAGGTAATAAAAATTGGGCAGCTAGTAAAGCGGTTTAAATCTTCCCATACTTTGTAAATTTGCCTCCACAATCAACTGTTCTTCGGCAGGTTGCATCTCTACGTAGCACATTTCAGCGAAATCGGCCGAGTACTTTGGGTTGTAGCGTGTATTTAGTGTTTTTTCGAAATTTCTAATTTTTGGATATTTTCTTATTTTATACGATTCGAGAATTGATCACCTACGGGTTGTATCATGCCTACGGGCCATCAAACCTAAACCCTTTGCAAATTTTGTGAAAATCCGTTACTTACGTAGTTTCGACGAAACCGTGACCACATACGTACACACAAACAAACATTTTTCAAAAAACACAATAGGTACATTGGTTTGGATGAAAGCGCCGATAATCCAGTGAAGGAAACGAAACTGTATAAATAAATTGGGCAGCGTTTTAACTTCTACGCTTTGTTAATAAAATCGATAGAAAAATCTAATCGCCAAAAACATCAAATCTTTACGTCCTGGGAATCCGAAAAAGTGGTTTTTGAAAAATGTCTGTCTGTGTGTCTGTCTGTAATCACGCTGCAGCTCAAACCAGTGAACGTATCGAAATAAAATTTGGCACACATTCTCAGTGGGAAATTTGTAGGTGCTGATTAGATATTGGGCCACATCGGCTCATCGAAACTGCCTTTTTGGGACATCAACATTAAAAAATTAATTACAAACCCCTATTTTTCGCGTCACCTTGTGAAAGCTCTTCGAATTATGCTTCTGAAAATGTATCACACATGGTGCCCTTTTGGCAAAAAACGGTGCCGTGAAAAAACCTATGTATAACTGCAGATTTTTATTACCGGATTTGATAACTGATTTCTTTTCAAGTCGAAAAACTTAGGGCCTTAGGGCAAGAAGGCTCTTTCTTGAAATCTTCTTAGTAAAAAGCATTTTTTTCTATTGGATTCGATGGCTGGTGTACTGTCGAATCAAAAACTTTTGCGCATTTTTTTCGAAATTGACATTTTAGTGGCAAAAAGGCCCATTTTTGAGTTTTTTTAGCAAGAGAGCAATTATTATTATCGAATTCGATAGCTGAGTGCCATTTTGTATTTTAAATTTTAATAAATGCCATCGACAACCGGCCGGGACTGCCAGCCTCTGACTCAGACTCTGACTTGGTTAAAGCAGAACTAAAGTTAAATGTTACATTTACAAAAAAAAATGCAGCAGAGAAGCGGCTGGAACCTCCCCATCGCGTGGATCTTTGTATTCTGTGTAGATAGTAGTCAATTCAACAGAATTTTTTTTATCCTTATCGTCTGACGTCTGTGACTAATTTCGCAATTTTCTGACAAATACCGACATCACCTCGTACATCACCCATCACATTTGACAATATGTTCCTTTTAAGGTTAATCTTTTGCCAACTTTTTGACAATAACTGCCACTTTATGTCATCCACTGTCAGCCCGCTCCCTTTTAATGAGAAAGAATTTTTTCTCTATTTTCCACTGAAATTGCAGAAACAGTGAACACATTTTTAGAGCCAGAATTTGATCGCCTTTCTAATGGCGCCATGGCGACATAAAAAAGGAGGTCTTGTATTTAAAATTTTAAGTTGATATGCTTAAATGGGACTTCCCGTGGGCCAATTGCTTTCAAAAGCCTTTTAGATCTTCAGCGGGTCACCCAATCTCCATGTACCAATTTTCAGCCAAATCGATTCAGTAATTTGGGCTATAATGTATTTTTACTGTTATTATGAAATTTCGATTTTTTTAACCAAACAGCGCTAAATGCGAATTAATTTTGTCCTATTTAAAACCAGAATTTGAAGACCTTTCTGATGGTGACAATAAATCTTTCAAAAACTTGTTTTTAATGGTCAAATGAGAGAATAATTTTAAATTTGGAAATTGGTGTGCCAAAACGGCACTTTCCGTGAGTCAATTGAATTCAAAATTTGTTCAGCTCTTCGACGTGTAATACAATCCCCATGTGCAAAATTTCAGCCAAATCGGTTCAGGGGCTTGGGCTGTACCGCGATTTTAAAGTCCGATAAAAATCAATTTTTTTTAAATTTTTGGTCAAAAGGGCACTAAGAATGAATACACTTTTGGAAGCAGATTTTGAAGGTCTTCCTAATGGTGACGTGAAAAATGGGGGTTTGCATTTAAAATTTAAAAGTTGATGTGCCAAAATGGCATTTCCGGTTGCACGATTGGCTCCAAAAGCTTTTCAGATCTAAGTTAGGTTACGAGATACCTATGTTCCAAATTTCAGCCAAATCGGTCTAGTAGTTTTGGCTGTGGCGTGATTACAAACGAACGTACGTACGTACGTACGAACGTACATACACACAGACACATTTTAAAAACCCCTTTTTTGGGTTCCTGAGACCTCAAAACGTGAAGATCTGGTGGTATCTCAAATTCGAAAATTTTAGTGATTGCAGTAACCTTCCTTTTTTTTTAAATTGTGATGGGTTTGGGGAGGTTAAAAGTAGGAGTTTCTACCATCTCCGACACTGCCAATTTTTTTAGTTGAGTTCTTTCCAACCCGAATTCCAAACATATAAATAATGAATACTACCTACCTTGTGTTATCAATAATGAATACATTCGAATAGTGTAGAGTAGAGTAGCACATTAGAATTTAATTTTATACAACTTAAATATTACATAATTTGTTATACATTTATGTGTACTTATTATAAAAAAACTTTATTTACAAATTAACATTTTTATAATCATAATTAATAAGTACTTTTTAACCCATATTGGTCATCTTTTTTGAGAGAAAGCGCTCCAGGATTTAATCTGCTAGAAAAAAACTCTCAGTTTCATTGCCTTTGAAAAGAAATAATCCAGAAATAATATAGACATTCGATGAAATCAAAATTCTGGCTCTCATGAAATGAAATAGACGTTATACAATATACAACACTTTGCGGGTTCAGTTTAGAGCATTGTCATCATCTTTTCTTACTCGAGCAGTGTCAACTGTCAATTACTCAGGTCACAACGAGGGCATCAAGATACTTAGCAACGAATTCACTCGTGCATATAAAGTTCAAAAAATCGCTTAATTGTGATATAAACGTAATTTAAGAGTAATATAAACTTCATTATAAGTACCTTATTTCCAGGAAGGATGGGGGATGATGGGTAATATCAATAATTTAAGGTCTTCTCTCAAGTCTTCTCTCCATCACTTTAATGTTTATTCTTCTTTTTGTAAAAAACCTCCTCTATAATTTGGAGACTCACGCGAATGCAATCTAGAGATCAAGTGCATTGAAATTAGCAAAGGTGAGGGTTGAGTTGAAATTTGGCTGGTTCTCATAACCTACTGCTACACTGCCACAAGAAATATCAGAATTCACACCACGATCACATTTATTAGATTTTTATTTCAAGATGATGGCGGAACCATTGTGTGCAAATAAATGGATAATGGTACACAACCTCGGGTACAACTCTTTTGCCTCCCAGATCTGTATGTGATGAATTTTCAATCATTATCAATACACACTACACCAGACATACTTTTATAGTGTTGGATTACGAGTGGCTATAAACGTGGAGTCTGAGTGTTAGATCCAGATCTTTGGTTCTACATATGCATATGTCATATGTATGCAGAGACGCAGAGTATAGCGAGGTATTATGGCCATTTTATATACACATGACATCCATTTACCTAATGCTGTGGAATAGGGGAGACAGGGGCAAAGAAGACCGCCGGGGTCTCGGCCGGGATAAAAAGGAACATCAATATTATTTATAGGGTATCCGAAGTTCCCGCGTTAAAAAAATAAGGTTGACGTGTACTTGCGATTTTGAAAAATCTTGCTTTTTGACCGATTTCTTCGATGTTTTTGAAAATCCAGGGTGGCAGCGACTTGACTTCTGGTCAAGTATGATACATGTTTTTAACTTTAAAAAATTCGTAGATTCCGAATCCGTTAAGAAAAAGGTATGATTCCATTTTTAAGAAACATTTTTGTGTCACTTTCGGTTTAACAGGAAGTCCAAGAAAATTTTTAAAAACAGTTTAGAATTCCTCGTATTTAATTGTGACTGGGTACAATTTTCAAAGTAAAATCTTAAGAAATAACGGAGATGAGTGACCGTCCCGGGACTTTGTAGTAACCCTGTATACATATAATTTCGAGTATAATTTTATAAGTTCGCCTATCTAAATGCCAATTTGAGTCGTTATTCTAAACAGTTGGTAAAGTTTTTAATTGCAGCTCTTTCTATTAGCGGCATACTACATATAATCATTGTTTCATAAAATCGTCCCAATCGATCGAGGCGTTTCGTCTCGCGTTTCGTGGTAAAAATTTTTTTTTTAAATCGTACCATCGGTGCAAACGGGACCAAATATTTTGGGGTAATGAGGACAGGGATAGGGTAAATGAAAGAAGTCTATTATGAAAAATTGGCGTAGTTAGCAGCGACAGACCAGTTAACGTAAAGTTAGTAGCGGCAGCTATAAGTTAATATAAGAAGAAGTGCAATGTATTTGTTGCACACAGAAAGTTACAATCACTGTAGTAATGGTGAAGTACTGGTCCTCTTTACAGTGATCGTGGGGCACAAAGGACCAAAGACAGAAAGATTTATGTTTTTTTTAAGGGAAATCTGTTATTTTCTGTCAAGTTTAATTATGCCAATTATTAAAAAACACTTTATTTATATTTTCAAAAAAGATATTTGAATTCCAAACTTAAGCGGGCGCTTCTGCCCCGATCTCCCCTAAGCTTCTGGTGGTAATTTTGCGCTCGTTCATGAATAAATGAGCTGAAATTGTCATCTTATTTTCTGAATCAGTTTTTGTTAGAAGTTAGAAGTTTAAGTCAAACATTTTTTTCCTTGTTGTTTTCACTTGATGTATAGAAGTACCTACCTACCTAGCATTTCCCCATTGTCTTCCAGATGTTTATAATAAAGCGCATCGGTTATGAAGACTCCTTAGGTTAGGATTTACTTCAAACCTGCTAACAGTTGTAGTAACCATTCCACAGATTTATTGAGATCGTAAAATGTAAAATACCAATAAATCCAACCTGGACATCTTGAAACTATGTTATAAATAAAAAGAAAATTGTTGAATGTTAAAAAATGAGGCATCGGCAGAATAATCAAACAGAAATCCGTAATAGAGTGTTAAACAGTCTACATTGGGATTAAATTATAATAAAAGATCTTGGTTTGGATGCCTCTCAACCGCCAACCTGCTTATTACAGATCGTAAATTATGGAGAACTGGAATTGAACGATACCATCTCCACATGTAAGACAAATTTTCTTGTCGGCATCACCGTCCAGGGGGTTCGCAAGCTAGTTCGCTGTTGGTTTTTTAATTGTTAGATAATGGTATAAGATAACTGATAACATCCCATAATCGTGCCTAAAACAATTAGGTACCTACCTAGTACCTAATACATTTGCATGACATTATTATGTAAGTGTCTATCATAAGTTGTACTAAGCACTTATTTATTTAACTTTTATTTTAACTAACCTTGTTTTGAGTGCCGCGAACTTGCTCCTTGCCCGATTCTCCCTTGCAAAATCCGTGGTTGGAGTTAGTACTTTAATCCAAAAAATGAAACTCCACCACTAACACTAACACCATTGTAAAAAAAATGTCACACAGCTAAGTACCACTCATATCACCTATTCCTCACTTGCAAAACGATTTTTAAAAAATGTTAAAGTACGCTCACGGCCGCGCGGCGCTCTGCAAACCAGCAGGAGAATGGGTGGCTGAAGACATGAGTTCTTACGTTCTGCTTCGAAAACCTGAAGGCAGGTGGCTGAAACCGGCCGTTCATCAAATGCATTCTTGTAACTGGTTAGCTCCATGGAGTGTACGTGCACGATGTGTTGCATAAAGTTTTAAAAACCTGTGAATCGCAAAAACTAAGCACATAAACACAAAAATTGTGGGTCTTGGAATCTCAAAAAAGTGGTTTTAATTTAACCAAAACATCAAATCCTTTAATCTTCATCACGGTTTGCGGTCTTGGAAATTCAAAAAGTTTTTCTTTGTTCGGGTTCGGGGTTCGGTTTCGAGTTGACAAAATGTTCGGATCAAGTGATTTCAAGTCACTCATCTAAAACATTTCATTTCCCATTTTTATTTGCATTTTATATTATATTCTTTGGAATTTTCTCATTTTTCATGCAAGGTGTATATCTACCTATATACCTATACATCAGGGTGGGTAATTTTTCGATGCTCACCATTAGTATCTCGGAAACCATAATAGATGAAGAGTAGTTCAAATTGGAGAAAAGTTGCGCTATTTATCTTGGTGATTCAAATTCTGAAGAGAATTCCCAGATATTTTGATTCGTTCCTGAGTTATCACAAAAAATCTGAAAATTGACAATTTAAAGAAAAATTGATGCCGTTTTTTAACGATGAAATAGTTTCAAAACTAAGCGTACGTTTCGAAACCTGCCATTTTAGCGTTGCATTAATGACGTCATCGCGAAATAGTTTTAAACCGCCGATTCGATAAGTTTTGAAGCGTCCTCCAGGACGCTTATCTTTGAAACGAGGAGATGGTCTCACCGGGGAGATGCAACTTATCTCAGCAGAGTCTCCCCGAACCTATTGAATTTTTGAGGTTTTACTCGTGTGATAGTTTATTCTTTATTTAAAGTTATAATGTTTCAAAAATTATCGGAAATCCGAAAATTGCCAATTTAAAGAAAAATTGATATCTCCCTAACGTTTGATGGTATTTAAATGAAACTTGGAAATTATATATTTTTGAATGGCATTGACAGAAATTTTCTAGGCCTTCTAGATATTGAATGACGACAGTCAACTTTTGATTCTTTTATGATGGCCGCCATATTGAATTTTGACACCATCAAATACACAAAAAAATTCGCCTTTCAAAAATGTAGTCAACATGAACTTTTTTGACAGATGTCAGAATTTGAAAATTGCAAAAAAGTACGCCGACTACTAACGTTTCATGGCTACTGCTTGTTTGTGATATCCTACAGTCAAGCGTAACTTGAACCAGGCCCATCCATAGTAATACTAGATATGATATTGACCATATTAAAAAGTGCACGGAATTATGGGAGGTTAATCTTTTACAGGTTCCTTCTTTTATGACATTTGAGAATATTTCAGTGTAACAATAGAAATAAATGCTGAACATACCCGAACCGGCCTTATTTAGCCATGCGATGATTATATTCTTGAGAATAATCGACGTTCGCCATTGTGGCTCTACACTAAACACAATTAAATAAAATCGTGCCACTGGTTGCATAAGTGATACCCGATGTCAATTTGAATAAATAACAAAAAGCCCAAACCATAGCAGCCAGTTCAAAAAAGTAAACTAATAACAAAGCTAATATCATCAAACACGAACTGCACTTTATAAATCAACCATTAACAGCGAAATTTCAAAATAAAAATCCGTCACCTCCCGTAAGAATAACATGTAAACCCTCATTCGCGCCAAAATAAACGCCACTTCCAAGATGGCTGTCCTTACTACGGAATGCCCACCAGAGGCAGCCTCTGTTTTTAATTAGGTCAATTCCCGATTCCAAAATTTGCTATTTTTCCTTATACTATTATATAAAATGTATTAAAATACTTTCATCTTCCGTTAATAATAAAATTTACCTACTTTGCCGACTGGTCGCTAGTGGTTTATATTTTCAGTTCAACGTACATTTTTTGTCATTGCGATTATTTTTATAAGTAGTTTACAACTAACAAAGAAACTTAAATTTTATAAGTATAAACGATATTATAAAATTGTTTGAAAAGCATCATACATCATTATTTTGGTTATTATTTTTCAAATTGAGTCGCTTAAAATTAAAATTGGTGTTTCATTTTTTTTCTCGCGCTTTTATTCAACACTTCCATGGATCAAATAGGCATATTACCGTTGTTTTTAAAACGAAACATGCTCTTTTCCTCCTTCAGATGCTCCGCTCCATGTAAAAGCAATGGGCGAGCCTAGATTATGCTCTCTTGGTGACGTCACTGCACAGAGCGGACGAGTTTTGGAATCGGGAATATCATATCTCATATCTCTAGTCTATTTATCATGATTCGGCGGCAACTCTCTTGTTACCGTTAGCACAGTCCGTTAGCCCCGGAGTTAACTCCGCCCACAATGCGCAATATCATATCTTTCTAATCATTTATCATGTACTAGATTTGGTTAATTCCCCAGCTCTAGGGACTTTTCGAACCATAACGGTCACAACTTGAATATCTGTCAACAGTGTCATTTGTCAGCTGTCAACTGTGTTTGCTTGTTGATTGTTGTTCCCACAAATAAGATTGATAAATAAAGAAGCTATGAGGGCCGCTAAAAGCAAGAAAACTACTACCAGGAGTACTCCGCCAAAGTTACGGAGGAATGTTGCATCAAAATCATCTTTTAATTCAAAATCGACCAAGAAAATAATTCCGGTTTATGAACGACAACCAGAGGAGAAAGATCCTACAGAATCTAAAAATGGGACCGATTTGTACGAATTTGAATTTGATTCAGATAGCGAGCCTCTCAAGAAGAAGAAAAGAAAGAAGCGACAAAAAGTGCAGAGGTGTACTGGAGCTGAGTACAAAGCAAAGATCGACAGTATTGTCAAGAAAATTGCACAGAACATTGCCATAAAACGAGCAGCTACTGGTTTGCTAACAGAGGGACAGTTAAACGGTGGCAGGAATAAAATTGTATTAGGGCCCGTCTGCAGTCCAGTGAAGGCGGTTGGGACTGCAGGTCCATCACACAGCACGGTTTCTAAAAAAGCTGGAGCGAAGCCCAAGCCAACTCTAAAAAAAAGTAAAACTACAGGTGGCCTTCAAACAAGGATTGAAAATAAGGCAATAACGAGAGCACAACTATCTAAAAAAGTACCTGAAAAACCGGCCAGCCCTATAAAAAATTTTGATGCTATTTTAAATTGTAATGAAAACACTGTGACGCCGATATCAAAAGTTCATATTATTAGTGATATCCTAGTTTCTCCTGGAAAGGTTGGGACTGCAGGTCCGTCACACAGCACAGTTTCTAAAAACGTTGGAAGGAACCCCAAACCAACTCTAGAAAAAAGTAAAACTACGGGTGGTGTTCAAACAAGGATTGAAAATAAGGCAAGAGCACAACTGTCTAAAGGAGTATTTGAAAAACCAGCCAGCCCTTTGGAAAAATTTGATGATAATTTCAATTGTAATGAAAACACTATGACGCCGATTTCAAAAGTTCATATTAATAGTGACATCTCAGTTTCTCCTAGAAAGGTAACAATTTTCAACCCAATTACACCACATGCAAATATAAGTAGCGTTTTTAATCCTTGGAGGTTCAATGAAATAAATATCAAGCGCAATCCACATTTCATCACATTAAAAGAGTCTGCCTTACCCAGCTTAAGTCAAGATATGGTCCTTGACCACAGGGTTGTTGACAGATTTGATGAGAATGCTAGCCAATCACAAAGAATTGAAGAAAATAGTAAAACAACAGTTCAGAAAACATTAGATGATTACTTTGATATTCCCTTTGAAGACAAAGAAAATATACACGTTACAAATTTGAGCCTCTTTGACAGTGATGCCTTGAGTCCCATTAAACATAAACCAAAGAAAAAGAAAGACAAACCTGAAGCAGTAAAGCGTAAAATACTGGGTGAAAGTACCCAAAGTAATATAATTAGTCAAGGCGCCAGTAAATCAACTCCCATTCATCATGATTTGCCAATTGAATCCTGGTGCTTTGGTTTCGACAGCGACGATGAGCAGGCTCGTTCCAGCGAAACACATGAAGCAATTATATGCGAAAATGAAAGACCTTTCAGGCTTCCCCTTAACATGAATAACAAGAAATATTATAGAAAAATTAAAGAAACTCATGGAATTGAGTCTCCAAGTATTGAACAGTGTGAAGATGGTAATTTAACGGATCCTGAAGATAATGAAGTTCACGAGGAAGTTCGCTTGTTTGAGGATTGCAGTGAGGATGAGCAAGATGCCGAGGTATGTTGGTGATTAATCTTCTCCTTGATTTCCTCTAAATAAGGGGTTGTTACAAATTATTGCAACATTAGAAGGTTTCTTTTTGCAGAATTATCTGACTGGCTCACCTGATCTCATCAATTTGATTGGTTCATTTGATTTTTGACCAATGAAATTGCTGAGGGTGTAATTCCAAGTCAGTTTATGTCAGTCACGTGATGACATAAGTCTAATTAGGTGCACACCTCAGCAGTGGACATTGCTTGCAAATTTTTGCAGATTTCTGCTATATTACATCTCACTGGCAACTGTTTTCATCCTATAACCATATACAGGGTGGTCGTTTTATCTTGAGACTGGCAAATATCTGGAAAAGGAAGCATTTTAACTTGACGTGTTCTTGCGTTTTTCCAAAATTAGAAAGTAGATGATAATTTGTTTTTCTGCCTGCAGGATGCTAGAAAACTGAAACGCACAAAAGTACCTAAATGGTTGAAATTTGAAAAAGACGTCCTTAAGAAAAAGAAAGGCAAAGACATGAGGACTAAAGAAGAGGTAAGAATTTTATTTTAGTATAGTTATAGTATGTTGATTTTTACAGGAAGCAGCATATGAAAAGTGGGCTGCAGATTTAAATTCCACATTTGATGATATTGAAAACTTTGCATTAGAAATTGAATGACATAATATCTAACTTGTTTTACACCAATATTTTGTATTTATTTTCTCTCTAAAGTTACTAAATTTATTTTTATTCAAGATAAGTATCTGATTTTATAGATATTTGATATAAAAGCTTATGTTTATATACCGTGTTATAAAATTTTTGTAGCCCCATGCCCCTTGCACCCGATGTACTATACCGAGTGAACAATCTTTTTTTTGTTTCTGGACTTTTTTTATGTTACAATGTTTCCCCTAGAATGTGACAGCCAACTGACAATGCATTTTTTCACCAGTGGCGTACTGTTTAAAATAAAATTACTTATAATTTTCTACTGATGATTTTAATAAAAGGACATCTATGAATACTTACTCGAATCAACGTGATTAAACGAAAATAACGGTCGTCCAGTCTAAGGGTTGCCAATTTTGGTGATTACTGCACTATATCTGGTGCTTTTGGGCGCCTTCATCTCATGAAATTTTGTGACAATTATTTATTTTTTAGTCATTCTTGTGTCGCGGCAATCTTAAAACTGTCAGAGCCGATAATACAGTCGGACTGTTTTACCTACTGCGTAGGCTGGCTCCCTTCATGATTGATTCTAACTTGAACAGTTAACACGTGACACGTGTAAATGCAGAAAAAACGCGAATGAGAGGGTAGTGGTCACATTTATAAAATTTAAAAACAACGGATTGGATATTTATTTTGAAATGGAAACAACTGTGCGCACTGGAATGCTTGGATACTAATTAACGACCGTTTCAACATTCACAAACTTAAGAAAATTAATCAAAACTTATAACAATAACCCACTAACGAAAGGCATAAAACTAGTGCATTTTGTATAAAAATCTATTTACACTCGGTTCAGGGAGGTTTACATACAAAAGCAGTACAGCAACATATCTATGGTCTGTCCGGGATCCACATGACCGGGATTCACCCTACTTCCATGGTGAATCATTGTTGTCAACAATGAATCGCCATGGAAATCGGGTGAATCTCGGTCATGTGGATCCCGGACAGAGTATAATACCATTTTAAAATAATACATCAGCTACCTGATGATTTTGATATATTCAGCATTAAACTACTTTCATGCTCTTTTAGCTGGAAATGTTACGTGTTATCTAAACAGTAAATACATATTGGATACATTTAGGTATTTTATGGAGGAATTTAAGCAGTCACACGATGGAAGCAATGAAACAATCTGGAAGTAGTACTGACAATTGGTTACCTTTTCATAAGATTCGCAGCGAAATATGACATGTACCTGTCAAGTCAATTTCAAACTTCCCAAAAAAGGAGAAAAAGTTACTACACTTAACTATCATACCACAAAATTAAAATTAAGATAATCAAAACCTGTAACCGTAATTTATCACTAATCAACGTTATATCAGGTGTCCAACACTGATATATGTAATGTGGTTTAAAACCATAATGAAAGCATTACAAAAAATAGTGCTTTGGCATTAAGAATTATTGGAACATACCTACTTTTTACATTCACACTATAAATAAACAAAATTAATTTAAAGTAGAAAATGGAAAACTCAACAAAATATAATCAAATAAAACAATCAGTAGAAAAAATGTATATACACAATCGACGCAATATCATATAAATACACGTGTTCAACTTGGAAAGCCTCATGGCAAATGTTATGACTAGCATAAAAACTTACACACTTTGATCAGGTTTGCTATTGTAAAAAAAATATTAACTTGTCCCGGGATAAAATTGAAAAAAATAATACAAGTTAATCCCCAAACTATCACAAGAACGCCTTATAATTACTTTTATGGAGTTCCTCAGTTTCAGCTTTCAATTTGAGCAATTGTTCCTGCAAGTAATCGGTTATATGTTTCCTCGCTTCGACGTCGGTTGCTTTTCTGTCTTTCAGCTTTTTGACCATGTCGGATAGATCGATTGGATTACCATAATTGAACGTCAAATTCTTGCGAAGCCGCAGCACGTATGGAGGATCATTTGGCAGAACATCGTCCATACCGATATGCCAAATGGGAATCACAATTGGAGTAACTGGAGACTCTAATATCATTCTACCCACTCCCCACTTCAGTCTCATGTTTTCTTTAGTCATATTTACCTTACCTACAAAAAAGGAAGTAAAAACACTTTAGTGGCGATGCGATTTTACCCTCCGGAAAAATATGTACCCAATTTCCCTTTGCTAAGCGCTCTATACAAAAATCGACGGCGTCTTGGTAAACACCAGATCCTCGTATCACGGGGACGCATTTTCCTAAACCGAAGAAGTAGGAATGTGAAGCACACGTGTAACAAATATCGTGCGCTGCTAATGACCATCTCATGACAGAAGGGCTCATTAAGTGACGCCATTTCAAGGTGCCTAAAACAAAAAAAAAAGTTAACTAATCCAATAATTTTAATTGGCCTTGTATACATTGAAATTCAGTTAATTGGGTCTAATGAACGTGGAAAAATATTGCTATTTAACATTAAGATGCATCATGCTGTTGCTTGACGGCAAGTCAGAGGAACAACGGTGCTAGGTGGAAAGCGCTTTTGGTGGCTGATGCTTCTTAGCTATTTTACAGTTAAAGAGATTTATTTGCAAATTCGAAAAAACACGTTAGCATAGAAATAGTATTATAGTCTCCTAAAATAATTCTGGATTTAGAAATTTCCAATATTCTTCGAAGGTTTGCTTTTGGGCCATATCGGACCACGGGGGTGGGAGTTAGGGGTGAAAAACCGAAAAACTAATTGCAGTACTTAACTCGGAAACTAGAGAACGTATCTTGCTGAAACTTGATCCAACCGTTTTGTCCCACTTTTAAATTGGTATATCTCCGTTGTCTTATAAGTTAGCAGGTTGAATCAAAAAGTGGATCATAGAGTAGACCTTCAAGTTTTGTTTGGTATATAGATATAGATAGATATAGATTTTTCAAGGTCAAACTGCGTCTCTGCGGAAAAAAGCTACATTTTTTTAAATGGAACACCCGGTATATTTTGCATGTTTTGGTTAGATCTGATCATTCTAAACAAGTTTTGTCTAGCATACTATAGCTCTAATTCTAACCGTTCGGCGAAAATTTTGAAATTTGTAGCGCGAACGTTGGGATTTTGAAAATCTCGAGAAAAATTGATGCCTTGTTAATGAAGAGTATTTTAGATAATTGATGTGGTGAATTTCATTTTGAAATCTTAAGTGGTTAGCCCGGTACAGTCCTTCAAAGTGCCAACGTTCGAGCTACAAATTTCAAAATTCCCGCCAAACGGTTAGAAGTAAAGCTATAGTATGCTATACAAAACTTGTTTAGAATGATCAGATCTAACCAAAAAATGCAAAATATACCGGGTGTTTCATTTAAAAAAATGTAACTTTATTCCGCAGAGACGAAGTTTGACCTTGACAAATTTGTATCTGTATACCAAACAAAACTTGAAGGTCTACTCTACGATCCACTTTTTGATTCAACCTGCTAACTTATAAGACAACGGAGATATTCCAATTTAAAAGAGGGACAAAACGGTTGGATCACCCTGTACATTCGACCCTCAAGTCTGTTGAAGGTGAAGGAGTGCTAATTTCGGGGGATGAACTTTAGGGGATGAAAACCACAAAAAATATGGTAACTCCGCAAGGATTGCACGCAGCTGTTGGAACCTCAACGTACACATATATCGGTGAAATCTTGCAGGGGGTGCGTTTTTCGTAAAATCGAACAGATGGGGTGGAAATTTGGGGTTGCAACTCGAAATTCCGTTTAATAAGTATTGGTCGAAATTGGCGTCATTCGATAGCCTTCCATTTATGATTCAAAAAAGGTGTCATTCTAACTTTGAGAAAAACCGCCTTTAAAGCAGAATTTGGTGTGTCAATTTTCAGTGACATTGCAGGCGGATAGACAAATTTTCATTACGAACTAACAAGGGTTGAAATTTGAAATTTCTTCAAGTAAATGGTGGCACAAAATTCCGGCGTTCGATAGATTTCGGTCAACTATTGAAAAAAGGTCTTATGAGTTTTCAACCTGAAACCAACCCCTAGGCTATTAACCACCCCTAACTCTTTGCAAGCTGCATTTCCTTTTAGTATAGTGCAATCACTAAAATTTTCGAAAATGAGACATCACGAGATTCTATACCTTTTAACGTCAGGGACCCAAAAAAGTGGTTTATAAAATCTGTCTGTATGCGTACGTTCGTTCATTTGCAAAAACACGCTACAGCACAAACTACTATATACTAGACAGATTTAGTTAAAAGTTGGTAAATAGGGATTTCACAACCCACAAGAAAGGCCTTCAATTTCTGGTTCCAAAGATGTATTCACTCTAGTGCCTTTCGACAAAAAGCTAAAAAATTTGAGGTTTTTAATGCACTAACAACAGAGTACGCCTCAAACCTCTGGAGCAATTTGGCTCAAATTTGAATTCAATTACGATTTATTAAAAATGGGCTATAAATTATGTAAGTGGCACTATCTCTCTAAACGAATCCAGCCACATTTAAAACAGCATTAAGAAAGTTAATCCGGTATGTCTGAGCCTATATTTTTATCACTAAATCTCTGGGATTTCATTTTATCGAAATTATCGTTAACTTAAAGAATTGCAACCTAACGAGGATTTGGAGCGGCTATGAAGTTTACCAGGCCGAACCGATTTAGTCGAGGATTTAGCTGAATTGGGAAATGAAGGCCACGTCGATTGTCGCAATGTAGCGAAAAATTTTGTGAACAATTTTTTTGCGTATGAAGGGTATGCAGGGGCTATGAAACACAATAAATGTATTGGAGGCACCATATAAACCTATAAATTGGGATATTATGTACTCAGCCGATTTGGTCCAAAATCGAATTGTTAGCTACAAGGTGCTCACTGAACGTGTGCGTAAAATTTCATGTAAAATTTCAATCCGATATCTTCAGTAGTTTCGACCTTTGATGTTTTTTTTTTGCCAAAGTACACCAAGTGTGAATACGTTTTTGGAAGCAGAATTTAAAGCTCTTTCCTACTGTGGCCTGAAAAATAGAGGTTGCTTGTACGATTTTAAAATTGATGTGCCAGAAATGGCACTTTATGTGAACCGATTTGGTTCAAAATCTAATCAGCACCTACAAAAGTCTTCAATTTCATCTCGATACGTTCAATAGTTTGAGCGGTAGACAAGACACCCAAATAGACATTTTTTAAAAACTACTTTTTTGAGTTCGCAGGAGTCCCAGGACCCTAAAACGTAAAGATTTGATTTGATGTTTTTGGCGATTAGGTTTTTCGATTGATTTAAGTAACTGCCCCGCGAGCATAGAAGTTAAAAATGGTACGAGCGTTCTGAGATATAAATGAAACATTATAACACAATAAACCGCATCATTTGATGTTTAAAGGAGGATTCAACTCAAGAAATCGATGTTGAGGTTATAGCTGGTTCTAGTGAGAAATGAGCGTCCGAGTCCAATGGTGTTATCAGAATTTAAAAATTCTTTACCGTTTTGAAGATATTCAGAAAAAACAGCGGGAAAGATGACGTCATCTTTCCACGATTTCTTCTCCATCTTGAGGATATTTTCAGACGTCGGTTGAGTATTGGTTTGTCTAACTCCTACGTGTTTCCTTTGGAGTTAGGACAGGTGACGTCTGGAAATATCCTCAAGATGGCCAAGAAATCGTGGAAAGATGACGTCATCTCTACCGTTGTTTTTTTGAAATATCTTTAATACGGTAAAGAATTTTTAAATTCTGATAACACCATTGGACTCAGACGCTCCTTTCTCACTAGAATCAGCCATAACCTCAACATCGATTTCTTTGGCTGAATCCTCCTTTACGGTAATCAAAAAGAAATGAAATAGATGTTGGGACCCGACATTGTTTCAAACAGAACATCCTGTATATCATAAAATTACATGAATGATAAACAATTAATAAGAAAAGCGTCATGACAAGAGTGACATCTCCTATTGTTTAAACGTCATTCTTATCATTTTAAGTAATGTTTAACATTAATCAATGTTATCTACTTTTTTCATTTGTCTTTAATTATTCTAGTTTGATAATTTTATTCACAAATCATTAATTAGTAAAAGGGGTAGCTTAATTGCCTAGATAAGAATAACTATTAATAAGGATTAAATGAGTAAATATGTCTCTGCCTAATTGATTTGGCTATTTAAAACAATCACCTTCAAAACCATAATTGAAGACCTTGCTGCAAAAAGGGGATAAGTCTCTATTGTCACTATTGAATTTCCAAAAATATGATTAAAACAATTATTATGCTTATTATGTGGGTAATCCCTTTAGTTATGTTAATTTGCGTCGTTTTTCTACCAAACAATGCACATTCGTATGCAGAACATAATGGTGGACTTATCCCCTTTTTGCAGTAAGATCTTCAATTATCGTACACTGTACAAGTACAATATACCATTTTTAGTCAATTTATTAAAGAAAACTTGGTCAAGCCCACCTAGTAAGAATTAATTTCAGTATTTAGGAAAATATGAATGAAAAGGAGTCTACCTACAGTAATAGAAAAAGAAATTAAAATGAGTAACAAAGTTGTTCATTACTATGATCAATAATAATAAACAACTACTTGCATAATATGACAAAATAATAACTTCCTTGGTGTAACATTTAAATGCATAGTATGGGCATAGTTATAAATAATTCAACTGAGTCCTCAAATAAACTCACCCCATATTCCTGGGTCATCAAAACAAGAATGGTGGTTGGACACAGTAATGAGAGGGACACTTTTAGGCCTGTTGTCTAATACCGATGCGATGGTGTGTCCATTGTGAATCTTCGCTTTATTTAACCATTCTATAAATCAAGGAATATAAGACAATGAAATAAATAATTGTCGAATAATTACGTATTAAAATTTTACTAAACAGACCCACAGCAGCAACAGTGATAGTGCTTGCAATACTCCACAACTTGGTTGGATTGCGAAGGTTAGGAATAATCCAGCCAATGTTGTACCCCATTTTGGTGGCACCTGAGAGTCTTCGATAATACATTACATTGTCAGGATTGATTTTACTACGGAAATGCCCTGCCAGTGGCTTCACGTAATAAAACTGCACGATTATTTAAACAAATCGTTTGGAAACTCACTCTGCGCGCACATGTAGTCACCTAGGTATCATTCAATCAACTTTAATTACCAAGATGATTCTGGAGAGAGATCATGGATTACATAATAGCTGCTACGTACCGAAACCGGGGCATACGAGGCTGGACATTAAACGTAAAGGCATTTTTAAAATAATTTTAATTTTGACGTTTAAGAAATGTCATGTCATCTCTGTCGTCTGATCCGACTGTCGTTTTATTATTCCTCCACCCCATTGGCCCAAAAACCTATTACTTAAAAGAATTATCCAATATCCATTAAACACACAGATTAAACATTAAACCATTAATGCATCTCCGGATTATTTCATTCTTTTTCGTTATTTCGTGGAGTTCAAATTTGATCCAATATTCGGAATTTTGAGAACGTCAGTGGATCATAATTGAGAACATCAGTGGATCAAAACTTCATTTCATAAAATTGGGTGCTAATAATCCAAACTGTCAACCATATGACAGCCGATTTTTACAATTTGACATTTTGACTTTTAAGGTTATGTTCTTTCCATTCTGTATCCAGTATTTCCATTTCGTAATAAAACAGCTCCGAATTTTGAGTGGCAAATCGAACAATATCCAAAATGTAAATTGTTTTTATCGTCATGGAAGTGAACACCTTTATAGAAATTTTAAGAGACAAGTTTAGTGTGAACACCAATTTATCCGAAATAACATTTCAGCAAGTGGAAGTTGAGCGCTATAATTCGCCAGAGAAAGAAAATAAGTTCGGAGAAAAGATCTGCCTTCTGTACAGGACTTCGTTTGCGTCATACAATACTGATGTGTCGTTAAAAATTCTGTGTCTTAACTATGTAAGTTTGATAAATACGTGTACATTGAGCAATTTGATCTTTTGCAGGAAACGCATGCAGAAATATTGAAACTGGAAATAAATATCCAAAATGAGTTATTGGCTAGAGAGGTGATGGCTTGCAGGAACTTCTTACAGCGAAAGCGTAACCTTAATCTGACTCTTGAAATCCTAGTAAAGATAGCAAAACTATATGAAACGAGGAGACTAATCTGTCGGACTGTTTTTGAAAGGCAACCGCATGTGGTGATAAGTGTGGATGATGAGTGCGTGAATATCAAATGCTTCAATAGTGACAAAAAAATTAAATTCCTTGAACTAAGTTGGACTATAGCTTGGAATTTCGAGGAATTAGAAATTGGTGACTTTATAGAATTTTCTTGTAACGATAAAGGTAAGTGTTTTGGTTTTTTAATTACTTGCATAATTCAAATTCAGTTCTAGAGAAAGATCCTCTTGGGAGAATTCGTGACAAATTGCATATTTTGGTCCAGCCTACTTTTGATTTTCATTTGAAATTAAAATTATGGAAGTCTCTGATGACAGATTTGTATGGACTTTGCAATCTCAAGGTTTGTAATAATAAGACTGAGGTTTTGGAGATAATCGATTCTGACAGTGACGAAAGTGTAATTGAAATTATGGACAGTAGTGAAATTGTTAGTAATCAAACAAGAGATGAAATACTTTTAGTTGACTAATAATTATTTATATCTAAAAGTTAGCAATAAATCCAATTATGCTAGTTTAAGTTGATGTATGTCTTATGCTGCTTTTGTACTCCAGCTGCCCTGTGCAGTTCAGTAGAATTAGTTTAACACGCTGTGATTGGTCATTTACAAGATATCTTGGGAAAGCAACCAATCAGCATTACCTACTACAGTGGTTGGGTAAAATTTAGTGGCACCCAGAATGCATTTGGGATTCAGTTTACATTTTACAATTTTCCAGTTTCCTTCGCAATAGGTAGGTATAAGTGCGTATTTCAACCCCCACAAATGTTTTAATTGCATAATTCATGTTATATTTCGTAATTCTACTTAATCACACTTAATTTTCATACCTCTTGATTTTTCATCCCCTTTCGCAATTTTTCGGTCCTGAGTGGTATTTTTTCAAAATTCGCCAAATTTTGTTTTAATTCTGGCAATTCTTTTCATTTACTCATTCCTGTTCATTTTCTATTTTTAAATTCTGTAACAATACTTTTTTAACATTTCTCGGCGTCTGCGGAGGCACTACTACTAGGTGCAGATTGATAAAATCTGCACCCGATGCCACGTGTAAGACCAGCCGCCCCTACATACACATTAACGTTATAAACATCTACAGGGATACACATTGCAGTTATATACATCTTCGGGGGGCTTTTACGATCGATTTTATTAACTTGGTGCGCTGAAACGTAGAAGTTAAAAGTATAGGTAAACCTCGACGTACTATACAACTAAACTTTCCCGACGTTCTTGATGACAAATTTTATTGATCAGGTGGGATATCTTTAGGACAAAATAAAGGTGGATAAAAGATAGGTAGGTAACGATTTATTATGAACTTATTATGAAATTGAAAAAAATGGCAACATTAAACTAAAGTGGTGGGAAGGTTGTACACCAAGGACAATGGAAGCCTGCTTTATTGATTCATCAATGTTTCCAGTATTTATTTTTCTATAAAAATATGTGGCTGGACTATATTTCCTCTAAACAATACATATCAAAACATTTGCAACGGAATATTAAATAACAAATAAACAGAGCCATTCATTTCTTTTTTTGACCGAAACCGCAACAAGTTGGTTTTGGCTTGTTCTGGCCAGGGTCCATGGAATCATCAGAATCCGTTAAAGGTGGGGCAATACTCCTTCGAACGGCTCTAGTATCGGCGATTTTGTCGTACTCGGTTCTTTGTGGTGGGTCATCGCTGCTCTCTTCGATCGTTCGAAAATCTTCCATTCTTGCCTTTATGTTCTGGACATTTTCTTTTTGGCTTCTGGATTCTGTTACGATTGGAATGTCATCTAAAACTCGCAATTCTTTTCGGTCATAACTTACTTTCTGCGCCGGTTTGGACTTGAGTGCGCCACTTTCTGCAGGTCGCATGATTTCTGAAAAATCGTCGTCGTTAGCAGTCGTAATTCCTATAATTTCTTCTTCATCTGCGACTGGATCGTTAGCTTTCGACGTGGTACTTAATCCTATTATTGGAAACTCCGAGAATGATTTAGTTTGACTGTTCAAACGATTATGGCCGGGAGTATCGGCGGGTCTTTTACTGGAATCAACTTCCTGCTCCTTTTCTCGAAGTAATTGGTCGATTCGTGCTTGAATATTATACCCCTGAAATTTTGACGTGGTGTTAGGAGTGGCCGTAAATTTATCCCATGCTGTAGTGTCATCTATGGTACGTTGATCGTCCAACAATTGAGGCTCGTCAGTTTCCAGTTCGTTTGGTTTGTTATATTCTTCCGTGTTATATGCGTCGAACATGTCTACGTCTACTGGTTCTAGTTCTGCATCTGCAACTCTATATTCTTCGGTTAAAAGTAGGGTTTGAGGGGCGGCGTAGAGCGCATCACCTTCTGTAAAATCAGACTCATTAACGTACGTGGAGGCATCTCTCAGCAAGTAATGATATTTTTTGTTCATCTCTGCGGAAGTGTCTGATCGCAAAGAGGCGGACTCTTGTTCTGGAATTTTCTGTAGATTTTCGTCTTCCAATATATTCGCAATATCTTCATCTTCCGGTTTGTTCTGGTCAGTTTTCTCATAACTTACAGACGCTTCAATCGCTGGTTCTGGGACTTTCTGTAGATTTTCGTCTTCCATTATATTCGCAATATCTTCATCTTCCGGTTTCTTCTGGACAACTTTTTCATAACTTACAGGCGCTCCAATCGCCACAACACCAGCAGTTGTTGCATTAACCCCCGCAGCTTGATTATGTTTCTTGCAGTTTTTGTTAACAACCCCTGCCGTTAAACTGCATCCACACTTTCTCTTTTCATTATTGTCATGACTGACATTTGTTGCAATCAAAACTGGCGTTCCTTTATTTTCGACCAATTTTCGAGGTAAGCAGACAGGCCCATCCACCAAAACGTATTCATCGTCATTATTCTCGGTCATTTCTATTTTGAGGCCCGTTTTTCTTGGGGGACAGTCACAGGTAATTTGGTCGGCGTCTTGATCATAATATACAACTTCGCCGAATTGTTGCTGTTCAATTTTTGTAACGGCGTTTAGTTTGACGTCTGCTGAAGACGTCGATTTAATTTTATTGTCAACTTGCCCCGCATTGATCTTGGTTGGGTTCAAGTCGGATCTTTTACTTCCTTGGAATGCTTTTGGAGAAGCCGAGGATCTATGTCCAGCTGGAATTTTATTCATTTTTATAGTAATACACACAATAGTATATTGTGTAACTAGAAGGAAAAGTATTATATTCCGGAATATATATTTTCCTTCGTGTTGCACATACTATTTTTTCGTCGATCGAGCAACTATACATATAGGCAGAAATAATGAAATTTGGAACTATTTTCTAAAAGAAGTACAAGAATATTTTTCCGGCCTAGGCCGGAAATAGCGTTATTCCTGTACAACTAGTGCGTGTTGCCTAGCAACTGACGCAGCCCTGAAAACGTAAGCTTTCGGACGCTTTCGGATGATAATTGCATGTCAAGAATTTGACGTTTCCGGTACGATCGACGAAAAAATATTATTTTTCGTCGATCGTACTGGAAACGTCACATATTCTTGACATGTAATTATCATCCGAAAGCTTACGTTTCCAGGACTGCGTCATTTGCTAGGCAACACGCACTAGCTATACAGGAATAACGCTTTTTCCCGCCTAGACCGGATAAATATTCCTGTACTCTTAAAAAATAATTCCAAATTTCATTATTTCTGTCTAGTTGCGCGATCGACGAAAAAATAGTATGTGCAACACGAAGGAAAATATATATTCCGGGACTCTGATGGTTGCGCTCTTCCATCATCGTCCCGGAATATAATATTTTTCCTACTAGTTACACAATACAGGGTATCCTTCGGCGAGCGTGGAAAACTGTTTCTAGCATCGTCAATTTCATATTTAGCACGATTTAATTACCAAAGTTAGCTATGATTTTAAGAGCCTTTCAAGTTCCTTAAGGCTGCTCAAATGAAAATTTAGTCGTATTTTAATCCTGTTTTAAAATATGAAATACCTAGGCAGTTCAAAAATCGTTATTTAAATATCAGGTCATGAAAGTTAGGTATTTTGTTTTACTGGACGAAGGAGAATAGCATATTCATATTGAGAGAATAGGGCGCAGGTCTCTACCTGTGTACTGTTAAGCTTCTGAAAATTTTAACAATTAGGTACATATTGTTAGACATAGTTATACAGGCTGTCCTCGAATTTGACCACGAAAATTTATGGGCATATTCTCTGATCAAAAATATAATTTAAAACACCTACAAAAATTTTTCGATTTCCGCTTCCTAAGGGAGCTGCAGCCCCCTAAAAGTGGGGCTATGTTTGAGTTATTTGCGGATAACTTCTGAATCGTTTAAGCTGACAACCAAATTTGGGTCACTTATTTAGCTTATTGGACAACATAATCCCCTATAATTTTAATTTCACCAAAATCGAATGATGGGAACTCTGATATTCTTGCCTACCATCATGTTCTTCATTTCTTCCAAAATTTTTGTTAATTCACTAAAAAAATTATGTGGTTCGTTTTTCAATAAGCGTATTTTTTACCTCTTTCATTTTTCTCATGCGGACCTTAGTTTTTGAGAAAAATGAAACCTCATGCAAGGATGTACTCCAAAAGGACTCCGCACGTTTTATATGGAAAAGTGGCCTTCGGTGAAATTGTCTGAACTTTTGATATGTTGCAGTTTTCATGATTCTGAACAAAAGTTATCATTGCGCCAACCTCCTGACATGGACAGTTTTTGCTACAAAAAATCCCGAAGATAGAATTTTCCCATAAAGGTTTATAAGTACACATTTTTGGGCCCGTCGTTTCCTACACTTCCCGACATAATATTGAAATACGCTCAAAAGGCCTCCAGACAGACGTATGTTAGTAATATGTGTAAGGAAGGTGCCTCTGAACTTATCATGTAGAATTATGGTAGCAAAACGGCCGATTCCATTTTCGCTACGTGTATTTCTTATGGGAAAAGTTCTATCTTCGGGATTTTTTGTAGCAAAAACTGTCCATATCAGGAGGTTGGCGCAATGATAACTTTTGTTCAGAATCATGAAAACTACAACATATCAAAAATTTAGACAATTTCACCGAAAGCCACTTTCCATAAGAATCGTGCGGGGTCCTTTCCGGCAAAATCCATAGTTTCGATTTACATAAAGGTGGTTACTATGGTTAAAAAACATCATGCTAGGCAAGAATGTCCGGGTTCTCGACGTCCGATTTTGGTAAAATCACAGGATATGTAGTCCAATAAGCTAAATAAGTGACTAAAATTTGGTTGTCATAGCTTAAACGGTTTAGAAGTTATCCACAAATAACTCAAACATAGCCCCACATTTAGGGGGCTGAAAGCTAACTTAGGAACTGTAAATCGAAAAAATTTTATAGGAGTTTCTCATTTTATTCTTGGCCAAAAAATATGACCATAAATTTTCGTGGTCGAATTCGAGGACACCCTGTAGTTACTTAATACATGGGAGTATAATAAAATCTTATTACCCTGAATGTAGCCGCTGTCCAAATCAACAAATGCAGAATGGGCTGAAATTTCTGATTCGCCCATGATAACTTCAATCACTGGTCCAGGTGAATCTTGATCTGCAATATCTTTTTGTACTTCAGTTGCTATATTTGTGGGAAAAGCATTATTTTCACAATTACAAGGCCCCTTCGCCTTTAGCGATGGTACTTCAGGATCACCATGAACCGGGCAACAATCACAAGTCATTATACTATTTAGAATTTCACGTTTGGCGGGATCGCATAAGCACACGAGGGCTTCTATTCCCTCGCTTTCCGTTTTCCTTTGCTCAAGAAGAGGGTAGTTCAGTTCCTTCTTCAGATTTTCAACTTGTTGTCGCATCTTTGCCTAAAAGTTAATTATTGCAAGTATTTTCCTGTACCTATACTTTTTCTCTTTCACCTCATTTAACCGATTTATGTTGGCTTGTATATGACTTTCAAAAACTTTATCCATTCCCGTGTTTGTGTACAAATCATTTCTGAGAATATCTTCAGTAATTCTCAAAAGAAAATGTAGATATTCTTGTTCTTCACAACTAAAATAAGGAATTTAATTTCAGACACAATTTACCTTTTCGTCGTCAGAAAGTTACGCGGGTGAACAAGTCTCCGATGCCGATGTTCCTTCGGCAGTTGGTGGTGGTGTTGCGTTCATTTTGCCCTTTTTAACAGTCGATTTTGGAACATCGACTTCCCGTTTTTCAATTTTTTTGAGTTTGACGGTCTTAGTCTTTGGTTTATAAGAATCAACACTTTTCGGACGACGACCACGACCAGATTGGGGCTAAATAATAATTTTAGCAATTTGTCACGGTCTTGTCATTCTGCTTCTACCTTACTAACACTTGGTGCTGTGAAACCCACGTCAAGGCGTCTTTTGGGAGGCGCGCTGCATGACCGCCTGCAGTCAATTCTGGGACAATAATTCCAACAATTTTGCCCCCGCACACACCAGTCTGTAGCGCATCCAGGAGGGCAAACATTTCTATGATAATCCAATTAAATATATAGTCTGAAATTGTGATAAATATAAATTAAGTACTTACCTTCTGCAGCAATCTAATGGCGTGGAAGTCCTGCACCTTGTATACCGTTCAGACGGACATGGATCGTTATAACATTTTGGCGGGGAACAATCTACCAAAGATTTCACATTTTTCAGTTTTCGATAATGGTTGCTCATATGGAAGTAGATGTCCAAACATTTTGAGTTTAATGTCATCGTCGTCGGTTCGTTTGGACATACCTACCTACGTACGGAATATTGCAGTCGACTTTTGTTTACATTGAAACCGTATTCTATTAACCTCACTGTTCATTGATTTTTTTCTACCCCCGTTATTCAAGGTAATAGTTGTAGTAGTGTCGCCACAAAATTGATAAGTAGGTACCTATACATATTATTTATTGCAAATGAAGATGGGGTGGATGGTTTTTCACAATATTTAATTTTTTATTATATACAGTGTCTCATTTTAACTGGAACCACCCAAATATTTGGGTTAATATTGAGCAAATCAATTCTCTCTTTTTTTGCACACATATGTAGAGCTCCAGAATCTGCATCTGATGTGTAATACTTCGGGAATTGATCACTAGTGGAATTAGTTGTACATCCGGCTTGGAATTAATTCCGGAATTATGGAATTATTACGGAATTATTCTGGAATTGATGGAATTTAAAAGGAATTAATGGAATTAGTTGGAATTAACCGGAATTAGTTGGAATTAGCTGGAATTAGTTGGAATTAACTGGAATTATTATGGAGTTATTTGGAATTAATAAGGAATTATTTGGAATTGATAAGTACATCATTTAAAAGGAATTAAAAGAATTACTTGGAATTAGCAGGAATTAGTTGGAATTGGCTGGAATTATAGTCTGTCCGTCCTGCAGGCGACCGGCCCGCTTCACAATGGGGAATGATGGGAAAACTTCTCTAGGCGTTTTTTCGCCAGCAGGATTTTCTGATAAATGTCAAATTCAAATATGCTAAATGTGATTGGCTTGCTTAACGCGGGAACTTTAAATTGAAATTAAGCGGGTAATTTAAAGTAATCCTTGGGGCTCATAAAATTCAAAGTAAATCTTCTTTCAGTTTACACGATTTGGGGTTTTGAATAAATACAAAATAGTCAGCTGACAAATAAAACGATATATTACTTTCTACATTATCGAAAAACAAAGAAATCAGCACATCAATAAAGAGAAAGTTCTTCGTCCATCGTAATCTAAAATTGTCTGTGTATCATTGAAGTTTCCCGTCCCATTTCCTGATACACAGACAATTTTAGCAATATAATTGTGCATTTACAAATCAGGACACTCAAAATGGCAATTAGCCATAAAATGGATTATTTCCTAACATTTATAAAGAATCCTATACGATATCGGCCCAGGAAAAAATTTAACTCAAACACTGAATAGTGATTTTTCGTGGGAACGTGTATGAAAATGTTCTTAGGTGATTAAATACCGAAATATAAAAATGCTTACATGACGTTACATTTTTAATGGGCCCTGATCAAGTTTTGGACCAGAAAGTGCCATTTTTGATGAATTTTTATCTCCGAGGGGTTTCTAACATTTCCAGGACACTTTCTGACATTTCCGAGGGCATTTCCGATATTTCCTTATGATTTCCCCCACATTTCTCACATTTTCACGACATTTCCGAAATTTTGTAACATTTCCACGACATTTCTAACATTTGCAAGGCAGATATTTTTCATGTTCATCCAATACAATCCGCTGATCCCTTCGATCTACTTTGGGCTGTGATAGAGTATTTGTACTACGCTCTTCCTTTAATATAGCTTTAATTGTTGTTGAACATCGGCCTGAAAGATAACGTGTGGTACCGTTAACATGAAAGAGGAATGTGTTTTGACTTTACCTGTAAATTTAGCGGTTTTATCTAGAAGCTGCACCTTGTTCAAGTTAGGGAAATTTGTACAGACACTTTTATAGACATTTAATATTATCTTCTTTTCATTCAACGTTAAATGCCCCTTTCCGAAACGATAACTATTTGTCGGACCAAAGGCCGCCATGTTTCATCTGTTATCTGTTTATTAATGAAGGAGCCGGAATTGGGAATTCGGAAACGGAAAGATGGCGGCTTTCATAGCGGTAACTTTAAATAAGCCAATAGAATAGCCGCTTTTATCGCACTCATTGGCTATTACGTTTCGCAGGAATAATATGACAGACAGCAGTATATCTGTCATGATAGCAAAATTTTTACTCGGCAAATCAATAATTTTGCAATATTATAAAAGTAATGCAGCGCAAACGGTTTAAAATGTAACTTACATCGACCTGCGAGGTAAATTTGATTTTTAAACCTACATTCTTAATTCCTGCAAGCCACATTTTTGTTGCGATTAATTATGGCTGAATTTTAACCAATCGGCGACGTGGATTTCAAATTTCCCGGGGAGCAAAAGTCGCCTAGATCCCGGCCAGACTATAGTTGGAATTATTATGGAATTATTTGGAATTATTCTGGAATTGATGGAATTTAAAAGGAATTAACGGAATTAGTTGGAATTAGCCGGAATTAGTTGGAATTGGCTGGAATTAGTTGGAATTAACTGGAATTATTATGGAATTAGTAAGGAATTATTTGGAATTGATAAGTACATCATTTAAAAGGAATTAAAGGAATTAGCTGGAATTAGTTGGAATTATATGGAATTGACGCGGAATTGATTGGAATTAATGGAACTAAATCGGAATTAATGGAATTAGAATGGAATTAAACTGGAATTATTGGAATTAATTCCCGATTGGAATTAATTGTACACAATTTTTTTGAGTGATCAGCCCCCCAGTAATACAACCTTTTGTTATTCCGAAATCTCAGGCCACTGCAATTAATTAGAGGCCAAAAATAGCGAAATCGTATTAGGCATTTTTTTACTTAAAAAGTTTATTAAGAAAAGTTGCTCAGGATGGTTCCAAATGGGTTAATCCGAACTTTCAGGCCAAAATAAAAATGTTGCGATTCTGGAGGAAAAAATCAAAAATATCGGAAACTTCAATATATTTGTATAATAAAAGGGTCGCTGTGTAATAAAAAAAACAATTGAAATAGGTTTGTTTGACATTTGTTAGCTATCGCTGGCAGAGCTGGGAGTAACTTTAGAAAAAAGTTACTTTTATGTAACTAGTTACAAAAAGTAACTAAGTTACTTAGTAACTAGTTACTTTTTTTGTCCCTGCGAAAAGTAACTATATCTAGTTACTTTACTGAAGTAACTTGTAACTAGTTACTTTTGGTAAGTATCTAAAGACATAAAAAAGTAACTAGTTACTTTTCATGTATCTAGTTACTTTTCATGTATTTAGTTACTTTCCAACGTAACTAGTTACTTTTTATGCAATAAGATACTTTTACAATAATATCAACAATTTTCAGAAAAGTTGTATTTCTATAGGCTGGGTAAAACAGAATTTTTTGATGCCATAATTCATCTGCCCATTTACATTTTCTTTTTATTTACTTTTGAGATTTTGACAGATTGTGAGGTAAGAGAAAACTTGATAGAAATGAGAAATCAAAAAATGAAATTGCTCAGGTAAATTTGCATCAAAACAACTAACTTTTGTGGTGTTTTTGCGTTTTTCGAAAATCTCAACATTTCACCGATTTCTTCGATATTTTTGAATATCTAGGGTGGCCGTGACTGCACTTCCGGTCAAGTATGATACATGTTTCTAACACAGAAAAAAATTGTACATTCCGAATCCGTTGAGAAAAAGGTGTCATTATATTTGAAAAAACAAAGTTAAGATCATTTCCGGTTGAACCGGAAGTGGAAAAAATTCCCTTAATATACGCGCAAGTGTCCCCCTCCGTGCGGGATTGGCCAGCTTTTATTTCAATTCAATATTTAACTTTCTTTATTACATCCAAAGATATTCAAGAGGTGGGAAGTTTTAAAAAACCCTGTATGGGCTGTATGTACATACCATGATCATCAAGATTTATAATTTTAGTGGACCATGATCTTTATTCTTTGGTTAGTAACGCAACGCAATGAAACTGGCTTGCTCTAATTTATCATAAATCTAGATGCACCTATTGGTACAAAAGAATTTGAATGGTACAACATACAGAGCGCAAAATGAGTAGCTATTAGCTAGCTACAGATTTTAAAAAATTATCCTCCTCCGAAATTGTCGAGGTATTTAAACTCAATCCCAACCGTTTCTATAACATTAATGAAAGTAACTAAATTACTTACAGAAGTATTTAGTTACTTTTTAAAAGTATCTAGATACCAAAAGTAACTAAGTTACTTCAAAAGTAACTAAGATACTATATCTAGTTACTTTTCATAAGTAACTTGTAACTAAGTTCTTTTTTCAGTAAAGTATCTAGTTACTTCAGTAACTTAAGTTACTTTTATGAAAAGTAACTTGAAAAGTATCTAGTTACTTTTTCAAAGTAACTTTCCCAGCTCTGATCGCTGGGCAAAATTTAACAATCGCAGAACAAGTTGAAATTACTTAGAAGCTAATAAATAATAATCTTAATAATTCCAACTTGTTCTGCGATTGTTAAATTTTGCCCAGCCATAGCTAACAGCAACTGTCAAATACTAATTTCAATTGTTTTTAATTACACAGCAACCCTTTTGTTGTAAAAATAATGAAATTTTCGATATCTTTCCTCCAGGAATTCTACATTTTTATTTGGCCTGAAACTCCGAACTTACCCATTTGGGGTCATCCTAAGCAACTTTTCTTAATAAAATTTTTCGATAAAAAATGCCTAATACGATTTCGCTGTTTTTGTCCTCTTTAATTAATCGCAGCTGGCTAAGATTTTAGAATTTAAAAAAAGGTGAAGAATATCACACAGATGCAAATTTTGAAGCTCTACATGTAGAAAAAAAAGCGAATTAAATTGCTCAATATTAACCGAAATTAAAATGAGACGTACTCTTTATGTATACCTAATTTATTATTATTATAATAAACTGCTTAACTGGTCCACTCGACAATTTTAGTCAAATTCAACATGCCGTAACTCCTCAAGCACTTGATAGTTTTGGATAAACCTTTTTTCTACGTATAGCACGTTTCATTGACTATAACATGGCATGTTACGAGTTTTGTACAGGCTGACCTTATTTAATATACATGGTGTCAGAGCCGGGCACTGCAAAATCGTGAAAGTTTAAACCACTCCCGATTCTGAAAGATTTTTTACTTTTGTTTGGTTGTTTGAGAAGACGTCTCAGGTCAGGTCCATATCTCGAGGCGGTTTTTTGAAATTTGCTTCATCTCTAATTATATGGCAGGGCCAAAAAATCCGTTTTTTCGCCGGTCGTTAATAACTTCAACTCAATTTTGAATTTTTTAAGGTCATTGTGTAGTAAAAACTTTACTCTAGATTAATTTTGAACACCCTGTACATAGGGAAATAAAGAAAACAACGCCTGCGAGTGTCAATCAAGTGACAAAAATTACCTAGCAAGATATTGGGACCACGAGTTATATTCGGCAAGACAATTCAACGACGTGACGATTCTCTTGTTTGACAACTGCCTGCATGAGAATCACCCCAATGTACAAATTGCCGTATTAAGCACGCTGTGATTGGCTGAAGCGGTTAATTCGTAATTTTTGATTAGTTTATAAAGTAAAAGTTGAATTGTCGGTTCAATTCGTTCCAAAAGTGAGTTCTAAGTTCTACAAACTGCAATGAATAATAATGAACTCTTATACCTCGTCAGTTAACAAGAGCTGAAAGAACTGGCCTTAAGTTGGCGTGTCAATAACCTTTAAGAGTTAATAATTTACATTTAAAATAGGGGTAGAAACAGACGTTGCTTTACACCGCCGTCGGGCTGCTTTAAAGTTTTCCTAAATTTTCAACCCGACAAGAAAGTATGCAATTTATATTTCAAGACAAACAAAACAAAGACACTAATAAGAACGTAAGAATTGTACATACCCCACATAATTTGGAATTACATGAGAAGAGGAACAAAATCACAATAATTTCACAACATTTTTCGAAACACTCATGACACTGACATTTTATGGAATTTGACACAACTTCATAAATCTCGAAGTTCCTAAATCGTAAAATGAAACAAGAAGTATTGAAACTTGCTTTATGTACAGTTAGGAATGATAAATAACAATACTGTATTTACATGGACGTTAGGGACAATAATACATATTTGACCAGAAACAATATTAAGTAGTGAACATTAGAATCAATTTCTTTTCAAATAAGTAAATTTTTTAATAAATTAATATCACTTGTAGTCTCACAACTTATTGTAACCATAAATAATACCCTTTTAACGATATTTACACGCTGCAATTTGAAAATTACAGCATAACCTGCTCCTTTAGTCATTTTCGACTAGTCCTATTTTTCGGAGCGATAAAATCTAAATCGGGTATGGCGGAAATACTGGAAATCGTACTTCTCTGCTGGACGATGTTGGGCATTTTGCTCGACTGTGGTAGCGAATCAAAATGCGGATTCGTGATGATATTGGCATTTGTCCAATTCACTTGCGGCTTCGGGGGTCCTTTTTGAAAACCGTTTTGGGTTTGTGGCAGTGGCTGACTTGAAACGAAGTCACTCCAGTCGTCGTCGTCGTCGTCGTTGGTGTTAGATTGGAAAACGTTTTTCGCGAATTGATCGCTAATGGTTGAAGGCCGTATCGTAGCGGGTTTTAAAATACTGGCAGGTTGTATTGTTGTTTGCACGACGTTCCCCGGATTTGGCGAAATTCTCTTTTGGATCAATCCGTTGTGAGTGATGAGCGGAGTAGGTTGTTTACGGGGTTGGACTTGACCTAAATTCAACACTGACAAAGGTAAGTCCGGGGTTGCCGTTCGCTCAGGAAAAACGCTTTTAAGTGGATTTGTAACGGAAACGAAATCTGTCCAATCGTCGTCATCGTCGGTGGTTTTCTTTACTTCCTTTACCAGGAAATCACTTTTCTCTTCCTTTCTCGAATAAGACAGTTCTATTCGCCTGATTTCCTCGTCGGTAACGCCAGGTTCTGGCCAATTAATCTGGGCTGCAGGTGCTACAGACCACGACACCGAAGGTCTAAGGGGCTCTACAGGAACCGGGTGCAATGTTATCACGTTGGCGGCGACAGGTATCACCGACGATTGGAAACCACCAAATTCCTCATCCTCTTTTTGCGTTTCTTTTAAATCCTGTAATGGGTTAATACTGGCTATTGTTTGTTGAAGGTTTTCCGGCTGTGTAAAGATATGCATATTGTGGGCACTGTTCAAATTTTTAGTGAGAACATCAAATTCGCTCAAGTCTGGCGATATTAATAGACTTCCCTGATTTTTACTTTCAGTTTTATTCTCTTCCGGTAGAACCATTTGAAAATCATCGAATTCTGCGTCTTCCTGTTCTATCGAAACTGATCTTCGGCTCAACTCGGGGGTGAGCGACCAACTGAGATCATTAGGCTCGTTTGCTATATGGGACTCTCGCAAGGGAATCAATTTGGGAGAATCGAACGGTGTGTCATATATGGGTGATTTGTCGCCAGTTTCATAATCCCTTTCAGGTTTAGGCAGTTCGAAACTGCCAGTTGAAATAGTGTCAGAGTCTTGAGACGTTTTCTCTTGAATTTCGCCGTCGAACGTGAACAGTGATTTATCTGGGGGTTTCGGCAAGAAAAAATCAGTCTTTTGTTGAATTTCCCCGGAAAATGGTTCGTTGGCGCCGGCTATAACAAAAATAATACTTAGAATTCTGAGATTTTGGTTTCATTTCATTGCGTGCATTTTGCGATTAACACTCCAAACTTCAATGCACTAGGGGGATCGGACTTTGGTCTTTTGGTACAGTAGGTTTCCTATTTCATTGCTCACCATTGGCAACTCCTAAACGGTAAAAGATAGGAAGTTGGTTAAATTAGTATGTGCCAATAAACATTATTATAAATTAGAAAAAAGTTGCTGATTATGAATTTGAAGAGAGAAATTCCCCGATATCTTGATTCGTTTCTGATTTATTGGGAAAAAACTGAGTATCGCATTTAAAAATATCTTTCTCGCTATTTTTAAAGGGGTACTAAAGAGAAATTACGTCGAAAGTAGTATTAGTCCGGGAGGCAGTGAACATTTTTGGTATGTCATTTCAGCGAACTTGATTTAGCAATTTTCTAGTTATTTTCATGCTGTAGATTACTAAAACAGAAGTCTACCGTAAATCTTGCGGGACAGGAGTTAATGGCAGCCATTTTAATTTCTCAAAAATTGACAACTCGGATACCGTAAAAGATACGAAATTTTATTAAATTAGAAAAAAGTTGTGTTTTTCAGTGTAGATTAAGAATCTGGAAAGAAATTAATGATATCTGGTTTGGTTCCTGAAATATACTGAAAAAAGTCATATTTTAATCTAGAAGGCTAAGAAAAGTTTTCATCACCTCATTTTATTTTTCGTGCAAAGTAATGTAATTGAAACAGATTTCATAATGATCTGCCGATTAGCATCCTAATTATAACACGTTGTCAATTTTCAGTCTTTTCAGTATATTTCAGTAACTAATCTAGATATCTTAGATTTGTTTTCAGATTCATAATTTACACTGAAAAATACTAATTTCTAATTCTAATTTAATAAAATTTCGTATCTGTTACCGTTTCCTAAAACAGAAACGCATTTCCGGTTTTACTTACCTTTTTTAAGAAAAAAATGGCCATTTTGTTTACAACTTTCTACAGTGTGTCTCATTTTAACTGGAACCACCGAAATATTTCGGTTAATATTGAGCAAATCAACTCGCTCTTTTTTTGCACATGTAGAACTCCAGAATCTGCATCTGTGTAATACTTCACCTTTTTGTTGTCCCGAAATCTCAGCCCACTGCCATTAACTAAAAGGCCAAAAATATCGAAATCGTATTAGGCATTTTTTTACCGAAAAAGTTTATTAAGGAAAGTTGCTCAGGATGACTCCAAATGGGTAAATCCGAACTTTCAGGCCAAAATTAAAATGTTGAATTTCCGGAGAAAAGAATCAAAAATATCGAAAACTTTAATATATTTGCAACAAAAGGGTTGCTGTGTAATAAAAAACAATTGAAATGGGTTTGTTTGACATTTGTTGTTAGTTATAGCTGGGCAAAATTTAACAATCGCAAAATAAGTTGAAATTATAAGCTAATAAATAATAATCTTAACAATTCCAACTTTTTCTGCGATTGTTAAATTTTGCCGAACCATAGCTAACAGCAATTGTCCAACACTCATTTCAATTGTTTTTAATTACACAGCAACCCTTTTGTTGTAAAAATAATGAAGTTTTCGATATTTTTAATTTTTTCCTCCAGAAATTCAACGTTTTTATTTTGGTCTAAAATTCCGCACTTACCCATTTGGGGTCATCCTGAGCAACTTTTCTTAATAAAATTTTTCGATAAAAAAATACCTAATAACATTTCGCCGTTTTTGTCCTCTTTAATTAATCGGAGTGGACTAAGACTTCGGGATAAAAAAAAAGGTGAAGCATCGCAGAGATGCAAATTTTGAAGCTCCATATGTAGGAAAAAAAAGCGAATTAATTTGCTCAATGTTAACCGAAATATTTGGGTGGTTCTAGTTAAAATGAGACACAATGTATATATTTTATCGGCAAACCAATGTTACTACACAACTGTGAAATCGATTGATAATAATTATGAAGATTTCCTTGTTTTCTTATCTTCTACAAGATTCTCGTTTACTTTACGAAGATTGTTCGAATTTGCTTGTTTATCGATCATTTAAACGAAACTTGGAACTTTTATATTTTTGACAACTGACAGGAATTTTCGAGGCCTTCAAGATTTTGTCCAACGACGGTAGTCCAGGGTTAGTCAAATGCATATACACAGCAATTTTTTCAACTTTTTACCTTCATTTGTTTTTGAGATACAAGGCAACTTGATTTTTTTAAAAATAGAATTAGGGATCAAAGTTAATATTTTTCAGTGGCCCGCTCTGGGGCCATTATAAACAAACATCTCCATTTCCAAGTAAATTTGTGAACGAAATAAACTCCAAAACGCGCTGCTCAGCGTACAAAAATATAAAGTGTTTGATACCGTTAACAGGCTCAGAAGCGAATTTGTTAATTTTCATGTAGAATCAAAAACGGCATTTTCAAATCGAAAAAATTGCAAGGAAAATTCTAAAACCTTCCTAATTCCATGTAGTTATGGTCTGTCCGGGATCCACACGACCAAGATTCACCCAATTTCCATGGCGACTCATTGTTGACAACAATGATTCGCCATGGAAATAGGGTGAATCTTGGTCGTGTGGATCCCGGACAGAGTATAGTTGCATGTTAGCAAAAAATTATTAAAAACCCAATAAAAATATTCTGTTCGCCTCGCGGTGCGACTGAACTGCCGACTCTACGAAAAAAACGAATAGAACCTTTTTGGTAAATAATTGAAAAGGGCTTTAATTTTGTATACCTCCTATTTTGTTGAAAACCTAATACTTTCGGAGATATTAGTTGAAAAGCATATTTTAACACTTCTCGGTGATATTAGCTGAAGCGGCACTTGAATCTTAGGGACTATCAAAGGAACGTGTGTACAAAATTTCAGCTTAATGTTAATTGTTCCAAGTCCATTATGGACTTTTCTTTTTTTTAAGTGGTGAAGTAGAGTGGGGAGGGTAAAATTAAAAAAGTACAGTTGCGGACAATGATGGAATTTCGTACACGCTGACTGACGTTTTCTACTAGAAGCCCTTGAAAATTTCTAAGTCAAAAAATTGTTGGGATGTCATGTATTATTTCTTTAGAGAAGAAAGAGAAACAAGATATAGGGGAATTTTCTTCAGGTTCCTAATCACTAAGAAATAGCCCAAATTTTTTCTAATTTTAATATTCTATTTTAATATTTTCTAATTTAACTGTACGAAGTCGTTTAGGAGAACGATGTCAATGGTGAACAATGAAAAAGGAACCATCCTGTATACTCAAAATTCATGTCAATGTCAAATACAATTAATGGACAACAATTATGATCCCATCCTAACCTCCACTGGTTTTTTTACGTTGACATCTGCCAAACCACAACATAAAAAAGGCTGACTCACACTGTCCCTGTCTCCGTTAGAATGACTGCACTTTTATACAATATGTACCACTTGATGAAGACAGTTTTGTATTTTGGTTACCTTTAGGAGTAAGGGTACTCTCCATTCAGTTTCTATTGAAGTGACAGAACGTCAAAATGTCAATTTTATGTTGGTATGAGGAAATTTTGCAAGGAATTTTACTAACAGGTGAGTTGATAGAAGCGATTTCAATGCGATAGGTACGTCAGAAAACATGACAAATGTCAAAATTTTGCAATTGTTCTGAATTGGCCCAAAATGGCCTTTGTGCGCGTGCAGTTTATCTGTGACACTGCTTCTAACAATAAAAATAAACCCTAGCAGATTTGGGTTATGCAATGTTTTTGCTTTCCCGCTAAATTTCTATCAAATTGTCAAAAGTACAGGCCCTTGCAAATTAGGGTTGTACAGTTCCAGAAAAATTTTAGATCTTCAATAGAAAATGAATGGAGTTTAGGTATAAATTTTTATACCGGGTGTACCTTAAAAAAACTAGTCATGGCAGGCTGTGGCACTGCAAAATAGCCCGACCCCCACGTCCCATATCCTCACAGCTTTTCACTCAAGCACTTTCGAAAATGTTGCATGACATGACTAGTTTTTTTAATGGACGCACATGACTCTTCTTTACAACTTTTTTCTTCAACGCAATTGGACCAGGGAGTCAAGATTGGACTCTGAACAATTTATTCTTATGCATATTCAGGATATCACAGTAGGCTGCGTTTACACCTTCTTACATTCGAGTTGATTACCTCAAAAGATGCACCTCATAAAGGTCTATGACCCTTCTACTAAAAGTAACAAAAATGTGAGACTGTCTTAATTTTGGCTTAAGTGGGACACACTGTATGAGTCCAGAGTTAAACATAAAATACACATAGATTACTTACACTGCAACCAAAGATCCCATTTATCCATTAGTTCAGAAGATGGTGAGGGAGGTTTGAATTTTGAGGTAGGATTAGTGGTGGATGGGATATGTAATGAAACTACCAACTGTTCTAAGTCCAATAGCATAGTCTGTGAATCTTAATTTGTTGATAAATTTTTTGTTAGGATTATCAAAAACGACAATGGGAGAATCCAGTTGGTTAGCATGAAAAGAAGTTTTTGTAAACATTACAAGTGAAACACAAAGCCAAGTGTACAAGTAAAAATGAAACTTACAATCAAGAGGATTAATCAGCCCCGAGCTGTTCCAATCAAACTGGGCACTTGGAATGTCACTGCTGCAATTTTTCTGACTGGAGATGGACGGACTTGAAGTGTTTTGAACTGGTGATGGAGTAAGGATCTTGGTCCTGGTTGGTTCTAAGGGCGCTGAACTTAAATTTCCAGCAAATTTTGGCATCGAGTTATTCCAAGCAGGTCCATATAACTAAAAAAATTACATTAAAATGTGTTTAGGGGTAGGAACAGCACTTACAATATTTCGCATGTCAATATTAAGAGCCTTTAAAAACTGTTTCTGACTGTCGGATTTTGACCACTGGTAAAGCAGTGCATTTGTGTCTGTGATATCCTGAATTCCTTTAAAAACAATGTTTTCTTTTATATCATCCAAGGAACAATACTCTTCAGATTCTAGATCGATTTGTGGAAACATTTCTTTCAATACTGATTCTGCTTTAGACAAAACATCTTTTGTTTCAAGGGTCAACATCACAGGTTGAGAACTTTCCATTAGTTGTGTTGAAAATGCATTAAAATCTCCAAACTCATCATTTTGTGAAAAATTTGATGATTCAAAATCACCAAATTCGTCTTCAGTCTCAGTATGTGATTGTGGCACGTCATTTTTCACAACTTCTGTAAAGTGATTTTCAAAATCCCCAAATTCATCCTCAATATCTTCGCTTTGGCTGGTTATGGGCTCCATATTTTTAGTTCCCTCAAAGTTTGTTTGATTTTCAGCAGGAATTTCAACTGTGTCTTCTGAAAAAGGAGTTTCAGCTTTTGCAATCTCGGATTTCTCTTCATATTCATTATATAAAGGAGTTTCAGCTTTGGTAATCTCACATGTCTCTTCACGTTCGTCATCTAAAAGCGTTTCAGCTTTGGTCATCTCAGATGTCTCTTCATGTTCATCATCTAAAAGCGTTTCAGCTATTGTAATCTCACATGTCTCTTCATGTTCGTTATTTAAAGTAGTTTCAGCTTTTGTCTCTTTATCTTCAGTATCTAACTTATCATTTTCAGAGCCATTTTCTGGTAAAGTATCAATACTCAGAGACAGCTCATCTTCAGAGTTGTCTGAAATTTCTTCAGAATTCTCGACTCTTTCAGTAATTTTTGTGTTCGATTCATGATCCAGTGATTTTGTACTTTCTTCATCTTTTGCTTTAGGTACCCTTTGAAAACAGCCTTGATTTTCAAATAAAATTTCATTGTTACCAGCAGTACTCAAATTTTCATCAAACTCGCAATTTTGTTGAGTTTCAAATATGTGATCTAATTCAGGCTCTGGCAGTTCCCTTTCAAGGTCTAATACATCTTTATAATCCTGTTCTTTGATTGTTTGGCCCGGTAATTCAATTGAAAAAATATTATCTACGGAACTATTATCCCTACAATTGACTTGAATCTCACTACATTGTATATCAAAGGTTTTCCGTCGGTCGTGGAAGTCCTTATCGTTGCAACTTTCCATGGGCATTTCAACCTTTTGGTTATTGTTGCTGTTAACATCTAAATCGGTTTTGGAGGCATCACTTTTAGTTTCTGTTTTTGGAGACTTTTCCGGTGTTGGAGGAAGAGATGAATCTAAAATAGTACTGGTTACTCCTCGTAGTGGCAGACAAGACAACCCTCACCATAACAGTCATACAAATCGGAGGCTGCCCTAAAATCTCCGAATTCATCATCATCTTCTTCGAGTAAATCTACAATTGGTGGAGGGGTGCTGCTCAACAAAGGAGGGATCAAGTTCGACATCTAGAAAAGAAAACTTTGTAGTACAACAATGAAATTTATTAAAAGTGCATCTATGAAAAGGCCTTGGCGTTTACCTTAATTACGAAACATGATTCATTTACCTGAATATTAATGGCGTTAAAATATGTCACTCTTATTAACAATATGAAGATAAATGGATTAAATTGAAGAAATTCTTATTTGAATGCGGCTTGGGTTTATAACTTACTCGACAAGTAAAACTATTTCACTCACGGTTGAACACTGTAATTTATTTTTTTAATAATAGATTTTTGGATATTATTTATTTTTTGCAAACTAAAGTGACAACGTAATGTCATTTGACGTTAACGTCACTTACTAGGTTTATTAGTGTCATTCAGTTACCAATCTCACCAGCATATAGGTCCTTTAAGGCACTGGTGGGGGTTTATTGCGCTTGGCCCCGTATGATACGCATGCGTTGATCTAGTGTCATTTCTAGTGCATTTATACGTCATTTGTCAATACTGTCAACAGAATCTGGGACCTTTCACGTTTACCACGTGCTATTTTAACCTACAATGATGATAAATGACACATAACTGACAGTAGACATTCAAGTAAATTCTGTCAGCGGTCAAAAAATGACTGCGCATACGGCCATACATGGCGTCATGACGTCACGCTTACAGGACCTATATGTATTAGAGGTATATGGCTAACTCCCTATTTCAACCCATTGAATGGCCAGGAACCAAAAGAGAGGGACATGTTCGTCTCCGTCTAATGCTTTTTGTATCAAGGATTGCATACTTAGCTTGATTATGACGGGGTTTCTCGGGTATCAAACATAGTGGCGCAAATTTTAAATTCAATCTCAAACTCGCACGCATTTTAATCGCAGCTAATTTGGGCAATTTTTATGGAGTTGAGGTGGTGCAGTCGTAATAAATGATAAATGTCATTTTGACGGTTCACTCTGTGGTAAAAGTCATTCTAATAATCATTTTCGCCTTTTCGTGTGCAATTTAGCAAATTGCTTGCTTCTAAAATGAAAATCAGCTTCCATTTTCTAGGTGGTGATGTAAACTATCATACATTAATATAATTCTGTCAGTTTAGCACAGGGATCGATACTGATGTTTATTATTTTCTGAAGAAGAAGAGTCTTGTAGGTAATAAAGCTAAGTACAAAGTAGTTTTTTAGTTAGGAGGTCCTCGAGTGGCTACAGGTATAAGTAAGTAGGTACACGTACTTACGCCTTTCAGAATTGCGTCCCACTTAACTAGAAAAATTGAAGATTTTTATAGTGCCCTGAAGTTAACGACAATTTTCCAGCGACACAATGGCCGCCGGTTTCGTCGGAAATGTTCGGGGGGAAATGGCTGTGTGCTAAATCAGAGCTTACCTGTCACTTCACGAGTTATAAAAATGTTTTAAATTCGAAGCACAAACAAACAGTCGTCTTAAATATATTAGTGTTGTTAACTAATTAAGAAAATCCGTTGTTTACTGCTGGAATAAAGTGCTTCTGCCTCAGAAATCAAAGGTTTCATCTTTATTTATTTTACGGTTACATCACGTTAACAGAAACGTCAGTCCTGTCAGGTTTAAGGTTAGAATGTCCAAAATCTCTTAAACATCGGTTCATGGTTTTCTCAAGCCGTTGTTCATTTATATCAATTACTTTAATAATTCCTCTACACCTGAGGCTTAACTGAGCAAAAGGACAAGGTGCAACAAGAGCTATAAGTGGACGAAAAAAATTCAATCTAACTTGATACCTAGACATTGCAGATTTACGATTTTTTTTTGAACAACTTCCCATTCCTTGATTCTAACACCAATTTGACCAGTCACACTTTTATTCCTGAGGCGTAACTGAGCAAAAGGACAAAGTGCAACAAGAACTGTGAGTGGACGAAAAAAATTCAATTTAACCGTGAGATCTAGACATTGCAGATTTATGATTTTTTTTGAACAAGTTCCCAATCCTTGAATCTAACACCAATTTGACCAGTCACTCTTTTATTCCTGAGGCGTAAGTGAGCAAAAGGACAAAGTGCAACAAGAGCTGAAAGTGGACGAAAAAAATTCAATTTGACCTGACACCTAGACATTGCAGATTTATGATTTTTTTTGAACAACTTCCCAGTACTTGAATCTAACACCAATTTTATCAGTCACTCTTTTATGCCTGAGTCGTAACTGAGCAAAAGGACAAAGTGCAACACGAGCTGAAAGTGGACGAAAAAAATTCAATTTAACCTGACACCTAGACATTGCAGATTTATGATTTTTTTTTAACAACTTCCCAGTCCTTGAATCTAACACCAATTTTATCAGTTACTCTTTTATGCCTGAGTCGTAACTGAGCAAAAGGACAAAGTGCAACAAGAGCTGAAAGTGGACGAAAAAAATTCAATTTGACCTGACACCTAGACATTGCAGATTTATGATTTTTTTTGAACAACTTCCCAGTACTTGCATCTAACACCAATTTTATCAGTCACTCTTTTATGCCTGAGTCGTAACTGAGCAAAAGGACAAAGTGCAACAAGAGCTGAAAGTGGACGAAAAAAATTCAATTTGACCTGACGCATAGACATTGCAGATTTATGATTTTTTTTGAACAACTTCCCAGTCCTTGAATCTAACACCAATTTGACCAGTCACTCATTCATGCCTGAGTCGTAACTGAGCAAAAGGACAAAGTGCAATAAGAGCTGAAAGTGGACGAAAAAAATTCAATCTAACCTTGAGATCTAGACATCGCAGATTTATGATATTTTTTGAACAACTTCCCAATCCTTGAGTCTAACACCAATTTGACCGAGAAACAAATTTTTTACGAAGCCCAATTTTATACGGAAATCCGATAGGGTCCTTTTTACCCTTGACTAATTAAGTAGAATTACAGGAGAAATAACACGAAAATAAGCCAATAATGCAAATTTGCCCTTTGTCGGAAAAGTGAAAAAGGTAAACAGAATCCATATGAGTAAAATGTATTACCGAAAAACGCAAAGTTGGGCGAATTTTACTAAATTAACGCTCTGGGGTTGAAAACTTATCAAGTGGGATGAAAAGTCAAGAGGGGTGAAAATGAACTGTATGACTGTAGTTAAGTATAACTAGCGAAAATTACACGAAATAATGAAGCGGTCTGCATAAATTTAGGTTTTTGAGGGTTCACATATGAAAGGGGTTGAGAAATTGAGGATGGGTTAAAATTAATAAAAATGACTTCTCGAGTTGTCGAAAGAATCACAAGAAAGCCGGAGAAAATAAATAAAATTTATTTACTGCGCTTGCTATATGGGGTAGGGGTTGTTAGTAGCTTAGGGATTGGTTTTAGGTTGAAGACTCATAAAGCGTTTTTTTAATACAGGGTGTCTCAGAACGCTCGCACCAAATTCTAGTGGAGTATTCAGGATTAAATTCTGAGTCGACCCGTGTTTTTGAAAATTCTTAGGGTCCAATAGTTCTCGAGTTATAAGAGATTTAAGAGGACCAATCAGATTTCAGCTTTGAGTTGCTTCATAAGGTAATTTAATGCTAGATGCACTATTTCCTAGGTAATAAGATACTATCAATGAAAATTTATACTGTTGTATCTTGTTACCTAGGAAATAGTGCATCTAACATTAAATTACCTTATGAAGCAATTCAGAGCTGAAATCTGATTGGTCCTCTTAAATCTCTTATAACTTGAGAACTATTGGACCCTGGAAATTTTCAAAAACGCCGAGCGACTCAGAATTTAATCCTGAATACTCCATTAGAATTTGGTGCGAGCGCCCTGAGACACCCTGTATACTATTTCAATGGTTAACCGAAAACTATCGAACCCCGTAATTTTATAGCACCATTTACTTGAAGAAATTTCCAGTTTCAACCTTTAAATTTCATCCCCCTTGTTAGATCTTAGTGAAAATTTGTTCATTCGCCTACAGTGTCACTGGAAATTCCTTTTCAAATTCTGCCTTGATCCGCTAAGCAGATTTTGAGTTCTCATGTTATTGTGGTTCTGTATGTTAGGGGTTGTAGCGCCTTTAAGGGTGGTGACTGGTCAAATTGGTGTTAGATTCAAGGATTGGGAAGTTGTTCAAAAAATAGTAAATCTGCAATGTCTGGGTGTCAGGTTAAATTGAATTTTTTTCGTCCACTTTCAGCTCTTGTTGCACTTTGTCCTTTTGCTCACCTACACCTCAGGAATAAAAGAGTGACTGGTAAAATTGGTGTTAGATTCAAGGATTGGGAAGTTGTTCAAAAAAAATCGTAAATCTGCAATGTCTAGGTGTCAGGTTAAATTGAATTTTTTTAATCCACTTTCAGGTTTTGTTGCACTTTGTCCTTTTGCTCAGTCACGCCCCAGGAATAAAGGAGTGACTGGTAAAATTGGTGTTAGCTTCAAGGATTGGGAAGTTGTTCAAAAAAAATCGTAAATCTGCAATGTCTAGGTGTAAGGTTAAATTGAATTTTTTTCGTCCACTTTCAGCTCGTGTTGCACTTTGTCCTTTTGCTCAGTTACGACTCAGGCATAAAAGAGTGACTGGTAAAATTGGTGTTAGATTCAAGGATTGGGAAGTTGTTCAAAAAAAATCGTAAATCTGCAATGTCTAGGTGTCAGGTTAAATTGAATTTTTTTCGTCCACTTTCAGCTCTTGTTGCACTTTGTCCTTTTGCTCAGTCACGCCCCAGGAATAAAGGAGTGACTGGTAAAATTGGTGTTAGCTTCAAGGATTGAGAAGTTGTTCAAAAAAAATCGTAAATCTGCAATGTCTAGGTGTCAGGTTAAATTGAATTTTTTTCGTCCACTTTCAGCTCGTGTTGCACTTTGTCCTTTTGCTCAGTTACGACTCAGGCATAAAAGAGTGACTGGTAAAATTGGTGTTAGATTCAAGGATTGGGAAGTTGTTCAAAAAAAATCGTAAATCTGCAATGTCTAGGTGTCAGGTTAAATTGAATTTTTTTCGTCCACTTTCAGCTCTTGTTGCACTTTGTCCTTTTGCTCAGTCACGCCCCAGGAATAAAGGAGTGACTGGTAAAATTGGTGTTAGCTTCAAGGATTGGGAAGTTGTTCAAAAAAAATCGTAAATCTGCAATGTCTAGGTGTCAGGTTAAATTGAATTTTTTTCGTCCACTTTCAGCTCGTGTTGCACTTTGTCCTTTTGCTCAGTTACGACTCAGGCATAAAAGAGTGACTGGTAAAATTGGTGTTAGATTCAAGGATTGGGAAGTTGTTCAAAAAAAATCGTAAATCTGCAATGTCTAGGTGTCAGGTTAAATTGAATTTTTTTCGTCCACTTTCAGCTCTTGTTGCACTTTGTCCTTTTGCTCAGTCACGCCCCAGGAATAAAGGAGTGACTGGTAAAATTGGTGTTAGCTTCAAGGATTGGGAAGTTGTTCAAAAAAAATCGTAAATCTGCAATGTCTAGGTGTCAGGTTAAATTGAATTTTTTTCGTCCACTTTCAGCTCTTGTTGCACTTTGTCCTTTTGCTCAGTTAAGCCTCAGGTGTAGAGGAATTATTAAAGTAATTGATATAAATGAACAACGGCTTGAGAAAACCAAGAACCGATGTTTAAGAGAATTTGGACATTCTAACCTTAAACCTGACAGGACTGACGTTTCTGTTAACGTGATGTAACCGTAAAATAAATAAAGATGAAACCTTTGATTTCTGAGGCAGAAGCACTTTATTCCAGTAGTAAACAACGGATTTTATTAATTAGTTAACAACACTAATATATTTAAGACAACTGTTTGTTTGTGCTTCGAATTTAAAACGTTTTTATAACTCGTGAAGTGACAGGTAAGCTCTGATTTAGCACACAGCCATTTCCTCCCGAACATTTCCGACGAAACCGGCGGCCATTGTGTCGCTGGAAAATTGTCGTTAACTTCAGGGTGCTGATTTTAGTGCCCTGAAGTTAACGACAATTTTCCAGCGACACAATGGCCGCCGGTTTCGTCGGAAATGTTCGGGGGGAAATGGCTGTGTGCTAAATCAGAGCTTACCTGTCACTTCACGAGTTATAAAAATGTTTTAAATTCGAAGCACAAACAAACAGTCGTCTTAAATATATTAGTGTTGTTAACTAATTAAGAAAATCCGTTGTTTACTGCTGGAATAAAGTGCTTCTGCCTCAGAAATCAAAGGTTTCATCTTTATTTATTTTACGGTTACATCACGTTAACAGAAACGTCAGTCCTGTCAGGTTTAAGGTTAGAATGTCCAAAATCTCTTAAACATCGGTTCATGGTTTTCTCAAGCCGTTGTTCATTTATATCAATTACTTTAATAATTCCTCTACACCTGAGGCTTAACTGAGCAAAAGGACAAGGTGCAACAAGAGCTATAAGTGGACGAAAAAAATTCAATCTAACTTGATACCTAGACATTGCAGATTTACGATTTTTTTTTGAACAACTTCCCATTCCTTGATTCTAACACCAATTTGACCAGTCACACTTTTATTCCTGAGGCGTAACTGAGCAAAAGGACAAAGTGCAACAAGAACTGTGAGTGGACGAAAAAAATTCAATTTAACCGTGAGATCTAGACATTGCAGATTTATGATTTTTTTTGAACAAGTTCCCAATCCTTGAATCTAACACCAATTTGACCAGTCACTCTTTTATTCCTGAGGCGTAAGTGAGCAAAAGGACAAAGTGCAACAAGAGCTGAAAGTGGACGAAAAAAATTCAATTTGACCTGACACCTAGACATTGCAGATTTATGATTTTTTTTGAACAACTTCCCAGTACTTGAATCTAACACCAATTTTATCAGTCACTCTTTTATGCCTGAGTCGTAACTGAGCAAAAGGACAAAGTGCAACACGAGCTGAAAGTGGACGAAAAAAATTCAATTTAACCTGACACCTAGACATTGCAGATTTATGATTTTTTTTTAACAACTTCCCAGTCCTTGAATCTAACACCAATTTTATCAGTTACTCTTTTATGCCTGAGTCGTAACTGAGCAAAAGGACAAAGTGCAACAAGAGCTGAAAGTGGACGAAAAAAATTCAATTTGACCTGACACCTAGACATTGCAGATTTATGATTTTTTTTGAACAACTTCCCAGTACTTGCATCTAACACCAATTTTATCAGTCACTCTTTTATGCCTGAGTCGTAACTGAGCAAAAGGACAAAGTGCAACAAGAGCTGAAAGTGGACGAAAAAAATTCAATTTGACCTGACGCATAGACATTGCAGATTTATGATTTTTTTTGAACAACTTCCCAGTCCTTGAATCTAACACCAATTTGACCAGTCACTCATTCATGCCTGAGTCGTAACTGAGCAAAAGGACAAAGTGCAATAAGAGCTGAAAGTGGACGAAAAAAATTCAATCTAACCTTGAGATCTAGACATCGCAGATTTATGATATTTTTTGAACAACTTCCCAATCCTTGAGTCTAACACCAATTTGACCGAGAAACAAATTTTTTACGAAGCCCAATTTTATACGGAAATCCGATAGGGTCCTTTTTACCCTTGACTAATTAAGTAGAATTACAGGAGAAATAACACGAAAATAAGCCAATAATGCAAATTTGCCCTTTGTCGGAAAAGTGAAAAAGGTAAACAGAATCCATATGAGTAAAATGTATTACCGAAAAACGCAAAGTTGGGCGAATTTTACTAAATTAACGCTCTGGGGTTGAAAACTTATCAAGTGGGATGAAAAGTCAAGAGGGGTGAAAATGAACTGTATGACTGTAGTTAAGTATAACTAGCGAAAATTACACGAAATAATGAAGCGGTCTGCATAAATTTAGGTTTTTGAGGGTTCACATATGAAAGGGGTTGAGAAATTGAGGATGGGTTAAAATTAATAAAAATGACTTCTCGAGTTGTCGAAAGAATCACAAGAAAGCCGGAGAAAATAAATAAAATTTATTTACTGCGCTTGCTATATGGGGTAGGGGTTGTTAGTAGCTTAGGGATTGGTTTTAGGTTGAAGACTCATAAAGCGTTTTTTTAATACAGGGTGTCTCAGAACGCTCGCACCAAATTCTAGTGGAGTATTCAGGATTAAATTCTGAGTCGACCCGTGTTTTTGAAAATTCTTAGGGTCCAATAGTTCTCGAGTTATAAGAGATTTAAGAGGACCAATCAGATTTCAGCTTTGAGTTGCTTCATAAGGTAATTTAATGCTAGATGCACTATTTCCTAGGTAATAAGATACTATCAATGAAAATTTATACTGTTGTATCTTGTTACCTAGGAAATAGTGCATCTAACATTAAATTACCTTATGAAGCAATTCAGAGCTGAAATCTGATTGGTCCTCTTAAATCTCTTATAACTTGAGAACTATTGGACCCTGGAAATTTTCAAAAACGCCGAGCGACTCAGAATTTAATCCTGAATACTCCATTAGAATTTGGTGCGAGCGCCCTGAGACACCCTGTATACTATTTCAATGGTTAACCGAAAACTATCGAACCCCGTAATTTTATAGCACCATTTACTTGAAGAAATTTCCAGTTTCAACCTTTAAATTTCATCCCCCTTGTTAGATCTTAGTGAAAATTTGTTCATTCGCCTACAGTGTCACTGGAAATTCCTTTTCAAATTCTGCCTTGATCCGCTAAGCAGATTTTGAGTTCTCATGTTATTGTGGTTCTGTATGTTAGGGGTTGTAGCGCCTTTAAGGGTGGTGACTGGTCAAATTGGTGTTAGATTCAAGGATTGGGAAGTTGTTCAAAAAATAGTAAATCTGCAATGTCTGGGTGTCAGGTTAAATTGAATTTTTTTCGTCCACTTTCAGCTCTTGTTGCACTTTGTCCTTTTGCTCACCTACACCTCAGGAATAAAAGAGTGACTGGTAAAATTGGTGTTAGATTCAAGGATTGGGAAGTTGTTCAAAAAAAATCGTAAATCTGCAATGTCTAGGTGTCAGGTTAAATTGAATTTTTTTAATCCACTTTCAGGTTTTGTTGCACTTTGTCCTTTTGCTCAGTCACGCCCCAGGAATAAAGGAGTGACTGGTAAAATTGGTGTTAGCTTCAAGGATTGGGAAGTTGTTCAAAAAAAATCGTAAATCTGCAATGTCTAGGTGTAAGGTTAAATTGAATTTTTTTCGTCCACTTTCAGCTCGTGTTGCACTTTGTCCTTTTGCTCAGTTACGACTCAGGCATAAAAGAGTGACTGGTAAAATTGGTGTTAGATTCAAGGATTGGGAAGTTGTTCAAAAAAAATCGTAAATCTGCAATGTCTAGGTGTCAGGTTAAATTGAATTTTTTTCGTCCACTTTCAGCTCTTGTTGCACTTTGTCCTTTTGCTCAGTCACGCCCCAGGAATAAAGGAGTGACTGGTAAAATTGGTGTTAGCTTCAAGGATTGAGAAGTTGTTCAAAAAAAATCGTAAATCTGCAATGTCTAGGTGTCAGGTTAAATTGAATTTTTTTCGTCCACTTTCAGCTCGTGTTGCACTTTGTCCTTTTGCTCAGTTACGACTCAGGCATAAAAGAGTGACTGGTAAAATTGGTGTTAGATTCAAGGATTGGGAAGTTGTTCAAAAAAAATCGTAAATCTGCAATGTCTAGGTGTCAGGTTAAATTGAATTTTTTTCGTCCACTTTCAGCTCTTGTTGCACTTTGTCCTTTTGCTCAGTCACGCCCCAGGAATAAAGGAGTGACTGGTAAAATTGGTGTTAGCTTCAAGGATTGGGAAGTTGTTCAAAAAAAATCGTAAATCTGCAATGTCTAGGTGTCAGGTTAAATTGAATTTTTTTCGTCCACTTTCAGCTCGTGTTGCACTTTGTCCTTTTGCTCAGTTACGACTCAGGCATAAAAGAGTGACTGGTAAAATTGGTGTTAGATTCAAGGATTGGGAAGTTGTTCAAAAAAAATCGTAAATCTGCAATGTCTAGGTGTCAGGTTAAATTGAATTTTTTTCGTCCACTTTCAGCTCTTGTTGCACTTTGTCCTTTTGCTCAGTCACGCCCCAGGAATAAAGGAGTGACTGGTAAAATTGGTGTTAGCTTCAAGGATTGGGAAGTTGTTCAAAAAAAATCGTAAATCTGCAATGTCTAGGTGTCAGGTTAAATTGAATTTTTTTCGTCCACTTTCAGCTCTTGTTGCACTTTGTCCTTTTGCTCAGTTAAGCCTCAGGTGTAGAGGAATTATTAAAGTAATTGATATAAATGAACAACGGCTTGAGAAAACCAAGAACCGATGTTTAAGAGAATTTGGACATTCTAACCTTAAACCTGACAGGACTGACGTTTCTGTTAACGTGATGTAACCGTAAAATAAATAAAGATGAAACCTTTGATTTCTGAGGCAGAAGCACTTTATTCCAGTAGTAAACAACGGATTTTATTAATTAGTTAACAACACTAATATATTTAAGACAACTGTTTGTTTGTGCTTCGAATTTAAAACGTTTTTATAACTCGTGAAGTGACAGGTAAGCTCTGATTTAGCACACAGCCATTTCCTCCCGAACATTTCCGACGAAACCGGCGGCCATTGTGTCGCTGGAAAATTGTCGTTAACTTCAGGGTGCTGATTTTTGTCACAATTTTTTGCTTTTGTGAAGACCTAAGAATCATGAAACTTAACTGAATCTTTATTATTTAAATGTACACGATCTACTACATATTTAGGTACCTAGGTACTGATTGTCTAAAAGTTTTCCTCATTTTATTTGTAACTCGTTTCTGTAACCTTCGATTACTTCCTTGGACTTAACTGCTGCCACAGACGAATCATCTGCTGCTTAATTCTTTGAGACTTCATCTTATCTGCTTCTTTGGTAAATTGAATGGTTCTTTTTGCCTTTTTAGGTGAATCCAGATCTAAAACATCAACTTCACTTATAAATCTTGGATTTGCAAATTTACGTTTACCTTGATGTTTATCTGGAGAAATTGTTCTCGGTGGTATTAATTATCTCATTTACATTGGTCAATATCTGTAAAACATGCAGGTACATTAAATATAGAAGTCATGTTGACTTTGATGCTCCAGTTGTGACCGCCTCAACACATTTCAGTCAGTCAGTCTAAACCGCACACTTCCAACCAGGCACTATTAGTTTCAAGGTGCTTTAAAAACCTGAAAAAACAAATAATGAACCATCATAGGCATAATTAAGATAAGCAGGAATTACAGAGGTAGGGTTTGTTCTTTGAGATAAAGGGAGTTATTCTTATTAAGATCAGTACTTACTTGGGTAACCGATCATGTTTCTTCAGCGCCGTTCAGCCTACGCTTTCCTGGTTTTTTATAGCACATATAAACATTGATGAACCATGATTATCTCTTAAAGGTAGATTTTATTAATGTGGAGAAAAAGCAACGAACGAACGTGAGGGCGATAATGACAACACTTTGACAAGTTGTCACTGAAGTAAAATGATAAGTAAAACGCGTTGCTTATGCAACACCACAAGCTTCCAATGGCGATAGAACGGTCGCGACCGGTCGCGTCTATCTCTCTTTTATGTTGCGGCTTCCCGGACTTAATCAGCAATATACCTCTAATACATATATGCTCACCAGTCTCACCACAACTTTTCAGTTCGTTGGCAACCCTGCTACTAGGTACAAACACATATGACAAACACAAACTCCCTCTCTCTCTCTCTGTTTCCCCACCTAAGTTGACAAGGATAGATGCGGGATTCCGGGATTCAACGAGTGGAAGTGAGAGGTACACGCGCGTGGGCAGACGCAGACTAGCTGAAAATGAGTGCGAATGCAAATGACAGACTAAAGTATGGAAAGCAATGGAAAGTATGTCAGACGTCAAATCAAATGAGATCGAAATTTTTAAAAAAGTTAAAAGGTTATGTTATTAATTTCATCTTGAATTTCATAGGTGATGTTTTAAAATAAAATCACATGAAATGAGCCAAAGAGAAATTGATCCTAAACAATTGCGGGGGTTAATATTGAATCACAAGGAGCCTCTTGTGTTTAAAAATTGTTTAAACTGGGATATTATTAACTGGAATCTGGAAAAGTGGGGCGAAACATTGAAAGATGAAACGTTGAAATTTCGTTGTGGAAAATTTGCCTCAAGTAAGGTAATTACCTTCATTGTAGAATACACACATTGCAGTTCTCAAAAAATTCATTTTAAGGAGCCTCAATGGGAGAGAACAACAGTTTTTAGGCAAGCCACGTTTCAAGAATTTCTTCAAATAAAAAAAAGTGAGGAATGGATGTATTTTGATTATAAATATCTCCAAGAATGGTTTACCAGTATCGATGTGTTAAAGCAAGTAAGCATTAAAATACGTGCAAAATGTGTCCCTGTCCTCTGTAACTTGTAACATTCGATTTATGTTCGTTTTCATATTCAGTTACATGATGAGATGACTGACTGTAGTGGTGCTGAAATGCTGTTCTAAAACCATGTAAAACACATTTACCTATACATGGTGTATCCTAAAAAATTGTCAGTCTCGGAGATGGTAGAAACTTCTACTTTTTCACAGAATTTGTAAATGTAGCATTTAACATTAACCAAATCAGAATCTGTACGCACAGAGGTCGGGCGTGCGGGCGGTTGTCGATCCGTGATGCTGTCGTGCGCATTGCGCCCGGCGCTCGTTTACTAAATTCTAAAATACAAATGTTTTTCACCCCTAAAATTACATTTTTTGAAAAAATGGCTCTAAGGTTTTCGATCCGGTAATGCAACAGCTATCGAATTCGAGAATAATAATTGCTGTTTTGCTAAGAAAAACTCAAAAAGGGGCATTTTGACCTCTAAAATGACGATTTTCGAAAAAATGGCACGGAAGTTTTCGACTTGGAAAAAAAATCAGCTATCAAATCCGGTATTAAAAATAGGCCGAGGCTAGAGTAACGTTAAACGTTACCGGGCGGATCCCGTCAGCTGCGCGCTAGGCCGTTTTAAGTGTTTAGATGAAAAGGCAGAACTTGAATAATATGGTTTTTATTAAAAACAGACTTTACCTGACATAGACCTGAATGGAAGTTGAAAAAAAAACGAATTTGAAGAATTATCCGACTTCGGGATTCGAACCCACTAGCAAAACGGTCAATGGGTTGCAGAAGCAAAGCCTCCTACCAGTCCTACCACACGGCCAAGAACGCTGTATTTGAGTACGCGTGAAATCTGTATTTCTATAATCCCTTGTTGTGACGTATCCGACGGTACTCCGGCCGGTAACGTTCAACGTTACTCTAGACATTATGTTAAAAATATACCTACAGTTATATATAGGTTTTTTTTCCTATCACCGCTTTTTGGCCAAAAGGGAACCATGTGTGAATACATCTTCAGAAGCAGAAGTCGAAGAGCTTTCATATGGTGATGCTAAAAATGGGTATTTGCATTTAAATTTTTAAATTTGATGTGCTAAAAATCTAAAATGTCACATTCTGTTGGCCGATTTGGCCACCTTTTCAGCTCTTCCCAGATCCATAAGATGTCCACGTTCTAAATTTCAGCCAGATCGGCTCAGTAGTTTGGGCTGTAGCGTGTTTACAGACAGAAATTTTTTCAAAAACCATTACTCTAAAACGTAAAGATTTGATGTTTTTGGCACACAGTATGCTGTACGTTTCATTCAGACCTCCCTTTATTCGTATGCATTGCAGAGTAGGAAAGAAAATGCTCTTAAGATTGTGTATTATTTCCCAGAATGTTTCGTGGGGGGCGTTTGGATTTCCAGAGCTATCATCTCAAGATTCGACTATATGGATAGGCTCAGCGGGAGCACACACCCCATGTCATAGCGATACTTATGGTTGTAATTTAGTAGCACAAATTTACGGCCGGTATAATTTACAAACAAATGAATTCTTAAATGTTAACATGTATTGTATACTTTTCAGAAAACAATGGCTTCTTTTTCCACCGGATGAAAATTTGAAGCCAACCAGAATTCCATATGAGGAATCCAGTATTTACTCAAAACTAAATTTTTTTAGTCCATCATCACTGGCAGACTTCAAAGGTGATTGATTAATTGATTTTTAGAGAGATAAAAAGGAGTTTTACAGGTGTTAAAAATTGTAGATCAGTAATTCTTGAGCCCGGTGATGTTTTATTTGTTCCTCACAAATGGTGGCATTATGTTGAAAATTTAGACGTTGCAATAAGCATTAATACTTGGGTAACAATGGTATATGAATAATGTTAGTTCACCAACGTTTTCACCCCCATTTATTTTAGCCACAAGATGATGATTGCCGATTAGAAGAATCATTGGTTCAGTTATTGATTTCTCAAATCTCCAAAGATGTTGAAGCTGAGGCAAAGAATATTATTTTGAATCCCAATTCAGACAAAGTAGGTTTTGCACTATTACAAAGGAAGTGTTTTAAACAAAACAATTTCAGGAATTTACTGAATTATGGCTTAGCCGTTCATTGAATATTATAAGTGCCAGTAAAAATGCTTGCCAAGGCTCTAACAAACGTAAGCGCGTTTCTAAATCAAGTGTAGAAAAATGTGACATTTCCAATATGTATCCATTTGTTAAGCAACTTCAAAAACAACCACTTCAAGAATTTAAGGAGTTTTTGGTAAAGCAAGGAAGTAGGTTTTCTCCCAGCCTTGATGGTTCTGATTCATGGAGAGAAGGGCAAGTCATTAAATTGTTGGAAGCAGCTACCCATCCAGATGTTATTTGTTTGATGAAAGAAAAGTTGTTACAGAAATAAATTCAGTATTTTTCTAGTACATAGTGGTTATTTTTTATGAACATTTTCCCGTTATTAATTTATGCGGTTTAGAGGACTTTCAGCTCAATTGAACTGATCACCAGTTAGGTTGGAGGAGACAAATTTTGGTATAGGGAACTAGGAAAATTTAGTTGATTTTGGTGGCAATCGGTTAACGAAACGAGTAACGACAATAAGTGCGTTTTTGGCCTTGTCAACTGTGTTTGAAAGATGACCACCATTTGCTTTTATCAGCACATGAAAGGTCTTCAAATTCTGTTTCCAAAAATGCAATCAAATTTATAGTGCCCTTTTGGCAAAAAGTTTAAAAATTTAGAAAAACCCCAGAAACTAAGCCCTTATACTATGATTGCTTTACTAGAGGTGCGTTCGACTTGGAAGATCTGATTACTTCATATCTCACTAAAATGTGTACACCTACTTCGAGTACTTACTTCGAATGCTGCATTATCAGCAGATGAACGAAATTTTAAAAATCATCGAAACTGATAGGATTATGTTTTAGTAAGGGGGCCTCGTTAAAATTTTTACATTTTTCTGACTAATAACCGAGTTATGAACATTTCTAATCGCCGGTGCAGGTCTGCGTGACGTCGCACTAGTTTTATTTGGTTCCACACAATGGATGGCAAAAATCAACAGGAGGAACTTCTTTCCGAACAAATACACGTCTTGTGTGTTCCCTACACTTTACACAAGATGACTATTCTCTTAAATCATTCCGAGATCATTCTTAAAGGAAAAACTCACACTACTAAAAGAAATGTGATTTGTTTATGCATGGATTATTTGCGGGAAGTTGATCAAGCATTCTCGATTTCTGGCAACAAAAGCTCTCGGTATCCGTTATCCGTGCTCATTATGGTACAGTTTTCATCGTGGCTCGCCCAACTAAAGTTTTGTCGCGGGTTTCTTCAGCTGCAGTAGGGTGGAGAGTAACCGAGGAACTTCTTTTGGGTTCATACATGTACGGTTGAACACCTGACATCGTAAAATCTATTATTCAACACGATTTATTTTTTAAATTTGTGCGATAACGCAGAGCGTCCTGCTTTTACAGTGGAGGGTAATAGGCTTCGTTCATGCGGTGGAACCAATGTGACGTCACGGCTATTATTTCGCGCTCTTATATCTCATTAACTGTTACGAATCTCAATATAATATTTTGCCTGTGTGTTCATGATAGGGTACTAATAAGTTTGAAACAATAAAAAAAATGACTTTCATCTCGTGACAATGCCTTTGTTAGTACTTCGAGTACTTCGAATTGAAGTGTACACTTACTTCGAGCAGTGAACCGCCCCTCGCAGTTTTTTGACACTGTCGTCATGATACATGTGCTCATTCTGCCAGTGCCAGATAACGCCAGTTGGGCTCAATGGGCTTCCTGTTATCATGACCGTAGTGTATCATGACTACAGTGTCAAAAATGTGTAAAGCCAAAAGGGGGAGAATGCGACAGTGAAATATGAAATCATCAGATCAAAAAGAGACGGACGAGGAGTGTACGGAGCTTCCAAGCCTGAAGCGGGTCTCGGCGCGGTATTTCCGTCGACGATTTATTGGCCGGTGTGAACAGGTGTGAATAAACAGTAACAAGGCTTTTGCTTGTAGTTTGATCCTTTTCTTCTACAAGAAAAACTTCACTGAGAAAAACTTGTATTTTTATCCTTTCGGATTGAAATTTATAGGTGGTAGAATAAACGTTTTCAGTTTTACCTGAGTGGCGTGCGCATTTTGGTTCGCTTGCATGCTCACTCATTGGCTGGAGGTCTTTTTACCCAATGAGATAATTTTTACCTGTGTGTTTCGATGGAAACTTGGAAACCAACCTAGGCGTGCATTATATTCCTATTCATGTTGACACAAGTGGGAAGGTTCCAGCCGCTTCCGTAACTGAGCTGTCCATTTTCTTAGAATCTGAAACTGTGTTCTTTGGGACACTCGGTACGGTATTACGTGGCATTACCGCAGTTTATGGTTTCATTAGTCAAAAAACCCAAAACCAGGGACAGGGAACGGCAAAACGAAATTCGCTTGCGGCTGCGCGATGACGTAACAGTTCTGTCATTCCTGTCAAAAAGCTGTCAATTGTGTAGTCAAGAAACAAAACATTGAAAATTTTGTTGTAAACAAGGCAAAAAGTCTGTTAAAAATCATGTGGTAAGCGATATCAATCCAAAATAGATTGAAGAAGTTCGGTAAGCCAGTGTCAAATGTGCGAATTGCGGCATAACCTAAAATTATCTGTAAATCGATGAGGGTGACGTATGGACACGTATTTATGATAAGATACTATTTAAATCCCCAAGCTGATAGTACTGAAAATGCGTTATAAACTAATAGTTTTCCTATTCTTCTGTTTGTTATGCTGCGAGTTTTCGGAAGAAGAATTGCAGGGCCCCCCAGAAAAGTCGCAAAAACGCACTGACAGCAAAGGCGACAAGTCTGATTCAGAGGATTTCGTCGCGTCCGTCGAAGATGACGACGATACCTCTCCTCTTAAAATCGTTCCCGCTCCCGATTTGACTAAAGAACGAGATCGGAGGAAAGGTAAGGTGTTGGTTCGCATGGAAATCCGGGATAGAGGTTTCAATACAAAAACTTGTGGGTGCGAGCAAAATTAACAATCTCATTTCAGAAGCTGTAGACCTCTTCATGCTCGACCAGGCCAAGGTTATTCAGAAGATGGTGCAGGAAATCGATCTCCTGAAAAATGCCATGGTCGATGATGCAGATTCTGATATACCTGCAGATTTAGATGAGGTTCCCACCCCATCGGAAGATATTTTGAATCCAAAGCAGCTCACTCCAGAAGAAGAAGAAGCAAAAATTGTCTATGAAAATGCTGTAGCAGTTTTAAACAAAACTAGACCTAATAAGAAGTTGGCTTATCAAAAACTCGAAGAAGCTGCTGAAAAGGGAAATAATGAGGCTAAAGCATTAGTTGCGTGGGCTAATTTATTTGGGAATCCATTGTCACAAAATCTAGAAGTCGCAAAAGAAATGTTTACTTCCTTAGCTGAAATTGGACATCCTGATGGTCACACTGGTTTAGGTATTTTAGATCATTTTTAGTTGTTTGTGGCTGTTTAACGTAAAATTAAATTAGAAAATCAAGTCACAATAGATTGCGGGAGACAAAATGACGGATCTTGAAATGGGAATCATGTTGTAACATTTTGAATAATCACCACTTACCTTTCATTAATCTTTGATAATAGATTCACAACTTTTACTTACATTTTGGATAGAATTTTATCATGTTATACTGAGATTTTTGAAAATAAATATACCGCTTTGGCACCTGACCATATCATTTCTGCACACTTTATCACAGCAGGTGCCAAAGTGACGAAATACTCCCGCGATCTATTATGCCAAATTGTTAAAAAGCGACCTTGCATCACTTCGACCTTGCATCACTTCTTAAAGTACCCTGTATATTTGGTATATGTTTTTTTAATATTGCAGGATTTTTATATGCTTCTGGCCTGGCTGTCAATGTTAGTCAGTCAAAAGCTTTAGTCCACTACACGTTTGGGGCTCTTGGTGGAAATACTTGGGCTCAAATGATTCTAGGGTACAGGTATTGGTCAGGAGTCACTGTCGCACCCAGTTGTGAGAAAGCTTTGGATTTCTATAGACAAGTTGCTGACAGAGGTATGGGCGATTTTATTTTCTTGCAATGAAAGTCGTCTTTTAATTAAAAATCGTAATGAAAATATTAGCTTTTTTAACAGCTACTCTATTCTGTAATTTTTACGTTTTTTTCTAAAATTCGACAGCATCATTGGCCGATATTTTCGTCTTTTGGTAGCATTATCGTTAAATCTTATTTGAGACGGTTAAATGTTGATTGTCTAATTAAAGGCATCTCTAGTTGAAGGCGCTAAAATAATACTGTTTTTTCTACGACCACTATTAAAAACACTTGTTTTAACGTTTGTTGACAATTGTTAAAAATGGCGTTTTCTGACACCAGTATTAAAAGTCATTTCATTTTGACACTGATGTTAAAAGTGACAATGCAACAACAATTAAACAAGTCGCGGCAACAAATTGTCACGAAACCTTAGTTACGGCAAAATAACTATTAACGTCTTTGCTTCGACGTTGCTATAACAGCTATTTTCTTTTATTTATTTTTTTGTAAACAATTTCATCTCCTTGGAGTTCAACGTTAAGGAAGTCAAGGGCTACCCAGCGTTGCCAATCAATGCAAATAGAAATTCCTCCAGATACCTAAGGCGTTTTTTCTCGGTTTTATGTATTGAAATACAAACTTGCATTTGAAAGCATAGGAAATAATCTTGTTTTGTATTGAAATACCTTCAAAATAATGTCAGATTTGAATCGTCCGTGTGACAGTATTCCAATACAAATTTAAAAAAATAGTAAGCTGACCAATCATGAAAACCCATTTGTATTAATTTGTATTGAAAAACATAAAATCGAGAAAAAACGCCTCTAAATTCTCTTTGACTTTTTCACTCGTTTGATCAATGCACAACACCCACCTAGAAGTAGGTACTGCTTTCATTACTAGTTGTATGTACAAAAAAGTAAATACGTATTTTTCGTGTACTATTCTGAAATATGTTAAATTTCCAAGTATTTTTTCATTTAGAAAAGTTAAACTTTTCTACATAGCAACACTTTTCCACTAGCAACGCTTTTCTAAATAATTCTTTTCATTTGCAATACCATGTAAATGAATTTTCGGAAAGTATTTGACCCTGCACAAATAATTTTTGATTTCTCATCTTTGATTTTAAATGTTAACGCCATTTCAAGGTAATACACGGAAAAATGATGTGTTCGACTCGCTTGATTTGTTGCTGCCCCCCCGACTATGGGTTCTTAAGTATGATTTTTTACAAGACTATCCCTGTTGCAAATGCCCATTAGATTTCATTTAAAAAAATATGTAATGAGTTGTAATGGATTGATGCAAGTATTTGTCCGGCGAAAGTTGGTTTCTAATGTAACGTAATGTAAAATCCCAGACTTCCCATTACATTTCAATAGAAACTGTAATAGGATTTGCCAGTAGAACACACTACAACTCAATTGCCCAAAATTGTAATGTGCTTTTCCATTACAAATTTGAACCAATATGATTAGTGTTCCTGAAAATGTCGACGCCGGACGCGTATAGTTTTTCTCAAAATCCTTCTCGTCAATCCTAAAGTTGGTGACCCTACAACTTTTCCACAATCATGGCGCTAGATAACATATGCAAAGAGCATGCAATATCGTAAATCTGAGACAAAACAAAAGTATGCTACAGAATCAGCATCAGCGCCTGACTTCCTCAACGAGCTTCATGTAAAACGACATCGGGAATTCATTGAACCTATTAAAGTAATGCAGAATACATACCCACACATCCACAATAATGAAACCATAACATTCCTACCTAATAACAACACAATTAACACGTACTTACCAGCTTGGTACCTAAAGCAGCAAACAACAATAATGACGTCTAATTGCCTTTTGACAGAACAATACCTATGCCGCGTCGCATTCATCTGGTTGGCTACCTTCTTCATACAGCGCCATCTGCTTTAAATTTGTTTTTGTAATGGGGAAACACATTAGAAACCAACACTGTGTTATAATGGCTTCTAGTGAGTGAAAGGGAAGACCATTTCAGTACAATACATTAGGGTCAGTTGGGCTTTTCCATTACAAAATTAGTCTTAGTTTCCCTTACAAATCATTAGGCTCATTAGATGCCATTACAATGCATTACAAATCTATGATGTTTTCTATAGAAATTCTAATGTCCATTTGCAACATATTAACAGTTTGAACAGTTCATTAATTTTATTTTCTGTATAGTGAGTCAGGGAGTTTCCTTTGGAGGAGGTATAGCCATTCAGAGGATACGTTTACTAGATGAACTGGAAAATGGCTACACTTCAGGCATTTTAGACAACGATCTTATTGAATACTATCAGCTTCTAGCAGAAAAAGGTGACATCCAGGCCCAGGTAAGGGTTGAAAATAGAAAAGTAGGTGCTTACCAAACTTATACCTCTTTAAGGTTGGACTGGGGCAGTTGCATTATCAAGGAGGAAGAGGGGTCGATTTGGACTACCAAAAAGCTCTGCATTACTTTACCCAAGCAGCCAATGCAGGCAATGCCATCGCCATGGCATACCTAGGAAAGGTAATCATTATATCCACAACAAATATTTCATTTAAAGACTTTTTTTTAGATATATCTTGATGGAAGCGACGATATTCAAGCCGATAACGATACAGCGTTTAAATATTTCAAAAAAGCGTCGGACCTTAACAATCCCGTCGGGCTTAGCGGACTCGGTTTAATGTATCTGTATGGTCGTGGAGTGGAGAAAGACTACACAAAGGCGCATAAATATTTTTTGGCAGCAGCAGAGCAAGGCTGGGTTGACGGTCAGCTACAACTTGGCAACATGTACTTCAGTAAGAAGTTTACAAAGTCGAGTTTGTTCGCGTAATTAATTGAATTTCAGGTGGTTTGGGTGTAAGGAAGGATTATAAACTGGCTAATAAATACTTTTCGTTGGCGTCCCAGTCTGGACATGTTCTGGCCTACTACAACTTGGGGCAAATGCACTCGCAGGGTACGGGCATGTTGAGGTCTTGCCCTACCGCAGTTGAACTGTTCAAGAATGTTGCTGAACGAGGGCGATGGGGCGAAATTTTAATGCAGGTAAGCTACGATTTAGTTTTTTTAAACGTAAATGTTCATTAAAGGAACAGTAAACTTAAAAATATTAATTTTTCAAAAATTAGTCTAATTGATAGTTTATAGCATTTTATAAATCTTGCCGTAAATAAAATTGCCCCAAAAAACTTTAATTCGTTGCTAGAATCGGTTTGACTGAGGCGCGTGACGTCATTTGTGATACAGCTGCCTGCTCGTGCTTGCCGCCCTGAAGTGATCTTATCGATCTCGCGCCGTAGAATAGAAATAATTACTGTTTCTTCTGTAACTTTTGAACGAATGGATAATTACATACTATACAGGGTGTTTCACGACAAGCGCAGTTAGCCGTATCTTGAGAAGCTTTTGGTATCTCGGAGGTGAAAGTTTGTGCGCAGAGGTCAGAGTAAATTATGAATTGAAGGAAAATATTTTTATGATGGCGTCACTTCCGGTTATACTGGAAGTCGACATCATCTTCTTTATTTTAAATGGGACACCCCCATTTTTAAGTTACATTCTGAATGTGCACCTAATTCTGAGTATTTTGATGTAACTTACCCCCTATAGCTAAATGTTAAGGTTTTTGGACAAAAAAATATTTTTCGTTTTCACATAGGAAAAAGTTGATGTAAGTATATTATATTCAAGTTTATTCCTCACACCAGTAGGCCATGAAACTTTTTTTCTCTATTGGCATGACTGGCCATGCTAGTGATGTCAGTTGAATACATTAGACTGTGCTAGAAGATCTATGATGTTCCAGTTACTTTAATAAAATCCAATTGGGGTAAGTCTGCCTTTGATTTGCGTCGATTTGGAGTGCCGTTCCTTCCCTTTGTAACAGAAAAAAATCTTCTTTGACAAGAACTTTAACCTAAAACTACCGGCGTGTAAAATAAGCTTGAATTTATAATACTTAAAAATTCGTATCTTTGGTACCAAGAATGTTGGAGTTTTGAAATTTTCTCAGCTACTACACTACTAAAAACACTTATTTTAACGTTTGTTGACAATTCGCGATTCTAGCTAAGGAGGACGCCCTCTGGTGTGTGACGTCACAGTGAGGGAACTCTGGGAAAAGAGCCAATGAGGAGCGCTGAAATATATTGACAGACATTTTTGGTGACATTTGATTGGACGCTTCCAACAAAATATGCCTACGTGTGACGTCACAAAATTAATTTGAATCGCGAATTGTTAAAAATTGCGTTGTCTGACACCAATATTAAAATTTAAAAATCATTAATAAATGTCAAAAGTAGTAGCCTACTTACTTTGTTGCTTTTACACGAGGGAATACGGTAATTTGAAAACCTCTGGTTTTAATCGTGTTTGTAGAAAAAATAGTGTATGGTATGCGGGTTAAAAGTGATTTTATTTAGTTCGAAGGGATGGGCCACTCCCCTGCGCCTCGTGTCCCAAACTTCCCTTCTCACAAAATAAAATACCACTTTTAACACTTATATCATAAATAACTATTACCTTATTACCCTTATTACCTTAGAAAACTATTGAAACTAATGTTTTTCAAATGGAACGACTATTTTTGTTTTATGTCAATCGATATAGAAAATGTAATTCTCTATCTATCCATGTATGGTGTTCCTATACCGAAATTGCTTTGTTTTGAAGTTAATGGCATTTGTTTGCCTTATTCAGGGACGCCGGCTATTCTAACGTTACCGCTAAGGCGCTCCAATTATCGGCTTCTAACATTGACTGCGATTTTCTGAATCTACCACTGTCTCCTTGGAATTCTGGAAGATTCGCAAAACGTTCATAGTTGGCCCTATAAATAGCAGTCGACGTTATCATTGCATTCGTGGCAATTCAAAGCAAAATACAAAGTTTTGCATTTCCACCAATGTTGCAATATGACCCTGCAGCGGACGAAATGAATAATGAATAACCTTAAAATGAAAATTTTTTTTTCTTAAATTAATCAGGAACAAAATTATAAATCTTTGTGAAAAAGGTTAGGCATACATTATTTATTTAGATGGCCAGCATTCACGAAAAAAATAAACAAATACTAATAACTCCAAAACCACGAGATTTAACTATAGGAAGACCATACATGGATAGATAGGGAATCGGATTTGCTACGGAATGGTGCAGTAAAAAAATGGACGTTCCATTTGAAAAAAATGAGTTTTAATTGTTTTTCTAATCTGTCGAACGCCACTGATTGTAGATCTCTCCATAAAGGAATTTTCTGATTTTGATGTCATCAGCAGATGTCCCAATCCCAAAACGATCTCTTACTACTGAGAAAATTTCAACCTTTTTGGTACGACGATATAATTTTAAAGGACGTTTTTTTCTTCTGTGAAAATAAAAGTTTTTTTTTGCTCCAAATCTTTAAAATTTAGCTACAGGGTATGTTGTATCAAAATACATGCAGATGCAGACTGTAAACTTAAAATGGGGGTGTCCCATCATGTTACTATGCAAAATTAACGCCTGTATTACCCAGCTGACGGTTGAGAGTATTTGTAAATCATGGTTTCTTCTGTGGTACTTTATTTTATTTTTTCTGCTGTTTCTCGTTTTTCACTTGTTAATTTCTTGTGAAAACTAGACTCGACGAATAAAGACGTTATATTAATAAACTTAATGGTTTGTTCACTTTAGGCTCACACAGACTACAGTGAAGGGCGGTATGATGAGGCCCTGGTCCAGTACGCATTTTTATCTGAACTAGGATATGAAGTGGCCCAGAGCAATGCAGCCTTCATGTTGGACCGAGGGGAAGTTCCCATGTTTACAACTGAAGGAAGTCTTACAAGAGCCTTGTTGTATTGGGGCAGAGCCGCAGCTCAGGGATATTCGGCAGCTCAAGTAAAAATGGGAGATTACTATTACTACGGACTGGGAACTCAAGTTGATTATGAAGCGGCTGCAAGTCACTACAGACTAGCGTCCGAGCAGCAGCATAACGCCCAGGCAATGTTCAATTTGGGCTACATGCACGAACAGGGATTGGGTATGACCAGGGACATCCACTTGGCCAAAAGATGCTACGATTTAGCTGCAGAGACTAATGCAGATGCCAAAGTTCCTGTGGCACTTGCACTGTTTAAGTTAAACTTGATGTACAGCCTTGAGAGTGTCAGCGAGGTAGGACTTCAATTGGGTGTGTTGCAATAAGTTAATTCTAACAATTTAAATTTCAGAGTAAGGTGTCACAGGTGTTTGATTTTAACGAGATGTTCGGATCAAATTGGGATTTGTATTTGATAACTACCCTAACCGCCATTTTAGCTGGAATTGTGTATTTCAGGAGACCTCAGGTTCAACCGCAAGTTTAGTTTTTTTACACTTATGTGGACTATTTTTGTTATTGTTTTGAAAATAAAGGGAAAAATTGTGCATACAGTCGCCATTATGTCATCGTAAGGCGCTTTCCTTTTACACATTTATCTGAGGAGCCTCAGTTAATCTCGGCAATTTGATTGGTTCGTTTGAGTATTGACCAATCAAATTGCTGAGTTAAGTGAGCCTTCTCAGATAAATGTGTAAATGGAAAGCAGCTAAAGTATCTGGGGGGCTGATCACTCAAAAAAATTGTGTACAATTAATTCCATGAGTTCCATTCTATTTCCATTAATTCCGATTTAGTTCCATTAATTCTGTCAATTCCAGATCAGTTCCAGATTAATTCCATCAATTCCCGATTAATTCCATCAATTCCAGATCAATTCCATATTAATTTCATTACTAATTCCATTAGCTAATTTAATTCTTTTCCAATACAGGCTGGTTCTTTTTCACTGCTCACCATTGGCATCTCCTAAACGTAAGAGGTAGGAGGTCGGTTAAATTACAAGAAAGTTGAACTATTTCTTGTCGATTAAGAATCTGAGGAGAATTACCCGATATCTTGAATCGTTCTTGAATTATCCTGAAAAAACGGGAAAAAACTGAAAAATGCGACTTTCAAGAAAAGCTCATGTCTTTCTTACGATTGATGTTATTTAATTGAAACTTTGAACTTTATATTTTTAACAGATTTTTCGGGATAATTCAGGAACGAATCAAGATACCGGAGAATGTTCTTCAGATCCTTAATCACCAAGAAATAGTGTAACTTTTCTCTAATTTAACCGACTCCGTATCTTTTACCGTTTAGGAGATCCCAATGGCGAGCAGTGAAAAAATGAACCACTCTGTATACCTCCATTATTTTAGTGCCAAATTAATTCTTCACCCTGTATACTTCCATTATTTAGTGCAAAATTAATTCTTTCTTGTAATACTAGACATAGAAATACCTAAGTCTTCAATTTTCAGGCATATGGAGGTACTGTCAGGGGTCATTAGGTGCTTTTATACAAAACTTTCAAAACGGAAACATTTTAATTAATATTAAGTTAAGAACCATTAATTAATGTATCGCCGAAGTCGATCTGTAGATGGTCTTCCTGGTTTTTTTCGCAAGACCCAACAACAAGGTACTTTTCTTAATTTTCACGACTTGGGTCTCTTCAGAAGGCTTGACCACTGCACTGGCGCGCAACAGACGTTAGTAGAAAATTTTGTCTTATTTCGTTTGGAAATAAAATATTGTATTTTATTCGGAGTTTAAGCGACATTATGTGACTCGTATGAATTTAATTCTCTAAACTTCCATACTCCGTCGCATGATGTCGTAATAAAATAAATATCTATTATTTTCAAACGAAAAAAGACAAAATTTTCCAAACCAAGACACACAGACATTTTTCAAAAACCACTTTTTCGGATATTCCCAGATAGTTCAGAGTATTTAGACAAAATATTGTTGGATAGGGGAATTAAATCCAATAGTTTTGAAATTTGGCATACTTATTCTGTGTGGCTTACTGATAAATGTAGAAAAAGTCCCCAAACGGGGGTGGTGCGCTTGAGCCTCCAGCGCATAAAATAGGGGCGCACGAGTAGTCTTTTGCTTTTATCTTTAAAACCGTTGACGCTATCGTTATTGTAGTGGTAATAGAATTTGAAGCTTATAAAATTCTCTACAAAAAATATGGAGTGACTTTTTCGTATACAGGGTGCGAGATTAAAACTCCAAAACGCTATAACTTTGTAATTTGTGGTCCGATTTTAGTGAACTAAAAACCAAATGAATTTGCTCATAAAACACTACAAACTCAAGATGGTTTTTATTTTTATCAACTTCAACTTGAATGTCAGCTGGATGTCAACTTTTCATTTTCAAATGGACATACCCAATTTTTTTTACTCGGTCTAATAGCTAATTTTTTTCTGCGTCTTTTGATGTACAATAAGTTATGTTTGGTTTATAATTAGTTCTGAAAATAATTATAAATTGTTGTCAAAATTAGAATATTTTTTATTAAAAATTTTCAAATGTGCTGTGGATCTGATATAAACTTAACAAGATATTTAAAATATGTTATTTTCTAGCATGTAAAATGCATTTCGAGAATTTTTCTCGCGGCACACTTGAAAAGTTAGCATAAAAGATTGAAATGTTGACAATAATTTTCAAAATTTATTATGAGTCAACTCAACTTATTGTACATCAGAAGACGCAGAAAAAAATTAGCTATCAAGCTGAGTAAAAAAAATTGGGTGCGTCAATTTGAAAACGAAAAGTTGACGTCCGGTTGACATTCAAGTTGAAGTTGGTAAAAATCAAAACCATCTTTAGTTTGTAGTGTTTTATCAGCAATTTCATTTGGTTTTTAGTTCACTGAAATTGGACCACAAATAACAAAGTTATAGCGTTTTGGAGTTTTAATCTCGCACCCTGTATGCAATCATTGTGCCGTAATTTGACTATAATACAGGGTGTTTCCAGGGGCGTGTTTAAGGAGTGGAAGGGCCCGGTGCAGAGCCCCCGAAGGGGCCCAATGGGGGGGGGCGGTAGCCCCCCGAAAATTTTTTTGCCCCCCCCCCCCCCGCGGTGTTTATTACCACGAGAAAAAATTTTTGACAATCACAAACGTTAAATACAATTTTATTTTTCCAAATTCACATCCTCACCCCTCTTCTTCTTTGGCCTTCTTGGCCAAAAATTTTGAAATAACGTTTTCTAAACTTATCTCGTCGAGTGTGTCTCGCTCAATTGTTAAAAGAGCTAAGTCGGACGTCCTTCTTTGTCCCATAGTACTTCTCGAATACGTTTTCATTCTTCTTAGAACACTAAATGCTCGTTCTGGGCTGCATGACCCTATGGGGAGTGTTAAGAAAAGATGTGTGCATTATGGGATATTTACTTTGAAAATGCGCCATACGTCTCGACCTTATTGTTAATTCCTGAAACCTGAAGGGTCTTTTCATCGGTCTACTCTTTAGATTTCTGTGCCTGGAACTCAATATGCCAAGCCAAATAAGGCCCCCAACCCCAGCCCTCAACGCTAGAAAATGAAGATTTTTGGAGGGACACTGACTGAATTTTAAGTTTTGTTCGTAATAAAATATTGTTGTCGAAATCAGCTTAGGGGCCCAAGTGATCAGAATCTGCTTGGGGGCCCGGTGCGATGCACCGATCCAACCTACGTTAAACACGCCCCTGGGTGTTTCCTAATAATGCTGCAAAAGTTTAATGGGTGGTTCCTCAGGTATTTTTATGAAGAAAAGTTCACATAAACATTTGCCGAAAATGCTTCCTAAGGGAGCTACGCCCCTTGAAATGGGGCACCCTGAAGACGGTCTTTCCCTATAGGTATTTCCGAAACCATTCATGCTGAAATTATGAAATTTGGTATACTGCACAAACTTTTGGCGCTGAATCAGAATCTGAGCCCACAATTTCAAACTTTTAATCAGAAGCGTACCATACTGGAGGGGTTAATAGTAAAAAAAGTATGTTTTAAGTTGAATATTTGCCAAACAATGGCTCCTTCCGAAAAAATGTATTATATCTTTTTTATGCGAAATTAAATAAGCTTTAATTTTTGTTATTACTGTGAAATCGATATTATTAATAGTTATCGAAATAAAAGTGAAAAACCGTCGGCGCGCCATTTCGTGACACTAAGGGCCGGAGCGTAACACCTACACTCGGGGACTTTTAGTATGTTAAATCGCAGACTATTTCAATTATGTATCGCGATTTTTCAAAACTATTGGAATTGATCCCACTATTTTTCCTAAGTATCCTGAACTAAGAACCCTGGAACGTAAAGATTTGATGTTTTTGGCGATTCGATTTTTCGATCGACTTTATTAACTTGCTTCGCGAAGCGTAGAAGTTAAAATCTAAAAAATAAATCATATAATTTATGTTCAATGACCGCAAACATCGTAGGTATGGCTTTTATAGTTTGTTTTGAAATTTTATTTCTACTGCCGTTAAACGTCAATTTTTTGCGTGCGATAGCACAATAATTTATAACACCCCTGTATTATTAGCTCACAGCTTCAGCTTTGGTGTGTTCAGTATAGTAAGTGTGTATTGTACTTTGGGTACTTTGAGAAATTCTCTGATTGGTCAATACTTTTATGCAACATGGTGCATCCAATCAAATGATCTCGTATTTACCATACGACTATGGTACGACTTAAATAAGCATTTTAAGTGTGTATAGTGTGTTACCAAACGTTAGTTACCAATCCGGTCCAAACTCCAATCCCGTCATTCATTATTGAACTAACCATTAAATTCTGTGATTTAAATTCGTCAAACGTGAGTGAGCATCTGAGTGTCTCAGATCTGAATTCTGAGTACATTACCCTGACATTACATCTTTATTGAATGTAGGGTAGGCAGGCAGAGAATGTAGGTCAGTATTGTCATCTCCACCACTACAGCAGAAAGAAAAAGGCGTCTTAATACCATCAGTACCGTACCACAGCGAGCATGATGGGTACGCAAAGGTGATATAAAACTATTTTAAAGCAATTAATTATCAAAAAATTAAAGTATGTTTGCAAGGGTAACATTTTATCCAACATTGTTCTATAATGTTGTTATGGAGAAAGTTTCTTCCCGAAGATGGTTTGATAGAATTGATGATACCGTACTTTTAGGGGCATTGCCTTTTCCTAGTCAGACAAGGCAGGTAAGAAGCATTCTTTTTACTTTTTGGTGAGGTTAAGGTTAGTTTCAGGTCAGATACGTAGCAATATGTACAGCTAGTGACAGAAGTAGTGGGACTAGTAAGCGTTCAGTTGAATATATTTCTTATTTTGATGCAAACTCAATGGATTGATTTGTTACATCTATATTATGTTCATCAATTTTCAGTGTGCTAAAAGAAAAAGTTAGTATGCGACATTACTTCTCATGGCAGCTGTATTAACATCAAATATTTTAACATCTAGTTTTCTGGGGTCAACAACCCATTCTTGGTTCACAAAATGTGTCTGGCAGCCTTGACCTAGAACCTTCCTTGACCTCATCCAATGATCTTGTTGAGGTCTCTTGCTCTTGCATCAAAAAATGTCTGATCAACTTTCTTCTAGCTTATAGAACAGGAAAATGTTAATGGTGTGGTATCAATGAATGAGGACTATGAGCTACTTTTTGCAAATAATTTAAAGGTGCCGAGATTTTCGATTAATTGCCACTCGTACTTTCACTAATCTGTTTGTAGAGGTGGAATGCCTATGGTGTCGAATTCTTACAGTTAGCCACAACAGATATTTTTGCAACCCCCTGCCAAAAGAAACTAGAGGAGGGCGTTCATTTCATTAATAAATTTGTCAACCGACCTAGAGGGGACCAAGAAGTCAATAAACCTTCAGTGTATGTACACTGCAAAGCTGGTAGAACCCGCAGTGCTACATTAGTCGGCTGCTACTTAATTCAGGTAACAAGACTATTCAGTTTGTGTCTGATGGCAGTAATTTTTTTAGCGATACAATTGGACGCCTGAAAAAGCTGTAGCTCATATACAAGAAAAAAGACCCCACATTTTACTGCACACAAAACAATGGGAAGCTCTAAGGACGTTTTATGAAAACATTCCAAAAACTTAATGCATATAAATAATTCCATACCTTGACAATATTAAAAGTGAGATTATTGTACACAGATAATTTTTATTTATTATTTAAATATAATTTAAAAAATTCACACAAACTTAAAAATTATTCAGTTTTGATAGCCCAGAACTTCCTAGCACCTTTTCCAATACCTATATCATTGACATTAAAGTAGATTAAGCCTCCCAGTGTTAAAGCAGAGATGAGATAAAGTAGTCCTATAGCTACCTTCGGGAGAAGATTGCCAACAACAATTGGTCTTGCATAATCAACAATGACTGCTTCCAAGCCCCTGTAATTCAAATGACATAATTTTTTCAAACTCAAAACGATTAGTTACCAATGAAAATGAATAACTGATGTCGCAGCCAGAAGATTATCAAAAAGAATGTTGGGAAACGCAAAAGTTGCAGGCACCAACACCAACAAACCTACTGAAATAGCCTTTTCTATAGGCCACAATTTGCTGTGATCGGCAGACATCAACCTACTTTGTTGACATGTTAAAATACTTTTTCTGATAGGGGCAGTTAATAAAAGTTTGTGACTTCTGGCTGATAATGCTTGGTTTTGATGCGCCGTTAAGCAGAAACTTCTTGCAGTTATAGATGTCGAGGGGTTTTTTAGACTTTGCGAGATGAATATTCCTGGAAAGACAATTATGTAATGATAAAATAATTAATACCCAGCATCGATATAAAGTTAAACCTGGTAATTTCGTAGTGTTACGTAAGAGTAGAGCTAAGGCCATCGTGGCAAATGTGAAGAATTACAGCCTTTTTTTAAAAACTCAAATGTTTGGAATATTTATCGAGTACTTGACAGTCAATGTTGCCAATTGAAGCAAATCGAACTCGAAAGAAGTTACTGAATATATGGTTGGTTCCTCTGCGATGACTCTGCGCTCTGTTGACAGCTGACAGTCGGCGATTCATTTTTGAGTTTTTCCAAAGTTTTTCTTAAATTTGCAAAGAAACCGAATATAATGGCCACATTGGACGAAAGACTTCTCGAAGACGGGGAAGAGTCCCTTGGAGAGGAAGTGCTTCGAATGTCCACTGATGAGATCGTCAGTCGCACTCGACTTCTCGACAACGAAATAAAAATTATGAGAAGTGAGGTGATGCGAATAAATCACGAACTCCAAGCTCAAAACGAGAAAATCAAAGAAAACACAGAGAAAATCAAGGTAAACAAAACTTTGCCTTATTTAGTCTCCAATGTGATTGAACTGTTGGACGTCGATCCTCAAGAGGAAGAAGAAGACGGAGCTGTGGTCGATTTGGATTCGCAGCGTAAAGGCAAATGTGCAGTCGTCAAGACTTCAACACGGCAAACGTATTTCTTGCCAGTCATAGGCTTGGTCGATGAGGAAAAGCTGAAACCTGGAGATTTAGTAGGGGTTAATAAAGATTCTTATTTGATTCTCGAAACTTTGCCAGCTGAATACGATGCCCGTGTGAAGGCTATGGAAGTAGATGAACGCCCAACAGAACAGTACTCTGATATTGGAGGCTTGGATAAACAAATTCAGGAATTAATAGAAGCTGTAGTGCTTCCAATGACTCATAAAGATAAGTTTGTCAATCTTGGAATTCATCCCCCAAAGGGGGTTTTGCTATATGGACCTCCTGGAACTGGTAAAACTTTACTAGCCAGAGCTTGTGCAGCCCAAACTAAGTCGACGTTTTTGAAATTAGCTGGCCCACAATTAGTTCAAATGTTTATTGGTGATGGGGCAAAACTGGTCCGTGATGCATTTGCATTGGCAAAAGAAAAAGCACCAGCCATAATATTCATAGATGAATTAGATGCGATTGGTACGAAACGTTTTGATTCTGAAAAAGCCGGAGATCGAGAAGTTCAGCGCACAATGTTAGAGTTATTGAACCAGTTGGACGGTTTTAGCTCCACTGCAGATATCAAAGTAATAGCAGCAACTAACAGGGTTGATATATTGGATCCTGCTTTGTTACGTTCAGGCCGTCTTGATCGGAAAATTGAATTCCCCCATCCAAATGAAGAGGCTCGAGCAAGAATTATGCAAATTCATTCAAGAAAAATGACTGTTAATCCGGATGTTAATTTTGAAGAGTTGGCGAGATCGACAGATGATTTTAATGGTGCTCAGTGTAAAGCGGTTTGTGTTGAAGCTGGCATGATAGCTTTAAGACGCAACGCCACTGCAGTCACCCATGAAGACTACATGGATGCAATCATGGAGGTACAAGCAAAGAAGAAGGCCAACCTTAATTATTACGCATAGATTCTTTTTTGTAATATTTATTAATAACAACTAAAATATAATTTGATTCACTACAATAGGTCTTCATCCAAAACATACTGACCTAGGTCACCATTTCTAAATGACTTAATCATAAAAATAGCAGCTGCTTCTAAATGTGGCTTAAAAACATACTCGTTATTGCTAGTTCTGACTTTAATCTTTTTGCCCAGGTTTAAGCTTATCTGTGTTAGAACTTCTAAAATATCATCTGATGCCTCCTTTAAGTTAAAAAATTTGACATACTCAAAATGTTCATTTTTGTTTAGCCAGAAAAGTAGGTAATCAGCTATAATGGTTTCTCCAACTAAATGGCCTTGCAGTGTGTTGCACAAGGCCAATTTTAAACCTACTTCTGTACTTGGTATACTTGGAGTTAAAATTCCTGGTGTGTCAAACATATAAAAAAGTGGCTTCTCTGATATTTTGATTTTATTTAAAACACTTTTAGTAATTCCAGGGGCAGCTCCTACTTGTGTTGCATTACCCTTGTGCAAGTTTTTTACCCGTAAAGCGTTAATGAGAGAAGATTTTCCAACATTTGGTACTCCCACAATCATTACACAGCAATCTTCTTCCCCTACTCTATTAAATCGATCTGACTTTTGTATCAGTTTTTGTGCTAAAGGCAACAATGAACGAACGCCTTTACATTTCTGATCTTTGGAATTTGTAAAAATTATATGCTGATAATCATTTTTTAGCTTGTCAGCTATTTTTGATTGTAAATTTTTACGAATCAAATCCACCTTGTTTAGAACTAAAATGTGCGGTTTTACACCACTGATTGTGTACTTGAAGTCATTGTTTTTGCCTGAAATTGGTATTCTTGCATCGTGTACTTCCACAAGACAATCAACTGAGCGAAGTTTATGTTGCATTTGTTTAAGGCCACGACCCATGTGGCCAGGGAACCAGTTTAAATGTTCCTTGTCCACCACTTTAAACACACTTCGAAATGTTTCCGAGGTAATTTTCTCACACATTTTAAACCCTGAAATATACTGTAAGATAAATCATATAATTACTTTATTACCTCTGTATTTGGTACAGCAATTTAATCGAGAAGCCCTTTCAATGTGTGTTCAATTTATTCCAACAGAAGGGTAACATAACCTTAACCTTGTTGTTTCAATTTTCAATACATACTTCATTTATTTTTCATTTAAACTGTGTTCCACGAGAGTTTGCAGAAGGGAATATTCTTTTCTTCCAGAACTACATGGTATACTCCAGAATATGGCGAGAGAAAATCTGGGATCGAGGGACTGTCATGTCACATTTAAATTACCCGCGGATAAAAATTACAAAAAACCGTATTTGATTCAGTTTTGTACTGTGGTTTTGTGAAATCTAGTGATATTGGATTTTCAGGCGTTTCACAGTGGTTTCACATTCAGAGTATTGGTGACACTGGCTGACAGTGCTGCGTTGTGCGTGACTGCGTCAGACTGCGTGATTCGATGTGAAAACACGTGAACGCCTCTGCCATTTTTCGCATGTTCGAGTGTTGATTGATTTCTTAAACTGTAGCCGGCTATAAAAGAATTTTGTTCAAAATGGTAAGTTTTTAAAATTGCTAAAAAGATCGCTATTTAGTGTTTTATTGTAGAGTCGAAGATCAGACACCACGACGAAGGTTTTTGTTGGAAGCCTGCCGCCAGGAGTAACCACTGACGATTTGCGTTCGCTTTTCGCTCCTTACGGCGCTATTGCGGAATGCGATATCTCCAACAGATGTGGTTTCCTCCATTTGGAAGACCAGGATCTTGCAATGAAAGCCATCACCGAATTGAATGGCACAAATTTCATGGGCGGACGTATATCCGTGGAAAAGGGACGGGTGAAGCCTAGACGTCCAGGAGGCGGCGGTGGCGGCGGTCCAATGAGGGGCGGTAAAGATCGAGGAGGGCCTTATCAAAGAAATGATTTCCGTGGGCCACCAAGGAATGGTGGAGGTTATGGAGGAGGCCGCGATTTCCCCCCGTATGGAGGAGGAGGTGACAGATTTGGAGGATATGACAGGCCACCACGAGGGGGGTATGATGGAGGAGGATATATGGACAGACGTGGAGGTTTTGATGATAGACGTGGAGGAGGTTTTGGTGGTGATAGAAGACCTTATCCTAGCGATTATGGTAAAATGAAGCTAGCTTATTAAAAGATATTCATTTATTTATCATGTTTAGACCGTCGCCCCCCACCATATGGCGACACCAGGGGTGGAAATTACATGGATGTGCCTAGAGGAGAGTTTGAGGACCGTCGGCCAGGTGGTGATTTTGTAGATAGAAGGCCGTTGCTAAATGACAGAAGACCTTTGATTGATGATCAGGGACCCCCACCGCAGCCTCGAGGTGGTCCAGGAGGCTATGATAGAGGTGCACCTGTTGCTGAACTCTATAGCCGAAGAGACCAAGGGCCAAAATCAATGTAAGTAGCTTATGGCCGTTTGCACCGTAACTTTAAGGGGTTACTTAAAGATAAGTGATGCTAAGTGCTTAGGGTCGAATTATACTGGAGCTGCGATAAGCGATTAATGGCAGCGACAAGAGCGAAGCGAATATTTGAGGTGTATGCATTTGTATTGTGGCTCTGCTATCTTCAATATAAATCTTACAATAGAAACTTCGCTTTGCTCTTGTAGTCGCATTTATTGCTTATCGCAGCTCCAGTATAATTCGACCTTTAGTCATCAAACGAATAAGACATTAATGGCCGATCCCACGGAGCAAACTTATCACTTAAGTTAGACTTAAAAATGGAGAATGACGTTTGTCTTATGGTATAAACGTCATAATTGTCATTTTAAGGCTGTCTTAAAGTTAAGTAAGGTCGGTGGGATCGTGCATAAAATACACAGGGTTTAATTAATGATTTTGCAATTTTAACCTCCCCAACCCCATCACAATTTAAAAAAATGCAGCAGTGAAGCGGCTGGAACCTCCCCATCGCGTGGATCTTTGACTTGGGTTTCTAGTCGAATTAGCAAAGAAAATGTATGACTGGTTTCCATGATGGTTTTAGAACTTTTTTAGAACACACAAATTGAAATATTCATCAGAGAAAAGTAGGTATAAGTAAGTCCTTTTTTGGCAGGACCCCCAAAGTTCTAAAACCGTTGTTGAAACCAGTCTTATACAATTTCTGTGCTAATTCGGCTAGAAACACAAGTCAAAGATCCACGCGATGGGGAGGTTCCAGCCGCTTCACTGCTGCATTTTTTTTAAACCAGAATTTGAAGACCTTTCTGATGGTGACAATAAATCTTTCAAAAACTTGTTTTGGATGGTTAAATAAGTGAATAATTTAAAGTTGGACATTGGTGTGCCAAAACGGCACTTTTCGTGGGCCGATGGAATCCAAAATTTGTTCAGCTCTTCGACGTGCAATACAATCCCCATGTGCAAAATTTCAGCTAAACCGGTTCAGGGGTTTGGGCTGTACCGTGATTTTAAAGTCCGATAAAAATCAATTTTTTTTTAATTTTTGGTCAAAAGGGCACTGAGAGTGAATACATTTTTAGAAGCAGAATTTGAAAGCCTTTCCTATCGTGACGTGAAAAATGGGGGTTTGCATTTAAAATTTAAAAGTTGATGTGCCAAAATGGCATTTCTAGTTGCGCGATTGGCTCCAAAAGCTTTTCAGATCTAAGTTGGGTTATGAGATGCCTACGCACCAAATTTCAGCTAAATCGGTCTAGTAGTTTTGGCTGTGGCGTGTTTACAAACGTACGTACGTACAAACGTACGTACACACACACAGACACATTTTGAAAACCGCTTTTTTGGGTTCCTGAGACCCCAAAACGTGAAGATCTGGTGCTATCTCAAATTCAAAAATTTTAGTGATTGCAGTAACCTCCCATTTTTTTAAAATTGTGATGGAGTTGGGGAGGTTAAAAAATGGGAGGTTACTGCAATCACTAAAATTTTCGAATTTGAGATAGCACCAGATCTTCACGTTTTGAGGTCTCAGGAACCCAGAAAAGGGGTTTTTAAAATGTGTCTGTGTGTATGTACGTACGTTCGTACGTACGTTCGTTTGTAATCACGCCACAGCCAAAACTACTAGACCGATTTGGCTGAAATTTGGAACATAGGCATCTCGTAACCTAACTTAGATCTGAAAAGCTTTTGGAGCCAATCGTGCAACCGGAAATGCCATTTTGGCACATCAACTTTTAAATTTTAAATGCAAACCCCCATTTTTTACGTCACCATAAGGAAGACCTTCAAATTCTGCTTCTAAAAGTGTATTCATTCTTAGTGCCCTTTTGACCAAAAATAAAAAAAAAATTATTTTTATCGGACTTTAAAATCGCGGTACAGCCCAAGCCCCTGAACCGATTTGGCTGAAATTTTGCACATAGGGATTGTATTACAAATTTTGAATTCAATCGACTCACGGAAAGTGCCGTTTTGGCACACCAATTTCCAAATTTAAAATTATTCTCTCATTTGACCATTAAAAACAAGTTTTTGAAAGATTTATTGTCACCATCAGAAAGGTCTTCAAATTCTGGTTTTAAATAGGGCAAAATTAATTCGCATTTAGCGCTGTTTAGTTCAAAAAATCGAAATTTTATAATAACAGTAAAAATACATTATAGCCCAAATTTCTGAATCGATTTGGCTGAAATATGGTACATGGAGATTGGGTGACCCGTTGAAGACCTGAAAGGCTTTTGAAAGCAATTGGCCAACGGGAAGTCCCATTTAAGCATATCAACTTAAAATTTTAAATACAAGACCTCCTTTTTTATGTCGCCATTAGAAAGGCGATCAAATTCTGGTTCTAAAAATGTGTTCATAGTTTCTGCCATTTCAGTGGAAAATACAGAAAAAATTCTTTCTCATTAAAAGGGTGCGGGCTGACAGTGGATGACATAAAGTGGCAGTTATTGTCAAAAAGGTGGCAAAAGATTAACCTTAAAAGAAACATATTGTCAAACGTAATGGGTGATGTCCGAGGTGACGTCGGTATTTCTCAGAAAATTGCGAAATTAGTCAAGGATTAAAAAAATTCTGTTGAATTAACTACTATCTACACAGAATACAAAGATCCACGCGATGGGGAGGTTCCAGCCGCTTCTCTGCTGCATTTTTTTTCATCTTTTTGGAGAAGATAATTAATTAAAACCAGCAGATGACGATTATTTATGTTTAGGGATCTTGTGACTTTTTAAATGAAACGACCCATCATTTCCCACTTTTTATTAATTATTTTCTCCAAGAAAAAGTGGAGATTGCAAGGTCATTAACCCTGGCTATTTTAAGGTCTAATTTGTTTATACGTAATAAAAACCAATCATTCATTTACTCCAATCTAAATTGTTTAGTAATTTTGCTGTATGTACATGTACAGTATGAACCAGATTAGTAAATCTTTTCAGTGATCGTCTGTGTAATACAGACTTTCATTTTGCATGGTAAAATGACAGATATTGACAGATTTGGCAACCAAATGTGAGTAAGAGTCTGTGCTGCAGTGCGTTCATAAACAACGCTCTGGATATACTCTGCGGTTTATACCCGTTCATAAATGCACGGTGTGTTGCAGCGGGTAAGTTTCGCACGCGCTCATAAACGGTCGTGGCATACACTCAGGGTGTGCGAAAAACGCGGTTTTCAAAAGGCCGGCGTTATTTACTCGACCTGCGCACTGTAGGATTCGTGGGATTGATTGACACTTTTGACTAGCTGACATAACGTTATCTCTGGCTGACATGCATTCAAGCACTTTTATAAGCACGTAACATACAATACCTACCTTGCGTAAAGGTTTTTCAATTTTTCATAATATTCTACATTCACATTGAGGTTATGTTTGCTTTTTGATTTTGACATTTTACCAGTTTACCCACTCCCACATCACCGGCCGTTCATAAATGACCCTTACGCTGGGAACACTGCGTGAGCATGGCGTTACTCGGAGTATGATACACTCCGACCTTGTTTTGTATTTATGAACGCACCCAGCAGAGGTGGAAATAAGGATCTTGTAGCGTTTAGTAGGTCTGGTTTTAAATCCAGAAGAAAGTAGAATTGATCGTGGGCACTACCTACGGCCTGTATGCAACCCAGCATTCTAGTGGACGAACACATAATGGACGTTTTCAGTTTTACCTGAGCGGCGCGCGCTGTTGGTTCTCTAGCGTGCTGACTGTGACATCTGATTTTTACCCAATGAGATCTTTTTTCCCTGTGCGTTTCGTTGGAAACTTGGAAACCAACCTGCGCGTGCTTCATGTTCTTATTCATGTTGACACATTAGACGCTGTATTGACACTCTCTTTATTCGACAAACTGAAGACGTGTATATCAATCTTACTTGTACCTACCTTGTGGAGTCAATAATGCCAGCAAGGTAAAAGTGAGGTTTTGTATTATGTTCGTCTACTCGATTGCATACATTCCAGGCGTAGTGCCCAGGAGCCATTTTTTTCTGCATTGCATGCTGTTGGAAGTGTTTTGATTCATGTTTATGATAGCTTTGTCAAGTTTTGAGAGATGGTATTGCAGGAATATGAATGGAATCTCATGATTTGTCCATAAAGCCTACTTATGTTACAAAAAAAATCATGAATGAATTGAAATTAATTCGCACCCTAAGCCCGTTATTTATTATGAAATTGTAATACGGGTCTGTTAAACCCCGCACACCCTCGCAGAACCGACCCTAATGATAATTATTCTCTTATAGGGGTGGCGTTGGAGGTTTCCAAGACAGAACAGCGTATGGAGCAGGTGGTGCAAATGGTTATGGAGGTGGTTACGGTGGACCAGCTGGAGGTGCAAGCACAGGAGGATACGCCACCACAGCCGGTTCAGCAACAGGTGGTTATGGCACCGGAGCCGGTGGTTTTGGTGGCTCAGCACAACCTGCCGGTGGTTACAGTGACGCCCGAGGATATGGCACCGCAGCTGGTGGCTTCGGTAATCCCGGTGGCTACGGAGACGCCTACGGTGCTGCTGGAGGCCGAGGTTCTTACGACGCCGCTTACCCTCCACTACCTCAACAGAGAGGAGGGTAAGTTGAAAATCGTAGCATTAATTTATAATGAAATGGAAGCGACGCCTCTTTTAAATTTAGGAATAAAAAGTATGGTAAAGTGCAGTAATAATAAAGAGGTGTTGTTTCAGGAAACTTTTTTGGTTCAGAATTTCATTATGCAAAATTTACTACATATATTTATTTGGAGGTACTCCTTACTTCACATGTGTGTCATCAATAGTGTTAGAAGATGTTTCCACTCTATATAAAAGGCGCATTTACCCAAAAGTCGGTGAAAGCAGTCTCGGCGTTTTTGCGATATTTACTTCGGAAAATGAAGCGGCTGTCCTGGCGGAAATTCAATATAGTGCAATGAGGAACGCGGCAAAACTCAGAGCGAATACCATAGACAAATTGCGGAAAATTGGGTAAACGTTTAAAAAGCGGATTCGTTATTTTATTATAAGAGCTATATAGAATGGAAACAAGATTTAGCGACTTGTTTTTTCGTAGTGTAATGTCTTCTGTAAAATTGATCATGATCAGATAGATATTTTTATGTTTTTATAAATTAACGTAAATCATTTTCTGTGGAAGGAGAAAAAACGTAATATTAAAGCGCTTCAAATATTATTTTTGTATTTATGTTTCTTCCATTCTTATAGCTTTGCGAGCGATGGCGGCCCTGGTTCACATAGAGATCTGGCGTCCGAAGACACATTCTAATGGCATTTTTATATTGCGGTTAGCACTAACGTTCGTTAAATCACGTTCGGCTGCGTATTTTTTCTACAAAGCAAAATTAAGTGTAACAGATAATACACGATGACGTTGACGTAGAATGTTAGGTGTATTTTTTTTACCTATTGGCCATAAGGCACTTTCCTTTTACACATTTATCTGAGGAACCTCAGTTAATCTCGGCAAACTCAACAATCAAACTGCTGAGATTAATTGAGGCTGCTCACATAAATGTATAAATGAAAAGCGCCTATAGCTACTACTAAGGTTTGTATTCTCCACAATTGCGTCTGGACCTGTTTTTTTGTAACTACATTAAATTTATACTCCTACAGTAAATACGTGGAGGAATATTTAAAAATTTAAGTGATAAACATGTTTTAATGGTCCAGTTGTCTCATCGATCATCCATCCTTTGTCCGTATAACGTGACAATTTTTATGTTTAATTGGAGTTGGCCGTGCCCAGAATGACGCATGTTTCAATTTACTGCAGATATCAAAAGTCTGTCAACCTGTTTGACAAAACCTAACTGAAGTCCGTTCATTTTCTATAGCAGAACTAAAATTTTTCTGGGACTGTACATCCCTAATTTGTAAGGGCCTGTACTTATGACAATTTGATCGAAATTTAGTGGGAAAGCAAAAACATTACATAACTCAAATATTCTATAGTGTTTATTAATTTTTTCATGAATATTTTCTTTACGTACACAAGGCCATTTTGAACCAGTTCAAAGCAATTGCAAAATTTTGACATTTGTCATGTTTTCTGACGTATCGCATCACCTATTAGTAAAATTCCTTGCAAAATTTCCTCATACCAACCTAAAATTGAAATTTTGACGTCCTGTTATTTCAATAGAAAATGAATGGAGAGTAGGTTCAACATGAGCCACACCAGGCACGGCCAACTCCAATTAGAAAGGACCCCACACAATTCTTATGGCGAATGGCTTTCGGTGAAATTTAAGTATGTTGTAGTCCTCATGGTTCCGAACAAGGCTTATCATTGCGCCAAACTCCAAAAACTATGGCAAATCGTTTTAATTTTTACTATACATAGGTGGCCAAGTGCCATTTAAATGGCTTTTAATTTCCATTCAACTTGAATCAGGCGAAATTCATTCATTTTCATTTCAATTTGTTGTGCACGGGGAATTCATGTTCTAATTTCGCATAAAAATTGCCATTTCCATTTTAAATTAGAATTTATATCCACTTCGTCTTATGTTTTATATGTCAACTAATATATTTAACTTCTAAATTAAAATTATGGGCGTTTGTAACGTATTTCAATGTTCAATTAATATGACACCTATGTATTCACTTAAAAAATGGCTGTTAATTTCCATGCGACTTACATGGACTCATTTTCATTTCAACTTGATATGCTACGTAAATTCTGGTTCTAATTTAGCATAAAAACCGTTTTAGTTCTCATACTCAGCTCTATAAATCGCATTTAAATCAAAATTAACGCAGACACACATATCTCATTCAAATGGAAATGACGTATCCATACACATCGAAATTAAATTAATATGTCATGGACCCAAACATCGAATTGAAATGAGATTTAACGTAGAGGAGACGTGCAAATCAAATTCAAATAAAAATGACGTGCCTTTTCACATCGAACGGAATGAAAATGACCATACAACACATTGAATTTAAATTGACGCAGGCATTCACGTCAAATTTAAATTAAAACGACGTATTCCTTCACATCGAAAGGAAATGAATTAGTCAACATCGAATTTGAGTTTAAACGTACGCAGTCACGCATGCAAAAGTGTAATAGTCACGCATGGCAAAGTGTAATAGAAGTGAGACTCAAATCGAAATAGAAATTCCCGAGCGCAATAAACCGTTTAGACGCATCATACGCCGTTTTGTGAACGAATTAACTTTTTCGTAGCTTTAGAAAAATACCTTTAAGATTAGGCAGGAGGTTCGTAGTTTTTGAGATCATATTTACAAGTGCGCAATTTCATCCTTGGAGCACTTTTGCGAGACGTTTGTTCGCTCTTCTGCGTTTTTTCTAAGGGGCTAAATGACACTTCTCAATCAGGTCTGGCGAACGGTATTAATTTTTGAGTGACGCCAAAAGCATGTCAAGAAAAAAACATTGCTTCTCCGTTGTTTATTTTTGGATCTTTCTTGTTGATTGCCGTACCTTTCCAAAGAGGGAAATGAAGTGACCTTACTTGTTTTTCGCCTTGGCTTCGGTCAAATCGTAGGTGGCTTCAAAAACAAAATAATTGGCATTTAGCGCTTTTGCAGCTGTATACTGCGTTTACGTTCGGTTAGAGTTATGGTAAATTTTGAGCGTAAGCACTACGCCTGGAACGTTTGCAACCCAGCACTCTGATGGGCGACCACAGAACAAAACCACACTTTTGAGTGTGCTGCCGTCCCACCACGTTGTGTTTCAGCTTCGTTGTGTTTCACCTTTTCTGTTGCCATGGGCTAATTTTTCTCTGGATCCATCCCTTTCATCCCCCGAAGCAAATTACGTGTCTGCCAACTCCTTCATGTAGTTTTAAGTCCACGTGGGACGGATCATCGTGTTGTTAACGCTCAGTAAAATTTTTGCATCAGCCAAGAAGTTGTATGGCCTTGAGTCAGATCCGTCATTTTGCTGGCATACTTTATCCATCACCATTAATCGAGATCTACTGAAAAGACCACAGAGGGTCTAAGGCCATCAATCAAAGAAGAAGAAGAAGAAGAAGAAAACTTCACCTTGCGGACTCAACAACACAAAGCACTCTTCAACAACTCAGCAAGATAAAAGTGAGGTTTGGTTTTGTCTTCGTCCACAACTACCGTAACTACCCTAAATATTTCTTGTTTCTTTTCTTCCAAAATGGGTTTTCTAGAAGTTTTTTATCCACATTGCCACTTTCTGAATTTTATTTATAAATTGACATTAGTATTTTTGAAGTTTGTTGTTTGTAGAATTAAATTTACAGCATAAACCCCTCCTTCCTTAAAATGTCAAAGCGAACCATCAAAGCCACCTACGATGTTACAATAATTTGTAAAAACCCTGTAGCTTAATCCTTTGAAAAATATTGAAAAGGGGCGCAATTAAAATGCAAGAAATATCTTTTTGACGAGAACAATATTTGTTGGAAAGGCAGTTATGGCATAACAACACACGTATTAAAAAAAATACTTGCCGCAAATCGTCAATCATGCACGCCGCTTCTGAATTCACGTAGGTGCTGCTATACTTTGTCCTCTGACACAGTTTTGCTTGTATGTTGACGTCTAAATAAAATATTAACGCCTATATGTCTGGCTACAATTATACGGTTTGAATCTAAACTACCCCGCACCCTTGGTACCATTATACTACTTCAAAGTTGATGAAAACAGGCGAAAGAATTTTTATGTATACTTAGGTGTAGAGCTCATTGCCAAAGTCGTAAGGCCGCAAAGTTGACAAACAAAATTTTTTGTAAGAGCAGAAATTATTTGCCAAAATTTTACTGCCTTGATAAAATTTTGCTAGAAATAAGAAAGAAAAAATACTTTTTTAAAGAAAGTTAAAAACGTATCAATTAGAAACAGCTTGTATACATAACAATGTTTCGTTAAAAAAAATATGTGAAGTCCCGTCGCATATTAACGAACGCGGGGGTTGTAAATGGAATTTCAGTTCTGTCAAAATTCCTGTCATGGACAATAATTAACAACAAAGTTCCCTTTCAACCTTCATTGTTACTGTTTATTGACACTGACAGTGAGTGACAGCAGAGCTGACCGGAGTTTTGACGGATGTGAAATCCTGTTTACAAACCAACAGAAAAAAAACCTGAGTCACACAACCCCACGTTCGTTATAATGCGACGGGACTTTATTTAGATTTTTTTAATTTGACAACTTTGAGGGCTTGTAACTTTAACTTTTTTCGCCAGTCTTCATTAACTGAAATGAACAACGAAACTTGCGATCAAGAGAGCCGTGAAATTTTAATGGCACGTCGAGACTTTACTCAGACTCGCTTAGTTACGTCTCGCTATCACAATTTTGAGAATTTGAATCAAAGGTTAACCAACAGATCTGACAGTTATCCAATTAAATTAACCCATTTTAAGACTTTGGTTAACTTTAATCATCGGTTCGACTACATAGAAACGATTGTTGCAACAATGGTTTCTATGGAGTCGAACCGCTGATTAAAGTTAACCAGAAATAGCGCAAGTCGGTATTGGACTTTTTCACTGGATAACTAACAGACCTGTTGGTTAGCCTTCATTTGAAATTTTGGCTCTATGTTCTACATCACTTCAACTAGTATTAATGAGATGTAAACTATATGAGTGTCAGTAAAATCTCGACGTGCCATTAAAATTCACGGCTCTTTTTATCTCAAATTTTGTTCTTCAAATGGTAATCAGATAAGTTTTAAATAATTTCTAACCCCACCCAATTTCTGCAATATCAAAGAGCACAGACAAAAAGGTACCCAGCGAACGTAAACTGCCTCATGTTTTGAACATTCTTGACCCGACGAAAGATAAATGTCGAAGAAAGAACTCTTGCGGATCGCCTTGCGGATAATGACTGCCAAGCCAACAGCGTGAAGATATACATGCGTCCCCAACCAAGGTCCATGATGCTCACAACGCAAGTGTTACGTTTTTGGCGTCTTTAAAATGATTCGAAAACTAATCGCTCGTCGTCGCTCAGTCATCGCACGGTCGTCCAGAATTGCGTTTCATTGACAGGTGAGGTATTTGTGAATAAATTGTTTTGATATCACGAACCTAATAGGGCACCTCTTTTACGCTAACAGTAGAGTACTCATTCATTTTTGCGTGCCTACTCGTTCATTGGCGTCGAAAACATCGGACTACTGTTTTTGTTGATTAATCGCGCGGCTTTGTAACCACTGCTTTGCTTCAAATTTATTAATTAATTGTAATTTCGCAGGTGAAATGGAACGGTTTTCGCTGATGGTAAAGTCGGCCAAATGTAAGTATCTCATTCGAATTTATCTCTAGCTTCCTCAATTAAATTTGGATCCACTAGATCGTCCCCTTCTTCTTCCTCCTCCTGCATTAGCAGTTGGTCAGCTTCTATTCTTCTTAGTTCGTTGTCCATCGCTATAGCTTCAGCTCTTAGCACCATATCTATAACTGCTGCTCGAGCTTCTTCCTCCACAAATTTGTGCTATAATAACGTTAGATTACAAAGTGCATGAAAAAAAAACTCGTACCCATCGCTCGGAGGCCACAGCTCTTCGCTCTTTTAATAAGTCGTCAACTTCCTTTTTCTGAATTAGTTCTAATTCTTGATTGTAGCGATATTTGAAGAGATAGTGCCCTAGATAGTGTATTGGGTCTCTCGGTTGCTTTGCTGTAATTTCTGCTAACGCCAGAGTTAAAGGTTTGCCCAGGGCGGCCTTCAAATATCGTACCTCTTCAGATGTTATCGTACTTCGTGATGAACTAGTTGCTGTAATCGATTTACCACGTAAAGGCTAGGTTCATAATGGTTTTAGGGCTGTTCTGCTCTGCACGGTGCAGTAAAATTGTCGAGCGCTGATTGGTCACTTTCTCAAGATGCCTTACAAGTGACCAATCAGAGCTTGTTATTTCTACTGCACAGTGTACCTGCATCACGAAAGCGGCATTAATTCACGACTTCATGACATAATTGAGCTTAGGTGCATAAATCATGAGATGGCGCTGGCAGGAGGATTTCTGTAAGGTCAGATTTCTGCTACACTACATCTTTCAAGGAGAAGTCCTTGTTAGATCATGCGTCGTGATGCTAATCACCATGGATTTGTCATCTAATATTATATCATATTATAATAATAATATAATGGATAGTATTCAGGAACAGAGCATAAAATTATACGGTTGATTCAATTTTGGCAGAAAGTACCTACTCAAGGTTATCGGGAGTCTTCTTTGTCAAACAAACCAAAGAGACGAGAACAAAGGAGAAGAGGACATTCGAAACACGTTTTTTTCCCATTTGTTTTACAGAAGAAGCAAAAGTTTACCCCGAAAAATGTAACATCTACTATTAAATAGCAAGATTAGTGAAAAGATGAAGAAAAAATTGCTTCATGAAATGACAAAATAGCAAACCTGCAAATCTTTCGTTTTTCTCTTAATTAACATAATTCGATTGCCATAAATGCTTTTTTATGTTTTGGCATTTGAATGTCACCATTCAAGCACGCATTTCAATGCTAGAATGAGCTGCATTCTTAAACGATTTTTGGTGATATTTTGTTTTCAGGAATTGTATGCCTGCATTAATTACATTAGATAACTGTCAAACACAAATCTAGATAGACATAGGCAAATCACCTAACTTTTTGCATTAAAATTTCCCTAAATGTCACTTGTAGGACTTTTTTTAAAAATCTGAATAAATAACGTAAATGAAAGCCAAAACAGAGAAAATAGTATAAAACACTCGTTACAGAAGGCTTCGAGCACTCGTTCGTTCGGCCACTCGCCGCCTTGCGCCTCGGGTCCAAATTACGAACTCGCGCTTGAATAGGTTACCTTCTGTAACTTGTGTAATTATACTATTCTATGTTTTGGCATTTGAATGTCACCATTCAAACACGCAATTTAATACTAGAATGAGCTTCATTCTTAAACGAGTTTAGGTGATATTTTACTTTAACTTTAACTTTTGCACTAAAACCCCAAATGTAACTTGTCAAACGTTTTTATAAAAATCAAAAATCTGAAAAAAAAAACATAAATCAAAGCCAAAACAGAGAAAATAGTATAAAACACTCGTTACAGAAGGCTCTTCAAGCACTCGTTCGTTCGACCACTCGCCGCTTCGCGCATGTTTTAATATACTATTATTTTCATTATTTTTTAAACTCTTCCGGAGTTATGCGCCATCTCATGATTTGCTTATTTATGCCGTTTTTTTTTTGTTACGGTTGGAATTAAGGCCTCGTTTATTTTATTTAATGATCCGAAAATCAGAAAAATTATCAGATAAAAGATGGTTTTGGAAATGCTTGACATTAATGACAGTTAATAACATTTTCTCCCAAACTGAGCCCTTGGACAGCTAATCCAGTCTCTCGTGGTTTCTGTTTATTTTGTCAGTAGCAAACATTTTATTTTTTTTTTAAACCTGCTCTAACGTCATTTGTTTTTCAAAGCCTGCATTAATGTCATATTTTCCAAAGCTTCCTTTAACTGCCCTTTGTTTTCCAAAGGCTGCGGTTGTCTGATTAATTTTGAATGTTGTGATATTATGAACATCAAATGTTTTGGTTTTTTAGGTAGTCTATCAGGATCGAGGATAATCATCAAATGTGCTCAATTTTTATAAGCGTGGACTAAGGAGTTGTCATCAAGATACCCTTATCAGACAGGTGAAGACTACTCCTAAATCACAACGCAAGCTTAGTTGTAAAACGTACGTATTGTTTATACCAATTATACTTTTTTTTAGACTACGTCTAACCTATAATTCTGCTCTCCGCCGTAGCCTTTTTAAAGATTATTATTAAAATATGAATATGTACATACCTATAATCAAAAATTATTGTCGTCAGGAGAGTCTATGAAAATCAAATGGAATCATAGTACGTACATATTAATTGTTATATTATTTTTGACAAGGGTCAAAAAAGACGTTGATTTCGGACGTACCCTTCAAAAGATGCCGCCCGCGATGACATTCACTTTTAATTTTGATTCTTTATTTAATTATTTATGTATGGTGCAGTCATATTCTAACGGACACGTGGTGTAAAATTAGGGTTTGACAGCTGTCAGTGTAAGCAAGCAATGACAGTGTTTTGGTTAAATGGGATCATTGTCGTCCATTGTTTCGGGTTTTTAACAGTGACAGGAATTTTGACGTTTATGGGACCTCTTAACGCTATAGCTTAAAAATGTCCAGCTCAAACCACCCATGTGTCCGTTGGAATGTAACTGCACTAAGCTATTAGGGCTCATAATTTAATAGAGGCTATGTTCTGTTCCACAGTTTTACTCGTTCATGTTAAAACAGACATAAACCAATATAGTTTGCGTGAGCCCATAAAGAACGATCATTTTCTGCCGATTCACTGTACAGTATTGTCGTCAGCATTAAATTTTGGTCGTCAGTGTTTTTCTTTCGACACAATGTTCTAATTGTGCAAATTATTGCCTACACTTTCAAAAAGGACTGTACAGTTTTCAAATTATTACATACTTTCAAAATTTAAAGATCGATATTTTGTTGCTGTTATGTGATTTTTGATTTGTTGAAAGCTAGTTTCCAATCCACGGAAAAGCCTTTATAATTGGTGGATTGTTATTCGATCTTGATAAATCAACCACTACGAGCCCCAAAGCCCTAGTAATTCAGCTAAGTTTTATATCAATTTAATTTCAGTTATGTAGTTCATTCGTATTATTATACCGTTCGTTTCATTCCAGGCGCCGTATAGGGAAATAACACGGGAAAAGTGTTTTTATTTTTTGTTTGCTCCTGAAACTGGTTCCGGCCAAATCTGAGTGATACGGTCAATGGGCCTCAATGTCCTCTACGCATGAAAAAAAGATGACCCTGAAATGCCCCCTTGTTAAAACGGGAGGACCGGTTGAAAATTGGAATTTTAAATTTCGCGGGCGTCAATTCAGCGCTGTTTGACATCTCCGAAAACTAAACCACAGACCACTCACTCTATAGACGTACGACGGCCATATATTTGTCTTGGTTCAAAAGAGTAGCGCCTCTGGTGATTGGGAGCGGAATTAAAAATTTTCCTTAAAATGTTCCTTGCCAAATAAAATTAAAAACTCGGTACAAATAAAAGGATTCAGAGCAGCAGTTTAAACCATTGTTTAATTAAATACAAGTTAAAACTGAAACAGTTCTAAAAAATGCAATGTCCGAGTCCGACCGAGGGTCATAAAACCATCATGAAATATTGAAAACAAGGTTCAAGTAGTTCACAAAATCACACAGTCTGGCCGCTTTCGAGGCTTTGGCATTCGGCAAACGATGTCTATTAAGTTGGACCATCACATAAAGACTACAGCACTTTATAATTCCCATTGCCACTGTTTTTGACGAACGAACACAAAAAAATCCCCGTATGTGTGCTCTTTTTGATTTGAGTCTCTACACCGTAAACATAAGAACTGAATATAGTAGAACGAACACATAACTGACTAAACTAGAGACAAATTCAACTGATCACTGCAAGTCTAATTACTTAAAATTAAAAACGATTCACTTTAATAATTTTGTGACAGTCAGAAAGCTTTGTCAAAAAAGACAAGAAGACAAGTAGCCTGCTTTGCGTTAGCTACTGTAAAAATGTCTGAGTTACATCTCACTAATCAAACCCATTTTATATTTGTTTTTATCGGCGCGACATCTCTGGATTGGGAGCAGAAATAATATAAGTCACGTGACTGGACCAAAATGCCGCTATTTAACTGAAATCTCTATAGAGATGAGTGCTTTGTGAACTAAACTTCCAGGGGCGGCTTTCACAATTTCTTGAGTTTTCGCTAACGTCATTTACTTACTTTTTTGGAATTTCTACAAATTATTGAGTGAATTCTGAGACGAAATAAACCGGCGCATTTTTGCAATAGTCCCAGAGAGTCTTGGTGTCAGAAACTTTACTAAAGAAAAGACACTATGAGGGTAACCTCACAAAAATTTTGTCTTTGGTTCCTTCGCTAGAACCAGACCGCATTTATTAACATTTTAATTCTCGAGGCAAGTCTCTGTTTATAGTTAAATCTGTCTTAATCGTTGTTTTGCTTCAGTTATGAATATTTTCACTGGAAGCACAGACTACGAGAAGGGTTGGTTGAATGAGGAAATGGCCAATATTCATGAACATTTTGCAACCTACCACCGTCCCCTTAATTATGTTTTGCTATATTTGTTTTGTAAATTGAATCCTCGCGAGGAACTTTATTACTTTCTCACCTTACAGTCCAGTCTAATAACAAATAAAATAAATAGTAAGTAAATAATAAAATTTTTGCTGCTTATATTTTTGATGTGTTTATCTTCAAGAGATATTGTAGTGACAATAATTATATAAGTTATATTGTTTCATTTATATGAGCGGTCGGTACAGCATATAGCGGTCATAAATTCCCTAATTTGATTATTCAAGAATTTATTCAAAATTTCAACATTAAATTGTGAATTATCAACTAAAATATCTAGAAAATAAGGCCCATAAGACCTAGGTATGCTATTTTATTAATTATTAACATTTTTAGAATAAAACAATTAAAATTTGGCAAGCCAGTTACATATCTTCGTCCACACTCCAAACACGCACTCCGCGGTTAAATAACTGTTGGGGCAAAGGCACATCTTGTCCCAGGGGACAAGCAGGGCATGGTAACTCCTGCAACAGATTCCTCGGCACAGCCGAAGCCACTAGTCTAGGCAAGGCCATCACCACCAGCTTCCAGGCCTTGGAGTGGAGACTGCAGGTGCCTTTTCCATCAGCCTTACAGGTGCTTGGTAAGGCGTATCCACCCTAAATATCAGAACCATCCTTGTCTTCGCTGTGACTTGTAAGGTCTATCGACACACCAACTTTTAAGCAAGACCTTCGCCTTACCTTCTGTGCTACGTAGCCTTTAGTGGCTCTCCATATTGTTATTCTTTAACAGAATTTGGTACCAGGTTCATGGTAACTGAATATTGGCCATTTCCTCATTCAACCAACCCTTCTCGTAGTCTGTGATATTCCAGTGAAAATATTCATAACTGAAGCAAAACAACGATTAAGACAGTTTTAACTATAAACAGAGACTTACCTGGAGAATTTAAATGTTAATAAATGCGGCCTGGTTGTAGCGAACAAAGACAAAATTTTTGTGAGGTTACCTTCATAGTGTCTTTTCTTTAGTAAAGTTTCTGACACCAAGACTCTCTTCTCTGGGACTATTGCAAAAATGCGCCGGTTTATTTCGTCTCAGAATTCACTCAATAATTTGTAGAAATTCCAAAAAAGTAACTAAATGACGTTAGCGAAAACTCAAGAAATTGTGAAAGCCGCCACTGGAAGTTTAGTTTTCGGAGATGTCAAACAGCGCTGAATTGACGCCCGCGAAATTTAAAATTCCAATTTTCAACCGGTCCTCCCGTTTTAACAAGGGGGCATTTCAGGGCCATTTTTTTTTCATGCGTAGAGGACATTGAGGCCCATTGACCGTATCACTCAGATTTGGCCGGAACCAGTTTCAGGAGCAAACAAAAAATAAAAACACTTTTCCCGTGTTATTTCCCTATACGGCGCCTGGAATGAAACGAACGGTATTTAGAAGAATGGTATAACGGTATGATGTCATTAGATGCAGCGCCAACTGAAAAATTAGGTTTTCTAAACTTTGTTTTCCTCGTTATCAAACCTCACTTCCTTTGCACTTAATTTGATTCATCTAATGTATCGGAAAAAGTAAGGACACAATTTATATAACTTGTGACCAAAAACTTCTTGATTGGAAGTTTTTGATGGCACCTTAGCTGACGAGAGTGAAATATGTTCAAGTATTGAATTTCGCTAATTGTCACTTTGTTGGTGGTAAAATAAATATTCTGGATCAGTAAAGATTTAATAGAACCTTGGGATTAAACAAAAATTGGCCATAAAGGAACTGTTTGGACACGTATTACTTCTCAGTCGATATACCGGGTTGTTACAAATGATTGTAACATCGTAGGCGGCTTCTAAACAAAACAATTGACGTTTAACGCACAGCCCTCGTAGTAATTCCTATGATGTTACAATAATCAACAATAATATGTTAAGAACTTAGTTACCTTGTCGATAATACTGACCAGTTGCATGAGCGCTTGTGGCAACGAAAATTTGTACGAGCGCATAGCACAAGTACAAATTTTTTTAAGCAACAAGCTCGAATGCACCTGGTAAGTATTATCGAAGGCAAGGAATTATGCACGATATGTATTTTGTCTGAACATTTCATGAATTAAGGCAGTACCAGTCAAACGAACAATACGCAAATTGTTAATTGACAGAACTGATAATGTGCAATTATCGATAATTTGCCCTCAAATTTGACACGTGAATGAAGTTTTCATTTGCAACAACCCTGTAGAATTGCACTATAACAACTAGTAGGTAACACTGACAATACAGGTAACTTCCATTACAATTACATTGTAATTCAACACAAATCATTCTCACAAAGCATTGTTTTACTAAACTAGTGAGTAATTGTGGCCTGTGGGTCAAGTGCGTAAGTGAACCAGTAGAGAAAATGATCGAACTTTATGTTTATATGTATTAGAAAAAGTAAGAAGTTTTTTACTTTCAGTTAGGACCTCAAAGTCAGCAATGATGGGCTGTTGGTGGGTGTGATCCCTAATGTAACTGAAGATTCTCTCAATGGCTTCCCGAATGTCGTCAAAATAGCCGCGATGTTGGGCTTCCGCAAAGCTTATTCGGCTACCAGCTGCAGTCAATAAACATCCAGATGGGGTGAATCTCAAACCTTGTACTTCCAGGAGCGCTAATTTGTTACGAATTATTTTTTTATGAAATTAAATAAAACGTAGGTACATGCAAGTCTTTCCTCTGGATTTTTTAATTTCCAGCCAGTTGACTGTAACTGTTGGTACTTTTCGACTTCCGTTTCGAGGTCAGCTAATACTGGGATATATTTTTCATTAATCAGCTGAATTTGGGGTCGATACAGAACACCATGTTCAACATCAATGGCCGATTTTATATGTTGAAATACCTCTTTCAATTTCCCAAATTCTTCTTCCAATTGTGGAATAGTATTTTCAATTTCTTCTTGAAACGCCTGTGCATGTTTATCGTTTTTAAAGCTATTTATAGAAATTACAGCTTACTATTTTTTGTCTATTCAAATTGGCGACGTTAAGTTCAAGCTCAGCCTGCAGGTCAGAAACCCTCTTGTCCAAATCGTTCAGAATCAAGGATAACTCAGATCTATTTTCCAAGGTAGCGAGCAACTTATCTCGCTGTTCTTTTATGTTGTTAATTTCAACTTTAAACTCGTGGGTTGCTTCATAGATTTTGTATGTTGTTATATTGATGGACAAATCGAGATACTCAACAAGCTCAATCTTGTTTGAAAATGAAAAATCCATCTCCTTGTAAGAGCCAATCAACTCTTCCATGTCTTCTCTACTCGGGGGAAAACCTTTGGTTAAAATCTACGGTAATCTACTTACTCCACATATTGCCGTTCTTTTATTGATAAATTTCTGCTTGAAGCAAAGGATACAGAAGGGCTGATTAGAGGGGAGCCTTCCATTATTTAATTTTATTTTAGTGTAGCTTTAAAAAAAAATTAAGGGACAGTCAAGTGAATGTCAAGGAGAAAGATGTGGAACGTGTTTTTGATTGTTGTGGAAGAGTTTAGTCTTGTAACCTAGTAACCATAAGGTGAGTTTACTTGCCATTGAAGTGATGATTGAGCCAACTGCATATTATTGCTGACTATTAGCGTGACGTAGGTCCGCCATTTTTGTTGGGCTAGGTTAAGGTTGTTACCATGGCAACGAAGCTAAACAAAGCGCAAATTTCCTTGTGTTGATTTGATTTATTTCAGCACAAAGCTCATTGTGGACATAATGTAACGATTTAATCGATAGAAATTTTTCAATTTGCCAATATTAAGGTCTTAAAACGCAACACAGTAACTGTAAATAAAGAATTAGACGAAAAAAGAAGTTTTCTGGAATTTGCACATTGAAATCTTGTTTTGTTTGGCTTCAGTGGGAGGCGTTGACTATAATGTACACAACAAAGATGGCGGTTCCACGTCACCGCTAATATCGCGTTGCAGTTATCAGGTCACCAGTATACAGGGTGTAAGAGTAAAACTCCAGAACGCTATATAACTTTGTTATTTGTGGTCCGATTTTACCCAGCAAACACAGAAGGTCTGGCCGTGTTATGGCAACTGTCCGGCAAGTCCGGCACTGGCAATAGAATTACGGCCGTGCACTGGCCAGACGAGAATCGGCCATACGAAAGCAGCCACAACGTGGCCGTACTATGGGCATACGAACAACGGCCAGACAAAGACAGCCATGGCACGGCCGGCCTCTGGCAGCCCTACCCCGGCCGACTCCTGACAGCCTTAGCCCGGCCGGCCTCTGGCTGCCTCATTCTGGCCGTACTGAAAATGTTTCTGTAGTTAAATAATATGATGATAGTGATTAATTTGATAATGTAACCCTTACTATCATACATTTCGCAAAATTAAAGAGTATTACATATTTTTTAAATAATTGCCGGTTAGTTTATGTACAAGATACAAACAAGGTAAAGTATGAGGTGAAGCGGCCTAGTAGCAAGAAACTCGACTATCGTCCGAAGAATCCGGGTTCGGTTCTCGGTGGTGAAGCGGTTTATCACGTTTTTTTTCGTCCCGAGGTAGTTCCGGCCTGAACGTGGCCATAAGAACGCCGTAATGTGGGCCCAAACAGAACCAGACTCGGCCCGTGCCTGGGCAACGTAGATCGGCCGTAACAAAACCAGAGGCACACATGCGGGCCGCGCCAGATAAGGCACTCGCTTCTGGGCCGGTTCCGGCTTGTCCGGGCAGCCTCATTCCGGCCGGCAGCCGGCCATAAGATTGAGGTTTGCTGGGTAGTGAACTAAAAACCAAATGAAATTGCTCATAAAACACTACAAACTAAAGATGGTTTTGATTTTTATCAACTTCAACTTGAATGCAATGATTCGATTGTGACAATGAAAAATTAAAAATTCCTCACTGCCACAACCAAAACGAAAGCGGCTGGTTTGAGCTCATGGTCTCAAACAGGGAACGACAGACAGCTGTTTCGATCTCTTGGATCTCATCAGCGTCGTGCACCCCGAATGAAACCACAAACTCAAACCAGCCAACCTTTAAACAGAAAATGCGACGAACTAAGAGTGTTGTGTCGAAAACCACGACCTCTGTGAGAGGTGGGGACTCTCACAGAGGTCGTGGTTTTCGACACAACACTCTTAGTTCAACTTGAATGTCAACTTTTCGTTTTCAAATGGACACACCTAATTTTTTTCTGCGTCTTCTGATGTACCTTAAGTTGAGTTTGGTTCATAATAAAATTTGAAGATAATTACAATTATTGTCATCATTTCAATCTTTTTATGCTAAATTATCAAGTGTGCCGCGAAAAAAATTCTCGAAATGAATTTTACATGTTAGAAAACAACATAATTTGAATGTTTTGTTAAGTTTCTGTCAGAACCACAGCACATTCGAAAATTTTTAGTAAAAAATATTCTAATTTTGACAAAAAATAATTATTTTCAGAACTAATTATAAACCAAACAACTTCCTGTACATCAGAAGACGCAGAAAAAAAAAAGCTATTAGACTGAGTAAAAAAATTGGGTATGTCCATTTGAAAATGAAAAGTTGACATTCAAGTTGAAGTTGATAAAAATCAAAACTTTCTTGAGTTTATAGTGTTTTAGTTCACTAAAATCGGACCACAAATAACAAAGTTATAGCGTTCTGGAGTTTTAATCTCGCACCCTGTATACTTCCGAATCTCCCTTCGCGCATTGATTGTATCCAATAATTTTTAACCTCCTCAACCCCATCACAATTTAAAAAAAATGGGAGGTTACTGTAATCACTAAAATTTTCGAATTAATTCTTTCTCAAGCATAAAAAAAAATACCGATAACAATCAATGCCCTAAGGAGATTATTATGTGACAATCAGTATCGGGACTGGGCCTGTATAGCGACAGTTTTGCCTCCCTTTTAAAGCAGGGCTTAAGTTTGTGTGAGATTTGCCGATTTCATATCGACAAAACATTTTTGTTTCATACAATGATCTAGAGGTACAGTCGGCCTCAAAAGCGATAACAGACAGTGCCGGGTTTCTAGAAGCGGTTATGGAATTAATAAAGTTATAGTATGGTTAGACTGAAAATATCAAGCGCGAATAGGTGTGAGTGCCACAATTTTAATCGCACCATTTTTTTATCTTTCCATAACCGCTTCTATAAACCCGGTATTAGTCTCACAAAAACAAATAAATACCTAAATGAGTTCATAGCGCTTAGAAGAATTGAGATGGACTATTTTGGGTTTCTAAGCCTCTTGGTCGCTTTATACTTTTGTGGCCGACTGTACGAACATAAATGTGTTTTGTGTTCTTACAAATTCAATTTATTTTCGACTAATATGTTACACTAGTAAACAAATTTGATTTTCACATTCTTCCCTAAAACCATAATACATTTTCAAAGTGTTAGTAGCATCTAGGCTTAAAACCAATTACTGTTTCATAAGAGAAATATCTGCAAATTAAAAAAAAATCAATTTTTTTGTCAATTATTCAACCTGCAGTCAAATGCTAGGACACTCAACATATGGAGCAGCAAAAGGTTGTTCATTGCATTAACCCGTAATTAATAAAAGAATAATTATCTACATGTTAAATGTACCGTGCTGTACCAATTCAATTGGGTCTAAATTTAACAACTTTATGATCCATTTCATCACAGTTTTTATGAACCTCAATGTTACATGATGCACAGTATAAGTCGCCACCACAATCTAAACATCGGAATTTGGCGTCGTTGTTGCATAGAACACACCAGGGAAGCTCGGGAGAAGACCGACCCTCTTCTTCTTCATTTGAGGAACTTGGAGTGCTCTTTTTGAAATTGCTCTTTGGGGCATGTTCTTCAAGCGCAACTTCGTCCATTATCTATTGAAGTATTTGTTTAGTTGAAGTACCATGAAAAATCGTTGTGCATACCTTTTTGGTGATTTTATCTACCTCTTCTTCTGAACTACTGGAATCGTGTAAATTACTAATATAAGGTCCGACGTTTGGCCTCACTCCCTGCTCCCGAAGAGTTGCCAGCCTAGCTTCAATTTCATTCTGAGGATTGTGTGCTAATTCAATTTCACGTTCAGATGTGAACTGTTCCAATAACGAGTCAGTTTTTTGTTGATCTGTTCTTGTATCAACTGTGAGGAACTTGAAAATAAAAAAAGGTCGTCAGTTCGATTTACAACATGAAGTTTTCTAAAATTTCTAATTGGAGTAGGCTGTGCACAGGATGACGCATGTTTCAATTTAATACAGAACATAAGGTTTGTTGCAACTTACACAAAAACCATACATTGAACGTGAACGGTCATTGTTTTGCAAACAATTTTATAGGCATAGTCATAGTGACATACGACACAAGTGACAATACTGGAAATGGCCGTTTATTCATGGTTTTCGCATACGTTGGAACAAACCCATAATCCAAGTTCAAATGTATGGAATACACTACCATTTGACACCTAATAATACGTAACACGTCTAGGGCGCTTTGGATCTCCCATTATTATCTATGGGCTTTTTAATGTAAGATCCAAAGCTTATTTTTAATCATATTCTTTGTAATGCAGATTAAAAAGAAGCAACTAGGCAACTAGGCCTAACTTTTCATTAAGTTTTGTTTGAAAACAAATTGTGAGAATTCTATGTGCCTGAAGGGCTAAAATAGATACTTAACAGGAGCGATTTAGTGACAGTATTTTTTCGTTGATCGTATTCTCGTTAAACACGAGAAACTTCTTATACAACCTGAAAAATACGATGTGCAGTCGAAGTATGCAACCACCATTATTGTCAGGATCATGACGTTTAATATTGAATTAACAAATGAAATGGTATTGGTGGTTGCCTAAACCACGCATTACAGTACCTAGATATGTCTATACAATAAAAAACACAATTTACATAAGAGTTCATTAATAAAACTTACTGCTTTGCTTGGTCCTTCCACATAATCATTTTCACCCTTAAGATTAGCTAATCTTCTCCGAAGCTCCCCTTCTGATGGTGGCAGCCCCTTGTCATTATCCTTTAAATTCTCCAAACGATCAACAAGCTTCTGATCAGCAGGCGACAGACCTGTGCGCAGTGCTATTATTTTTGGATCTTGTTTATACATTGTAATAGGGGGTGCCGAGGGATTTTCTAAGCTTTCCAATCTCCTGAAAATGGAAAATTAAGATAAACCACTCCTTTAATTACTGTTACCTCCAAATAAATTTGTCATAACCATAACTAAGGAAATGTGAGGACGAGGACAAGGTGGTGGATCTTGGTCTAGGAGCAATGCTTAGTCTTTTAGAACAGGGTGAGCATTCATTTAAAAACTTACTTTAAAAAAGTATCTGGTGGTGGTATTTCTGTAGGTAAAACCGAATTTGTTGCTGAAGTTAATTTTGAATGGCATAATCTACAAACACTGTATTCTCCTGCACCCTTATGTGGAATCTTCGACTTTTGCTTCAAGCATTTGCTACAAAAGGAAAGCCCACAATTTGCACACCCCATCTAAAAATTTTGCTTCATTGTATTGTCGGAGTACTTTTGGAGCACCTTACCTCTTTATGGAAAAAGTTAAATTTTGTGTTGCAGTGATTGCAAGACATTATTCCAAATGCAACAAACCTCCTATTAATAATTTATATGTTTACAACTGATGACAATTATTACAAACAATAAAACCAATAAAAACAAAACTGATTCTCCTTTTTGATGTTTATTGAGTTGAACATTGTTTATGTCGAACTGAACGAGAAAAAAATACCCTGCGCTTCTTTACTTTTTATGAGAGGTTTGCCCCGCTTTTTACTCATCTTCTATTGGCGACACTGTGTTGAGCATATGATCACATTAGAGATCCGGTAGATGGCACCAGGGTATGAAACCTTAGATGATGACAGTGACTGTCAGTCAGTCTGTCAAATGGTTTGTTGTTTGTTGTGATGTCCTCAATGTTTTTTCATAGTTTTTACAAACATTTTCCAGGTTTTTCAAATATGTTTTAAACTGAAAATGTGTAAGTACCTAATTCTATTCATTTACTGTATTGAATTGTGTTGGTATTGTAAGTAGGTACCTACTTATTTAAATTTATTATTATTGGTACTTACTTACCTACCTGACCCTATGGGTAATAACAAACAGCAGCTCGAGTTAGGTACCCCCTTTTTGGCATCAAGCACCTCAGAAGAAGTTCTTAAATATAATTATAGACTAGTTAGAAAATGCAAAAATATTCATTATGTACACTGTACAGTAATACAGGCTACGTTTACACTGTGAAGGCTTTTGTGGACTCACTTAAATTAGACCTAAATACAGTCAGGCCCTTCGACGACCCAGTCGTCCTTTTTTGGCCCGTTTTAAAACCGTGTCCCCATCACTTTTACAGGTTAACGTTTAAGTTAGTAGGTAGGAAGCAGATCGGAACAGCTTGGGTAAAGTTTTTGGTGTTTGAATTTAGTCTGAACTAGATTTAGGTGAGTCCACGACCAAAAAAGACCTGGGGGGGAATTCTTGACCCTTCGCTTGCTGGCGAATGCTCGCAGTTGCTAGGATATGACCAACCACAGGCCTCGTACCATAGTAACTGCGAGTTTTCGCTAGTATGCGAAGGGTCGAGAATTTAGGCCCTGGGCCCAAATTCTTGATCCTTCGCATATTAGCGAACACTCGCAGTTGCTATGGTACGAGTTCTGTGGTCGGTTATATCTTAGCAACTGCGAGCGTTCGCTAACAAGCGAAGGGTCAAGAATTCCCCCCCTGGGGCCTAAATTTTTGACCCTTCGCAAATTAGCGAACACTCGCAGTTGCTATGGTACCAGTTCTGTGATTATGTCCTAGCAACTGCGAACGTTTGCTAATAAGCGAAGGGTCAAGAATTCCCCCCTTGGGGCCCAATTCTCGAATCGCTCGAACTGTTCCGCATGCGATGTTACTAGGCAACCGCCAATCAGATTGCTCGTACCTTAGTGATCGAAACAGTTCGAGCGATTCGAGAATTGAACCCCTGACCTATGTTGCTTAGTCCATGTCCATGGTCGTTTACATCACACGTACCAAGTTAGTTTGGGTAGAATTTAGTGCATAGAGCGTGGACTAAAGCTACGCTGTAAACGGACTTACAGTAACTCCCTCACATTCAGAGATCACAAGGGGAAGGGAGGCCTTGAATTTCAAAAATCTGCCAGAGTTCGTTGACATCTGTAAGCCGTCAGTTAGTCAACCCTTAGGTACTTTCACAAATTGCGTCAATGCAATGCAAACAAAGAAAAATATTGTGTTATCAAATTAAATTATCAATTTTTTTTCAGTTCCATAGCCACCTTTGATCGTTCTTATAATTCCTCGCTCTGTACATTATACAGGGTTAGTCCTCGGGTTAGTCAAGAGTATGATGGAAACTGGCGATTATAACCCAAACCGAGGGGCGGTTCACTGCTCGAAGTAGGTGTACACTTCTGTTCGAAGCACTCGAAGTACTTTAAGGTGAAGCTGGAAAGTTTGAAACCGCGCATGCGTTAGAATATTTGCGCCTGCGTAGAAGCATTCAAAGTACTCGTCGAAGCACTCGACAAAGCGAAGTACGAAGCATTCGAAGTATTGGCAAATAACTTGAAGTACGAATATGGAGCAGTATCGATATCTCTGGGCTTAAGGAAGGTACAGTTGTAAGATTTGGCATTTACAGAAACTGACACATTCGGAATCTATTGAAATTATTAGCGACCATGGGGCACTTCCGGTTATACCGGAAGTAGGGTCCTACTTTTAAATTTTAAATAGCAACCCCCATTTTTCATTGCAGATTCGGATAGAGGAAGAAAAATTAAGCTTAAAACACCTACATGTAACTTGTTTGCGCCAGCCGCCTAGGTTTTATTAACGTTTTTAGAGAAAAGTTCCGCAAAACAGTGCTATGTAAAAATGGTCATAACTTGTAAACCGCGGGCGATAAAAATAAAAATGACACACCGTTGTAAAGCGGAAGGACTGTTTTACATTATGATTGCCAAAAATCCTAAGAAAACTAATTGAAAGTTGATTTCGAGAAACTGCAATACTGGAAATTTCAAACCCGAATAACATTTTTTTCTTAAATGGCAGCATACAAGTTTTTCTGCATGGATGGGTGCAGAATTTTATTCTCTTTTCAACGGTACCCATAAAGTGCAAAAAAGGAAACGATTAAAATCGCTGTTTTTTCCATAAGAACAAAATGTTATTCGGCTTTTAAATATCCAACATTTCAATTTCTTTAAATCGACTTTGAATCAGCTTTCATATGACTTTTTGGCAAGCATAATGTAAAACAGTCTTTCTACTTTACAATGGTGTGTCATTTTTATTTTTATCGCCCGCGGTTTACAAGTTATGACCATTTTTACATAGCACTGTTTTGCGGAACTTTTCTCTAAGAACGTTAATAAAATCTAGGCGGCTGCTGCAAACAAGTTACATGTTGGTGTTTTAGGTTTAGGTTTTCCTCCTCTGTCCGAATCTGTAATGAAAAATGGGGGTGGCCATTTAAAATTTTAAAGTTGGACCCTACTTCCGGTATAACCGGAAGTACCCCATCGTCGCCAATAATTTCAATACACTCCGAATGTGTCAATTTCTGTAAATGCCAAATCTTACAACTGTACCTTGCTTATGTCCAGAGATATCGATACTGCTCCATTTTCGTAAGACACCCTGTATATGATGTATCAAGGTTGGTGTACACATTTCAGTGAGTGAACTGGCCCTCAACCCTAAGTATCCACTTTATCAAAAAATAGTTCAAATAAAAGTTGGATGGTAAATTTAGACGCACCTTTTGGGATGATGAAATTTCTTTTGTACATCGTCGTCGCGGAGTAATTACATCAGTGACATTTTTTTAAATGACAAACTATGTTAAGTGTGGTATCATTGAAAAGGTAATTTTTTGTCTCTTTACAACGCAACGGTGTGAAAAAATAATACTGTTACATAATAGAAGTTTACAGAAAATATGTCAAAGTGTATACCTACTGAAATAATCAGCCGTTTCCAGACTTTTGACTAACCCTGTATGTATAATTAATAGAAGCCAAGACAAGCATAGACGAGTTATATATCCTGGAAATAATGTGATCTCCGAAAACTAAATTCTTTTATTAAACGTACCAACTGGCGCAAGTTCACAGTATTCATCGATTGGCGCCATCTATTGCTAAAAAGCGCACGTAGTAATTGGATGGAACTTTCAATGTGCGCAGTATCAGTTTTCTGTTAAAGCAACGCTGATTGTTTTGATCTTTTATCTCTTACTAATACACACAGAGAGATGAAGATAGAACAACAACGAAGCATCAGCGCTGCGCTTGTCAGTTTTGACAGCTGTTTGCAGTGTTTCGATGTTCGATAAGGAATGAAATTCTTGTTTTTCTGAATTAACCACTAGGCGTAAAACATAGTAGGCCATTGTAAAATAAAAGCGATTGCCGCCTAATTTGATCCTGTTTTAATCCACAGGTTCTTGATCCATTCGAAAAAAATAAGTTTTTCGAAAACATGCGAAAACGGAAGTTTGAAAAAAAAATCGTGCCTACTCGAAAATATTAAGACATACAGGGTGTTCTCTTGACTCTCTTGTAACACACTAGGACCAACCGTTTGGGAGAAAAATAGATTGAAGTTCATTCTGCAGTTCCCGCGGGGCTAGGGTTTTCAATCCCGGACCCGATTGGCCTCACGGGATTTTCGGGAGTACAACATTTCAATCACGGGATTAGATTACAAATTATAAAAATTCAGCCGCAATATCCTTTTTTTTAGATTTAATTTGGATAATAGTAGTTTATAACCCAAAGCGTGAAAGTGATGTTTTACGCGGCGAAGGAAAATATGGACAGTCGAGGCGTAGGCGAGACTGGCCATTTCCTAAGACGCGTAAAACCACTTTTTCGCTGTGGTTTATACAACATTTTTCTTCCTACACCATTAAAAATAAATAAATAATTAATTTTGAAATCTGAGAACCCAAGTGACAGATCAAGAAAATCGAGACGTCAAGTCCTACAATTTAAATTTGGCAAAATCGCGCGGGCTGTGTTCCTTCATACGCCAATCGCCGTCGCCATATTGTCCATTTTACACGCCTAGCCGTTAGTATAATTTTTACACGACTAGCCGTGAGAAGCCCTCCTGAGTCCCGAAAATGTCATTTTCAGTTAGTGTAGGAAGAAAATATCTATTATCTATTTATATTGCATGAAAAAAAGGATGAACAGTGTCAGTGATAAACAAAGTAATATTAAAAAAAAGGAAGTAAAACTATTATTTTCGTGTTGCCTTCTCCTGGAAAAAAGACCTTAAAAACGACAATGCGTCCAAAGTGCCGTCCCCCAGCATAGATTTAATTTTTGAGCATTGGACTGATGCCAACGTTCGAAAAAGCACGTTCCGAATCCACACTGCAAATTTTTCCTCCATTACCTCCATTTTCGAATAGGGTCATTTCTTTTTTGATAATAGACTCTAAACTGAAGGAACTTGGCTTCCGTTAATAAATAAAAAAATAATAAAATAATGCTATACAATATTTTATAGGTGCGTGTATTGCAGAAATGTCGAAATTTGATACTAAATAAACACGCTAAAAGCTTGCAACTGGTTTTGTGCTAGTTCATCTAATCCAGAAAATCCCGAAAATCTCGAAAATCCCGGTTCTAAAATGGCGGGATTTTCGGGATCGAAAATCGTCCGGGATCCCGGGATACCGGGATCGATGATCCCGGGATTGAAAACCCTACGCGGGGCTTATCTAGAAGAGATAATTTATTTTTATTAAATTACAAAAATGAACCAATTCTAAAAACTAGAAACTAAAGTAATTGATATCAGATGGTGTGCAAAAGCTTCCTAATTTATTAAATAAGAATCGAATTTTAGGCGTGGCCCGTACTTAGGAGCAATTTCTGAGCACATGTTAATAGGACCTTTTTTTCGATTTTTCGACCCCTGAAAATTAATGACTGCATATCTGAAACCTCGCCTGAAACGTTTTGCCCGAAAAACCGTGCAAACTTTTTACACAGTCGCAGACGAGACCGTAGATAAAGAATTTTAATTGGAGTGGCTATATCTAGCAATAATTATTACTACTGCCCAGTATAATTATTGTTGCATATATAGACCAGGCTAGTTTTGAGTTTCGCGACTTGTTAGAAGCAAATCGGATAACATTTTGACGACAAGTGTTTCTAGACTAATTGGTCCCTGCTGAATCCGAAAATCACTGTCGGCAATTCGAACTCTTAACCGGAAGTCCGTAATTCTAGATGGCGCTCAAGGCAGATCGTTATATCCAAAATAGCAGAAAAATTACACAGTTTTCGACCAAAGACGTGGTATACAAAATTAAAGATAGCTTTATTCTCTACAAGAAAGGTTCTAATGATTTTTTTCGTACAGACGACGGTTTACCCCTAGCGCGGGCAAGAAAGTTGCGCTCACCGTGCGGTTTACGCGCTCAACGATTATTTAATCAAAACACTTGTTTCTTAATTTTTATGGAGTTTTCCAATATATTTCACTAATATCCACCTAAATACTTGGGATTAGTAAGATATTCACAATTTACTTCCCTTTTTTCAATGTGCAAACGCCGTTTTCTATTTTGACTCTAGGCTGCTTTTGAGGTGCGTTTTTTGCTAGGGGCGCATCGGATAACATTTTGACAACAAGAATTTTTTGATTAATTGAACCCTGCTGAGTCCGAAAATCACTGTTTTGATTTCGAAATCTTGACCGGAAATGTTTTATTCAAGATGGCACCATCCAAAATACCTCACTAATGGGAAAATAGCTGAAGCCGATTTGGCTGAAATTTTGATATGTTGTAGATCTCGGCTTCCTGATCAAAAGTTATCATTGACACAAAGCAATCGTATGGACGGTTCTTGCTACAGAGGCCTGAAAGTAAAATAGAAACTATAACTGAGCTTGAAAGCCACCTTGACTAGCGTACATCCTCTCAAGATTTTGAAATTTAAACAGTGATTTAAGGATTCAGCAGGGTTCAATTATTCAAATAATGCTTGTTGTCAAAATGCTATCCGATCTGCTCTTTGTTGTAGCGCACCTCAAAAGAAACCAACAGTGAAAGACAGAAAACGGCGTTTGCACATTGAAAAAGGGGAAATAAATAGAGAATATCTTACTAATTCCATGTATTTAGTTGGATATTGGTGAAATATATTGAAAAACTCCCTAAAATTTAAGAAACAAGTTTTTTGATTAGATAATTGTGGAGCGCGTAAGCCGCGCGGCGAGCGCAAGTTTCTTGCCAGCGCTAGGGGTAAACCGTCGTCTGTACGAAAAAAATCATTAGGGCCTTTCTTGTAGAGAATAAAGCTATCTTTAATTTTGTATACCACGTCTTTGGTCGAAAACTGTATAATTTTCATGCTATTTTGGATATAACGATCTGCCTTGAGCGCCATCTAGAATTACGGACTTCCGGTTAAGATTTCGAATTGCCGACAGTGATTTTCGGATTCAGCAGGGTCCAATTAGTCTAGAAACACTTGTCGTCAAAATGTTATCCGATTTGCTTCTAGCATAATAAAGAGAGCGTTTTTTGAAATTTTAGCCTTGTCTAATATGCCCTTCCTATTAATTTTCACTTGTAGCTAAGTATCATTTAATAAGTACATAATAAGTTTAAGTGAAAATGAAGCAACTGATGGAAGGTATTTAAGTAAAAATTTATAAATAATATGTAAATATTTTGTTTAAAATTGTGTACACAATTGAAAGGGCTAGAAAAAATCGAGCAGTCCAAGTGAATTTTCCGAGGAAATTTCATATTGTATTTTCTTTTATGTGTACAAGAAATTCGTGGTATTTCGTTTTACATGGAACATTTCTGTGTAGTGTGTAAAACACATTTTTAACTACCTAAATACCATGTGAATGATACAGTTATGGTTCTGCAAACACTTTCATTGGTTAAGGACTAATAACATAAAGTTATTGTTTGGGGCAACCGATTAATTAACATTATAATCACATAATATAATTTCGATAAGAGAAAGACCTTGTGAATAAATGTAGTGAATTGTTGACTAACTATTCTTTAGGTAGGTAGTAGCGGGACGAACATAAAATCTAAAAAAATCTTAATTTGTTGCATTATTTCCATTCAATAATGATATTTTATTCTATAAACTTCTTTAGCATTTTCTTTTTCAGATCAAAAACTCTGTGAATCTCATCAAATACTCGAATAAAATGAGATTGAAAAAGGCCGCAGCCCTTATTGGCTCGGTAATCTTAATACTCATATTTTTTATGATATACTCAGCAAAAGATCTGACCGAATTTACAAGTAGAAGGACCCCATCGTATGAGGATTTAACAAATGTAAGCTTTATTAACACAATAATCCAAGTGACTTTTCTAATTACAGAACAAGTGGCTTCATTTTGAAGCGAAAATAAAACAGCTCGAAAGTGAATTGAACGAACACCACAATGCAGTCCATGAAATCAAAGCAGCAATGAAAAATATGCTTCCGCCAAATCCAAATAGTTACTCGAATAAGACTGCAGTTATTTTGTCGCAAAATAAACCGAAAACCATAATATCGGAATTGTTGTATGAAACTAGCTGTCCGATTCAAGTCAATTTTATCCCCAAGACAAACATTCAAATGTTAGAAGTGTACAAAAAACTACCCTTCGACAACCCTGATGGAGGAGCGTGGAAGCAAGGATGGAAGATTGAAGTGGACGAGAAAGACTGGAATAAATACAACAAGTTGAAAGTTTTCGTCGTTCCACATTCTCATAATGATCCAGGGTGGACGAAAACAGTGGAAGAATATTATTTGTCCCAAACTAAACATATACTCAATAATATGCTCATAAAATTACCAGAAGATACTCGCAGAAAATTTATCTGGGCCGAAATCTCATATTTCTCGATGTGGTGGGACGATATTGGAGAAGACGAACGTGAAATTGTCAAGAAATTAATTCGAAATAATCAGTTAGAAATCGTCACTGGTGGATGGGTGATGAACGATGAAGCAAATTCTCATTGGGTGTCAATAATTCATCAGTTGACAGAAGGCCATCAGTGGCTTCAGCAAAACTTAAATTACACCCCACAGAGTGGGTGGGCTGTAGATCCATTTGGTTTATCTTTAACCCAACCGATTCTTTTAAAGGAAATGGGTTTGAGGAACATGTTGATACAGAGAGTCCACTATTCCGTGAAGAAAGAACTTGCAAGCAAGCAGCAGCTTGAATTTAGGTGGCGACAACTGTGGGGTGAGCGTAAATTTACCCCATTTTTATCCTTTTGATTGTCAATTTTCAGATGGCAATGGCAAAACTGATATGTTTACTCACATGATGCCATTTTATGGGTACGATGTGCCTCATACTTGTGGCCCAGATCCTAAAGTTTGTTGCCAATTTGATTTTAAAAGGTTGCCTGGATATGGTTTACAATGTCCCTGGAAGGTACCGCCTCAACCAATCACAGACCAGAATGTAGCCAACAAGTACGTATGTTATTCTATGGCTTGAGATTTTTTAAATTTTTTAAATATTAATGCAATTTTGGCGTGTTACCTGTAATCGGTAGCAAACATTGGTAATAAATTAGATTCTGTAACCATATACAGGGTGTCTCAGAACGCTCGCACAAAATTCTAATGGAGTATTCAGGAGTAAATTGTGATGCGATCCGTGTTTTTGAAAATTTCCAGGGTCCAATAGTTCTCGAGTTATAAGAGATTTAAGAGGGCCAATCAGATTTCGGCTTTGAATTGCTTTATAAGGTAATTTAATGTTAGGTGCACTATTTTCTAGGTAACAAGATATACAGTGTGTCTCACGTCACGTTAGATGGCAACACCCTTGTATCTTTGTTGTTTTATTGAATATCGTAACAATTTTTTTCTTGGATGTAGACCTCAGAAATTTGTGTTCTTGGAGTAGTTAACATTTTTTCAAAAATATAACCACAGCCTGCTAAGACCAAAAACAAATACCAAAAATCCGAAAATTAGGCATTTTTTTGTCGAAAAATTTTATTAAGAGAAGTTGCTCAGGATAACCCAAAATGGGTAAGTCCGGGGTTTCAGGCCAAAATAAAAATGTTGAATTTCTGTAGGAAAAAATGAAAAATATCGAAAAGAAGTTGAAATTATTAAGATTTTTAGTGATAGCTTATAATTTCAAATGTCACTTGTAAATGTCGATTGTCAATTTGTCGAAACACGTTTTTCCTCAAAATTTTTCAACACAATTTCAACAATTTGAATCATTTTAACATTCTATGAGCACCAAGGTAACAGGTTTATTCCTCACTCGTTTTCTTATAACACTATTTATTAGTTTCCAAACCACCCCAGAAAACAAAAGGTTTTTTCCGTACTACTAGGTTACCTATGAGGATGGCCTTATGCAGCCGAAACCGGTAGCCAAATAAACAAAGAAGTTTAATTAGCTTGCTTGGAGCAATTATTATTCATTTCCTTTTTCATAAATTAAGGCAGTAGTCGAGAACTCTCTAATATTGTAATTTTAACTTTTTCTGTGATTGTTAAATTTTGCCCAGTTATAGCTAACAAAAAATGTCAAACAAACTTATTTCAATTGTTTTTTATTACACACCAAAACCCTTTGGTTGCAAAAATATTGAAGTTTTCGATATTTTTGCCTTTTTCCTCCAGAAATTCAACATTTTTATTTCGGCCGTAAACTCCGGACTTGCCCATTTGGGGTCATTCTGAGCAACTTTTCTTAATAAAATTTCTCGATAAAAAAATGCCTAATAGGTTTTTCGAATTTTTTTAATTTGTTTTTGGTCTTTGTAGGCTACTGTGGTTATATTTTTGAAAAAATGTTAACTACTCCGAAAACAACTTTCTGAGGTCTACATCCAGGAAACAAAATTGTTACGATATTCTATAAAACAACAAAGATACAGGCGTGTTGCCGTCTAAAGTGAGACACACTGTATGTATACTATCAGTGAGAATTTATATTGTTGTATCGTTACCTAGGAAATAGTGCTTCTAACATTAAATTACCTTATGAAACAATTCAGAGCTGAAATCTGATTGGTCTTCTTAACTCTCTTATAACTCGAGAATTATTGGACCCTGGAAATTTTCAATAACACGGATCGACATAGAACTTAGTCCTGACTGATATGTTATAAAGAAAAAGTGTGAGTTTCTTTAAAGTAATAATTACACGTGGTCAACAAAATTTACACTTTTTTCTCTTAGCTTTGGTACAATTCAGTTTTTTTGCAATGAAGTGCATTAATCTTATAACTTAGCTCAAATAAGAAATGTTATGTTTGAATGTAAAAAAACACTAATACTTTAGTCTTTAGAAACACAAAAGCTTGTGGAACAATTTATGAAAAAAGAATTAAAAACTTGTAAAATAGATTCAAGTAAAAAAAGGAACATCAAAACAAGCAATGATTGAAATAAAAAAAAATAAGGAGCACAGAGAATCGGCGGGGACCTCCCCATCGCGTGAGTCTTTGATTTCCGTGTAGCATTTCCTTAGCAACCAATTGAACACCAAAATTTTTAGACCGCTCGTCAGCAGAATTTGAAGGCCTTTCTTATTGTGACGTCAAAAATGCATTTAAAATTGAAAAGTTGATGTGCTAAAATGTCACTTCCGATTGCACGATTGGTTCCAAAAGCTTTCCAGATCTAAGTTGGGTTACAAGATGCCTATGTGCCAAATTTCACCCAAATCGGTCAAGTAGTTTGGGCTATGACGTGTTTACAACCGTACGCACGTACAGTTGGCAATATTAAAAAGTACTATCTTCGTGGATTGCTGACCACTCAAAAGATTGTCTGATTCCTTCGCTATCGATTGTAAAAAAACTCGTTTCATTATTGCACATCGTTTAGGAGCTGTGATTTTTTAAAGCAACTCTTGCATGTGACATTTTGAACGAAAAAATTGACATAAGTCAAAAAATTATAGGGTTCCATTTAAAATAACAAGGTTGGTATAATTTCCGGCGAAACCGGAAGTGACGGAATCTTGTCAATAGGTGAATTCAGAATTGTCGATAATGGCCGAGTACCAAATTTCAAATTTCTATTCCACTGGGGAGTGGAAAAACTTCTAACGAACGGTCTACGTGAATCACCCTTTATAATATAACGAGTGCATGGTACTGATTTTTTCCAACAAAATTTGCGAAACAAATAAATGAGTAGCGAAAATCGTCACGAGCGCTTTAGCGCGAGTGACTATATTCCAAAAACAAAAGCTACGAATGTATTTGTAAGAAAATTATGCAGAAAAAATCAGACCACAAATTATATTCGGATAATTAAACAACAAAAGAAATTTCAATGGAAACAATAAGGTTGCCATGCTCGTTGCCATGACATTTAATTTGCCAGAAATATAATCAACATTAATATAACAAGACCTTGATTTTTTATCGGATAAATTTTCCAAAGTGACGATAAACTTTTCGTTTGATGATTTTGCGAGTTGAATTGGGTATTTATATTCTTCGAATATAAATGTCCAAATTCAACGAGTAAATTATCAAAAACGGAAGTTTAGGGTCTGATTTTGGATAATTTTGCCGATAAAAAATCAATGGTCGCCTTATATTTGCTAAGATTATTTCCAGAATCCCGTTTGTTTTTTTCTTCATTTTGACATTTACATTTAGCTGTTCAATACTTTGATAATTTTTAACGGCTTGAGTTTATTTATATTTTACTAATCCATGCACTTAGCCAGGTGGATGATCCATAGGTACCTAAGTAAATATCGAAAGTTCATCGCTTGAACTCAAAATATTCAAACCGATCCACGTACCAGTTTGATGGTCTGAACCTTTCGACGTTTTGAAGGAGGACCCATTAATAATCGCTTGCCTTGAAATTTCAATTTTAGATTAGGGATATTGTTGACGGAATAACTTCTTACAATTTTCACAATGGATGTAAGGTATATGCAAAAGCGAGCATAATTTCTAGTAATTTACAAATGTTAAGCTAAAGATGTAACAATATTGCTTTCTTGCAAAAACTGAAATGTGACATAACCTTTTTTTGCTTTGACAGTCAAGAGAAAGAAACGTCAAAATTTAATCAGTATCGTCCCGTCGTTATGACGACCCTAGAGGACAATAAAATTTATCCGAGATAGACCTCGTTCATTGGTTGAGAGCTTGCATTTGATTGGTTGTTTATAAATGTAAATTTGACAGATGATGAAGATAATCGCTGGAAAACCGTCCTGCTTTTCACTCGTGGTGTTTTTCATTTCAAAACCATCGTTATTTTTCGACTGTAAATTCTGACGTTTGATTGGTTTAAAATTCTTAAGTTGTTTTATCATGTCAAAAATCCTTTTGCTTCTTTTTCTGTAGTTTGTCAATTGATTTTATAAAGGTAAATTGATTTATAATTTTTATTTAATGCAGTGTAAATCAGTTCCAGTTCCGACTTTACGTCAACAATCTTCAAAAATACACAAGAAACTTCTAGGAGATAAAGCGAAATCAAGGGAAATTTAATAATTATCAAAGATCAAAATAATATCTCTGTATTTTTCAAGTAATTTAAATAAAAGTGACTTTTTGAGTAACCCCTTTGAGGGGGCGTAACTTCTTCCTCCTAGAATGTCTCGGAGTTAGGACTATGAATTAGGAACAACCTGTATAGACATAAACTACTTCAATTTTTTGAAAGCTTTTATAAAACTTATTTCGAGAATTACTTTACTTATAATAACATACTTAAAAATCAAATGAATTAACATTTAATGCATTTACGGCTATAAAAATAAAATGTCACCACAAACCATCAAAGCCACCTAATGGTCCAATCATTTGTAACAATCCTGTAATATGGTTTTTTAACACCTGATAAGTCTTCGCAATTTTGAGCATTTGTGTGTTAATTTGTCTACAAGCAATGGGCCTCTCCAATGGAAAAAAATATGTTTTTTTTTGTTATATTTGCAACCAGCTTCTGTGATATTTGTTCAGTTAGTCTGCAGCGTAAATGCTTTTACATTATTTAAGAAAATAAAAACAGATTGTAACTGTGATTTATGCGGTAAAAGTTTAAATCAGATTCAGCCAGTTACACGAGGACATGCGGAAAACTCCGCCCACTAACTACGCACCGACAGAGTTCAGCCTATAGCACTGAGTGGTTTGCCAGCATACAATGACGTGATATATGCTGATCGGAATTTTAAAGATTTTTTTATTAAAAAACTACGAAGTTTTGAAACATTTTATTTGCCGAGGAGGTCTTGACGAAGTGCATTCTTTATAATTTTATCATTTTCAAAAATTGTTGGAAAGGCCCATTATAAATTTGATTCGACTAAATCTTTATTGTCTGCAGGGCGCAAATGTTGCTCGATCAGTACAGAAAAAAATCGAAACTGTACAAAACCAACGTACTGTTAGTCCCTCTTGGAGACGACTTCCGGTTCGATCATCCCACAGAATGGGACGCCCAATACAACAACTATCAAAAACTATTCGACTATATGAATGCGAACTTGAATTTACATGTGCAAGCCCAGTTCGGCACTCTAAGCGACTACTTCGATGCATTGCACAAAGAATTGAAAATGAACGATTTCCCGACATTATCCGGAGATTTTTTCACTTACGCCGATCGCGATGACCATTACTGGAGTGGATATTACACATCCAGGCCGTTCTATAAAAGAATGGATCGAATTTTACTCTCGTACATAAAAACTGCCGAAACGATACTCACGTTAGCTTATCTGAGTGGCAGGCCTGGTTCATCATGGATAGCCGATCGCGAAGTTGGCCTTCAGAAACAAGTGTCAGAAGCACGGAAGTCTCTGGCGCTGTTTCAACATCACGATGGCATCACTGGAACGGCCAAAGACCACGTCGTCATTGACTATGGCAAAAAGTATCTTGTTTTTATTTCTCAAATTTCTTGTTAATGTTTTGGTTTCAGGATGTTGAACGCTATTGCAGGTTGTCAACATGTCATTCAACATTCGGCGCATATTTTACTCTCGGGTAAAGATGCTGAGACTCCAGACAAAACAGCTTCGTTCTACAATGTCGATGATGTCCAACGTTCTCATGACGCTGTCTCTGAACGTTACCAGATCACCATAGGTCCAGAATTAAGGACAAAAAGGATCGCTATATTTAACTCCTTGACGTTCAGCAGAGTCGAGGTGGTGACTTTTCACGTCTCAACGCCGTATCTTGAAGTTAGTGTACATTATGCCCGTCTTGACAAGTGGGAAATTCGATTTAAAATGAAAGGCGAATAATTATTCCCCGCGGTTGGGGGGCTCATTCGACGCAGAATTTAGTGCGCTTTAATTTCGAAAATAGCGAACTTTCTGCTAGGAAGCACTGTTTAGAAATTATAAGCGAAAAACTGAAAAAAGTCCGAAAATTTCGGAGTTTTTTGGACACCCTATCATACGCACACATCCTGGGAAGTTGCAAAACTAGGATACTTCTATTAGATGCCTACTAAAGGGTTTAAGATCATCTCCCGCTTTCCAACATTTATTGTAACCTCCGATCCCTATTTGACTGGTCTACAGGATGTCCCAGAACTCGCGTATAAGCCGGTAATGGTAGATTCCTGAACACAATCTAAGACGAATTTTCCTTTACAAAAATTGCGAGGGTCCTATAGTTTTCAAATGGGGAGCAATTGAAGTCCGCCAATCAGAATGTTTCTCTTAATTAAACATTAAGGTAAAAATATGAAGATGCATATTATGCTGTTGCTAGGATACAAAAAAAAATTAAAAACGGTAAAAGAATAAGCATGTTCACCATTATTTGAAGTATACTTATTCTTTGTACAGATCATCGATACGCATAAACCATTTAGGTATGCAGCAGTTCCGAAAAGTGTCTCAAAACTCAGTTTATCGTTTTACAGCGTTAGCAGCGCATCCACACCAAGTGCGTTATTTTGTTTCGAAATTGCCTGCGTTGTGTGTGGAATGTGGAAGATTTGGAAATCGCAGTATGTATTCCACAGCAGTAGCGGTCGCATTAATTAGTCCCTATTTTCAATAAACTGCTGATAGTCATTTAAAAATTTCAAAGTGACAGATCTAGATTCTCGTCATATCTATTGTTGACTTGATTCATTGTTGTGTTTTTAGTTTTTTTTGTATCCCAGCAACAGCTTATGCATCTTCATATTTTTTACCTTACTGTTTAGGGAAACATTCTGATTGGCGGACTTCAATTGCTCCCCATTTGAAAACTATAGGACCCTCGCAATTTTTGTAGAGGAAAATTCGTCTGAGATTGAGTTCAGGAATCTACCATTACCGGCTTATACGCGAGTTCTGGGACACCCTGTATAGTGTGTTTTCCGAGGTGTTTTCCAAAGAAATAGATTTTTGCCAATGAGTTTCTTATACTTCGTTTGAGTTTAGAACTGATGAAATAGATGAGAGGAATCTAGAAAAATTAGCGTTTTCACCTCAAAAAGGTGAAACTGGAAGTGGGAAGAACACTCATAAATTCGTATAAAATAGAGACAGTGTCTAAGTGTTTCTTCGAAACGTTCCCATGTAACAAATTATTTGACATTTCTTATTTTTGAAAAACACACTATGCACTATTAAAACTTACATACAGGGTGTACCATTAACGAAACACCCTGAATAACTCCTGGAACAGTGATTTGAGGGAAGAACGCTGAAACAGGTCGATTTTTGTTTGGAGGGGGACACTTAAATCAGCCGTGCTTTGCGAAATTTTCTCTTCAAAATTTGAAATGGCAATACCCCACTTGGGATACATCATTTGAAAGCTAATTTTGTTGTGAATTCAATTTTGTAAAAATTTTTGACTTTCATTGAACTCCAGCACCTTCTACGGTTGAATTTTGAACTAGGTTGGGGCCCTTTGTGATACATCATTTGAAAAGGCTTGAAGTTCTCTGTTAAACTGATGCAAGAATTTTTTTAATCCATCCATTCGTTCAAAAGTTACATCCTAAACTTGAAGGATTTCTAGGCCCAGAACCAGCTAATGTTTTTCAATGTAACTTTTGAACGAGTTAATGTATTTAAAATTTTTTTGCATCAGTTTACAGAGAATTTCAAATCCTTTCAGATGATGTATCACAAAGGGCCCTAACGTAGTTCCAATTCGGCCGTAGAGGGCGCGGGAGTTCAACGAAAGTCAAAATTTTTTACAAAATTGAATTCGCAACGAAATTAGCTTTCAAATGATGTATTACAAGTGGGGTATTGCCATTTAAAATTTTGAACAGGGGGGTGCGTTGGAAAATTTCACCAAGCACGGAATTAAGTGTCCCTCTCCAAACAAGAATCGACCTGTTTCAACGTTCTTCTCTCAAATCACTGTTCCAGGAGTTATTCAAGGTGTTTCGTTTTAAATGGTACACCCTGTATAATATATTATGTCAATAAAAAAATTATAGTATAAAATTGAAAGGAGATCCCAACATAATGTTTTGGTTGCTGAAAGGCCAAGATAATAAGCTCCTTTTTAAGACCAATTTAGTTGAAAAAAAGTGTCATGTTTTTTGGGCCTCTTCAGAAAGCCCACCTATTGGCACAACGACCTAATCAATAATACTAGCTCCATGTATTCAAATTTTGTGAACAGAGCGTTGGCATATAATACCACCCGTACAATAACACAAATTTTTCGCCCGTTTGCACAGAATACTCTTCGAACTTTTCTGTTTCCACTATTCCACTATTGATGCATTTCAGAATGACTGCAAAATTCTTAGTCAATCCTTGGTCTATCCCAGTAATTTCTCCAGATAACTTGGGGTTCGAAAAGAACCTTCTTGCCGTATTTCCGTCGTTTGAAGTTCCAGCACCTTGTTTGGGCATATCCACAATTAATCCCATTTTTGAGTGAAACTCAGACTGAATTTTTCGCTTTCTTTCTTCAAATTGCTCCCTTTTGTGGATTGGCACCAAAAAGCGGATATATGCGTGCAATACAGAAAGGCTAAATCCGAACATATAGACTCTTTTGTTGGTCGCGATTACGGAGCGATTTGATTTCGTTCATCTGCGAAATCGTTGCGTTACATATACAGGGTTTCCCGATAATGCTTGTCACTACTTTAACCCCTACAAATTTTTGTGCCAATCGTCACCATTTTCCATGGGGAATGACATGGTAACGATTGGCACAAAAATTTTGTAGGTCGAAGTCGCTTTCTAATTTTGAAACTGGCTTCTGTAAATTTTACACAAAGCAACTGGTGTTTCTTAACGCAAAACCTCAGTTATCTCCAAAATGGCTGCTTAAATCAAAAATTACCACGAATAAGAAAACTTCCATTTCTGTAATTGTGTAATTTTTCTGGAAAATGTAATGGAATCGTAATGAGTGTTATGGACAAAACCCTCTAGGTATATTTACATTTCTGGTGAGCTATTTTGATACAAATAGGTTCACCATAGCACCTATAAAAAGGTTTTTGTGAAAATCTTTAGTCTTTTCTTTCCACAAGCAAAATTGCTCGTTTTGTACGTCGTGAAGTGACTACACGAACAGTAGGATTGCATACATTGATTGCCCTAAAGTGGACCAATATGAAGAATAAAGTATGCCAATTACTCATTTCTACGAGAAAGTTGGAAAATCCGAATTTCGTTTACGTTTTTCGGATTCTGAACCACTCGTTCGTAGTCGCGGGAAATTTGAAGAACGGGTCATTTGACCTAACTGTGGGGAATTACATGCCCATTATTTTTTCATGGGTAGAGGCAACCTAAAGCTAGTAATTTTCCATTATATTAATTAAGGAAGCAGGAAAAAATAAATCGAATTTCTCACGTAATCCCGTCAACTATTCCAAAGACCGTAATCGTATTGTAATTTTAACATCTCTGCAGGTCCTAGACATGAAGAAGAAACGCATAAAATGTCAAGTGTCTCCCATATTCGAATATGGATCAACGATGTCTCAAACAAAGTATCAACTCTCTTTCAAAGTGGACATTCCAGCATTAGGACTAGTTACTTACATGATCAATGCGGTGTGGGAGTACGAAACACCGGGGTAAGTCTCATTGCGGCAAGGAGTACGGCTACTTATGAAGTTTCAGGGAGACTTCTCATGCCTCCATAAAAATATATAACCAATACGGCGACGTGCAGACCCCTCATGGCTTTGGGGCCATTGAAGTTTCTCCCAGTTCCAGTCCTTTCATTCTTCAAAATAAAAGAACTACTGCGTCGTTCAATGATTTAGGTTTGCTGAAATCGCTGAAAGTTGGCGCGGATACTATTCCGGTCCACTTGGATTTTGTCAAGTAATCGTTTGCATTGCCGAAGTTGTAGTCCAGTCATTATAGAAAAAAATCCATATGAACTTCGGAAAAATCATCAGAGGGTTGAAATTTTGTTCTAAATGAAATACTGGGGGCCATTTCACACTCCAAAAACTTGTACACCACTGCCGAATTTTCATGGCACTGCCGTAAATTTGTACACCACTGCCGACTGTGAAGTCCCCCGACTGCCCAAAAATTCATAGACCACTGCCGAATTTGACACAATTTTTGCAACCACCGCCTAACATTTCCCACTAACACTGCCGAAAATTTGTACACACACGTGGAATGGGGTAGGTATTTTAATTTTTTTACATTTTTTCGATTTGCAGTTAACGGTACTAAACAGTTGCATATTAATGAAATATTTTAGAAAAAACTATTAAAATCACTAAATAACATTATTTTGTATTAAAAAATTAAGCGACGCGCACAGACTTGTGTCGCGCATCCCTTTTTCTTCGCGTTACGGCCACACCGTCGACTCTACGAAAAAAGTAAATAGCAACTTTTTTGTAGAACATGAAACGGGCTTTAATTTTGTATACCACCTCTTTTGTCCAGAAGCCAATATTTTAGGAGATATTTGTTGAAAAGCATTTTTAACACTTCTTGGTGGCATATCATCGGAAGCCGAACTCGGATTCTAGGGGACTTTTAGCATTTCACTTACTATTAAAGGAACGTGTGTTCAAAAATTCAACCCTCTGATAATTTTCCCGAAGCAAAATTCTATAATGGCTGGACTATTGGCACCTAACAAAACTTTTGTAGATACGGGGCGAGAAACACCGTCGAAAGGAGTGGAGCTTACCTCTTCTTGCCAGATAATAACGGAGAATCAATTCAAATTGAAAATACGATCGTTAATATAATCGAGGGGCCCATCGTGTCTTCAGTTACTGTACAGTTACCTTACGTTCGCCATTCCGTCACGCTTTATAATTCGCCAGGGCCTGACGGAGTTGGTGTTGAAATTGAGAATCTCGTCGATATTGCTAAAACGTCGAATTTCGAGCTTGCGATGAGATTATCCACGACCATTAAGAGTGGGGATGAATTCTTCTCGGACGTTAATGGATATCAGGTGTGGATTTTGCCAAAACGTTTCAAAACTAATCGCGGTGTTTCCAACAGATAGTTAGAAGGAAACGTTTCAAGAAATTACCGCTGCAAGCGAATTATTATCCCATGCCTTCAGTGGCATTCATAGAAGATGAAACTTACAGGTTAAGTGTTTTGACTGGTAGCCCTCTTGGAGTCAGTTCGCTGAGGAAGGGCGAAATTGAAGTTATGCAAGATCGGAGATTACATCAAGATGATAATCTAGGCTTGGGGCAAGGAGTTTTGGATAACCACCCCACCAAACACGTTTTTAGGATCGTTTTAGAAAAAAGATCACACCATTGTCATGTAAGTAGGTCTTAAATCGAGCTATTCTGATAATATTAAAGTATGCATCTTCAACCATGAGATATCTTGCAGTAATCGTGCAGTAAAGTGTATAGACAATAGTGATTCATCTCATCTATTAGTCACTGGTAGTCACAATATGACGTCACGCTATGCACGTCAGCAGTTTGCAATCAATGTTTTCGTATAGGGTTGGGTCTGGAAATGCCTAACCATGTTAAACTAACAACGTTTCAATTAAGGTTTTTAATTTAAACGCTCTTCGGGCTATAAGTAATAGGTACAACTTACACTTAAGAACGTTAAACAATGGTTATGATGCAAAGTTTACCTGGGTAATTGTTGTTGTAAATAAAAATTAGCTTCACGCAGGTAAGCTTTGTACCATTCTTTAACGTTCTTAACCGTAAGTGAATCACTTACAATATGAAGAAGATTTAAATTAAAATCGAAACGTTGTAACGTACACTGGTCCGCAAAAGTTTTAAGCGGGTAGGTAGGTAAATGTTTCCGCACGCCCACCTCTAAATTTATCGATTGTTACTCTCACCTCTTCGTGCTTAGCGGACAACACAACTTAACCGTTGCATTCGTTATTCGTCATTCGTTACTCCCATCACATCATGGATCTCGCAGATACTACACAATATCATACCCAATAAACATTAATTTTAACAAATCGATCAAAATTTAATGTTTGCCAAGGAAACAGTTATATGAAAATGTTCTATGAAGTGATTTTCAGTGTGCTGTCTTTAAGTGGTTACTTATTACCTACTTTTAACGACGAGAAAGCGTAAGTGCCATAGCGGTTCATTTTTTCACTCTTGCGTGAAAAAGAGTGAAGTTGCTAAGGTGTTGCTGATATTGTTGCTATAGATTTATTAGTACCCAAGTGCTTGACAAGAGATTTTTTGCGAGTAAACGTTGAAAACAGTTTGTTTGCATAATTTTAAATGTATGGGCGTAAAAAAATTATGTATGTAACTTATGAGTAAAGTAACTTTCTTCCACTCATCGGATTTGCGAACTCCGCCTAAGGCGTCGTGCGGCAAACATTCCTTCTCGTGAAAACAGTTACACTTTACTCACTATTCACTTGTCGCAAAAATAATTATTACCTACCTGGGCTACCTGCCATGAATAATGAATGAAATGAAAATCAAAAAGAAGGTCGATGAAAAAGTCTATCAAATCGATATAACCTCTAAAAATTGACGGTTTGCCGATTTTCCTGAGATCTGATATTCTAGTCAAAAAGAACACGGCTAATGTTTAATGTTTGTCTTGGCAGGACGGCTGACATTAAGCATGTTGCAGCGGTACAGTCTACCAAATGACTCGTCGGGACGGGGTGATGGGCATTCTCAAAGTCCCCGACTGTATTCTTTCAGAATGAACGATCCTTCAGTTTCAGAGACCACTGAGGATGAGTTTGTTTTGGATCGCTTGATATACATAAAACCCATTACTTATACATAGGTATACAGGGTGCGAGATTGAAATTCCAAAATGCTATAACTTTGTTATTTGTAGTCCGATTTAAGCAAATAAAAAAAATTGGCAGTCTCGGAGACGGTAGAAACTTCTACTTTTTCACAGAATTTGTAAATGTCGCATTTAACTTTATTTAACCAAGGTCGGGCGTGCGGAGCGGTTGGATGGTTGATGCACCCGGCGCTCATTTACTAAAATCTAAAATACAAATGTTTTTCACTTCTAAAATGGACATTTTTCGAAAAAATGGCACTAAGGTTTTCGATCCGGCAATGCAACAGCTATCGAATTCGATAATGATAATATGCCCTTTTGCTAAGAAAAACTCAAAAAGGGGCCTTTTTGTCCCTAAAATGGAAATTTTCGAAAAAACTGCACCAAGGTCTTTGATCCGGCAATATAACAGCTGTCGAATCCGATAGTAAGAATTTTTTTTTTGTAAAATAAATTGAAACAAGGGCCCTTTTGCCACTAAAATGACATTTTTCGAAAAAATGGCACTAAGGTTTTCGGCTTGAAAAAAAATCAGCTATCAAATCCGGTAATAAAAATATACAGTTATGCATAGGTTTTATTTAACAGCACCATTTTTTGTCCAAAAGGGCACAAGTGTGAACACATTTTTAGAAGCAGAATTCGAAGAGCATTCATATGGGAACGCGAAAAATGGTGGTTTGCATTTAAATTTTTAAAGTTGATGTGCCAAAAAGGCACTTTCCGTGAACCGATGTGGCCCAGATTCTAATCAACACCTACAAATCCCCCACTGAATATGTGTGCCAAATTTCATCTCGATACGTTCAGTAGTTTGAGCTGCAGCGTGATCACAGACAGACACACAGACAGACATTTTTTCAAAAACACGTTTTTGGGTTCCCAGGACCCTGAAACGTAAAGATTTCATGTTTTTGGCGATTCGATTTTTTTGAATTTTCCGATCGATTCCAGTAACTGCTTCGCGAGCGTAGAAGTTAAAACAAGATGAAATGGCTCATAAAACGCTACAAACTGAGAGTAGCTTTGATTTTTATCAACTTCAACTTGAATGTCAACTGGTTGTCAACTTTTCATTTTCAAATGGACATACCCAGTTCTTTTTGCTCAGTCTGAAAGCCAATTTTTTTCTTTGTCTTTTGATGTGCAATACGTCGACTTTGGTTTGTAATTTGTTGCGAAAATAATTATAACTTTTTGTCAAAATGGGGTGTATGGATTAGAACTTGGATATGGGCCACCCAGTTCTCAAAATACCGCACATGCCATTTTGGCATATGATACTCTAGAACACATAAGGAAACTATGCACAAAAAATCACGTGTGCGGTATTTTGAAAACACTGTTGAAAATAAGACAAAATTTGACATTTATGCTTAATTGAACTTTATTTTCAACTTGACGCAAGTGCAGTACCCTATAAACTTCAATACCCTCTATGGGTTTTCTTCTTATTTTCTATTTTCATCCTTTTTTTTGTTAATATGACTTTGCCGGTGTAAAGAGATATAATATTTCATTTAACCTGATATTTGGCCCAAAATAGTGGCTTATCCCATACACTCCTTTGAATATTTTTTATTCAAAATTATTATTGGTAGAAACATGGCAAAACAATTAAAATATGTTATTTTCTAACACGCAAAATGCATTGAAAGAATTTTTTTCACGGCACACTCGAAAATTTAGGATTAAAAGATTGAAATGTTGACAATAATTTTAATCTAATTATAAACCAAACTCGTCTAATTGCACATCAAAAGATGGAGAAAAAAATTAGCTTTCAGACTGAGTAAAAAAAACTGGGTACGTCCATTTGAAAATGAAAAGTTGACATTCAAGTTGTAGTTGATAAAAATCAAAGCTACTCTGAGTTTGTAGCGTTTTATGAGCCATTTCATCTGGTTTTTCTTTTACTTAAATCGGACTACAAATAAGAAAGTTATAGCATTTTGGAGTTTCAATCTCGCACCCTGTATGCTTCGAACATATTTATGCTCCTTTGCACCGCTTCTGGTCAATTTTAATCAGCGGTTCGATTCCATATACAAGCCATTGTTGGAACAATCGTTTCTATGGAATCCAACCCCTGATGTTACTTAAATTTCAGGCGACCGCCGCCAACCATCCTGCTGCTTTCCCTTCTCTATCGGCACACGTGGGTCTGCAATCCCTGCTGAACCCGTTAACGCGTCTTTTACGCAACGAAGACGACGATACCATTTCCCAGCCAGCTTATGCCAATGTCGAATCAGACTTTGGTGTCGATTTCATGCTGACCACTTTGCGACCAGGGGTGACTCTCAAAGGCAGAGACCACGTCGGTTTAATCGTCCATCGACAATACATTGATCTTTGTTTCTCCGATCAAGTTTTACTAAAACAGTTTCCATTAAGTCCTGGAAGCGTACGTATTAGAGTTTGTATGGCTTTTTTATTTCCTCTTGAATTATTGCAGGTGAACATCAGTGGATTAATGCCAACTGAAGTCGGCAACAAATTATACCGCACATCTTTATCGTTTCTGCTATTGAAAGGTGAGGTGAATGTAAAGGACGACATGCCCATGTGTCCCATGGATTTCCAAGCGTTTGTTATACAGAGGTGAAATGTTCACTAATGATATTGGGAGAGGTAGTATGGTCCCGTTTGCACTGTAAGTTTGGGGTTCCTCAAATGTCACTCAATTTATTGAGTGACTCTTTATCACTTATCTTCAATAAACATCAAAAGTGATCGTGCATTCAGGCATAGGCGTTAGTCGACTCAAATTAGATGTTACACGCGGTATACTTGCTCCTTACTGAGTCACGTCTTCTCGAAGGAAAAGTATGTCCCATCTCAAACTTATAGGAGACCTTTTTATATTCACATTTTGCATCCCTTAATGAGTAGAGATACCGCTATCATTTGTTCCTCCATTCAACGATTTTTCTTCTAATTTGACTGGGCTATATTCTCGATTTCGAGTTGAGGCCTTTACTCATCTGTCTGTGTTAATTAGTTTTAGGGGAGATTATTTTATTGCGGTTATTTTATCATGGACGAGCTGCTGTAGTAACTAAGGCTCGGATTTTTTGCTAAAACCGATAGTCGAATAGTAACAGTATCTGATATTCTACTATGAAGAATTAATTGACTATTCGATTAGGTAGTCAAATAGTTGACTAATTGACTAGACTGATCAACACCCAACAAACTACTCTATTCAATCGAGAGAGAAGAGAAATTTTAAGGTTAGATGTCACGGTTGAGAGCATAAGCATAAGCAACTTCGCCATGTTTTGGGAGGTGATTCCAGAGCTAAAAATATGAAGAAAAGTTCATATGAACAGATGTCCGAAGGGGCCTCCTGGGGGCGCTACAGGGCTTAGAATGTGTCTCTCAAAAACAGGTATTTATTAATTATTTTTGAAACGGTTGGAGCTAGAATGACGAAATTTGGGTTCTGAGGTAATTTTGGGGTGACAAATTATCTGGTGGGAACAAGACAGGTGATTGACGACCATAGGCGTGCGAAACGGGGGGCTTACGAAAAAAATTCCCACAACATTTTTTTCTCTATCTTTCTTGAATTTTTGACTTCAGATAACAATTCTCCAAATAGTTCAGGATACTTAGGAAAAATAGTGGAATTAATTCCAATAGTTTTGAAAAATCGCGATACATAATTGAAATAGTCCGTGATTTAACATACTAAAAGTCCCCGACTGTAGGTGTTACGCTCCGGCCCTTAGTGTCACGAAATGGAGCGCGCCGACGGTTTTTCACTTTTATTTCGATAACTATTAATAATATCGATTTCATAGTAATAACAAAAATTAAAGCTTATTTAAATTCACATAAAAAAGATATAATACATTTTTTCGGAACGAGCCATTGTTTGGCAAATATTCAACTTAAAACATATTTTTTTTACAAAGAAGTAAAATTCCAACATTTTCTCGAATTTTTATTCTTAATATTTTTTTTGTTGGGCCTCGGTGTTTGGGGGTTTGCATCTGATTAAAAGTTTGAAATTGTGGGCTCAGATTCTGATTCAGCGCCAAAAGTTTATGCAGTATACCAAATTTCATAATTTCAGTATGAACGGTTTCGGAAATAGAGAGGAAAGACCGTCTTCAGGGTGCCCCATTTGAAGGGGCGTAGCTCCCTTAGCAAGCATTTTCGGCAAATATTTATGTGAACTTTTCTTCATAAAAATACCTGAGGAATCACCCATTAAATTTTTGCCGCATTTTTAGGAAACACCCTGTATTATAGTCAAATTACGGCACAATGATTGCATATACGAAAAAAAGTCACTCCATATTTTTTGTAGAAAATTTTAGAAGCTTCAAATTCTATTACTACTACAGTAACGATAGCGTCAACGGTTTTAAAGATAAAAGCAAAAGACTACTCGTGCGCCCCTATTTTATGCGCTGGAGGCTCAAGCGCACCACCCCCGGTTGGGAACTTTTTCTACATTTATCAGCAAGCCACACAGAATAAGTATGCCAAATTTCAAAACTATTGGATTTAATTCCCCTATCCAACAATATTTTGTCTAAATACCCTGAACTAAAACGATTCTACATAAAAAAGGTATAGTATGGTGCTCGCGGGCCTCTATCTTTCAGTCTATAGGCATTTTGAGACTAAAATGTTTCAACTAGCCAGAATTGTAGCTTTTGAACTCTAGTTTACGAATCTCCTTGTTGTCCAAAAATCGTCCCATGGAGAAGAAAGTTATGAAGAAAATTCAAACTAACCACATCCAAATATTCTACAATTAATTTAGGAGGTTTTCCTGAAAAATCATCCCGATATCTGTACAATTGAAATTTTTACAAATTTTTAAAGAGGAGCATAAAAAATGTTTTGCATTGGTTTTACATGGCCCTCCAGGAGCGCTCCTTGCTAAAACTGTTAATGTCTCGAAATCACTTGCGATGAAAAAGTGCATTTTTACGGTCTCTTTTTGGTTTACACCGTGATTACTTCGAAACTAAGGGATTTATGCAAAAAAGTTGTTTCCCATAAATTCAAGAACACTGTCTTGGGATTCCAAATATGATCCTCTCGAAATTTTTGATTGCGGATTAATCGAGATAATTAACACTATTTACGATAATGCAACCTCGGACGGGAGCCAGCCCGATCCAACGTCGCTGCTGCACACGTGACTTTCTCGTACTAGGCGTCTCGCTCTTGCTCTTACTTAACGTGATTCTCTCGTTCTTGCAAACTTTCAGCCAATAAATTCTTTGCTAATAAATCAAGAATCATAATATTCATAACTATTTTAATTTGTTTAATGAAATTAACAGACCATTTAGTAAAGTTTAGTCGCTGTCGGAATCAATTTCAAGAATTTTGCTTACAACCAAATTGCCTCGTCCATTTTTGCAATGAGTACCTCCATGGCAAGCACAGGAGAATATGCAGCAGACGTCCTTTTTTTGCAAGAGCATGTTTTCGCTGCACAATCTGAAAATATGGGGTCAATTAATATTTATAACAAATTCATTCAAGAGAATTCCCTAAATTTTTAACTTTTGTCGACGTAATGGGCAATAAAGTACATCTTCCGTGATGTGCATAATTATACGGAGAGATCAAATAGGGAGGCCACGAATTTTGGAAAATAAAATACGTTCTTAATTAATTACTACTAGTGTTTTTTGAGTTCTTCGGCTGTCAGTCAACCCTTATTTTTACGAGGAACATCTACGCAGACAGTCCCTTCAGATGCTTTTCTAATTTTTGCGGCTTGCTGCAGAGTCGCAAAAGACCGTTGCGTACATACATTTGTTGGCTTATTCTTACCGCAAAAGATGCAAATTGGAACTTCTTTTTGGGCCGTAACTTTCAATTTTCGAGAATCAGTGTCACTTTCCGAGCTTGTATTGTCTTGGTCTTCGGAACTTTCCATGTTCATTTGTTGCGTTAGTACACACCTAATAAATTAATAAATAGCACATTATTATATGAGAACCATTTAGCTTACCTACCAACCATCGTAAGGTCCAAATGAACAATAATTGAATAAAGTAGGTAGTAACTATTATTTATTACTAATCCTCAATAATTTGTAGGCACGACTAAAATACCGGCGAAAATGCAAATAGTTTCTTGAGGGATGATTCTGCGATAAAAAACGAGAAGAACGCTGGATTTGTGGTAAGCAGGAGCGAGACGCCTAGTAGGAGGAAGTCACGTGTGCAGCAGCGACGTTGGATCGGGCTGGCTCCCGTCCGAGGTTGCATTATCGTAAATAGTGTTAATTATCTCGATTAATCCGCAATCAAAAATTTCGAGAGGATCATATTTGGAATCCCAAGACAGTGTTCTTGAATTTATGGGAAACAACTTTTTTGCATAAATCCCTTAGTTTCGAAGTAATCACGGTGTAAACCAAAAAGAGACCGTAAAAATGCACTTTTTCATCGCAATTGATTTCGAGATATTAACAGTTTTAGCAAGGAGCGCTCCTGGAGGGCCATGTAAAACCAATGCAAAACATTTTTTATGCTCCTCTTTAAAAATTTGTAAAAAATTCAATTGTACAGATATCGGGATGATTTTTCAGGAAAACCTCCTAAATTTGTTGTAGAATATTTGGATGTGGTTAGTTTGAATTTTCTTCATAACTTTCTTCTCCATGGGACGATTTTTGGACAACAAGCAGATTCGTAAACTAGAGCTCATAAGCTACAATTCTGGCTAATTGAAACATTTTAGTCTCAAAATGCCCATAGACTCAAAAACTAAGCGACTTATCCGCGCGCGAGCACTCTACTAGTACTCTTGATACTAAGTCATAGGATCAACCGATTTCAAGAAAAACGCGATTAAAGCAAGTCGTGCCTATGGTAACAAATTTGTAAATGCAAAAAAACAAGTTGGCTTGCTTCACAAATGTCATTAGTTTGTTACTAACGACTACAACTTATTTTGCTCCAACCGTTTCAAAAATAATTAATAAATACCTGTTTTTGAGAGACACCTGAGTACCTAAAGTCTGTAGCGCCCCCTGGAGGCACTTTCGAACATTTCTTCATATGAACTTTTTTTCCTATTTTTAGGTGTAGAATCAACCCCCAAAATATGGCTACGTTATTCCCGGACACCCTGTATACAGTTTGCTACTGAATTCGAACCCCGAAGTGGGATAATTTTTCAAATTCATTTCTTTTTTAAACTTATTGCCTTTTCATTTAAACACTTAAATATAAATCGACCTAACTCACGGTTGACGGCTATTGTTGTGAGTCGGTTAATTAACAAATGATAATTACCGTTAAATATCATAGCAAAAATTGTGTTAAAAAACATGGGTGTTAAATAACTGTTAATTATCAGTTAACATTATACTTCATTTTAAATTATTTTCCCTAAATGGCTTATAAATAACAGAAATTGAGGTGTTAATTAACCGGTTAAATAACATGTTAATTAACCCGATTTATAAATAACATGTGAATTCACCGCGACCGCGACCGGTAACGTGTAACCAGGGTGTAAAAGTCTTGGTCAAAATATAGTAGGATCTGACTTAAGCCATAAATAATTTCAACAATGAACGGATGACAAGACTCGTCAAGGGTTAAAATTTATTGTGGGTCTCAGGTAAAAGATAACGCGTGCCATTCTATCCATCTCGTAATTATTCGTTTTAAGCACGTTTAGGTAAACAAAACCGGCTGCAAGGAAATGGATTGCATTCTAACATCTTTGAATGGTTATTTTAAGGGCGAATATTGCTTGATCCTGTTTTAAACGCAAATAAGATTTTCAGGGAGATATTTTATTGTCAATACAAAATAATAAGCGGAACTCAATGGGGCTATAGGGATACTCAATTTAATATACAAATGTACCTAGGACCTAAAGTTTATATATGTATACATAATTAAAATTGTGAAATTATAAAAATTCACTAAGTATTTAAAAAATCGTCTTCATCACTGTCATCCTCATCACTTTCGTCATTAACATTAATGATCAATTCTGGAACTTCAATGTTCAAACTGTAGCTTTTTTCTACATCCTTCACATGCTTTACGCATGCTGCCCATAAAGTCCCATCAATTTTCCCTGTTGCACTTCGCACAGCCCTTATGACTGAGTCACTTAAATTTGGAGTAATATTAGATTTTCTCACGTGATGCTTAAGCTGACTCCACACCATTTCGATGGGATTTAGCACACAATAATATGGCGGCAGACGTAGCACTAATTTCCCTTGTCGTCTTGCCATTTCATCGACCACAAATGATTTTGTTCGATCAGGACAACTGCTTTCAATTATCTCGAACAGTTCTGCTCTTGTTGCCTTTTCTGGCACTTCAATTTTCTGCCTTTGAAGATAGGCTATCATGTCACCCTTTTTACTAGATTTTGTTGGTATTTTGTACAACTGTCTGCTGTGATAGCTGGCATTGTCCATTACTATAACTGAATTTTCAGGCAAATTCGGTAGAAGTTGAGTTTCGTACCACTTTTCGAACAACTCTGCATTCATATCGCAATGATAGTCAGCAGACGCACTTGCTATATTCTTGGCCGATATTAGTAGACAATTTGGGACCCATCCGTTTTCGTTTCCAGCGTTTAATATAATTAAACGCTTGCCTCGACATGGCGGAGAATCTAAAAAGCAACGACCTGAGGCATCCACCCACCCTCTTGATATAACATCGTGCGTATCGTACCAAGTTTCGTCAATGTACACAATGTTACGGTTTTCTGCTCTATATTGACGTAGTTTGCTAAGATACTCTGTTCTCCATTTGATCAGCCTTTGTGTCTCCATTACTGCAGCCCTTCTATTTAGTTTCTTATAGGTAAAACCGATTTTCTTCAATAGGCGTCTTAAGCCACGTGTTGAGTGCTCGAAACGAATACATTTTTCAGAAAGTTTCTGCTTCAAACTTTCACTTGTTGGTACTTCCCTATTTTCATACATTTGGTAAATAATATCTTTAACTGCATCGAGTTCGTTCGGTGAGTAGGTATTGTAAATGTTCTTCCTTTCTTCTTCTTTCCTCCTTTTTAGATTTTCATTTTCCGTGTTAATTATTTTGTAGACTGTACTGAGTGGCACACCTGTATATTCGGCAGTTTCTTTTCCCGGCGCTTTACACCCTAAATTTAAGAGTTTTTCATGCACTTTTTTCACAATTAATTTGGCGTCCTCGGACAAATGATTGCGATTCTTCTTCTGCGGTTGGTCCGCACTAGGAGGCCCTAAGTACAAAAATACAAAATATTAAACTACTGTTTATGGGAAGGCAACAATATTGATTTTACCTGCTTCTTCTCCCTGATGTTCATCATCAGAAATTTGTTCAACATCAATGATTTCTTCATCGTGTTCTTGATGATCGTTAATATATGGGCGCCACATTTTTTAGTCAAATTATGGAATGAGAATCACTGACACAAAATACAAAATCGAAACTACACAAGCTGTTGACAGTGAGGATGTCAAGAAACATTTAACTTCAAACTTTGTCTTTTCTTATTTCTACATGTTTGTTTAGGGTTAATATTTTTCCAGGAATAGAGATCATTAGATACTGATGGGATTGTAGATTTTCGAAGAGCCAATAAGCCTCGCAATAAGCCCTTCCTCATTAAGGTTAGTTTGTGGAATTTAGTTTTAAATTTGCAAAGTAGACAAGGGAAATGATAAAGGGGTAGGTTTTTATCACGCTTAAACAGAGTTTGATTCATTCAAATTCAAATGATTAAGTACCTAGTAAGTACATTTAACGAATATCAAACTAATTTTTCATACAAGTCGATAAAAATTATAAAACTGTATCATATTGAATAGGTATGGATCCATGATTTTATTTAATTAATGAATGTTTCTCTGAATTCTTCTCTGTGCGTTTAAAAACAGGATTAAGCAATATTCGCCCTTAAAATAACCATTCAAAGATGTTAGAATGCAATCCATTTCCTTGCAGCCGGTTTTGTTTACCTAAACGTGCTTAAAACGAATAATTACGAGATGGATAGAATGGCACGCGTTATCTTTTACCTGAGACCCACAATAAATTTTAACCCTTGACGAGTCTTGTCATCCGTTCATTGTTGAAATTATTTATGGCTTAAGTCAGATCCTACTATATTTTGACCAAGACTTTATACAGAATTTTCTGGACAAAATTCCCTGACTTTTCCAGGTTTTCAAGACCGCCGTACAAAATTTTCCAGTACCTACAATCTGCTACGTCAATTCTTAATTTTCTACTGAAAGTGAGAATTTTTAGTTTTGGATAAAACTTCGCAAGTTAAGTACAGTACAATAGGTCATTATTACGGTATGTCACAAATTTCTTTGTCAGAATTATAATTCGAAAAATAACCAAATTTGATTGAGATCCATCGTTTTTGTTTTAAATCTTATTAGGTATTCCACTTCAAAAAGCAATTTAACAAAATTGATGACGTGTGTCAGAGATCTCACCTTTCTGTCAAATTCTTGGTGTAAGAATACAGATGACAAATAGATGACAGTTCTGTCACTTGTTTCCAAAACCGTCAGGAGCATGCGTAGTTTTCATTTTTTAGGACGGCTGAAGAGACGCTGCGCATGCAGTAGACAGTAGACCAATCACCATGGTTTTGAACTGAAAAGAGTGAACGAGTGAAAAGCAGGACGGTTTTCCAGCGACAAAATTAATACAAGAATGAAATGGACAGGTTGACTCGTACTTTTCTTGAGGACGTAGCCCATACGTCATCAAAATTAAAATTTCGTTTTATGGCCTTAATACTGGTTATATTCGAAAATGCAAAAACACGTCAGAGCTCATTTTAAAAAATCTTTCAATCACAACAATTAATGCCAATTCAATCGTAAACACTAGAATTAACCCCAACAAACCATGTTTCACTTTCTTTTGGTTTTTTCCTTGCGCTGGTTTCGTGGATCACTCGTATGGTGGCGTAGCGAAAGATGATTTCGAGGGACCTTAAGTAATTTTTCGTGTAAGAAAGATATATTTTTCTTCGAGAATTTTGGGTCGTAGTTAATTAATTTTATTGATGATTGATTGGCCGCACTTATAAAAAATTACAGAAAAACATTGAAAATCCCGAAATTCCCTGAATTTTGCAGTCCATAGGAATTCCCTGACAATTCCAGGTTTTCCAGAAGCGTATACACCCTGTGTAACGTTACTCTCGCCACGACGTTCAAATTAATAAACAGGGCTTAAGGGGCCAATTTCAAGTTAGGTTGCGTCGGTGCAAACTTGCAACTCAAATCGCCTGTTTTGATTGGCCATTACCGTAGCAACAGCGCAAATCGCAAATGCGCTGCAGCCCCGAAGCAGCTCAAGTTGAAATTGACTCCTTGGCACTAGGTATTAGTTGGCAACCGCGAACACACTTTTGACACGGCACGGTTCAGCACGTATCTTCGAAAAAGTTTGGGATGTAAATTTACCATTGTTTTATATAAATTGGAAACACATAACATATGGTATGGTACGTCACGCCATTTGACGTTTATATCAAGCTTAGAGTCTGACAGTACGTGCCGTGTCAAAAGTGTGTTCGCAGCTTAAGAGCATGCTGTCACCTAAACTGTTTGAATTGAATCGTCTGTCGACTTGCACTTAAGTGTACATATTTAATAGTTATGCCTGTCTACATTCTCTGGTTTTGTTAATGTGCATTTAAAGCATTAAAAACATAGGTCCCATACCTAGTGTCAAATAATGATTAAATCGAATATTCAAATAATTCGACTAATAGAAATTAACTCCGAGCCTTAGTAGGAACTTAACTTAGTTGCTAGCTGAAATCCCAATTTGTGATATTTATTTTGAGATTATATTATTAGCGGTCGGAATCTTGTATATGAAACCTGAACCTGGCACCACTTCCCTGACCAAAATCCCGATAGCGGCTAGCGCACCACACGTAAGGTACGAAATCTAAGAACAGAAAAGAGCAAAGCATCAAACACAAAGAAGCACAAATAAAAATGGCTCATATCTCCACATGCAAGACCTTTACCAACCTTCCTTGTTCTGTCCTCTTCTTACATACTCATTTGGCTTCAGCACCACCCATCCAACTTTTCTGACACGTTCTTTTAATTTTCGTGCTTCCCTTATTTCCAGCTTTCAGCAGTTTTGAAGCTAAGGTGAGTTGTAGAATTTTTCTAGGCACGGATTTGCATTTAACTGTCCCACTCAGTGGATTTCCATATTTAATTTCCTTTCCGAGATATAGCACGGGTGATGGATAATCTTCATTGGGACACGATGTATATAAACTTGATTTAAAAGTTCGTGTTCCTGATTCTAGCAAAAACTTAAGCCTTTTTTTCGCGATTTCGCCCGATTGTCCGCAAATTCATAATTTTGTGATTGGTGCATTTATCCATTTTGCAGATTGTTGCCTAGCGACAATGTCATAGCGCTGACCATTTAAAACCGTCTCACAGAGGTGTTAGAAACTGACAATTTTGTGAAATAAACTAGGAAATGTAGTAAATCAGTTATGAATTTGCGGTCAATCGGACGAAATCGCGAAAAAAAGGCATTTTAGTTCTAAAAAAATTGCGTCGTATTTGCGGGAAATTTGAAGAGGGTTTCTGCCCGTCCGCTCTAATCCTAGATTATGACAGCGTCAGTGGCGTAATGTGCACAACAAAACAACAAATTGTATACATGGATATCTGAGATGTCTTACTGTCACACGCCGCCACTGAAATTTAGTGCTTCAGTTTAGAGCGGACGGGCTGTACTTCTTTGTAAAATCTACTGAAACTAGAATTTTTAATAGATATCCTCTAATTTTTAACGTCAGTGTATAGTATGGAGTATGGCGTGTGGTGGTCACACTTTTTCTGACCATTTAAACTTTGCAATTTTGAAAACTATATCAACTTTTGGGAAACGTGATAGAACAGCCAACGCCATAGAAGATTAATTTATTATAATTTACCGATTACATAATATTGATATGTAGAACTAGTGTTTAATTTTGTATTGCACTAAATAAAAATACTAATAAGACGCTCTTCATTTTGGATAGTCCTCAGTTAATTCAACGGAATAAGGTAGTGTGGTCAGGGACTTGTACCGAAACCGAAAAGAACTGGAACCGGAACCACATAAAAATTTATTTTATTTTCGGTCACTTACGCACGATTCCACCGACCTTACTTAACTTTAAGAGGTCTTAGCCGCAAATTCACCAACGTTCCTTAATCTTAAGAAGAGCCTAACATGACAAGAATGACGTTTGTCCTAGAAGAAAACTGTCACTTTTAATTTTTAAGTTGGACTTAAGCGATAAGTAACGTTGGTGCAAACGGCCCTTAAAATGACAATACTGACGTTTATTCCATAAGACCTACGTCGTTCTTCATTTTTAAATCTAACTCAATTAATAAGTATGGTACGTGGGATCGGCCATTAATATACCCAAGATCCTATTGGAATAACTAGCCGTAAGTTCATATAAACTGTTGGGTGAAAAACGGCTCTGCCGACCCCAGCTGCCAATAAAGTTATTATTATTATTATTATTTTTCCTAAAGTGATCATCCCCATCACCAATTTTTGTGCTGAAATCAGTTTTATGAACCATCAGGAATACAGACTTCTGATTAAAATGAAAATTGAAAAGAATCTAGAAAACGCAGTATACTTTACATTTTTTTTCCGCGCATTTCTGTTACATCCTGTATAAACTTTGTTGTTCTTGGATGAAGGCATCATAAAGAAACAGCCTAAAGATGTTTTTGAAATGGTTACACTGTTACTCCTCATGAGATCATGTATTTTCTGTAATTTTTCTTTACAATCAATAATTCAAGATTTTTTAAATCAATTATTTTTTTGCAAATTTTTTGGACTCGCTTATCATCATCTTCACATCCTCACTTTCATCGACACCTTGAGATGCTTCCCAGTCCGGATCGCTCTCGCTTGATTCAGCCACATACTCATCGCTATCGCCATCCGTCTGATACGGATCCTCCTCTTCATCTGATAGGTCACTTAAGTCAACATAATCATCACGCTTAGTAGGATTTTTCTTCTTTCTAAGCTTCTCTGGTAATTAAAAAATAACAGGAATAAGAAAAAACGTTATCCTAAACTTTATTTAAAAAAAAATATATTTGTAAATGAAAATATGAGTGAAAATTATTAATCAGAATCAACATCACTTTCATAATCGTCTTTCCTTGGATATCTTCCCCGGCAGTATGGACAACGATCACAGCAAGCATTATTGTTAAGAACTACGTTAATTGATACTCCCTTACGTTTGCTTGGTGGCACTTGAGATGGGTGTTTGCACTGTCTTCGATGGTCCTTGTTCTTCCGAAAACACGCTGCGCCAAAACTACAACTAGGGCGGTCATCATTTGGATCGCTTTCATAATCTGTGTCTCCAGGATGTGAGTAATCATCACGATGTACTGCATTTTTTCTAAAACCAGAAATAATCAACTTCTAAGAATACCTAAACACAAAACAGCCAAATTGAAAAAGGTCCTCGGTATAATTGTATAAAAATTTATAACAAGTTACCAGTTGCTAGTTGAGAACGTCTTTTATACCCTTCAAGAATATTTTGAATATTGCGATAATTATTATTATACTAGCTCTTAAATAAATCTATATTTGTCCTTGTATATGTTCCCTGTATTGTGTCTCGTATCTATAGTTATTGTGTTTTATGAAATGTAACTATATTATTTTGACGCTGCCAATGTTTTCTTTAGTTAAAACTTGCAAGGCAATAAGGGGTATCATTATTATCAAGTATTTTTCCTTCCATATCAAAAAAATTTACCTGTAACAGCTACTCCCATACCAACATCGCTCTCTTCTGGGTTTTGGTTTAGATGGGCCGGCCTTATCTGGGCTACTGTCATCATCATTTCTCGGTGATGCATTACTTTCTGGTTTAGTATTATCGTCGACTTCATTTTTCACCTCAGTTTTGATTTCCTTGTTTTGCTGACTATCCGCTAAAGAATTGGTACAATTTTCTTTACCATCATCAATATCAGGCGGTAGTTCGATATCAGGCGATGGTTCTATTTTTATGTCGCCTTCTACATTAAGATTATTTTGTTCGTTGCTAGTGCTTGCACCTGCTTCTGTGTCCCAGGTTACTATGAAACTTGCATTGCTGACATTATCATCATCATCTGCTTCTGTGCTTTCGACTTTTAAACGTTTCTCGTTAACATCGTCGTCTACACCAGCGTGAGGTCTCTTTAGGGGTTGTTCATAGGTGGATTCGAAATCAACTTGGTCTAAACCATTTTCATGTACAACTTTTACTTTGAACCAGAATGAATCAGGCAGAAAAGCAAATTGATCCCCCTCTTGAAGTTGCTCTGTTGTGTCTTTACTCAGGATTGTAACTGTTTTACTATTGGCCTTTCTCAGGAAACATGGATTGATGTGAACCTACAATTTTTAAGTAGGTTAGGTATGTAGAATGACGAATGAAACGTTGTGGGTGTTAAAAATAGCAATCCGTAGTCCGGGACACCACAAATCAAGTAATACTGTACTGTTGGAACAGCAAAATTTGAAATCAATTATACATGTGTCCAGGCCAGGTGAGCATTCACTCCGGTAACCAGGCCGGATGAGGTCAGATAGCTCATGTTCTCGAATCTCCCGTTTATCAGCTTGTATTTATACTATTCCACGAGACTTTGCAGCGTTGGCGAGGATAGAGGCAAAATTACGTAAGTACTCTTGATTGGTGCAGACTATGAAGTGTAGACGGCGACCAAGCTCGGGAATGAAAAGTTATTGGCAATTTTAATAACGAAGAACTCGCTTTTCCCCTCGCACGCCTTCTACGGACCTAAGGAATGGTTTTCTTTGCTCAATTAATGCTTGAAACGTTTTTTAATTATTTTGTAGATACTTGAACGGGAAAATTAAAAATTTTTCTTGGGTGAATTTCCATTGCTGTTTAAAGGTCTTACAATTCACTTGAGGAAAATTTAATCAATTGTATCGTATCAATTACTCAATTTGGAATAAAATAGGTCTCTCGATTTTTTTTTTAACCTCCCCACTCCACTTCACCATTTAAAAAAAAGGGAGGTTACTGCAATCACTAAAATTTTCGAATTCGAGATAAGACCGGATCTATACGTTTTGAGGTCTCAGGAACCGAAAAAAGTGGTTTTTAAAATGTGTCTGTATGTATGTACGTACGTTCGTACGTACGTTCGTACGTTCGTAAACACGCCACAGCCCAAACTACTCGACCGATTTGGCTGAAATTTGGTACGTGTGCATGTGATAACCCAACTTAGATCTGAAAAGCTTTTGGAGCCAATCGTGCAACCAGAAGTGCCATTTTGGCACATCAACTTTTAAATTTTAAATGTAAACCCCCATTTTTCACGTCACCATAAGAAAGACCTTCAAATTCTGCGTCTAAAAATGTATTCATTCTTAGTGCCCTTTTGACCAAAAATTAAAAAAAAATTGATTTTTTTCGGACTTTAAAATCGCGGTACAGCCCAAGCCCCTCAACCGATTGGTCTGAAATTTTGCACATGGGGATTGTATTACACGTCGAAGAGTTGAACAAATTTTGGATTCAATCGGCCCACGGAAAGTGCCGTTTTGGCACACCAATTTCGAAACTTAAAATTATTCTCTCATTCACCCATCAAAAACAACTTTTTGAAAGATTTATTGTTATCATCAGAAAGGTCTTCAAATTCTGGTTTTAAATGAGATAAAATTTATTCGCATTTAGTACCCTTTGGGTAGAAAAATCGAAATTTTGTAATAACACTGAAACCACGTTATAGCCCAAACTACTGGATCGATTTGTCCGAAATTTGGTACATGGAGGTTAGGTAACCCATTGAAGAGCTGAAAGGCTTTTGGGAGCAATTGGTCCACGGGAAGTGCCATTTAGGCATATCAACTTTAAAATCTTAAACACAAGTCACGGAAATCAAAGACCCATGCGTTGGGGAGGTTCCAGCCGCTTCTCTGCTGCCTTTTTTTTTTTTGAACGAACGTTTAACATCCTTATTGAGGGTGCAATGTAATTGTGCACTGCAGGCGTGAAGATGGCGCGGTTTCGTTTCTTGCCACGAAATAATTGTTTTTTCTTGTTCCATTATGTGATTATTTATGTAAAATAAGTGTCTATAGTATTGATTGTACATAAACAATTACATAGTGGAATAGAAATCTATTATTTCGGCGTAAGGGATGAGACCACACCCCGCTTACAGCCTGCAGTGCATAATAACTTTGCACCCTCAACAGGGAGATTAAACGTTCCTTTTACAAAAAAAAAATGGAGACTGAGATAGAGACCTTTTATATTGAAATTGACTAATTGATACGATGCAATAGGCTACTTGCACATTTCCTAATTTCAGGATATTTTATTATAAATGCATCAATAAAGATACAAGGAATCGTCCGCGAACATCAATTTTATTTAAAAAACGTTTGCTTATTTGTAAATAAATAAATAATTCAGAAACGCCGTTGTACGACTTGTGACGTCATAAATCGTACAGCCGATGCAATCTGACAACAGTTTATTTGAGGGTGACGCTTTGTAACGGTTACAAATCCGCGAGGGTCGAACAATAACTCAATTCAAATTTGGCGCGTCAGGTGCGACTTTACCGACCGGGAGAACCGTTGCGAACAAGCGGCAAAAAACGTTCTTTTTGTTTCGCCATCTTTAAAGGCAGCTGCGAATTTTTAATCCAGCTGAATTAAAACCCAAAGAACAACTAGGTGAGCAATTTTATTACATTAAATCATTTCCAAAGTCGAGTTACAAAATATAATTCAGAAGCCGATTGTAAAACGAAAATTTTAGGGTTTTTTGTTGTATGAAGATTTTAAACCGTCGTGGTTCCACTCTACCAGCTCGAAAATCGTCGTTCCGTTTAATTGTTGGTTTTTCCGTTGTCTACGCCTTTTGAACGACCTAGAGCGGAATCACATGTAATCCACTTCGAGAACGAGCGAATTAGCAGTTATCGGATTGTTCCGAAGTCCATCTCCATCGATAACCATCCGGAGTCCCCGAACCAAACTTTGAGTAAGGGCAAAGCCTTTCTGCCCATCAGATATAGCTGGAGGACAACCAGGATAGGAGGAATTCATCCTAAAGGGATACCTCAACGAAGTGACAGTCGATGAAATAAATTTCAGCGGTGCAAAGGTCAGATCCCTCCATTCTCCTCTGTAACATAAATATACATTGAGTTCTGTTACTCAATAGAGCCTCACGTGCATGTGCACAGCCCTGTGGATATTTTCTTGTTTAGTTTTAAGGTACCTACAAGTTTAATCTTGGGTGTAAGGTAATTGCAGCAATTACTCCCTACTTACCAGGCCTTTTCGATCACTTGGTTTATTGACCACCACAGAGCAATACCACCTATGCATCCTGAGGAGAACCTCGTTAATATTATCATTTAACAACTAATTATTGTTATTATAGGGACCTTACCTTTTTCTTTCATCAACTGTTATCATAACCTCCACTTTTAAAACTGTCACTTTGACATTGGTCTTAGTGGCCTTAACAAACTTAAATTCCCTGGTCTCCCTCAACTAGTTATTCACAAACCTGTGAGGGTGGTTGTCGACGAGATATTTTGTGCTCTAACATTTAACATTTAACAATTTTTATTTGTAATTATATTCATATCTTATTTACACACTCAGAATTATCGATCTGGCCTCAGGTATTTTGTGATCGGTTTTTGCATTATTTTTAAACCTGTTGTTAACTTCATATCATATTAAATTTAGGTAATCAATATCATTTAAATACATTTAAATATTCAATATAATTCTTTTACAATTTTGATTTGGGTTATTGTTCGATCCTTGAACAACGGCAACGTCTCTAAATTGCTGGTCCCTTATACAGGGCCAGCTGGCGCCCACCTTACATCCTTCGAAATAAAGTTGTCAAATTCAAGGGTTAATAAAAACATCTAACATAACCGCTAGAACCCACACCCCTTCTTGCCACGATAAACCTAGAGCATAGCCAGAGCTTGTGTGACGTCACGTACGTTACACATATAGATTTTGGCGCCCAACGTGGGGCCCGAGAATAAGAATTGTATTGAATAAGTAGAGGCTCATTAAGATATTTAAATTTCAGTGTTGCGGCATTATTATAACTTATAAATTGCAGGTACCCATTCTAACTGTGCATAAATTTCTAGTCAATTAGTTTTTACAGAAGTGTTAGTTTATAGATTGATTTTTTGAAGTGGATTAACGTAATCAAAATATTTGTTATTATGGCGGATGCTTCAGTTTATGACTTGGTTCCCAATTTGTTGAAACAAAATGAAGTAAATTATGAGTTAAGGATTAGGGGAGTCGAAACTGATAGGGTGAACATGGAAAATAAACGCAAGGCTTTGAGAAGGAAACTACGCTCAGATAAGGCCAGACCAGGACTTGTATATACGACACCAAACTTCGATTTTAACGTTGAAAGAACTGAGATAGATGTGACAGTGGGCGAAGTCGTACAGCTTCTGCAAGAGTTTGATGGAACATCTCAAACGGGTGAAAAACGCATTCAGACTAGATTGAACCATGCTCGAGGAAGACTTCTTAGGATCCCTGTTACTAATGAAGCTGCGGAGGCTGAGCAAAGAGCGTATAGGACTGATAGCTTGATGAATGTAGATGCTATGGAAGAAACGCTTCTGGAAATGGTCGAGAACGCATTATCGTCAGATTCTGAAGGTGGGCAAATTCGAGAACAGGCTGCTGGTCCAGCGGCACCACCGCAAACCGTTGTGAGTCAAAATTTAACCACTACCAAAAGTACACCCGTCCACAAGTGGGGTGTCACATTTGATGGCAAAGCAGGAGGTAGCTCTGTCAATTCATTTCTACAACGCATCGAGGAATTGAGAGTGGCTCGTAGCACCACCAAGGCAGTTCTGTTCACGTCCGCAGTAGACTTGTTCACCGGACAAGCGTTAGTTTGGTATCGAGCTGTGAAAAACAGTGTGAATAATTGGGATACCCTGGTAGTAGCCTTAAAGAGGGATTTCCTACCTCCTGATTTTGATGAGGAGTTATGGAGAGAAATCCGAGGAAGAACACAAGGGGTAAACGAGAGGGTAACGCTGTACGTAGCGACTATGCAGAACTTGTTCGCCAGACTGATAGTAGTGCCGGACGAAAGCGAGCAGCTGAAGGTAATCAAACGAAATCTTTTACCCTCATTTCAGGTACACATTGCACTAAGCCAGATAGATAATGTCTCGAAGTTGTTAGAGATCTGCCGAGCAGTGGAAAGTGCAATGACAAGCCGAGCGAAATTCCAACCACCACCAAAGAGGAATGTCGCCCTCTTGGAGCCAGACCTGGCCTATGCGGGTAGCTCCATAGATGCCAATGACGACACCAGATCTAGCGTCAATGGCGATTCGAGAGATGGATATCAGCGAGACCATAGGAGTTTTCCACAAGTAGCCGAACTGACCTGCTACGAATGTAGCAAGCCTGGACACAAAAGAAGGAATTGTCCTGAGCTTAGAGGAAGGAAGAATCAACTAAGATGTCATGGTTGCGGACAGTGGGGAGTAATCAGGCCTAATTGTCGTAAATGTACAAAAAACGCGTAAGGAGGAGGGGACACTCGTTTCCGAACAAGTGTCTTCTCCGCTCTAGACCTGAACCAACCATTCAAACCTGTGATAAGCCTACTTTTAAAAATGTAATCTGTGATAATATGTCTTCTAGTCTTAAGCCTGAACCTGTTAGGATAAATGTAGATGCCTTGTATATGAAACGGGATGATGATGATCATCGTCCGTATCTGTCTGTAGATATTTTTGGAATGAAAGTGTTGGCATTACTCGATAGCGGGGCAAGCCATTCAGTTTTAGGAGGAAAGGGTATGGATTTACTGAGATGCTGTGAGTTAAGTGTGTATGAAAGTGTGATGGATGAGATTGGAACGGCTGAAGGACGCATGCAAAAAGTGCATGGATATGTCAACCTGCCAATCATGTTGGATGGAGTTCTGAAATTGATTCAAGTGTGGATAGTACCTACCATATGCTTTGGCCTAATTTTGGGCAGCGATTTTTGTGCGCAGTTTGGTTTGAAAGTAGATTTTGAGACAGGTTCTTACTTTATAGGGAAAAACGAACTTTTGAATACCAGCGATCAGACATCTGACAGCCAGCCGTGTTTATGCCCAATTAATACCATACGTTCCAAGAGTGATCTAAACAAACAACAACAGAACGAGCTCGAGATGATTATAGAAAATTTTAAATCACTGTCATGGGAAGAGGGTCAGCGACTGGGACGAACAAACAGACTCACGCACAGAATAGAAACTGGAGATTCACCACCATTTCGCTTGAGGCAGTATACAATGTCACCTTACATGCTCAATCACTTGCAGAAAGAACTGGACAACATGTTGAAATTAGGGGTTGTTCGACCATCAACGAGTCCATGGGCTTCACCAGTGATCCTCGTGGACAAAGCCAATGGTGAGAAGCGTTTTTGTTTTGACGGACGTAAATTGAACTCCATAACTAAACGAGATGCCTACCCGTTACCTCATATAGACCACATCCTGAATATGCTCTCTGGAGCGCAGTTTCTGTCAAGTGTGGACTTAAAGGCCGCCTTCTGGCAGATCCCGTTAGATAAAGAATCTTGTGAAAAAACCGCTTTCAGTGTACCATCTCGAGGATTATTTGAATTTGTGGTGCTTCCTTTTGGACTGAGTAATTCGGCCCAGACTCAACAGAGGCTCATGGACACACTATTTGGACCCGAGCTAGAGCCATATGTATTCGTCTATTTGGATGATATTATCATCGCTACACCAACATTTCAACAACATAAAGAAATATTACTGGAAGTATTTAGGAGGTTGAAAAGTGCTAACCTTACGATAAATCTCGAGAAATGTGAATTCTGCAAGCCCAGTTTAAAGTACCTAGGATATAAGGTCGACCAAGATGGATTGAGGACAGATCCTGACAAGATCTCGGCAGTCCTACAGTTCCCGATCCCAGAGACAGCAACGCAAATGAAGAGATTTATAGGCATGTGTGGATGGTACCGGAGGTTTATTGAAAATTTTGCCACTCTTAGTGCTCCTCTAACACAGCTGATAAAAGGTAAATACAAGAGACAGAATATTGTTTGGAACACCGAAGCCGAAGACAACTTTAGAAAAATCAAAGAGGCTTTGATTGCAGCACCAGTCCTAGCAAGCCCCGATTTTACGAAAATATTTACGTTGCAATGTGATGCCAGCGATGTGGGCTTAGGTAGTGTCTTAACCCAAGAAGCAGACCAAGGTGGAGAGATAGTCGTGGCCTACGCAAGCCGGACCTTAACGGCAAACGAGCGTAAATTTACAGTAACTGAAAAAGAGTGCTTGGGGGTTCTTTTTGCAGTAGAAAAGTTCCGCCCATACATTGAAGGCGCAAAGTTTAAGGTGATAACAGACCATCATAGTCTCCTATGGCTTCACAAACTTAAGGACCCTTGTGGCAGATTAGCAAGGTGGGCAGTGAAGTTATCCCAATACGATATGACCATTGAGCACAGGAAAGGATGCCATAATGTTGTCCCTGACGCATTATCCAGGGCCCCGTTAAATCAAGTCTGCCTACTGGAGGTAGGACCGAAAGATTATGAAGATGACCAATGGTATAAAGACAGGATGAGTGAAGTACGAACTGCACCTCAAGACTTTCCAGAATGGAGCATTCGGGATAGCAAACTTTTCAAATTCATTCCTAACAGGAGACCTATCAAAGGAAACAGTCCCGAATGGAAACTGGTAGTGCCACTTAGCCAACGAAACGCAGTTCTTGCCGAATGTCACGATCAACCTACAGCCTCCCATCTCGGAACTTTTAAAACCTACAAGCGCTTAAAAGAAATATATTACTTTCCAGGTGCATTAAAATTTGTGAAATCCTACGTCCGTCGATGCCAGACATGTAGTGCGCAGAAGTCACCTAACACTTCACGACCCGGTTTTATGGGGAAGGAAAAACAGATATCGTACCCATGGCAACTAATCACGGTAGATATATTAGGACCTGTAGTCAGATCATCTCGAGGAAATAGTTATATACTAATGGTCTGTGATTGGTTTAGTAAGTATGCCCTGTTACACCCAATGCGTAAAGCCGACTCCAAGGCAATAATCAAGTTCCTAGAAGAAGAAGTCTTTCTAGTATATGGAGCGCCTCAAATTTTAATAGCAGATAATGGGACCCAATTTACATCTTTAGCCTTTCGAAACCTATTAGAACAATATGGTATTCGTCCCTGGTACAATGCAAGTTATCACCCTCAAGTAAATCCTGTGGAAAGGGTCAATCGAGTGGCAGGCGCAGCGATAAGATCGTACATAAAGGAAAAGGACCATAGAAAATGGGATATCAACTTGGCTAAAATTGGATTCGCATTGCGCACCGCCGTTCACGAAGCCACCGGGTATAGTCCAACATTTATCAACTTCGGACGCTATGTGCCAGAGGATGGGCGGTATTACGGACCAACCAACAACTTGGGAAATATAGACCTGAACGTGACTGTACGACGAAAGTACGCCAAAGAAGTCACAAAGATGAAAGAAATCTATGCAGAAGTAAAGAAGAAACTTAGCGACGCTTATAAGAAGAACTCGAACGTTTACAATCTGAGAAGAAGGCCAGCAGACGTATATTACGTCGGCGACAAGGTTTGGAAGAAGAACTACGCTTTGTCGAATGCTGCAAATTATTTGTCAAAAAAGCTGATGCCCAAATACACGATGTGTGTAGTCAAGAAAGTCCTCTCCAGACTAGTTTACCAACTAGAGGACGAAAATGGTAAAAATGTAGGAAAATGGCACGTACAAGATTTAAAACCTTACCACGGAGGTGAACAAAACTGACAAGAGGATGTGGAAGAGAAAGAATAAGTGAGGAAAGTATGAATGGGAAAGGGTGAGAGATCTCGTGTATGTGTGCGAAAATGAGCAGGTATGAATGCGGAATGGAGCCTTCGTCTATGTCAAGGTTACGTCTTCCAAGGTACCTTTCTAGTCAAATAGGTTGCGTGTGAGAAAGAAAAGGCTGTGATATATTTACTTCTATTGGTTAAACAAATCTAGTCCGCATAAGGTCGTCGTACCTGTAGTCTGTGATATTTTTAGTTAGGAAAGCATCTGCTACAATGAAAACACTAATAGGTGGAAGTAATTCAACTAAGACTGTGATATACCTAGTCAGCAGGTTAAGAGATCTACGACAAGCGATAAGACTATGAGAGAGTGCAAGTTTGGAACCATTTCATAGAAATAAGAGCGTTTATAGAGCCTATGTGTATTCAACAAGTTGGTATTCACGTCATGTCATGACTGAGGAACGCTGTTCGAAAGAAACAACTTAAATTAAGAATTGCTTAAGCATTCAAATTCTAAATTCCGGAATCCTAAACCATCAAATAAACAAAAGCTAGATTCTAAACTACTAAGCAAAATGAGTACTCAGAAATTGTCAACAGACTTTAATAAATTAATCCTATAGGAAATTACAATAGACAACTTAGAAAAACTTTAAGAAGTGTCTAAACTGCAGTTAGGAATAGGTGTATATAGCAAAAGGTGTGGGGTAGTTATATGTAGTTATTAAGCACAGTCAATAGAAGGTAGTAGCGTTAAAATTTTAAACTAGTAAAAATTTTCTTTAACAAGAGGGGGTGTGTAACGGTTACAAATCCGCGAGGGTCGAACAATAACTCAATTCAAATTTGGCGCGTCAGGTGCGACTTTACCGACCGGGAGAACCGTTGCGAACAAGCGGCAAAAAACGTTCTTTTTGTTTCGCCATCTTTAAAGGCAGCTGCGAATTTTTAATCCAGCTGAATTAAAACCCAAAGAACAACTAGGTGAGCAATTTTATTACATTAAATCATTTCCAAAGTCGAGTTACAAAATATAATTCAGAAGCCGATTGTAAAACGAAAATTTTAGGGTTTTTTGTTGTATGAAGATTTTAAACCGTCGTGGTTCCACTCTACCAGCTCGAAAATCGTCGTTCCGTTTAATTGTTGGTTTTTCCGTTGTCTACGCCTTTTGAACGACCTAGAGCGGAATCACATGTAATCCACTTCGAGAACGAGCGAATTAGCAGTTATCGGATTGTTCCGAAGTCCATCTCCATCGATAACCATCCGGAGTCCCCGAACCAAACTTTGAGTAAGGGCAAAGCCTTTCTGCCCATCAGATATAGCTGGAGGACAACCAGGATAGGAGGAATTCATCCTAAAGGGATACCTCAACGAAGTGACAGTCGATGAAATAAATTTCAGCGGTGCAAAGGTCAGATCCCTCCATTCTCCTCTGTAACATAAATATACATTGAGTTCTGTTACTCAATAGAGCCTCACGTGCATGTGCACAGCCCTGTGGATATTTTCTTGTTTAGTTTTAAGGTACCTACAAGTTTAATCTTGGGTGTAAGGTAATTGCAGCAATTACTCCCTACTTACCAGGCCTTTTCGATCACTTGGTTTATTGACCACCACAGAGCAATACCACCTATGCATCCTGAGGAGAACCTCGTTAATATTATCATTTAACAACTAATTATTGTTATTATAGGGACCTTACCTTTTTCTTTCATCAACTGTTATCATAACCTCCACTTTTAAAACTGTCACTTTGACATTGGTCTTAGTGGCCTTAACAAACTTAAATTCCCTGGTCTCCCTCAACTAGTTATTCACAAACCTGTGAGGGTGGTTGTCGACGAGATATTTTGTGCTCTAACATTTAACATTTAACAATTTTTATTTGTAATTATATTCATATCTTATTTACACACTCAGAATTATCGATCTGGCCTCAGGTATTTTGTGATCGGTTTTTGCATTATTTTTAAACCTGTTGTTAACTTCATATCATATTAAATTTAGGTAATCAATATCATTTAAATACATTTAAATATTCAATATAATTCTTTTACAATTTTGATTTGGGTTATTGTTCGATCCTTGAACAACGGCAACGTCTCTAAATTGCTGGTCCCTTATACAGGGCCAGCTGGCGCCCACCTTACATCCTTCGAAATAAAGTTGTCAAATTCAAGGGTTAATAAAAACATCTAACATAACCGCTAGAACCCACACCCCTTCTTGCCACGATAAACCTAGAGCATAGCCAGAGCTTGTGTGACGTCACGTACGTTACAGCTTAATAAATAATTTGAAAAGTCAAGTAAGTAGAATGTTATTAGTTGCTTGGGTTGGTATCTTGTACCTTTGTACCCACTGACAAAGAGTACTTGTGACCAAGGTATGTGGAGTTTACTAGGTATGCTAAAGCTTATGGGGCTGTCAGCGCGGTCACGTGATCGTTTTTGACGTCATTGGTGGAAGATCACGGCACACTCACAAACGAGGCGAGTGAAAACTATAGTAATGTCAGCAAATGTCAGTGTCAAGCTCATGAAACTCGAAAAGCAATTGACAATTTCAGTTCAAAACAAAATTTTGGCTTTGATAACGAGCGCGTTGTGTTCGAAACTATTTGTAGCTGTTTGATAAACTTCTTTCGGTGTTGTGGAGTGTTTCTAGTGATAGTGAAGTGAATATTTATTGCTTTATTTTACGTTAATGTATGCTGTCAACATGGGCGAGAATTTCAAATTTGCCGCCCTCAAGTTCCACCAGTGACGTCACATCCTGCTTTTGTCGCGAAGTACAGCCTTAGCATACCTAGTAGTAAATCTCCATATACCTTGCTTGTGACTACTAAAAAATATTTAAGATTTATGAATGAAAGACGTCGGGTCAGGTTAGACAGCGACGTTGTCACATGTAAGAAAATTGAGTTCGAATGGCGGTGGGGTTTCTTGGCGCGAAGTTTAAAAATGCTACTTTCTCATTTTTTTTTTGAGCTCCACGGACAAGATATCTGGAAGGATTAAATATATCCCGAACTTCAATTTAACATCAAAAACAAAATTGATGCAAGATGCCTATTCATTAAATTTGCCTCAAGTGAATTGTAAGACGTTTAAACAGCAATGGAAATTCACCCAAGAATAATTTTTAATTTTCCTGTTCAAGTATCTACAAAATAATCAAAAACGGCTGAAACCGAACTGTTAAAGAGACATTGTAAAATGAGGGGAAAGGACCCCCCGCACTTCTCTTATGGAAATTGGGTTTGGGTCAGATTTTTTTGAAAAAAATCTGTTGTAGAGCACGTCACCCTGAGTAATTGTTATCATTGCGCCAACTTTGTGGACCTCACCGTTTCTTGGATATGGAGGGTTGAAGATGAGAGGGTGGTAATGCATAGCAGTGGCGGCTTGTCAATAAGTGCGCCCGTGCGCGCGCACTGCCTACGAAAATATCCAAAAAATGATTTAAATTTTTTTTAATAATATTGAATATTATAATTGAATTAGGTAGGTAAGTAAACTTTAAAATAGCCGCCGCCTATTTGGATTTTGAATAGAGTAAGTGTGTCAGCCCGCAACCGTGCTTAACAGATAGTTGGAATGAGATACAAGCCGTGCGCTAGCGTTCGGCGCTCGACTTACGGCAGAATGACTAGGAGATCGCTCGGGAATCCACTCGAAGTTACCCGAAGCAGAGCTGTCACAAATCATTTTAAAAAAGATTTAAATCAAAAATCATAAATACTTTTCATTCTATGAAATGATTTAAATCAAAAATCGTTTTTTTATAAAAAAGGATTTAAATCAAAAATCTATTTAGATTTAAATCTTTTTACCAAAGATTTAAAATACTTTTACCGATTTAAATCTTTTACCTCGTCTTTTACTAAAGATTTAAAATACTTTTACTCGGTTTAAATCTTTTTCCAAAGATTTAAAATACCTACTTTAACTGATTTAAATCTTTTTACCAAAGAGTTAAAATACATTTTTGTCGTATATGTATAATATAACGAGTGGTACTGATTTTTTCCGACAAAATTTGCGAAACAAGTAAATGAGTAGCTTTTGCAACGAAAATCGTCACGAGCGCTTTAGCGCGAGTGGCGATTTTCCAAAAGCAAAACCTACGAATGTAAGCAAATTTTGCAGAAAAAATCAGACCACGAATTACATTCGGATGATTAAACAACAAAATTTTTTCGCTGGAAAACCGTCGTGCTTTTCACTCGTGTTGTTTTTCAGTTCAAAACCATGGTGATTGGTCGACTGTCTATAAATTCTGACGTTTTATTGGATTAAAATTCTTGAGTTGTTTAATCGATTTAAATCAACACGGTGCTTTAATTTTCTCTACTGAAACTTACTTCAACATTCTACTTTAAATAACCTTTAAGGCCGCCTGACACAGTAGCACGTTTGCTAGCAGAATTGGGATGACGGGAATTTTGATATAGTGTCGCTTGCAGCAATGTTTGAAAATTTTTACTACCATCACCAATACAGAAAATGTTGAAAAATTGTTAGAAGCAAAATATTTGTTTTATTGAAATCATTTTGTGATTTTAAATCTTTTGTAAGTGATTTAAATCCTTTTTGTTCGATTTAAATCATTTTTAAGTATTTAAATACTTGGCAAAAGATTTAAATCTCTTTTTTTCTTTAGAAAAATCAAAGATCTTTTCAAAAAGATTTAAATCATAAATCAAAAATCCTTAACCATAAAAAAGATTTAAAATCAAAAGATTTAAATCAAAAAAAGAGTTAAATCTTCGTTAAAGTTTCAGCTCTGACCCGAAGAACCCTGAAATCGGTGCGCTTTAAATATCCACACCCACATCATGCGACATGCACCCATCGTATTTATCGGAAAGAGGGTGGCGGCGTAAAAGTTTATTTAGCTTCATTTAATGGGCATCATTGGGAAGAACAATTTACAAGACATTTTTACAGAAACAACGAAATTGTTAAAAATAATTATAACAACCCCAATGAATACGCGGCCGAAGCAGAACGTTGTTTTTCGACATTAAAAAGAATCAAAACGTTCCTCAGAAACACTATGTCAAATGAGAGACTGAATGCTCTTGCTACAATAAATAAGAGACTTTGTTCACGACATAGAGAACTTTGATGAAAAAGTGCTGGAAAAGTTTATTTCCTTGAAAAACCGGCGTTTGGACTTCAATTTTAAGAACCAGGTTTTTTAAAGTGTTTTGAATTCACAATAAATATTGTTCAAATATCGAAATTGTTTTACGATGTTAGAGCCTCGAATTTCGCGAAGGCGGGGGATAAAAATTTTCGCGGAGGCTACCGCCCCTTGCTCCCCCCATTTCCTGAATGGCGCACCACCATTACATTCAGCCACGAGCCGCCACTGATGCATAGAGTTAAAATGAATGAGAAGGCCACATATCATAACATTAAGCGGGGGGGCATCATTTATAGCTTGTTGAAGATGGCCATTGTTGGTATTTCTTCAGTATATTCAATGCTATTTTAACACCTTCTGGATAATCGTTAATTTAGGTCAGAATTCTTTCATTTTTTAATACATCATGTCTGTATACATCTAGTTTCTCGAGAATTTTTCATATGTAGTATATAGTATTAAAATGCGAGATTCTGATGAAATCATAAACTTAGCTTACCGATGTTATATTTGCAATATCTTGTCCAACTTCAATACTGGCATGGTGGCGTGACACCCTCTTATCTTCACACTATAACGAATAAAAAAATAAAATAAGAGACAAAGGGTAAAGTAACAAACATACATGCAGTAGTGGGCCCCTTCCAACGACATGCACACCTGCTGCTAAGATTGTTAAGGGGTCCTCCCCTATAGAATCCAACTTGTAAATATTTAATAACATAATTGCACTCAGGTAGACATACAGATAATGATAAAACAAACACTTCTTCGGTTATGCATTAAATTAAATTTTTGAAAAGGGGTGGAACGTTGTTTGAAGTGGTTCCATCGTAGTTATTGTTTTTTCAGTAAATATAAAACCATACCACGTTCGTCCTGTTTTAACTAGTCTATTTTATGAGAACTGCAGACCGCGCAGTATGAATAGAATTGTTTTAACTGTCGTTTAACTCACGCCATGCGCGCATACACAATAATTCTAAACAACCCAAAATAAACTTGATTCTTGCGGTTGATTCTGTATCATGTATTCCGCAGTATTTCGTCAGATTTCGTTGGTTGAGAATGTTGATTTCGTTGAAATTGTTGAAATGTTTTATTTTGACAAGTGACGAGACGCAAGACACATGACACAAGAGACGTCAAGGCGATGTTGCCACATGGCAGATTCTAAGCTAGGGTATTGTTGGTGGCAATGGTGGCATATTTTCAGATTCAAGTCTCTGCTTTTAGTGCCGTAGCGTATGCCAGGCACTCTTGTTTTAGCTTATTCGTTAATTTTGATGTTTACAAATCTATGTTATTAAAGTAATAAAGAATATTTTTTTAAAATCTTAAATTAGTTTTAAAAAAAGTTGCAGGGAATTTGAGGTCTAAAAAGTGAGTTTTCGACAGTGCTGCAGGGAAAAACCATTGGAAGGGTTGGCGACACTGCAACAATAATAATATTTATATATAGTCTGTCCGTCCTGCAGGCGACCGGCCCGCTTCACAATGGGGAATGATGGGAAAACTTCTCTAGGCGTTTTTTCGCCAGCAGGATTTTCTGATAAATGTCAAATTCAAATATGCTAAATGTGATTGGCTTGCTTAACGCGGGAACTTTAAATTGAAATTAAGCGGGTAATTTAAAGTAATCCTTGGGGCTCATAAAATTCAAAGTAAATCTTCTTTCAGTTTACACGATTTGGGGTTTTGAATAAATACAAAATAGTCAGCTGACAAATAAAACGATATATTACTTTCTACATTATCGAAAAACAAAGAAATCAGCACATCAATAAAGAGAAAGTTCTTCGTCCATCGTAATCTAAAATTGTCTGTGTATCATTGAAGTTTCCCGTCCCATTTCCTGATACACAGACAATTTTAGCAATATAATTGTGCATTTACAAATCAGGACACTCAAAATGGCAATTAGCCATAAAATGGATTATTTCCTAACATTTATAAAGAATCCTATACGATATCGGCCCAGGAAAAAATTTAACTCAAACACTGAATAGTGATTTTTCGTGGGAACGTGTATGAAAATGTTCTTAGGTGATTAAATACCGAAATATAAAAATGCTTACATGACGTTACATTTTTAATGGGCCCTGATCAAGTTTTGGACCAGAAAGTGCCATTTTTGATGAATTTTTATCTCCGAGGGGTTTCTAACATTTCCAGGACACTTTCTGACATTTCCGAGGGCATTTCCGATATTTCCTTATGATTTCCCCCACATTTCTCACATTTTCACGACATTTCCGAAATTTTGTAACATTTCCACGACATTTCTAACATTTGCAAGGCAGATATTTTTCATGTTCATCCAATACAATCCGCTGATCCCTTCGATCTACTTTGGGCTGTGATAGAGTATTTGTACTACGCTCTTCCTTTAATATAGCTTTAATTGTTGTTGAACATCGGCCTGAAAGATAACGTGTGGTACCGTTAACATGAAAGAGGAATGTGTTTTGACTTTACCTGTAAATTTAGCGGTTTTATCTAGAAGCTGCACCTTGTTCAAGTTAGGGAAATTTGTACAGACACTTTTATAGACATTTAATATTATCTTCTTTTCATTCAACGTTAAATGCCCCTTTCCGAAACGATAACTATTTGTCGGACCAAAGGCCGCCATGTTTCATCTGTTATCTGTTTATTAATGAAGGAGCCGGAATTGGGAATTCGGAAACGGAAAGATGGCGGCTTTCATAGCGGTAACTTTAAATAAGCCAATAGAATAGCCGCTTTTATCGCACTCATTGGCTATTACGTTTCGCAGGAATAATATGACAGACAGCAGTATATCTGTCATGATAGCAAAATTTTTACTCGGCAAATCAATAATTTTGCAATATTATAAAAGTAATGCAGCGCAAACGGTTTAAAATGTAACTTACATCGACCTGCGAGGTAAATTTGATTTTTAAACCTACATTCTTAATTCCTGCAAGCCACATTTTTGTTGCGATTAATTATGGCTGAATTTTAACCAATCGGCGACGTGGATTTCAAATTTCCCGGGGAGCAAAAGTCGCCTAGATCCCGGCCAGACTATAGATGTATTTTCGCGTAACGTGAACACACGTGAACAGTATCGCGCTCATTCTTATGTTATGTCACAAACAGAGACTAAAAACTCATGAGCAGGCTGATTGGTAACGTTACCTGGTCACAAGTCAACGCGAAAAAACACCTAATCTTTTTAAAGGGCCAAGACACCCAAGAGGTTTTCGGTTTTGTTCGAGGCATGTCGTCGAAATGATTGTGAAATAAAACTACAGACTGTCAAAATGACTGATACCCTGATACTGAAATCAGAGAAAAACAATCTGTGAAAAGTGATAACAAGCAGATAGAAGAGGAGCCGAGCTGGCCCCATAAAGACAAAGAGGAAAAAATTGAAATTCTTCAACATGTAAATGTGACAAGAAGTTCCCTTTACAACAGGTCATAATACAATTTATTAACCATAATGAACGGAAATGCACAAATGCCTCAGTTTGGCCCAATAGATAAATCCAGAGACAGATATCCTTGTTGTATCGTGTGGACCCCAATTCCTATCTTAACTTGGTTATTCCCTATTATCGGTCATATGGGAATAGCTCTTTCTTCTGGTGTTATTCGAGACTTTGCTGGCCCCTACTATGTATCAGAAGATGACATGGCATTTGGTAGACCCACAAAATACTGGCAATTGAAACCAACACTGGCTCGTGGTGGAATAACCGGCTGGGATTTGGCGGTGACTGAAGCTTCAGAAATTTATAAAGGAAGGATGCACAATTTGTTTTGTGATAACTGCCACTCTCATGTTGCTACAGCACTAAACCTAATGGCATACGATAATTCAAACAACTGGAATATGGTACAACTGGTGTTTTTAATGGCTATTCATTCAAAATACGTAAGTTTTGTGGGATTTTTAAAGACTTGGCTGCCATTCATACTAATTGTTATAGCTGTAGTATTAATAATTGTTTATTCATAAGAAAAAGCGGATTCAAACATTTAGTTGTGTCAAGAAAACCTGCAAAGACAGTGCACCTGGTTGTTCCATAAATAATTTTACCATTTTCCCATGTATTATGCTGCAGACTGTCCTACAATTATTTAATTGCATCCCTGATAGAAACATTAAAAACTTTTTTATGTCTATCACTGAGTTTACTTTTTGTGATTGCCCCTCATTTTCTGAATCTTGAGAAAATTCCAATTCTCCTATGATTGAAAGATTTAGCATTTCAACGATACATTGTGTATTACCTGCAAAACTATGAACATTTAGACTGGGAAAGTGTGTAGATAATGTGACAATATTTGTTCGTATTTGAAGGGTGAGTCGTCCATTTTTCGTTGCTGATACACTTAAACTTGGGCTCATATTGCGCATTTTCTCAGTCATTACTTTAACCATTTTTAAGTTGGGCATATCAATTGTTACCTAAAAATAAATTTATAACAGACCTTTACTGCTTAACCATGCTCACATGAAAGTCACTAAATCTAGGTTCTTCATAGTCAGACCAATGAGATCTAGTTATTACTTCTACAGGTATGTCATGTACCACTTGCCTGGTTTCTATCGTACCACAAGCCTAAATTATAGAAGTTATATTAAAAATGTTTAAGAAAGTTAAGCTCTTACTAATTCCGTTTCTAACGTTAAACACGGAGATTCCTTGTCAGTAAGCTTGATCTTCAAAGTTTTTGCATTTTGCTTAAGCAGGGATAATGAACGTGCCAAAAGCGCTAAAAAAATAAAATCAACTTAACAATTATTCCTGAATTAAGTAAGTTTACCTGTTGAGAATTCTAAAAATATTTCATTGTGTTGTTCGGTTACACCAACAAGCTTGTACTCCTTAAAATAATAAGTAACAGGTAATTCACACCAAGCTAAGGGCTGTCTAGGACCATTTTCTTCTTCTGAAACAATAAAATATACCTTCCTTGTTGTCATTCTCATAACGCATTGTTTAGAAAATTTCGATAGGCAATTTCCAACAGCTAAAATCATATCGATGTTATTTTGATCCATTGTAAATTCAAACCCACTCATTAGATCCTTCATCACGCACGGGTCAGTTATTAAACCGCGAAATTTCATTGTATTTATTGCAAATCTAACACTTATTTGAAAGTTTAAATAACAATAACAAGAATATTAAGTATTAACCTTCAAATCACTTGTCAAAGCTCAGTGACAGGGTTGCCACTCGTTAAGTCAAAAAAAGCCGGTTAAATTTGACAGCGCCGCAAACCTGCGCACAGCCATATGGCACAGCACAGAGATCCTGCCGTTGTGCGGGATTCACTTATTTGAATTTTTGAAAAGCTCTGACAGTCCTCCAGCTACTGGGATTGTAGCCTAGAGCCAAGCAGAAGAAGCAAGTTGCCATCCCTCATCAGGGCTGGATTAAATAAGAACGGGGAGGGTGTGGACGTATTTCGTACTGTCAGGAGACTCTAAAAAGACTAACTGCCTTACTGTCATTCACGTGAAAAACCGAAAATGCCAATTTCAGCAAGAGGTATACACTGGAAGGTAATTTTTTGTAAACCGTTAGCGACCTAAAGTGTGACCCATCTTGCTTCCTCAAATTTGAGGGAGAATCAATTGGCGTAAAACTTCGAACTTCAAAGAGCCACCCACTTCGAGAAAAGTAGATTTTCATTGGTTTAAAATCACGGCAAGTTTTAATTAAAACCGGATTTTGTATTATAAAAGATGCTAGTAAAACCATTGCCACCAGTTTTTCTAAGAAAAAACCTTAAAACGATGAAATTCAATAGAAACTATACACATTTTTACATTTTTTAAAAGTTTTTTGCGACCGCAAGTGTGACGCAGCTTACTTCCTCAAAGATGGAGAATCGATATGTGCAAATTTCAAACTTCTAGAACTCGCACACTTCGAGAAAAGTAGGTTTTCTTTCATTTAAAATTCTAAAGACTCCAGTGAAACCAATTTCCAGCAGTTTTCCTGATAAAAACTTTAAGACGCGAAATTCACTAGAAAGCCTAATTTTGTAAAAGTTTTTTGCGACCGCATGTGTGACCCATCTTATTTCCTCAAATTTGAAGAGGAATCGATTGGTGCAAATTTCAAACTTTTAGGGTTCACACACTTCGCGAAAAGTAGCTTTTCTTGAATTTAAAATTCCAAAATGCAATAAAACTAATAAATATCGGCAAGTTTTAATTAAAATTATATTTTGTATTATCAAACAGTCTCGTGAAACCAATTGCCAGTAATTTTTACGATAAATACTTTAAAACGCGAAATTCACTAGAAAGCGTACATTATTTTGTAAAGGTTTTTTGCGACCGCAAGTGTGACCTGTCTTATTTCCACAAATTTGAAGGAGAATCGATCGGTGCAAATTTAAAACTTCTAGAGCTCACACACTTCGCGAAAAGTAGCTTTTCTTTAATTTAAAGCACCAAAATGTAATAAAACTAATAAATATCGGCAAACCTACATTTTGTATTATCAAAGACTAGTGAAACCAATTGCCAGTAATTTTGCTGATGAAACTTTAAAATGCTAAATTCACTAGAAAGCGTACATTTTGGAAAAGTTTTTTTGCGACCGCAAGTGTGACCTATCTTATTTCCTCAAATTTGAAGGAGAATCGTTCGGTGCAAATTTGAAACTCAGCTCAGACATATCAGACCCTTCGAGAAAAGTATCTTATTTTCTTTAATTTAAAGTTTCAAAATAGGAAAAAACTAATAAATGTATATGGGAAAGTTTTAATCAAAATTGCATTTTGTATATTATCAAATGTTCTAGTGAAATCAATTCCCAGCAATTTTCCTGATATAAACTTTAAAACGCGAAATTCACATAGAAAACAGATATAAAAGTTTTTTTGCGACCGCAAGTGTGATCAATCTTATTTCCTCAATAGGTACCTAATAGCGTATAATGCATCATAATACAAAACAGTTCAGTAAGTACTTGGTTGTTTTGTTGTTAGGAATATTTTTTCCTAGGCTTCAGAGAAAAGCCTGACTCACACAACCCCAGCGTTCGTTAAAAAGTGACGCGACTTTAGAACGTCACTGGAACTTTTTTCCCATAATTTTCCGAATAAAATCGAATTGGTCTAGCGATACACGCGCAAAGTTATTAAGGGGCTTGATCACTCATAAATTACCAAACTTGATGCTAACTTCTCCAAACCGATTATTGTTCAGATTATACAAGGTGTCTCAGAACGCTCGCACCAAATTCTTATGGAGTATTCAGGATTAAATTCTGAGTTGATAGGCGTTTTTGAGAATTTCCAGATTTCAGCCTTGAGTTGCTTCATAAGGTAATTTAATGCTAGATGCACCATTTCCTAGGTAACAAGATACTATCAATGAAAATTTATACTGTTGTATCTTGTTACCTAGGAAACAGTGCATCTAACATTAAATTACCTTATGAAGCAATTCAGAGCTGAAATCCGATTGGTCCTTTTAAATCTCTTATAACTCGAGAACTATTGGACCCTAGAAATTTTCAAAAACACGAATCAACTCAGAATTTAATCCTGAATATTCCATTAGAATTTGGTGCGAGCGTTCTGAGACACCCCTGTATTTACGACTTAAATCACATCTACAATAAATTGTCTACGACTTTGATCCACTATATAAATCTTCTAAACTCAACCAGTCAACACTCAGCACAATTGATGGCTGGGTAGGTAGGTATACCTACCCGAACTCTTCGACTTTCCTAGGTATTAACAATTTCTGCATATTGAGAGCATTCCCCACCAATAGAGCTCAATTACATTCTTCTTTGGAAAAATGTGATACATACTCGTTAAACTCACATAGATAGCGAGTTTTAGACATTTTAGACATTCGTAAAAAACATCTTCCATAAATATTAAAGTAGGTATGTACCTTAACGATTTATTGTCTTATTCTTTTCAATTTCCGATGTAGGTATAATATGTATAGGTATATGTTCTCTTACATCTTTTCCCTTGATAATGGTTAATCTAATCTTATCACAGTTTGCAAATTTTTACAGAAACAATACGTCTTTTCACGCTTAGGTACAGGATATAGATAAAAATTGTTTGTAGTGACAATGTTTCTGCATGTGTTTGTTCTGGTAGCTCTATTTGCAGGTAAGCGGGGCAACTATTACATACCTACCTTTTACTATCACTTTTACCTTATACATTTATCCATCAGATGAACCAGTGCTTAAGCAGTAAATTGCGATGTCTTCATAATAATAATAAGTTATAACAACTGATGTGCCCTCTCCTAGCCTCTAGACAATCTGTACTTAAATCTTTATACCCACATGGTGCAATTCCAATTTCACTCCCGCACTGGAATTTCAGAAACGAGAGACATGATTGTATTGGGTTAAATGACAAAGAAAACTTTGTGATCATTCTGATCCTTATACCGGGTGTCAAGGGAACCAGGCTCACCCCCCTTTTTCCGTATTTCTTAAAATATACAAATGAAATTTGGCACACATACATATATAGCATGATAAACTGCATTTAGAGATATTTTGAGTCACTTCCAGTTTCAGCCGAAAAGAGCCTTACTTTGAAATTTTAAATGGAACAAACTGTATATCTTAATATTTTAGAGTTCTGTATTAAATTCTGAGTACGACCAGAATATTGTTTTTAGTTTCCGATTTCATATCTTCGAAAAACTTAATTTTTATTTCTTCATCTGGAGTGCTATGACCTCCCATACTAATCACAATTTCCAAATTACTAATTTTCTTCTAATGGATCAAGGACCTGTGGATTAAAACAGAATCAAATTAGACGGCAATTGTTTTAATTTTACAATGGCCTTACTACGTTTTCGCCTACTTAATTGTTAAAAAATCAGAAAAACAAGAACTTTATTATTCATCCATTGGTTACATATTTCGTGTTAACGAGTCGAATCTTTATACCATCTTATTCCTAAGAAAATCTAGTTTTCAGAAAATCACATGAGCCACCCCTGATCCGTTTGAAAAAAAATGAGTGATTAAGCAAATCAGGATAAGTGACAATAGAAGCAGAAGCCTAAAATGAATTCTGATGACTCTAGATTAATTTTGAAAGGTCATAGTACTCTAGATGAAGTGTTAAAAATCAAGTTTTTTGAAAACATGAAACCAGAAATTTCCTCTTCTCTTTCCTTTCACCTTTTTTTAGTTAAGCACCAACGTTCCTAAATATACTTAGGTACTATACTTTTTTACAATAAATATACCTTTTCTCTTATTCAGCAACGACGTCGCAAGAATCGACCACAATATTAAGCACCGACAACGTCACAGAATCCGACTCATCTTCTGATTCTTCATCAACAACAACGGAAATCGCAAGTACCACTACCACTCCTGAACCAACGACAACAACAGTAACAACAACGACAACAACAACAACAACAACAACAACGCCTGCCCCCACAACACCACCACCCGAACCAAACTTTCTATACCTTGAAGGAGATTCCTTTAATTGGAGTCCATCCGCCGACTCATCAGTAATTGTTACCGTTCCTGCAGGCTGTTCAATTTCAGTAACGGTTTCAAAGTTGTCTTTGGCTGAAGGAAATTACCTTATTATTAAAAGAGGAGATTCTGCCAGTTATGAAGACACGGACGGAAAAGTCTTGAGTAATGAATTGAAGTCTCCATTAAAATATTTATTTAAAACCAATGCTGTTTTCGCGTCGTTAGTATTGAACGATGTAACAGGGGTAAATACAGCGTCGATACTATTCGAGCAAATTGGTAAGATATTGACGTAAAAGTACCAAACATAATTATAAAAATTATTATTATTATTTAGGAGAAGCAACAACCACAACAACAGTTTCTACAACAACTCCGGTTAGCTGGCCTACAACCCAAGAAGGGGCTTCCATGTATATTACGGTTAATGTCTCTGGGAAAAATGTACAAGAATATGCTAAGACATCCATCGTTGACCAGTTTAGACAATGTGTGGCAAACATGGCAATAGCATTTTGTAAAGATCAGCATATTAATGTAACCAAAGACATAACGTAAGTGCACAGCATTTTTTTTGAGCATTATTGATACCTACCATATTTTTTTCAGAATTACAAACGTAGGAATTAACAGCATTGTACAATGTCCTTACGCTTGGTTAGAAGCTGCAAATTGCGTTCAGGTTACTTTCAGATTGCCTATATACTATAACGAGGATCAAGTTGTAAAGGGCTATCAGCTAGAAAGTAAATACCTTATTCAAATGTGGTCATTTTACGCAGACAAATTTCTTGTTGATGGCTTTAGCTTATATGGAGCACCTGACATAAATAACATAGTAATGTGGTGGGCTATAGGAATTGTTATTGTCATTTCAGTATTTATAGCAGTATTACTGGTTTTAAGAAAGTTCAGTGCAAAAATTAGTGCATTCAGAAGAAACATTACCAAGAAACGTCGAAGGAGTGATCGAACCCCTATAGTTCCAAGTGAAAGGAACAGCATCATTACAAACATGGACCCGCACTATTTACAGGATAAAATGCTAGATACTCCCGCCTATTTTGAAAATTAAGTTAAGCCGAACATTGTACATAATAAGTGCCTATTTATTTATAAATAAATCTACCCATTAACATGATATAATGAAAATCCGTCGGAAAATTCGGAGCATCCCCACCCCAGTCCAGTCAGTAGCCAGTTTTTAAACTTAGGGATTTTGTAGATTCAGGGGTACTTTATAATATAAAATAATCATATTACACCATCCTAAACTTTGCCGCAGGCGCCCCCATATTGGCTAAAAGCAGTCTTTCCCATTTTTATCGCTGGTGCACCTTACGTCAAAAATATAAAAGCCACCGGAAGATGTACATCAAAGCGATGTGTACCCCTGTCCTGTAAATGTTTGTCATTATCACATTAATGAATAATGATGGGTGTGTAGGGGCCGCCTGGATTTACTGGTGGAATCGGATGCAAATCTTATCAACCTGAGATGAACTTTGACAGTGTTTGCAGAGTAGAATTATGAACAAAATAACACGGAAAGTAAAAAAAATTGCAAAAATTAACCCTATCAGGGGGTTGAAAAATTACGAAGAGGGATGAAGACTCATGAGGGGTGAGGATTTAACTGTGATTAAGTAATTACAAAATATAACACGATAATAAGCTTTCGGAAGCAGCTAATAATATAGAGATATAGTGAAGCTTATTTACGAATAGCAGAGCAAAATGATTACAGAGTCCGTTCACAATTCAACGTTACTCTGCGTTCCATTTCAAATGTCATTCAAATTACTTTGAAATTTCTTCAGGTTGTGTTTCTTGTAGTCAGTATAAGTATAAGTACCTAAACAAAATGGATTTCGATACCTTCAATCAAATTACTTTGCTTTGCTATCACATTACAATGTAATCTTTCAGGAACGCACCCCTGTTAGTAAAATTTCTTGCAAAATTTCCTCATATACCATCCTAAAATTCAAATTTTGGCGTTCTGTAACTTCAATAGAAAATGAATGGGGAGTATGCATAGGTTTTTATTTACGGCACCATTTTTAGGCCAAAAAGGCACAAGAAGCAGAATTCGAAGAGCATTCATATGGTTACGCGAAAAATGGGGGTTTGCATTTAAATTTTTAAAGTTGATGTGGGCCGATTTAGCCCAAAGCCTTTTCAGCGCCTCCGAAATACATAAGATTTCCTCGTTCCAGATTTCAGCCAGATCGCTCCAGGAGCTGGTAGCCTAAGACACACAGACATTTTTTCAATAACCATACTGTTTTGGATTTAGCCTGATGATGACTCTGAGAGTCGAAACATATGTTGCACCATATGTAAATGATTTTAATATATTCTTTTTTTGTGGCAAGACTTTGATCAAAATACCTATTTCATAACCTGCTATTTAAAACGCTTCAGTTATTCGTTGCGTGCAAGTCCGCGAAAAAACCCCGCTTTAACAATTTAAAACGTGAACGCTGAGTAAACGCGGTTGAAGATATAACAAAATCATAAATGGAAGAATTGTTGGCTACGAAAAGATCTACCAAAAAGTCCGCGACAGCATATAGGTATCTAAAACTGCTAAAACTTGCTATTTAGTTAAAAGCATCAATAAACATTATTATTTATTATTATTATTATTATGAAGAATGTACCACAATAAACAGTCAAGCCGATTTTTACAAAAAATTATAAACACGAAAACAATTATTGTAGGCTACCTATCATAGATACCTATATGCTGTCGCGGACTTTTTTGAGATGAAACAACATCTCCAAACGTTCAGGCAGCGTTCGCAAAAGAAGCGCATTTTTCCCCGGATTTATCGGAGGCGCTCCCTATGTAAACGTGGGCAAGGCGTCATATAAACGTATAAATCTGTATATAATGTAATCAACCGATTTGCGCCAAAATTGCATCATCATCTACAGGACGCTCACTGAACGTGTACGTAACATTTCATCTCGATGAATTCAGTAGTTTCGGCTGCAGCGTGTTTTTTTGGCAAAGAGCACTAAAGTGTTGATACATTTTTGGAAGCAGAATTCGAAGAGCATTCATATGGTCACGCGAAAAATGGGGGTTTGCATTTAAATTTTTAAAATTCATGTGCCAAAAAGGCATTTTCCGTAAACCGATGTGACCCAAAGTCCAATCAACACCTACAAATTGCCCACTGAGTATGTGTGCCAAATTTCATCTCGATACGTTCAGTAGTTTGAGCTGCAGCGTGCTTACAGACAGACACACAGACACACAGAGGCAGACATTTTTTTAAAAACCATTTTTTTGGGTAGGTACGCAGGACCCTAAAACGTTTTTGACGATTCTATTTTTCTGAATTTTCCGATCGATTCCAGTCATATATGATTCCAGTACTGCCTCACGCTGCGTATAGAAGTTAAAAACCAGCGAAAAGCCATCAGCAGCCCTGTGGAATCTGAGGCATTCGCACCGTAATTGAACGGTCCATTGACTCGATCAGGATCCAGGACTCGTGCTAGCGGTTGAGGATTAAAATATCTGCATACTCTTCATTCATTTTCTATTGAAGTGACAGAACGTCAAAATTTGAATTTTAGGTTGGTATGAGGAAATTTTGCAAGGAATTTTACTAATAATTGGTGGGTTGGTAAAAGCGATTCAAATGCGATACATCAGAAAACATGACAAATGTCAAAATTTTGCAATTGCTATGTATATTGTCTCAAAATGGCCTTTGTGTGCGTGCAGTTTTGAGTAAAGTGCAAAGAAATATATTCACGAAAAAGCCTCAGGTACCATCAGGTACATTTATCTGTGACACTGTTGTTAACAATAAAAATAAACCCAAGAAGATTTGGGTCATGTAATATGTTTTTGCTTTCCCGCTAAATTTATATCAAATTGTCAAAAGTACAGGCCCTTGCAAATTAGGGTTGTACAGTTCCAGAAAAATTTTAGATCTGCTATAGAAAATGAACGGACTTTGCATAAAGTCCCGTCGCATATAGGTATTAACGAAAGCGGGGGTTGTATGTCTCAGGCTTTTTTCTGTTGGTTTGTAAACGGGATTTCAGTTCTGTTCTGTCAAAATTCCTGTCATGGACAATAATTAACAACAAAGACCCCTTTCAACCTCCATTGTTACTGTTTATTGACACCGACAGTGAGTGACGGGAGTTTTGACGGATGTGAAATCCCGTTTACAAACCAACAGAAGAAAAGCCTGAGGCACACAACTCCCGCTTTCGTTAATATGCGACGGGACTTTACGTACCTGCCTGTGAACTTTGTACCAGTGTGTACGTACCGGCCACCTACCGGCCAAAGTGAAGAAACCTTGAGCCGGAAGTCCTGCTTGAGTGTGAGCGTGGCTTGAGCTATTTGCCGCTAGAGGTCGAACCGCATTCCAATGCCATGAAGCCATCCAACGGCCTTTTAAAAATTGTAATTGTAGAAACCAACACAGAAGACAAGAATCTGAGGAATCTGTGTGTGACGTGTGGTGTAGTGAGGGGCCGTTTGCCCTTAAAATTCCACCTGTTTAGTGTTTTGTTTACCCCGTATCCGGGCTTTTAACCTAGAAGTGCAATGCATCCAAGCAGGCGTCGGAAAAAGCGCCCTAATTACGGCATTCGAACCGTGGAGGTGATGCGGGGATCAAACGGCTTCGGTTTCACAATCTCTGGCCAGCAGCCGTGCATTCTTTCATGTATTGTCGTCAATTCCCCCGCGGATCAAGCCGGATTAAGAGCTGGGGACTTTTTAATTTCAGTCAACGGAATGTCGGTATCCAAAATAACCCACGACGCCGTTGTTAACTTGATTGGAAATTGCGTGGGACCCATTAAAATGACCATTGCGGAAAATTATTATTCAGACAGCAGTGAAGAAGAAATGGATGTCAATCGTTTAATCGGCGGAAGGAAACCTAAATACCTTCACAGGCCAAGAGTTCACAGGTTTCATAAACAAACTCGAGATACTCACGAGGTCAGTAAGAAAATTGAAAAGAAAGCTGAAAACAGATCGATGTTTGAATCTGCAAACAGCTCTTTAAATATTTCTCTCCCGATGGAGAATGAGGGTGGACCAATAGAATATAAAGCTCTAGTAGGCTATTTAGGAACAATTGAAATGCCAAAACAGCTGTTGCCAACCTCGAGGCTACAAACTGTTTGTAGTTGCATTAGAAAGTTGAGGCAGGAAAAAAGAGCCCCCACTGCTGTTCTAATGACAATCTTCCCCACGTGCCTCACTTTGAAGAATTCCTCGAATCATATTTTGGCAATTTATCCCACAAACCGTGTTGTTTACATCGGATCTACCGCCGACAGGGAGTCGAGATATTTTGGATTAGTGACAAGTGCAATTAATGATCAAGGAAGCCCCTCATGGAATCAAGAAGAAAAAAAGTGCAAGAATGTCGAAAGCGAAATTGAAATTTCCAACAGCTGCCATGTCTTCATGATTGACCCAAAAATCGTCGAGCACAATGTCCATTCAAAGAAAGCAGAAATCTTTAAAATCACCTGTACCACAGATGTTATTACTAAAAGTTGTTTGGAATTTCCTCGAACTTCACTTTACATAGTGAACCTGGTGCAAACGATGTACAAACTGCAAGCTAATGACAAATGTGCAATATTGGATGATGCGCCTCTCCTGGCTAATTCTCCACAACCCAGTGCTTCCAGTAATTCAGATTCGGGAATAGGCTTCCGGGACGATTGTGGCAATATCAGTGACAGAATACTAGTAGTTGAGTTTCCTGCACATCGCCCATTCCCAGCAATAGTTTCAAATACTAAACGACCAATGGGAATAGATGCTACTAATGTACCTCTAGATCTGCCCTTGAACAATGACGAACGAAATTATGAACTAAACAACATACGGTGTAAGAACAACCTCGATATAAATCTACCCAACAACTTATCCAAGGAATACGACAGGAGTAAACAAGTTAACAACATTAGAGCTTGCGAATCAGTAAATATCAAAAACATCCTGGACAAGAGTGTAAATGTCTTGTTGTCAAAACAAAACAACGATGGAGAAATTTACAACAAATTGACGTGCAGAGCCTTACTTGATCATCCCAAGACTAGAGGGTTATCACCGTTGAGCATCATTAGCTCAGATGACAATACTCTCGACGCTGATACAGGTCAAATATTTTCCGAAAGAGCAGTCGATGTTCCTGAGAATTTCAAAATGTCCTGTGATGCTTTAACCAACTTGGACGTGGAACTCCAGAGATCCCTTGATACTGTTTCCAGATCAAACAGTCCCGAGTCATGCAATTCGAGAAATGTTTTTAAACGTCCCAGCGCATCGGTTTTTGTAAGAAAGGTGTCGAAAAAGCAGCAAAAACTGGTAAACAGCTGCGATAATTTGGATAAATTTGATGACAGTACATTGAGTTATAAGTTAAGTCCTAAAGTCTATGGGTTGTCTAAGCCGAACCATAGTTGCGAGGAGTTGAATAATTTGGACCAGTTTGAGAAATACGGATATGGCAGCTTACAGGAGCTGTGTACTTGGAATGGAGGCAATAAGGGGATGAGAAATATCGCCCAAAGTGAACCAGACGTTAGAATTCAAAGAAATCGAGAGTCGAGAGTAAGTATATTGTAGATGGAGTGGGGTTTGAGTGGTGTCAGTAGAAATCTTCGTGAATTTTGTAGGAATTTGTTTCAGTATCTGTTAATATTAGTTGAAATATTAGTCTTTCCGAGAGTCTTTCTTAGCATTACTAATAATATTTAGTTAGGAGGCAGTTTTCAACACATCAATAGAGAAAAACCTTAGCAAAAGCAACTCGAAAAGCGACGAGAACTCACCCTTGTTTTGGAAATGAAACTTCTATAACCGCGGAAAGGACGAGTGATTCGGTGTGAGCAAATGTGGGCGTTACGCAAACAAATGTGTTAAAAGAACTGGTGAATGGCCCTATGTTCACACGTTTGTCGACCCTATTTACTCACTCCAAGGGCCGGTTTTTTCATCTCATCTTAATTTTAACATGAGGTTATTTCTATAGAAACGATTGTTGTCACAATGGAAATTAGGGTGGTAAACCTCATGTTAAAGTTAACATGAGATGGAAAAACCGGCCCCAAGTGTGATAGGCTCGATGATAGGCAACCACAGGGTGACTTTTTTAAAAGTTACAATTTGACTTTTCTCTGGCATTACAAAAGATATAAAAAATCGCTCGAACAGGTCGATTTTTATTTCGAAAGGTACACCCTTGGGGACACCTAAATTAAATTCGTACATCGTGAAATTTTTCACTTACATCTTTTGAAAGCTAATTTCGTTGCCAATCCAACACTGTAACTTTTGAACTAGTGGATGGATCTCTAACATTTTTGCATCAGTTGATCGATTTGGCCCAAAGTCTAATCAGCTCTTCCTTTGATTATACAGGGTGTCTCAGAACGCTCGCACTAAATTCTAACGGAGTATTCAGGATTAAATTCTGAGTCGATCCGTGTTTTTGAAAATTTCCATGATTCAGTAGTTCCAGAGGTATAAGAGGTTTAAGAGGACCAATCAGATTTCAGCTCTTAATTGTTTTACAAGGTAATTTAATGTTAGATGCACTATTTCCTAGGTAACAAGATACAACAATATAAATTTTCATTGATAGTTTCTTGTTACCTAGGAAATAGTGCATCTAACGTTAAAGTACCTTATGGAGCAATTCAAAGTTGAAATCTGATTGGTCCTCTTAAATCTCTTATGACTCGAGAACTATTGGTCCCTGGAAATTTTCAAAAACACGGATCGACTCAGAATTTACTCTTGAACACTCCATTAGAATTTGGTGCAAGGGTCCTGAGACACCCTGTATGCAATCTGCACATACCAAATGTCTTCGAGATCGGTTCAGTAGGTTGGACTGTAGCGTATTTACAGATAGACATTTTTCAAAAGACACTTTTTTTGGGTTCCCAGGACCATAAAACGTAAAGATTTGATGTTTTTGGCGATTCTATTTTTCGATCGATTCCAGTAACTGCTCCGCGAGCGTAGAAGTTAAAAATTGACCGTTGGCAACTGATAAATGTTTCTTGATTTGATACTAACTTGAATACAACTGTTTACAGATTAATTTTCTACATTTTTAAAGTAGTGTCGGAAAATTTGACTCGTGCCACGGGATTTATGGCTTTTCTTATCAAGCAAAACCCAAGGGGTCAAGGAGAAACGTTTCTTCCCGTTGAATAATCGTATATAATAGAACGAGTGATACTGATTTTTTCCGACAAAATTTGCGAAACAAATAAGTGAGTAGATTTTCCAAAGGCAAAAGCTACGAATGTATTTGTAAACTAATTTTGCAGAAAAAATCAGCCCACGAATTATAGTTAGATGGTAAAACAAAAGTAATTTCAATGGAAACAATAAGGTTCTCATGACATTTCAGTTGACAGAATCAACATTAATATAACAAGACCTTGATTTTTGATCGGATAAATTTTGCTCGTTGAATTTGGACATTTATATTCGGAGATTAAAGCCCTCGAGCTAAAGCTCTCGGGCTCTAATCAGAATATAAATGCCCAATTCAACTCGCAAAATCATCAAACGGAAGTTTAGAGTCTGACTTTGGAAAATTTTGCCGATAAAAAATCAATCGTCGCGTTATATTTGCTAAGATTATTTCCAGAATCCCGTTTGTGCATCTTGACAATTACATTTATCTGCTCAATATGCATAATCTAATCGTATAGTTACCTACTTTGATCATTTTTAACAGTTTGAGTTTATTTATATTTGGCTAAGGGTTTAGTTTTCCCTGCACTTAGCCAAATGGATGATCCATAGGTACTCGTAAATATCGAAAGCTCATCGCTTGAACTCAAAATCTTCAAACCGATCCACATAAATATAGTTTGATGGTCTGAAGCTTTCGACGTTTTGAAGGAGGATGCATTAATAATAGCTTGCCCTGAAATTTCAGTTTTACGTTAGGGACCGATATTATTGTTGACGGAATAACTTACAATTTTCACAATGGATGGTAAGGTATATGCAAAAGCGAGCATAATTTCGAGTAATTTACAAATGTTAAGCTAAAGATGTCAAGAGAAACGTCAAAATTTAATCAGTATCGTCCCGTCGCTATGACGACCGCAGAGGACAATAAAATTTATCCGAGATAAACCTCTCTCATTGGTTGAAAGTTTGCATTTGATTGGTTGTTTATGTATATTTGACAGATGTTGGAAATAATCATATTAAACACACTCGTTCAAAATTCTGAAATTGTCATATCGGACTGTGATGTGTGCGAAAAAAATGTTTAGGCATCCGTCCCTGAATTAACCTCCAAGCCGAATACACATAGTAATTTATTGTGCCTGTGTGTAGATCTTTAATGCTCTAGATAAGATTTGAAAGATTCCCCACTTCATGAAGCCGCGCATAATTTCTCAATGAATGGACGGTCACTCCTTTTAAGTAGTGTAGTGCTGTGCTTGCATACAGTCGTGCCTTCCTTTGCTCAAATGCAGAAAAATAAAAGTACATTCCGTTGATTACAGTGCACTCAGTGAACTATATTAGTATGAAAATGTCAGACGAAATAAGGTTTTGCAGTGAACGAGGTCAAAGTTAGCAAACACATTGAACAGCTATGGAAATATGCCTGTGAGTACATACATTCACACATACAAGACCGACAGTAGGTTACAGCAACTGTGTATTCGTCACCTCAATTAAACGCAATTAAACTTCAAGGGCTATGGTTTTCCACATACATGAGATACATTTCAACGAAATTAGCCAAGAAATTATTTGACAGAATTACCTAATTTTTTAATACATTTTTTGTGGATTGCACATAAGTATTTTATTACCACCCTATTATACATGCCATTATTTTATTTTTTTCAATATTAATTTTGTTGAGCTTTTTTATTTATGTTAAAAACGTACAGTTTTAATCCGGCCTGCAGATTACTTAGTATGCTTATTATATTGTAAAATGAAAAAAAGCAACGTTAGTGATAATTATCATGTCTTGTGAGAACTGCCTGTCTCCCACTTGATTGTAGTGTCAAAAGGTCACTGCTCTATGACCTCCTAGTTAGGTAATTGAAAATTGTAATTCACTAAAATGAAACAAGCACGATTTGCAGAATTTTTTATGGAAATAAAATTTTTAATATTTTCAAATTTTATTTAGGTTGTTATTATGAGCAAACATTGTGGTTCTTAAGAGGAAGTGTTAGTTCCTGCAATTCGTCATGTGATGATGATTATTTGAAATTGTGATAGGTATTCCTGAGAAACGTTGCTCATTGGCTGGCGTGCTCGCGAACACGAACTAGAAACTAGAAAGTAACCATCTTCGAAGAAGAGTACTGAATTTACTTGATTTTTTTTTTATTAACGAGATCAATATGACTGGTTGGTGCTTAATGGTGACCGGAATCGTAAAAACTGGCACTTCCTTGGCGCCATTCTCCGATCTGCAGATAGTCTCGGTTCATCTTCCTAAAGCTTATGGACTGTGTTAGCACCGCGAAATTGGTGGATGATATGGTTTATTTAGTGTCATTGACTTTTATTCTGTACAGGCATTTCATTCTGTGAGTAAGCCAAAAAATTCCCACTTAATAAAGCCAATTGTACTAATTGCAGATGTAATGTGAACGCGTCGGTTCTATGTTATTGTTATAAAACAACTTGCACGAAATGGGCAGATGCGCTATTTATTCATTTAGGTATAAGTAGGTTCAAAGAGAAATCAGCGAGGGAACCGAGAAGGGAACGCACGTCTATTGTCGGTCTTCAGAGTTACCTATTTTCTTTGTCGTCTAACAAAATACATGTTTAAGCGGTTTTAAATTTTTTGAAACGTTTTATTTCAACAGATATCAACTATAAATCAAAAGGATTGCATGCTCAACTTTGGAGTGTTGCTATCTTAAATCAACATAACAAAGGTATGCCATTATAAAATAGGCACAAGTAACTCTGTTGACCCCGTACAATTTTCGTTGACCCCCTTTGCCTTAGAGTACAACAGTTTCAAATTGTTTATACAAATAAAAATAACGGCGGATGTACGATAAACTTGTTTTGGCAATAAACAATCGGATTACAATTTCATCAACGTTTACTCGTTTAGCGAAATATATTTTTAGATTGGGAAGAAATAAAGAAGCGCTTGTCAGCTAAGTACCTATACTATGCCTTTTATGACTCTGCTTACGTATATGCACGTCACAAATTTTGACCGTAAGTAACGCAAAATCGGGTTGTGTGTGCTTATAAACCAATAGATTATGGAATAGTTCCAGGTTAATAATTGTTTTCTACAGGGTGTATCGAAATTAGTGGTCAAAACTTTACCAGTAGATTGTTCTATGAAAAATATGAAAAAGAGTCCCTATGAACATATGTCGAAAAATAAGTCCTAAGGGAGCTAAGGCCCCTTAATGGGGCCACTTTGAAAGCTTTTCATTGGTTCAGGTCTCCAAAATTTGTGACAGAAGACATCAAAATATCGTAAACAAGTTCATGGGACGGTTCCTTGCTTCATTCTAGAAAGAAAAGTTCTTATGGGTATTGGTCGAAAAATGCTTCCTAAGGGAGCTATGGTCTTGGAAATTATGTTTTTTGAAGCATCAAAGACTTAGTAAAGATACAAAATTTCACGTTGCTATCTTTAACTGTTTTGAAGATATTTACAAAAAAACAGTTTCAAAGTGACCCCTTTAAGGGGCCTTACCTCCCTTAGAACTTGTTTTTCGACAAATGTTCATAGGTACTTTTTTTTCAAATTTTTCATACAAGAATCTACTAAGTTTTAACCACTGATTTCGGAACACCCTGTATAACCTTTGTTCTAGTAGCTAGTGTAAATATTAGACTGCGGAAATTATATGATAACGTCACTGTCAGATTTCCCGAGATTTCCCTTTGAATTTTAGCAATCTACGGCCTACGCCCTACGTAGATTGGCAAGGCCAACTAGATCGGAAAAGTTTTTGTTCACACAATTCACATAATTATATGAAATCTTAAGTAAGTATAGGATTGATGTCCGGCCCTTAGATGCGGAAAAATTATTCGAACATGGGCTGGTATGAATAAAGTGTTACAAGATGCTCGTACTTGCATTAATCAAGGATAGAAATACACGTTTTTCTTGTGTAAGATAAGGGTATAACTATGAGCAAAAGCTCGGTTACTTTTTATTCATACCAATGATGGTGAAATTTTACGACGCACCCCCTAATCTCGATGAACCCCAACTTTAAAGTTTCAAGTTTGTGATACATCATTTGGAAGCGAATTTCATTACGAAGGCAATGATGCAAATCTTTTCTATATCGTTTCGTTCCCGAGTGCCCTCTAAACCGCACTAAGGCCCTTTGTGATACATCATTTTGAAGGATATGGAATCGTCTGAAAACTGATGCAAATGTTTTTGATCCATCCACTCCATCAAAAGATACACCGAAGAACATGAATTGGTTCTGGAGCGAGAAATAATTATTGTTTTTGCTGTATTGTGAATTAAAATTTGCCTAAAGAAGGCACTCGGGAATGAACGGATACAAAAAAGGTTTATACGATTGTATTGGACATGAAATTAGCTTTCAAATTATGTATCACAATTGAAATTTTGAGGTTGCGTTGAAAAATTTCACCAAACACGTAAATATTTAAATGTCCCCCTCGAAATAATAATAATCGACCTATTCCAACGATTTTCCCTCAACTGAGTCGGAGAGCAGAAAATGTGGATGGCACCTTTTCAGTGGGCCATCCTGAATGTACAGGGTCTTTTTTTATTATTGTCCCACTTTTAAATTGGAATATCTCCATTATTACTTGAGCTATTCACCTGAAATAAAAACTGGATGGTAGACCGTACTCCCAAGTTTTGTTCTGGAGCTTACTCTCAGCGATCACCGTCGGATCTTAAACGCTGTGGATGCAACTTGCTTTTTTTTAAATGACACCCCCGGTATATTCTTGCACGGATCGATAGTGAATTTTCTTCTGATTTCATTGATATAGGGTAGTTGATAGTTTTCGAGAAAAAAAATTTAATTTGAAATAATCGGACCATTAGAATCTACGAGAATGTCCAAATGGAAATACCAATCATTTTGAAATTTTTAATTTGTAATGTTTTAAGGTGAATAAATCAGTTACCTACTTTGCTACTATGATACTAAAGAAGGTTACAATTTTCTTAGAATACTCAGACCTCCACTACATAGCCATCATAAGTTATAAAAACTATTTATTTTCACGATTTTTTTTCTGGGAAACTATCAACCCCAGATATCAACTACCCTATATCAATGAAATCAGAAGAAAATTCCCTATCGATCCGTGTAAGAATATAAAGGGTGTCCCGTTTAAAAAAAAGCAAGTTGCATTCACAGCGCTTAAGATCCGACGGTGATCGCCGGGATTAAGGTCCACAACAAAACTTGGGAGTCCGGTCTACCATCCTGTTTTTATTTCAGGCGAATATCTCAAGTAATAAAGGAGATATGACAATTTAAAAGTGGGACAATAATAAAAAAAGACCCTGTACAATAAACATATCAAAGGGTCTAGGGGTCACCTGATCCATACGATTGTTTAATCAGGAGGTAAAAACCTGCAGCATATAAAAATTTCAACTAAATAGATGAAAGCCACTTGAAAGTACTTTACAGAGTTCTAAGGTAGTTTTAGAAAAATGTGTGCCTGTGGTTACGCCTCAACCCAAAGTAGTACTGAAAATATCGAGATGATAGTTGGCACTGTATAGGTTCTGATTAATAAAAATAATAATTATTTAATTGTAGCCCTACTAAATTGAATGAGATTAAGTTGCCCAATACGCTGATTAAGGTAATCTTGCATTATTATACCGATTTTTTTTTGAACTGGATCGTGACTACATAGGTTACTTTTATCAATTATCGTTCTTTTTATTACGCCAGTTTTCTATTATAAGCCATTGTTCAACTCCGTTATCATATCAAAATGAATCTAATAATAATGAGTGTCTTATCTTAGGAGAACTTTAGTATAACTAACAACGTCATAGTGTAGTGAACAAATGGCCACATATTTGAGAGAATGGCACCCACAAAGAGGCTAGGTTCTTGGGATTTGAAACAATTATTGTCTAAATTAAGATTTAGATCCCGGCGGTCGCGGCAAGTATTAAAAACCGTAAAATTTTGGTGTGAGATGTTGGGTTGTGGTTTTAAATTGACTTCTATTAACGTCAAAATTCGTGTCAATGTCAAAAAAAACAGAAACAATGATTTTACCCAACCTACATTGTTACTGTTTATTGATACTGACAGGAAATTTGACGTAAATGGAAGCCCGTCTAACACTACACCGGATAAAACGTCTGACTCACACGGTCCATGTGTTCTATAGAATATGTCACTACGCCGTATTGTGTATGTATAGTATACAGGGTGGTTCCGTTTTCACTGGTCACCATTGGCGTCTCCTAAATGGTAAACTTACGGAGACGGTTAATTAGAAAAAAGGTGCGCTATTTTTTGGTGATTATTTCCAAATTACCTTTTAAACCAACAATTTAATGATTTTCTTCACTACTTGATTTTGAACACAATTTTTTCACTGTTGAAAATAACTACGTACCACGTAAACTAAATTAAGGGAAATAAAGGTCCATAAATATGACCACCAGGCACATATCCTACACGCATGTAAAGTCTTCCTTCCACAAACCATATTTTAAGTGTTTTTGGACATAAAGTACGCTGATTTCTTCTAATCTCAAAATTCAATGACATTTTGTTTGGACGTTTCCTAACCACAAACGTCATAACGTCAATGAATTCACATCTTCTTGGGATCTTGTGTATAGGCAACCCCGGTTTAAAATAAGGTACTTTTAACAAAATAAAGAGTTTAATTTGGGAAAATAATCTTACCGAATACCACTCGCGCATCGCTATTGTAATCGGTTAAATTTTAGAAATAATTACTCAAGCTTTGTTGCCATTTAGATAAAACAATTCGAACTAAATTGCCATTTATTGTCAAAGATTAGATAATAAATGGCAATTTAGTTCTCACTGTTTTACCACCTGCAACAAGCTTTCGTAACCATTTTCAAAATTTAACCGGTTAAATAGCATGCACATGTATTATAAGCGATTAAGAATCTGAAGAGAATTCCCCGATATCTTGATTCGATCCTAAGTTATTCCGAAAAATCTGAAAATGCAATTTTAAATTAAAATTAATATTTCCCTAACGATTGATGCTATTTAAATTAAACTTGGAACTTTTATATTTTTGAAGTAGTAGAGAAATTTTCTCTACCATGGTCTGTCCGGAATCCACATGACCAGGATTCACCCTATTTCCATGGCGAATCATTGTTGTCAACAATGAGTCGCCATGGAAATTGGGTGAATCTTGGTCATGTGGATCCCGGACAGAGTATACTTTAATTCAACCCAGCCCACTTTGAGACAATGAACAATTCCAGGGTTTTATATTTTTGACAACTGTCAATCAAACGGCATCTACAGAAATTTTCTATAATCTGTCCGGGATCCACACGACCGAGATTCACCCTATTTCCATGGCGATTCATTGTTGACAACAATGATTCGCCATGGAAATAGGGTGAATCTCGGTCGTGTGGATCCCGGACAGACCATAGGCTTTCTGAATTTTGAGCAATGACGATCAACTTTTGATTTTCTTATGTCCGCCATGTTGAATTTTGGCACCATCCGACAAACAAAAAATTAACTTTTCAAAAATGTAACTAGGAAGACCTTTTTGAAAAAACGTGTTAAAGTTTGAAACAGGCGACTTCAAAACCTATTTTATTGAATTTTAAATTCAATTGTTCTAAACGTCAAAAGGGATTAAAAAAGTTGGGTGTATTATATTTTATTTCAAAGTTTTATACTGATTTTGTAAATGAATCATGCAAATTTTAGAATTTTGACGATTTTTCGAAAAAGTCCATATTGATTACCTACCTTTTTGAAAAGCTAATTTATTTATTTATTATTTATTATTCTAAATCTGGAAGGCCTAGAAAATTTATGTGAATGCCATTCGATTGACAGCTATCAAAAAGTTCCAAGTCTCATTTAAATAGCATCAATCGTTAGGGAAGTATTAATTTTTATTTGAAATCGCAATTTTCAGGTTTTTCCGAATAACTCAGATACGAATCAAGATATCGCGGAATTCTCTTCAAATTCTTAATTACAAAGAAATAGCCCAACTTTTTTCTAATTTAACCAACTCCGTATCTCTTAACGTTTAGGAGATGCCGATAGTGAGCAGAGAAAATGGAACCACCCTGTATAAGTCACCCAAAGTCTTGTCGCCAACGCCAACTTCATTTGAACGTGCATTTACTTACCAGTGTCAGTGTTTGCGTCTTTAGAAGCTCGTAACCAATAGTAGTCGTACATCTTTCATCTCTCATTGCCATTGATCAGCTCAACTCCTTAAAGAGTACAAACGGTCGTTAAACTGCAAAAGAACAAAAAAAAGCAAGCCCTTACTTTACATTAAAATTGTTATAGGTACCATTTTCATCTAAAATAAGAGAAAAACCAATATCAATTTGCCAGTACTTTATAGTTAGTATTATTGTTACTGGTCCTAAGCCACTATGATGACTGTTATAATAAGGGTGGTGACTTGCACCTGTTCTCATGCACCTGACCGTTAATTTTACATTTTTTCACATACCTAACATATGCTGCTCATTCCACTGAGGCGACGTCATGTTTCCTCTATTTTTGTATTGTTTCCTAAAACATCCGTTGAGTCTGTATCATGTAGTCTTTGTGTAAACATCATTTTCCTTGATGATTTTTCGGTAAGTCACTTGATGAGTTTCCGTTTTATACATGTGCCAAAAACAATTTGGGAGCTAATTGCGCTCGTTCAAAGTTATTAACAGCATCCGTCATGCCAAAATAATTTAATCGAATTTAAAGGGTCCTATCCTTAGGGCCGGTTTTTAATCGAAAGTTAACCATCAGATCTGATAGTTATCCGATCAAATAAGTCCGTTTTAGAACTGATTGGATAACCCTCAAACAGATCTGTAGGTTAACCATCGACTGAAAAACCGGCCCTTAGAATCCCTTGATATCACATCCAATTATTTTTTAACAGCAGAAAAATTATCTTTCATACGTATATTGCTTATACAAACGCTCAAATTTGTTTATAGATTAGATTAGCGAGTTCTCCTCTTTTTTGCCTTATTTCTCGTCTCCCATTAAGTGCGCATCAGTGTTGCGTGGCGGATGCATTGATAAAGTTTTTTTTTTTGTGAAAATATCTCGGTCGCCCATGGAAAACCTAAGTTTACATTGCTTTGCCAACTGCTGAAAATGGATGCTTTATCAAAGGTTTACAATGATATAGTTTGTCAAATACTTTATCGTAGGACGGGGTGAGTTTTTTGTCGCTTTTGCACAATAGCATTATTATGCGCTACATACAAATCGATCCCATTAAATGAACCAAAAAAAAAACGTACTTTTGATTGATGCTTGACAACGCTCCTAATCTAATTTTTCACTAATTAATGGGGTTGCATGTGGTATAGCGATGGAAACAATATCGGTTCGGGGCTGGTGGTGGCTCTCAGACCTCCCTTTAAACGCTTCAACGGCTCTTTTCGTCGAGGAGGTTCCCAGAGAATTTCGAGGCGTCCGGCCTCGCTGCTCGCCCCAGCTCAAGTAGTGTCACAGGTAGATGCATGATTTCAGTTATCTAAAGCATAAAGTAAAATTAATTGTTTCTGCTTCTTTATCAGATAATTTCAGCACCAGCAAAACTGTTTACATAAATAAACCTTCATTACCTATAGGGAGCTCCTCTTTTATATAAAGGTGACTGATAGCTTAATGTTTAAACATGCTCTCATTGGGATTCAATTTTGGCATTACTTATGTTTCTTGTTGTAATAATTGAGTGATAATCTGTTTAATAATAATAAGCCCTTTTAAGGGAAAAGAAATTTTATTTTGACAACCAACATTTTTTGCATAGGCACATGCCGAGGTACATACAGGTTGGTCAAAAGAACGTTCGGACAGGAAAGTGGATACATTAATCCAAGGTGAAATTTTACAACCCCAACTTCACAAAATTTTAAATTGCGAATTCAGTTTTGTAAAAATTTTTGATATTCGTTCGTCTCGAGGTTCGTCCAGAGCGCTTTTTATGGTGAAATTTTAAATTACATGAGGCCCTTTGTGATGCATCATTTTAAGGCAAGAGCTGGCAGCAAAAATACCAAATAGCATTCTTCCAAAGGTTTGACCTGTAATATACCTAAATACATGTCCAAGGGAGCAAGTCTGCCGGCTCCAAGTGTTAATTTGCGGCGGCCGTTTGAAACTTTTTAGCTGAAATAAATGACTTTATTCCAGCACCAAATTCGCACAGTTAATAGTGTTTTTTATATAGATGTACACAATACTTTTCAAAATCGGGAAGACGGGGGCGTTTCGTGGGCAGACGCAATCAAAATTCTCTTCCAGGGGAGGTTTCATAAACGGCATTCTTTCGATTTGGAATTCATACCAAAAAATCTAGAAAAAAATTTGCTTCAATTTTTGTTTATGTCAACACAATGCAGATGGGGGCGTTTCGGAGGCAGACGTTATTTTATATACGCAAGAGCCGACCGCTTCGGCGTTAGCGTCGATACAAATGACGTTCTTCCAGGTCACAACTTGGATCAAAAAATGTAGAAAAGATTCAAGTTCAATTTTTGTTTATGACGAAATAATGCAGACGGGGTTGTTTTGGCGGCAGACGTCAGTTTGTACACTCAGGAGATAAAATATTGGCCCTGGACCGCTCACAATGTGGACAGATTCTCACAAGCTTTATCAAAAAAATTTAAATTGAACGTGAAAACCTCGTCATTAAAACGACTCGAGTGAGATACAAGCCTCCACAAACCTATTTTGAGTGTCTTTTCTAAGAATCTGTCGATATTACTCGCGGTCGAGGGCCAATATTTTGTCTCCTGACTACATAATACCCATGGAGTCGATAGCCTCGGCGGCGTTAGCATCGATACAAATATCATTCTTCCAGATTACGACTGACATGAAAAAATGTAAAAAAAAATAATTTTCAATGTTTGTTTATAAAATAATAGTGCGAACCTGGGCGTTTCAAGCGGCGGGCTCGATTTAGTGTCCATTAAAAGCCACATCCTCACAATAATTCACAAAACCTCCTTTAAATTCAAAAACGGTAGTGACGAACCTACGGGGAAATATTGAAAAAAATTGTGTGCATTCCGCTTATGATTGTATTGGGAATGCATCTTGCCGGGCATTTAAAAACATCCACTTCGTGCGACCTTCGCATTTATTGCCGAGGGTGGTTACTCTTTTCTTACATTTCTTCTCGTTAGGTTTTGGAGTGAAGTTGTTTGTTGGCTCTACCAATTTACAATATACTTGATTATTTAAGAGCCCAGGTTCTGTTTCATACAGTCGATGCAGAGATTTGGATTGATTAAGGTAAGATTAATTTTCCTCGGTCGTCATCATCTAAAGTACTAATAATAAAATTCTTGCTTCTACTAATAAAATGGCTTCAGTGTTGTATACACATAATACAGAACTATACTGATAGGATAGAATTATTCTCAGAAGAAAGTCTGAAAAAATGTAGAGATACAGTTTTGCGTAAAAATGAACAAGGAATTCAAATTTGTGTTCATAATTGACCCAAGATCTCGTACAAAAAATTTCGATGAAAGAATGTTCGCCGTCCCTCCACTCACGCACATCCCTGAAACTTCTGCCAAAAACCATTACATCAGCCTTGCTCAGCACAAAAATCTACAACAAAGTTCAAAATTTCATGTTCCTATCGTAAATCGTTCCTCAGAAATTGATGAAAAACCTTTTTTTTGCCTACATTGAGGGGCCCTAGCTCATATAGGAGGCATTTTCTTAATATTTTTGATCGTAGAATACGCCCTTAAGATATCAACCTCTAATTACGGGACACCTGTATGTTCTCTATAAACTTTTAAATACTGATATCGGGTGGATTGGATTATTCACCAAGTGGGAAGGTTCCAGCCGCTTTCGTAGCTGTCCAATTTTTTTGACAGAATCTGATTCTATTAAAAATGGAAAAAGACGGACTTGCGTTTACTGTAAAAGAGGGACAGTTGGCCGTCAGATTCAGATGACACATTGTCCCTCTTTTACAGTAATCGGAGGCTACAAATGTCCCTTTCATTAGTATAATTCCAAAAATAATCAAAGATTGAGATCAATAGTTCTTGTTTTAGATTTTAGTATTTCACTTCAAAAAGATTTTTTTTTAAATTGATGACGTACCTGTGCTAGCGATTTCACCTTTCTGTACAATTTCTTGGTGTAAGAACACGGGTGACAAATAATAGATGACAGTCACGCCACTTGTTTCCATTTAGAAAATTGGATTTAACGTTGACAAAAGGAAACAGGAATGGATTAGACAGGTTGGCTCATACTTTTCGTGGACTGGTGGACTGGTTATGTTCGAAAACGCAAATACACTTATTTTAAAAAAGGTCTTTCAGTTCCCCATTAAATTTTATTAAAGTAACAGGATCAACATAAGGCAATTTTTCTCGATTTTGTGGTTCAAAACACAAATGCTTAGCCGCTATTGGTTCATTTACCAAATTTCCTAGAAAGTTGTTTGATAAAAAAAATTGTTTTGGATGGTTAAATAAGAGTACAACTTGACAAATAAGTTGTGCCCTACAGAAAAAAGCATCTTGGCCTCCCGGCGTGGGGAGTAAAGATATGTATTAACCGTTATTTTTCTATGTTAATAAATTTGGAAAATATCCATAGTAACCCATTGCATTCTTCGAGACTTTGTAGGGGTAGTCGCCTTTGGAATATAATTTCCCCGTGACTACCGCTCTCGTGGAACGCGGTATAGTATAACATTATTAGAAAAGCCTATCTGATAGTGACGCACGATTAAATAAAAAATTGTTAGCCGACATGCGATACCCACATGAAAACCATTTTTTTAGAATAATTTTCCTGCTTTACGTAAACGGTTCCTCAGACAAGCGGTTCCTGCTTTCCCAATATTTAAACGGCAGTCTAGCTAGAAAAGCGATGAATCATTTTAAACAGATTATCGTCCCATATTTATTTTTATGAAACATTAATTCATAAATCCCAGTAGAAGCATGTAGATAATGGATGCCATGTAGTTTTATTTATTAGCCTCAATTACTCTAGTCTACTGTGAACAATTGAGATGTCATTCAAAGCACGAGGGTTTCCACCTCTCACGTTTTGCTGGTACTGACTCCTGCAGTCATGTCTGACTCCTCTTTTGATAATGATCTTTTATCGCAGTATGAGGAAACTGGTTTCAAGGGCTGTGCGTCGGAAGGGCCCGCCGGTTGGGCTTCTTCTTTCGAGAGACTCCTGGAAGACCCCTTGGGACTGCACACGTTCGCCGTGAGTATTGTTATTATTATTATTTTTGATTTATTCACCAAAAAAGAAGGATAATACAAAATATAACCCATGAAAGGTAGGAATTGACAATACTTGGTGAATCTTGAGGAGAATGTCGAGGAAAATGTTCAGATCTCCCATCATACAAGGCATGGTCTGCTCTTCCACATTCTCCGCATACGTAAACTATAACAAACCGAAACACATCTAAAGGTACGTTTAGATCTGGAATTTATGTCGTGACATTTCTGTCGGACACTGAATGTTGCTAATGTAAACGATCAAAAATTTATATCCGACATAAATGTCGGACAGGCGGGCATATGTACAACACTTCTATACGATAGACGTGTCTCGATGTAAACACCAAGTGCAGAAAAATTGCTGATAGTTGGCTAGTTCTCTACTTTTGTGTCGAGTCTCGGGACATTTTTCTTGTAAATTTAACGATTCTTCTAGGAAAATTCAACGCGGTCAGTTAAAAATCAAGGAAGAAATTAAAATAAAACGGTTTTGAATGTTTGTTGTTTTTATTTTAATGAATCAAAATGATTATGATTGACATAAGGAGTTATTTAGTAAAGACTGATCGGTTGATTACTGTCAGTTAATTCCTATCGAACAATCTGATTCAAATCTGTGGCAAAACTCATTATTTAACTATTTCATATATTGTTTTAATAAAGATTTGCAAAATGGTCTTAAATATTTTCCTAGAATCTGGCTTAAAAATGTAAATGATATTTTCGCTATTTTCAAGTTCAAAATTGTCTGACATAAATCGCTCAAAGTTGGATGACCGTCTACTTTTGTTAACTTTTCTTGAGTAAATAATGTGAATACAAAAATAGTGCGAATATCGAATGACTTTTTTAATAAAAACCCGTTAGTAGTGCTTAGTGATTTTGTAATAATTCAAGTGACATATATTCTCAATTAGATCTGATATACGAGACGCGAGGGCTATAATGGACAATGGTTCTCTCTACCGTGGTGTATACAGGGTGTCTCAGAACGCTCGCACTAAGTTTTAATGAGGTCCAAAAGATCTCTAGCTATAAGAGATTTAAGAGTACCAATCAGATGTCAACTCTGAATTGCTTCATAAAGTAATTTCATATTAGACGCACTATTTTCTAAATAACAAGACGCAACAATACAAATTTTCATTGATAGCATCTTGTTACCTATGAAATAATAGTGCATCTGATATGAAATTACCTTATGAAGCAATTCAGAGCTGAAATCTGATTTAGTTCTCTTAAATCTCTTATAACTCTAGATCTATTTTAGCCCCTGGAGATTTTCAATAGACTAAGAATTTAATGCTGAATTCCCCATGAAAATTTAGTGCGAGAGTTCTGAGACTCCCTGTATTGTACTTGTTGCTATATTTTTGAAAAATAAAAACTTATTGTTGGCCATCAAATGTTACGTGGCGTTCTTATTGCGCAAAATACCACACGTGCAAACAATGTTTTCGATAATTTTGCTTCGGTCAATTTTTCATGCGTGTTACTTGCAGTTTTCACACGTAACACGCATTCAAAATCGACCGAAGTAAAATTATCGAGAACATGGTATGCACTCGTAGTACTACTTATAAAAATCATAATGTTTTGCGAAAATCAAGTTGCGTGATTATTAATTTGACAAGTGAAAAAACTGACAATTCTGAAGATTTTGGATTTCAATTTAATTTTTGACTTAAAAATATAAATCTGCTGATAGAGGGGCGTTATTATGAAGAAAATGTGCTTCTTCTGGTGTAAGAATATCTGCAGGAGCAATGTAATAGAAAATTTTTAGTTTGTGGTAATAAATATTTCCGTGCAAAATCGTACCGTCACTACCTACTACCTACAAACAATTAATAGTAGTAATAATAATAATAATAATAATAAGTTTAATCACGCTAATGCTTGAATTCAAGTTTACAATTATTGTCAGTATAGGAACATGTTAAATACAATAACTATATTGCAAAATACGTGAACATAGATGTAAACAGTTATTTCAAGTTCCCAATGAAACTCACTCCAAAGATAAGTCAATAATGGTATGTTTTAGAGCCAGTAGTGAAAAATGGTATATTATTGACCAGGTAGATAAAATAGTCTTCTCTACCGTGGCGAATCTAGTACTTTTTTCACTTTACTAGCAAAAAAAAACGAATTCTCAGTTCAAAGATATAAGTCAATAATGGTACATTATAAAGCTAGTAGTGAAAAAAATAATTTAAGGTTTCACATTAGAATGGTTAAGATCAAAGCGACAATTTTTTTTTCAAGCTATCCGCCGTTTTTCTGATAGTCCAGGAGGCAGCGACAGATTGGCTTGACTCATTTCATTCATTTTCTAAAGTTATTTTTCCTATTACGTATGTCGTTGTGATTCGAAAAAGTTGAGTCTGCCATGCAAGTAGCGGGACAATAACGCTCCACGGGGGCGGCTCAAGTATGTCAAAAAAACTAGTCTCATTGATGGAAATCATTAACGCTGCCATTTTTTATATGAATTACGGACACCTCGAAGTGTCCAAAAAAACGGTCTGCCACATCGCCTGCGGGACAAAATGTGTCCGCCAAGCACATTTCCTAGAAATTTGATGAATAAAATTGTCAAACTGTACTGTCATATTTAAATTATCTACCCGTAGCAGGTGTAAAACAGGTGACAGAATAGTGTCTATACCTCCTACAGTAGATAATTTGAAGCTGGGAGTAGCTTAACAATTTTATTAATCAAATATCTAGGAAATGTGGCTGCCAGACACATTTTGTCCCGCAGGCGAAGTGGCAGACCGGTTTTTTCGACACTTCGAGGTGTCTGTAATTCACATAAAGGATTTCAGCGTTAATGATTTCACTCTTCTTTACCATACTTGAAGCCCCATTGCGGGGCCCTGTCCCACTGGTACCCTGGCAGACCGCCCTTTTCTGTATTTATGACACGTAAATTAACGAATAATATGGAAATAGTATATTAAAAAACACGTTTCATAAGGCCCATTATTATCGCACGAGGATGTTTGGACCACGAGGGCGAAAAGCCCGAGTTTTACAAAATCCGAGTGCGATAAGAGCCTTATGAAACACGTTTTTTATACAATTTTTTCTATTTCGGAAACCCATAACCTGTTTGGTTTTCCATTTTCATAGACAGGTCAATGTTCGCTTGACAGTTGGCGATTGTTGGACACAATCGTTGTAGACAACCTAACCTAGAGGTTAGGATGTAAACAAAAGCCGTGCTCTAATAGAGCACATTAGAGAATGCGTTTGGGTGCTATAAAGTGTTCATTAGGAGACCGAAATAGAAAAAGCATGTTAATGAAATCAACTGAATATTTCTCTTGCTGCGTCCCCGACTATGAGGGGGATCGTCTGTATGATTTTATGTCGGACACACGACATTTATGTCTCGACAGAAATGTCCAGGTCTAAACGTACCTTAATACCCAAATAAAGCAAACGAAGAGAGAAAAAGTAATCTGATTTTACTTGTTCACAAAGACTCGACTCGAAATCCTAACTCATTCAGCTAAACAGTTAATGGACGATAGCTGGATTTGGTATAGATTTGTACGAAGTTTTTCTTTAAATTGATACAGGGACATTGATTGAGGATTGAATGGGAGGGTGTTAAAGATGTACAGCTTTCGATTGATTGACTTATTGGCGCGTTTTGCAGGAATTTCTGAAGAAGGAGTTCAGCGCGGAGAATATTTATTTTTGGACCGCGTGCGAACGTTACAGGCACTTTCCGGCAGGTCCGGAACGCGTCGCCGAAGCGGAGAGGATTTATCAGCAACATCTCGCCGTCGGAGCCCCCGAAGGTGTCAACGTTGACGCGCACGGGCGCCAATGCACAGAACAATCCCTGCAAGACGGCAGTCCGTTCCTGTTTGAGCAGGCTCAAAAACAGATATTCAATTTAATGAAATTCGACAGTTATCCGAGGTTCCTCAAGTCGGATCTGTACAAACAGTGCCTGGCTGGCGATGCGGAAAAACCCCAACAGCTAGATTCCGGACTGTTATTGCAACCTCCACATTCCACGACTCCGTCCAAACTGAAAAAATCGCTCAGCAACGCCGAAGACAGAAGGCGAAAATCCCTCTTGCCCTGGCACAGAAAAAACAGGTCGAAATCAAAGGATCGAGGGGAGTCGGACTATTACCAGCAACGGAATGACATTACCGCCGCCAATGAGAACGTTAACGAGAAAATTTGCTGCGGAAATGACATTCACAGCAGCAAATCGTCCTTGACATCTCTGGACCTCGCCATTAGTTCAATACAAGTAAGTCGCGACGGAATTTTTTAAAATTTTAAATGATTGGAATTTAGGATTCTTCTTCTGCCAAAAATAACCACGATGAAACCGCAAGGAGTGCGCTTTGCAGGGTTATACTGAGCAACGGAAGCACGACCGTAGTACAAATTAAACCGACGGAAACTATACAGCAACTGGTTAACCGATTATTGGATAAACGGGGACTGGTCTATTCAGCCTACGAAGTTTATACGGACAAGCATCCAAAAGTAAGTATCTTTGTTATCATGGAACATGCTAAGTAAAATTACAAACAACGTTCAAATAATATGAGGCGAGTTATTGTCATTGATACCCATCTAAACAAGCATTGTATTGTTAATTAAGTAGGTATAATGTTTGTTTAGCAAATATTGGATCCATTAATAATAATCATCTTTATTGGCAAATTAATGAAACATTTCATTTCCAAAAGGTGACAGAACAGTTTAAAAGTGATTGATCTGTACTCGGGAGATACTAACAGCACAAAGGAAGTTGAAAATTCGAAAAATAATGAAAAATAAAAATTACATAATAAATACAAATACATACAATATACAAAAAGTAGTAATAACAAAGAAGAAAAAGAGCAAGAAGGAGAAAAGCCGAAAACAAATTAAAGTCCACTCCTAGGTCAGTACCAGAAAACGCAAGTTCCATCAGGTGTTGAGGGTCACAACCCTCTAGATTGGAAAGTGTTCATTTGTCACAAATTGTTGTGGCGCTTGAAATGTCACTCTAGATTTGAAAGGTAATGACCTCACGAATTCTTCTGACAGTTGAAATGTCACTTATGTTGTACAATTCGATACAAAAAATGATGTAGATTCCAAAGATGTGGACTCATGTGGGGCTCAATCGCCCCTGTCAAAACATGACAAGCAACTGACAGTTCTAAATCTCCGATGAACTCTATTTGGACACACGTCGAGGCCCTTCGATTTTGTTTCAGGGCCTCCTTATGAAATAAAATGACGAGGCCTTCTGCAGTTTGCTAACCTGACGTTCAAAAAAATTAAAAATCTGGCCAACATAATCTTAAGGCCCAAAATAATCATCCTATGGACAAAAATTATTTATTCCATGAAAATAGCTTCATTGATGATTAATGATTTGATGAATAATTTGTAAAATCTCTTATAACATGTGAAAACTATCATTGAAAACTATTGAATTCAACAGTAAAAAAATACGTCTGGCGGCCGTGTGACTCAGGCTTTCAAATATTTTTTCAAAAACGTTAATGTTGGTTACATTTTTGAGAAGCTTTTTTGGGGATTAACTAAGGGCAATATTCCAATATAAAAATTATGGGTAAATATCTCCATTTTTAATGTAGATTGGTATTCATGAATTTACTGTAAAAATCTTTTAAAAGTGTCTAGCAATAAAGTTTATGGCCCATTGTCGGCGCCTTGCCGCACAATAGGTACAATACCCTACTATACTGAGCCATAATCTTTATTGTTAGGCCCTTTTAAAAGATTCTTACAGTACAGAAATCGCTCTTAAACCTTGTAATCTAACATCAAAACACTGCATAACACCCAGCTACCAGCTATCATCTCCATCCCTCATCATGTATTACTGTATTAGATATAAAAGATGAAACATTTAGCGTCTCTTGAACAGAAAACTCGAGATAAAAATCGAGGGCTTTAAATGTCCTTAAAGGAACAAAAACATTTTAGTCAGCAACTGCTTTACTTATATCACAGCATTATACACTTTTTTTTTCAATATCGATTCATTACTAAATTCTATTCTGAAAGGATAAAAATATAAGTTTTTCTTGTTACTTGGTACAATGGGTAAATATTGTGAATTGGCTTTTTTTCCCGAATTATGCACTAGATCCCGAGTCTACCCTACAATTTATTAATAAGGAATGTGCACATTTTTTTTGTTTTTCGTAGCTAATTTACCTAATAAGAAAAGAACAATACTAACGGAGTATTTCAAAATCAAAGTGTCCTTTAAACTGAATTACAGTAAAATTGATTTTTTTTCAATTCTTCTGCGTCTTAATTTCCGTTATGTATTGATCAATTTACAAAATAGGCACATGGGGGGTCTACCATGAGCCTGTGATGCTGAATAGCTCCCTCTCTTTTAATTTTTGGAATAAAATGACCTTACAAGTCAATTTTACGTGTGGAAATCAATCGGAGGTAGATCTTGGAGGACCATAATAAACATGTTAATACAGGGTGATGCATTTTTCGTTGCCCACCATTAGAAATTCGGAAACCATAAGAGATCGAGATTCGAGAGTAGGTTAAACTAGTGAAAAGTTGCGCGTTTTTAATGTAATTAAGAATCTGCAAAGTATTCCTCGATATCTTGACTCGTTCCTGAGTTATCGCGAAAAAACTGAAAATACCGATTTTAAAGAAACATTTATATGACTTCTAACGATTGGTGGTATTAAAGTGAAACTTGGAACTTTTATATTCCTGACAGCTGTCAATTCAATGGCATTGACAGAAATTTTATAGGCTATCCAGATTTTGAGCAACGACAGTCAACTTTTCTTTTTCTTATGGCCGCCATATTGGATTTTAACACCACCGAAAATGTAATCAATATGGACATCTTTAAGAAAATTGTCAAAGTTTGAGTCACACCATGCCAAAGCGTATTTTGTTACCGTACCTATGGATTTAATTGTTTTCACACCATACATAAACGTTTAAAAAAATCGCTGTAATGTTTTGCAATTGTTTTTCATCTAAGCTTAGGCTGACTTTACAAACTGTTCACAGCAATTTTCAAAATTTGGCGATCTGTCAAAAAAGTCCATGTTGGCTACATTCTTGAAAAGGTAATTTTTTGTGCATTTAATGGTGGTAAAGTCTAATATGGTGGCCATAAGCAAAAAAAAAATTGACTGTCACTGCTCAAAATCTAGAAGGCCTAGAAATTTCTGCCAGGGCTGTTTAGTTGACAAATGTCAACAATAGAAAAGTTCCAAGTTTCATTTAATTACCACCAATCGTTACAAAGATATGAATTTTTCTTTAAAAAAGCGATTTTCAATTTTTTCAGGATAACTCAGGAACGAATCAAGATAAACGAGAATTCTTTACAGATTCTTAATCACCTCGAAAAAACGCAATTTTTTTCTAATTAAAGCTATTGTTCTTCTCTTATGTTTTCCGAGTCTCCAATGGCGGGTAACGAAAAATTCACCACCCTGTATACCAGACGTCACATTTTTAAACCTGCGGAAAAAATATTAAAAACCTTCGTCCAAAGTCAAACACGCAAAATCTTTCTCCGACATGCATTACCCCAAATTATAGATACCTAATAAAGCATGATACAATAAAGACTATTTTGTTTTTCACAGGCATTGGACATAGCTGAACTGTCTTCTAAACTGACTGGATGTGAAGTCACTGTTGAGCAGCGAGTGGTTTTTAAAATAGACCTTCCAAGTAAGAAGGTGATCTGCGTCAAATCCAAATATACCAAGATAATATCGGATGTGCTTAGGCCGATTTTATTCAAATACGGTTACAACTTAAACCACACAAAAGTGACGTCGAGTGAAGAAGATGTTGATATTGGTCAGCCCGTCACGTCAATTGACGGAAAGAGACTTAAAATTCAGTATTGTGAAGATTTATCAAATGTACCTGTAGTTAAAGTAAATAACGTGAAGACTTCCAAATTGGAGGAAATAACTAATCAAGTATTCGAAGGGATTTTGCAAGAGAAGGCGGATTCTGCTTCACAGAAGCCCAAGTCTGAGAAGGGATCTGTCAAGGTTGTAAATTCTATTTTGTGTTCACTTTATAAATTTTGTAAATTCCAGAGTGAAGATTGGGGTTCTGAACATTCTTCTGGGATTTTTGGAAGATTTCTTCGGAGAGATTCTGGAGTTCACGATAGAAAGAAAAAATCGTTGATCCCGAGACTGAAGCACAATCATGAAGAATTCATGAATGAACAAGTCAAGAAACCCCTGATTGCGAAATGGAAGACAGGAGCTAATAAATTTCAAGTTCCATGCAATGAAAGTGATGGTTTGTGATGACAAAATCGAAGCTCATGATTTGAAATTGTTGTTTTCAGAATTGGTTGAAGGTTTAACGAGGGCCCAGCGGTCTCGGTTAGAGGATCAACGTGGCACGGAAATAAATTTTGAACTCCCCGACTTCCTAAAAGACAAAGACAACAGTAGAAAACCATGGACAGTGGGAGAGGCAAATAACAGCAGATTTTATGTAGGAACGTCCGAAAATCATAAGAGTGAAAGGTCGCTTAAAAATTTTTCACAATACAATTATGAAAATGCAGTAATTGTGGGGTCCAAGAGTTTTAACTGTTTGAGCAATAATAATACCTTATTTGCTAATCAAAACAAAATGGATAATTTCCAAATATATTCACCAAATAAGAGTGCATCTGATGAAAGTTTCAAATCAAATCAGTCAACGCCCAGTAAGTGCCCTACTTTGGAAAACACAGTTATTGAAAATAATTTGGGAAGTCCAAGAAACATTAACCCACCCCCCTTGCCTCCAAAACCGAAAATCGTGCCTATTAAACCACCAAATTGGGGACAAACGTCATTTTGTAGCAGAAATCAGGATGTGACAATCAGCAATAACAATTTATATTTAGAACACCCTTCAAGCAGCTTTGTTTAAATTTGTAAATATTTGATCAAGAGATTTAACTTATTGGATCATTGTGTACCTATTTAACGAGGAATGTGTTTTGTTTTTAAGTTTCAAATATATTATATTGAAGACTGGCTCGTTAAAAAATAAATTATTTAAACCATCTTTAGTTCTTATTTTGCTGTGGTTTCATGACAACCATTTCCGAGCACTATGGGGTTATTAATAATTGTAGCCTCCTAGATAGTTTTAACAAAAGAATTGACGTTCAGCCAGAGTAATTATTAAAAAAATGTTAAAACTATTAAGGGTGTTACAATCATTTTTAACAACCCTTTATTTGCGATTATGCGATCATTACATTTCAGCGCTCCTCATCGGCTCCTTTCCCATTTGTGACGTCACACCACAGAGGGCATCCTGATGTTAATTTACCGTAATCTTTTCTATTATTTATCGTAATTTACCAACTGAATTCCCTGGTAGTTTATTCTGATCGTAATTTACCATTTACCCATTTGTGACGTCACACCACAGAGGGCATCCTACACAGCGATGTTAATTTACCGTATTTTATCTTTTCGGTTATTTATCGTAATTTACCAATTGCATTCCCTGGTAGTTTATTCTGATCGTAATTGACCATTTACCCATTTGTGACGTCACACCACAGAGGGCATCCGACACAGTGATAATAATTACCGTATTTTATCTTTTCGGTTATTTATCGTAATTTACCAATTGAATTCCCTGGTAGTTTATTCTGATCGTAATTTACCATTTACCCATTTGTGACGTCACACCACAGAGCGCGCCCTACATAGTAATGTTAATTTACCGTATTTTATCTTTTCGGTTATTTGTCGAAATTTACCAATTGAATTCCCTGGTAGTTTATTCTGATCGCAATTTACCATTTACCCATTTGTGACGTCACACTATAGAAGGTAAATACACAATGATGTTAATTTACCGTATTTTATCTTTACGGTTATTTATCGTAATTTACCAACTGAATTCCCTGGTAGTTTATTTTTATCGTAATTTACCATTGTTATTTACCAAATACGGTAACTTATCGTGGTTATTTACCACATATATGGTAATTTATCATGCTTTTTATTATCTTTAGTAATTTTGCATAGTATTTGACCATTGGACCCTTTCTAGTTAAGAATGAATGGTAATTTACCGAAAAGGTACCATAATTAATTTGGTAATTTACCGGGAATATATTTGTACATTACCGTAGACAAAGAGTCGCGAATTATTATAAAATAACTGAGCAGCATGCATTTTAAGAGGTTTTGAAAACGTAATCTCAGCTTCTCAAAATCTTTTTATAACATCAAAAATTTATACATTTGGCTGAACTACCGACTTTTCAGCCTGTGGGGGGTTCTCAGCAACCACTTCTTCTACTTGTTGATCACTTTCAACGGGTTTAGCATAGGTCAGTAATGTGGGCTCCTTTGGAGGTAACCAATCAGGGATTATTTTAGCATGAATCCTCCAGATTCCATATTCATTTGCTAAATGTTTTTCAAAAACTACATATTCAAGAACATCTTTGGCTATTATTTCACTGCCATGCATTAGTCGACCAAATCTGTCATATAGAGCAAAAACCTGAAAAGCATCCTGTTATAAATATTTTGCAAATAAACGGAAATACCTGCTGAGAATGAAATCTGACTGTAACTTGTGCAAAAACATTTTGTTTTGAAACGACGTCAGTGCACCTGGCATGAACTACCCTTGGTAGCTCTATAGCCTTAATAAATTTCCACCTGATGGTTTTATTCTTAGTATTATGGATTACTTCAGGATAGGCCTTTTCCGTGACATAAGAAGTTATGTTTTCCAAATCGTTTTCAACTAAGCATTCGTGCATTTTTATGTAAATCTTCTCAGCTTCTTTACAGAACTGCGGTGTGTCAAAGTCTTCATCAAAAGTTCTAATTTTACGAACTGCCATCATAGTCTTGGATTTTTTCTCCAAAACTTGCAACTTTTGTTTTGCTCCCTGCGGGTTATAATTATTGCAAAATAAATACAAGGCAACTTAACTTGTAAATGCACTGGAGACACTTTTCCATCACCTTCAGGAGGAACATAAGGTTCGAACACAGCACCAGTAGAGGCTATAAAATAAGGCTTTTCTACCCATCGCCGGGTTGGTAGTATGCCCTTCTCCTTCATCTTAGAGCGTACCTGTTCTTCTGTCAGATCTTCAGGGTCTTCCCGAAAATTTGGTATCTCTGTTTTTATTACTTTTAAACGGCGAAGTAATTTCCACTTTGGATTCCAATGCTTATTAATGTGACGAACAAATTGAGGGCCTGATGGAGGTACCGAGGGGGCCAAAAACCCATTATTACTGCTCTATAAATAGTGATTTAATTTTAATATAAAGACATCAGGTGTTACCTGAAACAGACGAATAACAAAAGTATTAGCCTGTCGTAAAGCCATTCCAAATACTAAAATTGGAAAAATAAAAAGATATGGCTTTTTTTAGTGAATGGAAATATTTGACATAACCATAACCTCACTTGAAGGTGACAAGTGAACAGTGTTGCCAATACACTTTTTATATTTCCCCATTTGAATTCCCCACAATCATTCAAAATTACTCCGTGGTTCAAAAATAAAAAAAAATACAGCCCGTCCGCTCTAAGCTGAAGCACCAAGGATGTAGTACATGTATAGTCTGTCCGGGATCTAGGCGACTTTTGCTCCCCGGGAAATTTGAAATCCACGTCGCCGATTGGTTAAAATTCAGCCATAATTAATCGCAACAAAAATGTGGCTTGCAGGAATTAAGAATGTAGGTTTAAAAATCAAATTTACCTCGCAGGTCGACGTAAGTTACATTTTAAACCGTTTGCGCTGCATTACTTTTATAATATTGCAAAATTATTGATTTGCCGAGTAAAAATTTTGCTCTCATGACAGATATCCTGCTGTCTGTCACATTATTCCTGCGATACGTATTAGCCAATGGGTTCGATAAAAGCGGCTATTCTATTGGCTTATTTAAAGTTACCGCTATGAAAGCCGCCATCTTTCCGAATTCCTTCATAATAAAAATAAACACGTGTGTCTGTACAAATTTCCCTAAGTTGAACAAGGTGCAGGTTCTTCTGGATAAAACCGCTGAGCTAAGGTAAGGTCAAACACATTCCTCTTTCATGATAACGGTACCACACGTTATCTTTCAGGCCGATGTTCAACAACAATTAAAGCTTTATTAAAGGAAGAGCGTAGTACAAATACTCTATCACAGCCCAAAGTAGGTCGAAGGGATCAGCAGATTGTATTGGATGAACAGATGAACATGAAAAATATCTGTTGCGAAGGATAGTGCATCATAAGGAAATATCGGAAATGCCCTCGGGAATGTCAGAAAGAAGTGAGGGAAAATGTCCGAATGTCCTGGAAATGTTAGAAACCCCTCGGAGATAAAAAGAAAGAAGTGAGGGAAAATGTCCGAATAATGTCCTGGAAATGTTAGAAACCTCTCGGAGATCAAAATTCATCAAAAATGGCAACTTTCTGGTCCAAAACTTGATCAGGGCCCATTAAAAATGTAACGTCATGTAAGCATTTTTATATTTCGGTGTTTAATCACCTAAGGACATTTTCATACACCTTCCCACGAAAAATCACTATTCAGTGTTTGATTTAAATTTTTTCCTGGGCCGATGTCGTATAGGATTCTTTATAAATGTTAGGAAATAATCCATTTTATGGCTAATTGCCATTTTGAGTGTCCTGATTTGTAAATGCACAATTATATTACTAAAATTGTCTGTGTATCAGGGAATGGGACGGGAAACTTGAATGATACACAGACAATTTTAGATTACGATGGACGAAGAATTGATTTCTTTGTTTTTCGATAATGTAGAAAGTAATAAATCGTTTTATTTGTCAGCTGACTATTTTGTATTTGTTCAAAACCCCAAATCGTTTAAACTGAAAGAAGATTTACTTTGAATTTTATGAGCCCCAAGGATTACTTTAAATTACCCGCTTAATTTCAATTTAAAGTTCCCGCGTTAAGCAAGCCAATCAGATTTAGCATATTTGAATTTGACATTTATCAGAAAATCCTGCTGGCGAAAAAACGCCTAGAGAAGTTTTCCCATCATTCCCCATTGTGAAGCGGGCCGGTCGCCTGCAGGACGGACAGACTATAGTACATAACATCCTTGTGAAGCACTAAACTACTAAAGTGAAGGTATTTTGTTGTTTTCCCTAGATTATGACAGCGCCAGTGGCGTAGTGTAAAAAGTATGTAAAAAGCAAAACAACAATTTGTCTGCGCAGTAGGTAAAACAGTCCACTAGTTGTGTCAGTTTTTTGTAACTATTCATAGATGTCCTTCTTTTATTAAAATCATCAATACGTTTAATCACGTTGATTCAAGCATTTCAAGATCAAGTAAGAGTATTCATAGATATCCTTCTTTTTATTAAAATCATCAGTTAGGGGTAGATTTTAAAAAGGTTGTAACTTACAATCATGATAACTTAGTTATCATTAGTCCCTTGTGGTGGCGCTACCAAACCGATGGTACCAACCATAGCAAAATCAAGCAAAATGACGATTGACGCGATCAGCTGTCACTGATCTGTCATTGTATTATTTGCGAAAATTAGAGGATGCATCGAATTTTGCCCTTGTAGCGCAGTGCAACCGCGTTTAGCATGCATTTGAGGCATCATGCATGATTTTTCGACAACGTGCAGTGCGTAAATGATACGAAGAAATCAAGGAAGCAACCACGTTTCCTCATCGGCTGATCGCCTTTGCAGACACAAGATTGGGCAAATTTTGATCTGGTTTTGAAGAAGATTGCCCATACTATATCTGGAGGTACAATGCACCTGTGATGCGGCTCTCATTGGACTGTTTACATTTTGTGTTAGGTAGGTTAGTTCATGTGTTGGAAGTTGGACTAATCCTCAAATTTTTCAGTGCCTGATTAACTAAATGAAGCACCTCCCATCCCATGTTTGGAAATGTACCTACCAGAGGGGAATGGAAGCTAAATGAGATGCCTTTAAACAATCCCCTCAATTGCATTTGCAGAAAACTACGTAAAGCCTCCCCGTGCACTGAGATAGTTATCGTTTGTTTATCGAATTGGACTCAACAGCTTCGAATCAAGTAAAAGTGATTTTGAGACAATTATTTTTTGTAATTACCTTATTGCCCATAAAATATTTTAAAAAAGTTGACCATTTTTTAAAATTCCAAATAAGGTAGTGAAATTGATTTAAAAAACGAGTGCTTTATGTAGGTAGGTACACACATATTTATTTTCATCAGTTTGAGTATGAGAGTGAAACACAGTACACTGCGGGACCACTGCTAAAGTACTTATATTCAGGGTGGTCAAACGAAACAGGCCAGTTTTATCAGGGGACACATTAATCCGTGATGGGTGCGATTTCACAATCCAGTCCCATGCATGGCTCTCCCCAGTGCGTGAAATGCCTCCTTGACTTGAGGGTACTCTTCCCCAGTAGGAAACTGAATGAATTGTGGAGAAAGTTCTACAAGGGCTTTACTTAGTTCATGAATCGCAAGACTGGCAGCTGACTGCGAACTTCTGGCGCTGGAACCAACCAATCACTGAAAACCACCACTCGCATAAAACTGAAGAACCAGGTATAGCTTGTGCGTAGGTGTTAAACGCATATACCGCCCTTTTCCAGTATAAGGATTCCGCGTCAAATGCGGTGTAATGAGGTCAACGACATAATTGTCCAGTCGAGTTCGCTGGAAGAGTTGTTGCTCCGTTATTTCCTGTAGATTAAAAGGTACTTTTGGTATTCCTCTTTCACGATTGTCATCATCACTTGCACTGAACTGGACGACAAACTGTCAAACAAACCAAATTGGAATGCTGCGACACTCGCGTCGCGTTGTTGAAATTCACTTGTACAGCGTACAGCACAAAAATGAAAGATGATTTCACAAATACTTTGCAGACAACGAAAGACCATATTAAACTGTGATGTTAAATTTAAACGAGAATTACAGCTGATTGACAGTTTGACAGACGACAGCTGAATTATTTCGCTGTAGTTGTGAGGTTGGTACCCTCAGTTTGGTAGCGCCACCACTAGGGATTAATGGTAACTAAGTTATGCCAGTATTAAAGATAAAATCTTTTGAAATCCCACCCTTAGACAACATATTTAGGGCGTAATAGCGAAACGTTTTAAGTCTTTGGCATATAGTCAGAGCAGAGGTGTATTTTTAGGAAATTATGTTAATAAATTCTGGAACAAATTCTTCAGACTGATCTCTTCCTTCAATTTCTATCGTTTCATATTGTCGAATAATATCCAGCCTTCATTAGGTACTCCACCTTGTTCTCTAATCTACATATTCTACCTACTTTACTTTAAAAATGAGGTTAGAATTTTTGTAATTACAACGTATACTTAATTACTTAATATAAGAATAATACATTATTGTATATATGTATACTATTAAATTTGAAATTAAAAATGTTTCAAAGAAAATTATAATTTAAAATACGTACTTTTTTTAAATTTTATATCTTATCAAATATGAAATTAATTTGCATTATGTACTATGTAGTAGGATGATCATTAAAAAAATCATGTTGCTTGTAGTGGGAATATTCTGGTTCGTCAAGCTTTTCTTCGGCGATCCTAATGTCATCATTGATCGCCTTTATTAAATCGTCCAGTGAATTAAAATTTTTCTCTGGCCTAATATATCCTATAATAACGACTTTGAGTTGTTTTCCGTAAAAGTCATTATCGAACTGATGTATAATATAAGTCTCCATGGACTTCTTCGTGTTATTATAGAAAGGGTTCCAGCCTATGCTCATAACCATTTTATGAACTAGTCCATTATCAACGGCTGCATATCCGAAATATACTCCAGTCTGTAAATCTTCAGGTAGCTTATTAACCACGTCCTCGGGAAAATTTGCGGTGGGAATGCCAAGTTCCTTTGAACCTCTGCCAAACCCGTTAACGACTTCACCTTGTGCGAAGTGAGGCAACCCTGTAGTGGTCATAGCGCACGCACGCCAATGGACGAGTCTGCGCAACGAACGAACACCCAATCCACTGCTAAGTACTAACCTGCAGATAATATAAAAAATCGTATTCGTATTCGACAATTTTAATATTTGGAAATATGTTGACCGTCGATGACGATGATAAAAAAGTGAGTACTATATTTTGCACTACTTACTTAAGTCTACTTTTCCTAAGGTTATCGCGTTTAGTTTGTTTACAAAATATTCGGCGTGTCCTTTGACGACCTTTGCGCGACCACTAATCTTAAACTACTGATTTCCAGGCTTTTTTCATGATTACTGAATTTCGTATTTACAATTACGACCTTGTCAAAATAGTGAATTATAAGCTAGGTATTTAAACAAAAATGATAAGCATGCATATTTTTTTGTATAATTTTCGCGATATTTGGATCAGTCAGCTAGGTAGGTAGGTTCCTATGCCGCCAAAAAGATAATACCTATATATATTGTAGTTAAAAATGTAACAAAATTCAAAAAACAATAACTATAGATACATATACAGAAATATTAATAAAGTGTAGGTAGCATAGCATAAACTTTTGTTACAGGTACCTAACTTAGGTAGAGGTACCTATATCATTATCTAGGTATCGTTTTATTTGGCAAAGAATAGGTACCTATCTATATCCAGGTATTTTTATTCTTTATTAATTCAAGCATAAAGCATCACTTACCTACACTTTATTAATTTCGCCCATTCCTTAGTATATGTTATACGAGGTACTATACTTAAGTTAAATATGTTGCTATATCCTCTAGTAGGTATATATTTTTTGGAATTAAGTAGGTAGGTACCTACATAGTTTATAAATATCTATCTAATAGGTGCTGAGGTTTTATGTAGCATATGGCCAATAATAATTGTAATGCTGATAAAGGAGTTAGAATTTTTATGTATCCTTGCCATAACAAATTACAGATAGAAGGTCGTTGAAACGTTGTACAGGGTGTTACAAATAATGATTGTACCATCGTAGGTGGCTTTTCTGTTTTGTTTTGACATTGTTTACCAAATAGCAGCTATGGATAGCAACGTAATGTACAGGGTTGTTATAAATTATTGTATATACCATCGCGGTGGCCTTAAAAACAAAAGAATTGACGTTTAACCCATTTACGGCTGTACAAATTGAATGTCAAAACAAAATATCAAAGCCACCTACTATGGTACAATCATTTGTAACACCCTGTACAACGTTGCAACGACCTCCTATCTGTAATTTGTTATCGCAAGGATACATAAAAATTCTAACTCCTTTATCAGCATTACAATTCCATCCATCCATGATTTTTTAAAATCATGCATCCATGATTTTTTAAAATCATGGATGTCGATTTCTGGATATGCGAGCAGGACCCATAGGTACCTATAGGTTGTCTCAGAACGCTTGCACTTAATTTTAGTGGAGTATTCGGCATCAAATTCTAAGCCTTTTCCAGAGTCCAATAATAAGTAGCTCTGCAGTTTTAAGCGATTTAAATGGACCAATCACATTTTAGTTCCTGATTATTTTGCAAGGGATTTAATCAACTATTTCCTAGGTAACGAGATAACAGTACAAATTTTATTCAAAATATGATTGTGTCACCTCGTAAACAGTTTAACTTTCAGCTACCTTAACTATGAATACATCCTTAAGGTAACGCGAAAAGCACCCAGAATTTAAAATAAATTATTATCTACCCTCTGAACGTTGCGATAATATCGAGAAGGCAATTAACAATAGTTTGCGCACTTATCTAACTAACAGCAAGACATTTTTCGTATAAATAATTGTTGTTTGCCTAAATTAGACGATATTTTCATTTTGATTGATAAAATTTTTGAGGGTGAATGTACTTGATTCCAACCTTACGAAACTAAATTTTTTGAGTTACAATGGGCAGATAGTAAGTAAACACAGTAACAATGAGATTTATAAACAATATAGTCCTATTAGTCCGGGAGGCATAGTGAACACTTTTGGTATGTCATTTCAGCGAACTTCATTTAGCAGTTCTATAGTTATTTTCATGATGTTGATTACTGAAACAGAAGTCTGCCGTAAATCTTGCGGGACAGGGGATAATGGCAGCCATTTTAATTTCTCAAAAATAGACAAGTCGGATACCGTAAAAGATCCGAAATTTTATTAAATTAGAAAAAAGTTGTATTTTTCAGAGTAGATTAAGAATCTGAAAAGAAATCTAAGATATCTAAATTGGTTACTTAAATATACTGAAAAGACTGAAAATTACCAACGTTTGCTTCAATTACATTACCTAGCCCGAAGAATAAAATGAGGCGACTTTTTTAAGCTTTCTAGATTAAAATATGACATTTTTCAGTTTTTTCAGAATCTGGAAAGAAATTGAAGATATCTGGTTTGGTTCCTGAAATATACTGAAAAAACTGAAAAATGTCATATTTTAATCCAGAAGGCTTAGAAAAGTCGCCTCATTTTATTCTTCGTGCAAGGTAATGTAATTGAAGCAAATTTCATGACCTGCAGATTAGTATGATTATTAATCTGCAGATCATGAAATTTTAACACGTTGGTAATTTTCAGTTTTTACACTACATATATTTCAGTAACCAATCTAGATATCTTAGATTTCTTTTCAGATTCTTAATCTACACCGAAAAATACAACTTTTTTCTAATTTAATAAAACTTCGTATCTGTTAACGTTTTCGAGATGTCAATTTTTGAAAAATTAAAATGGCCGCCATTAGCCCCTGTCCCACAAGTTTATGGCAGATTTCCGTTTTAGTAATCTTCAGCATGAAAATAACTATAAAAGTGCTAAACCAAACTCCCTGAAATGACGTACCAAAAATGTTCACTGCCTTCCAGACTATCAGTAGCTAAGCTTTGATAAAAATCGTACCAAATTGTTCCTCAGTATTCATTCTATACGCATAAGAATTAACAAAGCAATGGTACCATTTTTTCTAAACTTTTTTTGCCAATGTAATCGAAATTGTGCTAAGTTCTCACTTTTTGCTTCTCTATTGGCTTCGTGTAAACCAGCCTTTACTTGCCATCAACGCTCGAGAAGTTACCCTAATTCTTACTCGTTCAAAACATTCCTCTGTTACATAAATAATGGTTTTTATTATATTGACAGCTAGTGAATAGAGAGTAAGCAATGATAAAGCAACTTGTGTTTTTTTGCTTATCACTGTAACTACCATAAGTGTGTTGTCTAGATATAATTATTCATGAATCTTTACCTTGCCGTTTGTAATGAGTGAAATCACCTAACTTCCTTCTTTTTTGAACACATATTACGTTTCGCCACGGCAAAGTATGATAAAGCAAACACAATTTATTTAGGTACCCCATAAAATTAACGAAGTGTTGGAACAATAACTATTAGAATGATATAATATGATAAATCGATACTGTGTGCTGACTGTATGAAATCAAGGATTTTTCTGTAAATTCTTAGCAATAAATGAAATATGTTTAAAAATTACGAGATGATAGGAAACACTGACAATATTATTATCTTGCATGTAATAAATTATCCAGTATCTAAGTTGAGAGTTCAGTAATGATCTGGAGTTAACGGAAATCAGTGTTTTTTCGTAGCGCTAGTGTTTGCTATGGAGAGCTTATTTGAGAGGGTGCGTAATTTAATATACTTATATTAGATACAAGACAAAAGTTAGGTGAAGAAACTAATTATTATTGTTTAGAATTCAACGACGTGCCATTTCTCCTAACGTCCCCAACGTTTGAAAACTATAAAGTAAATATTTGTTATTTTATTGCAAATACTTACTTAATAACACTGTTTGTTGCCGATCCAGGGTAATTATTATTAATACCTGCAATATTGGTTTAAATTAAATATTCGGATTATTGCTTAATAGATAAATATTAAAAATTTGGAACTTGATAAATAATTATACGTATGCCTATACCACAGTATTTTCTGTAGGTACCTACCAAAGTAAATTTAAGTTCTAACTCAATCAAAAGTTTACCTAAAGTGATTTATGTAGGTACTTAAATTATTGTGCCCTAAATAATATGTCTTATTATTATACATGGTGGGTAATTTTTCGATGCTCACCATTGGGATCTTCTAAACGGTAAAAGATACGGGGTCGGTTAAATTAGAGAAAAGTGGCGCTATTTCTTGGCGATTAAGAATCTGAAGAGAATTTCCCGATATTTTGATTCGTTCATGAGTTATCACAAAAAGTATGAAAATTGTCAATTTAAAAAAAAATTAATATCTTCCTAACGATTGATGTTATTTAAATGAAACTTGGAACTTTTACATTTTTGACAGCTGTCAATTGAATGGCATTGACAGAAATTTTCTAGGCTTTCTAGATTTTGAATAAAGGCAGTCAACTTTTTTTTTCTTATGGGCGCCATATTGAATTTTAACACCGCCGGATACGCAGAAAAATTAGCTTCCCAAAAATGTAATAAACATGGACGTTTTTCAAAGAATATGTGAAAGCCAGAGTCACACGACCGCAAGACGTATTTCATTACTGTTGAATTCAATTGGTTTCACATGTTATAAGAAATTGAAGAAGTCGGCGTATTTTTTTGCAATTGTTTTTCATGTAAGTTTAGGCTGATTTTGCAAATTATTCCTACCAATTTTCAAATTCTGACATCCGTCAAAAAAGTTCATGTTGAGTACATTTTTGAAAATCCATTTGTTTGTGCATTTGATGGTGTCAAAAGTCATTATAGCGGCCATAAAAGAATCAGAAGTTGACTGTTGTTACTCAAAATGTAGAGGGCCTAGAAAATTTCTGTCGATGCCATTCAATTGACAGCTGTCAAAAATATAAAAGTTCCAAGTTTCATTTAAGCAACATCAATCGTTAGGAAGATATTAATTTTTTTTTAAATTGGCAATTTTCAGATTTTTTGTGATAACTGGAGAACGAATAAAAATATAGGGGAATTCTCTTCAGATTCTTAATCATTAACAAATAGCGCAACTTTTCCCTAATTTGACCGACCCCGTATCTTTTACCGTTTAGGAGATCCCAATGGTGAGCATCGAAAAATTACCCACCCTGTATACTGTACCACCCAAAATATTAATTCGAAACTGGAGATACAAAAGTACCTATAAAATAATGTTGAAAATGTAAACTTTTCTTGTGAACTACAACGTCGCGGCCACATTCTCAGAATGATTCTAAAAGATTAGGAATGACTGTAGATTTTAGTTATTTTTGTTTGTTACACGTGGGAGGACATAATCTGCACAGCTTTTAATAGAAGAGCCGTTGATCCCTAATGATTAAATTGAAATCCTCAAAACATCTGCTGAGAAGTAAATTCAAAAGGTGAACCAATTATGAGCGCTAATGGCACTGGGAATCAACTGGCCCCTTTCTCAAAAGCTCATTTCATCCCTATTTCATCCTAGATATATCTTAATTCGGTTTATTAACTAAAAGTACTTTGTAGCAAAATGGTCTCCTCATTTTGCTGGTCTGACGACATTATAGATTTTTTCATTTTGGGGTTCATATGTATCCTTGTAAGTCCAAAGTTTATAAGATATTACATCACATCATTGCGTCAAATAATTGCACACGTTTGCCTAATATTGATGCAGGAACTTTGATTTGCGTACGCCAAGAAACCAATTTTGTACTAGTCCAAATATCCATTGAAATTTATTGTTTGTTTATTGTTTGATAGCTGTCACAATTTTCATGAAATGTTGCAGTTTTCATATTAATTCGGCTATTTGTCATATATTAGTAAGTCCTACTCTGGTCCTATTAGTAACTACTGAATTGTCGACAATAGAGTATTATACTAATTAAACCAATGTGTTAAAAATGGGTGGATATGATAGTACTCAATTTGGTATGAAACTTAGCGACGCTATTTGTTGCAAAATAATTATTGTGTAATAAATATTAGTAGTCAAAGGTTGCGAAAATCAAGTTTGCGCCAAAACGCTTGGGTAACCTTGGGGGTCCCTACGTCACTACTCAACCTTCGAGTTACGCGCTACGTCTTCAAGCCACAGTTCAAGTTCAAAGCAATGAAAGCATACCAACCATTGTCACAGTACAAGTACAGCTACTAATTATTAACCTAACCTAGATTCTGTCTGTTGCGCACGTGTTTTGTAAAGTTTTCAGTTGTATCGTTTTTGTGTTTTTTTAAATTAATAATGGAAGAAGGGTACGAAAGAGCCTGGTCTGATAATTTGCCAGAAATTCTGCCAGAAATGTTGGCTAGGTTTTTCTCCAGCAACCCGGACTTTGTAGGTGCTGAAATGTCTGGTACCAAAACTACGAGGTAAATTTTGAACCCTTTTGTAATCAATTATATAACTATTATTGAAATTCTAGGGCTACTCAAGCAGTTTATGGTGAAGAAGCCTCCGGTTTTGTCCAGTTGAAAAGGCAGGGGGAAACTTGTATAATCAAGGCACGAGTTACCCCAGAACATAAGCTCCGTAATCCGGACTATAGGGTGACAATTGTTATAAATGAAACACAAAGAACGATTCTTAGTGCAGAGTGCACTGGATGTGTGGCTTGCAAAGGTAACGATGACTTAGAAAAAATATTTTTCCTCAAGTATAAATTTTAGGTGGATGTAAACATTCAGTGGCCTTCATTTTCTGGCTTTACAGAAGAAGTTGTGAACCAGCAGTAACATCGAAGGAGTGTTACTGGAAATCTTCTCGGCTCTCTAGAATTGCCCGTGGTAAAAGTTTTGTAAAAGCAGCAGAGTTAGGTAAAAAGACACCACCAACGTTACCTAATGTACCAGATTTCAAATCTCAAGTTGTGAGCGTGTTGACAGAGAAAAACTCGCAGGCCATGATTTGTAACATACCTTTGCGAGACAATGTGTTACTGAACTCTTCAATGTATTATTTAGGCTTAACGTTCGAGGACGTCCTTGATGCAGATGGTAGTTCAGGATCACCTGAGTTTTTTTTAAATTTTTGTCGTGCCAACATGACTACTGAAATGTGCAAGGCAATTGAGATAAGTACTAGGAACCAAGCAGATTCTTCTTTATGGTTTGAAATGCGATTTGGTCGAATAACAGCATCTAGAGCATACAACTGTTCCGTGTCCCATACATATGATGGCTCACTTGTCGAAATCATAATGGGTGCTGGGCTGCCACTTAAATTAGCTGCCCTATCGAGAGGCAAAGATTTGGAGCCAAAAGTCCTGGCAGTAGTAGCGGCCCAGATGGATGTGAAGATTGAAAAGTGTGGGTTTTTCATGGTTCTGGAAATTCCCATATTTGGGGCCTCTCCAGATGGTGTAACAGATGAACTGTGTTTTGAGGTAAAGTGCCCATCAAAGGAATCGACAGTGACGCACTACATAAAGGATGGTGAAGTTACGAAAGCGCCATATGCTCAAATGCAACTTCAAATGCATTTGTCAAAGAGAAAAAAATGTATATTTTGTGTAGCTTCGCCAAACTTCGAAACTAACAATTTAGTTACATTAAAGGAAGTTCATTATGATGCTGAGTACTGTTCAGAATTGATTAAAAAGTGCCAAGATTTTTGGAATGTAGCCATATTCAATAAAATTTGTAAGCAATAGAATAAATCTTGTTTTTTGTTAGACTTCTTTTTTACACCACTTCTTTTTTAAAAACCACAAAGAATTCTGTTCACCTTAACTAAAGTTTAAAAAAAAACCAAGAACTGTCCAACATAATTTATTTTTTACATTAAAGAGTGATTATTAATTTACAAAATAATTTTAATTTTTCTAACAAGCCTGCATTCACTTGATTAAACGATGATGTACATTTAAAATTCCGCATACAATCACAATAATATAATCCATTAAGTAAATAAGATTATGATCAATGTGGGAGTAAGGTACCAACATTTGAAACTCTCTCAATCGTCCAATCACTCTTTCAATGTGAATTCTTAGGGCTGCAATTTGCTTGCCAGCTTTTACATCCAGTTTGGATAAGGGCTGCTTTCCTTCTACACTGGGAGGTCTTACCAGCTGACAACCTTTCTGCGTTAAAACACTTGCAACGTGCTTAAACCCCCTATCTGCCATGACCGTGTAGTTATCTGGCAGAACATTTAGAAAATCGCTTTTCTCCACAATCGTTTTGTCTGATGTTCTCCCCCCAAACCCAATTGATACAAAATTTATTATTCCATTTGGGGTGGAGGAGATTAAATACTTTATAGTATTTGCTTTGTAATATTCAGACCAAGTTAATGACTGGTTAATTGGGTCTGTTGGTTTTTCAATTGCAATTTCAAAACAGTCAACAATAGTCTTTACGTTAAAATATTTAGACCTAAAGGCAATTGGTAATGACCACCTAATTTCGTCACTGGAAGGCCAGAAAACTAACTGTTTTAAGAGAGCACATAACACAGGCACTGTTTTTGTAAAAATTTTTCCTGCATACGATACACTAACACCAAAGTCATCGGCCAATCTGACATATTCATCGTCAGTTCTGATTTTTTTTAAGGTCAATAAAATATGCATTTTTGGTATGGGTCCATTCTTTTCACATAAATTTACTATTACGTAGGCATCTTCTGGAAGCCCCAAATATTTTTGACTTCTACGCTGTAATAGTCTCAAGTGATATCTTTTGTGACCTTCCAAATCTTGTCTGTGTTCGCTATCAGAACTTACACTTAAACTGTCCTTATCAGAATCACTGCTCGTATCACTTTCACATGAGGGTTCATATTCACTGTCTGATGAGATTATGTCATTACCTCGGTCACTCCCATTTGTTGAACCATTGCTCTCTAAAATCTCGCTGTCTGTTGCTAAAACTGATGTCTTTGTAGAAGTTCCTACAGATTGCACTTTTACAACAGCATTCACATAAGCACTTCGTACTGATGGCCTATAGTGAAATTGAACAGCCTTGTTCACTGTTGAAATCTTATCTGTTTGTACACCTTTTGATGAAAATGAAAGGGACTTTTCTATAGTTTCCTCTACTGCAACCACTTCTTCAAGATCCTCAAAACCTTCTACTGCTTGTTCACAAGTTGAAGTTGATGGAATAGGTTCTCTGCTTTCATGAATTGTTCGAGGAAGTGAAGCTTGAACCCCGAGCTCTTCTTTAAACAACATTCGTCTTGTCGAGCTTGAAGTTGCCACCGTTTCAAGTGCAACACGTTTCCTTTTCTTGGCTGAAGATGAAAATTGACTTTCCCTTGGCGACCTCCTCTTTGATGGTGTCAAAAACTGGTGGGGAACAACATCAGCCCTAATCCTGAGTACTGTGCCGAGGGTTTTAAAATACTGCCAATTTTCAGCATCTTCTTCCAACTAAAATAATTTTAAGTAAAAAAACCAAATGTGCTACTTTTATTAATAAAACAACTTACATTAAAATGGTCTTCACAGCAGTATCTACCAGTGTGGGCCACTTGCTTTACATTTACAGCTTGAAACCACTTTTCACGAACAGTTTTAGTTGTAGGTACTGCAATAAACAGCTTACTGGGCGTTGATCTGTTATTATTTCTACAGCCTGGTACAAAACACGTTTTATAATATCCAGACATCTTTTTATAATACTTATGGAGGAATACTGCTATTTTTACAAAGTCAGGTTAAGTTCTCTTGTTTTGACGCGAATTTGACACTTTGGATGAAGAACGCTAAGACAAACGTCGAGTTGAGTCGTGACGTAATGTAGCAAGAAAACATGGCGGGGAATCTGAAGCGTTTTGAACGATTTCAACTAATTTAATTTTTTTCTGTCTTCCTGTAACGTTTCTACTAAAATAAAAAAATACGACCTAATTTTTTTTATTCAAATTGTTGATACAAGCATTTTCATATTTTGAGTATAATACTCTATTCCGTGACAGATATCAAACAGCTTTCATAATAAATATCAGCGTATATTTGGACTAATACAAAATTGCCGCTGAAATACAACAAGTGCAAATTTGTTGTAGTTGGTCAGAAATTCGTCATTTGCTCTCTGTCATTGGTCAATTTCAAATGAGTCGAATTGTCCTCCAAATACTATTCGTAAGTACGGAATTCGAACTTACTATCTCATGGTAGTATTATACAGGGTGTCCGGAAATAACGATATTTTGAGAATCCGTTCAATTCTGTAATTTAATAAAAATGAATTGATAAGCCTAGGAAATGCAAATGGATCTTTACGAAGCTGTAGAAGGGCCAAAAATTTTCTTTATCAATTTCCGGCATAGTGTAATATGTTACTAACACGATAATTTCATTTTGCCGTGTTACTAACACAACTTTTTCGTTTTGCCGCGTTATTAACACGACATTTTCGTTTTGCCGCGTTATTAATGCGGCATTTTCATTTCATTAACATGCATTTCAAACGAAAATGAAAATGCCCTGTCAATACTGTCAATAACGCGGTAAAAGAAAATGTCGTGTTAATAATCCGTCAAAACGAAAATGTCGTATTAGTAGCACAGCAAAACGAAAAGATCGTGTTAGTAACATAACTATGCTGGAAATTTATTATATTTATATTTATTTATTTTTATTTTTTGTATTATTTTTATTTATTTATATATTTTATTTTTATTTACTCTCCATTCATTTTCTATCGAAGTGACAGAACGTCAAAATTTGAATTTTATGTTGGTATGAGGAAATTTTGCAAGGAATTTTACTAACAGGTGAGTTGATAGAAGCGATTTCAATGCGATACGTCAGAAAACAAGACAAATGTCAAAATTTTGCAATTGCTCTGAATTGGCCCAAAATGGTCTTTGTGTGCGTGCAGTTTTGAGTAAAGTGCAAAGAAAAATATTCACGAAACAGCCTCGGGTACGTTTATCTGTGACACTGCTTCTAACAATAAAAATAAACCCTAGAAAGATTAGGGTTATGCAGTGTTTTTGCTTTCCCGCCAAATTTCGATCAAATTGTCAAAAGTACAGGCCCTTACAAATTAGAGTTGCACAGTTCCAGAAAAATTTTAGATCTTCAATAGAAAATGAATGGAGTTTAGATGCCAGGGACATTTTGCTGCAACTATCATGTTCCCACCATACCACCAGATTTTCATGGCCTACTGGCGTGTAAAATAAGTTTGAATTTATAATACATTCAGACAGATTTTAAAAACCACTCTGGGACTTCAAAATGTATACAAGGTGTTATCTCAAATTTGAAAATTTTAGTGATTGCACTAACCTCCCATTTTTTGTATTGTGGTGTTGGGGAGGTTATCAATTCCTAATACCACGGAAAGAAATCCATTTTTTTTTTAAACCAAACCGCCCCTAAAATTAATATTTTTTGAAAATTTGTCTTTAAAAAACTCTTTGATTTTTCAACTACTCATTAATTGAGCTTTCCTCTTTCCCAAACCACAAAAAAAGCAAAATTCTCCCAATGACTAGGGCCCTTTACCGCGGAAGCATTTCTATTTCCTATTGGTGGATTGTCAATGACTATAAAGAAACTTATTCGATGTTTCGCGCACGGGCGCATACTCAAGCTGACCATGACAAAAAACAATGCATGTAGTACTCTGTGGTATTTAGATAAACAATGGAAATGGATGCGGTGATATTTGTTAAAAACTTCAAATCCGTTTTTGACGTTTGCATTTTTAAGGTAAAGGGGCACAGCAGAGCTTCCAGCGGCTCCCGAGAATTCAAGGAAGCCACCAAAAGAGATGCGCTGCACCTTCTACGAAAAGAACTGGATAGACTTCACGACTCGGCGCCTTCTAAGGAACAATGCAAGAAGGATTTTGAGGGCTTTACAAACCTATTCGAACGGTTTCTGGATGAGACCGGACCTTCGGTTACCTGGGATAAAATAGAAAAATTACCTCCCGATGCCGTTCGAGATTATAACACGTTGGAAGTTCCGACCGCCGACACAATTCACAAAATGTTAGATAAACTGGTAGTTGTTAAATTGAATGGTGGTTTGGGCACTTCAATGGGCTGTTACGGACCTAAATCTGTGATCGCCGTGAGAAATGATTTGACTTTCCTCGATTTAACTGTGCAACAAATTGAGGTAAGTTGATAATGAAGAAAATGCATACAGGGTGTGCCGAAATTAGTGGTCAAAACTTTACCAGTAGATTCTTCTATGAAAAATATGAAAAAGATTCCTTATGAACATATGTCGAAAAATAAGTCCTAAGGGAGCTAGGCCCCTCAAAGGGGCCACTTTGAAAGTGTTTTTTCTCAATATCTTCAAAACGGTTAAAGATAGCAACGTGAAATTTGGTATCTTTACTAAGTTTTTCAGCTGAATTTACTACTGTGGAGAAAATTTTAAAATTTTGATCATAAGCGTCTTCTGTCACAAATTTTGGAGCCCTGAACCAATGAAGCCATTTTTTTCGAAAAGGGCTCATTCTATCGGTGTCAAACAAGAGTACCATTTTTACTTAAAAAACCTCAAATTTTCAGATTCGGGAATCAAATTTGAGAAAAAACTACTCACAAAAATGTTTGAGCAAATTTAGTCCTAAGGCGCTCCTGTACGAGACGCTTATAATCAAAATTTTAAAAATTTTTCCACAGTAGTAAATTCAGTATCAAAAACTTAGTAAAAAATACAAAATTTCACGTTGCTATCTTTAACCGTTTTGAAGATATTTAGAAATAAACCACTTTCAAAGTGCCCCTGTAAGGGGCCTTAGCTCCCTTAGCACTTATTTTTGGACATATGTTCATAGGGATTTTTTCTCCTATTTTTCATAGAAGATTGTACTGGTAAAGTTTTGACCACTAATTTCGGGACACCCTGTATAATTTAACGCGCTGTTTTAGCACCTGAATAAAACGTACAAAGTAAACGTACCACTCATCCTGATGAATTCCTTCAACACCGACGAGGACACCCAGAAGATAATTAGGAAATACAAAAACCTTCAAATTGAAATTCACACTTTCAATCAATCGTGCCATCCACGAATAAATAGAGAAACTCTAATGCCTGTGGCTAGAAAATATGATGTTCACAACGATCTGGAATCATGGTATCCTCCTGGTCACGGAGATTTCTATGACAGTCTCAAGAATTCTGGCCTATTAAAAAAATTTGTTGATGAAGGACGTGAATATTGCTTTATTTCCAATATAGATAACCTAGGTGCCACTGTGGATCTAAATATTTTGAACTTGTTACTCAATCCGAAAGATAAAGTGCAACATGAGTTTGTAATGGAAGTCACAGACAAGACAAGGGCTGATGTTAAGGTAAGTTTTAGGGAACATTGTTTTTTTTTTATTTATGAGGCAATAATGGCCAGGCGTCAGCCGTTTCAATTCGGAAAAAATCCGAGAAAGCTGGAGGCCAAGAAGGCACCGCAAAGAGCTTTTTTGAGAACATCTAGTTACCTGTTGATTTTACGTCAAATCTTTATCTAATCTAAATTGTTCAGGACAAAATTCTCTATGAAAAAGGTTGTGAGAAAAATTTTCCATGATACCTAAATACTTTCCGAGCTACAACCCCTAGAAAACTATTATTTTTACAAGAACACCCGAAATGCGGAAACTTCTTTCGTACAGGCTATGACAAAATTTTGCCAACAAACTTGCAGAATGAATCAAAAAAAGTAAGAATTGTAGAGAAATCATTTTCGATAAAATGCTTCCTGACTGATACAGGCCCTCAGAAGTCAAAATTGAAAATTTAATTACCATGGATACATAAAGCCGCAGAAAAATAACTATTACAGGCGAGATTACAGGTTACGTTACTGACGACCACACGGTTTTTGACAGTAAATTATTTTTTTGGCCTCCTGACATCTAGATGACAGTTTTACACACTACTGACGTCCACGGTAACTTCGATTTTACGGTTACGTCATCACTTTACAACACCCCGGTGTGGTAAAATTTCGAAAAAACACTGGCTCACAGGCAAACTCAAAAATTAAAGTAACGCTACAACAATAAAGCTCCTTTATAGAAATTTCACTTTACTTAACTCTTGAATTGATTAATATCGTTTAAATATTTAAAATTTAGGTTTTTATTTCAATTGCCGGTACGCCATCTTTCGCCAGTTGACGTTATTTTGACTTATGGCATTTAGCTTTTCACCATTTTATTGCGAACAGCTGTGGAAGTTAGACAGAAGACACATTTTGGGCCACCTCTCTTAATTCTGGTGGTGTGCCTAAAAATCACTTTCACTATCAGGCATTTTGAAATCTAAATAATTTGACATTTGTTATTAGTAGCCACTTTGATCGTTGGTAATTACTGTGTTCGCATTTAAACGCCAAAATTCTCAAAATATTGCAACTTACTGCGTGGCGTCGGCCAAAAAGTTCAATACTAATCTCGTGCGGTAAGCATTTTACAGCGTTCGGTTAATTAAAGAAAAAACCTCGCGCTGTAAAATGCAATTTACCGCACTAATATTGTAAATAACTATTTTTCAATTGATGATTTTAATAAATAATAATAATAATGAATAATAAAAAAAGAAGGACATCTATGAATACTTACTCGAAACAACGTCTTCCAGTCTAAGGGTTGCCAATTTTGGTGATTAATACACTACATCTGGTGGTTTTGGACGCTCTCATCTTGACATTTTGTGACAAATTATTTATTTGCTAGTCGTTATTTGTCATTCTTATGCCACATTAATCTTAAAACTGGCAGAGCCGTTAATACAGCCGGACTGTTTTACCTACTGAGTAGACTGGGTGGGCTCCCTTCATGCATTGGAATTATTGAAATCATCAATTGAACGGGCTTAGAAGCCGTTTTATAGAAAAAATCTGCTTTTAAAACCTTACTCATTTTCCTTCCTAGAATCCGTCGCGCAAGTTTGTTAGCAACTTTTTGTTTTTATTACACCCTGTATAATGTGCACTTATACAGGGTGTCTCAGAACTCCTGTATAAGCCGGTAATGGTAGTTCAAATTCACCAATCAGAATGCACCTTCACCAATCAGAATGCACCACTTAATTAAATATGGTCTGTCCGGGATCCACACGACCGAGATTCACCCTATTTCCATGGCGATTCATTGTTGACAACAATGTGTGTGTGTGTGTGTGGATCCCGGACAGATTATAGTAAGGTAAAATAAGGTTGTGCAAGCTGTTGCTGGGATACACAGAAAGTTATTATAATGCCTTTATTTTTTGTGCCATTATATATTTTTTTGTATCTCAGCAACATCTTGCACATCCTTATTTTACCTTACTGTATCTAATTCAGAGATTCATATTAATTGGCGGACTTCAATTCAATTCAGGAATCTACCATTACCGGCTTATATGGGGGTTCTGAGACAGCCTGTATAGAGTGCGAGATGAAAACTCCAGAACGCTATATCTTTGTTATTTGTGGTCCGATTTTGGTGAACTTTTAAAAACCAAATGAAATTATGCTTATAAAACACTACAAACTAAGATGGTTTTGATTTTTATCAACTTCAACTTGAATGTCAACTTTTCGCTTTCAAATGGACATACCCAATTTCTTTTAACTCAATCTAATAACTAATTTTTTTTTCTGCGTCTTCTGCTGTATAATAAGTTATGTTTGGTTTATAGTTAGTTCTGAAAACAATTATAAATTTTTGTCAAAATTAGAATATATTTCACTAAATATTTTCGAATGTGCTGTGGAATTGATAGAAACTTTCTAACATGTAAAATGCATTTCGAGAATTATTTTGCGGCGCACTTGAAAATTTAACATAAAAAGATTGAAATGCCGACAATAATTTGAATTATTGTGCATTCGAAGACGCAGAGAAAAATTAGCTATTGAACTGAGTAAAAAAAATTGGGTGTGTCCATTTGAAAACGAAAAGTTGACATCCAGTTGACATTCCAGTTGAAGTTGATAAAAATCAAAACCATCTTTAGTTTGTAGTGTTTATTTGGTTTCATTTGGTTTTTAATTAATTAAAATCGTACCACAAATAACAAAGTTATAGCGTTCTGGCGTTTTAATCTCGCACCCTGTATATGTTGTAAAATTTTGAGAATTTTGGCGTTTAAATGGGAACACACCGATCAAAATGGCCGCGATCGTGGATGCTGTGATTTGCAACCATTTTGCAACGCTGTGGATATCGACTGAGCAGCTAATCGAAGCAACTGACAAAAGATGGCGCACCGGCAATTCAAATAAAAACCTAAATTTTAAATATTTAAACGATGTTAATCAATTCAAGAGTTAAGTAAATTGAAATTTCTGTAAATAAGATTTATTTTTGTAGCGTTGCTTTACTTTTTGAGTTTGCCTATGAGCCAGTGTTTTTTCAAAATTTTACCGCAACTGAGAAATCCAGTGTTGCCCTACATGCTTTACACAATGACCATATAATAAGTGATACAATTAAGTTAGTTTGTAGCGTTAACAAGGTGCAGATGCTAGATGCGATGGAAAGTATCGTAATTTATAAGTCTAGAGATAGGCTTATGAACGCCGATACAGGTCCGAAAGTTTAGATAAATGACGACATGTCTTTTTCCAGGGTGGTACTTTAATCTATTATGAAAATAAGCTGAGGCTTCTTGAAATAGCCCAGGTTCCGAAAGAGCACGTGGATGATTTCAAGTCCGTGAAAACGTTCAAGTTCTTCAACACCAACAACCTGTGGGCAAAATTAGATGGTAACATTTCTCTCAACAGTTTGCCTAATCGTGCCTTACTTTTCCGCAGCTATTGATAGGGTACTCAACCAAGGTTCTCTTAGTTTGGAAATTATTATTAACAACAAAACATTAGACAATGGTCTGAACGTGATCCAGCTGGAGACAGCCGTAGGTGCAGCTATGAAGAATTTTGAAAATGGAATTGGAATCAACGTGCCCCGTAGCAGATTTTTACCCGTAAAAAAAACTTCCGACTTGCTATTGGTTAAGAGCAATCTGTACAGTCTAAAAAATGGATCTCTCGTCATGTCCCCCCAACGAATGTTCCCGACAACACCTTTAGTTAAATTAGGGGACAATCATTTTGCTAAGGTGAAGGAATTTCTCGGACGTTTTGCTAGTATTCCTGATCTGATTGAGCTAGATCATTTAACAGTTTCTGGAGATGTTACCTTTGGACGAGGTGTCTCATTAAAGGTAAATACTGCCTCAGTTAATTTTAACAATAAAACGATTGCTTTCAGGGAACTGTTATTATAATTGCGAATCATGGAGACCGAATTGACATACCTTCGGGCGCCAATTTGGAGAATAAAATTGTATCTGGAAATTTACGCATCTTAGATCACTAATTGTACAACGAGTAGCCAATTATTTTATGTCAAAATAGGTACCATTATTGTTTGAATGTTATTTTTTGAGAATGCTTTACAAAGATATATTAAATGCTTTACAAAATAGATATATTATTCAGTAAAATATGGAAAAAAAATCATACCGCCGTTGTTTACTTCTTTAGATTTTCTTGGTCGTTTGTGAGTATGAATGTCCAACAATGTGCAGTATGAATCGATTATTGAAATTGATCGATTTTTGCACAATCGCTCATTTCTATCAATCTTGGGACGTGGAGTGCGCCGATTGCACTTAAATGGACTGCTCTTCCTGGTCGTAGAAAACCATCGGCATTGTAAAGGGTGGAAATTTATCAATTTTTTATATTAATTGAATTTTAAGAAATCTACCGCTATAGACCAGGCTAGTTTTTAGTTTCGCGACTTGTTAGAAGCAAATCGGATAACATTTTGACGACAAGTGTTTCTATTATAGACTAATTGGTCCCTGCTGAATCCGAAAATCACTGTCGGCAATTCGAACTCTTAACCGGAAGTCCGTAATTCTAGATGGCGCTCAAGGCAGATCGTTATATCCAAAATAGCAGAAAAATTACACAGTTTTCGACCAAAGACGTGGTATACAAAATTAAAGATAGCTTTATTCTCTACAAGAAAGGCTCTAATGATTTTTTTCGTACAGACGACGGTTTACCCCTAGCGCGGGCAAGAAAGTTGCGCTCGCCGTGCGGCTTACGCGCTCAACGATTATTTAATCAAAACACTTGTTTCTTAATTTTTATGGAGTTTTCCAATATATTTCACCAATATCCACCTAAATACATGGGATTAGTAAGATATTCACAATTTACTTCCCTTTTTTCAATGTCCAAACGCCGTTTTCAATTTTGACTCTTAGGCTGCTTTTGAGGTGCGTTTTTTGCAAGGGGCGCATCGGATAACATTTTGACAACAAGTATTTTTTGATTAATTGAACCCTGCTGAGTCCGAAAATCACTGTTTTGATTTCGAAATCTTGACCGGAAATGTTTTATTCAAGATGGCACCATCCAAAATACCTCACTAATGGGAAAATAGCTGAAGCCGATTTGGCTGAAATTTTGATATGTTGTAGATCTCGGCTTCCTGATCAAAAGTTATCATGCATTGACACAAAGCAATCGTATGGACGGTTCTTACTACAGAGGCCTGAAAGTAAAATAGAAACTATAACTGAGCTTGAATAAAGCCACCTTGACTAGCGTACATCCTCTCAAGATTTTGAAATTTAAACAGTGATTTAAGGATTCAGCAGGGTTCAATTATTCAAATAATGCTTGTTGTCAAAATGTTATCCGATCTGCTCTTTGTTGTAGCGCACCTCAAAAGAAACCAACAGTGAAAGACAGAAAACGGCGTTTGCACATTGAAAAATGGGAAATAAATAGAGAATATCTTACTAATTCCATGTATTTAGGTGGATATTGGTGAAATATATTGAAAAACTCCCTAAAATTTAAGAAACAAGTTTTTTGATTAGATAATTGTGGAGCGCGTAAGCCGCGCGGCGAGCACAAATTTCTTGCCCGCGCTAGGGGTAAACCGTCGTCTGTACGAAAAAAATCATTAGGGCCTTTCTTGTAGAGAATAAAGCTATCTTTAAGTTTGTATACCACGTCTTTGGTCGAAAACTGTATAATTTTCATGCTATTTTGGATATAACGATAATAACGATCTGCCTTGAGCGCCATCTAGAATTACGGACTTCCGGTTAAGATTTCGAATTGCCGACAGTGATTTTCGGATTCAGCAGGGTCCAATTAGTCTAGAAACACTTGTCGTCAAAATGTTATCCGATTTGCTTCTAGCATAATAAAGAGAGCGTTTTTTGAAATTTTAGCCTTGTCTACTAGCGCTAACTATTTTATTGTACAGTATACATTGTTGTCATCAATTGTAATTGCAGGCTAATTCATATCTAATCGGGAGAATGAATACCTGCCCATTTAATAAAATCTAAAGATCGATAATCGATTGTTTTGCACAGCCTTAAATCACATGAGGGTAGACTCTCACCCTATTGTACGTCTCACAGCAGGCGTCTAGACGTAGACGCTACGGCCATCAGCCTCTACCTTTGTTATCATTCCCCAAAAGGCAAGAAACCGGTTAATAATCTCAGCATCAGCGTTTCCGAATAAAATGACAGAATGGTTTGAGCGAAAATCTGTGACGGAAGATGTTATTTTATTTAAAAGCCTCAACGGTCAGCTGGGTAATACAGAGTTTCATTTTGTATGGCAAAATGTCGTGGTGGGGCAAAATAATAAGGCGCCTGACAGATTTGCCAGGAAAACTGTTTTTTTGCGTTACACAGAACTATAAAATAAGAATCTGATTGTCAGTACCCATTACCCAACAATACTTAACAATTTATTATTGGTAACAATGAAGGTTGAAAGGACCAAAGTTTTACATAAAGGCTCAAAAATAAAAATCTGATTGTAACAGAAACAATTTATTTATTGGTAGGTATAACAATATGGAGGTTGAAAAGGATCAAAATTTTACAAAATCATCAAATCTTGTTTATTGAATTTATGGTGGTCTCAGTGTGAAACATCGTAAAATAAATTTAAATGATCGAAAAACACTTTGTTTTGTTTCACTGGTTTATTCCGGATTTTCCGATAATTGTTTCGGTCAAACGATCATTCATTATCAAGGAGTTACTCAATTTGTAAACTCCTTGATGATAAATTATCATTAATGGTCGTTTGACCGAAACAATTGTTGGAAAATTCGCAATAAACAGACAGACAGGCATTTTTCAAAAACCACTTTTTCGGATTCTCAGGACCCTGAAACGTAAAAATTTTATGTTTTTGGCCATTCGATTTTTCGATCGATTTTATTAACTAATTGCTTCGAGAAGAAGCGTAGATCCTGATGGGAACCCGAAACAGTAGTTTTTGAAAAATGTGTGTCTGTCTGTGATCACGCTGCAGCTCAAACTACTGAACGTATCAAGATGAAATTTGGCACACACCTACAGTGGGAGATTTGTAGGTGCTGCTGATTAGAAATTGGGCCACATCGGTTCACGGAAAGTGCCTTTTTGGCACATCAACTTTAAAAATTCAAATGGAAACCCCCATTTTTCGCGTTACCATATGAATGCCCTTCGAATTCTGCTTCTAAAAATATATTCGCACGTATGCCCTTTTGGCCAAAAAATGGTGCCGTGAGAAAAACCTATGCATAACTGTATATTTTTATTACCGGACTTGATAGCTGATTTCTGTTCAAGCCGAAAACCTTAGTGCCATTTTTTCGAAAAATGTAATTTTAGTGGCAAAAGGGACCTCGTTTCAATTTACTTAAAAACCATATTCTTACTATCGGGTTCGACAGCTGTTGTATTACCGGATCAAAAACCTTAGTGCAATTTTTTAGACAATTCAACTTTTACTTTATAAACCAATACGAATTAACTGCTTCAGCCAATCACAGCGTGACTAATTTGGCAATTTGTACATGTGGTGATTGCCAGGCAGTTGTCAAAAACGAGAAACGTCAAGTCGTTGAATTGTCTTGCCGAATACAACTCATGGTCTCAATATCTTGGTAATTTTTGTCAATTTGATTTAGACTCGCAGGCGTTGTCCCAACGCCTGTTCGTTGCATCAAAGTGACAAAAATTGCCGGCTATATTGAGACCACTTGTATTATATACGACAATTCAACTTTTACTTTATAAACCAATACGAATTAACTGCTTCAGCCAATCACAGCGTGACTAATTTGGCAATTCGTACATGTGGTGATTGCCAGGCAGTTGTCAAAAACGAGAAACGTCAAGTCGTTGAATTGTCTTGCCGAATACAACTCATGGTCTCAATATCTTGGTAATTTTTGTCACTTTGATTTAGACTCGCAGGCGTTGTTTTTGGAAAATTATCACTCGCGCGAGCGCTCGTGATAATTTTCGTTGCATCAAAGTGACAAAAATTGCCGGCAATATTGAGACCACTTGTATTATATACGACAATCGCACTATACTAAGCATTAGCCAATAGAAAAATCGATTTCTGTGTTTACCATGGCAACTCGAGGATTTCCTGGAAATTTTTGATACCTACCTACGTAAACCAACTTAAACGAAATTTTTATGTCAAATTAAATGTCAAAAATCATTTCTATTCAGCTTCTGCGGCTGTATCGTTGCTATTTTCTTACCGAATCTGCATTCGAGCATTAATTCATTTCCTGGAAATTTTAGTGTGCATCCCAACAACGTAATCGGGCCCTCGTGTTCCACTCGGGCCGATTATTAATACGTTGTTGGGATGTAATCCAAAAATTTCTTATGAGATTATAAGTGAAAATTTCCATTTTAGGGTCAAAAAGGCCTCTTTGAATTTTTCTTAGCAAAAGGGTCTATTATCCTTATCGAATTCGATAGCTCTCTGTTATTGCATTGCCGGATCGAAAACCTTAGTGCCATTTGTTCGAAAAATGTCATTTTAGGGGTGAAAAACATTTGTATATCAGATTTTAGTAAATGAGCGCCGGGCGCATCAGTCATCGACCTTGGATAAATAAAGTTAAATAGGTAGGTACCTACTACATTTACATATTCTGTGAAAAAGTAGAAGTTTCTACCGTCTCCGAGAATGCCAATTTTTGTTAAATGGGCAGCTACGGAAGTTTTCTGGGGTTTTTCAAAAATTGTTATTTCTACAGCACTGATTTTGTCTATGGATTTTGAATTGAAGTGGCATAAGATTTGAAGTGGATTGTGGACTGATTGTGGATGACGTTGATACTCACAGATTTGCGCTTTCACCGAATCTCAAATTCAAATCACTAAACTGTGTTCCATGAGACTTTGCAGCGTTACTTGTGCTCGGGAGCTTATTGAGGTGCTTCGCAAAGACAATATAATCATACGTGAAATACCCTACCAGTGCGTTAAGTTCACCTTTGTAATACGGGCTTAATAAGCCCCGCCCATCAATGCAAAGTCTGGTGGAACAGACTTTAAATGAAATTATTATAGGTTAGTCCACATTAATAACCAGAGCAGCCAGAAAATTCTATCAAAATATTAACTGGTTCGCACCTTTACAACATTTATAACTAATTTAACATATTTGATGCCTTATTTGTAGACAGTTTGTGGCAGCTATGGTGGACCAACATTTTTGAAAGTTCAAATTCTCAGTCGGTAATTTGGCGGGTTTCCGAACAGTCAACCGCCATTTTAGATGATCACGTGACCATTTAGTGCGTTGTGGTTTTACTGATACAGGTATGGTTATCGTTTCCGTTTTTGTCCATTTTAGTTCGGCTAGTGAGTGTTTTTAAAGGTACTGTGGCCTTTTAAAAGTTGTTCTAAAGAAATCGTCTTCGCGCTTTCCACAATTACCAAATTTCACCCAAGTGGTTCAGTTGTCAATGAACTGTTTGCCTTGCAAGCCCTAGGAAATGGCGTCCCTCCACATGGTATAATGGATCTCCTAGGGCTTTCCGCTTGTGTGGGGACAAAAATAATGCCTGCAAACCCGAAGGCAGCATGCTGTTGTTATTTGTTTTTATTTTGTAACATGTCTTTGACCGTTATCACAAGGATTCTTTTGTGTGAGTTTTAACAGTGTTGCCATTGTAATGTTAGCTTTTAGCTAGCCGGAAGATCGCGTTCAGTTTCAAAAGTTGTATTTAGCCAAAATATCCTAAGGTTTGTTGCTTAAAATTCAGTGTGGACAAGCATGAACTTTGCACTAATGATTGTTAAGGTCGCGAATGAAACAGTTTGTTGGAAATCTGTGGCAATGACTAATAATAATTATCGTTTATTTGCAGGTAGTTTGTAAATAGTACACTGTACATACTGTACAAATCATGAGTTCGAGCAATCGAACAAGTTCGGGCAATCGAACCACTTCAAAAGGTGGAAAAGGGTCAAGGGCTGAGAATAAAACACACAAACCGGACAAATCCGATACAGGCAAAGGCTCTGACAAGCAACATGCAAAAGGAGATACACATTCAAAAAACGATGATCAGAGTATTAAAGAAAAAGTCCGACAGCTGATGGAGTTATCCCAACGATCTGAAGAAGAGGTCTGCTTGGCACTTCACGAGTGCGATAATGACCTCACTTCCGCCATTAACATGCTCCTGGAGGAGATGGGGACTGGCGAATGGGAGACCAGAGTTAAGAAGAAAAAAAATAGGCAAGCCTCCATCAGCAAACAGGAAAAAACTGAAGAGACTACAATTAACGATGAATGGAATGACAACGCAACTCCAACTGCTGGCACTGGTAACGAAAAGGACAAGTCCCGGAACAAAAGCGGACCTCCTCGCCTCCATGGACGTAACAATGACAGTCGAGGTTGGCGAGGACGTGAAAAGCAGGAGAATGAGAGGAATTTGGAGGAAAGTGGGGGCAGGCCTGATTTTAACCGGGATCGGAGGGGCAGGTCCGGAGGATCCACTCGAGGACCAGGCGGAGGTCGCGGTCGGGGAGGTGGAAGAGCTGGGGGCAGATTTCCTCCGAGGGGCAGCAGAAGTAACTCCTATAACAAGCCCATTGATACCTGGGATAATTCGAACACTTGGGACAACAATACAGTTCCGACTAAAAATCATGCAGGTAATAAAAGAAGTAAGTCAAGTTTTAACTTATGATACTGTCATCACATAAAGCTCACACTGCAAACATTTTTTGTATTTTGTGTTAAAAACTAATTACATTACAAAAATTTTTGTACGAGCTTGTAGTTAGAAATTTTTGTGTAATGTTTGTGTATAAAGTGCGTTCAGAAATTCTCTAGATCTAGTAGCCCTTGCCGTGCGAAACGTAGGAAATTATATGATAACGTCATTGTCAGATTTCTTCCTCGGTGATAATTTTGCAAGCTACGCCCTACGTTTCTCACGCCAAGGGCTGCTGGCTCAGAAGAATTTTTGATCACACATTATATTTATGGCTTCAACATTACATATGCCATTAAATGTACAACGTGCAATTTCCACAATTTTGAACCAGTAAGAAAAAATTTTGAAAAGTGCGTTGCTCCTCGATAGAAAACCTCATTTTGCTTGACAACAATACCCACAGTAGGGTGTATCGAAAAAAAAGAATTTTGGAATTTCGTTTTGTAATAGTCGCCAAAACTTGCCTTTTACAATCCTGAAAAGAAAGTGTATTTAAAGTTTTGCTATAGTTCAACGTTTTCAGCCCTCTACCGCCCCTCAAATATTATGTTATTTTGAAATCTCAAGTTTACAACGAAAATTTTTTTGAAATGCAACTTTTATTGTTTTTCTGTCACTAGTAGGCTCGGAGTAGATTTTAAAGATCACTAACAACCGTTTTTTCATCTATAGTTAAATTTAGCTACCTTCTAGATGACCATTGCATTATAGCTTCAAAGACAATTAACTCATCAATCAAGTTGCTGGTGCATGCATGACAGAACTTATGTATGACAGTACTCGTTGACGTCTAAAGTTCAAACGTTAAGCTTTTGTGCGTTTTTTAGTCTTCGAAGGCCCACCAAATATAGGCCACTCGAGACTATTTCTAGTGTAAATTGCCTTTGAAATACTCTTATTAACTCGAAAGGGAAGCCAGAAATTCGAATAAAAAACGCACGAAAATATGACGTCTGAACTTTAGACGTCAACCAGTAGTGTCTAAGTTCTGTCATGCATGCACCAGCAACTTGATTAATTAGAGTTAATTGTCGTTGAAACTATATGGCAGTAGGTAGCTAAATTTAACTAGAGATGAAAAAAAACGGCCTTTAGTGGTCTTTAAGATCTACTCCGAACCTACTAGTGATAGAAAAACAATAAATAATGAATTTAAAAAAATTATTCGTTGTAGACTTGGAATTTGAAAATAACCAATATTTGAGGGGCGGTAGAGGGCTAAAGATGTTGAACTATAGCAAAACCTTAAATAAACTTTCTTCTAAGGATAGTAAAAGGTAAGTTTTGGCGACTATTACAAAACGAAATTCCAAAATTCTTTTTTTTTCGATACGCCCTAACCCACAGGCTGTACTAGTTGACAACTCCTAAAGTCGAATCTAGATTTATAAATCCTTTCAACTATCAACTTGGTTCAGTATAGACATGCGGTCTTATTCTGGATGACATTGAACACTTTTAACATATCCGATTGGTGATCTGTTTAGTTGCTATCAATCAGATTGGTGATCTTTTCGGTTGCTATAGCGACTCTTAATAAAACAGCGATTTCAATTGACAATTCAACTTTTACTTTATAAACCAATACGAATTAACCGCTTCAGCCAATCACAGCGTGATTAATTTGGCAATTTGTACCTACATGTGGTGATTGCCAGGCAGTTGTCAAAAACGAGAAACGTCAAGTCGTTGAATTGTCTTGCCGAATACAACTCATGGTCTCAATATCTTGGTAATTTTTATCACTTTGATTATGACTCGCAGACGTTGTTTTTGGAAAATTATCACTCGCGCAAGCGCTCGTGATAATTTTCGTCCCGACGCCTGCTCGTTGCATCAAAGTGACAAAAATTACCGGCAATATTGAGACCACTTGTTGTATTATACCTATACGAAAACTCAAGCAACAACTTTTACCTGTTGCCGCGATTTTCAATTGAATTGGACATTAATTTTCATAGATGAGAGCAATATTTTAGTGGTTGTAGTGCATGAAATTGTCGTTTTTATTAATCTTTACTCAATTCCGACATGTTTCGCCGTCAAGGCATCATTAGGGAACAGATTAAGTTTTAACAAATGGTTGTGACCATTAATTAGTCATTATAATTTAATTCTTTTGTTGCAATCTGTTCCCTGATGATGCCTTAACGGCGAAACATGTCGGAATTGAATAAAGATTAATAAATAATGCACTGCAACCACTAAAATATTGCTCTCATCTATACTCATCGAATTCAACAAAAATTATCATTAATTTTCAATTTCCCATGGCAACACCTGTAAGAATTAATAACTAGCCAATCGGATGTCTTACAAGTTTTCAATATTGAAAGGTTTTCAATTTCATCCAGAATGAGACCAATGGTTAGACATTGCCAGAATCAACCCTGTGCAAAAACATATTTAAGACTGCTGACGTGTCAAAAAAGGATATCTCGCCCCATGTAATTTTGCACAGCGTGACGTCATATTAACGTACACAGCGACTACCAAAATGTGCTGAGTGCATAACCTGTTTACAGGGTGCGAGATCAAAATTCCACAACGCTATGACTTTGTTATTTGTGCGATTTTAGTGGACCAATAACCAAATGAAATTGCTCGTAAAACACTACCAACTTCAACTTGATAGTCAACTGGATGTCAAGTTTTCATTTTCAAATGGACGTACCCAGTTTTTTTTTACTCAGTCTTAAAAGCTAATTTTTTATTTTTTCGAGTGTGCTGTGAAAAAAATTCTTAAAATGCATTTTACGTGTTAGAAAATAATACATTTTCATTATTTTGCCAGGTTCCTACCAGATCCACAGCACATTAGAAAATTTTGAGTAAAAAATATTAAAATTTTGACAAAAATTATAATTATTTTCAGAACTAATTATAGACTCGCACATCAAAAGATGCAGAAAAAAATTAGCTTTTAGACCGAGTAAAAAAAACCGGGTATCTCGATTTGAAAATGAAAAGTTGACATTCAAGTTGAAGTTGATAAAAATCAAAGCTACCTTGTAGCCCAGTCGGTTCGAGAAATAAAACTGCATTTCATTCTACAAAGGTGCCGTTTGGCACTGTTGTACATGGGACCAATACAAGTGATTTCACCCGCAGTGCCCAAAAAAATTTCCCTTAGGAACAAAATGGCGGCGGTTTTTTCTAAATTTCCGCGAAAATTGCTAATATCTTAACTATTATTAACTATTTGAGGAAGCAACAAATATTTTTCTTGTACATTACAACCAAGAAGAACATAGTATATTACTAAAATGAGAAGCATCTCATTTTAGTAATATACCGGGTGGTCGTTTTATCTTGAGACCGCAACACGCAATATCGGAAAGAAAGCATTTTAGAAAAAAATGTTTTGCATAAAAGTTTTATGACTTCGAGGGGGAAAATAGATGGCATCATCGCCATTTTGATTCAAGGTCATTTTCAAGGTCAAATGAAGGTAAACTTCATTTTTTTAAATGGAAACATATTTTTTATTACAGATTCTTATTCCCCGTAAAAGAACAAACTACTCTCATTTAAACTATTTTTGGATCCGATGGATAGGTTTCCATAAAAAAAATGAAGTTGAAGTTGACCTTCATTTGACATTGAAAATGACCTTGAATCAAAATGGCGCTGATGCCATCTATTTTCTCCCTTGAAGTCATAAAACTTTTATTCAAAAAATTTTTTTCTAAAATTCTTTCTTTCCGATTGCGTCTTGGCAGCCTCAAGTTAAAACGACCACCCGGTACATTACTAAAATGAGAAGTAATGTTCTTCTTGGTTGTAATGTGCAAGAAAAATAGTTGTTGCTTCCTCAAATAGTTAATAATAGTTTAAACTATTAGCAATTTTCGCGGAAATTTTGAAAGAAACCGTCGCCATTTTGTTCCTAAGGGCAATTTTTTTGGGCACTGCGGGTGAAATCACTTGTATTGGTCCCATGTACAACTGTGCCAAACGGCACCTTTGTAGAATGAAATGCAGTATTCGACCATATATTGTCGCGAACCGACTGGACTATTGGGTTTGGAGTATTTTATGAGCAATTTCATCTGGTTTTTGGTTCACTAAAGGTACGGTTTCGTTCAGGCGTTTGACGGTCGCGTCTGGCAGCCGCCGTCAGACGCCTCAAAATTTATCATGGTACGCGTCCGAATTTTCAGCAGCTCCTACGAAACCGCACATTACGTTGTCAGGTATAAGCAGTGTCACGCGTCTGGCGGCCGGCCGCCAGACGCGACCGTCAAACGCCTGAACGAAACTGCACCTTAAGGTCGAATCACAAATAACAAAGTTGTGTAGTCTTAATCTCGCACCCTGTATACTCAACCAAGGTATTACAGAGCTAAAAGTAAGATCTTGTCAAACTTGGAGGGGTTTGTACGTTTGGATTCTAGAGTACAGTCGGGGATTTTAAAAATGCCCGTCCCACCGTGACGATTCTCTTGGTCGACTGTATCGCTGCAACGTAGTTAATAATATTCGCCGAGTTCGCCGAGCTGTAAGACAAACATCTTATAGGTCGCGTGAGACAAAATGGCGGATCTTGAAATGGGAATTACTGTTGTGATATGTATTTTTGTCTACATAATGGGTTTTCATTAAAAAAGTTATTTGGAGCAGACGGGTTTTGAACTAAACACTAAAAACACGTGTTTTCTAAATTCATCTGACAGACAGCTAACAACTGTCATTTGGGAAAATTGATAAAGACCGGGTCCAAATAAAGCTAATAAAGAATAAACTCGCTAGATTTTTAGTACACATAATTATCAACTAATTTTCATCGAATTTTCAAAAGCTTTCCACGAATTTCTAATTACTTTTACATTACTTTTTTGTTTCAAACATGGGAACGGTTTATTAGATTCTCAAAACTCAAAACTGATTTGGGAAATAAATAGCATTTTTCAAGAGCTTTCATTTAATATGGCACGAGGTATGTTGGCGTTTAACATTTTAACGTTGATGGTGGGGGGGTAAACTGCAGTCTGAACTACTCTGAACCAGTCTAGGCAAAGTCATAATTACTGCCCCTGGACTTATCATAATTATGGTATTATGATGGCAAAATTTTTGTTGTATGTAATTCTTATGGAAAGATTTTATCTTTGGCACCCTCTGGAGCAAAAACTGTCTGTTCGACTGCTTTGTGGCAATGATAACTTTTGATCAGAAGGGCACAATCTACAACATACTAAAATTTAACTGAAGGTGATATTCAACATTTTAGGTGGGTGTCTGGCCTCTAAATATGTAGAAAGCGAACGTGTAAAATACACAACACTGTTTGGTGTACATTAAAATTCTTTAATATGTTCATTAGATTCAACATAATGCACTTTTTCGCAATGTTTCAAAACTCCTTGCTCCATTCCTAGTTGGATGCTTCGAATGAACGCGAAAGTCAAAGCGATGGTCCTAATTGAAACACTTGCCACTTTGTGGTTAACAAAAGTCCTTCCGAATCACTGTCCTGACTCAAAAACTGCCAGGGTTTGTTAGTGCATTATTCCATTTAATTTCCGAATCAAAAATCTCAAGAGAAGAAGTTAACCTGCAGTCGCACCGTATACGTTTAGTGGGGTGGCCATTTTCAAAACCTGCGGCTGTATATGTATTACCGAATTACCGTCACCGACCACTGGAAAACTGATTGTTAGATAATTAAAATATGTCCAATCTTGATAAAAGATATGTTTTACAGGTGGGCCCGTAAAAGTTGGAACAAACTTTGGCTGCTAATAAAATTTTTATTAATATTGCGATTTCAATGAAGATTTGTGAGGTTGTTAACTTAACCTTTCTACATCGAGGCCACTGATTTCATACACCAACACTCATTTAGTTTCTGAAATATTCTTCAGTAAATGAAGAGGTAACATTTAGGGTCGCTGCAAAATTAAATTAACGGCGATGGTGATGGTCTGCTTCTCTTTGTCTTAGAATCATATTTGAAGTTTTCCGAGCAGAGTAACAACAAAAAATTAAGACATTTTTTGTTCTTTGCAGTTTCGCGAAAAACTCGAAATTGTAAGTCAAGCCTTTTGGAATTCACTTCTGTTACATTATCAAGCAAATTAATCTGTTTAACATGGCTCGATTATTACTAGAAGATAAAATTTGAATCTCCTTCAGTTCCACGAGCGTAATTTCGGAGCCAGAAGAATCTAGTGCATTACTGCAACTTTTCTGAATGCTCTAAAATTACGCTCTTGGATTGTTTCGATTAAAATTTCTCTCTTCTAGCGATAATCGAGCCATCTTAAACTGTGTTTACACTACATGATTTGTCAATTGATTTTGCAAATGAAAAGTCATAAGATAATGTTTTTGTGTTTACACTGCATTATTTTTGCTATTACTCCAGTCATAAGTAAGTCAAAGCATCAATAATAGCAAAATATTATGAAAATTAGGGAATAGGACGGTGTCTATTTCGCCATGATAATTCATATGATTTTCTTGAATCGCCTGCGATTTCTGGCAAATTTATTTCCCCTGGTGTGCAGAGGCAACCCCGTTGTGACTTTATTTACTAATTTTTTAATTGAAGCGTGTTCTATGCTTATAGCGCATTAGTTTTTGACTATATAAAAAATCTTGCACATTAACAAACAACCTACGTCGTTACAAAATAGTGCATTTGAAATAAATAACTAACCTTGACCACAGAAATTCACACTGTACTGCATTTTAGCTGATTTTACGTCGCTTTTAGGTTATGTACGACGCACATTTGCCAGTAGAGTCAAGTGCAAAATCATAAGCCAGTCATAGCAGTGTAAACACATTTATACAAACCGCATGACTTTTCGCATTTCGTATTATTACCAAATGATTTATCAAAGCGAAAATCATATGAAAAATCATGTAGTGTAAACACACTATTAAACTGATTAAAATTTGCATGTCAATGTGACAAAAGTAAATTCCAAGGGCTACTTGACTTGCAATTCTTTTGTAAGAGAACAAAAAATGTCTTAATTTTTCGGTGTTACTCCGCTCAGAAAGCTCCGAATATGATTCTAAGATAAAGAAGAGCAGCCCATCACCGTTGATTTAATTTTGCAGCGACCCTAAACGTCACCTCTCCATTTACTGAAGAATATTTCAAAAACTAAATGAGTATTTGTACATTAAATGAGTGACCTCGGCGTAGAAAGGTTGAGTTAACAACCTCTCGAAATTTCATTAAAATCGGATTATAAATGAAAATTTTATTAACAGACAAAGTTTGTTCCAAGTTTTACGGGCCCACCCGGTAGTTTCGTGACCTATTTTGCAGGGTTGATTTGATTTCGTCCACGTGGACAAAACCGGATGATTTTGTCCGGTTTTGTCCGCCCCGGACAAAACCAAAAAAGTGCCCTTAATGGACAAAACCGGACAAAATAAAAAAAAATATATATACAACAAAATGAAATGGGTTTTTACTGCTTGATGAGCTTTTGCGACAGTAATTAATTGATCTTTTATATTCAATGTAATTTTATTTTATTGGATTTATAGCAAGTACAGTGACGCATTTTATTTGTAGTTACTTTTTATTGATTTTGTCCGGCGCCCCGGACAAAACCAAAAAAAGCGGACTTTTTCACAACCCTGCTATTTTGCAAAGAAAAAGAAACTTCTCCATTTTAAATAACATAGTAATTGACAACGTGGCTATCACAAACCATAAGTCACAGTAACTGAAAAACCTAAAGGCACAATACTGCACAATGCATGTAATAACAGAATGCTTCATTCAATACAAATGCTTGTGACTGTGAAGGAGCGCTAAGTTGATGATGATTTAATTTTGATTTTGATTTGTTCAGAAAACTGGGACGACTTTCCGGGACCCGATGAATGGACAACAGAGGAATACACTGGAAGTTTGGCCGATACGAAGGTGTTTACGCCGAGTATCGCGACGCCGGGTGACGTGGCGAACGAATCTTCAGCAAACATGAATATGGGCGGCATTGACAATGCCGTCATAAATTCAAGCCAACCGATAGGTCAAAACTTGCAGATGTCATCGCAAGCCTCCCAGTTGCCTTCTCAGATTGCGGGGACATTAAGTGCTGCCCAGACCCAGTATCTGAGTCAGCTGACGCAACAAAACAGTGATAATGTCAAACAGTACGGCACGGCTCAGACTTACCATGCTCAAAATTCGAGTCAAGTGTACAGTTCTGGTAACATTGCCGCCCCCCAGTCTTTCACTAATCAACAGTACGGGACCTCCCCTAACACCTACGCTAACAGTTCTTTCTCTTCAAACAGCACGTACCAGAATTCATCCGAACAACCTGCTCAACAGCCTACTAGGACGAAGACGCAACGAGCTAGAGTGCCACCACCATCTAAGGTAGTCGTATAACATAATTTTGCATTATCTGTTTTTCGACTTACTTTGGGGCTCCTTTTCCCTATCAAATTTCCGGATGTGTACAACTAAATGGCGCCACTAATAGAATGAGGAACGCGGTGAAAAGCAGTGATGAATTTGGTTATGAGAAGTAAAAAACCTAAAATCTTTCAAAGTTCTAACCTTGATTGTTTCGACTGCCATAGTCCAGTAAAAAATACCCGATAATGAAGAAACGTGAAAAGATTCCCGCGATTCTTTAGGGGTACTAAGGAGAAGTTACGTCAAAAATTACATTCTTCAATAGGGTCAAAAGAAGTATTATAGCTCATACATAACCTTAATCGTAAAACAGGTGTTACATGCCTTTTTATGAAATAAAATAAAACTGTAGTACTGACCACGCACTGACAGCATTTTGGTCGGAAATGGCCGTTTCGTTTTTTACAGCTTTCTGTTTTATCGGGAAATTTAATGATAACCGATTGCAAACTGTCAAATCGATTAATAATTAGGCAAACGTTCTCGATTTTGTAGTTAAAACCACAAATGCTTATCTGCTGTTAGTCAGAGCTAATTATGTGGTTCAAACTCCAAAGTCGTGAAAATTTGCCTATTACATATGGACGCTTTCAGTTTTACCTGAGCGGCGCAAGCACGTTGTTTCTCTAGCCTGCTCACCATTGGCTGAATGTCTGTCACAGCTGATTTTTACCCAATGAGATCTTTTTTACCTGTCCGTTTCGTTGGAAAGTTGGAAACCAACCTGCGTGTGCATGATATTCTTATTTATGTTGACACATTAGACACTGTATTAGCATCCTCTTTATCCGACAAACTGAAGACGTCCGTTAAGTTGCTCATGGTTTCGCCCTTGGTTCAGTATAGACATGGTTAGGCATTCCCAGAACCAACCCTATACATAAACATTGATTGAAGACTGCGCTGACCTATCAAAAAAAGGATATTTTGCGCCATGTAATTTTTTTGAACTTCCGGTTTAACCGGAAATGGCCCTAACTTTTTTTCTCACATGAAGTGACACTTTTCTGAACGGATTCGGAATCTAGGGCTTTTTCTGAGTTAAAAACATGTATCATACTTGGTCGGAATGTGTCACGGCTATCCTACATTTTCAATAACATCAAAGAAATCAGTGAAAAATTGACATTTTATAAAAACGCAAAAACGTGTCAAGTTTACTTTTTTTGATGCAAATTCATCTGTGCAATTAGATTTTCGTGTATATCTTTATTTTATTAATTTATAAGAAAGGAGACCTATTGGAGCGGAGGCTATTATTTTCGGTTAAAGTGGAAGCCCAAAACAAATATCAGACTCTCAAAAAAATTAAATCGGCGTGTTTTCAAACATTCTTAATTATAATCTCCCCAACCCCACAATTTAAAAAAATGGAAGGTTACTGTAATCACACAACCAGGGTGTATAGCGCACCTGAAAACCTGGAAAAGTCGCTGAGTCTAGTTTTCCTTGAAAAGTCAGGGAAAATTCAGAAAACTGCAATTTTTCGGAACTTACATTCGAGCTGATCCAGTCGATTGCATTGTTAATACAATTCAGAAAGTTTTAAATTCAAATCACATCTAAAAAAGGCGCGGGGGTTGTGTGAGTGGTCTTTTTTCTGTTGGTTTGTAAAGCGGACTCAGTTCTGTCAAAATCGCTGTCAGTGTCTATAATAATCAGTAATGAAGGTTGGATGGGATTATTTTTTATTATTTAGTATCACTGTTTGTTGACAGTCCGTTTAACAATCCAACAGAAAAAGGCCTGACTTACATAACTCTTGCCTCTTGGACCCCATTCGGTTAGAATTTGTTTTAAAAATAGTTATACCGAGTTTTTTATTCAATGTTTTATTATTTTTTAAATAAATTTACTTAGTTTTTGGCGTACAGATTGTTATCCAGTACAACAGTACTGTATTTTTTAAAAAAGGGTCCTGGAAATCCTGAAAAAGTCATGGAAATTGTTGCGTAGAGTATTGCTGTACACCCTGTAGAATTTTCGAATTTGAGGTAAGACTGAATCTATACGTTTTGAGGCCTCAAGAACACAAAAAAGTGGTTTTTAAAATGTGACTGTGTGTATGTGCGTATTATGTTCGTAAACACGTTACAGCCTAAACTACGATTTGACTGAAATTTGGCACATTGGTATCTCGCAAGTCAACTAAGGGCCGGAATTTCAATCGAAGGTTAACCAACAGATCTGTTAGTTATCCAATCAGATCGTCCGAAAGTTTTAAAATGGATTCATTTGATTGGATAAGTAACAAATCTGTAGGTTAACCATCGATTGAAATTCTGGCGTTTAGGGTGTGTACCGAAAGTAACCACCGCAGTTGGTTACGGTTGGTCGCGCGCATTTCGGGACATACGGTTCCTAGAGAATGACATCCACTTGAAATGCAGGGCTATTTTTGTCTCTGGGTTATTTGTAGATTGTGTTTGTAGATGTCTTCTACTTCTTAAAATATTTGACGTTTTTTGACATTTGATCGTTTGAAATTGGCTCACATTTTGCTTCCGAAGTTTTTAACAAATTCAAATCAATGGCAGGTGTTGTGTCGGCGAAATAGTAACATCCGAAATAGTTACATATCAATTGACTATTAATTTAGGCCCAAATGAAACAAAAGAAAAAAGAAACAACGTAGAACCTTCGGGGATGAAAGAGAGGTGGCCAGGGAGAAGCAGCATCAAAAAATGTTAACTTTCTCGATGTAGTTCAAGCTTTGTTGTAGCAAATTCATAGAAAATTAACCCGTGGCCATAAACATTGTTTTAAGTCATGCAATTAACATTGAAAGAATTAATTATTATGATTTTGTAGAGTGCAAAATAGAATGTGTATTTTACGATTTCCATGTGTGGTATTGCTATTCTGTTTTGAGAGCAAAAAGTCTTGATAGTACTTGTAAGCGCTAATATAGAAACCATGAACAACTGCGCTTTTTTGGTGGTTACGGTGGTCACAACCTCTTCATTCGCATTTAGTGCCCCTATATTATTTGACTAGCATTTTTATTTTAATTTTGAACTATCCTGTATTTCAAAAAATGACAAACTTATGTGTTTGTGATATTTTTTGATCCCTAACTGCAACGCTATGTTTTCAAATAATGGTAATCTACAAGTTTTTATTACGTGTATCAATCAAATTCTATTGTTCTGTCGTCCGAGATTTCAATAGGGCATTAGTGGGCGATTTAATTGATAACACTTGTATCTTGTGCTCAAAACGACAGTTTCATGAAAAAACTATCAAACTTTGAAATATGTAATTATCTTACAAAATATTCTGTTGCGTGAGTGGGACTTAATATGATGAGACGATGACGAGACCGAGACTCAGTTGGGAATTGTTTTTCGCTTTTTCCAGTAAGTTTTTTATTGGAATCATGCGAGAGCTGCTCTCTTCTGCAGTCTTTGATGATAAATTTATCGATCTGATTTGTTCAGTACGACATTCTTCGACTTTAAACGCATTGCGCCCTGCATTACTAGAACAAAAATCTCCTTGTAGATTCCGTCCAGCGCGGTGGAAATGCCGGGAGACCTGAACAGCAGTATCGCATATTTAGATGTCCAGTTTGGGGTAATGGATTTCATGTCGGACGGAAATTCATTTGATCCAATCAGCGAGGGAAAATACGGACCAACGAACCAATCCGGCTTGGATAATTCAGGTGTCAGTTCCACAGGCAACTTGGACCTCAATGCTGCAAACCAGAATTCTACTCACGATGCGTATTCACCAAAATCCAATACCCAAAGCAGTATTAGCTCGGCGTTGTCGCAGAGCGTAAGTTGATTGGTTCTTTCGTTTATTAAAATAAATGTGATTGCTATTTCTTGTGTTCAGCTATCAAATACGGATTCCATTCCACAAACAAGTGAACAATTGACAAGTGCGTATAATAGTGGTACTAGATCTTCAGCGGCGGCTACTCCGGCCGCTACTCCTTCCGGTTTGGAATTGAGCAAGCAAGCGGATAGTCATTCCTATGTGCAACCTGCCTCGTACAACTCCTATCAACAGAAGACTAACAGTTATAGTGCGTCTACGTATAGTGGAACACAAGTAGGTGACAAAATTCTCCAAAGCTAACGACCCTCTAATAATTCATGTTGGTCCAGGTATATTAAAGTAGAGATGGGCGAAAAATTCCCGATATTTTCCTGGAAAGGGGTGTGTGGATTAGACCTTGGACATGGGCCACCCAGTTCTCAAAATACCGCACATGCCATTTTGGCATATGATACTCTAGAACACATAAGGAAACTATGCACAAAAAATCACGGGTGCGGTATTTTGAAAACACTGTTGAAAATAAGACAAAGTTGAACATTTATTCTTAATTGAACTTTATTTTCAACTTGACGCAAGTCCAGTAACTATAAACTTCAATACCCTCTATGGGTTTTCTTCTTCATTGCACCCTATTTTCATTCTTTTTTTTGTTAATATGACTTTGCCGGTGTAAAGAGATACCTATAATATTTCATTTAACCTGATATTTGGCCCAAAATAGTGGCTTATCCCATACACATACACTCATTTTCAAATACATTTCCGAAAGACAATAAATTTCCCCTAGCTAAAGAAACTTTCCTTGGATATATTTCCAACAAAATTTCAATAAACTAACTGATCAACGTTTTTTTGTTCACATTTTCTGGATGGCCTCAACTCAAAGAATGTTTTAAATATAAATTATATAAAAAAGATAGATATTTTTATTTGAGCGACGTTAGGAGCGAAAGTATAATAAGCCGAGATAACACATGATTTTTTCTAAAACTAACACGATCCTTTAAAATTTCTTTTGAATTCCCTTGTCAATTCAAGCCGTAAATGTCAAATTTTATTGATTTATTAGCCTTAAAACACGTTGTCATGGGCGACGTGCTTTTATGGAATGGCGAGTTTTATAGCAAACATAAGAAGCTAATTCAAATTCACCATAGAAACAGTATAAGGTGTTAGTATTACCGTATTCCCCCGTGTAATAGCAACAAAACCTGACCATAGTTACCGCGTGTTTTCACATAGTAACCAATATCAGAATCCTTTTGTGATACATGGTGAAATACGGCATATTATTGCAGTATTTCCCAGCGCGCGAACATTAAATTTTGTTCATGGTTACTATGTAAAAACACGCGGTAACTATGGTCAGATTTTGTTGCTATTACACGGGGGAATACGGTAATACTAAAAACGTGACATTTTTTTAATGTTTATTAGAGTTGGCCGTGTTTCAATCTAGTGCAGATATCAAAGCCTGTCAACTTTTTTGACATAACCTAACTAAGTTTCGACATGAGTCACCCCGGGCACCGCCAACTACAATTAGAAATTTTAAAAATGTCACTTTAGTGTACAGGGTGTTGCCAATTTCATTGTCAACTATTGGGATCTCGGAAACTGTAAGAGTTGAAAGATCGATTAAATTAGATAAAAGTTGCTCTTTTTTAATGTGATTAAGAATCTGCAAAGAATTCTTCGATATCTTGATTCGTTGCTGAATTATTTCGAAAAAACTGAAAATTGACATTCTAAAGAAAAATTCATAGCTGTTGATGCTATTTAAATGAAAGTTGGAACTTTTATATTTTTACAATCTGTCAATTCAATGGCAGTGACAAAAACTTTCTAGGCTTTCTAGATTTTGAGTAACGACAGTCAACTTTTCTTTTTCTTATCGGCTTGGGATTGGGTTTTAACACCATTAGGCACACAAAAAAATCGGCTTTTCAAAAATGTAACCAATCCGGGCCTCTTGAAAGAAAAAATCCAAAGCTTGAGTCACACGATGCCAAGACGTGTTTTATTATCGTTCAATTCATTACTTTCACATGTCATAAGAATTTGAAAAAGTCAGTGTACGATTTTGCAGTTGTTTTTTTCCATAAGTTTAGGCTGATTGTACAAATTATTCACACTAAATTTCAAATTTTGACGATCTCTCAAAAAAGTCCAAGTTAGTTACATTAATAAAAGCTAATTTGTTTGTGTATCCAGTGGTGTTAAAATCCAATATGGCGACCATAAGAAAAAGAAAAGTTGACTGTCGTTACCCAAAATCTAGGAGGCCTAGGAAATTTCTCTTAATCCCATTGGATTGGCAGCTGTCAAAAATATAAAAATCAAGTTTCATTTGCCTAGCATCAACTGCTAAGAAGAAATTAATTTTTCTTTAAAATCGCGATTTTCAGTTAGGATAACGCAGTAACTAGGGTTGTGCATTTGACCGGTCAAATTCTTTTTGGTCAATTGACCAAGTTGGGGTCAAATTCTAAAAAAAAAAATAATATATGGTCTGTCCGGGATCCACACGACCAAGATTCACCCAATTTCCATGGCGACTCATTGTTGTCAACAATTTTAAATTATTCTCGAAATTATTTATTACCTATAGAAAAAAATGTTATTTATGCAATCATTCAATCAAAAAGTATTAAAGCACTAACAATAACATGCGGAACGATAAAAAAGTATTAGTCAAAGTTTTGTCCATGTCATTTAATAAACTGTTAACAATTTTCATATTTTGGCATATTTGAGCATAAATGGCCATTATCTACCCGGTGTCGAGGAGTCTTTAACAGAAAAGTTATTTCTCCATTGGACAGCGCGGTCCTAAAAACGAATATTATGCACTTACTTATGTTATAATCTTGACCGTGGTCAATTGACCAGGTACAACTCTAGCAGTAACGAATCAAAATATAGGAGAGTTCTTTACAAATTCTTAATCACCCTCAAATAGCGCAAATTTTTTCTAGTTTAACCGATTTTCTGACCAATGGTTTCCGAGATCCCAATAGTGGGCAAAGAAATTGGCAACACCTTGTATATAGTATACTTTTGTGTCTATTATATTTAATAAATGCAATGATATTTTCATCTTGTTGCCCGCTACAACACTTCTGAAATGGGCATATAGAAATGATGATTTTGATTCAGTTTTCTTTAGGCGCGGAAACGGGCTAAAAACAAACGCGAACGTGCATTTAATTTATGTTGTCTTGACACCATATTGACACTGCGCTTAAAATTTAGAGAACAGTGCCGCGTCTGCGCATTTAACGGCGGTATATTATATTCAAATGCGGGAATGTTCCCGGAAATATTGCCCAAAAAGCTTCTAGGAAAGTTTCTTTTTAGGGATTGATTTCTTCCCGGAAAGTTTCCCAATATTTCCTTTCGCCCATCTCTACATCAAAGTAAATAAGTTCTATGGACACGAAAAATGAAAAATGGTCTAGACAACTGTCAATAACCGACAAGTCAAGTATGTACTAGAAATTTGGAAAAAATCGAACGTCAACGTCTAATGTAACTGGGCTATGACATGTTTTAAATTGGGTCGGTAGCTAATAAACAATAATTGAAATGATGAAACGATGACGAGACGGAGGAACACCTGGATTTAACTTAACTCTAGTCTCCAGCAAGTTTTTTGTTGGTTACTTGAAGTTCTGTTGAACAGTTGTTTCAGAGGAAAGATTTATGGCAATCTGATAATAACATTGCTAGCAATAAAAAAACTCATTTTTTTTTGCATGACTGAATTTGTCTTCGTTCTGATTCACAGACTTCAAACTCGTACGTTTCAAACCAAGCCAATAGCGGTTACGCGAACAGCCAAGGAGGAACGTACAACACGGCGAACGCCAACACTTACCAGAACGCTTATTCGTCGTCGGCTGCGTATCAGTCGAACACAAATGCTGCGTCTTACCCTTCAATAAGTCAAGCCAATTCTTATCCCTCGAATAATCAGTCCTTCCCGCAGAATTCGTCTCAATCAGTGTATGGTGCTAATGCTGGTAATAACCGAAGATTTTATTAGTTAAAAGTTGAATCATCCCTTATTTTGTAGGTCTGAATAATAGTTCGAATTTCGGCAGCACAACGACGAATCAGTACAACAGCTACGGCTCGACCAGCAATCATAAGCTCAGTAAAGATAGTTCTTATGACAGTAGTTCGAATGCTGTAACGACGACGTCAAATAGTGGGACTTCGGCGGCTGCGCTGGCGGCGCAGAGTACTGTTTCCGTTACGAAATCGACGACGACGTTAGGTAGGTAATGATGGTAGCTTCGGAGTAATTTTTATTTTGTGTAATTGCAGCTGCTAAGAACTCAAATAGTGTGGTGTCGAACATACCCCCCGGTGTGACGCCCGTTATGAGTACGCCTTACATAATGGGTCAGGTACCTTACTTCCAGCCGCCAGTGTACTCGTATGAGGAAATGCAGATGCTGCAACAAAGGCTACCGCATATGGTGTGTATTAAATGCTTGATGTATGTTCTGTGTGCATGTATTTGTGGGGGCATTAGCTTTTCTCGCCTACGATCCGCTTCTGGGTTTGCAAATGTGAAGACTGAAATCGTGAATTTTCATACTGTGTTGCACAATATCTCTCATATTTGAAGGATAAGGTTTACCTATCATTAAGTTTCCGTCAAAATATTTTGCCTAGGTTGTTGTTTAAATGATTAAATGTTTAATAAATAAAAATCGAGTGAAGTCATATGCTTGTAAATTCTCATTAGCTGTCATAATAAGACATAAGGTGCCTCTCCAGTTTTATTGGAACAGATACTTAGGGGCTGATTCTGAGTGCATTTATGTCGTAACGAGATGAAATCCGATTAGGTGCAGGCGCTAGCAGTAAGATTTTTGCAGGGTTCTGCATTACTATCATCTCACTATCCAGGACTGTCATGCTGAAACGCAATGTCCTCGGTAAAGCGTGATACTGATTTAAACATCGCGGGTAGGCTGACACGTGTTAGTTATGGTATGGTCAGTTTCTATCCGTCACAATGGTTGCCTCGTGCAACTTTTTACATTTTATTTTTTCGAAGATTCAAGTGATAAACAATGGCCGGTATGAATAAACGGTAACAAAACTGTTGCTTCTAGTTCTATCCTTTTCTCGTACACGAAAAACTTGTATTTGCCTCCTTTGTTAATGTGAGTATGAGCATCTTGTAACACTTTATTCATACCAGCCAATGGCGAAGACGTTTCGTTGCCCAGAATGCTCTGTACGACTAACGAAATTAGCGAATATCCAGTGTTTATTTATGTATTAAACTTAATCTCGGAGAAATTAGCGAAAAATACGAGAAAAGATACGTATCCGCACATTACACCCGCGGTGATTAAAGTTACGCTTTACGCCTTTCGAAGATACGGCGTTTGAGCATGAAAGTTCTCCATAATGAGATGGTAGTAATGCAAAACCCTGCAAAAATCTTACTGTTAGCGCCATGTCTTGATTTGTGTACCTAAGCAGACGTATATCGTGACGTCATGACATATATTCACTAATCAGCCCCTGGAAAGTAAAGATTTCACCAGCTTTTTCGACTTATGGCCTAAACTGGGCGAGAATGCCGACTTGGCTGTGCGATATTGGGATTTGAATATCGATTATCGATTTTACAAATCGTATCGATATCTCCATACCGATTTAACGATATATCGATGTTTTTGTATCCCTATATCGCGAATTTATAAGGATTCATCGGGAATTGTCGGTAAATTTGTGCATCGATAACCATGCCGATACATCATACTGATAACTTATTGATATCTCGATAAGTTGATACCGTGTGTATTTTAAAAACGGACCGAATTGTACCGCAGTTATAAACAGACCTATTAGTAAAGAATGCTCTTCAGCGTTAATCTAATTAAAATACTACAATTTGGTGAGCCAGTACCCCAATTCTGCGTTTTCAAATTTAGATTACCTTTTTCGCAACGGATCATCGTAAAAATCGGTGAAAATTTGAGATTTTCTAAAAACACAAAAACACGTTTTATTTTTTTTTTGAGGGAATTCAACTGTGCAATTACATTTTCTTTTACAATTTCCACAATTGCCAAAATTTCAAAAACAATTTAGGAAAATGTACCGTATTCCCTCGTGTAAAAGCAACAAAATCTGACCATAGTTACCACGTGTTTTCACATAGTAACCAATATCAGAATCCTTTTGTGATACATGGTGAAATACGGCATATTATTGTAGTATTTTCCAGCGCGCGAACATAAAATTTTGTTCATGGTTACTATGCGAAAACACGCGGTAACTATGGTCAGATTTTGTTGCTATTACACGGGGGAATACGGTAATTGCGCAGTTGAATTTGTCTCAAAAAAAATAAGTTAACGTGTTTTCACCACTTTTTTTCAATGTTTTTGAAATTCTAGTGTGGCCGTGACGTCAAGTCTGAATCCGTATGCGAAAAAAGTAGGTCCTTTGAAAATACAAAATTGGTATAAAATCACGGAGATTAAATTAAGGTACTGGGTGGCCCTGAAAAAAATCATCTGGCTCATCAAATTGTAGTTACTATTTCTATAGGACTTTTTATAGCCACGCTACAATTCCGTCCGGTTTTTAAAATACGCGCGGTATATCGATATACAGGGTGATTCACGAAGACCATTCACTTTTGAGGATCCACTTGTAGTAGATTGTTGAAATTTGGTACTATACCACAATCGCCCTCGCACACCAAAAATAAAATATTTCCAACCCCCCAGCACTTCCGGTTTAACCGGAAGTGGCTGTCATCTTTGTTATTTTAAATGGAAAACCCTCGTTATTATTTTAGATTTGTAGTCCTCTCTTAATTGTGAGTTTATCGCACCCACTTTTTGCCTACATAACTGTCACCGTTTCTGACATAATGTCAAAATATGTATCAAAAATAGTATATTACGATATTAGGTTGGTAAGTACAGTATAACAGAATCGAGGAAAGGTTTGCAAAAACGAGTCGAAGACGAGTTTTTGCAATTTCCGAGATTATGTTAGATGTACTTAACAACCGTGTATCGTATATGATTTTTCGCACAATTGAAATTAACTTATTGAACATTTTTCGTCAGCCATTAAACAAATCCTGTTTGACAGATCGCCGAATTTTCCAAATGCTCTCGCTACCTTTGCAAGTTCAATTGTTTCACTTACCATGCCTGTGTCAGATATGCGTGCTGTTATGAATTCATAACAGCACTGTTATTTTTCGTTGCCTGGGAAACCAAACCGCGCTTGGTAAGTTGAACTTACACCTTACGTTAACTACTTCGGTAAGAGAGTTATAACATACGATTGTGCGAAAATTGATATGCAATCCGCAATAGAAAAATTTATATCTTCCGAACGGTTGAAGATTAAGGTACCAAACTGGGAGGGTTGAAGCTAGAAGGTTTGATTACTCAGTTGTTCTTGTTAACGTAACAATATGGCGGAAATTAATTTTCAAAAATGGCGGAAAGAAATTGTCCACAACTCGCATTTTATGCAGTCAAAAGGTGCAAAATTACATTTTCCTTAGACTGCTATTAACATTCCCTATACCTATTTTTAATATTTTCAAAGATATCAAAAATTTACGCGTTTTTAAGATCTAAACAATGTAACTTTAGGAACTCTTGAAAAGAAGAAATGTTCAAAAATTCGTTTTTCTTCACTTCTGTCAATTTTTAGGAAAGGTAAGCCCCCCTTGACCACCTAATTCTTTCACAGTTGCTGAACGCAAGTACAAATAGAAAACAAATTATAGCTTATGTTGTCGATCTGTGACTCGACGCTCGTAAATTGTTCAACGAATTTAATTTTTCAACATTATCTTAGGACAAATTTTTGAAAGTGTAGAACGAACTGTAGTTACTAATTTTTGATCCAAAGCTTGCCGGGATTATTTTCTTTAAATCACACAAACATATTTATTCCAAATATTTTCAAAAATATTGAAAATAGGTATAGGGTATGCTAATACTAGTCTAAAGGAAATTTAATTTTGCATCTTTTGGCCACATGAAATTATTGTATTATTTTTTACAAATTAATTTTTAGATACAAATTTTGACGTGTCAAAAACGGTGACAGGTGAAAAAACGTAGGTGCGATAAACTCACAGTTAAGAGACGAATCCGAATCTAAAATAAAACGACTGCCTTCAGTTTAAAATAACAAAGATGGCGGCCAGTAACTGCTGGGGACTTGGGAATATTTTATTTTTGGTGTGCGTGGGCGATTATGGTATAGCACCAAACAAAATTCTACTACGAGTCCCCAAAAGTTTCTAATGAACGGTCTTCGTGAATCACCCTGTATATATTCGGTACGGCTCATGCAAATTTGATGCTCCAAGAAACCGACCTACGTTCAGCACGTAATAAGAGTAATAATTAGTCAGGGCCTACATGAGATTTTTTATTGAACAATTGTTTTTTTCACTTCTTTTTTTGGAATAAATATTTGAAAATTCTTGGCATTGACTTGATTTCAACAGTTCGGAGGAGACAAATTATCAAAAAGATTTTTTTTTTCACGTCGCTTTATATTTGCTTTCCGGAGACATCGCTGAGCAATCATATAACAAATCACGCTTGAACATCACCAAACCCAGCAGCGGCGCAGGGGTTTGCTTGTGTATGCGGGAAACCGCTATGCCGTGTCCATGTGTGTTTGTATAAACTTCTTCTCACTCATTGGCATCAAAATGACTCACCCCGTTTGTACATAATAATCGATAACAGTGATCCAGGGCTAATCAGTTTTAATGCTTTGTCTCCTGAAATATGTTAGAACACCAACCACCGCAAAGCTTGCTAATACTTATAATCATGTACTACCTTTTCTCCCTATTGTTTCGTTAATCTGAATCCCGGGCAAGTCGTTTTGATAGAGTGACAAGTTCGTTTATGTATTCAGACGACGCCCTACTATGACATGAGTTACCAGACTCCGACGACGTTGGCTGCTGTAAGGGACGGTGCATTGGGCAACGTAGGTTACTCAATGTCAGATGGACGGTTTACGAGGGGTGACAACAATGCATCGCCTGTTCCATCTACGCTGTCACAGCAGACGAGCACTTTGACGCAGGGTCATCAGGCCCAGCCCATTCTCGCCGGCAATGCACATCCCTATTTCTTCACTGCCGCATTAAACACGTTTCCTAATTACCAGTTTGGAACAATGTATACGGTAAGCTTCGAGAACTTTCTGTTTATGATATGAAATACAGTCTACATCAATAATAAACATAACTGAAGAGGTACGGCAATCAACCGGAAGTGTGGACAATAATATAAAAAGGACCTGACCTGACCCGTACAATAAGTAAGAGAGAAATGCTTGCTTCCATTGTTATTTTTTGTCACTGATTCAGGCTTATTATGGTGTCCCCTTGGTTATTTTCCAATATTGATTCGTTTCCAAGATTGGTAATTTATATAAATCAATTTTAGATTTCTGGTCAATTACGGTGTTGCACTTAATATTGATAAACCAATATTTGAAGTGTATTAGTGTATTATTATTGGAAAGTCTCACGAATACTGAAGTTGCCGCTTCAGGGTCGCCAATCTTTTTTGACACTGACAATGGCATTATTTGTCAGTTTGCAGTTGTAATCAACAGTAAAAACAAAAATTTTTGTTGATTTATCGTTTATTAATAATAGGCATCTTGCATCAATTTTGTTTTTGATGTTAAATTGAAGCTCGGGATATATGTGATCCTTCCAGATACCTTAAATTCCAATATCTTGTCGGTGGAGCTCAAAAAAAAATGAGAAAGTAGCATTTCCAAACTTCCCGCCAAAAGACCAGCCCAGCCATTCGAACATAATTTTCTTACATGTGACAACGTCGCTGTCTAACCTGACCCGACGTCTTTCATTCATAAATCTTAAATATTTTATAGTAGTCACCAGTACTCTTTGCCAGTGGGTACAAAGGTACAAGATGCCAACCCAAACAACTAATAACATTGTACTTACCTCCTTTTACAACGTTAGAGGTCACTTTTGATCCCTCTTATTGTCAACTGCCAAGGCTGACTTTTCAAATTAATTATTAAACGTCACCCTCAAATAAACTGTTGTCAGATTGCATCCGCTGTACGATTTATGACGTCACAAGTCGTACAACGGCGTTTCTGAATTATTTATTTATTTACAAATAAACGAACGTTTTTAAAATAAAATTGATGTTCGCTGACGATTCCTTGTATCTTTATTGATGCATTTACATTAAAATATCCCGAAATTACGAAATGTGCAAGTAGCCTATTGTATTTTTATTAATTGGGGATTCGAAACGAAGTGCCACTAAATGGCCAACGTGAATAAAATGCATTCACATTTACTGCCTTTTGTGTGTGAATAGAGATGTGAGCGTGAAAAGTTTCAGCCTATGTTGAAACCAGAAAACTGAAATATTTATAGGCCCACCCGCGTAGTTCCACCCCTCGGCTGTGAAGCTTGGACCAATCACAGGTCGAGAAAATGGTCACTCGTGGGTGAATACGAATAAATATAACGAGTCCTACCTATAGTAGCGTAAACAGAGATGAATGTTCTATCGGACATGTAGCGGCGTTCATAAGCCTATCTCTAGACTTATAAATGAAGATACTTTTCATCGCATCCAGCATCTGCACCGTATTCACACTACAAACTAACTTAAAGAGTCTTTAGATCTAGTGGTCAGAGCTTCGGGTTTGATTAACATACTTTAGGTCACAATTTTGACTATTGATTTCATATATGCCAGACTTTTCGCTATTCCCTACTTTATCTTTCGCATTGCCTAAAAGGTTTTTCAGCTTGTTTTCAGATCTGAAAACTGTCCTTACATTTTTTTTAACAAAAAACCTTGTCAAACCTATTGTCAATTGAGGTTCAAAAGGTAATGCGACAAATTTTAAGACCTGATGGTTTGGTTCTTCGGAGCGAAAGGTTGATATGAAATCAATTGCCAAATTGTGGTCAAACACGAATGTCTCTCACCACTAGATTTAAGGAGCACTTGGCTCACCTTAAATATGGCAGAACTGAGAAATCCAGTGTTGCCTTAGTTGCTTTACACAATGACTATAGAATAAGTGATAATACTGAGTTAGTGTGAATAAGGTGCAAATGCTGGATGCGATGGAAAGTGTCGTCATTTATAAGTCTAGAGATAGGTTTATGAACGCTGCTACAGGTCCGATAGCATATTCATCTCTATTTACGCTACTCTAGGTAGGACTCGTTATACCGGGTGTATCACAGACCCCGCCGTATAGGGAATTAACATGGGAAAATGAATTTTATTTTTTTCCTGCTCCAGAGGATTTTCTCGAAAAGTTTTATCGTGTGTGGAGGATAGTCCATACTAGTCTGGTACCTCTTGAGATTTTTTTCGTTCGTCATGTCCTCTTAGGTACTTAACAATGATTTTTTGAAAATTGAATTTTCGACGAAAACGAAAAAAATTTTCGTAATCGACCCGCTTCGAATGTTTACTTAGTTTGCTGCCTTTGTGGATTGCAACACAACGCAAAATAAATGGATTCTTCGAAATGGGTCGATTGTGCACGAAAAAATGTTGCGTCTCTACTTCTACGCAACATTTGTTTGGGCACAATCGACCCGTTTCGAAGAATCCATTTATTTTGCGTTGTGTTGCAATCCAAGAAGGCAGCAAACTAAGTAAACATTCGAAGCGGGTCGATTGGGCACGAAACATTTTTTCGTTTTCGTCGAAAATTCAATTTTCAAAAAATCATTGTTAAGTACCTAAGAGGAGCTGACGAACGAAGAAAATCTCAAGAGGTACAGACTAGTATGGACTATCCTCCACACACGATAAAACTTTTCGAGAAAATCCTCCGGAGCAGGAAAAAAATAAAATATATTTTTCCATGTTAATTCCCTATACGGCGGGGTTTGTGATACACCCGGTATTTATACGTGTTCACTCAGGCGTAACCATTTTATAGACCTGTGATTGGTCCAAATTTCACGGTCGAGGGGTGGAACTACGCGGGTGGGCCTATAAATATTTCAGTTTTTTGGAAGGTAGGTTTGTATTGCTTTGATAATGAGCACATTGTGTTCGAAACGCGTTAGTTGTAACAATCAAGTAATTCGGTGTAGTGTGATAGTGCATTTTTCCATCGGAGTTGTTCAGCGAGAGGCGGTTCACTACTCACAAGTAGGTATACACTTCAGTTGGAAGTACTGGAAGTACCATCGCGATCAGAAAAAACTAGTGCAGTGACGTGTTTAGACACACGTTTTTCCTTCTAAAATATTAGAAAATGCTTGTGTCTAAAGTTATTCGCTGTACTAGTTTTTTCTGATCGCGATGGTACATGCCAAGTGCTCGAAGTACTTCGAAGTCTTTTAGGGTGGAGCTAGAAGTTTTGTAACTGCGCATGCGTTATAATACTTGCGCCTGCGTAGGAGCATTCGAAGAACTCGAAATACTTGTCGAAGAACTCGTAGTACCTACTTGACGAAGTATTCGAAGTACTCGAAGTAGGTGTACACATTTCAGTGAGTGAACCGTCCCTTGTTGTCCAGTGTTTCCACGCTGTATATCTTCAAGAAGACATTTTTATTCTCATTACTGACTGACAGTGGTGACGTAAAATTACAGTTGGTGACAGTAAATGTAACAGGATATTAGCTTTAAAAGAAAGACGTTGTCAAATGTAAAAAGTGATGTCGTTATTTATCAGAAAAGTGTGAAATAAGTCACAATGAACGAGCGGTCTAAACATTTTCATGTTCAGTTGACTACTGTCTACACGGAAATAAAAGATCCATGCGATGGGGAGGTTCCAGAAGCTTTCTTAGCCTCAAGTACTGTAATGAAAGATCTACTAAGTGAAACAAAAATGGCATTTTAATGTACCAACCTCAAAAGCTATCCGCAATACAATATTTACATTTAATACTATTGAACGTAGATGGCGCTGACCTTGTGAATATCGATTAACATCAAACATATCTCTTTTGCTTTTAAATCTGTACGAAAATGACGTTGGATGTCAGAAAAATTACTTAAAGTTGACAGTTGTTTCTAAAATAGCTGCTGAGTGCTTACAAAGTCTATTTTTGCTTATTCTGCAGTATATTTCCCATGTTGTTATGTTATGGTTTTATAGTGGATCCCTTTATTAACCGTTCCGTGTTAATTTGTTATGATTTTCGATTTCCTTGCAACAATTGGTTTCACAAAACCTAAATCAAGTTAATTTCATTTTATTGGTTAAATACTGCAGCAGTGCTGCAACAAAAATATGCTTGAATTTAACCCCAACTAACTATAAACACTCATCACTGTTTATAATTAAAAATTTCGAAGTTAACGCACTCTTTATTTGCGGTCAAAATTATGAGTAAGACAAAGGCGCCATCGAACTGTACTTCATTTCTACTTGGAGGACCACTGAGTTTTATGGGCTGCAAACCGCACATTTTCCTTGGTCAAAGACACAAGCAATCAGGCGTCCTTAATTTCTCTATAAACACCACAAAACACGTACCCATTTTCTCGGTGATCGACGTTGGCCATTTAGTGGCACTTCGTTTTGCTTCCCCAATTAATAAAAATACGATTATTAATAAACGATAACTCAACAAATTTTTGTCTTTAGTGTTGATGGCAACTGCAAACTGACAAATAATGCCATTGTCAGTGTCAAAAAATAATGGAAGCAAGTCATTTCTCTCTTACTTATTGTAAGGGTATGTTGTCTGTCCTTTTTATATGTGTCCACACTTTCGGTTGATTGCCGTACCTCTCCAAAGAGAGAAATCCAGTGACCTTAACATCGATTGTCTAGTGATTAAAGTTGATTATTTTTATTTTGAAAAATAGTTGGAAAGGTCCACTTACATTATTTGGTAATTTAAAATTTGTAGCAACTGCCAGCGACGAACGCTCACGGTTCCAGTAATAGTACCCAATATCCCAAGCCAGGAACATACGGTTCGGGGTATGGCAACTACGATACGCTGAGCCAAACTCCAGATTACACAAAACAGGGGTATGTGAGCAACAATCAGGGACAGAAAAGTACCGGTGGTAATACGTCAACGGGTTCCTCGGGAAACGATCTCTCAGCCATGTATGGTAAATCGCACGCAGCTTTGGGGAAAGTGAACGTGAGTGACGCCAGACAATTTTCGCGGAACTGATTTACGATTTTTTAGTCCTACGATAAGCAAGGATTTCATTCGGGTACGCCGCCTCCTTTTACTGGAGCACTGCACGCTGGACAGAATGCTGGGCTGGCCCCCAGTGGAACTGGATATGCGCAGCAAGTTTACATCCCCACAATGACTCCACATCAACAACAACTTTCCACGCAGCTGATGCATCAACCGCTCCATCAGGTATGAACACCTTATTTACACACTCTGGTGGCTGTTTCCAAAATTTAAAAAAAAAATAAATTCAAAACCAATCGTATGTAAAATTTGTTCAAAGTTGAAGGTTGAGATAGTATTTATATTGAAAAGAAAGACGCCCCACTAATTTTCATAAAGACACCGGGACTTCACGGAATAAAGTGAAGCCCAATAAATTACTAATTCCGTGACTGTAGGGACCGTGCAGATTTTAAATATAGCGCCCCCAGGTGGCAATCGCGAGAACAAACCATATCTATACATTTTGAGTGTGTTTAATAAATTACTATGATTGTAGGCAAAAAAAAAATGCAGCAGTGAAGCGGCTGGAACCTCCCCATCGCGTGGATCTTTGACTTGGGTTTCTAGTCGAATTAGCAAAGAAAATGTATGACTGGTTTCCATGATGGTTTTAGAACTTTTTTAGAACAAACAAATTGAAACATTCATTAGAGAAAAGTAGGTATAAGTAAGTCCTTTTTAGGCAGTTCTAAAGCCGTCGCTGAAACCAGTCTTATACAATTTCTGTGCTAATTCGGCTAGAAACACAAGTCAAAGATCCACGCGATGGGGAGGTTCCAGCCGCTTCACTGCTGCATTTTTTTTGAAACCAGAATTTGAAGACCTTTCTGATGGTGACAATAAATCTTTCAAAAACTTGTTTTGGATGGTTAAATAAGTGAATAATTTAAAGTTGGACATTGGTGTGCCAAAACGGCACTTTCCGTGGGCCGATTAAATCCAAAATTTGTTCAGCTCTTCGACGTGCAATACAATCCCCATGTGCAAAATTTCAGCTAAATCGGTTCAGGGGCTTGGGCTGTACCGCGATTTTAAAGTCCGATAAAAATCAATTTTTTTCTAATTTTTGGTCAAAAGGGGACTGAGAGTGAATATATTTTTAGAAGCAGAATTTGAAGGCCCTTCCTATCGTGACGTGAAAAATGGGGGTTTGCATTTAAAATTAAAAAGTTGATGTGCCAAAATGGCATTTCTAGTTGCGCGATTGGCTCCAAAAGCTTTTCAGATCTAAGTTGGGTTATGAGATGCCTACGCACCAAATTTCAGCTAAATCGGTCCAGTAGTTTTGGCTGTGGCGTGTTTACAAACGTACGTACACACACACAGACACATTTTGAAAACCGCTTTTTTGGGTTCCTGAGACCCCAAAACGTGAAGATCTGGTGCTATCTCAAATTCGAAAATTTTAGTGATTGTAGTAACCTCCCATTTTTTTAAAATTGTGATGGAGTTGGGGAGGTTAATTAACATTTAGGTCAAGTGTGGGTTTCAAACAATTAAGTTTAATCATCGCTCTAGTACCAAGAAAATGAAGGGTGAGAAATTAGTGAGTTCTGGACCGTTCATAATGTCGTGGAGAACAGGCTCACTAATTTCCCTTTTACAAAAGCAGAAGTGATCCCCCAAACAAAAATCATGGTGAAAATGGCAAAATTTACATTGGATAAGCTAATCAATTGTTCTTCAAGGCGTATCGAACTCGAACCGTAAAAACCAGAACACATTTCTTCCCGAGAGTCTGGGCACACTTTTATCCACAAATTCACAGATTGTTTTTAAAATATGTTTTACTGGTATTGGTAATATTACATAGGTATTACAATAATGTCGACACTTCTCTATTTGATTAGTATTCACACTCAAACAAAAACAGTTGCAGGTCATTGGCATTTTTAAATAGAGGTTCCTTGAGATTTTGCGGTGGTGTAATGCAATGTAGGAAAATCAGTGCTTGTCACCACTTCTGTAGAGGAAATTACATTAATCATGTTCAAAGCTTCAACGCTGGTAACTGCTTAATGTCTTGTAAAAAATTGGGTAAAAATTGTCAAATCGGTCATTTTTCTTTCTGGCATAATCTTTTTCGTTTGCATTCCTTATATTTGGTGTCCAGTTCGGTCTATAAATATACAATTACCTCGGTAAGTAAAAAAAGCTTTAGATACTAACCACCAGGAAAAACGCTTGGAAGATACGAATCACTAATTGAATGGTTTGACTTTTGATTTCCTATAAAATTTTCACTGCAAATGCTTCAATAAGGTGGTTCTGGTGTCCACAGTTTATCGCTACGGTCTTCTGGGGAGAAAAATTAATTTGCAGGTTATGCGAGTTCTTATATCTACATTCTCCTAACACTTTGAATCCACGAAATTCTCTTGTCGATTTCATATGGCCTGGTAAAACTTCGCTTTTATTGGTGTTTGCTTATAATAGTTATTATGACATCCCTCAACTAGTTTTAACGAAATCGTTCACTCACTAATACTTTCCATTATACGATAATGCACTTCGTACTTCGTACATCAAATTTATTTAACCAGATTTCACGAAAAATTACAGCAATATGTCAATGTTTACCACAGTTTCACTGCTATTGGGCCGGTCGCTTATATATGAAAACTTCAAAATTTGCCACCAGAGGGCAGCATCTCCGAATATGCACGGTGCCTGTAGTCAGACATCAAATTTTTAGGCGTCACATTAATAATGGTGCGCAATATCATGTTCAATACGTATTCAAACTCCCTTTTATTTAGGGTGTCCCAGTGCTAAGTCCGGTTGAAAAATGAGTAAGCTAGTGTTTGGAAGTTTTTACAGGGTGAATGAGTACTGAAAACCCTTCAGATGACGTCATAACTTTTTTGGCGGGCCCAAAGATGTGCACGAGATTTAAAATTAAGTTTTTTCCATGGAATAAGTTAATTTTGCGTTATAATTCGGTAAGTTCTTTAGAATATCGTGGATTTAGTATAGCGACATTGTTTTTATTTAAGGTGTGAACATTTGGACAAGGCCATCATCTGCATTAAATAAACAAAGAAGTTGTTTGCAACATAAGGAATTAGAAAAGTGTAGCCTCGGAGAATGTTACTTATAAATGAATTTGTCAGAAAATGACAACAAAACTGCTATTTGTATTTTTCTATTACTGGAATAAAGAACTCTTAAGTAATGGGATTTTATTTTTCAAGGATCTGACTTTATATGATGAACTAATAAACAGTACACTTACAAATGCCTCAAAACCACAAATAATTTTCATCAGACCACAATACAGAATAAAGTAATAATAATTCCAACAGCTTAAGCCGTAAAAGTTGAAATAATGGGCAATAATATTTTCATAAAATTAATCGTATTCTTTACTGAAGAGGTTTAGAGGTGATGAATTATTTTCAGTTATTATAATGAATAACCTTACCCAAATTTTTGTAACTTAAATTAAAACAATGTTGATAAAAACTAAATAGCTTGCTAATTAAATAGCAATAGCTGTGGAAAAATTATATATTTGAGTGTGTAATGAATTTTATTGCTCCCGAGGATGACGGTTATGGTACGAGCCGTAGGCCAGTGCCATAAATCATTCGAGAGAGCTATAATCATTACACACGAAGCGCGAAAAAATCTGTCGCCATTGTAGAATGAGTCCATTCTGCAACCCCCGTGGATAAACTCATTTATTTAGATAGATCGAAACCACGGTGGTGGAAATATAATGCTGTTTATCGAGTCTGGAAACTTCCCCTTGATTGATCAATTGTTTTTGTGGACTAATTTTTGGGCTTTGGTGTAGGCTGTGCCATGGCCGTCTCTAGCTTCAGGCCATGTCCTCACCATTTGGCAACGTCGCGAAAGGAGATTTACCGTCAATTTGACAAATTGTCACTGATTGTCATTAAAGTGACATTTTTGCAAAAAAGACCAAACATATTTGAATATTTACTAGTTTCAAATGATTAACAAACTGGAAATGAATATTTTGAAAAAATGATGTAAGATGTGTGGAATTTAGTTTTTAGTGATAAATTTTGTTTACCGACCCTTTCAAATACTACGTTGCACCTTTGTGGACAAGAGGGTTTTGTAATAGTTATTTACGTAATTAGTTATGAAAAGCCCTATATTGTTTGACGAGCCGTAATATTTGCCAGAATTTGCAAAATTATGCGAATCAAACAATTTTGGCTTTTCATAAGGTATTACGTACAACATTTTACCTAATTGCGTAAATTCCAACTTTTCAAAACGCAATTAGGTAAAATTGATTTCACCGTGTTTGAGTTAAACACTCACTGGAATTGAGCTTTTAACATTAGGATCTTAAATAGATACTATAAAACCGTTTTGAATGGATGGATAATTGATATTTAAGACAAGACTTACTTCGTTACAGCGATGGTAAAAGGCAGGAGTTACACGATTCTCATTTGTAGAATTTGTGTAAAGTCGACAGACACAAGGTCGTACCCTGTCGCAATAAAACTACTACCCGAAGATTATCAATTGAAATTGATACCTAGTCATTATTATTTTGTGCACTTGTAAAATGTATGTCACTTTAATCGAAAACTGTGCGTTTTAGCGACATTCAACAAGAGCCTCTTTTCTGGGTAGAATCGACCTCCGATTAGGATTTTATTATTATTTGGTGAGAAAAATGACCACAACAAAAGAAAATGTTAAAAAAAAATATATGTAAGGCACTCCAAAAACGCACGCTTGTGGTGTTATTAAAAATCTAAAAAAAAACAGTGAGGAGAAAGCTCTAATGATTTTTCCAAATTTCCCGATTCTATTAGAGAAATTCGAGAAATTTTGAAAAAATTGACTTTGAGTACCCCTTTGAAGCAGCGTAGCTAACTGCAATTCACATTATATGAAACCATTCAATAGAGGGAGTTTCCAGGTCTCATAACAGCAATACGTTTCCACCACCGCGATCAAAACGGAGTGTCCTCGGCAGAGCGTGTTCATGAAAGTTCTCGATAGTGAGATATAATGATGCAGAAATCTTCCTGCTAGTGCCGTCTCATGAGTTGTGTACCTAAGCAGAATTATGTCATGACATGAATCCACCATATTGTTATAAATTTTTTGTAGACCTGCAAATTAAGTTATGGCGTCATTTCAAGGGTCTTTCTTACCCATATTGCAAATTCCAAATAGTGATTATTTTATCCTAGTAGTGGGACATCCTGTTCCTGTATACTATACAGGGTGAGTCAACAAGGTGACGGCGGTCCATAACTTCTGAACCCTTCCAGATAGGAAATCAATTCAAACGCCATTATGTACAACACCGCCAATTCTACATCCTAAAAATACTTTCAACTATACAGGCTGTCCCAAAACAGCAATGCATGGCAACTTCATTTTTTTAAATGGAACACCACCATTTTGATGACATATTCTGGATCACCTATAACATAGCTTTACATCGACATAAGACATTCCATGTTTTAAGGCTCTGTTCTAAAGTAATTAATTCTTTTTGAAAAATTTCGACCATTGCGGGTGCTTCTTAAAAAAAATCCTGAGAACTCAATTTTGTATCTAGAGAGCTGAGATTCGGTACGAATATGAAGGAAGTTCCATTCTATCTATCTAACATGATAACTATCACTATCACTATACAGGGTGTCAAAAATTCTGTGTCAAGTTTGGAAAATTTCAAATATGCAAAACTCCATTTTTTCAAATGGCACCCCCTGCTATTATTGTGCCATGGGGTTGGGATGTTGAATTACTTTATTTTTTATTAAGTATGTCCTATACCTAAAGTCAATACTTCAAAAGATATTCTTTGTCTTAATTATTTTATTGAAGATTATTACGATCTCAATTAAAGAATGCCATGGATTGTATGACAGTTACGATTAACCTTGTTTATTTACATAGTTACCAGACAGTTTGTCACATTTATTGACATACACAACCAGAAAGAATTCATTGACATGGTTTATTGCTTATGGTTGAAATTCATTGTGTATGTCAATAAATGTGACAAACTGTCTGGTAACTATGTAAATAAACAATGTTAATCATAACTGTCATACAGTCCATGGCATGCTTTAATTGAGATCGTAATAATCTTCAATAAAATAAATAAGACAAAGAATATCTTTTGAAGTATTGACTTTAGGTATAGGACATACTTAATAAAAAATAAAGTACTTCAACAGCCGAACCCCATGGCACAATAATAGCAGGGGGTGCCATTTGAAAAAATGGAGTTTTGCATATTTGAAATTTTCCAAACTTGACACAGAATTTTTAACACCCTGTATAGTGATCATGATAGTTATCATGTCAGATAGCTTGAATAGACCTTCCTTTATACTCGTACCGAACCTCAGCTCTCTAGATACAAAATTGAGTTCTCAGGAATTTTTTTAAGAAGCACCCGCAATAGTCGAAATTTTTCAAAAAGAATTAATTACTTGAGAACAGAGCCTTAAACCATCGAATGTCTTATGTCGATGTAAAGCTATGTTATAGGTGATCCAGAATATGGCATCAAAATGGTGGTGTTCCATTTAAAAAAATCAAGTTGCCATGCATTGCAAGTGTTTTGGGACAGCCTGTATAGTTGAAAGTATTTTTAGGAAGTAGAATTGGCGGTGTTGTACATAATGGCGTTTGAATTGATTCCCTATCTGGAAGGGTTCAGAAGTTATGGACCGCCGTCGCCTTGTTGACTCACCCTGTATAGTAATTATGGTGCAAAAACAAGATAATATGCTTTTTAAATTATGAAGTCTAAACTTCAACCATAAACATTGAGTACCTCCGCTTGTGCAAAAAAGTTGTTAAAAACAAAACTCATTTTAATAAATAAGTGATAATGGTTTCTATGCTAAAAGGAAATGAAACTTTCGTCTTTCATCACAACTAGAATCGTTGCTACTGTCCACGCAATTATTACGAATTGCTGCCAGTAAAGGCTATTCGAGAAGTATTTTTTTCTGCAGGTATTCATATTGAACTCAATATTCACAATAAAGCAACATTGGATATTTTCCATCTTTGCGTAAGACGAAAGTTTCGTTTCCCAATATACAGGGTGAAACAGAAACATACGGCAACATTTTAACCACGTATTATCCGCAAAAATACAAGACGAAAATTCCCGAGAAAGTTTTTGCTAAGGTCATAAATAACGGCGGTAGGGCTGGCCAAGGTTTTTTAAGAATAACTCCGGAAATGATTTTAATTAATAAATTATTTTATGGCTATAGGTTTATCCTATATTAGAAGCGAAATGTAAAAATTTCACCAAAAACGACAAAGAGGGAAATGGTTTTTCATCTGCAGCCACTGTTACATTCAATTAGCACATTTCATTTGAAACTTTTCTGTCTCTTAATCTTTTTTCATTTGTGCACCCTTTTCCTTTCAAATCGCCTTGAATGTGGTATGTATGTGCGAGGCCCTAAAACCGTTATCCATATCCCCTCCACTGTGGCCACCCCTACCTCCGTTATTAATGACCCTAGGAAAAACTTTCTCGGGAATTTTCGTCTTGTAATTTTGAGGATAATACGTGGTTAAAATATTGCCGTATGTTTCTGTTACACCCTGTATATTAGCTGCAGTTCAAAAATTTTTTTGACAACTTTTGACGTTTTATATCCTGTTTATAGAAGAATTGCACATGCATGTTGTCGTTTTAGCAATACCCATATACAATCGACGCTAGCTATAGTCTATTGTGATTGTGTGCTGTACTCACAAGAGACCAGAAAGTACGTTAATGAAAGGTACACATTTGTGTAGCTGATGATACAGAAAAAAATCCATGAAAAATTATCAGAGGGCTGAATTTTTGTACACACGTTCCTTTGATAGTCGTAAATGAAATGCTAAAAATCCCCTAGAATCCGAGTTCGGCTTCCGATGGTATTCCACCAAGAAGTGTTAAAAATGCCTTTGGACAAAAGAGGTGGTATACTAAATTGAAGCCCGTTCATGCTCTACAAAAAAGTTGCTACTTATTTTTTCGTAAGTCGACGGTGTGGCCGCAACGCGAACAAAAAGGAATGCGCGACGCATGTCTGCGCGCGTCGCGAAATTATTTAATACAAATGTTTAGTGATTTTTATTGTTTTTTTAATATTTTATTAATATGCAACTAAGTACGTGGAATGGGGTAGGTGTTTTAATTTTTTAATACCTTTTCGATTTGCTATTGTCGGTTTTTGATTTGGGCAGTTAACATTTAACATTTTTATCTTAAACAGTGAATATATCCCGTGCATACTCTTTGAGAATACCAACTTTTTTGTAGAGCATGAGACGAGCTTCAATTTTGCATACCACCTCTTTTGTCCAAAAGTGAATAAAGATATACAGGATATCCCTCGACGAGCGTCAGTTAGCCGTATCTGGAGAACTGCTTCTAGCATCGTCTTGAAAATTTGTACACAGGGGTTTCAATTAATTTTGAATCGACGTAAAATATTTTCATGAATGGCGCACTTCCGGTTATACCGGAAATAGGTACTAACTTCCTTATTTTAAATGGAACACCCTGTATATTATGATATTTTTGGATTCTACGTTTCATTCTAGGTAAACTTTACTAGGAATTGCTATGCCAAAAATCAACAATTTTTGAGAAAATCAAGAATCTCGCTTTTTTATGACAAGTGCAGACCTAACTTCAAAAAGCTGTAACATCCTTACAGTATGAAATGAGGAAACGATATTAATTTGGCATGAAGACTAATGTAGGGTGTATCCGCCCCTCGACTCAAGTTGAGTCAAATACATAAAGGGTGTTCTCTGCAAATTTTTAAACATCATCGACTTCATTGGTCAAAAAGTCAATTTTTTCAAATGGAATGCCCTAACTATTTTATGGCACATCGATGCAGAATTTGATTGTCTGTCATTTTAGTTTACACGTTTGCCACATTTAAATAAACAGTTTTTGTGATATTTCTATGTATTTGGAATTTGACCAAAATTTCATATTTTAAAACAGGATTAAAATAAAATAAAATTTTCAATTGAGCAGAATTAAGGAACTCTAAAGGCTCCTAAAATCATAGCTAACTTTGGTTATTAAATCGTGCTAAATATGAAATTTTGGTCAAATTCCAAATACTTAGAAATATCACAAAAACTGTTTATTTAAATATGGCAAACATGTAGACTAAAATGATAGACAATTAAATTCTGCATCGATGTGCGATAAAATAGTTGGGGCATTTCATTTGAAAAAATTGACTATTTGACCAATGAAATTGATGATGTTTAAAAATTTGCAGAGAACCGTCTGTATGTATTTGACCCAGGGGCGGATACACCCTACATTAGTCTTCATGCCAAATTAATATCGTTTTCTCATTTCATACTGTAAGGATGTGACAGCTTTTTGAACTTAGGTCTGCACTTGGCATAAAAAAGCGAAATTCTTGATTTTCTCAAAAACGGTTGATTTTTGGCATAGCAATTCTTAGTAAAAGTTTACCTAGAATGAAACGTAGAATGCAAAAATATCATAATATACAGGGTGTTCCATTTAAAATAAGGAAGTTAGTGTCTATTTCCGGTATAACCGGAAGTGCGCCATTGATGAAAATATTTTACGTCGATTCAAAATTAATTGAAACCCCTGTGTACAAATTTTCAAGACGATGCTAGAAACAGTTCTCCAGATACGGCTAACTGACGCTCGTCGAGGGATACCCTGTATGTTAAAAAGCATTTTTAACACTTCTTGGTGGTATATCACCGGAAGCCGAACTCGGATTCTAGGGTACTTTTAGCATTTAATTTAGGACTATCAAAGGAACGTGTGTACAAAAATACAGTTTTTAAGTAACTGGTCGTCAAAATATTTAGTTTTTTATCATTTATTAAATCGTAATCAAACGTTAAAAGTTAAAACATATAGGGCTGCCAGTGAAAATAAATGCCGACGCTACGTTTTAATGAATATCAGGAATATGCAACAATAGTCTTTTTTTTTGGTTGAAAGCTTGGTCCATTTTTCAAAGAGGAACTGATGTTTGATTACACAAGGTAGTTTCACAGTCTCGTTCCACAAAATTTTTACTTACTGTTTAGGACGCGTTTCGGAGTGTTACTCCATCTTCAGCTATAAAAGAAATTAACACAAAATACAAAACAGTTGCCTGGAAAATGAAAAAACGTTTGGGTCAAAGAAAAATAACAGCTTTTGGGTCGCACTGTAAATCGATCGAAAGACGCTCAAACATTCAACAAACATGAATGTTTGAGCGTCTTTCGATCGATTTACAGTGCGACCCAGAAGCTGTTATTTTTCTTTGACCCAAACGTTTTTTCATTTTCCAGGCAACTGTTTTGTATTTTGTGTTAATTTCTTTTATAGCTGAAGATGGAGTAACACTCCGAAACGCGTCCTAAACAGTAAGTAAAAATTTTGTGGAACGAGACTGTGAAACTACCTTGTGTAGTCTTTTTTTTTGTTGTTTTTTGTCAATTTTCTTGAACAATAATATCAAATTGCCTAAACAGTAGATTTGCTGCTTCGGTCGTATTGATAAGCCTCGGCTATGAAATACCTGCCGCGGCAGTTTTTGCCTTGTTAAACTAATAACTATTGCAAGGTGTGTAGAAATATTGAAATGAAAATAAAGTACTATACAATTGAAAGTTTCAATATTTTCCACCAGTCCGGCTCAATATTGGTGCATTACAACTGCAGTTTACTATAGCCGGAGTCGACTGTACATATTTGCAAACTGCTTACCAGCTATAGCTACTACAGAGTCAATGACATACTGCATGAATCACAAATTTAAGTTGTATTACTTAGAATTTGTTTGCTTGTAGATGGATGTGAGGCACCAAGGCAGACGCGTGGTAAGTTCAGACTGGCCGCACAATGCCTTTTCGAATTTTGTGTTTGTATGTACGTGTTGTGTGTTGGGCTTGTTTATTCTGTTTTGTTTTCTTTTTTTTTTGGGATTAAACTGCTTTGTATGTCGTGTCCCTTTTCTGTTCTTTTTTGTTGTGTTTCTCGAGACGTATGTTAATTTTCTTTTCGTTGTAGGACTCTGGTAATAACAGCGGACAGCGTTCCCAAGCATCTAATCCTGCGAAAGGAACTGCAAAACAGCCATACCAAACTTCATATTGGAACCAAGCCTAAGACATGATTGGGGATTCGATTCGCTCTCATTGCTTTGCCCCGCCCAATACAACTATGATTTGTTTCTAGGTAGTTATTAATGGAGTTAGATTTTAATTGTATTTTTTAGAACCTATCAAACGTAAATTATTACCCTTATGTATTTATTTTTGTCGTCAGTTTATTTGGCGAAATACATTTACTTTATTATGTGAAATAAATGAGACTTTTGCGATATATTTTTATATAATTTTTGATAGTTTTTATGAAAAATTTCACAAAAGTAATCGTTTTAGTTGTTTGCGCGTTAGTGTGCGATGGAAGTGCAATTTTTTTTTATATCGTGTATTTTTGACTTGCGATTAATAACGCTTATGTACTTTAACGGTTCATTTAATTTTGGTCTGTATTATATTTAAGATTCTATACAATAGTTGCGGCGAGTTGGTGGGCAGTGAAGCTGCGTTGGAATTTTGGAAGTCAATTTTTGAAGTTTCTCAGTTGTTTTTTTATACATAGAAATGAAATTGAACGAAAGAATTTCGTAGAAACTATTCAGATGTAAATACAGCTTTAGATTAAAAGAAAATTTCGTACTGATCACATGCTCTGTACCTAGTTCTGCCTGTGCATTGTGCAGTAGATTAGACAATTCTTCTAGATAATTGACGTATGATGCGCAGTCTAATTTGACTGAACTCGGGGCTCCGCTTGTTAAACTCGTAAGACGATGCGTTAAGGATCGCTGGGTTTAATTGAGATGCCTGAGTTTTAATCCACAGTGTTTAGGTAGACTTATTAATTAAATTATCTTGTGTATCTATATGCTATTTGTATAAAAAAATAATCACTTATGACCATGTAGACACTGTATATGTGTAGTTTTGTTTTTGTATTTGCTAATTAATTATGATATGAAAATACACATGGGTAAACCTTGATACACTACTGTCTACCATTTATTAATAGTATTTACGTTTAGAAGTTGGTAAGAGCAAATACGGCACTTACCCCGTCCCAAACAAACGAGTCTTTGTTATTCGATACAGGATGTTCCCCCAACTATGACGAGAAAATTCAAAATCACAGCGCAATCAGTGATACATATGCATTTCTTATTTATAGAACACAAGCGAATAAAAATAAGTGCGACAGGATTTTTACTCGATCGAGTAGGTACCGCACAGCTCTGCATATTAAACATTACAATACGCGATATTAGCGATGACGTGAAACCGCCATCTTTGTTGTGTATGGCCATAGTCAACGCCTCCCACTGAAGCCAAACAAATCGAGATTTCAATGTGCAAATTCAAGGAAATTGCATATTCTCCAAATTCTTTATTTACAGTTACTGTGTTGCGTTTTAAGACATGTTTAATTGATGTTCTTATTGGGTTATCGGACTATTGAATACAATAAAACTCTTCAAGTTATAGCCAACGTTTCGGCCTTTATTGTTACCCCGGCTACTCGGGGTGGTTAGAAGAGACTAGGAATAGGTAGGAGAGCTGGGCGAGGTTCGTTTGGTAATTGATACAAGTAATATTATTTTGACAAAGTATATTAAAGAAAACACAATCTGGTGATACTTCTTTTCCCCCCGACCCGTGCCCACGCGCAGATGGGTAACAAAAAAAAAATGTTACAATTTTCCTGTAATAACGCTAAAATTCAAAATAAACAATTCGGTGAGTTTTATTAATGGAAACAAGAAGGATTTAAGATTCCCAATCTGGTGTCCTAGGTGCTTCGACGACAATAATCTCTGTTCGGTTGTAACGGCGTAAACAATAAGAAGTGGAAAAAAAAAGGCAGCAGAGAAGCGGCTGGAACCTCCCCAACGCGTGGGTCTTTGATTTCCGTGACCTGTGTTTAAGATTTTGAAGTTAATATGCCTAAATGGCACTTCCCGTTAACCAATTGCTCCCAAAAGCCTTTCAGATCTTCAACTGACCTCCATGTACCAAATTTCAGACAAATCCTTCCAGTAGTTTGGGCTATAACGTGGTTTCAGTGTTATTTCAAAATTTCGATTTTTCTACCCAAAGGGTAATAAATGCGAATAAATTTTATCTCATTTAAAACCAGAATTCGAAGACCCTTCTAATGGTGGCAATAAATCTTTCAAAAATTTGTTTTGGATGGGTAAATGAGAGAATACTTTAAATTTGGAAATTGGTGTGCCAAAACGGCACTTTCCGTGGGTCGATTGAATCCAACATTTGTTCAGCTCTTCGACGTGTAATACAATCCCCATGTGCAAAATTTTAGCCAAATCGGTTCAGGGGCTTGGGCTGTACCGCGATTTTAAAGTCCGATAAAAATCTCGATATTTTTAGTTTTTGGTCAAAAGGGCACTGACAGTGGATACATCTTTGGAAGCAGAATCTGAAGGCCTTTCTTATTGTGACGTGAAAAATGGGGGTTTACATTTAAAATTTAAAAGTTGATGTGCCAAAACGGCATTTCTGGTTGCACGATTGGCTCCAAAAGCTTTTCAGATCTAAGTTGGGTTATCACATGCACACGTACCAAATTTCAGCCAAATCGGTCGAGTAGTTTGGGCTGTGGCGTGTTTACGAACGAACGAACGAACGAACGTACGTACGAACGAACGAACGTACGTACATACATACAGACACATTTTAAAAACCACTTTTTTGGGTTCCTGAGACCTCAAAACGTACAGATCCGGTCTTATCTCGAATTCGAAAATTTTAGTGATTGCAGTAACCTCCCTTTTTTTTTAAATGGTGAATTGGAGTGGGGAGGTTAAAAAAGGAGGACTGATCCAACGGCGAATTATCGTTTAAATCAAATTCCATAAAGGAATTAAATAAATAAATTGAAGCCCTAAAATGGCGTAAATAAAATTGCTGAAAAATGCGCTTGGGACTTACTGAGATGGTGGGCGGCTTCAGATGAAGGGGGTGGCCTGATAAGCAGCTCGCTCTCGGTGAAGCTTGACTTTGATTTTGCAACCAACGTGGACTCACTTAATAACCGAATATCTTGGCCGGTTAGAAATAATCCGTAATAACACGATACTCCGAGTACCACTTATTGGAAATTCAAAACAATGACAGTCAACGCTCACGCGGTCCACTCAACAATCATCCGTAAATCGAGCGGGCTACTTATCGGGCTAGGCAAAATAAAAAATTGGGTAAAAACTCAGCCGCGATTCCCGAATAAACAACCACGCTGAAGGCGCGAACTGATTTTCAAATAAAAGGTTCCTTCCGGAATTTTGCATCGTAACAATCCGTCCCTCACGTAACAAAAAAAAAAATACACATATTTTTTTTTTTAAAAGATGCGCTTGTCTGCAAAGACCTCAAGAACACAAGGTAGGAAAAGAAAAAAAAATATATCACCTCGAACCAGATACGTGAATAGGAAAAAAAAACTCCAAACCCCAAAATACCTAAACCACAGGAAAACAAATTTCACTAAGACGTGTCACGCTTAAGATCCTTAGCGTGCCCCACACGCCACTAACTCTTCCGGACAAATTGGTCAACTCATAAGTCCATGGGGATACCTTTTTACTGACAACGAAGGGACCAAGGAATTTAGCTGCCAAAGAAGAGGTGAAGTACTGACCAGCATTGGAATTGACCATGTTCCTATGCCAAACCCGATCACCAACGTCGAAACTGTCCGGTCGTCGTCTCAAGTCATAGCTCTTCTTACTACGCTCGAATGCTTCATCTAGCTTCCTTCTAACAATAGTGTAGATATCCCTAAAGGACTGGGATGTGGGAATTGGCGTAGAGTCGTCTGGATTAGCCAAGCTGAGTGTCAGATCGTAGTCGCGTGCGTCTACCACCATCTGACGACCAAAATTTATGAAATATGGGGTGGTTCGCGTCGCATCATGCTTGGAGGTCCGCATGGCACAAGCCAATTTTTGAAGGTTCTCCTCCCACTTGCGATGGTTGTCACGCACATAACAAGAAATCATGACCTTAAGTGTACGATGGTGTCTCTCAACTGCATTGGCTTGTGGGTGAGCTACGGCAGTTCGGTGTATCTCCACATTGTAGGTCAACAAAAGGTCTGTAAATACCCGTCCACAAAACTGAGAACCATTGTCGAAAACGATTTGTTTTGGAATACCAAACAATAGAAATACATTATCTTCTAGATGCTTTGAGATGGCCTTAGCCGTGGCTTGACGCAAGGGAAAGAACAAGACGAATTTACTAAGATAGTCGGCGATAGACAAAATATACCTAAAACCGGAAGTTGATTTAGGGAGAGGGCCAACAATATCGACAAAGATCAGTTCCCAAGGGAATGACACTCCAGGACGTCCACACATTAAACCCATCATTGGAGGTTTCTGCTCTGGTTTTTGAGCCAGACAAGTTTGACAACGCCTAATGTATTTAATCACGTCCGACTGCAACTTCGGCCAATAATACTTGTCTGCAATACGGTTATAAGTCTTGTAATTACCACCATGACCCGCAAGTGGACTGTCGTGATGATCTTCCAAAAGTTTTGTCCGATACTCTTTCGGAACAACCAACTTCCATGAACGAGACTGTTGACTATACGGACTGGAGGACTTACAACTTTTATAAATGATTTCCCCCTCGACCCTCCACAAGGGAAATGATGCAATCTTATTTCGGAGCTCTATATACCAAGGATCTGCGATATTGTCGAAGATGGGGGCAGCAGCTAGAACTTCATTGAGCGGAGGGACTGACCTGCTTAGAGCGTCCGGCACCACGTGCTCTCGACCCTTCCGATGTGTGACGTCAAAACTATACTGCTGCAAGCGTACACTCCATCTTGTCAATCTACCGTTGAGTCCTTTTAAATTTTGTAGCCACTGCAGCGCAAAGTGATCAGTGACCACGGAAAAGTGTGAGGCTTCGATATAGGGTCTAAACTTTTCTATTGCCCACACGACGGCCAAGCACTCCTTTTCCGTTGCGCTAAATTTACGTTCATTTGGACTGAGCGACCTGCTGATATAACTGATGGCGTGTTCTCCAGTTTCACCTGCTTGACATAACACCGCCCCAAGACCATAGTCACTCGCGTCCGTCTGGACTATAAAGGATTTGCTGAAATCTGGTCGTCTCACCACCGGTGCTGAAACGAGACAATCCTTGAGAGCGGAAAACGCTCTATCACAATCTGTAGACCACTCAAATTTAACCCCTTTACGCAATAGCCTATTCATGGGTGCTACCAAAGTTGAAAAATTCGGGACAAACCGGCGGTACCATCCTGCCATACCTAATACCCGTCTTACCTCTCTAATATTTTTAGGAGCCGGCACTTCTAGAATAGCGCGAACCTTGTCCGGATCCATATGAAGGCCCTGAGAGTCCACTAGGTATCCTAGATATTTCAGTTGACTCAAACAAAATGGCATTTTTCCCTGCTAACTGTTATTCCAGCTTCCAACAAGCGCCGAAAAACTTCCCGGAGTACCTCCAAATGTTTTGGCAATTCCGACGTGACGATAATAATATCGTCTAGATAGACGAACACATACGGCTCAAGGGAGTGTCCCAAGATCCTGTCGACCAGACGTTGCCACGTCGCTGGTGCGTCGTGTAGCCCAAAGGGCATGCGCCTGAACTGGAATAATCCTCTCGAGGGAACCGTGAATGCGGTTATAGGTTTAGACGACTCCTCCATCGGCACTTGCCAGTAGGCTGACTTGATGTCGATGGCCGATAAATATTTTGCACCGCCCAACTTATCCAAAATATTGGCAACAAAAGGAAGAGGGTACGCGTCACGCTCGGTTACCTGGTTCACCTTTCGGTAATCCACGCAGAATCGATAAGAATTGTCTGGTTTTCTGACTAAGACGATGGGGGAGGCCCATGGAGATGACGATGGCTCCACAATGCCCTGTTCCAACATCCTATCTAATTCGACATTCACAATTTGCTGAAGAGCTGGGGAGATGGGGTAAAATCTTTGTTTGATGGGTTCGGCCTTTGTCCGTATTTTATGTGAAACGAAGTTGGTACAACCCAAGGTTTGAGGATAATCAGAAAATATTTCACGCAAAACCCTGTTCAACTGGTAAGATTCTTCGGGAGTAAGCTGGTTCTTTGACGTTACACTGGCAATTTCGGGGGGAAGGGTAGAAAAAGTAAACCGATCCCTTGCTAAATCTAAAACTATCTCCATTTCGCGCCAAAAGTCAGCCACTAGGATAAACGCACGAGCAAAACACGGAATCGCCATAACCCTTAGAACTTTGGTTAACCCTTTAACGCAGAAAGGCACGTTGAAAAACCCTATCGTTTCACAATCACCTCCATTTGCTCCTACCATTACAGTTGTAAACGACGTATCTAATTTTAAACCGAGACTCTGGAGAATATTGATACCTTCCTGACCGGCACAAGTGCGGGCTGCCCCTGAGTCAAGTAGGGCAAGCAATTTTAGGCCTAGAATTTCAACTTCTAAGAAAGGTCTAGGATCAGGTTTAGTCGCAGGTAGGGAGTAACTATTTGCTAAGACTGTTCGAGGCCTAGACGAGTCCGTTCCACAGTCTAAGAACGTCCCGCTGTCCCGTTTCCCGAACCTTGAGGTGTGATTCGCGAGGTGCCGAGACCCTCGAACCGCGGTTCCTGCAATCTGGGCAGCGCCACCGAGAACAGCCTTTTCTTCCACACCGGTGACAATACAAAGTTTCTGGCGCAGTGCACTTTGAGGCCATATGTCCGGTTGCATCACAATTCCAACACCGTACCCCAGGGGTGTTCTTATTGCTACTTGGAACACGATTAGGATCTGGTTGGCTCGCCGAAAATACCTCCGAATCTAACTGAGCCACTTGGGGTGGTGGCAAGGAAGTCGGTACCCCTGTGAAAATAGAAACATTGCTGGAACTGGATTGTTTCGATTTGTGATAACCTAGATCAGGCTCCAACAACTTGGAGGAAATCGGTGGTGGTGGTCTGTATCGAGCAGCCACTGCTCTACTTTCCTCAATTGTTCGACAGGCAAATAACAGTTGTCCCATTGTCCGGATCTCAAAGTTCGGCATATCAAATTGAAAATAAGGCAATAAATTATTTTTAATGGTGTTGACTCGAACTGATTCTATAGGCAGCTCAGGAAGTCTCATAAAGAGTCCTTCCATCCTTCCATCCACGGCACTACTCTGCCACATTAGAATGTGCTTATTAGTGGAAGTTCTGAGTAGGAGTGTTCTGAAGGGGGGCCAGGGCGGAAATATAGTTGACAACAACTGTCATTGTTTTGAATTTCAAATAAAAGGTTCCTTCCGGAATTTTGCATCGTAACATTATTTAAGGTCTTCTTCAAGGACAAAACTTAATTATTTGACGAACATTTAGAATTTGTGTTTAAAGTGAAAACCACCGAAACCCTGACGGGGTTCCGGGGCGGTATTGATTGATTACTAAATAATACAAGAATTTCGTAAGGAATGTTATTGATTAAAATAAATTTTTTGTCAGATGGATAGTTTAGCCGAAAAATGCTAAAAACTAGCGCCATGTGTCACGTTTGGGGACGGTTTTCACCAAATAAGGGATGAAGCGCACACTTGGGAGTTGGGAACTTTTCGGCATTTCATTTCAGGTGCCATCAGGAGTCCGTAGCCAAAATTTCAAAAATATATAAATTATTTCTGATAAACTTTAAAATTTTAAACACAAAGACACGGAAATCAAAGACCCACGCGATGGGGAGGTGCCAGCTGCTTCTCTCCTGCCAATTTTTTAAGTGGAGAAGTGGAGTGGGGAGGTTAAAATAAGGGGGTGTGCCATGAGCCTGTAACGATGGTAACGCCCTGTAGGCGAAACGCACGCGTTGATCACTACATCTTTTCCAGATGTAGTTCAAATTCAGAAAGCGTCAATTCTATTTCAGAACAGTCACATTCATTTCAGAATACGTCAATTGAATTTAGGATTGGTCAATATATTTTCCGAAAACATAAATTGAAATTCAGAATTCGTTAATTATAGATAGTTTTGTATTTGAGAATGCATTATTAATTCAGAGGCTTCGACATTCTGAACTACAATTGACGCATTCTGAAATTCATTTGACTATTCTAAACTACATTTGACGCTTTCTAAATTTCAATTGATTAATCTGAACTACATTTGTCGGATTCTGAAATTGAATTGACGGTTCTGAAACTCAGCTGACGCTTTCTGAACTACATCTGGAAAAGGTGTAGTCCAGAGGGGTTAGGATTCATTTTGCAAAATTTCACATTGAACGATAACAAAATTTGTATAACCCCAAATAGCGATTATAAGCTATTTTCGCTAGTCTACACCTACAACAAAAGTGCAGTCTTATTTATAAAGAAGATGTTTTATTTTTTAACAGTCTTGTAATGAAAAGTTTACAGAGAAAATTGCGGCATGAAAATAATACAACGAAAGTTACAGACAATAATGGGTTAACGAGATTATTTTTTAGGTACACGCTTAAATAAATTCATAGATTCATCATATATTTCATAACAAACTTATTACTTAGGCGAAAAATCAACCCTGCTAACTTCCGGTGGCTTAAATTAAACACATTTAATTAATATACAATATAAATAATTAAAAACACGTTCATTTTTCGCGAAGCACACTTAGAGTTTGATCGTTATAAAATAAGGAAATCAAGCCTTCTTATCCACGACGGCAAGGAGTTCGTTTAATATTGAGTTTAACAGTTTTAAATCATCCAAGGGCCCTTTAACTTTCTCATCCGCACTATCATCACTACAAGAAGTATTCTGCGTCTCTGAATCACTATCATTTTTCGTTTTATCACTAGCGTCTTTTGAAGTACTGGGTAATTCTTCTTTACTTTCACTACTACTACTAGATTCCACCTTTTCTGTTGAAGAGAAAAATTACATTTAACTCTGGTTGTCCCGAGTGTCCGCAACTTACCATTAGCTTTACATTTTGTAATTTCCGAAAGAACTTGGTTATGTAACTGTTTCAGGGTGTTTTTTAGCAAAGGTGGAGGCACAGCCTCCGGACTTTTATATACAAGTGTTAAGGCCCGGAGGTCTCCAGCTAGCCTTCTGGCAACTTTAGTCACTTCAATGGATCCCACCTGTTCACTTAGAGCTACCACAGTGTTATCAATCATAGTCAGTGTTTGCTCGGACAAGACGTGCGCCGAAACTTTAGGAAAGAATGCCTCCAAGAATTCATAGATGATATCAACTGTCAAGGCAGACCTTTCATCGAGCAGAACTGCGTCAACATAATCCACGAAATAATTGCAGGTGGTTAACATTGCTATATACTTCCTGTCTATGTGCTGAAACCAAAAAAAAAACAGTTTAATGCGATTCCTCTATTCTCCATTCATTTTCTATACGTGATATTAGCGATGACGTGAACCACCATCTTTGTTGGGTATGGTCATAGTCAACGCCTCCCACTGAAGCCAAACATATCGAGATTTCAATATGCAAATTCCAGAAAACTGCATTTTTCGTCTAATTCTTTATTTACAGTTACTGTGTTGCGTTTTAAAACCTTAATATTGACAAATTGAAGAATTGCTATCGATTAAATCGTTACCTCATGAACACAATGAGCTTTGTGGTGAAATAATTGAATCTACACAAGCAAATTCTCGCTTTGTTTAGCTTCATTGCCATGGTAACAACCTTAATTTACCCCAACAAAGATGGCGGACCTACGTCACGCTAATAGCCCGTATTGAAGTGACAGAACGTCAAAATTTCAATTTTAGGTTGGTATGAGGAAATTTTGCAAGGAATTTTACTAACAGGTGAGTTGGTTGAAGCGATTTCAATACCATACGTCAGAAAACATGACAAATGCCAAAATTTTGCAATTGCTCTGAATTGGCCCAAAATGGCCTTGTATGCGTGCAGTTATTAAGTAAAGTGCAAGGACAAATATTCACGAAAAAGCCTCAGGTACGTTTATCTGTGACACTGTTGCTAACAATAAATAAAAATAAACCCTAGAAGATTTGGTTTATGTCATGTTTTTGCTTTCCCGCCAAATTCCGATCAAATTGGGTTGTACAGTTCCAGAAAAATTTTAGTTCTGCTACAGAAAATGAACGGACTATAGTTCTCTCACTTGCGCTTTTAGAATATCCAACCACAACTTTGGGAAATAAATGGAATGCAATGGAACCGCTTCGAATCCCACCACAGCACTCAAGTTCACGAGAACTTCCGAAACTGAATTGTTGTTCACGGCAAATCTGAACAACATATCGATGAAATCGTGGTATGGGGTGTAAAATTTGTCGAGGGCCTCGTCGTATTCCGGATCGACTCCCCGACTGCACTCCAACTGAGTATGGGGCACGGTCATCTGCACCATGGGCCTCAAGGGCCTTGCGCCCCCTTTTCCGGCTATGACGGGCAGTGAATGCCCCCTGCGTGGAAAATACGGCCCTGGAGGTACGGCATCGTGGCTATCTTGAAAGGCGGCGTGACAGTGCGAAAGCAGCGGAACCAATATCTGCATTGCTTCCGGCGCCATTATAAGAACGAACTCTTTAAGCACATCTGGAATAAACGCGTAAAATTTTTCGCTACCACATGAGGGTTCAGAGCTGAAATGCACCAAGTCCACAAAACCTAAATTTGATCACAAGTTAGAAGTTGTTCATGTAATTTATTTTTATTTTTGTGCGTAAAAAACGTTTAACCAGCTAACCCTGCGGAGTTATTCAATTTTTTGCCCTGAAACTAAATAGCACTTGTTATTAACATGTCTAATGCAGGGTGTATACGGAATTTTCTGGACAAAATTCCCCGACTTTCAGGTTTTCCAGACCGTCTTGCAAAATTTTCAGTACCTACATTCTGCTACGTTAATTCTTAATTTTCTACTGAAAGTGAAAAGTTTTAGTTTATTTAACGATATTAATGTTGGATAAAACTTCGCAAGTTCAGTAGTACAGTACAATAGGCAATGTCACAAATTTCCTTATCGGTATTATAATTTGAAAAATAATCAAATTTGATTAAGATCTATCGTTTTTGTTTTAGATTTTATTAAGTATTCCACTTCAGAAAGCAATTTTAAAAATTTGATGACGTATGTGCTACCGATCTCACCTTTCTGTACAATCTCTTGGCGTAAGAACACACATGACAAATATATGACAGTTCTGTCACTTGTCTCCATTACAAAATTAGATTTGACGATAAAATTAAAACAAGAATGAAATTGACAGTTTGGCTCGAACTTTTTTTGAGGACGTCGCTCATACGTCATCAAAATTAATATTTCGTTTTATGGCCTTAGTACTGCCTATATTTGAAAATGCAAAAAACACCTCAGAGCTCATTTTAAAAGATCTTTCAATCAGAACAATTATTATTCAAAGGTACCGTAATCCCCCATTAGGTGGACGTCCATGTTCTTATTGTTGTCAAGTTATATTTATTATTTATTAGTGCCAATTCACTCGTAAACACTAAAATTAACCCCAACAAACCATGTTTCACTTTCGTTTTGTTTTGTTTCATGCTCTGGTTTCGTGGATGTTCAAGGACACTCGTATGGTGGCGTAGTGAAAGATGATTTCGAGGGGTGGTGAAAGATGATTTCGAGGGGTGTTGAAAGTAATTTTTCTTCGAGAATTTTGTGTCGTAATTAATTTTATTGATGATTCATTAACCGTACTTATAAAAAATTCCAGGAAAACAATGAAAATCCCGAAATTCCCATATAATAATTCCATGTTTTCCGGAAGTGTATACACCTTGCTAATGGCTTAACCGGTGAAACAGTTAATGGTTAACTGTTAAGGCAATAACAATACAAAAAACTTGGATTTTTGCACTGAAGGTCTTGAAAAATACCAGGGACTTTAAGCAATCATTTGGTTACAGTAGGTAGTTCGAAATAGTTATAGCGATACTAGGTTGGTAAGTGCATGTTAATAGAATCGAGGAATAGTTTGCAAAAACGAGGCGAAGTCGATAATTTTTCGCATAATCGAATTTTACCATTAGGTAATGACAAACTTGGACAAACTTTTTGTCACAGGAAATTTAAGCTTTATTAAATTAAAACGTTTTTAATATCTATTTGACATCTCATGCGCTGTTTACGATTTTCATTTGTTTTACTTACCGCGCATGTATGCCGTTATGGTTCATAACGGCACTGTTATTTTTTGTTTCTATGAAAACTAAACCGTTTGTAGTAAGGTCAACTTTCCGCTTATTATAGTAACTATGGTAAGTTGAAATATCGAACCGATTGTGTGAAAACTATATTTTCTGGACTTGGCCCACTTCAGGCTCTGTACCCCTCAAACATGAATTACCGATGCACAAAGATCGAATTTCTGGTGGATTGTAGGTGTTTAAGAGTGTTGCCAACTTTCGCAGTACTTCCAGCCAGTCTTTATTGGCCAATAGTAATCCTCTCGCGTCCTTGTTATCACGATAAGTTCGCACGCATCTAAGTAAGTCTTGCATTATGGACAGAATTTCAATGAGATCTCCGGAAACGTGGCAAGCTGTAGCTTCGTGCAACATTATGTGAAGATTTTGAAAGCACTGTAAAAATTACACAAGGCAATGATGCGATAACGAAAAATCGACGCGTTTTACCTCGAAAACGATTTGTAATCCACTATTATATACAACGTACAATTTATCGTCGTTTGATTCTAACAGGATCCTGAATGCCTGAATTAAAGTTCCCCAAGTCGTTCGTCCATCTAGACACTGCAAAAAGAAACATAGTTTAGGTATAGACAGGTGAAGTCAACAAAGGAAACTAGGACAAAGATATCCCCAAAAAACAAAACTTGTAGTTGGCAAAGTGCATATTTACAATTTGAAACCAGACCTGTAAAACATTTCAAGTCTGACAAAATCCTTAGGCGTTTTTTCTCGGTTTTATGTATTGAAATACAAACTTGCATTTGAAAGCATAGGAAATAATAATCTTGTTTTGTATTGAAATACCTTCAAAATAATGTCAGATTTAATAATAATATTAATAATAATGCCATTTAATCTTTGAATCGTCCTTTCGAGAAAAATTTGAAACTATTCAGTTTGGTATTCGCCCCCTGTAACTTTTTTATTTGAACAGACAAATATATAAAACCATATATATTTGTAAATCGCATGACAAGCTCTATTAAACGGCGACATTAAATCGTCTCTATGATGACATATGTCAAAATGACGATTGTCAACTATTTTTTTTCAAATGACAAGCTGTACATTTCTTAGCGGATTCTTGTAGAACACTAGAACAATTACGAGAAAAAAATAATTTGACTAGAAACAATTTTAAAATTTCTTGTCAATAAACGTAGTTTGAAAAAAAAGTGAATTGTTGTGTAGTACAATTTTTAAAAAACACGACCGTTATTCGAATGAGGGCGACATTAATCAACATCACAAACTAACTTTTTTATGGCTAACTGCGTTTCTTGACAACAAAACTATCAAAATGATTTATCAATTTAATTTTTTTCTCGAAATTTTTCTAGTGAAAGTGTAAACTTTTTTACATAATTGAATGTAGAAATAATATGTCTACAAGAATCCGCTAAAAAATGTCCAGCTTGTCATTTGAAAAAAAAAAAGTTGAAAATCGTAATTTTGACATAATATGCCATCATTTAATATCGCCATTTAATAAAGTTTGTCATGGGATTTAGAAATATGTATGGTTTTATATGTTTTTCTCTTCAAATTAAAAAGTTGCCGGGGGGCGAATACCAAGCTGAATCACCCGGTATAATACGAGTGGAATCGTAATTACTGATAATCAAACCACACGAAACATGTTGCCATTATTTGGCAACATGTTGAGTGTGTGATTTTCATTAATCATGATTCCACGAGTCGTATTCGTTAGATTATACCACGAAATGAACAAATATTATAGCAACAATAAAGAATGTCAAATTGACATTTTAAAATTCAAACTAACAAGGATCTAATTATTTACGCAGCACAACGGCTTCTTATTGGTCCAAATGAGTACGCTGTGATGGAGAATCAACAAAAATTTGATTTCCACTTATTAGTCAAATGTATGGTTCTCGATCGCTTGTCATCACTTATTAATCGACCATTTTCATAGGGACTTATTACATTATGAGTGGTATAATCTATCAAATTTGACAGATATGTCCTGATAAAATGAAAATAGGTGTTATATTTTAGAATTTATGGCAACTTCTGTTTGCAATGACTGGTTTTCGATTAAAAAAAGTGGTACTTCCACTACGATTTTTCAGAAACGACGACTTTCATTCCCGAGACGCAAAAGGGGCGTTTTAAAACAGATCATGCATGTTGTGTGATAAAAACCTACCACTCACCTGCAAATATGTCATTAACGTGTTTCTCCGAAACGTGCAAATTTCCCTTTGCTCGGTTTCTGAAGCTTCAGAATGCTTCATAACCATGAGCTGCATCAATTTGAACAACTCCTCAACAGCCTGTTGATACTGAGTAGGATGAGGAGTTATGTTTTTGAACGCCCACTGCAGATTTTGATGCTGAGCCAGATGTCTCGTGAACGTCCTCGATTGCTGGCACATCATCCTCAACAAGCCATAATACGCGGGTAACATTGCACGATTATACATAACTATCTCTTGGTCGTCATGATCAGCCCTAAAAAAAACATTTTCAAGTAAATCACACTTCAATAGTGGCAGAGCTGGGAAATAACTTCCAATTTTAGTTACTTTTAGGAACTTAGTTTTTTTTATACAGTGTGTCTCATTTTAAGTGGAACCACCCAAATATTTGGGTTAATTTTAACCAAATCAAGGCGTTCCTTTTTTCTGCATGTAGAGCTTCAAAATCTGCACCTGCGTGATACTTCACTTTTTTTATAGACCGAAATTAGGTATTTTTTTATCGAAAAATTTTATAAGGAAAAGTTGCTCAGGATGGCTCCAAATGGCTAAATCCGAAATTTCAGGAAAAAATAAAAATGTTGAATTTTTTGAGGAAGAATCATAAAATATAATATCTGTCCGGGATCCACACGACCGAGATTCACCCGATTTCCATGGCGATTCATTGTTGACAACAATGATTCACCATGGAAATAGGGTGAATCCCGGTCGTGTGGATCCCGGACAGACTATAGAAAAGTTCAATATTTTTGCAACATAATGGGTGCTGTGAAATAAAAAAACAATTGAAATGAATTGATTTGACATTTGCTATCGGTTATGGATGGATAAAACTTAACAATCGCAGAAAACGTTGAAGATAGTGTAAGATTTTCGTTTTTCTTAACAATTTCAAGGGACACCCCAACTAATCTGTTGCAATGTGCCACAAACAGCAAACACATGCGCTTCCATTGCTTTTTTATTTCACATCACCCGTTATGTTGCAAAAATATTGACGTTTTCGTTATTTTATGATTCTTCCTCAAGAAATTCAACAATTTATTTTTTTCCTGAAACTTCGAACTTAGCCATTTGGAGCTATCCAGGGCAACTTTTCTTTATAAAATTTTTCGTATATAATATAACGAGTGATACTGATTTTTTCCGACAAAATTTGCGAAACAATTAAATGAGTAGCTTTTGCAACGAAAATCGTCACGAGCGCTTTAGCGCGAGTGACGATTTTCCTAAAGCAAAAGCTACGAATGTATTTGTCAGCAAATTTTGCAGAAAAAATCAGACCACGAATTATATTCGGATGATTAAACAACAAAAGAAATTTCAATGGAAACAATAAGGTTGCCATATGTTCGTTGTCATGACATTTCGTTTGGCAGAAATTTTTTCGCTGGAAAACCGTCCTGCTTTTCACTCGTGGTGTTTTTCAGTTCAAAACCATGGTGATTGGTCGACTGTCTATAAATTCTGACGTTTGATTGGTTTAAAATTCTTGAGTTGTTTAATCGATCAAAAAATGCCTAATACGATTTCGTCATTTTTGGCCTCTTTATTAAATCGCAGTAGGCTGGGGTTTCGGTTTATAAAAAAGGTTGAGTATTACACAGGTGCAGATTTGGGAGCTCTACATGCAGAAAAAGGAACGCATTGATTCGGTTAAAATTAAGCGAAATATTTGTGTGGTTCCAGTTAAAATGAGACACACTGTATATTTAGTAATTAAGTTGCAATAACTTAGTTACTTTTCAAATTAGTCTGAAAAGAACTAGTAACTCAGTTACTGTGGAAAAGTAACTGTAACTTGGAAAAGTTTCTTTTGGTAACTAACTTCATTTTTGGTAATTAAGTAACTAAGTTACTGTCACGAAAAGTAACTAGTTACTTAGGTAACTTTAGTTACTTTCTATGGAGTAATTATGAAACGTAACTTAGTTACTTTACAAAAGTAACTTTCCCAGCTCTGATTAGCGGCCACTTACAAGATATAATTGAAAGCGATGTTTTTGGTAACGTGAGCATTTTGCAGCATCATCTGGACATTTTCGGGGCAATCTGTACAAACGTGGTTCCAAAAAGCCAGAAGTGCTTGCTTGTTGTGATAGGCCGGAATGGACGGTTCGGAGAGTTTAGGATGGAACAAATGCCAAAGCTGAATAAAATATTGTCCAAACTGAAATGTTTAATGGTAATTTCGCAAGGATTCGAGATCAACCCTACCATTAACTTTTCGGTGCGAGATATACAACAGTACATTAACAATGCGAAGTACGTCGTCAACTTCATAGTGCCATGTTGTTGCATCTCAGTGTAATGTTTAGCAGAGGAAAGCAACCTAAGTAGTGCCGTATAGACTTGATGAAGTACAGATTGAGCTTCGCCGGTCAGTTGTGGTTCTCTTTGCATCCGATGTGTTGCCCTAAATCCCTGCCTGAAAGGGTTGCTTGGTACCAAAGACACCAACAGGTAACCCGCAGCTACATAATGTGGATTATCAGCAATAATTTTATTTTATTTTATAACAATTGAAGACTACAGTGAATGAAGGTGTCATCTAACAACTGCAGTTTCGAGTTATTTAGCTTTGAAGTTATTTTTTATTTTAAGTCACATAACTTTTCTACTTGAGAAGTGAGAAGCAGTTTAATGCTACATATGGCCTTCTTCCACTAAGTAAATCGGCCAAAATGGCCGGAAATATTTAAGGTTCTTCGTGCATCATATATGTAGAACAGGATACGAGATGGTCATTTATAGAAAAAACTCACTTTTAATAAAAATGTTACATAACACCTTCATCCACTGTAGTCTTCAATTGTGACTTACCATTACGAACTCGTTGGTTGCTGTGCTCGATCAAAAAGTGTTCCAACCAGGAGTCCATGGAGTTCAATACCCATTGGTGCACTAGTCTATTTCTAGTTACCTGTAATGCCAACCAATCTAGAGCGGAATGAGGGCAACATTCGGCTGCTTCCCAAACTTTCTGTAGGACTAATTGAGTGAAACAAGGTTGGGAAGAAGAACCGCTTGACGTTTGAGCTGTACTTTCGGTGAGAAGAGTGAGAATTTTAAAGAAAGGCTGGCAAGTCTGAAACTGAGATTTACTTTTGTGCCACAATATATCGAAATGCACTTACATCGGAATGTCTTGATATAGCTTGAGATATCATACAAATAATTGATTGAGCTAATTGGTTGTTCCCTCTACATAAAGAATGAATGAGATTTTTAGTTTGTTGAAGATTGATATTATCCTTGATCTGTTGGTAAAGGAAGGGGAATCCCTGGAATGACATGGTCAGCGTTTGAAACTCTCGTTTCCTAAAATCAATACCTTTCCTTCAGCTATACTACTGTAGTCTTTCTCGCTCAACTGAAGTCTCATATCCGAATCTCGACTTTTCTCAACAAGTGAGGCAACGAGTGTTATCATTTTATCTAAGGAAGCCGGTTTGTATTTATCACTTGGCAATGCCACGACTTCTTCCTCCTCTTCGCCCTCACTTACGTCCACCTACCAAAACAACACTAATCCAAAGTCACAAACACATCGTTCAACTCACAAAATCGTTCGCTTTTTGACCCAAATAAAAGTTCACCATCGAATGTATCGCCCCAACGGCTAATAAAAACTTGGACTCTTCCTCGCCCATTTTGCTGAATTCATACAGAAAGCCGAAGTACTCCGTTAGATGCTTTAAATGCGCTTTGGCCCCGTGCTCCATCTGTAACCACGAAGGGCAATTAACAGAGGTATTTCTTGAATGACGTCTTTGGCAAAACTAGGCGCGCGCACTTGGTGGTACATTATATCCTATCCTGTACAATTTATACTATAGCGATGAACATGGCTGTTCGTTGTTAACCTGTTACCGACCAGATAAAATTAAATAATTGAAAAAACAGTAGCAAGGTTTAGTTAAAAGTAGAAAATGATTGACCATCGTCTATTTTGTGTGATAGAACGTTTTAGTTGTTAGGAAGAAGCATGATACTTTTCGAGCTTTTCGGCAATGCATATTATATTATGACATCATTGGTGAGGAAACCCATTACCAAATCAATATTTGCTTCAGTGCACAGTTGACACATGACAGATGCAAAAACACCCCATTAACCTAGATTATAAGTGATTATTCTGAAATAGCCTCGTGTTCGCAGCTAATTTGAATAATATTTGAGAATAATCCAGTCTGGTTTTGTCTTGTTGCATTATATACTGCCGTAATAACCTTAAAAACCAAAAATCAGCTGATTGCCGCCAACAATCGAATCGCCTCCAAGTGCGCGCGCATCATCTTGACGTCTTCTTTTAACACGTTGAGATCTCAGTATAATGTGTATTCTTTTTACTCAAGAAATACCTCTATTGAATTTGCCCAGCAACATCAAACTCACCAAAGAAAGCAATGTTTTTATGAACTTGGTAACGCAGGAGGCGTTTCCGATTCTTGCGGGATCGACATTGCTGTCCGCGCTCCCACTCGGAATGTCACCATCAACCTCTAAATATAAACTAGAATGTGACTGCTTCAGACGTTGTATCACATGTATGCACAGCCTTTGGAACATTTGTCGCACCATCTGATTGGGGCATTTTAATAATACTTGGACCGGCCACCAGGTGTCGTTTGCCATGTGATCCAGGAACCACACGCAAGCGTCCTGGCAAGCGTTGAACTGCTTCGTCACCAGTTCCACCCATTGCACCATTGTGGGCTAGAACAAAACGTACGATATATGAAAAATGCAACATTTACAAAAAAGTTACTTCGTGACCATAGATTCTTTGAAAACATAGGGATTTATTTTTAAAATGAAACAGAAAAAAAACTAAATACAAGATGATTACTGTTTTCGTTGTCCACCATTCGCGATCCTCAGCCACCAATAAAAGGCTCTACGTCACCGATAAAAGTGACAGTTAAAATAACAAAGATCCAGAAAAACTTCGTTCTGTGTCAGTTTTTGTGTGAGTTTTTGAAATTGACTTGTTGGAGATGGAATTTTAGCTGTTCTCGTCTACAAAGCAGCAACTACATACAAGACACAAAAGTGAAAGCGCTTGTACCCGATGAAAGTAGTTGAGAGGTTCGCCACCAGATGTCAAACACTTTGCTGAGGATCGCGAATTGGAATGTAAGAAACCACTTGAAAATCTGTTAAATTGGAAACAAGTCGCGCTTTTTGAAAGTGATTAAGAATCTGTAAAGATTTCTGGATTTGCGCCTGATTTAACCCGAAAAAACTGGAACATCGCGTTTTTTTTTTTAAATTAATATGTACCAGAGGTATGTAACGTGAAACGTGACACTTTTTTAATACTTCTAATTTCAGTTGGCCATGCCTGGGTTGACTCATTTCAAAACGCTAGGGTACACAGGGTGCTCCAACGGCGCGACAATAGCTATTATTATGTAACAAGTGGGAAATGATGCATTTTCCCATGTGTCACAACAAGATTTTTCATAATTCCGATCGATACATTCAAAAACTATAATTGGCCAAGCACTGAAAAAGATTTGGTGTTTGACAGATCGTGAGGTAAGAGAAAATTTGATAGAAATAAGAGAAATTAAAAAATAAAATTGCTCAGGTAAATTCGCATCAAAAAAACTAACTTGACGTGTTTTTGCGATTTTGTAAAATCTCAATATTTCATCGATTTTTTCCATGTTTTTGAAAATCTAGGGTGGCCGTGACTGCACTTCCGGTCAAGTATGATACATGTTTCTAACTCAGAAAAAATCGTAGATTCCAAATCCGTTGAGAAAAAGGTGTCATTCCATTTGTAAAAACAAATTTAAGGTCATTTCCGGTTAAACCGAAAGTAGAAAAAATTCCCTCAATATACGCGCAAGTGTCCCCCTCCGTGCGGGATTGGTCAGTTTTTATTTCAATTCAATATTTTTATTACATCCATAGATATTCAAGGTGGGAAGTTTTAAAAATAACACCCTGTATAAACAATGGAGTGCCTATGCTACAATGTCAGGTTACGCCAAATTGAACATCGCGCAGGGGTATAACGACGAATCTTTAGTAGAGATGGGCAGCGGTTTGCACCTCTTTGCACCCATTGCACCCATTGCACCCTAAATGGCTGTTTTCCCTGGGTGTTAAACCATTGCACCGGGCGCAAATATTTTTTTTTAATTTCACGTCATTTACGCGCAATGTTTAAAACCTGGTGATTTTAGTTCCTTTCCAAATACAGCCCGTCCGTACCTGGTCTTTGTGTCGAGTAGAGATGTCAAAACACCCGGTGTCATGGTTTTCGGGTGGGGTGCCAAGGTTTTGACACCCTTAGCACCCGGTGTCAGGGTGTCCATGGTGTCAAAAATTGTTGACACCCTTGGCACCCGGTATCAAGCTGAACGGGCAAACACTGAACTCATGGCGCGAAATATAAAACTGACACCCATTAGTGTGACACACTTACACAGAAAACACCCTGACGCCCATAACAGCCTTTGACATCTCTAGTGTCGAGTAACAAACAGTACCGTCACTATTTTCGAGGCATATTTATAAACCGATTTTTAAGGATATGTTATTAACTTTTCGAAATCGCATTTTGATATCAAAGTTTTAAAACTATTCTATTTTCAATGATAAGTTCAAAACCATGGCTTAATACTTTAATTTATTATTGAAAAAGTAGGTATGCCCTGGGTGCAATCGAATGTTTCCACCCAAAAGTGAATTCACCGGGTGAAAATGAATTTCTACCTACATTTTGACAATAACCAACGGTTCAATATAAGTGTATTTGGTATCAAAAGAATCGTTTTTCGATGACGAATGCAAATTTAAGTAAAAACTTAATGCACCGGGTGCAAACGAATGTTTCCTTCCAAAAAATTAATGCACCGGGTGATTTCCCATCTCTAATTTTTAGTAACGGTGTAGTCTCAAAATATCTAAATCGTCATATGATATCAGTTACTCGAGAAAAATCGCTTATTGAAATGACATCAATCGTAAGAAAGTTATAAAATGATTCTTTTTTCGTGAAGGGAGAATCTTATGACGATGACGTCACGAATTTACCTCATTGCTCTTACCAGAACCAGAGCTTACCAAGTTAACTCCTTCGCTTTTAAGATTACGACTTACCAAAGAAAACATTTAAGGGTAGTGAGGTATGATGGGAGTTACCAAGGTTAAGCCGATTATGCTTTTGGTAAACTAGCGAAAAATCATCCATTAATGTTTTTTTAAAACTGCAATTTTCAGTTTTTTCGGGATTATTCTAGATCAGATAAACTTTATGTAAGCTTGGATGCACAAAGCATGAAACGGCGTTGGCAGTAAAATTGCAGGAATCTTACTGGCAGCGCCATCTCACGATCTACGCATAAATTTATATCAATTATTAGAGTAAGGCCTTTTTAGTGACATTTGAGGCGCTTCGTTTCGTAAATTTTCATAAGGACCATTTTGGTTTGAACCTATTACAGTGTGATTAGAATCTAATGCTATAAAAAAAATCATTTCTCTTTTAATGTCCCCATACAGCTTTTCTTCGATTAATCTATTATTTTTCTAACTTTGTCACATAAATTTAGGAAAATCAAAGAGTAGCAGTCGAGTTTTATATCAATAATAAAAGCAGTCTCACCTTTTCTTTGGCATGTATAAATGTTTCAATAAAAAACGACGTACTCAACTGAGCTGCTTTCTGCGTTACGTCGGGTTCTATCGGCAGGATAGTTTGCGGAATGTAGCCGCAAATCTGCCACATAAAACTTAAAAAAAGCACAATTAGGAATTTCGACAGCTTGCAATCTCAACTTACTTAAAATAGGTATGTTCGAAAATATTCTTATCCTGAATAAAATGCATGTTATCCTGCCAGATCCAATCCTCGAGTTCCTTGCTAAGTTCGAAAGCTGCAGTCGTCGACAGTAGGCTGACTGCGTTGTCGCCACTTTCCGACGTCGTCGACGAGCTTTCAGAATTATCTGCGGGCAGTAAGGGGCATCTCTCGTAAAAGAGCATGTAAGCGCTGTTGGTTTTTTCGAAACTGAAATCCATAAATTTGTCGGTGACGCTGTCGTACGTCTTGCTCTGGAACAAATCGAAAAACTGGAGATTGTTTTTACGACTATATTTCATCGATCTGTCTCACCGTCATCTCACCACCGAAACACTCTGCCGCTATTTGGTTGGGATCGAATGGCTTCACTTCCGCATCGTTGAAAAGGAACCATTTGTCGCGGGCGCTCGCAGTACGGTCTTTTATGAAACTGTAGTAATGACCACCGTCTGCGGTGCCCGTGTGGACAGTCACTCCGATCAGGTCGTACTCGTATTGCTCGTCTTCCGGATCCGACTGCTTCAGTTTGTCCTCTGAAAAAAGTGGACATTGCGAACATGTGCCGAACGAGTCCGAAGGACGAGTGGAATTATTTCACAGCACGTATTGTCATTAGTAATAACGTATGTCCCTAAAATTTTCGAAAAAATTTCAAACACCCATATTTTATTTTCAAAGTTATTTAATTTTTGGTTTTACTTCAGAAAATCAATTTTACATCCATATTGGTTGTGATAGACCATTCAAGCAACATCTAGCAGATCCGACTTTTCTATAAGCAATGATTGAGTTGACACTTACGCCATCAGTGTTTGGCCGACTCCCGCATAGATCTGTCGAATCTTTTGGTAGATTGAAAATCGGCAGCAAGGCTTTTCCACATTTTCTACTTGTCAGACACAATTGTACACCTTTCTGCCCAAAACATTTCAAACGGTCTCGCTTGAGGCATTCGCTACTTTGGGTGAAAAATCAAAGTATTGACCGGACAGTTGTTCTTGCATTATGGCACGATGTAAAATCAGACCAAAGTACTGCTTGGTCATTAGGATGAGGTGTATTTGTAAAGACTAGGGTAAAACCAAGTATTTGGCTTGATCTGGCATCTTACCATTATGTAAGAACAACTACCCACTGGTTAAGTGCCACCCAAAGTATAAACAATTCACCAAGGGTGGTCTTCAGTGCCTTCCGGCAAAATTCATTGAATTTTTGGGCACTTTTGAGCAGAAAGACATACAATGATGACTGGGAACGAGAAAAAACTGTTCCAAAGTGTGGGGGTCGTCAAGTTTCGATAAAATCAAAAAATTTCAGAAATCGGCGGGGGAGTCCTCCAAACAATGATTAAATTATTGCTTATAGAAAAGTCTGGTCTATTAGATGTTGTTTGAATGGCCTATCACAATAAATATAAATGTAGAACTGACCTTGTAAAATAAAATCAAAGATTAAACAATTTTCAAAATAAAATATCGGTGATCAAAATTTTTCCGAAAACTTTAGGGACATACGTTATCATAAGTCGTCTCGTGATTGCCGCAGGTTTGAAGTCCGAAATGGATGAACTACGAGTCAAAATGGTAATTTTTTCTAACTTCTACGCTTCGCGAAGCAAGTTAATAAAATCGATCGAAAAATCGAATCGCCAAAAACATCAAACCTTTACGTTTCAGGGTCCTGGGAATCCGAAAAAGTGGTTTTTGAAAAATGTCTGTCTGTGATCACGCTGCAGCTCAAACTACTGAACGTATCAAGATGAAATTTGGCACACATATTCAGTGGGAGATTTGTGGGTGCTGATTAGAATCTGGGCCACATCGGTTCACGGAAAGTGCCTTTTTGGCACATCAACTTTAAAAATTGAAATGCAAACCACCATTTTTCGCGTTACCATATGAATGCTTTTCGAATTCTGCTTCAAAAAATGTATTCACACTTGTGCCCTTTTGGCCAAAAAATGGTGCCGTGAAAAAAAACCTATGCATAACTGTATATTTTTATTACCGGACGGGACAGCTGATTTTTTTTCAAGTCGAAAACCTTAGTCAAATTTTTTCGAAAAATTCCATTTTAGTGGCAAAAAGGCTCTTTTTTAAATTTCTCTTAGCAAAATTGTATTTTCTTACTATAGACCAGGCTAGTTTTGAGTTTCGCGACTTGTTAGAAGCAAATCGGATAACAATTTGACGGCAAGTGTTTCTAGACTAATTGGACCCTGCTGAATCCGAAAATCACCGTCGGCACTTCGAAATCTTAACCGGAAGTCCGTAATTCTAGATGGCGCTCAAGGCAGAGCGTTATATCCAAAATAGCATAAAAATTACACAGTTTTCGACCAAAGACGTGATATATAAAATTAAAGATCGCTTGATTCTCTACAAGAAAGGTTCTAATGATTTTTTTCGTACAGACGATGCTTTACCCCTAGCGCGGGCACGAAAGTTGCGCTCGCCGCCCGGCTTACGCGCTCCGCGATTATTTAATCAAAACACTTGTTTCTTAATTTTTATGGAGTTTTTCAATATATTTCACCAATATCCACCTAAATACATGGGATTAGTAAGATATTCACAATTTACTTCCCTTTTTTCAATGAGCAAACGCCATTTTCTATTTTGACTCTAGGCTGCTTTTGAGGTGCGTCTTTTGCAACGAGCGCATTCGATAACATTTTGACAACAAGAATTTTTTGATTAATTGAACCCTGCTGAGTCCGAAAATCACTGTTTTCATTTCGAAATCTTGACCGGAAATGCTTTATTCAAGATGGCACCATCCAAAATACCATCCTAATGGGAAATAGCTTTCAGCCGATTTGTCTGAAATTTTGATATGTTGTAGATCTCGACTTCCTGATCAAAAGTTATCATTGACACAAAGCAATCGGACGGACGGTTCTTGCTACAGAGGCCTGAAAATAAAATAGAAACCATATCTGAGCTTGAAAGCCACCTTAACTAGCGTACCATCCTCTAAGATTTTGAAATTTAAACAGTGATTTAAGGATTCAGCAGGGTTCAATTATTCAAATAATGCTTGTTGTCAAAATGTTATATGATCTGCTCTTTGTTGTAGCGCACCTCAAAAGAAAGCAAGAGTGAAAGACAGAAAACGGCGTTTGCACATTGAACAAGCGGAAATAAAATGAGAATATCTTACTAATCCTATGTATTTAGGTGGATATTGGTGAAATATATTGAAAAACTCCATAAAAATTAAGAAACAAGTGTTTTGATAAAATAATCGTTGAGCGCGTAAGCCGCGCGGCGAGCGCAACATTCTTGCCAGCGCTAGGGGTAAACCGTCGTCGGTAAGAAAAAAATCATTAGAGCCTTTCTTAGGTGAGTTCGGGAGGCACACTCCGTGTAACTCTTTTAACTCCTTTGACTCGGCCACCGTTCGGGAGCAACTCGGGTGAGCGCAGAGTTTGCAGCTGGGCCGTTCGGGACTGCATGATCTGCGTACGGTCGATTAACTCAATGTGCACAACCTCAGGAGACGGAGTGAATCAAGGTGCTGATAGTATGTGGTGAGGATAAGCATTTTCACCTGTTAATTCACGTTCACTGACCGCAATGGAAGAAATAAACCGTGAAAAATACGTCTGTGTGATAAATGAAAACGATGAAATAGTCGTTCAGGACGAGAAGTTGTTTATTAAATTAAATAATATTCTCTGGTGATGATGATCTATGCTATCCCGAGTTTAGAAAGACAAAGTTTAACATAACAATTGAAAAAAGTAAGCTTTGGGATTCTGTCTGGCTCCATGCCGTTCGGCAAGTTCAGACACCGGAGCGTACGCTTCGCGCTCCGTCGTCACGTGATTTCAGCTCTACTCCTTCTCTGCTCATGCTCCGCTCTGACTCAACTCGACCTCCCGAACTCACCTCTTGTAGAAAATAAAGCGATCTTTAATTTTGTATACCGCGTCTTTGGTCGAAAACTGTATAATTTTCATGCTATTTTGGATATGACGATCTGCCTTGAGCGCCATCTGGAATTACGGACTTCCGGTTAAGATTTCGAATTGCCGACAGTGATTTTCGGATTCAGCAGGGTCCAATTAGTCTAGAAACACTTGTCGTCAAAATGTTATCCGATTTGCTTCTAGCATAATATAGAAAGCGTTTTTTGAAATTCTAGCCTTGCCTACTACAGGATTTGATGACTATTGTATTCATGGATCAAAAACCTTAGTGCCATTTTTTCGAAAATTGACATTTTAGAGACAAAACTCCCCTTTTTGAATTTTTCTTAGCATAATAGCATATTATTGTTATTGAGTTCGATAGCTGTTGCATTGTTGGATCAAAAACATTAATGACATTTTTCAAAATGTCATTTTAGGGTTGAAAAATATCGACACAAGTTAATTTATTGCTACTGCTACATTTTCAAATTCTGTGAAAAAGTAGAAGTTTCTACCGTCTCCGAGACTGACAATTTTTTTTTAATCTACCATTGACAAGTAGTGAATCCATGAAGACTCAACAATGCAATCAAGAGTCCACGAATCATATTTTACAGATTATTTTATAAATTAAAAGTAGTTTCAAAGTACGTTCGTATCTAGGTAGTTTAAAATGTTGAATCATCGCTGTCAGTTGTCAGTTTATTTTCAACAAGATCTAAACATTTATATACAGGGTGTCCCAATTGTCTGTATTCGGTGGGTAACTCCATTGCTGTTAGAGATAGCGAAAAATTGTTAAATACAAAGTTGCAGAGTTACAAAGCACATTTTAAAAATACAATTCTATATACAGGTTGTCCCACTAAGGAATAAGTACACAAATAGTTTTTTTTAATGGAACACCCTGTATTTTAATCTTTTATTGTATTCTATGATGAATTCCAAAATGCTAAATTTCCAAAACCGAAGGTTGAAAATTAGTTTTGGGGTGATTTTTCAAAATAAGTACTGCAAAAGTAATTTTTCCCGCAAAATTGCCAATATCTTCTAAACCATTCGCTTCAGATAAAAACATGATGAATGAATGTTACTTGGAATTCATCATAGAATCCAATAAAAAATTTAAATACAGGGTGTTCCATTTAAAAAAAACCTATGTTTGTATTGTTATTTCTAAAAGGCTGTTTACACTACATGATTTTTCATATGATTTTCTACAGTGTGTCTCATTTTAACTGGAACCACCCAAATATTTCGGTTAATTTTAACCGAATCAATGCGTTCCTTTTTTCTGCATGTAGAGCTCCAAAATCTGCACCTGCGTGATACTTCACTTTTTTTAGAGACCAAAATCCCAGCCTACTGCAATTTAATAAAAAGGCCAAAAATGACGAAATCGTATTAGGCATTTTTTTATCGAAAAATCCTAATGGCTAAATCCGAAATTTCAGGAAAATATAAAAATGTTGAATTTCAATATTTTTGCAACATAATGGGTGCTGTGAAATAAAAAAACAATTGAAATGAATTGATTTAACATTTGCTATCGGCTATGGATGGATAAAACTTAACAATCGCAGAAAAAGTTGAAATTACTAAAATAGTGTAAGATTTTCGTTTTTCGTAACAATTTCAAGGCACACCCCAACTAATCTGTTGCAATGTACCACAAATAGCAAACATATGCGCTTCCATTGGTTTTTAATTTCACATCACCCGTTATGTTGCAAAAATATTTACGTTTTCTTTATTTTATGATTCTTCCTCAAGAAATTCAACATTTTTATTTTTTCCTGAAACTTTGGATTTAGCCATTTGGAGCGATCCTGAGCAACTTTTCTTTATAAAATTTTTCGATAAAAAAATGCCTAATACGATTTCGTCATTTTTGGCCTCTTTATTAAATCGCAGTAGGCTGGGGTTTCGGTTTATAAAAAAAGTTGAGTATTACACAGGTGCAGATTTTGGAGCTCTACATGCAGAAAAAAAAACGCATTGATTCGGTTAAAATTAACCGAAATATTTGGGTGGTTCCAGTTAAAATGAGACACACTGTATATGACTTGAAATCACCATGTCTCCAAATTGTTATCAACAATCATTCGCCATGGTGATACTTGATACTTCAACAATTAGTACACCAATAAAAACTTTACCTTGATAATGCTGCGGCATAAGCTGCTTCTCAACGTATCCAGCCATGTTTAGCCTCAAAGGAAACGAGAAATGCGTATTCACTTTCTCTTTCAGCATCGTCAACATGTTGAAAGTGTAGCGCATGGTGTTGAAGCACAATATGTGAGGTAACTTTTTGAAACAGGCCCTACGTAGAAATTATTACATCTTAACTACTCATTCGATTTGTGTAACCATCAACTCACCTCTTTTCCGCTCTGACTTTTTTTCCGCAATGAGAGCAGGTATACATATTATCACCTTCCAAGGTATCCTTAACAGTAACTTCGTCTAACGATTCATATAAATTTCTCATGTCGGCGACCTGACAACGCACCGTATAAAATTCTTCTAACGTACGACTAACATGATCACAGTCCTGGAAAGTCGAAAATGACAGAGCAAAAGAAAGAGACTTTTCGACTTACCAATGAAACCACATTATTGCTAATTACACCACAAAACAGTTTTTTGACGACTTCCTTTAAGGGCGGCGTCATTTCTTCGAGTTTACTGACTAGGTCTATAAAGAATTCGGCCATATCTTTTTGCTCCGCCGTATTTAAGGGCTGATGGTCCATTGTGTACACTTTGCAAAAACTTCTTGGATTGTACGCCTTCCTTTCGCTTTCCTAAAAAAATGTGAGTATTGGAAATATTTCTATTAAAGGGGGTGTGAACCAAAAATGAAAAATATAGTAGAAAAAATTCTAAGAACAAAAATGAAAACCCGGCGTTTCTGGTTAAAACGGTTTTAGAATTAGAGCGATTTATAGAAGAAACTAATTGCAGGTGTGACGTCATAACAACATGCACGGCCTCGCTGGCTCGCTGCGCAGCATTGCAATTTCAGCAGCGCGGTAACAAACAATGAGATTTTTTCATATTTACATTCGAATTTGAATCAAAAAGCACAGAAAAGGAAATTACGTCGATCAAGAGAGACAAAAATTGAAAAAAATTGTTATTAGCTAATTGTATTTATCAGACAGGCATCATGCTTACGTAGCGCCATACGACAAAAGTAGTGGAGCGAGCCGGATTTTGCTACAAATCTGCTGCCCGTACGACTTTATTTACAAAAATAAGTCCCTACATGCTGCGAATAATCTGCAGCTAATAAAATTCCGCATGTCGTCACGTGTAGCGATTTTTAATATTCGATTGTATAACAAAGTTATGCGCGAAAAAAGTGCAATTTCGGAAGTCACAATTTGGTGAGAATTCGTTTCCGTCCTAGATTTCGGGACCGAAACACACTGCAATTCCAAACTTATTGACATAATTGAAGAGCACATGAAAAGGGCTACAAGACAGTCAAAGAACGATGTCTGTAGCCCTATTGGTTCCCGAGAAATAATTAGAAATATTTAAGAACAATTTTCCGTCATGAGGGTTTTTTTTGTTTCTTTTTGCAATAACCTTTGTCTCTACCACCAAGCAGATGTTTAAGAGCGTCACACGTATAGAAGGATACAAGACGAACAATTTGAGGTATCATTCATTTAGTTCTATACCCGAATATTGGGTAATGAACGTTTTTTAACTCCTTACGCCGGGCTAATACGTGTTGGCTCAGTATACCCGTGTTGGTATGACGTCACAATGTTCGGACTGCTGATTTAAAATGCTCAGATCTCTGAAACTTTTGCGCTTAGAAATATTAGGTTTTCATTACAGCTCTTAAATATTTGTTAACTATTTTTAAACGAAAAAAGTTTTTTTGGTTCACACCCCCTTTAACATGCACAGATCGAAAAAAACGAATGTTGGAATTTCGTTTTGGAATAGTCGCCAAAAGTTACCTTTTACTATCCTTAGAGAAAAGTTTATTTAAGGTTTTGCTATAGTTCAACGTCTTCAGCCCCTCAAATATTAGATTATTTTGAAATCTCAAGTCACCAATGAAAAAAATTTTTAAATGCATTATTTATTGTTTTTCTATCACTAGTAGGCTCGTAGTAGGTTTTAAAGATCACTAAGGGCCGTAGTACCTTGAGGAATTTCAGTGAAATATGACGAATAATTAACAAGCTACGGACAATCAAAAAGTGGCCAGTTCTTTTGTGGGCCACCTGTAATTTCGTTGTTAAGTCAATTTTGTAAAATTTATGTCAAATTTCAAATTACATTAAATCCTCTGTAAACGTACGCAAAAATATTTAACATATATCCACTCCCTCAAAAGGTACTTCAAAGAACATGAATGGGCTCAAAGCTCTCTCTGGGCCTTGAAATAATTATTGCTTTTTCTGCAGCTTTTGAAAGAGCGAACGATTTCAAAAATTTTTGCGAAGGTTTACAGAGGATTTCATGACCTTTAATGATACGTTAACGCAATTTAGAATTTCACCATAGAGGCCGCTGGGAGTTAACGAACATAAAAAAATAGCAAAATTGAATTCACAACAAACCCTGTGTGATAGGTATCACACGTTGAGATTTGAAATTTTTGAGGGAGGCCCGTTGTAAAATTTCACCAAGCACGGATTTAAGTGTACCCCTCCAGATAAAAATCGATCTGTCCGAGAGAATTTTCATATTTTATTTGGTTTACGAGTTATTCGGGGTGGTTACTATTCATTGCAACGGCTCTGTATACAGGTAACCCTCGACGAGCGTCAGTTAGCCGTATCTGGAGAACAGCTGTTTCTAGCATCGTCATGAAAATTTGTACACAGATGTTTCACTTAATTTTGAAACGACGTAATATATTTTCATCAATGGCGCACTTCTGCATCAATGTGCCATAAAATAGTTAGGGCCTTCCATTTGAAAAAATTGACTTTTTGACCGATGAAGTTGATGATGTTTAAAAATTTGCAGAGAACACCCGGTAGGTATGTATTTGACCCGAGGGGCTAACCAGTGATCAAAAATTTGTAGACCACGTTTCATATTTCCAACATGTTCGCTAAATTTCAGCAGCCATGTTCACCATTTCCATAGTGGTCAACCCCTCCGCCCCGCTTCAGTTTTTTACAGTTTCAATTGAGTACTCGCTTTCGGCTCCGCCATACCTCGCACTTCTTTGTTGCTAAGGCGAAGCCGAAGTTTTGCGAGCTTTGGCGGAGCCAAAAGCGAGAAGTCAATTGAAATAGTAAAAATCTTCGGTTTCGCCCCGAGGGGCTGACTAGTCATCAACCATTATGTACACCACATTTCATATTTTCCAACATTTTCGCTAAATTTCAGCAGCCATGTACACCATTTCCATAGCGGTCAACCCCTCGGCCCCGCCTCCGTTTTTTACAGTTTCAATTGACTACTCGATTTTGGCTCCGCCATACCTCGCATGATTTCGGCTTGGCCTCACTTTTTTGTTGCGAAGGCGAAGCCGAAGTTTTGCGAGCTTTGGCGGAGCCAAAAGCGAGAAGTCAATTGAAATAGTAAAAATCTTCGGTTTCTCCTCGAGGGGCTGACCAGTCATCAACCATTATGTACACCACGTTTCATATTTTCCAACATTTTCGCTACTTTTTAGCAGCCATTTACACACATTTCCATAGTGGTCAACCCCTCGGCTCCGCCATACTTTTTTACAGTTTCAATTGACTAGTCGCTTTTGGCTCCGCCAAAGCTCGCAAGATTTCGGCTTCGCCTCAGTTTTTTGTTGCTAAGGCGGAGCCGAAGTTTTGCGAGCTTTGACGGAGCCAACAGCGAGAAGCCAATTGAAATAGTAGAAATCTTCGGTTTCGCCTCGAGGGGCTGACCAGTCATCAACCATTATGTACACCACATTTCATATTTTCCAACATTTTCGCTACTTTTTAGCAGCTATGTACACACATTTCCATAGTGGTCAACCCCTCGATTTGACCCTATTTAGAGTCATGGGGCGGATCCGGATATGCCCTATATTAGGCTTCATGCCAAATAAAGATTATTTTATACTGTAAGGATGTTACAGCTTTTTGAAATTAGGCCTGCACTTGACATAAAAAAGCGAAATTCTTGATTTTCTCAAAAACGGTTGATTTTTGGCATAGCAATTCTTAGCAAAAGTAAAAGTAAAAGTTTAAAATAAGGGAATTAGTAACTATTTCCCCGTGTACTCCCTGTGTACAAATTTTCATGACGATGCTAGAAACAGTTCTCCAGATACGGCTAACTGACGTTCGTCGAGGGATACCCTGTATTATAGTCCGGGAGGCAGCGACAGGTTGGCTTGACTCATTTTATTAACTTTCTAAAGTGATTTTTCCTATTACGTATGTCTCATTAATGGAAATCATTAACACTACCATTTTTTATATGAATTACGGACACCTCGAAGTGTCCAAAAAAAAACGGTCTGCCACTTCGCCTGCGGGACAAAATGTGTTTGTCAACCACATTTCCTAGAAATTTGATTAATAAAATTGTCATATTTAAATTATCTACCCGTAGCAGGTGTAAAACAGGTGGCATAATAGTGTTGTTAGGCAACAATCTGTCTATTCTACACCTCCTACAGTAGATAATTTGAAGCTGGGAGTAGCTTGACAAATTTATTGATTAAATATCTAGGAAATGTGGGTGCCAGACACATTTTGTCCCGCAGGTGAAGTGGTAGACCGGTTTTTTTGGACACTTCGAGGTATCTGTAATTCATATAAAGGATTTCAGCGTTAATGATTTCACTCTTTTTTACCATACTTGACACCCCCATTGCGGGGCCCTGTCCCGCAGATACCTTGGCAGACCGCCAATTTCAGTATTTATGACCCGTAAATTATCGAATAATGTGGAAAAGAATGTTAATGAAATCAGCGGAATATTTCTGTCGCTGCCTCCCCGACTATTACAGTAAGCAAAGATTACTCTACGAAATTCAAACAAAACTTCGACGGGTACTTACCAGCAAGTAGGCGAACATCCTCTGCAGTTCTTTCAAGGTGGGCTCATGTTTCGAGTGTTCAGTGTTCGCGGCAAGAATCGACGCCCTCGCTTGCGGCATCATGTACAGATGTTGCATGCACGATGCCATATAACACGTGGCACCCAAATTCGTGAGCCCCACATAGCCGCACTCAGATCGTCCATCTTCGTGCGGCCAATAATCCCACGGATAAGGCGAATGCGGCCCCGGCCGATGCTGTTTGAGCAACTTTTCATGTAAAATATAGTAATTTTCCGGCGCCCCCTTCACGAGCTCCACCAGCAGATCGTAGGCGGCGGTTCGAGACCTCGGCGATTTGCATTTCGGCACTTGCCGCAACCTGGGATTCGGCAGTGCGAAGAGGAAATTAAAGACTTCGGAAAGAAGTTCCTGGCCCTGTTTGCTGATTTGAAAGGGTGGCTTCTGTTTGATCAGATTCATCATGAGATTCAGTAATCCGATCAAACCGTCATCATCGACTGTTCTATGTCTAGTTTCGAGATAATCTCGAACTAAAAGAGAATTCGCTATTTTACTGGTGAGTGCGTTTATGTCAATTATGCAATTTTGGGGATCCTCCAAGCTCTCTTTCACTAAATCTTCTGGTAAACTATCGACCAGTCTGGACACTAGCCAAAAGTAGTCGCGACACGCAGGACCGTAAGGTTCTTTTCCTTCCTCGGGCGCCGCCATTACTTCGATCTTTTGAGCGCGCATGCTCTCAGCCTTATCGAGGTAAAGGAGTAGCTCGGAGAGCATGGGAGCTACCAAACCACTCTCTGGAGCATCACCGCTGGCGGAAACTCCCAAACACAGTCGATAAATCGCAGAGCAGACTTCCCTGCGCACGGCCGGCTCAGGATCCTCCAGGACCAATCGCTGAAGCCAAATCGAAAAATTCGACGACTGAAACAGCGCCTGCCTTGCTTCCTCGCTGCAGTGCAACCAGGAAACCAACAGCATCATGGCGTAGTGCACAACTTGCGCACGACCCCAAAACCCGGTCTTGTAATAATTCGGATCCTTCGGAAACGAAGCCTCCTCTAAAATGCTGGTCAGCTGAGGCATGGTACTCTTCACGTCAATCATGGCGAACATGGCCTCGTTCAAGTTCGGTATTATGATTTTGTCGTTGCGTGAAGGTCTCGCCTCTAACGGCAAAGGTTCTACTCCCAGATGGCAAATAATTTTTAGAAGCGACGCTAGGCAGTCCTGTTGCCACTCGCTGCCATTGCCCCCGTCTCTTTGCAACACTCCCGACATGAAAATGTCGAACAAATGTCTAAGCCCGCCGTTCTGGATAAAAACCCCACTCCACGACTCCTTTTCGTTGTCGCCCTGCTTCACCATTTTCGAACTCAAACTTTCGATTATGTACAGGGAGTACATCAATTTTTGTGCGCTTGACGGATCCAGAAGTTCGGTCAGTGGAATATCCAACTGTTTGAATCCTTGAAACAATGTTGGATTCGTTGGAAGCAAACTCAGTATATCCCACACCCTCCTACTCAGAACTTGAGCTTTCGTGTGCGGAATTTGACGCTAAAAATTTACTAACTTAGAACTTACATAACTTGCATAATCTTACCCCGCCCTTCCCCGGCACTTTCATTGAACTCAAAGTGTGCATGAGCGAAAATAATTGTTCGAAATAGTTGGGCCGTAGGAGTAGCAACGTTGGTATTGACTCCCGAGGTGGAGGAGGTTGCATCGAAGGTAAGTCGAGACACTCCCTCTTTTTCATGTTTCTGGACACCCCGACGGAGATGTAGACCATTTGGTTGTCTTTGAATCCCATTTCACCCAAGCTTTTTTCATCGCAGTCTATTGTAAGCTCTTGACCTTGGGTTATTATTCTAATCCAAGTGTCGTTTTGCTTGTTTGGACTTTCCGAATCTTGAGCTCGTATCTTGAATTGTGTAAAAAAAAATGTTTTACTGAACGTATTACGGACATACCACTACTTTCAGACTAATTTGCACGTGTCACAATCATGCAGCTAATAGCTACATATGTAGTGGGTAAAATAAATAAAGTATAGTCTTATTGTCACATGGGATACGTTAGCCAACATGTTGAAAAATAAAAATACGATATACAGGATGTTCACTAAGTACACCGACAAATTTTAGGGGCTGATTCTTCGGCTTACTTTAAGGCAGGGTCTGATTCAAAGTGGATTTATGTCTTTTCGTCATGACATAAGACTGCTTAGGTACACGAATCATGAGATATAGCTAGTAGTGACATTTTCGTACATTTCTGCAACACTACATTTCAGATTCTCACTATTGAGTACTTTCGAGCTGAAAGGGAGGCCATCAGTAACACGAGAGGCGTAACTTTAATAGAGGTATTTCTTGAGTGACGTCATTTGGCATGTCATGCGCGCGCACTTGGAGGTACATCATATCCTGTACAATTTATAGCGATGAACACGGTTGTTCGTTGTTAACCTATTACCGACCATAGAAAATTAAATAATTGAATAATACAGTAGGTATACGTTTAATTAAAAGTAGAAAATGATAGACCATCGTCTATTTTATGTAATGGTTAGGACATTTTTATGTTTTTAGGAATGATACTTTTAGAGCTTTTCGGCACGGCATATTATATTATGATGTCATTGGTGAGGAAACCAAGTACTAAATCAATACTTGCTTCACTGCACAGTTGACACATGACAGATGCAGAAACATAACCCCATTAACCTAGATTAAAGTGATTATTCTGAAATAGCCTCGTGTTCAAGATTATTTGTATCATTTTTGAGAACAATACAGTATGGTTTTGTCTTGTTGCATTATACAGGCTGGTCGTTTTATCTTGAGACTGGCAAATATCTCGAAAAGGACGCATTTTAGAAAAAAATGTTTTGTATAAAAGTTTTATGGCTTCGAGGGGGAAAATAGATGGCATCATCGTCATTTTGATTCAAGGTCATTTTCAAGGTCAAATGAAGGTCAACTTGATTTTTTTTAACGGAAACCTATATTTTTTATTACAGATTCTTATTCCCCATAAAAGAACAAACAACTTTCATCTAAACTATTTTTGGATCCGATGGATGTAAATTTTAACCTTTTTCGAAATCCTTAGACATTCCCTAGTAACAGCGGCAAAACAAAACAAATGAACAACCATTGTAACTTAGCAACGATGAATTCTAGATAAATAAACCACAAAAATTGATGTGGATTTTGTTTTTGCCATGCCGCTGTGCTAGGGAAGGCAATGGATTTCGAAGAAGATTAAAATTTTGATTTAAATATCTGACAAACTATCCATCGGATCCAAAAATAGTTTAGATGAGAGTTGTTTGTTCTTTTACGGGGAATAAGAATCTGTAATAAAAAATGTAGGTTTCCATTTAGAAAAATGAAGTTGACCTTCATTTGACCTTGAATCAAAATGGCGTCGATGCCATCTATTTTCCCCCTTAAAGTCATAAAACTTTTATACAAAACATTTTTTTCTAAAATGCTTCCTTTCCGAGACATTTGCCAGTCTCAAGATAAAACGACCACCCTGTATACTGCCGTAATAACAATGTTAAGAGGATGAAAGATTAAGTTCAGTAACTGTCATTTGTCACCCGAACGGCGGTGTTTGAAGTCACGCCTCTCGCTCTACGGAAGACACTTCTTTTCAGCATGAAAATCTTCGAACGTGACATGTAATGTTGTAGAAATCTTACAACTAGCGACATCTCATGATTTGTGTAGGTACCATCGTGAGATAAATCCATTTAGAATCAGATCATGAAACTTCCTACGCTTAGTTTTCAAGATACAGGGTGTGCATGTTTTGACATATTTCGCAAATTTGAATTTTCTTCTTCCTTGATGAACTAATGAAGGTTCATTTTCATCTTTTCAACTATATTTTTTTCGAATTTACTTGCCTCCGGTTACTTTTTTCCTGTTTTCTCAAAAACGGCTCATCAAAAGAAAAACGACAGAGAATGATGTTGTGTAATTTTAACCAGTAAATAGACGGCATTAGTTAGGTTATTTTTTGCTCGATCATTGTTAAGAGCCCAACTACAAGTATTCCGTAAATTGAGGTTCAGCATTTAGGGTTAGTTAAGTATTAAAAAAATAAACACTTAAAACGATCTAGCGCGCAAGCGCGCAGTTGACGACAGAATCCGACCGGCAACGTTATTTAACGTTACTCTAACCTCGGCGTTTTATTGTTGATGTACATTGATATGCATTAATAAAAAAAAATCGCGGTATAAGCCCGTTGTGTACACATACACAAGAAAGCACCTAATGTATAAATAATGGACAAACATGATTTCTGTTACTATTTTTAATTTATACATTGACAGTTGATAACCGAATACCTATTCAAAGAGATTATCAGAAAACACCCCTTACAAAATCACGAAGCATCGTCTGTTTTGAATAGAAAGCGAAATGAAAGACCGAAAAAGACTTGCAGTGATGACATTTAAGTATGAGAACTGACCCAACTTAACAAACGGTGGATGGTGACGTAATGGTTTTCGGAAAATCAGTCACAATCCTCACACCAATAGGAACTAGTAAACAAAGTCTAAAATTTTAAAAACAAACAAACTTGTTTTTTAACTTCTTATCGCACTTTTAGAAAATCACGGTTTAAAATATTTTTTTATTGCAATTCGCTAATTGAGAGGACCGTAACCTATGGAATGCCGTTTTACTTTTTAATGGAACATACACGCTGTGATAGCCAAAGTAATAAGATAATTCAAATTCAAATACTGTTAAGAGAAAATAAGTCTATTCTTATTATCTGAAATACAATTTCTATTATCACTCCCAGAATTTCTCTTAACACTAATTCAATTTCTGTTAACAGTAATTCAGAGAGATAATGGAAATACGTCTTCCTTCTCTCTCGCACCAGTTGAAATTATATCTTCTGTCTCATTCGCGCAAGCGCAGTCGTGATAATGGAAATTGAATTTCACTTAACAGAAATTCATTTACTGTTAACATTAATTCATTTTCACTTAAGAGAAATTCTATTTCAATTATCACTGCTTAGAGAAAATAGAAAAACAATTTCACTTAACAAAAATTCATTTAGAGATAAATTGAAATAAAACCGTAATTTTAGGAGCCGTTTTACTTTTTAATGCAACCCATACCCTATGCATTTCAAAAAAATTCAAACATTTTAAATATATACAATAAAAATTAAAACGGCTCGTAAGATCAGTGTAAATCACCAAATTTATTTCGATTATCACTGCACGAATTTTTGTTAAGTGAAATTGTATTTCAATTTTCTCTAAAGCGAGATAATAAAAATTCTATTTCTGTTAAGTTAAATTGAATTTCTCTTAAGAGAAAATGAATTAATGTTAACAGTAAATGAATTTCTCTTAAGTGAAAATGAATTATTGTTAACAGTAAATGAATTTCTGTTAAGTGAAATTGAATTTCTATTAACACGATGCCTGGGATTGCATTTCTTTGGCTACCACAGCGTGCTGTTGCATTAAAAAGTAAAACGGCGTTCCGTACATTTCTTTGGCTACCACAGCGTGCTGTTGCATTAAAAAGTAAAACGGCGTTCCGTACGAGATAGATATCGTGTTTTTAAGTGGTACGAGAGAGAAAGATGACAACCCAATGGGCCAATGGCGTATTTTCATTATCTCTCCGAATTACTGTTAAGTGAAATTCAATTTCTATTATCACGACCGCGCATGTATGAACTGCGAGTGCGACAGATAATGTATTTTCAAGTGGTACGAAAGAGAAAGATGACAACCCAATGGGCCAATGGCGTATTTTCATTATCTCTCCGAATTACTGTTAAGTGAAATTCAATTTCTATTATCACGACCGCGCATGTATGAACTGCGAGCGCGACAGATAATGTATTTTCAAGTGGTACGAAAGAGAAAGATGACAACCCAATGGGCCAATGGCGTATTTTCATTATCTCTCCGAATTACTGTTAAGTGAAATTCTATTTCTATTATCACGCCCACGCATGCTCGAGTGCAACAGAAGATGTAATTTCAATTGGTCCGAGAGAGAAGTAAGACAGTCCAATAACGTATTTTCATTATCTCTCCGAATTACTGTTAAGTAAAAATAAATTATTCTTAAGAGAAATTGTATTACTGTTAACAGAAATTGAATTAGTGTTAAGAGAAATTCTGGGAGTGATAATAGAAATTGCATTTCAGATAATAAAAATAGGTTTATTTTCTCTTAACAGTATTTGAATTTTAATTATCAGTACTTGAATTTTAATTATCTCATTTCTTTGGCTACCACAGCGTGCTGTTACATTAAAAAGTAAAACGGCGTTCCATA